>CM029660.1:23554005-26403979 GCA_017311315.1 Dendrocalamus latiflorus
TGACATATCATATTCTCTCTATTGCATCTTGATGCGTTTATTGCCAAAAGGGGGAGAATAGAGAAGAAAAAGTCTGTTGGGAACAGTTTAGAGCTTTGGAGATCATTTTGCTCTTTCAGTTGTTTGCTCTAGTGTTCCTTCTGTCGACATGGTCATTAGCTCCATTTTCTTTCTTTGGACCATGTTGGATTCTTCAAAATCAAACTCTTCTTAATGCTTTTTCTGCGTTTGTCAATAGACTCATCAAGGGGGAGATTGAGAGACCATGTGGTCGTGCTCCATGAGAGTGATGAGTAATTGACAAAGGTTTAGGTCAGTCGAGTTTGGTTTGGGTGGTTCGGAGTCGAGTCGTTGCGTGGTGCAATCGGGCTCGGTCGGACTTTGGTCAAACTTGGTCGTATGGGATTAGGTTGCATATTCTGATGATTCGACAGGTTTGGACTTCGTCATGGTAAGTATGATGGTATTTGTGCTTTCATGTATCGAGCGGTGCTATGTGACGTGTTTTCTTGTCTGTGTGACTGCAGGACGTCGAGTGGAGTCATGGTGAGACACGGAGGACGGGACTAGGCGCAGGTGGCGCTGAGGTCAGAACAGTCGGGAGGTGTCGAAGGCGACGTGGACTCGAAGTGGTTGCGAGGCGTGCAAGGCAAGGAGCGCGGAAGCTTCCCGGAAGGTGCAGGAGGGGCGAATCGGGAAATTCGCGAGGCTGCACAAGCGGGAGCGGGCGCCGTTGGATTTAGCAGGCGTAACGGGGCGGAGACCCGTTAGCCAAGGCTATAAATAGGATTGAGGGGCTGCATGCCCACTTGAGCATTTTGGAGGGAATTAGGGTTAGCTCTAGTCAAAAGAGGCTTTAGAGTTGGTTTCCTTTAGTCTTTAGTGGTTGGAGAGGCAGAGTCTGGTGCTCCCTCTGTCCCCTACGATGTGTTCTAGGTGATAGAACAGAGGTGTGTTCTTCCTCCCTCATGTGTTCTTGAGTGGTGTTCTTGAGTAGAGAGGGAGAGGATGGATTGAGGAGTTTGTAATCTTTCCTTTTGTATCAAGTCGGGGTATCGGAACTCCTCTGTATTCCCTGTGATTCAAGAAATGAAATCTGAAGTTTGGTTTTCCCTGTTCGTAGCTTCTGTTCTTCAGTTTCCTCTTTGCAAGATTTCTTGATTTTCGTGGTTCTGAGTTCTTGCTTGCTGGAGAGTGCCAAATGGGTTGCTATGACATGGGTGATGCTCAAAAGCCATTTGGCTATTTAATCCCAAGAGCAAACCGAGTTTGATTCTCATATTTCAGTTTTGGCCTCCTCTGTTCTTGTTCTTCGTTTCTTGGTTTTGGTCCAGATTTTGATTCCCTTGTTAAGATGGCTTGAAATTTGGTATGAAGAGTCCAGAGGCTATTAATTAGCTTCCCTCAAAATTTCATAGCCAAAGGATCAACGGTCGGGAAGTTATTTGGTTTTTGGCTCGGTTCTTGCAAGATTTCAGATCTTTACCCAAATCTGAAATTCTTGATTCTTGGAGTGGATTTCTTGTTATTGGCTCTTGGCTTAGTCTTCTGGGAGTGTTCCCTAGCTTCCCTCAAAGTTTCCCAAGCCAAGAATCCAAGAATCTTGCGATTTTCTCAGTTTTCTGAATTTCAGTTTGCTGTTTTTCTCGAGAGGTACTACCGCTCCCCGAGAGGTACTACCGCTCAGAGGTACTACCGCTCATCCTAGCGGTACTACCGGTTTTGTTCGGACCAGTCCGATCGGCAGCGAAGAAACGTTCGGACAAGTCCGATCGTCGTGCGGTACTACCGCTCCGTGAGAGGTACTACCGCTCAGAGGTACTACCGCTCCTCGAGAGGTACTACCGCTCAGAGGTACTACCGCTCGTCTCAGCGGTACTACCGCTTGCAGTCAGACTGGCTTGAATTTATTTTTCTTGGCTGCTTCTTTTTGGATCTGGTTTTTCCTTGTTGCCTTGATTTCCAGTGAGGGCTTATTTTCTATCTTCATAGCTTCCATAGCTATTGGAGAAGAAGCTTAGTGAGGATACTTGTTGGGGGCGATTTTTAAAGATCGACATTCACCCCCCCCCCTCTGTCGCCATTTCGGTCCTACAGTTACTCCTTCCCTCGGCCGGCAACCGAAGCCATTATTGGCCCTTAAGCCCGCGCGCTAGTAACCGCCCCACCTCCGTCCGTTTTCTGTCGGCTTAAAGCCTCTCGCCGTTATGCGACCGTTTCTAAAGTCCTTAACTCCGGCGAGCCCATTACCTCCGTCCCTGCCCTATAAAGCTCCTTCCTGAGCCCGTTATCCCCTCCTTCGCCTTCCCGTGCGCCGCACCTCTTTCCCCCTCCGCCCTGAACCGAATCGGCCCCGACCCGTGCTTCCTCGTCTGCCGCCGTGCAAGCTCCGGCGAGGAATTGGCGCCGCCCTGGTCTCTTCCGCGCCTCGCGCCGACGCCTTCGTGATTCCCAGCGCCGGCGACCACCATTCCCCTCTCCGCCGAGCGACGCCGCCACCGGAGCCCCGTCGTTGCCAAAGACTCGAGCGCCGCCGCTTGTTTCTCGTCGCCGACCGTCTCCACTCGTAGCCGAACCTCTACGACCATCCGTCGTCTCCGGCCACTCTGCCTGATTCCCTCCGACCACCCCACGGCCAACCAGTTTTCGAAGGTAACACCCTTCCGTGTGGTCGTAGATCCGTGTAGTCGTAAGTTCTTTGTGTAGTCAAAGTCGTAAGTTCTCTGTGTAGTCGAAGTCGTAAGTTCTTTGTGTAGTCAAAGTCGTAAGTTCTCTGTGTAGTCGTAGTCGTAAGTTCTCTGTGTAGTCGAAGTCGTAAGTTCTCTGTGTAGTCGAAGTCGTAAGTTTTCTGTGTAGTCAAAGTCATAAGTTCTCTGTGTAGTCGTAGTCGTAAGTTTTCTGTGTAGTCGAAGTCGTAAGTTCCCTGTGTAGTCCGTAGTCGTAAGTTCTCTATGTAGTCGAAGTCGTAAGTTCTTTGTGTAGTCGAAGTGTAGTCGTAGTCGTAGACTGGTCTGTGGCCGTGGTCGTAATTTCCCTGCGTGGTCGTAAACCTTCCGTGTGGTCGTAAGCCGACTACGTGGTCGTAGCTCCGCCCGATCGCATTTTCCGTGGTCGTAGCTCCACCCGATCACGTTTGTCGTGGTCGTGAGAACTTCCGAAGGCCATAACTTCTTCATTTTAACTCCGATTTAACTCGTTCAAATTTCTAAATTTTTCTAAAATCCTAAACTAACCATTTCTGGGCTCTTTTGAATTTTTGGATTTTATTTGAATTTTGTTTGAATTTCTTTTGGTTCTTTACGTATAGATTACGACGAATCCGGAGAGTGTTTCTTCGACGAATCGCAGCAAGACTTCGAGCAAGGCAAGTTACACCTTTGATCATGTTGAACCTAATATTTTAAATTAATTATATTGTTTTTAAATTATTATGCATGCGTACTTTTATTCAAATTAGTTCAAATGTGCTTAAAACTTTAGTTACGCCCAATTTCCTTTGTATGGCCAATCTTGATATTGAACGAACATACCTTGTCACCATAGATGAAAATCTAGTCGGTACATTAGTATTGGCTAGAACATTTTATGGAATTGCTTAGCCATGCTTAGAATAATTCGGGTGGGAAGAATTGTTTCACATAAAATGATAAAGTTTTCGATTGTGTTCTTGACTTTGGTGGGTCAAGAATGATTATGAAATATTTTCAAACAAAATATGAAAACTTAGTTTAGACTTAGGCTAATGGTTAGAGTGGTGGGTGCTTGCTGGCATGCATTGTTTGTTTGGTGACACAATGTTGATTACCAGGCACAAGGGGTATGTGGTTGGTGCCTGAGTCAAATTAAGGACCGGTCTGTGAACTACTAGTACAAAGTCACACCGTACTACCACAAGTCTGGTATGGGACAGACCTGGCTAAGTAATTTGTGAAGTTCCATTTTAGTTTCGCTATAGGCTGAATGTGAGCGTGGCGTAGGCCATGAGAAGTCTCACATGGCACAAGAGGGGGCTCCAACATGTGGATTCATGTTGTGGTGAAACCTTAGTGGCGGCATAGCTAATTTGGTAATGGAACATTGGAACAGCTTTGTCATGATCTCCTCGGCCGCACACCTAAGGAAGTGTGTTAATCCGGTGGCAAAACGGGGGACATGTCTTGTGGGTAAAGTTGTACACCTCTACAGAGTAACAAACTATCCTGGATAGCCGTGTCCACGGTCAGGACATGCTTAGTATGGTTTTTCACGGATTAGACTTTGGTTTTTATAAAATTGGTTTATGGAAACTTGTAAATCTTTTGAAAAGATGGTCCGGGTGGGATACCCGTGGATAGGTTAGTGTTAGGTTGTTGCCTGCACTAACGCTATTATTTTGTTAAATCTTGTTTTACATATTGTATCAACTTCAGCTTTTGCACTTACGTTATTGTATTTGTTTCAATAATGCTGTTTGTGCAAATAAACCATATTATGCCTTCCTTTGTAACTCCTTATGCATGCATCAAATCTGTTATATCTCCGGGTGTAACTTGTGGAGTACTTTATGTACTCACCTTGCTATAAACATTGTTGCCAGAGGACGACGACGACTATGTTGAGGATTGCGACGAATAGGCCACGTCTTACAGTCAATTCGCCTTGTGGGAAGGCAGGATGGGCTGCTCCTTTTATTTATCTTCCGCTGTTTATGTTCATGTCTGGCCATGAAGCCACCTTATTGTAAACTCAGCCATAAGGCCCGTACTTTTGCTTTATAATAAAGTTTGGTTATCATGAATGATATGTATCACTGTTCAATCTGTGTGCACTAGCTTTTCCTGGGATAGTGCGAATAACACAGAGGGTTCTGGAGTTGTTGCTCCGGGTCCCCGACAGAGATGGTATCAGAGCATGTTGACCCTAAGACGTGACCGTAGGTAGAATAGAATGGATGACCTTAAGGATATATTTTCTAAATATATATATATAAATATATATATATATTTAATAAGAACAGTTTGAAAATCCTTCTACCTCTTATCTCCTTCATTCTTTCACTTGTCTATTCTTTTAAAAATTAAATATGCATAATTGATGACTAACTCCTCTCCTTTTTCAAAATTGTAGATGGCTGAACGTCCTACCGCAGTCACCCATGGAATCTTAGCTGGACACCTAGCCGACTGCCTTTGGGATCTTCTTCAAGAGTTGGGTGTCACGGCACGCCCCGTGTACCAAGGTTATTTGGGAACCTATAGAGATCGAGAACGCTGGAGAGTGGAAGTGCTGATCTACGCCAACATGGGAGATGAAGAAGCATGTCACACCTTTGATGCTCCTCTACCCCGGGACACCTTCTTCAACGGAATCCAAGATGCAGCTCGTGAAGCAATTCGGCAGATGAGGGACATCTACGCCCAAGAGCTTCAACGCACCACATTCCGATACTTCCCCAGCAAGTACCCTGCCAGCTCCAGCAGTGTCTTCTCCTCGACAGAATTTGAGAGTAACCCTCGGCTCGTTCAGCTGGTGCAGTACACCAAGTCCTTGGACTATGTGTACCAAGACACCTTGAAGGAGTTGAGTCTCATGGCGCAGCGACTCCACGAAGCAGAAGAAGAATTAGCCAAGTATCGTGTAGAAGATGAGGGTTCTTCTGTTACAGGACCACCCCCAAAGAAGCTTAAAAACCAGCCTGCTACTAGTAGCAGCACCAGCCCATAGAGACCATAGCTTAAGTTTAAAGTTATAGAACGATACCTGTGAGCTGTTATTCCTTTGTCAACAGCCTCAAGGTTATATTCAATAAAATAATTTGGTTGGTTGCTCCTTGAGCTTTTGTTGTGTTTCTTGTTTTGTGGTGGGAATGTTACATAGACCTTCTCCTAGTCCTCTCTCTCTTTCCTCTAAAATCTGGAAGAGTCTGGCAGATGGTGAACACAAGGAGGAATGTCAACGACAACGCCAACGACACCGGAGCGCAAGGAAGTCAGTCTGCCCCCATCCCTCCTCCTCCGCCAGCAGCTGGACCCGACTGGGCTCAAATGATGGCAAATCAGAATCAGTTGATTCAACTGTTAGCTCAAGCTATCAACAACCCTGCTCAGCATGCTCCTCAGCCACCAGCTCAAGCTCCTCAAAACCGGATGTCGGAATTTTTGAGGATAAGGCCTCCGACCTTCTCAAGCAGCACCGAGCCAATGGATGCTGACGATTGGATTCGCGCAATTGGCAAGAAGTTGGATATTCTGCAATGCACTGATCGAGAAGGGTCTTGTTTGCTTCTCACCAGCTTAATGGACCTGCATCCGAGTGGTGGGATACCTTGATTGCTTCTCATGCCAACCCTCAGGCCATCGCATGGGATGAGTTTGTTCAGAGTTTCCGCAAGGCTCATATTCCAACTGGCACTATTACCCTGAAAAAGAAGGAATTCAGAGCTCTGCGTCAAGGAAGCCGCACAGTGAATGAGTACCTGCAAAAGTTCAATCAATTGGCGCACTACGCACCAGAAGATGTGGCTACCGATGAAGCCAAGTAAGAAAGATTTTTGGAGGGCCTGAATGACAATATTTCTGTCCAGTTGATATCAAGTGACTATGCGGACTTCCATCAGTTGGTTAGCAAAGCCATTCGCCAGGAGGGCAAGTTTGTAGAGATGGAAAACAGGAAGAGAAGGATGGCCACGAAAAAGGCTAACCCTGGAGGTTTTCCCAAGCCCCGTAGTACCCCACCTCAGGTTGGGCAGTTCAAGCCGCACTCTAGCAACTTCAAGCCTCAATCAAGCAGCTTCAGGCCAGCAGCTAACCGTCCAACTTTCCAAGTCAACCGCCCCAAGCATCAGGCAGCTTCTGTTCCTCCTACCGGTGGTCAAGCTCAGAAGAGTAATACTACATCTGATGGGGTGACCTGTTTCTATTGCAAGGAAACAGGGCATTATGCCAAGTCCTGCCCTAAGAAGCTTCAAGCTGCAGCTAATACTTCGGGAGGTCAGAATCAAGGTCAGCAGTTCAAGAAGCCAGAAAACTACGTTAAGGGACGTGTGAACCACATCACCGCAGAAGAAGCTCAGGCTGCACCAGACGTCGTACTGGGTATGTTCCTTGTAAACGCAGTACCAGCTTCAGTTCTTTTTGATTCCGGAGCTTCCCATTCTTTTATTTCTTTGGATTTTGTGGTTAAGAATGGGTTGGGAATGGTTTCTCTTAGTACACCCATGATAGTTCTCTCCCCTGGAGCAGAAATGAGAACAAGGACCTTGTGTCCGAGAATAGAGTTAATCATAAATGGGGTTCTATTCCTAGCGGACTTAATAGTATTGGAATCTCAGGGATTGGATGTAATTCTTGGGATGAACTGGTTAGCCAAGAACAATGGTCAGATTAACTGTGCTACCCGTTCCATAAACCTCACCAATGATCAAGGGATAGAAGTAACTTTTTCCCCTGAAAACCCTGCAGAAGGAGAATGTGTTATCACTCATCTCCAAGTACAAGAAGAAATACCCGTAGTACGGGAATACCCAGATGTATTTCCGGAGGATTTACCAGGGATGCCACCGGATAGGGAAATCGAGTTTGTGATTGACCTAGTCCCTGGCACCGCCCCAATTTCCAAGAGACCTTACCGTATGCCAGCTAATGAGTTAGCTGAGTTGAAGAAGCAGATTCAAGAATTGGAGGATAAAGGGTATATTCGTCCAAGTTCTTCCCCTTGGGGTGCACCTGTTTTGTTTGTCAAGAAAAAGGATGGAAGCATGAGAATGTGTGTGGATTACAGAGCGCTTAATGAGGTTACTATCAAGAACAAGTACCCGTTGCCCAGGATCGATGATCTGTTCGATCAACTGAAGGGAGCCAGTGTCTTCTCCAAGATCGATTTGAGATCAGGATATCACCAGTTGAAGATCCGCGCGGAAGATATCCCTAAGACTGCATTTTCTACCCGTTATGGACATTATGAGTTCACTGTCATGTCCTTTGGACTAACAAATGCGCCTGCTTACTTCATGAGCATGATGCATAGTGTATTCATGGAGTATTTAGATAAGTTTGTTGTAATCTTTATAGATGACATTCTTATCTATTCCAATAACGAAGAAGAGCATGAGAATCATCTTCGGATAATCCTGGGAAAGCTTAGAGAGCATCAGCTTTATGCCAAATTCAGTAAATGCGAATTTTGGCTAAAGGAGGTTGCTTTTCTTGGTCATATTGTGACAGCTGAAGGAATTGCAGTGGATCCCTCCAAAGTGCAAGCCGTAATGGAATGGCAGCCACCCAAGTCAGTAACAGAAGTCAGAAGTTTCCTTGGACTTGCTGGTTACTATCGCCGCTTCATAGCAGGATTCTCAGAGTTAGCCAAGCCTATGACTCAGCTTCTGAAGAAAGAAAAGAAGTTTGAATGGACGAAAGCCTGTGAACAGAGTTTCCAGACTCTCAAGATTAATCTAGTTTCAGCCCCAGTGCTTATCCTTCCAGATGTGCATAAGGAGTTTGAAGTTTTCTGTGACGCCTCCCGTCAAGGTTTGGGATGTGTTCTTATGCAAGAAGGCAGAGTGGTAGCCTATGCATCCCGCCAGCTAAGACCACATGAGTGCAATTATCCTACTCATGATTTGGAATTAGCAGCCGTAGTGCATGCTTTGAAGATCTGGCGTCATTACCTCATCGGTAATCGTTGTGAAGTATACACGGATCACAAGAGTTTGAAATACATTTTCACTCAAGCAGAACTCAACCTAAGGCAGCGCAGATGGTTAGAGTTGATCAAGGATTATAATATTGGAATTCATTATCACCCCGGCAAAGCAAATGTCGTGGCAGATGCGCTAAGCAGAAGGTCTTATGCAAACAGTGTGTTATCAAAAGAAGATCAGATCCGACTTCAGGAAGGAATCTCCCGTTTAAGTATAAACCCGGTGAATCAAGGTTTGCTCTCAGCCCTAGAGATTCAACCTACTTTACCTGATCAAATCAAGGAAGCCCAAAAGGTTGATGAATGTAGGACCGAAATGGCGACAGAGGGGGGGGGTGAATGTCGATCTTTAAAAATCGCCCCCAACAAGTATCCTCACTTAAGCTTCTTCTCCAATAGCTATGGAAGCTATGAAGATAGAAAATAAGCCCTCACTGGAAATCAAGGCAACAAGGAAAAACCAGATCCAAAAAGAAGCAGCCAAGAAAAATAAATTCAGAGCCAGTCTGACTGCAAGCGGTAGTACCGCTGAGACGAGCGGTAGTACCTCTGAGCGGTAGTACCTCTCGAGGAGCGGTAGTACCTCTGAGCGGTAGTACCTCTCACGGAGCGGTAGTACCGCACGACGATCGGACTTGTCCGAACGTTTCTTCGCTGCCGATCGGACTGGTCCGAACAAAACCGGTAGTACTGCTAGGACGAGCGGTAGTACCTCTGAGCGGTAGTACCTCTCGGGGAGCGGTAGTACCTCTCGAGAAAAACAGCAAACTGAAATTTCAGAAAAACTGAGAAAATCGCAAGATTCTTGGATTCTTGGCTTGGGAAACTTTGAGGGAAGCTAGGGAACACTCCCACAAGACTAAGCCAAGAGCCAATAACAAGAAATCAACTCCAAGAATCAAGAATTTCAGATTTGGGTAAAGATCTGAAATCTTGCAAGAACCGAGCCAAAAACCAAATAACGTCTCGACCGTTGATCCTTTGGCTATGAAATTTTGAGGGAAGCTAATTAATAGCCTCTGGACTCTTCATACCAAATTTCAAGCCATCTTAACAAGGGAATCAAAATCTGGACCAAAACCAAGAAACGAAGAACAAGAACAGAGGAGGCCAAAACTGAAATATGAGAATCAAACTCGGTTTGCTCTTGGGATTAAATAGCCAAATGGCTTTTGAGCATCACCCATGTCATAGCAACCCATTTTGGCACTCTCCAGCAAGCAAGAACTCAGAACCACGAAAATCAAGAAATCTTGCAAAGAGGAAACTGAAGAACAGAAGCTACGAACAGGGAAAACCAAACTTCAGATTTCATTTCTTGAATCACAGGGAATACAGAGGAGTTCCGATACCCCGACTTGATACAAAAGGAAAGATTACAAACTCCTCAATCCATCCTCTCCCTCTCTACTCAAGAACACCACTCAAGAACACATGAGGGAGGAAGAACACACCTCTGTTCTATCACCTAGAACACATCGTAGGGGACAGAGGGAGCACCAGACTCTGCCTCTCCAACCACTAAAGACTAAAGGAAAACCAACTCCTAAAGCCTCTTTTGACTAGAGCTAACCCTAATTCCCTCCAAAATGCTCAAGTGGGCATGCAGCCCCTCAATCCTATTTATAGCCTTGGCTAACGGGTCTCCGCCCCGTTACGCCTGCTAAATCCAACGGCGCCCGCTCCCGCTTGTGCAGCCTCGTGAATTTCCCGATTCGCCCCTCCTGCACCTTCCGGGAAGCTTCCGCGCTCCTTGCCTCGCACGCCTCGCAACCACTTCGAGTCCACGTCGCCTTCGACACCTCCCGACTGTTCTGACCTCAGCGCCACCTGCGCCTAGTCCAGTCCTCCGTGTCTCACCATGACTCCACTCGACGTCCTGCAGTCACACAGACAAGAAAACACGTCACATAGCACCGCTCGATACATGAAAGCACAAATACCATCATACTTACCATGACGAAGTCCAAACCTGTCGAATCATCAGAATATGCAACCTAATCCCATACGACCAAGTTTGACCAAAGTCCGACCGAGCCCGATTGCACCACGCAACGACTCGACTCCGAACCACCCAAACCAAACTCGACTGACCTAAACCTTTGTCAATTACTCATCACTCTCATGGAGCACGACCACATGGTCTCTCAATCTCCCCCTTGATGAGTCTATTGACAAACGCAGAAAAAGCATTAAGAAGAGTTTGATTTTGAAGAATCCAACATGGTCCAAAGAAAGAAAATGGAGCTAATGACCTGTCGACAGAAGGAACACTAGAGCAACAACTGAAAGAGCAAAATGATCTCCAAAGCTCTAAACTGTTCCCAACAGACTTTTTCTTCTCTATTCTCCCCCTTTTGGCAATAAACGCATCAAGATGCAATAGAGAGAATATGACATGTCAATGGATGAATATGGCTGAAGTTTGTTTATTTAAGCATGTTGAGCCATGAGAATTATCCATAATGACCAACATGTAATACACCAAGCCATAACTCAATAAAACACTATCTAGATCATGACAACATATATATAAGCTAGCTAGAGCACATAGATGACAATCTGAATTGTAATGTATTTAGTGAGCAAGTCAAGTCATCAATGAGCAAAGTCTAACTAGAGACATCCAAGGATGATGCAGGCCATGTCAATAAGCTAAGCGAAACAAAGAAGCTAACATTGAGTCCAAATAGAGTGCTATAAGCTCAAGATTGAAACATTGGTTAAGGTACTTGGTTCTGATTGTAGATTAAGCAAATTGGGCACATTAAACATTGTCTTTTGAAAGCATATGGTTGTTTTCAACCCAATTTTTGTTTATGTGCTAGATCTCAAGCCTTATGCGACTACTCCAAGCAATAAGCTTAAGAAGATAGTCTAGGTCATCCAAAACTCCCCCTGAGTTCATGCCTAGTGCAATGGCAAGCTGTCTCATGAGAAGGAATTGGTGAAATCAGTTTTTTCGCACAAATATGGTGGTTGTCAACCAACACTTTGTTTTATCATGTGCTAGATCTCAAGCCTTATGCGACTACTCCAAGCAAGAAGCTTAAGAAGATAGTCTAGGTCATCCAAAACTCCCCCTAAGTTCATGCCAAGTGCAATGGCAAGCCGTCTCATAGGAAAGAATTGGTGAGATCAGTTTTTTCGCACAAAAGAGATCTTTTTGCTTTTTAACACATTGTACTAACTCATGTATCATCAGGAGACTAAAACAGCTCAAACTAAGGCTCAATATAGATTCAACGCTCTACTCAGCCTATTTGACATGGCATGAATCATAAAAGGATAGCTCAAGAAAGACTAAACTCAAATGCTAGCATGACAAGTTTAATTTAAGTTGATCAATTTTTACTTAACTTATCATGGCAAACGCTAGTCTACACATATGAAGTCATGATAAATTTAGCAAACTAAGCACAAGTCATGGCAAGGTGTAAAGCATTGAAGCATGTCATAACAGGATAATAATCAAGGCTCAATGCAGTTTGATTATAATGCGAAATGCTGAAAATGCATGAAAGACCAGCTCCCCCTCAACATTAGATGCAACTTTTAGTTCAAGTTGAGTTATGTCAGAATTAAGCTCCAGAAGCTCCCAATTGAACTCCCCCTGAACCAAAGCAAAAGAATCGAGAAGCTGGGAAAGAAAACAGCAAACAGGCAGTCCTTAAAGAATAGAAAAGATATAGAGGCAACTATGGCTCAGACTGACTCTCATCTACCCCATATGACTCCAGGACAATCAGCTGACAGTAAATCACACACTAGAGAGCAAACACGTACCCTGTCTACCCGAGGGTGGCCCAACCCTCGCTAGAACCTACAAGAAGTGAGTGAGCTCGACCTAGTGAGATAAGAAGCAGCTAATCCTGGAAGCACAAGATAAGAGTTAGAAGTCTAAGCATCTCGGCAAGAGAAGCACTCTAACCTATGCTGGAAGGACTAAACCCAAATGCACCCCGAGTGCAATGCAACAGAAATGAGACAGAAGCATAATCAATATAGTAAAGCAGTAAAGCCCAAAGCTCCCCCTCACTACAATCCGTAAGAACACACCACCCCAAGCTCTCCCCGCAGAGCTGAAAACCTCGAACTATCCAAAGGCTTGGTGAAGATATCTGCCAACTGGTGGTCACTCTCCACAAAATGGAGCACTATGTCACCCTTCTCTACATGGTCTCTAAGGAAGTGGAAACGAATATCAATATACTTGGTCCGAGAGTGCTGCACTGGGTTCTTAGCGATGTTAATCGCAGACGTATTATCACAAAAGAGTGGAACACTGTCTAAAGCTAACCCAAAGTCCCGCAGGGTCGAAACCATCCAAAGTACCTGGCTGCAACAACTGGCAGCAGCAACGTACTCGGCCTCTGCAGTGGACTGTGCAACACCGGACTGCTTCCTCGAAGACCAGGAAACGAGAGAAGTGCCAATGAATTGGCAGGTGCCGGAAGTGCTCTTCCTATCTATCCTACAGCCAGCGAAGTCTGCATCCGAAAAGGCTCTCAGGGAAAGACAGGATGAGGAAGAGTACCAGATACCATAGTCAATGGTAGCTCGAAGGTACCGAAAGATGCGCTTCACCGCCTGACGGTGAGATACGCGAGGAGAAGCCTGAAAACGAGCACACAGACACACTGAGAAGTGTATGTCTGGTCTCGAGGCAGTGAGGTAAAGAAGGGAGCCGATCATACTCCTGAACTCTTTCTGATCAACTAGCTCGCCATCCTCATCTGGGTCAAGATAGGCTGTCGAAGCCATGGGAGTTGACACCGGCTTACCATCACTCATATCGAAGCGCTTCAGGAGGTCACGAGTGTACTTTCCTTGATGAAGAAATGTACCCTCCCGAGTCTGCTTAATTTGGAAGCCAAGGAAGAAGGTCAACTCACCCATCATACTCATTTCAAACTCGGTGCTCATGACATCCGAGAACTGGGAAACCAGAGTATGGGAAGAGCCGCCAAAGATAATGTCATCGACATAGATCTGGACGAGCAGAAGGTCAGCGCCAAGCCGGCAGATGAACAAGGTCTTATCAACTTTAACCATTTCAAACCCATGACTCAACAAGTAGGACTTAAGCCTCTCATACCAAGCCCTGGGGGCCTGCTTAAGTCCATACAACGCTTTGGAAAGCTTAAAGACATGGTTTGGGTATTTGGGGTTTTCGAAACCAGGAGGCTGTCGGACGTAGACCTCTTCCTCAATAAGGCCATTGAGAAAGGCACTCTTGACGTCCATCTGGTAAAGCTTGAAACCCTTAGAAGCTGCAAAGGCAAGCAGGATTCTAATGGCTTCAAGTCTAGCTACAGGGGCAAAGGTCTCCTCGAAATCTAGACCTTCAACCTGGGAGAACCCCTGAGCAACCAATCTAGCCTTGTTTCGAATAACCACTCCATCCTCGCTCTGCTTGTTCTTGAACACCCACTTAGTCCCAATAATATTGTGACCTCGCGGGGGCTCGACAAGCGACCAGACCTTGTTCCTCTCAAAATTTTCTAGCTCCTCATGCATGGCATTGACCCAAGACTCATCAGATAAAGCATGAGAGACATCTTTAGGTTCAAAGGAGGCAATGAAAGCAGAATGGAGACAGAATTGAGATAAGCCAGATTTTGAGCGGGTAACACGCTCGAAAAGGTCTCCAATGATCTGCTCTGAAGGATGAGCTTTCTGGATATGTCTAGGAGGTCCAGGATGAGATGAAGAAGTGGCCTCTACCTCGTGAGCTGACGAGGTAGGAACAGAGCCACCAGCTCCAGAAGAAGCAGAAGGCATGGGCTGATCGCCTCGAGGTGCGGTGGAAGACGGCACCTCAAGGGGTGGATGAGGGACAGGATCAGGTAGACAACCATCGTCTCCATCATCCTCATCATCCACAAAGATGGTCTCGGACTGCTCTAAAGAACCTGAGATATCGGGCCTAGTCCCCGGACTGGCCTCGTCAAAGGTCACCTCACAGGTCTCTACCATTTTGCTAGACTCGCAGTTCCAGACCCTATAAGCCCGCGAAGAAGGCGAGTAACCTAGAAAGATCTCATCACAAGAACGTGACTCGAACTTATCTAGGTTCCCGGACTTCAGAATAAAGCACTTGCAACCAAACACACGAAAATGAGAGACGCTGGGCTTTCGCCCGTATCTCAACTCATAAGAAGTGCGATGCAAGTGTGCCCTAAGAAATACTCGATTTGAGACATGGCACGCGGTAGCTATAGCCTCAGCCCAAAACTTCCGCGGTGTAGAGTACTCATCAAGCATCGTCCTGGCCATCTCGACCAAGGTATGGTTCTTCCTCTCCACAACGCCATTCTGCTGAGGGACGTATGGAGAAGAGAACTGATGCTCTACACCTGTCTCACCACAGAAACTCTCGAAGTAGGAATTCTTGAACTCCGTGCCATTGTCACTGCGGATCGCTCGTAAGGCACCTGGGAGCTCTACAGAAAGCCTACTGAAAAGACCTCGGAAATGCGAAAACGTCTCATCCTTCGAGGCTAAGAAAAACACCCAAGAATACCTCGAGAAGTCATCGACCACAACAAGAACATACCACTTCCCTCCTGCTGACTGCACTCGAGCTGGTCCAACTGTGTCCATGTGGAGCAGCTGTCCCGGTGCATCGGTCATAGTAACTGTGACCGGAGGATGAGAAGCGGCAACCATCTTGCCGTGCCGGCATGGAGCGCAAACAAGATCTTTGACCATCTTGAGTTTCGGCAGACCACGAATGAGATCGTGGCCGCTAACTCGGGACAAATGATCAAAGCCTATATGACCAAGTCTCCTATGCCAGAAAGAAAGGTCGCGGGACTCAGAAGCAACTAAACACGTGAGAGGATCACCAGAAGACTCAGAAAAATCAGCACGAAAGATCCTCCCAAAACGAGAAATCCCGCAAACCAGACTACCCGAAGAATCAAGAATTTTACAAGCATTTTTCTTAAAGCTTACCTCGAAACCGTCATCGGTAAGCTGAGAGACTGAAAGCAAATTGTACTGCAGCTTACTAACCAAGGCTACATCTTTCAGAATGAAAGAATCATTAATGCGCACAGTACCTTTGGCGATGACACGCCCAGAAGAAGCATCTCCGAAGGTGATCGTCTCATCACCTGGAGCACGAGCAAGGGAAGAAAACCAACGGGAATCTCCGGTCATGTGTCATGAACACCCGGAGTCGACGAGCCAAACCTTTCCCTTCCCTGCCCGGCGAACCTGAGTCAACGAGAGAGTAAAGTCTCAGTACTGGGATAAATCAAAAGTGATTTTGGCACCCAATACTGAGTAACACGTGGAGCAGATGAAGTAGTCAAACACGACTGACCTCTATCTACCCTACGCTCTCCGTGACTCAAAGAAGCAGAAGGTCTGTGAGCAGACCTGAAGCTGTTGCGGGGTCCAACTGCTACGGGAGAGCGAGTCGGAACACCGACAACATGCTGATCACGCCGCGGGTAGCTATCTCGACGGGGAAACCGAGATCTACCCTCAGGATGGCGGAAGACACGACCCGGAGCAGCACAAGGACGAAAACCAGAAGACTCAGAAAAACCAAGTCCTCGATGCTGCCCAAACCTGTCAGAAGCAAACCTGGACCTCGTGC
Organism: Dendrocalamus latiflorus; assembly: GCA_017311315.1. Lineage (NCBI taxonomy): Eukaryota > Viridiplantae > Streptophyta > Magnoliopsida > Poales > Poaceae > Dendrocalamus > Dendrocalamus latiflorus. The sequence goes on from CM029660.1 coordinate 23,570,294, forward strand.
TAGTCTTAGGTGCACTCAGGATCTGGGGCTGACCCTGAATACGCCTAAATGCCTCTGCACGGTCTCTATGCGCAATCCTAGCGCGCCTGAAGCATCGATCGACTGTGTGTCCATCCTTCTGACAGAAGGTGCAGTGGTACTTCACCTTCTGAGAGGTAGAAGTAGCACGGGGAGGCTTCGCCTTCTGAGAGGCCGAAGCTGCAGGTGGACTCACCTTGCTGTCAGAGATCCCTTGGACAAATCCCGCTGATTTGAATTTAACCTCATCAGATCTGGGCTCGACCTCGATCACACCTCCTACTATGGGTCGGAGAATAGCAGGAGGATGCTTCCTCATATCCTCATAGAAATCATATCCTAGACCTTGATTGAACTTGCAAATCTTGGATTGATCTAGAATAAGATTGAGCTTCTTCTTGCCGCCTACAAATCTCTCGAGAGTGTTCATAAGATACTGACACTCCCGAAAGAGAGAGATGCAAGAAGAGCAGGGAGAAGAAGAGACAGCAGAAGGTAAGGGAGCAGAAGAAGAACCAACAGCAGAGGGAAGAATGGCTTGTGCATGCACAGCCGACTCTGAGGGGACAGTCCTACTACTAGCAGGTTGGTTCGCGTCTCTAGGCGTCTCACCCTTACCCTGGGGCTTCTCCCCCACACCATCAATCACATCACAACCAGATTGTGGCTTCTCTAGTAAGTCCTTAGTTAGCTTCACACATTTGTCATTCAATGCAACGAGTTCAAGTTTTAGTTTATCACAATTAATGCATGGTGAGCTAACAGGATCCTTAGTCGCATACTGAGCCATTTTCTTGTTGTTGTCAATCATTTCTTGAAACTGTTTTGAGACAGATTCAAGTTCAGCAGTTAACTTGGGACAGTTCAAACATGAATCAATAGGCTCAAGTAAAGAAGCACGCAACTCAGCAATCTTGTGATCTGCCCGTTTTAGGTTCATTTTTAAATTATTGCAATTTTCACAAGACTCGGGCAGATCAAGGAGCATGACATAAGGTCCTCTAGCAGCAATGTCCTTAACCTCACATGAGGTGGGAGAAGTAGTCTCATCAGTAGTAAGTAGGGTAACAGCCATCCTACTCAACTCTAACTCAGCAAGCAGACTAACATTCTCCACCTTAATAGAATCAAGCTCGGAGGACACACTATCATGCGAGGTCCTTAACTTCTCCAAATCACCCAGCAAAGCACAGCATGTATCACAGTCGTCACGGGAGGGAGCAGATGTAAGAGAAGTAAGCTCCCGTGACAGTCTATCTACTTCCTTCTCTAACTCGGTACACCTAGTCCTAGCTCTAGCATGAAAACCTCCTAGCTTAAGGAAAGCTTCATTAAGTTGGTCATAGGAGGGACATACCTCGTCCGAGTCGGAGTACAGCTCGCTGTCGCTGAGTTCGCCCTCGAGGGCCATGAAGCACATGCCGGAGAAGTCGTCGCCGCTCTTGGGATCTTGGTCACCCGTCCCGTCGTCGTCGCTCCATCCCTCCACCTCGCTGAGGTCGAGGTCGTCGAAGGCGGTGAGGACACGGTGAAACAGCTTCTTGGCCTTCCCGAAGTCGCGGAACTTCTTCTTTCCCGGCGTCTGAGCTGGAGGCTTCTTGTTGCGGTTCTTGTCGGTGTAGTCGATCTTGCCCGAACCGCCGTAGTCGTTCTTGCCCTTCTCCAGCTTGGGGCAGTTTGCCCGAATGTGGTTGGGGCCACCACACTCGAAGCAAATCACGGGTCCTCCTCTCTTTCTGTCCCTCCTCCCCTTGTAAGCATGGGAAAATCTTCGAGCAAGGAGGGCCAGCTGATCATCCGCAAACTGCTCTAACTGATCATCAGTTATGTCACAGAGAGCAGCAAGGGAGAAACCGCAAGAAGAATCAGAAGAGGGACCAGAAGCCGAGCTGGGATCTGTGACTAGAGCCATCGACTGTGACTTCGACTTGCGAGAGACAATGTCAATCTCGTGAGTCTTGAGACGTGAGTACAGCGCATCAAGAGTCAAAGTCGAGAGGTCCGTAGTGTCCTTGATGGTAGTCACCTTCATCTCCCAAACACGAAGGTCGAGTGCAGCGAGCATTTGTCGAGCGTTATCCGAGTCGGGGTATGTGAGACCGACCGCTCGGAGGTTGCTCAGAATCTTGTGAAAGCGCGCAAAACACTCATCAAGGGACTCGCCAGCGAGCATTTCAAACTTGTTGTAATCTCGCTTGAACTGGTCCTGTCTCACCGTCTTTATCTGGGTGGTGCCCTCATGGTAAGCATCGAGGGTCTCCCAAATATCGAAGGCGGACGAAAGATGAGATATGCGGTCAAACTCGCTACGACTCAAGCCTTGGATTATGATGTTCCTTGCCTTAGCGTTTGCCTCAACATCATGCATATTTCCAGCATTAATGTTCTCATCGGCAGGAACAACAAATCTGACCTTCACCTTCCGCCAAATGGCATACCCCTGAGCCTGGATGTATGTTTCCATTCGGCTCTTCCAGAAGGGGTAATCCAGGCCATCAAAGACAGGAGGCTTGGTCGAGTACTTGTCCGTCGCCATGGCTCTTGAGACCGGTTAAGATCTATTGAAAAGAGCTAACCGGCTCTGATACCAATTGTAGGACCGAAATGGCGACAGAGGGGGGGGTTGAATGTCGATCTTTAAAAATCGCCCCCAACAAGTATCCTCACTTAAGCTTCTTCTCCAATAGCTATGGAAGCTATGAAGATAGAAAATAAGCCCTCACTGGAAATCAAGGCAACAAGGAAAAACCAGATCCAAAAAGAAGCAGCCAAGAAAAATAAATTCAGAGCCAGTCTGACTACAAGCGGTAGTACCGCTGAGACGAGCGGTAGTACCTCTGAGCGGTAGTACCTCTCGAGGAGCGGTAGTACCTCTGAGCGGTAGTACCTCTCACGGAGCGGTAGTACCGCACGACGATCGGACTTGTCCGAACGTTTCTTCGCTGCCGATCGGACTGGTCCGAACAAAACCGGTAGTACCGCTAGGACGAGCGGTAGTACCTCTGAGCGGTAGTACCTCTCGGGGAGCGGTAGTACCTCTCGAGAAAAACAGCAAACTGAAATTTCAGAAAAACTGAGAAAATCGCAAGATTCTTGGATTCTTGGCTTGGGAAACTTTGAGGGAAGCTAGGGAACACTCCCAGAAGACTAAGCCAAGAGCCAATAACAAGAAATCCACTCCAAGAATCAAGAATTTCAGATTTGGGTAAAGATCTGAAATCTTGCAAGAACCGAGCCAAAAACCAAATAACTTCCCGACCGTTGATCCTTTGGCTATGAAATTTTGAGGGAAGCTAATTAATAGCCTCTGGACTCTTCATACCAAATTTCAAGCCATCTTAACAAGGGAATCAAAATCTGGACCAAAACCAAGAAACGAAGAACAAGAACAGAGGAGGCCAAAACTGAAATATGAGAATCAAACTCGGTTTGCTCTTGGGATTAAATAGCCAAATGGCTTTTGAGCATCACCCATGTCATAGCAACCCATTTTGGCACTCTCCAGCAAGCAAGAACTCAGAACCACGAAAATCAAGAAATCTTGCAAAGAGGAAACTGAAGAACAGAAGCTACGAACAGGGAAAACCAAACTTCAGATTTCATTTCTTGAATCACAGGGAATACAGAGGAGTTCCGATACCCCGACTTGATACAAAAGGAAAGATTACAAACTCCTCAATCCATCCTCTCCCTCTCTACTCAAGAACACCACTCAAGAACACATGAGGGAGGAAGAACACACCTCTGTTCTATCACCTAGAACACATCGTAGGGGACAGAGGGAGCACCAGACTCTGCCTCTCCAACCACTAAAGACTAAAGGAAAACCAACTCCTAAAGCCTCTTTTGACTAGAGCTAACCCTAATTCCCTCCAAAATGCTCAAGTGGGCATGCAGCCCCTCAATCCTATTTATAGCCTTGGCTAACGGGTCTCCGCCCCGTTACGCCTGCTAAATCCAACGGCGCCCGCTCCCGCTTGTGCAGCCTCGCGAATTTCCCGATTCGCCCCTCCTGCACCTTCCGGGAAGCTTCCGCGCTCCTTGCCTCGCACGCCTCGCAACCACTTCGAGTCCACGTCGCCTTCGACACCTCCCGACTGTTCTGACCTCAGCGCCACCTGCGCCTAGTCCAGTCCTCCGTGTCTCACCACGACTCCACTCGACGTCCTGCAGTCACACAGACAAGAAAACACGTCACATAGCACCGCTCGATACATGAAAGCACAAATACCATCATACTTACCATGACGAAGTCCAAACCTGTCGAATCATCAGAATATGCAACCTAATCCCATACGATCAAGTTTGACCAAAGTCCGACCGAGCCCGATTGCACCACGCAACGACTCGACTCCGAACCACCCAAACCAAACTCGACTGACCTAAACCTTTGTCAATTACTCATCACTCTCATGGAGCACGACCACATGGTCTCTCAATGAAGATATCCAGGAAATCAGAAAGAATATGAGGAGAGGCAAAGCACCAGGATTCAGTGAAGATGAGAATGGGACTGTCTGGTTTGAAAACCGCATTTGTGTGCCCAATAATCAAGAGATCAAGAAAGCAATTTTGCAAGAAGCCCATGAAACTCCATATTCAATTCACCCAGGTCGTACCAAGATGTACCAGGACCTTAGGGAAAGATACTGGTGGGTCAGTATGAAAAGGGAAATTGCAGTTTGTAGAAGAATGTGATACCTGTCAAAAAGTCAAGGCAGAGCATCAGAAACCTGCAGGACTTTTGCAACCCTTACCAATACCCGATTGGACGTGGGAAGAGATTGGAATGGACTTCATAACCGGACTTCCTAGGACTCAATCCGGCTATGACTCAATCTGGGTGGTAATCGACAGGTTGACCAAAGTAGCCCATTTCATTCCAGTCAAGACCACTTACTCTGGAAGTAAGTTAGCTGAGATTTACATGGCTAGAATTGTGTGTTTGCATTGAGTTCCGAAAAAGATAGTATCGGACAGAGGTAGTCAGTTCACATCCAAGTTTTGGCAGAAACTTCATGAAGAGTTAGGGAGTAAGCTTAATTTCAGTACGGCTTATCATCCCCAAACAAATGGCCAGACGGAGCGAGTAAATCAAGTGCTAGAGGATATGTTGAGAGCATGTGCTCTGGATTTTGGAAATAGTTGGGATCACTCATTGCCCTATGCTGAGTTCTCTTACAACAACAGTTATCAGGCGAGTTTACAGATGGCACCTTTTGAAGCACTGTATGGCAGGAAGTGCAGAACACCCTTGCATTGGGAACAGTCTGGAGAATTCCAAGATGCGGGACCAACCCTACTTCAAGATGCTGAAGAGAAAGTGAGGAAGATCAAAGACAGATTGAAGATAGCTCAATCCAGGCAGAAAAGTTATGCCGACAATCGTCGTCGAGACCTGACTTTCGAAGTTGGGGACTATGTGTATCTCAGAGTATCTCCGCTCAGAGGAGTCAGAAGATTCCAAGCCAGGGGAAAGCTTGCACCAAAATTTGTTGGGCCATTCAAGATCTCAAGCCGCAAGGGAGAAGTTGCATACCAGTTGGCATTACCACCAAGCATGTCAGGTGTGCACAACGTCTTTCACGTCTCCCAGCTGAAGAAATGCCTCAGAGTGCCCGCAGAACAAGCAGACCTGGAAACCCTTGATCTTCAAGAGGATCTCACCTATCAAGAGCAACCGATCAAGATTCTTGAGACAGCCGAGCGTCAGACTAGAAGAAAGACTATCAGATTCTGCAGAGTTCAATGGAGCAATCACACCGAAGACGAAGCAACTTGGGAGCGAGAAGAAGATCTGAAAGCCAACTATCCCCATCTCTTTGCTAGCTAGTTCAAATCTCGAGGGCGAGATTTCTTTAAGGGGGGTAGGTTTGTAACATCCCAAAAATTTTATTTGCAATTTATTTGTTTTTCTGGAGTTTATTTGGTTTCATCTGAATTTTATTTCAGAGTCTTAAGCAAGAAAATGTATTTAAAATATTCTATTAAAGCCAAAAAGAGTTTATTTTATTTTTTTTCTTTTCTTAACCCTCCCTAAGTTTTGATTAACTCTTGAGAATTTACTTCTGGAAATTAAAAAGAAACTTAGGAGTTTCCTTCTCCCCTTCTTCCCCAACCGGCGGGCCTCCATTAACACCCCACCCGAGCTTTAAAAGCTTCGGTTACTCCTTCCCTCGGCCGGCAACCGAAGCCATTATTGGCCCTTAAGCCCGCGCGCTAGTAACCGCCCCACCTCCGTCCGTTTTCTGTCGGCTTAAAGCCACTCGCCGTTATGCGACCGTTTCTAAAGTCCTTAACTCCGGCGAGCCCATTACCTCCGTCCCTGCCCTATAAAGCTCCTTCCCGAGCCCGTTATCCCCTCCTTCGCCTTCCCGTGCGCCGCCACCTCTTTCCCCCTCCGCCCTGAACCGAATCGGCCCCGACCCGTGCTTCCTCGTCTGCCGCCGTGCGAGCTCCGGCGAGGAATTGGCGCCGCCCTGGTCTCTTCCGCGCCTCGCCGACGACGCCTTCGTGATTCCCAAGCGCCGGCGACCACCATTCCCCTCTCCGCCGAGCGACGCCGCCACCGGAGCCCCGTCGTTGCCGAAGACTCGAGCGCCGCCGCTTCTTCTCGTCGCCGACCGTCTCCACTCGTAGCCGAACCTCTACGACCATCCGTCGTCTCCGGCCACTCTGCCTGATTCCCTCCGACCACCCCACGGCCAACCAGTTTTCGAAGGTAACACCCTTCCGTGTGGTCGTAGATCCGTGTAGTCGTAAGTTCTTTGTGTAGTCAAAGTCGTAAGTTCTCTGTGTAGTCGAAGTCGTAAGTTCTTTGTGTAGTCGAAGTCGTAAGTTTTCTGTGTAGTCAAAGTCGTAAGTTCTCTGTGTAGTCGTAGTCGTAAGTTTTCTGTGTAGTCGAAGTCGTAAGTTCCCTGTGTAGTCGTAGTCGTAAGTTCTCTGTGTAGTCGAAGTCGTAAGTTCTCTGTGTAGTCCAAGTGTAGTCGTAGTCGTAGACTGGTCTGTGGCCGTGGTCGTAATTTCCCTGCGTGGTCGTAAACCTTCCGTGTGGTCGTAAGCCGACTACGTGGTCGTAGCTCCGCCCGATCGCATTTGCCGTGGTCGTAGCTCCGCCCGATCACGTTTGCCGTGGTCGTGAGAACTTCCGAAGGCCATAACTTCTTCATTTTAACTCCGATTTAACTCGTTCAAATTTCTAAATTTTTCTAAAATCCTAAACTAACCATTTCTGGGCTTTTTTTGAATTTTTGGATTTTATTTGAATTTTGTTTGAATTTCTTTTGGTTCTTTACGTATAGATTACGACGAATCCGGAGAGTGTTTCTTCGACGAATCGCAGCAAGACTTCGAGCAAGGCAAGTTACACCTTTGATCATGTTGAACCTAATATTTTAAATTAATTATATTGTTTTTAAATTATTATGCATGCGTACTTTTATTCAAATTAGTTCAAATGTGCTTAAAACTTTAGTTACGCCCAATTTCCTTTGTATGACCAATCTTGATATTGAACGAACATACCTTGTCACCATAGATGAAAATCTAGTCGGTACATTAGTATTGGATAGAACATTTTATGGAATTGCTTAGCCATGCTTAGAATAATTCGGGTGGGAAGAATTGTTTCACATAAAATGATAAAGTTTTCGATTGTGTTCTTGACTTTGGTGGGTCAAGAATGATTATGAAATATTTTCAAACAAAATATGAAAACTTGGTTTAGACTTAGGCTAATGGTTAGAGTGGTGGGTGCTTGCTGGCATGCATTGTTGTTTGGTGACACAATGTTGATTGCCAGGCACAAGGGGTATGTGGTTGGTGCCTGAGTCAAATTAAGGACCGGTCTGTGAACTACTAGTACAAAGTCACACCGTACTACCACAAGTCTGGTATGGGACAGACCTGGCTAAGTAATTTGTGAAGTTCCATTTTAGTTTCGCTATAGGCTGAATGTGAGCGTGGCGTAGGCCATGAGAAGTCTCACATGGCACAAGAGGGGGCTCCAACATGTGGATTCATGTTGTGGTGAAACCTTAGTGGCGGCATAGCTAATTTGGTAATGGAACATTGGAACAGCTTTGTCATGATCTCCTCGGCCGCACACCTAAGGAAGTGTGTTAATCCGGTGGCAAAACGGGGGACATGTCTTGTGGGTAAAGTTGTACACCTCTGCAGAGTAACAAACTATCCTGGATAGCCGTGTCCACGGTCAAGGACATGCTTAGTATGGTTTTTCACGGATTAGACTTTGGTTTTTATAAAATTGGTTTATGGAAACTTGTAAATCTTTTGAAAAGATGGTCCGGGTGGGATACCCGTGGATAGGTTAGTGTTAGGTTGTTGCCTGCACTAACGCTATTATTTTGTTAAATCTTGTTTTACATATTGTATCAACTTCAGCTTTTGCACTTACGTTATTGTATTTGTTTCAATAATGTTGTTTGTGCAAATAAACCATATTATGCCTTCCTTTGTAACTCCTTATGCATGCATCAAATCTGTTATATCTCCGGGTGTAACTTGTGGAGTACTTTATGTACTCACCTTGCTATAAACATTGTTGCCAGAGGACGACGACGACTATGTTGAGGATTGCGACGAATAGGCCACGTCTTACAGTCAATTCGCCTTGTGGGAAGGCAGGATGGGCTGCTCCTTTTATTTATCTTCCGCTGTTTATGTTCATGTCTGGCCATGAAGCCACCTTATTGTAAACTCGGCCATAAGGCCCGTACTTTTGCTTTATAATAAAGTTTGGTTATCATGAATGATATGTATCACTGTTCAATCTGTGTGCACTAGCTTTTCCTGGGATAGTGTGAATAACACAGAGGGTTCTGGAGTTGTTGCTCCGGGTCCCGACAATGCCTTCTTGCCTCACATGCAACCCATCAGCCTCTAGTGCTTCATGCCCCATCGCACTCCTCTAGTTGTCAGGTTAGTTTGCCTAGTGAGGGACAACACTCCTCAATTGTTTCAACTCCGTATGATACGACTCGACGTACAAGGCATTTTCTTGACCAAGCCCAGATTGATATATTGGCATCTCCACAATTAAGTGCTCCTATTGGATTGATGGCTTCACCTCAGCACACACCAACACATTGCCTTGGTGCGGTGTGATTAGCCTTGATGGCATTCCCACAACAAAATGTAGCTTCACATCAAGCATTCCTTGCTTCATAGGCCATGCCTCTATGAAGCTGAGCATGTGGTAGTCCTTCTAGCTTCTAGTGCCATGCCTCGACAAGTTGAGTAGACAATTAAAGGATTGCGCGTAGGCTACGAAAGCAGAAAACAAAACTTTTCTACCGCGCACACAAGGACATCATGCTTAAGGAGGGATCATGGATCGTTACCACTAGACGCGCAGCGCAGCGAAAGAAGAGTTGGAGAAGCCGATCCAACCACGCGCGTCGAGGTAGTAGTGAAAGTAGCCGATCGTCCCGAACAGGTCGTCTCCTCCACGTGATCAACCACACCACGAGCAGATCCAATCTGTAGGTTGTTGATGCCGATCAACACCGCAACGAGAAGTGCCTCCACCGGTATCCACACGTTCGGGGCTAGAACGCCGATCGTGAGTGTACCAGCACTCTCGAGCGGCTAGGGTTTGGCTCGGGAGGTGGCGGCTAGGGTTTGGCTCGGGATTAACAGAAGCATGCACCCCTCAGCCCCTCGCCTCCATATATATAGACCTCCTCACTTGGGCCTCGTGGACCGAGGCCCAATAGGAGTCTATCCGGATCTCTATCCGAATTGAGCCCACATCCGAATCACATTCGAATTAGTGTTCCAACCCGTTAAGTGTGCGACCCTGTAGGTTCACGTATACTTGGTCGCGACCCGGAAATGCCTTTCCGGTCACCCTGTTAATAGCGGCCTCTAGTAAGACATATTAACCCCAAAGTATACGTAAAGATCATATCGGCTGAACCTGTAATGTTCTCATGTACGAATCCCTTTGCCTCACGATATAGATTAAGCTCAAGGCGAGACCTGTGTCATCCTCTTAATAGCTCAATCACTCTCTCGATTCTGTGATGGATTATAAACTCGTGATTGACTCCTCAATCACCTTGGCATGGCCATGCACTTTCATAATCCATTACATCGAGGGGCCCAGAGATATCTCTCCCATAAGGAGGGGCAAATTCTATCTTGATCATTCACATCCCACTACATATTTCATGGCAAACCCAAAGACTACTTTTATGACTACCCAGTTACGGAGTAGTGTTTAGTAGTCCCAAAATAAGCTACTACGCATGTTGGGAACCATGATGATCTCAAGTCTAAGGATTCCACATAAACACTACTTGAGACCAACTGATGACACATGGAATCTCTGCAGTGTCTCATGGCGGGTGTATCCAACATATGTTCACTAACACATGTCCATATTATTGATTTGGTATCTCCATACCATGATCCATGAGACATGATCATCAATCAATACATATGATGATCTTTGAATCATATTTGTTCCTCATATGATATATAATCAGGGATCATTTAGAAATAGCAACATTTTGGCATTAATAGTCTCATGAATAAGTCACATACTCATTGATCAATAATGATAATGTCTATTTCAAGGAACAAAGCAATGTATCATAAACATAGTATGTGATATATTCAACATCTCCATGTTGCCTCTAGGGCATATCACCAACAACAATGACCTAGCGTATATCCTCTCACCTTGAGGGCCAAGCCTCATCAAGTTGGTCCTAGGCACACACAAACAAACCTCGAACATCTTGGTGTGTTGGCGTACAATGATTGATCACATTTCAATAGGTTGTCCAACTCAGCACCATCCATCGAGCTTGTATATATTGACACATACACCCCCATCAGCCTCACACGCCTTAAAGCTCCATTGCACCTCAGACTAGCAGTACATCCACACCCATCTTGACAAGTTCACACAGCAGCTCGATCACCTAAGAGCACCACGCGTCTTCGACTAACAAGTCAGACATATTTCCATGTGTTCACATAAGTCAACCTTTTGTACCTCGGAGTTCTATCGCTCTTCAATGGCTAAGCCTCGACCACGCCTAGACAAGTTAAGCTTGGCACTCCTGTGTATACCTTCACCTCTCAAAGGCCATGAGTCAAGATCTGCTCACTTCATGAGGTACTTCTTTTGGCTAGGTCCTAGCTAAGTGCCTCCATGTAACTTCGGCATCTAGGTGGTTGATGCTCAAGTCCATAGCTTTACGTGACCCCAAGCCCTGTTGTGCGATAGTGAACTCCCTGACATGACCTAAAACTGACCTAGCAGAGTAGTTGCCATTCGATAAATACCAAGCAAACCCAACATGGGGGTGCATGCATGACCTATCGTCTATAATTGATGCTAGGAATAAGGTATTTTAATGTGTTGTGGAGTGCATCACAAGTTACCAATGGAATTGTTGACCCAAGGCCATGCGCCAACCCCTTTTACATGTTGATGTGCTGGCCTGGGCGAGCGGTTGATGACCACTCGGATTGGCAAGGGGCTACTGTTATGGGAGGGTCCCTACGCTACCTTGGGCCGACAATAACTTCGGCAAGGCAAGGCTCGCCAAAGTGTGCCATGATAATTTCAGCAAGGCATGACACGTCGGGGGATCTACACTACACGAGGCCTAACTCGACGAGGATCCACCTAGTACAAGGTCCGAGGACCAACCCTGGTGAGGTGTAATGCATCGGGAGTTCCACCATAGATAGGGTCTGGCCCCAACCTCTTTGATGGGTGACACTTCGGGGAATCCACCCCGAATGAGGTCCAACTCGGCGAGGATCCATCATAGATGGGGTTTGGGGACCAACCTTGGCGAGGGGTGACATCAAGGGATCTACCCTAGAAATGGTTTGGGGACCAACCTCGGCGAGGTGTAATGCATTAGGGCATCCACCCCGGACAAGGTCGTGGAACCAACCTCGGTGAGGGGTGACACATCGGTGGATCTACCCCGGACGAGGTCCAAGGTATTCATGCGCTGTCTCCCCGTAGAGTCGTGAATATCGGATTTAGCGGGCCCACTTAACATGATAGACGAAAGTACCCCTCGGCGAAGCTAAGATATAAGAGCAAAAATGTAACTTTAGGTTCTTCCCGTCTACTCTATAAATAGAACCTCTTGTAATTGGGAAGAGGCCACTTGTAATACTCACCACCCAAATGCCATAGATTTGTATGGTCCCTAATGTGTAACTCTCATTGAGTCTCCCCCTTGCATCCTTGATAGTCACCGACCCCAATCAGGGGTGCCGGTGGTGGACCAGGAGGTCCGGGAGGGTGAAGGGCAGTGTTGGTGTGGGGAGCTCGCTCGGGTTAGCCATGCCCAGAAGGACAATGGGAAAAAAAGAGAGGATGAGGAAGACGAAGAAGGGGGAAGAAGGCTGGGGTAAAAATGTCCAGAAGGACAAATCGCCAATTGACTCAAAAACTATAGGGCATTTGGGCTATTACCGGGAACTTAGTCCCACGTTACCAAATCCACATGTAAGATAGGGCAAATAATTAATTCCCTCTCGTTTCTTTGGGTCAATGGACTAGTTAGGCCCTGTTTGTTTCCATTTAAGATTATTATAATCTAGCTTATAGGTAGGGGATTATATAAGCTAACTTATAATAAGCTGGTGGGAAATAAGCTTCAGGTGTTTGGCAGCCTGGATTATCAGAGTTATGGATTGTTGTATTCGAATGTTTAAAGACCACAATGCCCTTGAGAGAGAGGTACGAGAGTTGGGGGATAGATGAATGGCAAAGGTAGGTAATATTTCTAAAGTTTTATAGTCATTAAGATAAAAGGTGGATCTATAAGCTGAAATAAGCTACTTTTTTGAGCTTATTAGATTACAATAATCTGGGCTGTTAGATTATAATAAGTTACCTTATAATCTGGGCTGTTTGTTTCCACTTATGATTATAAGCTAGATTATAATAATCTTAAGTGGAAACAAACAGGACCTTAGTCGATCAAGTTTGGCTAAATAGGTACTTTGGTCCTAAAGTTTGTGAATAATGACTTTAGTGGCTCATGCACGTTTGTGTTTTCTGTAAGCTGGGAGGGAGGACACATGCACATACAAGTTACTCCTACGCCTCTTTTTTAGTGGACGTCCTAAAATCAGTGCAAGTTTGATCACCAATAAATTTAAAATTATCTAAATTGGCTATATAAAATTACATTACTAGATTTATTGTTAGAAATAATTTATAATATTGTAATTCTATTAGTACATTATAATGTAAAGTTACAAAAGTAACAGTTAAAACGTATCAGCTCGGAGACTATAGCAAAAAAAAAACGTTGAGTAACAGGGGGGGGGGATATCTCTACTCGCCAACATAAAAACCGTTGGTTTCCTTTTATCCAAATTATTGTTATTTATGATTGTAGCATATTACCCTGGTTTACGTTCGCAACACCTATATGTACGCAGGATGAGCACTTAATGCATCATAAGAACCGTTGGGGTTTCCTTTTATCGAAATTCTTGTTATTTAGGATTGTAGCATATTACCCTTGTTTACGTTCGCAACAACTATATGTACGCAGGATGAGCACTTAATGCATCCTCTTAAGAGTCAAGTGAAGTCCCATAAATAAATCTATACTAGTAAGTTACTAACTCCATTTTTATTTAATATTTTGAACATTAACACAGGCTTCAATTAATATACCTCCTCAACCTTTTTTAATTATTTGTTATAAATTTATCAAAATGTAATGGCCTATACCAAAAATATTTTTTGAGACAAATCTACTAGCTAATATAACTTTGAAGTGAACAAATCTAGAGCGGAGATGTGAGAAATATTTCTGCCTCAAGCACATATATTATAACGATTTTGACTGTCCCATAGGGAGTACAACTCTCATCGATCGTGGATCACAGGGTAGCTCGGCTACCTCTACATATCAACTCTCCATACTTTAATCCAAACGACTCAACAGTCTTATTAGCGCACGTGCATGGACGCGCAAACATGCAGGTAGTAAAAAGGAAGAAACGCAACGCTGCGTGCCATTTAATCAAGCTATCATGCCTTCACCCATATGCATGCACGCATCAAATGTTTATGAACTCACCCTTCGAAAATAAAATATTCGCTAACACCGGGCCAGTAATTAGCAGCTTCCTTGGATGAACCCAACCTTTCCTCCGCCCACGTCGTACACCACCTCCGTCGACGTCTGCGCCAAGGTCCCAATAACAGAATATGGAGAACCAAGGACCGGCATGGCGGCGAACCCGAGGCACGCAACGGAGAAGGGATTATTGGGCTCGGAGAAGTACATCATCTGCTCCCCATCAAGAACAAGGCGCTCTCCATTTCCGAACTTGAGCCCGACAAGTGGTATAATTATCTCGTTCAGCCCGGTGAAGTTGTAGCACGTGTCGAGGTGGTTGAACGGCGGCGCCGTGGGGTACTGTGACATCTCCCTTCGGAACGCGTCGCGGAGTACCGTGTAGATGGCTGGGTTCAAGAAGGTGAACGAGGTCACCACGTCCAAAATCGTGCTGTTGGCGATGGGCGCGGTCGGTAGGATCGGGAGGTCCTTCCCGCCGAGGCTCATCCCGACGAGCTCGATGAAGTAGCTCGGCAAGGCCGGGTTCTCCACCAGGGGAGCGTACGTCACCCGATCACCGGGGTTTTGAGGCTGGTTGGCGCCGATGGAGAGGAAGCCGTGGGAGCTCGTGGACAGTGGCAGGCAGTAGGAGAAGGCGGGCGTGCCGTCGCCGCCGGCAGACGAGGAGAGACGCGACGCCAGGGAGCGGCTGTCCCGGCTGAGGTCGAGCAACCCCACGGCGGGCCTGACGTTGGAAAGGCCAGATTCCACGCACCCGAATGTGAAGTCGTGGACGCTGGCCGATGGCGTGAGCGTGATAACGTCCCGTACGACGGCGCCCCTCAAGGAAAGCAGTGACAACGGACATGTGGAACCTGAGCAGTTGCTCCGGCAGTCCGGTGAGCCGCACGGGACATGGGTGAATGTGGAGGACTGCGCGGGGTCGAACGCCGGGTCGCAAGAAATCCCTGGAAGGCACGGCTTGCATTGGAGCAGCGAGATGCCAAGGCCTGTGTCCAAGGCCACAGGGAATTGCTGCGCCGGTGTGCCGTAGCTGACGAGGACGGTGTAATCCTGCACACCGGGCGCCGTGGGGACTGTGGTGCCGTTGGTGGGCATCATCACGCCTGATGTTGGAGCTGGGGCAGGGGCCGCGGCATCAGAGAAACTACCGGACCGGACGGTCGCAAGCAGGGAGCGGACGCGGCGAGCATCGCGGCGGAAGATGTCCACCGACGACGGCTGGCTCTGTTTCCCTGCGGCATTCAGAGGGGAGCATGGGCTCAGCCGGTGCACTAGTGGCAACTTCTTGCCGTAGCTCACTCCTGCAGAAGTTTTACAATTAAGAGTTAGTACGTACGTGCAATAGACTTTGTATTAAGATGACGTGATCATGCATGCGTGTGCTGCACCGGAAGGGATGGACGAGCAGGTTGCCGGCGCCGTCGAGGCCTCTGCATGATCGGTTGACCGGACAACGTATTGCCTTGACCCACGAGTGTATCTGGTGTGGTAGGAGTTGGAAAGGTGGGGAAGAAGAAGCAGGCAGAAGAAGAGAATTGAGGCAATGCCTGGAGCCATGCTTTAACTACGTGCAGATAGAGCAAATCAAGTAGTGCACAGAGGCTAGCTCTCGTAAGAGCCTTCTTATAGGTAGCCATGCATGTTGGATATTCTCCGATGGAGGATGATTCGTTGTTTAGATTAGCTTCTACGTAGCGTTGCCCCCAAAGGCATTAGTTCGGGCTTAAGGAAACATCTAATCGGAATTAACGTTGGTTGTAAAGCAGGCCAATGTTCCAAAGCTGTGAGAAGGGACCGGGAAATTTACATAGCCGGCGGACTGGCACAACGAGACATGGACGTCATGTTATTCGTCATAGACTACTCGCCATTGGCACGCGGCGATCATCGCGGTGGAAGATGTCCACCGACGACGGCTGGCTCTGTTTCCCTGCGGCATTCGGAGGGGAGCATGGGCTCAGCCGGTGCACTAGAGGCAGCTTCTTGCCGTAGCTCACTCCTGCGAAAGTTTTACAACCAAGAGTTAGTACGTACGCGCAACAACGTTTTAGACTTTGTATTAAGAGGACGTGATCATGCATGCATGTACTGCACCGGAAGGGATGGAAGAGCAGGTTGCCGCCGCCGTCGAGACCTCTGCATGGTCGGTTGACCGGACAACGTATTGCCTAGACCCACGAGTGTATCTGCTGTGGTAGGAGTTGGCAAGGTGGGGGAGTGTGAGGCTATGTGGAGGTCATCCGATGGTTGTGATGAGTAATTGATCTTTGCATTAGAGCTTATGTAGAGGTTGAGTTTGGCTTTTGAGGTTTGTGCAGAGGTTTGCCATCTACGACCTCTATTGTACGCTCATGACTTCTGTTGTACGCTCTCGTCTTCTGTTGTTTGACTTTGTGGTCGATAGGGGCTTTTACGACTTTGTGGTCGGTAGGAGCTTTTACGACTTTGTGGTCGACGGGAGCTTTTACGACTTGATGGTCGATAGAAAAATTTATGAATTGGTGGTCGACAGAAGATCTTACGACTTGGTGATCAGCAGAAGATCTTACGACTTGGTAGTCGATAGAAGATCTTACGACTTGGTGATCGGCAGAAGATCTTATGACTTGGGAGTCAGCAGAAGTTCTTACAACTTTGTGGTCGATAGGTGCTCCTACGACTTGGTGGTTGTAGTTTCTGCTGGTCGATAGTCGTAGCTTCTGCTGGTCGTGATCGACAGTCGTAGCTTCTGCTGGTCGTGATCGATAGTCGTAACCCTGCCTGGTCGTGATCGATGGCCATAGCTTCTGCTGGTCGTGATCGATAGTCGTAGCTCTGCCTGGTCGTGATCGATGGTCATAGTTTCTGCTGGTTGTGATCGATACTCGTAGCTCTGCCTGGTCGTGATCGATGGTTATAGCCTCTGCTGGTCGTGATCAATAGTCGTAGTCGATGTGTGCAGTGGTCGTAGCGATCTGTGTAGTGGTTGCAGCGCTCTGCCTCTTGTGATCGATAGTCATAGCTTGTGGTCTCGATGGTCATAATGGTTTTGTGTGTGGTCGTAGACTACTAGTAGGACCTTTTGGGCTTCGAATACCTCATCTCTTGAACATTCGAGTACTTGTAAGTCATATCAGATTAGTCATTGTGCTGAGTTTGTTGATTGGAATTATTGGTATTTTGATCAGGGTTGACCAGGGTGTTTGTTGCTTTGTGCACATAAGGTTACTGCTTGGTTCTAGGATTAGAATCAATATTTTGAGTGCATACATTTTGTTTGTGCTAATGGATGATCTTTGTGTATGGTGCGGTGCTACGTGATGGTTTGCTTGTTGGTGCTGGTTGCAGGACTTCGGAGCTAGGTCATGGTCAGGCATAGGAGGACCGGGACTAGGCACAGGGAGGTGTTGAGGTCCAGAACGGTCAAGGAGACACCGAAGATGATCGAGAATGGTGAGGTGATTGTAAGCCAGGACGACGAGGAACCAGAGCAGTATCTACCGAAGGTGGACATGACGGGCAATGGTGAGGTGGACCGGGACTAGGCTTAGGGAGGAATGGAGGTCCAGACGGTCAAGGATGATGGGTGCCATCATGCGTGAGGAGAAGCACGTGGTGCGCCAAGTGACTTGGGTCGTTTACATGCGAGGATGGTTCGGTGGGATCCGGACGCATGAGATGCTTGACGACAAGTCATTGGGGCCACATGTAAGCTGCTTTGAGAAGCATGCGTGAGTAAAACCCGATGTTAGGTAGGGTTAACGGGTTATCCCCGGTTTGGACTAATGGTTCGATTCATTAGGTATAGGGTTCGTTTGTGAGCCTGTAAAAAGGGGAGAGGAGGCAAGAGTTAGTTGAGGCTGGGGGCAGACCGTGAGTAGGTCTGGTGGTGGCTAGCTCTTCCTCCCTACATAGTTGTTAGGTTAGAGAGTGGATATTGGCTCTAGGGTTAGAGATTGGTCCTCCCAAGGGGAGTGGCTGTGAAACCAATCATCAAAGCAATACATCAAGTTTTCATCTACTGCTAATGTAGTCTTTATCTGATTGAGTTGGCTTCGATTTGGTTTTTCCTCTATTGTTCTTGTTCTTCTGTTCTTTGGTTGTTTCTTTCCTGTCTTGATCTGAGAGAATGTTTTTTCCGGTTTTATTAACGATCTGACTTGCTGTGTGCTGTGGGAGCATGCTCAAAGTCATCTTGGCTATTCTATTCGCACGGGCATAGTCTGATTGTCCTTTCGATTTCATGGTTTGGGTTCTTGTGTGCGCTCGGTGAAATCTCGTAAAGCTCTCAATCTGGTTGCTAAGTTTTCAATTAAAGATTATAGCAACCCCTTGAAATCTTAATTATGTTGTATACAAAGTTTCATGGTCAGTTGATCTCTTAGTCAAAAGTTTTGTGGAGTTTGGATTTGGCGGTCATGCGCTCTCTGCTTTCCTCTGTTCTTCCTTTGCTATTAAGACTGCCTCCAGATTTGACCACGATCAAGTCTTCGACCGTATCGCTTTTCATTTTGACCTCGTTCAGACCATTTGATCTATTCTCATTATTCTGTTGAGTCTGATTTGAAGTAGTCGGAAGTCAGTGAAATCACTCTTTGGGACTCGATCGGTTTTACGATCACGTTGATTTCGACCATGGTGGAGTTCTAGACTAAAGCACGTTGTTTTCGACTACGTTTAGTCTTTCAGTTGCTTCGCACTGTGTTGTCGCTCGACCTCGTTCAGAGTTTTCGTTTCTTGGCATTCTTCTATTGAATCTAAACTGAAGCAGTGGGTAGTCAGTGCAGTCTCTATTTGGAACGTCGATCAGCTTTACGACTACGTTGATTTCGACCACGGTCATGTTCCAGACTGTATCGCACCGGCTTCAACCACGTTCACTTCTCCGACTGCTTCACTTTCTCTTACTGCATGGGATTTCCGGTCGCACACGGATCCTCATTCTCTTTGGTTGGTTTTTGAGCTGAATCGATCTCACTGGTCATAGATCATTCGTTGGCCTTTGACCTCGTTGGTTGTTCGACCACCTGTTGGCTTATGACTACATTGGTTACGACCACGTTGATCATTTTGGTTGCAGACCAGTTTCAACCATGTTGGTTATTCGACCACTCATTGGTTTACGACCACATTGGTTACGACTACGTTGGTTGTCGACCACTAGTTGGCTTACGACCACGTTGGTTACGACCACGTTGCCGACTGGTTAGGACAACGTTGATTATTCGACCACTTGTTGGCATTCGATGATGTTGTTTACGACCATGTCAGTTTCGACTGCAACCATTTTCAATCACATTGGTTCTGGTCTCGGTGGTTATCGACTACGATGATCTCCGACCATGTTGTCTGCTTTCGACCACGTTGTCGAGTTTACGACAACGTTATCTGCTTTCGACCACGTTGTCGAGTTTACGACCACGCTGTCTGCTTTCGACCACGATATCAGAGTTTGACTATATTGTCATATTTCGACCTCGTTGATGGTCTCCGACCACAATCAGTTCTCTACTATGTCTTTTTTGTTGCTCTGGTTTTCAAGTAGGATTTCAACCCTAATCTTTATAGCTCTGTAGCTATCAAAGAAAAAAGGGTTAAATAAATACTTAGGGAGAATTTGAAGATACCATTCACCCTCTCTCTGTTGCCTATATGGTTCTACAGGAAGAAAAAGCAGGCAGAAGAAGATTGCAGATGGAGCAAATCAAGTAGTGCACAGAGGCTAGCTCCCGTAAGAGCCTTATATGTAGCCATGCATGTTGGATACTAGCCTCGAAGGCGCGGCGACACGCCGCACCAGCCACCGTATGTACCAAAGTAAAAGAGGCGATAATTCGCGAGGAGTTTTTAAAAAAAATCGAGGACAAACACGTATTTTCGGGAGAATTAAAGGGTTTTTTTGTAAAAAACCGAGGACCTGTAAGGACTTGTACGTAAGTAAATAAGGACCTATACGTAATATTGGAAACCGCGGGACGCTATCAAAAAATTTTTTTTCTTAAAAAACTTGCAGGGACCTATTCGCGAGGAAAAAGGACCTTTACGTAATTTTTAAAAAACCGGAGGAAAATGCCTCTCCCGGCCGTACGGGAAACTCCCCGCCACGCGCCGGCCGGGCAACGCGGGCGGGGCGACGTGGATCGCTGGGGGGCCGGAATCCCCCCAGGTTTAATGTCGGTATTATTCCCGAATGGATGATGATTGGTTGTTTAGATTAGCTTCTACGTAGCGTTGCCCCCAATGCCATTAGTTCGGGCTTAAGGAAACATCTAATCGGAATTAACGTTGGTTGCAAAGCAGGCCAATGTTCCAAAGCTGTGAGAAGGGACCGGAAAATTTACATATCCGGCGGACTGGCACAACGAGACATGGACGTCAATTTGTTCGTCATAGGCTACTCGCCATCACGTACGTTGGCAGAGTCTAATTTATAGATGTCGTTTTACATTCCCTAGATCAGATGGCTCTATAAAAATTTTAACATTTTAGCACTGAATAGGCCTTTAGCACTAGATATGCTCCACATATATATCAACCATCAACCATCATATCGCATTGATACTCTCACTACTTGGTATTAGGTATGAGATTAACGGGTATACCCATTAGGCAATAATACTTGCTATAGTATTCAAACGGGACATTTACTAGTGCAAGACGGATTATTAATTGCAGCGATTTGAATGTGCGTCGTTTCTCCGGTTTGAATGCGCGTGCTTGATCCGAGTTGTCCGGCTTGCCGTGCATGCTTGATCCGGAGTGTTTATTTCCATAAATAGCTAGCTCGTTTACGAGTATGTGTGTAGGTCATTTGGAATTGACGAGTAGAAAAATATGTGTATAGATCATTAGTTGCCATGAATAGAATGTCTGTAAAAAATTAACGAGTATGTGTGTATGAAGTGCATGAATAATATGTGTATGAAGTGCCATGAAAAATATGTGTATAGATCATTAGTCCCAAATCAACGAGTATGTGTGCAAGTCTGTCAAAAATTAAGCGTTTTATTTACGGCCACGAACGTCAAAGAAAAAACGAGTATGTTAACTTACGTTATTTGCATTAATTTTTTAATGTCGCACGGAATTATTATGAGTAACAACAAAAAACGAGTATGTTGACTTGCATTATTTCCATTAATTTTTTTATGTCGCATGGAATGATTTTGAGCAGCAAATTCGTGTGTGATGTTAGCATTCAAGGTTAGATTGTTATGTGAATTTTTCATCTAAATCGGACAACAAAAAACTTTATTAATTGGGTGGAGACGAAAAGGAACAGAAAAACATGTATGTGTACTTACATATTTTTCTATACACCGCACGAATTGAATTAGAGCGGCGAATTATTACATCATGTAAGAGGTTAAGGTAAAAATCTTATGTGAAATTTTCATCTCATTCGAGCAAAAAACGCTCGTTGAATTGTTGATGGACAAGAACGGCGTATTGTTTTGGGTGAAGAAAACGGGTATGACACACTGAATGATTTAGAGGGGCGAATTTGTAAGGTCATGATATTGTTTTGGGTGAAAATATTGTGTGAATTTTTTAGTTGAATCGGATATCAAATGTTATCTGAAAATGTTACGCGAATCCGAACTAGTATATCAAGTCTGAACTGGTATCTTAAAATCGGATATTAAGGGCACGAATCTGTATGTAGTATGTTGACTAGCATTACTTCCATTAATTTCTAGATGTCGCACGGAATGATTTATAGTGGCGAATTCGCAGGTGATGTTAGCATTTAAGGTTAGAATCTTATGTGATTTTTTCATCTCAATCGAAAAACAAAAAGCTATCTTAAATAGTTGAACGATACGATCGGCACAGAAAAAACGAGTATGTTTACATACATTATTTTTTACATGCCACACGGAATGAATTATAGAGGCAAAATTTTACGTCATGTTTGCAGTCAGGGTACAAATTTTATGTGAAATTTTCATCTCATTCGATCGACAAATGCTCGTTGAATTGTTGATGGACACGAAAGGCGCACGGAAAACTGCATGTGTTGACTTCATTTTTTTTATATGTCCAAGGGAATGATTTAGAGTGGCGAATTTGTACATCATGATAGTAGTTTTGGTTAATATCTTGTGTGAATTTTTCATCATAATCAGACAAAAATTGATATCTTAAATTTTTTGATTGAATCGGACAACAATCACGTTTGTTGACTTCCAATAATTTGTATTCGTCATACGAACTGATTTACAGCGGCAAATTTGTACAAAATGTTAGCAGTTTAGTCGAAAGTATTATGTGAAATTTCCGTATCATTTGAGCAACAGATTTTTTGTTGAATGGTTCGTGGAGATAATCGGCTGAGAAAAATGGGTATGACACACTTAATAATTTAGAGCGGCGAATTTGTACGTCATGATATTGTTTTGGGTGAAAATGTTGTGTGAATTTTTTAGTTGAATCAGATATCAAATGTTATCTTAAATTGTTACGCAAATCCAAGCTGGTATTTCAATTCCGAACTGGTATCTTAAAATCGGATATCAAGTGCACGAAATCTGTATGTAGTATGTTGACTTGCATTATTTGCAATAATTTATAGATGTCGCATGAAATGATTTAGATTGGCGAATTCGCAGGTAATGTTAGCATTTAAGGTTAGAATCTTATGTAAATTTTTCATCTCAATCGAAAAACAAAAAGTTGTCTTAAATGGTTGAAGGAGACGAAAGGCACCGAAAAACGCGTATGTTTACATATATTATTTTATTTACTTGATGTGAAATTTGTACATAATGTTAGCAGTTAAGGCGAAAATATTATGTGAAATTTTCGTATCATTTGAGCTACAAATTTTTGTTGATTGGTTCGTGGAGTAAATCGGCTTAAAAAAACGGGTATGACGCACTAAATGATTTGGAGCAACGAACTTGTACGTCATGATATTGTTTTGGGTAAAAATCTTGTGTGAATTTTTAGTTGAATCGGATATCAAATGTTATCTTAAAATGTTACGCAACTCCGAACTGGTATACAGTGGAGCAGCATATACATGCCCAAGTCGAACCAATCATGAAGAATGTAAAGAGGATCATCCGTGAATCAAGGTATACTTTTCTGGCCCAATGCAACTTGAAAAGGCAAATCTATTCACATGTACCGAAAACTAGCTAGAATTCTTCAGGTAGTTGTAAGCTGCTGGTAGATAGATGCTAAGATAAAAGTTAGGCTTTTGTTTTAACGCCACAAGGTCTAAGTAACTGCAACAATTGGAAAATACATCTGCTCTTGTAGACACCATGTGGCTACTTCTGTGTTAGTAAATTTGTCCCCCTTATTCACAGTCCATCGCTTTCAATACTTTGCAGGGATGATATTAAGATTTCTCCAGACGACGAGATGTTCATTGTCAGAAATATTCTCATGTACCACCCAGAGAAGGAAAAGAAGATGGCTGGCCAGGACAATTACATAATGGTAACCAGTTTGCCTTTCTGATGTACCAGAACAACCAAAACGGGAATGTCATGAAAACTATTTCCCTGCTTTGCAGGTTGCTAAGCATGAAGTTTTTCATAGCTGCAGGTGCTTGTACGTCGTGTCCTCATACGGTTCCCGTTCAGATTTCTACTACAAAAAGTGCCTGGAGAATTTCATCAGGATTCACTACCCAGACGCTGCAAGTTCATTTGGCAGTAAGTACTTCAAATGATGAGCCATAGAATGAACCGTGCTTGCTCATAGTAGTGCCCTCTTCTAACCCCCTGAACTGAGCTGATCTGGCATGCACGATATCCATGGTTCGTGATGTCCACAAACTTATATACTTCAGTGTGGTTGAAAACTTTGTATAACTGTGATCTCATTTCTGAACAGTAGCGAACAAAAACTTAACCTATATGCCTATACATTTGAATGCCATTTATTGTCTTATGACTGATACTGCAGTGAAATTTTACACCAACAATATGCTTTGCACACACAAACCACTCAAAACCACAATTGTATATACTCAGAACGAAAAGATTAATCTAAAGTGATATATTGTATGAAGTGCATGAATTTCATTAAGTTCATACAGAAATAATAATGGTAATTTTACACATTATTGGGCAAGGAAATTCCTAATATCGAAGTAATACTAGCTAATAGTAACACATGTGGATGCGTAGTGTCCTGGTAACTTGCACTTCTGACACACGTTTTGTACCTTGGACTTGGAAGAGTTCTCTGGATTAGAAGGGCAACTAGTCTTGTAATGTGCTTACTCGAATTAACGCCATGTGCTAGTAAGAACATTGCACGGATGGGTGATACTTAGTTACTTACTCGAAGTCAGAGTAGCGTGCTTGTATCTCAGAAAATTTAGCTTCTCATTACTGCAAAACAAGAACAACATAATTAGTACATAACTCTAATATCAAGCAGCCAATCTGGCTACCATAACTTCTTCGGTCTTACCAAACAATAGACAAAAACAGGTAGCTAAAATGCAAGCTCCCTGCTGTCCATACATATTTAAAACTAGAAATAACGATATGTAAAACCAATTGTGCCAGGGTCCATAATGTTTAAGCTAACAGGCTCAAAGTTCCCACATATCCTAACTGTTGGAAAATGGTAATCTAATAATAGCATGCTAACAAGTTAATGTGCTACAAAACCTCAAAAAGAAGCAATATGGACAAACAATTAGTAAGTAATTCTGCAGTCCCAAGACCGACCATTTGCAATCTAAAATTCTAGCAACCCAGACGATCACATATCATAAAATTTCATGGCAATCGCTGTAGAAAAAGACCAGAACCTACAGAAACTTTGCAATCTCTATTTTCAACAAATAAATCACCTCAATACCAATGAAAGAGAGATTGTCATCGATGACATCAAAGAAGCTATCTTTACACATCGATTACATCAAAAGCAAATCTTTACCCAAACACTCTCATACTTCACATACCTGAGATGATGAGGCTGAGGCGCCGCGGTGGTGTGAATCGGGTTGAGGCGAGACCGCCACCGCCCTCACTTGTGGACGGATCCATCTTCGGTCGTCATCGCCCTCATAATCGCCAGATCTGAGCACTTATTGGGCCGCTGCCACCTTTGGGACGCCGCCACCTTCCCGGATCTGGATCTCCCCGATGGTTTCTCAGCATGGATCCAAACGCCGAGGTCACCGCCGCTAACTCCTCGGGGCGCCGCCTTCTCCGGTCACCAACCTTGTGTCGACTCTACCCTCCCGGGTGGCCACTGTCTGCCGTCGCCTACTCTTCATGGAGGCGACTCGGTGTTGAGAACGGCGGAGCTTGCCTCCCGGTGACGCAACCACCCGCGATTTGGGGAAAGAGACAAGAACGGGGAAATGCGTGACCGAGCGACGAGGAAATGTGCAGGCAACGGGAGAATGCGCGATTTGGGGAAAGAGCCGTGACCGAGAGAAGGACATTCCTATTTCGCCTGCGGAATGCACAAGCAACGGGTCTCAGCCGCCTCAACCCGTTAATCGTCTTTTCTACGAGTCAGCGTGCGCGCGCGATCGGACGGCCCTGGGTTGAGGAGTCCAGACACCTAATAGTCCTCAATATTTTTACTATATATATATATAGTATAAATAACAGGGGCACCATGGTGTCTGGGCACCAAACCTCCCTGCCTTTGGATTGCTTTTAGATGTGTGCTATTGTGATTGGGATTTTCCATCTATGATTAAGACTTTCCATCTATGATTGATTTACCATACATGATATATTATATACCATTGCACTAGCACGCATCTAAAAGCAATCCAAAGGCAGGGAGGCTTGGTGCCCGGGCACCTTGGTGTCCCATTTCAGCGTCCTATATATGTATGTATGTATGTATGTATGTATGTATGTATATATATATATATATATATATATATATATATATATATATATGTATGTATGTATGTATGTATGTATGTATGTATGTATGTATGTATGTATGTATGTATGTATGTATGTATGTATATATGTATGTATATATATGTATATGTGTGTGTGTATATCTGTGCGCGCGTGCAAATAATTGGTAATATTTAAGATACTTTCTTCACTTTAGATATATCGAAAATCCCATAATAATTTATAGATAAAAAATAAAAATTCTCGAAATTATCTCATCAGTAGAGAGAGAGAAGGACACCACGAAGAGCAGGGACGTGATGGTGTTGATTACCACTTCCTGGCGTTGTCCCTTTGAGAGACTACACATCTATCTATGGCATCTTCGTCTCCACGTCATTGTCACCTCGCATCCAGTGATGGTAGCTGGGGTAGTCGTCTTTCTTTTGCTCTCGAAGCTAGGCGTGAACTCCGTTATGGGATGATTTTGGGAGATGGTAGCTGGGGTAGAGAGTTGAGAGTAGTGAAACAGCCCTAAAAATTTAAAATTTTTGAATTTATTTAAATTTTGTTTGAATTTTAATTTTTACCAAATCCGAAAACTCCAGCCGAATTCCACTTTCCTTTTCGGAAAATTCGCTTTCCATTTGCTAAAGCACCCTCTTGCCACAACGTTGTTGCCCATGTTTCCTCTACTGCACACTGAGATGCCGTTCACCCTCACCAGCGTCGCCTCACCCGCACGTCGCAAGCAACCACGTCAAAAGCTGCATAGAGACCGCGCCACCTTGCCGACCACCCATACCTTGCCTTTAATGCCACTGACCAAGCACCGTGCAGCTCCACCGTCGACCCGAGACGCTGCCATCTCTCACCGCTAGCTGCTTGACACACATTGCAATGTTGCTGCTCACCAGCGCAACCGCCAGCTCTGCCACAACAACACAAAAGTAGCTCATCTATCCATGCCACCGTCCACGCGACGAGCATACCACCGCACTGCTCATGGCACCACCGCCTTTTTTGGCTATAAAGCCAAGCTTAGCAACTACTTCACCCGTTTTCACACTGTCCCACAGCAACTGCAATCCTTTCTTCTTCCTCTCCGGCCAAGCCTTGCCGTCGATGCCCAACTCTTCTTTGGTGAGCCAGAATTCAATTTCTCACTGCTACCTCCTCTCTAACCCAATTAGCCACAACATTAGCATCACCTCAACACCACGAAGCATCCCTAGCTTTTCAGCAAACCTCGCCACCCCTAGCTCGCCATTGTTGTGCGCCACCGCTCCGCCACCCATGGTCACCATCCCCAGAACTCCTCATGCCATCCCAAGCTAAGCCATCGCCGCTGCTAGACTCTCCTAGTCTCCTCATCTCCTAGATGCTTAAACCATTCTCAATTTGGCTGAAGCCTTGCTGTAGCTGTGTTGTTCTGTGCCCTGTTCTAGCTAAACACCGCCATTACCAACCGTCCCCATGCCATCTCCACCAATGTGTGTGCCCAAAATGGGTTGCTCGCATTGTGTTGATGCATTCCACACTCCTACTCACCATCGGCTGCCATCATCGTCACCTAATTCCGTGCTGCCATCATTTCATCTGTCTCAGTTGGTGTAGAGCGAGCTTCAGCTTGTTCTAGAGGGATTTGGGCCCCATGCCTGTTGGGCCGCCAAGGTGGGCTGGCAAAGTCAGCCCGAGCCATCTCTTGGCCCAGTCAGCCAACTGGGATAGCCCATATTTCTAGAGAGAGCTGGGCCCCAAGCCTCTTGGGCCTCCAAGGTGGGCTGGTAAAGTTAGCCCGAGTGATCTCTTGGCCCAGTCGACCAACTGGGCCAGCCCACATTAAGCAAGCCTAACAATGTTCACAACCTAGCCCAATACTATTTCCTAGCAGCTCATTACTATACAGCCCATTTGGGTTAGCCCAAACCTATTACAATTCACCAAATCTGATCCGCTAGGAATAGTGCCAACCTAGTATGGTTCACCCGACCCATAACTATTTACCATTTACCTAGAATCCATTAAGGCTATTTATACTTATTTTGACTATTTCGAGCCCGCCTAACACATTTTTAACACCATTTGACCCATCCAAGCACCATTTAGACCCAAACCATCCAAACACTCCTATGTTTAAAGTTTTTTGGATCTTTCTATTTTATTTTGTTCCCAGCTTGCTTTATTTCAAGCTAGACTTATTTGATTTCTTTTCTTTGTAATAGCAGCTGAATTTACTGAACAAATCACCAAAAGAGCTAATCAAGACATAGAAGAAGTACACCCAGTCGAAGGCTATGTGTAGGAAGACAAGTCGCATGTTTTTTTTATCATGTTGATCCCATAGTAGTTCATTATTATTGTTCGTGTTTTAAAATTGATCTTACGTATGATTATTTGGTTTGGGGGATCTCTCGAGCACCTGACCATATAGAGAAAGACACGGGAATTTTATACAGGTTCAGGCCTTCTCTGAAGACAATAACAATCCTATTCCTATGTGGCTATATTGAGCATAGTGATTACAATCAAGAGAAAGACTAATGCTTGATGTCTTGTGCTTCTTGATCCTCTATCGCCGCCACCCCCTTCTTCCTAACTTTAACCTTTATATAGAGTATGAAGAGGACCAATTGCTCCATGCCAAGAGATGTCTCAACGTATCAGATGATAAACTATCTAATGGAGGTTATTGTCAGTGATGTGATACCTCCTCGCCGACAGCTGGTTGTCGCTAAAGGTAGGAAAAAGTTATGAGCGATTATTTTAGAGAACAACTGCATATGTTAACTACCTTGTCAGGCAGACCCACAATGTAGCAGGTTGTCGTAGACAAGCTGGTCGAAGTCAGGCTAGTCGTAAAAGAGTTCATGGCCACAGGGTGGTCGTAGAATAGTTTATGACCACGTCATGTTCGTAGAAAGACTTATGATTGTGAAATAGTTGTGGAAAGGCTCTCAACTATAGAGTGGTCATGGAAAGGTTCACGATCAAATGGTTAGGTCTCTCCCTTACGAATATAAGGGGTATACTTAAGGAGCAAAATGATGCAATAATACTATTTATAGATTAATAATAAATTAATAATTATTATATCCTCATCATCTAGCCCCCCGACTTCAAGTGAAAATAAATTATTTGAGAAAAAGAGGTCGTAGACCAGTGAAGATCGAAAGCAAAGGTTTTTCAATTTTATTTGACCAGAAGTGGACTTGGTTAAGAAGGTAATTTTTCTTGAGTTGTAAAGACACGCTGGTTTCGAACAAACAAATTTAAGAATTCCAATCGACTATCACTGATCTGTCTATTGGAGTAGTTCGCAAAGAGGTGGTAGCTGTTGAGTTCCTGAGATCTTTAACTTAATCATGCGGCTATAAAACTTACCACGGGGTAACCTTAGGATTCTTACTTTCCCCTTCTGTTCCACTGTTGTTCGAGTTTTCTGCCGCCAACCAAATCATCTCCTTCCTTTGATTTCGTCCAAATCCAAACCAACCTCCTAGCGAAAATGGCCAAAACCTCTTCTATTTGGGCGGTGTCAGAGAGGGATGCTACTAAGATGAAGGCCTTGGTCACTTCTGAAAATATCCCTCAAAGGAGATTTGTGAAGTAGATTGAAGCTGCTGGACAACATTGGCCGTCAGGGGAAATCAGACAAATTCCGATATTTCAAGCCTACAATGAGTGTGGCCTCAAATTACCTGCTCATCCCTAACACTCATACTCAAGACCTTTGGAGTGGAGTTGGTGAATCTTGTTCCCAATTCCATCACAATGTTAAGTATGTTCGTGTACATGTGTGAGGCTTATTTGGGGATTCCTCCAGATTTGGAGCTCTTCCAATACTAAGAAATGAGCAGGCAAATTGGGATCGCTGGGAGCTATGGTTTGAAGCTCATGATAGCAAGATGAACGAATACATCTAGATGTTCACTTGGTCATCATGGTCAAGAAGGAAGAAGAAGTGGTTCTACTGGGAAACGACCAGTGGAGACAACCTTTTCTTTTGTGGGGAAGGCTACAGAGAAGAATCCTTCCTGGGATTCAGTTCCCAAGGACATCAATTGGATAGCCCCTACATTCAAGCCATAAAAGACTTAAAGGATAAGGGGCTTACCTGTTGGCATGTGGTGAAGGATTTTATCATGCGCCGCATTAGGCCCTGAACCAAATAATTATATAGAAGATCAGTATTAAAACGCTGATAGTTGCACCATCTGTGGGGAACATCCAAACTCCGGTAGCTCCTCGTCAACAAACACTCTTCTTTCTGATAAACTCATGGCAGGAGAGTGGAATGAGGAGAATTGGTTCAACCTAGCTAAATACGTAGACCTTGACATGGATGCCTACTATAACTATGAGCAGAGTATTCTTCCATCTGGTGGAGATGCTGCCTCTAGAGATTTCTCACCAGATCCTAGAGATCATACCACAGATAAGGTTGCAGAGGGATCCTTGTCCCCCATAACATTACGCTCAATGGAAGAACTAGGTTC
This sequence comes from Dendrocalamus latiflorus, assembly GCA_017311315.1. Lineage (NCBI taxonomy): Eukaryota > Viridiplantae > Streptophyta > Magnoliopsida > Poales > Poaceae > Dendrocalamus > Dendrocalamus latiflorus. Next base: position 23,600,738 of record CM029660.1, read on the forward strand.
CCTAAAGGGCAAGGGTCAATCCGACCATAAATAGGACTGCACTAAGGCAGATCCAGAACATGATGAGGGATTCACCCCTAAATGTTTGAGATCCACCATTCTGAGGCTCCATCAACAACTGGTGATCGTCACCTTTCGGTTGTCCCCACAGAGAATGTGGGTGGGCTCCCTACAAGTTTGTCCATACTTTCACAGGGTTCAACTCCGATTGGAGACGATTATAAGCCAGAATTCCCCTTTTTGGAGGGGCTTACTCCATATCGTGAGGCACTGTCATTCGACTACTCCTCAATCCAGGAGGCATCGGACGCAAGTGGAGATCATATCCAAGAGGTCTTTGCTCTCCCTTCAGATATTGCTCACTCTCCCAGAAGAAGGACTGAGGATGCTCTCAACCACTCACACACTGTGACCTCTCATGGTTATGGCAAGGAGGCCTCTGGCGATGGACGAGGTCAATACTCTGATGAGCATAGGAGAAACCATGAAATTAAATAATTATTTTGTCCAAAAAACGAATTCACCTATTTCCCAAGATGACGTACATGGGCTCATGTCATTGGACCTAGCACACTAGTTGGTTCCTGCATGTGTGCACTAGTGATGTCCTCATCCTATCATACATTCACTAACTTTGAATGTGTCATTAGTGCTAAACTAATCCTTCTTACATGTGGGTCCCACTTATCATAGAGAGAGGGGAACAATGAAGCTTGGCTCAACCGAGCTTACTAGCGAGCTCGCCAATGGTGAGGGAGGTAGGCGGGGTAGCTTTGACATGGGTAAAATGGAACGACTGTGTTATTGCACACCTCTAGGCAGCAATGGCAACCAAAATGGTGTACGGATGTGGCAATGAGATGGCGAGAGGCGACGGGGTGTCTCAGGTGAACTACGGTGTGGCTGAGGGAGTGAAGAGAGGTTAATTAGGTGATGGCAGGCTAAGCAATGCTACAAGGCAAGCATGGGGACCTATGGTCTCCGGGGCTATGCTGGCACCATGCTTATGTGGCAACGCCATGAACGGCTATGATGAAAGCTAGACAATGATGGTGAATTCCCAAATCAAACGTGCGCGCTAGCATATAGGGACTAACAAGAGTCTACCGAGGGGGTTTGTGGTGTCGGGGAAGCACTGGAGTGGATGGATGACAAGAAGCAGCGGTGGTAGCGATGGCTCACTGTGGTGAAAGACAGGTCAAAAGCATAGTCAGATTAGCTAGCTTGCTAGGTGGAGATGCTCAGAGAGCAAGGAATCGGCTAGGGTCTTACCAAGGAGGAAGAACAACTAGTGCCGGAGAGAAGACGGGTTCTCAAAAAAATGCTTTTTGCATAATGGGAAGCGGAACTTATAACGAGAAGAAGGGTATTTGCTCGTCTGAGACTTTTAAAAAATTTTTAAATATGATAAATGGGCTCAAAAACTATCATAATTATTATGGAAGCTCATGGAATAGTGTAGATCATGGTATAATTTTTCCAGAATTATATTTTTCTCAAAAAATTCTTCGAAGGTCTCTATTTTATGTAACAAGCATTATTTTGATTTGAGTAATTTTTGGAACATGAACTTATTTTTTAAGTTTAATTTATAGTGCCATGAACTTATTTTTGAGTTTTTGAATTGATTTCTACTGTGAATTCTCCCATGCCATTTTAGGATCATCTTTTCATATTTAAATTGAATTCTATCAAATGCATTTCATTTCCAAAATTTATGTTTTCATATTATTTTCCAAAGAACTCCAACAAAAGCCAACAAAATAAGATGCATGCAAAATTTTTAAAATTTCTCTCATTTTTGCATTCCTTGGAATTTGGGATATTACACCAAATTTAGTGATTTTTGTCTCTAAATTTTTATAAAATCATGCTCTTTTTGAATATGTAGAAATATTTGAATTTGGTCTCTATTTAAATTTATTTGGCTCTTATTTGTACTTATTTGGCTTTACCGATTAAAAACCCTTGCGCCGAAAATCTACAAGAACATTCATAAGCAACTCTCTGAGTAACCACAGCAAGGCAAGCACTCCCTTTGAGCATATTGATCCAATTATTTCAATAATTGTATGTGTTGTAGGGGTGGCCCCCACCGAAGTCCAGCCGGCCTGTTTGAAGGTTGTAAGGCCCGAAATGGGACATATGTAATGACATAAGTGCCCCTAAGAGATACTTGGGTGTAGGGTCATAACTGTAAAATGCCCCTCATGTGAATATATATATCATCCAGGCCATGGGGAAGTCCCAGGGCATTGCTCACCTTACTCTCCACTACCATTCTCTCTCTCTCTCTCTCTGTTTGGTCTATAACTACAACAGTTGGCACTGTCCGTGGGGAGGACAAGAGCAAGCTCAAGAAGGATGACACCAAAAAAGGCTCCGTCCAAGAGGAGCACGACGGAGGAGCGCGTCAACACCAGAGCCTCGGCGTCGGCGGTCGCGGGTGCGGACGTCACTGCCAATGCTGTAGCTGCTAACGCCAACACCCGTGGCGCGATGGTCGACCCCCAACGCTGGCGCGACGGTGGCACCGGCAGCACCGATCGGGTTGTCGGGAGCGGTGAAGCCGACACCCACGCTGGCACGGCCCCTACGTCCGACACGGGAGCGCCAGGTGGCTCCGGCGGCAGCGTCGACCCCGTCATTGACTCGGAAGCCCGCCGCGCGGGTGCCCCGGGCAGCTCTGGAGCGCAAGCTGTGGTCGAGGCCAACCCGACGGTGCAACCCGTTGCGCTGACCGATGCGACCGCGGTAACGGTGCAGAGTGCTCTACTAACGGCCATACACGCTCCAGAGGGAGTTACAAGACCTCTGCGGAGCTGTGCGGATATACAAGAGGCTCGGAGCCAACAAGTCCCATCGGTGGTCATGCCGGAGCCCACGTCGGAGCGGGCGGACAACCGCGACGCCCCTACCTCCAGTCGCGTCCCGCTGCGGCGCGTGGACCCGAAGTCCCCCTCTCCACGGGCCTGCAGCAATCAGCGTGGCCGGAGGACTTCAAGTTCCCCAGCGCCATCGAGCCATACAAGGGCGACACGGATCCTCGGGAGTTCGTGTGTGTGTACGAGACTGCCATCGAAACTGCAGGCAGAGACGACACCACCAATGTGAAGGGTCTCCCCCTCGCGTTGCAGGGAGTGGCGCTTTCTTGGTTTTTCACCATAGAGCTGAACTCCATCTACGTGTGGGAGCAGATCCGCGACTGCCTCTACAACAACTTCTAGGGAAACTACGTCGAGTGTGTTGACGCGGATCAGCTCTTCACCGTCAAGCAGAAACCCTCGGAGAAACTCCGAGAATACTTCAAGCACTTCGCTAAGGTCCGCTGCCAGGTCAAGGACGTCAACGAGACAACCATCATCAATGCAGCAGTACAAGGCCTCGCCGTTGGCCGAATACAATGCGTGTAAGCCAATCAAGATGGTCGCGAAGCTCTTTGATAAGATGGAAGAGTATGCCAGGGCAGAGGAGGATGCGCGGAGGCGCAAAGGTGATGACTCCGACACCAATCAAGGAGAGTACTCGTCCAAGAGCGAAGACCCCTCGAAGAAGGAGGGCTTCTCAAAGAGCAAGCGCAAGCAAGACACATCGAAGGACGCCCCGGAGCGCAAGGACGCTAAGCATAAGGACCCACCGGGTGATAGGTCCAAGCGCAGCCAACATAAGTCCCTGAGGACCCACTATGTCCACGACATCGAGGGTGGCTCTGAAGACAGTACCCCCGCCGGTCATGGGCGAGGCTGCCGAGGCCGGGGGTGAGGACGCGGTAGGGGTCGTGACGATAGACCACGCGCAGATCAAGAAGACCAGTTCTATGGTGGATGGTGCGAGGTGCACGGTCGAGGTGACCACCATACGCGGGCGTGCACTGCCATTGCGGCACTTCGCCAAAGCGTGGCCAGGGATAGGGCACTGGAGGCGGGGCCGCCTGTCGTTGCTCATGTGTAGCAGCCTCAAGAGGGCCCCTGCGAATTCAGGCTCACGTGCAGCAGCCCAAAAAGGCCCCATGCGAGCTCAGGCCCTGGAGGGAATCCAGCGCCGCATCATAAACGTCATCTCCAGGGGTTCGTCGCTGGATTTCGCCTCGGCGTGGCAACAGAAGGCTTACACGTGTAGGCTGCACCATGTGGCGGCGTACCCGGCGCAGGCACCGCCGGAGTGGGCGCGGCACGAAATCGCCTTCACGCCCGCTGACGCTAAGGGCGTGGAGTTCCCTTACCAAGATCCCCTGGTCATCCAGGCCGCCATCGTAGGATGCGATGTCAAACGCGTTCTGGTTGATGGAGGCAGCTCTGTGAACATCTTGTTCGTGGCTGCCTTCGACCAGATGGGGATCCCCCGGAGTCGTTTCGGCCCCTCGGGAGTCCCATTGTAAGGCTTCGGGGGTTAGCCACTAAAGGCATTGGGCCAAATAAGCCTGCAGGTCTCCTTTGGCCAGGGCAGTAACACAAGGAGCGAAGACGTCATTTTTGACGTCGTCGACATCCCATACCCATACAACGCCATAGTGGGGCGCCCCACTCTCAACTCCTTCGGGCGGTACCACACCATGGCTTCCTATGCATGAAGCTCCCGGGCCCGCAAGGTATCATCACCATCTTCGGTGATCAGGACCTCGCCCGGCGCATAGATCTCGGCACTCGGACCCCTGGACCAACACCCAAGCCCCGCCCGCAGGGCTAAGTCAAGAGGGCGCCCCCGCACGAAGGCGGACAATGCATGCCCATCGGCGAAGGCCAAGCCGAGGGAGCGGAGGCATCGGCGCAAGACGGCGCATTAGCACCAGAGGCTCCCCACTTGCGCTACGCCAACACGGCAGCAACAGTGGTCATCACCATCCTTGTCCTCGAGCGGTCTGTGGTTAGTATCTTGTCCTTTGTAATCGCTAACCCGCGCAAACGGGACATCAATAAAATCCACCGTTTGCGAATCCTGTCTCATTATGAATAAGACACGCGTTTACGCGTGCACTCTCCGTGAGTAAAAACAAAGACACGCGTTTACGCGCGCACTCTCCGTGAGTATAAACAAAGACACGCATTTACGCGCGCACTCTCTGTGAGTATAAATAAAGACACGCGGGGGGACGCCCCTGCGCGCACTCTAAGGAGTATAAATAAGACGTGCCGAGGTTTTCCTCCGTGCGCACTCTACGTAGTTTAAACAAGACGCAGTGGAGGCTCCCCTCCACGCGCACTCCATGGCGTATAAATAAGACGCAACGGAGGCTACCTCCGCGCGTCGGGGAGCACAGCCAAAAGGCACCAAGAGACGAGCGCACCGTCTACTTCTAATAGGCGCCAACCCCGCTGCCGCCACATCGAAGGGTAGGGGACGGAGCGCTCGAGCGTCTACTTCTAATAGGCGCCAGCCCCGCTGCCGCCACTTCGAAGGGTAGGGGACGGAGCGCTCGAGTGTTTACTTCTAATAGGCGCCAGCCCCGCTGCCGCCACTTTGAAGGGTAGGGGATGGAGCGCTCGAGTATCTACTTCTACTAGGCGCCAGCTCCGCTGCCGCCACTTCGAAGGGTAGGGGATGGAGCGCTCGAGCTGCTGCTTCTACTAGGCGCCAGCTTCGCTGCCGTCACTTCGAAGGGTAGGCGACGGAGCGCTCGGGCGCCAACGGAGTGCTCGAGCGGCTACCGTGGCGGGGCGTCAACTTCGCGGCTGCTGCAGAGTCCTACGATTCCCTACGGGACACCCACAGGTCCAGCGCGATCATGAAAAGCGACTAGGACACTTACTCCGACCCAAGCCTTTATTACATTCGTAAAAGAATATTTACACGAGCAGTCGGCAACTACATTTGTGAAGAGCTAAGGTACGCGGGCGTACTCGAGAGCTTAGGATGCCTGCTCATCCGGCTCCACCTTAATATACTCCCGTGTCGAGGTCTCGCCCGCTGAAGCCCGAGCTGCCCAAAAGTTCAACGAGTCCTCGGCCCACCCCCAATGCCGAAGATGTCGTCGGGTCACAACGTCCAAGACTAGCAACCGGTCCCTATCAAGCAGCTGCCTGGGGAAAAACAGCACAAGTGATCAGACACGGAGACAATTTTCACTTTATTCAGTAAAAGGCGGGCGGCCGTCAGCCGCCAGCTTACAAAAAAGAAGAAAATAAAAAGTGCATACAACGCGAATGCCTGCACACTACGACCCCAGCTTCACACCTGTGGGTTTGCGCCGGCGCCGCCGCCCTCGTCGCGCCATGGAACCTCGTTGATCCATCGGCCCAAGCTCCCTTCACCACGTAGGGACCACCGCACCTCTACCTTTGCCGCAGCCTCCCCGATGTACTCCCAGATCTGCTCATGAAAGGCCCGGGCGGCGTGGCAAGCGACGCGCATGGCGCCCGACATCACCCCGGCTCTGGCCGGCATCTCCAGCTGGGGGTCATCCAGCTCGTCGACGTGCTGGCAGCCTCGGTGTTGAAACAACCCAAAGGCTATGCACGAGGTCACGAAGGAGCAGTGGTTCCCGAACGACTTGGTGGCACTGAGAGTGAGGTTGGAGGCCTCCCTGATTCGTCGAAGTGTCTGCGGTAGGTCTTCGGGACCAGAGGCGCGAGGTGGCACATCAGCAGCGAGGTCTTCGAGGGCGCCTTCTAGAGGCAGCATGGCGTCCCACGCCACCACCGAGGCATCACCCAGCGCTCAGTCCTTCTCCCCAAGTGACGCGGTGAGGCGGCCTTTCTCCTCCTACAACGCAGCAATCTACCGGAGAAAACCGTCACGCTCCTTGACGGCCGCGCGCTGTGCCTCTGCCGCGAGCGCCCGGGCATCTAAAATCGCCTTCGCTCCCTCCGTCTCCAAGAGCCGGATACGATCGTCCTTGACAGAATGGGCCTCATCAGCGGCGCGCATGGCCTCTTCGGCAGCCCACAGCCGGTCCTCTAGCGCCCCCCGCTCATGGGCGTGGGCCGCTTACAGTGCTCGAGCAAGCGCGAGGGTCTGCACAACACAGTTGTTAGCAAATTCTCAAACGATGAAACACATCATCAAAACCAAACACTCACCCTTATCTCCGAGGCTTCTAGCGCGCCTCCCAGGCTTGGCGACCGTACTGTTTGCGGTCCCTCGCCACGCCCGCAGCATCTCCGGCCGGGGAACGAAGTCCTCCAAGCTTGGCCGTGTGGCCTCCACGCTGACAATATCAAGGGCGCTGACTGTCGATGCTATTCACGGGACGTCTCTGCCCCTCGAGGATGGTTCAAGACCGGGAGACCACGATTCTGCTAACAGAAGGTACTGGTCAGAGAGCTCTAGGGAGGCCCCCGCGAATCGGTACAAAGGAAGTCAAGCTTACCTTCGTTGACAGTCGACGGGGTCCGCTGGGGCGTCACCTCGGCCTCGGCACGAACCGCCAGCGTACCGGTGTCGCCTGAGCACGTCGGCTCCCCGGGTCGGGGGACCTCTGTGTCAGAATCAGACTCCACCAGGGCCCTAATCCCGCCCGCTACAGCGAACCCCCTCTCCGAAGGCGGGGCCGGCTGTGTCTGTGGCCGCTTCACTTTCGGAGACCTGGGCAAGGATTCCTCTACCTCGGCAACCGGCACGGGCGACGACGCTTCGCCCTCCCGGTTGTCCCTGCCGCTCCCTTGGCCCTTGGGGCTACCCAAAGACTCCTCGCCTGGAGCCGCCTCCTCCACGTTTGCCTCAAGCTCTGAATCGGCATACTTCGCCGAGTCAGAGGCGGTGGCCGTCGCCTCCTTATATCCGGTAGAACCGACGTGAGCGGTGGCCGCCGGGTGGGATACGGCTATGGGGGACCGGGCCCTCGGCCGGGAGGGTGACCTCTTCCCCTTGCCATCATCGTCGTGGCGGCGAGCCCGACCAGGATTGGGAATGGCGCGCTCCGGCACGGGAATGCCCAGGGCGTCGCACACCCTATTTATCCGCCCTAACTTCGCCGCCTCGGTTGCGGTTATGCGTAATTCATGTTCCTTGGCCACATACGGTCCAAAGAACACGACCACTATGCGCTCCGCATCTCCCAGGCTAAGCCCTACAGGAAAAGACGAGGCGGAGTAAAAAATCCTATCCAAAAACTTACGAGGATTAGAGGGCCTCGGCAGCGACGATACGGACGGCCGAACACTGTCGCGCCGGAGGCCTCCAGACGGGAGGCGCCACCCATCGGCAAGTGGTGTCATGCCATACATGACGAACTCCTCAGCGAGGTCGTGCATGTTGAACCGAAGAGTGATCCCCATGAGTCTTCAGGCCCTCCGCCTGTGCTCGTCGTCGATCGCCACGCCCGGCGAGCTGTTGAATGATATTAGTCGGTCCGTGCACTCGAGGCCGCTCCCACTCGCCACGCAGAGGTAGAACCACCGCTTCATCCAGTTTGTCTCCCACTTCGCCCGGGTAGAATTGGCAGGGAAGATATGCGAACACTGGGGCCACAGAACGAAGTTGACGCTACCGAAGTTGGAGAACACCCCTCCTTCCAGCCTTTTCGGCTAGCATCGTGCGTCATGGAGGAACGCAAATAGCGAGGAGCTAGGCCAACATGCCCCACAGTGCCCAGCTGTAAACAGCCAGGCGGGCTATTGCGTTAGGAGTCAATTGTGCCAGCTCCAGCCTGAAGGTCCGCAAGATGTTGCCGGTGATCAGGGCCGCTGGAATCCGAAGGCCGACGTCAAAGTACGCAACAAAGATGAGCGCCTCCAACTTCTCTGGGCATGGTTCTGTCTCATCGCCGGCAGGTAGGCGCACCTCTCGGCGGTCCGACAGCTTCCCCTCCCACAGCAGAGTTTGGATCGTCTCCTCCGTCGCGAGAGTTGGGCCCAAGACACAGGAGCAAGGACCCCCATCTTCTCCACAGCCACCCACCACTTGTCCACCAGCGATGGCTCGCGCCCTTCTAGCACGTATTCCACCTTGATCGGCAGCGATCGCCGGGATGAGGCGCTACCGCCAGCCCGATGAGCACGTTCCTCGCCACGGGCCATTGTTCTCCGGGAGCTAGACGGTGACACGTACGGTGCGACAGCAAAGGGGGCGAGAGCACGGAGCGCCAAAGAGCAAGGGGGCAGAAGCTATGTGAAGCAGAATGCCGGTGCGGTGCCAAAAGGGGTATATAAAACCCCTTCACCTCCCACAACGCCGGTAAGTGCAACTGACGAAGGTCGAACCACTCGCCTCCCCCACGACCGGGAAGCGTAACCGGTGGAAGACGAGGTGGCGCAGCCACTCACGCACATGATCGCGGTTGTGGCGCACGACGAGCCAATCCCGCGCTGCCACGCGTCAGGCTCCTCCAGACGGAGCACGCGGTTGCGACCATGCGACAGTCTGACAGCGCACGACGTGCCAATCGTGTCCCGCCATGCGTCTGTCCCCTCGGGAATAAATGCATAACTACGGTTGTGCGGTCGCGCGGCGTGGCCCACTTTCCATTGCGCCAAGGGTCGGTGTGATTCACAGGGACATCAATGCCATGTCAGCAAGCCACCAACCAGTCGCTTCGACTCCGACTTTGACCTCGGCCTTGACCCCACGACAAGGCTCTACCAGCAACTCCGACTCCGCAGCCAAATGCCCGTCACGCTTCGCCTACATGACTACAGAGCGACGCCGGGTGCACACTCGGTTTCGTCTTCACGGACCGGCTCCGACCGGGGGGCAAATGAGGGAGCACGTCGGCCTGATACCAAAGAAGTACATAAAGCCCCCTCGCCCCCCGTGATCGGGAGGCGCCAGCTGGCAAAAATCCAACCGTCCGCCCTCCCCCGCGATCAGCTAGCGCGACCGGGGGTTCACGATAACTTTCGGCAAAAATCAAAAACAAGCCTCCCTTTGTTCATCAGCCTTCTCTGCTCACATGGTTAACGCTCGTTCTGCCGTCAAACAACGTTATTAGAGAAGGCAGAGGAACAAAGGGGGGCCTATTTTTAAAACAAGGATCATCCTGGCCGTAGTACAAACCGCTGCGGCAAGTCGCTAAAGATGGGGAAGGGCGACCCTGCGGGGAAGGAAACACATACATATATACCCGTACGCCCCCCCACCCTCGCGGGGAAGCGCAACCGATGGAAGCTCAACCGGTGGAAGCACAGCCGACGGAAGCTCAACCGGTGGAAGCATAACCGATGGAAGTTCAACCGGCAGAATAGCAACCGATGCAAGGTCAACCGGAGGGAGGTCAAGCGTCATGATGGCGCGTGCGCACGACGTGCCAGTCACGCGATGCCACGCGCCGCACCCCCCCCCCCCCGGAAGGAGCACAACACCTCTAGCGTGCGCCCGCGGACAGCGTAGCACGTGCTGCTCACGTCCCGTCGCACGCCAGCCGCCGGCATAACTCTCGGCATCATTAAAACACCCCTCCCTCGAGCCACGAGCCAGAGCCCACCTCGACGCCAGTTGCACCCCCCTGGGTTTCAGCCTCAGACTCGATGGACGACTCCACACCCAGCTTCACCTGCGTGTCCGCGGACCGAGGCCCGACGCCAACTCAGCTGTGTCTTCATGGGCCAGCTCCGCGGAAAGCGCAAACCTCACCACCGGGAGATGCGTTCGGCAGTACCTTCGACTCTCGGTCCGTGCCACCAAGTAGTGCTACGTCCCGCTCGGGATTAAGGTCACAGGCCACAGGGACGGAGGGGGCCAAGTGACTCGGCAACATGGCTTCGGCCTGTGAAGCCCTTCACCATGAGAGGCTCCTGTTGTAGGGGTGGCCCCCACCTAAGCCCAGCCGGCCTATTTGAAGGTTGTAAGGCCCAAAATGGGACATATGTAATGACATAAGTGCCCCTGAGAGATACTTGGGTGTAGGGTCATAACTGCGAAATGCCCCTCATGTGAATATATATATATCATCCAGGCCATGGGGAAGTCCCAGGGCATTGCTCACCTTACTCTCCACTACCATTCTCTCTCTCTCTGTTTGGTCTATAACCACAACAGTATGTTATTTGCAAAGAATATTATGCATATATGTATGTTTGGATAAAATTGCTATATTTGTGGATATGATAGTTATTCCCGCTTGTGTGCATTAATTCTTCTTATGATATTGATACCCTTACTGTTGTAGCCTTTAGGACACGGTTTAGACAGGAACTAATATCAATTTGGGTAATTACATTCATGTATATTGTCTAGATGTTTAACCACGCACTAGTTTTCACTAAGATTGAAGATTCAGAAAAACCTGCACATGGAAATGGGAAATTTTAATATGTTGGACTAGAGGAGGAACCTTTGTTAGTTTGTATAAAAATAAAATGAAAAATCAAGCTTTTGATGTGGGCGAGTTATATGATAAACTGAAAGATATGATAGTGTGGTCTCGCATGTAGATATGAGGGGGTACTAGCCTTGCATTTTGGTAGCCCGAAGTAGTGAGAGCATTTGCTATATGGGCCCTATCTTTAGCTAAGTTTTCTAGTACTAGTCTTGCATTTTGGTAGCCCGAATTAGCGAAAGCATACTAGGTAGGATGCTCGTAGAGGCTCCCTTCAGTAAGGTGTTGAGACCAAAGCTTGCCAATACAACAGTGAATGTCTCAATAAAGGGAGGGTATCCTTTAAAGTGAAGGTTTGTCATTAGTTGGAATGGTGCAAGGTTAGGTCTAGGTGATGTAAAGGCTATATGATAATCACTTTATCTCACGCCTAAGGAAGCGTCTAGTTGCTGACAAAATAGTTGATTATCTCATATGGGTAAAGCAATACAACCTCTCAAAAGTGTAAAACTATTTAAATAACTGTGTTCGTGGTCATGAGCATACTTGGTGCAGTCACAATGGGTCTAGTTTTTATTTTTGACAAAACTATTTCGTTAGAAATGATGGGGTGGTATGTTATGACGTATGAGTTATGTCTATAGCTGAAATTTGTTCATGGTTTGCAGCCTAGGAGGGTTGTGATTTACTTTTATTAAAGTTATATAATTGTTATTGCATTACATATTAATTGCTCTTTAAATTTTCGTTGCAAATTATTGCTTATCGATATTGCAAATGCAAACTTGCAACAGGCTAAAAATAACTTGTAGCATAGAGTCTTATCCTTTGTTAGCCTTGCATATATACACATAATGTTGCGATACATTATATGTCTTGCTGAGTACGTAATGTACTCAATCTTGCTTAAATTGTTGTTCAGAGAATGAGAAACAAATTATGCTCGAAGACTCATGCTTTGCTCCCAGTACCGGAAGGTACAACGATGAGTCATTCTAGGGCCTAATCCTTGTCAGTTGCCTGTGGGGTATGGATAGCTACCACTAGATGTTTTTGGTTTATTTACTTGTCTTCCACTACAATCCCTTTGATACTTATATTTATTTGACCGGTCAGTCCTTATGTTGTAAATTTGATACACATCACTTATGTATTTGACCATTTTATTATAAATTAAATGTATGCAATGTGTATGGATATGATTTCAATATTGTGATTACGTGTACTAGTCACTTATCATAGAACTAGTATGGTACACAGACGAGAATTATGGGTATTCAACGTCCGGGGTCCGACAATATTCACCTTGATAACTTTGGTAATTATTCACTTTATAGATAGCTAATAATATGTTGGACAACTAAAATGATTTACTTGAACTACAAAAAATAATTTGGCTTCGCGCCGGGAGATTTTTAAAATGATACTAAGGGTTGAGGCTACTTAATAGGAAGTCATTAGATGATTGGAGCCAATGACCTCATCTTAGGATTGAGGCTTTGGTATCATTCTGGTGGTATTGTGATGTAATGCATGTGGTATTTGAAAGATAGTCTCGTCTGTGGAAAGTAAGGACTAGACTCTTATGCTAAGTAAAGGACACAAATCTCGCTCAACCATAAGTTTGGCTTGTCAAACCTAGTCTAACACACTGATCGATTCGATCGAATATCTACAGAGCAGACCTAGAGTTTTAGGATAGCCCATGAGAAAGGGGTGAAATGAAAGTTGGATGGTAATGTCACTTGCCATTCTTCACAACAGTATATCTACTCCAACGTCGGGCTGCAACTTTCGCACTGGCCAATAGATTTCTGATAAAGGTTGAATGGTTTTAAGTCTACTAAGTAGAAGTTAGAACGAATAGAGCAGTAAACGACTTTGTTATCTTAACTCAGCTTCACACTATCATGTTACGTGTCTATTGCATGACATTATAAGTTTGAGAAATCTTATGGGTTAAACTGGGCAACTCTGCAGAGTAAGACATATGGTATTCAGATACGCGGTGCTTCTGGTAAATGAAACTGTTTTTAATAGGTGAATCTAGCAACAAGGCATAAGTAGGATTAGAATGATTTTAAGATGATTAACGAGTTAATTAAACCCTTTTTCTCTTAATAAGTTAGTGTATTGCATTTCAAGTCTAGAAATATTTACAAATAAACAAGCATATATAATCATAATGATAAAACCTTCATACCTCACTCTATTGACATACTAGCAAGTAGTTAATTAGATATTCATATATAACTTGTTGAGTACAGTTGTACTCATCTCTACCACTAAAAAACCACCAGTTGTAATCTTTCCTACAGCTACCCTAACAAATGTTCCCGCAGTCAAGACCTCTCCTAGATGCACCAAACCAACTGCACCAAGAACTAGCGAACCTTTGAAACGAAGGGACCATATCCACTCTAGCCTCTGCTTTCTCTTACTCACTCAAATCCAACGGCCCAGGTTGTTTGGATCATACCTCATCACTATCCCATCCCGCGCCTACCCCGCGCGCGACTCCCCCTCTCCCCCATCTCCCACACGCGCGACTCACCGACTCCTCCTCTCCTCTCCCGCACGCAGGAACCCCAGGGCACGGCGGCGTCCTCCCCACCCCGCGCGCGCGACTCCCCCGGCGGCGGCACGGCGGCGTCCTCCCCACCCCGCGCGCGACTCCCCCGGCGGCGGCGCGGCGGCGATCCTCCCCACCCCGCTCGCGACTCCCCCGGCGGCGGCGCGGCGGCAATCCTCCCCACCCCGCGCGCGACTCCCCTGGCAGCGGCGCGGCGGCGATCCTCCCCACCCCGTGCGCGACTCCCCCGGCGGCGGCGCGGCGACGATCCTCCCCACCCCGCGCGCGCCTCCCCCGGCGGCGAGAGGTGCAACCTACAGATTCAGCATGCTCCTACTCCTCGCCGCCATCCTCGCGGCGGCCGCGTCCTTCACCTCCGCCTCCGCCATCGGTGACAAGTGCGTCGCCTGCAAGGCCGTTGCTGTCAGTTCCTACCCCTCTTCTTTCTCTCTTAGTTCGTATGTGCACAATTCATCATTCTTGGAGCATCCTTCCCTGTGTGCTTAAATCGTTTTACATCAGCGGGGGGTAGAAATTAGCTTCCAAGGTTCAAATGTTCACCGCTCCTTGTGAAGCAATGATCCGGAGGCAGATCGGGTCCTAGATCTTCAGGCATTTACTGGGGACATAGTAGAATTTTCAACGCATGTTGTTTCAGCAATTTGGAACGCACATTGTAGACGTTCTGATGTATGGGATGAACTTCTTTGCAGGCGGAGCTAGAGATTGGAATTTCAAGTGTAAGTAAACTTTCTCTCAGTCGGCTCTGATTAAGTAATTTCTACCATATTTACGGTGCTGATTTGGAGCTTATGTTACGAAGTAGCTATATCTGCCCTTTTTTAGTTGAATATTAATTAGCACATATATTCTTCTATTGTCTTGTTGCTGGCAACATAGATCAATTATTAACTATTCCTGAGTTCTCCAATGCAAGAGAAACCAAGAAATCACTTGGACTTGCGCAACCGCTTGAATTCAAAAGGTCAGCGTGAAGGGAAGGTCATTGATTACAGGTATGTTAAGTTGTTAACTGGCTGTAACAGCCCATCTGTTATTTCAAAAAAAAATTATTTAATTTAATTTAAAATAAAATATTTGCTTTTGGTTGTTTAAGTTTTTTTAAAATTTAATTGCCTGATTTTCTGCTTTTAAAAGGGGTTTTCTTGTGAAAATAATTTAAGCAAAAAAAAATTTAATAACAATCAATTTCATTTAAAATAAAAATCAAAGTTATTTGGTTGCTTGAAATTTTAAAATTTTCGCTAACCTAATTTTCTGCTTTAAAGAAGAGAGCCTTTCTGTTTAAAAAAAATATATTTTATAAAGGAAAATATCAAAATTTCAGTTGAAGATATTTTCTATAAGTACAAAATAGCTTTAGAAAGCTTTATGATTTTTTCTAAGATTTTTAAGCTTTATTTGTTAATTATTGTATTATTTTAAAGCTAGAAAATAAAAACATTTTTAAAAATTAAAATAAATGTCAATTAATTCCGAAAATATTTTTTTTAATCTTTTCAGGTTCCCAGGATCCTTAGAAAATTTTCTTAAAAATTTTTCCGAATTTTGTTTCTTTTTTTTTCTTCTTTTTTTTCTCTTCTGTCTTTTCTCTCTCTTCCTTTTCCTTTCTTCTTCCTCCAGGCCGTGTCCATCGTGCAGTCACAGAGAGCAGCCATGGCATTTCTTGAGCTTTCTTCAATCTTTGATATCTCTTGATTTTCTCAACGGTTTTTAGCGAAATAAATTGCAATCAACTCCTCTCATTAAGATCTTTCATTCCCCCACCGTTTCCCCTCAAATTAATGAGCCGTTTCGCGGGATTTAACCCATGTCATTCAAAGACATGGATGCTTGATCTCCCTCCTCGGGCCTCCTCAACCCCTATAAAAGGGAGCCCCGTGAGCCTCTCCTCATCCTCACTCAACCCCGAAAATCTCAAGTCCCCACTCCCTCTCTATTGGCCGCAATCGGAGTTCTTGTTTCGTTGTTCAAGCGCCGTTCTTCGGCCTTTTGCGCCTCGTCCGGTGGAGCCCCGCCGCGTTTGAGCACATCCCCAGCTTCGCCTCGCCGCGTTCTACGCGATGCTCACCTCGCCTTCGCCGGAGCATCGCCGGAGCATCATCGCCACCGTGGGCCAATTCGCGTCGTCGTTTCTCGCGTCGCCACCGACCGACCGTGCATGCCCGACCAAAACCAAGGTGAGCATCACGTTCCCCACGCTCTACTCTTTGTTTCGCCGCATGTCTCGCATGTTAATTCCTCTCCGTTTGCCCGGAACGCCGATGTCAGCCTGTAGGCCACATAAAGTCTTGTTCACCGCGTTTCGCTAGTCCGTTGGCCGAGCCGTCTGCGGCGTTGAGTTCGTCTCAACACGTTCTATGTCGTGCTCCCCCTCCGTTTGTGCAAAAGCCTTTTTCAAATATTTGCGTCCGACACCTCGCCATGGCCGCAAATGACACTTCGCGTCCCCGCCTGTCTGGGAATGCTTTCAACAATCTGTTCACGTCAAAACGTGCCAAACCATCCCAGGAGGCTATGTTTCAGACGGTTTTGGATTCGCCGCACTGAGCGCGAAGATATTGAATTTTTCGTGTTTCGGTACCGTCGTCGTTCAAACGACGATTGCGTTGCCTCCGGTGAGTTTTTGGCTTAGCCGATATTTTTTCTAGCTTCGCCTCGCCGTGTTCTAAGCCATGCTCACCTTACTTCTCCTTGTCCCTTTCCCGAAAATTATTCTTCTCTCCACACCTTATGTCGTTGTCGCCGTACACGTCGTCATCGTGCTCCGTTTGACGTGTCGTCACTTCCTACATGTGCCTCGGGTCCTTAGCAACCTATTTTTCTAGTTAGCTTCACTTCCCGTGCTTTTTCTCATCGACGCCATGCCAAAACACTAAGAGTTGTTCTTTCGCGTAGGAATATTCCAAGGAATATTCCTGATTTTTCTTTTTCCAGAATTTTCTGATCCGCTAATTTTCCAATCGCTCGTTCTCCTCCGTCCGAACTCTGAATCAAGTGATTCAAGTTTCTAAATTCATCTAAATTCCTATTCTATCTCCCAGCATATATTTTATAAATTGTGGATTTTATTTGGATTTTAGTTGAGTTTAGTTTGTTCTGGCTTTTCACGTGTAGACTACGACTTATCCGGAGAGTATAATTTCGGCGAACCTCAGCAAAACTTCAAAGCAAGGCAAGTCTCCTTTGATCATCTTGAACCCATGTTTTTGAAATGTTTTAAATATTTTAAATTATGTGCATTGCTATTTACGTAAAACATTAGTTCAAATCTTAAGGTAGTAGTTAATCCAACCTTGTTATGCCCTCCATTGGAATTGATTGTCATGTACCCTTGTCACCCTAGAACTTCCTTTGTCTCAATAATGAGATTATTATTTATTTTTTGATAATGATAGTATGGTAGTATAATGCTTAGTCATGCTAAATAATACCCTTGGAACTTTGAAAATGGGAAATTATGATTTATTGTTGAAACCCTTGTGTTTACAAAGTTAGTGGTGATTGGAGTTACCACTGTTTCCTTTAAAATAAAATAAAAATGTGAAAGATGGTTTAGATTAGGGTGGATTGTTGGTTTGGCTTGGTGCAGTTAGCACGAGATCTTGTAAAGTGTATGTTCCACCCTAGTCAATTAAGGACCGACGCTTGTGTTTGTCCAGACTGAGCATTAACCGTACAACCACAAGTCTATATGGGTACGACCTAGCTGACTAACTTATGATAGTCTAGTTTAGGTGCCACCAGTGGAAAGTGGGTGCCAGGGATGGACTGGTTATCCACAGTGAGGGACAGGGATTTACTGTACTCATATGGCGCAAGAGGGGGCTTCGGTTCGGGCAGTTAGCCTACCTGCGGTGAAACCTCAGCGGGTGGTATCTAGCTAGATTAGAGTAAGGTAAAGGCTTTGTGATATTTTATCTGGGTCTCATGCCAAAGGAAGCGTGTTGACTTTTAGGATAATTTATCTCTTGTGGGTAAAGTTGTACAACCTCTGCAGAGTGTAAAACTATTCGAATAGCCGTGCCCACGGTCAAGGGCGGGCAAGGAATGCATTCACATGGTAGATTTCTGGTTTTGGTTTTTAAAAATTAAAGTTTTGTATTCCGAGAGTGGAGGGAACTCTCGGAAGGGTATCCTGGCGGATGGAGCCAGAGAGGGTGGATGTAACCCGCAGTATTAAACTTGTTCAAGTTGTTAGCTAGTGTTGGTAGACGGAACCTTCACTAGAGAGTTAATGATAGTTTTGTTAAAACAATTAATTGGTTAAAATGTTGCCTTCGAAAATAATTAGTATTAATTGAATTTTAAAATGTTGCTTTGTGCAAAAGAACCATATAGCCTTCCTTTGTTAAGCCTTGCATCTATGCATTTTTCCCAAGACTTGCGGAGTACTTTATGTACTCACATGCTACACTTAAAATAAACCTCAGAGGAACATGAAGCTCAAGAAGGTGATTACAACTACTGCTTCGTCTGTGGCTGTGGCGGATTCTTCCCGGAGGACTAGGTCGCGCTTCCCCAGTCAACTGCCTGTGGCATATTGATGGGTCTGCTTTGAGTTTTCTTTGCTTCCGCTGTGTTTGGATTGTGCGAGGTCTTGAAACCTCAATTGTAATAATGAGACCTGGTGATCAGTACTCTTTATAATTGTAATAAATACGTTGTTGGTCATGAATCATTTCTGTTTAACTGTGTGCACTAGCTGTGATCTGGGACTAGTGCAGTAATACACAGAGGGTCCGGGTTTGTAATCCGGGGTCCCGACACTGGCAGGATCTCTTTTGTTCAATGATGAGGATGAACATTCATATGCATCACATTGTGACCATTTGATGTTTCAATGCTGTTAGAATATGCGCTTTTATAGTCAAGTAGATTCGTTTGAACTTTGACTGTGCAGTACAAACTATACTCCATGATATTCATATTATACCATACTTACATATGCACACACAGTTTTTAGGGGGGGAGGGTAAGATTAATCATTGTTAGTTTAGCCCTCAGCACAAAGTCTTTCTCATCTTTGGCATCAGTTGGCTTCACATACTTACATAATAAATTACAAACATGTTTTTACCATTTATTTTTGTATTGATATGTGTTTGAATCTATATATGTGGTGCAGAGTCAGTGAGCTTCGGGTTGTAGAACTTCTGGATGGCCTATGTGATAAGATGCAAGATTATACCCTGCAGAAGGTAGAAAATAAATCAATGTGACCACTTTATCATTTTTGATTGCACACCATGACCATCTTATTGTTGCAAAATCTTTTTCTAGATATTAAGTTGTATAGATATGGTATATATGAATTAGGTTACCAGTGCACTTTAGTATTGATGCGTTCTATAAATGCCAGCATCTGCCCAAGCATGTGAGCCATCTAACGACTTTTACTGTATGCAGTTGGAATCAGGTGAGAAAGGATGGGCTAAAGTAACAGACTGGAACAGTTTTTGAACTGGTAAGTTTGGACGTGTTTGTGGCTCCTGTTTACTCTTTATATGACTTAACTATACCTTAAAGACTGGACTGCTATGGTCGGTCTATAGTTTCTTGTACTATGTTAATGCATTCTTCCTGCTTTGTTGTTCTCTTACACGCATCATCTCAGGAAGATGCAGCAAACTCTAGATTACTTATGAGGAAGGAACAGGGGTGATCAACACGCGACTCACCCATGTACTTCCTTTTGCTTTGCAGATGAACATGGACGCCATCGTCGAGTTGCCTGTACTGCAGTTTAGGTGATCTAACATGGGGGAGAGGCGAGAAACCCGCGCTGCATTTACCGACATATCAAACATCATCGGTCCGGGTATGTTCGTTGCCATCGTACCTGGTCAATTTCTTGAATTGTTTTGCGAGAATTGTGACACGCATTCTATATCACAGCAACAGAAACATCACCTGCAGATGAGGAGTTGCTAAAGAGAGAAGAGAGGAATAGAAAACAACGTGAATACCGGGCACGGAAAAGGGCCGAAGAAAGCATTGAACAAAGAGAAGAACGGAATAGAAAGCAACGTGAATACCGTGCAAGGAAAATAGAACTAACAACATCAACGACGCCTCGTCATGGTATTCCTTATCTGTTCCTGTATACTATTATTTGTTTACGCATCAAAAGGAGTAACTCTCTTATTTTTTAGCATCGTATGATGTACACCCTATATCCGGTTGCACAGATGTTAAAATGACAGATGCGATTTATTCCACCTTGGCACCATCTCGGTCGGGTACGTTCAATAAACAACTCAGTGTAATTGATTATTGATTATAAAAATGTCGTATGAGGACAATCACCACAAGAGAGTGTTGTTTCTGCCATTTATCAAGCATGAAGACATCATAAACAACTCAGTGTAATTCATTATAAATGTCGTAGGAGGACAATCACCACAAGAGAGTGTTGTTTCTGCCATTTATCACAGCATAACAAACCTATGAAGTCGAACCTTGCTAAAGTTGTGCCCCAAGGTAAATAATTAGATTTTTTTTATTATTGCGCTCCTTTTGATTCGCAATGATATCATTAACTTTTGTAAAATAACATTATACGTTCTAGATTACATGTGCACCACAGACGATCTTGAGATTATTGAATACATGAAAGCGTCACCGGAAAAGAAAGTTCTGGTCAACATTGATGATGCATGGGTAAACAGGGATGATATGGGGTGTCTTTTGCAGGATGGCATATTTGTGAATGGAAACAGATGGGTACACTTCATGTCGCTTATAATTTAGAAAAATGATCATGTTTGTTTTTTACACTTGCCTCACAAGGATTGTTTTTAAATGAATAGAGTATCCTGCGGCTTATGGATGGTAAACTATATGGAATATTGGACTGGATCTTCCCTATCTGATAATGTAACTCAGGTACTTCATAGAGGACTTGTACTGCATGATCACTTATAGAATATAATATATTTCATCTTCTTACCAATATAATTGTTTTATTTATTAAAGCTTCAAATTATGTGCAGGACGATATAAAAAATTTCAGGTTTAAGCTACATGTAATCTTGTGGGACTCGCGATTAAACAAAAGAAAAGAATATCAAGAACCTGAACAAGAAAAACAAGACAGAGATAGTCCAAGTGATGTTGAAATGATCGAAAATCCGGTTGAGGTGGCTAAACAATCTGACACAACACATCAAATAGAATCAGATATATCTCCATGTGTTCTATCAAGTAGAATAACATCGACAAGTACGCAAGAACTATTGTGTGCAATTGTCACATACATCATGACGATCAACGATGCTGAATCTTTAGAGTAAGTCATTTCAAAGTAAATATATTTTTTGTTCTAATTTAAAGATTTATCATCGCCCTTGCTAGAACTGCCAGAATAATATACTCGTTTAACTAATATAACATAGGAAAGAATGGATTCGGAACACCAAGCCTTATCCAATTTCTTTAAGTCTCAAAAAACTTAAAGAAATATTAGATGTAAACAAGCCAATGGATATTGATTGCTTCAACATGGCTGTTCGGATGCTCGCATGCAATGAGGGCTTGTTGTGTTTTGAAGACAAATACCACTACATGGACCTGCAGTTTTGTGTAAGTTCATATTATTATCTGTATCCACATAGAATGTTCATTAAAACTCTATATTTTACTGATAACAAACAGTCCATATCTGCTTTTCTCGAGGCCCGCCCTATCGTGTGAAGCTAGATATCAAGCGGTTGGCAAAATTGTTTAAATGTTGGCCAGACATGGAGTATGATATTGAACATTGCAGCAATGTAAGCTATATTCCTTCGTCCTTCATAAATCTTGGATTTTGTTGCCCTAACATGAACAGATTGTTTGCAGATTCTATTGCCGTACTCTTCTATGGGTCAGTTCACATTATACGTACTTAACATGGAGACTAGAAATATTTCTATAATAGACCCGATGCCTATACCTACAGAGTTTAAGCTTAAACCTCGAAGGTTGTGGTATGTTCATAAAATAAAAAATATTGCCAACAATGTGGACTTGGCCATGGAATTAGTCAATCCTAAATGGAATGACAATATTTATTTCTGGCGTCGTATATTGCCAACATGGGTTCCAAGAACTGCAGACTGGTGATTGCTTATAACTTGCACACTACTAATTAGTTCTACATATATGTAATAATGTTTTCCTTCTACAGGAAGCTGACAGGCTTTTTTGTTATCAACTTTATGCGCTTGTGGAATGGTATTAGATTACCATTGTTTTCAATTGTGAGTAAATAATCTTTTGTGTACTTGGTAATAACATTCTACAATTAATTGTTATTTTATGACAGTGAAGTGTAATAATTCGTACAGGATGGGAATACACTGAGGACCAAATTCTTGGTAGAGATGTTGAAGTACAAGGACAACGAATCTAAAGACAACATTCCTGAAGATATACAAGAACTTATTAGGCGTGTGAGGATTTAGGTGGCTTCAAAAGATGTAATAGCTGTGATGTTATTTATTTGCAATGTTGCTCTTTAAGCATAATTGCTATGGACTCAACAATATGACAACTCATCATGAATCCCTTTTGGCATGAGTCTTAATCTATCTCACTATTTACTTCATTTTTAAGAAACATAGTCTTTTTGTTTTTTACCGTAGCGTTAGCACGGGTAAGGAAACAATATCGTCATTTGGTTGTTTTCATGTGCATCCCTCAAATGCCGCCGTAGCGTTAGCACGGGCACTCTACTAGTACTTGTTAAATCATCAACAAAAGAAACTTGGGAAGATATCGAGGAACCTTTTGAGGGAAACTTCGATGACTCCCTAGAAGGTGATGACTATTGGTTTTAGGTCTCATCTATGCTCAAGTATGTATGTGGTTAATTTGAAAAATCTTTTGTGTTGTAATATAAACATTGGGCTTGGATGCCCTTAATGATGTAAACTCGGCTGCTAAGCCGTACTCTTTTATTATAAAAGTTCGACATCTATGTTTAAAGCATAAACGGGTTTGATGTATACTTGTCTATAGTACTCTGCAACTGATCTTCCTGGGTAGCTGCTAGAAAACCTAGACTCAAAGAGTAGATACGGCAGCCCAAAGTTGATGCCCCTAACATGATTATCTCTGAAGGAGATATCTAATTAAGTGCCTAACAGACTAGATAGTAAATGCCAAACTAACTTATCTGCTGAACTAACTCCTGCGTACCAAGTCACGGTTGTGCCGGCCGTGTGCCGTGCTGCTGCTTCCTGGCTTGCGAATAAACAGAAGGTACTTATCTCTACTAACAATGCAACTAATCTAATCTGGATGCAACATGGCTGCTGCATGTATTGTTGTGTCTTGCCGGCCATGACAAACTCCTTCGCGGAAAGTTTTGTAAGGTAATCTTTTGAGCTCTTTTATGGTAGTTAAAATAAATATGAGCTATCTAATCTTTGCGATTCAATAATTCAGATTAGTTAGAATTTAATTATACTACTACCCACACTACTAGCATTAGAATATCCAAATGAGTAAAATTGTAAATGAAACAAATGTCACTGATCACAGTTCAGTCGAGGAGGGCCTACCTTTGGATGGACTTGCCATTGTAGGGAAAGAAGACGGACAAGGCTCCGATCCCCGCGCAGCACACGACGACGAGCGTCGAGAGGGTGTCCAGCACCACCATTGGATCCGGCGAGAACTGGCAGATGACCACATCCCTCCACTTGATCAGCATCCCATTGTTGGCTAGACGTACGCATAGGGGGAAAACGATGGAGAAGAATTTTGTTTTTAACATACGTTGCTCCAGAAAATGAACAGCATTTGTGTGGCACATCGCAACTACGCAGTAGCAACAAACATACCTTCTTCCGTTCGAAAAGATGGTGAGGAAGAAGAGCACGTCGAACGACGCGGTGGTGATGCCGAACTGCATGCCTGGTTAAGAGCCATGGCATTGATGGATATTCATACGACATAGTTCAAAATATTCTTCCAAAAAAACAGGTTGAAAAACAAAAGTATACAATACCCTTATAAATTAACGGTCGGATTTTATTTATACTACCATCTTTCTACTACTAGTATAATATACTGTAAAAAAATTCAATCTTTTTACCAACTTTTTCGTAACTGAATTAGCCTCCAACAAACCTTTGGAAGCTGGCTCAAGCTCAACGACACCCTGGGAGTAGTGTCTCCAAGTTTAGAAAAGAAGCCGACAGCGTGGTCGATTGCTGCCCACAAGCAACCAAAAGCACAAGGTCTGCTGTAGGATCCTCAGAAGAAGGGAGCATTCCAGACCTTGCTGATGGAGTTCATGAGATATGCTCCTCATCCACAGGGGCTAAGGCCGTGTCTAACACATTAGGTTCTTTTCAACTGTGGTTGATAGTTTATAGTTTTGATTCACGGTTTTTGTCCTAACACGAGTGTTTATACAAACGAACAAAATGCCAATAAACCACTTCGAAAAAGCTATCATAATAAGCCGTTTTGAAAAGACAACAGAAAATCTATCCCATTTGTTTTCGGAGAAAGCAATATGCTGAAAATCTGTCCCATTTGTTTTCGGAGAAAGCAATAGTTGTGATCAACACACTTTGCACCCTAGCGCTCTATTGAGAATTTGGCATAGCTACAGTCATCTCCACATTTGAAGAAGATGGGTGTGCCGAATCTTACGAGACACCCTCGATAGGTGGACCTAGTGGTTGGTACCACCATACCTGAAACGCTGCCATCGTCACCTGCAAAATCCAGGAGAACCTGCACACAAATCCTAGGCTTGGAAGTTTAATTTCACAAATCACTTGAACAACATGTGCGCTGAAAATGGCATGCCATGAGACACAGACACTACGCAATTCCTCGACTTTTAGCATCTGCCACACCAGGACCAAATAAGGAGGGTCCGATGGAAGCCGAAGCAAACGGAGTAGAGTGCGCATTAAATGGGCACGGGGGCACCACTGGGAGAAGTCCTCCTCCCAACAAAGACAACGAGGATGGTTATGGCTGAAAAGCTGTGATTTATGGTTAGTGGCTGAAATTTTTCTATAGTTGAAGATAGCTTATTTAGCGTAATTAAATTTAAAAATTTTAAAAATAGAAAAAATATGCTAGGTTATCACGGACAACGCAAACGAATATGTGAAAAAAAAGAACCGACAAAAAAGCTTAAAAAAAGCCAAAGGTTCAAAAAAAAGACGAGATTTATAAATAGTAAAAATAAGCCAGAAGCTGAAACCGAAATAAGCAGAGTCTAAAAACTCTTGTCATTCAAAGAATGGGAGGACGTTGTTCCACCCCTCACCCAGAGAATCTATTGCTTCGCTCATTGTCTTGGGACTTGGGAGCAGACAGAGATGTGGAGCCAATAGTCTACTGGAGTTCATGCCAAGCTAGAGAATACATAGCTCCCCTACAATATCCTTCTGTCAGACGTGGGGCGGCATTTCAACAAACTTGTGGTGAGCGTTGTGAGCTTGATAATTGTGAGGAGGGCGAGGGCCTTCAAAGGTGCAAATCAACGGGGATGGCTGCCCCCGTGAGGCAATGATGACGGCCTTACAGAAGCCTGAGCAACAACAGTCAGATTGCTATCTCCGCTGAAGATGATGAGTACGTCCCTGTGGAATGGGCAGCTGAAACTATGAGTTGGCCAAACCTAAGGCTGGGGGCATGCAGCGATAGGGGAGGTTGCCGGTGGGCCGGTGGCGACGTTGGGTGAATGAGGGCGGGGTCGGCGCCAAGGCGGGTCGTGTCCTAGAGGAGCGAGTGCGAAGCGAGTGATAGAATTGATCTTCTTTTTAGTAAGGTCGGTTTATTTTGTAGAGTTTATTTTGTATTTAGTAAGTATTTGTTATGGATATTAGAGTTGGTTTGTTATCCCTTCTAGATACGTAGAGTTTGTGTTATATAAATATGTATTTGCTCTAAATAAAAGAGTATCTGTGTAATTAGTTTTAGTTGAGGAGGGAGAATAAATAAAGAAAAAGGAAGAGTGAAAGTGCTTTGTTCTTCCGGGGAAAATATCGATCTGCTGTGTTCGTGCGGTGTGTCTCTCTCCAGCAGGTTCCCGTGAAGGCAATGTCAAGAGCAGAGGCGCTTCCCAACGAGGAAACATCAGAAGGCCTTGGTGTCTTAACCATCACGCGAAGGACAACAGAAGGGAATTTTGGACACATCTGACCCCCTAAAGACCCGGAATTCCGAAAGTGACTCTCAACGGAAAAAATTTCCGAATCTGGCCCCCGCCCGAGCGCGCGTCCGCGAGGCGCTGCCGTGTGTCCCGGTCGTGCGGTGTGGTACCGCACGACCGCACTGTTCACGGGTCGTGCGGTACCACACTGCACGACCCGCTGCCCACCGCGCCGAGCGCACGACTGCGTCTGCCGGGTTATATAATAAAAAGTACTGCCGAGCGCCGAGCGAAGCATCGGAAGGCCGTTCATATAGCAATATGGCATACAGTGAGCGATAATTCGCAATAACAATAGAATATGGATACATGTGTTTTTGAAGTACTTACAAGTGCTTATAGATAAAACGCGAAAGATGAATCAACAATAAGTACTTGTAACACCTCCAAGACTTGATACATTTATAATAAATGCTTTTATTCAAAACCAATGCTCCATTTTCCATTGGTTAAACATGAGGATTCCCCATAAGAAAATTATTAGCCAAATATCCATTATCTACCACTGACTAGAATCAATAAATAGAGTGGTGCAGCGCCATTACAGGCTACAGCTATTATAATGCATGAAGAACCTCTTGTTAAATAAAACACAAGAATTTGGGTTTATTTAGCGATTATTTGCTGAAGCAAAAGAGTTGTGTAATCAGCAACCATATAGAACACAGTGAATAGCTACTGTGACAATATTTTATCCTCTTATGGATTATGATTGGAGGGGTCAATACTACCAGGTGATAAAACCTAGTCTTTGACAAATCACAAAATTTTATAGGGTATAGCACAAACCATGTGAGCAACCAGGCCAAATACTTGAATCAATATGTTGTCACTACAAAATATGCAATGACCAAGCAACCAACAACTTCCCAAGCAAACGCAATTAGTAAATCAGTTGTACCAGTAAATGCACATGAATGGCACGACCGCACTGTTCACGGGTCGTGCGGTACCACACCGCACGACCGGGACACGCGGCAGCGCCTCGTGGACGCGCGCTCGGGCGGGTGCTAGATTCGGAAATTTTTTCCGTTGAGAGCCACTTTCGGAATTCCGGGTCTTTAGGGGGTCAGATGTGTCCAAAATTCAACAGAAGGCAGAGCTGCGTGGGTGGTTTATCACGTGAAGTGTTGAAGAAGGCAAGGCGCAGCTACCAGGCGTCACATCGGCTGGGACCAGCGGGTCCGACGGGGAGAAAAAGCAGGCGCATGCCCTGATGAAGCGGCGTCAAATCGACCAGCAGCAGTGGTCTCGGAGCAGGAGATACCGAGCGCAGCCGGGCGACAGAGCAAAGCTTTAAAGAAATTTTAACAAATGGTATGAAAGGTTACTGATTTTAATGGTTTCTAAATATTATAGATGAGAAGATGAAGATTCGGGATGTGCTAATCTCTCTCTAATACTCTCTTCTGACGACTGACAAGTATGCAATATGAGCAATTAAGATAAAGGCCAGCATGCATGCCTAAGGGTGTATGGGGTGCAATCGCTCCGAAGGAGAAGGTAGAAGATGGCAAGATAGATCAGACAACGCTTACTGTAATCTATCAGGTGGTGCTAGACTTGATGATACAACAACGCATCGGGAAAGAGATGGCACAGGAAGTATGAGAGACGCTTCGAAAGATGCACGATGGAGTTGACCGTGTGAAGAAGGTGCGGTTTCAGAATTTATGGGGTGGGTTTGAGAGTCTCCAGATGGGAGAAACCCAGTCGGTGGATGAGTTGGCTAGTAAGTTGACTTTACTGTACAATCAAATTACCTCTCTTGGCGATAAGATGGAGGAATCTGTGGTAGCAAAAAAATACCTATGCGTGCTCCCAAAGAAGTTCATACCCGTCATCATCATGCTCATATACTCCTCTGATCTGGAGACAAATAAGATCGAGGAGATCACACGCTCTCTCAAGACGCATGAGGAGCTACTAAAGAGGTTTCAGTCCTGTAACTAGCAGGCATTGTTGTTTAAAGAGAGATGCAAGAATCGATGAGGGATGATCATGGCTCATCAAGCAGCCATGGGCATGGCCAAGGCGACAAAGTGGGCGTGGGCAAGGCGACGATGACAGATCCCATGACAAGTCACATATCAAGTGTTTTGTTTGTGACACATTCAGTCACTACGCGTCGGAGTGGCATAGCCACATAAAGTATTTCAACTGTAACGAGTGCAGGCAATACGCTTTAGATTGCCGAAGCAAGAAGAAAAACGAGGCGACAAACCTCACCCGAGCCGAGGAGAATGACGAGCCAGCACTGCTTCTCTCGTTATGTGTTGAAGAGGCACCAAGCATGGTGATGTTGAACGAGGAGAACGTAATTCCTAAACTATGCATGAAGGAAGGCAGCCACAATCACACTAATCTATGGTACTTGGACAATGGAGCATGCAATCACATGACAAAAAATTGCTCGATGTTCCATAAGCTCAACGAGAAGATTTCAGGCCAAATTAAGTTTAGCGATGGCTCTACAGTGAAGATAAGAGCAAAGGAACGATCCAACTACAATGCAAGAACAGCAATCAAAAGTTGATATCTGGAATTTACTTTATACCAAGTATGTGCAACAACATACTCAGTGTCGGACAGTTGACAGAAAAATGGTGTAGGGTGGTGCTGAGGATGAGTTCTTACCTGTCTATGACAAGAAAAATGATATGTGATGAAGGTGAAAAGATCATTGAATCGTTGTACAAAATTTTCTTGAAAAATTGTAAGCTGGGTTGCCTGAAGTGTGGCCCAGGTGGACGAGGCACAGCACCCCACGCATAAGTTGTAGCAGGAGGAGTCCACGTGCATGCAGGCGTATAAGGGGTTGTTTGGTTGGTGGAACCAGGGCGTACGTGAATGGGATGGTTCAGCATTTGGTGCTATCCCTCCGTTTGGTTTGCGGCATGGAACGAGCTGGTCTGGAACTAAGCGATACCATTTGGGTGAATATTCCCTCCATATTCCGTATCACTCGGTTCAACAGATTCAGTGGAACCATGGCATTCCATTTGTGAGGCTCTAGTCACCCATATACACAAACAGAGGAGAGAAGGCACTGCAGTGCCCAGAACAGGCTTGCCGACAGCAAGTGGTGGTCGAAGAGTAGGCAGCAAGCAGCAAAATGGATCATCGATAGGACAAGGAAGTAGAGGGCAGCTGCGTTGCGGCTAGACTGGCACCACGGTGAGCGGGCGACGGCATAGAGCTACCGGAGCTAGGGCCGAACAGGGGCGGTGGCAGGTGATTGGAATGGGGAAGAAAGTGGGGAGAGCATGAGCTAGAGGGGAGCTTGGGGAAGGCTTACCAAGCAACCATGGAGGTGGAGGAGCACCGGAGAAAGCCGACGGCAGAGGCCAGGGGCAACGCGAGTGAGGCCACAGTGGTGGCGACCTTGGGTGGTCGGGAGCCTAGGCTGATGTAGAATCAAGGAAAACTGACTAGAGGGGGTGAATAGGAGATTCTAAAAATTCTTGCCTTCTAAAATCAATTACCACAATTTAGTCTAGCAAGATTTTAAAGTAATTCAAAGCTACAAAATATTAGTGTGTCTAAGGCACTACAAACACAAGATTCTACAAGTATATCTCTAGCACAAATAAATATGACAATCACAATAATCACAATATGCTAGAAATACAAGTGCGGAAAGAAGAGACAAAGAAATAACTAATTGACACATGATGTTTTACCGTGGTGTTCAGAAACTTGCCAGTTTCTCCTAATCCACGTTGAGGAAAGCCCAAGCAACTTGGACCAGCTCCACGAATTAAGCCTCAGCTCCTCAATCCACTAGTGGTTATTCTTCCTCCGCTCCGGAGATGGTAGACACTAAACCACTCACAAGTCGGCGTCGGGCCTCTTTACAATCTTCTTGAAGAGGTCACCTCACAATCTTCCGCCAAGCCATCTAAGTGATGGCAAGCACCATGAGTAATAAACCCAGGCTTTGCTTGATAGCAATCAAGTGCCAAAGGATCAATCTAGATGAATGTAATTGATTTTGGCTCAACTACCTCAAATGAATGGAATGAAAGCAACTGAGGTGTGGAATGCATGCTCTATGCTCAAGGATGTTGCAATGTAATGTCTAACTGTGTCCTTGAACAGGTAGGGGGGTATTTATACCCTACCAAACAAAACTAGCCATTGCAGGGCAATCCCTGAAAAATCAAGGCGAGCGGAAGTACCGCTGTTCATCGGCAATTACTACCGCACCTATTCTGACACAACAGTAACGATTGTTTCAGAGCTTCTGAACTAGCTGTTGAAAGTCAGTGCGGTACTACTGCCATTGTAATCGTGGTATTTTCGATATTCAGAAGCTACAAAATTTTGGTGCGGTACTTCCATTTGGTTCATAGCCAAAAGTTAGCACTCTTTGGAAAAAACATACCGCCTGGATTGGCGTGATCAAGGTGAAAAAAACTAGATTGAGGGTATGATTGATAGAATTAATCTTGTTTTTTTGGTAGGATTGGTTTATTTTGGAGAATTTGCTTCGCATTTAAAAGTATTTGTTATGGATACTAGCATTGGTTTGTTATTCCTTCTGGATACGTAGAGTTGGGCCGTGCCTTGGTATATGACAACGTGCTACGGAAGCGTATTATCTGTCGTTGTCATTAACGGCAGGGGTTGTGTTCCCTTTCATCTACCGTTCCATTGGATCCAAGGGCAGTACGACAATGAGCCCACAACACTTTTGGCGAGTTAAAGCCATTTTTGGCATTGTTTCGCATTGTATTTATAAAAAAAATAGCCGTATGCTATTGACTAAAATATTATTTATGCCATTCGATGTGGGCCGGCAGCATGGAGGAGATGACGCGTGGCACCTGCTGCCCTGTGAGCAGACGACGCATGGCACCTGCCACCCCTTGAGCAGACGAAAGGCGCCTACCGCCCGCCCAAGGGACGACAGGTGATTAAGCCGGCTAATTAGCTAGCTTAATTACCTGCCTAATTTCATAATTTATAAATTTTTTAAATTTGTAAATATAGCAAATGAGCTCAAAAAATTATGATGTTTTTGATGAAGCTTTCTAATGTATTGTGGTATGTTGTATAATTGTTTTGTAATTTTTTGAGGCCATTTGCTACCTCTAAAAATTCTTGAAACGACGCATAATTAATGAGGCGATTAAGTAGTTATGCGCCGCTCTAAGAATTTTTAGAGGTAGCAAATGGTTGTAAAATTATAAATTTTTATGGAGCTTTCATATATATTGTGCTACATTGTGTAATGTTTACGTAATTTTTTGCACCACTTTGCTATTACTAAAAATTATTTAAGCAGCGCATAATTAAATAGGTAATTAAGAACTAATGGCTGAGGCTAATGACCTGCTACCCGACCACTGTACGGCAGGCCTGGTGCTGCCCGGTGGCCAGACGGTAGGTCATTAGGCCTGGCTATTAGTGCT
Organism: Dendrocalamus latiflorus; assembly: GCA_017311315.1. Taxonomy (NCBI): domain Eukaryota; kingdom Viridiplantae; phylum Streptophyta; class Magnoliopsida; order Poales; family Poaceae; genus Dendrocalamus; species Dendrocalamus latiflorus. The sequence continues at coordinate 23,632,108 of CM029660.1, forward strand.
TAATCATCTGTTTACTTACTCACCACTCAAATAATTTTTAGAGGTAGTAACGTTGTGCAACAAATTACGTAAAAATCATACAACATAGCACCTTATATCAGAAAGCTCCACCAAATTTTGTAATTTTTCACGACCATTTGCTACCTCTAAAAATTCTTAGAGCGGCGCATAACTGCTTAATCGCCTGGTTAATTATGTGTCATTCCAAGAATTTTTAGAGGTAGCAAATAGGCTCAAAAAATTGCAAAACAATTACACAACATACCACAATGCCTCAGAAATCTCCATCAAAAATATCATTATTTTTTTATCTCATTTGCTTAATCACCTGCCGTCCTGTGGCTTAATCAAAAATTTACTTTAGAAAATTTGTTTAGATAAATTTAGTTTAGAAAATGTAGTGTAGATATTTAGTTTACAAATTTAGTTTAGATATTTAGTTGAGATATTTAGTTTAGAAAATTTAGTTTAGAAAATTAGCTTAGATATTTAGTTTAGATATTTAGTTTAGAAAATCTAGTTTAGAACATTAAATTTAGAAATGTAGATGCAGTTTACAAATTTAGATGTACAAATTTAAATGTAGAAAAATATAGTTTTTTGTATAATATTTGTAATGTATTATTGTGGAAAATTTACTTTAGAAATTTATTGTAGATCATTCAATGTACAAATGTAGATGCAGTTTACAAAATTGAAATGAAGAAAATTTAAATGTAGAAAATTGTTGTGTCGAAATTTTGTATACTATTTTTCATGTATTATTGTAGAAAATGTAGTGTACAAATTTATATTTAGATAATTTTACAGTTATGGCGGGTGACTGGCGGTACACGTTGTTGGACGAGCACTTGGACCGCGTGCACCGCGCTTCCCGTCGTGCGCCGCCACCGGGGAGCACGGACGAGTCGACTGAGCTTGGAGTGGTCCGGACACGCACACCTCGTGTGGCCTGGGGACTCGACCCCCGTTGGACTGCCAGGTTTGCACTACGCCAACGTTTTAGTATTACCATAAAAATATTTAATGTTGACCTTCACTTTATTTGCAGGCTGCGAGATGCCGGACTTCTCCCTCTTGCCCGGATGGTGCAGGCCACGGATGAGGACGGAGGTGCCTTGGCCGGGGAGGGGGACGAGGCGGGCGTGGAGCGATCACGACGCTTCCCGTTCGACCGTTCCCTGCTGACGGCTTTGGTGGACCGTTGGCGGCCCAAGACGCACACTTTCCATCTACCAGTCGGGGAGATGGCGCCGACCCTGCAGGACGTGTCCGTACTCCTTGGCCTTCCGGTTGCGGGAGACGCTGCCTTCCTACCGGACACTTTCCATTCGAGGCACTTCCTGTACCAGTCGGGCCGCCGATTCCGCCGCGCGTGCACGCGTGAGTGATCGCTTCTGATACTTTTGTATGTACTTACTATTGTGATCGCAAGTACTTACATTACGTAATGGTTCCATAAACAGGCACAACACGAAGGGCGTCAAAAAAGGCACGAACTGGTCCAGGAGGATGCAGTCCTGGATTGCGCAGTGGGAGGGTGCGTTGGATGACCGCGTGGAGGAGGACCGGCCATACGACATAGCCGACTACGCGGAGTACCTCATCTGGTACCAGGGGCGGACTCGTACCAGGCTGGTACATGTCGTCGACCCACCTGCCCCACACGTCGCCGCACCGACAGACGCGTACCCTGCACACTTCGCACGCGACGCTCACATTGTGGTACGTAACTTGTAATTTCAAAAATTCTCAAATGGCAATATCGTTTTGATGATGGACCATTCTATGTCTTTTTGTCCAGGCTGACGTCGGTGTTGCGATGTGGTCGGAGTCCTCCGCACTAGTGCAGAGGTGGGGCACAGGTGGGGAGTTGACCCGCGAGGAGGCCGTCAGCTTTGCGCGACGGATGGAGGCAGGGTGTAGACGTATCGTCAGCCTACTATCCTGCACGAGGCTACCGGTGGTCTCCACACCTACGGCCAGTGCACCCCGACCACCAGTGCCACCCCGACCAGCGTGGCACTACTCCGGAGGTAGTACGTGGACACGTCCACCTCCCCCGGAGCAGCCAGGGAGTTCTACGTGGACACGTCCACCTCCCCCAGACCAGCCAGGGAGTTCTGCTTGGTCACGGCCTCATACACCTACGTACATCCCCGGCTTCCACACGGATGATTTCATGGCGCCATGTACGGGTGCGCATCGTCCGAGCTTGTTTTTATCCTAAGACGACATGCAACGAACTAACGATATTACTATTGCAGGTCCTTACCAGCAGCTGGGACGCTTCTCCCCGGGCCACATCGAGGTGGACCAGTTTTTTGCGGACTGGCCTGGGCCGTCCTCCGACGCAGCACCGGAGGTTCTCTCCGGCAGTGGCCTCCCCGGTGCACCGGAGGCCACACAGCCGGAGGTGCAGCTGACTCCACCGGCGCAGCCGCGGGTGCGAAACCCACCTGATCGTTTTACTTTTTCGGACCCTCGTCACCCGCCGCCTCGTAATCCGTTGCACTGGAGGACGGCCAAACGGGGCCGTATGGCAGGACGCGGGCGCGGTGATGGAGCACCTTAGGGTGGGGAGTGAGGGGTGTATGTCATGCATGTAATGGATAAATACGCGGCATGTTACTGCGTTATATTATAAAGTTCATTTAAATTCAAACAATGCTATTATCTCTTCTTTTCGTATAGAAAATTATTTCTATATCAAGTAATGTGACAAATATTAAATACCAGTTCTTGTGTGACTTAACAGTATATGTGACTATACCACATTTTTTACGAGTTTCAAATTACAAAATTCACAAAACCGAAAGACGGGATCACCATGCAGTCGCCTAGAGGTAGATTGGCGAGCAGGCGTGGGGAAGAAAAGAGGGCTTGGCCGTCGGGCTGTAGCCACATGCAGTCGCCCCCCGTTCGGCGACTCTCTTTATGTCGCCGAACGGGGGGGCGATTCAATTTAATCGCTTAACGGGGCGGCGATTACATTTAATCGCCCAACGGTTACCAGATTCTTTATAAGTCGCTTTTTGGTGGGGCGACAAGCGTAAATCGCCCAATGGTTTGGCGACTCGAGCCTATTTGTGTAAAAAAATTTGTCGCGGGTATATTTCTGTATTTTCGAATAAAAAATGGGTTATCCGTACAAAAAATTCGAACTTTGTGAGCCTTTAGCTCACCCTCCGGCCTGCCCTGAAACCCCAGATGGGCCGGCATGTGTTATCCAACCCAGGCACACACCAGAGACCACGCTCATGCACACAAGGGAGACGAGAGAGGCAGATAGCTCTGCATGCACCTAGCGGTGGCGGCGCCCGGCGGCGCGTTGGTTGGCTCTTGGCTGCTTGCACAACGGTCGAGTAGATCCGGATGGCAGCGGAGGCACCATGTAGATCCCAGCGTGGTGGCGGTGGTCAAGCTACGGAGGAGCCTGGGCCGGTGAGGAGCTGGTGCAGCCGGGCAAGCGAGGACGGGAGGCGACTGAGGTGCCGAGGAGGCGAGCAAGAGGGAAGCTGGCCACCGGACAGGGACGCGTCGCATGGGGAGCCGGGAGGCAACTGGCGAGTGAGCCATTTTTCTTTTTCATCTCATGGATATCTTTGCTGCTTAGCCATGATTATCCGCCATGCTTTCTTGTTTTGCAATGGCAGACACAAGAATTTCCTAAAATCTTTTCAATCGAATGGAGAGATCTATAAGGTTGTTGCGCCTGCAGAAGAAGATGACTACATTTAAGAACATTGCCACCCAGTGGAAGTACTTACAAAGAGGTACTAAAGATAACAAGAAATGTCTATCTGGAAAAGCATTTATTCATTTATTAGAGTCTGATGGTGGGTTTTCTGCATTACAGGAAGTTCTTGTACACTCATTTGGCCCAGATGAAGCATTTATTTACAAAACCAATCCAGATAAAGAAGATACTCGTACATGATGAGAAAAGCATATGCATGCTGACATGGAAATTACACTTCTAATGGACGCTGTGGAATGCAGAAATCCTGACCAGTTTCCATCCATGGCAATTTGTGAGGCTTTTCACTCAAAGCTTTTGAGTTGTTTTGGAATCTCATCATAAGGTACTAAGCTTAGTTTAGCTAGGTGTTAGCCAAATAGTTGGTAATTAATAGAGCATTGCTTTCACTGTGTGAAACTGTAATTTGCTTGAAGCACCTCATAACCTCAACTTAAGTTCCTTTTCTTTTTCATCTCTAGCCCATCTGTACTTTGATTACTATTTCAGATCATGACCAGTGTTTTAAATCTCCGGCTATGACATTTAGCGGATGACCTCTCAAACAGCTAATAGCGGAGCTAAATGAGGCTATGCGGGCTATAGCGGCTAAATTGTACATGGACTCAAATAGCTCGATTAGTCTAAAGGCTATAGCAGTCGGCTATAGCGACTGCTATAGCCGGAGATTTAAAACCTTGATCATGACAATTCTCTCAGCATTCTCATTGCAATTGTTATTTATGCAGGTTATGGACGTTCCTGAGGTAATGCTCCCAGAACTCTTCAATTCAAGAAACACAGGCATTGCAGACACCAAAAAGGCCATTGCCCACTCCACTCGAGAAAATCGAAACCACAAGTGGACATAACTCTGAAGCACGATCTACTAGCTCAACTTGCATATCACTAAAAATGTTCCCACCAATAAGCTTGTGTGTTATTAGTATGTTATGTTTTTCTTGAATGTTCCTGATCATTTATAATTAGTTATCGTATAATTAATTTTGCTATTTTTGATATGCAGATGACTGAAATCTACTCACTGGAAACATGTTTATATATTTTTGGGATGTGCTTTTTGTGATATGTTATGTTTCTCTTTTTTTTGCGTTGTTTGTCTTCTAGTTATGTATGAATTTGAATTGTACAAGAGTAAAATACTATGTTTGTGTCAATCTAGCTTAGCCATTTGAGGTTTTGAGCCCACCCCCGATTTCGATTCTGGCTTCGTCACTGACATGAACCCTTTTGGATCACTCGTTACAAATTGGGTTCTTGAGCAATCCAACTTCTGTTTTCTTTTGAAAGCACATGCGCAATTCAATTTCAGCATTCAGATATTTATCCTTCAGTTAACAAGAGGTCTTACAGTTCAATTTCATTAGTAGAAATCAATCGGGAGCAAGTACAAAACAGCACTTTTTGCGAAACCAAACTGAGTTGGCACCGCACGATACTTCATTTACCAGTAAGAAACTGCAATTGCTCTGAAACAGATTCTTTGCACAGCTGAAAATTCTCTATCATGCAAATTTCTGCACCCCTTACGCACGCGGTGTGCCTTGGAATTGAGCGGGAAGCCATGGCACAGTAGAAGCTAATAGGTGGATTCCACTTACAGTAAAACGCGGACGAAAGGAAGGCGTACATGTGTCTTGGCGAACGAGAAAGAATTTCCTGAGCAAAGAGACGATCCTTCGCTATGGCGGTGGCTCGGTGATTTTTTTAGGTGTGTATAGGTATCACTCGGATGTTTTCTTCTCAACAATCATCCAAATTTCGGACCGTTGGATTAGAGATCCAACGGTCTCTTTTTTGGAGGGGGGAGAATTTTTTTTGGAGGGAGGGGTGAATTTTTTTTTGGAGGGGGTGGGGAGAATTTGTGACCCTTGGATCTTTAATCCAACGGTCATAAATCTGAATGATAGTTAGAAAGAAAACATCCGGATGATGTTTATCAATACCTTTTTTTAAGTGACTTATTCAGGAGTTACTGTCCTGGGATGAAGTTGGAACGGCAACCTCTGCCGTTATAATGACAACGGCAGACGACTCGCTTCCAGTTGCTACACACCGCGTGTGCGGGAATGTATGCGACCCTCTATATAGGCCCTCAATCAACATTCCTCTCGATTCACGTTCCCCGGAGGTCGATGTATCCGGCCAGTAGTGCCTAAAATTTACTATTCGGTCAGGTATCAACCACGAGAAGTTTGCATGTGTTCTTTTGGGTGATATTGTCTTCCCCCCCCCCCTTCAAGGTTCGTGGGCCACCTCACCTCTGTCTCCATCTTCGGTGAAGGCAAGCTCTAGCTCACCGGCACCTTGCACAACTTTCCATCTAAGCAGGCTCACCCCTGCCACCGATTGCCCCAACGCCGAATGCGCCCCTTCTCCACAAGTGAATTTGCCGTGGTGGTAGAGGCAGGAGGCTGGATGAGGAGGAAGTGGAGCGTGGGAGGAGGGATCCGAGGTTCAGAGTAAAGGCAACGGAGGTTAATGCAAGGATTGGAGTCACATTGTTAGGGTTGGGGGAGGCGAGTGGATGTAGAAGAGGGAGGGAGAGATTTAGACCGTTGGATCATCTGAACTTGCCAAATTTCCTACGCATCTACCTGGCTACATATTACAATACAAATGCTTTATCTGAAAATAGGGTTGCATTCGTCCAGACGATGTAATTCTTATGATTAAAAATAGAGTTGTATTTCTTATACAGCTCTAATATATATCTAATCAATCCTCGCTGTTATAATCTTGATCCGCCACAATCGACGATGTAGAGTTTTCTCTTTTTTTTCTTCAATTAATGTGATAATTTCTAGCCAGAGAGAGAGAGAGAGAGAGTCATGGTGGCTTCTTCTTCCTTTGTTTTAATAACTAGCAGAATTCCCGCATAATTGCATCACTAGATAGTATGATACAATTATTTTTAATATGCAACTCTACTATCTATATTAAAAAAATACAATTATACTTGTTATACAACTCTAATTTTATATATGATTAATCCACATCATTATAATCTGGCCCTAACAAAATAAGTAGTATGTATCTTTCTCTTTCTCCCTAGATTAATGTGAGTATTTCTAGGATTTTTCCTCTTTTTTGGATTATTGTGGGGTTTTCATACTCTCGAAAGGAAGAAGGTGCCTTAAATCTCACTAGTTGTTTTTATTATATAGATATAACTAGCCAATTTTCCTACGTAATTGCGCAGTTAGATACTACAATGCATATATAATTGTAATAGCTCTCATGTCTATATATATATTTAATCTGTACCATTATAATATAGACCCACCACAATCGATAGTGTAGATCTTTCTATTTTTTCCTCTGATTAACATAATAATTTATAGCCTTTGAGAATGAATGTGGTGGCCTATTTTGCCTCTATTTTAATAATATAATAGGTAATAGAATATAGATAGATGGATAGATCTAGTTTGATATTGATTTATATCATTGGCACTCAACTGCATATTATATGCTACTACCTCTGTTTTTACACTTGTTATTTTGGATATCGACATGGTCTCCAATCCACATCTTTGTCTATTATTTTCGGCAATTGCTATCTATCGAATATGAGATATATTGTTATGGATTGAAGACTTCCAATCTATAAAGTTTGCAAATTCAGATAACAAAAGATAAATTCATTTAGGGTGAGAAAGTTCACAAATTAAGTGGTCGGTCCATAGTTATGGACGGAATGTTCAATACATAGAGCGTCTTTCCTTTTCTATTTATATATAGTAAAAATTATTAAAAATATAATGGAATATAAGTATTTTTAGATAAATATATTAATATCATTTCCACATGATTAATCCAAATACTTTTGAGTATATTAGCAGCCAAACTTTTAAAATATTAATTGCACATATTTTAAAACAACAGCTGCAAAAGAAACAGAGCTAGTAGTATGGCAAATAGATTTGTCGGAAACCACGACAAATTCAAGTTACACAAACTACAGATAATTCAAGGAAAAACCACAAGAGTACTCGATCTGAACAATGCATATGCAAGTATATATCATTGTATCAAGTAGGAACCATCTGCACCTCCTCAGCAACTTAGCAGACCCCCTGGGCAAAGCCAACCTTTCCTCCCTTCACATCGTATATCATCTCCACCGAGCGCTGCGCCAAGTTGCCAATGACAGAGACCGGGAACTCGTTGCGCGCATCCGACGCCCCAAACGCAAGGCACGCGACGGAGAAGTAATTGGCGGGGTTGGTGAAGTACATCACCTGCTCCAGCTCGAGCCGCAGGCTCGAGCCGCCGGAGAACAAGAGTCGGACACCCGGTATCCTGACGAAGTTCAGCCCTGTGAAGTTGTAGCACGTGTCGAGCAGGTCGATCGCCGGAGCCGTGGGGTAATCCGCCATCTGCCGCTGGAACTCCTCCCGCAGCACGGCGTAGACGGACGGGGTGAAGTAGGTGAAGATCGTCGCCGCGTCGAGTAACGTGAAGTTGGCGATGGGTGCGGTCGGCGGGATCGGGAGGTCTCTCCCGCTGACTTTTACCCCGACGAGCTCGACGAAGTAGAAGGTCGGCAGCACCGCGTTGTCCACCAGCGGCGCGTATTGCACATCCTGGTGACCGGCGTAATCGGACCGAGCGGTGCCGATGGAGAGGAAGCCATGGGAGCTTATGTTAGAAGGGAGGCAGTAGGAGAAAGCGACTGTGGTGTCACCGTTGGGAGAAAAAGAGACTCGAGACGCCAGCGAGCGGTTGTTACGGCTGAGGTCGATCACCCCGGCTAACCCGTAGAAAAGGTCAGGGTCCACGACCTCCATGCACCCGAACGCGAAGCTTTCGACGGTGGTCGACGGCGAGAGCGTGAGCGTGTCCTTGACGTAGGTGCCACTTGCCACCGTGATACGGTCATTGCCGAGCCTGAATGCGCAGGTCTGCCCAGAACAAGTTCCCGTGCATTCCGGCGAGCCGCAGGGGATGGTAACAAAGGACGAGGACCGGGACGGGTAGAATGCCGGGTCGCACGGGCCATCCCCAACCTTGCACGGCTTGCACCGGAGCAGCGATGTGCCGAAGGCGGTGTCGATGTTCACGGTGAACTGCTGCGCTGGCGTGCCGTAACCGAGGACGACGGTGTAGTCCAGGTTGCCAGGGAACTCCTTGTCGGCGTTACCAGTTGTGGGGATACTCACACCTGATGTGGACATGGCGCTGGCGTGGGCCTCGTAGAAGGCGCGGAGGCGGGCGCTGTCGCGGTGCACGATGTCGTCCATCGACAGCTTATCTTCGCTTCGCGGCGCGCCACCAAGTGGCGAGCATGGGCTCAGCCGGTGCACCAGTGGCAACTTGTTGTCACTGCTATACCCTGCAAACATTAATATCACATGACAAAGTTTTGCATGCATGCAGACTGGTATGTCCACACGTGCAAGTACTCATTTCACAAGTTCAATTTTCGTTCAGATTTTTTAGTGTAATCATGTACTGCACCGGAAGGGATGGGCGAACAGGTGGGTTTCGGCGACGGCGACGAAGCCCGAGCATCATCGGTGGACGAACGGAGAAGGAAGTGGCTTGTCCCCTGAGTGTAGGTGGTGTGGCCGGAGCTGCTGAAATGAGGAAGAAGTAGGCAGAAGAATAGACAACAGTGAATGGATGAAGCCATTGGGGAATGGATTAGATACCGTGAAATACGCTACTAGTTAGTGGTATTTGTGGCTGTGGAATGTGAAGTACCTCACATGATCTTATATATAGTGGGATACTAGCACATATACGTTCACTACCGATAAATTAATGTTGCAATTAATTATAATGGCTTTCGGCCCTTAGCTAACAGTATATATGCTCTTGCATTATGCTTGTGTCCAGCGAAAACACGATTAATAATTTCACCCTGCTATCTCTTTTTGTTTGTATGCTTTTAGCTAACAGTATGCTCTTGCATTATGCTTGTGTCCAGCGAAAACACCATTAGTAATTTCAACTTGCTCTCTCTTTTTGTTTGTATGCTTCTCTACTTTGTGCTTAAGGACATAAGGTTTGGGACAAGGGAAATGGATCGAGGTTAACGCTCGTCTTGGAAGAGGGCAAGAGTACGAAAAACATAGCCGGCAGGGGATATGTGTGAGAGCTATACTGATTTGTCGTCGTAGTTTCGATTGAATAGTTTCGCTTTCCTACAAAACAGTATAACTGTTGTGATATAATTCATGTGTCGACATTTCCCTCAACGGATCCATTAGGTCTCAAAGGCCCGTTAGCATACTTTACTTCCTTATACAGCTCGTTGTAGATGAAGAAAAACCTCGTCGGCCCTATAAATATAGGGGCAGGTGCTAGCTATTTTGTATATCACATATGAGATATCAATAAACAGATAAAAGACTATCGGAACTACGTCTTATATCTACCTGTACTTTTGTATGCTTGATCATTGGCAGCGTGATCATAACTACAGCAACATCATCAATGTACAACACTGCACCTTTACTTAATTCGGGAGGTTTCCTAACTACGTCTCTAACTCACACTTTGATGATTACTTTTACTAATTACATATTAATAAACTTATTAAAATATAAATACTCATCAACGCATACGCCTACATGGGCTAGCAATTTAAACATATTTTCTTTTATTATGATGCAAAAGTATGTTATGTGTGTTTAGAAATATTTTTAAAATATGTAGTTTTATTGTTTATTAATTCTGAATACAGAAGTATAAGCTTATCCGGTTCTAATTCATGTAGCTTAAACTTCTGTATTCAGAATTAATAAACAATAAAGAGTATAGATTTTAAAAATATTTCTAAATATATATAACATCCGGTTCTGATGGAATCTATACTGACTTGCACTGTCGTGGTGTCCAAAAGTATTTACACCGACTAGAGTCAGACGTGGCTACTCGAGGCACTTACGATTACAACTCTTCACTACCATCTTCTGAGACTGTTTCGTCTCCGAGCGGGATGTTGTTTCCATCTCCAAGCAGGTTACTGTTCTAGTTTCCACGTAAGTCTCTGTTTTCATTGTCGACTAGGACTATATTCTTTTTTCGTCTAGGACTCTCGTTTCCAAGGGTATTTATATATCATGTATGCTTCATAATAGATATCACATACAACTTTAGTTATCTACGCATGTAATACACCAAGAGTATTCTGTAACTTGTCCTCCATATAGGATTTCACTAATTGTCCATCTATGGTTTTTTCCGCAAGTGTTTTTCACTTGGAATCTTTGTCTCATACTCCTGAATATTCTTCTTTGTTTCATTTTTACCATGCGTTGTATAACAAACCTATCTACACTTTCATCTTTACTTCGCGCAAAAGAGAGAATGTGTGTTGGAATTATCTGAGCATGGTTTATATGTTGGTAAACCACACATTACCTAGGCAATTTGGAATTTACACACATAAAATCTGAAGGAAAAAAACTGTGGAGTACTTGTACGTGTGCACGTACCATTTTCCATGCATGCAAAATTTTGTCAAATATTCCTGTGAAGTTGGGAGTTTGGAACCATGCATCCATCCCATACCCTTCTCATGCACATGCCCATACATACAGACCTCGACGGGCCGGGGTGTCGGTCACAGTTCTTGTACATGGATGTTGAGTACAAAGGCGTACGCTGAGTTTTTTGCTATTATGGTACCTTCTAAGTTGGGTTTCGACAAAACGGTATCTACGTCGTGGGCTTATCTAAAATAGTACTCTTGTACTTAAGACTTCTCTCAAATAGTATTCTCAGGGATTTTAACTCAAATAATTTGATTTTCGAATTTGTACTCCCCCAATTGACTGAACTGCCCCTGCTCATTTTATTTAACCCTAATCACTTTCACGTCGGCAGGGGCAACCGGACCACGTACGCGGCAGGTGACCTCATCGCGGCATGGGGATGGAAGAGCGCCGCCGTGAGGATGGAGGAGCTGCCGCCAGACAAAAAGAAATGGAAGAGTTCGTTCGTGCTACTGGAACCGGAAGAAACAAAATGAGCAGGGGAAGTTTAGTCATATGAAGGAGTTAAAATTCAAAAATCAAATGAAAATTAGTTCAAATCCCTGAGAATACTATTTTGGAGAGGTGTTAACAACAAGGGTACTATTTGGGAGAAGCCTACGGTATAAGTACCGTTTCAGCGAAGCCCAACTTAGAGGGTACCATAATAGCAAAAAACTCGCGTACGCTGGTGAGGACCGAGGACGAGACGCCTATGGATGGGTCGGGTGGGCTCTTCAAGCCCAGCCCAAAAAGTGAATGAAGTTTTGCGGTTGACCTGTCTCTGGATGGGTTGGAAGAGGCCCAAGTTGCTGGGTTGGTCACTTGGTTGCGCTGTGTAGGCCTGTGGAGTGGATCACTTGAGCTAGGCAGGTTGTTTTAGGTGAAAGACTTTCTTTCATAGGCCCTGCATTCGGCTTTTTTTTATTAGGGCCTATTTGGTAAAGCTCCACCAGCTCCAGATCCACTCAGATCCACCAGATCCACCTAGATCCACCGTGGAGCAGCTCCACCGTGAATCTGGGTTTCATCCAAGTGTTTGGTACAGCTCCAGCGCTTCTCTCTATCTCACTGCCAAACTGGGCCCACGCGTCAAGGGGCATAATGAAAAAATGCAAAAAAAAAAACCACGGGCTTCTTCTACCTCCCGACGAGCTCACGCGCAGGAGGGAAGGAGCTCGCGCGCAGGAGGGCAGGAGCTCCCGGTGGGCGCGGCCGGCGGCTCGGCGCGGCGGCGGTGCTCCTCGGCGCGGCCAGGCGCGGCCGGCGGGGCGTGCGCGGTGGCGCGGGGCGCAGCCGGCGGGGCGCGCGCGGAAGGGGAGCACCACGAAGTCGCCGTACGCCGGGTAGGCCTCCGCCTCCCATTCCACCGGCGCAAGCAGCAAGAACAGGGAGAGATTTGGGATTGGAGGAATGGAGCAAGAAGGCTTTTTTTCCCTTGGTGATAAGAACAAGAAACAGAAGCGCATGAACGAACCGTTTTTTGGTGTGTAATCAGTGGCATGGTGGGTAATTTTTCCCAACTCCACCAACTTAAGTTTGGTGGAGCACCCCTTGAGGTGCTCCACCAATTTGGTGGATCTGGAGCCAGATCCATGGTTTTGGTGGAGTAGATCCACGGTGGAGCTGCTGGAGCTAGAACTGTTTGGCTAGCAAAATTGAATCCGGATCTGTTTTTGGTGGATCTGGAGCTGGTGGAGCTCTCCCAAACAGACCCTTAGTCAACCTGTGCGCGTGCACGGGCTCATAATTTTTAAAATAATATAAATTTATTTTTTAAGTCACTTCATATATTCATGGAAACATTTTAAATTTTTCTGATATGGTTTTGATGATAGGATAGTATTTTCTTTTATGCCCATGTTTTGTGTTGTGCGTACTATCGATGGTGATTTTGAGCCGCAGCAAAAGATTTACCGGACATGGTTGATTCCTCTATATTGTTATACGTATCCGTGGGAGTCTCCAGCTGCATCGTTTCATCATTCTTCCCTAATCATGTGATCATGTACTAATGTTTATGGATACGGCTACCGGCAATCAACAGGAATCCCAAGGTTCACGTGAGGTAACTCTGCACTTGTTTCCTAACTTGATTCAAACATGCATGGTCACGGCAGGGACTTGTACCCCATTCCAGTCGGGTATGTTCTGTTGAGGAACCATCGCTGGCGACCAGTCCGAGTGATTTCTCTGTTTAGAATAAGAACGAATCAATCACAGAATCACAGAAAAATAGATTGAACACACAGAGAGAGATAGAGAGAACTCCTGGTCTTTCTTTATTGCTTTCATTCATGTGTACATAATGAGGGGGTCTAGGTCCCTATTTATAGTCTACGGTGGGGTGCCCAAATATGTCAGGACTCTGGCCGTGGGCTCAGTTTCCTAACACTCCCCCTTGGGTACTCACCCAACATACTCATGCCTCGTCAAAACTCCATAAAAACCCAGTGGGAAAATTTGGAGAAAGAGTACATGATATATGTGATGCTGCGATGCACGAATTGCCTCATTAAAAACCTTGGTCGAGAAACTTCATGGAAAACTCGTCAAGGGAAAAAGAGTACAATTCACCCAATTTCATTTGGTCTTCAGGACTTTATTCCTTTGGGTACTTAATCTTCATGATCAAGATTTAATAACGGGCTTGAGAGAATTCTCCCCCTAAATTCTGCACTTCTCTAACTCTCATCATTCCAATCCCTCACACGCACCTTTCAAAGCTAGATGCGGGGAGTGACTTAGTGAACAAGTCTTCATGACTTAGTGTGCAATACTTTGATTTTGTCCATCTTTGCAATTCATGAGCATAGAGGAACTTGGGGTTGATATGCTTACATAGCCCGTCTGCACTTGTGCAACGCAAGCTGCATTATCTTCATGGATAATTGTGGGGGTTTGTACAACGTTCATTCCACATGACTACTGGATGTGGTGATCCGTTCAGCGGAACCAAGTGCACTCTCGTGCGACTTCATACAGTGCTACAATTTCTGAGTGGTTCGTCGAAATAGCTACAAGGCTTTGCTTAGACGATTTGTAGGAAATTGCAGTTCCACCACATGGAAATACATAGCCTGTTTGCGACTTAGCGGTATGCGGGTCAGACAGGTACCCAGCATCTGCATAGTCAATCAAGTTCAGATCTTGATTCTTTCTGTAATACAATCTAGGGTCCTTGCTTCCTTGGAGGTATCGGAAGATGTCCTTTATGCCCTACCAATGCCTTTTGGTGGGCTCTGCACTGTACCTTGCTAAGAGGTTCACGGCAAATGCAATGTCCGATCTAGCGCAGTTTACTAAGTACATGAATGCTACCGCTGCACTCAAGTGTGGGAATTCTGGTCCTAGGACTTCCTCCCCCTCTTCCCTAGGTTGGAAAGGATCTTTTTTCTTGCTGTAAAGACCTACCGATCATCGGTACTTTCGAGGAAAATACTTTCTCAAAGCCAAACCTTTCAAGCACCTTCTGGGTGTAGGTCGACTGATGTACCAAGATTCCTTCAGGGACATGCTCAAGCTGCAGGCCTAAGCATAACTTGGTCTTGCCCAGATCTTTCATTTCAAATTCTGACTCCAACTAGGAGTTTGCTTCTTCTATGTCTTCGGCTGTCCCGATGATATTCAGATCATCTACATACACAGAGATTATACATAATCCATTCTGGGATCGCCGTATAAATACACAAGGACAATATTCATTGTTCGTGTAGCCTTTCTTGCAGAGAAAGTCGCTTAAGCAATTATACCACATTCTTCCAGATTGTTTCAGTCCATACAGTGACTTTCTGAGTTTAACACTGTACAAATTTCTATTTGCTTTGTCTTGGTTCGGGAGAGGGATTCCTTCAGGGACTCTCATATAAATTTCCGAATCCAAGTTACCGTAAAGGTATGCTGTAACATCCATCAATTTCATTTCTAAGTTCAAGTCCACTGCCATTGAGATCAAATATCTAAAGGTGATTACACTCATGACTGGGGAGTAGGTTTCTTCATAATCAACTCCAGGACGTTGAGTGAAACCTTGTGCTACCAGCATTGCTTTATATCTCACTACTTCATTTCTTTCATTTTTCTTTCGAACAAATACCCACTTGTGCCCAACGGGGTGTATGTGGGGAGGTGTGCGGCATACGGGCCCAAACACCTCTCTTTTATTCAAAGATAGCAATTCAGTTGCTATTGCCTTCTTCCAATCTTTCCAATCCGATCTTTTCTTACATTCAGCGAGCAATGCAGGCTCAGGATCAATATCGATGATGGTGGTAATTTTCTTTGCGAAGTAGATATCGATATTAGCTGTTGTCCTATTCAGGGACTCTCTCGTGTGCACATAATTTATAGCTATTTCTTCATGAGCTGCTTTTTCTGGAGCAATTGCTTCTGCTGGAGCTTTACCTTGCGCATCGCTTCTTTCAATTGCAGTGGCAAGTCTCTTTAGTTTTTCGGCTCCGATGTGTACGCACACATCCATGCCGATGGGGATATTCAGATCCGGTATGCCCTTTTCTGAAGGTGTCATACTTGTGCCAGGTCTCAACTGGCTCCCCTTCTCATTCTGGGGGACTTCAGTGATCGGCTGTGATAAGTCCTTCTTACCCTTTTTCGCCAGGCGTCCCCGGTTACTAAGGATTAGAGGAACCGGAGTTCTCATCCTCTTTTTTTTCTCTGAGGCCTCTGGACGAGATTAGGGATACCTTCTGCTTTCTTTTGTATTTCAACCCTCTCCGGTGCAGTGCGTGCAGGCACTGCGACTTAGTCACGCTCTTCAAATCACTAAAGTGATCAGGCAGCTGATTTGCTAATGCTTGCAATCTATTTTGTCTTCTGGACTTCTCTTGTCTTCTGGACTTCTATTGTCTTCTGGACTTCTCTATTTGCTTTGCTAATACGCGGGTCATCTGCATGGATTCCCGTGGCTTTCCATGTAATTTCTCGACATTCTTCATCAAGGGGTTGATTTCCTCCCCCTAATGTTGGGAAATTTTCGGTGGTGACCCTTGCGCTAGTTGCATAAGCGAATGGATGTTGTAGGCTGAAGGTCTAAAGTTGATGAGATTCGCTGCATGAAGGACTGCGTGTCCCCACCATGTAGCTGGCAAATTACAATTATGCACGAGGGGTCGGGCAATAAATTTAATTCTTTTAATTAAAGCCTCTGCCAAACCATTCTGGGTATTGACATGCGGTACCGAATGCTCAACTGCAATTCCCATCGCCATGCAATAATCATCAAATGCCTTCGAAGTAAATTCTCCGGCATTGTCCATTCGGATGGATTTGATATGATGATCTGGAAACACATTTCTGATGCGAATGATTTGCGAGATCAATTTTGCAAAGGCATGGTTTCTTGTGGACAGCAAACCCACATATGACCACTTCGAAGAAACGTCAATGAGCACCATGAAATACTTAAACGACCCGAAGACGGGCTGAATGGGACCGCATATGTCTCCCTGGATGCGTTCCAGGAATGCAAGGGCTTCATCCTTCACTTTCAGAGTAGAGGGTATAGTAATTAGTTTCCCGGTGGCACATGCAGGGCACACAAAATCTTCATGATTCGGAAAATTCTTCACATTAATATTATGCTCATGCGAGTTATTTATTATGTTTTCTCATCATCCTAAGACTTGGGTGGCCTAATCTGTCATGCCAGAGACAGAATAGTTCAGAGCTTCTAAATACTGTCTTCAGGACAATGCACGCTGCAAGTGCCTTAATGTTGGTATAATATAGCCCGATTTCTAGTGAAGGAAGTTTCTCTAATGCACTTTTCCATTCTCTTTGCGCTTCGTAATGAGTAGGTATTCCTTACCGTACTCTTCTTTAGTCTCAACGTGGAAACCGTTGGCGCAAATATTCTTAAAACTTAGGAGAGTTCTAGCCGATTCTGGGTACAATAAGTCTTCTTCAATGACCAAAGTTGTGCCCATTGTGGCTCTTCCCGAACCAATTATACATGCATCGCTTCTGGCGATTGTCGTAAGGCTGCTAGTGCTCTTACGAATCGACTGAAAATACTCAATCTCTCTTAAGATGATATGCGTTGTGCCGCTGCTAACTAAGCACACTTCCTTCATAGGGCGCTACACGTGTTCTAATATAGGGTATTTATTAACATGTATGAGAAGGCAATCAACACATAAATAAAATACGCCAATATCAGAACATATCATGCCATCATAAACTGAATAAATGAATGAATTCTTCAAATATCATCCAACCATCACGAGAAAATAACAATTCTTAAGTACCATCCATGCAAATTCTAACATATTCTTCCACACAAAATAAATGACAATTAAAGTCGAAATGCATTCAGTGCACTTGACTTCTTCTGTTATTTTCTCGGGGGTGACTGCTTCTAGGTCGAGAGGGCTGCTGCTGTCGTAATGGTCTCAAACACCATTAGCGTAGGCAGCTGCTCAGAATGCTCCCACTTAACCGATGCAGAGTGGGCTTCATGTGCCCTTTGCCATCCCGTTTTTGGCTTGCTAGTCTTATTCTCACGTGGAGCATCTGATTTGCCTTTCTGGGCTGCGGTCTTACCCTTCCTTCCCCTTTTCTCTATCAAGGGCTTTCGCACCTTGTTGCTCCCGGCGTTGGCTTCACGGCCAGTGGAGCTACCATATGGCCGAGTGACTTAGTTCTTGCGGAGAACTTCGTCCTAAGCCTCCGTAATTTGCATCATATCAATCAATTCGGCATATTCCTCATAGCTATCTTGACGATAATTGCGTGCGGATTATACTGCATTGGGGTGGAAGGATTTTCTCAATTTTCTGTATTGGGGTACAAATCCTGTGCACGGCAGAATTGTTTTCCCCGACCGTCTTAAAGTCGGCAAACCTCAGTCTGATCCATTCTTACTCTGCTTGAGAAAAATGGTGTACTTTAGCCTCTCAAACCTGCTTCTTGAGTGCGAGCGCGCTTTTCTCCGCCATATACTCATTCTTCAGAGTGAGGCAGAGGTGGTGCCTGAGAAAACGAAGTGCCTGATCATTCTCTTTAGGCATGGATTGGGCGTCATTCAGTCCGCCAATCCCAATAGTCGCGCGGAGCTTCTTGGCTCCAAGCACAATCTCGACATCGGATGCCTATGTCAGATAGTTTTGGCCATACTGGGCCAGCTCCTCGAACTCCCAGTTCGTGATGCTAGTCATCTAAATGTGTATAAGTCTACTACTGGTAGACATGCACGGAATAATTCACTACGGGTAAATAAATGGTACAAAAGGTTCTCGCAATGTTTCAGAATTTTCTATGCATTTTCTATAAATTTTACTGCTAATTTCAGTGATTAAAAGTAATTTTCAGTAATTACAATTAACCAAAAACAGTAAATAATACAGAAAATACATAAAACAGTAATGGCATAAATAAATAAGCTTAAATGCTAAAAATAATGCAAAATTCGAATTTCCGAGGCCCTTTTATGCTAAAATATGAAATTTCAGCAAATTCTACAATTCCAAGGGGTTTATACGCAAATTTTCAGTTCAGAGAAAAATTCGCGCAATTTTCTGATTTACAGAGGGGATTTCTGCAAAATTCTGGACCCGCTCGTAAATCTGAGGAACTATCGGCAATTTTCAGAATTATCGAGGCCCTTGTGTAAAATTTTGGGACTCCAATGCGATTTTTAAGGGCCTTTTCAGTAATATTTATGATTTTGGGGCCCTTTTGTAATTTCACCGTGACCCCCACCGGCCGGCCCATCTTCTCTCGGCCCATGAGGCCTTTCTTTCGCCCCCGGCCCATCACGTCCCCCTACCGCCCCGGCCCATGCCGTCCCCCCTCCTCGGCCCATGCCGTCCCAGCCGGTCGGCCCACGTGGCCCAGAAGGCCTGCCCGCATTACTTGGGGGGAGGGGTATGATTAGGGTTTCCCCTCCCCTTAATCTACCGGCGGCGGCGGTTGCGCCTGGCCCGTGCGCTTGCTCGGGCGGCGAGAGGGAGGCCGGGCTCGGGCGGACGAGGCGGGGAGGCGGCCCTCACGGCGGCGGCTGCAGGCTGCTTTGCGGGCGGCACGGTCACGAGGCCGGGTGGCGCGGCACGACCAAGCGGCGGTGCGGCGGCGCGGGGCAGCCCGAAGGTGAGGTGGCGCAGGGCTGGCTTCGGGCGGCGTGGCGGAAGGCGCCCGCTTCAGGCAGTGCGGGCCGGACGGTGGGCACGTGCGGCGGCGAAGTCGAGGCGGTGCGGCTTCGGGCCGGCGCCCTCGACGGCGAGCGTCCGGGACGCGCGTGCGGGTGCGGTGAATCCAAGGTGTCGGCCGACCGGAAGGGGCGCGTGGGTGCGCGTGCGGGTGCAGCTACCCCGGGCGGCGGCGGTGGGAAGGTGGACCGACGGTGGCAGGCTGGCTGCGGGGCGACTATGGCGAGCAGCTGGGTGGACGACACGGTGGATCGGCCGCAAGCGCGTGCAAGCGCGGGTGCTGAGAAAAGCCGGTGCGGCGCACTCGGAGGTGACGGTGGTGCCATGCGGTGGCACAGCCCGTGCGGAGCGCGCGGTCCCAACACCGAGGCAACGGCGACGACACCTGGAGGCCCGTGCGGGGGCAACGGCCCATACAGGGGCTGTCCGTGCTCTTCGACCAGCTGCTGGCCGGCAGCCGTCAGCACACATGCGGGTGCGGCGGCGCCTCGTGCAGGTGGCGGCTGGCGGCAGGCCGGTGGCCGGCAGTTTGCATGCGGTGGCCATGCACGGCCGAATCATGCGTTTTTTCTTTCTTTTCTCGTGCATTGATCGTGCAGAATCAAATAAAACAATGCAAAATTTTCGTTTATAATCTACGATGCAATCAACATCTACCCCTTTTCTCAATCTACAGATCGACATTGTGTCGGCGATTTCATATCTGCTCGCGGTAGATTGGGGCGGATTTGCATCGTTCTACTGTGCAATCAACATCTATCCCGTTTCACAGTCTACCGATCGGCATTGTGCCGGCGACTTCAAGTCTGCTCGCGGTAGATTAGGGCGGATTTGCACCGTAGAATTTTCAATCTAGAATGCAAAAAGAAAATACAAATTCAAAAGCGATCTAGAAAATTCAATCTGTGCTTCGATGATTACCTCGTTCACCAGAGCGAAGTCGTGCTGATAACGTGTTGAGGAACCATCGCTGGCGACCAGTCCGAGCGATTCCTCTGTTTAGAATAAGAACGAATCAATCACAGAATCACAGAAGAATAGATTGAACACACAGAGAGAGATAGAGAGAACTTCTGGTCTTTCTTTATTGCTTTCATTCATGTGTACATAATGAGGGGGTCTAGGTCCCTATTTATAGTCTACGGTGGGGTGCCCAAATATGTCAGGACTCTGGCTGTGGGCCCAGTTTCCTAACATGTTCTAAGCCACAGGATACATCGGTTAGAAGAATTGGTCGATTGCGATGCTTTTCTCTTTTTTCCGATTTTTATGAGAATTTCTAGCTATTTTTCATTTTCTAGGAGAAATTTCTAACCTTTTTCTAGTTAGGATTAATGTAGGTCTCTTGTAGGAGGCTAAAATTTGTAAAGAGAGAGAAAAAAAGAGATTGCGTGTACATCTTCCATGCATGTAGAAGTGGCAAAGTTTCTCGAGAAAAAATATAGATTTGGCAGCTAGCTACGCATGAAGTGATTTTCCACAAGGAATAACACGCAGGTTTTACATATTTAGGGTGCAATTTCTGATCATGGGAAGCATTGAGCCCCTCTTTTGAGTTGTGTAATCTAGGCAACAAATTTTTTTTACGAACACGTAAAAGGCTTGAGTGTCGAATTCCATAGATAAATTGAGAACAAACAATAAAACCGTCCAGCAGCCCAATTTCAGAAAAGGAAATACAGGAGATCACTCAGACATCAAGACAACCGAAAAGAAACACAGCCACAACAGCCTTAACCACGAAAGAACGCAGTCAGCCGCGACGCCGCTCTTCTTGAATTCCTTGGAGCACGCCATGCATATCTTTGTAGTCATAATGAAAAATCCTGGCGTCGTGCTTCTTCCAAAGGTGCCAAGGTAATCAGAATAACCAATGAATCAAAACCCTTCCTCTGGGTCTTAGGCAATCTAGCTCGGCTTGACAACCACCAATCCTGAAGCATGTCATCAGCAATGGGAGTGAGCAGTGGCCTCCGAAGGCAGATGCTGATGAAGAATTTGCATTACATCGCCTGCCCAGGCTTTCCAAATGGCCTTTCCGCAAGGTAAGCCAAGCAACCCGAAGAAGAAGGCCTTGTTGCCGTCTCCGACCTGCACCATGGCCGAGGCTGCGAACATTGCTTCAATGTACGTTTCATTAGAGGTGGCCAATGGGCCGAGTCTTACCGAGCCCACCCGTGGCCCGGTACTATTAGCCCGGCCCAAGCATGACACGGCCTATTTAGCTCGCGGGCCATGCCGGTACGACCCGGTGGATCATGCTGTGCCTGGGCTGAAAGGGCGGCACGGTATGGCCCGTTTACGGTCGTGGGCTGTGCTGGCACGGTACAGCCCAGCCCAGGTGGCAATGGGTGTAAACGGGACGGCACGGCCTGGCCCGTCGAATATAGCCTTTTTTGATTATTGGGTTAAAAATCCAGAAAAATAGCAAACAATTCAAAAAATATAATTTTTTTTCTATAAATAGGGAGGCATCCAGCCTCCATTCTCCACATCTCAAACCTGGCTCTCATCTTTCTGTTTAGTTGTGAAAAATCTGGTAGTATTTGCGCAAATTTGGCAAAATTAGTGAGAAATTCGTGCGAAATTAAAAAAATTCAAAAATCTTCAAATAATCTTCTGAGAGCTGCAAAAGAGGTAATAGTGTTGTCTCATTTTAATTTCTTACTATTATTTGTTGATTCAATAGTAATTTAAGTGTTCTTTACTATTTTAATTTGCAGTTGATTCAATGGAGAATTACGATTTTCAACTCTCCGAATTCTGCCTCTCGGTGGAGGATATGCAATTTTTTCAAGAAAGATATCCAACCGTAGAAGATCCACATCCACAACAAACTAGAGAGTCAAAAGAAGCGACGGCCCCAGTGACGCAGGGTCCAATCAATCTATCTTCTGCTGGCTCAACAAGTGTATCCACAAGCCATAGCACGGGTGCAAAAAAAGAACAAGAGCTACTACATTAGGAGCCTGAAACGATTTCAACAAGAAGTTTATAACTGACGATGAGGGGAATTCAGTGAGGTATGCTGTTTGTAAAATTTGTGTTAATGAATTGTTTGCAAAATCTTCAGGTGTGATAGGTCACCTGCAACGGCATGTTGCAAACTACAAAAGAAGGCAAGAAATACAAATACACCAAATGTAGTTGCAACATAACCCTGACGGCTGGGTACGTACTTGGGAGTACAATCCAAAGGTAGCCCGGGAATCTCTTTGTAGATTAATTGCTTCTCAAGATTTACATTTAAATTTTGGTGAGTCTGATGTTTTTTAAAAATATATTAGGACTGCTCATAACCCTCGATTTAGTATTATATCTACGCAAACAATAACTAGAGATTTAATTAAATATTATAACAATTATTGTGATAAAATGAAAGAAATATTTCATACATGTACATTCTCTATTGCTTTGACATCAGACATATGGAGTGGTAAGACTAGGGAGGATTATATTAGTGTTGTTGCTCATTATGTTAATGATGACTGGGTAATGGAAAAAAGAATTATAGGATTTAAATTAATTAATATTTCGCATACTACTGAAAATATTGCAGAATGTATTATTAAAGTTGTAAAAGATTTTGGCCTCAAGGATAAGATTTGTCTATAACTTTAGATAATGCAGCTGCAAACACTAAAACTATGGAAATTCTTACTCCTTTGTTTAATACTCATGCACAATCTTTCTTATTGCATCAACGTTGTACTTGTCATATTATTAATCTTATTGTTAAATCTGGTTTAAAAATATTAAATGCTTGTATTGATTCTTTTAGGGATGTAATTTCATATGTTAATTGTTCTAACCAACAAATAACCGCATATAAGAGCTTTTGCGTAGCAATAAACGTCCATCCTAGAAAATTTAGCTTAGACATGCCTATTAGATGGAACTCAATTTACCTTATGCTTAAACATATATTGCCATATAAGAGCACCTTATCTGTTTCCTTCATACCCAAGGTCATTAATCTCATAGCTCCTCCAGTAGAACCCAAGTTAGAGACCTTGAACTTTCTGAGGATGATTGGGTTGTTGGTGAAAAAATATTTTTTAGAAATTTTTCATAAAGCTACACTTTGTTTTTCTAGAGTATAATATCCAACCTCTCCTCTAATTGTTCATAACATTTTTGAAATTGCCACTCACCTAAAGGTTTTTGAAAATGATCCTGTACTACAGAATGTTGTAGTTGCCATGAAAACTAAGTTTTTAAAA
The DNA here is from genome assembly GCA_017311315.1 of Dendrocalamus latiflorus. NCBI lineage: Eukaryota > Viridiplantae > Streptophyta > Magnoliopsida > Poales > Poaceae > Dendrocalamus > Dendrocalamus latiflorus. Next base: position 23,655,743 of record CM029660.1, read on the forward strand.
TATTGGAGGGAAATTTCTATTTTATATGCATTCGCCTTTATTTTGGATCCTAAGGCCAAACTCTAGGGATTTATAAATGTATTACAACTTTTAAGTGATGCTATCGATTTAGATTATTATACATACTATAGAGTAGTTAAGGATAAATTATATAAAATATATGAGAAATACAAAAATAAGTTTAGGTCCATGCGTTTGGAAAGACCCCCGGTAGCTCCTAGCACCTCTAGGGGGACTATGCAATGGGGCAAGATTTTTTGTTCTTTCTCTAGAGATTCTCGTGTAGGTGTGGGTATACATCAATCAGGAGGAGGAAGGCAACAAAGCACTGGAGACCTATCAAACTATCTCAACAGTGATAGCGTCAGCTTCGAGCAAGAGTTGAACATGCTCTCATGGTGGCAAACCCAGAAAGTAACATATCTAGTGCTATCCATATTAGCGCAGGATGGAAGAATAATCAAGGAGCGACGAACAAGTCTCTCGAACGAGATGGTCGAAATCCTTCTGACCGTCAAAGACTGGGAATAAGTTGAATCAATACTTCAATATACTGCAGAGAATAGAGACTTAGAAGAATCTTTTAAAAAATTATATATAGATAGCAATGAATAGGATTTTCAATATTTTTCTTCAGATGTAGTCACTAGTGAGCTTTACAGGCTGTACTCTTTTCTCTTTACCAAGATTTTCTCAAGTTGAGTTATTACTAGGTAAAGTTTCTAACGAGGTAGTCATCCCATGTAATTTAACAAGTAAATAAAGCTCATTATGTCATTGAAAGTAATTACCTTGATGATTAACAATGTCTACAATTTTCTATAATTTTTTCTTAATTTTCTACAATTTTTTGATTTTTTCTCTTTTTCTAGGCTTAACGGGCCGACCATGCTGGCACAGCCCGTTAAGCCCTAACCGTACCCATGCCAGCACGGCATGATCATGGGCCGTGCCTAGGCTCAGATCATGGCCCGTGGGCCAGCATGGCACGACCAATTTATTTAACAGGCCTAAACGGGTCATGCCTAAACGGGCCATACTTGCACTGGGCTCATGCCGTGCCGGCCCAGCACAATCCATTGGACCAGGTCTGCTTTTCATGTTGAAGTTTCTGTTAGTGATATACTCTAGAGGTAATCTTAAAGATAATTGTATCACTTCTATGTTTATGATCTTTTAAATAATATGTTAGTTTGTCCATTTAATGAATATATTTCATATTGATTAACAAGTATGTGACTTGTTCGTGGAACTCTTTATTTATGTTTTGATGTTATTCTAATTCCTGATCTTATATCATTATGTAGGACAATTATGATTTATAGATTAGCATATGTATTGATTAATGATCATGTTTTACGGATCATGGATATGGGATATCAAATCAATAATGTGTACACATATTAGAGAACATGATGTTGGATTGACCCACCATGAGACACTGCGAGAATTGTTATATTCTTAAGTGTCATCAATTGGTCTCATACATAATGTATGTAGGATCCTTAAATCTGATATCGTCATTGTTTTCTACATGTGTAATAGTTTACTTAGAGATTATCAAACACTATTCCGTGACTGGATGGTCATAAAGATAGCTTTCAGGTTTACTGTAAAACATACGGAGGAATATGAACAATCAACATAGAATTTACCCTTCCTATATAATAGGAGAGATATCTCCGGGCCCATCGATGTGGTTGGATTAAGGAAGTGCGTGGCTATGCCGAATGTGGTTGATGAGTCAATCACAAGTGAGTAATCTACTACAGGTTCAAGTGAAGAATCGAACTATCATAGGACGGCACACTTCTCTCCTTGAGTTCGATCTAGTATCATGAGTGTCGGTGTTTTAATACCGATCTTATGCATGATTTGTTTGGATTTGAGGATTCTCTTAGAAGACTAAGCTATGGTCTCGTGGAACAGGGACATGGAAATTTTTATCTAGGTTTAGGCCTTTTTCTAGAAGAATAATAACCCTACGTCCTATATGATTACTAATCAGAGGAAATGATTACAACTGTGTAATGCAAAAAAGAATATGCACTATCTCTAATTTGGCTTCCCCCTCTTCTCTCCTCTGGTGCCAACCATTAAATACTTGATGAAATGATGGCCGTTGTTTGGTGCTAGAAGACGCCTCAATACTTCGGGCGATAGCCGTTTGATGAAGGTTACTATTAGAGAGACATGATGGCCGTTCGTCGTGCAGCAGTTGTTTGTGAGAGAGAAATCGTGTGCGGTTATTGGATAAGCAAACGTTCTAACCGCCTTTTCAAACGTTCCCACGATGTAGTAAGATGTTGCTTGACAAGTTGATTGGGGATATAGAAACCATAGAATGGTCTACGATCACAAGGTAATCATAGGACTACTTATGACTATGTGGTCGTAAAAGGGCCTACGACCATTGAGTAGTCGTAGACGACCAAGGAGTAGTCGTAGTCTCGTAGATGACCAAGGAGTAGTCGTACAAGGACTTACGACTTCATGGTCATAGAAGAGCTTACGATCATGGAATAGTTATAGAAGGGGGGGGGAGAATTCATAGCCGTTAGATCTCTAATTCAATGGTCACAAATCTGAATGATAGTTAGGAAAAAAATATTAGGGTGATGTTTATCAACACCCATTACTTTTTTATATACAAATTTCAGTTACAAGAAATAGATCGTTTTCAAATCCTCGACCTCGTTGCATATGTTCAAGAAATAAATATGTATGGCTCCCAAGTCCCAATAACAAAGGAACAAGAGAAAGATTGTCATTGATAGTTTGATGTATAGTTGTTTCATCATGAGTAAGCAGAGGCAGCATGATACTAAGGCCCCGTTTAGCACAGCTCAGCTTCACTAGTGAAGCTGTTTTTTTTTGTTTCAGCTTCACGAGCAGCTTCACCGGTGAAGCTAAAACTGTTTGGCAAAACAGCTTCACCAACAGCTTCATGCATGGCTGAGAGAGGGCAATTGTCCAAGATGCCCCTGTCTACCTGACTTGTTCTAACATTTGGAGTTGTATGTTTGTATATGATCATATGAATTAAAAAATAATATATTTGAATGAGTATGAATTAAAATAATAAAAAAAATTAAAATCAGTGCGAACGGTAGAGAAGTGCGAACGGGAGGAGAGGAAACAGGCGTGGAGACCCAGTGGCAAAGTGCTGTAATTTCTGTCAACTACAAGGGCAGTGGGTTCCTAGAACTGCGAGCCTGAGGGAGAGAGCTGTGAAAAGCTACTATTTTCAGCTTCACCCCACCCCATTCCGTTGTGAGAGCATGATTTAAGGAGCTTCATCCATGAAGCTGTTTGCAAAAAGGGTGTTTGGCAAAAAACAGCTCACAACAGCTCATGAAGCTGTTGGTGAAGTTGTACCAAACAGGGCCTAAGTAATATCCATCGCTGCCAGAGGCGGTGTTGGGTCTCGGGCCGCCGGAGCAATAGCCTGAGACCTAGCTAAAACAATTCTTATAGTTTACTGTAGTTATTAATAGTAAAAGCCTAGATATCTTTTTTTTTCCAATGGACTGGACCTGGGACTGGACCTCCGGCTGGCTACGCCCCTAGCTGCTGTTTATTCGTTCGTGCGGACATAACTCCAGTCCACACTTCATACATCAACCGCGAATCCGCGACTTTCTTCCGAGTCTTACTACAGTGACACGCATTTGTAGATGAAAGTAAAACGAGAAGCACACCTTTACTCTACCATTATTCCGCCTCCATGCATGCACGCATGCTTACATGCATCCGGCACGTGCTTGCTCCTTGAAGAACTAATCAGCAGCGGTGAGGGACGAAGCCAAACCTTCCCTCCACGCACGTCGTACACCACCTCCGTCGACACCTGCGCCAAGGTCCCGATAACCTCGGCCGTCGGCGCGTTCTTCCGCGCCGCGGCGAACGCGAGGCACCCCACGGAGAATGGGTTTACGCGGTCGTTGAAGTACAACATCTGCTCGATGTTGAGGTCGAGGCTCGCCCCACCGTCGAACTTGAGCGTGATGATCGGCACTGAGTAGCCCTTCAGGCCGGTGAAGTCGTAGCACGTGTCGATCCCGTTGGCCCGGCTGGACCTGGACGGCCGCGCCGCGCGGTACCGCGACATCGCCTTCCTGAACTGGTCCCGGAGAACCGCGTAAACATCCGGCTTGAGGTAGGTGAAAGTTGTGCCCTGCAGCTCGATCAGCGAGTCGCCGGCGAGTGTGGTGGGCGGGATCGGGAGGTCCATCCCGCCGACGCCTAACCCGACGAGCTGGACGAAGTACATGTTCGGACGGGTAGCGTTGCTCCGTAGGGTGGCGTAGCTCGCGTTGCGTCCGGAGAGTTCCGGCCGGGTGGCGCCGATGGAGAGGAAGCCCTGGGTGGTCGTGCGCGACGGCAGACAGTACGAGAAAGCCACTGTGTCTGGAGACGAAGGAGCTCGGGATGCCAGCGAGTGGCTGTCCCGGCTGAGGTCGAGGATGCCAGATAAGTCGCCGATCGTTATTCTGGCGCCCATCTCCAAGCACGCGACCCTGAAGTTCTCTACGGTGGTCGACTGCAAGAGCGTGAGCGTGTCCGTCGCGAAGGTGGCATTGAACAGCATGGTACCGTTCTCGATTATGTCAGAGCAAGCACTCAACGGGCAGTCCGGCGAGCCACACTGAACTTGTTCAAAGGAGGACGACTGTTGGTTTCAGCCCAGGTTCAGAGATCGCACAGCTGCAATAGTTTCGGACGTTGAACAGTAGATATTCAGAGATAACAGATGAAAGTTCAGAGAACTTCCGAGAGACAACAATTGGGGCGATTTTCTCTGTATTTCTGTTAACTTCAAAGATGCTTACACATTCAGAATATAAGTCTAACTAACTGGAAATCGTGACAACCCAAGATCCACAAAAACCGGAACTAATTGATTCCATGCCTACTGCATAAAGAAAACTTCAAAGTGGGAAAACTGCAGAAAGGAAACTACAGAATTATTTCTGAAAACGCAATGTGCTGCCTTCCGAGCGACTCGGTCTGCGCCCGCCAAGTCACTCATGCCAGGAGTAGCTTCACTTTTGGCTGAGATTGCATATACCCACATCCACCGTGTATGATCATCAATAATCAATAAAAAATACTTATTGCCAGCAAGAGTGCAGGAGTGATTGGACCACATATATCTGCATGGAGTAACTCGAGTGGTTTGTCAGCTCTGAACTTTGTCAATTTTGGGAACGGCAATCTTGCCTGTTTAGCAATCACACATGCTTCACAAAGCTTGTTTGGTTGAGACACCTGTGGGACTCCAACCACCATCTGTTTCTCCCCCAGCAGCTTCAAATCATGGAAGTTCACGTGGCCAAGCCTTGTGTGCCACAACCATGTAGGGTCTTCGATACTTGACAACAGACAAACTGGTTTTTCAGTTCTCAAACATATCTTGTACAGCCGATTCTTCGTTCTCTTCACCTGCATCAGTAGTTTTCGATCTCTGCCATACACTCTCATGACATCACCAGCCATATGCACTTCACTCACCTCTTCTGTTAACTGCCCCACACTGATTATATTGCTGCATAACTTGGGTATGTAATATACCTCTTGAAGAATTTTTTGATCTCCATTTTTGCAGGTGAAAGTTACTGAACCCTTTCCCATGATCTGTACGGTGGAACCATCACCGAATCTCACTTTCCCAGTGATGTTTTTGTCCAATTCTTGAAACTTCTCACGACACCCTGTCATATGGTTGCTAGTGCCATTATCCAAATACCATATATCTTCATTTTCTCCACCATTGTCACCACGGTACAGCTCTGGTTTCAGCTTCTCTTCATTGAGCAGAACAGCCAACTGTTTGTCTTGCTCACTTCTTGCCTCCTCCTGAGACACAGCCAACATAAGTGCTGGCTCTTCCTCGACAGCACAGAGATTGGCTTCACCCTCTTGCTTCTTACTTCTGCACTCAGATGCATAATGACCCATATTGCCACAATTGAAGCATTTGACTAAGCTCTTGTCTCGAGTTCCCCGGCCTCCACTACCGGTGTTTCCTGTTCTCTCCTGATTTGGTGCCCAACGACCTCGTCTGCCTCTGCCACGGCCTCGTCCCCGTCCCCTTGTTCGGTCAGGACTGTGGGACCGATGTCCTCTACCTCCGGTTGAGGAACTGCCACCAGCTCTCTTCTGCCGCGCTTGCCACTCGGCATGTGTCAGCAACAACTGCCCATCTGGGTTTGTGGCACTGTTCTGCATTCGAGCCGCTCTCTCTTCATATGCTTTCAACCTTCCGATCGCCTCCTCAAAAGGCATCGTTGCCAAATCGTAAAATTACTCAATGCCGGTAACGACATTGATGAATCTCTCAGGGACAGAGTCAAGCAATTTTTTGACAAGGGTTGCATCTTCAAGTGCAGTACCAAGAAGGGTATATTTACTAGCAATTGCGTTGAGCTTACCGGCAAACTCGTCGATTGTCTCGTTCTCCTTCATCCGAAGCACATCAAGTTCACTCTTCAACGTTTGCAGCCGGGCTTGCTTCACCCTTTCTGCTCCCAAGTACCTCAACTTGAGGGCATCCCAGATCTCTTTTGATGTCTTCTTCTTGGCAATCTGCAGCAGGACATCTTCTGGAACGCTTTGCAGGATGTACGCTCGAGCCATCTTGTCTTTTCTTGCGACTACTTGTGCTTCCTCTGCAGGGTCCACTGCCTCCCAAACTCCATGAGCGTCGAGGATTGCCTCCATCCTGATGGCCCAGATCGGGTAGTTCGAGGGGGAGAGCATCGGAGGTTGGAACGACATCGAACCGCCTTCTCTCGCCGCTTGCTGTGGAACGAGCGCCATCCTTGACATGGAGTAACGATCTCAACGCTGGTGCTCTGATACCAGATGTTGGTTTCAGCCCAGGTTCAGAGACCGCACAGCTGCAATAGTTTCGAACGTTGAACAGTAGATATTCAGAGATAACAGATGAAAGTTCAGAGAACTTCCGAGAGACAACAATTGGGGCGATTTTCTCTGTATTTCTGTTAACTTCAAAGATGCTTAGAGCAACTCCAGCAGGGCCTCTACTTGAGCCCTCATCCTACTTTTGAGGGCCGAGGGGCAAAAAACTCACTCCAGCATGGCTCTTACTTGAGCCCTCAAAAATAGAGGGCCCTCAAATCTCCCCCTCGAGCCCTCATTCCTGGGGGGTCTGGAGGGAGCCCCTACTTTTGAGGGCTCAAGTAGGGGCCCTGCTGGAGTGAGTTTTTTTGCCCCTCGGCCCTCAAAAGTAGGATGAGGATGAGGGTGGGTCCTATGTGTCATCCCCTCTAAGAATGAATTTGAGGGTCCTGTTTTGAGAGCTCCTGCTGGAGTGTAGCCTAAAAAACAGAGCCCTCAAAAGTAGGGAGAACCCTCAAATAAAAAGTAGAGGCTCTGTTTTGAGGGCTACTGCTGGAGTTGCTCTTACACATTCAGAATATAAGAGCAACTCCAAGAGAAGAGCTAAATCATTTTCTAAAAGTAAATTTGGCTATTATTAGAGAAAAAACGTCTCTAATAGACTCTGTAAATGACTCTCCAAATTTAGTAGCTCTCCATCCCTCCTCCTTCGCTCTCTATTTTTGGATAGCCTACCTCGCTCACCATCCAGCCTCTTGGCGTGGTCGGCGTTTCTTTCCCGCACGCTGCGCCCCATTCCCGCGCGTACGCGACCCACCGCGCGCCCTCTAGTTTAGATAGCCTGTTGGAGTAGTCTTGTTTTTTTAGGTGAGATTTATTTTAGAGAATAGCTAAATCACTAAATTTAGATACTTCTTTTGGCTAATCTCTTGGAGTTGCTCTAAGTCTAACTAACTGGAAATCGTGACAACCCACGATCCACAAAAACCGGAACTAATTGATTCCATGCCTACTGCATAAAGAAAACTTCAAAGTGGGAAAACTGCAGAAAGGAAACTACAGAATTATTTCTGAAAACGCAATGTGCTGCCTTCCGAGCGACTCGGTCTGCGCCCGCCAAGTCACTCATGCCAGGAGTAGCAGCTCACAACGACTGGGACGGGTCGAAGGCCTGGTCGCATGGCTCCCCGGCGGCACATGGCTTGCACCGGAGCAGCGTGGCCTTGGTGATCGCGTCAAATCCCACGGCGAACTTTTGCACCGGAGTGCCGTAACCGGCGACGACGAGGTACTCAAACGCGCCCGGGTAACTCCCGAGGGGAGTGCCGGTGGTGGGAACCGTCACACCAGATGAAGGCACGGCTGCGGGTCTAGCTGACGCACTGGAGTCGTCCCCGAAGAGTGAATGGAGGCGTAGGGCGTCGCGATGGAGGACGTCGTCCACCGACGGCTTGCCTTGGTTCCGAGCGGCACCGAGAGGAGAGCATGGGCTCAGCCGGTGCACTAGAGGCAGCGGTCCATTGCCACGTCCTAGAAATTATATTTGTTGTGAAGTTAGTCAACGCATGAACGTCAATGCATGTATAGTCATAAACGAACTCATTTCGCAAGTATAATATATAGCTTAATAGTTCGCTCAATATGGTTAAGTGACTCGACACAACGAGAGATGTTTCTTCTGCAGGGATAATTATGCAAGGTAAGTTCACCAGAAGGGATAGACGAGCATGTCGGCGGCTTCGGCGACTCGGGCCCTGTGTAGTCGGATGAACGGAGAACGAAATGCCTTCCAAGTTCCAACATGGGTGTAACTGGTGTGGTAGGAGCTTCCATGGTGAGGAGCAAGAAGAAGCAAAAGCAGGGAGGGAATGGCAGGAGCCATCGCTTGTACGTAGTACTACGTAACAGCTAGCTAGATAAATGGAGGAAAGCGGCCGGTGGTAGATCTCAGCAGAGTGCTGGATATTTTGCATATGCTGCCTGTTTAATTGGTGGAGGCATGAGAGCCTACCAATTCTTATTGCATTCTGATTAAAAATAACACAAGGATGAAAGAGCACATAATATGACAGACTTCCACTTCACTAAGCACCTTACCATTTTTTTTCCCTCTTATCAGGATACTGCACCATGACAACTCTTGGATCCACTCAGCCAAGTCACTACTCACGACCGCAAGGTGCAACAATAAGCTATAAGGGGGATAATTTTCAGTTGGATATCAATTCTTACAGGAATGATGCCATTAAGCACAACGAGTGCCAACGAAGACCACATGGTCACCCTTCGACAAAGGTGGAGCACCAAGACAAAAGGTGTTAGCTCCTGTTTACCAACTTGTCAGTTGCCATGTCAACAAATTGGTGCATCTTACATTTGTCAGATAAGGAAATCAGATGAATTCTATCTCACAAAACTATGAATGAGAGGAGCAAAGAAATCAAGCGGTCTGAGAAGTATTGGCATTACATTCCACTTTGATCAATCACGTAAGGAAAGTTGCAGGGATATGAACAATAGCATCAAACCATTACAAGAACAGAAGCAAAGCAGCAGGCACCAGAAATCACATGATCCTAACTAAGCTATCACAAACTACTTGCTGCAATACACTTATACACTATATTAGATAATCTAGTTAATATGGATGTCAGTTACTATTGCTGTCTGCATGTCTTCCGCCCACATCGTGCACGCATGGACGTTTTAGTCTGCATGTTAGCGTTTTTCAGTTTCTTCTTGAAGCAGTGTATGGGTCACTTACTTGTCATTACTAGTTCAGTTTCTTGGTCAGTTTCTATTGTACAAATGCTATATAAGGAGGTAGTAAAAATGAAAACGCTGCAGACTGTGAGCAGCCCCAAATCCTCTTGCATTTGTGCGTGTGTTTGCTACATTCTAGCCAAATCTGAGCGTAGCCTTCCTGAGCGGAAATAACAAGTCTTTGTAGTCAATAGTACAACGACTCCGCTGAATAGACGAAGACTTCGCACGCCAAGCGAAGTAGGTACTCCGCGCTTCTGCTTCGGAGTCGGAGACTTCGCACGACAAGCGAAGTAGGGACTTCGCACCTGCAGGACTTCGCGCTTCGAAGTCCAACAATTGGTATCAGAGCTCCGTTCAGGATCCTGGTGGCCATGTCAGCTCCGGTGGGACGAGGGTCGATCACTCCTCCGCGGCGGGATCGCCTTCGGTCGCCATCACGTGGTCCTCGCCGTCCGCGACAACAGCATGATAGGGAGCGCGAGGTCGTCATCGAGCGCGTGGTCAAGGAAGCGTCGGCGTCGGTGCAGTATCCGATGCTGACCAAGACCAACTACCCGGAGTGGGCGATGCTCATGCGCATCAACCTACAGGTGCAAGGCTTGTGGGGAGCCATCGAACCTGGCGACGCAGAGTACAACGTGGATCATCTGGCGTTAGCAGCGATTGCACGAGCTGTCCCGCCGGAGATGCTGGCTTCGATCGGCAACAAGGACTCCGCGCAGGAGGCGTGGGATGCTGTCAAGATCATGCGGATGGGCGTCGAGCGCGTACGTGAGGCGAACGCGCAGAAACTCTGACGCGACTTCAACAATATAGCATTCAAGGAAGGGGAGGCCATCGACGACTTCTCGATGCGCATCACGGGCCTCGCCAATAATCTGCGGCTTCTCGGCGACCACATCACCGAAGGCGAGGTCGTGCGCAAGATGCTGCAGGTGGTCCCTGATAAGTTCATGCAGGTCGCAATCTCCATCGAGACGCTGCTCAACATCAACGACTTGTCCATCGAGGAGGTCACGGGCCGTCTTCGGTCCGTGGAGCAGCGGCTCGACGCGCGGGCAGCGGCTGTAGAACTGGGCTCCCGGCTGCTTCTCTCGTCAAAGGAGGAGGACCTCATACGTCGCCTACGCAAGCGCGACAAGGAGGGTGCGTGCGTCGGAAGCGCTGGCACCAGCAGAAGTGGTACGAACGGCGGCTCGGTCCCGCCACGGCGCGGCGCGCAGCCACCCAAGCGTGGTACCGACGACGCACGCAAGGGCGGTGGCGGCAAGGTCATCAACAAGGATACGTGCAAGTACTGCGGGAAAACTGGGCATTGGGCCTGGGAATGCCGGAAGAAGAAGAGAGACGAGGCGGCGGCCGCAGCGCTGCTGGTGGAGGAGGGCGGCGACGATGAGCTATCCCTGTTGATGGCCCAGGTGGCCTCTCTTTCACCAGTGCCCGCGCGCCTCCCAGAGCACACCGCACCTGTGCACGTCGGCGGTCGGGTCTTCCTCAACGAAGAACGCGCGACGGTGCAGTTGGGTGACACCAACAATCACACCGGCGGCCAGGACGACGGCGTGTGGTACCTCGACACGGGCGCGTCGAACCATATGACGGGAAATGACGCGGCCTTCTCCGAGCTGAACCACGACATCACGGGCACGGTAAAGTTCGGCGATGGATCAATGGTGGACATCCTCGGGCGCGGCATGATCATGTTCGCGGCACGGGGTGGACGCCATCGTATTCTGTCGGACGTGTACTTCATCCCACGTCTGCGCAGCAACATCATCAGCTTGGGACAACTCGACGAGGTCGGGTGCCAAGTGTTGATCGAGGATGGCGTACTGCGGGTGCGCGATCCGAGGAGGGAGCTTCTCGCCAAGGTACGGCGATCGGCGAATCGACTGTACAAGATCCCCCTCACGCTCGCTCGACCGATCTCGCTCCTGGTGCACGCCAACGACGATGCGTGGCGCTGGCATGAGCGGTTCGGCCACCTGAGCTTCGAGGGGTTGAAGAAACTTGGGTGTGGCGACATGGTGCGTGGGCTTCCACTGCTGGATCATGTCGACCAGCTGTGTGACACGTGCCTTGTTGGCAAGCAACGGCGCTCGCCATTCCCTCTGGAGGCCAAGTACCGCGCGAAGGGTCGGCTTGATCTCGTACATGGAGATCTATGCGGGCCTGTCACGCCAGCGACGCACGGTGGCAAACGCTACTTCCTCCTCCTCGTTGACGATGCTAGTCGCTATATGTGGCTAGTGCTGTTGTCAAGCAAGGACGAGGCGGCCGGTGCGATCAAGAAGTTTCAAGCCGGCATCGAGGTCGAGACCGGGCGGAAGCTGCGCGCGCTACGTACTGATCGTGGTGGCGAGTTCACGTCCGTGACCTTCGGTGAGTACTGCGCGGAGAAAGGTGTGCACCGGCAACTCACGGCGCCGTACTCCCCGCAACAGAACGGCGTCGTGGAGCGCCGAAACCAGATTGTCATGGCTATGGCGCGATGCCTGCTCAAGGCAAAGAAGGTGCCCAGTACATTCTGGGGGGAGGCGGTGAGCACGGCTGTGTTCATTTTGAACAGGTCTCCAACAAAGAGCATCACCGGGATGACGCCTTATGAAGCTTGGCATGGCAAGAAACCGGCTGTGCATTTTATGCGCACGTTCGGTTGCCTCGCTCACGTCAAGGTTACACGCCCGCACGTCGCGAAGCTTGACGACCGAAGCGTGAAGATGGTTTTCGTCGGGTACGAGCCGGGCTCCAAAGGCTACCGGGTGTACGATCCGGTGGGCGGCCGACTCCATGTGACCCGCGACGTGGTGTTCGACGAGACCAAAGGGTAAAATTGGGAGGCGAACGGCGACGCCAGCCCTGAGACGTTCACCGTGGAGTACACGGTCAGCGGCGTCTTGGGCGGCGGCGAGCCGAGCACTCCTGTATCCCCTACGGTCCCGTCCCTGGAGGAAGGTGAGGAAGCTGTGGCATCACCCCGAACGCCCATGAACGTCACTCACGACATCGGTGGTGCTCAAGTCGAGCACTGCACTCCACCGTCGCACATCCCGTCGGGGCTCGACCATAGTGACAATGGCGCGCCGCGGCGTTTCCGCACGGTGGACAATTGCATCAACACTGCCGAGCCACGCGGACTGGACCCCGACGAATGGCTCCTCGTTGCGACCGAGGAGCCTACCTCCTACGACGAGGCAGCCACCGATCCGGCGTGGTGCGCCGCGATGGAAGAGGAGATGACGGCCATTGAGGACAATGGCACGTGGGAGGCGGTGGACCTCCCGGCCGGACACCGCCCGATTGGCCTCAAATGGGTGTTCAAGCTCAAGAAGGATGCACAGGGGGCGGTGGTTCGGCACAAGGTGCGGCTGGTGGCCAAGGGGTACGTACAACGCGCTGGCGTGGACTTCGATGAGGTTTTTGCACCTGTGGCGCGGCTCGACTCTGTACGCGCACTGGTAGCGGTGGCAGCGCACGAGGGCTGGGCACTCCACCATCTCGACGTCAAGTCTGCGTTTCTGAACGGCGACCTCATGGAGGAGGTTTACGTCGCTCAACCACCGGGATTCGCGATCACCGGGCGTGAGCGGCAAGTACTGCGACTGCGCAAAGCACTCTATGGCCTACGACAAGCTCCTCGGGCGTGGAACGCCAAGCTCGACCGCACGCTGGTGGCGCTCGGGTTCACGCGTTGCGAGGAAGAACACGGGGTGTACACACGCGGCAAAGGGCGAGGACGTGTGCTCCTGGGCATGTATGTTGACGATTTGATCCTCACTGGCGCCGACCAAGCTGAAATCGAATCGTTCAAGGAGGAAATGAAGCGCTCATTCAAGATGAGCGACCTCGGGCAGTTGAGCTACTATCTCGGCATTGATGTCAAGCAGCTGCCCGGGAAGATCACCATGAGCCAAGCTGCGTATGCGGCAAAGCTCCTGGACAAGGCCGGCATGGCCGGCTGCAATGCCGTGCAAGTGCCCATGGAGGCACGTCTTAAACTGAGTAAGGAGAGCTCCAATCCACCTGTTGATCCTACGTTCTACCGTAGTGTGGTTGGCAGCCTCCGGTACTTGGTCCACACCCGACCGGATATCAGCTTCGCGGTCGGGTATGTGAGCAGGTTCATGGCGAACCCAACGACGAAACACCTGAGTGCCGTCAAGCATCTACTCCGTTACATCGCTGGTACGCTCCACTTTGGCCTTTGTTACACTAAGGGGCACAACGACATCGAGCTCAAGGGGTACAGCGACGCGGACATGGCCGACGACGTGGATGATCGCAAGAGCACCTCTGGCATTTTGTTCTGCCTCGGCAACGCGCCTGTGTCGTGGCAATCACAAAAACAGCCGGTGGTGGCGCTATCGTCGTGCGAGGCCGAGTACATTGCGGCCTCAGCGGCGGCATGCCAGGGAATCTGGCTCAGGCGGCTGATCGACAACTTCTACGGGCGAGACGTCGGTGCCGCGACAATCTACATCGACAATCAGTCGGCGATTCAATTGTGCAAAAATCCGGTCTTCCATGGCCGGAGCAAGCACATTGAGACGCGCTTTCACTTCATCCGGGAGTGCGTCGAGGGTGGCCAAGTCGCCATCCGCAAAATCCACACCGACGATCAGCTGGCGGACATATTGACCAAATCACTTGGCCGGGTGCGTTTTCTACACCTGCGCTCGAAGCTCGGCGTCGTCGACATCAACATCAACTAGATTAGGAGGAGTAATATTAGATAATCTAGTTAATATGGATGTCAGTTACTATTGCTGTCTGCATGTCTTCCGCCCACATCGTGCACGCATGGACGTTTTAGTCTGCATGTTAGCGTTTTTTCAGTTTCTTCTTGAAGCAGTGTATGGGTCAGTTACTTGTCATTACTAGTTCAGTTTCTTGGTCAGTTTCTATTGTACAAATGCTATATAAGGAGGTAGTAAAAATGAAAACGCTGCAGACTGTGAGCAGCCCCAAATCCTCTTGCATTTGTGCGTGTGTTTGCTACATTCTAGCCAAATCTGAGCATAGCCTTCCTGAGCGGAAATAACAAGTCTTTGTAGTCAATAGTACAACGACTCCGCTGAATAGACGAAGACTTCGCACGCCAAGCGAAGTAGGTACTCCGCGCTTCTGCTTCGGAGTCGGAGACTTCGCACGACAAGCGAAGTAGGGACTTCGCACCTGCAGGACTTCGCGCTTCGAAGTCCAACACACTACGCTGGCATGACCACCAAAAGTTATCCCTCCATGAGATTAATGCATTCCAATCAAAATTGGCACATGAAAAATTAGACTAAAAATGACTATAGGAAAGCAATTAAGTGAGCACTCTAGCAAGGGAAAAGATTAGCTACTATCAAAGTACAGAGTCACATGTTTGGTGTATCCCCGGTGCCACCTCTCTTCATCCATGGAAGGCTCCCCGCTTCTGAACAATCATCTGAGCCAGCTCTTGCTCAAAAGCTTACCCTTCATATTAGACCACTGCCAAATCTTTGACATGGAGAAGCTCTCCCCTTTGTTCCGTGCGCAAATCTTCCCCTCCATAATATCAGCATTGACATAACTTATCCCAAGTCCCAACAGCTCTTGCTCTCATCGCACCACCAACGCCATTTCTAATTTGGCCTGGCTGGAGAGCCACCCGGAGCTCAGAAGTCCCAAGAACATACTGATAGGTGCCCCTAGAGAAGCATCTCCTTGCATCCAAGCTGCTTCTGCTGCTCTCCCCTTCCTCTCCCCTCAACGCAGCACCACTGGCATTACCGCCTTCAACGGCGCCTTGGTCCCAACATTCTTGAATTTCCTGTTGGAATTAATCTTGATGATTTGTACATGGTCGTCGGTGTCATGGTCGATACCCACACGCGAGAAGGCATGGTCGAAGTAGTCCCAGAAGCCATAGTCGAAGCATCGAGATGATGCATCGTGGTCGAAGCTTCGAGTCATCATGCGTGGTCAGTAATGACCATGTTGTTTGTGGTCGGTTACGACCACGTTGTCTGTGGTCTGCTACGACCAGGTTGTGTTTGGTCAGTTATGACCATGGTGTATGTGGTCGTAACGACCAGTTTGGTAAGCACCGGGGTCATGGCGCCAGAGTCTACAGTGGTCGTAACTGCAGCACCGCGGTCGAAGCCAAATTCAGAGAAGCGGTCAAGGAGCAGCTGAAGCTGAGTCCAGTAGTGTGGCCAGTCCCTTGAGCAGTCAAGTCGGTGCAGTGAGTAGTCACAGGCGTCGGCATGAGGAGACGTGAGTGACACAGACCATACAGTGGTCGGTAAGCTAACTGCTCACAGTAGCAGCCAGCGACTGAGCGAAGCTAGTTGGGCAGCAGTTGCGGTGGCACTGTAGCAGTCGTCAGAGCTTTGCTCCGGTTGAGCAGCAATTGTGGTGGAGCACTATAGCTGTTGTCAGCGATGGAACGGAGCATGGGCGAGCAGCGGAGTAGTTGAGTGGTCAGGCGAGCGGCAGAGCAACTGAGTGCTCTGAGGCCTGGTTGTCTATATATACCCTGTAACCCTTGTGCAGTG
Organism: Dendrocalamus latiflorus; assembly: GCA_017311315.1. Taxonomy (NCBI): domain Eukaryota; kingdom Viridiplantae; phylum Streptophyta; class Magnoliopsida; order Poales; family Poaceae; genus Dendrocalamus; species Dendrocalamus latiflorus. The sequence continues at coordinate 23,671,900 of CM029660.1, forward strand.
AGAGTGAAGAAAAGGAAGAAAATTGCCCCCAAACACTCTCCGCCTCGTTACGACTTAGTCCTCTGCTTCTCCATCGTAGTCATAGGAACCGATTGGAGACGCACTGTTCACCATCCGACAGTAGTGTACTCGATCGACCTTGGGTGTGCAAATCTGGTGTCGGATTACCAACACCTGGTATCAGAGCCCGGTGCATGCCCAAATACTTGCGATCGGAGACGATGGCGACCAGCCGCAGGCGGCGAAGGAGAGCGGCGATGTGCCCTTCCACTACTCGATGCTGACTTCCTCCAACTACACCGCGTGGGCGATCAAGATGGAGGTGCTGATGGATGCCCAGGGGATCTGGGAGGCCATCGCTCCACCGATCGGAGTGGTCGTGGAGGCCAAGAAGGACAAGTCGGCACGGGCTTTTATCTTCCAAGCCATACCCGAAGACCTTCTTCTCCAGGTGGCAAAGAAGAAGACAGCCAAGGAGGTCTGGGACTCACTAAAGACCAAATACCTCAGGGCTGACCAGGTACAGAAGGCATGCCTGCAAACTCTGCAAAACGAGTTTGCAGCGCTGAGCATGAAGGGGGAGAATCCATCGACGACTTCGCCGGGAAGTTGAGCAGCATGGCAAGCAAGTACAATGCACTCGGCACAACCCTGGAGGACCCAGCACTCATGAAGAAACTCCTCGACTTAGCGCCTAATGAGTTCCTCTCGATGGTCGCCTCAATCGAGCAGTACTCCAACTTGGAGACGATGCCTTTTGAGGAGGCCATAGGGCGGCTGAAGTCGTATAAGGAGAGGATTCATCATTGTGCCTATAGCAGCAACGCTGATGGATAGCTCCTCCTCACCTAGGACGAGTGGTCAAAGCAGTAAAAGGTGGCAGCAGGAAGCCATCGGCAAGCAAGGGCCCCTCTGGTAGCAATAACAGTGACCATGGTCGAAAGAAGTTCGACAAAACCAAGGTCATGTGCTACAACTGCCAAGAACTCGGACACTTTGCATACGAGTGTCCTGAGAAAAGGAGGAGAAGTTGTTACTCTGTGACACGGGTGACGATGAGCCAACCCTCATGTGAAGAATCGTGTGGTCGACGGTGGTGTGAAGCCATCATCGCTAGAAGGGTCGGTGTGAAGTCGGCAATAGAAGGTGGTGTGAAGCTGCAAGGTGGTCATTTCGATAGCTGGTCGTTTCAACGACCACGTCTCGATGTGATGTCGAGAAGTAGCAGTGCGATGCCACTACAAAAAGAAGAAGTCGGTGGTGTGAGACCGACAGCGTCGACCACATCAGTGCGAAGCTTCTGTGTGAAGCTTCAACATATGGTCGAAGACAGTGGTGTGAAGCCATTGTCGCTGGAGGTCGATGCAAAACTGACAACAGAAGAGTCGGCATGAAGTCGACAACCATGGTCAAAGCAGTGTCGGTGTGAGACCGACAGCACCAACAGCAGTACGAAGCTGTTGTGTGAAGTTTTGACTTGTGGCCAAAAATGGTGTTGTGAAGCCACCATCGCTGGAGAAGCGGTGTGATGCCGCTACAACGAGAAGGTGTGAGACCGACAGCAACAACGACAAGAAGCTTCTGTGTGTGGCAAGAAGACGCAGGTGATCCGTATCACAGAATCAAACCATCAAGATTAAGGGGGACAATGTTGGAATTAATCTTGATGATTTGTACATGGTCGTCGGTGCCATGGTCGACGCCACACGCGAGAAGGCATGGTCAAAGCAGTCCTAGAAGCTGCGGTCGAAGCATCGAGATGATGCATCGTGGTCAAAGCTTCGAGTCGTCGTGCGTGGTCAGTAACGACTATGTTGTCTGTGGTCGGATACGACCACATTGTCTGTGGACGGCTACGACCACGTTGTGTTTGGTCAGTTACGACCATGGTGTATGTGGTCGTAACAACCAGTTTGGTAAGCACTGGGGTCATGGCGCCAGAGTCTACAGTGGTCATAACTGCAACACCGCGGTCGAAGCCAAATTCAGAGAAGTGGTCAAGTAGCAGCTGAAGCAAAGGCCAGTAGTGCAGCCAGTCTCTTGAGCAGTCAAGTCGGCATAGTGAGTAGTCGCTAGCATCGGCACGGGGAGACGTGAGTGGCACAGACCATACAGTGGTCGGTAAGCTGACTGGTCATAGTAGCAGCCAGCGACTGAGCGAATCTGGTTGGGCAGCAGTTGCGGTGGCACTGTAGCAGTCATCAGAGCTTTGCTCCGGTTGGGCAATAGTTGCGGTGGAGCACTGTAGCTGTCGTCAGCGATGGAATAGAGCATGGGCGAGCGGCAGAGCATTTGAGTGGTCGGGCGAGCGGTGGAGCAACTGAGTGCTCTGAGGCCCGGTTGTCTATATATACCCTGTAAACCTTGTGCAGTGAGAGTGAAGAAAAAAAAGAAAATTGCCCCCAAACACTCTCCGCCTCGTTACGACTTAGTCCTCTACTTCTCCATCGTAGTCGTAGGAACCGATCGGAGATGCACTGTTCACCATCCGATAGCAGTGTACCTGATCGACCTTGGGTGTGCAGATCTGGTGTCGGATTACCAACACTTCCCAAACCTCATTGGGAACACCTTCTTCTCGGCCACCGGTGCCTGCACCCCCTCTGAAACCTTCTGCCCAAACAATCTGACCAATCCTCGTAGTCCTCTGACAATGGTGGGGAGGAAGGGATGAGGATGGCGCGGTCAGGATGGATCTCGGGAGGAAGGAACGGGGCAATGAGGACTGCGGCGGTGGGGGCAGCGAGGCCAATGGAGCTGGCACCGCTGGGGACGGGGCAGAGGCATGCCGTGTCGATGGCGTCGGCCGATGGGAGGATGTCGATCATGGGAGGACTGCAGCGTTGGGGACGAGGAGAACGCCTGCGGGGTCGCCTCGAATTTTCCGTTTAGGAGGGTACTTGAGGTGGGTGAAGTCTGGAGCAAACAATTAAACAGTTGCGTATTTATATCAATGGCATTTTATAGGTAATTTTGATGAAGTTTAGTGACAAAGTGTTATCTTCATTCTGCAAAAGCCGAAAAAGCTTCTTCCAACCGGTGAGTGATTCTATTGTGCAACTATGCTAAATGGTGGGCTAGCATGGGGGAGGGCCTTACCATGATGTTGGGCTAGGCTTCCTGCATACCACTTCAAAAAGAACACAACAATTGACTAGGATGCATATGACTATATGAGCTATGGACACATCATTGACATTAGCTGTTTGGTAGCTTATGGCTTCCTACGTCCTCTAAAAAAAAGGACTTACCTCTTCCTACAAAATTTATTTCATGGTTACTTATTCTGTACTTAAAAGATGCACAAATTAATTATAATTCTATGCAAAATTTATCATCAGCTACACCCAAAGTAATCATATGCTTTTTAACAATTATCACCCTAATGTAAGAATCTACCATCATTTTGTGTTTGTGTAAAAAAGTTCAAATTTTAAAATCAGTTACACCCTAAGTTATCATATGCACTTTAACCAAGTTAATTACCACAATAATTTTAGAATTTAACATCAATTTTCTGCTCGTGTAAAAAGGTTCAAAGTTTACCATCAGCACCATCACTTTTAACCAAAAAAGTTAAAAATTCAAATCTTTCCATCAGTTGGATCCTAAGTTACCTTCTATAATTTTAATAAATTATCATCTTAAGTTCAAAATTATCATTGGTTTCTTAATTTAAAAATAAAGTTCAAAAGATTACCAACAGTTGCATCATAAATTATCATCTACATTTTTTAACAAATTATTAGCCTAAGTTCTAAAATTACCATTGGTTTTGGTCATTTTAAAAGTACAAAAATTACCATCTATTGTACCCTAAGTTACCATATGCAAATCTAAAAAATTATCAACCTAAGTTCAAAAACTACCATTTAAAAGAATCTCACAAATTACCATCGAACACTAAGTGAAGTGGAAAGCAAAGAGATACGGTTAAAAGAGTTGGGTCCCTTTTGACGTGAGATGCAAGTTGAGCCCACATAAAAATAGCACAACAAAAGCATGCTTTTCATATGGTAACAAGATACGGTCAAAACTTACCAGCGCTCTAATCCTAAGTTATCAGTAGTAGTTTTAACAAGTTACTATCCTGATTAATTTCAAAAACTATCATTGCTTTTTAATTTCAAAGAAAGTTTAAAAAATTACCATCAGTTACATCCTAAGTTACCATATACATTTTTTTAACAAATTATCAACCTGAAAATTGTTTCTCCACAGTTGAGTCGTGACGGATTGTTTTTAAGAAGCAAAAAATGCAATCATCTATAGTTTTAATAAACTACCATCCTAAGTTCAAAATTGTCATCAGTTTTTTATTTAAAAGAAAGTTCACAAAATCACCGTCCGTTGCACCGTAAATTATCATCTATACCTTTTTGATAAATTACCAGTCTAAGTTCTAAAATTATCATCGGTTTTGAGAATTTCAAAAGTTTAAAAAATTACTACCAATTACATCCAACGTTACCATGTGCAAAATTTTAAAAAGTATAAAAATTCACAGTTTATTATCATTTCACTAGGCTTAGTAAAATAGGTTTAAAAAAAGTTCAAGTAATCACCTCTAATTCTCTGGTCCATTGAATAACCACGTGAACGCTATTTTTGGACCAAGTACATAAGTTTTGCACGGATGATGCTCCTTCAAATGCTACAGAACAAAACCAAATTTCCAAATAATTAAACGTAACAAATAAAACTGGCCTCCAGTTGATATCTATACAGTCAACTCAACTTTTTTTGTGATCCATCTGTCATTGGTGCCTAGGCGTTACCACGCATGAGACGACGTCCTCCCACCTCCCCGCGTCCCCAAAAATCAAACTCGATCACAGATTGCAACACGCTGGGATGATCGGACAGTTGCCTACGCAACAAGGTAATCACACGCGCCTAGTCGCGCAATAGTTTTTCCATTTAGCTTTTTCAAAAGCCTAGTTAAAAAGTCTCTTATTTATTTAGGCTTTGACTTTTTTGCTTTTAAGCCGAAAAAAAGCCTAAATAGACAGGTGGTTTATACTTTTTGGCTTAAGCAGCTTAAAAGAAGTCAGCTTTTAAGCTAAGCCAAGTTATTTAATATCATACCTTTTTGATGAGTTGAATGGTATAGCTTATTGCTGGAAAGTCTGAAATGCTCATGTTATGTTGGTTGGCAACAAAGTTTCAATCATGCCTGGAACTGTTCTGTACACATGAACATCTGCGTATGAGAAAAAAATCAGTGGACGTGCTGAAAGCTTGAATCTGTCCACCACTTTTCTCACGGTGAAAGGTATTCGTACCAACCTGCCTCGTCTGATCTTGACGGGTAGGACCTGAAGCTTGTGAGTCCTGAGAGTCGGGACACTGCTTGAAATGAAAATAATATTTGGGGCTTGCCCTGAATATGGAAATGGAGATCTGAAGAGCCAATCTCAAAGCAGCTGTTTCAGATGTCAGAACAAAACAACTACTATTTCAGATCTGGTTGTCAACTATAATGTGCTAGAACAGCATTAATTAATCTCTGAAATAGCTGTGTATATGGTAGCGTGTACGGATTCATATCTCAGATCTCAATGCAAAATGTTGGAGATTTTGCATATTTTAGATAATGGAATTAAGTTCCAGCCTCTACCATCCGAGGATGGTACACAGCTAAGAGTTAAGTACAGACCAAAGCCATAAGGCTCAAACTCTTACAACCAAGAACTAGGAAATAAAAGCAACAAAGTTCCGCCCAACCAGGACGGACAACTGCTAAAAAGGAAAAGAAACAGTGCTAGGCTTCAATTCGATTCCAAAAGCTCCACCCAAACTTTTTGAAGACCGCCATAATCAATGTCTCCAAGTTTCTGCATCCGCGATTGAATGATGGTCTCTCCTCTTCTTTATGCATTAGAGACCACTGTCGGATCCAGTACGTCGCCCTGAAAATTACCTGAAGATATGAAGGAGACTTAGCCTTGTTAAAAACCATGTCATTTCTATTCAACCATAAAGCCCAACATAGCGCGGCCGCGCCTAATAAAATTTGGTTTCTACGCTGAAGACACAAGCCGTTTAGCCAAGAACCAAACATATTAGAAACACTAGTCGGTGGTTGAATTCCAAATGTAAAAAGCACAGCGTTCCAAACAAATCTCGCAAAATGGCAATCAAAAAACAAATGTTGAATAGTCTCTAAAGAACTACAAAAACAACATTTGATACTTCCTTGCCAATTTCTTTTAGCCAAGTTGTCTTTAGTGAGAGTAACTCCCTTTTTTAAGTACCACAGGAAAACCTTAATTTTCAATGGTATTTTTAATTTCCAAAGAGGATTTTTTTCAGGTATACTTCCTTGTTGAATCAAGATCCTATACATGGACCGGACTGTGAACATGCCTTTTTTGCTGTGATTCCAAATAAACACATCCCTCAAATTTGTGAGGTTAACCGAGACCACTTTCGAGACTAGCTCATACCAGGACGCCAAATTTTCATTTACTAAACCTCTCCTAAATGACACATTTAGTGGTACAGTCCGTAAGACCTTTGCCACCGTATCATATTTCCTCCTTACTAATCTATAAAGATTGGGATAAACCTCCTTGAAAGGCCTGTCCCCTGACCATGTATCCTCCCAAAATCTAGCTTGATCCCCATTTTGCACTTTGAATTTTCCACCGATCAAAAAAACATTCTTAACCTTCAAAAGGCCACTCCAAAAATGAGAGTCTCCTTGCCTGTACTGCACTTGTGTCAGGGATTTGTTAGACAAGTATTTCTTTCTTAGAAGATTTTGCCAAACTCCGTCCTCGTTAATGAGCTTAAACAACCATTTGCTCAACATACACTTATTTTGGATGTCCAGATTATGAATTCCGAGGCCTCCTAAGTCTTTAGGTGTACATAGTACACTCCACATAGCAAGCCTATATTTCTTCCTATGCTCATCACATTGCCAAAAAAAACGTGAGCGATAGTAATCTAATTTTTGAAGGACTCCTCTAGGGACTTCAAAAAAAGATAACATAAACAAAGCCAAACTCGTTAGAACCGAGTTTATCAAAACAAGCCTCCCTCCGACCGAAAGTAGTTTCCCTTTCCAACTAGCGAGTTTTTTCTGGAACTTCTCTTCAATAGCGGCCCAATCCTTGTTCGAAAGTTTTCTATGATTCATGGTATACCAAGGTACTTAAAAGGAAGACCCCCCGACTTACACCCAAAAAGTTGCGCATACTCCTGTTCACAGTCCTTAGCTTTGCCATAACAGAAAAGCTCACTTTTATGAAAATTGATCTTCAACCCCGATAATTGCTCAAAGGTACTAAGTACTAACTTGAGATCTTTGGCTTGGAGCGTGTCATGATCCATAAAAAGGATAGTATCATCCGCATATTGGAGGATAGAGAGACCCCCCTCCACTAAATGAGGAACAACTCCCCTGAAATTTCCATTAGACTTAGCCCGGAAAATCAAGGTTGCCAGCATATCCGCTACCAAATTGAACAAAATGGGAGACAGGGGATCACCTTGCCTTAGCCCTTTTTTAGTTTGAAAGAAATGTCCTACTTCATCATTAACTTTAATACCAACACTGCCACCACGGACAATTTGATCGATCCATTTGCACCACTTAGGCGAAAAACCTTTCATTCTCAACGCTTGCTGCAGGAAGGACCATTTTACCTTGTCGTAGGCTTTCTCAAAGTCTAGCTTTAAAATCACCCCATCTAATTTTTTCCTATGCAACTCATGAATGGTTTCATGTAAAATGACCACTCCTTCTAAAATATTCCTACCCTTCAAAAAGGCCGATTGTGATGGTTGGATCACTTTCTGAGCCACTAGGGCTACTCGGTTTGCCAACACTTTTGTAAAGATTTTGAAGCTAACATTTAACAAACAAATAGGCCTAAACTGCTGAATCTGAGTAGCTTCCTTTTGCTTTGGTAATAAAGTAATTATCCCAAAGTTAAGACTGAAGAGTGGAAGATCACCTTTGTGGAAAATAGAAAAGAGAAGCATGAGGTCCTCCTTTATCAAATCCCAGAATACCTGGTAAAACTCAGCTGGAAACCCATCGGGCCCCGGAGCTTTGTTATGATCCATTTGAAAAATGGCTTCTCTGACTTCCTTTTCTGTAAAATCCGAGGTCACGACATCATTTTCTAGCTGTGATACCTGTGTGATGTCATTCGTGAGGGACTCAATCATCGAAAAATTATTACCCGCAGGGTCTCCAAAGAGACCTTTGTAATAATTAGTGATGAATTTCTTAAGGTTTTTAACTCCCTCGATTATTCCTTCCTCTTGCTCGAGCCGGAAAATTCTAGTTTTCCTATGTTTACCATTGGCCACCAGATGAAAATATTTAGTATTACAATCGCCAGATAACAATCTAGTTGTCTTGGCTCTTTGATACCATTTAATTTCTTCTTCCCGCAAAAGAACCGCAAGTCTTTCCTTATAAAAGTTTTTAATATCGACTTCCCTACTGCTGAGAGGCCCCAACTCTGCCTTTTTATCCAATTCATCAGCTTTCCTAATCAACTCAGCCTTTTCTTTCTTATAATGGCCACTAACATTCTTGGCCCAACCCCTTAGGAATTGTCTGAGCCTTTGAATTTTATTTTGCCACCGTTGCAACGGTGTTTTGCCTCTCAATTCCTTTTTCCAAACATCCCCTACCAACTCAAAAAAAATCATCCCTCAACAACCAACCAAGTTCAAATTTAAACCCCGATTGCTTGTTGCCATGGGTTCCATTACCGGTATCTAACAGAAGTGGAGTATGGTCTGAAATTTCCCTTGTCAACGCTTGAACTGTTGCAAGTGGAAATTTTGACTCCCATTCCGTACTTACTAAAATTCGGTCTAGCCTTTCAAAAGTTGGAACTTCCCGTGAATTGGCCCAAGTAAACTTTCTATTTGAGAGATCAAGTTCCCTTAAATCCAAGCTATCTATGATAGCATTGAACAAGAAGGGCCACCGATCATCAAATCTATCGTTGTTCTTTTCCTGCGGGTTCCTAATAATATTAAAATCTCCGCCCACAAGGATTGGATCAACTTCTTTTGCACAATTTTGGACCAACTCCGAGAGGAAAGCTTCTTTGTGTTCTGCTTGTGCAGCCCCATAGGTTGCAATAAGAACCCAATGAAACCCATCTGATTTGTTCCTGAGTCAAAACTTCACATAGAAATCTCCCTCATCAATGCTTCCAATATCAAACACTTCCAAATTAATCCCAAGGAGGATGCCCCCAGACCGACCATGAGGTTCAGTCCAATGCCAAATGTATTCTTGCCCTCCACAAATATTATTAAGCACAGGCTTTGAAAAGTCTTTCTTTCCTGTTTCAAGAAGAGCGATAAAGTCTAGCTTTTGCTCTTTTGATAAATCGGAGAGGAACCTAAATTTAGCCAAGTCACTAAGACCTCTGCTATTCCAGAAGATTCCTTTCATTGCGAAACTCGTTTTTGTTTTTTAACCACCCGCACTTTCGGCTTCCTCTTTGTTCTAGTCAAAGAGAGAGATTTATTCTTCTTAAAAACAGCTCTGAAATCACAACTTAGGTGATCGTTTTCAACATCCAAAAATTCCTCCAACATATCACCACATAAGTGACCAAGAGTAGCATTTTCTACGTCCTCTTCTTCTTCATCACTTAAAAAAACAGAATTAGGAATGACCTCCGCTCTAGGCGGCTCATTTAAAATTCTAGCCAATTCAACCTCTTTTAATAAACTAACAGAACTAGAAACTAAACACGGATTACTCCCCAAACTAACACCTAGATTAGAAATATTCGAGGAAATAACAGCATCAGAATAAGGAAGAAAAGAGCAGTCAGTGATGTTACCTCCACTGAAATCTAAGTTCTTTCAAGCCGCCCGCTTTTTAGCTTTCTTCAAAGAGTCCACGTCGCTGTGCTTAGCCAACCTCGGACTTGCACGCTTCGGCGTCAGACGAACCTCCTCAACTGCTGCAGCCGCCATTACATTCACCAAGGCCTGATCTCTCCCACCAAAGCTTTGCCTGTCCACTACACCCTTCTGCACAAGAGCTGCACCCCCCTCGGCCTTGAACATAGCAGCGCCGACCACTCCAGGTGGGGTACCGACAGCACCAACAGCAATAACACCAACCAACGACTCACCAGCTAAGCCCAGGGCACCTTCAGCACGACCCACTAAACCAAGACTGAGACCCACAGCCGAAACCGGATTTCCAGTGACGCACCCGACTGCACCTCGGCCACCATCTGGTACAGGACCACCTCCAAGAGACAACTCCTGCACTTCAGCCACCTGACACTTCTGCACTTCACCGCTTTGCAAATCAACACTAACCGGACTCTCAACAGAATCCAACAAATCACCAACACCGGCCGAAGTGACAACTACCGCCAAACCATCAGCTTGCTGATTGTCAAAAACCGAAAAACCCTTGTCTACTTCCAGAAGGACTTCATTCACTGCGCCATCAAAATCCAGCAGATCATCCACATCATCCGAATTAACCTCCTCCACTAAACCGACAAACTGCGAATTACCTCCTTCAGAAAGGACTCTGCTAGCACCGTCCAGCAACCCTTCATTCACAGCGCCGACCAAAGAGTTTATAGCCATATTCTGGATTTGATTTTCCAACACATGCCCCTTTTTCAAGCAATCAGCCCCACCGTCACCCACACCATTGATGATGTTGTCCTCCTCCAAAGCATCAGATGGCTTAGCTTTTTTAGCATTCCGATCCTCCTCGCTTTCACCTTTCTTCTTCCCATCCCCCTCATCTCCATTATCCCCAAAATCCAGCTCCACCTCATCACCATTGCCATCAAAACCCACCTTCTCCTTCTCAATTTTTAGTTCAAAGTAATGATCCCCGATAACAACATCCATGCTAGATGGAATTAAAGCAGGATCCAACACAACAACTAAAATACGCCCAAAGTCATTGCTCCTAGTTGTGACCATGTCCACCAATTGAGTCGAACCAAACAGAGTTCCAACAGCCCATAAGTTTAAATATTCCCTTAACCTTTTCCTCAAACCTGAAACCCGGAGCCACACCTTAGGCAAGAGAAACCCCTCCTCTTTGACATGCCATTCCTTGAATTTCAACCTAGCACCAGTAGAAATTCCATTCACCTTCACATCAGCCCCACCGTAAGCAATAGACCTCTGTAATTCAGCTTTAGAAGGGTGGACATATGCTGCCTGTTTAATTGGTGGAGGCATGAGAGCCTACCAATTCTTATTGCATTCTGATTAAGAATAACACAAAGATGAAAGAGCACATAATATGACACTGAGTTCCACTTCACTAAGCACCTTACCAATTTTTTCCCTCTTATCAGGATACTGTATCATGACGACTCTTGGATCCACTCAATGCCATTAAGCACAATGAGTGCCAACAAAGACCACATGGTCGCCCTTCGACAAAGTGGAGCCCCAAGGCAACTATAGGGGTCGCCAGCATTGCTCTTGTAGCGTTCTCGTGTATGATGATTGACGACGGGGGCATATAAAATGATTATTCTTAGCTTTGTGCATGGCCTCCCTTGTTTAAATATATGCTTCCGCGTTCAGCCCAAAGCCACGCACAGGCGTTTGTGCCTACGGAAGGGGATCGGGATTAACGCCCGTGCAGCGCTTGCAATGCCATTCCAACCGGGTTGGTTAAAAAATGGTTCAACCGGCACAATGAAACTTCCAGTGTCTATATCTACGTCAATTTCTTCATTGCAAGATACAAAAATTGGACTTTCTCACACAGTGCTGTGACGTTGCATCATAATTTGCTAAATGGTGCTAGATTTTATCTATTGTTATACCACAACAATCTAACTAAAACTAATTAGGCGACAAGGTTGTTGGATATATTCAAGCCGAGGGATATTCGTTGCAAGTTTGTAGGACATTAACAAAAAATTGAAAATTGAAAATGTAGCATATCATGTTATGTAAATTAAGCATGCATAATAATTTACAAAAGATAAAATTATTAAATTTAAACCATTGGCTCAACATGACCAACAGAGAACTTGCCTTGCTCGCAAAGGTCTTCGGTTGAGTGTAGTCAATACGACCACTTCCGGGACTTCAGATTCTACCCATGATAGTTTAACCAACAAGAATAAATACAAAAATAGAATACAATTTAATTCAAACGGAAATCAAAATGAAACTTTCCGAAATTGAAGATGGGATTTTAGGAATAGGATTTTTGCAAAAACCCACCCACATGTGCATTAGACTGAATCTGCTAAGAAATCAGAGACTTAGTCTGCTATTTTCTTTAGGATGATATGCTCTTCGAGAGAAATCATGGCGGTGGCAGCTGCAAGGTCAAAAGGGGATACTGCTGCTAGAATGGTTTCAACCTCCATCAGCGCAAGTAGTTGTTCATAACTCTCCCCCTCAACAAATGCAAAGTGGGTTTCATGTTGCCCTTTGCCATCCTTCTTCTTCTGGGCTTGGAAGGCATCGATGACATGCTGTGGCTCTTTACAGATCCGCAACCAATATTCTCACTTGCCACACTTGTAGCAGGATTGGTCTTGCTGACCATAGGCCTTGCCGTCTCATTTTGGCTTGCTTGCCTTATTCTCACGTGGAGCATCTGATTTGCCTTTCTGAGTTGCGGCCTTACCCTTCCTTCCCCTTTTCTTTATCATGGGCTTTCGCACCTTCTAGCTCTTAGCGTTGGCTTCATAGCCAACGGAGCTCCCAGGCGGTTGTGTAACGTAGTTCTTGCGGAGAACTTCATCCTGAGCCTCTGCAACCTGCATCATATCGATCAATTCGGCATACTCCTTGTAGCCGTCTTGACAATAATTACATGCGGATTGCGCTGCATTGGGGTGGAAGGTGAATATGGTCTTCTCAATCTTCTACTTATCTGTGATCTGCTTACCACAAAGTTGAAGATTAGTACAAATTCTGTGCAAGTCAGAATTGTACTCCCTGACCATTTTGGAAGTCGGCAAATCTCAGCCAGATCCATTCTTGCTCTGCCTGAGGAAGAATGGTATACTTTAGTCTCTCGAACCACTTCTTAAGTGCAGTCCATAGTGCTAGCGCGCTCTTCTCTGCCATGTACTCATTCCCTTCATCAGGCCCAACTTATTTTGGTATATATTCATATGTTTTACACTGACAACACACAAATACAAGTGTGGGAGACTGGGTCAGGCCCAGTCTGTAGGCTTGGTCGTTAACCCAAGCTTGGGAAGCTTGGCAGGTGGATTTTTTTGAGCTTCGATTTAGCTTTCTATGATAACTAGTTTTTAAATGGAGTATTTTTTAAGACGAGGTTTACAAATTAATTGTAATACAATTGTAGTCGATATTATCTAGACTTTATCTATATCGGCCAAAATCGTATACGAGTATCTCTCTCTTCGTACTCTCTCTCACGAACAGCTAGAAGTCAAAATTTTAAATCAAAAGTCATAAGTTATAACCTAAAAAAATCACTATAAAAACCACGAGGAATAGTGCTAACATGCCAACTTAACTTATAGAAGGCAAAGTAAATAATAATTAGATATGGGAGGCAAAAAAAAAAGTAGGTTATTGTTTATGGATTTTTTTTTAAGAGAGGCCTATTTCTTCGTTCAGCCTGTTTTCAAAGGGGGGAAAACATTCCGCGGAAGACAGTGAATGCCTCAACCTGAGCGGGCTAAGAACGGCCATTGAAATGGCAGCCCAAATAAGATGTTAGGCCCAAGAAACGAAGATATGGCCCAATAACAATTTCGAAAGGTACCACCTGCCAATTGGATCTCCCGATCAGTCATCACCAACATGTGTACTCTACCAAGCGTATGCATATCTAGCTATGGAAGCGTGGCGGCATGTCATGCTAGTTACCACGTGAACCAAAGCAAGAGTCAATAATTCATAAAAGGGCTTTTCTGAACAAATCAAGAACCCATACGTATTTCCCGAGAAAGCGAAGGGTTTTCCTGAAAAAACAGAGGATTTATACGTAATTCTAGGAAAATCATGGGACTTAATCATGTAAAAGGAGGGTCTATCTAAAAAAATTGAGGAACCATATGTAATTTCGAGAAAGTAGATGGCCTTTTCACGAAAGCGCTTATGTGGCAGGGGCCTTTCCTCAAAAATCGAGGATCCGTATGCAATTTCACAAAACCCAAGGGGTTTTTTTTTTTTGCAAAAATACTGACATGGCAAATCTCCCCGAGGAGCAATCCCCCGGGGAATAATAGCAAAGCATGCTCTCTTTGTTGGTTGTAGGTGCAGTCGGAGTAGATACGGACGGATATCATTTATCTTGTATTCTATTCCGTATTCTTTTTTTAGAATCAGAGTTGGACACGAATAACGTTGGATACTCATTTCTCCATTCCGTATTTGTTTAATAAGCCTTCAAACAAAAGGTCGGACATAAATTATCCTCTTTTTTGCACCCCTACAAAAAGACATTAGATAGTAGGATACAGTCAAAGTGAACATGGAGAGACTAATCGTCGAGATGTCAAAAGAAGAGCACTCAATATTTTCCATCTGTTTAGATGTGACAATCATTCTATATGTTATCTTATTTTTAAGTGAAGTTACAATAGTCTTTCTTATATCACTTGATATACGGATATATACGAACGGATATCACTTATCCCATATCCTATTTCATATTTTTTCCTTAGAGTGGGAGTCAAATACAGATAGTGCCGAATACCCATTTACCCTATCCATATTTGCTCTACGAATCTTCAGTCGGTTAGTTAGATAGAAATTATCCACTCCATTTAGGGCCTGTTTGTTTCAGCTGTAGATTCTGAGAAGTAGCTGGTGAGTATCCAGCTAGTCAGAATCTGGAGAAGCTGGATAACCCCAGCTTCTGGCTACTAGTTCATTTTCTGGATTCTGTAGCTTCTGGCTACTTAGAATCTGGATGAAAATCTGGACTGTTTGGGGGAGCTGCAGATTCTGGGAGTAGCTGCAACTGTCAAAAGCTGAAACAAACAGACCCTTATACTTCTAGTTGGCTGGATGACCTAGCTATTTTCTAGCTCAATTGCCTTCACTTTTTGAATGCAAGCATGATCTTTCTAGCCCAAAAGTGCTTTAGTCACTGGCAGAAAGTTCACCAATTAGTTTGTCTAATGACTCCAGAATCCTGATTTCGACCAACGTCTTTTATGTGACCTGAAATTTGTGATTGCCACTTGTGCCGGAACCAGAGCATGTCGTGTGGTTGGTAGGATATATGGCCGTTTTCTTACTATTGATCTTATCATAATCATCATTATATAGTGGTTAAGAAGACTGTATTCTCTTGGTTTGTCCCTGATTAGTTCGAAACTTCAAATTTAAAACCTACGAGACCGCTCGCCTAATCACCTTTTAGTTAGAAAAATGCACTGTATTGCAACTTAACCGCCGTACCTCCATCGCCCTCTCCCACCATGGTCGCCATCGCCAGTTCGCCACCGGTCCACCATTGACATCAACCATCCTACGGCCGAAGGTGCCCTTGAATTCGGCCACCTCCCACTGCCACTCGAAAAAAATGCAAGGAAAGCCGAGCTTAGCGAACCCTGAGAGAGATTGGTTCACAAATCTCATGCTGATTAAGGAAATAGAAACTATTTCACATTTGAAGAAAATATATACTTATACTTTGTAGCAAATTTCTTCTAAGTACTTTATTAAATGGGACCAGTACTTAACTTTTGATGGCTCTGCCGAGTTGATGTCGAAAAGGTGTCACGAAAATCAGGTACTAGAGTATGGTGCATAAAATTAAGGCCATGAGACGCAACGCCCCTAAGCACAGCCAAATAATTCCCTAAAAAACTGCCAAATACATAGCAGTATGCATAGGGGTACATTCGAACTTTCCTATGTGAACAGCTCGTGCATAATTATAGCACAAGAGAAATTTTTAGCAGTCTCAGCTCATTAAGATTGGGATGCTGTTGTTGTTGGGCGTGATTTATAATCAATGAACTCTGATACTTTGTGACAGTGTAAGTTTCTTCGGCTGAGTTCTTCGGCATCAACCATCAGAGCACTATATATAGTGTAACATCCCATTTTGGAAGTTGAAAATTTCCAAGTTGAGTTTAAATTCAAAAGTTTCTCCCAAATTTCATCCAAATTTTGGATTTTTCAAAATCTTAAACCTCTCTTGGACTGAGCATAGCCCATCCTTGGCCTTTCCTCTGGCCCAGTGGCCTAGCCAGACAAATCCAGGGCGTCGTTGGCCTGCGCCGGCCCACGACGCCCTAGCCGCATCTTGCCGCGTCGAACACATGTCCACGTCATGCCGTGCGCACCCAGCGCCTGCATCGCCTCTGCCACTGTCCGACACTGTGCCACTCTCATTCCTTGCATGTTCTGGGATTTCTGGCCCTACGCCACAACATTGTGCCATCCTATCCCCATTGCGCCACCTCCCCTACACTCCAAGGCCCAGCAGCCTCTCCCCTTTTCCCTGGTTCCTGTTGCGCCCTTGTCATCCCATCACGTCCAAGCTCGACGTCAACTCCTTGAGTCTTGTGCCCGAGTATTCACTCATCTAGACGCTGCACCAACCCCTTCACGCCTACCCTAGTTCTCTGTCGGCCTCGTTGCCCTGGCCGCTACAAGCCATCATGGCATCCAAAATCTCCAGCCTCCTTTCTCTGCTATAAAGCCATGCAATGATCTCCTCTCATCCCCACTCATCTCCTTATCACCAACCGAACCTGAGAGCCCTTGAGCCTTCTTCTTCCTCACCGTCGGCCATTCTGTCGCCACGAAGCAATCCCGAGCTCCGTTGCATCACTGTCCAATTGCTTGCGGTGGAGCTTCGCCTGAGGATCCCGAAGTTGCCCCAACCACCGCCGAGCACCCACTTTCCCCTCCGGTGAGCCCTCCACATCGACCTCCCTCCGCTGCTTCGGTCTTCCACTGCCAAGCCATTCCACCCTTCCCCGAGCTTCGTCTTTGCTTTCGGTACACTTTTCTCCATCCCGTGATGCTTCTGTAGCTTGGAATTGGGACCTAGCATCATGTAGCACCGTCATGCCATGCTCAGCCCTCTGCCATCGCTCGAGCTCACCGCCGGCAGCCCTAGGCTTCAAATTAGCCTACGCCATCTCGCTTGATGGTTCGCATTAAACTAAGGGTTCTATTTTTGACCTTGCTTCTGGCCACCAAGTTCTCCATCACCAGCGAGGAGCTTCGCCTCTTCTTAGTAGGTAAGAAGCATTGTAGTGGTGTCATTAAGTTTAAATTGAGATTACGTTAAGTACTAATAATCTATAATTAGTTTCTTTATTAGTCATTGACCGTCGGCCCTCCTCGTTAAGTTCAAGGCTTAGTCTTATGACATTGGGGCCCCTCTGTTATTTTAAATTCTATTAAAATCAGTTTCAAGAGTTAATGTCTGAAAGCATCTAGGCCCCTAAAATATTGGTTTTGGTAATTAATGACGTTATGTGATCATGGGACTAATGTGTGCATTAAGCGTTTGAAAGGATAAGTTCAAATGGAGAAGAAAGAGGCTCACAAATTATCTCATGAAGATTCAAAGATCTCAAGGGCGACAAGGTAAATAGTTTAGGTATCTATTTTATGTTTTATCGGTCTTGGTGAAGGGTTGGAAGACCGGATTATAGGTTAGATGTCGTACTATTAAGAGGGATCATGATGATTGCTTGATCATATTCAAATATGCCCTATGGATCAATTTAGGATCATGCATGCACTTAGAAATTAAAATCAAATCAAAACTGTGCTTTGTCAGAAAATTCGGTAGTACCGACGTTCTACGGGCGGAACTACCGCTTTGCCGGAAGTACCGGGCCTCTGAGCGGATCGTTTATTCCAGAGAGCGCCCGAAGGATGAGTTAGTCTCTCGGAAATCGGAAGTACCGCAAGTTCAACTGCGGAACTACCGCATGTGCGGAAGTTCCGGGGTCCAAAGCGGAACTTCAATTCCAGAGAGCGCCCGGAGTTAAACTTAGCCTCTTGGAAAACAGAAGTACCGCGGTTTGAACTGCGGAACTACCGCAGTCCGGTAGTTCCGGACTTAAGAGCGGAACTTCATTTCCACAGAGCGCCCTGAGTTGGAGTTAACCGCGCTGAAATCGGAAGTACCGGGGCAAGGAGCGGAACTTCCGGATTTCCAGAAGTACCACGATTTTAACGGCGGTAGTACCGCACTCATTATCCAACGGTTACTTCTGACTCACTGTTATAGCCGTTCTGACCGGGCGGCGGAAATCCGGAAGTACCGCCCATATAACGGCGGTAGTTCCGTTTTCCCTAAATTTTTAGGATAAATTATTTCAACGGCTATTTGAGGTTGGTGGGAGTATAAATACACCCCCACCAGAACTTGTACTGGTGGTTGACATTCCATTGAACACATTTGAGCTTAGTGCAACCTCTCACACCTCATTTTCACTCTTGGGCATTAAATTGAGGTAGTTGAGCCAAAATTCAAGTGCATTGCATTCTAGAGTGATCCATTAGGCACTTGAGTGTGATCAAGGCATCGTGGTCTATTCTCTTGGTGCTTGCCGGCACCTAGACGGCTTGGCGGAGGTCCGGTGATCTTCTCAAGAAGATTGTGAGAAGGCTCGGAAGATTGTGAAGGCTCGGAGCTCGCCTACCCGGAGAGGGAAAGGGCTACCGCTAGTGATCGAGGTGATTAGGCTCAATTCGTGGAGCCGGTCCGATTCGTTCGGGCTTACCTCAACGTGGACTAGGGGAGACCGGCAAGTCTCCGATCACCACGGTAAAAAGTAATCGTGTCAATTGTGGTTTGCTCTCTTGTGTTTACTTACATTCAAGCAACGCTCTTTATTCCTATTACTTGATTGCTTGTTTAGTTGGAGTAGCAATTATTGTCTTAGACTATTTGATATTGCTCTTAGTCTATTACTTGTGCTAGTGTTATCTTGAGCCCTTCTAAGTTGTTTAGATATACTATTGTAGATTTGCTATAGTCAATTCATTAAGTTTAAAATTGTTAATTGAAATTAGACGAAAATTTTAAAACCGCCTATTCACCCCCCTCTAGTCGGCCTCCTCGATCTTACAATGTCACTAACATGTGGGCCTGCCTTACTATTTGAATAATAAATATGTCCCACATGTCAGCCATAGAGCCATTTCATTTTAAAAATAAATTGAAATTAATTTAATATCCAATGGGACCTAGCTGTTAGCCACTATAGCCTTTTTCAATATGAAATTAATTCAAAATTTAAATAAAGAGAGAAATTCAATCTCCTCTGTTATTTTTGGATTTAATTCAAATATAAACTTTGGAAAGTTTGTTCTCGCTCATTTTATCTCTAAATATAATGAAATTTGTTTTAAAATTTTTCTAAATTCAAGATCTATCTGATGGTAGTGAAATTGTTCAATTTGGAGTCCATTTCAATTTCTTTTTGTATTTATTTGCTTTGCTCACTTGTTTGTTCATTTTCTGATGCGATTGTCCGAATAGAGTATGAGAATGTGGGAAAGCGCCAGTTCGAGGCAACACAACAATTTCAAGACCAAACTCCTTGTAAGCCAAGCAAGTTAATACTTTGATCATATTGAATCTACATTTGTACAAACTTATATTCATTTAAATTATCAAATTACATGCTTAATTTATTATGCAAATATGTGTTAAATTTATTATAGATATATTCCTACTTGATATTGTAGTATTATTATACCAACATTTGATACTGGAATCATATGATTTTTGTTACCTTGTATACTTAATGGTAACTTTACTAGTTATATTATTTACTTAAGCGTCATGCTAGTTTTGCTTAGATACTAGGGCATTAGTTTGCTCTAATTATCAGCTTTTAATTATAAAACTTGTTGTATGTAGTTATTGGAGGGAAATGACTGGTATTTTAAGATAATTTAGTTTTATGCTTCTCAAAACCCTAAAATTTGCTGTTACCTAACTTAGTTTTATACTTCTCAAAACTCTAAAACTTGCTGTTACCATATCTGGGCAAATGGTTGGTGCGGATGTAGCACAAGAAATAGTGGTTTGTGGTATGCACCGTCTAGATAACCTTAAGGACTTAATCCTGTGTTAACATTCTAATGTAAAATAGTACAACAACGAATCTGTAATGATGTCGACCTGACTAAATAATTTGTATCCACCAAATGTGAGTTGCACCATTGGAGTGACCCACAAGTCGTCTTGCTGATTTTATACTATCGTGGACAGGGATTGTGTCGCTGGTGTAAGTCGCTGTGTGGCGCAAGAGGAGATCTAGGTGTGGTGGATGTAACCTCACTCAGGTGAAACTTTAGCAGGTGTAGTCTACACTAGAAGATGCATTGTAAAGACATTTATGGTGATATTCTTGATTCACATATACAAGAAAATGTGTGAAATAGAGCAAGATGATTATCTCTTGTAGGTAAAGTATATAGTCTCTGTAGAGTATAAAATGTTCGAACAGTCATGCCTATAGTCAAGGGCGGGCATGAGAATTTACTCAAGTTAGTATCTATTTCTAAAACTTCATGGGTGGGATAAAAACTTATCGACTCGATGTAACTTTAATTTTGGTTTGCCCTAAGTGGATGTAACCTAATGATGATAATGGGTGGATGTAATACTGGTAACAAAAACTAGCATATGGTAGATAAAACTATGTAATAGGTGGATGGAACCTGCACTGTTATAAATATTGCATACTTTTACTCTATTTAATAAAAATGTATTTTGGTTAAAATGCTAAGTTATTGGTATTTCTAATAATTGTATTTTTTTTTTAAATATTGGCAATCTACCCTTTGATAAACCTTATATGTATAAATATTGTATTATGTGTGTTGGCTCATGGAGCACTATTACTTATGCTCATCCTCGCTCACAAAAATCCCTAAGAACCTGTGGACCAAGGACACTACGCGTACTACGATGTCCCAGGAGCTGATGGTTAGTCTAGGTCTCACCCCAATCTGACTGACTAAGTTGGTATTTACGTGCACCAATATTATCTAAGTCCTTGATTAATATCGATTGCACCTAGGTTACCTCAATCGCTTACTTCTGGTGAGATGTACTCCCCCTTTTATTTCCGCTACCGCTTCTGTATTTATGTGATGTATCTTTTGGTATAGTTAGCTCTATTGTAAAGTTGACTCGACGCGGTCTATTTGAACTTTGATGGATATATATTAATGTATGGTACAGTTTACGTCCTGTATAAAATAATTCACTAATGTATTTGTGAGCACCATTTACTAATTCAGTGAATAATGCAGTCGTCTAGATTGGCTAAGTCCGGGTCGGATATATATATACTTCGCATCCTAAATCCTGTCACACTCGAGGTAAAGAACTCATTAACCCAGCATGAGTGCTAAATCCGGGTCCGACATATGATTATTTGGGTGGATGAAATGATGATCAACTATCCGGGTCCGACATATGATTATTTGGGTGGATGAAATGATGATCAACTCAGGGTGTTGAAAGCTGCTGGCGAGATTCCCCTACACCACACACACACACACTATGAATCTTCTCTATATAAAGGCCACAAGCGCAACGGCCTGACCACTGAACGGCCTCAAGGAGAAGCTTTCAGCCGGGGACATCATGGAGTTGTTTCCTTTTCTTCTTGCTTGGTCTCTCCTCTTCGCTGTTGCGACTCCTATCAGGGACATCACCAACGCGTGCACCTCACAAGTTAATGGTATTCCCATACAACTGAATATTACTGGCAGTTAATTTATCTCTGCTTTCTCAGTTAATTTGCTCTGGTTCTTTTGCATGTGAATCAATATGACTGCACATCATTAGACACCTTGTAGTTTATCTGTAAAATTGTGTAGCATCTAACTTGAACCGTCCATGACAATTTACAAAAAAACTGGAAGAATGGTTAGTTTTTGATTGATTCAGTATTGGCGAAGACAGTCTTCTTCATGTCAAGAAAAACTTTGACAGATTAGTTACTCAATTGGCCTGGTGGTGTTACACTAGTCCATTAGATGATAATATAGAACAGATGAAATAAAAAGCACAAAAATAGTTAACCTGTGCTATTGTCGTCTTTTCTTTCGAGATCACAAGTATTAGTTCCACTCTGTTTCTTGCCTTAAACACTGATTCTGTGATCCATTGATTGGGAGGCGACGGTGCGCGCCATTGCTGTCGGGTTTCCATAATATCCCACACGTATATTAACATGTCTCCTCTCTCGTGACTTAAACTGCTGCCACCTCCAATTCAGCTCCAACCACCATAGCATACCATACCATATGATTGTACGAGATGATCAAGCTTTTTTCCCCTTTTGGAAATCTAGAGCTTCGATAGCGAGAAGAGGGTGGTAGATGGTGTGTCAATTGTCACTAGGTCCACAGGATTTTTCTTATTTAAGATGTTATTAATCAGCTTCTATTTGTCCTTTGGTTGATCATGATAAGGAGTCCGGTATGGACCTATGTATGGTATTAACTTTGTTAAAGAAACTCCCTCGCAAAAAAAATTTTTGTTGAAGAATTTGGCACACACATCTCCAAGCACATCTAACAGCAAGAAAATTCGACATACTTCTAGAAAAAAATTCAGGCGCCTCATAATTAGCAAAACCAAAGAAATCATGTCACAGTGTATTTCAGTAAATCTTGTATCAAGTTCTTTTTTGACCTCAAGAAACTATTAAAAAGGGATAATATTGATCTTAGGCTCTGCTCGTAAAGTTGTTTACACGATTTCAAGTGTAGAGCTAATGGTGGGTGGCATAGTTTGACCTACTTGACATCCAACATAGTAGAACATGACCTATGAAAAGCCATAACAATATACACGTGGCAATTGGCCTGTAATAGCCGCCCTGAAAAGCCTGTACTTTATGGTTAGAAACATTGATGCCTATTTATGTGCCTTCTAGTCCCGCTCATTTCGGTTTAAACTTCTGGTTTATTTTTTACTATTTATAAATTCCGTCTTTTTTATTTTTGTTTTTTTAAGCTTTTTTGCCTGTTCTTTTTTTCCTATATTCATTTGCATTGTTCATAATAGACTATCCTGTTTTTTCTATTTTTAAAAATTTTTAAATTTAGTTACACTAAATAATCTACCATCAGTTACAGTGTAATTTCAGTCAAGTACATTGAAATTTAGTCATAAATCAGTTTATTTCAGCCCAAGCGAGCGGCACCTTAAGCTACAAGCACCAGTGGTCCAACTAACACAAACATTGATGCCTATATATGCGCCTTTAAGCTGCAAGGACCACTAATCCTGATCTCTATTTTTTTATGAACAAAAAATGGCAAAGAACTCAAAGTCAACAGGCACCATCTGTGGATAATTTCTTCAATCACTCTTAATTTGGATGCTTCTCTTATCACTTTCACCAAAGTCTAAATCTACTAGTTTTGTACTATGCTAGCTAGTTTTCTGTACTTAGGCAAAAAAAAAAAGAAAAAGGTGACCACAGAGCAATCAAGCAGTGCTGTGACGAATAGACGTTTGCGGGAACCATTTCATTTCTTTTCCCCTGTAACTATCAACAAATTTAATTTAGTTTACTCTGTTTGACGAGTTTCGTGTTGTGTTGGACTTTTGGATAGTAGAAGGTAACTTGTATTTGGAAAAGACTCCAAAGTTGTTATCCGAAAAAATCCATTAGATCCCATCACAAAGTATAGGGCCAGTATGAGTTGCACCGGAGTCAAACAGGAGCAAAACAGATCCTTGATTTCAAAGGCCGCGACAACTGACAAATAGATAGGAGTTTCTAAATGCATCTTTCTTTTCCGCTTATAGTCTTTTTTTTAGTTTATAATTTATGGTTTACCTAAACAAATAAACGGAACGACCGAACAAACTGGATGACAAATAGATATGGAAACGACTTATCCTTATAGCTTCTCGAAGCCACTTACCGATGTTTGGTTCGTTCGCATAAACAATTGTGTTAGAACTAAAGATCATCAGTCGTAGCCATAAGTTCGTAGCTATAAGCTATCAACTGTAGCAAAAAAGGAGCGTATGTATATGGTTACGATGAACATATTAGCATCCAATAGGGGTTAGGCCAGATTCTCCTCCACGCTAATCCAACGCCCCCTTCCCTTCCATATTGTACGTAGGTGTGCACATGGATATATTCTACACATCACACGCGATCGTGACTGCATACCAACCTATATATGAAAATATATCGAACATGGTTGTCTGTTCACATAGTTTGCATCTTTCACGTACGTACGTACGTACGGGCGGTCGGTCGTCCCGATTAGACAAAGCGATTAAGGTCGCTGGAGTTATCATAAGTTCATAACCCGACGTGTCATCAGCTTATATATGAACTACGTACACTTCGCTACTGCCAAATCGTGCACGAGATGGGCGTGATTTTGCATGCATGCATGCACGGCGACAAGAAGGATGCTCAAAGCGAAGGGGAATAGATGGATTACGCGCGTAATTAAGCGAACGGCACGGCCAGTCGCGTGCGTTGTTTCGTAGTGGCGGCAGCTGCTTTGTGTGCTAGTGGTATTAGTGGTTCGGTGTTCCGCACTGGTACTGCTACGGTTTTTGGTGGTGCGTCGCTGTCTCGTCACTCGACCGATCGACCACGCACCAGATTTCGGGGCACAATTATCGACGGCACGGCACCGGGCTAGCTGGCCAGCTGCTGGCTAAGGTAAGTAGGTGGGTACCCAAGTGGCTGGTACAGTGATGAATTGAGCTTGCAATCATCACCTGAGCTAATGATCATGTTCTTTTGGTCTGATGTTATGGATTTTAGTTGTATTTTTAAGATGTCGGTGGATGGTGGAGACATCGATACGGACGGTGTATATGATTTTAGATTTAAAAAATTGTTTAGAGGAATAGTTTTAAGACACTGTTCTGTTTATTTTAGCTTTCAAAGAAATTAAAACCAAAGAGGAAAAAAAAACAAAAAACAAAAGTTGACCATTTCCTTCGGAAAAGCAAATAACCGAGTACCGGTAGCATTACCAACTGCCAATCAGTAACTGACCATGCATTCAAAAATTGAGGTCACCGAAGGATTGCTTATAGAAGTAGAGTTGTACGAATTTTGAAGGATCTTAAATAGTTTGAGTGCAGCTTATTTAGCTTCATTTAGGTAACAACTGTTGGCCAACCCAAGTGATGTAGCACCTCGATTATCGGCCAGTGTGACTCCTCCTGGCTACGTGCTACTGCTAGGTGGGTTATCTGAGGATCTGTTTGGGCTGTTGCTCCTCGTTAATTTCTGTAGAAGTTGAAAACTTAAAATCTGTCAAATTATCTTTTAAGAAGAGCATAGCAATCGACATGTTCAATTCCACCTGATAAATTATGCACGATCGGAGAACAAAACGGTGTTAGTGCTAGATTATTAGGTAACGGTGAAAATATTAATAAACTGACGTAGGTAACCATGTGTTGATTGCTTGCAGACTTCCAGCACTTGAACAGCTCCGGCCTGCACCTGCCGCTGCACCACCCGCAGAGCCCCTGCTCACCGGCGCCGCTCCCGTCCGACCTCCCCTTCTCCGCCGTGCTCACCCACGACGATGCGCGCATCGCCCACCTCACCTCGCGCCTCGCCAAGACTCCCTCCGGCCGCCCGACGTCTCTGCATGGCCACCGCAAGAAGGCAGCCAGCCACCTGGCCGACTCGCTCGCCTCCTCCGTGCCGCTCACGCCGGGCACGTCGGTGGGCGTCGGCAACTACGTCACCCGCCTGGGCCTCGGCACGCCGGCCACCTCCTACGTGATGGTCGTCGACACGGGGTCGTCGCTCACCTGGCTGCAGTGCTCCCCCTGCGTTGTGTCGTGCCACCGGCAGGCCGGCCGGCTCTACAACCCCCGGGCGTCCAACACCTACGCCTCCGTGCCGTGCTCCGCGTCGCAGTGTGGCGACCTCCAGGCCGCCACGCTCAACCCCTCCTCCTGCTCCGTCTCCAACGTCTGCATCTACCAGGCCAGCTACGGCGACAGCTCCTTCTCCGTCGGGTACCTGAGCAAGGAGACTCTGTCCTTCGGCTCGAGCAGCTTCCCCAACTTCTACTACGGCTGCGGCCAGGACAACGAGGGGCTCTTCGGCCGGTCTGCCGGGCTCATCGGCCTCGCGCGGAACAAGCTGTCGTTGCTTTACCAGCTCGCGCCGAGCCTCGGCTACTCCTTCACCTACTGCCTCCCTACGTCGGTGTCGGCGGGGTACCTGTCCATCGGGTCGTACAACCCGGGGCAGTACACGTACACGCCGATGGCGTCCAGCTCGCTCGATGCCTCACTCTACTTCGTCAGCCTGGCCGGGATGTCGGTCGGCGGGAGTCCGCTTGCCATGTCGCCGTCGGAGTACGGCAGCCTACCGACGATCATCGACTCCGGCACGGTGATCACGCGCCTGCCCACGAGCGTGTACACGGCGCTGAGCAAGGCGGTGGCCGCGGCCATGGGAGGGGCAGCCCGGGCGCCAGCGTACTCAATCCTGGACACGTGCTTCCAGGGGCGCGCGTCGCAGCTGCGCGTGCCGGCCGTGGACATGGCGTTCGCTGGTGGCGCGACGCTGAAGCTGGCACCGCGGAACGTACTTATCGACGTGGACGACTCCACCACGTGCCTGGCGTTCGCACCCACCAGCAGCACAGCGATCATCGGGAACACGCAGCAGCAGACGTTCAGCGTCGTCTACGACGTCGCGCAATCCAGGATCGGCTTCGCGGACGGCGGCTGCAGCTGAACAATGAATTGCACTTGCACATTGTAGCGACCCGGATTTGATAATCCAAATCTTCTATATGTTTTGGTTTAAGTCACTAAATCAGTAGATAGCTCACACAATATAACAATGGCAAATACCACGTCCATACATACATATAAATAAAAAGGGTACTTAATATTACATAGGCAGTTATAATTAAGTCTTATGATCAAGTTTTACACAAAGAGACTCCCAAACCAAATAAGTTCAGTCCGAGATATAGTAACAAAAAGGTAAGTAAACCAAAAGAGTCTCCATGATCTACCACATTCAATCAACTTGGACTAAATCTAGTCCTAGCCATCATCTTCAACATCGTAGCCGGAGTCATAAAAGTATCCATACATCGGTTATCGCTTCCACCATCTAAATCCACATAGTAAATAACCATGAGTATAAAAATACTCAGTAAGTCCTTATATCAGAATACAAGTACATGTGTATATTTGTACATACAAGGCTTAACCAAGAGAGTTTTATATTAGTTTTTAGCATAAAGCCAGTTTGCCAAATATCACACTACAACTAATTTCCAAACATATAACTTAGCATTTTTTTTTAACTAAACCCAAAATATCTAGTTTAAGTCAAGTTCGTCAAGAGAGCGAAATCGCTTCACATTCGTTATCTATTTTCAGTACCAAGCATGTCCATCCTAAGATCACCATTAACCGATAACCATTATTTTGTGATAACTACGTAAGTGTAGTAGTTCTACACTTTGCCCAAGGTGTAGTATTTCTACACTTTGCCCAAGGTACCATGTTCCGATGCTTCCACCTACTCTAGGGTGAAATCCCTCAACACTAGCCACAGTAACCGCTCCCTGGGTTATCCTCACTCCAAGAACTTCCCATCTCGGATTATATTTTCATTGAGACCCCGTTGTTAAAGTTTACGACCCTTCTTGTCAAAAAAAATTACAAGGGGTAATGACCATTATGTGTCACTCCCAACATAAGTAATGACCGTTACATGTCACTCCCAACATAACACAATAGAAATACAGAAATCTACTTATCAATCTATGCGTAGGATTCACACCGAAGCTATGCAAATTAGTTGGTCAGGTTCATCTCATATTAGACTTATGGTTGCACGGTTTGGATGTAGAAAAAAAGCGACATAAGAATCAGTTCTTAAACAATTCAGGCAAGACGAACTAACAAATCTGAATCTCGTGCAATTTCTACACGACCATTTCATTCAATACTAGCGATTCCCGCAAGACCATTTTATCCAATCTATACAATCCCTGCATCAATCTTATACCAACCACTCATTCGAGTCTCCACTATTTTATAAAATATTTTCATGTTTCTGATGGTAATCCATGTTACCACTCCTATTATCATGTTTCAAATTTCAATTGGCAATGTTTGTATTGTATTCAATTATACCGCTAAAGTATTTATAAGCACAACCATAATGTAGTAAAGTTTTAACCAATTATAGGGTATCACTATTATAAATATCCTAGGATGACATGGCAATGTTCAAGTAGGCGCTAGGCGGGCGGCAAGCAGGGGCTTAGCGCCTAGGTCTTGTAAGAAAGGCTGAAGCAAATCTAGTCAACCCCAGCCTTATTATATCTCTTCTCTTTGTGTGTTTTCTCATCAATGCCAAAGTCTTGTGGTGTGAGTAGATAAAAACCGTCAATATTTTTGCTTGTTCAAGCGTCTTCTTTTACTTTGGCATATTGCCAATTCCTTGTAGCATAAGGTTGATGGTGTGAGTTGCACATGAGCTCCAAAAGATATTTGGCCTTTTAGCCTTCATTAATTCCTTTGCTCCAATGCATCCATCCATATACTCGAAGATATACTCACTTGTGTGCGCATCTTCCGACGTCTCCTTTGATCATATGAAACTTGTCCCTAAATTGCAATGAACACATAAGTTCATGATGCTTCTCCTCTTTTGATCCGTCCATGCGTCGGTCATAAGAGAGCACCCAGTCATGGCTCTTTCTTCTTCATGTGCTTTCAACAACTCATTTTGTAACATCCCATTTTTGAAGTTGTGTGTTAATGCAAAATTTCAAATTTTATGTTCCAAATTCAAAGAATGTTATCTGGAAATCCTTTTGCCATTCAAAGAAAAAATGAAGAAATACATTAAATGAATAAATAGATACTTTGTTAACCCAAGGGAGAATTCAAAGTCATCCTTCAAAATTAGAAATTTCAAATCTTGCTATTACCTGTCAAAAAAAAGGAGAAAAGAAAAAAAAACTTTTTCTACCGTTTTCTTTTTCCCCCCGGCCACCCCCCATCTTCTTCCTTTCCGCGGCTCCTCCCTCATCCCGTCGCCGCCCGCTCACTCTCTTCCCTCCCCTTCGTCTCTCTTCCCCCTGCCACTGGTGACCGGAGAGGATGCCAGCCACCTCGTCTTCAGTGTCGACAACCTCGCCTTCAGCGCCCTGCTATGGCAGCGCCTCGGGCCTGCTCCCCTCATGCGCGCGCAGTGCCACCGTGGTCCGATGCCTTGGATGCACGTCAGCTCGCCGTCCATCGTTGCCCGGCCGAGGAGCAACACTGCCACGCCGTCTCGTCTCACGTCACCTCCCACACGGCACCCTACTCGCGTTGACCCCGCCACGACCCTGCGCCACCTTGTCGTCTTCCTTCTTCGCTGTGCCGCCATGGTACTGCTCTGTCACCCCGTGCCATCACGTCCCCTTGCATTGTTTTCCGCTCCGCCCCCACCCCGTGAACGCCGGACCAAGCATTGCTCAGTCGAGCCTTCACTCGCGCCCGACAAACTTCGGCCACCGTGCCCTATCTGCACCCTGCTCAAGGCCGATGCCCGCACGACCGGCACTCGGCCGTCCAAGCCCCCTTGGCACCTCTCTCTCCCTTCCCCCGACCCCTATAAAAGGTGCCAAGTGTTGCCTCGCATTGCCACCACCGCTCGCCCAATTTCTCCTTCCGCCACCTCCTCTGCCGCAGGCGCTCCTCCGGTAGTCTCCGCCGCCAGTGCCACCCGGTGGACTTCGGGACCCAATGGGCCTCCTTTCGAGCTCGCCTTCACTCCCTCCCCCTCCTGCCCCGTCTAATCGGCCTCTTTTCCCCTGTAGGCCGCCGACGAGCCCCTCCTTCAGCAACTCCGGCGCCAAGCCTCCTCGGTGAACTGCCGCACCTTGTGCCAATTGCACACGCCTGGAGCACCGCCCAGCCACAACAAAGTCAACCCCACCTCGCCGAGCTTCCTCTCCCTCTCCGGTAAGCCGGCGCCGTCGCCCCCCTTGCCGCCAAGGCCGTCATCACCGCCAGCTCTCTCGGCTCTACTCCGACCGCCGCTTGGGCCCCAGGTGAGCTTGTGACCACCCGAGGGAGCTCCCACGTTAAGCAATCAAACTCAAATGGCTTGATTCATCGGATCGCCTTTTTCCCCTGTTCCGGTCGCCGCCATGCTCGCCGTCGGGCCGAATCAGGCCGCCAAACTCCCCCCGAGGTGCACGCAAGGCGACGAAGCTCATTTTTGCCATCGCCGTCGCGCCACTGTGACCCCCTCGCCGCCGGTCGGCTCTGCCTCCCTCACGACAGAAACGAACCAGAGAGTAGTTAATTAGCACTTTAATTAAGCTAACTAACGACTATCCTAACCGACCGTTAACCATTATTAACGCTGTTAATTGAGGGCCCATAAGTCAGCCACCGAAGCGCAGTGGAAATCCGAACGTTATTTATTACTCCTCGGGCCCCACCTGTCAGCGATCACACTCTCTCTCCCTTTTTATTTTCTGGATTTTCCTTTAAATAAAACTTTGAAAGGCTTCTCCCTCGTCGTAACTTCAAATTTAACGAAACTAGTTTCTAAATTTTTATAAAATCAAGATCTACCTATTGGTATTAGTTTGGTTCAATTTTGAGTTCATTTGAATTTTGTTTTATTTTGTTTGGTATTTACTTGCTTTCGCTCGTTTGCGTTGTTTTTCCGGTACGTTCTTCCGAGTAGAGCTCGAAGAAGTGAACGAGCCTCCTATTGAAGTAGCACAAGACCCCCAAGCTTTTGATCCAAGCGAGTCAATGCTTTGATCATTTTGCGCCTATATTTCGTGTGAAACTATATCCATTTAACCTATCAAAATTGCATGTTTTACTTTATATGCAAGCGTATGTCACTCTTAAGGTAGTTAAATATCCACTTGTCTACCTAGTAATATGATACCCCATCCATGACTCTTGAATATCCATGAACCTTGTCACCCTAGATTATATTATTAATATTGATAGCTATAAGTTAAACTTGAATGTCATGCTATTCCTGTCAAGAGTCCAGGGCACTAGTTGCCCTAATCATCAACTTTTAAACATGAGAACTTGTTTTGGGCAGTCACGAGAAGTAAGTGGCTGAATAATTATGATAACTTATGTTATGCTTCTCAAAACCCTAAAAATCTGCTATACCTGTTTGGGCGGATGGTAAGAGTGGTGGGTGTGGATGTAACACAAGGTCTGTGGTTAGTGGAATGAACTGCCCGAACAAATTAAGGACTTAATCCTGTAATGACCCCTCCGTGTACAACAGTGCAACCATAATCTGGCAAAATGTAGGCTTGGCTGAATAA
This sequence comes from Dendrocalamus latiflorus, assembly GCA_017311315.1. Lineage (NCBI taxonomy): Eukaryota > Viridiplantae > Streptophyta > Magnoliopsida > Poales > Poaceae > Dendrocalamus > Dendrocalamus latiflorus. The sequence goes on from CM029660.1 coordinate 23,703,193, forward strand.
TTTACTAGACTATGTAGTCATCTCACGGATGACGTGTAGGTGGGTAATAAAAGCCCCACATGGAATGGGACACCGGATGGAGGTGACGTTGCCAGGGCTAGTGTTTGTGGAGTGGAGTCTGACTGCGCTAACCTGTGGTAGACATCCCGCACAACCTATAGAAGCAACACCATAGGAGTGAGATGCTAGAGAGCGAGGTATTGTAAAAGCCTTGTGATAGTCTCTCAATTTGCGTGACCCAGGAATCATGTAGAAGCATCAAGATGATTCTCTTGTGGGTAAAGATGTACAGTCTCTGCAAAGTATAAACTATTTGAATAGCCGTGCCAACGGTCAAAGGCGGACATGGAAATCTTCCTCGAGTTAATTCTATTTCAAAATTTTTGAGGGTGGGGAGAAAAACTGTCAGGCGGATATAAACCTGACTTTGAAAATTTTTCTGGAGGGATGTACCCTAGCGTTAATGATAAGGTGGAAGTAACCTGGTGATCAAAAGCTAGCATAGGTGGATGGAACCATGTAATCGGTGGATGGAACCTACACCGCTATCAATATTGCACAATTTCAAACTCCTAAGCGCATGTTTTGTGAAATGCTCAGTCATAGGAAATTTTAGTTATAATTATTCCAAACGTCATTTTAAGCAAATAAAAGAACCCGAGCCACCCTTGTTCAACCTTCATCGGTAATTATATGCATTCTGTGTGTTGGCTCGCGGAGCACGATTGATTGTGCTCACCATAGCTCTTAACCCCCTCTTTAGAGACCATAAATCAAGGGCACTATGTCTACTACGAGGACTAGGGCGATGAAGATGGTGGAGACTAGATTAGGCTTCGGTAGTCTTGCCCCTCACCTCAGTCCAATCGACCAAGCTAATTTGTGGGTGTATCTGTTATTAGTCAGGTCGACTAATATCAGTGGTACCTAAGTTGTCTCAGTCACTTGCCTGTGGTGAGTTGAGCCCCATCGCGTCTGTGTACGTTTCCGCTTCCGCACTTTATGTATTGTAAGTATTTGACCTAAGGGCCCTGTTGTAAACTCGACCCAACGCAGTCTATTTGAACTCTGGTAATGTAATGTATGGTATTGTCATGTATGAAATGATATAGCAATGTACCTGTGTGCACTATCTACTGATCTAGAGAATAGTGCAGCAAAATCACAGAGGGTTCCAGGTTGGTAAACTTGGGGTCCGACACATTAGTTCTTAACACTTCCTCTTTCAACAACGGCTCCAAAGCCTGGGCCAAAGCGACCTACGGCCTGCAATATTTGTTTGAATTCATCGTTGTTGATGGCATTGAAAGGAACACCTAAAGAGTAAAGAGCAAATGTACAAGCCACAAAGTAAGGTTAACAAAGAATGAATTAGTGGCATACAAGATAATACGAATAAAATGAATGATAATTGCGATCTTTACCGGAAACATAAAGCCATCTTGCCACATATTGCTTCACTTTGTGATGTCTTTGTTTCCAAATTGCTAATGTAATTTTTTGTTGCCTCTTTAACTCTTGCGTGCCCAAATTGCTCTTTTGAGAATCAATCGGATTCACAAATCTATCCATAGGTCCTAGCTTTCTTGGTGCCGATCCTCCGATCTCTTCATGTTGTTCTTCATTTTCATGACCACCTATTATGCTCACATTTTCTCTAACTCATCTTTTTGCGCTTTCTTGCACTTCTTGTTTTTTGCCTCCTCAATAGAATTACGACACTTTGCTTGGTCTTCTTTTTGTAGATTTGGGACATCTTGCAACATTTTCTTGAATATGTGCAATATGTTTGCTTGATCCTATAGATGCCCCAGGAAACAACCTTTCCGCAAAAGATACATTTCAACTTGTCCAAATTGTTTAGGTTCACTAACACCCCATATTCGCACCCTATGTCACCCAACTTTCTCTTGAGGCTATCTTCGGTGCCCACCTTAGGAGCTAACGCGGCAGATGACATCCTAGTTTATATATACATGTTTATTCATATACAAATTAGTGGATTATTCAAGGAAGTAAGGAACTACTAGCTCAAGAAACAAACTAGTAATTACCTTACCTCTATTGTGCTGCTGTCCAGAGCTACTGGATATGTATCGGCGGTCGGCGTGTGAAATGCTTCAAGCCAGCGTAGGCGCACTCGGACTCGGCACTCCACTCAGTCCACTCACTTCTCTGTTGCAAGCAGTGATGCTACTCCTTCCCAGATCCTCCCCCCGCAGCGGCGCTACTCCAATCACCGGCGCCACCAATCGCCGGTGCTCGTCTCCCCGCAGCTCCCCCCATAGGCCGGCGCCGTGCAGCTCCCCGCAGGCTGGCCGCCGGCGCTCCTCTCCCCGCAGGCCGGCGCAGCAGAGCCTCAGAGGTACTAGCTTAGCTCTTTTCTTAGCTCCTCCCTGCTACCTCCTCTGATCCTCTCAGCGCCGGATGAGCTCATGGCCACGGCGAATCCACGGAGGCGACGATGGCCTGGATTCAGAGAGTTGGCAGCCCCAGTGCGGAGGTGACGCAGCGACGGCGCGGGGGAGGTGGCACACAGAACCCTAGCCCGTTCCCGTCTCCCGCTCTTGTGGTACTGTGGTACTGTGGTGTGGCTTGTCTTGTGGTCCTGTTCCCGTTTTGCTGTTCTTGTGGTCTCTGGCCGCTTCGCCGCCTAGGTGACCGACTCACCGCCTTGCTGATTCCTCCCTCGCCCAACACCCTAGGCGAGGCGCCGGGTGGCCGCCCAGCGGCTAGGCGGGGCCTAGGCAGTCGCCTAGCCCACCTTCTAGAACAGTGTGACATGGTCAAAATAACATCAACAAGCAAGGAAGGGGGAATGATAAGTATCAATTGCATGGTATAGCTAAGCAACTTAACATATGTTTTAATTAAATAATAATAATAAGAAGGAAACTTATACTTGAAAGAAAAATATTTGCATTTGAAAACTAGCCTCAACATGATCAATTATAAGAACTTGGCTTACTCAACAGTGGATAATGTTGAATCTTGATCGGCAGTGACGGGAGCATCCAAAGCGTCAAACTCTATAAATGCGCAAATAACCACATTCAACACAAATTCAAATAAAGTTAAAATAAAAATCAAATAAACTCTAAAACTTATGATTTTGGTTCGGTTAGAAAGATGTTGAATTTAGAAACAAAAATCAAGTCATTTGGATTTAAAATATGGAAGAACAAGCTCTTTGAAATCTGACCCGAGAGGAAATTCCACAAAATAGAAATCCATGACAGGTGGCGTTGGCCAGGATTTTCTTTTTTAAATTATTTTCTTAAAGAAAAATCTCAACTGCTAACAGGTAGAGCCACAATCCACATAGATTAGGTTCATACAGTGGGCTACACCGAATGAGGCCCACATATTAGTGGCTCAGGTCCACAGACTGGGTCTATGTGGTGGTTCTAAGGTCGTGAGGTCATGTCAACTACTCACAATTAAACCAGGGTTTAATTTTATTTTCTAATTACATCAAGCCTACATGACATGCTAATATTAACCGCTAATTAACTAACTAATTGCTAATTAACTTAACCTAATCTAAAGCATGGGACCCACTAGTTAGAGCCACTGTGTCGTCTTCTATCTTAGCCGAGAAGAGGACGACCATGGCGGTTCTGGTCGAGCTCAGTGCTACCAAGGTTGGACACGGCGTCCCTCCTCAACCCCCAAATTTGGTTGCGGAGACTAAGGTGACCATGGTGGTGATGGTGATAAGGCGGGATAGGGCCAAAGGTGGCAGCGTGACAATGAGGGCGGTGGCGGCCATGCTACTTGTGCACAAGGGAAATTGTGCTTCGGTGCCTGAAACCAAACTTGGCAGCCGATCCCTTTCCAGTAGTCATCCCCAAGTTGATTTTTTTTTCAAAGCTCAAGGTCCAAGGAAGCCCATTTGTGACGCGAATGCAACTCAGCGTCCACAACTGATGTAAATCTGTAGTGTGGCAATGCAAGCTGTCAACTTTACTATCTCTTGATGCCGGAAATCAAATAAATATGTTCATGGTACTTGATTCCTCAGAGGGTACTGCATCAACATTCCAGCCATTGAACTACTAGTGTTCCTCTTCCATGTCAAAAGGAAGCTTGACAACCCTACACACAAGGTCAATTATAAAAGAATAAGTCCTAATTATAAAACTTGCTTATAAAAAAGACAGCTGTAGACAACGTACAAAATTCTTTTTTCAGAAGAAACGGTAGCGGGACATTCACAGAATCTTGGATACAGTACAATGAAACTAATCATCTAATATTTGTAGCAAGAAATCTCGCAGGAACTAAAAAAACTGATTTTTACTCACTACCAGCTTATGAAGATAGATTGCTGAAAAAATCAATGTTCAAAAAATGTATCTACCATTGAATCAATGTATGGAATTTCGTCAACGGGGGTAACTATAGGAATTTTAATCCAAGAACACAGCAAGACACAACAGGACCTAAAGAAAGGAGCTTTCTTCCAACTACCAGGACTACTTAATTCCAGTATAAAACTCTTGCTACTGCTCTTACTTTCTACCTGAATCTGAGTATTGAAGCAAGCTGTTTAAACTTTTATGCACCATAACTCATCAGCATTTGTATTGACTAATGAATATTAAGCTGTGTATCTGAGCTTTCCAGGGTAGCCAGATCTGATCAAACCTTAATTGCTGAAAGATATGTGGTGTCAATTGATCAAAGAGACAGCTCATTCAGTATTTGAGCTAGTTGTGAGGTCATCAACAGTACTGTCTTTGTTACTGATTTTCTCAGAAATAGCTCCATCACGCTTCTTAAATAAAGCAACATGCTTCTGGTAATCTTCAATTTCCTTCTCCAGGTTCTCAATAAATTGGCTGGTATGTTCAAGAGATTGTTCGTATCTATATTTCTCCAAGGCCTATGGAATATGGATGATGTCAGTCAACTGAACCGATTGCAAGAGAGTATACTCGTATAAAAAGAAAAATAAATAAAGTAGCATGAGAACAAACAGGTATATTACAAAACAGCATGGTTGTAAAGAAGAAAAATAAAAGAAAGTAGCAAGAGAACAACGGGTATATTTGGACTTTGAACTACATACGTCGGTATAGCACAAAATTAGCTTTAGTAGTTATGATTACCTTCTGCTTAGAAAGAGTGTCAGGAGGTGACATAACCTTTGGCTGCACATAGTTCTTTCCACGATAAAAGATAATGGTATTATTGGGTTTAATGTCAATGGCTGTGCCTTTGCTGAGCCTTCCCAGCTCCTTGGCGTACTCATACACTTGGCCAGGACGACAAGGCTTGCAGACCACCTTTACAGTCTCATGCTTCTTCCAATGGAGGTGCATGTTGAGAACCACACCACCAAACACCCCTCTCCTCCCAACAGGAACATAATTCTTTTTCTTCTCCCCAGTTCGTTTGAGATAGAACTTCTCCTCCTCGGTCAGAATCTCAGGGTCGTGAACCGGCTCTGGAGCCCTCGGGACGTCGTACTTCTCAAGTTTCTCAATCAGCCACTCTTCTTTCCTCTTAGCCTGAATTCACATGACAAATTGACATGCAGCATTTCTCCAAAATCAGAATGTCAATGGTAACAACAATGGAAGAAAAAGTAGTAACATGCTAAAACTTAAGCGACCTTTTCGAGCTTGTATCTTATCCTGACTTCGGGGTTGGGTGACTTCATCTTCTTCTTGGCCTTGAGGCGGTACCACTTGAGCTGGTTGACCTTGGCCTTCCTCGACATCTTCTTCTTCGCCGGCGGCTGCTTCCGGTCCGCCTTCTGCTTGTAGCCCGCATCGCCGACCGCAAACCTGGCGAAGCCACCGTCCGTGTTGAGTGTCACCGCCGTGCTCCCGAACCTTACAGGCGGGTGAAACCACCATCTCCGAGCACTTATCTCAGATCCAGCAACCCCCCATGAACGCCAGAACAACGAGCCCGGACATGGGAAACACGCGCCGTGCAATCGCATCCAAGAATCACTGATCAAGAAACGATGGAGGAATTAAACCAAACGACAAGATTGCGATGGAACCGTAAAGAGGAGGAGACAAGACGACGAACCGTAGAAAGCTTAGAGCCGCCGCGGAGTCGGCAGGTCGGCGCCGAAGGAGCCGGGGCGCGAGGGACGCCATGGCGCCGCGGCGACGGAGGAGGGCACGCCGCTCCGGCGGCCGCCAAGGGTTTTTAGCCTTCAGGCCTTCCCTTGCTCCCCGATTAATCCCACCATCCACCGTAACTTTTGGAGTTGCTGGGCCGGTCATGTGGAAACTTTGGGATGGGCCAATTTGGGCCGTGGGTCTGCTATGTTGACGAGCGTTGGATCAAAACCAACGGCTCCGATCGACCGCGCGCGTCCGGCCCGTGCAGTCGTCATGGCGACGAGTTCGGTCGGGCTGGTCCAGGTGGCCGCGGCGTCGGCCGACACGAGGCGTCCCCGCACGCGGCCGCCTCGACACGGCCGCCCTCTCCCCGGGGCGCACGCACGGCAGATGCGAACCGAGCCATTGCCGCTCATCGCTTTACCCCCCTCTTTTCGGTTCGGGCACCATGGTACGTTTCCTGCAGCTGCGCTGTAGAATTTCGAGTAGGGATGTTGAAATTTTGCTTCTCTAGTAAACAAGTGGTTTCGCTAACCCAGAAGCTAAATTAGCTCCTAGATTTTGCTTTCTTTATAGAGGTTCTTGTGTGTTCTTTTGCCTCTTTTTTCCTGAGCTAGCATTTTCCACATTTTAGTTCATAGCTTGGCAGCTATACGCTGAAGCTTTGCAGGCAGGCAGTCAGGTAGATCGTGAGCTCATATTAACTAAATCAAGTAACATTGCTAATTTTCTGCAGCTACCAACAGCAATCCATTTAGCTTCGCCTTCACGACCCTCCCAAACCGCGACGGTGGCAACTATGGCAGCTACTACAGCCTCGGTGATGAGCGAATCGGTAATGAGCATTGGACCCTCTGTTTGCAATTGTGCCTTTTCTAGTTATATTTTGTTTTGCGTTTCTTCGTTTAGGTTCCAGTAGACCTAGTAATTGATCGTTCAGTGACGGTTGATGTGGTGAGGCCAGAAAATGCACTACCTCCGGCTGGTGTGCCGGGTGGGCGATAGCGATGTCTTCGGTGCCGTTCTCTTCTTTGAGGCGTTGTCTTGGGCCACCTGATCCTACCTCTCTTCGTCTTTTCGTGTGTACGTTAGCCAGTGTTAACCCTTTGGTGGTGGTGGTCTACTCGCCATCGGGGTACGTTAGCTATGGTCATTTATTTTGTAGGGTATCAGAGTCGTGTTCTTTTTACTTGGCCCTTTCTTAGGCTTTTAATTCAGCTTTTTAGGCCACCATTGTACTGCTCTTCTTTTTAATGAGTGAAACGCGATTCTCTTGCATTTTCAGGAAAAAAGAAAATGCACTTCAGGCCAATATGGAACTAGAGTTCAAGAGAAACAAGGAATGGTTTGCCTGCCTCAAATGGGGGTCTTCTGCATTTAACAATATGCTTATCATACCTCCTGATTCTGGCATTGTCCATCAGGTGAAAAGAATCAACATCCAGATGTTATTTTTTATGTTTGAACTTGTTGTGGTTATTATAGCTTGTCTAGTGTAGGTAAATCTTGAGTATCTTGGGAGAGTTTTTTTCAACACAAACAGACTATTTTATCCCGATAGTGTTCTGGGGACTGATTCCCACACCACAATGATTAATGGACTGGGAATTGTTCGTTCGGCAGTTGGAGGGATTGATGCTGTGGCAGCTAAGCTTGGTCAGGTACATGACAAAATCTTTACTTTCTTATCTTACGCGTTCATGCAACCTTCTAAAAAGTACAATGCTGGGTGATATTTGACTATTTGTCTGTTGTCCATTATGCTAGTCCTACAGTTTGAAATAATTTGTCACAAAGACCACTTTCAATATGATGTTTATCGTTATTTGGCTATTGCTTTTAAAGATGTAGCATAAACAGTTTGTCCTAGGACCATATTTTGTATATTTTACCTTGCTCTGTTTTTCCTTGATCCGTATAAATTTTTTAAGCCATTAGTATAGTTGCAGTAGGGATAGAACATTATTATCAGTTATTAGCAACAAGTTTCTATGTAGTAAAGATATCCATAAATGTTATCTGATCAGAGTCCGGAACATTGTGACATCTTCCGTAATTTCATTCATTATTCACCCTGATGTTTGCAGACAAACGTGGTAAACATTAGTTTGTTGGCAATAAGTTAGTGCCTTGAACGGTTGAACCAGTAGTCAATGTTATGTTGAGACCACCTTGTTTGATCAGGATTGCTCCGAATCACTTCTTCAAGAGGATTGCAAGACACTAGTGTCTGGATAATTGTTATTTCTAGTCTCATTAGTTCTCTGACAAAATTTAAGTGGCCCTACAGGTGTTTTGCTGCACTTTTGATGGATCTTGCATGTTCAGCCTTTATGTAACCATAAAGCACATGTGGTCCAAGTAGATAAAGGGTGGTTAGCATTACAGATGATGAACATTGAGAATATGGTTCCCCTAATCTCAACTGAATGTTTTTATTATTAATTACTTTTCCTTGCCTCTGTGAACAGCCCATGAGCATGGTGTTACCTGGTGTTGTGGGATTCAAGCTAGAGGGAACACTACGGACGGGGTCACAGCAACTGATCTGGTTCTTACAGTGACTCAAATGCTGCGAAAACATGGTGTTGTTGGAAAGTTTGTTGAGTTCTATGGTATTTTCTTTTCTAGATCATCAACACGTTTTCTTTATCCTTTCACAAAATGTCAGCAGTGATTATTTATCTTTGTAACCTTCTAAGTTGCTTTTAACCCCTCTAAAAAAAAGAAGAAGAAGAAGAGAAAAACTTAGCTTTGTAACGATCTAAATGTAGGAAGAGGTATGGCAGAGCTTGACAATTGCAGATATGGCACCAGATTATGGAGCAACTGTTGGTTCTTTCCAGTTGCCCATGCCACCGTAGAATATCTTAAAATGATAGGAAGAAAATATGAAACTATCATGGTTTGGTTTTATAACTGTTGTTTGGAACGAAAATGTACAGCTAGGATAGTTGCATGTTGCTCTGATGTTAACATAATTTGTGCTGAAAAGTTCGCCAGATACTGTCTTCTTGTTTGTTTATGCTAATTGCTTCCATGGTTTAGGTATCAACAATACAGGCATACCTGCGTGGCTGCGTGCAAACAAATTGTTTATGGACTACGATGAGGTAAGTTAAGTTCTTCACCCTACTCCATGAACAAAATGTGAGGAATGTTAACTGCCTGTTTGATTATGATTTCAGCCTCAAATAGAACAGACATATTCATCATACTTAGAATTGGATCTGTGGGATGTTGAGCCATGTATTTCTGGTCCAAAGAGGTATTTTTGCAGTTACTTTGCAGTTTACTTCCATTCGCATACATGATTTTGATACGCAGTTCTACAATTGCAGGCCTCATGATCGAGTCCCCTTGAAAAACACGAAAGCAGACTGGCATGCATGTCTGGACAATAAAGTTGGTTTCAAGATGTGAGGATCAGCAGATTATACAAATGTCCATGTTTACTGCATGCTAATTGAACGGCTTCTAGGTGACTAGATTATGTATGGTGAAATCTGTTCCAGGTGATTGAGTAGTTGCACAAGAGAGCAAAGACAATTTATCCGTTTAACTTCTGTTAGCTTTAAGCTGTGCATTTTGTCCTGCCTTTACAAACAATCTTCATGAATTTTGATCTACCATTGGACTATATTATATTCTAAGATTGTATTCACAAAAAACGCAGGTCATGACTGTGTTCCGACACATTTGAGGTTATGCATCTGCTCCCTTTTTATGAATAGTTGCATGTACAAACTGTCGACTAACATCCATGTATTTTTAGTAAACAAAACATGTGTAGTGCTTTTGCTTTGACACTAGTGCAACCTAACTTTTGCTCCACATGTTGAAAATGATCAAGTTTGTTGAAGCTATTTAAATAATTTTTGAGAAGCCGGAATAAATGATAATTTACACTATCTATTTCAGGGTTATGCTGTCCCAAACGATTTGCAAGATAGGGTTGTGAAGCCTGATTTCCACGGGCAAACTGCAGAGCTTAAACATGGGACTGTTGTCATAGCTGCCATCACAAGTTGCACAAACACCTCAAACCCTACTGTTATGAGTTCTTCTGGGTTGGTATAAACATGGTCATTATTCTATAGTTAATGTAGTCGCTCATCTTCCTTTTTTCCTTCTCTGCTGGCTAGCCAGGGCACTTACTAATTAGGTACTTTTGTTTGGCCAGGTCAAACCATGGATTAAAACAAGTCTTGCACTAGGATCAGGAGTTGTTACCAAATAACTTCTTAGGAGGTAATTTGTTTACAAAGTTTAATATATCATACACAATTATTGGCCATTATCCATTATATGAGTTAAATATGCTTCAATTATTTTTCTCCAACTCAAATTCAATTTTTTTCAGTTTTTGAGCGGTTTTTGGGCGGTAACCGTTCCGGTTACCGATTTTAAAACAACCCCAATTCAAAATTTAGAATTCGAATTCCAACTGGATTTTTTCCGGTTTCTTTGGTAATCGGCTGGTTACCTTTACCAGCCGCTGGGCGGCTAGGAACCACCCCGGTTCTGGCTTTTCTATTCCTGGTACTGTGGCTTCTAAACATATAATGATCTTGGGTGCAATTATATATTTTTCAGTGGTTTGATGAAGTACTTAAGTGACCTAAATTTTAATTTAGTGGGGTATGCCTGGACTACCTGTATTGGCAACTCAGGTGATCTTGATGCAAATGTTGCAGGTGCGGTTACAGAAAATGGTACTCTGTTTTTGCCTGTTCTGTCTCTTCACTTGACTTGCAAAGTGTTATGTCAGATTATAATACTATTATTTTTTATCCTTGTTAGACATTGTTGCGACTGCTGTTCTTTCTGGGAACCGTAACTTTGAAGGCTTGATACATCCATTGACTCGAGCTAACTAATATTGCTTCTCCTCCTCTGGTCGTTGCCTATGCTCTTGCTGGCACTGTAAGTGGAAATATTCTAATCTTATATTTTCAACGGTGCAAACTAATGGACAATATAAATGAAGTATGCCCTTGATATTGCAATTCAAGATAAGCGTAGTGGCTATCTTGTAGATTAAATAATGTCACAATGTTATGGACTCTTATTGGGAGTGCCATTATACGAGAAGATCTGCAAAGCAACCAAAGGCGCAAGAGGAGGCTTTGCCTGTGACGATCAGCAGTGCTTCATCGGCACGGCATGATGCACTACAGTAGCGTGCCGAGGGCAGCAGGTTGCCGAGTATAATTCAGCAGCCGGAGATATAGTTATGGAACAAGTTATGGAATGATTTGATTATGGAGGTTCAGTTTGAGTCAGTTTCTTATTAGTTTTCGAGTCTGCATAACAGATTCGGTTAAATATGATATTAGCTTTGATTGAGTCAGTTTTGGCTTGTCCTATATAAGGACCTAGGATGTACTTGGCAAAGGCAATGAATAAGAAAAACAATCTCCTTACCTAGCGTCTCTAACATTCAGCCTAGTTGGAGAGAAGCCCGGTCAGGAGCTTGAGGAAGAGCACGAGTTCTTCCGTTACCCTCTCTGATCCAATCCCAACTCGCATCTTAACCTTCTTCCACCTCTCACACACCATTGAAAAGTCCCACAAAAAATCACACCACATCTGTTATGATCTAGTTTTTGTGGATGTTTTCGGTGGAGGGAGAGAGGTGGTAGTAGATTGATTCACGAACTAGGATTAGAACTCAAGGGGTAATGTGACTCATTGCGCTCGTCTTCAGATACTGGAAGGGAACTCACGCTGGCAGCACCGAAGCTCTGAGAGGGTAGGTTGAAGAAGTCTGATAGCTATTGCTTGACTCCCAAATTACAGCAGGGCCTATATATATAACCAATCACAGCATATCGTAGGTAACCAAGTTTGGTAAGCAAACTTGGGGCCTGTTTGTTTTGGATTCTAGGCAAACTAGCTACTTCTAGTAGCCAAAAGCTCTCCCAAACAGTCCAGCTTTTGGGCCAGCTACTGAGAATCTAAAAATATGAGAAGCCACAATTGTATTGGGACCAAGTAGCTGTAATAACCGAGCTTCTCACAGATTCTACAGGCTAATGCCACTTAAAATTGAAGTTGTTTACCCGCAAATGCCACTGGATAAAACTCCCCCCCCCCCCCGGCCTCCCCCCTGCCGCGCCCCCTCCCCAGATCCCCCGTGCCCTTCCTCTCTCCCCGCCGCCCTGTTGCCCCCTCCCCCGTCGCCCCCTCCCCAGATCCCCCCGGGCCCTTCCTCTCTCCCCGCCGCTCCGTCGCCCCTCCCCCTCCCCCTCCCCAGATCCCCCGCCGCCACCCCCTCCTCCCCCCGCGCCCTTCCTCTCTCCCCGCCGCCCCATCGCTCCCTCCCCCTCCCCAGATCCCCCGCCGCCGCCGCCCCCCTCCTACCCCTCGTCCCCCCTCCCCGCCGCCGCCCACCCCGACGCACCCCGTCCACAGCTTCGTCCACACTGCCCGTCGAGGTAAGAGATCAGATGCTAGACTCTTCCTCTCTCCTACATGAACTCTTCCTCTGTGTAGATAGTGCTATATTTGCGATGCTTGATATGAAGCTTATTTCCTGGTTGATATATTTGCGATGCTTGTCCACGCCGCCGTGCTTGATATGAAGCTTATTTCCTGGTTGAAAAGTTCAGATTATCCCAAATGGCTGTTAAATCTGGTGTGGGTGAGGTTTGCATTTGAAATAAGCTTGTTAATTCAGCGCTAGTCAATTATGTGGTCATTGCAGTTTCAGTTTGGTTAGTTATTTGTAATCATGCAATGCTATCTACTAATTTTGGCATTCTAGTTAAATGCAGTTTCAGTTTTGTAATCATGTCTTATACATGAGGAATAAAGTGAAGTTGGGATGCACAGTAAAATGTATTGTAATTTGAAATTTTGTGTCAACTAGATGGAGAAAAGGAAGACACCAAAAGCAAGTTGGGATGCCTGGGCAACCAAAATATTTTGTGAAATATGTGTGCCTTTCGTGATTCCATAGCTAGCGGCTTGATGGCTTCAAGAATATAGATAATACCATAGAAGTTCCTTTTGATGGTGATATGTGCGCCTTATATACCTATGAACACCTTTTGTACGTTCCTTTTGTATGGAGACATGGTAGTTATCCATATTAATATTTAAAATTATGATTTGGAGTCAAATTTATTGTCATGAAATTTTAATATTAGTTTTTCAATGTTTGAACTAAGTACTACAAATTTACAACATGGATATCTCTTCTATCAATACATAATCAGGACATCAACTCACCTAAGGGCATTTTAGTCAATACATCTATAAGGATACCAGCTGCACAGCTAGAATCTAGGATGCCAAACAGGCTAGCTTCTCAGACCAGCTGCTACTCAGACTAGCCAGCTACTCAGACCAGCTAACTATTTAGAATCTCCAGCTCCCCAAACATATCCGAACTGAATTCATATATCCTAACATAAACGCATCAACCTTTCCTAAACGGAAACTTGCCAAGATCGCTAGTCTATAGCGCATCATGCTGGTGCTGTAGCAGAACACGTCTCGCCGGTCGTCGCCACATCTCCTAATGGCACCGACTCTCCAGCTCACACAGGTTGCCGGTTGGAGGACCTGCGAGTATAATATTTCCCCTAATAAGCGTCGACAACATTGTACCTCCTGTAGAAACAGCTCGTCCTCGAGCTGAAAATCAGGATATTGCTTTTTAAAGTAAGCAAGGGCCATCCAAGAAGTTTCCGAGGGCGCACAATTTTTCCATTGAACTAATATTTCCCAACAACCACGGTATAAGCGAGCATGATGAACCATCACAGGAAGTTGGATGGCCCGACCATGGTGTATATCTGGCAACGAAGGAAGTTGGACAGGAGGATCACCATGAAATATTTTTAGTATGGACACATGGAAAACGTTATGAATCTTCGCATGTGACGGAACCAATCCATTCAACAACCAGAAAGGGACCATAAAATTTAGGAGCCAATTTAGATGCGAGACGGCCAATAATAGATGTAGCAAGACGATGATGCAAACACAACCAAACCTATTGACCAACCTCAAACTCCACGGGGCACAATGAGAACGATTGTGTAGGACCGGATAGGCAACAGGGAGGATTGTGAATAGTGCTTTGAAATTTTTCCCTAAATATTCACCAATCCTCTACAAAGCCATGAAGATTAGGATAAGAGATTTACTTGAAAAACAAAGGAAGACAGTCGAGAATGACCTGTTCGGTATACTGTGTGGTCAAGTTACGACTACTAGTCGGAAAACAACGGAGAGACGAACTGAACACAACCAGTCAGCAAAGAAAACAACGTGGTCGAAAGGCTGACAACGTGGTCAAAATTTGACTACCATTCAGAAGTTCAATGTGTTCGAAGCCACTGTGTTCGAAGCCACTGTGGTCGAAACCAACGTTGTCGAAACCACAGTGGTCAAAACCAAGGTGATCGTAACTATCGTGGTCAAAACCAAGGTGGTTGCAACCAACGTGGTCGTAACCAGCGTGGTTTAACCAGTGTTGTCGAAAGCCAACGTTGTCGAAGATCAATGTGGTCGATCACCAGCGTGCGATCGTGAGACCAGCATGGTCGAGGACCAATGAGTAGTCAAAAAGCAATGTGGTCAAAAACTGATGTAATCGTAACCTACGTGGTCGAAGACCAGTAAATGGTCGACACCTCCGTAGTCGATGTCCAGAGTGCGGTCTGAAAACAATGTGGTCAAAAATCAGCGTATGGCCATAACAGTTCAGAATGTGACCAGAGTGATCTACGACCATTGAGCGATCGAAACCAAGGTGGTCAAACCAAGCTTAACTTCAACTAGTGAGGTCAATGACTAATGAATGGTCGAAAACTAAAGTGGTCGGAGAACAGGGACTCTGGTACAATTGCTACAAGGCTTGTGGTACTACCATTTCTCCCAGAAGAATAGGGTTGTCACGAGAACTAAAATCGATAGAACTTTCAATCGACTAAAAGAATCAGAAGAGGCACACGACCACACGATCTAAGACTATTGAACGATCGAAAGCAGATACGGTCATAAACGACTAAAAGTGTCAGAAGAGGCGCATGACCACCACATCTAAAATCATTGAGTGGTTGAAATAGTTAAGTATATCAAGGCCCATGTGGTTATCTATATATTGGCATCTCCACTATTTGAGTTATGGTCTTCTCAAATCTTAATGTAAGTCACATG
Source organism: Dendrocalamus latiflorus (assembly GCA_017311315.1). Classification (NCBI taxonomy): domain Eukaryota; kingdom Viridiplantae; phylum Streptophyta; class Magnoliopsida; order Poales; family Poaceae; genus Dendrocalamus; species Dendrocalamus latiflorus. The sequence goes on from CM029660.1 coordinate 23,718,453, forward strand.
GTATCAGAGCTAATGGATTAGGGTTAGGTTAGGATTATTTTAGTCCTCCCCACGATCCAAAATTTGACCGACCAGTCGGCCTCGGCTTCTTCGGTCCGTCGCGGGGTGGCTCAGCCGTCGTCTCTGCGTCACGGCTTCTTCTGGCCGTCGTCCGCCTACCTGCAGCCGCCCGTCACGGCTTCTTCTGGCCGCCGTCGCCCGTCTCTTATCCGGCGGTCCGCCTTCGTCTTCCGCGTTTCGGGGAGCCACCTCGTCAGTTCCGGCGACCCGCATCGTCGGATCCGCCGCCTCCTACAGCGACCCGTTGTGCGGTCGCGGGACCCGTCGATCCCACTGCCGCCGGCTCTTCCTCGTCAGATCCGCCTTCGGGGTCGCCGGCCCGCCATCTTCTTGGGCCGACCACCGTCGCCTTCGCCGGTCCGTCGGGATTCGTCCGGGTCGCCGCTGCCGGGGTGTTCCGTCTCGTCAGACCCGGCGCCGAAGGCTGCTCCGCCCGTGGATCCTCTGCCACTGCCTGGGGGATCCGCCTCTGTCGCCGCCTGATCCGGCGCCAACGATTCTCCGCCCGTGGATCCTCTGCCTGGGGGTGCCGTGCTCCGCCCGCCTGTGGATCTGCTGCCGTCCGTGGATCTTCTCCGCCAGTGGATCTGCTGCCGCCCGTGTTTCTACTGCTGCTGTCCCGTGGACCCTCTTCATCTGTTGTCCTCTACCCGTGGTAACTGCTATCTGTCATCTGTTTCTTGGATCAGGCCCTAGCACTTCTCAACATGTCTCAGATAAATGCAATAGTTAGCAATCTCACCCTAGATGGTCAGAATTATCCAGAGTGGGTTTTCTGTGTAGAGACTGCATTGAGGGGCTATGGTTTACTTTTTCACTTAACTGAAACTCCACCTGTGCTTAAGAATGATGGTAGTAATGCTGCTGCAGTAAAAGAATGGCATATTAATGATGGAAAAGTAATGGCTGCCATGGTGAATAGTACTAAGCAATCCATGATTATGAGTCTTTTTAAGTTCAAAACAGCTAAGGGCATATGGGACAACTTGAAGAAGCGCTATGTTCAAGATAGTGGTGCTCTTTTGCATACTCTTATGCAGCAAACTCATGAAATTGAGCAGAATGATATGTCTATTGATGAGTACTACTCTGCTTTTGATCGTCTGATGGGATCATTGACTTCCATGATACTTGAGTGTACAGCTGTTCCCTGTCCAGCACATCAGTTTATTGAAAAGTTTTTTTACTTACAGATTTGTCATGGGAGTTCGGGCTGAGTGTGATTCCATTCGTACATGATTGCTTCACAATTCTTCTGCTCTCACCATGGCACAGGCATTATCTGATTTACTTGCAGAAGAAACACGTCTTAAGTCTATGTCTTCTTCTGCATCTGTTCCTCATAGTGTGTTGGCAGCTTCTCAGAGGATCAGTGCACCAAAAAGTTCCTCTTCAGCGCTCTGTAAGCATTGTGGCAAGTCTGGTCATCTTCCAGAGAATTGTTTTTCTCATTATCCAGAGAAGTTGGCTAACTATCGTGCATGTCGTGCTGCTCGTGGTCGTGGTACTGGTTCCACTTCTAGAGGTTCAGTGTCTGTTGCTGCTGCTTCGCATGTTAATGCTTCTTCGTCGTCTTGGGTGCTTGATTCAGGTGCTTCTTTTCATGTGACATCTGATCAGTCCCAGTTGGTTGTTTACAAGCCGGTTACTGATGGTGCTTCTGTTCAGACCGCTGATGGTACATCTTGTCATATCACTCACCAGGGTTCACTTTGCAATCCTCATTTTTCTGTACCTGATGTTTCTTTTGTACCTCAGTTGTCCATGAATCTTCTTTCGGTTGGTCAAGTTACCGACCAACATTGTTTTGTTGGATTTGATGACTCATCTTGTTTTATTCAGGACCGTCGAAGCGGGAAAGTGATTGGGACTGGCCATCGCCGTAAAGGTGCTCCTAGCCTCTACATCCTCGACACCTTGCGTCTTCCTTCTTCCATTGAGTCTCTAGCTCGTGTGTCATCCGCTGCTTCGTCTTCCGCCTCTTCCTTCGCCCAGTGGCATCATCGTCTTGGTCATCTTTGTGGGTCCCGGTTGTCCACATTAATAAATAAAGGTTGTTTAGGTCGTACACCTATTGAGTCTAGTTTTCATTGTAAGGGTTGCAAACTTGGAAAACAAATACAACTACCATATTCATCTAGTGTTTCTCATTCAGCTAGACCTTTTGATCTTATTCATTCAGATGTATGGGGTCCTGCACCTTTTGCTACAAAGGGTGGTCATAAACATTATGTCATTTTTATTGATGATCATTCTCGATATACATGGATTTATTTCATGAAACATCGCTCTCGGTTGTGTTCCATTTAGCAGTCTTTAGTTCGCATGGTTCACACACAGTTTTCTACTCCTATTAGAGTTTTTCGCTCTGACTCTAGTGGTGAGTATTTGTCTGATGTTTTTCGCCAGTTTTTGTCCTCTGAGGGTACACTTGCTCAGCTCTCTTGTCCTGGCGCTCATGCTCAAAATGGTGTTGCTGAACGCAAACATCGCCATCTTATAGAGACTGCTCGCACACTTTTGATTTCATCTTTTGTTCCTTCTCATTTTTGGGGTGAAGCTGTTTCTACTGCTGTCTATCTCATCAATAGACAACCCTCATCCAAACTGTCTGGAAAATGTCCTGGTGAAGTTCTTTTTGGTACCTCTCCTAGCTATGATCATCTCCGAGTTTTTGGATGTACTTGCTATGTTTTGCTTGCACCTCGTGAGCGAACTAAGTTGACTGCACAATTTGTTGAGTGTGTTTTTCTGGGGTATAGTCCTGAGCATAAAGGTTATCAGTGTTATGATCCTTCTCGTCGCATACGTATCTCTCGTGATGTGACCTTTGCTGAGGACCGTCCTTTCTTTTATAACCCCTCTACTCAGCCCTCATATTCTCCCACAGAACCCACATCGTTCCTGTGTCTTCCTCCTATTCCACCCAATACTGATGTCATTACACCTTCTCCATATATTACGCCCATTCCTGCTCCTTCTATTTCCATCACGCCACCTTCACAGGAGACTACACCTCCTCCTGCACCACCTCCTTTTCATTCTAAACCACCTATCATACGTGTTTTCCATCGTCGTCCTACAAACCCCACAGGACCTCCACCTAGTTCTACCACCACGGCCAGTCCTGATATGATCGCTGTTGATGCTTCTAATAGTATTGATGAGTCTCATACTATTCCTGATGAGTTACAGGTTGGTCCAAGATATAATCTACGAGATCGTACTGTTATTGGTCCGGCTGACAAGTATGGTTTTCCACGTGTGAATGCCGTTGTTGATGAGCCATCCACTTACCAGGAAGCCTCTAATATTCTGGAATGGCAGCTTGCTATGTCTGAGGAGCTTGCTGCCCTTGATCGTACAGGAACTTGGGATATTGTTCCATTACCGTCACATGCAGTGCCTATTACATCTAAATGGGTATTCAAAATTAAGACCAAGTCTGATGGTTCTATCGAGAGATATAAAGCCTGTCTTGTTGCTAAAGGCTTTCAGCAAACTCAAGGGTGAGATTATGATGAGACCTTTGCACCAGTTGCTCATATGACTACTGTTCGTACTCTTATTGCAGTGGCTGCTACTTCTTCTTGGACCATCTCTCAAATGGATGTTAAGGATGCTTTTCTTCATGGTGATTTGCATGAAGAAGTTTATATGCAACCACCTCTAGGTGTTGATACTCCTCCTGGTCATGTTTGTCGCCTTCGTCGTGCTCTATATGGTCTTAAACAGGCTCCTCGTGCTTGGTTTGAGCATTTTGTTTCGGTGATACGGGCTGCTGGGTTTTCATCTAGTGATCATGACCCTGCTCTATTTATTCATCTCTCTCCACGTGGGCGTACTTTGCTTCTTCTATATGTTGATGATATGTTTATTATGGGAGATGATGTGGAACACATTTCTCATGTGAAGAAGCAACTTGGTGAGTAATTTCAGATGTCTGATTTGGGTCCTCTCAGTTATTTCTTAGGAATTGAGGTGTTGCATTCTGCAAAGGGCTACTATCTCTCTCAGTCCAAATATATACAAGACATTATTGCTCGTTCTGGCATTACAGATAGTCGAACGGCTGCGACACCTATGGATCTTCATTTACAACTTCGTCCTACCGATGGTACACCTCTTGAGGATCCCTCTCGATATCGGCATATTGTGGGCAACCTTGTTTATCTCACTGTTACTAGACCTGATATTGCTCATGCGGTTCATATTCTGAGTTAGTTTGTGAGTGCTCCTACTTCCATTCATTTTGGACATTTGCTTCGTGTACTACGGTACTTAAGGGGGGCATCTTCTCAGTGTTTGTTCTATGCTTGTGACAGTCCGCTTCAGCTTCATGCTTACTCGGACTCCACATGGGCGAGTGATCCAACAGATCGTCGTTCTATCACAGGATATTGTATTTTTCTTGGTTCTCCTCTTGCATGGAAGTCTAAGAAGTAGGCAGCTGTATCTCGTTCTAGTACAAAGGCAGAACTTCGAGCACTTGCCACTACCACTTCAGAGATTGTATGGCTTCGATGGTTGTTAGCAGATTTTGGTATTTCTTGTGATGCTCCTACACTTCTTCTATGTGATAATACTGGAGCCATACAAATTGCCAATGATCCTGTGAAGCATGAACTTACAAAGCATATTGGCGTTGATGCTTTCTTTACTCGGTCTCATTGTCAGCAGAAAACAATTGCTCTTCAGTATGTGCCCTCAGAACTGCAAGTGGCAGATTTTTTCACTAAAGCACAAACTCGAGAGCAACATCGGCTTCACTTGCTCAAACTCAATGCTTCAAAACCTCCGTTTCCACTTTGAGTTTGAAGGGGGGGTGTTAAGTATATCAAGGCCCATGTGGTTATCTATATATTGGCATCTCCACTATTGGAGTTATGGTCTTCTCAAATCTTAATGTAAGTCACAGAAATCAGATGCGATGCGATCTGAAACTTGACCATGGTCAAAACCAGACGTTGTCGAAAACGATTCGGAAGAACAGAGCAATCGCACGACCGCAAGATTTAAAATCCACATATCTTTTGATTAAAAGGTCAAATGACCATGAAACTTTGTACGCAAATTACTTAAGGTCTCAAGAGATGTTCCAATCTTGAATCAAAAAATCCCTGACTAAGATGAGACCTTTTTGCAATTTGAGTAAACACACATGAACTGAAATCTAAAACCGAAATCATTGATCAAAACTTGCTTTCCACATGTCACAGCAAGTCAGAGCATCGACGAAATCATGCCAAAAGCCTCCAGATCAAGAAATCACTTAACGGGACCAAAATCAAGTAAACACAAGATTTCTTGATAAAGTTGATGTTCAAGTGCTTAAATGATTAGAGGTCGATCTCAAGAGATTATCTCCATCTCGTCTATATCCTTAGCACAATAAGATCAAGAAAAGAGTATAAGAGAGATCAACCCAACCGAAACAAGAACAATAGAACGAGATCAGGAAGGGGTTGAGAGAAGAAAAACCAACTTAAAACTGGAGCAAAATCAATCAGACAAAAGATACACAAAAGTTAGATCAAAGATTGATGTATTGCTCACTTGAGATGATTGGTTTTATAGCCACTCCACTCAGTAGGATAGAGTTCTCAAGCTAGAGCACACACCCACTCTTTAACCTAACTCCCAAAGAAGGGAGAGGCGCCAGCCACCAAACGCTTAGCCGGCCTTCTCTCACTCAAACCCTAGCTCTCTGCTTCTCCTCCCCTTATAGACTCACCAATGAACCCAAAATCTAATGGATCCTCCCATTAGGCCAAACCGGGGATAACTCGTTAACCCCACATAACACCGGGTTTTATTCACGCACGCTTCTCAAAGCGTCTTACAACCATTAACCCATTAGTGAATCAACACTTGGTCCACTTCACATTTTCAGCATATATATGACCTAAATCACTTAGGCCAACGCCGCGATTTCACACACCGCCACTTTTCCAGTATTGAGCAATTTACCAAAATGCCCCTCTATCGCCTTTCTTGAAACTTCCCGTTTCCTTTACCATGAAGTATTGCTCGTGCTTCGCCATCTTTCATGTGGCCCCAATGACTTGTTGTCAAGCCTCTAAAGCGTTCGGATCCCACCAAACTGTCATCGCTTGCAAACGACCCAAGTCGCTTGGTGTACCACGTGCTTCTCCTCGCGCATGAGCACCTGGCATCGTCGACCGTCTAGACCACGACTCCTCCCTAAGCCTAGTCCTGGTTCACCTCGCCATTACCCATTATGTCCACTACCGGTAGCTCCCACTCTGGTTCATCGTCGTCCCAGCTTGCAACCACCCCACAAGCCTTAGTCATCTTCGGTGTCTCCTTGACCATTCTGGACTTCAACACCTCCTTGTGCCTAGTCCCGATCCTTCTACGCCTCACCATGACCTAGCTTCGAAGTCCTGCAACCAACACCAATAAGCAAACTATTACGTAGCACCGCACAATACTCAAAGACATCAATTGACATAATTTATTCATACAATGCACAATGCAAAATGTATGAAACCAAATATTGATCCTAAACCTAGAACCAAATAATAAGCACAAGTGCACACTACCAACAATGCGCCGGTCAACCCTGATCAAAACCCCAATATTTCCAGAGAACAACCTCAGACCACCGAGAAAAGCCAGTCTGAACGCCTGCTAGACTGACACGAGTACTTGGATGCTCAAGAAATAAAGCACTCAAAGCCAACGAATACGTACCAGAAGCCTACGACCATCACAACAGACTGCTACAACCATCGAAGACACAGGCTACGACTACCACACAGATCGCTTTAACTATCAATCACATAGGTTACAACTACCACAACCGATCGCTACGACCACCGATCACACAGGCTATGACTTACCAAAACAGATCACTACGATTGCTGCTCACAAAGACTATGACTATCGATCGCTACGGCTTACGACTACTGAACACCATAGCTTACGACTACCGATCACGACTAGGCAGTAAGCTACGACCATCGATCACCAAGCTATGACTATCGATCACACATGGCCATTCAGGCACTGAAGCTTTTGACCACCCTATGGTCGTTCTGCCGATCAGACCGTCTGACCACAAAGTCGTAAACAACAAATACTCCATTCAGACAAACTCGTAAATCACAAAGTCGTCAGCTAGAAAGCGATCTTTTGCAAACTACTCGAAAACCAAACTCACCCTCCGCAGATACTCTATTCCAAAAATCAATTACTCATCACAACCATGGGGTGACCTGCACATAGTCTCACAATCTCTCCCTTGATTAGTATATTGACAAACACCAAAAAGGCATGGAGATGAGTTTGTTTTTGAAAAGAAAAAGCAAGAAGTTGCAAAAACCACACATGGTCCAATAGAAGAAAAGAAGGAACTTATGACCATATTGGCAAGGTGTGAAATGTAGCAAACAACAAGAAAGAACAAGTTTTCTATAAAAGCTTCAAATCACACCTAAAACCTTACAAAAGCCCAATCTTGCTCATGGTCCAAAGAAAGCGCAATTGCTCACCATGACCATTTTTTATAGCAAGACGACCAGCCAAAAATGCAAAAGAGAGCAAATAATATGCAATGAAGCTCCCCTCACTCAAATATCTCATTTGGCATTTTAGATTCCAATTAGCAAGTTTTGCAAGTCATACCAAGCATTCTCCCCTTTAATGCCTTTTGCACCCCTTAATGCCTTTTCTCAATCATTCTCCCCTTTTGGCAATAGAGTCATAAAGATGCATGGAAGAAAATATAGCATAAATGAAATAGAGTGACTACATTTTATTCATTTTAAGCATTTAGGAGCCATGAAAATTATCCAAAGTGACTTTCCAAATATTACATCAAGCCATAAAAAGTGAAAGTGCTATTTAGATCATGACAAACCATATATAGACAAGCTAAAGCTAAATAAGCTATAATCTGAAATTAAATGGATTGTTTAACATGTCAAGTCAATCAAGATCATAGACTAGTTAAAGGTATCCAAAAATAAGTCAAACCATGTCAATATTCTAAGTGGAACTAAGAAGCTATAATTGAGTCAATTTAGAGTGCTACAAGTTCAAGATTGAGACTTTGCCTTCAAGCACTAGATATCACTTGTAATTGAGCAAATTTAGCACATTGGCATTTTCAGAAATTCATGGTTGGCTTCAACTATTTTTCACAAGATTTTTTTTCTTAGCCATGTGTTAGATCTCAAGCCTTGTGCGACCACTCCAAGCAAGAAACTTAAGAAAGTGATCTTGGTCATCTAAAATTCCCCCTAAGTTCATGCCTAGTGCAATGGCAAGCCATCTCATGACAAAAGATTGGTGAGATCAGTTTTTTCGCACAAAAGACATCTTTTTGCATTTTCTTGACTTAGTTTAAAAATAAAGAGTTAATACTAACTCATACTTTACTAATGAACTAGTATAGCTCAATATAAAGTTCAATGCAGATTTAAGACTCAACTTAGCTTATTTGACATGGCATGAATTATAAGAGGATCACTAGAGCTAGACTAATCACATGATATAATAAGACATGATTTAATTCAAGTTGTTCACATTTAATAAAGCTAGCATGGCAAAAGCTAAGCTACACATAGAAGGACATGATAAATCTAGTAAGCTAGCACAAGACATGGCAAGATGTAAAGCAAGATATCATGTCACATACAGATAATAGTCAAGGCTCCATGATTTATACAAGCATTCATGTATATACAATGTAATATGATATAAATGAATGCACAAGAAGTAAGCTCCCCTAAAAAGCAGCCTGAAAAGAAGGAAGCTCTAACTCCCTCTAAAGAAGGCAAATAGAGAACCAACAATTTAGGCGTAAAATCTAGAAAATGAGGGTTTAAACTCAACAAGATGATTCTCAAACACACCCTTTCCTCATGGTCTGTAGCCTATAACCTTATACCACGGAGCAAAAAGGCAACACTAGCTGTCATAACACAAGACACTAGTGACCAAGAAGAAAGATTAAACTAGGCAGTAAATAATCCTAGAGAATAATTTAGATGAGAGATGTGCTGAGATAAAATCACCTAGAGTTGGTTCCTATCTATGCAATCAGACCCTTCCTTCCACTAGAACAAGAATACTATGCAAAGCCAAGTGGTGGGAAGCAAGAAACTGAAGATCACAAGGGAGCAAACCTCTATCACTTCGCTTGATGGTGTGGTGTGGTTGATGTAGAGGCTGACTGAAGCTGCATCGTGAGATCAATAGAAACCTCCACCAAAAGCTCAAAGGAGGTGAGAGACCCAAAATATCAACATAAGCCACATGGTCTCCTCCTCACATCCACAATCTGTAACTCAAACACAGGAACAACTGGTGTCCTAGTACTAGAGTAAATGATATACAAGCATGGATCCAGTACTGAGACACATCACAACAAAAGTAGCATCACAAGTACTAATGACAAAGAACACATGAGAACACACCCCCGCACAAGCTCGATCTAGCCCTCATCAGAGCATCTAGAACAACAAAACCTAGTGCAAACCAAATCTAGAAAAAGCTTGTGGATTAATCAAAGTTCGCATGATATCTAGGCATAAGCACAATCTAAAGCCTCCCCGCAAACAAAGCAGATAATATCCTCCTTTTTCTTCTTCATTTTCTTCGGTTGGAGCTTGACTTGGGGCTGATTCTTGAACTTTGGTTTCCCAAAGCCTCCAACACTCTTGACCTCCACCTGATGAGCTTGGACTTGAGCCTTCCCTGTATCGTCACCAGCTCTGACACACTCTTTGACACTAATAGCTGCTGACAGCTCATTGAGTGTCAAGCGCTCCTTTATATATCGACGAGCAGTCACAAAATCATGCCACGAAGGCGGTAACTTAGCTAGAATGACATTTAACTTGGAACTTCTCTTGCAGGATGCAGTCGTACTGATTTAAGTCACGCACATGGAGTTGTAGCTTGTGGAGCTGCTTCATCACCATCCGCCCCTCAACCAACTTATAGTTTAAGTAATTAGCAATTATGAACGACTCATTACCATTGTCCCCTTCAGAATACTTCTCGTCAAGTTCATCCTAGAGTTGTTTGGTATCTTTAAAGTTCACATACATGTCAAATAGCTGGTTGGATAAGATGGGTAACAAATAAGATAAGCCTGAGTTGTTCGCATCCTCCCATCGCATCATTTCAGGAATTTTCAATGGGAACATTGGAGGATTCGAAATGACCAAAAAGAGTTTGAGATCAGTCAGCTATAACTTCGTTTTAGCCTGCCAATGCTTAAAGTTGGCACCGTCAAACACTTCTAGCTTAATGACGTCAGACGATGAAGCCATTTCTTTAAGTGTAGGTTTTCTGAATTGTGGTAGATAATATGGTATAAGCATATAATTATATTTAATTCCAGCATAATTGAGCATTATTAAAGCATATTTCAAGCAATATATAAATGACATAAATTGCATATAAATATGTAATTCTACCATGTCATTTATATCAGAACATATACTCACCATATGAACTAATATTACTGCTGAACTAATCATGTAAAGCATTATCATGAATAGGGAATCAATTAAAACTAGCATAGAGCACAAGTTTTTAATGTTGATTAGTGCTCTCAGGTGTAGGGTTATACGAGACTTAATCTTGGTCATCCCACTACTATTTTGATACTCTTCAGAATTGAAATGGCAATCAAAATTAAGATTATGAGCTCTAAAATTGGCTTTATTATGCTGTCACAGAAATGAGCATTCAAACATCTTACTGTCGGTGTTGTCGGTGCAACAGAGAACCCACAAAATGACCTCAATTAACAGTCTTCTTATTAGCTTGTAGATTAGATGATCATCTATTTAACACATGATCACAGATTATCTAAACCAGCAAGAACTTCAGTTGAAGAATCGGAAAAGCTATAGGATACTAAAACTAGAGATCACAATAAGGATAATCGCCAGCAGACCCGACAGTAATCAACCAGAATGCTTAGAATCAAATGATAGAGGAAAGCACAAACAACAGAGCACAAATCTCGACTTGACAACGTATCAATTTCAGTATACGACAAATTTCATCACAGGACAATTAATCCTATAACCCACAAGCATTGCATGTAATGTCTCCTAGTGCTAGAGCAATTCATAGAATGTAACCAACTAGTACAGCTCACAAAACATGAAATGCGCAAAGGAGTAATCGCAAATCTCACAATGCAGATGGCCCTCGAAGCCACCAAGAAGATTAGGCAAGGCACACTAGAGGGTGCTGAACCAAAAAACCTAGCACCCCTCTATTTCGCCGCAAGAGAGGTGTGAGATAGATGGAGATACAATGCCCTCCTTTGCTATTCGGGACAACCAAGCCGACAAAGCCGAGGTGAAGGGGACGCCGCACAAGCACACGAGAAGTCACCGCCGAGCACCAAGGGCCAAGAATCACCGCCGACAGTTAAGGACCGACGAAGAAGCCCTAAGACCAAACTCCGAAGCCAAATCGAGAAGAAGAGGGATTGAAGAGATAATGCTCACCGTTCTTCCGATGCGATTCACGGGAGGAGGTGACCTCCTTTTATAGCCACGAGAAGGAGGGGTAGAGGCCATCGACGCTGTGGCCGCCAACAGCTGGAGCCAAGGCTCCCGGGCCACCCGTGTCCCTTACCTCTCTGCCGAAACCGCCGCTTCTCAGATCAGATCTAAGGAATGAGCCGTCGCCGCCTCCAGGATTTTGGATCGGAAGAGACGCACGCGTAGGAGGAGACCTCATCTCCTCCCCTTATCCCTTCGCTTGGTTCACCGACAGGTGGGCCCTCCCCCATTTTCCCCCTCTTTTCCTTTTCTCAGTTGGTAAGCAAACTTGGAATCCGATTACTGACCGACTATCCTATCCGAATTGAATTCATATATCCTAACATAAACGCATCAAGCTTTCCTAAATGGAAACTTGCCAAAATCTCTAGTCTGTAGCGCATCATGCTAGTGCTGTAGCAGATCATGTCTTGCCGGTCGTCGCCGCATCTCCTGATGACACTGACTCTCCAGCTCGCACAGGTTGCTGGTTAGAGGACCTGCAAGTATAATATTTCCCCCATAAGCGTCCATAACAACATCACACACACATTAAACCGTGATGAGAAAGAGCTTATCTTATTTCACACAACCCATGGATGCTTATAATTAGAATGTTCTGTTTAGGTTGACATCAATTTTGAAGAAGAGCCGATCGGAACTGGAAAGGGAAATAGACCAATTTTTCTTAAGGACATATGGCCATTTGCTAAGGAAGTTTCAGAGGTAAGTAGACTTGCCTGACAAGTTGTTCATAGACTGATGTGGAAGATTGCTTTGGCTTATCATTTAGATCTTTACTCTCTCACCATACTTATCTCAATTTAGAAGTAGAGCTACACTGCAGTTAGTGCTTCTGATGATATACATGAACATTTCAAGGATGATTCCAACTGTTGACTATTGACCGTGCAAATTACAGGTCGTGCAATCCAATGTCTTGGTTGATATGTTCAAAAGCATTTACGAGGCCATCACGAAAGGCAACCCCATGTGGAACCAGTTAATGGCTCCAACTGCAGATGTTTACTCTTGGGATCCCAATTCAACTACATCCGTGAGCCCCCCTTTCTTTAAAGGCATGACTGTGTCTCCACCTGGGCCTCATAGTATAAGAGCAAGTTTAATAAGGTTGACTGTGCTAGCTATAAGGGAATCCATGTCAACATAGTCCTATGTGGAGGGGAGAGAAAAGGAGAGAGAGAGCCAAGCCGACTCCCATGCAAGAGTCAAGCTATAGCACAGGAAAAGAGGCATTATACATGCATGTACCCATAGAACTAATTGCTATACCCATGCATGTATTAAATTATCAATACTCATGCATGTATTAAATGATTGAGAGACTGCATCATTATCTTTTGATGACATGAAAATGTATTGGAGGTAGCAGCTATCTGTACTATTAAACTTGCTATAAGAGCAGGTACAATAAGGCTTAGTCAGCAGGCTATAGCAAATATAATATCAACAAAATCTTACGTGGCAGAGAGAGAAAGGAAGAGAGAATGAAGCTGGCTACTAAATTACAGCTAGCTATAGCACGTAAAAATATGCATTTCACTCTCTTACACGTGGGGCCTACTGCTTGTTGAGCTTCGGTGACAGTGTAACGACTGATCATATTTCACCAGCTGGGAGCATTCACAAGGATAGCCCAGCTGCCAAGTATCTTGTTGAGCATGGTGCGAACCCCAAGGATTTTAATTCGTATGGCAGCCGCCACGGAAACCATGAAGTAATGATGAGGGGAACATTTGGGAATATTTGGATTGTCAACAGGCTCTTGGACGGAGAAGTTGGAGCAAAAATGATTCACATTCGGACAGGAGAGAAGCTTTATGTCTACGATGCTGCCATGGTTAGTCTATTTGGGCAAAATGTCTGATCTTAGTCTCGACCTCCACCGTCTGTTCTAGTTCGTGTTAACTAGTTGCTGGCTATTTTCTTTGCCGCCAATGTTTTTTAAACATTTATTTTTTTATTAAAAAACATGGACTACTGCTAGTGTTTCTTCTGTAAGTATGTTTGTTTGACTATTTGTAGAGGTGCAAGACTGATGGGCAAGACACAATTGTGGTTGCTGGTGCTGAATATGGGACTGGAAGCTCGAGGGACTGGGATGCAAAAGGCACCAAGTTGTTGGTATGGATTCTAGTATCAAAATCATGCGACTTGTGTTTTTCTCGCTTCTGTAGGCTCATGAAATAATGTAAATCTCATGGCAGGGAGTTAAGGCTGTAATTGCCAAGAGTTTCGAAAGAATTCATCCAAGCAATTTAGTTGGTATGGGAGTAATTCCTTTGTGCTTCAAATCTGGAGAGGATATGGAGTCACTTGGTTTGACTGGGCATGAGCAGTACACCATTCATCCTCCAACCAGTGTGCGTGAAAGGTGACCTGACCAGGATATTGTTGTTGCTACAAGCATAGGAAAATCATTCACATGTACACTTCGCTTCAACACAGAGGTAAATGAAACCTTTACTTACCATAACTGTCAAGTTATTAGATGCTTCAGTGGCCTTGTATCTTCTGTACTTGCAATTACTGATTATGTTATCAGGCATACTTAGTATCGAGTGACTTACTATTTCTGTTTTTGTATGAGAGAAATACAAACCTGAGAAGTAAATTGTATGATATATTTTCTGGAGCTGTCCATGTACTGAACACGCTTCCCAATGCTTTAACGTTATTTGTAATATCTTAGGATGCAAAACATCTTGATTTCTCTTCACAATTTGATTTTTTATTTCCAATGTTTTCTATTGAACTATGCACAGTTTAGTAGGTTGTATGATCTCAAGTTATATTTTTTTGACTAGCAAAAAAAATCATGCTATTTAATTTGTCCAAGTAGTCTGTATGGCTGATTCCAGGTTCTCTCTTTTTGACATGATTTTGTACGCGGAGCTCGCTTACTTTGATGGGAATATTACATTATGTTATTCGGAATGCGCATGTTCATGAGAAATTAAAACGTGAGCTTCAGAAACCTCTTCATAGTTCAGCAATCTTTTGTGTTTTCTTATATATATTAATCTTGTCTTGTAATATGAATCATATGATTTTTTTATATTTTCTTTGAAATAAGGCTGTCACAATAATGCATTTGTTAGTGTTCAAAAGCACGAGCTGTCTGTACCTGACTATCTGTTAGCTTCTTGCATGTAAGATCTCGGGTACCAAACAATATGTTGCATAGTACAACACCCATTCTGAGCTTCGTAGGATTAAAATATAACTAAGCTTGTATTTAATTTATAATAATTTCACTTACAGGTATAATTTGGTTGACTTTACAAACAGTACCAGGATAATGTAGTTCAGTTTAGAATCCTATTTTTGCACAATGCTGGAGTTTTGTATATTTGGAGCATAAATTGTTGTAAATTGTAAAAACTGTGAAATCGTATCTATGTTACGTTTTTTGTTTGTTATATCAAGTGTATGTGGTTGCCCTAAAAAATTATTTAGGGGATAATAGAAAAGGGTGGTGGCATACAACTGTTTTGCTATAAGCATGATGCTACTGGTCTGAAAATTTGATCTGGAACTAATTCTGATCCAAGATGCAAACTAGATAAAATAAAATTAACTGTGCTGCTTGTAGTTTATTGCTCCTATTGTATTATGCAGACCAGAGTGCTACAGCAAACTTACCTCTACATGGTTTATTGTATTCTGGTATTGTTGACAAGTATAGCTTTCAAAAGACGAGCATACATACTATTATTGTCAAGGTACAAGCAATTCTCAAGCTACATAGTAAGTTGCTCACGTACAGCATGCCTAGGTTTTCTTATTCCTGCTTTTTTCTTTCTAAAACACGCAAAAGATTTGCGTTTCCTCTATTCCTGCTCTGGAGCCTCAGCATTGAGGTCAATGTCAAACAGCCTGCGCCTATTTCCTTCAGCAGTCCACGCCGCCACCGGTGGCAAGCCATCATCCTTCCTCTCAAAGTGCTGCCTCATATACCCTCCAGGCTCCTGCCCGGAGTGCCACCCCTTGTTGAACACCTTGGAGAAGTTTTCCGTGTGCAGTCCTCTGCTCGACAGCGACAGACCGTCGCACCTGCGTTCCTCGCCGCCTTCAGCTTCTTGCCCATTTGGGCTTTGGTCAATCTTATCTTGATATGCCTCGTCTGCTTCTTGCTCATTTCGGGTCTGGTTCCTCTTGTCCTTGTTGTGGGCGGCCATATGCCCGCCCAGAGCCTGATGTGTGGGGAACTCTGCCTTGCAATGCTTGCAGATGTAAGGACGCTTCTCCTTTGTACTTGGCACATCCTTCTTATTCCTACGTGCCTCTCTGCCTTCTTTGGACTTCCTTCCCCTCTTCCTTGGGACTTCTACAACCGAACTGCCATGTTCGTTGTGCGTGTTGTCGCCTTCAGCTCCTGCCTTGCTCATGGCTGACTCTTCTTTTCCGGCTTCAGCTTGTTCAGTTGACTCGTGCTTTCTCTTGCGGCACGAAGGCGATGGCAATGGAGCTTGCTGTGTCGCCTGGTTGTTGCGATACCTGATTGTAAGCATCACATATGCAGCCAATATTTCGTATGGACTTAAACGGGGATCGCGCTGGCTATGCCTAGCCATTGGTCGGTCGTCGACAGGTGATAACGACGCGGGTGATGCATCGTTGCTGTTTGGCAGCGACTTCAACTTCTTCACAGGTGGAGTAGCACCTTTATAGCCTCTGTTCGGATGGCTTCGAAGATGACCAAACATGGATTTATCATTCTTGAAGCGCTTGCCACACTCAGGACACTGGACCTCACCGCTTGCACGCTCGCCCGAGTAATCCTTAGCTTCACCATCGTCACCATGAACGCCCAGCAACAACTCCTCGTCGTCATCTACATCAGGATCACCACCGGCTACAACTTTGTCAGGTACACCTCCATGATCTTCTGTGTATTCATCGCCGACGAGTACTTGTCCATCGACGAGCTCTTCATCGGAGATAGGATCAGCACTGGTGCCGTTGAACTCGTCGGAGGCATGGCTCAACATCAGGCTTGGCCGCCGGATTGGATCTTGACACAAAAATTCGTCTACAATCTGACCAGCGCTTAGCTGTTTACCTGCGAGCAAACAGAGGTACAGAGCCTGCAGCAACACCAAGACGCAGAGCAAGCTGCCGCTGCTCATGCAGTGGGGAAGGAAGGAGCGAGGGAGGCGAAAGGCGACGCGCGCGGTGAATCTTTTTGGGAGCAGAGCAGCGCCTACGAGCTCGGCGGTGAAGGAGAAGCGGTAGAATTGGAGACTCGTGGGGTACAGGCGCACGCATATGGACGCAGATATTGGTAAAATCCTTATCTGCAGCCAAGTCCGAAGCGAGTCGCTCTATGATTATGGAAACAACTTTGATTTGATTTGATTTGACTTGATCTGTTTCTTCCTTCTGTTTCTGATGGGTTTCACACTGCCATGGCCCTGGACCGGTGGATGGGAAGCTGGGGAGTCTGCTACGTCGGATCTGTGCTGTGGGGCCAACCTTGGCCGGCATTGAGAGTCCCATCTAAAGTTATACATGGAGGGGAGGCCAATGCATGTGGAAGCATACCTAAAGTTTTAATGTGCTGCATTAGTTGCCTTCCAAACACAGGGAAAATGGGATAATATTCCCTGCCGTTTTATTGAGAAGGCACAACGCTTTAATTCCCTAGCAATGTACCAAGCGGGTTTCGTAGTCATTGTACCAATAGCGGTTTTCGTAGTCATTGTACCAATAGCGGTTTTAGTATCTGGGACGTCGGTGCAGTTGGACGATCCAGATTAACAAATTGGAGATGGGTAGTAGACAGAGCAAAACTTGGTGAGTATTCAGTGCTATTTGGGCAAGCGCAAAAAATATGGTGGTATGTTTGCCAACTGCCAAAAATTAAGTGCTATAAGAGCAACTTTCTCCTTTTTCTTTTCCTTTAGAGAACTACCATTATATTCCACTGGCTGGATGCACTTCATCAAAACTAATGGGCAAAATAATGCTCTCTCTCTCTCTCGTGACAAACTGCCCCCCCAGACAGACGAGGACGGGGGCTGTAAATGAACTCCACATGGGTCCGTGGGAACCGTTAAGACTTAAAAATATATTGTTTTATCTTAGAAGAATAAGCCCATTTGATCCCTTCCTCCCTCAACTATCACGTTTATTTTAATTTTAAAATCTAACTACAAAACCGAGTAAAACACTCTTCCACTGTCAACCGGATATATTACTCGTTGAGGCGATGTCACCCCTGTTTCGGTCAGACGTGGTGGTAGGGCGGAATTTTTTGTACGGATAATCTATTTTTTATTCGAAAATACATAAATATACTCGCGGGAAAATTTATTACAAAAATAGGCTTCAGTCGCCCGCCCATTGGACGACTTCCACTTTTCGCCCAACCGGGTGGCGACATTTTGGGAATGTGGCAACCGTTGAGCGAATCAATGGTATCGCTGTACGGTTGGGCGACTTAATGTAGTCGCTGTACGGTTGGGCGACTGGAAGTCCAGTCGCCCAACACTAAGGCGACAGGGGTTTATTAGCTCGGCCGCGCAGTACCACCTACCACTTTTACTCATTCTGCGCACACAGAAGAAAGAAGAAGAGAAGAGGAAGAAGAGGCACTCATTGTGCGAGAGAAGAAGAGGAGAGGAGGAAGGGGTACTCATTGTGCGAGAGAAGAAGAGGAGAGGATTGTGCGAGAGAAGAAAGGTGAGGAGGAAGGGGCACTCATTGTGCGAGAGAAGAGGAGAGGAGGAAGGGGAAGAAAAGGAGGGGTAGAAGAGAGGGAGGAGGGGAAGAACGGGAGGGGAGAAGAGAAGGAGAGGAGGACAGGGTTGGAGGAGGAGGTGAGGGACGAAGAAAGAGGAGAAGATATTCCATCCATCTGGATCCAGGTATTTTTTTTGATTATGTTGTATTTGCACTATTATTTAGATGAAATGTTGGTATTAGTAACAATTATAGATTTTGAAAATGTAGTACAATTTTAGTATAGAAATATTAGTGTCAAGAAGTCGTAGTATACATTTTGTAGTAACGAACATTTTGTAGCATAGAAATATTAGCACCGTTTTTAGTATGGAAAGTGTAGTTTAGTGTTGTACGATGTTATTTGACATGTCGTAAATTTCAATCATACATGCAGGCCTACATCATCAATGGCCACTACAACATTGAGAGTGCATTATGGTGCTGGAATTATTCGTGAAGGTCCGAATGGTGTGGATTTGAGCGATTTTCCGCAAGTAACTCTCGTACTTCCGGATGACAAGAATGCTCGAATGACAGATGTGCAACATTGGCTGACCCAGAGTTTTTCATTGGACCCCGAGGTGTGCAGCGTCGTTGTGCAAGGGCTTTGGAGCCGGTCTCCCACGGACATCAGATGGGAGTTGAAGACATTGGTGCGCTCTGCTTCGTGGAAGGGCTTTGTGCAAGGGTGCCGACGCCGTGGATGCGAGTGTGTCCTGCTTGTGCAACCGTGCTCACTACAAGCAGCTGCGCAAGCTCGTGCGTCCGCCTATGCTGCTTCGGGAGGTGCTAGTAGCTCGGACGGGCCGCACGTTGGCGGAGCTGATGAAGTTGCTCGTGATGAAGGCAATGCGGTACATGTAGAAGTGTTACAGTCGTCAAGCTATAGAGAGGGAACTGGGCAAGCCGATGCAGTACATGGAGGAGAGTTACAGCCGTCAAGCTATAGAGAGGGAACTGGGCAAGCCGATGCAGTACATGGAGCAGAGTTACAGCCGTCAAGCTATAGAGAGGGAACTGGGCAAGCTGATGAAGGAGAGCATAATGAGTATATCGTGCAGCAGATGGAATCTGATGACCAGAGGGCATGGGATGAAGATCAAGCTGTAGAGGACGAGGAGGAGGATAGTTCCGATGATGAAGAAGTTCCTATCCCCCAGGAATGGAACCGGTTTAATGCGGAGGGTGTTTCCGCACATAATGAGCATGAATCACCATGGGAGTATCATGAGACAGAGGTTCGGTTGCATGCTATGTTTGCTGACAAGGAAGCGCTGCAGGATGCCATCAAGCTTTGGGCCCTTTTAATGCAGCGGACATTTCGCGTCATCAAATCAAGCCAGGAAAAGTACACTGTGAAGTGCGAGCAGGCTGGTTGTCCTTGGAGGGTGCACGCACGTAGACCCAAGTATGACACTCACTGGATTGTGTCCAAGGTGGAGCCGCACTCCTGCATTCTAAACACTGTCTTGGCGAGGCATCGGAACCTGACGTCTGGATTTATAGCCAATTTGATGTATGGGGAGATAGTGGAGAAGAAAGATATTGCGGCCACGCATATTGTGGTAGCTATCGAGAATAAATTCAAGTATAAGATTAGCTACGCGAAGGCATGGCGTGCAAAACAAAAGGCGTTGGAAAAACGTTTTGGCACTTTCGAGGCGTCGTACGACAACCTTCCTCGTATGCTTAAGGTGTTGCAGCAAAGGAACCCGAGCACGTACATCGCCATGCACGACAAGCCGTCCATAAGTCCACCGGGATTTGTAGTGTTGCAGAGAGCATTGTTTGCATTTAGTGCTAGCATTGAAACATTCAGGCACATGCTGCCAGTGATCTCAGTAGATGGGACCTTCTTGACAGGCAAATACAAAGGGCAGCTCCTGACGGCCATAGGCGTTGACGGTAACAATCAAATATTGCCGCTGGCCATTGCATTTGTGGAGAGTGAGAATTATGAGAGCTGGCTATGGTTTCTCAGACATGTGAGGGCTGGAGTTGTAGGCACCCATCCTGGTGTGTGCGTAATCCATGATCGCCACGCCGATATTATAAAGGCGATACAAAAACTTCAAGAAGACCCTGAGGAGACCTTTCATTGGCCGGACATGAGGAACCGGTGGTGCAGTCGTCACTTAGGGGCAAACTTTTTCAATCAATTCCCGAAATAATCTTTGATGAAGCTATTCAAGAGGCTGGCTAGGCAGAACCAGCAGAGAAAATTTGATGCTTTATGGGGGTTGTTGGATGAGCACACCAGGAAGAACGTCGAAGAGAGGAGCAAGGGGCCGGTCACTCCTGGGGCGGCACAACCGCAATGCTTGCCAGTAATCGATGAGCCTAACCGAAGTGGTCTAAGAAGGAGGAGCTCACGAAACATCAAGTGCTTCTCGTAGTGGATCGAGGGGGAACCATTGGCTCAGTGGTCGCTGTTCATGACACGGATGGCGCAAGGTACGGAATAATGACAACTAACCTTGCCGAGGTCTACAATTGGGTTCTCAGGGGTCTCCGTTCTCAGCCCCTTGTCGCCATCGTGGAAGGTGTTCTTCACAGCACAATCCGCTACTTCAGGGAGAGGCACGCGAGTGCCGCACTTAATGCGGCCAATCCCGGAGCCCTGTATTCGTCAAAAATTACTGCGTACATGGAGACGAAGGCACAGAAGGGTCAATTGCACACAGTGCATGTCATGGGCAACAGGGAGCATCGTTTCGAGGTGATACTCCATGACAGAGCCGGATTTGGGACATCTCGTTCACTTATTACTCACGAGGTATGACTTGGAGATCATGCAAACAAACCTAGTTGCACATGCAACAAGTTTAAGTTGTTACACAAGCCATGCTCTCATGTCCTCGCTGCATGCGGGACCGTGGGCATGGATCCTTCCAACTTCATGTCCAAGTACTTTTTCAAGGAGAGAATACTGCAAGCTTGGTGTGGGGAGCTCCGGGGGTACAGGGTGGTGGGAAACTTCGTCACTTTGGACATTTCAGTGAGGACCTGGGTTCCGGATATTAACATGACGAAGCGTGGGAAGGGTCGGCGACAGAGCCGACGTATTAGAAATGACATGGACGAATCACAAGCTGGAACATCTGGTGCACGTTGTGGGCGATGTGGTCAGGAGGGGCACACAGCTAGACGATGCAATGCATGTCCTGATCAGTAGTTGCAATGCATGCTAAATTTCATGTACCATTTGTAAAACTTGTATGTTACATCCCTTTTCTGTAATGTAGTTGGTGTTGTGCTGGTAGCTTAGTATTGCTTACTTAGTAGATGTATTTGCTGTTCGTTAAAATGCGATAGCACCCACATGGAGAACAACACATACATTGCACATACAGAACATATGGAAGTACTACAACCAAGAATTTAAATCACGACAATATAGATCAAAAGAGGGCAACTTTGCGCAGTGACATGGCAAGAGAGGGCAGCTTTGCTCAGTGAGATGACAAAAGAGGGCAGCTTTGCGCAGTGACATGACAAGAGAGGGCAGCTTTGCTCAGTGAGATGACAAGAGAGGACAGCTTTGCGCAGAGAGATGACAAAACAGGGCTGCTTTCTGCACACACATGACAAAAGAGGCCAGCTGTGCTCAGTGACATGACATGACAAAAAAAGGTCAGCTTTGCTCAGTGAGATGACAAAACAGGGCAGCTTTGCTCACTGCTACGACCACGCGGACCAGCTTTACACGTAGGAGTAGAGAGAAAACGGACCATATAAATTGGTGTGCATTCCATTTCCCAGCAAACATTGCACATCCAAACCCCATACTACACCGCACTTCCCTCACCCCACCGGGATGGACAAAGGCAAGAAGAAGCAATGGGACAAGATGGTGAAGGATTGGGAGGAGACCCGTGACATAGCACGGTCAGCTGCCGCCCGCGATTAGAAAATAAGGGCTATACAGGCCCGGGTAGAACAAGCCCATCGTGCTACGATGAAAGGTCCCCCCAAAGAGCGCCCGCGTAGCAACAACCCCATCCCAGACATCCCCACCGAGCGTTCGCCACAACTACCACCTGAGGGGGAGACACCTCCCCTTTGTTGGTGTGGGGACGTGTGCAAGTTCTTCAAGTCTAAGCACCGCATCAGTCTAGGTATGCGTTACTGGGGTTGCACAAACTACTCCAGTGACTACCCCAACCGCCGTTTTGACACCGCATCCTATCAGCAGCCGGTAACGACCACATGCACCATTTTCCCCTACCTTTTCTCCTTCACAACACGCACTAACAATATCTCTTTTTTATTTACAGTCTCCGGAGCCCCTATGTGCCTACCGCAAATGGATCGATCTTGAGATCCACCCTACGGACCAATGGACCCTCGACTTCGAGGAGTGGAATGTCACAAAGAAGAAGGAGTTGCTGGAGGAGGAGCGCCGCAAGAACGAGCACACCTTGCGTATACAACGCGAGACGCAAGCTCATCTCGAAGCGTGCACCCGTAGGGAGCGGGAGGCTCGCGAGAGGGAACGCGAGAGAAAGAGGGAAATTGCGGCTAAGGCAAAAGAGGCCGCGGAGGAGTTCAACGCCGAGCGGGCAAGGAAGGGAAAGTGGCCCCGGTCCACACAGTAGGTGGTACGAGCAGTTGGGTTGGTTAGTCGCATATCATGCTATATGTTATGCATGTAATAAAAATGTATGCGGCATGTTACTCCCAACTGTATTATGAAGTTTATTTCTATTCACATAAGGTTATTATCTCGTCTGTTCGCATTCAATGATTCAGATAGCAAGTCATTTAACGATATTAACATACCAGTTCTCTTCGTAAACTAATAAACTAATTCTCAGAAACATAAAAATATCACTTACCAATGTATATATCAAACGTTCTACAGTCACATGTTCTTAAAAAAAATTTCCAAAATTTTTAATGCCCCTACAACATGCAATAAACATAAACTTTTATTACAACTATACCAAATTTTTTTCTAGTTTAAAACTACAAAATTCACAAAACTCTACAAAATCACGGGGACTGAGTAAAGTCGCCCCTCCATTGGGCGACAGCACTTTTAGTCGCCCATCCATTGGGCGACTGAACTTTTAGTCGCTCATCCATTGGGCGACTGCATGGTAGTCGCCCAATAGGAAAGCGACTGATTGCAATCGCTCGGTCGTTTAGCGACAGAAATTTTGTCGCCTTCCGATTGGGCGAAAAGTGGAAGTCGCCCAATGGGCGGGCGACTGAAGCCTATTTTTGTAATAAATTTTCCCGCGGGTATATTTATGTATTTTCGAATAAAAAATGGATTATCCGTACAAAAAATTCGTTTTGAGTCCATGAACAGTAGTGGCACAAAGTCATCAAATGTGTGGCATCCAACTCAGCAAATGAACTGATGTGGCTGTGGAACTATAGTGATTCAGCAAATAAAATTACAGAAAAACCTCTCCTCTCCTCTCTCTTTCCCAGCTGCCTTCAGGGGCGGACCCACAGGGTATGCCGGGTGGGCCACAGTATACCCTGGGGCTCAGCCGGTTCGGCTGCCGCACGCGCGGACGCGCCGCCTCGAATTCTCGATACTCTACGTGAGGTACCGCGCGGGGGTGACCTGGGACAATGGACATGCTGGCGCTGCCCAAGCGCCGGTTCGCCGCCATCGGCTTGCTGGAGGCTCTCGGAGTCGCCTACTCGCCTCCGGCATGTCTGCGGGAGGTATCTTTCTTCTCAATTTCATAAGCAGCGGTCGTTCTTGGTACAACAAACGCTCTTTGTGTACACGCTAATTGGTTGTAATCTCTCAAACTTGCAGCTGTATTGCCTGGGCCTGCTATTCTATACTGTCCCAGGTATGTCGTGCGGTTAATTTCAGCTGTAGCATGTTCGTTATCTCTGTTCAGTTCAGTTACATACAGTAGTTCTTGTCTATCTTTGTGTGTATGTGTGTGTGTGGCGGTGTGCTCAGTGGCAAGGCCCTTTTTTCATGAGAGGGTGGGGCTATCCAGTAATCTCATGGTTTCGTCATTGGTTATGAATTTGATGTTATGACCTTGTGTCCAGTTGTTTGGAAACATTACCACATAACCATACATTTATGCAGGGAAAGCGGCCAGACATCTTTGTGGTCAATTCATTCGGATCTGGATTTCAGGTGATTTTATAAATTCAGAGTAATTTTGTTATGCTTAACTGCATTAGCATATCCAATTGTCCACAAAACCTGTATTTATATCGTATATTATATTTACTTTCTTATTTGCAGGCTCTTTTCGTCTTCCTTCTTCTCCCAGTTCTTTCTAATTTGTGGGGAATTAAGTTTGCTGAGCTTCCCGCCTATCTAAATGGTGGTACTGAATGCTTCTTAAATATCGGGGAAAGTCCAATTGGTAATCCTTCTTGCCCATAATATGTGCACCTTATGATTGAGGGATTCCTGAGGGCTTCTATGGCTCTCATTGGGCTTGTTGTGTGGAATTCCTTAAATTGTCAATTAATCAACTTGAAAACATTGACTCAATGCCTTTCAAATCTATGTTGTGCTTGTGATTTGCGATTTTTATATAGGGGGGGGGTGTCCATAGTGTTTATGCACATATAATTTATTTTACCTACATGCCTGTATTGCTCATGTGCTACCATTTTTTTGTAGATTGCGGAGGAGCTTCATTCCAAACATTGCTGTTTATGTTGGTAAATATGGCTTTCAATATCTCATTGCTTAATTTGGTGAAGATGTCATCTGCGCTGGTTGCTTCACTTACATCAACTTCAGCAGGTCTTTTTCTCCCTCTTTCCTTCCCCTCCTGCATTTGCATCTTCATTTTTTGGTCTGAGCCGCTATATAGATCAATCTGAAGGAGTATCTCCTTGATCGTGCTGATTTTAGTGCCTGTATACCGAATTACGGTCCAAATTTTATAATTATTTACCGAATTGGCAAATGGTTTTACCGAATTGCATATGAAAATTTTGGTGCGGCATACCCTTTGGTAAAATCCTGGGTCCGCCACTGGCTGCCTTGCTGTCTCTCAAACGGCCATGGTTGTCCCTCTCGGGCACAGAGATCTTGGGGAGCTTCAGCGCAAGGGCCTTGACGGCGCCCTTGTGAACTCAATCTTCGGCAAGCGAGCTCACCATGGCTGCTTAGCTCTGGAGTAGGTCCACAGCCATGGCATCGAGCATGGCAAGCGCAGTGTTGGAGTGGGAGGCAGTTGAGAGCGCAGCGGCAGACGTGTGAAGCAAGTGGCTCAGGGCCGTGTTGGTGGAGGCTGCGCTCGACAGCAACTCTGTCAATATTCGAGAAAATTGATACTTTGCCATCCTATTCGGTGGGCTTCGGCAAAATGCCACTCCCTAGAATGACCACTATAAAATACCACTCTTAACATTGACACTTTGATTATTTGCCATTTTGAGGGTTTTTAGGATTCTTAATTATTTTTTAACCATTTTTAGATTATTTGCCATAGGAAAAGACACATTTGCCCTTGGGCCATATCTCTTGCTTGTTCTCATCGTTGAGGGAGATCTCTCGGTTGAGGGCGGCTCACACGGGGACCCGAGAGGACACAAGAAAAAGAGTACTCCCAAGAAAAAGAAGACCTAATTTTCTTTGTTGAAAAATTATGTAACGAGCAGTACTCTTTATCCATCAATGCTTGTTTTTGTTTGTTTTCATCTTGAAACAAAAATAATACCAGCTGTTTCCTAATTGTGGTGTCTGCAATTTTATACAGAAGAGCAAATGATGGAACCTGAGAAGTGGATTACTAGTACAAGCAGGGCACATGAACGTTACAGCAGCAGCCAGAGAAATCAATATGATGATAGGAGCTCTTAGTTTTTTGTGATAACCATGAAGGGGTACAGTGAAGTGGTATAATGGGGAGGTCCTGAAATGTTGGGTGCTCTAACATAGGAGGCTGGTGACCTTGTTCATGCTGAATCACTACCATCAGAGTTTCGGTGTGCCCTGTGTTCCCACCATGGCGCTTAGACTGCATGAGTACCATTAACCCAGGAAGCTGTGGATCTGGGTGTTCATGCCTAATCACTGATGTCAGAGTTTTGTCGTATGCTAAGTTTCCACTTTGGTGTACAGAGTGCAGACTACCTTGGGCGGTTGGGCCATTGGGGGTACCGTTACCCCTGCAAAATGTGACCCTTTTTTTCTTTTGTAAAGGAAATGTGCAATATTTGATGTTGTGCATAGTTTCTGGAAGCAGTTGGAGATGGAATTTCAGAATGTTGCCTGATCAGCTCATCCATACATACATCCTTGATCTTAATTCTTGTATACTAGTAGACTAGTTGTGCTTCAAATTCTGGTTGTGCTTCTCCCATCCTAGGCAAAGCTCGGAGATGTGGCAGGGGCGGCGTCGTGGCCAGCCGGCGAGGGGCCAAATGACCAAATGTCTCCCCTGGGTTGTGGGCTGGAGAACAAGCAAATGGCCCAAGGGAAAATGTGTCTTTTCCTATGGCAAATAATCTGAAAATGGTTAAAAAATAATTAAGAATCCTAAAAAACCCTCAAAATGGCAAATAATCAAAGTGTCAATGTTAAGAGTGGCATTTTATAGTGGTCATTCTAGGGAGTGGCATTTTGTCGAAGCCCACCGAATAGGATGGCAAAGTATCAATTTTCTCTCAATATTCCTAGCAAAGCCGCGCTGTAGCTGTCCGAGCATGTCATGACCACCGAACCTAAGTCGTCGCCTCCGCTGAGCTTTTTCAAGAACCGTTGGTATCATATCGTGTTCCACCACTTCCTCCACATCCTAAATTTAATTCGAGTTTTGTGCATACAGCTGCTCGGAATTAAGACTCTTCTTCTCTAGATCTGTCAAACTTCTCTGTCGTTGTTTGTCTAGGCTGGTGAGATTCCGTCTAATTCCTTTGTACACGAGAATCCTAATACTCGCATATCTTCTGAAGAGCTCAGTTTTGCCTCGCATCTACCACAGCCTTGTCACCTCCAAGACCTAACCACCACTGTCACCTGCCTCCCTCACCAGCCTAGTGCAGTGCTCCAAACCACCACCACCACTATTGGATTTCTGATGTCGCGAGCATTCTATTTTGACCCCGTAGGATTGTATGGCACAATCAGAGAAGGGTGAATGATTGTCTCCGCTTCTTGGTATTTGAAATCAAATCTCAAACCACAAGAAAAACAATCTAAGTTACAGACATAGAATTCGACCGCAAGACGCTCGACGGGCTAGATGGAGGTTCTGACTGCTCGACGTTCGACCACTCTTTGACCACTCGACTGCTTCGACAGCTCTAACGTCCCGACCGCTAGAATACTTCGATCGCTTACTTCAACCGCTTGTTTCGACCACTTTTGCACACAGTCAAAATCTCACTCCGTTCGAAAGCTTCAAATGCTCGAACGAGAATACATCAAAGACAACACCGTACTCATTTCACGCAAGATCAAGATGTGTTAGCATGCTTCCGTCGAAGACACAAGAAAACGATGCTTAGAAAACATGTCGCCGACGCCGAGAAACTTTTCATGAAATGGATCTAAACTATTATTTCTATATTATGCATATGGTTACAAAGCGCCCATACGGCATGGCACCCCTAAAACCCCTAACACAAAAAAGCTTCCTCAAAGCCACGGCTAAACCCTTAGCCTCTCCCTTGCTTTTATATGCTAGAGCCCTAAACCGTGCTCACCTTAAACACAGACATATCAAACCGTGTCCATAACACCCTAGATACATAATCCTATCTCTTCTGAAAATCAAGGGACCCAAAACCCTTTTGAACACGGGTTTTAACCAAACTCTACCTCTTCCAAGTTATAGACTCCATCCACAACTCCTAACTCAACACGTGATGAAGCCTCCAAGACAGCACCTCCTGTATCTTCATCACGCACCATCACCTTTCGTGTCGAAGCCTATGAGACAGCACCTCCCGTATCTTCTTCACGCATCATCATTGCTCGTGTCGAAGCCTCTTGGACCGCATCGCTCGTAACTTCTCCACGAATCACCACCTTTGATCTCCATGTGCTCCAGCGTGAGCCCAACCACCTCGCATGACATCCTCGACCGCCTGGACCTCAGATCTACACATCCTAGTCTCAGTCCTTCTCGTCACCGACTATGACCGCCTCCATGCTTACCTGCACATCAAAGACCAAAGAAAGTTTTCTCAGCACAAACTCTTCCCAACTTGACCAGCATCAGCACATACACTCGAAACACACCCTTGTCTATCCATAGAACCATCACAAACACCAACCAGGTCGTCCATGACCATAAACTCTATCGCTTTCCAAAACACCAACTTCAGACCATTTATTATGGCCGCTAGCTCATTGAGTACTCGAAAAAGACAAGTACTCAGGAATTTCCATCACTCCGCTCAAAGGAATAGCAAGTATCGCTACCGACTACAGAACCATCGAGTACTGATTTCTACGACTAAATCACCAGATCGCTAAGTCTATGAATACTGGTCTCCAACCATTAACTGCACCATTGATCACTGAGTACTGCACAGACTACCATCTACGAGTACCAAAGCAACAACCATAAATCTCCGACAACCGATCGCTAACCTCGATCATGTAAACCACGACTATCGAGTACTGAGTCCTTCCGAGTACCGCATCCTTCAAGTACTGTTCACCGATCACCGACCACCATGTACCAGCCAGTCATACCACTGGCCTAACACGAGTACTCGAAGTACCCGAAGATAACAAGAGTTAAAGTACTTGAACTGACCATGAAGTTTACGAGTACAGACAATGAAGCCTACAACGACCGATCACAAAGTCTTCAACTTTCGATCGCACAGTCTATGACTACCGATCAAAAAGTCTAAGACCACCGACCAGTAAAGTCTACAACTTTCGACCAGTAAAATCTACAAGTATCGAGTACGACCAGTAAAGTTCACGACTATCGAGTATCGACCAGTAAAGTATTTGATTGTCGACCGGTTACTGTAGTTACGACCATGAAAAGTACTGTAACTACGATCATTGAAAAGTACTGTAGCTATGACCAGTTCACTGGTTAGGATCGAAACTTTCCGATTACCTACGTGGTTGTTCTATTGTGGTCAAAAAGGCCGTAGTCGAAGGTTGCCGTGGTCGAAGCTGGTATAACTCCTGACTAGTCTAATCAAGCAGAGAACGCCGATCAAAAGTCTCTTGGGAAGTTGGTCCGACCACAGAAAACAACTGGTCGAAAATTTTGTTCGACCAAGCTGGTTTGACTATGAGAAACAACTGGTCGAATGTCTAGTCTGGCCTCGCTTGTTCGACCATGAAAGGTAGCTAGTAAAAAATTCTTCCTCATCTTGTCCTTCTTCTCTTTCTTTGCTTTTCTAAAGCAGAATTGAATCAAATGGCTGTCTCTACCATAATAAGTGCATCGATACTTGTCTTGATGAGTGGTCATACCAACTGACTTCACAACACTTAGTTTGGTAGATAACTCTTTTGCAATACCAGTAGATCTAAAGACAATATGTTTAGGCTCAGATTCTACTACAAACTTTCCTGGTTCGAGTACCTTAATAATTTTAACAGGATTGTTCTTAGCATGCTCAATAAAATTAAATCCTAGATCATGTTTTTTCACACTTGTTTTGATTGATCTAGAATCATGTTTAAATTTTTCTTGCTAAAAGAAAATCTCTCCAAAGTAAGACTATGAGGACTCTACTGCGATCAAGAAAGTAAGACAGAACCAATTAAAGAAAGAATATTCAAAGATCAAGTAAAAGCTCGGTGAATCCTTTGATGAGCTGTAGGGGAGGTTCAACAAGATTCTTCATGATCTTCATGTTGTTGGTTTAACATTTTCTAATTTTGAGATGTTGGATGCACTTGGTGTAAAGGTTTGGGGAATAAAGATCACTTCCATCAATTACAATATTATCATGAGTGAGCTTACCATGGATAAGCTCTACTTGAGGTTAAAGATACATGGGATTAACTTTATCTCGCATCTCCCCAAGACAGAGTAGATGGCTGTTGTAGTTGACACTTCTCAAAGTAGCTCTTCAAATTTCTTGGATCTTGGCTCTTTTAGATTTTTATTATCCTCCTTGCATTTTCTGAGTGATGAGCAGCTAGAGAGACTCCCTGAAGATGAATTATCCCTCATATCCACAAAATTTATGAGAGCATATAATAAAGTGAGGAACAAGAGAAGGGATGGCCCTGTCACTTGCTTTGAGTGTGATGAGTTAATTCACATTTGGGCCAAGTGTCCCAAGCTAAAGGGCAAGGAGGATAGACTTTCGAAGGCATCCTTAAGCTTGAGACGCGAAGTGCAAGAAGCCCAACTACCGCAAGTTTGTCAACTAGGTCCTTGCCGCTCTTGAGAATGTCGACATGAGCGATGTGGATTCAGGGACAGAGGATGACTCCCACAGCAAGAAGACCTAGGACTTCACTAGCATGTGCTTTATGGCCAAGGGCAGTGCCAACATTGACTCCTCTGATGAGTCCTATAGTGACCCCGACAATGTTCGGCGTGTGAGGAAGGAGGATGTGCGGCTTATTAACTCTGGCTATTCTCAACACATGATTGTAGATTCTAGATGGTTCTCCTTCCTCGTATGTGCATCAGGCAATGAGTTGATCACGTTTGGGGATGCTTCTATCGGGACAATGATATCAAAAGGCATAGTGTGCATCAACAACAATTTCTTGTTCAAGGATGTCTTTTTAGTAAGTAAGCTAGGGTATAATCTTCTATCTATTTTTTAGCTTCTGATGAGGGTATAGAAGTGAGATTTAATAGTAGAGAGCAGGGTTCAAAATCCCGGCGGTTACCAGTCAGTAACCGCCGGTTACCGTTTTTACCGGTGGAGACGGTAACCGAAAAAACCGGCCGGTATGAATTTTTGATTTTTGAATTTTGACCGGTTTTTCCCGGTTACCGGTTTCAAAACATCTCAAAATTCAAATTTTGATTTTCAAATTATGACCGGTTTTTCTGGTAACCGCCCAGTTACCGTTACCGGCCGCCGACCGGGATTTCTTCCGGTTCCGGTTTTTAGAACCTTAGTGGAGAGTGTAGAGTTCTAGACTCTTGGATGAGTATGTCTTTGAGATCTCTAGGTTTGAGAGGATCTATGATGTTGATTTTAGTATCTCTTTATCTCTAGCCCTAGATGTCTTGTGGCTTCTGACTCTCATAACATAGTGTTGTGGCTTCGTAGGCTTGGACATATAGGTTTCGATCAGTTGACTAGAGTCAGTAGCACGAATCTTATTAGAGAATTGCCTAGGCTTAAGAGTTTTAGAGATCTAGTGTACACACCCTATAGACATGGTAAGATAGTTTTGCTTCTCATCCACCTTTTACTTTAGTGATGATTGATGTGCTTGGACAGCTCTTGCACTTAGATATAGTTGGCCCTTCTACAGTCCAGTCCGCAGAAGGAAAGTGGTTTGTACTTGTCATTATAGATGACTTCTCTAGATATATTTGAGTATATTTTCTAGTTTCTAAGGATGAGGCTTTTGGCTGCTTTAGAGAGTTGGTCCTTAGATTACTAATTGACCTCTTGGGAGCCTTGAGAGCCATTAGGATGACAATGATGCGAGCCCAAAGTGCCCAAGAGCCCAACAGTGCACTCCTTTCATTAATAGGGTGCACAGCAGTTCAATGCAAAGCAAACACGCCATGCAGGTGCACAGAGGCATTGGTTTCGGTCAATGCAGCAAGGGAGGAAGATGTCCACAATACAAACGTCAGATATAAGATCCAAATTCCTGACTTTATGGACCCATCTAGTCCAAGAACGAATTGAAATCTAACTTAAAGAGTTCTGACACCTGCCTCAAAGCAGACTATGCATGGGTGTCTATACATTTCTTTATATACACACATACAACATGGTACAGGAATTATTAATACACACACAACAGGGTACAGGAATTATTAATGAAATAACCAAGCTAACTTAAAACTCATTTGGGGATACCTAATCTGTGCCCGACAAAAATCGGCATGCCTGAGACACAATAGGCCCAACACTCGTTTGCTTTCACCTCATAATAGTGAGTCGAGGTATGAGTAATTATAGAGGCGGCCAAACTGAAGAAGGCTACCGAAGGTCCTATCCCAGACTCCAACGAAAAGTGTGTCTGTGTCAGGGCTGAATGACATACCAGATATCTCACCAAAGAAATCCAGCTCTTGCCTCTTATTATAATCACTTTTGACATCAAAGATGTGAACAAAGTCTGCCGGCTCCGCCATTGACAAGAACTGCCCATCTGATGTGAAGCGAATAGATCTTATAGCACCAAGATTACCTCTCAAGACATGGAGAGACTGCGAGAGATTTCTCACATCCCAAATTCGGCATGTCTTGTCTTGGTTGCCAGTGGCAAATGTCCGACCATCAGGGCTCCAAGCCGATGCAAATGAAAAATCCATGTGACCTTTCATGGAATGAGTAGTCTGCTTCCAGATTATAAAACATTTATTAAATGCATTGATAGATACTCGTAAGATGTTTCCAACATAACTTCTTTGCATGTTGATTTACCTTTCCTGTATTAGCATCAATAAGCAAAGTATCTGGATCATCCCCAACAATGATAACAAGCTTTCCGTTAGGGCTCAATGACATGTGCTGCTTAAAGAAAAGAACATTAAAACTAAATTATAAAATGTAAAATAAATTCAAGAGCGTCACATGATCCTTTATAGCTCACATTTTTTGCTGAATGCTGATGCAGAAGAAATTTATTTTTGTATTATCTAGATAAGATGAGACAATTTGGAAAAAGACAAAATAACATTTTTACAGTTGGCATTGAAATTAGTGAATAATTTGAATTCCAAGGGTGAAGCACCCTGTCTGACCTTATATCCCTTAACAACCAGCAAAGCAAAACCACAGACAAATTCAACAGAGGATGCATACAACAAGGATGGAATCAGGATGTCAACATTCTCTCTAACCTTGTTGTTTACTATCGTCAACAATTCATATCTGCATGTTTTATATAGGCTTGCCAATACCACATTAGCAAAATTACAATTAGCAAATATGTTGTATAAAGATGGCTTTAGAAAAGCATCTCACCAAGATTGAAATTTAATATGTTATATCAAGTTGGTTCTACAAAAAAACTGGACATTTTTTAGGAATGATGGCATTGAAGCGATGCTCCAAATAAAGTACAGAATACCAAAACCCAGGAAAAAATTGGGAACGCAAATAACCGGGCTTACATTCACTGGCCATTCGAAGCGGAAATGCTTATACAACTGGTATCTTTCCATATCG
Source organism: Dendrocalamus latiflorus (assembly GCA_017311315.1). NCBI lineage: Eukaryota > Viridiplantae > Streptophyta > Magnoliopsida > Poales > Poaceae > Dendrocalamus > Dendrocalamus latiflorus. The sequence continues at coordinate 23,752,061 of CM029660.1, forward strand.
TATTCTCTTACACCAGAGTCATTGTTAGATGCAATGAAGTGAAGAGCACCACTGAAAAGATCATTGAGACCAGAGAAAATTAATGTCAGTTTCAATTAAGTTTTGGCAGCAGTTGTTGAGACAAACTGGTTCCCAACATTTTGTCCCAAAAAAATGGGAAACAGTAATCTTGTGGCTGGTTCCCAGCTGGTTTCTTAATCCTTGAAGTATGTTTCACAAGGTTGAATCTTCAACAACCCTGGATGATCATTTACCTAGAAGTATTGAATATCTCCACTGCATTGGTAATTGCATTATCATCATACGTTGTCCTGCAGCAAAAGCTTATTCCTTCCCGATCCAGGTGCTGCATCACATTAACAAAGGTTAACATCAATTAAAATATCAGTATCAGAGTTCACTAACAGATCTCAGCATACTCAAGCTCAACAGTAAATTTAACATGCAGTTAGTTGTTCACAAAATTTGCACATCGACCAACTTCAATAGGAGAAAATCTACTTAAGAGAACATTAATACACATCCCCACCAACAAAACATGAAAGAGGCAATGGGACCTCATCGTATGTAATAAGCCAAATTTTATGATAAATGAGTTCAGAAAGAAAACTAATGGCACACAGTAGCTATTTTAAGGAATGAACACAAGCGCTTGTGTACAATCTGTATCCACAAACATGAGCCATCCCATCAGCCACGGAATTGCGCTGGTCGTGCAGACTGCCGGATTGCACAAGGTGGTAAGCTTACCGCAGTTTCGCGAGGACTGTGCGCAGGGGAGAGGGAGGTAGGGGAAGCGCCCATGGCCCCAAGCTGTCGACGGTGGCACATGTGTAGTCGACAGAGGCTGGTGATCACTGTTAAGGATAGAATAGGAAAGAGATTAGGACTGTTATTTGTTTCCTAATATGCCTTGTATTCCTTCTGTATATCCCCCTTGTATCTCTCTATATATTGCCCTTTGGGCCTCATGAATATATGCACAATATTCATAACATGGTATCAGAGCCTAGGTTAGGGTTAGGGCTCTGACTTTTCTTCCGCTGCCTCTGTTGCCGCCGCGGCCTGGGTCTTCCCGAGCCGCCGCCGCCACCCACCGAGTTGCCGCCGCCATCCGGCCGCTGCTCTTGTTATCACCACTGTCGCTCAGGCGTCACCGTCCGAAGCCGCCGCCGCCGCCGTCTGGACTAAGGACGCCCAAGCGCCGTCAGATCGGATCTAGCGTCGCTAGATCTGATCGGTTGCTGTTGCCGCCGGGACGTCGCCGTCGCCCGCTGCGCCGGTTGCCGCCGTCGCCCGCAGCGCCGGTCGCCTGCTGCGCCGGGTCGCCGCCGTCGCCCGCTGTGCGCCTGCTCCGTGTTCCCCGAGCCCATCCCGGGCTCGATCCGCCGCCGCTGGGCCCATCCGCCGCCGCCGCCGTGGGACACCCTTCGTCGCCGCCGCCGTGGACCACTTGCCGCCGAGGGCCACCCGCCGCCGCCGCCGACGCCGGTCCGCTTCAGTCGCTCTGGAGTTTTCTCTGGAGTTTCTGAGTCTTAGCTCTGGAGGTCTCTCAGTGAAGTGAGCCTTTTATATAGTCTTGTAAAAAAAAAGGCCAAAAAAAAGGCAAAAAAAAAACGTTGTTCTAACCGCCGCGCCGTCCAGCGCCGCCTGTTAGACTTCGTTGCCTTGGTCGCCGCGCCGTCCAGCGCCGCCTACCGATGGCCTCTGTTCCGTCTGCTGCGATCCCATTCTCGGGAACAAAGCTCCATGGAACGAACTACAGATTATGGTCTTCTCTCATGGAGATCACGCTTGATGGTCTTCGCCTTTGGGGACATGTTACCGGTGCTCGTCGTTCTCCGCCACCGCCGGTTCAGCCTCCTCCTAGGCAGTCTACTTCTGTACCTCCTGGAGCAGATGAGGCTACCAAGAAGAAGGCAGAGGCTGATGCTGCTGCTGCTGACGCTGCTGATGAGGCTTTTCAGTATGCCATTGACGCTTTCGAGCGCTGGTGTGCTGATGAGGCCCGTGTTCGTGCTATCCTTGTATTCAGCGTTGACGACTCCATTTAGCCAGATATTGTTGGTCTGCGGTCTACTCGACAGATCTGGGAGTACTTGCGTGAGTGATATCAGCAGAGCAGTGATGCTCAATTCTTTTCGCTTCAGCATGAGTTGGAGACGCTTCGCCAGGGAGATTCTTCCGTCGACGACTTCTTCCGAGCTCTGGCTAGTCTCTGGCGCCAGATAGATGAGCTGGCTTCTCCACTGTGCCAGGAGTGCCACAAAGTTCAGAAGGCGAATCATGATCGCCTTCGTCTTTATGATTTCGTCTGCCATCTTCGCCCAGAGTTTGAGCCTGTCAGAGCTCAGCTGCTGAGCCGCTCGCCACGACCGACTGTCACCGAGGCTCTTTCGACACTTCGGGCTGACGAGCTTCGTCTCGGGCTAGCATCACAGTCCGTTCCGACTGTGCTTGTTGCTCCTTCTTCGACTACATCGACGGTTCCTGCTACGACTACGGTTCCTTCCCAGGTGCCTGTTGCCGCTCCTGCCTTTGCACCAACTGGAGTTCAATGCAACTACTGCAAGAACTTCGGGCATGACTACCAGCGTTGTGCGGTGCGAAAAAAGCGGAATAAGGCGCGTGGGGATGGACGATCCAAGGGGGGCAGGGAGGCCCTTCCTTCACAGGAGGACAGACCAGCTCATCAGGATCTCAGCGAGGTGACTCTGTTCAGCAGCTTTGCCAGGCTCTTCTTCAGCAGCTCTCTCACAGCTCAGCGGGTTCTGCTAGTCTAGCTCAGACGTCTCCCCCAGGTACCTCTTGGGTTCTAGATTCTGGTGCCTCTTTCCACATGACACCAGATTCCGCATCTCTCACTTCAGTAGGACCTCCTGCCCTCCCTATCTCTGTTCAGACTGCTGATGGTACTTCCTTGTCTGTTAGCTGTCAGGGCACTCTTTTGTCCACTGATTTTTCTGTTCCAGCTATTTCTCATGTTCCCCAACTAACCATGCAGCTCCTTTCAGTGGGACAGCTCACTGACCTTGGTTGTAGGGTTGGTTTTGACTCTCACACCTGTTTCGTTCAGGATCGACAGACAGAGACGATACTTGGGACTGGCCGGCGCCGTAGGGATCGTCAGGGTCTCTACATTCTCGACCGTCTTCATCTTCCCTCCGCTTCAGCTGCTCCTACCACGTCTCCTGCCACGTCTACCTCCACTGCCACTGCTGCCACCACCTCTGGAGTTTTTGCGCAGTGGCATCACCGTTTAGGTCACCTGTGTGGGTCTCGTCTTTCGTCATTAGTTCGTCAGGGTGTCCTTGGACGTGTTACTGTTGACACGTCCATGTTTTGTCGAGGTTGTAAGCTGGGCAAGCAGCTACAACTTCCTTATCATTCTAGTGAGTCATTGTCTTCTCGTCCTTTTGATTTAGTTCATTCAGATGTATGGGGACCTGCGCCTATTATCTCTAAAGGCGGGTATAAATTCTATGTTATTTTCATTGATGACTATTCCCGTTTTACTTGGCTTTTCCCTATGTCTAATCGTGATCAGTTTCTTGCGATCTATCGTAGCTTTGCCATGATGGTTCGTACTCAGTTTGAGTCCTCTATTCGTACTTTTCGTTGTGATTCTGCTGGTGAGTATTGTTCTAGTGCGTTCAGACAATTTCTTTCTGAGCAGGGCACTCTTTACCAGTCTTCTTGCCCTGGTGCCCATGCTCAGAATGGGGTTGCTGAATGCAAGCATCGTCATCTGATTGAGACTGCTTGCACCCTTCTTGCTTCTCATGTTCCACCACAGTTCTGGGCTGAGGCTGTTTCTACGGCTGTCTATCTCATTAATATGCAGCCTTCCACTGCTCTTAAGGATGTCAGTCCTATAGAGCGTCTCTACTCTAGAGCCCCCCAGTACGATCACCTTCGTGTTTTTGGCTGCACCTGTTTTGTCCTGCTGCCACCTCGTGAGCGCACTAAACTGACAGCCCAGTCAGTCGAGTGTGTGTTTCTTGGGTACAGTTCTGAGCATAAGGGTTATCGTTGCTATGATCCTTCTACTCAACGGATTAGGATCTCACGAGATGTTGTCTTTGACGAATCTCGACCTTTCTTCTATCGAGATTCGGCTCTCCCACTGCTTCCACTATCGAGACGATCTCATGGTTCTCTCCCTGACTCCTCACCCATTTCCCCCCTTTCCCCGCCTTCGGTATCTTCACCTCCTGTGTTGCCTCCTGCAGCACCACCTCCTGCTCCTATGGCACCACCGTCTCGTTTCTCTGAGCACTACTCCAGACGTCATCGTCCTTCACCAGATCCCTCTCCTGGTCTTTTGCCGACACCGACATCTGATTCATCTGATGATACTCCTCGTTACGCTCTTCGTGACCGGGCAACCATTCGGCCTCCTGATCGTCTTGGTTTTACTTCGATAGCTCATGCTCTCTCTGTCACTGAGCCTAGTTCTTATCGTGAGGCTGCTTCTCATTCTGAGTGGCAGCTCGCTATGGCAGAGGAGCTTGATGCGCTTTGTCGTACGGAGACTTGGGATATTGTCCCGACACCTGTGCACGCTCGTCCTATCACGTGCAAGTGGGTGTACAAGATTAAGACCAGGTCTGACGGTACTATCGAGCGCTACAAGGCTCGTCTTGTGGCTCGTGGCTTTCAGTAGGAGTATGGTCGAGATTACGATGAGACATTTGCTCCTGTTGCTCATATGACCACTGTTCGCACTCTTGTTGCGGTTGCTTCTGTTCGCCGGTGGTCTATCTCTCAGCTGGATGTTAAGAATGCCTTTCTTAATGGCGTCTTGCATGAGGAGGTTTACATGCAGCCACCACCCGGGTATTCTGTTCCAGCTGGTCATGTCTGTCGTCTTCGTCGTGCTCTTTATGGTCTCAAACAGGCCCCTCGTGCCTGGTTTGCGCGTTTTACCTCAGTGATCACCGATGTCGGTTTCACTATCAGTGCCCATGATCCTGCTCTATTTATCCATGTCTCACCTCGCGGTAGGACACTGCTTCTTCTATATGTGGATGATATGCTCATTACTGGTGACGATCCCTCGTTCATTGCATATGTGAAGAAGCATCTCAGTGAGCAGTTTCTGATGACTGATCTTGGCTTGCTTACATACTTTCTTGGGATTGAGGTTTCTGTCACGCCTGAGGGTTACTATCTCTCCCAACAGAAGTATGTCCAGGATCTTCTTGATCGATCTGGTCTGACTGATACTCGCACTGCTGAGACTCCTATGGAGCTCTCTCTTCAGCTTCGTGCTACTGATGGTGATCCTCTTGAGGATCCTACTCGGTATCGCCATCTTGTTGGCAGTTTGGTATATCTTGTGAGCACTCGTCCTGATATTGCTCATGCTGTTCATATCTTGAGTCAGTTCATGGCTTGTCCTACTCATCTTCACTACAGTCATCTTCTTCGTGTTCTTCGCTATTTGTGTGGGACCATCTCTCGTCGCTTGTTTTTCCCTAGCTCCACCTCACTCCAGCTTCAGGCGTACTCTGATGCGACCTGGGCTAGTGATCCTTCTAATCGTCGTTCTCTTTCTGCTTACTGTGTTTTTCTTGGCTCTTTCCTGATTGCCTGGAAGACAAAGAAGCAGACTGCAGTTTCCCGTTCGAGTGCAGAGGCTGAGTTGAGAGCTATGGCAGCTGTGACAGCAGAGATTACTTGGTTGAGATGGCTACTTGCAGATTTTGGTGTACCTATGAGGGGACCTAAAATTCTTATGACTGACAGTACAGGAGCTATCAGTATTGCCCGTGATCCAGTGAAGCATGAGCTCACCAAGCACATTGGTGTGGATGCTTCATACACTCGCTCTCAGGTGCAGGAGGGTGTACTTGCTCTTCAGTTTGTGTCCTCAGAGTTACAAATTGCTGACTTCTTCACGAAGCCACAGACTAGGGCACAACATTTGTATTTTCTCTCCAAACTCAGTGTGTGTGATCCACCATGAGTTTGAGGGGGTATTAAGGATAGAATAGGAAAGAGATTAGGACTATTATTTGTTTCCTTCTGTATATCCCCCTTGTATCTCTATATATATTGCCCTTTGGGCCTCATGAATATATGCACAATATTCATAACAATCACCACTTTTTCCCAACGGAAATCAGTGAGTCCCACAAACTCAGAATCTAGGCGGCTGGTGCTCAAAAGTGGGTGGCAATGGCAGGGGGGACAATGCTGGCCACGGGATCAATGGAAGGCGGTAGGCGGGGTCAGAGGGTGATCAATGATGAGGTCGAGAGGCAAGTTAAGTTTTAAGGGTAGCAGGGCAACAGACAAGGGGGAGGCGGCCAAGTAGTGAAGCAGTGGTGGGTGGTGGTGAGTCTGGGTAAGCAAGGCAAGAGAACAGGGTATGGACCATATGTTGGGAAAAACCAGCAGTTACCGGAAAAACCGGTGGGAACCGGGAGGAAAAAACCACCCAAATTTTTTCAAATTTAAATTAAATTTATGATTGCATAATGCACTTCCTAGATTGGTTTAGACCCTTTTTGTGCTAAATTACCTATTGTATGAGCTAACTATACTTCAATTATTGTACTCCTAAGTCCCAATATTTTTTAGACAATCTAGCCTATCTAATACATGCTAGTTGGAATCTTAGAAAGGACCTTGGGTAGCATGTGCAGTAGGGAATCCTGGAAAGCACCTTGATGGCTTGGACTGACTCTTACAGCACTACAGTAGTAAAGAAAAAGCAGCAGCAGCAAGGAGAGGAGCAGCAGTAGCACCAAGGTAGGGGAGAAGAGCAGCAGCAGCAAGCAAAGAACACGAAGGGCAGCAGCAGCTAGATCTGTGAGTTTCTCTCCCATCTCTTTTACTCTTGCAAATAGTTATGGAAAATCAGTCCCATGAGCTAGAGTGTCATTTCCAAATGGCTTGCTAGGGTATATTAAGTTTTCTTCTTCTTTTCCTTAAAATCAGTTATGGAAAATCAGTCCCATGTGCAGATAAATTTTAAAAACAAATTACATTAGTTCCTGAACAAATCTGAACCAGTATATTTCTATCCAGCAATCATAAATAAAGTTAGACATGGAATAGAGATAGAGATGTAGATCCTTTTGGAGATCTCATTAATACCACTATATACGATAGAGCATGATACTAGGAATAAAGATAGAGATGTAGATCTTTTTGGAGATCTTGTTAATGCCACTATATGTACTACAGAGCAAACCCAATCCATGAGTGGCTTGATAGCAGTGTTACCAGGACTCGCGTGTTCAAAAAAATTTCGGCGCGTCAACACGGCAGGATGCGTGGAAGGACCCAGGGCGTGGCGGAGATTCCGGAGGGGATAGCGGTGGGCGACGGCCTGGCGGCGGGGCTGCAGCCCTTGGCGGCGTGCGGGCGCCGTGAGGGCAGGGCAGAAGGCGTGCCAAAAGGGATCCAGGTAAGCCCTGCAACAATCGTTGCTTTGCTTGCTTATTCTCATGACAATTGGGGGGTATTTATCCTCCCCTTACAAAGCAATCCAAATCCTATTCTCAAAGCAAATCCAAATCCTACTCTGTTACGGATAGCAAAACGACTCTAATAAGGATCGATCTATGGCCTAGTGACCGGCTTGGACTCCTCCCTGCGTGCGTGGCCTGCGTGTATAGGTGATGCCGGTCATAACATCTCTCCCTGCCTCCGCAAACAGCTCGTCCTCGAGCTGAACGTCGGGGTAGTTCTCCTGAAAATGTAGCAGCTGCTCCCAGGTGGCGTCGTCGGCGGACATCCCACGCCACTGTACCAAGACGTACCAGACACCGCGGCGAAGCTGGGCGCGCAGGATGTGCTCCGGGGTAGGCAGCAGCCTGCCGTTGTGCGTAGGCGGCACTGGAGGTGGCGTCGGCGGAGGGTCGCCGTGGAAGGGTTTAAGCAGCCCCACATGGAAAACATCATGGAGCCTGGCGCCCTCCGGAAGTTGGAGACGGTAGGCCACCTGTCCGATCCGCTCCATGACTCGGAATGGCCCTGCGTAGCGTGGTCCCAGCTTTCCCTTGGGCCGGGGCTCCAATGTTTGTGCTGGTCGGTGTAGTAAGCGCAACCACACCCAGTCGCCCACCGCAAACTCCAAATCACGGTGGTGGTCGTCGTAGTAGCGCTTGGCATACTGTTGTGCTTGGAGGAGGCGTTCGCGAACCATCGCAAGAAAGTCATCACGGTTGCGCAGGAGGGTGTCCACCGTGTCAGTCCTGGCGGCTCCGGCCGTGTACGGCAGCAGCGGTGGAGGAGGCCGACCGTAGACCACCTGGAATGGAGTGGTGCGCAGTGTGGTGTGGAACGAAGTATTGTAGCAATACTCCGCCCACGGCAGCCAGTCAACCCAAGCGCGAGGCCTGTCACCTGTGACACAGCGGAGGTACATGGCGATGACCTTGTTGACGACCTCGGACTGGCCGTCTGTTTGAGGGTGAAAGGCTGTGCTCATCCGGAGTTTGACGCCAGCCAGTCTGAAGAGGTCACGCCACATGTGGCCAGTGAAGACCGGGTCACGGTCGCTGACGATGGAGGTGGGGAACCCGTGGAGGCGGACGATCTCGTCGAAGAAGGCCCTGGCGACGGATGTGGCGGAGTATGGGTGGCCGAGCGCGATGAAGTGAGCGTACTTGGAGAAACGGTCGACGACGGTGAGGATCACGGACTTTCCGTGTACCTTCGGCAAACCCTCGATGAAGTCCATCGAGATGTCAGCCCACACTTGGGATGGTACGTCGAGGGGCTGCAAGAGGCCAGCCGGCTGCAGGGTCTCCGTCTTGTTGCGCTGGCAAGTGAGGCAGGAGCGTACATAGTCCTGTACAAGCGCCTTGTCGCCGGGGATGTAGAAGTCTGCCCTCATTCGTTGTAGTGTCTTCTGGATGCCCTCGTGGCTTGCCGCATGAGCCAGAGATAGCACCTGGTTGCGCAAGTCGTGTTGTGCTGGCACGAAGATGCGTGATCCGTAGAGCAGGAGTCCGTCGGCCGTGCGCCATGGCTCCCCAATGGTGCCGTCCTGGAGCTGCAGTTGGAGCCCGCGCGCCTCCTCGTCGGTGGCCGTCGCGGCGCGGATCTCGTCGAAGAGGTGGAAGGAGGGCCCCGAGATAGCATGGAGTGTGGCTGAGTCTGAGTCGCGGCGTGAGAGGGCGTCTGCTACCGTGTTGAGGCGCCCGGGGCGGTATTCCACCGTGAAATCGAAGCCGAATAGCTTGCTAATCCACTGGTGCTGCGGAATTGTCGAGAGGCGCTGGTCTAGCAGAAACTTGAGGCTGAAGTGGTCGGTGCGGATGAGGAAGCGGCGTCCCCACAGGTATGGACGCCAGTGCCGAACAGCCTGCACGAGGCCTATGAGCTCCCGCTCATATGCCGCCAGCTTGAGGTGGCGGGCAGCAAACGGTCGGCTGAAGAATGCGAGGGCTCCGGCATCCTGGTGGAGGACGGCGCCAAAGCCAGCGCCCGAGGCATCGCAGTCGACGATGAACAGCTGGTCAAAGACAGGCATCTGCAGGACCGGTCCCGTTGTCAGGGCGTGCTTCAATGCCTGGAATGCTGCTGCGGCCTCGTCTGACCAGGTGAAAGCGTCCTTTCGCAGGAGCTTTGTCAGTGGTGCCGCTATTGTGCCGAAGTCTCGGATGAACTTCCGGTAGTAACCAGCGAGGCCCAGGAACCCGCGCAAACCCCGGGTCGAGCGGGGCACCGGCCAGGAGGCAATGGCGGCCACCTTATCGCTGTCCATGGCGACGCCATCGGCGGAGATGACATGGCCGAGGTAAGCGACTGAAGACGCCCCGAAAGAGCACTTGGAGCGCTTGAGGTGCAAGGAGTGAGCGCGGAGTGCGTCGAAGACGAGGCGGACATGCTGCAAATGCTCGGACCACGACGAGCTGTAGATGAGTATGTCGTCGAAGAACACGAGCACGAACCGACGGAGGAAGGGACGGAGGACGTCGTTCATAAGGGCCTGGAACGTAGCCGGCGCGTTGGACAGGCCGAAGGGCATAACGAGGAACTCGAAGTGGCCGTGGTGAGTGCGGAAAGCCGTCTTCTCGATGTCGTCCGGGTGCATGCGCACCTGGTGGTAGCCGGAACGGAGGTCCAGCTTGGTGAAGTACCGGGCGCCATGGAGCTCGTCGAGAAGCTCGTCAACCACCGGTATTGGGAACTTATCTTTGGAGGTCTTGTCGTTCAGCGCACGGTAGTCGATGCAGAACCGCCAGGAGTTGTCCGCCTTCTTGACCAAAAGCACCGGCGCGGAGAACGGCGAGGTGCTTGGCCGGATGATGCCCTGCTCCAGCATGGCGGCACACTGGCGTTCCAGCTCGTCCTTCTGCAGCTGAGGGTAGTGGTAGGGGCGGACGGCCACCGGCGCAGTGCCCGGCAAGAGGTGGATGCGGTGGTCGTAGGGTCGTGCCGGTGGAAGGCCCCTTGGCTCCTCGAAAACCCTGCTGTATTGGTGCAGAAGGTGATCCAAGAGGGGTTGCGGTGGCGCCCCGGTGATGGCGCGAAGAGCCGGCTGTGGGATGTCATCACGGGGGGATCCAAGGCCCTTCCAGAACACTCGCCTGTCGCCCCTCCAAAACGCCATGCAGAGGTCCTCGAAATCCCAAAGGATGGGTCCCAGGGTTCGGAGAAAGTCAACACCGAGGACGAGGTCGAAACCGCCCAGGTTGATGCCGTAGCAGCTGATGGAGAAGTCCTCGGGCCCGATACTCATGGCGACGTTGCGGGCCACGCCCTTGCAGGGAACCCGGTCGCCATTGGCCACCGCCACGCGCATATTGGCACTGTCCGATGTCTCCAGATGGAGTTGGCGCAGGGCCTCGGCGTTGATGAAATTGTGGGTGGAGCCGGAGTCAAGCAACGCCAGAAGCCGGTGGCCGTGGATATTGACGTGGAGATGCATGGTGTCCTCCGTGCGGATGCCGGCGATCGCATGAAGGGATACCACCGGCAAGTCAGACGTGGCCTCGTCCACCGCCGCACCTCCCGCGTCGTCAGCCGTATCGTCGTCCAGAAAATCGGTCACCTCAATGAAGAACAGCCGCTGGCACTTGTGGCCGCGGACGTACTGCTCGTCACAGTTGTAGCAGAGTCCCAGCCGGCGTCGGTCGGCCAACTCGGCCGGGGAGAGGCGGCGGAATGGACGTGGCGCGGTCGGCAGTGCTGCGGCTGCAGGCGAAGTCGGCGGCATCAGGGCTGGTGCGGCCGAGGGTGTAGCGGCGGCCCGCTGCGGCGTAGGAAGGGCCAGCGGTGGACACTGGAGGGGGCGGGGCGGCCGTTGCAGCGACGCTGGTGTTGTCTCGGCGCGGCGCTCATATGCCCGCGCAAGGTGCATTGCCGTCTGCAGATCACGGGGCTCACGTAGTTCAACGTCGATCTTGATATGTTCCGGGAGGCCGCCGGTAAACAGCTCCACCTTCTGGATTGGCGTCAACTGCGGTGCGTGACATAGAAGCGCATTGAAGCGTTCTTGATAGTCCTGGACGGTGGATAAGAAAGGTAGCCGGGCGAGCTCCGCCAGGCGATTGGAGCGGATTGGCGGCCCGAAGCGGAGATGGCATAACTCCTTGAAGCGCTCCCAGGAGGGCATGCCCTCGTCCTGTTCCAAGGCATAGTACCATGTCTGGGCGGCGCCCGTGAGATGGTACGAGGCGAGCCACACGCGATCTGAAGCCAAAGTGCGCTGTCCACGGAAGAATTGTTCGCACCGATTGAGCCAATTGAGAGGATCCTCCTTGCCGTCGAAGGTGGGAAAATCAAGCTTGTGGAAGCGAGGGGCGCCCAGGCCGGAACCGGTACCGCCTGATGCTATTTCCGACTCGGCCGGCCCGGATGGCTTTATAAGGTGCGGTCCCGTGGAATGCATCGGGAGCTCCGGCCCAGTTGGAAATGGGGGAATCGGCGACGGCGAGTGGGGAAACGGGATTTGGTGGATGGGGATTGGCAGGGTGGCAGCGGCGGGAAGGGTGGATGGGGAGCTGGCGATGGAGGCGGCGGTGGTGGGCGTCGGCGGCCGGGACTCCAAGACCTCCAGCCGCGCGGAGAGGGATGTCAACTGCTGGGAGATCTCGGACAGCATCTTGGTGACGGAATCGGCCGGCGGCGGCGGCATCTCCTTCGGCTGCTTGCCGCCTTCCTCGCCTGGCATCGTGAGATCGGGCGACGGCGGCGGTGTCTCCTCCGGCTGCTCGCCGTCTTCCTCGCCTGGCAACTCTGATACCAGATTGGAAGGACCCAGGGCGTGGCGGAGATTCCGGAGGGGATAGCGGTGGGCGACGGCCTGGCGGCGGGGCTGCAGCCCTTGGCGGCGTGCGGGCGCCGTGAGGGCAGGGCAGAAGGCGTGCCAAAAGGGATCCAGGTAAGCCCTGCAACAATCGTTGCTTTGCTTGCTTATTCTCATGACAATTGGGGGGTATTTATCCTCCCCTTACAAAGCAATCCAAATCCTATTCTCAAAGCAAATCCAAATCCTACTCTGTTACGGATAGCAAAACGACTCTAATAAGGATCGATCTATGGCCTAGTGACCGGCTTGGACTCCTCCCTGCGTGCGTGGCCTGCGTGTATAGGTGATGCCGGTCATAACAATGCGTCTCCGACACCTCTTCCTGTGTCACCGACAAGGTGGTGCATGGAGTGGTGGCGCTGGAGGAGGAAGTCACTAGAGGGAAGACGCCAGCACGGGGAGAAGAGCAAGGGCCCGCATAGGGGACGGCCGGGGGCCAGCGCAGGGGCGGCGCAAAGGCAGGGCAGCCGAAGATCAATTGGGGGGAGGCAGTGCAAGGTAAGCCGACCAAAGATGGTGCTAGATGGAGCCAAAATTGACGGAAGGCAAGAGGGAGGAGGAAGTCATGGGAGCAGTTGGCAGCAAAGCCAAGAAGAAGGAAACAGGGAGTTCGGCTGGAGGAGGAGAAAAACAAGGGAAAAGCAATGGGAGAGGAAGCGCACAGGAAGAAGTATTAGGGAACGTAAGAGGGAGAAGAACGGAGAGAATAGATAAGGAGAGAGAGAAGCTAGTGAATCAATTCATTGTGTGAGATCTAATTGTACCTACTATTGTGTGAGACCAGCGCTTGAATATGTCATACATGTGGGCCCTAATACATAAGTGTATGAGTATATTGGTTTGAATATGTCCTTGGTGGGTTTGGTTTGTTGTCAATTTCTTTTAGTTGTTGCTTCTTTTTGGCTTGGACTGTTTGATATGGCTACGTCTACTTGAGACCGGGAACTTGGAAGATGGTTGTTTTGTTGCTAGTTCCTTTTGGAGGCCATTTTTGTTAAGAAATTAGAAATTACATATGGCTCTTACATATTACATTTTACTAGTTCTATTTCTTTTGAATATTAGATATTTATATATAGAAAGTTAGAGGCTTGGAAGATGAAAGTATGGACTATATTTTGGAATTTCTGTCTTTCTTTGAATGTAAGCAATCAACAATGAGATGATCCAAATCTCTTATTCAGTATTTAGTATTCACTGTGAGTATGCCATTGCTTGCTTGCTTTGTAATTGTTCAGTCAAATGCCTAGTCTTGAATCACATAATCTTACCTATTGTTTTTTATTTCCTATCATTTTTATGATAAAATATATTTATATTAGGCGAATCCCAGAATCTTATTTTCTAAAATTTGCCGAATTGGACACCCGAATCCGAATCGGACTCTGGTACCCGTATCCAAGTCCTGGTAACACTGTTTGATAGCTCCATGAGCCAATCGGATAATGCCATCCTTGGTAATCAACTGGATAAAGCACTAGATGATCAACCGTTGAAGCAATAGACAAAGAAAATTATTGGCAAGAGTCATGTTGGGAAAAAAAATTGTAGCCAACCAACTAAAATTTTGGCTTGAGACTTTGCCTCACTTACACAAACAAGGAAACAAATGGCTGATAAAAAGAAAAAGGTCATTGAGGAGGATATTGTGGGAAGCGATGAAGAAACAGGAAGTTCGCCATCTGATGAAGTGGAGTACCAAGAGTCTGGTGATAGTAGCTCTTCGTCGTCCGATGATGGTGGGATAGCTCATGGAGTATAAGACCAACAAAACACATGTCAACCATTGGAATTCACCTACGAGAAAAATTTCACGCATGCTGCCCAGGTTGAAGAACATGGTTGTGCTTCAAGAACAGTCAATAAGACCTACAGGAGGGCTAAGAAATGCCAACAAGATCATTCTCAACTCAAGACTCTTCTTCCTATGAATCCTATGGTCGCTCAAAGTCTATTCGGACTTATGGACGTTGAGATACTAACATGTTACTTTCTGGTGATAATTCTCATTCGTCCTCAGACATTTCTTCTCATCCTACTTACCATTATAAAAATCAAGCAAATGCAATAAGTGATTACCAGTGTGTAGAACCTGCATATTACCAACTAATTTATAATCATTAGGTAGAATATGCCCATCAAACATACAATCAGATCAATACAAGGCCCACCTAGCTCAATCTGAAGGACTTGTCCTAATTAATAACAATAAGTACATTACACAACCTTTGCGTTTCTCGACAATGTATTGGTATGAATTGCTACTCCATTATTGTTTTTAGTATGCTAGTCAAGTTATCATTTATTACCATTAACTTATGTTTTTATTATTTTAGATGCTTTAGAACACTTGGACAAGAGGGCTTCACTAGATAGTCAAGTTAGTAAGGAGGACTTTTTATGTACAACATCAGACTCATTACAAATTTCTAACTAGACATCAAGCTCCTTATGTATCAAGCTTATTACTTCATTAGACACTTTCTAATTAATATTTCTATTATTCCAATTGCTAAGTACCCATAACAGGTTTTCTTTGCCATGTCCCGGTTGGTAGCAGCTTCTCCGGTTGTTGTAGTAGTTTTTCTAGTTTTGTCGGTTTTAAAAGAGCCCCAATTCAATTTTTAATATTCAAATTTCAATCGGTTTTTTGCCGTCTTTCCGATTACCAACCAGTTACCGTTATCGGCCACTGGGCAGGTTTTCCTTCGGTTCCGAGATTTGTATCCTTGACCATATGGAAGCATGGCGGAGTCACTAGCTCTGTGGGGTGGGGCAGGGTAGGGTCACTGGCATGGCGAGATGCAGACATCCACAAGTATCGCTATCCACGGGCATGTGCAAGATAGAACTCCAAAATTTCATGGGATGAGTTTAAAACAAAGTACGGAAACCTTACTTTGCATATTAGCTCTCCTTGGAAACCACCTGCTACTAGCAAATTATCCTTGACTGCCAACGTACTAACTTGAGTTTGAGAAAAACCCTCTAGTAAACTTCCTGGGTGCTTCTGCAATAAGATAATGCAATAGCATTAATACAGGTAGAGTAACCAATGCAAAATAAGAGGGAGAATTAAGCAGGAATTATCCCCCACCTCACTTGGTGCAACATGTCCTTGGACATTCATAATTTCTGTGTCCACACCACTCAAGGCTGACCAATGAAGCACCGAGTAATGAGACATTAGGTAGACATCATGCTTCGATGTGGCCCATACTAAATTTCTAAGCTGCAGGCATAAATTAAGTCAATTGTTTTCTTATTTAACATTTATGCATCAGAAGCAAAACAAAGCAGCATCAACCAAGACTGACAACAATCAGCCTCCATATTTTATTTAACCAATTGAAATTAAATTGGAGTCATAACATTATCACAGAATCATGAAACAGATTGATCCTTGAACAGGCTAAGCCATTCTTTCAGTAAACTTTTCTCAATGATAATATGCAGGGTGAATTGTAGATGGATGTAACCAAGTCAAATAAAGTCCAAAGTTTCATAATTAATTATTTCTATTTTTTCAGCCAGTCAATCCTTTGTGGTGTACAACATCCCATAATAGGCAGAATAAGAACTTAAGACACACCCAATAATCGAATATACACTAGGTACTCCTTCGATTGGTTATTTCCAGCCCAATCAATCTACAAAATTCCTTCTTGAAGGTAAGTGGGATCAGGCTCCAAGATATTGTTTGTGTGAACCAGACTTCGATCCAAACATTTGAACTTTTACAGGTGACTTTGAGAAACTGCATAAGCAGCTTTGGCATTATCATGGCCCTCGTAGCCAGCAATAAATGTCTGGCTTACATAAATAGATGTTGCTTGGATTGGTATTGTGCAATTGATGCCCATGCAATGTGTGTATGCGTGCGTGCACGCGCACACGTGTGTAATTGTGGTATTTATGGGCATATGATTTTTAGTACTACATATTTACGGTTAAATATGGAAAAGTTTTCTGTTACAATTTTTCAAAGTAAGTTTTAGAGTCCTTTTTAGTTACCGTCATGTTCGGTTAGCAATACACAAGTCAACATTCCAAAGAACACAACAAAAGCAAAATGGCAACATGCAGTTAGATGAAAACTTGGATATTGTTTAGATAAAAATAATACCCACCATTTAGGCAAAGTTCTAGTGAAAAGTGATGATTCAATGCTCCTTAGTGGTCTCAACTCTTAAGTGCCCATATAGATATATGTGGAAGAATATATAAAATTTCCATAGTCTTCTAACCCCAGTAATCTGGTTATGCAAATTCTATAAACCAACAGGCAGTGAAGGTTTATATTGTTAAGGATAGAATAGGATTGTTATTTATTTCGTTATATGCCTTGGTTTTCTTATATGTATATGGCATATTCCTCTATATATCCCCTTGTACTCTATATATATATTGCCCTTTAGGCCTCATGAATATACACATAATATTCATGACATGGTATCAGAACTAGCGCTCTGACCTTGTTCTTCCGCTGCTCCGCCGCCGCTGCCACCCGGGCTACCTTCGCCTAAGCCGTTGCCGCCGCCCGGGCCGCCGTCGCCCAAGCCGCCGCTAGATCTGGCCATCGCCAGATCCGGCGCTTCCCAAGCCACCTCTGCCCGTGCCGCCGCCGCCCGGGCCGCTGTCGCCCGAGACGCCGCCAAATCCGGCCAGATCGGCGCTTCCCGGGCCACCTTCGCTCGAGCCGCCGCCGCCACCCGGGCCCCCATAGCCCGAGCCGCAGCCAGATCCGGCCAGATCCGGTGCTTCCATGCGCCGATCCATCGTTGCCGTCATCGCCGCCGGGCCGCTGCTTCGTTGGTATCCCGCTCCGCCGCCCGCTTCGGCCGACGCGAAGAAGCGAGTGAGTGAGCGACCCAAGCCACCCGTTCGTTTTTTTGTAGTTTTGTAAAAAAAAGATATAACATTGTTCTAACCACCGCGCCGTCCAGCGCCGCCTGTTAGACTTCGTTGCCTTGATCGTCGCGCCGTCCAGCGCTGCCTATCGATGGCTTCCATTCCATCTGCTGCGATCCCATTCTCGGAAATAAACCTCCATGAAACGAACTATAGGTTATGGTCTTCTCTCATGAAGATCACGTTTGATGGTCTTCGCCTTTGGGAACGTCACCGGTGCACGCCCTTCCCCGCCACCACTGGTTCAGCCTCCTCCTAGGCAGTCTACTTCTGCACCTACTAGTGCAGATGAGGCTGCCAAGAAGGAGGCAAAGGTTGCTGCTGATGTTGCTGATGAGGCTTTTCAGTATGCCATTGATGCTTTTGAGCGCTGGTGTGTTAACGAGACCCGTGTTTGTGCCATCCTGGACAAAAGGGGGGTGGGCGACAAAAGGGGGGCAAGGAGGCCCTTCCTTCACAGGAGGACAGACCAGCTCATCAGTTTCTGCTCAGAAAGGTGACCCTGTTCAGCAGCTCTGCCAGGTTCTACTTCAGTAGCTCTCTCACAGCTCAGCAGGTTCTGCCAGTCTAGCTCAGACATCTCCTCCAGGTACTTCTTGGGTTCTAGATTCTAGTGCCTCCTTTCACATGACACCGGACTCCACATCTCTCACTTCAGTAGGACCTTCTGCTTTTCCTATCACTGTTCAGACAGCTGACGGTACTTCCTTGTCTGTCAGCTGTCCGGGCATTATTTTGTCCACTGATTTTTCTGTTTCAGCTGTTTCTCATGTTCCTCAGCTTACCATGCAGCTTCTTTCGGTGGAACAGCTCACTGATCGTGGTTGTAGGGTTGTTTTTCACTCACACATGTTTCGTCCAGGATCGACAGACAGGGACGGTACTTGGGACTGGCCAGCGCCGTAGGGATCGTCAGGGTCTCTACATTCTCGACCGCCTCCGCCTTCCGTCCACTTTAGTTGCTCCTGCTACGTCTACCTCTACCGCCACTGCTGCCACCACCTCGGAGCTTTTGCGCAGTTGCATCATCGTTTCGAATACCTGTGTGGGTCCCGTCTTCCTTCATTAGTTCGTTAGGGTGTTCTTGGACGTATTACTGTTGACACGTTAATGTTTTGTCAGGGTTGTAAGCTGGGCAAGCAGCTACAACTTCCTTATCTTCTAGTGAGTCCATGTCTTCTCGTCCTTTTGATTTAGTTCATTCAGATGTATGGGGACCTGCGCCTATTATCTCAAAAGGCGGGCATAAATTCTAGATGATTATTCCCGTTTCACTTAGCATTTCCCTATGTCTAATCGTGGTCAGTTTCTTGCGATCTATCGTAGCTTTGCCACAATGGTTCGTACTCAGTTTGAGTCCTCTATCCATACTTTTCGCTGTGATTGTGCTGGAGAGTATTGTTCTGATGCTTTCAGACAATTTCTTTCTAAGCAGGCACTTTTTACCAGACTTCTTGTCCTGATGCCCATACTCAGAATGGGGTGGCTGAACGCAAGCATCGTCATCTGCTTGAGACTGCTCGCACTCTTCTTCTTTCTTCTCACATTCCACCACAGTTTTGGGCGGATGTTGTTTCTACGGCTGCATATCTCATTAATATGCAGCCTTCCACTGCTCTTAAGGATGTCAATCCTATAGAGCATCTCTACTCTAGAGTCCCCCAGTACAGTCACTTTCGTGTTTTTGGCTGCACCTGTTTTGTCCTGCTGCAGCCTCGTGAGCACACCAAACTGTCAGCCCAGTCAGTTAAGTATGTGCTCCTTGGGGTACAATTCTGAGCATAAGGGTTATCGCTGCCATGATCCTTCTGCTCGACGGATTAGGATCTCACGAGACATTGTCTTTGATGAATCTCGACCTTTCTTCTATCGAGATTCAGCTCCTCGTCCTGCTTCCACCATTGAGATGATCTCTTAGTTGTCACTCCCTTACTCTTCACCCATTTCTCCTCTTTCACAACCTTTCTCCAGCCTGTCTCCTGTGGTTCCTTCTGTACCTTCCCCTCCTGTGTTGCCTTCTGCAGCACCGCCTCTTCCTCCTATAACACCACTGTCTCGTTTCTCTGGGGTGCACTACTCCAGACGTCCTCATCCTTCACCAGACTCATCTTCTAGTATTTTGCTGACGCCGACGTCTAATTCCTCTAATGATGCTCCTCGTTACGCCCTTCGTGACCGGACATCCCTTCGACCTCTTGATCGTCTTGGTTTTACTTCGACTGCTCATGCTCTCTCTGTCATTGAGCCCAGCTCTTATCGTGAGGCTGCTTCTCATTCTGAGTTGCAGCTCGCTATGGCAGAGGAGCTTGATGCTCTTAGGCGAACGGAGACTTAGGATATTATACCGACACCTGTGTATGCTCGTCCTATCACATGCAAGTGGGTGTACAAGATTAAGATCAGGCCTGATGGTACTATTGAGCGCTACAAGGCTCGTCTTGTGGCTCATGGCTTCCAGCAGGAGTATGGTCGTAATTACGATGAGACGTTTGCCCTTGTTGCCTATATGACCACCGTTCGCACTCTTGTTGTGGTTGCTTCTGTTCGCCGGTGGTCTATCTCTCAATTGGATGTTAAGAATGTCTTTCCTAATGGTGTTTTGCATGAGGAGGTTTACATGCAGCCACCACCTGGGTATTCTATTCCAGCTAGCCATGTTTGTCGTATTCGTCGTGCTCTTTATGGTCTTAAACAGTCCCCTCGTGCCTGGTTTGCGCGTTTCACCTCAGTGATTACCGCTGCTGGTTTCACTGTCAGTGCCCATGATCCTGCTCTTTTTGTCCATATCTCACATCGAGGTAAGACACTACTTTTATATGTGGATGATATGCTCATTACTGGCGATGATTCCTCATTCATCACATATGTGAAGAAGCATCTCAATGAACAGTTTCTGATAACTGATCTTGGTTTACTTACGTACTGAGTTTGTGCCATCAGAGTTATAGCTTGCTAACTTCTTCACGAAGTCCCAAACTAGAGCACAACATTTGTATTTTCTCTCCAAACTCAGTATGTGTGATCCACCATGAGTTTGAGGGGGGTGTTACGAATAGAATAGGATTGTTATTTGTTTCCTTATATGCCTTGGTTTCCCTATCTATATATGACATATTCTACTGTATATCCCCTTGTACTCCCTATATATATTGCTCTTTGGACCTTACGAATATGCACACAATATTCATAACATACATAACCCATGATGCAATTCAAAGAGTCTTGTTAACACAAGATTGTGTTGAATCTTTAATGAAAGTAACAAGATTGTGGTTAATCTATAATGAATGCAACACAACATAGATATAAGTTTCTTGTATACAATATATTTACTTTTTTTTAAAGTTGAACCCTTCTAATTGGTTTTGATTTTTTTCAATGTCAAGTAAGCGATACAAACTCTAATTTCAAGAATTATTCACCACTAATTTTCTAAACTGTTTTATTTACAAAATTTTGAATCAGGTATGCTAAAACTAGGATTAATCCATTATTTCGTAAAATCTAGCTCAGCAGCAAAGACAATCCAAAGCGCAAGTTGCTTGTCCTCTTGAACATTTCCCTGGCATTTGGGTACAGGGTACCTGATAGTGTACGGAATCATTTGGAGCAGGAATGATGCCTCTCCCCATGTAGGGTCTCAGGGGCAGGCATGGACATAAAGATGGCTATCAGGCACTGGGGACAGGTGGGGTATATTATCCTCCTTCCCTAGCCACTGCCATTTGTATCATACACTCATGCCTAGAAGAGGGTAAGCCCCTAGACAACTGACCAGTTATAAATATTAATGTGGAAATAGGTACAAACAAATGTAGAAGATCTGTGATCAGAGAGAACTGAAGAAAAGTAGAAAGCGGGTTGGTTAGGATTTAAGAACTTTTAAGACCTCTTGCTGAATGACCATGCATAAACGCAATGATAGCCACCTAAAAGATAGACAAATAATTACAGACAAAGCTATGGATCGGATGTCCAACCATTGGGCGCTTGTTGCATAATTCATATAAGATGCTACAGTAGTTATTATATATAAATGCTGCAGCAAAATTTCTTGTACTTCTTTGTACTGCAATATTTTTCAAATAACTATAGCAACATTGCAATTGGACTAATGCAACGGAACTTCAAGCTGGCTCCTCAGCAGCGTCGTCCACTACGTCAAGATCATCCTCAGTTGTTCTCCAAGATGTTTGGGGAAAAAAATCAGGAGTCCGATGGTTTAGTTAACACTTCCAAATAATTATTCCTCTGGTAATAATTTTATAGCAAACCATCTTTAACAAAAATGCAGGATGTATATGTTGCTGTCTAAAAAAGGACGTATATATGCACTCACCTGAAAGTGTAGGATGGTAGATTTTACTGATCTAGTATTTTGTCTGAACTCATAATATGTTCCTCCTTTCTCAGTAGATTTGCATGCCTGTTTAGCAGAAGTGTCAATCACAGCGTAAGAAAATTCTCCTACAGAAAGTAAGTTATTTTAAAAGGATGTACCTTCATTGCTGCTTCCCCAGAATTAGGTATGTTCTCGTAGTTTCTGTATTGCTCTAATCTGGTTAGCCTGTATTTTTCTCTGGTGATTGACAGGTTATCCCATTGTATTCCTTGAATATCTTTTCCACTTCTTGCTTCTGCTGATGATGTGTCGGAGGCCTTATCACTCTAAAAAAATAATTATTTCTTTTAGAGCATTCCAATGGCAATGACTATACAAGTGATGGAAACAAAGCTTCATGCAGATACAAAATTTGATTTCATATTTATCTCGACTCATGTTGCTCAAAATATAAATAAGAACTCCTTTACAAAAGCAACTAGAGAAAACATTGTCCTTCCAGTCCTACTAAATGGACTACAATCACATGTAGTCTAACAAATTTCCTGACAATTGAGAAATCAATGAGAGAAATGATAGGAGAAGACAATTGAGAATGGAACCCAAGCAATACAGGAAGGGCACCATGAACAATGTTTAGGGCAACCAAACGCAAAATGGGGCTTCAGGGATCTAGATATCCTTTAAAAGAGTGATGTCTCATTAGTGCCACAACAAAATATATCAGTATATCAACATTGTCTAATGTCTCCCTTCATTGCTTAACATGCCGTCACAAGTCCAAAACTAGAGTAAATTAGCTAAGCATTTCCAACAGCCTTTACAAATCATGTTTATCAGCAGAATAATGCTACATAGAAAAAGTTATGCTACTGCTCGACTTGCTTTCAAAGAAAAGGTACACACCACTTGGCCATACTCATCGTCTTCCTCGTCGGAATCGGAATCCCTGTCCTCCGGCTCAAAATAACCTTCTTCCTCCATGTCATCGACTGGCTCGTCCATGTCGTAATCATCCTTTATCTCCTCAACATTGTCTTCGTGATAATGAGACATATCCCCACGCCTCAAAGAGAATCTGTCCTGCCCTACATACAACCAGCACCACCCACCACCGGAATCAACAACACATGGAACAAAACAATCAACATCACCATAAACTTTCTAGAGCAGTTCCCCAATAGCACTATAATTCAACAACCATCTGTTCACAACGAAAGATTTGGATATGATTGCTCACAGCGAAGAAAACACAAGAACAAATTAGAACAATCCGAGCAAATTGGGCTTCCTTACCAACAAGAGAAATCCGTCCCGGATGGATCTCCACGACACGCCAATTCAGTAGAGGGGAGGAGGAGAGAAGAATTCGATGCGGCGTGCTACGATAGAAGGAGGCCTGGAGGCGCTTCCGGCGGCGCCGGCGAAGAGAGCGTTCGGCGGAGCCGGATTTGGGAATTTGATGGTGCGAGAGGCTCGAGAGGAGTCAGGAGTGGTTGTGGGCACAAGGGGAACCCTTTTTTTTAATTTAATTCTAGAAAAGTAATAATTTTGTTTGCAAAGAAAGAAAATAATAAATATTAATCTTTATCTTTACTATTATAAAAATAAGAGTTGACGGTGGTCGTCAAAATAATAAATATTAATCTTTATCTTTTCTTTATCTTTACTATTATAAAAATAAGAGTTGACGGTGGTCGTCCATTCTTTTTATAAAAAGTACCAATTGAAGTTAGAGATAATTACCGTAATGCCATGTTGAAGAAGTTCGTGAGTCAGCTCATCTCACGTGTGGACGTGCCTCCACTCCTCCACTCCCGATCCAATGGTTGTGGTTCATCTGTCTCCACCTCCCCATTTCACACATATTGACAAACACCTTGTCCCAATTCTTCTCAAGTCAATGGCTCCCTCTGCTCCGCAAACCCATCTTATCCTCTCCCTAAGCACCCCTCCCCCTCCTAAGCTTAGCAGATGAGCTTGGGAGCACAGAAAAGCCCAAATCAATGTTGAATAGCTCGAGGGAAGCCACAATTGGGCCAACAAGCTTGTGAAAGGTCAGATCTGGCACCAGCGAGCTCGAGGAAGGATCTGGAGCTCGCAGGGGTGTCACTTAGCTCGTGGGGAAGAGGAAGGGAAGGCTAACGGCGTCAATGTAGCCACAAGGCCATAGGACGACGTTGCATAGGGCGGTGTTGGCGGCCAAAGGGCAATCGCGCACACGATGACGATAAACATCAGGAGAGGGGTCGGCGGGCCCATGCTGGCCGTCATTGTTGGAGGTGGATGGCGAGGCCCCGGGGCTAAGAAGAAGGCTGGCAATGATGGAGGTCATTGACACTAGTAGATCGAGCTGACAGTACAAGGCAAGGGGATAGAAGAGTGTGATAGAGAGGAGCAGGGGTGGCCGGTGGTGAGGAGGCATCAGATCTGATGGCGTTAGGCCAATAGCGCCTAGGGAGAGGGGGAGATAAGGAGGAGAGGGGGAGGAGGGGGAGGGAGAAGGTGGCAGCGAGATAAAGTAGGCTGAAGGCCAGCCCGGGGAGGCTGGCAGCGGCCAGGAAAGCCACTGATGATAGCGGATTTGGAGGTGGCCCAGTGGAAGGGAGAAAGGAATGGGAGGGCAGGGATGGCCACCGACTTTGGTAGATCTAAGGGCAGCGCCTAGCGAGAGAAAGAGAGAGAGGGAGGGGAAGGGGAGGAGAGTGGCAGTCGGGTAGAGAGGAAATGGGGAGAGGAAAGGAGTGAGGGAGAAGATAAGATTAGGGTTAAGGGTTTGAGGCTGGCTGCATCTGGGCTGAATGAGCCAATTGACTAGGCCAAATAGGTTGAAAATTTTCCTTTTTCTCTCCTTTCTTGTTTTCATGCTTTACTTATTTATTCAACTGTTAATTCTCCAATACATTACACCCCAAATTAATTCAACATATATTGATCCATGTTCCTATTTCACACATTGAGGATCTTTACTTTGAAACGTATAACATGAGTATATAAAGCTTTTTGTAATTAAAATATACTCATGATGATTTTAACTTAATTATTTATATTTGGGTTGTCATCAATTACTAAAAAGAGTATTGAATAATCTAGTCTCTCCATTGTATGTTAATAGTGAGGTTTGGTCATTAATGACAATCGGTTTGTGTGACTAATTTTTTTTATGAGTTTGTGAAATAAGTTATGTCCAATGATGATAAAGACTTTGGGTGACTCTATCTATTGATTTTCATCAAGTCAAGCAATGGATGGTATCATATATTGATCGTCATCAAGTCAAGCAATAGATAGCATCATGTGCTAATGGTTATCAAGTCAAGATCCTGACATGATGAATGTCATCATGTGCTAATGGTCATCAAGTCAAAATCCCGACATAATTAATGGCATCATGTGTTGATGCGCAACAAGGCAAGGGCTCAGACTTAGAGATGAGATGATCATTATCAAGTAAAAGCTCCAAGTGGATGTGCAAGGCAAGGTATAACTAGCACAGGCTAAGCATAGACTAAGAATGTGTTCCTAGTCTTTATCGGTTTTGGTGTTTGGTTGGTAGACTAAATTGCTAGTATAGGTTACCAACCAGGGTCTCTGGTATGATTGGGCTTTGTATGGCAGTTTTTTTCCAAAAAGCATGTTTTTGAGCTCTTCTCATCACTTTAGGCCGGTATGGCCGCACTTTATGTGGCGGTACTATTGCACCTTTTGCAATGGTTAGTTTTGAGCATTTAATGCTAAAATTTATATCTGTTGGTAGTGTAGTATGGTACGGCCATAATGTAAACTGCGATACTACCGCACTTATTGACTTTTGCTGATTTGATCTTCAATGGCTAGTTTTTTGGTGAGGGTTTATACACACCCCTTGGCTAATTGGGAGATGATTCTTTGGCGCTCCATTTTATTTTCTTGCGCTAGTGTGAGTTTCTCCTCTCAATTATGCATGTATTGCACCTTGTGAGTAAGGAGAGAGATTTCTTGTTGCATGTGTTACATCTAGAGGTAGATTGAGTATCTACTTGAGCTTATGCATGTGTTACACTTTGTGAGAGTCAAGCAAGGGGCTTAGTTTATTACTCTTGGAGGTTGTTGACTCCTAGATGGCATGAAGGTGTCATGGTTGGGTGATCTTCACCCTCTCTAGTCGGCCTCCTCAACCTTACACAACCTCGGCCCACTGCAACCCCTTCACATCACGCATGAGTGGATTAAAACAGGTTGATTCATTGACTCAAGTCCGCTCATCCAAAACCTCTTGTCTTCACTGGAAGTAGTGGAACAGGGGAGTTGGCACATTGAGAGGGTGAATTGATAGTAGTGACAGCCACGCCACAACCTCCCTTCCCTCACCTTGGACTTCCCTTTCACTTGCCTTAATTCTTCCATACCTTCTTCAACCTCCCTAAGCTCGAAAAGTTTTTGCACCCCCGCCAGCCAAGCACCTGCTCCACTCTTCCGACCAACCTGATGAGTTTCACTCAAAACCGTTTGTGTCACATTGTGTTCTAGAATATCCTCAAATTAATTTGAGTTGTACCACACAGTTGCTCAGAATCGAGATTCTTCTTCTCTGGATCCATCGAGCTTCTCTGTCATTGTTCTTCACGATGGGTGAGACTCCATCTGATTCCTTCATACAAGAGCATCCACTGTCCCTATTCTATCTTTTTATGCGCTCACCTCCCTTCCCTAACCACCAGCATCCATCTACCATCGCCGCCCTCCATTGCCATTGGCATGTCTCTGGCATATTTCTCCAAAAAAACACCACCACCATAACGTTCCTCCTGTCACAAACATTCCATTTTGCCCCTCCTTCGTGCCCAGTCTCACTTCTAGATATCATCGCTTCCCATGCAAGCGCACCACGCATAAGAGAGAGGTCGGGAGCCACCTTATAGCCTACGTGAATGAACCATCCTAGACACGGTTCAATCAATTTGAAGCAAGGTGTGTGATCTCATTTGATTTTGGTGAGCTGTGCTAGTGCAAAGGGCAACTCATACTGAAAAACACTGGTGGAAAGTGAAAAATGTGGTACAAACCTGATGCAAAGTGAAACATGGATCAATCTACCTGGTGCAAAGAATAATTTACTTGTATTAAAATTACAAGATTCTATTCGAATTCATATTTGCTATAACATGAGTATTTGTGTTTGAACATTTTTTTTGTATTTGTATGTATATTTTTATAAAATAGGCATATAATTGCAGTTTGAATTATTACTATTTGGTTCATATTTGATTTGTTTGAACCCTATTGAAATAGTTATTTATGCATGAACATTTAAGTTTTTGTTTCTTACAATAGAGACCACTCTTTATATTTTATCTTGCATAATAGGTTTTTTTAGAGGAATCTCACAAAGTAGGTAGTATCAACAATTGATGAGATACCTGAGCAAACACCAGGCCACTATAGGCATTGGGTCGACTTTTTCGACCCGGTCTTATGTTAGGACTAAAGCTGTAGGACATTAATTTTGATACAAGCCAGGCCAAATACATACCGAGTCAGATTCAATAAGCAGTCAAATTTGCCCATGTCTAGATTGAAGGCACCTTCTTCACTTTAAAACAATTATCTTTAATCAGGAAAAGGAATAAAATTATCTCTTTATTCCAAAGAAAATATCATGTAAATATACCATTTTTCCTTTTCTAAAGGAATGACGTGCAGTTCTCGTCAGAGCACAAGATGTTATTTTCCAGATTATGAGACCACGTGGAGGTCACTCCATGATTATGATGAGTAATTGACTTTTAGATTAGAGTATCTACGGAGGTTGAGTTTTGTTTTTGAGGATTTTGCAAAAGATCGCATTTTGTCTAATGATTTCGTGATTTACGAGTTCGTCTAGACTACGAGTACTAGAGTTTTCAAAGTTTACGACTTCATGGTTGAACGGTCCAATTGACCCTGGGTAGGAAAGTCCGATCGGCCTTGTGTTGATCAGCCCAATCGGCAGATCTGATTGGCAAATGTTCAAGGACGGTAGAACAACTATGGTATATCAATTATAGAAGAACGACCACGGAATGGTCGTAACTTCAACACATGGTCGTTGTTTGGTAATCATAAGCTTTTTCAATCTGTAGTCGTAAGCCTTTGTGATCGATGGCTGTAGTGATCTGTTGTGATGGTCGTAGCGATCTGTTGTGATAGTCATAGGCTTTATGGTAGGTACTCATTAGCTTCGAGTGCCTCATATCTTGTATTCCTTGAGTACCTAAGTACTCATGTCAAACCAGCCAGTGAACTGACCGGCCTGTGCATGGCAGTCAAACTAGTCTCTCTCTCTCTTGGTGGTTTGAGATTGTTTTCTAGAGTACTTGGAGTTTGGTCATGGTTTGACCTTGGTGTTATTGCCTATGTGCTCATAGGTTTATTGTTTGGTCCTAGGATTATGATCAGTATTTTGGGTGCATACAGTTTGCATTGTGCATTGTATGGATGAATTGTGCCAATTGATGTCTTTGTGTATTGTGCGGTGCTACCTGATAGTTTACTTGTTGGTGTTAGTTGCATGACTTCGGAGCTAGGTCATGGTGAGGCATAGAAGGACCAGGACTCAGCACAGGGTGGAGCTGAGGTCCAAAACGGTCAGGGAGACGCCGAAAATGAGCAAGGCTTGCGGGGTGGTTGCAAGCCGAGACGATGAGGAACCAGAGCGGGAGCTACCGGTGGTGGACATGATGGGCAATGGCAATGAGAGACCATGTGGAGGTATCCCCATGTTTGTGATGAGTAATTGACGGTTGTGTTAGAGAGTTTGAGTTTATTTTGGGTATTCTAGGGTTGAGTACCTTTTACTTATGTTATTGTTGATATGCTGTTTCGTGCGGTGCTATGTGACGGTTTGCTTGTCTATGTGACTGCAGGACTTCGGAGCTAGGTCATGGTGAGGCGAGGAGGACCGAGACTAGGCACAGGAGGTGTTGAGGTCCAGACGGTCGGTGATGCCGAAGATGATCAAGCCTGGTGAGGTGGCTGCGAGTCGGGAGACAAGGAACCGGAGCTGGAGCTACCGGTGATGGACACGACGGGCGACGACGAGTGGACCGGGACTAGGCTCAGGGAGGAGTCGGAGGTCCGGACGGTTAGGTGTCGGTTGCGGTCGTGTGCGACGGAATAGACCAGGACTAGACTCAGGTGGAGTCGGAGGTCTCGGTCGGAGTCAGGTGGACATGATGGGCAGCGACGAAGCGGACCGGACTAGACTCAGGGACAACTCGAGGTTCAGATGGTCAAGGTACCGGACGCGGGAAGCTTCCAGGAAGGCGCTTGAGGGGCAAATTGGAGATTTGACTCAAGTTTGGAGTGGGAAGGCTGATTTCCCTCCATCTGGTTTGACCCCTTGACCTTTGCCTCATGTGGTGTGTGAGGTGAGGGAGTGGATGTAGTATGACATTTCTTGATTTGCTATTACAGGAGGGGAGGTCTTCTATTTAGTGAATGGAGATGGCATTCTGGAACGTATTCCCGTAGAGAGAGCTTAAGCCAAGCAAGGTGTCGTGTACTGGCTGTGTTGAGCTTCTGTATGAGTGCGTGTTCCTCTCTCAAGCATGTAGTGAGGAGGTAACATTTCCTTTATCAAACTGCATATGGGGACATAGTGAGTGTTTGTAAACCTCAAGTAATCATTCATTGCAATGAATCCTTTTGAGTTCCCATGTGTTTCAGTTTGTTTCTGTTGTCTGCTGCTCTCTGTTGGATTCTTTTGGTTTGAGTGAATCTTGTTTGAAGAGGTGGTTTTTGGTTGCTCTGTGATGGGGATAGGACTCAAGACCACTTGGTCAATTTTTTCCCAAGAGCCAAATGATGAATTCAAAGAATCACTCTTTTTAGTCTTCGTCAGATTCCTCTGTTTTCACTGTTTAGGGTTTGATGTCAGGGGTATCTTGGTCCTTGTGATTTCCCTTCAAAAGTTGGCCTAAGATTTATGCCTTGTTGTTGTGAAGACACTTCCAGTTGAAATTCACAAGTGCATGACCAAAAGACTTGAGATTGAGGAGAAATTTGAAAAATAGTCTTCTCTCTGCTCAAGTTTCAAATTTCAGTCAAAATGTCAGT
The DNA here is from genome assembly GCA_017311315.1 of Dendrocalamus latiflorus. NCBI lineage: Eukaryota > Viridiplantae > Streptophyta > Magnoliopsida > Poales > Poaceae > Dendrocalamus > Dendrocalamus latiflorus. The sequence goes on from CM029660.1 coordinate 23,781,667, forward strand.
TCCTTGCTATTTTGATTGATTCCCTTGTTTCCTAAGGTCTTTATGCTGTTTAGAATACGTTACTGCTCTTGTGGCCTGAGGAGAACATCAACATTTCACAAATTTCCTTGGAAATAGCAAGTTTCAATTTTTTCAGTCTTCAGCCTTGTCGCTCGGGTTCTGCTGGAAGTAAGGGCGGTCAGACTGGCCTTTCAATGGCGGTCAGACCGCTAACCCTAGCGGTCAGACCGACCAGGCTGAGGCGGTCAGACCGGAGTTATATGGGCGGTCAGACCGGAGTTATAAGGGCGGTTTGACTGGCCCCCTTGCTGCTTGCGCTGTCCTTTTCGTTTGTCTTTCGTCTCGTTTTCTCTTCTGTGTGTTTGAGGTTCCAGTGAGCATTTGATGCGCATAGCTCTGTAGCTATCGGAGAAGAGTATCTTTGTAGTGGATACTTGAGGGGCGATTTTTTAAAGGGCACCATTCACCCCCCTTTGTTGCCATTTCCAATCCTACAGGCAAGGTGGACCAGGACTAGGCTCAGGGAGGAGTCGAGGACCTGTGCTGTCAAGGAAGTTAGGTGCCGTCATATGCGAGGAGAGACATGTGGTACACCAAGTGACTTGGGTCATGTGCAAGTGAGGACAGTTTGGTGGGATCCAGACATGTGAGAGGTTTGGCGGTAAGTTATTGGGACCATGTGGAAGATGGCAAAGCATGAACGATGCTTTGTGAAAAAGGAAGTGGGAAGGTTCGTCGAAAGCGGTAGAGGGGCATTTTGGTAAAATTGTCCAATACCAGAGAAGCGTGCATGATTAAAGCCTGGTGTTAGGTGGAGTTAATGGGTTATCCTTGGTTTGGCTTAATGGGGGATCCATTAGGTTTTGGGTTTGTTGTAGGGGTGGCCCCCACCTAAGCCCAGCAGGCCTGTTAAGAGAGTATAAGGCCCAGAATGGGACATGTATAGTGGCATAGGTACCCCGGAGGGGGGAACTCATGTGTAAGGGTATAATTGTAAAGGCACTCCCCATGTGGATGTATATATAAGACATAGGCCATGAGGAGAAAGGCCTAAGCCATTCATGTACTCAACTCTCCACTACTACACACTCTCTCTGTTTGGTCTGTAACCACAACAGTTGGCGCCGTCCGTGGGGAGGACAGGAGCAAGCCTCAAGTCTGAAGGAGGATGGCACCAAAGAAAGCTTCACCGTCGGCGGCGAAGAAGAAGAGGGCGGAAGCGGCGAAGTTTCGCGTCAGCACAAGGGCTTCGGCTTTAGCGGCCGCAGGTACAAGCAGTGGTGCAGGTGCGACCGAGGACCCCGCCATCGACGCGACGACCAACCCCGCCATCGACGCGACGACCAACCCCGCCATCGACGCGACGATCAACCCCGCCGTCGAAGCGACGACCAACCCCGCCACCGACACCACGACCGATCCCACCAGCGCTGCCCCGACGGCCAACCCCGACGATGGCAACGCAGGCGCACCCGTTTTTCCACCCGGCGTAGAAACGGTGAATGACCCCAGCAGCAACGCGAACCTCGTCACCGGTTCTAGGGCCCTCCGGGACAACGCGGTGTGCAGCCTGGGCGCGCAGGCCGTGGTTACCACCATACCGGTAGCACCGCCAAGCGCACCGACGACCCCGGCCACGCCCGCGGTGGAGACGGCCCTGCTGGCGGCCCTCAGTGCGTTTCAGCGGGAGCTAACAGACCTCCGCGGAGCTGTCTGGGACATGCAGGAGGCTCGGAGCCAACACGCCCCTCCGGCGGTGGCATCTGAACCCGCCTCAGAGAGGGCAGATAGTCGCGACGCCCCTACGTCTAGCCGCGCCCCACTACGGCGCGTAGACCCGGAGTCCCCGCTTTCTGCGGGCCTACAGCAGGCGCCATGGCCTGAAGATTTCAAGTTCCCAAGCGTCATCAAGGCCTACAAAGGCGACTTCGACCCGCGAGAGTTCGTGCGCGTGTATGAGACCGCCATCGAAGCCGCTGGCGGAGACGACACCACGAAGGCAAAAATGCTCCCCCTCGCTTACAAGGGGTGGCGCTGTCCTGGTTCTTCACCATTGAACCATAATCCATCTACGCGTGGGAACAGGTCCGCAACCGACTCTACAACAACTTTCACGGAAACTACATCGAGCGTGTCGATGCGGACCAGCTCTTCGCAGTCAAGCAAAAACCCGAGGAAAGGCTCCGGGACTACTTCAAGCGCTTTGCGAAAGTGCGCTGCCAAGTCAAGGACGTCAACGAAACAACGGTCATCAACGCAGCAATACAAGGCCTCCGACCGGGGCCAATGGCCGAGTACAACGCGCGTAAGCCCATTAAGACGGTCGAACAACTCTTCAACAAGATGGAAGAGTACGCCAGAGCAGAGGAGGACGCGCGGAGGCGACACGGTGATGACTTCGACTCCAACAAGGCGGAAGGCTCGGTCAAGAGCGAAGACTCGCCGAAACATGGCTCTTCGAAAGGAAAGCGCAAGCAAGAGCAGCCGAAGGGCGCCGCCGAACGCAAGGACCCCCAACACAATGACCAGCCAGGCGACAGGCCCAAGCGCGACCAACGCAAGTCCAGGAAACCTCGTTACGTTTTCGACATCGAGGGCGGCTCCGAAGACAACGCCTCCGCAGGTCGCGGAGGTAGAGGGCGCCGAGGCCGAGGACGGGGACGTGGCCGGGGTCGAGTTGACCGGACCCGCGTAGAGTACGGCGACCCGCACCACGGCCAGTGGTGCGAAATCCACGGCCGGGGCAACCACAACACGCGTGCTTGTGCCACCATCGCAGCGCTACGGCAGAGCGTTGCCAGGGACAAAAACCCGGATGCGCGCGCGCCCGTTGTGGCTCACGTCCAACACCCCCAGGACCAAGGAACACAACCCCAGGAAGGCTTCCTGCAGATCCAGGCGCATGTACAACAACCTCGGGAAGGCCTCCTACAGTTACAAGCCCTGAAGGGAGCCCAGCGCAGGATTATCAACGTCATCTCCGGAGGCTCCTCACTGGAGTTCACCTCAGCAAGACAACGGAAGGCTTACGCGCGGAGGCTGCACCACGTCGCGGCATACCCGGCGCAGGCGCCGCCAGAATGGGCGCAACATGAAGTCACATTCACGCCCGCTAACGCCGAGGGCGTGGAGTTCCCCCACCAAGACCCTTTGGTCGTCCGGGTCCTCGTAGCCGCATGCGACGTCAGGCGCGTCCTAGTCGATGGAGGAAGCTCCGCAAACATCCTGTTCGCTGCGGCCTTCGACCAAATGGGGATCCCTCGGAGTCGATTGGGCCCTTCAGGCATCCCGCTGCAAGGATTTGGAGGCAGCCTTTGCGCGCCTTAGGCCAGATATGCCTCCAAGTCTCCTTCGGCCAAAACGACAACGTCAGGAGCGAGGACACCATCTTCGACGTGGTCGACATTGCATACCCCTACAATGCTATAATAGGGCGGCCGCTCCTAAACACCCTCGAGGCGGTCCCGCATCACGGCTTCCTGTGCATGAAGCTTCCCGGGCCGCGGGCCATCATCATCGTCCATGGCAATCAGGACATGGCTCGGCGCATAGAGCTTGGCGCCAGAGGTCCATGCCACGCGGAGGTCCATGCCGTGCGGCTCGCCAAGGCACCTAAGCCTGGAGGGCGGATGCGGAGCCCTCGGGCACCTCCCGAGAGCGTCCCGCGCTCCTCGCGCACAAGGTTGCCCCGGCAGCAGCGGCCCGTCAGCGGTCGCCCCGCCCTCATAGCGGTTAGTGGTCGGTATCCCCCCACCTTCTTTTGTAACTGCTCACCCGTGCAAACGGGAATTTAATAAAGTTCACCGTTTGCACAAATTTCTGTTCTCTAAAACAAAGACACGCGTTCGCGCGCGCACTCTTTGTCAAATATACAGGCATGAGTATAAACAAAGACACGCGTTCACGCGCGCACTCTCTGTCAAAGATACGGGCATGAGTATAAACAAAGACACGCGTTCGCGCGCGCACTCTCTGTCAAAGATACGGGCATGAGTATAAACCAAGACGAGTGGGGGGGCGCCTCCGCACGCACTCTACGGAGTATAAATAAGACGTAGCGTCGAGGTTCGCCTCCGCACGCAATTTCACCACCCGCAATGCGCGGAGGCTCGCCTCCGCGCGCAGTCTACGGACTCTAAACAAGACGTAGCGTCGACGTCCGCCTCCGCACGCACTCTACGGAGTATAAATAAGACGTAGCATCGAGGTTCGCCTCCGCACGCAATTTCACCGCCTGCAACGCGCAGAGGCTCGCCTCCGCGCGTAGTCTACGGACTCTAAACAAGACGTAGCGTCGAGGTCCGCCTCCGCACGCACTCTACGCAGTATAAACAAGACGCGAACACCGCGCACGCACATGCGTTACCCCAGGGCGTACTCTTCGGAGTATAAATAGGACGTGGATGCCGATCCCACGCATTCTACGGAGTATAAACAAGACGCGAACACCGCGCACGCACGGGCGTTACCCCAGGGCGTACTCTTCGGAGTATAAATAGGACGTGGATGCCGATCCCACGCACTCTACGGAGTATAAACAAGACGCGAACACCGCGCACGCACGGGCGTTGCCCCACGGCGTACTCTTTGGAGTATAAATAGGACGTGGATGCCGATCCCACGCACTCTCCAGAGTATAAAGAAGACGCGGACGCTATCCCTGCGCACTCTACGGAGTATAAACAAGACGCGAACACCGCGCACGCACGGGCGTTACCCCTAGGGCATACTCTTCGGAGTATAAAGAAGACGCGGACGCTATCCCTGCGCAATCTACGGAGTATAAACAAGACGCGAACACCGCGCACGCACGGGCGTTACCCCAGGGCGTACTCTTCGGAGTATAAATAGGACGTGGATGCCGATCCCACGCACTCTACGGAGTATAAACAAGACGTGAACACCGCGCACGCACGGGCGTTGCCCCACGGCGTACTCTTTGGAATATAAATAGGACGTGGATGCCGATCCCACGCACTCCCCAGAGTATAAAGAAGACGCGGACGCTATCCCTGCGCACTCTACAGAGTATAAACAAGACGCGAACACCGCGCACGCACGGGCGTTACCCCAGGGTGTACTCTTCGGAGTATAAATAGGACGTGGATGCCGATGCCATGCACTCCCCGGAGTATAAAGAAGACGTGGACGCTATCCCTGCGCACTCTACGGAGTATAAACAAGACGCGAACACCGCGCACGCACGGGCGTTACCCCAGGGCGTACTCTTCGGAGTATAAAGAAGACGCGCACGCACGGGCGTTACCACAGGGCGTACTCTTCAAAGCACAGCTTACCCCGGTTAACCCTACGGCGGGCAAAGTGCACCACGGGGGCCCACCTCCACGCGCCGCCCGCGAGGTACCAAGGCGACGTGTTAGAGGCCGGTTCCCGCGCGAGCACACCTGCGAGCGAGAAACACCAGAGGCTGGTCCCCGCGTGAGCACACCTGCGAGCGAGAAGCACCAGAGGCTGGTTCCCGCGCGAGCACATTTGCGAGCGAGAAACACCAGAGGCTGGTCCCCACGCGAGCACACCCGCGAGTGAGAAGCACCAAAGGCTGGTTCCCGCGTGAGCACACTCGCGAGCGAGAAGCACCAGAGGCTGTTCCGCCGCCACCACTTTGAAGGGTAGGGGACGGAGCGCTCGCGCGTCTACTTCGGCTAGGCGCCAGCTCCGCTGCCGCTGCTTCGAAGGGTGGGGGAAGGAGCGCTCATGCGTCTACTTCGACTAGGCGCCAGCCCTGCTGCCACCGCTTCGAAGGGTAGGGGACGGAGCGCTCGTGCGTCTACTTCGACTAGGCGCCAGCCCCGCTGCCACCGCTTCGAAGGGTAGGGGACGGAGCGCTCGTGCGTCTACTTTGACTAGGCGCCAGCCCCGCTGCCACCGCTTCGAAGGGTAGGGGACGAAGCGCTCGCGCGTCTACTTCGACTAAGCGCCAGCTCCGCTGCCACCGCTTCGAAGGGTAGGGGACGGAGCGCTCGCGCGTCTACTTTGACTAGGCGCTAGCCCCGCTGCGGGGACGGAGCGCTCGCGCGTCTACTTCGACTAGGCGCCAGCCGTGCTGCCACCGCTTCGAAGGGTAGGGGACGGAGCGCTCGCGCGTCTACTTCGACTAGGCGCCAGCCCCGCTGCCACCGCTTCGAAGGATAGGGGACGGAGCGCTCGCGCGTCTACTTTGACTAGGCGCCAGCTCCGCTGCCACCACTTCGAAGGGTATGGGACGGAGCGATCGCGCGTCTACTTCGACACTAGGCGTCATCTCCGCCGCCGCTGCTTAGAGGGGATATCGGACTGAGCGTGTGCAGTTACCACAACTACGTGTATATCTCGATCACGCTGCCACCACAGGGCGCAACTCATCACGTACGGGCGCGCGTAGCAACCCCCCGAGCTTACCATGGGACAATGTAGCCGGAGGGCGGCGATACACTTCGCAAGATCTGGTTAAGACTGTTCTTTGTATTCGCTAAGGACGCTTAGAAAGGCGCACAAACACCTTCGGCGCACCAGGCCGCTACTCGGTAGGCTCATCCTTAACGTGCGTCTGTACCGTCCGTACCGAGGTTCCACTCGAAGACGCCTGACTCGCCCAGAAATCCAACGCTTCCTCGGCTCTTCGCCAGCGCTGAAGACGCCGTCGGGTCGCAAGGTCGGAGATCAACAGCCGGCCCCGGCTGGGTAGCTGCTCGGGACAAGGGGGCAGGAATCAGAACAGCGGAAAACAACTCCGTATTTTTGCAAACACAAAACAAAGAAGACAACCCGGGCTTCGGTTACAACGCACACCAACACGCGACAACCTCCCATCACACCTGTGGATCCACGGTGTCCTCCGGAGCCGTGGCGCCATCCTCGTCACGCCGGGGACCTCGTCCAGAAACCGGCCAAGGTTCCCCTTGCCATACAAGTTGTTCCGTAGCTCGACTATGGCTGCGGCCTCGCCGCAGTATTCCCATATCCGCTCATAAAAGAACCTCACGGCGCGGCGTACAGCTCACACGGCGCCGGACATTACCCCGCCCCCGCGGGCATCTCCAGTCGGGGATCGGCTAACCCCGCAACGTGCTCACAACCGCAGTGTCGCAGGTGCGCGCACGTCAGACACGACGCCACGTAGGCGCAGTGATTGCCGAAGATCCACCGGAGTAACCGCGACAGGTCCTCGGGCCCGAAGGAGCGCGCCGGAACTTCAGCGACAAGCCCCTTGAGAGTGTCTTCCAGGGCCAGCATGGCGTCCCAGGCGGCTGTCGAAGCGTCGCCCAAGGCTTGATCTCGCTCCGCGAGAGCTCGATCTCGCTCCGCGAGAGAGGCAGCAAGCTCGCTGTTTCTCCCCTCCAGAGCAGCGATTTGTTGTACAAGGCCGTCGCGCTCTGCAGCAGCCTCTTGCCGCACCGCTTCCGCGGCCAAAGCTCGCGCTGCGTCAACGAGCCCATCGGTGCGCGTCTTCATCTCCGCGCACTTCAACTCCAGGCAGCGTATACGAGCATGCTGGGCGGACCGCCCTCCCGCAGCTCCTTGCAGCTCTTCTTCGGCGGCCCGTAGCCTATTCCGTATCGCTGCTCCCTCACGGACGTGAGCACTTCGCAGGGCCTGGGCCAGCACGAGTGTCTGTACGACGCAGGAGTTAGCAAACGCGAAGCGGCTGCAAGGGGTCTAAAAGACAGACGCTTACCCGCACCCCTGACACCTCCAATGCATCTCCAAGGCACTCTGACCCATAGGTCTGCAACACCCGTTGTCCGATGCTGGAGGCCGCATCCTCCGCAATCCCGCGCCATGCCCTCAGAGCATCAGACGGAGGGACGAAGTCCGCCGGGCCCGGCCGCGCGGCACCTGTGGCGCCAGCATCGGGACCCCCGCGCTCAAGGAGCGGTTCCTCCTCCGGGATGAGGGCCGCTGCAAAGAGGAATTACACATGTCGCGAGGCGTAAAAAAAATTCTCGAAGGGTACCATCATAACCTACCTTCGGTCGCGGGCGGGGGGCTTCGCGGAGACCCCTCCCTAGCCGCGGGCGGGACTGCTTCCACTTCGGCCCCTACAGACGGCGTTGTCTCGCAAGGCCTAGGGACCTCCGAGTCAGGACCTAGCGCCAATCGAACCTGCGCCACAGTCACCGTGGCCCGAGGGGCTGGGAGGGCGTGGGGTGCAGGGACCTCGGTGCTCGAGGCAGGGTCCCACAGGTTCCCAACACCGGTCGCCACAATGAACCCTCGCGAAGTCCGCGGAAGGGGGGATTGCAAGCGCGCCCGCTTCGCTGGGTGGAAGACACTATCGCGGTACCCGCCACAGAAGCGGCCCCTCCGACTGCATCACCCGCCGAAGGGGCCTCCACAGCCACGACGACAGAGGTCGGGGACTTCACCCCCATGACTTCCGCGGGGGTTACCCCCACCTTTGCGGGAGACACCCTCGCCTCCGCGAGCGACACTTCGGCCTCGGCCGCCGCGGTTAGCAAAGGCGGCGCTCCACACGCTCCCGCGGAGGGCAGCCCCGCCATAGCCATGGTCGGAGACGAGGACTCTGCATCGGTGTCACCAGCCGGCACCACCACCTCGGTAGCGGTTGCGGGCAACGAAGCCTCCGCGGCGCGCCCTCCGCTGCCGGCGCCTTCACCCTCAGTACCCGCGTCCTCTACATCTGAATCGGCATACCTCGCCGAATCCGACCCCGGGCTCGCCGCGCCGGCAGGAGCAGCGGCAACCGCCGTACGGGCCGTGGTCGCGGTGCTCCGGGTCCTCTTGCGGGACGGTGCCTTCGGCTTCGCGGCACCATCATCCCCGTGCTGCTGGTCCGGAGGGGGACGATCCGGCACAGGAAGCCCTAAGGCCTCACACACGCGGTTTATCCGCCCCAATCCGGCCTCCGCAGTCGCAGCTGCGCGTTGCCCGTGCTCTCTGCCGGTGTATGGCCCGAGGAACGCGCGCGCAGCGCACTCCGCGTCCTCAAGGCGAGCCCCTGCCCCAGACAACACATTTACATAAATGCAATACGTACGAATGAAGAGGAAGGTATGGTCGAGACTTACGAAGGCCAATCGGCACAGGCAACGAGCAAACGGATGGGCGGACGTTATCATCCCGACGCTCACCGGCTGTGAAGCGCCAACTGTGGGAAAGCGGCGTTGCACCGAGCATCATGTACTCCTCGGTGAGGTCACGCATATTGAAGCGGGCGGCGACCCCCACAGGTCTCCGTGCCCTCAGCCTATCTTCCTGGTCAAGCGCTAAGCCGGGGGCGGTCATGAATGTAATCGGCCCGCCTACACACTCAAGGCCGCTGCCACTCGTCACACGGTGGTAGAACCACCGCCTCGCCCAGTTAACCTCCCACTTCCCTCGGGTCACGTTCGCAGGGAAGAGCTTCCCACATGACGCCCGCAGGATGAAGTTGACGCTGCCAAACTTCGACAGCGTACCGTCCTTTCTCTCCTTCGGTTGGCACCGGGCCTCATGTAGATACGCGAACAAGGAAGCGCTTGGCCAACACCCCTCCGAGCGCAGGGCCCAGCTGTACACGGAGAGGCGAGCCACCGCATTCGGAGTCAATTGTGACAACTCCAACTTGAAGGTCCGCAGCACCGCCCCGACAATTGCTGCGGACGGATTGCGAAGCCCGGCTTCGAAGTAGGCAACGAAGACGATCGCCTCCGACTTCCCAGGGCGCGGCTCCGTCTCGTCATCGGTGGGCAACCGCACCGCGTTGCGATCCGATAGCTTCCCATCTCGCAGCTGTGATCGGATAGTGTCCTCTGTCACGAGCATGCGGCCCAACTCACCGGAGTACGGACCCTGACTTTTCTTCGCCGCCCACCACTTGTCTGCCGCCGGCGGATCGCGCTCCCCTAGCGTGTATTTCACCTCGAGCGGCGAGGACCGCCTGCGGATGGCGTGGCCGCCCACCCAAGTACCCTCGTCGCAAGTCGCCATCAGCGTTCACGGAGAACTCAGCAGCAGAAAAGGAGCGCAGGAACAGGGCGAGTGAATGCGGAAAGCAACGTGAACAACCAGAAAGCGCGAGGAGGTGTGGGCACCACGCCACGGGGGGTTCTTAAAGGCCCCCCGCCTCCCACCGCAAGTAAGCGCAAACGGCGAGCGACAACCGCTCACCTCCCCACGCGTGAAGCCAAAGCGTCGCGGCGGTCCACGTAGCCAGCACATGACCGTGGTCGTACAGAGTCCTGTCACCACGCGACGCGTCAATAGCGTCCCGCCGTGTGTCGGTCAGCACAAGCAATAAATGCAGGTCGCGCGACCCGGCATATCCTTCGGCGCGCGCCGGCGCGGCTCTTCGGACCCTAAACCACGATAGCCCAAATGGGGTCACCGGCCCCCCGACCCTGGCCACATCGGTCCGAAGGGACAACCACATGTCCACACGGCATGCGCAACCGGGGATCGGCAAGCAGCGCAACCGCTAGCAGCCGGTGGCGCGCGTGGGAAGAGGGGCAGCCAGTGGGCGGCGCGCCTACAGCGCCGCGCCACCTGCCCCGCCACTGAGGACGAGGCTTGACCACGGACGGCCCGTTGACACGCCAATCATGGCCCGCCGCGTGTTCATCCTGAATGGACAGGTGCGTACGGATATAGCAGCCCGCCTGTGTCAGCCCAGGGGTCGGCGCGATTCCCGGAGCCATTAAGGCGCACTACCAGAGTCGCGCTTACCCCGGCTAATGCGCTGCCACCGCTTCGAAGGGTAGGGGATGGAGCGCTCGCACGTCTACTTCGGCTAGGCGCCAGCTCCGCTGCCACCGCTTCGAAGGGTAGGGGACGGAGCGCTCGCGCGTCTACTTCGGCTAGGCGCCAGCTCCGCTGCCACCGCTTCGAAGGGTAGGGGACAGAGCGCTCGCGCGTCTACTTCGGCTAGGCGCCAGCTCCGCTGCCACCGCTTCGGAGGGTAGGGGACGGAGTACTCGCGTGTCTGCTCCGACTAGGCGCCAGCGGCGCTGCCACTGCTTCGAAGCCTAGGGGACGGAGCGCTCGCGCGTCCAGTTCGACTAGGCGCCAGCTCCGCTGCCACCACTTCAAAGGATAGGGGACGGAGCGCTCGCGCGTCTACTTTGACTAGGCGCCAGCTCCGCTGCCACCGCTTAGCACCCCCCGACCACCCCGCAAGCGCCTACCCTCCGCGGCTACTATCCTGCAAGGTAGGATAATAGTGGTTTCAGAACACCACCCCGCTGCTCGTCTTCTAGGCACCGCCTCCGCGGGGCGGCACATCCGGCGGCATTCCCTGCACACCGCACTGGCGCAGGTCATGTCACGCCAAGTTTTGGCTTGTTCTCATAAACAGACTACCTTCAGTCCACCAAGATTTTCTCGGAAGGCGGGCTTGATCACAAGCCCCGACTGAAGGTGAGCCTGTGTAAGAGAACAGGGCAAACCTTGCCGTTGTATGCAAAAATACAGAGCGGGCACAGCAAGTGCAGGCAGTTGCCATTAACAGACGCTAACCAAGCTTTCGAGAAAAATAGGCCTCCATCAGTACATCAACATCCCCCGAGCCGCGTGGTGCCGCCATGGAATGTGGATGCACTGAAGAGGCCCATTTTAGGGGAGCATCGCCTATCCGCGCGCGCAACGCAGGTGCAAGATTACACCAGCCCGCTATATATATATATATATATATATATATATATATATATATATATATATATATATATATATATATATATATATATATATATATCCCATCAACGGGCAAGTCCAACCGGCAGAAGCCCATCCGGTGAGACTCCAACCGGCAGAAGTTCAGCCGGCGAAAATTCAACCGGCAGAAGTCTTGCCGGCGAAAATCCAACCAGCGACAGTCCAACGTTGCAGCATCGTGCCGTCACGATGCTCCAAGATCCGCGCCAGGAGAAGGAGCGTCGCCACATGGCATCATTGCGCCCCCCTCAAGTCTCGCGTCGCGCCAATCAAGCCCCGCGGGGTAGGCGGGCAGTCGCTTGTCGTCAAGGGCGCTCGGCGCCGGAGACGCGTGAGCGTGCGATGGCTTACAACCTGCTCCGCCTCCTATGCCGGCGCATTTGGCTCCGCCAACATCTCCACTCCGGACGACGGCCTCGACCCCGCCACGGCAAGCCTCGGTGGGTGACGGAGCCTTCAGCAAGCTGCCCGGCGTCACGCCTTCACAACAAGGCGAACATTGCACTTCGAACGTTGAAAAAGCTCACAGGCCGTAGGGACGGAGGGGGCCAAAGGGCTCGGCAGCATGGCTTCGGCCTGTGAAGCCCTTCACCATGAGAGGCTCTTGTTGTAGGGGTGGCCCCCACCTAAGCCCAGCAGGCCTGTTAAGAGAGTATAAGGCCCAGAATGGGACATGTATAGTGGCATAGGTACCCCGGAGGGGGGAACTCATGTGTAAGGGTATAATTGTAAAGGCACTCCCCATGTGGATGTATATATAAGACATAGGCCATGAGGAGAAAGGCCTAAGCCATTCATGTACTCAACTCTCCACTACTACACACTCTCTCTGTTTGGTCTGTAACCACAACAGGGTTTAAATTGTAAGCCTATATAAAGGGAGGAGATATAAGAGCTATGATTTGAGAATGTTGGCTAAGTCTTTTGGTGGTTAGCACCTCCTTCCTCCCATGGGAGATAGAGTGCGTGTGTGTGCTCTAGGCTTAGAGCTTTTTCCTCCTGAGTGGAGTGGCTATAAAAACCGGTCATCTCAAGTGAGCAATACATCAATCTTTGATCTACTTTTTGTGTATTTTTTTTTCTGGTTGATTTTGCTTTAGTTTTGAATTGGTTTTTCCTCTCTTCTCTCAACCTCTTCTTGAATTCATCTTGTTCATTAAGTTTCTCTTGTTTCGGTTGATTTGATCTCTTTTCTGCCCTTCTCTTGATCTTGTTGTGCCAAGGACATGAAGTAGATGGAGATAATTAACCTTTTGAGATCGATCTTCAATAATCTAGGCACCTCAATAGTAAGTTTTTTAAGAACCCCTATCATTGCTTGTTCTTGGCCTAATCGGGTGATTTCTTGATCCGAGGGTTTTGTATTTGATTTCTTCGGTATTCTTACTTGCTGTAATATGTGGAAGCGTATTCAAAGCCATCTTGGCTATTCTCTACCCACGAGCAAACCCTGATCATCGTTTCCATTTTTAGATCTCGGTTGGTGTGCACTTTCTCACATCACCAAAAGGCCTGTCCAGGAATGGAATAGCTTCCTGAGACCTTAAGAAACATGTGTACAAAGTTTCATAGCCTTTAGATCTTTAAATCAAAAGTTATGTGGATTTGGGATCTTGCGATCTAGCTAAAACCCCTATTCATCTGGGAAAATGGTAGTATCTTAGGCTATGTAGCGGTAGTACCGCAACTCCTGTTCTCCAACCACTTTTGTTTTCAACCATTCTCTAGTCGTTGACCTAACTAGTCGTGTTTAAATTTGGTTTGACCACTTTGGTTTCGACCACTTATAGGTTGATCACTCACTGGCAGTTGTTTACACAGGTCGGATTTCAACCTGCTTCAAACTCTCGGGTTTGCACTTAGATCTTAGACCGCGCTAGTTTTTGACCATTCATTGGTCTTCGACCATATTGGCTTTTCAACCACACACTGTGTAGAGACCCGAATATGCAAATACGGACTCTACTGTGTATTATGCACTTGTTTAGGATCACGCTAGTGCACACAGCATAAACAAAGATGAAATATCGACCATATCACGATTCACTAAGAAAAGACTCGAATATTATTAATAATTATCAAAGTTGTGACCTTATGGCCAAGTTGACAAATAATTGACGGAAAGGCTAAGAAACTTGCAGCGGAAAATAAAAATAAGCGAAGCAGCCACTCGACATGCCCACAGGCAATCGACTGGGAGCAAAGTCTTAATCCGTGAAGTTGTCGAAGTATCCTCCTTCTAGTACCACCTATTGATCTGGTTCTTCTTCCTCAACTAAGCAAATAGGGATATATCCATGAGTACATAGAGTACTCAGCAAGTCATTTGTAACAAAGAATGCAATAAAGTATTCATGGCTTAGCATTGGATGGCTGAAAGATTAACTTTGCGGAAAGCAACAATTTAAAGTAAATACAATAGCGCGGACGCCGAGGAGGCGGAGATGGGCTCGGGCGATGGGTTCAAGATGAACACGGGCGAGCGGTGGCAGAGCGGAGTCTGCGCCGGACACGAAGAAGGAGTCCGCGGCGGAGACGAAAGATCTGACAAGTGGGCCCCACCTATCAGCGGCACGAAAAGATCGAACGGCCGAGAAGCAACGCAGGCGAAGTGACCGCATGGATGCGCGACGCGTGTCGGCCATCCGACGAGTGGGCGCAGGCTGGGCTGAGCCAGGCTGGGTTGGCTGGCAGGCTGGTGGGCTTTGGCCCACTAGGCCTGTCGTAGGGGTGGCCCCCACCTAAACCCAGCAGGCCTAGTAGGAGGTTATAAGGCCCAGAATAGGCCATGTGTAATGACATAACTGCCCCAGAGGGGATAACCAGATGTAAGGGTATAACTGTAAAAGCACTCCTCATGTGTATATATATACGAATACAGGCCATGGGGAGGAGGCAAGCCATTTTACTCATCTCCATCACTCTCCACTACCATCTCTCTCTCTGTTTGGCCTGTAGCCACAACAGTTGGCGCCGTCCGTGAGGAGGACAAGGACAAGCCTGAAGACCGAAGAAGAAGGATGGCACCGAAAAAAGCTTCATCAGCGGCGGCGAAGGGAAAGAAGACGGCTGGGTCGGAGCGGTGTGTGAATACCAGGGCTTCGGCATCGGCTGCCGAAGGAGCTGGCGGCGGCGCAGGCGCCGTGGTCGCGGGCGCCGATGCTCACGCTACAACGACCGACCCCGCCAGCGCCGCTACAACGACATCCAACCCCGTCGTTGGCGCTACAGCGACCGACCCCGCCAGCGTCGCTACAGCGACACCCAACCCTGTCGCTGGCATTGCAACGACAGCCCCCGCCACCCTCGCCGGCAGCGCGGATCAGGCGGCCGGGGGTAGCCGCAATGAAGCATCCGGCGGATCTGGAGATCGTGAGGCGATGGTCCCTGCACCGACCCGTCCGCTGGGTGTTCCGGCGGCCCCGACAGCACTTGCGGTGGAAAGCGCCATACTAGCAGCCCTCAACGCGTTCCAGCGGGAGCTAGGGGATCTTCGTGGAGCCGTCTGAGATATGCAAGAGGCTCGGAGCCAGCAGGCTGCGCCAGTAATCGCGCCTGAGCCCACGCCGGAGAGGGCGGACAGTCGCGAAGCCCCCACGTCTAGCCGCGGGCCGCTGCGGCGCGTAGATCCGGAGTCCCCGCTTTCGGCGGGGCTGCAGCAGGTGGCATGGCCTGAAGACTTCAAGTTTCCTAGCGCCATCGACCCGTACAAAGGCGACACGGACCCCCGTGAGTTCGTGCGCGTGTACGAAATCGCGATCGAAGCCGCGGGCGGAGACGACACCACCAAGGCGAAGGGACTCCCCCTCGCGCTGCAAGGAGTGGCGCTCTCTTGGTTCTTTACCATAGAGCCGGGCTCCATCTACGCGTGGGAGCAGCTCCGCGATTGCCTTCACAACAACTTCCAAGGAAACTATGTCGAGCGAGTCGACGCGGACCAACTCTTCGCTGTGAAGCAAAAACCCTCGGAGAAGCTACGGGACTACTTCAAGCACTTCGCCAAGATTCGATGCCAAGTGAAAGACGTTAATGAAACCACCGTCGTTAATGCAGCCATACAGGGCCTTCGTCCGGGCCCGACGGCCGAGTACAATGCGCGAAAGCCAATCAAGACAGTGGCGAAGCTCTTCGACAAAATGGAGGAATACGCCAGGGCGGAAGAAGACGCGCGGCGAAGGCAAGGTGACGACTCCGACACCAACCAGGCCGGAGCCTCGGCAAAAGCCGAAGATCCGCCGAAGGACGGTTCTTCGAAGGGAAAACGTAAGCAGGAGTCGTCCAGGGATGTGTTCGACCGCAGGGACGCCTCGCACAAGGAGTCGTCCGCTCAGCCCAAGCGCGGCCAGCAGAAGTCGAGGCGAAACCGGTACGTCCTTGACATTGAAGGCGGTTCCGACGAAGGCGCTCCCGCGGGCCGAGGCGGTCGAGGGCGCCATGGCCAGGGGCGCGACCGTGGCCGGGGCCGCGACGATAAAAGTCGTAGAGATTACGACGACCAGCACCAGGGACTGTGGTGCGTAGTCCACGGCCGCGGCAACCACGATACCCGCACCTGCACCTCCATCGCGGCGCTCCGCGATAGCGTCGCTAGGGACAGGAACCCGGAGACGCGTCCGCCTGCGGTGGCCCACGTCCAATTCCCGTACGAGGCCCCCATGCAGGTACAGGCGCAAGGGATGCAACCCCAGAAGGGCCCCTTACGGATCCAAGCTCACGTACAGCAGCCTCGGGAGGGCCTCCTGTCGCTGCAGGCCCCGGAAGCAACCCAACGCAGGGTCATTAACGTCATATTCGGAGGCTCTGCGCTGGAATTTGCCTCAGCACGGCAGCAGAAGGCCTATGCGCGAAGACTACATCACGTGGCGGCATACCCAGCGCAAGCACCGTTGGACTGGGCGCAGCACGAAGTTACATTCACACCCGACGACGCCCAAGGCGTGGACTTCCCTTATCAGGACCCCCTGGTCATCCGGGTTACTATCGCGGGATGCGACGTGGGGCGTGCCTTGGTGGACGGCGGTAGCTCCGCGAACGTATTGTTTGCGGCGGCCTTCGACCAGATGGGGATCCCTCGAAGCCGCCTAGGGCCCTCAGAAATCCCACTGCAGGGCTTCGGGGGACAGCCCCTGCGGGCGCTGGGCCAAATAGGTCTTCAAGTCTCCTTCGGCCAAGATGACAATGTGCGGGCCGAAGATGCCACCTTTGACGTGGTCGACCTTCCGTACCCCTACAATGCCATATTAGGGCGCCCAATCCTCAACTCCTTCGGCGCGGTACCACATCACGGCTATCTATGCATGAAGATCCCGGGTCCCCGGACCATCATCACCGTCCGAGGTGACCAGGATATGGCCCGGCGCATCGAGCCAGGTACCAGGTGCTCGCGTCGTGAAGCCCAACGGCGCTCTTAGAGCTGGCGTCACAGCGCGGAGGTCCGCGCGGCCATTCAGAGGCACCTTGGCGGGCCCTGCAGATGTCTAGCGACTAGAGGCTTCGGCCGCACCAAGGACAAACGATTAGTATATTCACCCCCTGTAATTGCTTACCCGCGCAAACGGGGATGTAATGAAGATCGCTGTTTGTCACCAATCTTTCTTCATCACGCACAAGTACGCGGCGAAGGCGTGCGCAGGCTTGGCCAGCGCGCGCGTTCCCGCAGTATAAACAAAGACGCACGTTCGTGTGTGCACTTGCTGTAGCTAGGGGTACGGGACTGAGTATAAATCTAAGTCGCACGTTCGCGTGTGCACTCGCCGTAGCCAAAGGTGACGGGCCTGAGTATAAACAAAGACGCACGTTCGCATGTGCACTCGCCGTAGCCAGGGGTACGGGACTGAGTATAAATCAAAGTCGCACGTTCGCGTGTGCACTCGCCGTAGCCAAAGGTGACGGGCCTGAGTATAAACAAAGATGCACGTTCGCGTGTGCACTTGCCGTAGCCAGGGGTACGGGACTGAGTATAAATTGAAGTCGCACGTTCGCGTGTGCACTCGCCGTAGCCAAAGGTGACGGGCCTGAGTATAAACAAAGACGCACGTTCGCGTGTGCACTCGCCGTAGCCAGGGGTACGGGACTGAGTATAAATCGAAGTCGCACGTTCGCGTGTGCACTCGCCGTAGCCAAAGGTGACGGGCCTGAGTATAAACAAAGACGCACATTCGCGTGTGCACTCGCCGTAGCCAGGGGTACGGGACTGAGTATAAACCGAAGTCGCACGTCCGCGTGTGCACTCGCCGTAGCCAAGGGTGACGGGCCTGAGTATAAACAAAAGACGCGTGAGGGGACGCCCTCGCACGCACTCTACAGAGTATAAATAAGACGCGGATGTTCTCCCTGCGCACTCTACGGAGTCTAAACAAGACGCGAACTCCGCGCATGCCAGGGACATCGTCCCTGTGCATACTCTGCGGAGTATAAATAGGACGTGGATGTTGACCCCACGCACTCTGCGGAGTATAAATAAGATGCGGAGGTTCTCCCTGCGCACTCTACGGAGTCTAAACAAGACGTGAACTCCGCGCATGCCAGGGACATCGTCCCTGTGCACACTCTGCGGAGTATAAATAGGAGTGGATGTTGACCCCACGCACTCTGCGGAGTATAAATAAAACTACGGAGGCCCCCCACGCGTTTCGCAACGCGGGCGGAGGACACGAGTATTAATCGCAGCGGAGCGAGGCTCACCCTCGCGTACTGCGGGAGGTGAGCGCAGCGCGCGTTGCCGAAGACACAGCGCGCCAGAGGCTACCCCCGCCATGAGGAGCAAGAGGAACGGAACATGCGCGCACTTCCACCCTCGCCCGCGCCAGTCTACGGACTATAAAAATGCGAAGTGCCGAGGTCCGCCTCCGCACACGCCAGTCTACGGACTATAAAAAGGCGAAGCATCGAGGTTCACCTCCGCACCCGCCAGTCTACGGACTATAAAAAGGCGAAGTGCCGAGGTCCGCCTCCGCACACGCCAGTCTATGGACTATAAAATGGCGAAGCGTCCAGGTCCGCCTCCGCACCCGCCAGTCTACGGACTATAAAAAGGCGAAGTGTCGAGGTCCGCCTCCGCACCTGCCCGTCTACGGACCGTAAAAAGGTGAGGCGCCAAGGACTGCCCCCGCAAGCGCCGTTCTAAGGAACCCTTGCGTGACTACTTCGCCAACGGCGCGCGTCGAGCACGGAGATGACTTCCCCGCGCAGCATGTGGCGTACCGGTGAACCCGCAGTGGCATCAACACACAGCGCATATCCTAAGGTGACAGAAAATCTGCATATCGAAAAAATCACACAAGTACAAAGGTCCGGCAGCATCCTTGCCGTTCTAAGCCGCTATCCTGCGGGCTCGTCCTTAACACGCGCTAAAGCTGGGGCCTCGCTCCAAGAAGGTCGGCCTGCCCAAAAGTTCAATGACTCCTCGGCCCTTTGCCAGCGTCGAAGGCGCCGCCGGGTCGCAAGGCCAGACGCGAGCAGTCGCCCCCAGCAAGGAAGCTGCCCGGGATGAAGGCAAGTAATCAGTTCGTGAAGCAAACACGCACTTTATTCATTCAATTAAGGGGCAGACGCTACAACGCACACCACACCTAGCCAAGTTGGTGCCGCACCTGTGAGCCTTCGGCATCTTCGGAGGCCTCAGCGCCACCCTCGTCGCGCCGCGGGACTTCGTCCAGAAATTGGCCAAGGCTCCCCCACCACGAAGGGACTTCCGAAGCTCGACCTGCGTGGTGGCTATCCCGGTGTAGTCCCAGATCCGCTCGTAGAAGAATTTGACGGGGCGGCGAACGGCATGGATTTCACCGGACATCACTCCGGCCCCGCCAGGCATCTCCAGCTGAGGGTTCTCCAGCTCGGCGATATGCGTGCAACCACGGTGCCGAAGGAGGGCGCACACCAGGCACGACGCCACATAGGCACAGTGGTCGCCAAAGTTCGTCGCAGCCCCGCGCGCAACGTCGGCGGCGTCATGGATCCAGCGAAGGGCCCGCAGCAACTCCTCCGGGCCGAAGGCGTGGTCCGGCACTCCGGCCACGAGTCTTTGGAGGTGGACTTCCAGCATTTGCAGGGCGTCCCACGCAACCACCGAGGCGTCGCCAAGCGTCTGGTTACGCTCCGCTAGAGTCAAGGCAAGCTCGCCTTTTTCCTTCTCTAGCGAGGCGACCTGTTCCAGGAGCCCGTCCCGCTCCGCCGCAAACTTCTGTTGAGCAGCTTCCGCGGCCGATTCCCGCGCCGACGCAACAAGTCCCTCGGCGTGTGCCCTCGCTTCGGCGCATTCCGCTTCCAGCTGGCGGATGCGGGCGTCCTGGGTAGAGCGGGCTCCAGAGGCTTCGCGTAGCTCCTCCTCGGCGGCCCGCAGCCTATCCTCGAGCGCCTTTCGGCCACGAGTATAGGCCGTTTGCAAGGCCTGCCCCAGCACAAGTGTCTGCAGAAGGGAAAGACTTAGCAAGCTCAGCCAGCCCAAGTGTTGTCGCATGAGTACTTACCCTCACCCCAGACACCTCGAAGGCGTCTTCGAGGCGCCCCGCCCCGTAGGCCTGCAGCACTTGCGGGTTGACGCTGGTGGCCACGTCATTCACAATCCCGCGCCACGCCCTCAGCGTCTCCGGGGGCGGCACGAAGTCCGCGGGGCTTACACGCGCGGAGGTCCCGTGTTCCGCCAAGTGCTCCCCCTCCGGAATGAGCAACGCTGCAAACAGGGCTGCAGGTGAGCACCGCAAGGCACGAAAGAGTACACCAGAGTAAGCTAAGCCACCCTACCTTCGATAGCAGAAGGAGGGTCTCGGGGACTCGCCCCCTCATCCCCGGGCGGGGCGGCGGTGGTGTAAGCCCCCGCAGAAGGAATGGTCCCGCCGCGGGCAGAAGCCTCCGCGTTCGGGGCAGGCGACGGTTGTCCCTGCGCGGCGGGCGGCGTGGCCAGGGGGGCAGAAGGCGCATATGCCGCAGGGTCTCCGGCACTTGCACTGGAGTCCCACAAGCTTCTGACGCCCGTGGCCACGACGAATCCCCGCGGTGTCCGGTGGAGCTCCGGCCGCACACACGGCCGTTTAGCCGGGGCAGCCAGCAGCGATACCGCCCCCGCAGTCGCGGCTGGGGAAGCCCCCGCGGTTGCAGCGCCCGGGGGCGGAGGTTCCGCGGTGGCAATTGTTGCAGGGGGCACCTCAGTTTCTGCCGCTGTCGGTAAAGGCAGCATGGCTCCATGCGCCCCCGTGGAGGGCGCCTCCGGCACCACAGCGGCCACGGCCGAAGGCTCCACCTCAGCATCGCCGGTCCGCACGGGTTCCGCCTCGGCGACTTCGGTGGGCGGCAAGACTTCCCCCCTCCGGCTGCTCGCGGCAAACCCGCCGTCCGGGGCGCTCGCCGAAGATACCTCGCCTTCGGCGTCTGCGCCACCTAAGCCTGAATCGGCATACCTCGCCGAGTCCGACTCCGCGTCCGCCGCGCCCTCGGGAGCACTAGCAGCAGCAGTAGCAGCTGCCGCGCCAAGCGCGGCAGGCGCTCCGCTGCGGCCCCTCTTCCGAGACGGCGCCTTCTTCTTCTTCGCTGCACCGTCGTCTGGAGCGACACGGTCCGACACGGCAAGGCCCAGGGCCTCGCACACGCGGTTTATTCGCCCCAGCCCCGCCTCAGCGATAGCAGACATGCACTGCTCGTGCTCCTTGCCGGTGTACAACCCTAGGAATACGCGCGCGGCTTGCTCCGCCTCCTCCAAGCAAATCCCTGAAGCAGAGGAGATAGCATCAGCATATAACACATTTCGCGTGAACAAAGGAGAGACGCGGTCGAGGCTTACGAAGACTGGAGGGCGCCGGTAGCAAACAGATCGATGGTGAAACATTGTCGTCTCGACGCTTCTCGGTGGCAAGACGCCAGTCGCGGGCAAGCGGTGCCACGCCGTACATCACGTACTCTTCGGCGAGGTCACGCATGTTGAAGCGGGCGGCCACGCCTACGAGCCGCTGGGCCCTCCGCCTGTCCTCATCATCGAGCGTCCGGCCGGGCGAGGGCTTGAACGCGATTGGTTGGCCTGTGCACTCAAGGCCGCTCCCGCTCTCCACACGGTGGTAGAACCATCGCTTCATCCAGTAAGACTCCCACTTCCCGCGAGTTGAGTTCGCAGGGAAGAGCTTCTTGCACGACGGACGAAGAATAAAGGTGACGCTACCGAAGCTCGACAGCGTCCCGTCCTTCCGGTCCTTGGGCTGGCACCGTGCCTCGTGAAGATAGGCGAACAACGAGGCGCTGGGCCAACACGCCCCCGAGCGTAAGGCCCAGCTGTACACCGCGAGCCGAGCCATGGCGTTCAGAGTCAGTTGCGCCAGCTCCAGCCCGAAGGTCCGCAGCACGTCGCCCACGATAGCCGCCGCTGGGATGCGGAGCCCCGCGTCGAAAAAGGCAATGAACACGACCGCCTCCGACCTCTCGGGATGCGGTTCCGTCTCGTCGGCGGCGGGTAATTGTACCTCCTGGCGCTCGGACAACTTCCCCGCGCGCAGAAGTCCTTGGATCGTCTTTTCGGTCACGAGCGAGGGGCCTAGCTCGCCGGAGAATGTGCCTTCCTCCTCCGCCACCAACCACTCCTTGTCCGCCGCCGCCGGGTCGCGCTCTTGGAGCGCATATTTCACCTCCAACAGCGAAGACCGCCGGCGAATGCCGCAGACACCACCCGCCTGACCACGCTTGCCACCAGACGCCATTGCTTCTCCGGGAAGGAGGCCAGCGGCAAAAAATACTACACGAGTATGGAAGGCAGCGCAAGCAAGAAGGGGGCGTACAATTGCGGGGGCGCGGTCGCGGGGGCTACTTTAAGCCACCTCGCCCCAGTACCGAAGCGTCGCGACGGCCCGCGCGACCGCAGTCGTACAAACGCCCGTCCAGCGCTGTTCCCCATACCCAAAGCTGAAAGGCCACGACCATAAGCGCCAAGAGCCGTCACAGCACGACGCTCCCTAGCCGCTATTAAAGGCGCACTAATGGGCCGGGGGATCACAACAGCATCGGCGCGGCGCCATTCATCGCCCGCCCCGTGTCCCCCTTGCCTAGGGAAGAGGCGAGCGGCCGCGAGCACGCAACTGTCCACATCCCGCCACGCACCAGTCATAAGCCGCCACGTGCCCCGTGCGCGCCAAGGCGGGTCGCACGGTACAGGAACCTTTACAGAGCAAGACCACATCGCGAGATCTCAAGTCACCAAACGCGTGGCGATGTTCGCGACGCAAGGGTGTCAGCTCCGCTGCCACCCGTTCGAAGGGTAGGGGACGGAGCGCGCGCGTCTACTTCGGCTAGGCGCCAGCTCCGCTGCCACCCGTTCGAGGGGTAGGGGACGGAGCGCGCGCATCTACTTCGGCTAGGCGTCAGCTCCGCTGTCACCCGTTCGAGGGGTAGGGGACGCAGCGCGCGTCTACTTCGGCTAGGCGCCAGCTCCGCTGCCACCCGTTCGACGGGTAGGGGACGGAGCGCGCGCGTCTACTTCGGCTAGGCGCCAGCTCCGCTGCCACCCGTTCGAAGGGTAGGGGACGGAGCGCGCGCGTCTACTTCGGCTAGGCGCCAGCTCCGCTGCCACCCGTTCGAGGGGTAGGGGACGGAGCGCGCACGTCTACTTCGGCTAGGCGCCAGCTCCGCTGCCACCCGTTCCACGGGTAGGGGACGGAGCGCGCGCGTCTACTTCGGCTAGGCGCCAGCTCCGCTGCCACCCGTTCCACGGGTAGGGGACGGAGCGCGCGCGTCTACTTCGGCTAGGCGCCAGCTCCGCTGCCACC
Source organism: Dendrocalamus latiflorus (assembly GCA_017311315.1). NCBI lineage: Eukaryota > Viridiplantae > Streptophyta > Magnoliopsida > Poales > Poaceae > Dendrocalamus > Dendrocalamus latiflorus. The sequence continues at coordinate 23,805,057 of CM029660.1, forward strand.
CGTTCGAGGGGTAGGGGACGGAGCGCGCGCGTCTACTTCGGCAAGGCGCCAGCTCCGCTGCCACCCGTTCGAAGGGGTAGGGGACGGAGCGGGCGCGTCTACTTCGGCTAGGCGCCAGCTCCGCTGCCACCCGTTCGAGGGGTAGGGGACGGAGCGCGCGCGTCTACTTCGGCTAGGCGCCAGCTCCGCTGCCACCCGTTCGAGGGGTAGGGGACGGAGCACGCGCGTCTACTTCGGCTAGGCGCCAGCTCCGCTGCCACCCGTTCGACGGGTAGGGGACGGAGCGCGCGCGTCTACTTCGGCTAGGCGCCAGCTCCGCTGCCACCCGTTCAAGGGGTAGGGGACGGAGCGCGCGCATCTACTTCGGCTAGGCGCCAGCTCCGCTGCCACCCGTTCGAAGGGGTAGGGGACGGAGCGCGCGCGTCTACTTCAGCTAGGCGCCAGCTCTGCTGCCATTCGTTCGAGGGGTAGGGGACGAAGCGGGCGCGTCTACTGGCTAGGGCCACCTCCGCCGCCGCCCGTTCGAAGGGTGAGGGACGGAGCGCGCGCGTCTGTTTCGGCTACAGCGCAACCCCGGGTCAAGTTTGGAAAAGTTCACAGGCCGCGGGGACGGAGGGGGCCAAAGGACTCGGCAACATGGCTTCGGCCCCGTGAAGCCCTTTACCATGAGAGGCTCCTGTCGTAGGGGTGGCCCCCACCTAAACCCAGCAGGCCTGGTAGGAGGTTATAAGGCCCAGAATAGGCCATGTGTAATGACATAACTGCCCCAGAGGGGATAACCAGATGTAAGGGTATAACTGTAAAAGCACTCCTCATGTGTATATATATATGAATACAGGCCATGGGGAGGAGGCAAGCCATTTTACTCATCTCCATCACTCTCCACTACCATCTCTCTCTCTGTTTGGCCTGTAGCCACAACAAGGCCTTTTAGGGGTTTTGGAAAATTTCTTTTTCCAGAAATTCAAATAAATCCTTTTGAGCTCTAGAAAATAGCAAATAAACCCAGAAAAAATCCAGAAAATTCTAAAAAATTCCTTGAGTCTCAAGGAACCCAAATAAAATATTTTTAGCAAATGTTAATATTTAATTTAATCATGTTAATTCCTTTTAATTAATAAAAATTCAATTTAAGCTTTTATTAATTCTAGAAAAATCCAAATGGTGAATTTTATTTTAAAAACTTAAAAAAGGCTCTGAAAATCAGAATGTTACAAACCGGTCTGCGACCACGTAGGTGCGACCAAATTGGTCTTTGACCGCGCTGGTGTTCGGCAACTTATTAGTCTTCGATCACGCTGGTTTTCGACCACTTATTAGTCTTTGACCACGTTGGTTTTTCGACCATACACTGATTTTTGACCACGTAGGTTTCAATCACATTAGTCTTCGATTGTGTTGGTTTTTGACCACTCATTGGTTCTTGACTACGTTGGTTTTTCAACCGCTCACTAGTCATCGACCACGATGTTTTCAACTACATTGGTTTTTAACCACGTTGTTTTTGGCCACATTGGTTTCTGACCATTCTCTGGTCGTTGACCACTCAAGTCGAATTCTGACCACGGTGGCTCTCGACTAAGTTGGCTTTCGACCATGTTGGTTTCTGACCATGCTTTGGTTGTTGACCACTCAAGTCGTAACTTGACCATGTTGGTTTTCAACCGTTCACTGATCGTCAACCACACGAATCATTTTCAGACCACTTTGTCTTTCAACTGGTTGAGGTAGTACTGCAGGACCAACAACGGTAGTACTGCCCCTACTATTTTTCCCGAGTGTTTCAGCTCCGTGTTTCTCCAGATTTTGAGTAAGGTTTCTTCCGAATCTTCATAACTTTGTAGTTATCAAAGCAAAGGATAAGTGAATACTTAGGGAAATTTTTTTAAGGCATTATTTACCCTTCTCTGTTGCCGTTTTCAGTCCTACACAGATATTTTGCCCTTTGCAATGCCATTTTAAAATCAAGTGCATATGTTGTGTTATTCCTTTAATTTCACATCTTTGGAATGTTACTGACCTAATTTCCCCCTCTTATTGCATTACAGTGTCTATTGCCATGTTTAGCTCATGTTGTCGGGATTCATACAATTTATAACAAAGGCAGAAGTTGCCCATGGAATTAGAAACAAAAAACAAGAAGTTTGGACTACCTGTGATGAGTTTATTTGGGTTCTTTTTTTCTGTGGCTGACAATTTATAGTTGCTGCTAATAGCTTTTAGGTCTAGTGTGTGCGTTTGTACGAACGAACCGAATGCTGATAAACCAATAAGCTGCTTCGAAACGATAACGGAGAAGCCGTTTCGTTTGTTTGTTCAGGGAAAGCCATAAGCTATAAATTGAAAAGAACAAAACTTTAAAGCCGAGTCTAAACCAATAAAAAGTGAAGCAAACCCTGACTAGGCTCACTCAACTTATAATACAAACACAAGCAATTGATGTATGAAACCACGGATGGCTGAAAATTCATGATATCATCTCACATTTATGCAGAGAGATGACCATACTGAAGTAGGCTTGCGTAGAGCCTATCCCAACGTTCGATGAAAAGAGCGTCTGCATCCGGGCTGGAGGACATGCCAGAAATTTCCCCAAAGAAGTCCACCTCTTGCGTATTACTGTAATCACTTCCAACAACGAAGATGTGGACGAAATACGCTGGCTCTGCCATCGCCATGAACCGCCCACCCGACGTGAAGCGGATGGACCTTATGGCTCCAAGGTTGCCTCCCATGACACGGAGGGACTGGGAAAGGTTCCTGATGTACCAAACCTGGCACGTCTTGTCCTGGTTACCGGTGGCGAATGCCCGGCCATCAGGGCTCCAGGGTGACGCAAACTAGTAATCCAGGAGTTGCCGATTTAGAACAAAAATAACACGAGAGCCTCATACTTTATATATGTATTTATCAATATATTCATCAATAATGTAGTAGATAATAATATATTTTAAATTTTATAACATCAACTAACTTCATGACAAAGTTTAATAATAAATAACTATTTACCAGATAACATACCAAAATCAAGAAACCTACTATTAGTGAATGATCTAAAATGAATCTGAGAACAAAATATAGTTAGATATTGAAACACATTGAAAATTTTCTAATTCAATTATTGCAAAAATTGAAACATGGCATTCTAATATTAAGCCCTAACTCACAGATATTTTAAAGATCATAGAATTAAAACCTTAAAATCTAAATCACAAAATTTAGTACCTATTTTGGTCGACTGATTATTACTTCGTTAGCTATGAAGACTATTGAATTTTGAAGCAAGGAGTCAGTCAATCAGCACGAGACGATGAGTGGCCAGTGGAAGACCTCATATATTGCCATGACCGTCGGCCATATTGTATGTTGATATATACACTGAGATTTAATTTATTTGCATGCGTGCAATGATATTAACACACCAAGAAATCTAGTCATACCATCCGAGTTTGACGCACACAGGTGTAGGCGACAAGTGGCTGGTGTGCTCTCGAAAGACGGCAGCTCCATCACCACTACAGACGAAAGGACCAACTCACTAAAGGTTGTGTACGTGGCGTGGGGAATAGGGTCAGGGAAGGCAGGTAAGATGTCTTCTAGACTTGGTGTTGCCTACTTGGTTAGTTTGAGGCTGGTGCTAGCTTGGATGCTTGGGCTTTGGGTTAACATTACCTTGTTGGCTTAGTGCTAGACTGACTGGTGGCCCACGCTCGATTAGTCCAATTAGTCCTTGTTATTTTGTTCTCTTTTCATTATCGGTTGATATGCTGTGTCATACCAACTTTAACTTACATGTATTTTTGTCTTACTTTGTCAATGTCTGCGTGTTTTTCTCTCCCCCTGTTTATCAACATGTTCAAGCCTTTTTTTATACAGATGTAGTTCTCGGTATATGGAAGCACACATTGTGTAAGTCTGTATTCTAAGTAATAAAAATTAAAATCAGTATGGACGCCTATGCCCTCACATTTGATAATGTGTATCCGCCCCTGAATCGAAGTGGCCTTTCATGGAATTTCCAGCTACAAAACAGTATAAAGGTTGGTTGGAAAAAAAGTATGCAGATTAATGACAACTAAACGTGATATATTTATCGATCAGGTACGTAAGACGGTTTTAAGCTTGGCTTTTGCGCGTCAGGAGCTACATACCTCTCCAGAATTAACATCAGTAAGTAATACATCAAGAACGAAGAAAAACTTTGTGTTTACAAAAAGATTAGTAAGATTGCATTTGTTTTTCTAATCTTATATATGGATAACATATTACAAAAAGGCTTAATATGTCAAGTCTTCGTTAAGAAATAGCTTCTATACGACAGACTTAAGATAGGCATGATATATTTTGGACATAAAAGATTTATAGAGATAGAACTAAAATGTTAATTAGATTAAACCAAAATATGTCACTACTACAGAAAGGCTAATAGTAGACGCCAAATCACAGACGGTTTTGTGAAACCGTCTGTAATGTACACTATTACAGACGGTTTTAATTAGAAGGCCGTCTGTGGTATTTGTGGCGGGAAAAAGGAGTCTCACAGACGGTTCTTACCGCTGAACCGTCTGTGATACTGGAATATCACAGACGGTTTGTATTAAAAACCGTCTGTGATAATCTGGGATTATCACAGACGGTTTTTTATTAAAAATCGTCTGTGTTGTGTCGACTATCACAGGCGGTTGTTGTTAAGAACCGTCTGTGAATGTTCACAGACGGTTTTTAACAAGAACCGTTTGTGATGTCCCTTTGTCTGTCATATTCTAGATCAGAGGTTAATATATAAGTACACATTGCTTCTAATAACTTAACTACAGAACTACTGAGACAAGAGATCACAAATTAAAGGCAAATTTATTAATTTCAATTAGAGGCAAATTTATTACAATAGTCGCACAGGTAAAGAGTTTCCCAGATTGTAATCTTTTGGGCTTCGTACGCTTCTTCTTCGACTTGGGGACTTGGAGGATCAGGCGCTAAATTCTCGAACGCCGTTAAGTTTGCCCTTGTCCTCAGCACTTCCTCCTGCAGCCTGGGCAAATGATCAGCAGCATCCATAATGTCGTAGAGGATAGCATGAAAAGATTCCTCAGAATCTGCCGTATTTGCTTGATCGGCAAGGCTATCCATCAGTCTCTGCAATGCGTGTAGAGCTTCTTCCGCTTTGCGCACATTGTGGAGAAGAACCAGGGTGAGGGCTGTTTCCCTTTCTTGAGCGGCAGCGAGACGCCTCCGTCGACGGCGGAGGATTAGGTCAAGCTGACGGATGCAAGAAAGTCGGGGAAGGAGAGCAGGGCGGGTGTGGAGAAGCTGCTGCAGATGCAAATTACTGGCCGCCTGTGTAAGGTTCCGGCCGAACAATTCTTGATGAACAGATGAGAGGAAGGAGATGATCACAAGAACAGTAGAAGCCATGTTGTATTGTATATTGTATTGTACGTACGTAGAAGAGACCTGGATTAGGCGCGCATATTTAACCTTTAGCACAGACGGTTCGTATACCCAAACATTAATGATATAGACACTTCGTATAACGATCGAGAGACGTTAATTAGACGATCGAAACACGAGCGTTCTGGCATCGAAACACGCGCGAAGCGTTCTGGTATGAAGCTTATGACAGACGATTTTTTATAAAAAACCGTCTGTGATAAGCTGGTTATCACAGACGGTTTTTTATTAAAAACCGGCTGTGATAATTCACAGACGGTTTTTAGTTACAAACCGTCTGTGATAATGACTAAGGCATTTATTGCGCTGCTCAGACCGCATCTGTCTTCATTTCGATCCAGATCTAGCCACTGCTGCGCACTTTTTCACTCGGGAGGAAGCTAGGCGATTTCAGGCCAGTTAATTTGGTGGGAAGAGGCAGAGATTGAGCATTTATGTATATGTGATGTATATGTGTGATGTATTTGAGAATGACAAAATGTATCAAGAAATACACTGTGTGAATGCAGCTGGTTGGTGTTGTATATGAATGCAGTTGTTTGGTGGTTGATATGAATGCAGCTGTGTACGTAGTTATTGGTGTTGTCTTAATTGCAACAGCCGGCGAAGGCTTATCACAGACGGTTCTAAACTTAGAACCGTCTGTGATATCATATCACAGACGGTTCTAAGTTTAGAACCGTCTGTGATAATCTCCCTACATATACCCTCTCGCTAGGGTTTTCCGTGTGCGCTGCAATTATTCGATTAGATCTAAATCCCGAGCCCGTCGTCGCCGCCGTCTCCCCGAGCCCTCGCCGGCTGCCTCCCCCAGCCCTTGCCGGCCGCCTCCCCGGACGAAGACGTCGCCGCAGCCTCCTCCTCCTCCGTCGCCGCCTCCCCGAGCCCGTCGCCTCCTCCTTCTCCGTCGCCACCGCCTCCTCCTGCGTCGCCTCCTCCTCCTCCTCCGTCGCCGCCTCCCCGAGCCCGTCGCCTCCTCCTCCGTCGCCGCCGCCTCCTCCTGCGTCGCCGCCTCCTCCTCCTCCGTCGCCGCCTCCCCGAGCCCGTCGCCTCCTCCTCCTCCTCCGTCGCCGCCGCCTCCTCCTCCTGCGTCGCCGCCTCCTCCTCCTCCGTTGCCGCCTCCCCGAGCCCGTCGCCTCCTCCACCTCCTCCGTCGCCGCCGCCTCCTCCTCCTGCGTCGCCGCCTCCTCCTCGTCCGCCGTCCCTAAGGTCACGGTTAGTTGCTTAGTACATATTTAGGGTTGATGCTTCATGCTTACTGTTAGTGTTTAGGGTTGATGCTTGATGCTTGGTACATATTACATTGGTACATTGTTTACTGCAGTAGCTTAATTAGTTTGCTATTTGGTACATATTACATTGGTACATTGTTTACTGCAGTAGCTTAATTAGTTTGTTATTTGGTACATATTACATTGGTACATTGTTTACTGCAGTTGCTTAGTTTACATTGGTACATATTACATTGCTTGTTGTGTTAGTATATAGTATATAGTATATAGTATAGGCACATAGGTGCTAGGATAGGCAACATGTCACCCGCGCATTCTTCATAGAACTTTGTTTAGAGACCTTGTAGTAATAGTATTACAAAATGCAAGGCAATTTTAGTATAAAAGTTCAAAAAAAAAAGAAATTCCCAGATTCTTCGGTGAGCAACCGACATAGCCGACTTCTTCGGTGAGCGACTATCTATCTGCTTCTTCCCACTCCTTCTCTTCATCTCTGGTCTCTGGATCACGTACGCCAGTAGCGATGATTCATCTAACTGAATCATCGCTACTGGCGTACGTGATCCAGAGACCAGAGATGAAGAGAAGGAGTGGGAAGAAGCAGATGGATAGTCGCTCACCGAAGAAGTCGGCTATGTCGGCTGCTCACCGAAGAGTCTGGAATGTCTTTTTTTTGCACTTTTGTAACAAAATTGACTTGAATTTTGCGGGAAAAAGAAGGACTTGATACATTGGTACATTGGTAAGATAGGCACATCACCCCCTCTCTATACCATTACAGTCGACTAGCATAAAGTCGACCGACAATCAAGGTAGTGGCCTTGGTCGCCATTGATACCATCATCGAAAATGCATCCTTCGTCGAGGACTATATTACAAAAGCACCGCTGGCTCACCAAGATAAGGAATTTGTTTTTATGCCATACAATGAGGATTTCCATTGGATTTTAATTGTAATTATACCAAAATGGAACAAGGCTATATACCTTGATTCTCTAAGTAAGAACAAATCCAAGTACACAGCTATCGCCCAAATACTCGATAGGTACGTACATTGTACATTGTACTCTTTCTTTCCTTCCGAATGACTAATCTAACTTTTTTGAATAACGAAGGTCGTTCGCCACATACGTTCAACAAACACGTGACTCGACGACAGGGGCCAAGGCCTTGAAACATGATCGCAAGTTTCGGGTATTCGCTAGCTACACATTAATTTATCATATACAACACATAGTAGTAATGTCACTTGATTTAACACATTATATTTTTTGCAGTGCCACCAGCAGCAGCCGGGCAACACGTGTGGATACTACGTGTGCCACCATATGAGACTACTCCTCGATTCCACCAAGATCACCAATTCTAAGGTTTGTCAATCTTCCCACATTTATTTCATACATGTCAAGTTTTATATATGCGCGCGTTGATATTCCTATCGACAGGCTGCGTCCATCTCTACATCTGCATTGAAACAGCCGGATTTTGCAAAAATTCGAGGAGAGCTCATTTGGTTTTTGTGGACAAAAGTCGTAAGATCATATGGAGAGTTCCACTGCCCAGAATGATTTTTTATTGTAATTCTAAGTGCAAATGCAGTGTACATCTTTTACAATTGTATATTTGTTAATGGATATTTTATTTCAATTCAATGAATTGATTTGCGAAATGGATGATTTATGTTTGTGAAATAAAGTGTGTTGTCAATTGGATGTTTTATGTCTGTGAAATGAATTGAGATGTGAAATGTATCTGAAATGAAATGAGATGTGTCAATTGTATATGTTTTATGTCTGTCATTATCTGCTTGTTTCAGAGGGCATGGCTAGCATTTCCTGAGGCTAGCCAATAAACAGAAATATATTTAGGGGTTGAAGGGAATATCATAGACGGTTTTGAGTTAAAACCCGTCTGTGATAGCTGATAATCACAGCCGGTTTTGCGTTAAAAACCGTCTGTGATGATCAGTATCACAGACGGTTTTTAACTAAAAACCGTCTGTGATTATCAGTATCACAGACGGTTTTTAACGCAAAACCGTCTGTGATTATCAGCTATCACAGACGGGTTTTAACGCAAAAACCGTCTGTAATAGCTTATAATCACAGACGGTTCAAAAACCGTCTGTGATGACCTTCGATTATCACTGACCCATAAATACAGACGGTTCACAAAACCGTCTGTGATGACGATTTCGAACGTCTGTGATGACCTTTTCTGTAGTAGTGTGTACATTAACAAGGTGTTGAAGTGGTTCAATATGCAAGATTCCAAGAAGGGTTTATTGCTTATATCACATGGCATTAGTCTTAATAAGACTCAGTGTCTATCAGCACATGATGAGCGAGACTGGATGAGTAATATTCGATATGTGATTTGCCATTGGGTCTATCATGTATGCCATGCATAGTACACGACCAGATGAGTCTTATGTTCTAAGTGTTATGAGCAGATATCAGTCAGATTCAGGTGAAGATCACTGGATAGTTATAAAGAGCATCCTATAATACTTGAGAAAGACTAGAGATGTGTTCTTTGTTTATAGAGGTGAGGAATCACTGGTCGTAAATGGTTACGGCGATGCTAGTTTCCAAACTGATAAGAATGATTTTCGATCGCAACATGGGTTTATGTTTTGTCTCAATGGAGGAGTAGTGAGTTGCAAAGTTCCAAGTAAGAAACGGTTGCTGATTCTACAATAGAACTTGAGTATATTGCGGCTTCTATAGCCGCAAAGGAGGTTGTTTGGATAAGAAAGTTTATCTTTGATTAGGTTTGGGCAGGGGTCCTGGCTGAAAGAACCCCTTCCCACCAAATGTCCGCCTAACCCTTCAACTGGAAAGCCACAAAGCGAGCTTTCAACTAAGAGCTCATCTCAAGGGCTTCGAATTGCCTCAACTGGTGTACCCGAACCATCAAAGGTGTCTAGTCGCAAGGCTAACCACTCACGAAGGCCCATTCTTGCCTCTGGTACGACCGGAACGGCCATAGGGGCAGCAGCGGGTGCAGCCGCAGTAGCGGCTGTCAGCGCTTGTCGACGAAGCGCACGGACCTCTTCTATGAACTCCTGCAGCAGACCTTGCTGGATCTCTAGCTACAGACTATTCAGCAGAAGCAACCTCTGCGCTGGGTGCCTCCTGCTGAACCTCAAGCGATGGCTCCGCTTGGGCATGGCCACGGCCATGGCCCTGGCCTCCACCTCTCGGCATATCTGTTCATGACAGACAGCCAATCACACAACTAGCTCACAAAATCCATTTCAATAGCACAAATCAACACCAAAGCTAGTGAAAGCGTAATTACAATACAAGACCCATCCCCCATCCTATGGTGCACCAGTGCGTCAAATTTTAATTTAATTATTAGGCCTAAGTCAAATTTTAGTTGAACAATTAAGCTAACTTGTCAAATTTCTTTACCACGGACCTAACGCCCACTCTGATACCAACTGTAACACCCTCACGTAACCTCCCCTTCCTCTCTCATATACCTGACTGTCCAAGGGCATTATGGTCCAAGGGGTTCTGTACTGTTGGCTTTGGGGTTTCTACTGCAGCAGATAAGTTAGTAAAAGTGGGCGTTGGCTAAATTTTCTGCCGAATGATGAAGCCCACAATAGCGAGAGGCGCCGACCGGCCTCAGACGGTCTGGGAACCTCTGTGAGCGCTACCTTTGTTCGGCATTCTAAAGCCGATGGGTCTGACGGTAAAACTCCACTCTCTTTCCTTTATTCTCCCTTGGTTTGTTTTCATTCCATGCATTTTTCCCTTTGCATATTAGTGGTATTACAACCCTCATAAATCAAATGTTAGATTTTAATTCTACTATCACCCTTCTACTACTAGTAAAATGCACTGTAAAATTCCCATTTTTATCATATTCGTTTTTTGAATCCTTGGTTGCACCATGCCATTCTGCTGAGTTGTCGATTGTTTTTGCAGACTACAGTTCAAGTATTAAATTACAAAAATGGGCTAGAAGTAATGGGTTTATTATATCAAATTAGAAAGTAGCTCAAGACCAAATCAAACCACTGTGGGCTGTACCTGAAACAGCAGCATATGTTTGAAAATCCAAGAAGGTGATCTCGATCATCATAATACACTAATTTTGACTGCAATTTCTAATATACTTCTTTCTTATAAGACTATAAAAAAGTAAAAGATAGAGGAAAGGCAGAATTGGATAATGCACTTTCCCACCAGGAAAGTGTATTATCTTATCCCGCATTGCTATCTCATTCCAAACGATGAAATTGTCCAATCCGAAGTGACAGCCATAACAACAGAAAAAGACCAAACAGACTGACCTTCTCATACGGGCAGCCATCAACATCCCATGTCCAAGAACTTTCCCAATTCCAATTGCAGGATGCAATTGCAAGAATATTCTTATGTGTGGAAGTCACAAAAAAAGGTGCTATAGCAGAGCACAGGTGATCAGGAATCAGGACAGGAAAGATAGAGCCAGGGAGGCGATGGCTCTGAATCTTGGCTTCTTGTTCTTCCTCCTGTTATCTTCACCCTTCTTGGCAGGTCAGTGTCCTATTTCTTGCTCCAGTGTTTCTTGTGCTGTTTTTTTTTCTATTTACCTCTGACTCTCTGAAGGAGCTCTTGTTTCTGTTGTCGGTCTGGGACTTCCGTAGAACAGATGGTGTGTTCCAGGTTAACGGCGGATCGGGGACAAGGAGGAACTTGCTGCAGGACAAGAATAGTGTGTTCTCTATGTCTTCGCTTCTTTGCACGATTTAATTCTCTATGGTTTCATCTTAACTACTGCATCCAGCATGCCTAGGAGGTCAGGTCTTTTATGGTCAAATTACTTATCAATTTCATGTCTGTTCACAATGTCCCTATATAAGGGAAGATTCTTACCATGTCACAAGAAAGAACTTGAATAAAATAGCCTACACGCATGTTTACTCGAATTCTCTGAACATACTTAGAGCACACAATGCATGATAATGATTCTGCACAGTTCATCATTTTAGAGCATGGTAATTTGCACCATACTTCAGATCATGTTTTGTAATTGCAATCCGACGACAGAAAACATGCATGCTTTACTGTATCGGTTTGTATGTCTCAGGTTGCCCTGTGAACTTTGAGTTCCAGAACTACACAATCATTACAAGCAAGTGCAAAAGGCCGAGTTTCCCTGCCTCCCTCTGCTGCGCTGCTTTTACGGAGTTCGCATGCCCTTTCAGGCAGGTTCTCAACGATGAAAGCAATAACTGCGCATCGATCATGTTCAGCTACATCAATCTGTATGGCAAGTATCCAGCGGGCCTGTTTGCAAGCGAGTGCCCAGGTACTGACAAAAATGGGCTTGCTTGTGATGGTAGTAGTAACCAAACTGCGAGTGCAAATGGTGGGCAAGGGGATAAGAGCGTGACACTGTTATCACTGGCTTCAACTGTTCTTGTATCTGGACTTGGGGCATTGTTGTTCTACTGAAACATGAAGGCAAGGTAGTTCTAGGCTCCTAGATGCAGTTCTGCATTTGAGCTGTGTGAAGTCTCTTGACAACGCAACTTGTGCAAACTTATTGTTAGAAATAATCTTGACTTAGAATCTAAGACATAGTAGAGTCTGTCTCCGTGTGTGACTCAAGTTGAAGTTGTGTCCAACTTAAAGTCCAATACGTATACTAGTAGGAGATTATTAGCCTATATATTGAGGGACTTGTAGCCAGTTTGTAAGAAAAGTAAGAAAAAGGGGGAGCAAATAAGAGAATAGAAAAATTCCGAAATTCTCATGTGTTCTCTCCATCTATTTGCGATGTGTGTGTTTTCTCCTGGATTAAAGTTTTAACAAGGGGTAACAGAGTCTAGGCGAGAACCGAGTCGCTGAAAAAAATCGTCTCAGCAATTCTGTTTCGTGCTCGTCTCGCGCAGCGCACCCGGCACACTACGCTCAGTCCGTCAAGAAAGTCAAAGACAGGCAGCAGAGCACCCGTTGCGTGGCTTCGTCCAAGGCCATCGTCCAGTAACAAACTCAAGTAAGGTGGAAAAATCGGAACGTTGAGGAGATGTGTCACCGTTCTGAATCAAGTATGGGTTTAGTAAGTCGTAGTTGAGACCGACTGCCTCAATATTTTAGAATCTTTGCATCTGGATGGACCCGTACTAGTTGAGTTGAGTTCCTATATGTTGCTTGCATGTAGAATGCTTCATGTGGAGGCGTGGCTGGTAGTTCATAATGCATTGAGACTAAAACTAGAGTATATCAAGTCAAGATTTAGAGGGAGATTGTTAGAAATAATCTTGACTTAGAGTCCAAAACATAGTAGAGTCTGTCTCCGTGTGTGACTCAAGTTGAAGTTGTGTCCAACTTGAAGTCCGAATACGTATACTAGTAGGAGATTATCAGCCTATATATTGGGGGTTTGTAGCCAGTTTTATAAGAAAAGCAAGAAAAATGGGAGCAAATAAGAGAATAGAGAAATTCAGAAATTCTCCAGTGTTCTCTCCGTTTATTTGCGATGTATGCGTTTTCTCCTGGATTAAAATTTTAACACCTATCTATCCACTAGTGTTCACTTGTTGATTGCCAGTTTGCCACTTTATAATTTCTCACATACTATAACTTCTGTAACCGTTATCTATAACTTCTGTAACCGTTATAATTTTGGGAGTCCGGTAATTTGAGAGATTATTCTAACATGCATGTTGCAAAGGTAGAATTTCATGCAAGTCGCAAAGGTTTCATATTGTTAGAAGTTTCAGAAACAGTCAGATATGCCGCAGAAGGTAATCCGAAATGTTGCAAGTTTTATTATAAATGTTGCACAATAGTTTCTTGAAAAAAAAAGGAGTGCTGCACACGGTTTTTAGCATGTCTTGTAATTTTCCAAATAGTTTGGGTACAGTTCTAAAAAGAAGATATATTTCAACAAAAAAGCTTAAGTTTTATTGGAAGTATTTGAGCTCATAAATGGATCATCCTAACATTTTCTTGTTTTTCCTTTGATGGTTTCACTTGCACGACTGATCTTTCCTTTTCTTTTGAGCAAGCAAGCCCTTTTCCATTTTATAACAAAAACTACAGAACAATCTGGTGCAAAGCAATCTCACAGCCTTCCCTCATTGAGCACCTGTGTGAAACATAGGAATTTCATAAGAATTTCCGATAAAACAACTCAATTTCCATAGTATTCTATACAAACTCTCATGTTCCAAACAGAACCCAAAGAAAAGACAACAAAAGGAGAATGTACAGCAATGATAGGAGCATATAGATTAGGGATTATTTGGTTGGCTACACACATTTTGTGAATAACAAATTGCCCGCCATGCAACTAAAATTTTGAGATCTTTAGATTATGAGTGGTTGATGATTGTCATAACTATTAATCAAACTGTCGATCTAGATAATTTAACCATAGATAATCTTTATTCTAGATTGAAAACCTATGAGATAGAAACTTTGCTATCTAAGATTGATAAATCTTCACTTTTAGCACTCGTGACTAAGCCAGTGTAGGTTGATTCGTCAAGTGCTTTGTCTTGTGTTTCTTTGTCTGCTTTGTCTTCTTTTTTAGAGGAACAGTTCGAGTAGCTCCCTAAAGAGGACTTGGTGTTGATCTCCTCACGGGCATACAAGGCACTCAACAACGTGAGGATGAGGAAGCGTGGTGGCGTTTCAGGTTTGATCAGGTGTTATGAGTGTGGCAAGCCAGGCCACATTAAGATGGATTATCCCAAGCTCAAAGGGAAGGTGATCAAGGAAGATAAGAACTATCGTTGTCGGCCATCCAAGAACAACAACACCAAGCGTGGCAATTTTCGTCGCAATTTTGCTGAAAAGATCATATCGGCTATTGAGCGTCTTGATTTGAGCGATGTAGAATATGAGAGTTGTGATGACGACGACCACGATGACAATGATGCTAAAGGTAAGAAGAAGACCAATGGTGACTTCACAGGCATGTGCTTCATGACAGGCAACAACAATGATGACGACGATAATGATCCCGATGAGGTAAGACCATCATATGATGAACTTGAAGATGGTTTGATTAAACTTGCTATTGAATTAAAAAAAGATAAAATTGAAATTGAAATAAAATAATTGTATTGTTGAAAGCCTAAATTCTAAAAGTAAGAGGCTTAAAGCTTTATTTTCTAATGATGAATCATGTGAATCTTGCCAAGTTTTACGTGTTAGTCTTGCCAAGTTTTACATTCTGAGTTAGAGGCTGCTAGATCTATTAATGCATCAAATCTGGTCCAACTTAGGGATGTAACTGATAAATTTGATGAATTAAAATTGACATATGACTCTTGTGATAAAAAAATTAAAATTTTCTAATGATGAAATTGAAAAGCTCAAGTTTAATTCTTCTAAAGCCTGTTCTAAGTGTGAATAGCTAGAAGCTAGATTTAATGCATCTCAGAAATCTATTCAACAAATGTTTTGTCACGAAAACATGTCTTACTCAAATTGTCCTGAGTTAAATATTGAAATTGATGCTTTAACTAGGCAATTAAATGATTTTACTAAAAAAGAAAGATTGGCTCAATCTAGTGCTTCCAAAAATTAGTGAAAGAACCTGTTCAGTGTACATCTTATTCCTAATTGGCTAAAGACAATGAATATCTTAAGGGCACTTTAGAAAGATTTTCTTTTGGCAAAAAAATTTGAATATGATCCTAGGTAAGTCAAAACAAGTCTGAAAAATCATGGTCTAAGATTTAATTTTGTTGAGTATACCAAGAATAATACTCCTAAGGCTGTTAAACTTTTTGAACTTGAAAAAATTGAA
This sequence comes from Dendrocalamus latiflorus, assembly GCA_017311315.1. Classification (NCBI taxonomy): domain Eukaryota; kingdom Viridiplantae; phylum Streptophyta; class Magnoliopsida; order Poales; family Poaceae; genus Dendrocalamus; species Dendrocalamus latiflorus. The sequence continues at coordinate 23,820,506 of CM029660.1, forward strand.
GTAAAATCTGAAGCAAAACAAACTGTGTTTAAATCTGCTGACTTTGTGTAAAGTTCATGGAATAATAATGTAGGTGCTAACTCATCATCTCAAAAGAATTCTGGTTATGTTAAATTCCATTGCACCTACTGTGGAAAAGATGGGCACTTACATAAATTTTGCTTTAGGCGTACTAAGAAAGAGAAGAAGGAAAGATTGAATGCTTTAAGACAAAAACGTGTAATGTCTTTTGTTTCTAGAACTAATGTGAAAGCTAAGTTTTTAGAGAACTTTTATGATGATTTTAAATCTACTACACATACTGGTTTGGGATATAATTCAAATAAGTCATGTTCTTTTTGGCATTTTGATCGCCCACATGCTCATGATTTTGGTTCTAGATTTGTTGCTGTTTCTCCACGTCGTGTGTCACAGTACTGGATTACTAAATCTTATTTTACAAACCCCAATCTGTGATACCGATATTTCCTGTGATGTAAGAATAGTTGATGAGGATGGAGAACATGAGCTTGAGTGGATTCTGATCTTTTATGTCATTGCTTGGTTGGAATATTTGATGGTTCTTCACTTGTTTGATGGCTTCCGAGATTCCACTTTTTGAGAGACCATGTGGAATAGGTGATGTAGTCTTACGCCATATTGAGTTGGATTCTCAGGTTGCCGATATTATTTCAAAACCACTTGATTCTTCTCGTTTTGCTCATTTACGAAGTGAGTTGGGTGTACTGCATCTTATGAGATTATTCTAAGGGGGATCTTGTTGTTTAAAAATTTCAGAAGCTTTGTTTATTATATTTGTCAAATAATTCATCAAGTCCAAACCATTAAAATCAAATGAGTTGTAGAGCTCTCTTTTATCATATTTACTTATATACTGTGTAGTTTTGATTATGACTGGTTATAATTAATTTGTTGCACTTGAACTAAAATATGACATGGCAAATTATTTTGACTAGATTGATTATAAATAATACTTTATGATGTTCATCGAAAAAGATTAGCTTAATTGTGAATCTTATTTTAAATCTTGGCTATGAGGCTCACATGTTTCATATTGCAATCTTTTTATGATCATTAAATTTGGCATGTTATAAGAAAAAAAATGAGAAAGAGACATTTGAAAAGATGTATACTCCAAGCATGCCATGGTAAACAAAAAAGGGCACAAAAAGTGCACAAAATGAAAAGAAGTATGTTTCAAGCATGCCACCATTTAAAAGAAGTAAGCTATCATGAAAAAAAGTATGCTATAAGCGTGCCACATGCGTAAGAATTGAATGTGGAGCAATAGGTTGTTATATAAGATTGCTAGCTCGTCTAGATTAAAAGTTTGCTTCACTTTTAGGCTTTGACCTTTTATTGCGACATCCAATTGTGCTCTCTATAATTGGTTTGGTCATTGTTGAGATGCTCGTCATTGATATAAATTGTTTAATCATATTGAAAACTTTGTTTTAATATTGCTATATGATATATGACTTTATACGATCTAGATAGCTCTACTAAAAAACATGGCTTGGTTACTTTATTAAAACAATATATAGTGACTTGGATAATCTACAAAATTTCTAGATTTTTATTCTCATTGCTTCTTCTTAGAATAACTCTTCTTTGAAGCTTCTTGATGATTACATTGTCAAAGGGGGAGAAATTAGAGAATGGAGAGATATTAGAGAAATTAGAGAAATTTGCTAAAAATTGCTTCTCTTGTATTAAGGGGGAGAGTTTTTAAAGAGATTTGAATGTGTAACTTATATTTGTTTGAAGCTAATTCTTCATGCTATCTTGAGGTGTTGCCAATGTATTCATCAAGGGGGAGATTGTTAGACCATATGGCTAGGTCTAGGATATTTTGGTGATGAATAATTGATAACATTAGTTGTGATATTACTTGTGGTGTGTTGCGTGTGTGTTGATTGATATTGGTCAAGTTGGAGAGAACTTGTGTCGGTAAAACATTATTTGGTCTTTGCATGTGTAGATTGGGCATGGAGACGGTCATGGTCGGTGACGAGAAAGAGCAGGACTAGGAGGGGGGAAATCTGAGGTCCAGACGGTCGAGGATGTCACGAGGTGGTCGGGCTCACGCTGGAGCACGTGGAGATCAAAGGTGGATGATGTGTGGAGAAGCTACAGGAGGTGTGGTCCTATAGGCTTCGATACGTGATGAGTTGAAAAGTTAGAGTTTTGGAAAACCCGTGTTAGGAAGGGTTTCAGGTCTCTTATTTGTTGGAATTGGATTAGAACTTATGGGCTTAGGATAAGCCCAGGTTTTGGGCCCCAAATTATAAATAAAGATGGGGTTGGAGGTTAACTCCGTGGCTTTTGAGATGCTAATTTCGTGCGGGTATCAGTAGGGCACTTTGTAGACACCATGATTCAGAAATAAAGTTTAGATCTATTCTAAGAAGAATTCTGGCTGCGTGTTTGCTTCGCATTGTCCTCATCTTGTCGCCTCGGTCTTCTTGCAATTCTCGTCGGCCTCAGCTTCCCTTCCTCGGTCCATGTGTGGAATTCTTGTGCGTGTGCATCACTCAAAGAAAGTAGTTGTGTCGACGTGTCTTTGCACCCGGAGCACCACCAGCAGAAACACTTGAGCGATGTTGTTGCTTACCTCTGTTCACGTGTGGAAAAACTAAAGGCATCTCATGCGCGATGTGGCCATCATTGATCCGTGCAGAGTCATGGCATTTTTTTGCACGACACAGCATTGGACCATCATTGCGACGTCTTCACAAAGCCAGAGAAAAAGTGGTTGCATGCTGGCATGAGGATGAAAGAGCAAAAGGTAGAAGGTTAAAAAAAAGTTTTCGCTGCGCACTGCAATCATTCACCCCCTCTGATTGCCATCGATGATCCTACAGTAACACTTCACTCTAGGACTCACTCATGCTCAAATTGTCCTAAGTTAACTGCTAAAAGTGAAAACATTGCAATTAACTTTGAATGATTCTGCTTCTGAGGAAAAACTTGTTGCATCATGTGCATCCAATAAATTTGATCCTGTTGATCCATTGCTTATGCATTCTATGCTAAGATAGGATAGGATTTAGATAAAATGCATGAGGTATTTAGATTTGAGTTCGATTAGCAGGTTAGGAGAGTGAAGAATGCTTTTTGTATCACTTGTGAGTCTATTAGGCTTGAGGTAGCTGCACATAAGGAGATATTAAGGCGGTGAAGAAGAGTGAGTGAAGTTCTTGTGAGACCCTAGCCAAAGAAAATACCTACTTTAAGAAAACCCTAGAGTGCTTCTCCAATGGCAAGAGAATGTGATCTTCTTTTGAACCTCTTCATTTTGTGGTTTGTAAGAGAATGTGATCTTCTTTTGATCCTCTTCAACATGTAATGTTTTGTACGAGAATATGATCTTCTTTTGGTCATATTCAAAATGAGGTGTCTTGTATGATAAAGTGATCTTTTTTTGATCTTCATCTTGTGGCTTGTACGAGAATGTTATCCTATTTTGATTCTCTTCATTTTTTTGGTTTGTACGACAATATGATCTTATTTTGATCCTCTTCAACATGCGATGTCTTGTACGAGAACATGATCTTCTTTTGATCCTCTTCATCTTGTAGCCTGTACAGAAATGCTATCCTCTTTTGATCCTCTTCATTTTGTGGTTTGTAGGAGAGCATGATCCTCTTTTGATCCTCTTCATCATGTGGTGTATTTTATGAGAATGTGGTCTTCTTTTGATCCTCTTCATCTTATGGTTTGTATGAGAATGTTATCCTCTTTTCACCCTTTTCATTTTGTGGTTTGTAAGAGAATGTGATTTTCTTGTGATCCTCTTTATAATGTGGTATATTGTATGAGAATGTGATCTTCTTTTTATCCTCTTCATCTTGTGGCTTCTATGAGAATGTTATCATTTTTTGATTCTCTTCATTCTGTGGTTTGTAAGAGAACGTAATCTTTTTTATCCTCTTCAACATCTGGTGTCTTGTACGAGAATGTGATCTTCTTGTGATCTTCATTTTGTGGCTTGTATGATAATGTTATCCTCTTTTAACCATCTTCGTTTTGTGGTTTTGCACGAGAATGTGATCTTCTTTTGATCCTCTTCATTTTGTGGTTTGTATGAGAATGTGATCTTCATCATGTGGTGTCTTGTACGGGAATGTGATCATCTTTTGATTCTCTATCATTTTGTGGCTTGTATGAGAATGCCATCCTTTTTTGATCCTTTTCATTTTGTGGTTTGTAAGAGAATGTAATCTTCTTTTAATCCTCTTCATTATGTAAACTGTGTGAAAGTGCCATCTTCTTTTGATCTCCTTTAGCATGTGGCCCATACGGAAATGTGAAGGAACGCGCGTAGGCTACAATAGCAGAAAATAAAAAATTTCTACTGCGCACACCAGGACATCATGCTAAGGAGGGATCATAGATCGTTACCACTAGACGCGCAGTGCAGCGGAAGAAGAGTTGGAGAAGCCGATCCAACCACGCGCGTCGAGGTAGTAGTGGAAGTAGCCGATCGTCCCGAACAGATCGTCTCCTCCACGCGATCAACCACACCACGAGCAGATCCAATCTGTAGATTGTTGATGCCGATCAACGCCGCAACGAGCAGCGCCTCCACCGGTATCCACACGTCCGGGGCTGGAACGCCGATCGCGAGTGTACCAGCACTCGCGAGCGGCTAGGGTTTGGCTCGGGAGGTGGCGGCTAGGGTTTTGCTCGGGAGGAACAGAAGCGTGCATCCCTCAGCCCCCCCGCCTCCATATATATAGACCTCCTCACTTGGGCCTCGTGGACCGAGGCCCAATAGGAGTCTATCCGGATCTCTATTCGAATTGAGCCCACATCCGAATCACATTCGAATTAGTGTTCCAACCCGTTAAGTGTGCGACCCTGTAGGTTCACGTATACTTGGTCGCGACCCGGAAACGCCTTTCCGGTCACCCTGTTAATAGCGGCCTCTAGCAAGACATATTAACCCCAAAGTATACGTAAAGATCATATCGGCTGAACCTGTAATGTTCTCATCTACGAATCCCTTTGCCTCACGATATAGATTAAGCTCAAGGCGAGACCTGTGTCATCCTCTTAATAGCTCAATCACTCTCTCGATTCCGTGATGGATTATAAACTCGTGATTGACTCCTCAATCACCTTGGCATGGCCATGCACTTTCATAATCCATTACATCGAGGGGCCCAGAGATATCTCTCCCATAAGGAGGGGCAAATTCTATCTTGATCATTCACATCCCACTACATGTTTCATGGCAAAACCAAAGACTACTTTTATGACTACCCAGTTACGGAGTAGTGTTTAGTAGTCCCAAAATAAGCTACTACGCATGTTGGGAACCATGATGATCTCAAGTCTAAGGATTCCACATAAACACTACTTGAGACCAACTGATGACACATGGAATCTCTGCAGTGTCTCATGGCGGGTCTATCCAACATATGTTCACTAACACATGTCCATATTATTGATTTGGTATCTCCATACCATGATCCATGAGATATGATCATCAATCAATACATATGCTGATCTTTGAATCATATTTGTTCCTCATATGATATATAATCAGGGATCATTTAGAAATAGCAACATTTTGACATTAAGAGTCTCATGAATAAGTCACATACTCATTGATCAATAATGATAATGTCTATTTCAAGGAACAAACTAATGCATCATAAACATAGTATGTGATATATATAACATCTCCATGTTGCCTCTAGGGCATATCACTAACAAAATGTAATCTTGTTTTCATCGTCTATGTAGGCCATACTTTTCTTCCTCCATCAAATCCTTGTCTAAGTTTCCTTGGTCCATTCTCATATGTAGGCTCTTTAGAACTTTGTGCGCTATCACTTTTGGTGCTTTTCTCAAGTCAGTACACTACATCCTCCACCTGGCATAACAGTGGTCAGGCCGTTACGGTTTCCTGCTACTCAGTGATGAGCCATATAGCTCGTGTCTCGGGTTATTTGGGTTACCCACGTAACCCATATTCCCAGTGTGATGGTTCTAGTTGCTCTCGGGGATCCACAAAACCCAATTCCTGGATACTTTTAAGGCAACCTAGAGAACTTGATTCTGGATGCTCTTGGGGATCCACAAAACCCGATTCTGTATACTTTAAGGCGACCTAAGAACCCTGTGTTAATAACATAATATTCCTTTGGTAGAGGGTCAATTTCCCAACATGATAACGGTCAGGCTATACGTCCTATACCAGCTCATCACGGTTGATACGTTGCTTGAATGCTAAGTGGCAGTTGATTATTAACCTTATATTATAATCTTATATTGCAACATCCTATTATCTAACAGCTGCTCCGTTCAGCTTTAGTTCTTAAATCCACAAACAATCAATAGATTTACTTTGGAAAATAATATCTCATGCTAGTGGTATTTATAGCTAGATTTAAATAGATTTTTAGCTTGAATTATTCCATAGGTTCAACAGCAATGTGCATCAATGATACTCGACTTGCCTGAGCATCTAAATACTCATACCTATGAGGATTCCCGGTTTGGTCTGCCAATGCCCTGCTCCTCTGAACAACGTCCTATTTAGGAAGGATTATCATTCATTATTGAAACTATGGCATGCATAATAGTGTTTCTAGTGTGCTATTGTAATTCTCTATATTAAGCAACAATAACGATGGATTTGGCTTTGCTTTGGGGACTCCTATGCGAAGGTTTAGTAATATTTGTGTTTAACATTTTAAGTCTTTATTTCATTGTATATACTTCAAGATTACAGTATTTTATTTGCTAGTTTATTTTATATAATTTATTTATCAGGTTTCAATTACACTCTTAAAATTTGTTTAGTGTATAATTATACTGCTTAATGTTGGAATACATTACTTCTAAACTTGTCTTATGCTTGCTGCCGCCGCATTGCTCTCCGCCTCCTGCCGCCGCTCGGCCCCGACCATCGATATCAGCTGCGTTACGTTGGTCTCCCGATCCCCGGCCTTCTCCCGATCTCTCACTCTTCTACAGCGCTGCCATCATCGGGCCGCCTTGCCAGCTCATCGCCGACCATGGCGTCGCCGCGGCTCGTGCTTCCGAGTTCGGAGCTTCTCCCAATGGCTCGCTGACGTCCTTCATAGCTCCCTCCGTTGATGTATTTTCACTACACTGTATTTTTTCCCTTTCTCTGTATTTTGTTTCCGTTTTCTTGCATGTTTTGCATTGAGGAAGTAGTGGTCTGTATTAGCTGCGTCAGTTACTGGTGGAACGGGTCTCCCGGATCATGATGAATTCAGAGGGAGAAACAGGCCATCAATTGCATGTAATTAATTCCCATTAATTAGTAGTGAATAAAAGGAAGAGAAAATAGAAAAGCTGCTGGAACTTGCGTGGCACAAACTGACTCTGAGTCCTACTCTGTATCGCTCTCTGAATTCTTTCCGTTCCCACTGTTCATCATCCGAAACCTTTAGAAATCAGAGTTTTGGATTTCGGTTTGAACTGCAGAGCTATGTAGACTGCAGAGTAGCATGTAGTTTGTGTCTAACGAGTGGTATCAGAGAGTGATCACATGGGTCTAGTAATGATGCTCCGGGGTGCAAGATCGACGTCTCCTGCCTCTGGAAGATCCACTGGCACTAGTGGGCATCGCACGGTGGTTCTTGACAATGGCCAAGAGATGGTGGTGCATACGGCGCCAAAGGAGGCTGTTGTCATATTGCGCTACCCTATCCTCACGCGCGCGTACCAACTACAATGACTGGGCACTCTTGATGAGGGTGAACCTGTAGGCTTAGGGAGTCTGGGAGGCCGTCGACCCGAGTGGCGTGGAGTACCGGGTAGATAGGATGGCGTTGGCCACCATTCTTTAGGCCATGCCACCAGAGATGCTAGCATTGTTGGCCACCAAGAACATGGCCAAATCGACATGGGAAGCTATTCACACCATGCGAATGGGTGATGATTACATACGGGAAGCTAGGGACTAGACCCTACGCTGAGAAATTTGAAAACATCTGGATGAAGGAGACCGAGATGATTGATGATTTCTTCATGCATCGCATTGGGATTGTGAACACTATTCACATTCTCGATGACGTGCTGGAGGAAGACAAAGTGGTCAAGAAGTTTCTGCAGGTGTTCCACAGAAATTCTCCCACGTTACCATTTCCATTAAACAACTGCTTGATTTTAGCACCATGATGGTCGAGGAGCTCACTGGGAGTTTCAAAGCCATTGAAGATTGGTTGGGAGCTGGTTGTGGAGGAGCAGACTGCCTGCTCTTGATTGAATAAGAGTGGATGTGGAGGTCTAAAAGCAAGCAACAAGTTGAATTGTCCTCATCAAGCATCAAGCGTCAGTGGTTTGGCCATGACCAGAACTAAGGCAAGCACAACCATCAACCCAAGGTGAATTCTGAAGACAAAGAAGCTCCAAGAGGTAGACGTGACAAATCTAAGGTAAAGTGATTTAATTTCAACAACTTTGGGCACTTTGCTAAAGAATGTTGCAAGCCTCACCGAGAAAGGAAAGAGCAGGTGTATGTGGTGCAAGTTTAAGAAGAGGAACATACTCTATTAATGGCACAAGTCTGTGCACTAACAAAGCTACCGTAGCAAGAACCTGAGGATGTCTTTCTCAATGAAGTCCACGCACAAGTGAAGCTTGTGGTGTGAAGATGAAGGCTTTGACAAGATTTGGTACCTAGACACTGGTGCTCCCAATCACATGACTGGCTCCATGGAAAGCTTGCGGAAGTAATTGGCCAATCTTCACCATGGTAGACATAGTGATCCTAGTGTGCATGGTGGTGAGGAGCTAGATGAGATAGATGAGGAGGTCGTCGCTCGGCTAGCACGGGGGACTCAATCTCAAAGAAACCATGCTACCGCAGCCACGGTACGACCTCCACTACCCGGTCAAGGAGGAGACAGTCTTGGAAGAGGTTGCGGGCATGCAGAAGGCACACCACAATGAGGCAACTTTGCTAGTCCCTTCTGCCTACATCACGACGATGCCTATTGTTGAAGGCACTGTGATGATGACCATCCTCAAGAGAAGAAATTTAGCAAACTCAAGTTCACTATTCCCAAATTTGAAGGTAATTCTAATCCTGATGAATATTTAACTTGGGAATTGAAGGTTGATAAGATTTTTCGGATACACAACTATTCGAAGGAGAAGAAGCTCGCCATGGCCGCTTTGAACTTTGAAGTGGGAGCAAGTGCAAAATCAACAAGAAGAACATGGCGAACCACCCAATGCAACACGGGCTGAGATGAAAAGAGAAATGAGGGCAAGGTTTGTACCTAGTCATTATAAACGTGAATTATTCAATAAATTGCAAAGTTTAAGACAGAGTACAAGCACTATGGAGGAGTACTACAAAGAGATGGAGAAAGCCGTGATTCGAGCACGTGTTCATAAAGATGAAGAGCAAACCATAGCATGCTTTTTGTTTGGCTTAAACAAAAACATCAAGCATATTGTGGTTTACCAACCATATAGGAACATGGTGGAGTTGATGCAACATGTAGAGAAGGCAGAGAAGCAACTACTTGAAGATGCCAAGGCCACAAAACTAGCATCCTTCAATTGAGAACACCATCAATGCTCCCAAAGCTCACTTTAGCTTAGGCAGAGGTGCATCTTCATCTAGTGTTTCCTTTACTACTAATGCCCCTTCTTCCTCCAATGCCAAAACATCCCCTTCATCAAGTGACAAGAAGCCCGCAATGTCATCAACTTCTTTGATGGGCTTCACAGCTAAAAGCAGTGCCATCCAATGCTTCAAATGCTTGGGTCATGGACATGTCTCTAGGGAATGTCTAAATAATTGAGCAATGATCATCACAGAAGATGGTGGATATGAGTCCTCTAGTGAAGAAGAAGTTTAAGAGCTTAATGAAGATCCAACGAAAAATGGAGATGCCCTTGAAGATGAGGAAGAATATGATGGATGTCCATATGAAATTGGAACTGCACTTGTTGCCACTAAAGTTCTTAGTGTGCATGTCAAGGAAGATGAACATCCACAAAGATTCAACCTTTTTCAAACACAAGGTAAATGATAAGGTAATCAAATTAATCATTGATGGTGGCAGTTGTCATAATCTTGCTAGTATGGAATTGTGTGAAAAACTTGGTTTGAAATTGCTAAAACATCCTCACCCATATCATATTCAATGGTCATGTGATTGTGAAAGTGTCAAGGTACAACACATGGTTAATGTTACAATCAAAATTCATGGTTACATTGATATTGTTACTTGTGATGTTGTATCTATGACTATATGCTATTTGCTTTTAGGTCGACCTTGGCAATATGATCATAGTGTTATGCATGATGGACACATAAATACCTACACATTTAAAATTGAAGGTTGAACTAAGAAATTGTTCCCCATGACACCTAATCAAATAGTAGCTCAAAACATGCAAAAGAATGTGGAAGTTAATGTAGAAAGTGAAAAGCTATAATTGTAAGGGAAAATGAAGAAAAGAAATTAGTCATGATTACAAACAAATTTGATATAAAAATAAATGAGACAAATTCTTGATTTGATGCATATTGTTCTCATTTACAAAGATACTTTGATTTCAACTAACGACATAACATCTCTTCCTAGTGCCATTTCCAAAGTTTTGCAGGCATTTGAAGATGTGTTTCCTAAAGAAATTCCTATAGGATTGCCTCCCATAAGAGGTATTGAGCAACAAATTGATCTCATTCTTAGTGCATCATTACCCAACCGTTCACCTTACCGTACCAACCCCGAAGAAAAAAAAAGGAAATTCAACGCCAAGTACAAGGACTTTTTGAGAAAAGGTATGTACGTGAAAGCCTTAGTCCTTATGCTGTTTTTGTCATCCTAGTTCCCAAAAAAGATGGAGCATGGAGAATGTGTGTTGATTGTCATACTATTAATAATATAACTATTAGATATCGTCATCAAATCCCTAGACTTGATGATATGTTAGATGAACTTAGTGGCTCTAATATATTCTCTAAAATTGACTTAAAAAGTGGATATCATCAAATAAAAGTAAAACTTGGAGATGACTAATGCCCCTAGTATATTTATGAGATTAATAAATCATGTCTTAAGAGCATACTATTATTTGGTTTGTATGAATGGTTATTTATACCATTTGGTTTGACTAATGCCCCTAGTATATTTATGAGATTAATAAATCATGTCTTAAGAGCATTTATTGGAAAATTTGTTGTATATTTTGATAACATCCTCATATATAGCAAATCTATGAAAGAACATGTTGAACATATGAGGCAATTCTTAGAAGTGCTAAGAAAAGTACAACTGTATGCCAATCTTGAGAAGTGCACTTTTTGTACCAACAAAGTTATATTTCTAGGCTTTGTAGTTTCAAGTCAAGGAGTTGAGGTAGATGAATCAAAAATTGAAGCAATTAAAAATTGGCCTACTCCTCTAAATGTTAGCCAAATTAGGAGTTTTCATGGATTAGGTGGATTCTATCGCCAAGGACTTTAGAACTATTGCTGCCCCACTTAATGAATTAACTAAGAAAGGTGTTCCTTTTCAATGGAGTGAATCACAAGAAAAATCATTTTCAGAATTAAAGAAGTGCTTGACTGAAGCACCATTACTTGCATTACCTAACTTCACTAAAACTTTTGAAATTGAATGTGATGCTAGTGGAATTAGTATTAGTGGTATATTAATGCAAGAAGGAAAACGAATTGTATACTTTAGTGAGAAATTAGGATGTGCATAATTAAACTATCCTGTTTATGATAAAAATTATATACTTTGGTTCATGTATTCTTGACTTTGGTGAGTCAAGAAGGATTGTGAAATATTTTGAAATAAAATATAAAATCTGATTTAGACTTAGGCTAATGGTTAGGTGATGGGTGCAGACATGCACTGCTATTCGGAGACACAGTGTTGATTATCGGGCACAGGGGGTATGTGGTTGAGCCTAAGTCAATTAAGGATCAGTCTAGTCTATGAGATACTGTTGCAAAGCCCTATCGTACTACCACAAGGCTGGTATGGGACAGTCCTAGCTGATTAATTTGTAGGTCCCAATCTGAGTCATGTTGTAGGATGAAAGTGAGTGTGGCGTAAGTCATGAGAAGTCTCACTCGGCTCAAGTGGGGGTCCTGGTCTGGTGGATTCCTCACTGGGGTGAAACCTTAGTGTTGGCTTGACCAGGTTGAAGACTTTGCATTGTAAAGGCATTGTCATGATCTCTCTGTCGCACACCTAAAGAAGTGTGTTAATCGCGTGGCAATGTGAGATGATCATGTCTTGTAGGTAAAGCTGTACAACCTCTGCAGAGTGTATAATCTATCCTGGATAGCCATGCCCACGGTCATGGGCAAGCTGAGTAAAATTTTTTCATGGATTAGATTTTGTTTTTTAAAATAATTATGAAAAGCTTGTAGATGGATGGAATCCATGAGAGATTAAAAGCTTGTGGATGGATGGAATCCATGAGTGAGTGGAAGCGTGTGAATGGATGGAATCCATACGAGATCTTTTGGAAAAGATGGTCCGGATAGGATGCACGTTGTTAGGTTAGTGTTTGGTCAAAGCCTGCACTAACGGTATTATTTCATTTACAACTACTTTTTTACTTATTGTATTCAATTTAGCAATTTCAATCTATTTACTGTATTTCTTTAAATGTTGTTTCATTCTCAAATAACCCTATATGCCTTCCTTTGTTGCATTCTCCGTGTGATTTGCGGAGTACAAATTTGTACTCACCTTGCTATCTCCACACAGAGGAAGATGATTTCGACTACGGTGAAGATCTGGATGAGTAGGCTACGTCTTATTGTCGTTTGCCTGTGGGCTGGCTCAGTGGGCTTTTTCCACTTCGGTTTTTCCTTCTGCAGCTTATATTTAATTTTGGCTTATGTGCCATTGATATAAACTTTGGCCATCAAGCCCTTATTCAGTTAAATAAAGTTTACCATTGTGCTTGATATGTGTCCCTGTTATCACTGTGTGTACTAACTGATCCTGAACTAGTGCGATTTACATAGAGAGTTTCGGAGTTGTTACTCCGGGATCCAACAATGATTGAGTGTCTCGATGTCAAACTGCCATTGCTTCGCTCTATTCATTGCCGGACATGATGAATTTTGGGCATTTGTGGCCCTGTGCAGCACAGCAATACCAGAAGTGGTCTTTGGGTGTATGCAATGCCATTTCTGGCCTCCTCCCCGAGTGTGGTACTCCAGCCAGCCGACGCGTACACAGTCCCACGCCCCGGCACCACATCACCCGAGTCATGCGGTCCGAGAGCGCATGATTGCTGCAAAACCAGCAGTGGTCTAAGGCTGTATGTGGTTAAAAAGGATGTATGTGGTTAAAAAGGCTGCCGTGGTCGAATACAGTGGTGGTCGAGCAAGGTAGTGGTTAAACAGGTAGTGGTTGAACATGGGTGCAGTCGAAAGCGGTGGTGGTCAAAAGCAGTTGCGGTTGAAAGCAGATGTGGTCAAAAGAGGTAGCGGTCGAAAGCCGAAGTGGTCAAGGGAGGTAGTGGTCAAAGACGACTGTGGTTGAACAACCGTGGTCGGAGCGGCTGCGGTCGTGTGCGACCATGGCATGAGCCACGAGGAGAGGGTGGCGGCGGCGCTTTGGCTCCGGCGGTCGGGGAGTTCAGCGGTGCCCAAGCATGGTGAAGTGGTCAACGGTGAACCCCCAGGTGTGGTGAAGCTTGCACGGTCGTCAATAAAGCCGGAGGGACCCCGAGCAATGGTGATTGCTCACCGAAGTGGCGCCGGGGCTCGCGAAGAGAGAAGCGTGATGCGGGGGTATCATGCACTCTTGGACCATATGACTCGGGTGCTGTGGTGCCGGGGTGCATGACTACGCACGTGTCAACCGGGCAGAGTTCCGTGCTTGGCGAGGGGACCAGAAATGACATTGCATATAATCGGAGCCTACTTCTAGTATTACTGTACTGCACAGGGCCAAAAATGCCCAAACATCGGACTGATGATCCATAGGCTAAGAAGTACAGTAAAGAACTGTTTTTTAGGAAAACAGTAGAAGATATTCCTACTATGATATATTAAATAATAATAAAATAAAAATGTATATACAGGGCAGAGCATGGAGAAAGAATCACTTGCACCTTAGCCAAGCAAATTACAGTACGAATGTTTTCTTTTGATCTAAAAACATGCAGAGTGACTGTCTCTAGAAGCCTTTTTCCAGCCAGTCCGATTGGGGTTCCTCTGCTTAAATACCTCGCTATTTCTCCGTTTCCAAATACGCCAAGATGCTATTACAAAGATTCCCTTGAAGAAAGGAAACCAAACGTCTGCTTAGCTTGCTCAATCACATTATACATGTTATCATGTTGTGGCCAATGCAGCGGCGGACCTAAAATAATTCATGGATGTTCAATTGGACATCTATTTTTTTAAAAAAAAATATCATGTATTTAGTAGCCATATTAGTCATATATATTAATAAATTGGTCCAAATACTTCATATTTATATGTATAATAGATTTTAGCTCAATCCCACACCTGTCTCCCCAATTCGACTCAAAAACTACAACCTAACTGAAGGTTCAAGGAGGTCAGACTGACTATCAAGCTTAACGAGCTATTATCAAGCTTCGTTCTAAGTTTAAGCTAATCAACCATTATAGAGTTGAGCCTCATTAACTTTTTCACTCAAAATTGACTTGTTTCAGTTTTGAACTTACTAACTACTATTATCATAGGAATTTTGATTGGAGCCCAAATAAACATTTTGCTAGCTGACTAGAGAGGGTGAATAGACGGGTTAATTTTTTTTTGGCAAAAACTAAGTTTTATACAAAATTTAAATAAAAGGTAACGAGCGATCGAGCAGTGGAGAGCACCCAGCAAAGCTTAGCTAGACCGTTATGAGCCAGGGTCCCAAGAGGGAGCACGAGATAGCGATGGCTGGGCCACCGTGGATAGCAAGGCAAGGAGCACACATCGATGAACAAGACAAATATAATCCTATTTTCAAGTCTCAAATCTCATATATTCCCAATTCAACAAATTTTTCTTAAGTGTTTTATAATTTTTCTAAATTATTTGAGATGTTGTCTTTAGTACAAATAATTTGTACTTTACTTTTTGCTACTATAGATTGACCTCTAATTTCTTCATTAAAACAAAGAATAAGTCTACTTTACCTCCGGAACTATAATGTTGATCTAAGTTTCAATCTTCAACTATAAAATCGGGTAACCTAATACCTTTAACTATCAAAACTAGCCAACTTACCCCTGAGACTCGCCCAGCCCCTCACCCACCCTGTTTTTATCCACGTGAAGATGATATGGCAATGGTTTTTGATAAGTTAGGTAATTTTTAAGGACATAAACACTAATCAATTGAGTCCACATGTCATGCTCTATACTCCATCGAGGACACCTTCGTCGAGAACGGTGGGCTCATGGACGCCATGAAGGTGTTCGACGAAATGCCGAGGTAGGACGTCATGTCATGGAACTCAGCTATGGCCGCGATGGTATGACACGGGAGGTGGCCGGCGTGAGGAGGATGTTCGACAAGATGCCAAAGATGGACACAGTGAGCTGGAACACGATTCTGGACGACTTCTTCGTGCCCGGTCTTCACGGCCATTGGAGCATACTGAAGGAGCTCACCGCCCATCGTGTCTTCATCGATTTCAACAGCGGAACGGTGAGTGAGGCCACGAACAGGCACGCCCATTGGAGCCAACTAAAGGCGCTTTGCATGGATTACTAAGGTCAGTAACCGTTTGTCCTTTCCTTCTGCAAAGAAGTATACTCTGGTCTTAGTTTTTCTCATCAATCCAACGTGCTTGTGCTGGTGATGTAGACCATTGAAGTTCATACTAATAGTTAATACCACATACTAATAGTTGATACCAAGTTTAAGAATGCAGGGAGAGAAGAGGTTGGAGGGGATGAAGAGGGGACTAGAAGAGAGATTTGAAGAGAGATTTGCGGTGACGTGGAGTCGTGGACAGGATGCCATGTCAACCAAAAACCAATGATGTGGTATCTACCTAGCAAAACCACTACTAAAAACTACTTGGAGTGAAAACTAGACGATTTTAATAATTTAGGGGTAAAACATTCGGTTTTGTATTTCTAGATTGAAAATTAGACAGCCATAAGAGTTAAAGGATAAAGTAGACTTATTTCTTAAAACAATATTTTATTAACTCTGAGCACCTATCTCAAAAATCTTGGTTCCACCACTGGGCCAATGTATTCTCAAGAATTGCCAACACTGTTTGCTGAATTGGATTAAACAGGCTACTTGACTTCTGAAAAAGGCGCGAAGGCAAAAGCTAGGTAGCCGTTTCTAATACACAGATGTGTGCGCCATGTGGATTGGATCTATTTTCCTTCTATTTTTTGAAAAAAGAAGAAGATGGTAACGATCATCCTTAGAAAAAGGATCGATGCTATAGAAAAGGTACGTACGCATGTCACACCAACTATACATACATATACATACGTAGTACAAATCAGGGGCGGATCTACAGTAATTCATGGGTATTCAGCTGAATACCCAAATTTTTTTTTTGCAAAAAAACGATTATACATTAGGTATAATATGTATGTATATTAGTAATATAGTCTCAGGAAGCTTCTGGACACAGGTTTGCTTGAACAGCCGAGCGCCCAGCGCCAGTCCGCATTCCGCCTCCGGTCTTCCACGCGGCCACGCCCAAATGGCCCACGGCCCACTCGCGCTCGCGCTGATCGCCTCGTCACCGCGTCACGCCATCTCGATTCAGTTGGGCGCCGTCTTCGGTTTCGTCCGCATCTCTCCTCTCAGCGACAGAGCGAGCGGCCGAGCGAGCGACTCTCAAGTCTCAAGCAACCCAAACTCTCAGATCCGCCGACCGGCGCCCGAGCGGCGGCGGCTGGCGCGCTCGGCGGCTCGGCCCTCCTCCCCCGCCCGTGCCGCCCGCTCCCTGGGCGGACTCCCCGCCATCGCCAAGGTACGCCAAAACCCTAACCCGTCTCGCTTCCGCTAGGCCATGCGTGTGAGCAAAGTGAAGTGATGCCCGTGTCGCTCTGGCTTCTCCCCCTTTCTCTCGTAGATCCGGAGCTCCGACCCCGGCGCCCGCCTCGAGCTCCGTTTCCGCCCCCGAGGACCCCTACTTCCACCCGGCCTTCGGCGAGCCCCGCACCTCAGCCGGCCTTGTCCTCCGCCTCTGCAGGCCCAAGGGAGGAAGCGCCTTCGCGCCGCCGCCCGTTGAGGTGGTCGCGCGCCTCTGGAACGCCGAACGCCTACCACTTCGAAGGTGAGTGCGCCTTAAGCGCAAGCTGTTTGATGAAATGCCTAGTCCCTTGTTTGTTGCGCTTGTTGAATGGCTATTGCGTTGAAAGTTCCCATTGTTTTGTCTAGTTAAAAGATGTGGCGCGAATTTAGTTCATGGAAGAGAGAAACAAGTTAGCTCCCCGGATGTTCAGCAGATTTTCATCATTATTTAAGTACCGTAATTTAAATGCTGAGCTGATACAATGAGATGAAATTAAACTGAAACAAGCTATACAAAGTTAACTTCTATAAGAACAATTGGAGATGAGTTCTAATATTCCTTACTCAAATGTCGGTATTAGATTTATTTGATAAGCTAGAGCTACTAAAATGCGTCATGTCTACTTAATGACAGTTGTGGTGAATGCTTTTCCGTTCATGAGTTGCTGTTCTCTTTGAAAAGCAAAACTGAGTTAAAATAGTTTAGATTTGAGGATATAGGATAAAAACATGTCTTGTTGGACTGGCTCATACGTCATCTTTTCTCCTTATGGTTGTGAAACCAAAGATAATAAGATATAAATTTTTGTATGGCAATTAAATCACACGAACTTATCCTCTTGAAAAGCAAAACTGAGTTAAAATAGTTTAGATTTGAGGATATAGGATAAAAACATGTCTTGTTGGACTGGCTCATATGTCATCTTTTCTCCTTATGGTTGTGAAACCAAAGATAATAAGATATAAATTTTTGTATGGCAATTAAATCACACGAACTTATCCTCCTTATGGCTCATATTTTATAATTTCTTTGTATTATTTCAGTTGTTGTCTGTAGTACGAACAATTATACTTTAATTTTTGCTATTATGGACCTTTATGTTTTTTATTGAACAATATTTTTGTAACTTCGAATACCCATTCCGAAATTCCTGGATCCGCCACTGGTACAAATTAATACAACGTACACACCCCCATTTGACAGTACATATATATATTGCACAGCACACAAGAGGCGCAGCATTTTATTTGGGAGGGTCTGCGGGGTAAACGTTTACCCGTTAACAAACGGGTTCACGCTACCATCCAAGCGCCTGTATAGCAAAGGCTTTATTTGGATGGCAATTATTAAGAAAGGTTTCGCTGCGCATCCAAGCGCCTGCACCCTTTACTGGGCAGCGACCTGTTCAACAACGCCGCTGGTGTTCGCGGCCGGCGCCCAGAGGAAGCTGCCCCTGGTGAGGAAGTGGCACACCGTCGTGTCCCCAGGCTTGACGTGTCGCTTCACGAAGAACGGGTGGTTGGGGTCCCACTTGGACGTGTTGAGGTGGCACACGGCTAGCGCCTCCATCGCTGGCGCCGGCGCCGCGCTGTATCCGCCGTCCTCGCTTGCCAGCGTCACCATGTATGTCCTTGTGGGGCTATCCGTGTGGACCATGTGGCAGTAGAACACCGCGTAAGGGTACGCCATGTCGTGGCACGTCGCGATCTTCGTCGACGAGTCGGTCACCACCCGCAGCGCCGTGATGTTGTACCTCCACGACGCCGTGCCCTCCCTGGGCACGTCGGAGGAGAAGGCACGGACGTCTTGGGTCCCAAGCTCGGACACTGGGAACTCAACCAGTGACTCGAGGGACGTGGCGCATGTGATCTTCTCGCCCTCGATTGGACGTGGGTGCTCGCACACGTCCAACGTCAACCGTATGTCGTCCGCCATGGCTAGGGACGCCGGCGCAAACGTGGCGACAACATCGGCGAAGCTCTTTATGGAGAATGGGATGGAATCTGCGACGTCGCGGCGTAGTAGCGCTGGACTCGAGGTGGTCGGCTGGATGTAGGGAGTGACCAAGGACCCTTGTGTCAGAATGTCCTCCGAGAAGAAGATGTCTGCCGCATCGCCATTACCATGGCCATGGTAGTGAACATGAGCATGCCTCTCCCCTAAATGAGCAAGATGCACAGTTGCACAATGACCAACAATGTTTACAGGCTTCTGAGTTAGAAATTAGAATTTGCTGCGCTATAAGATAGCTTAGTCCATTTTGTGCTAGTTAGTACTCTATGTCAGTCTGTGCATGCATGTGCAGTATTCGGGTCTATATATGCACCTGTAAATCTTAAACGACTAGGGACAAAATTACTTACATATCCTGGTTCAAGTGATGCATCGCCAGTAAATTTTTTTTCTTGGCGAAACGTACATGGTTGACATATATAACCAAAACTAGAAATACTCAGCCATATAAGAATTTGGATTTATAACCACATGTAACCTTATTTTAGACGATGTATAACCCTGGTACATCTAGTGAAACGAAAGAGAGACATCAAAATAGTGAAAAGTTATTTTAATTACAGTCTACTTAGTATAAAATATAACTTTTTGAGAATCATAAATAATGTAGTTTCGCTAGCGAGGCTCGACGCCTACTGCATATCAAGAATATGGTTAACACATAGCTTACCAAATTTTGTGTGTGAGCCGTAGTTGTATGGGAACTTCTGGATCTTATCACCGTTCTCCATTTGGTGTGGACCATAGTTGTACGGAAACATCTTAGTCTTCATATCATTCCCCATTTGGGGTGGGCCATAGTGGTATGGAAACTTCTGGATCTTCTCGTCGTTCCCCGATTGTTGTGGGCCATAGTGGTACAGGAACTCCTGGATCTTCTTGTCATTCCCCGATTGGCGTGGGCCATAGTTGTATGGGAACTCCTGGATCTTCTCGTCATTCCCCGATTGGTGTGGGCCGTAGTTGTATGGGAACTTCTTGGTATTCGCATCATTCCCCTTGTGGTGTGGGCCGTAGTTGTACGAAAATTGTTGGGTCTTCTTGTTGTTCCCCCCTTGGTGTGGGCCGTAGTTGTACGGGAACTGCTGGGTTTTCTCGTCCTCTCCTCTTTGGTGGGGGCCGTACTTGTATGGGTACTGCCGGGTCTTCTCATCGTTACCAGCTTGGTGGGGGCCATAGTGGTACGGGAACTCCTGGGTCTTCTCATCATTCTCTATTTGTTGTGGGCCATAGTTGTAGAGGAACTCCGGGGTCTTCTCATCATTACCAGCTTGGTGGGGGCCATAGTGGTACAGGAACTCCTGGGTCTTCGCATCATTCTCTGTTTGTTGTGGGCCGTAGTTGTAGAGGAACTCCGGGGTCTTCTCGTCATTACCAGCTTGGTGGAGGCCATAGTTATACGGGAACTCCTGGGTCTTCTCATCGTTCTTTGTTTGTTGTGGGCCGTAGTTGTACAGGAACTCTGGGGTCTTCTCGTCATTACCAGCTTGGTGGAGGCCATAGTTATACGGGAACTCCTGGATCTTCTCGTTGTTCCCTATTTGGTGTGGGCCGTAGTTATATGGGAACTGCTGGGTCTTCTCGTTATTACCCATCTGATGTGGGCCGTAGTTGTACGGAAACTTCTGGATGCTCAGGTCATTCCCTGCTTGGTGCGGATCATAGTTGTAGGAGAACTTCTCGGTCTTTTGGTCATGCCTCTCACCATCTAGACCATAGTTGTATGGGAATTTATGGTTCTTCCTCTGTTGCTTAGCCTCCTTTCTGCGTGGACCGTAGTTGTATGGGCGCTTCAAAAGTTCAACTTCCTTGGTCCTCGTTTTTTTCTCTACAGGAGAATGCATTCCAAGCTTCCGTGATCTACTAATAAGTGGGTCCTCAACAGTAGATTTTTGCGTGCTTTCGTTTTTTGCAACATTAATGCTCTCAATGTTTACTTCAATCTTATCGTCTGTATAGATGGAAAATTCTGATAAGACATTATGTACAATATTTGATACTCCCTTTATTTAATAATATAACACCAAATTTCACATTTTCACCAAGATTAAGAAAGGATGGAAACAAGCTGAGATAAAAAAAAATGATTGGTCTACCGCTATTAAATGGGCAATTGGGTATGAGTGCCCTTATGAAACAATGACAGTAACATAGAAGCCATAATCAATTAAGTGTTGACATTTTTCCTCTCGTCACTTCAAATCGTTGTAGGATGTGATTAAGGAGGGGATTCCATAATATTTTACTGGGCAACTGGTGTCCTCACACCGCCCAAAGTCACAAATTACCGAAACACCAGTAAATGTTTGATTCCCATCTGGGCTTGTCATTGTCATTCTGATGGTATTTTGAAACGTTGTGAATCTTACAAATTATGGTTATGAAATTTACTAATTCTTTGATGCTAATTTTTTAAAATTAAGCAGTAACATAGGTGCATCTTTATGTTATTTTTCTCTTGTAGAAAACCTTTGGAACTGAAGTAGAACAAGTGAAGAGAGGTGGTGTGGATAAAATATATATCTGTTTGTTTCTTTTAAATTTTTTGGCAAAGCACTGTTGAAAATTTAAGATTGTTCCTACCGCAACACACCATGCTGGTAGGTCATGTGAGACTGCAAATAATATGTGCAAAGGTAGGTCTTTGTTCTAGGTCATATTCTTCACAAAGAACAAACTGTGTCCGAAAGATATATTAGTTTTGTTGTTTAATTATCATTTTACTGTGCAGATTTGGTATGTTTCATAGCATTTTTATGCACTTGAGTTTATTTTCTAGAAAAGGAGAACGAATATGCAAGCCCTAAGAATATACTAACCCTCTAACCACCCACTATATATTCAATTAACTAATGTGTATGCAAGAGAGAGACCAGCGGGGGTGAAGAGGTCGAGCACCGCGAGTGGAATGGGAGAACCGGGAAGCGCTGCCTGCCAGTATGCCGCTGCCGTCTCCGAGTTTGCCTCTAGCACGCCGGTCAACTTTGCATCGGTACCTCCTCCTGCCGCCGCGACCTACATATGCAGAATTATTAAAAGATGCAAATACATGTATATATATAGACAACACATACTATACCATCGTCCTTAATTTGTATTGCACTCATACAATCACTTACTCTTTAAGCACCGAATCAACATAAAAAATATCTATTGCTTAAAGGGTAATGATACGGGACGTATTTACGATGCTACCAAAAGCATCGGACGCCCCTCTCTTCGGTCACGTGCTCCCCTGTGCGCCAAATTTCTTCCCTGCACTGACTCTTGACACTTCTAGCTACTTCTTTCTTTGAATCTCGCACTGCCTCCAAGCACATCCCGTAATCCCGAACGCTCTGGTCTACACTACAGGAGGTGACCAGCGATGGCGCGAGTACTAGAAGTTTCTCCTCACCCTTCACCCCAAATGTCCCTCTCTCTGACGACGAGAGGGGCACCGCGGCTGCACGCTGGACAGCGGCAGGGAGGCACCAGATACCGGCCTACCGACGACGAGACAGTGGATCAGCCCCTTCTGCCGATGAGCCCTACTACTCACTGCCACCTACACGTCTCTTCTCTGTATACGATTTGCTTTACGTGTTTCTCGAAGTGTTGTAGCGCCCTTTTATTATTGTTGCACGAACTATTATTATTTATTACAATTTGTCTTTCTTAAATTTTATAAGAAGTATATTTTGTTGTAGTAAGGTTATTGATTTGTTGCTCTGAACACTTTTTCGTTGCAATAAGGCTATTGATTTGTTAAGTCATTTCTTTCTGGTATGTATTTGTTGCAACTGTGTATTGAGGAATTGTTGTAACCATATTTGTGAACTGTTGCAACCGTATTGGGGATTTGTTCCAATCGTATTGGAGATTTGTTGCAACTGCAACGGGGAATGTTGCACACTAAGAAATCCGTTGTTGGAGCTAATCGTCATACTGCACATCACCAAGTAGATTACATGCTGGGGGCTCTCAATCGATTAGGTGGTGGGCGAGCAGAAATTTAGAACAACAAGACACGAGGAAAGACAAACTACACCGCGGTAGACAATGCAAATGGTCCCATATAATTCTATCTACTACTATTTTGGGATCTCAAAATGAGCACTATTACGTGCATAAGCAAGATGACCCACCTGAAAACATGTATTACCTTAGTGCGTGTGCAAACACGAGTTCATTAGTGCAAAGGCATATAGAGAAACTAGTACGTAATACAAACAAGGTATGATCGATGCACTCACCAGAAGGAATGAGAGGAGTGGTAAAAGGCCACTCATTGCTGTAGTTCTCAACGACTGCTTGCCCCTTCTGATTGTCTCCACAGTTGTGTTGGCTGGTATTTATAGGCCCCAAACAGGACTAATCATGCAGAACTAGGAACGGCATATGATGACGCCAGTTCATTTTTTTCTGAATCTACCACTGAGTACATTTATGTATCAAAAATGTTTTCATAATATAACCATCGTTTTATGAGGTTTTGTAAATTTATTGCAATAGAAATTTGGTTGTTAAGAGTTGACTCAATGTCGAAAACATTGATTGTTCGAAACCGAAGAGGGTATATGCGTGTCATGATTACAATCTCCTAATAGAAAATGGCGATAACACTCTTTGATTATCTGAAAGCTGTGAGCGCGTAGATAGGTTGTGAGCCGAGAGAAGCCCTTCCGTCGAGGGACGTATCTAGAATTTTATCATGTCTTAGATCAGGGAGAGTCAGAGGTCACTACTATCTGAGCTGAAAGAAAAGGTTATGCACTTAGCTTACTTGGACTTATCTAGACTTTACACTGATAAATATCGCGCATACCCCAGATTGGAGCCTAGGCTGCCCGAGGTGTGGATCTGCCCCTGCTTCGGTATATGGATATATTGCGGCTGTTTGGTTCATTGCTGTTACAAACCCTACCAATGTGTGCCAAATTTTGGTATAGAATTGTTGGCCTATCTTTTAGCCAAATTTTGTGTTGAATCATAATGGCCTTGTTATCCTCAAAAGCTAACTTGTGAGGTGAGGAACTCCCCCACTTTTAAATTAGATCACTTACCCTTCCACAACTAATATGTGACTATTCCAACAATCTTTCCCTTCACATTCACACATTGATGCCCCTCAGCCATTCGCCGTCCCCTTTTACCGTACACTGATGGTCCCTCAAGGTCACGGTCCATCGGATTTTCACACACTAGTGTCTATTAGGCTAGAGATATTAGAACGGGCTCTGATACCACTTGTTGGATGGTGAGGGCCGGCCTTCTCATCCCAAAAGCTAGCTTGTGAGGAGAGGAATTCCCATTTTTAAATTAGGTTTCTTGTCCTTTTACAATCAATATGGAACTATTCCAACGTTTTGGCAATGAAATTAACTAAACGTCCAATAAAAAAAGAAATCTTACCAAAGTTTGATAACACATTAGAAACAAATCAAATGAGTGCCAAATTTGGTCTAAGTTACTAACCCAAAATTTGGCATGCATTGGCTAAGAGCCAAATAGCCCAAAAATACAAGGGCATTGCCTGTGGTTGGTTTTAGCATTGAACCAAACAGCCCCTAGCCTCCGGACAAACCTCAGAAAAATCCGGCCAGAATTTTGTACTTCAAATTTGAATTTCTTGGCGAAAAAGGAAAGCAAAAAATTGCCAGGGACCACACGCTTCGACAAGTTAGTGCTTACCACTAGGCCGCCCATGCATTTGTGTATAGCTTATGGTTATGTACTTATGACGTATTTGTTTCTTAAATTTGAAATTTAAAATTAAAACCAAAATTTGACCGTTTCGAATTTTCACACCACCCCTGAGAAAGACCGTTTACGGGCCAATTGATGATTTTCCCTGGCCCGTACGACGGATGTTATATTCTTCACTAGCCAAGAATATATAGTTTGCGAGCACCACTGATATACACGACTCCATTGGTAAAAAAATATAGAGCTACCATTTTTAATGGTCTTGTCCACAAATTTAAGACATATATCATATTTCAATGCAAAAATAAGTATGTTGCTCTCTTTATACCACTAATAAATATCCGGTTTTACTTCATATTTCCTATATTTATGTATTGAATATAATATACTTAGAGCATGTACAGTCGATGTCAACTGTTTATAAACATTGTCACGTAAGATATAAGATAATGTAGATGAGAGTGGAGTATAGAGAATTGGGCCATCTCGTCAACTATAAAACGGGAAACAAGATATATTATGTCATAGAGGAACTGTCTATAGAAACATCTAAAAAATAATTTATTGTATTAACTATTTTAGTGCTGTCTATAAATAATATAGAGTAGTACTATAAATAACAGTTGTCTATATCATTATACATGCTCTTAGAGATAATAACTAGGGTTAGTCTATTAATTTTCAGTCTCTTCTTGTTCTATGCGCAAAACAAAATACACTTTATTTACGGATGGACGGAGTACATACAGTCACTGAGTTATCCAGCCGTTTTTCAGATATCGCATCTATCAAAAAAGAAATCCCTTATTTTCATTAGTTAATTGCAACCACGAGGAGATGCCGCATCTATCACCTCGCAATTAACACATTATCAACTGTAGCTTTATAGTGGTTGTACCTCGTGAGACGTACTGTCCTTGATTCTATGACGTATTTTCTGAATAGATTTATCTATAAATATAAAACTTTTTTTATGTTCTAATATAAAATTAATATAATGTTCTCTTTATATACCTAATAAGTATACATTTTTATTTATTATTCTTTACATACATACATTAAATATAGTGCTTAAAAATAGAACATAATATAACAAAAGAGAGACAAATTCCTAACTAAATCAACACACAGTAACCTCAACCTTCTACCCATTCAGTCCATCATATCAATCGAGTCGAAGGGATTTGATCTTACTATAGATAAGGCAAAAGAGAACTTATGACCTCGCGGATGGAGAGGGATTCGAACCCCCGGTATTTCTATCAATAAGGAGTAATCTAACTATTTTTATTATCTCTTTGGTCTATGTGCCAAGAGAAAATACGACTTATAAACTTGGACAGAGGGAGTATATACTACCTTTTAGGTGATTTTTTAAAAACACGGTACAAACGATTATAAAAAATTTAAAAAATAGTAGCAGTGACACAAATCAGTCTATCATACCAACAAATTTCAAATATTAATTTGATCTAAATGTAGAGAAATAAAAAGGGGCAAATTCAGCTTAAAATAAATTAGAAAAAAGGAAATAAAATTTAAAAAGTAACTGTTCACTACAGTTTGTCTTTTTCCCAAATGTAAGTCATGTTTTAATGAATTTTATAGGGCACTTTCTCGAAGCCATTTATTTTGCACTGGAGTTACTTTTTCTTCAAATGAAGCTCGAACGTCCGTTTTTACAAATCTATCTCCCTTCATGGATCTACTGAGCTCGACAAGTACCTACCGAGCTAGGAGAGCTCGAACAGTAGGCCAATGGTTGTCCACTGATCACACTTGGGTAGCGCTTTAATTAGTGGTAATCATATTTAATTATTACTAAAATAATTAATTAGTGATTGATTAAATTAATGAGGGCAGTCACAGCATTAGTAGCAGTGAGCAGAGGTCAAGAAGAAGAAGCGGTAAGAGCAGTTAGAGTAATTAATTAACTTAATTAGTGATTAATTAAATAAGCATAGGGGTTGACGACCTGTCGCACAAGGGGATTAGCAGCCAACCTGCTGAGCTAGGGGAGCTCGACATGCTGAGCTACTGTAGCTAGGTAGGTGCCTGTCGAGCACCTCTGGTTTGGTGGATACCTGCCGAGCTCGGTAAGTCCACGTAGGAGGTTAGATTTATAAAAACGGATGTTGAGTGCTAAATTTGGAAAAAAGTAACTACAATACTATTTGTGTAAACAATTCCACTTTCTCATATCATGATCTGTCTAACTAATTTTTAGGGAATTTTTAGATAATGTGTTTAGGAGAGATGATGTGTTATCTCTTATGCAAGAGACGACTTGACGTAAATCAATGTAAATGGTGAGAGAGTGTGAGGTAAAAAATTATGATGAAAATAGTATAAAATAGTTAGAGTAATAATTTACTATTGGAGAATTTGTCTCTGGTGTTATCTTTAAACTAAATAAAAGACTTTGAGATAATATCAAGAGAAACACTATTGTACATCTTAGCTAGCACCTTGCAATTAATACATTATCAACTGTAGGCTTGATGACACGTAAGAGTCTAGTTGGAGCATAGCATGGGACACGTTGATCAGAACGGGCGTAACAATGAAGTCGTCGTACCATCGGTGTCATGCATGCACTGCATGCTTCGCTTCCATCATGGTCCTTGAGTTATTATAATAAGGCATCACGTGGATCTTCGCTCCAATCATGGTCGTTGAATTACTTAGGGCATCTCCAATGGTCTGAGTCAGCTATCTATATGCATGTACACATCAGCATATATCCTATGTGGAAGAAAGAGAGTATGCAAAAAAATCGAGCCAGCTCTTTCTTAAGCACTAGTCTATAACGCTAAACGAGGCAGCCTCAATAAATTCTGTGTGTGCATGTAAGTATCAAATAGCTATCCTTATAGATAGTTCTTTAGAATGCTAGCTTTAGTGTGTACTATATAGATGATGTGGAAGTCTTATAGTTAGTTGCTAGCTATAACCATTGGAGATGCCCTAAGGCATCACGTCGATCTTCACTCCAATCAAGGTCGTTGAATTACTATAATAAGACACCATGTGGATCGCGTTAACTCTACGTGGTTCAATTACCGGGAAAGAAGAACTGTATTTGATAAGACGTGATCATAAATGCAGACGCTGGGAACAGTAACGGTAAAAGTTCTGTTTTTAATGTCCCGCTCGGTTGGGCTGAAAAGCTGTAGGTTATGGCTGAAATTGCACTGTAGCAACTAAAATTTCACTGTACCTGAAGGTGGCTTATTTGGCATAATTAAATTTTAAAAAATTTAAAAATAGATAAAATATGCTAGCTCATCACGGACAACGCAAACAAATATGGGAAAAAACCGGCAAAAAAGATCAAAAAAAGTTAAAAGTTTAGAAAAAGACGAAATTTATGAATAGTGAAAAATAAGCTATAAGCCAGAAGCTGAAGCCAAAACGAGCGGAGCTGAACATGGTTGGGTTGTGGGATATATCTTTTTAACTGTGATTTATTAGTCTAACAAATAATAATTACTAAAAAATACACTTTATTTACGGATGGACAGAGTACATACTGTCACTGAGTTATCCAACCGTTTTCCAGATATCGCATCTATCAAAAAAAGAAATCCCTTATTTTTGTTAGGAAACTTGGGCTCAGGCCAGCAGACCTGACCCATTATGGGCACTCCACCGAAGACTATAAATAGAGAGATGTACCGGCATATTTTGTACACACATGCAATTGAAAGCAATAAAGAAAGTCCAGGAGTTCTCTCTACATCTCTCTGTGTTTAATCTATTATTCTGTCTTCTGTGATTGATTCGATTTGTTCTAAGCAGAGGAATCGATCGAACTGGTCGCCAGCGACAGTTCCTCAACACGTTATCAGCATGACTTCGCTCCGGTGAATTGAAGATAATCATCGAAGCCCTAATAGATTGAATTTTCTAGATTGCTTTGTATTCGTAATTTTCGCGTTCTAGATTGAATGTCTACGGTGCAAATCCACCCTAATCTACCGCGAGCAGACCTGAAGTTGCCGGCACAATGTCGATCGGTAGATTGCAAAATGGGGTAGATGTTGATTGCACTGTAGATTAGAAACGAAAAAAAGAAAATTTTGTATCGGTCTCTGTTCGAGTTTTGCATGGTTGTTGCACGAAAAAAAGAAACACACACATATTCGGCCCTGTATGGCCACTGCATGCGCGAGCACAGCCGGCTGTCGGCCTGCCGCTGGTTTCTCGGCTCGAAACCTCCAGGCCGCCGCCCCGCATGGTGTCGCCGAAGGCCTTGGTCCCGCAGCCGGGCCGCACGCTGGCTGCCTCCTCTCGACCGCCATCCGAGCCAGCCGCTCGGGCTGTCACCGGCGTCCGCCCCCGTATGGGCCGTCGCCCCCGCACAGGCTTCCCGCGTCGTCGTCACCGCTTTGGGTTTTGAATCGCCACCCAAAGCGGCCGTGCTGCCGTGCCGACCCGCTGCCCGAAGCGGCCGTGCCACCGTGCCGAACCGACGCCCGAAGTGGCTACGCCTCCTCCCCGTTGGCCGTCGCACCGAGCCTGCCCTGCAGCCGCACCCGCGCCGGCCTCCCGCCTCGACCCAAAGCCGCTGGCCTCCCCGCCTCGGCTCGTCGGCCCGCAGCCGCACCCGCGTCAGCCTCCCACCGCGGCCTGCAGCCACCGGCTTCCCGCCCGGCCTCCGCCTCGCCCAGTCCGCCGCCACACAGCGCACGACCGCCTCCGCCGCGTCACCGCCCGGCTGGGCCACCCCATGTCGCCCGATCAGTCGCCCGAAAGCCACCGCCACCTTTGGCAATGGGGTAGGGAAACCCTACCCCACTACTCTTTGTGTCGGCCGAACAGGCCAAGTGGGCCAGGAAGGCAAACGGGCCGGGCGAAAAGAAAAAAAGGGGAGAATGGGTTGGAGCCGCCTCGTTCTTTGCATTTGGGTCCTGAACTTTGCAGAAAGGGTCTCGTAGTTCTGAAAATTACGAATAGACCCCCAGATTTATGAACGGGTCCCGAATTTTGCAAAAAACACTCGGTAAATCAGGAAATTGCGTGATTTTTTCTGAAAATTTGCGTAGAAACCCTCAGAAATTGCAGAATTCGCTGAAAATTCATATTCTAGCATAAAAGAGCCTCGGGAATCCAAATTTTGAATTATTTTTAGCATTTGAAGCTTAATTATTTCTACCATTATTATTTTCTGTATTTTCTGTATTTATTTACTGTTTTAGTTAATTGTAATTGTTTAAATTGCTTTTAATCTCTGAAATTAGCAATAAAAATTATAGAAAATGCATAGAAAATTATGGAACATTATGAGAACCTATCGTACCATTTATTTACTCGCAGTAAATTATTCCACGCATGTTTACCTGAAGTAAACTTATTTATTCTGTTCATACACATGTAGATGACTAGCATCACGAACCGGGAGTTCGAGGAGCTGGCCCAGCATGGCCAAAACTATCTGATATGGGCATCTAATGTCAAGATTATGCTTGGAGCCAAGAGGCTCCGCGCGGCTATTGGGATTGGCGGACTGAATGACGCCCAACCCACACCTGAGGAGAATGATCAGGCACATCATTTTCTCAGGCACCACCTCTGCTTCACTCTCAAGAATGAGTATATGGCGGAGAAAAGCATGCTAGCACTCTGGACCGCACTCAAGAAGCTGGTTTGAGAGGCTAAAGTACACCATTCTTCCTCAAGCAGAGCAAGAGTGGATCCGACTGAGGTTTGCTGACTTTAAGACGGTTGGAGATTATAATTCTGCCTTGCATAGGATTTGTACCAATCTTCAACTATGTGGCAAGCAGATCACAAATGAGCAGAAGATCAAGAAGACCCTGTCCACCTTTCACCCCAATGCTGTACAATCCGCCCACAACTATCGTCAAGACGGCTACAAGGAGTACGCTGAATTGATTGATATGATGCAGGCGGCGGAGGCTCAAGACGAACTTCTCCGTAAGAATTACGTCACTCAGCCACCAAGCAGTTCCGCTGGCCGTGAAGCCAACGCTGGGAGCTACAAGGTGCGAAAGCCCTTGATGAAGAGAAGGGGAAGAAGGGTAAGATCGTTGCCCAGAAAGGCAAGTCAGATGCTCCAAATGACAAAAAGGCTAAGAAGAATGGCAAGATCTATGGCCAGCAGAACCAGGGTTGCTACAAGTGTGGCAAGTGGGGGCATTGGTATCGGATATGCAAAGAACCGCAACATGTCATTGATGCCCACCAAGCTCAGAAGAAGAAGGATGACAAAGGGCAGCCTGAAGCCCACTTTGCATCAGTTGAGGGGGAGCATCCTAAGCAGCTATCTGAGTTGATGGAGGTTGAACCCATCCCGGCAACAGCAACCCCTTACGACCTAGAGGTAGCCACCGCCATGATCTCTCTCAAAGAGAAGATCACTCCTAAGAAGATAGCCGAAGAAAATTCTGATTTTCTAGTTGATTCAGTCTGATGCACAGAATGCATTAGACTTTAATTGTCATTTATTTTGTGTTAAAAGAACAAGTTAGATCTTGCATGGATGGTACTTTAGTTTTGTTTTCTCATGATGGTTGGATGATTTTGGAATAATTCATTCATTTATTCAGTTTATGGTAGCATGATATGTTCTGATATTGGCGTATTTTATTTATGTGTTAAATGCCTTCTAATACATGTTAATTAAATATGTTATATTAGAACACGTGTGGCGCCCTATGAAGGAAGTGTGCCTTGCCGACGCGGCACAACGAATACCATCTTAAGAGAGATTAAGTATTTTCAGTCGATCCGTAAGAGCACTGGCAGCCTTACGACAATCGTCGGAAGCGATGCATGTATAATTGGTTCAGGAAGAGCCACGATTATACTCCTAATGGGCACAACTTTGGTCATTGAAGAAGCCTTATTGTACCCAGAATCGACTAGAACTCTCCTAAGTTTTAAGGATATTCGCGCCAATGGTTTCCACGTTGAGACTGACGAAGAGTACGGTAAGGAATACCTGCTCATCACGAAGCGTAAAGAAAATGGCAAAAGGGTATTAGAAAAACTTCTCCTTCACTAGAAACTAGGCTATATTATACCAACATTAAGGCACCCGTAGCCTACACTGTCCTGAAGACAGTATTTAGAAGCTCTGAACTATTATGTCCCTGGCATTACAGATTAGGCCACCCAGGTCTTAGGATGATGAGAAACATAATCAATAATTCCCAAGGGCATAATATTAATGTGAAGAATTTCTCGAATCATGAAGATTTTGTGTACCCTGCATGTGCCACCTGGAAACTAATAACTAGACCCTCCACTCTGAAAGTGATGGATGAAGTCTCTGCATTCCTGGAACGCATCTAGGGAGATATTTGCGGTCCCATTCAGCCCATCTCAGGGTCGTTTAAGTATTTCATGGTGCTCATTGACGCTTCCTCGAAGTGGTCATATGTGGGTTTGTTGTCCACAAGAAACCATGCTTTCGCAAAATTGATTTCGCAGATCATTCCCATCAGAAATGTGTTCCCTAATCATCACATCAAGTCCAACAGAATGGATAACGCTGGAGAATTTACTTCAAAGGCACTTGATGATTATTGCATGGCGATGGGGATTGTAGTTGAGCATTCGGTACCGCATGTCCATACCCAGAATGGTTTGGCAGAGGCTTTAATCAAGAGAATTAAATTTATTGCCCGAACCCTTTTGCATAATTGTAATTTGCCAGCTACATGTTGGGGACATGTAGTCCTACATGCAGCGAATCTCATCAACTTTAGACCTTCGGCCTGCAACATCCATTCACCTATGCAACCAGCGCAAGGGTTACTACTGAAAATCTCTCATCTCAGGAGGTTTGGATGCAATGTTTATGTACCTATACCCCCTCAGCAGCGTACTGCAATGGGTCCTCTTCGCAAGACTGGGATATACGTTGGTTATGAGACTGCATCCATAATCAACTATTTGGAACCCATGTCGGGAGATTTGCATACTGCCCGCTTCGCTAACTGCATTTTTGATGAGGATAATTTCCCAACATTAGGGGGGAGGAAATCAACCCCTTGATGAAAACTATCGGGAAATTACGTGGGAAGCCACGGGAATTCATGGACATGACCCGCGCACTAGTGAAATAGAGAAAGAGGTCCAAAAGATTATTGATTTGCAAGCATTAGCAAACCAACTGCCCGATCACTTTAGTGATTTGAAGAGCGTGACTAAGTCGCATGCGCCTGCACGCAATGCACCGGAGAGGGTTGAAATACCAAAAAAAATTGAAGGTATCCCTAATCTCGTCTAGAGGCCTCAGAATAAAAGGACGAGAATTCCGGCTCCTTGAGTCCAAAGTAACCGGGGACGCCCGACGAAAAAGGTAAGAATGACTTATCACAGCCGATCACTGAAGTCCCCCAGAATGAGAAGGGGAGCCAGTTGAGACCTGGCACAAGTATGACACCTTCAGAAAAGGGCATACCGGATCTGAATATCCCCATCGGTATGGATGTGTGCGCACACATCGGAGCCGAAAAACTAAAGGGACTTGCCACCGCAATTGAAAGAAGCGATGCGCAAGGTGAAGCTCCAGAAGAAGCAACTCATGAAGAAATAGCTATAAATTATATGCATACGGGAGAGTCCATGAACAGGACAATAGCCAATATCGACATCTACTTCGCAAAGAAAATTGCCACCATCATCGATTCGGATCATAAATCAACACAGACGAACACAGAAGCTAGACGGACATCCATACAAAAAAAACTACTGCTGAATTGCTAGTTCGTACAGTAATTCTGTTTGGGAAATCAGCCGCCCCACCCCATTCACATCGTTAAAAAAATACTGAAGAACAGCTCAGACAAGACAAAGGAGTATGGAAATTACACATGCAGGATCAACACGGATCGCCCCGTTCGTTTCGGCTTCAGCTTCTGGCTTATTTTTTACTATTCATAAATTTCGTATTTTTCTGAACTTTGGGCTTTTTTTGAGTTTTTTTGCCGGTTCTTTTTTTTCCCGTATTTGTTTGCATTATACGTGATGGGCTAATATGTTTTTTCTATTTTTAATTTTTTTAAGTTTAATTATGCTAAATAAGCCTCTATCGGCTACAGTGTTTTTTCAGCCAGCTACAGTGCTTTTCAGCCATAAGACACTCAAAAAAGCCATATTGATCACAGATAAGGCTCGATGACTCAGCGTCTCGATGTCATACTACTATTGCTTCGCTCTATTCATTGCTGGACATGCCAAGATCTCACGATCCACAGGCTAAGAAGTACCGTAAAGAACTGTTTTTTAGGAATATAGTAGGAGAGATTCCTATTATAATAAAAAAATGTATTTACAGGGCAGAGCACGAACAAAGAATCACTTGGAGTCTAGCCAAGCAAACTTTGAACATATGCTGGTGACTCCTCACCATTTATCTGTTCTAGGCGAGGCCGAAAAGAAGATAAAGATAAAAGTAACTTAGAGGATAAAAAAAAGAGCACATATAAGTTGGATTTGACTAGATGCAGATATGAAGCCATGCTTGCTATCAAATGGATTAAGGACAATATGTTCAGATTAGAAGCGTTTATGGAAGATCATACATACGGTTTTGTCTCACCTAGTAAACAGTACTTGATCCAGTCTAACAGACGGTAAATGATAAGGCTAAGACTGTATTGTTCACATGCCACCAAGCTAGTATTGGAACATCTAGGGCATTTAGATATTTTCATGTTAGTGAGGGAGGATTTCAGAATGTGGGATGCACGCGAAAGGACTTGCAAAATTATCACCGTACTTTGAGAGAGACAACATAAAGGGTCATCATAGACAGTTCAAAACCGTCATCACAGATGGTTCAGAAACCGTCTGAATTTATGTGTCTATAATAATAGGTGGTTATGACAGATGTTTTTCAAACCTTCTGTGATAAATTACAACACACAATGTTTCAAAAAAAAATGTCTGTGATATATGAGATATCACAGACGATTCTTATATACAGTCGTATGTGATATTTGATATATCACAGATGGCTTATACCCAAAAACCATCTATGATATATCTGATATCACAGACGGTTCTTAAACATAGTTGTCTGTGATATTTGACTTATCACAGACGGCTAATACAAAAAAACCATCTATCATATGTCATACATCACAGACAGTTTTTAAATATAGCCGTCTATGATATCTTAGACATCATAGACGGCTAATACCAAAAACTATCTGTTATATGTCATATATCACAGATAGTTTGGTGTTACAAACCGTTTGTGATAACTATTTAAATAGCTAAATTATTTTTTATTTTTTGGCTAACTTCAGGAAATGCTAGCCATGCCATCTGAAAACAAGCAAATAGATCACATATATAGCACACGACAATCATTACATAGTTCTCATAAATGAATTAAACAACTGAATAAAGTATAATTGAATGAATTATTTGATTAAGCATAATTGAGTGATTACAATTGTATCAAATTTTGAATATCTAATCATCATCATCTAGGTTGAACTCTCTACTCAGGTGAATAACCTCCGCCATCAAAAATTCGGACAGATTTATTCGAACTTCGGCGAGTTTATCAAGATCGAATGCACTTTCATGAAATTTCACACCATGTCGCTAGGAGTGTTAAAGTCATTAGCGCGCATATATATAATCACAAAATAGTTATTGGTTGATTGACAAACCTCTGGATTATTCGTCTTAGTGGCCATGATTTCCTACATATGGCGGCAAACGTAGAATCCATATACGTTGCCCTGTAGCTGCTGGTGGCACTCCAAAAATAGAATTACATACATTGATATTCAGTTCTAGAGATAGTATTACGAACTGTGATATAGGATTGTTGTATTGTAGCAGGTACTAAAAATCGTGTCCTGTGTCGTAGTGGCGCTAGATTTCTTGTGTCTCCCTCCCTAAGCAACGTAAGTGCTGAATGACCTACGTGATTTAAAAAAGTTAGCCTCGGCCATTGCAAATGAAGGGAAGACTACAATAGAGTTATGTATGGAGGAAATGAGTTTACCTGTTAATTGCTTGTTGTACAGGGGTGAAGTTGGGGTTGCTCCTAAGTAGAGACACTACAAGAAATTTGAGTATCAGTGACGAATATAGTTATGATGAGAAACGAAAATGTCATAGATTAGCTATCATTCCGTGACGATTCAAGTGATTTCGTCATTAATATGCGGGACGGTACCTTCGACGCCTAGTTTTGTGACAAAAACAAATATTTGTCACAGAATATACAGAAAACCATGATGATTGTTTATATTCGTCATCAAAGAAATTATTATTCGTGACGATTTATTGCATGACGAAAAAAGTGTTGTCAAAAAACAGACTGACAAGTGGGCCCTGCTAAAACACAGTAAACCCTAACTGTCCCCGCCGCCCGCCTAGATACCTCTTCGCCCGCCGCCCCTCTCTGCCCCTCTCTCGCGTCTCCGCCCCTCTCTCGCGTCTCCTCCTTCATCCACCGATTCCGCCGGCGCCTCCGCCCCCCACCCGGCCGCCGGCCTCCTCCTCCGCCCCCAGAACCGCCTCCTCCTCCTCCGCCCCCAACCCGCCGCCGGCCTCCTCCTCCACCCCCAGATCCGTCTCCTCCTCGTCGCTCGCCTCGCCCGCAGCCCTGCGCCCCGCTCGCCTCAGCCCTCAGCGCCTCCGCCTCGCCCAGATCTGCCGTCGCACCCGGTCGGCTGCCTCCCACATCCTCCTCCCCGTCGGCTGCCGCCACCCCGCCCCACCTCCAGATCCAGATCTAGCCCGTAGTACTGTGGACTGTGCAGTAGTGCACTCTGCGCTGCACTGGCGGTCGGAGGTGGCGGCGGGCGAAGTAACGACAGGAGGAGGCAGACGCCATAGCAGCAGCAGCAGCTGAGGGCCTCACCATGACCCAGCACCAGCAGCATGTCCTTCCTGCCCCTTGGGGCCGCCTCGCTAGGGTGCGCCTCGACGACGTCGCCCCGCATGATGGCGCCGCCGCCCCTGCCTACGCGCACGCCGTCCACGCGCTCGCCGCCTCCCTCAGCCGTCACCACGCCATCCTCCTCCAACTGCCTGCCTCCGACGCCGCTATCGTGCGCTGCGCCCTCGAGTCCGCGCGCGCCTTCTTCCGCACCCGCGACTACGCCGGCCTCTACGTCTACCGCGCCGGGAGGTACGCACCACGCGCAGCGCATATATACCGAATTACATACTGATACTGTCCGTCCACACAAGCCCTCATCTATAAGATAATCACTTAATAAATCATAACAATGTCTTCACATATTGATGTGCACTCCATTTTGGCGATAAATCCTGTTATGTTTGGTACAGTGTTTAAGATGCATGTCTGGTGACCAGATGTCTTATGGCTTATGATGCATTGCCAAGATCATAAATAGCCTGCTCCGCAGTTGTTAATTGGATTATGCAATAAGTGGCTGTTGCCTGTTGGGTATATAAATAAGCGCAGTGGACAGACTTCTACCTGGAAACTCGTTTATGCCACATGGATGACCAAATCTATCAGTTTATATGCTGTTCTTTATGCTGGTTGCGTTTTATGCTATGAAGCAGCAACTAACAGTGATGATTGTGGAGGAATTGCTTTCATTCCTGTTGTACTTATGCTTCTCTAAAATGTTAGTTAACAGTGATCATAATAGTCTGCACCATTCTATGAACTGTCCCTCTTTTGTTTCAAGCCATGTTGAGCTGAAAACCTGAAATGTTAGCTCCATAATGGCATGGATAGCTTCTGTTACTAAATTGATGTAATGGTGTTATTTGAGATGGTGAGGTTCTTCTAGTTCCTGTTTTTCTCACTGCTTGGCTTCGGAAAAATGGTATCTTTACATGGATGAGTATTTCTCACTTTGTTGCGCTTGGTTTTCTTGTAATAAGAATGATGCTGACTTAGTTGTGGTTCTCTATTTATCTTTGTGTTCTGCATTCTATTTCCTGTAATTTGGTCCTGGTATTCATTTGCATAGTCTGTTCATGTATCATTGAATTTCCCTCTTGAAAGGGAGATTTAAATTGCCAATGCAGAACGCCTAAATTTCTGTACCCTATGTAAAACTCTGACCTAGTATCTTTTTTTGACCTACATAGTTTAATCACTTGATAAAAATGGCGAAAATGCCGGAAGAAATTATTTGTAGGTTCATTTCTTCTCTTTGATTATATTACATGTCATCAGCTATTCAGCTCCAGCTGAAGCCATTTAAATCAAAATGTCTGGTGTCTGGTGAGCGCTGGGCTTTCCAAACAGTCAGTACCTGTTGTGCTACATGGGGCTTTGTTTTATTATCTGAATAGTGAAGTTGTTTCGAGAATTGGAGTTGTTTGGGATGATCCATCCAGCACCAGGCCTTACTTATGCACTTAACTAGGAATTAAGTGACTGATGACCACATCAACTTAGGATAAGAACTGGTACCAGGACACCAGATGTGTTATTTTTGAAGTGTTAACATCATTAACTATTTAACTGAATCATTTGATTCTTTTGCTATTATTAAGGACAAGTGTTTCATTTTTTACTTCTGCCTACTGATATTCCAGTCTTTAACATGCTCTTTGTTACTCGATCGCAACATTTTGTCCTAACTTTTGAGTGGCAGCATAATCTGTTTTGTGTTTTTATCCATCCAAGATATTGCAAATTTTAATGACACTTATCTTTTCTACCTTTGGCAGACTAATATAGTTTCTGTATATAATCTAAGTGTTTGTTTGCTCACTTATATTGCAGTTCTAATTATCTTTACTT
This sequence comes from Dendrocalamus latiflorus, assembly GCA_017311315.1. Classification (NCBI taxonomy): domain Eukaryota; kingdom Viridiplantae; phylum Streptophyta; class Magnoliopsida; order Poales; family Poaceae; genus Dendrocalamus; species Dendrocalamus latiflorus. Next base: position 23,858,939 of record CM029660.1, read on the forward strand.
TGTGGAATTTCAGGTACTTCCTTTTCAGAGAGCATGACATATTGGGTACCCTTGTGGACTGATTTGGATTGTCACGACATCATCAGTTGCTCTAACGCAAGACATGTTTAGAGTTTTTAATGCTGTGGAACAAAATCCTTCAGATAGAACTCTTGATGAATTTTTGCCTACAACATCATGATATGATTGATGCTTCTGTCATGATGTGTTGAACAAATGGTTGTAATGGCATGTATTGGATAAATGTAAATTAATTCTATATGCTTTGATGGAACAATTCTATGGTGATTATCTGGAGAATTATGCTACTGTTCATGATGTTTTTTTTGTCATTCATGTATGTCTGGATTAAATTTTGTGACGTTGTAAATATATTCATGATGAATAATTTCGTCATAAATTACACGTCCTGGACCACATGTCATGACGAAAACGATCGTCATAAAATATTTTATGACAATAAGTAAATCGTCATAAATATTATTATATGACGATCTGTTATTCGTCATAAATGTGTATTGTTTTATGACAATTTCCCCATGATCGTCACTAAGAACATTCTATGACGCAGAATCTGTGACGATCCGCGTGACGCAAAAAAATCGTCACTATTATGCTTTTATGACAAAAATCCATGATTTTGTGACAAATACGTATCATCACCGATGCTCAAATTTCTTGTAGTGAGAATCAATGTATATTACCTTGTATCACTTTGGTACAATCATAATCAGAATCCAGTTTGATCTAGTCATGTATGTTGCTATAGTAATTAATCCTAAGTTCATGTTGCATATAAAGTAAAAAATAAAACTTGTATGGCAACTAGTTAAGCACTTTTGTTAAAGGGTACCAAGATGTAGTCCTTTTCACTCTGAGCACGCAATCTCATCGTTATTTAATCTTTGACGAAAGATGCATTTTTATTGATGGATTGCTCATAGACTAAGTGTGGGTTGAGAAAACTCACTGGTTCTCGCCGTCGCCGGACTTGTTGGATCATGGTTCTATACATAGCATTGAGTTATGAGATTTATCGGTATTACGTGAATGTAGAACTTGATTGTACAACACACTTACAGTGCCCTGCATTATAGAAGTGAGGTGTCAAGTTCATTGAGGTTGAATAGTAAGAATAAGTCTTCGAAAGTCACGATGGAGTAGCCCGAGTCGTGGAGGAAATGTACCTCTGTGTATATCACGGTGAATGCACTTTGCCGGTTTGGCTTCCTGTTGGACCTCTGCATGTACTAGGCATGCAAAGTCCTGCAAACTAATCCAAGGTTGGGTAATTGTGACTCGAGAACCAACGACACTCCAAGCTTGTACTTCCATGGGCCGACAGGTACCTTAATCTTCTTTGGTTAGGCCTTAACGTCTCGCTTGTGATACATCTTCAACATTGTCTCCACGGGAGGCGATGCGATGGCCTTGTGAAGTAAAGCTTGAGGTGAATTCATAGAAAGTTCTGTTTGATAGGTATAGTCGTGTGGAGATCGCGGCATGAAAGGGTCTAGCGAGATGTCCCACTTGGGCCACTGGACGAATGTGTAGATGACATCCCATAGTGTCATGATCTCTTCGTTTGGGGGCTTGTCCATTGGGACAACCCTAAAACGTCATTAATTATTTCCACCTGAACCTTCGTGAAACCGGCCCCTAGCTGGGTACCGTGCACCTACATCCCTAATAGGCATGGAAACACCATCCCCCGCCCAGCCTCAACAGGAATGGAACCAACCCTGATTCTAAGGATGCACAGCATGGACTCTTACATAACGATACACGATAAGCTAAGGCGTCCACCAAGTCTATCTATGTAACATTCTAGAGAGGTACGTTACTTGATGTCGTCGATAGATATGTGGGTGTTGCTATGTTCAAAAAGTGGCACTGACGCACACCTAATCTGACGTTGATGGCGACTGGGTTTCGTAGTAATGAGGGTGGCTTGTAAGTGGTTGTGGATTTCTCTCAATTCTTCCCTCAATAAATCTATCTCTCCTCAAAGTGAGACAATTATCTTCTCTTGAAGTGAGGCAGATAGTTATTCCTCAAGTTGTGCACGAAGCTCCTGTTTCATTTATTCATCATGCTCGGCCTTGGATCTCTTCCTACTCCTATACGCCTCGGAGTCATTTGGGAATCTGCCTCTAAGGTACATAAACCCCTAGGCCTCGCGTGCGACCTGGATGATCCTTGTTTTATAGAGCTGTGGATAGTATATCCTTCTCCCTGACTGCTTTGAAGGAGCCTTTGGAAGATTCAGTAGTCATTGCTTGTTGCAAGAGGCAATCATGTTACTTTAGACCCCATGAGGCTATGGACCTATTAACAACTAGGTAGTTTAACATATCTTACCAGGCATTGGGAGACTTTTTCATCTGCGGGGTTTTTAAAAGAGGATATGCTCGAAGACATTTTGATGACCTTACTCTTAACCAGTTTCGGGAACGCTTGTTTGTGATCTCAGCAAATGGCGGACAAGCCTCCGATCAGATTGCGACCTCGTCCTACATCATCCATTGCATGATTTTAGCCGCGTACCCAGTGGTGCCATGTCTGTGGGGGTAAGGCTTTTGTGCCTGGAGAGCCTTGTGCACCACACATTGCTGTTGAAATTCGGTCGTCATCTTCATCCGCACAAAAACCTCACATTTTTCGACGACAAGAAAGAATACCTCGTGATGGACGTGCAATCTTTGATCACGTAGTGCATGGCAAGCATGCTCTCGAAGGTCTTATATGCTTTTCCCATCATAAGGAGCACCTGTCATCACACGAGTCCCTCGACTTCTTCTGGGATCTCAAATGAGTTTGAAATTTCCACCCACAACTGATTTTTATTGTCTTTTGTTAGTGCTTTCCAGTTTGCTACAGTGATGAGGACCTGTTGATTTCCAATGATCTCATAGGTAATCCGGAATGTTGTCGCTGCTTTCTTTGGTTGTAGAGGGAGCTCATCTGGAGAGACCTTCATGATGGTCATTCCGCCCTCTGGTATTTTCGATACTTCTCTGCCACGCTTAGTTACCCCGGTCTTCGAAGTGTTAGACCTATTTGGCAACGTCAATGGGACGACGATGACATCATCTCTCTTATAAGAAAAATAATTACATTGAGTTGTGAGTATAAACATTAGCACATGGTTGATCTTACAAGAAATAAGAACATTCGGCGGCGTATATTATTTCTACAAGAAATAAGAACATCCAATAATTTATCTGTAAATTCATTCCCTGGCTATTTCATCTCTCAGCCAAAGGCTAGAGAGTTTTATCCCAAAACCAATAGCCCACCCATAGAAGTAAGGAGAGGAGAGTTGGAGGAGGGGACATGTATTTCTCAACAACTACAAGATGGAAATTAAAGCACCATACACTAGGGCTTGAAAAGGCATAAAGCAAATTAATTTACTTCATGCATTTTCAAGTTTGAGTGTGTAGTGTTGTAATTTTCTCTTGTACAACCACTACTCTAACTCACAGTGTTTCATGCCCCTTTTTTACTTAAACCAGCAGCCCGCCCATAGAAGAAAAGAAGAGTCAGAGGAGGGGAGACAAGAACATAGTGGAAGCTGATGGAGAGCATTGACCACTAGGGACCTAGAAGGCCGACCGTGAGGACCACATGAAGGCGACATTTTTGGCAACGACAAGGGACCTCCATCCACATCTTCATTTGCATGAGGACCACATCGAGACCACCCCCAACAACCTTACCACTTTCAGCCCGACACAAGTAGGCCCACCTTCCCACCCACATCCATTTCCCACATTAACAGATATGGACAGATGTATCACACATAAGGTAAATAAGTGGGATTTGGGATCCATACCATTGGGAGGAGAGGTGACAAGGAGAAGAGAACTCAAGAACACACATTAATAGATATAGACAATGTATCACACATGAGATAAAGAAGTAGGATTTAGGATCTATACCTTCGGGAGGTGAGGCGACGGGGAGGAGAGAACTCATGTACACAGATTAACAGATATGGATGGATGTATCACACATGAAGTAAAGAAGTGGGATTTAGGATCCATGCCTTTGGAAGGAGTGGCGATAGGGAGGAGAGGCGACGTAGGGACGAGAGGCAATGAGAAGGAGAGGCGGCGCGGGGAGGAGAGGCGGCATCGAGAGGAGAGGCGACGTGTCTATGATGTGGTATCATATCATAGATGGTTCTATTATAGAACCATCTATGATGTTGTATCATATCATAGACGGTTCTATTATAGAATCGTTTGTGATGTTGTAGTATATTATAGACGATTCTATTATGGAACCGTCTATGATACATATATCACATACGATTTATGCCACTAAACCGTCTGTGATAGTTCCTTCTTTATACAACATATTAGGTTTTTGGCTAGCCTTAGGAAATGCTAGCTATACCCTCTGAAAATAAGCAAGCAGATACAATTGCAGATGTAATTATTACTAAATTACTGAATCAATTACAATGGAATAATTCCTTAATTACCTGTCGAGCTTCTTAATTACATTGAAATAATTTCCAAATAAGAGTTCATCGTGTGGAATCATTCCCCTTAGCTATTTTCCTTTTAAATAAAGCCCTTCACCATGATTGACACGCATATAGCTTGCTTCATCAATTGATTCTTCCTCAAGCCTGATGCCATCTCCAAATGGAGGCAACTCGCAAAATTGATTGTACTGTTCCTCATCCATGACATTCTCAACTCTGACAATCCTTCTTTTTCCATGAAGAACTACGTGACACTTCTTATTTGACGGATTGGTTACATTAAAAATTTGAACAACTTGCCTCGCGAGTTTGAATGGTTCATCTTTGTGTCCTACACGTTCGAAGTCCACAGTAGTGACACCATACTTATCGACCTTTACACCCTGTGAGAGTTGGACCCAACGGCATTGAAAGAGAGGGATCTTGAAAATTCTGTAGTCAAGATCCCAAATCTCCTGTACAAGCCCATAGTAGGAGCTTGGGCCAGCAGTACTGAACTGCTCACGAAATGTATCTATGCAGACACCTGAGTTCTGGACTATACTCTTTCTATCCTGATCTGTTGTATAAAATGTGTACCCATTAATGTCGTATCCTTATAAAATATGTACCCATTAATGTCATATCCTTACCATGTCACAATTGTAAATTTTAGCCCTTTTGCTAACCATTGCACCGTTTCACTTTACGACCTCCCAGTGAATCGCACCTTCAACCATTCATTGAACTAACGGTTGTGCTGCCACGTGATCCAAACCTCTGACTGGCCTGAATTCTCTTGGCGTAGCATGTCCTTGTGCTCAATATACAGGGACACTTCAATAATGTGTTGCAAGATCGTGAAATGGGATTGAGCGTACGTATCCAGATTAGGAATTATTACTTTCCTTCCGATGATCTCAACATCCTCTAGCCTCTCCTCGTGACGAGATAGAGTAACACCTAACGGTTCAACCTGAACCATGTAATTGACATAGAGCTTAATGACCCTTCAATTGCATAACCTTCGATGATGCTGCCCTCCAACCGAGATCAATTCCGTACATTGGACATGAGAATTCCCATGTACCTCTCGAACAGGTACATATGACGTTATGACGTAGAAACACGGGAATGCATATCTTTATCTCTTTCACAAGTGGATAATAAGATGGACCATGATATCAAAAAATAACAGAGGGAAATACATCTCAAGATGGTATAGAGTCCTCACCACCTTGACTTGTAAAGCATCTAATCCATCGGGATCAATGACCTTCTAAGCAATTGCGTTAAAAAAATAACATAGCCTTATGATTGTCACTCGATCCTTGTTCGGCAAAATACTTTTAATTGCAATAGGAAGCAATTGTATCATTAGCACATGATAGTCATGAGACTTCATGCCAATTAATTTCAAATCTTCCATGGAAACAAGTTTCTTCATGCTGGTGGAGTGATCGGACGAAACTTTTACACCATACAAGCACTAGCACAATATATCAATTCTCTTGGACTTACACATAGTGTAGCAAGCTGGGGAAGGTACATCTGGCCTTTATCCATCTCTCTTAATGCTAACTCGGTTCGGATGTTTATAGCAACCAAGTCACACCGTGCGATGACACCATCGTTTGTTTTGTCATGAATGTTTAGAAAAAGACCAATCAAGCTATCACATACATTCTTCTCTACGTACATGACATCGATGCAATTGCGAATTTCTAACTGCTCCGGACAAAATAAGTCCAAAAATATTGACCTCTTCTTCCATATGTTTTTCTGACGGGTCCTCAACTTACGTCCCTTTCCAAGCACAACATCGATATTCTTTGACCATATCGTATACCTCTTTCCCGCTGAAAGGTGTAACATCCCAAAATTTGCCTTCTAAAAAAATTTAATTTCAAATTAATTATTTTAAAGTATTTGGATTTTATTTGGCTTTTATTTGATTTTCAGGATTTTCTGGAGTTTAAAACCTATTTTTAAAAATTAAAAAAATATTTTAAAGTATGAAAATTAAATACCAACATTACTTGGAAATAATTTTATCAAATCCAAAATATCTCCAGAAGCTTCTGTGAATTTTTCTGGAATTTTTGGAGGTATTTTCATATTTTTCTAAGGCCTAAATAATTTCCTAGCCTTTTCTGAAAATAAAAATCAAATTCTAAAAACAATAATCCATCCCCTCCCTCCGGCCGACGCGTGGACGGTCCAGAACCGCCCACATCGTCGCTCGGCCCAATCCGGCCGCTCTCCCCCTCTCTCTCCGCCAAGCGGGCCCGGCCCGTCAGCCAGCTCCGCCTTCCCCTCCCCTCGGGCCGACAGCTGGCCGGCCCGATGCGCGCCACGCCACCCGCGCGGGCCATCTAGCCGCCCGCTTCCCTCTCTCTCCCCTCTCACTGCCCCGCGGGCCCCGTCCGTCAGCCGCCTGCGCCCCGCTCTCGCTGCCGCCCGGCCCCGCCTGTCAGACCCGTCGTCTTCCCCGCGGAGTCGCCTTCCTTTCTCTCCTCCCCTTTCCTTTCTTCGCCGGCCGACCGAGTCCCCCGCGGATCCGGCCTTACCTTCCTCGCCTCCCTCCGATTTTGGAAACCCCGAGCACCCGCGCGACCAAATCCCCAAACCCCCGCGCCTCCCTTCCTTCTCTGCCCCCTATTTCCTTCCCTCCCCTCTCCCTTCCTTTTCCGGCCGCCAACACCGGCAAGCGATTGCCGCGCCCGTGCCCCCCCTCCGTCCCTATAAATAGCCCCCTCGGCCTCCCCTCTCACCGCACCACCTCCCATCGCTCTCCCCCTCTCTCCCCGAGCCCCGTGTGCCCCGCACCGAGAGCTCCCCGTGCGTGCCCGGTAAGTACTCTGGCGAGCAATCGCCGCCGCCTTGATCTTCCCCAGAGCCCGCCGCCGCCTCCAACGTCTTCTCCGTGCGCCGGCGACCACCCTCAGCCCCTCGATCGAGCCTCCCCGCCGCCGGAGCACCGTCGCACCGGAGCACCCGAGCCCGCTCCGCCACTTCCTCGCCGTCGGCCACCTCCGCTCGTCCCCGAGCCTCGCCGACCCCACCGTCGGATCCGCCTCCGCGCCTGGATCGCATTTTGGACCTTACCCGAACCTCTCCGGCCACCCCTCGCCGCCGGCGCCACTACCTCGGCCACCTCTGCCCGGCCCCCTCCAGCAGGTACCCCTCAAAGGGATTACCTACCCTGTATGGGTAGGCAACGCCTCCCCGACCGACTGGTTAACAGTGTTATTCCTCCCTCCCCCCAGTTCCCTCAGCACGCGTTCGAGCCCCCGGCTCCGCACGCTAAGGTTGAGCCCTTCTTTTAATTTTCGCGTTGACAGCAGGGCCGCACGCGTTTGCGGCCGCCGTCTGCGCTGGCCACTGCCGTCTGGGCCCCACCTGTCTGCGCTGGCCACTGACATATGGGCCCGGAGCCCAGAGGGGTCCCACATGTCAGAGGCTGGGCCAGTGGGCTCACTGCCAGTGGGTCCCACCTGTCATAGACTCAGAGAAAAGAATAAATTAAAAGATTAAAATTTAAATGCTGCCAGTGGGCCGTCAATTGAAGTTGAATGCCATGTACTCTCATTATTAGTTAATCCAACTTTGTTATGCCCTCAATTGAAGTTGAATGTCATGTACCTTTGTAACCCTAGAATTTCCTTTGTCTCAATAATGAGAGTATTATAATTATTTGTGAATAATAGAATGGTAGTATAATGCTTAGTCACGCTATTTAATGCCTTTGAAATCTTGAAAATGGGAAATTATGATTTGTTGTAATAACCTTGTGTTTATAAGTCTAGTGGTGATTGGAGTTGCCACTGATCTTTTAAAATAAAATAAAATGTGGAAATTGGTTTAGATCAGGGTGGATGGTTGGTTTGGGTTGGTGCGGCAAGCACGAGATCTTGTAAAGTGTATGTTCTACCCTAGTCAACTAAGGACCGACGCTTGTGTTTGTCCAGACTGAGCACTACCGTACAACCCTAAGTCTATATGGGTACGACTTAGCTGATTAACTCATGATAGTCTAGTTTAGGTGCCACTAGTGGAAAGTGGGTGCCAGGGATTTACTGGTTATTCACAGTGAGGGACAGGGATTTACTGTACTCATATGGCGCAAGAGGGGGCTTCGGATTGGGCAGATTTAACCCTTCTGCGGTGAAACCCTAGTGGGTGGTGTCTAGCTAGTCTAGAGTGAGGTAAAGGCTTTGTGATAATTTATCTGTGTCTCATGCCAAAGGAAGCGTGGTGACTGTTAAGATAATTTGTCTCTTAGGGGTAAAGTTGTACAACCTCTGCAGAGTGTCAAACTATTCGAATAGCCGTGCCCACGGTCAAGGGCGGGCAAGGAATGCATTCAGATGGTAGATTTTTGGTTTTGGTTTTAAAATCAAAGTTTTTGTATTCCGTGAGTGGAGGGAACTCTCGGAAGGGTATCCTGGCAGTTGGAGCCAGAGAGGGTGGATGGAACCCGTAGTTTTAAACTTGATCAATTGTAATTGGTTAGCTAGTGTTGGTAGATGGAACCTTCACTATAAAGTTAATGATAGTTCTGTTAAAACATTTACTTTATTAAATTGATGCCTTCGAAAATAATTAGTAGTAATTGAAGTTAAAACATTGCTTTGTGCAAAAGAACCATATAGCCTTCCTTTGTCAAGCCTTGCATCTATTGCATTTTTCCCAAGACTTGTGGAGTACTTTATGTACTCACATGCTGCACTCAAAAATAATATTCAGAAGAATACGAAGCCCAAGAAGGAGACTACGACTACTTTGCGGGTGGATTTGATGAAGGATTCCAGGAGTTCTAGGTCGCGCTTCCCCAGTCAATTGCCTGTGGCGTATTGAGGGGTCTCCACTGAATTTATCTTGCTTCCGCTGTGTTTCGTGTGTGCGAGGTCTTGAAACCTCATTTGTAATAATGAGACCTTTCGGTCAGTACTCTTTAATATTGTAATAAGACGTTGTTGGTTATGAATCATTTCTGTTTAACTGTGTGCACTAGCTTTGATCTGGGACTAGTGCTGTAATACACAGAGGGTCCGGGTTTGGAAATCCGGGGTCCCAACAAAAGACCTTGGGGCTTAGTCGTCCTCTTTTATTCTGTCAAATTGTTTCTTCATCTTGTGGTATGTGTGATACCTTGAAAGGAACCTACTGTGACACATGTACATAGTTTTACGTGAGTTGTTCAACCACACTCTTGGTACAATCTAAGCAGTGAGGACAGGATTTAGCTCCTTTTGTACTCATCCTCGATAAGTTACCAAGGGCAGAAAAATCATTGATGGTGCAGAACAGCATGGCGTGCAGAGTGAAGTTCTCTCATTTGTCCGCATCTCATACCTATACCCATTCGTTCCATAGTGTCACAAGATCTTCTACCAATGGTGCTGGGTACACATCAATATCATTCTAAGTTGCTTCAGCCCTTAGATAAGTAGTGACTTCAAAATGTATTTCTACTTCATACACAGCTAAGAAGGAAGGTTGTACATGCATATATTCATGGGCCAGGTGCTATGTTGGCTGCTCATGTTACCGAAAGAATTCATTCCATTTGTACTCGACCCAAACCTTATATTTCTTGGTTCCGCACCGAAGTCTACAAACATGCTATCAATGTTTCTCCACTAGGCAGAATAAGTAGTGTCTTATCATTCCATCTTTCTTACGCTCCTCCGAGTGCTAACGCAGCAATCTTGCATCCTTTTAGTTCGCAAATAAATGCTTCAAACATGGAATTATAGGCAGCTACCACAACATCTTAGCAGAAGACCCTTGTTTCACCTCGATGCCCTTGCCGTCATCAGAGTCATTCTTACGCGTATATCGGGTTGCTTTGCACACCGAACAAACATGTAAATTTGTATACTCTTTATGGTAGATGATACAATCATTCAGATATGCATGTACAATCATTCAGATATGCATGTATTCTTTCAACTTCTAGTCCCAATGGACAAAACACTTCTTGGTAAGTGGTTCTCGACAACATATTTCCCTTTGGAAGGATGTTCACTAGGAGACCTAACAATACCGTGAAACTCTTGTTGGACCAACCATTGCTTGCCTTTAATTTCAGCAATTCAAGAACGGATGACAACCTTATGTATTGCGACTTGCAGCTCAGGAACAAAGGTTTTTTCGAGTCCTCCATCAAGCCGTCGAATTTACCAAACTCTCACTATAGTTCCTTCTCCATCATATAACATCTGATATAGATTGTCATCATGTGACCTATCCTCATTGAAAGCACAGTTCACAACCAGCATATCGTTGTCTCCCTCGATGATGTTATTATTACCTTCCTATATAATCTTCTCTTTACTGTGACTGGTCTAATATGTATACCCCTTTGAATCAAGTGAGTTTCGATCTACCGCTAAGTTGGTAAACATCTTCAGATTATCGCAATCAATGCATGAATAGTACATACACTCCATCCCATTCTTCAACATATCCTGCTCAGCCGCTCATCTAAAAGCAGACACCATTAATTTACCCCTCACTCACATGGTTCTCAACGTACATGCAGCTTCGGTCCATCTACGCTACACATGTAATAAATTAGTGTCAAATTATGCTATTATAGCTAGCTATAGCATAATACTTACACATAATTGTCATTCACCTTATAATAAATTGTCCATATCTCATTGAATTAAGTAGCTAGCTACATACTATTCATGAAGCAATATATATCAAGCAACAATATATTAAGTAAACTAGAAGTAGTGACCCATTCTTAAATTGGAGCAAACTACCAATTAAGCTAGATCTAAACCTAACTATTATCTCTCTTTATTACAAGACATATAATTAGAAGCAAATACTAATATCTAATCACCAAGAATAAATTGATCTACAAGTAGCTAGATCTACGAGCGGAATGCTTTCATCAAACACCCTAAAGCCAGCCACCTCCTTCAATGCAGCGCAATGAAGACATATCTGTCAAGACTGGTCTGACTAGGTATTAATTAATAACACGACATATAGACACGTCCAACCACGAACCATCTATAATACATAATTATCACAAACGGTTCATAGACGGTTATTATTACGAACACAGACAGTTTGTATTAAAATATACATCACAGACAGTTTTTAAAGAAGAACCGTCTGTGGTAAATCACTACAGATTATTCTAAATGTATTCTCATATATACATAAATGCAAATTCACACATATATATGACACATTCCCATATACATAAATGCAAAATCAGTAATACCTCAAGAGTAAATATGTATTACTTTGTTATTTTTATCGGTCAGTAATGCTGTCGATCATTTCATTATAACGAGACCATTTACATATATAGAAGAAAGTAGATACAAATTCAACTGCTTATATTTGCATATGGCCAAACAGTGTGCATGGCCAGTCACTTCTTACAACAGATAAAAAACTGGAAACCTAACTACTTCGAAGTTTTTCTATTAGCTGAGGTAGCATGATATCTTCGTCTTCAAAACTTCGTAGGTGACATGTTCGGGTTCAGACGATTCGGGATCATCAACAAACGAAGCTGGAAATGTGTCCACCTACTGACGTGCTCATTTGAGTCTCTCAAATATCCTCCAACTGAACAATTAAGTCGAATTGAGCCCATAGGCTCTCTTCCCTTTCTTGAGGGGTCTCGGCAAGGTTGACTTAGTTGCCCATTGATAAGATAACTAAAAAGAATAAGAACAATGCAACATTTTATTATGACTATGTGATTGATGAGAAGGGTATGTTAGTACATGTGTTTTGGGCGGATGCAACTTGCAGGAAGAATAATATACATTTTGAAGACTTGGTCTCATTCGATACAACATATAATGCAAAGCAGTACAACATGATCTTTGCAGCATTCACGGGAGCGAATAACCATGGGAAAGTGTTCTATTTGAAGCTGCATTGCTGCATGGTGAGAACATAGATCATTTTATTATTGTTCCATACTTTCTTGAGAGAAATGGGAGGTGTCGCATCCAATCTTGTAATAACCGACGATAAGGCCAGATTTGAGAGAAAATAAATTGTTTTATCAATGTGTAAACTCATGTGTATATTCCTTAAAAACTCCTGCAGAATTCGAGTTAGAATGAGGTACTATTATTGCCGATTTTGGTTTGGCAAATAATGAGTGGCTGGCAACACAGTACCACATTCGAGAATCTTGGTACCGACTTACTTTATGGACATACCTTTTCAGGAATTGTTAGAACAACTTCTAGGTCAGAAATTGCTAACTATTTTTTCAATCACTTCATTGGTTACAAATATACTTTGGTTGAATTATGGATTCGACACGACACTGCGATGGAGGATCAAAGAGAAAATGAGTTAAGAGAACACAACATCAGTCTCCACACAATGCCTCAGTTGAAGACACCATGGAGATTAGAGTAGCACAGGAGTGAGGTGTTCACACATGAGGTGTTTGCCTAATTCCAGAAAGAGGTTATACTTGCTAGGGACAATTGTTTCGTTGAGAGCATGACGCAAGTTTGTGAGCTTAAAGTTACAACAAAGATAGAGGCTGGCAAGAGGTAAGAAAAGTCACATGAGACACTAACACAATGATCTCCCAGTGCTCCTGCATGTTATTTGACACTCATGGAATGCCATGCTGTCACATCATCCTCGTATTGCGAGGTGCATAGCTACATGAGCTTTCTACTCATTATGTTATAACAAGGTGAACCACCAACTGTAAGAGAGGTAGATTTTGATGAGGATGGCAATGTTCTGGAGGAAATGCCCAAGGATCCCACAGAGGAAGAGGTTAAAAGGTAGGTCTCAAACATGCGCAAAGGCTTGGAAAATGTGATACATCGAGCTAGACCTTCACTAGCCAGCATGCAAAATGTGAGTGTTTAATTTGAAAAGTTTTGGATGAAGTACAATTGGAAGTTCATGCTAGACAACAAAAAGTCCAGGAGTTCGAAGGTTATCTTGGTTGTGGCATCCCTAAACATATTGATATATTACCACCAACTGATATCATTACTAAAGGAAGATGCAAGAGGAATCAACCTAGGGAGAACAAGCAGACAAAGTCAGCGCGAAAGGCGATTCGAATGTGCAAGACATGCAATGAGACTGGCACACATGATAGCTACAACTGCCCTCTAAAGAAATTGAAACAATGATGTATTTTGTTCATGTTATATTATAGTAGCATTTGCATTATAAATACAGAAGTATATAACTGTGCTAGTTGCATGATTGAATTTTATCACAAGGATACATATAAGTGCACATGCTAAGTCTTGAGCTGATCATGTGTGATCAGCCATAAAAAATACTACTAGTATACTGATCATGTGTCAAAGTAATTACTTAGGTGTACATCTTTAAAACCTTTTTGAGACATGTCATTGAAAAAATCTACATGAATGTTTTTGCAAGACTGAAATTCAAAAATTTGCACGTCAGTTATCTTAAAAACTACTAGCATGCTTGTTCCAGAATGTGGCTTCTACTAAAGGTTCTTGATCTTTATGTTCTAACATATGGCAAATCCAAAAGCCCCTCACCTGCCGAAGATGTTGATTTGGACTCAAAACCAACTGGACGAAAAGGAAGCATGTGCACGGATCAATAACTTATCCACTGCCGCACTGGAAGATCCAGCAATATGTACGGTCCACCACTTTGTTTTTTTGGAATGGAAGCATGGACCTGATGTGTTTCATGGTACTGTGTGCAAGAATTGGTCAATGAATACCTGGAATGTTTCATGGCACTGTGTGCAAGATTTGGTTTCTAGTATTGTAAGTGAATACCTGATTATACTGTCAGGTTCATGAATTGGCATGTATTGTTTGATTTGTGAAAATGTTTCATGGCACTATGTTTCATCATTTCTGAAATGTTTAATGGGGCTGAATGCTTGCTACCTGGTGCTATTTTGCATGCTTCCAAAATGTACCATTGTTCCAGTGACAATGAGGAGACCTCCAATAAGAAATGTTTAGGACAAACTATCAATTGAATTTGTTATGTGATGTATGAATGGAAGCACCTAAAAATTGCCAGGCTGGTTGCTGCTAGAACTTCAAAAGTTCTCAACTACTCCAAACAAGTGTTCTGATACTGTTCAAAACTCCATGCCATCTAATTATTTCAGTATGCCAAATTCATTCTGTTTCAGATGCTTTCACAATTCCATGCCACTTGCTCCAATTTTTAGATACTTTCACAAATTCTTACACTGTTCACAACATTGCTATGGCATAACATATCTATTGCCAGATGAAAAGGTATCAAGCATATTATTCCAAGCACTTGAGCAAAGTTTCAACAACAAGGTATGGCTAGACAATTTGTCACAACGCATCGCAACGACACTAAATTAGTTGCAATAGGTATGTACTATTGCAACATTTTGCCAAAATCGTGGCGATATGTGCACAGTATTGCCTCTAAAATATTGCGTTGCGATAGTCATTGAATTCGTTGTATTAAGGTTGCTTTATCGCCACCATTTAGAAAATGGTTGCGAGTAGTATGACTTTATTGCCACGGTTGTCTTGCGTTGTGATAATATTGATTTTCGTTGCAATAGTTAGGAGGTATTGCCACCTAATAGAATTTCGTTGCGAGTGGGTGACAATATTGCCACAATTTTATTGCGTTGTCATAGTCATCAATTGCGTTGCAAAAGGTTCCTATACAATGCGTATGAAATGAGTTTGTATTGCCACGAAATAAATTTGTTGCTATATATGATGATTGTTCATGGCAATAATCTGTTATTGCAACGCTTTGTTTTCGTGGGCCTAACTGCTCAACGCAAGGGCCGAATTGGTGTGGAGGAATTATATTATCTATAGTTATTAATTGCTAGAGGAGATAAAAAAATTGAAAAGTGACAACTAAAACGCAGTTGAGGAGGTCTCACTTGACAAAACAGGAGAGGATAAAAATTAGAATTGTGGAGGCCGATGGAGGAGATGGGGGGAGGCGCTGGGGAGGCGGAGCCGCGGAGGGAGTGGAGATCGGGGAGGATGGGGGGAGGCGGAGGGAGTGGAGGCCGAGGGAGGAGATCGGGGGAGGCGCGGGGGAGCGGAGATCGAGGAGGATGGGGGAGCGGAGGTGCGGGGGAGCGGTGGGAGCGGAGACGCGGGGAAGGCGAGGGAGGGATATATCTCGGAGGAGTGCATGACATTTTGCTCTCGCTTCTTGGAAGACGTCGACACCAAGCTTAATCGTCCAGAGCGGTAGGGGTGAAAACAGGTCGGGTTTTTCCTGATCGATCCGGTACCGAATCTGGCTGGTAGCAAATTTGGTAAACTGGGTTGGTATCCGGTCGGATTCGGTTTTGGATACGGATATGTGTAGGTGGATTCGGTAGCGGATTTGATATAGCTCATATCCGACCGAATAGATTCGGTATTCGGTTTTTCGGATATTACCCGAATACAAAACCGAATAAATATCCGATTCGCCCCGCAGGCCCCGCGAGGCCGTGATTCGCATCAAGCCACCAAAGCCGCCTCGGCCTCGTCAAGCCGTCAACTAAACCCTAGCTCGCTCTCTCGCCCCCAAAACCCTCCCCGCCTCTCGATCTCGCCGCCGCCGGCGTTGCAGCCAAAACCCTGCATCCCCCAGCGCCCCTCCCGCACCGGGAAATGGAAGGCGGCGCGACGCATCGCACTCCCGAGGACATGTTCCGGGACTTCCGAGCGCGGCGGGCTGGCATGATCAAGGCTCTCACCACCGGTACGTGGTTCACTCCCCCCTCCCCCCAAATTTTCTCTAGTATTTTGGGATTTGTGGAGGATTCGGAGGCTCTGTTCGGTTTCTGAATGACTGATTGATTTGGTTTTGGTGGATTTGCAGACGTGGAGAAGTTCTACCAGTAGTGTGACCCAGGTGAGCTCACGAGCGCCTCCGATTCGCCGTTCTCGGGCCTCGAATTCGCGGGGGTTCGTGGCGTTCTTGCTGTTTTGTTTGGAAAAGATGCGGTTCCAGGGTTCTTTTGTGTAGATAGTATAATTTATTTTTCTCGCTGAAATGGAAATTTTTTGGGTGAGCTTGGTGTTCTTGGCACTAATTTGGGTTAAATTTGCTTCTGGCTTCGATTCTTTGGTGGTTTAGCTGGGATTTGTGTTTTTTGGGTTGGGGATTTTTACCCTTTTAAGAAAAGCTTGTGATTTTTACAGAAAAGGTGCACTGGAATTATTCTCTCACTGTTGGTTTGGTGGTTCTTGCTTTCGATCTAATATGGTCTATATGGTCATTTTGATTGCAGAGAAAGAGAATCTGTGCCTGTATGGTCTTCCAAATGAGACATGGGAAGTGAACTTGCCTGCGGAGGAGTTCGAGAGCCTTCCGAATCCTTCCACGGCACGCCTACTTTCCCCATCTGTCGATCTCTCAAGTCTCAACAAACTAGCATCTAGGTAAACATGACAGACTCGTTTGATAGAAGTGCAAGTTGTAGTTCAGTAGAAATGCACTAGGGCATAGATTTACAATTCATTGATCTAGTAATACTATCTCTTTATGTTGTCAAATTCTTAGTAACTAGTCTATTATGGTAATGATCATGCAGGCGCAGCAACTGTTCCAGAAAGACTCCCAGATAATCGCTCCTGAAGCTCTAGCTAATGTAAAGGCTGCTACTGCGAATAGTGAGAAGGACAAGAAGGTTGAAGTGAACAAAAAGGCAGTACCCTGAAATGCTGCTGGGCAATGTTGGGAGGATGCGACGTTAGCTGACTGGCCTGAAAGTAAGATCTCAACTGTATTATTTCTTTACAATTTTTCTCAGATGCTGCAGTTCTATGATTTAGGGGATGTATAACTTGGCTATGTAATGTTGTTTTAACTCATTCTCTGTTACAATCAAGGCAAGAAACCTGCAAAACACCTTCGCTCTCCCAGGCAAGATCTAATGTTCTATGTATTGTTTGTTCTTCTAAGACAAAGTGCTTTGTTTCCTTTTTTGTAAAGGTGAACGAGGATGGATGTGCATCCCAACAGGTCAAACAGTTGATGCTTGTCACATTGGATTTCGGTGGGCTTGCAGATGTATAGTAAACATTTTACAGTTGTCTTGTTCTTACATCAATTGTCTTGCAAGTATTGTCATATTGTTTTTTGATGCCTAAATTTTATCTTGTGAACTCGACATTTGCTATTATAACGGGAATTATGGGCTCATATTTTTGCTATCAACAGCAAGTTATTACGTGAAAACCTGTCATTATTCATTAAGTGTCGCTGTGTCAATTATGGCATTGTCTGCTCTGTAGTCGTTATAGAGTTATAGCTTCCGCCTCAGGAATGTCATCGAATACAACTTCTTAGGATTTGTGTTTGATGCAATGGTGCCTCATCTTGTGCTGCTCCTTCCCTTTCGGTGTATTGGTTCAAACAGTTGGGGGGAGTGATGCTTGACTGATGTAACATTCATTGTGTTTAGTTCCAGTGGCTTTTTCCAGTTACTAAACTGGCGGCCTGCAATGTCATTTGTGATGGATTATGGGATTCTGCACTTACTTTCCAAATAGATAATTTGTCTATCATAGTACATATTAAGGTCCAAATAGATTTTAGAAAAAAATAAATCAGATACTATTTGAATTCGTATTAAGGTTCTCCCCTTAATATGTACTATGGTAGACAAATTATCTATTTGGAAAGTAAGTGCAGAATCCTATAATCCTATAATGTCATTTGTAATTTGTGTTCCTATTGTTCTCACTGTTAATAATGGTTCATCGAACTTCATTCCTCCATAACAATTGAAGAATACTGCTACAACTCGTTCGAAGAAAAGGAGGGACCAGCAGGTATGAAATGAAAATGTGACTAATCTTCATTCATTGTTCTTATGTCAAATAAAGCATACTGTTCTAAACTACTAGAAAATTATGCCAGGTGAAGTAGGGCTACTATATCTCGGCAAATGAAATGAAATTAAATAATTCTGCTGGAATCACTTGTTAAATACTTTGCTACGCAACTGAACTAGAGAACTCAGGATTGCTATTTTCAGCTGTAACTCGTATCTCTAAACTTGCACTATGATGTACTTAAGTATGTGCTGCTGGACAATACTCACATTAAGGTCCCTCTTTATTGTTCATGTTCTATCAGGATGAAACAATTTGATCAGAGCAAATAGAGTCGTGGCGTCGTCGAGTCAGGAAATTCAACATGGCAAAGAAGCAAGAACAAATGTAATGGAAGTGATAGTACTTTTGTTATTAGTTACAAACTTTGTAGTTTAAGTTTGGAGATTGATATGTAATTCTTGCATGAGTGGTGGCACTTTTAAATTATTATGTGTTGAATTAATATATGTGTTTTTATCCAGCCGTGTTCCTAATTTGATTATTAATTTGCAACAACAAATTATAATAAAATATCATATGCTCAATATGCTACCGCAAATTTTACTGTTGCGATAAACCTGTATGCAAAATTGGTATTTCGTTGTGATAGACTGTTGCAACGCCGCTACTATGTTGCGATTCCACTATATGCCATGAACAATGTTCGTTGCTATAAGATCTATTTGCCACAAAATATATTTCGTCGTAATAACTTTATGGCAATGAAATGCCTTCCGTGGCAATAAAACATATTGCAACGAAACACCTCCCGTGCCAATTAAACCTGCTGCAACGAAACGCCTCCCGTAGCAATATATCCTGTTGCAACGAAATGCTCTCCGTGACAATAAGGTCTATTGCCACGAACCATTGGCGTGGCAATAGAACCTATTACCACGCAATATTTTCGTGGCAAATGATACTATTGTCACGACCAAACTTCGTGGCAAAAGAAGCTATTGCCACGGAGTCAGCTGTGGCAATAGCCTATATCGCCACGACATCATTCGTTGCAACAACAAACAATTGCCACAACACATTGCATGGCAATAACCATAGGTATTGCAACTAAACCACAATCCGTTGCACAATCTTTTAAGCACGCAAGTACTTGCCACGCTTGCCAACGGAAGTGATGTGTTGCAATAGGTACATATTGCATCTATTTTGACCCTATTGTAACGATTTCGCTCCGTTGTCCTAGACCTGAAAACTAGTAGCGAGAGCAACACTAACTCCAGCTCAATTTCATTTGGGAGAAGTCGTTGGGAGGAGGTGCTCGCTTGGGACGATGTGAGGGGGTTTATGTAAAATGATGGCGAGGACGCGAGGGCAACACGCAAAAAGCAATAAGTGGGATGGGGGAGCTCCCACCTTTCATCGTGGCCACCCAGATCAGATTGGATGGTTGCGGATGAGTTTGTCCATATGTTCATAAATATGGGCTTGTGTACTAGATATATCCTCAATAAGGCATCATGTGGATCTCGTTAACTCTACGTGGTTCAATTACTGGGAAACAAGAATTGTTTTTGATAAGACCTGGTAATAAATCAAGATGCTGCCAAGAGCAAGAGTGTACATGAGCAGTTGTGTCTTTTTTGAGTAACATGGTAGGTAGTGGTAGATATCTTTACTCAAAGTAGGCAGGCAAATCGCCTGTTACAAGGCCAGCAACACAAGCCAAAATTGAACTACCCTAACACTGGGTATTGTAGCTATTTTTTAAGGGATAATTGACTTTATGCTACTACAATCGTCTCACTTTTGAAAAATACCACTACAATCACGTGGCTTCGAAAAATGTCACTGCACTCATGTCTGCAGTTATAAGTGTTGGATGATTGCAGTGGCATTTTTCAAAACTGAGATAATTGCAGTGGCATTTTTCAAAGTATTGGGATGATGGCAATTGCATTGCAGTGGCATTTTCCAAAACTAAGACAATTACGGTGGCATTTTTCAAAATTCTGGGATTGCATTGGCATTTTCATATCTAAGATAATTGCAGTGGCATGAAACGAATTTTCCCTTTTTTTTAATTTAGCTTCGGATGTCTGTTTTTGTAAATCAACCCTCTCTTTGAGCTTGATAGCCGCGGCAGATAACACGTGTCATCTACTGCGCTACAGTGACTTGGCAGTCCCTATCGAACTACTAGAGCTCGACAATACTTACTGAGCAACTGCAGCTCGACTGGTCGAAGACCTATTGCTCCATAGCAACACTTGGGTAGATTTTAATTAGACCTTAAGCATGATTAGTACTAATTAAGCATTATATTGCAAGTTTAGCACTAATTAAGTATAATTAACACTGTTGCATCGCCCGGTGTCCTACCAAGCTAGGGTTGCTTGGCAGTTACTTGGCGAGCTGAAGAAGAGGGTTAGATTTGCAAATACGAGCGTCTAGGGGGGATAATTGACTATATGCCATTCCAATCGTGTTATGTCTAAAAAATGCCACTCCAATCATGGTCTTTTGAAAGTGCCACTCCAATAGTGAAATAGTTATAAGTATTACACGATTGCAGTGGCATTTTTCAAAGTATTAGACGATTGCAGTGGAATTTTCAAAGTATTGGACGATTGTAGTGGCATTTTTTGAAAGACCAAGGTTGTAGTGGCATTTTTCAGAGCTGAGACGATTGCAGTGGCATATAGTCAATTATCCCCACTCATGCCCTATAAAAGGTGTTTGAAGTATAAGCAAATAATCCTAGAGTTTGATATTGTACATAGTGTATCTACCGAGCTCAAGGAATGGGCTAAATTTGCAAAAACAGAGGTCCAGGGCCAAATTTAAAAAAAATAGCTATAATGCCATATATGTGAACAGTTCAGGGATCACCACTGCCAAGTTATTTTTGTAAACTCATACCCCCTAAGAGGGGCTTGAATTATAAGCAAATAATATTAAAGTTTGATATTGTACATTGTGGGCAATTGAGTTATGTCCAGGTAATTACGAGTGTTACACATTGATACACCTTATGTTCAGCAGCTACTAGATTAGATACACCATGAGCATGCACGATATTAAGAACGAAAAAAAGAATTGCATAGATAGAACCAAAATAATGACATTGAAACAACCACGACGAGAGAGAAAATATTTGGTGAAGCCAACTGCACATTTCTTAAGTACAACCTCAAAAGAGTATAAGGGATTGTCGCTTTCACACAACCCTCTCGAATCTTTTAAGACTCTTGGGTACTTGCCCTATTTAAGAATCTAGTGCTAAAGAACAACCTAGCCTATAATCCTCTCATGTACCTCTACCTTTGGATGAGTGGATTCTTTGCTTGGTTGCTTGGGTTCTCCACAACCACCCCTCATAGCTTTATATAGTCCCCCCTAGCTTTTCTCCAAAGTGGAGTAGAAATCCCACACCAAAAGAAAGTAGGAACCGTAATCCTATTAGGATCCATCTACATCATTTCAAATCCTAAAAGACTAGGATATGAGTGACCAGACCCAACAATCTCCACTTGGATGTTGAAGTCACTATGCACATCACTCGCTCCAGGTTGACTCTGTATTTTTTTCATATTTCTTTTGTTTTTCCTCTCACCGTTAGGATTGCCCCCACCACAAGGGCTCATACACATCATTGCAATGTGTGTGTTAGTGTCCAGGCTACCCTGCCAAGATCCTCCACTTGATAGATCCTTTGTTGTATAGTTTGATTAATCACAACTCATGTTCCTATAACTTTCTATGCCATATGTTTGTACTGCCTTTGAGCTCCACCTGCTCGATGGTATTGCGTGGTTGGTCCCACCATATCTTTCTTCCAAGAGCTCGCACCTTCGCCTTTGTGTCTGCTAGATTTTGTAGTCATCTTTTCAGTTCTGCACAATCTGCAGATGGGATTTGGGTACCAACCATTGACGACACAGTTTTCTTCCCTTGGCTAGGATTTTTTTCAAACCTCCCATCGGTTGTCCTTCCTTTATTTGTAACCATTAATCAGTACCCTCTATTTTTCCAGATATAGTTCATGATCACCTACCCTTCGCAAGTAACCACATGACTCGATCTCGAAGTGATACCTCACAACCTTCGAGTTCAAGTGATCTCACAGATATCATATTCTTCTTTAAGCCAGGTACATACCGAACTCCCACCAATGTGCGATGTGATCCATTATACATCTCCAATGTAATCATTCCCACCTTAGTAACTACATACTCCATGAAATCCGCTAAGTGAATAGTTCCATACATCAGACGTAGAGATCATTTGTCAAATATCTTCCTCGTCGAACATATATGGAAGTAACAACCTGAATCTAATATCCAACCATAAAGAGTACATGATTGACTAGTGACTAGAACGTCCGAATCATCCTTTGCTACTGCCACTAAGCATGCATTCTTCATTTACTTCCAACTTGGACAATCTTTTATCATGTGACCATCCTCATCACACAGATAGAATACACGTGTACCCTTACTCTTGCCCTTCTTCCTATGACTTTTGCTTCTACCTGCAACACCTACTGTAGCCAATGATTGATCACCTGAGGTTGAATATTCCGATGGCTTTTGAAGGACTCCGCCACTAATAGATATGCAACTACCCCATTGAAGTTAAGAGTGGTTTTCCTGATGAGAATATTCATCTCAAATTGCTCCCGTGATGGTGGTAGAGATGATACAACTATGTCGATCTTGTCGTTCTTCTCAATTTTCATATCCACAATTCAACACTAGTCAATTATATGATAAGTTTGTTGAAGACATTGAGATGGTCAACGAACCGTATACCTTCATGCACAACCTGTATAGTTATCGCTTCAGTACCAACCGGTTTGTCAATGACTTTGCCATATATAATTATTCTAAGTCCTCCAATAATTTCTTCAATGACTTCACCTTGATTACTGAGTATTTTATCTCATCGAATAGACATAGTGTCGGGACCCCGGATTTCCAAACCCGGACCCTCTGTGTATTACAGCACTAGTCCCAGATCAAAGCTAGTGCACACAGTCAAACAGAAATGATTCATAACCAACAACGTCTTATTATAATATTAAAGAGTATTGACCGAAAGGTCTCATTATTACAAATGAGGTTTCAAGACCTCGCACACACGAAACACAACGGAAGCAAGATAAATTTCAGCGGAGACCCATCAATACGCCACAGGCAATTGACTGGGGAAGCGCGACCTAGTACTCTGGGAATCCTTCGTCGAATCTACCCGCGAAGTAGTCGTAGTCTCCCTCTTGAGCTTCGTATTCCTCTGAGTATTATTTTTGAGTGCAGCATGTGAGTACATAAAGTACTCCGCAAGTCTTGGGGAAAATGCAATAGATGCAAGGCTTAACAAAGGAGGGTTATATGGTTCTTTTGCACAAAGCAATATTTTATTTCAAATACCATTAAGTAATTTCAAAGGCATCATTTTGACCAATTAATTGTTTTAATTGAAACTAATAAGCATTGCATAGTGAGGGTTCTATCCACCAACACTAGTTAACCAACTTTAACCGATAAAGTTTGGAACTGCGGGTTACATCCACCCTCTCTGGCTTTGACCACCAGGATACCCCTCCGAGAGTTCCCTCCACTCTCGGAGTACAAAACTTTGCTTTTAAAATGAAAACCAAGGGTCTACCATGTGAATGCATTCCTTGCCCGCCCTTGACCGTGGGCACGGCTATTCGAATAGTTTGACACTCTGCAGAGGTTGTACAACTTTACCCCAAGAGATAATTTATCTTAATAGTCACCACGCTTCCTTTGGCATGAGACACAGATAAAATATCACAAAACCTTTACCTCACTCTAGTCTAGCTAGACACCACCCACTGAGGTTTCACCGCAGAAGGGTTCCATCCACCCAGTCCGAAGCCCCCTCTTGCGCCATATGAGTACAGTAAATCCCTGTCCCTCACTGCGAATAACCAGTAAATTCTTGGCACCCACTTTCCACTGGTGGCACCTAAACTAGACTATCGTAAGTTAATCAGCTAGGTCGTACCCATATAGACTCGGTGTTGTACGGTAATGCTCAGTCTGGACAATCACAAGCGTCGGTCCTTAATCGACTAGGGTGGAACATACACTTTTACAAGATCTCGTGCTTTCCGCACCAATCCCAACCAACCATCCACCCCAGTCTAAACCAGCTTTCACATTTTATTTTATTTCTAAAAGAACAGTGGCAACACCAGTCACCACTCATTTCTAAATACAATTACCAGTTCAACGAAACATGATTTCCCATAGAACAAAAGATTTAAATATCATGACTAAGCATTTTACTACCGTCTAATATTACCAAAGGATTGTGAAATTCTCATTATTGAGACAAAGGTAATACTAGGGTTACAAAGGTACATGGCATTCAACTTCAATCGAGGGTATAACAATGTTTGAGTTAACTAACTTGCTAAAACAAAATTATGGTTCTATGTAAATAGCGATGCACATAAATTTAAAATAATTAAAGACATTTATCAATCATAGGTTCAAAATGATCAAAGGAGACTTGCCTTCTTGCACGCTCTCTGAGTCTTCTTGCTGCGGAGTGGAGAGATCTTCGACAACGATGGAATCTACGCGTGAAAAAGACAAAGCAAACAAAGCAAATAAACACAAAAAAAATTCAAATAAAATCAAAAATTCAAATAGAGGCCATATTTGGATAGATTATGATTTTAGAAGAATTTAGAAATTTGAATGGCTTAATTTGGAGTTAAAATGAAAAAGTTATGCTTATTTGAAATTCTCAGATTGAATAAATCCAGAAATTCTTAAATTTCTGACAGGTGGGGCCCACTGGCAGCATTTACTTTTTAATATTTTATTTTATTGCTTTACTCTGAGTCTATGACAGGTGGGACCCACTTGGCAGTGAGCCCACTGGCTCAGCCTCTGACATGTGGGACCCATGGGGCTCTGAGCCCATATGTCAATGGCCAGCGCAGACGGGTGGGGCCCAGGTGGCAGTGGCCAGCGCGGACGGCGGCCGCTGACGTGCGGGGCCCAGCTGTCAGTGCGGGAAAATAAAGGAAAGGCTCAACCTCAGCGTGCGGAGCCGGAGGCTCAACCTCAGCGTGCGGAGCCGGGGGCTCGAACGCGCGCCGAGGGAGCCATGGGGAAAGAGATAGCGCTGCTAGCCAGTCGGTCGTTCAGGCGTTGCCTACCCATACAGGGTAAGCAAACCCTTTGAGGCACCTGCAGGAAGGGACCGGGCTGTAGTGGACGGAGGCGACGGTGCCGGCGGCGAGGGGTGGCCGGGGTGGTTCGGGGAAGTCCAAAAATGGGGTCCTGGTGCGGAGGAGATGCTGTCGGCGAGGTCGGTGGGGTTCGGCGACGAGCGGAGGCGACCGGCGGCGAGGAAACGGCGGTGAGGGTTCGGGTGCTTCGGTGCGACGGTGCTTCGGTGGTGAGGAGGCTCGGCCGAGGGGTCGGGGAGCTCCGCATGGACGCGAGGATGCTCGGGGTGGCGGCGGCGGGCTCTCAGGAGGACTGGGTCGACGGCGATTGCTCGCCGGAGTACTCGCCGGGGCGCGCACGGGGAGCTCTTGGTGCGGGGCCGATGGGGCTCTTTATAGGGACAGAGGGGGGACACACGCGCGGCAATCGCTCGCCGGAGATGGCGACCGGAAAATGGAAGGGAGAGGGGAGGGGAGGAAAGAGGGGGCGCGGAAGGAAAGAGAGGCATGGGGTTTGGGGGATGCGGTCGCGCGGGTTTCCAAACCCGGAGGGAGCCGGGGAAGGAAGGCGGGATCAGTGGGGACTCGGTCGCCAGCGCAAGAAAGGAAAGAAAGGGGGTGAAGAAGGAAGGTGGCGCGGGGTAGACGACGGGTCTGACAGGAGGGACCCGCGCGCAGTGAGAGAGAGGAGGAAGTGAGCGGGCGGCGCAAATCGCAACCACGTGGCCCGGAGGCGGATCGGGCGGCGGGTGCGGTTAAGGGGGAGGGGACGGTCGGATGGGCGAGTGGGATGGCGTGGCACGCATCGGGCTGGCCACGTGCCAGCCCGAGGGGAGGGGAAGGCGGGGCTGGCTGACGGGCCGGGCCCGCTTGGCGGAGGGAGAGGGGAAACGGCCGGGATTAGGCCGGGACGCGACATAGGCGGATCTGGGCCGTCCACGCGTCGGCTCGAGGGAGCGGAGTTGGAATTTTATTTTTAGAATTTGATTTTTATTTTCAGAAAAGGTTAGGAAATTAATTAAGCCTCAGAAAAATATGAAAATACCCCCAACAATTCCAGAAAAATTCACAGAAGCTCTTGGAAATATTTTGGGCTTAATAAAATTATTTCCAACTAGTGTTGGTATTTAATTTTCATACTTTTAAATACTTTTTAATTTTTAAAAATAGGTTTTAAACTCAAGAAAATCCAGAAAACCAAACAAAAGCCAAATAAAATCCAATTACTTTAAAATAATTTATTTGAAATTAAATTTTTCCAGAAAGCAAATTTTGGGATGTTACAAAGCTACCCCCTTAGAAAGAATCTCGACCCCGAGATTCGGACGGACTGGGAAAAAGATTAGGGAACTCTGCTCTTAAATCTTCTTCACGCTCCCAAGTTGCTTCTGACTCGGAATGGTTGCTCCACTGCACTTTACAGAATTTGATGACCTTGTTTCGCGTACGACGCTCTGCTTCATCCAATATCTTGACTGGATACTCTGGATAGGTTAAGTCCTTTTTTAAGTTCACTTCATCTAAAGGCATCTGTTCTTCTGGTACTCTGAGACACTTCCTTAACTGGGACACATGGAAGACATCGTGCACCTTTGACAACTGAGGTGGAAGCTTCAACTGATAAGCAACTTCTCCCCTTTTTGTCATCACAGGGAATGGTCCAATGAATCTAGGAGCAAGCTTTCCACGAACTCCAAAACGTCGCATTCCCTTGAGAGGTGAAACTTTCAGATAAACATGTCTCCAGGCACAAACTCTAATGTTCTTCGACGATTGTCCGCATAGCTTTTCTGTCTGGTTTGAGCTGTTTTTAATCTGTCCTGGATCAGGCGAACTTGTTCCTCTGCCTGTTTCAACACATCTGGTCCAAACACTTGTCCTTCTCCTGTTTCTTTCCAATATAACGGTGTCCTGCATTTTCTGCCATACAACGCTTCAAACGGAGACATTTGTAAGCTGGATTGATAACTGTTGTTATAGGAGAACTCTGCATAGGGCAAACTTTGATCCCAATTAGTCTGGTCCGCTAGGACACAAGCTCTCAACATGTCTTCCAAAATTTGATTTACTCTTTCTGTTTGACCATCTGTCTGTGGATGATATGCTGTGCTGAAATTTAGATTTGTGCCCAACAGTCCATGTAGCTTCTGCCAAAATTTGATTTACTCTTTCTGTTTGACCATCTCTCTTTTCAGGTACAATAATTCTTTTTCCAAATTAAATGATACCTCCTTCATCTTCTGAAAATCCTGGTGCTTTCCCTTTCTTCATGTTTTCCTTAATTTCCTTGACATACTTATCCTCTTTTTGAGCTGTCTTGATCTGGTCCTCTAGAGTTGGTTGAACCTCTAAAGTTGCCAGGAAACCTTCCTCTACTACTTCTAAATTGAGTCGCTGGAATTCTTCTTGAAGTGCAGGCATACTGTCCTTAATCAACAGTTTATTACAGTAACTCTTTCTGCTCAAGGCGTCCGCTACTACATTAGCCTTTCCTGGATGATAATGTATTCCAACATCATAATCTTTTATTAACTCAAGCCATCTCCTTTGCCTCATATTGAGATCGGGCTGGGTAAATATATACTTCAAACTTTTGTGATCCGTGTAGATTTCGCAATGGTTACCGATCAAATAATGCCTCCATATTTTTAGAGCATGCACAACGGCAGCAAGCTCTAAATCATGGGTTGGATAATTCCCCTCATGGGGTCGCAATTGTCTTGAAGCATAGGCTACTACCTTTCCTTCTTGCATCAGAACACAGCCTAACCCTTGCTTTGATGCATCACAGAAGACTTCAAAATCCTTTCTAATATCCGGAAGTGTTAACACTGGTGCAGAAGTTAACTTCTTCTTCAGCTCTTGAAAACTGTCCTCACACGATTTACTCCACTCAAACTTCTTTTCCTTCTTTAGCAACTGGGTGAGAGGTCTTGCAAGCTTGGAGAAACCTTCAATAAAGCGACGATAATAACCGGCCAATCCCAAGAAGCTTCTGATCTCGGATACTGACTTTGGTTGTGTCCAATTGAGCACATCATTTACTTTTTCGGGATCTACGGACACTCCTCCTGCAGAAATCACATGTCCCAAGAAAGCCACTTTCTTCAACCAAAACTCACACTTGCTAAACTTGGCATACAACTGGTGTTCTCTGAGCTTTTCCAAAACTATCCTCAAATGTTCTGCATGTTCCTCCTCATTCCGGGAGTATATCAAAATGTCATCAATGAACACTACCACGAACTTATCCAAATATTCCATAAACACTTTATTCATCAGATTCATAAAATATGAGGATGCATTTGTTAGGCCAAAAGACATCACGGTATACTCATATAATCCATAACGAGTAGCAAATGTTGTCTTTGGTATGTCTTCTGGTCTTATCTTCAATTGATGATAACCTGATCGAAGGTCAATCTTGGAGAAGACACATGAACCTTTCAACTGATCAAACAAATCATCTATTCGGGGCAAAGGGTACTTATTCTTAATTGTCACATCATTCAAGGATCGATAATCCACACACATGCGAAGGCTACCATCCTTCTTCTTCACTAGCAGTACTGGTGCTCCCCAAGGCAAAGAACTTGGTCGTACAAAACCTTTTTCTTGCAGTTCCTGAACTTGCTTCTTAACTTCTGCCAAGTCATTTGCAGGCATACGATAAGGTCTCTTGGAGATTGGAGCTGTACCAGGTACCAAGTTGATAACAAACTCAATTTCTCTGTCTGGCGGCATTCCTGGCAAATCTTCAGGGAATACATTTGGGTATTCACTTACTATAGGTACCCTTTCCAGGGTTACTCCCTTCAAACTGTTCAACCCACACCTATTCTGAGTAGATGTGTTTGGCTTATACCTTACTTGGATTCCATCCGAGTTGGTAATAGTAACAGCACGATCGGCACAATCTATCTGCCCTTTATACTTGGTTAACCAATCCATACCAAGTATTACATCTAAGCTTTTGGAATCTATTATAATAAGATTCGCTAGGAACTTTACTCCATTTATATCTACAGTTGCGCTAGGGCAAACTGTGTTAGTCCTCATTTCCTTTCCAGGTGATTGGACTAGCATAGGGTTCTTAAGCAAACGCACATCCCACTTATATCTTTCAACAAAATATTTTGACACAAAAGAATGCGAAGCTCCAGAATCAAATAATGCTGATGCAGGTACTGAGTTGACAAGAAACTTACCCAGAACTACGTCGGGTGCATCCTGGGCTGCCTCCGCAGTGACATGGTTAAGATGTCCTCTGCTCATTGCCTGCGGAGTTCTTGGAGTTTGTGGTGCCCCACGGCCTTGACCTGCAATTGCAGCTCGTGCTGGTGTGGTCCCCAAGTTGAAACGAACAGGGGTCATAGCTGGGCGCTTCTGGGGACAGTTGCTGGCATAGTGTCCCATGTTCTTGCAGTTAAAACACTGCACTCCTGCCGCTGAGGTCCTGTTCTGCGGTGGTTGGCCACCATTGCCTGCCCGAGGTGCTTGCGGATTTAGGCGGGGTCCTGCAAATGGTCTAGCAACATCAATGTTGGTGAGGGTATTTGTATTCCCAAGACCAAAATGACCGGTCGTTCCAAAAAATTGCACTGCAACAACCTACACAGTTGATCGCCCTTGGTTGGCCAAGATAAACATAAAGTTTTGGCAGTAGGTAGTTTAGACTACACAATCTAGGAAATGTTAAACATCCATTGCCACTGAAAACATATGCAAACCAAAGAACCGTGAGTTGATAGTTTGGTGTACTTTGACACTAAAGTGAATTTACAGAAAGAGTGAAAAATTAAACAGGAATGAAACAAAAGAGAATTGTGTACCTGTTCTGAATGAGTATGCTCTACTGTTTTAAAAAACCATAGTATAGTAGTTCAACTCAATCATGGATCAGTCTATTCCTGAGAAGAGATCACTTACCAAACATTAAGAGCATTTCTTAAAAGGTTCATACTAAAGCAACTCATCACAATTCCAAGGCTCATTAGTGTAACTCCAAGAAGAATCGACATCGTCAAGGAGTTCAGAAACGGAAGTTCACTGCGGCTACCAGTATTCTATGGCTCTCCACAAAATATTTTTCGTTCTTTGCAGTCATTACAGTGGCATGCTAATTCTTAGTGTCTGTGAAGGTAGGCTAATGAAAGGAAACTGGGATAAATGAATAGACCCTGTACTAAAGCCATCTATTCAAGGACAGTGGTGCACGAAGCTCTGCCATTAGGAAAACCAAATGTTTGTCTACAAATGTAATGAAGCATACCTTCATGAGCTTGGGATCATGCCCAGAAAATATCCTGGCCTCATAAGACCAGAATGGCTACTTCCTTTGCTCTGGAACTGCTCAAAAACATGAAAATAAACAGCAGAAAACACGTCAGTAGATTGTAAGTATCACACAAACATATTAGCATCAACACTGACACTACAAATTCAATGCCCTTAAAAACTTTCTAACACTTTTCTAAACATAGAAACACGAGTTTATATCTGCCACAATTTGCTCAAGTATGTCAATAAGCATGGCGTTTACTCGTAGAACCTTTGGTGATGACAGGAAGTTAGCTAGAAAGATTTGCTCGATATATTCATTTTCAAAATCATGTATGTATCATAACAAGCCAAAGGAAAAAAGTTTGGCATTAAACACATACACATATTAGAGCACTGAAAAAAAATACAAAATGGAAGCATCACAGACAACAGAGTCATACAAAGGCAACACCAAGAACTGGCCCATCCATATTTTGTAGGATCTCGTGATTTTTGGAAAGTAGATTTTCGTGAGAACATACCTTGGTATTTCTAGCCCATTAGGAACCAAACCGACAATATACAGAGAGTCAAGACTACCAACAGTATGTTCCAATAGCATCACAACCAGCCAAACCTAAGGCGTTGTGATGGCCGAAACATAGATTAAGCATAGCGAGCCACAAATAAACAAAAGAACGTAACAAGCAATACATACATCGGCAAAACGCCACAACGAACTAAATCCATAATTATTCAATATAACATCATAAGGATAGATGATCTAACACTATAAGCAGAGATGGTAAATAAGTGGACCGACGCTAGCAAGCCAAAGAATCTATTCACTGTAAGCAGCGCAGGCCATTTGCACAAGCAGTGGGAAGCACGGCGATGCATCATTATATGACCTAATGTCATATAGTTGCTCAATACAGACAATATGACAATATGGTTTTTTTGACAGTAAAAATAGGCAAACACAAAGTTCATATTGTCAATTCAAATCTAGAACCAAATAAATATAGTTGCTCATTTACTATGCAACAAAACATAATAACATATAGAACAAATAAAATACAAAAAAACTGAAAAAGATATATTGATAATAGAAAACAATTTTTAGTCTTGCATTCTGCACAAGTTCACGAACTTCATGGTTTCTTCAATCCCGCATCTCTTGTTTTTTGCAAAGTTAAGTGGGTCCTAGAAGTAATGCTTGAAGAAAAACAAGGTAACAAAAAAATCAAACAGCAACTCATCGCTATCGTAAGTTCCTAAACAAACCCATCACTGCAACAGTAGCACAACAGCAATCAGAAATCTACTCTCAACAAACTAACTCACCAGATTTAATAGATCCCAACGACTCACCCTCAGCCCTCTTGAGCGCATCCTCAGGCTTCGCGAAGGTTAGCATCGTTGCAGCGAGAGATCTCCGGAGATGATCTATCCTTGGATTGTAGCCAACAACAACAATAAAAGCTGGGTTAACTCACAGATTCATGACACAGAAACAAAAAAATCCACTGGAAAACCCATAGAACAATAAATTGATCAGAAAACCCACAGGAAAAACATCCCAAAAATAGCACAAAAGCACCATCGGCTGAGATTGAGCGCTGGGAGGCGATGATACCTGTAGATCACTGGAGACGTGCGCAGTGG
The DNA here is from genome assembly GCA_017311315.1 of Dendrocalamus latiflorus. Taxonomy (NCBI): domain Eukaryota; kingdom Viridiplantae; phylum Streptophyta; class Magnoliopsida; order Poales; family Poaceae; genus Dendrocalamus; species Dendrocalamus latiflorus. Next base: position 23,891,379 of record CM029660.1, read on the forward strand.
ACAGCATCATGTGGCCATCGGAGGTGGAGGTGGGGATCTGGATGCAGCGGAGGCAGAGCGGAGGCTCGAGAGAAGAAGGAAGAGGAACAACCTTAAGCCGGCACCAACGAAGCCAACGGTGGCACCGACAAACCGAGTTCGGACGAGCGACGGGAGCGGCAGTGGTGGGTATGGTGGAGTGGATGGGGAGGCTGCGACGGGAAGAGTGAGGATGCCGGTGGTGAAGGGGACCGCCGGTGACGGTAGATCGAGGTGGCGACGCCGTCGATTAGGAGGAGGCAGCCTAGAAAGATGGCGGGGGCGGCACGGGAAGTGAGAGGGGAGGTGCGGGAGCTGGGGTGGTGTAAGTAAGGACTGTTCATTTGGTTTTTCGGTTTGTATGGTTGGGTAAATATAATTTTTTAGTTTATATGGTGTTAGTAATTTGGAAAATACGTTAATTAATAGAATACGGTATGGTATCGGTAAATACCATCTTATTTTGGTACGGTATCGGTAAATACCAATTTTACTAAAGTTTGCGCGAATTGCTAAACGTTAATCTCGTCTCCAATTCTCCATTCCATTGCATAAGCAGTCAAGCAGTGAAGCACAGAAGCAGAAATACAGAATGGCAGGCAGTCTGCACTTGGCATTGCGCCAAGCGCACAGACACACCACTGTCCACTGTCCAGTGGTATGGTATTAAGACATTAAGTAGCATCAAGCACATACCTGTGCAAGTTAACAGAAACCATAGAAATGCCTTACATAACATGATAACAACCAGTCAACCATATGAAGATATTATTTGTAATTGTATATTTGTATCATTGTATGGCAGGGCAGCTCCAACTCACTACTCAGCATAGCAAAATTACATTGCAAGTTAACAGAAACCATAGAAATGCACTAGTATATTACTTCTGAATAGTATACTTAGGGCAGTCTGCCCTGAGTAGTGAGTTTTGGAATCCAAAGGAAGCCAGGAAGGTGGTATCTTAATGCACTAGTACTGTTATCCTATAATAAGTTCTAGGATGTAGTATGCTCAACAATCTGTCCTATAAATCGGTTACAGCCCACTTCAAAGATAATACAGATGGTGATAAACAACTGGAGAAGGAAGGCCTCACCCTGTATTCAGGAACAGATCATTAATAGCATCCCATTTTTCCATGGTTATGCGTCCTTGAGAAAATCCAAATAGGCCACTTGAAACCTTTGTGAATTCGCTGCATGGAGATCCTAAATTCGGTGTGCCATATACCACTTGATCTTGTAAGGAGCCTCCGACTCTGATACGTAGTGGGCTAAAAGCTACAAGAAAACAAGGGAAAACTTTAATTCATCACTGTAACAAATAAGAATCCATAGGGGAGTTTGCAAGTGAATAATAATACAAAATTTCTACTCTATTAGCATAGATGAAAGTGACACCTGACAGTTTTAACAAGTCAATTCAGTATGTGGAACAGTTTAACTTTCTTCATGTAAGCAAACCACTCTGTTACTGTCTCAATGACAAAACAATGATTTGTCTTTGGCACTTAGGCCCCTTCCAATGGAGAAACATCTTTTTAACTGAGATAGAACAACATAATGCAAGCAAGAGCTCCTCTACTCGGATATATTTCTTCAGAAAGTAAATATACACGAGCAAAATTTATCCGTTGAAGATGAAAGAAAAAATCCCGGAAATTTAGCGAATGCTCCATCTCAAACTGCCAACAAAAGGCCCCCGAAATAATGAAGAAATGAAACCCTTTTGACACACAAATGATCAATCTACAAACCTATTCCTTTTCCTGCTCAAATTCAATAAACTGAAGATGGACATCTATATCACAGAGAGAAGTTCAGCAAAACCCATAAAAAAAACCCTGCTGAATCTGAACCTTCATGAGCCAAGAATGCTCAAATTGTTTAATGGAACCTACTAAACCAACTTCCCTCCTAATATACACCTACAAAACATCGAATCCTTGAACAAACTGCCAGCGACGCAACCACAACTAAAACTAACCTAGGCGCATGACAATTTGCTACAGATTTTCTACCAACAGAAGATATATTACGCTTAGGACTGTGCCCTACTCAGCGCCTAGGGTAGTAGGGTTTGAAGACGAGAGGAACCAAGAGAGTGAGCTGCCGGCTGCGAATCTGGTGAGGCGAGAGGCCGTCTGCGGCGCCGCCGACCGCCGAGCGCCTAGGGTAGTAGTAGTAGGGTTTGAAGACGAGAGGAACCGAGAGGCGAGAGAGTGAGCTGCGGTCTGCGGATCTGGCTACTTAGCTTAGGACCATGCTCCACAAATCCATCCGGAAAGAAAAATACTTAACGTAAGCTTAAGAACCTGAGCTTAAAATGCATTTTGGGAAGACGAAGCCCGAATTGGTAGGTTGCGAGCCGACCCCAGTGAACCCCCGCAGCGACGATGAGCCTCCGTGCCGTTCGCCGAGGCGAGTGGCCATCTGCACTCTGCGGCTAGGTTAGTTGAAGTGAAGAGTGAAGACGTCTGCCGCGTGCGACTGCGTCGGGCCATGTCGGTGCCTGGTGGGCCGAAACCAGAGACGCGAGTGGGCTGTTCTGTATTTTTGGTATATTCGGTTTTCACTCAGTTTATACCAAAAATACCGAATCAGCGAAATACTATTTTTTCAGCTACCAAACCGAATACCGAATACCGATCAAACCGAGTTGACCGGTTCGATTCGGTACAAAACTGCACAGTCCTAGGTGTAAGGGTGATGGAGGCAGCGTTGGAGATGGAGAGGATGGTGAGGGCGACGACGAGAACGAAGGGGAAGAGATGGGCGTGCGGACAAAGGGGCAGGGTTCTGAGGCAACGGGGTCTGTGTGGGGAATGTGCGGGAGGGGCATGGCCATTGCGACGTGGGGATGAACGGATGGATCTTGGAGGTGGGACAATCGGACGGGCATCAGCTCCTTGGACCCGAGCGAAGGAGGGCAACATGATTTAGGGCAACTCAGAGGGTTTTTGTGCAAAATAGAGACGTGGACTGGCTGGGAGGGCTCCAAACCTTCCACGCATAAGGAATGTTATTATTATTCGTCACAAAAAAGATGTATATATATTTTCATGGCAGAACATAGGGTAGCTGTAAGAATAGATCAGCGAGCCTCTTATAGATTATGGGTTGTGCCTTCTCTCATAATTCTGAATGGCTAGAGATATGCATGGACAGGTTCCACTTCCTTCCTACCTTCATGATTACCAAAAACAAAATCTGAATGTAAGCACAATGCACATAAGCAGGGATAAACAAATCAGCAGTAACCAGCCTTACCGGCCTGGACTAGTAAAAAAATATCAGTCTGTAAAGTTTTAAATTTAAAATTGAATGTTAAATTTAAAATACTAGCAAAAAATGCTATGTTTAATTTAAAATACTATGCAAAAAAGTACTGGAGATAAATTAGATTAAATGAAACAGCAACATTAAAGCTTTATTATTAATCGATTTTTTATCAACACAAAAAAATTATCAAACTTCTTTCCCTGTTAGCTGGTAACCAGTCAATTCCGGCTAATTGCTGGTTGAATATTCAAATTTTCAATAGAATAATTAATTTTTATTTGATGAAATTTAGACAGTTTAAAATCAGTATCTGGTACCGGATGGTCTGATATTGTTTTTGTAACTGGTTTTTGAATCTTAGGAGAGGAAGAAGCGATGTCGAGCTCATAGTGTACTTGTCAACTTTTTCTGCTATCCCTGCGCTTACCAAAAGAAACTGCAGATGCACATATATACCTACAAACTCCTTTTAAGCCCATATATCAACGGCGTCATATCTAGCAGACAAGAGCTCATCTGTGCACATATGGACATAGGAAGTCTGAACCGTCCAATTTGAGTTCAGTGGATAAGATCAATACGTGAGTCGTCCAGCCACTTATGGACTTTTCCATCCCACCCCCGCACCCGTCTTGTTCTTTTGCCCCGTGATCTTCTTCCTCAGGCCATCTCTGACGAATCCTCACTTCCGCGATTCCCCACTCCCAAATCCTCACACCAGCTACACCTCCGCTCGTCTCCGCCCGTCTCTGGTCGTTTGGGCGACTCAGAGTTTTAGTCCGAACCCTAGCATCCCAGCTAGGGTTTCGGTTGGTACCTCCAATCTCCACCAAATCTTTCACAGAGCAGTTCGTTCTCCAGTGCTCCTCCCTCCCCTAAGGGTCGGAGGGCAGGAGAGGGGATCTCGCGAGGGCTGGCGGGGGCAGGGCAGGTGGAATCGGCAGCGGGGGAGGCGATCGTCGGGGTCCTGATGGCGTGTGGTGAGTGAAGCGGGGACCGGCCGGGGGTCGACTGGTGGCCGGAGCTGTGGAAGACGTCGCCGGGTTGGTTTGTCTGGGTGATGCCTGGGTGGTGGTGTGAGTCTGCGTGTTGAGGCGTTGCGAAGGCGGAAGTGGAGGAGGTGGTCGGCCCTCCAATTCCTTCACGAAGCGATTGATTCTCCAGTGCATTTTCCTCCCCCAAGTCCGGAGGGCAGGAGGGGGGCTTTGCGGGGGCGGGACAGGAGGAATCGGGAGCGGGGAGGCGGTCGGCTGGTTCCTGTTGGCGTGGGGCGAAATGAAGCGGGGACTGGCTGGGAGTTGGCTGGTGGCTGGGTCTGTGGAAGTCGGGGCCAGGTCAGTTGATCTGGGTGTTGCTCTGGGGTGGCATGAGATTGCGGTTTGAGGAGGTGCGAAGGTGAAGGAGGGGGAGGTGGGCGGCCGGGGGCAGGGGCAGGGCGTGGCTGGGGGAGAAGGTGGCCGGGAGCGGCGTGTGGCTGGGGTCTCTGGTCTTGTGTCTTTGGCAGGGTGGTGCTGGAGGTCCCGGGACTGATGGAGGAAGGAAGGAAGAAAGGGGCTGAGGACCTGGAGGGTCTGTTGAATGGGCTGAAACTTACGGAGGAAGAAAGGAGGGCTGTTAAAGGGGCGAGGCAGGCAAAATCAAGGGATGATGGACGACCGCCACAAGCGGTGGGCAAGCTGTTCGCTTCGAAGCCTGGGCATGCCGATGGTATTATGCAAACAGTGGGGAGGATCTGGTGTCCCAGGGAAGGTATTCGGTGTAAGGAGCTGGGCAGTAACTTGTTTCTTTTCACTTTCCTACAGCCGGGGGGAAAGCGTAGGGCGATGATGGATGGGCCATGGGAGTTTGGAGGTGATTTGTTAATAGTGGTGGATTTTGATGACTCCAAGAGGTTGAAAGACCTGGAGTTTTCCTTTGTTCCGGTTTGGATCAGAGTTTTTGATCTACCACTTGGGTTGATGAATGGGGAGACGGCTCGTCGGATTGGGAACAAGGTGGGTCGGTTCCTGGAAGTGGACACAGATGAAGATGATATGGCTGTGGGTGAATTTCTTCGGCTCAAGGTACTGCTTGACATCCGTAAACCCCTTGTCAGGGGTACCACTGTGGAGGATAGGGATGGGGAGGGAGTGGGATGGAGCAATTTCAAATATGAATTCCTGCCAAATTTCTGTTATTCGTGCGGCCTCTTGGGTCATGTGGAGAAGGAGTGTGATGAGGGGGTTTGGAGGGAGAAGGGTAAGCAGTTTGGGGAGTGGCTTAGGGTTAACCCAGCTCGGAAGAAGGAAGGGAGGTGGTCTGAAGGGGGTAGCTCTGATGGAAGCCACCAGCAAAGGAAAGATACAAGTTGGGGAAAAAGTGCTGCACAGAGGGTTATTGGTAGTGGCGGCTTCTCTCGCAAGATTGCTGACGGAGTGGAGGAAGAACTGAGGGATGATGGTCAAAACCCGCTGAAACTAAAAGGAGAGATAGTGCGCGAAGGTACACCAAAAAGTTTGGAGTTTGGGTCGGCGTCAAAGTCAGCAGGGGAACAAAGCGCTTCAAGGCGGCCAATGTCCGCAGGCAAGGCTAAGGAGGCGCCGGTGGACACAACGGAATCTGAAGAACCGTTGATCAAAGGGTTGAGAGTTGCACACCCGGAGGAAGGAAGGGCCGATGGTAGTGGCATACAACAGTTTGTTGGAGGGGAGGACGGAACTGAGGCTGGTATGGAAGTGGATGAAGAAACAGGTATGCTGCAGGGAGACGTTGAGGTTGCGAATGCCACCAACCAAGCCTCAGGCACAGTTCGGCTGGAAGGAAAAGAAGGGAGGAGTGGTATGGAAGCTAGAGCAGGGGTTGAATTATCAATAAAGAAACTGACTTTCAAGCGCAGACCAAGGAGTGAAAGAGCAGGGAAGAGTAGTGAGATGACACTAGCGGCAAATAAGAAAAGACAAGTCCCGAACACGGTCGGGGAGGACACAGGGGAAGGTAAGAAAAAGCACAAAGGAGGCGAAGGAGTAGGGGTTCCAGGTGGGGTGGAAGGCGAGGGTAATGCTGAGTGGGCGGGGTTGCCTGAGCAATCCCGCCAGGCCCAATGAGACTTATTGCTTGGAACTGCCGGGGATTGGGGAATGGCCCGGCAGTTCGTGGTCTTCTGGACGTCCAGAAGAAGGAGGCCCCAGATGTGTTGTTCTTGTCGGAAACCAAGCACTGCACAGGGTGGATGGAGAGGTTTAGGTGGAGTCTTAATTTGCCAAACATGTTTGTGAAGGACAGTGTGGGCCTAAGCGGGGGCCTAGCTTTGTTTTGGAGGAAAGGGATTGACATCACTGTTGGAAGTATGTCGAGGTACCATATTGAAGCCTTTGTGAAGGAGGAGGATGGGTTTGAATGTCGTTTTACTGGGATCTACGGTGAGTCAAGGGGTGAGGAAAAGGAGAAAACTTGGAAATTGTTAAGAATTCTGCGTAACAGAAGCGATTTGTCGTGGCTATGTTGTGGGGATTTCAATGAGATTATGTTCAACTGTGAGAAAGTGGGGGGACCGCCTAGACCGGAGAGGTGTATGGAGAATTTCCGAAGGACTCTTGTGGAATGTGACCTGTGCGACCTCAGTTTCGAGGGCGACTCCTACACTTGGAGAAATCACCACCATAGGATGGACAGCTATGTTAAAGAGAGGCTGGATAGGGCGGTGGACAATAGCTCCTGGAGGACTCACTTCCCTTTGGTTCGTGTAATAAATGGAGATCCAAGGCACTCGGATCACAGACCAATCATCGTCGATCTAGGGGGAGGGAGAGAAAGGAATGGGGGAGAACTTTGATAACGTTGAGGAAGTTTGAGGCGCGTTGGTTGGAGGAGGAGGAGGGGCCAAGTAGAGTGGAGGAAGCATGGTGTAAGGCTTTGGAGAAGGGGGAGACAAGGCTGATGGAGATCCAGAAACAACTTTTAAGTGAGTTGTGGGAGTGGGATAGGTGTGTTTTGGGAGAATTGGAGAAGCGCATAACAGTTGCCAAGAGGGAATTGGAGATCTGCCGTTGCAGAAGCTTGAGCCAAGCTCAAATTAATTGAGAACACGTGCTTCGCTACAAGCTGGAGAGGCTGCTGGACCAGCAGCACACTTATTGGAAGCAGAGGGCCCATTCTACTTGGCTGACTCAAGGAGATCGAAATACAAAATTCTTTCATGCCCAAGCTTCTGAGAGGAGAAGGAAAAATCGTATTGAAAAATTAATGGGGGAGGGAGGAGATGTGGTGGCGGGGAAGTACCTAAAAAATTTTATTGCTAACCAATATAAACATCTTTTCATGTCAAGTGCAGGTGATCAGATGGAGGAGGTTATTGGGTGTGTGCAATCTCGGGTCTCTCAGGAAATGAATGAGTGACTGCACCTTTCACAAGTGAAGAAGTTTGGGAAGCCCTGAAAGAGATGGGGGAATTGAAAGCTCCGGGGGCCGACGGAATTCCGTCAATTTTTTACAAGAAATTCTGGTCTTTAGTGGGGGATAAAGTGAAACAGGAGGTACTGAATGTGCTGAATGGAGGTAATATGCCGCAGGGCTGGAATGATACAGTAGTGGTTCTGATTCCGAAAGTGAATAAACCAGAAAAGATTAAAGATCTTAGACCGATCAGTCTCTGTAATGTCGCCTACAAGCTGATTTCAAAGACCGCTGCAAATCGGATGAAGTCCATCCTGCCGAAGATTATTTCTCAGTCGCAAAGTGCCTTTGTCCCGGGACAGCTAATTACTGATAATGTGCTGATAGCTTATGAACTGACTCACTATCTCAACCAGCGAAAAAGAGGAAAAGTAGGGCTAGCAGCAATAAAATTGGACATGAGTAAAGCCTATGACCGAGTGGAATGGACCTTTTTGAGGAAAATGATGGAGAAATTGGGCTTCCATGAGAGGTGGATCACATTGATCATGCAGTGTGTCACAACAGTTTCTTGTCGCTTTAAGGTCAATGATGATTACACCAATACAGTGATTCCACAGAGGGGGCTCCGGCAAGGGGATCCACTTAGTCCATATCTGTTTATTATCTGTGCGGAAGCCCTCTCTGCCATGCTACAACAAGCTGAAGCTGATGGGAAAATTGAAGGGATTAAAGTGTGCGAAGCGGCTCCCAGAATCAATCATTTATTCTTTGCTGACGACTCCCTTGTCTTGATGAGAGCACGAATAGAGGATGCCAAAGAACTACAAAGAATCCTTGATGTATATGAAAGAGCCTCCAGTCAGATGATTAATAGGGACAAGTCCTCTGTTCTGTTCAGTCCCAACACAAATCAAGTAAACAAGAGGCAGGTAAAACTTGAAGTGCATATAGAGTCAGAAGCAAAAAATGAGAGATACCTAGGCCTCCCGGTCTCGATTGGCAAATCACGAAAGAAGGCCTTTGAATACATAAAAAGGAAGATCTGGGTGTGTATACAAGGCTGGCAGGAAAAGATGCTCTCTAAGGCTGGAAAAGAGGTGTTGATTAAAGCTGTGGCACAAGCTATTCCCACCTATGCCATGTCTTGCTTTGATCTAACAAAAGGTCTTTGTGAGGATTTGAACTCTCTAATTGGCAGGTGGTGGTGGAATCAAAATGATAAGGAGAACAAAATCCACTGGTTAAGCTGGGACAAATTAACTTTGCCAAAGAAGGAGGGTGGTTTGGGCTTCAGGGACTTACATTTGTTCAACCTGGCCATGCTAGCAAGACAGGCATGGAGAATTCTAACCAATCCTGACAATCTTTGTAGCCAGCTACTTAAGGCTAAGTATTTTGCTAATAGCAATATTTTGCAATGCAATGCTCGAGAGGGGATCTCATATACCTGGAGGAGTATCCTCCAAGGCGCTCAACTTCTTAGAGAAGGGATTATATGGCGGGTGGGCAATGGAGACTCTCTGAATATTTGGGCTGATCCATGGATCCCACTTGGGGCTACTCGTCAGCTGGCCACCCCGAGAGGCACATCGTTAATGACTAAAGTTTTTGAACTTATCAACCCGGTCACTGGAACTTGGGATGAATATTTGGTAAAGGATACCTTTGGCAGCGGGATGCAGATATGATCTTGTCAATGGCGACCGACGAAAATACTGATGATTGGCCAGCTTGGCACTACAATCCGAAAGGGGAATTCACTGTAAAATCTGCATACAAGGTGGCTGTAAAGTGGAGAGAGCATGAGAGAGGAAAAGATGCGTCAGCTTCATAAATGGGGGGACAAAGCCAGGAAGCTTTTGATTGGAAGAAACTCTGGAAATTAGCGCTACCAAACAAAGTCAAGATGTTCTTATGGCGGTTTGCACATAATAGCTTGGCAGTCCGAAGGAACATAGCTAGAAGAGGAGTGAAGCGTGAAACTATCTGTCCCATGTGCCACAGAATGGATGAAGATTGTGGTCACCTTTTCTTCAAATGCCATGGGGTAAAAGAAGTTTGGCGCTTAATGGACCTAGAGCAAATCAGATTGAAGCTTGCAGAGTGCAATTCAGGAAAGGAAGCAATTATGGAAATTTGGAAGCTGGATGCTGCTACACAACAGATAGTTTGGGTGCTATTCTGGAAATGGTGGCCGGTCAGAAACAAAACAAATGTGGGGGAGAAAAGAATGTCCGCAGCTGAATTATGCTCACTTGTGAGGTACTATGTGATAGAATTTGAGAAGCTGAAGAAAAGGGAAGGAGAGAAAAGACCAAAGAAAGAACAGAAATGGACACCACCACATCCTGATTGCTACAAGATCAATATTGATGCCTCCTATCGTGCTATAACGAGGTCAGGTGGTTGGGGCTTTGTTGCTCGCAACAGCAACAGTGAGTTCTTAGAGGGGGGATGTGGACATCTTGAGTGGCTCACAAACCCCATACATGCTGAAGCCCTTGCAGCTCTGAATAGTCTTAAGAGGGTGGCTCAATTGGGAATGACCAGAATTATTCTTGAGACTGATGCAACAGAGTTGGAGAAGGCCTTGAGGTCTGACTCAATGGATAGGAGTCCAGAAGGCTGCTTCTTTCGACGTATTAAGGATTTTATGAAGTATTCCTTTGACCAATGTGAGGTCCGGTCTTGCCCGAGATCTTGCAACAAAGTGGCTGATAGCCTTGCTGCTTATGGGGCGAGCGTTGTGCGCTATGGTTCGGAGGTGTTCATGGACCAGGTCCCCGAATTTGTCACCAGTTTGGTCTCTGGCGATATGCCCAGAGCCACTGGTTAGTGGAATCATGTGTTCCAGTTCAAAAAAATCCTCACACCAGCTCGGGCGACAGGGGAGGAACCGAAGCCCATGCGCGTCTTCACTCCCCCCTCGCCCCTGACTCTTGCCTCCCTCCTCAGCCTACTCAAATCGAGCTCTCGCTCCCCAAATGGAACCAGCTAGGGTTTGGGCCACAGCTGCACCACCAGCCCTATGTGGCCCATGGTCCAGTGACACCCCCGCGTCTTGCCTTGTTTGTTAGTCATTTGTTTGGTTTGTTTTGCTGTCATTGTATGGTTTGTTTTGGATGGAGGCCAAGATCACTTCAATTACTATGAGGTTCAATGCATCCCAAGATTTGTAGTTGATGAGCCACTACCAGATTGTGTTGTGTGATGCCAATTTGTATTATTGCTAAAATTGTGTAATGTTGATAAGGCATGGTGCCAAATTATGACTGTGATGCTGTAATTTTTTTGTTTCAAGAAATCTCGTGTGATAACTCTTGTGGTCCATACAAGGTTGAATGCAGCCATACTGTGTAATTCTTCTTGTACAAGTGCACAAGCAAATGCACAGAAATGAATTGTTGAATGGAAAATATGGAATGTTCTTTCTCTCTTCTTCTAAATGTGCATGTTGTGCTATCTGGCAAAATTTGGTTTCAACAAATGAATTGTTGAATGCAAATAACTCTGGTTGTACATGAGCTCTTCTGGCCAAACTAAATCTATTGTGCTATCTAGCAAAATTTGAGGATGCAATATGTGCAATTATGTGCAATTACATGCAGATCAAAGAGGAAGTAATGCTATTGCCTAGCTTTTGAATATTTAAGTGTCGAAGCTTGAATCAATGAATTGTGTGTCAAAGCTTGAACCGTGATTCCAGCTCGAGACATTCATCATCTCAATGAGAATTAACTAAACCCTATTTGAGCTTGTGTACCTAATGCATTTTTCGCTGGTTGAAAAGGGCAATGAGCAGCACAACATCTAGCAATGAGCAAGTATTTTGCATGCTTACAACATCCTACAAGTTAATTGACAAAACATAATCAGATAGATTGAATCATCACTTGGGAGTCACCAAATTTAGAATTTCTCACAATCAGAAGCATTTAGATTTCTGAAGCAATAATTTACATGCACAACTCAGAAATAAAACTTGCACAATTATACAAATTGACACACCTTCACAACCAAAGCATGAGCACTGAAACTTATAACTTACAAATCAAGCTCACTCTGAATTTTTACATGCTCACAACACATGCACGCACTTGGTATTAACAGAGTTCGCCTACAACAACTATCATGCCAATATTCGAGCTGCATCATTTGAGTTCTTATATGGATGAAGGTGTAAGTCACTGTTGTGCTGGGATGCAATTGGCGAGAGGGCAGTTTTGGGTTTCGATTGAGTTCAGCAGACTGTTAACCAAGTGATAGAGATTAGGCAGAATCTGCTTGGTGCTCAGAGCCAATAAAAGAGTTATGTCGATGTGAGGAGGTAGAAGTTGGAGTTTGTAGTGGGGGATCAAGTGCTCATGGCTCAAAGGGAAGTTTAACTCAAGATATGTTAGACCATTCCCGATCATGGCGTGAATTGGGAAGTTGGCTTATCGCTTAGACCTTCCTGAGTCCATGTGAGATATGCATAATGTATTTCATGTCTCCAAGTTTAGGAAATATCTAAGAGTTCTAGGGTGTAAGATACCGCTAGAGCCATTGACCATTAAGCAAGACCTTACCTTCGAGTCCCAACCAGTGCGAATTCTAAGAGAGTCGAAGTGAGTGCTGATGCACAAGGCATTGAAGTATGTCAAGATGCTTTGGACATATCAGACCGAGCAGTAAGTAACTGGGGAATTGGAGTCTCACATGCGTGAGAAGTATCCGGAGTTGTTCGCTTCAGGTATGTGTGTCGTTTAATTTCCAGTTTAGTTGAGTTTCTTGGTTAGTGTCGTGAGACGTAGAATTCGAAGTCGAATTCTTCTAAGAAGGTAGAATGTAATATTTCATAAATAGCCATTGAGGATTTGTGTATAAATAGAGAAATGAGGATACGGAAAAAGGGGATGTGTGGAATTTTAGAGGATGGATTGGTTCCCTAGAATGAGTCTTACGTGGAGTTGGAAACGAATTAGAATTTATTCCATGATAAAAGAGGGTCGTGGGAAAGAGATAAACCAACAACCTTTTTTTGAAAATGGACAAGAGGTTTACCTTCTATTAACTAGTAAGGTGCCTGTGCGTTGCAACGGAAACTAAATAAAAGTGATACATACTATCAAATATGATCTCAAACTGAATAATAAACATCAACTTTATCTTACATCATCATGTATCAAACAAAACATGTTCTCATGAGTGATCAAACTTTTTTTGTCATTTCACAAATTATCTTTGTGATCCTATGTTCCTATTTTTGGCCATCGCAGGTGTTGAATATAGCGATCATGTTGATTTAATATTTAGAACATAGTTTCGATTTAGAGTTCCTACATAGTTTTGATTTAGAGTTCCTACTTTACGCTTGATCTAAAATGGCTCGATTTTATTTCAGGGAACAAGTTGCCCTTAGACTGAAAGAAAAAAATATTGAGAAGCTAGAGGAGGAGGTTAGTATGGTTAAAGTAACTGTTGTTTTGTTCAAATTGTACGCTATGCTTCTCACATTACCTTTAGCATGGATATGCAAATGATGCTTTCAGCCCAAAGCTCTTCATATGCATAGTAGTGTGTGCTTTCTTAGTACGGCATTATTTAGACATGTTTAATGGATGTGAAGTCTGCTTCGTGCAATGGAGGAAAGAAGGTGATTTGATATATGACGACTATGGGGAGAGCCCAACCATCAATTCAGATGGCTCAATTCTGGAAGAGACATTATCTCCTCATGCAGATGCAGAAGACAAGTCTCCCACGTTGGCTAGCCAAATAGAAGAACATCGAGACACAAGGAAAGAGTCATTCCGAAAGGCTTTTAAAACTATGGATAAGGAGCTTAAGTTACATCGAAACATAGATAGCATTTGCAGTGGCACTACTGCAGTCAGTTTAATCAAGCAGGTACTATTGTTTGTTGGTTACCCATTTCCTTATAATAAATGGATTTACACCTAAGAATTCCAGATGCAGACAATTTAAAGTTATGCCACCAGAAACAAAAGATATCAGCATATTATTTACAACAAAATTAAGAACAATTGGGAGTTGAGACACTTACACATAAGAAGGCGAGCACCCTGCATCAAATAAGAATAGTGTAGAAGCGCTTGGTTTGAAGGATGAAAGGATGAAAATGTCCACTGCAAGGTAAACAGGTTTCTGTTACAATGATCAAAGCTAAACTTATATGTAAGAGCATCATCCTGTTTAGGAAAAGAACTACAAGAAAGAGGAAATGCATGTACTTTGCATAGGAAACATGGCACTTGTATGCGGTTATTTAGATATCACAGGCAAAGAAATAAAGTGTACTTCCAGCTTCAATAAAAGGTAGATCTGGTAAGTGGATGTTTTCTGCTCACAGTAGGTGACCAGAGTTTAATGTGCCTACATTTCGCTTTCAGTGATACATAAGTTCCATGACCATTATCAAAGGGACACAAATAGTTATGCTTATGATAACAACAAGCTTTAGATCTAAACAGGTTCCCATGAATTCACTAATTCACCCATAAACAATAAAAACGAAGCAAGTCTAATACCAGTGGAGATGCCCACCATGCATATGCACATAATGTGCAAACTAATGACTTAGTACCAGGTGATGCAATAAGGACAGATTTGTCGAAGCTATATAGATAGTTGTGATGTATTTAAGTACTACGTAGGACAGAAACAATAACCAAGTATGGCATAACTAAAACAAATATGCACATACATTTAAAATCTAACTTCTCAACCAGTCATCTAAAAAATTGGCCATGTCTTCCTAGCATGACCAGCAAACAGAAACGACGGTGTACTCAGCTGAATCCTGAACGTGCGTCGAATGGACATAATGAGTGGACTATATGCATGCAAAGTAAGCCAAGCGGATAGTTACGAATTAGAATGGCTAGGGAAGGAAGGAGTTACCTGAAGTCGTCGGTGTGTTCGATCTTGGTGCTCCCCCTAACGGCAGACTTGGTTCCAGCGACCTCGTAGAGCCCCACGTAGCCGGTGCTGGTGAAGTCCGCCTTCCTCTTCCTGAACGCCGCCACCAACACTTGCGCCACCCTTGTCAGCGGGCTCCCCCCGGCACACGGTGCCGGTACAGCGGCGTCCCCACGAAGAAGAGCGCGTTGGAGGTGCCCATGGCCAGCGCCAGTGCACCGAACGCTGCCACCCAGCCGTGATGCATTTGGATGTACACAACCATGGTGAAGGCGGCGATGGCACCGAGCGTGACGGCCAGTAGAAGAGGTTGAAGAAGCGGTCAGGGTGGCGCTTGTACCGGGGGCTCTGCTCGTCGAACTGGTCGGCCTCGAACAACGACACGCACGGCCGAATCCCCGCCGCACCGAACGCCATGATGTAGAGCGCCGTGTAGAGGTAGGCCATCTGCTAGGGCTTGGGCGGCTCGCACTGGCCCAGTAGCGTGGTGAGCTTGTCGCAGCCGGCGTGGTTGGGCACGAGTGCGGTCATGCTGCCGCTGAGTGTGAGGGTGATGAGGCTGAGCAGGTAGACGGTGGTGAAGATAACGATGGTCCAGTAGCGTCCAAAGTAGGCATCGGCGAGGAAGCCACCGAGGACGGAGGAGGCCTGGGAGATGCCGAGGAAGTTGTTGACAGTGTTGGCGGAGCTGGTGAAGGGCCTGTGCATGACCTTGAACATGAAGATGACCATGTTGACGGAGAGGCCGTAGTAGGCCATGCGCTCAGCCATCTCGTTCCCAAAGATGAAGAGGACGGGTAATATATGGTCTTAATTTGAAATATTCATCTACCAGAAAGGTATAGAGAATTTCGATGGCTTCCTGTAAAATTTTTAGTCATATTGATCGGATGAATAGATTTTGATATATGAATTTTGTAAGCCTGCTGTTGTGGTTACAGACCAAACACTATAGAGTGGTAGTGGAGATGTTAGATGAACAATGCTTGGCGTCTTCCCCATGCTCAAGACAGCTTTATATATATTCACATGGGGGGTATTTTATAGTTATGCCCTTACACCCAAGTATCCCTCTCGAGGGGATTTATGTCATTATACATGTTCTATTTTGGGCTTTACAACCTTCTAACAGGCCGGCTAGGCTTAGGTGGGGGCCACCCCTACAACAGGAGCCTCTCATGGTGAAGGGCTTCA
The DNA here is from genome assembly GCA_017311315.1 of Dendrocalamus latiflorus. Lineage (NCBI taxonomy): Eukaryota > Viridiplantae > Streptophyta > Magnoliopsida > Poales > Poaceae > Dendrocalamus > Dendrocalamus latiflorus. Next base: position 23,907,168 of record CM029660.1, read on the forward strand.
TGGACCGAAGCCATGTTGCTGAACCATTTGGCCCCCTCCATCCCTGCGGCCTGTGACCTTCTGTGATGTTGGGAAGGAATGGATTTGCCTGTCACCAGCCTCCTAGCGACGAGACGGAGCCACATCCGGAGGAGGAGGTGATCGTCTTCGTCGCGTACTTTGAGGCCGGGCTCCTGATACCAGCGACGAATTTCGTCGGCGACGTCCTGCGGACTTATAGGCTAGAGTTGCGCAACTGACCCCAAATGCGATAGCCCACATGGCTGTTTATAGCTGGGCGACGCGGACAAAAGGTACCTGGCCTAGCGCGGGACTATTTGCCTTCCTCCATGACGCGCACCCAGGATAAGGAGATCATCCCCGACACCTCGGAGGACGAGGCCACATCGCTAGCGCCGGCCATAGAGGCCGAAGAAGCCTCGCCCAAGTCCCCAAGAGCGAAGCGCCCCCGAACATGATCACCTCCCTAGCGGAAGGAGAAGTTCGCAATGGCGGTCGGGGTCGCTGAAGATCTGGACTCCGACGCGGAAACCATCTGGCCTGAGGGAGAACTCGTCGCCCCCGACGCAGAGGACTCCGCCACGGTCTGGGCCGAGGCAGAGCGAAGTCCTCCACGTGCTTCACCTGGGCACTTTGAAGGTAGGCGCAACTCATTCTCCCCCCACGACTTCGCGAAGCTTTCTCCGATCTACTCACTGATTCCGTCGTCAACATCAGTCGAGGCGAGTTCACCCAAACGCGGACAAGGATCGAGCAACGGAGATGGCCGCAAAGTGTCCAGCCTTCCTGCTCCAGATGTGACGTCCATACCTACTGCCCTTGAAGCCGCCGGCGCAGAGAACCAATGGGCAGCTATCTCTGACTTCGTTCCTCGGCCGGAGATGCTGCGTGCTCTCCAAGGGGCCGCGGATTGCGCTGACTCCAGCCTGGACCGACGGGCACTACTGTCTTGTGGCTCGGAGCTCTTAGAGGGCGCGCTTGAGGCCTCGGAGATGAGGGTAAGTACCTAACCTCGACACTTTACATCATTGTATGGGGCTTGCCTAACCTTTGCGCTGTGTAGACCCTTGCCCTCGCTCGGGTCCTGCAGGAGGCACGTGCCCGCGAGCGGGGGGCGTTAGAGGGCTGGCTCCACGCTGTCGAAGAGGCCCACGCCATGAAGGACAAATGTATCCATTTCTTGGAAATGGAGGGCACAAAGGCGATCTCCGATGCCCAGGTGCTTGCAGCGGAGGCACAACTTGTGGTGGTGGAGGTGCAGCGTGAGACCGCCGAAGAGCGCGATGACTAACTCTAGCAGATTGCAGCCCTAGAGGAGGAGAGGGCCCAACTCGCCATGTCCCTTGGAGAGAAGGACCGGACTTTGGGTGATGCCATGCAGTCTCAGGAAGACGCCCTCACGGACCTCTCCGTCGACGTGCCACCCCGGGCGTTTAGTTCAGAGAAGCTTTTGGCCTCGCCCTCCACGCCGCCAAGTCCTTCGGCAACCACTGTTCCTTCGTCACCTTGCGCTCGCCTTTGCCCTGCTCCACCACCGAGGATGCCAGCACGTCAACGGACTAGCTGACCCCCAACTGGAGATGCCCGACGGAGCCGGGGTGATGTCGGGCATCGTGCACGCCGTCCGCCCCACCGTTCGAGCCTTCCACGACAAGATCTGGGATTACATCAGGAAGGCTATGGAGAAGGTGACGCTTCGACGGACCTAGTACGGCGAAGGGGACTTCGGCAAGTGGCTTGATGGAGTTCCGCGACGCAACGCAGACGGTGTCGCCATCCCGGAGCAAGGCACGGACATGCAGGTGTGACGTCGGAGTCTTAGGGCATAGAGGTGTGTTGTAATGTGTCCGCTCTTTTTGTAAAATGGCGCCATATGGTCGCCGTCCCTTTTTTATGAAGAAATGAAATTGAACAAAGTGTTCTGATGACATGTATTATTTTTGCTCCGGGCAGATACTTGATAGGGGACGAATGTCCCTTACACATTCTTTTATGAATGAAATAACGACTTTGGTTGGAGTACGTGTCCCTATCGCTTTTCACGATCGTGTCTATCTCCGACCAACTCGTAGGACCTAGTGCTCCATCCTCACGCTCCCTAGTCGAGGTAGACGCTCGAGCGCTTCGTCCCCTACCCTTCGCAGTGGCGGTAGCGGAGCTGGCGCCTAGCCGAAGTAGATGCTCAAGCGCTCTGTCCCATACCCCTCGAAGTGGTGGCAGCGGAGCTGGCGACTAACCAAAGTAGACGCTCGAGCGCTCCGTCCCCTACCCGTCGAAGTGGTGGCAGCGGAGCTAGCGCCTAGCCGAAGTAGACGTTCGAGCACTCCGTCCCCTACCCGTCGAAGTGGCGGCAGCGGAGCTAGTGCCTAGCCGAAGTAGACGCTCGAGCGCTCCGTCCCCTACCCCTCGAAGTGGCGGCAGCGGAGCTGGCGCCTAGCCGAAGTAGACGCTCGAGCACTCCGTCCCCTACCCTTCGAAGTGGTGGTAGCGGTGCTGGCGCCTAGCCGAAGTAGACGATCGAGCGCTCCGTCCCCTACCCTTCGAAGTGGTGGCAGCGGAGCTGCCGCCTATCTGAAGTAGATGCTCGAGCGCTACGCCCCTACCCTTCGAAGTGGTGGTAGCGGAGCTGGCGTCTAGTCGACGTAGACGCTCGAGCGCTCCGTCCCATACCCTTCGAAGTGGTGGCAGCGGAATTGGCGCCTATCCAAAGTAGACGCTCAAGCGCTCCATCCCCTACCCTTCGAAGTGGTGGCAGCGGAGCTGGCGCCTATCCGAAATAGACGCTCGAGCGCTCCGTCCCCTACCCTTCGAAGTGGTGGTAGCGGAGCTAGCGTATCTTGTTTATACTCCGCAGAGTTCATGCGGAGGTCGCACGTCTTGTTTATACTCACGTAGAGTGCACACGGAGACCGCGCGTCTTGTTCATACTCACGTAGAAGCACACGGAGACCACGCGTCTTATTTATACTCACGTAGAGAGCACGTGGAGGCCGTGCGTCATGTTTATACTCACGTAGAGTGCGCGCGGAGGCCACGTGTCTTGTTTATACTCACGTAGAGTGCACGTAGAGACCGCGCGTCTTATTTATACTCACGAAGAGTGCACGCGGAGGCCGCACATCTTATTTATACTCACGTAGAGTGCACGCGGAAACCGCGTGTCTTCTTTATACTCACGAAGAGTGCATGCGGAGGCCACGCGTCTTGTTTATACTCACGTAGAGTGCACGCGGAGACCACGCGTCTTGTTTATACTCACGTAGAGTGCACGCGGAGACCGTGCGTCTTCTTTATACTCACGAAGAGTGCACACGGAGGCCACGCGTCTTGTTTATACTCACGTAGAGTGCACGCGGAGACCGTGCGTCTTCTTTATACTCACGAAGAGTGCACACGGAGGCCACGCGTCTTATTTATACTCACGAAGAGTGCACGCGGAGGCCGCGCGCCTTATTTATACTCACAAAGGGTGCACGCGGAGGCCACACGTCTTATTTATACTCACGTAGAGTGCACATGGAGACCGCGCATCTTATTTATACTCACGAAGAGTGCACACGGAGGCTGCACGTCTTATTTATACTCACGAAGAGTGCACGTGGAAGCCGCGATCTTATTTATACTCATGAAGAGTGCACGTGGAGGCCGCTCGTCTTATTTATACTCACGAAGAGTGCACGAAGAGGCCGCGCGTCTTATTTATACTCACAAAGAGTGCACGCGGAGGCCGCTCATGAAGAGTGCACGCGGAGGCCGCTCACGAAGAGTGCACGCGGAGGCCGCTCATCTTATTTATACTCACGACGAGTGCACGCAGAGGCTGCGCGTCTTTTTTATACTCACGAAGAGTGCAGTGGAGGTTGGCCTTAGCGCGTCTTTACATGGAATGAGACAAGTTTCACAAACGGTGGGCTTTATTAATCTCCCGTTTGGGTGGACGAGCGATTGCAAAAGGCAGGGTACCGACCGTGCTGTGGGCATCCCTTCGGCCTCATACATAATATCGCCATAGCCTATCTGCATTCCATGTGTGGCGGAGGGTTTGTCCTTCCAACGTTGCGAGGTGATACGCTCCGGGCTGCAAAGCTGCAGCGACGATGTAGCGGCCCTCCCACTTAGACTCCAGCTTGTCGACCGTCTCCGCATGAAGCGCCATTTGAGGACGAGGTCACCCGGCTGTAATTCGCACGAGTATTCGGTGCAGTCGTGCATGCGTGCCACTTGGCGCGCTTACTTTGCGATGTTCTGGGTGGCGCTCACCCGATCCCCATCAAGAAGATCGAGGGACAGCTTGCGTTCTTCTACTGGCGCCTGGACTAGGACCCTCCTCGAGCCGGCCTTGATTTCCTCCGGTGTAACTGCTTCGTCACTGAAGAGAAGCTTAAATGGCGTTAGCCCTGTCGGACTCGTGACCGTCGTGCGGAGGGACTAGAGCACGCTATGAAGCTCGTCTGGCCACTTGCCCTTCGGTAGGCTGATGAGGCGCTTTATGACTCCGGCGGAGATGGTGCCATTCACTCGCTCGATGGCTCCGTTGGACTGTGGGTGCCCGATCGAAGCAAATCAAAGTGTGATACCCATGCTCTCGCAGAACGCCTTGAATGGAGCGGAGTCAAACTTCAAGTCGTTATCCACGGTAAGCTCCCTGGAGACTCCGAAGTGGCATATGATGTTCTGCTGGAGGAAGCGCTGCATAGCTGCGAAGGTTACCCAAGCCAGAGCAACGGCTTCGGGCCACCTGGAAAAATACCGCCTGTGCTGATTGATCTCTATCTTGGATTTCGCTTTTTCGCTCCTTGGTTGTATTGTCTTCTCTTCTGCATGGATGAGGTTTCTATGAGTATTTGATGTCCTCTTCATAGCTCTGTAGCTACCGGAGAGGAAACTCATTCGTGGATACTTTTTAGGGGGATTTTTTGAAATGCAACATTCACCCCCCTCTGTTGCCGATTTCGATCCAACAGACACAAATTGAGCTTCGGCTTGCAGAGGCACCCTCTTGATTCCGCCCTCTGGCAAGGGCTTAGGCGCCCATCCCGGAGCGGAGGGCGTATCCGCCTTTGGATTGTCGGTGAGGACATGAACCTTGCGGTGCGGGCCCCGAGCACCAAGCTCTATGCGCCGGGCGAGGTCCTGCTCACCGAAGGTGGTGATGATACCTTGCGGGCCTGGGAGCTTCATGCATAAGAAGCCGTGGTACAGGACTGCCCCAAAGGAGTTGAGAGTTTGGCGCCCCAATATGGCATTGTATGGGTACGGGATGTCGACGACGTCGAAGGTGACGTCTTCGCTCCTCGCGTTGTCGCCTTGGCCAAAGGAGACTTGTAGGCGTATTTGACCCAATGCCTTCAACAGCTGACCCCCGAAGCCTTGCAATGGGATTCCCGAGGGGCCCAAGCGACTTCGGGGGATCCCCATCTGGTCAAAGGCCGCCGCGAACAGGATGTCCGCGGAGCTGCCTCCATCGAGCAGGACACGTTTGACATCGCATCCTGCGATGGCGGCCTAGATGACCAGGGGATCTTCGTGAGGAAACTCCACACCCTCAGTGTCAGCGGGTGTGAAGGTGATTTCGTGCCGTGCCCACTCAGGTGGTGCTTGTGCTGGGTACGCCGCCACATGATGTAGCCTCGTGCGTAGGCCTTTTGCTGCCACGCCGAGGAGAACTCCAGCGAAGAGCCCCCAGAAATGACGTTTATGATCCGGTGCTAGGCTCCCTCCAGGGCTTGAATTCGCAAGGGGCCTTCTTAGGGCTGCTGCACATGGGCTTGAATCCGCAAGGAGGCCTCTTGGGGTTGCTATACGTGGGCCACGACGGGTGGCCCCGCCCCTAGGGCCCTATCCCTGGAGACACTCTGACGGAGCGCCGTAATGGCGATGCATGCTCGCGTGGAGTGATCCCCACGGTCGTGCACCTCGCACCACATGTCGTAGTCTTGATTCTCTTGCTCTGCGCGGGGTCTATCATCGTGACCCCGGCCGCGTCTGTGTCCCCGGCCTCTGCGACCTTGTCCACGAAAGGCGGGGCATCGTCCTCAGAGCCGCCCTCGATGTCGAAGACATAGCGGGCCCTCTGGGATCTACATTGGTTGCGCTTGGGCTTGTCGCTCGACGAGTCCTACTTATGCTTGGCGTCTTTGCGCTCGGAGGCATCCTTCGAAGACTCTTGCTTGCGCTTGCCCTTCGAGAAGTCCTCCTTCTTAGATGAACCTTCGTTCTTCGACAAGTCCTCCGCTTGATTAGTGTCGGAGTCGTCGCCTTTGCGCTGCCACGTGTCCTCCTCCGCCCTCGCATACTCTTCCATCTTATCGAAGAGATTCGCGACCGTCTTGATTGGCTTGCGCGCATTGTACTCAGCCAACGGCCCCGGGCGGAGGCCTTGTATCGTTGCGTTGATGATGATTGTCTCGTTGACATCCTTAACCTGGCAGCGGACCTTAGCGATGCGCTTGAAGTACTCTCGGAGCCTCTCTGAGGGTTTTTGCTTGATGGCGAAGAGCTGATCTGCATCGACGTGCTTGACGTAGTTTCCGTGGAAGTTATTGTAGAGGCGGTCGCGGATCTGCTCCCAAGCGTAGATGGAGTTCGGCTCTGTGGTGAAAAACCAAGAGAGCAACACTCCCTACAGCGCGAGGGGGAGCCCCTTCTCTTTGGTGGTGTCGTCCCCACCTGCAGCTTCGATGGCGGTCTCGTACACGCGCATGAACTCTCGATGGTCCGTGTCGCCCTTGTACGGCTTGATGGTGTAGGGGAACTTGAAGTCCTCCAGCCACGCCGATTGTTGCAGGCCCACGGAGAGGGGGGACTCCGGATCCACATGCCAAAGCGGGGTGCGACTAGATGTAGGGGTGTCGCGGCTGTCCGCCCGCTCTGGCGTAGGCTCCGGCGCGGCCACCAGCGGGACTTGTTAGCTCCGAGCCTCTTGTATATCCCGCACGGCTCCCCGAAGGTCCGTCAGCCCCCGTTGCAGCGTGCCGAGGGCCATCAGTAGAGTGTTCTCCACCGTCAACATGGTTGCGGCGGCCGGAGCACCGGGTTGCACTGTCGGGTTGGTGGCGACCACGGCTTGCGCTCCAGAGCTGCTCGGCGCGCCGGTGCGGTGGACTCCGGTGTCGGTGACGAGACCGGCGTTGCCACAGAGGCCACTTGCCGCTCCTGTGCCAAGTGCAGGGGTAGTGGCCGTGGCAGCACGAGCATCAGCGTCACCACTCCCGACAACCCAATCAGTACTCGTGCCGACCGCCGCGCCAGCGGTGGGGGTGACTGTCGTGCCACGAGCGTCGAGGTCTGCAGCCATAGCGCCAGCGCTGCCACCCGCACCCGCAGCTGACGCCGAAGCCCTCGTGTTGCCGAGCACCTCCTTCGTGCTCCTCTTCTTCTTCGCCGCCGATGATGAAGCCTTCTTTGGTGCCATCCTTCTTCAGATCTTTGAGCTTGCTCTTGTCTTCCCCACGGACGGTGCCAATTGTTGTGGTTACAGACCAAACAGTATAGAGTGGTGGTGGAGATGTTAGATGAACAATGCTTGGGGTCTTCCCCATGCTTAGGACAGCTTTATATATATTCACATGGGGAGAATTTTACAGTTATGTCCTTACACCCAAGTATCCCTCTCAAGGGCATTTATGTCATTATACATGTCCCATTTTGGGCTTTACAACCTTCTAATAGACTGGCTGGGCTTAGGTGGGGCCACCCCTACAACACCTGCCGTTTGGTAAATTTGTCGTGTTTTGGCAGTACGTATTAATATATAGACTAAAAATAGTAAATAGAATAATTTGGGGGTTTGATCTACATGAAAATTGTAGGTAATTTCTTAAAGTTTTCATAAAGTCTAAGAATATAATTTTTATATAAATAGAATATAAGTTATGAATTTTAAGAGGCTGCTATCCAGTACCAGGTTAGTGCTAGACGCAGTAGTGAGAAAACATTATTTTGACTAATTTAATGGCATAATTAAATTTTACAAATATTAGAAAGTGGTAGGAAATTTTCTGCTGATCCTAAAATATGTCATAGTTTAATATAGTTACATATGTAGATTAAAATATATTAAATTAATAAGTCTATTGTTTAGAAGATAATATATCTATCTTTTGGATTAAAAATGGGGGTTTAGATGATTTAATTTGAACATGTGATCAACTAAAAAGTTATAGAAAAATTTACATTGATTCTAGAACTGGTATGGTTTTCTACAGTATGATTTGCGAGTTGAAAGTTATAACAATTTTAGTATCGGGGCAGTAAGAGTGATTGTCTGGTAAAGGGAGAAAGTGGTGAATTTGGGAGACATGTAGGAATGTTGCCGATTAAGTGTTGTTTTGTATTACTATGATTTGTATTAAGTTTTGGCATTTATTGTAGGAGTAGTAACTTCAGGGTTGAGGGCAAGTGCATGGTAAAATGGTATTCGTGTATTGAAATTGTTGTCATGTTAAATGCTTACTTGTCATGATTATCCATATAACTATGTCTATTTTATATTGCTCACATGCCTACGATTAAGTGATGATGATTTATGGTATAATGGTGATTTTAACAATTGTTCCATGCTGAAAACGAACTAAAAATAAATATAATCATTGCATGTTGAGTATTCATGATGAAAAATTGTAACCTACGGAAGTGGGATGAGATCCACGTATGAAAGAGGACGGGATTAAGATCCTTGCATGAAAGGGCGGGCTTGAGTGGACACCGACAGGTGTGTCACTCCACTATACCGGTATAAGCAATGATGAGTTGAGACATATGCATTTCATTACTCTCATAAAAAGAGAGTTAAGGATATTGTGACTTGAGATTGGTAAAGAATGAGGCTAGATACATGAAATTAAGCTAATGATGACTAGACATAAAATGGTAAATAATGTTGTTGCCCCGTTTATTATTTTGTTGTGTACTTACTAAGTCGTGGACTTACCATTGTTTTATGGGAGATTGGATCATATACCCTCCCTTTAGTTGGGAAATTGAGGATTTATCCTCCACATCTCAATGACACATGGGGTCATCATAACTCACTGACACGTGGGCCAGGAGGGTAAATCCTCAATTTTCATCTAAATGGAGGGTATATGATCAATTGCCAGTTGTTTTATTGTTGTGTTTTAGGTGAACATTGAAGACGATATGCATGGTTGAAAGTAGAACATGAATTGTTGCACTTTGTAGTTTTTCACTCCACCTAACAATTTACCATTTATGGTCATGAACCAATTAGTAACTTCCATTGTAATAATTAGATAACTTAGAGCAACTCCAGCAGTACTACTCAAAACAGGGCCCCTACTTTTCATTTGAGAGCTCCCCCTACTTTTGAGGGCCCTGTTTTTTTACATCTGCTCCAACAGCACTTCTCAAATTTAAGCCCTCAAATCCATTCCACTGCAACTGACACATGGGACCCACTCCTCATTCTGTCCCTCTCCCTCAGTCCAACTCCAACGCACCGCGTCGCCGCCGACTGGGCCGCCCCGAACGGCGCCGCCGTAGCCGCCTCCACGCGCCATCTGGCGTCGCCTCGGCTGCCCGCATGAGCCGTGCGCCGCCTCCCGGTTCACCACCGGCCTCGGCTGCCCGCATGCGCCGTGCGCCGCCTCCTCGCCCGCCGCCGAACCGGCTCCGGCCACAGGCCGTGCTCGCCCCGACCGCGCGGGACCGCCGGCCGCCGCTGCCGCCTGGCAGCTCGCCCCTCCCTTCCCATCGCGACGACGGCCGCGACGGCCACGACCACGAGCTGCTCCCGCTGAATCCTCGCCTCACTCCCCGCTTTCTGCTCGCCGGCTACCTCCTCCTCCTCTCCGCCCGGCTGCGCCCTCCGCCCCCGCCGCATCCGCCCCACTGCTGCCGCCGGCGAGTGGCCGCCCACATCTTGGACACGATTCTTGGCGATTGGAGGCGCGGGTATCGAATCTTGCAGTGGAGGGGGCGGAGGCGCCGGTGGAGGGGGCGGAGGCGCCGGGGAAGGGGAAGGGGGCGGTGGGGAAGGCGGGGAGTCGGGGGCGGAGGCGGCGGTGGAGGGGGCGGAGGCGCCGGGGAAGGGGACGGCGGGGGAGGGGCGGAGGCGGCGGTGGAGGGGGCGGAGGCGCCGGGGAAGGGGAAGGGGGCGGCGGGGGAGGCGGGGACGGCAGGGGAGGGCGCGGCGGCGGGGGAAGAAGCAAGGAGGGAAGCGACTGGCGGAGTGGGAGGGAGGAGGACGGGCGGAGGCGGGGATTTTTCACCGAGGCGGGAAAAAACAGAAGAATGAGAGCCAGAGTAGGGGGCCCCTGGGAATGAGGGCTGAAGGGGGGATTTGAGGGGCTCCTCAAATTTGAGGGCTCTAGTAGGGGCCCTGCTGGACCTCTATTTTTACCTCAAGCCCTCAAATATGAGGTTTGAGGGGTCAAGTAGGGGCCCTGCTGGAGTTGCTCTTATGGATTCATTTAGTCTTCATAGTTCATAATATTGCTACTTGATGCTTTACTTAATTTAAACTTGTTTATAATTCATCTTTGTTTTTGTTGGTTCATGTTAAGTTTAGTTTATGGTTTATAGTGTTGCTAAAATTTACGTTTAATGTTTTGTTGAATGTTTATTCTTAAAGGCTAGTTATTGGTAATACTTATTTATTGGTTAAAATTGGTAGAGATACTATTTGTAGGTGATATCCTGGGTTTTTATTAAACTGGGTGTCACAATATGTCAAGAGAAATTGCACCTCAAATGCTAATACGACAGACCTGATCTTAATTGTTGTGCATGCAAATGATTGAGCGATTTTCATGATGACGACAACCTAGGTATAGATTAGTGTGATTTACCTTAATACTTTCTGCTATCAGTAAGTACGAAGGCTTATGTTTAAAGTTATCTCCGGTAGTGTTACATGTTATATTAGTATTGCCCTGTTAAATTAATAGCTAAACTTGGTGTTCGCTGTTAAATTAATAGCTAACCTTGGTGTTTGCGGATTCTCCTTAGTGTGGGCTTTTCCTGTTAAATAAGGTTGCCCTGTTTTTCATCTCAGCTTAGTGAAGCAGCAGCATGCCAGCGTACCACTTTCGGTTTTGCTTGGTAATTACGACAATGTTAGTCTAATTTGTCTAATTTGTGTTGCAGTGCTCTGTCGCAAAATATTTGTCTATGCAGATTAGTCTCTTCTTACAACTTTAATTCAGCTGTGTCCAAACTTAGAGAAGACAGCTTCAGTATACGCAAAGCCAGGCTGTACGGCAGCACACCCGTTGGATGGCCTAGTGCAAGTGCTTGTACAAACAAACCGAATACTGATAAACTGTTTCAAAAAGATGAATTAAAAAACTATCCCTTTTATTTGTTCGAAAAAGCTGTATTGCTCAGCAAAGAAGTCACCTGATGACCTCGCGTATAAATCTCATGACCTCATGCATAAATATTTCAGCGATGCAGTTGCATTCTGATCATATTCCAAATCTACCAAACTAATTGGGCTATCACCTCTTTCCTGAAATTCATGCTCAAATTAACTTTCTGTGCTATAAAGCACCACAATAATATGTCCTATAATTTTGCAAAGTTACCATGCTATCTTCTCTGATATTGAATAAGGCTACTGTCAGCGAATGCTTCATTATGCATCCCCTAATCCTGCTGCACTAAATATCATTGCGTACTGCAGTTCTCTGCAAGCTAACTTTACATCATTTCAGCCTTTCATGCATACCTCCATCAACTCATTGACACTCTCCCTGTTAATGTCGTTTCATCTTACAGTGATCTTTGCTTTACACATTTTTACATAGTTCCAAATCAGAGTTTTTTCTTTTATTTTACGATGGCCATCAAAGTTCCTTGAATAGTATGTTGCTTGCTAACCACCAATAATAATAATTTTGTCTAGCATGCAGTCACAAGATCTAATAACAAGATAGTACCAAGTGTTCTGGCAGCAACGCACGGGTAATCATCTAGTTTCATGGATAGTGCGTCTCCCTTCCCTTGTATGAAGAGAAGCCTTTATCGAGGGAAGTAACTATAAAACAAGATGCAACTACGATAACCACTGGCATTTATCGATCATAAAATCTTCTTCCTCAAAACAAAACCATAAAACCTCGTCGAATCTAAGCGAAGTACGACGACGAGGACGACGTGTCACGGAGAACCTGCACGAGTAAGGAGAACAAAACTGTGAGATATATCATCAACTTGTGCGGCTATTACAAGTTATGAGCTTGCCTCCAACTGGTCTTCTGTGAATGCGTCCTTCTGGATGCTCCAAGTGTCGGCATGTGTCCTCTTAAACTCAGCAACAGCTTTTGTGACAGTAGATCTTATGGGAGAAGGCTCGCGAATGAAGCGGGCAAGTAGCGTTACATGACCAGGAAGCCAGCTGCAGAGACCAGGGTAAAGGCCACAAGCCCCGTTAAGAAAATATCCTGTATTTGCATGGAAGTATGGAATAATCGAACTACAGGACGGTCGCTAGCGTAAAACCTAAGAGATCAACTGCGAACATGGCAACATACTTGTCAAGGAGTGTCAGCTGCTATTTACCATGCAACAAAAGGTAAAAGTAACAAGAATACCTTGGCATGTCGTATGGGACTGAAAGCACCGAAGCCGTCAAAGCAAGTACTGCACCATGGATGGTAGCAACAGAGTGACCTGACTTTGAAGTTCTACAAAGTGCAAAAATCAACGGGTTAACAATCAGTAACATGAAAAGACTCCATGTTAACATCAGAACCAGCAGAAAACACCTATGTGTATCAAGGATACGTTGGGCTTGTGCATATGATCGATCACGGAAATCCTTCGATAGATCTTTATCTATACCCTTCATTAGGCTTGCAAGAACACCAGCAGCGTGCTCCCTAACCTGAATATGTAACAGAAAAATTCATACAATTGACCACAGATGTCTTCACTTATAAGAGCTTTAGTGACAAAAGTACTTGCATATGTATGCCCTGTGCCAAGGCAAAGGCTGAAAGTAGAAATCTAGATATAGTTTATTTTTCATCTCACGTGTACAGATTGTACACAAAAGGGGAAAAGAAAATGTTCACTGAAAACAGGCCAAATAATCATATAGACTTGCCTCAACTTGGTTATCCACAAGTAACTTCTCAATTGTTTGCCAAATTTGTGATTTCTCTGAGCCAGAAAGAATGAATGTGTGCCTGTGACAAAGTTAATTTAGTGAATTAACTTCCCATCAGCTCAAAGATCACTGGGACAATCACAAAGCCACATGACTGACTAAAGAAACATTATCCTGTAAAAAACTAGACAAAAACTATTGATCTGTAAATACAAGAGAAAATATGTTTATATCGCCCTTAATGAGAATACTCAACATAGGTAATAATAACACCTCAAGTCATGGCACGCTACTACAAAAAAAAGTCAATGTGGTATTTGTTTGTAGCATTGACCTAGATTTTGGCATTGACGGAGTACTATTAAGCTACAACTTTCACACTGGACATGAAACTAGGGAAGAACAATATTGTGTACACTGGCAACCAAAGGAAAGGACTTGAACCTGTATGTAAAGGTCCTGAGATACGATAACAGTGCAGATCTGGTCCGCCAGTTAGGATTACTGACTGAAGAAAGGATAGCCAAAATAGCAGTTTCAAGAAAAGGACGCCGTAAAATCCTCCACTTCAGCAACTCAAAAGCTGACTTTGCAAGCAAGGACAAATCTTTATTTGATGTTTCCTGCAAATACAAAATAGGCAGTCAAAAGTGTTAGAATACATTTATTAATTCTAACAAAAGCACCCATCTCTGCAAGAAAGACCACCCAAAGTTTCTGAAGTCTGAACATTTGTCTTTCGGGCAAAAAAAATCTCAAACTTTAACAAAGTTTAGTAGCCAGAACAGTGTTCGGATTACCGGCGGTTACCGGCCGGTAACCGCCGGTAACCGGAATTCCCGGCGGCGAGCGGGATGAAAAAACCGGCCGGGATGCAAATTTGAAAATTTTGAATTTGTAGATGTTAGAATGGGTTCCAGGGGGCATTGTAGCTATATTGGATGGTTAAGCATATGTTTAGGAACATGTTGGGCCCATGGGCATGAGACTTTTGTCTATTGCATCATTTGCATGTGAAGAAAGTACTCTGCATGTGAGGGGAGAGCAGCAGCAGTGAGAACATTGGGTCTCTGCATTATTGAGTCTCTGCAGCAGGAAATCCCAAAGAGAGGAGAGAGAGCAGCAGCAGCAGCAACCAGTAGCAGCCAGCAGCAGCGGCAGCGGCAGATCAGCAGCCAGCAGCAGCAGCCAGCGGCAGAGCAGCAGCAGCAGCGGCAGCAGCCAGCAGCAGCAGCGGTTTTCCGGTTTTCTCACCGGTAAAACCGGTAACCGGGCCGGTTACCGGTCTCCTCCCGCCCCGCCAAAAAAATCCGTTTGCCGAATTTCAACCGGTTTAAAACCGGGATTTCCGGTAACCGGGCGGTTACCGGTACCGCCCGGCGGCCGGGATTCGTCCCGGTACCGGTTTTTTGATCCTTGAGCCAAAATCAACTTCAGTTACCATTGAACTATGGTGAGAATACCATGACCTATTAATACAAGAGATCACATAGCTTAGAAAGAAATTTCACTTTTCAGATGCCTTTATCAAGAAAATGAAAAGAGAAATTTCTTCACTTTCAGCATTAGAGAAATAATAATCTCAAGAATCTGTGAAAAAAACAAGTGAGCAAGCGAAAATCCCTTTCATTTAAGAAAGGGTTATGTCACCATGGCAAAATTACCAGATTGTATACCTGTAATGATAGAACAGGGTATATGAGCCCAATAATGACATCTAGTAGAACAGAAGATCTCCCAGACTTCAGAGATGCGATCATGAAATGAAAAATCTGCAAAAGAAACCAAAAAAGCCATAAGGCTGAAATGAAGCAAATGATAGTACACTTTTCAACTTGGAGAAAGACATAAAATAAGCACCGTTTCCATTCTTTTAGAGTCAGCCTCCTCTTTATTATTCAATACATATTCAGTAGCCGAATCTGATGTAGACTCCAGTTGCTTAGATTGAATATTGTTTTGTATATTCGCAGATAATTCAGTAGCTCCATCTGTCAAACGTTTAGACCAATATTCATTTCCTGTTTGTTCAGTCATGCTTACATCCCCACAAACTTCTCCTGGTGAACATGCAGGTCCAAATGACCCAGATAGTCTCATATTTGAGCATGCAACACACATAGCCACACCGATTGCTTCTCTTACCTGAACTCAATGAAAATGGCAAAATGAATTAGACTTAATTTTGTTCCAAGACAATTAATATTTCTTTACAAATATGGGTTCAATCTCTTATTGGTAACTTGCCAAACCAGCGAGAACTAGGACAAGGTAAACTCAGCCAATTTTACTTAGGCGTGTTTGGCAAGTTTACGGTGGGAGTAGGAATGGGAGTTTGATTCTGCCATATCCTTTGCCAGAGAGCTTGATTCTGAAAAGTGTGGTGGATTAGACTTTTTTTTTATTTTTTTGGTGATTGCTTGTTCTATCCATAAAGAAGTATTGTAATTCTTCCTTTTCTTCTTTCTTTTTGGCCTCTTTTTAGATGGAAGTTTGGGAATTTCTTGGAATGTAATAGTATGCCAACTTTTTTATTTACCAAAAAGGGAAAAATAGGAAGAACAGGTGTTCTTTGTCTTCTTTATAGCTTCAGCTGTCGAGTTGGTTTGAATATGAATTGAAATGTCAGGATAGGGAAGAAAAACCTAACATATCTAAAATATTGGGTCTTTTTCATCTATGTTTGTATTTTGTATCACCTATATATTTTACATTTTGGAAATTTTCGAATTGATGCATAAGTTGTGCATCTTGCAATTAATACAAAATATGTATACAATTTTGGATGGATTTATACTTGTGCCAATACTCAAAACTAATTTATTCACAGAATTCGACATGTAAAAGGAGTTTTGTCGTATCCTCCGGGGGCCCGAAGCGTAGTGTGTACACATCTGACAAGTATGCCGGTCAGCCACCAGAAGATAGTTTAAGCCTTAACATAAGCTGATCCAGTTTATAGGAACTGTTGTA
Source organism: Dendrocalamus latiflorus (assembly GCA_017311315.1). Taxonomy (NCBI): domain Eukaryota; kingdom Viridiplantae; phylum Streptophyta; class Magnoliopsida; order Poales; family Poaceae; genus Dendrocalamus; species Dendrocalamus latiflorus. Next base: position 23,923,216 of record CM029660.1, read on the forward strand.
GGGGTGACCCCCACCTAAGCCCAGCAGGCCTGTTGGAGGAATGTAAGACCCAAAATGGGACATGTGTAATAACATGAGTGCCCCTGAGGTGAACATTCGGATGTAAGGGTATAATTGTAAAAGCAGTCCCCATATGGATATATATATATACAACACAGGCCATGGGGAAAACCCTAAGCCATTGCTCACCTAACTCTCCACTACCATACTCTTTCTCTCTGTTTGGTCTGTAACCACAACAGGAACCTAAGCCAGAACATAGTATAAGCCTGACCCAGTTATAGGAACTGAGGATCAACTAACCTACTTAACAACAATATACATACCATCGACACAGTGAGACCCTAAATCCTAGTGATTAGTGAAGGGCACTGAAATGTGCAGGCATACTTTGCAACAGTCAAAAAGTCCTTCCAGGACAAAAGGAAAGCAATTTTGCTAGATAAGTCAAGGAAATGTTCTTCAAGTGTGACTGTAATATCAACTCAAATTAAGAAAATGAAATAAAAAGAAAGGGCAACTCAAAGGTACCCCTACACTGGAGTGATTTAACATTACCTGTGCAGATGAGTGACTCATGTTGTCAAGCAGTTCATCAAGAATTTTAACATGGTATTGCTCCTCTGCTAGGGACATTTTAGGTGGAGAAATTTCTATTAGAGCAACAGACAGAAAAGAATATCTCTTGGCAAGTACGCTAGTTGCCATGGATTGAGGAACTGGTGTACATAAGCAATCTAATACTTTCTGCCTGAAAACAGGTGCACGTGTTCCAGATCTTCCCTTCCCAGTAACAGCATACCGAATGCAAGCTGCCCATTCAGGAACTGATTCCACAGATGGAGCTAACACAATCTTCTGCAATTGAAGCATCAACCAGTTGTTCCCAGACTCCAAAATCCCAGTGACATCAGAGTGAAGCATCCCTGCCATGGCTTCAGCTGCCACACATTGTCTTGATCTTTCTTTTGAACTCAAAAATTCTTCCAGTGCAGTCTGAAGTGAAGACATTACTGGCATTCCGCATTGCTGTATAAGCCTTTTAAATATCCTAGCAAAGCTGGAATAGAACGTGTTACCGCCCACTAAAGAAATCCAACTAGGAGTACGTGGCCACGAGGCAGAGAAATCAAAATAGAAGTAAGTGATTGCTTTGTCAGATCCGCTTTGAAAAGATGAAGCTCCATAACTTGCTTTTGATGAACCATCATTATCGGAAATAATATGGACATGAGATAGACTGTTTAGTGTCTCATTCATGAATCCTTCCTCCCGGATTATCTCATTCAAAATTTTTCCTGTGGACAAAATGTCACATTCTTCGGGGTGAACTAATGATTGTTGTGAATCTTGCACAGATGCTTTATGAGGTGATCCTTGTAATAGCGTGTTCAGAGCAGATATTGCAAGCATTCTTGAGTGGGGGAGTTGACTCTTCAAATTCCTTAAGAAATGACCTAACATAAAACAGTGATTTTAAACAATGAAGCTCATGAACGAAATATAGAAGTTGGTCTTTCAGTAATATGAAGATGGGAAATATGACAATGAAATACATGTTCCATATTACAAATAAGAAGAAACTACCAAAGAGAGCCAGCTATCTATACCAGCAGTTTTTGCCAGGATTTGTGAATATATGTCAGATTCACTTCTAGATGCCAAAATTAGCAATAGAAGTACTCTATTGGCCATCAAATTGTACCTGAAAATACACAACTTACAAGTTTTAGTATAGATTTATGTAAATGGCTGCAAGATAGTTAATTCTATTCTGAAAGTTACGGTTGAGAATAAATTATTAAAAGGGAAAAGGAATAGTAGATTTTGGGGTCATTGTCACTGTAGAATTGCTACATATGGACTGCTTCTAAGGACAAATCAGCACAGAAGATAGCTTCAGATGAACAGAGTTTTTCTCTCACAAATTTTAACCAAAATTTGTATTGGTTATTTATTACATTTCCGTACAATTCAGATTCCTCCCGTTCCACCAAGACAAATGTCAACCCTCGCCTCTTTAAGGCGTCTGCCATCACACATCACGTTGTCAACAAGAAGCAAATATTGTGCTCAAGTAGCCAGCTGCATCTATTTGTTTGAAGATAGAAACTGACATCTCAGGGTACATATACCACTTTTTCCCTGCATCCTGCATGCTCTTGTTGTGAGGCACTCAAAATTATAGTATTATTTCAGCAATGCAGTGTGACTAGGAAGCAACACTTTGGACCAACACGTTACCAGATCCACAATCTTTGCCAGAACAGAAATACTCAGTTTTGAGGTCAACAAAAACATGATCATTTCCAACAGGCAAGCCATCTTGGCACTGACCAGTTTCCAGTACAGTTCACACTACTTTGGTTATCGTACCACACTGCACAGGGGTCATTTAAATGTTTCAATTGAAGCCCTCTGTCACTAGTCATTAGCAATCAACAATATGTCATTTGCTTACAACTTTTTTCATGGCACTGCCATATCATGTGGACAAAAAATTAAAAAGAAAAGTAAAAAAAGGTAAATAAAAAACCGCCTATATTTTTGGTTTTCAATTAAAACCATATATATTTCGTCAGCTGATTCAATTCTTCTTTTTTTATTCATGCCATATGCCTTACTTTGTAAGTGTTATTATTAAATGGCACGAGATGGATTTCATTCAAAATAAATTGGTAGGAAAGCAAATTTAATACTATTGAAAGGGGGATTTATGGAGATGAGGTCGCAGGGGTTGGGAGCATGGTGAATTAATAACCAATGGGTAAACACCATATGGCAACGTATAGAACTAGGTGCAGAAATTATGTATAACAGAAAAAAAAAGAGTAGAGAACTGTTGCAAATAGAGAGGTAATATATGGTTCAACATATTTATATCAGAAGACAGAAATCTTAATTATTTTCAAGGTTATAAAAATAAATGTACCATATGTCACTATAGATGTGTCAATTTTTGTGGGGATATACTACTTGCTCACCTCCAATGTAGACTGTGAGTCTCAAAGCCCAAAGCATTAATTTTAGAAAATAAACTGAGAAATCCAGGCTTGTCAGCTTGACTTTCAGAATGCCTGAAGAAACTCCTTGATATTCCAGAGAAACGTATGTTGTACTTCACAAAGAGCTGTAAACATCATATACAGAATATTTCAGTGGCAAATATTCTCTTTTGATTTTCTTCAGACTTTATTATTGAACTGTACCTCAGTAATAGCTTTCTGACACTTCAGTGATTCATGCTGAGAGCTGCAGGGAAACAAAGGATTAGAGTTAGTACATACAAATCATCGAGTTCCTGTTTCAACAAAAACATATTGCAGCCTTTTCTAGTTTTCTTTCCCCTGTTTGTCGAATGCTGATTATTCGTATACTTTTGTGTGTAACATACAATGAAACATGTTGATAGTTCTGAACTGCTAGAAATGATAGGAAAAACCTAGAGTGTTTGCCTATTACCTTTCCAAAATTCCCATGATAAATGAAGAGAGGGAAACAGAATCCTACATTGAACAATGATGTTAATATTATCAACGTTATTGAGATAATTCTAAAGTATAAAATTGTGAAATATACATACAGTTGTCAAGTGTCTCAAAACAGTCTGTGATGCAAGAATGCTACAAGAACCAAGCACCACATGTTCAGGGGCTTTTGAGTCGCGCAAATTCTCAGTCAGGGTAAGAACACAATTAGAAATTAGAGAAGGCCAACGCTTCAGCAATTTTGTCAGCGTTCTTCCAGCATACCTGGATTAAAGAAGAATGCAGAAAACTGGAAACATCATAACAAAGTAAAGGAAGTCATTGCTGGCACAACCACATGATCCTTTGATCAAGACTTCATTTATGCAATGAGGTCACACGATCAATACCAGCCCAATGAAGACAACTATAAACAAAATAATATGTAGAATTGTGCGCTGTTCATATTCCAAAATACAAAGAAAATGAAGGTACACTAGTCAGAATGTATATAATCGTTTCTCAAATTCATATGTATTGCAAATTTTGATAGCAATATTCAATGAAATGCATACTAAAGGCTAAACGTAATTTGCAGTTATATGGTCATACATAAATACATAACCGAGCATGAAAGAGCGCGCTTGAAAGAGAGACACCCCCGCGCGCACGCACACACACACACATAGAGGGAGAGAGAACTTACGAGCGAACGGTTTCATAGTTGTGTAGTGAGAGATCTAGCAGATCATTCATCAAATTAACCATGAGGCTAGATGGAGATACATCGGCATTTGTACGGTATCTGTGATATGATGATTGTGAACATCTCCACGTATTATGCAAGTGTGCTTTATCGACAAGCGCCCATCTAGGTCTAATGGAAACAAAAATTGAATTTCAGTCACAATCCATGCAGTGGAATCAGACTCAACAAAATAGGACAGACCTCTTTTTTCCTTGAGCATGAAATGGAACAATAAAGTTGCATGGAGGCTCAATTATGGCAGCAGACTCTAATCTCCAAGCTTGAACATGACTTGACCATTCTTCATATTCCAAGCTACCTACAGTAGTACAATGTCATTAAACCGGCAAAGGTACTCCTCAGCGTGAGTTTCTGAGCCTAGCTACCATACCATAGTTTACCAAAGCATCAATGACGCGTACAACAAGTGCTAGGAGAATACTATCATCAGTTCTTTCCTTTAATAAGTACCTGTTGAAAGAAATGCAAATGGTAAGACTAAATAAACTTGCAAATGGTGAGACTAAAAAAGTAGGAAAGATTATTCAGTAAAATTGGATGTACTAAAAATAAATGTTGACCTGCAAGCTTCGTGCACAACTTCTGCAGCCTTTTCACGCATTTCTGAGCTGCCAACGGTACTACCAGCAGATCCTGCAATAAAGAAAATGGCTTCCACTTTCTCCGACCTTCCATCTTTATATGATGGGCGCATTTCAGGCAAGCACGACATTACACCCTGCAATGCAGAATGAATGCGTAATAGAGTAACTTTTAGGTGCTCCTTCTCATCTCCTGTTAAAAGAGAAAACAAAACAAGTAAATACCAAGGAGCCACTTACAGAAAGCGGATTAAATCAATAAAATAAGCAAACAATTTAATTATCAACATAGGTTGTTGCAATCAGCTTCCAATGAAGACATATTAGCATACAGACTGCAACGTACTTGAACATACAATACAGCGTTTTTTAGTACCATCTACATGCACAAACAAACAAATGGCCAGAACTAGCATATATACCTGTCTCAGAATGAACTTTCGTCTGACAAATAGCCAAAAGATCTTCCAAAGCAGACTGAAAATGAAATTCTAACAGATCATTTGCAAAAGATAGTTCATCTTCACTGGGATCATGCCACTGTGGACGGAAATTAAGCATTTCAACCTCCCTGTCCTGATGAGCTTTTGAACAACCCCATGGCTCAATAATATTAGCAATAGGCTGACAAGAGAATGGCCTACAAAAAAGGCGGGATTGTTTATTGGATAATATTTTAAAGATCAAATGAAGAAACGAGCAAGGTATTACATAATCTAAACATACTGGTACTGATCTATTGGATAATACGAAACCAGGTTTCCTAACAGAGAGCGAAGGAGATGATCACCAGCTCCATTGACCTAGTCATTCCAAAGGATAAGGAAATTCATCATTTCAAAGTGTAATATACAACGTGATACTCCGTACAAATGTATGAAAAGACAAAGGAAATATAAACCTTCCATGAAGGGGCCTGGAATGCAGACGTTATTATGTGCTTTAATTCTTCTCTATAGTTAAGTAAGACGGGACCAGCATAACTGATGGCTATAGCCAAAACCCTCAGATAGTAATCCAATGCTGTTTCCAGAGCATGAGAAAGTGTAGCCTGCATGTGCATCCAACGCAAATTGTGTACAACACGTGTAACAGCTCAAGCAATAAACATTTTTTAAGTTGTGAACAGACCTTAATAGTTGTTTTGTTAGGAACTTCTCTTCCAACATAACCTGTTGTTGGAGTGCCCTCGAAGGAGGACATGATAGTCATTAAGATAGGCTTTATAAGGTAGACTGAAGCCTCCTCAGGATACGAATGAACGCAGGCACAACAAAGAAGTCCAACCTCTGAAGTGGCACCAGGAAGGATATTTGCATTAACAAACTTAGCAATTTTCTTCAGGGACTGCCAATTGGAAAAGGGAAACATGTGCATGACAGGAAATTCGCATGTTTAAGGACAAGGAAGTGGAGCAACATTTAACTAAAATACAATACCTGATTAAATAAGGGTTTTGATAACTTCCCCAGAAGAATTTCTAGCATGCAAAAATAGTATGGGCTGTCCTCAACAAGAAAAGTTCCCGACATGATTGAGGTTTGGTAACCCTCATTACTGCCCCATCCAAATGAAAAAAAAAATCCCATCTGTTATGTTCTGAAAAATATTTCAGTAGTAACAATAACTCAGGATTTTAGCAATCACAGCTTACATGGGACTACTTGATTCCAAATTCTGAAGCACAGAAAGCAGCCGACAAAAGAATTCATCTAGCCAGTTTGATAGAGAGGTAGTTTGGAGGAAAGAAGGCACATCGTCACTAACACCAACTGTAGCTAGCTATAAAAACCAAAGGATGGTTAGCACATAACATAACTCCATTCTATAAAACCAGTATTGCAACAAAAAAAAAGGTTAAAAAATAGACACACTTACATTCGAAAATATGGAACCAATTAACTGCATCGTAGCTATAGTTTTGGGTGGATCATTGGCATCCATACCAAGTAATGCATTTGAAAGGGAAGTGACAATAAGATCATTTAATGTATCAACGGTGCTAGTATCATCAGAGTGAGATGAACATAAAGAACCTAGAAGAAGTGCACGTCCAGAAAATGCAACAGATGTGACAGCATTCTTTAATTGGTGGGTAGCAGTAGTCTGTCAGAAAAATTAAAACAGTTAGCTTGCTTTCAAGTACAAAGTATGTGCTTGAAAAGAGTGCACTAATTGAAAACTACACAGATTGTAGGGCTCTCGTAAGTGGTAACGGCACCAAATCTCTGCAAAAAAAATAATAACAAGGATACTGCATAGATATTATTAAACTTACTGTCTCTAAGGCTAGTTGGAAGTTTGTTGCGACAAACGGAAGCACAAGGGATGGCTCAACATAAGACAGGATTGAAGTTGCAATGGAAACTGTTTCAGCAAGAGAATCATCCTTGCTATACTGACCACGATCCAGTAATTTCAGGATTACTTTGACAAAAGCAGCTCTCTCTTCCTTTCCCAGACAAAACTGATCGTTTTTTTCATCCATTGTGTCACTATGGTGCAAATATTATATAAAAGATGAAAATGCAGTCAATTAAATGAAGATCTTTTAAGCTGCATGCGCAAGTCAAGATTGATTGCTTACAATTGTTCAAGTTGAAGGCGTCTTTTAAAGTAAACAACAAGATACCGCAGAAACCGCTCCAATGAGTAGGTCCAACGACCCCCATTTGATGGATGATAGAACCTAAAAGCCAAAAAGATTCAAGTTAAAACAAAATAAAGAACCAGTGAAACAAGCAAAAAGAAGTCCAAAGGTCAGAAGGCAGACTGTTCCAGAAAATTTATGAGCTTCTCAAAATGCTCCAGTGCCAGACTTCTAGGTTTCAAAAGGTATACCTGCAAAAGAAAATTAAAAAAAAGGTGTGACTCCTTTCTTCCTTCAGTTGAACAATGTAACAAGGTGTAATGTTTACAAAGTAACATAAATATAGCATCTCTATGTTTCCTTTGCCAAGTCTGTTTCATATGAGCATACAGGACAGTAACAATTTTATCATCGGAAAATACAAGACATTTTACTTGCATATTTTATTCTCATATCAAGGCATCAAAGATTCAGAGGATAAAGCGTATAAGTATCTTCTGTAAGCCTGTCAGATGAAGAATAAATAAAAGCTGAAAGGGTATGCATAACTTACAATGGACTTTGCAATTGCCATTGAAGGTGTTCTGGTCTTACTGGAAAATAAAAATCTTGTGCTCCTAGGCACCTCAAGTGGAAAGGGGTATGATCCATTCCCACTTGATATAGGAACCTAGCCACAAAGAAAGAAAGAAATCAACAAATTTGCAAGAAAATATTCAATCAAGCCAACTTTTTGCATGGATTTACCATAATGGTACTTTAAATCTGTCGGTTGAATAACATAAGATGTGCTTTTCTGATGCATAGATGGTATAAAAATTATTTAGTATTTACAATAACAAATCCACATGCAGATAGGTTTTATTATTAATTAGGTTTGACATATATCAATGACACTGTAGGAATGCCAGCTAGCTTCATTCGAGTTGGCAAATTTGATGAGATCGAAGAAAGCATTATATTCGCCTCAATGTTCCAAATAACACAGTACAGTGCTGCTGTAGTGGAAAGTGCGGTTGGTATTACATTGTAGTTGCTTACCTGCTGTAGTACCCCCATGCAGTGCTCTGCTATACCAGAGCTGAGGCAAGAACATTTCAAATTTGAAAGGTGCTTCTATGCTTTTCTCAACAGTGATTTGCATAATTTTTAAAGCACAATTGATGGTGAATAGATGTTACTTACGTTTTCATATACTTTAATAGTAGTTTTACTCTTGTTAGAGAGGAAAATATATGATCACTTCTCTTCAAATTTCTATTTGTTCATTTACTGCACCTCTTTTTTTTGGAGGTTTTACTTTAAGATTACATAACTTTGTATTTTTTTTGCAAACATGGCCGAGCATGTTGCATTGTCTATATCGCCAATATACACTATAGAAACACTCTTACCACTATGATTCCATTACCTCGCTTTAAAACCTTGATCCACCTTCATGTAAGAGTGAAAAAGTTGGAAATCTAACATGCAAATTTCAAAAAACAAGAAGGTAATAACTGCTTCATTTTTAAATGTACAAATATTCCGATTCTTAAGAGAACTTGAGCGATAGAAAATACAGTTATGGAGGAAGATATGTAAGATTAAATGCAAAACGCTTCAACAGCTAGTGTCTACCTTTCATCAATCACCTAAGCTTACTACCTAAAAATTCAAGCTGAAAGGGTCAACATACCTCAAACATGTTCAAGTATCTCGTAAACAACAACGGCAGAAAATTCTCCCAGTCAACTGATATGGAATTTTTTATACAACGTGCTATGATGGAAGCCCATTGGATATCCCAGAAGTTACAATTTGTGACGGAATCCCATATGTCAAGACATTGTGCAATCCAATCACTACAAACCAGTGCCAAAATTAGTTGAAAGAATAATATATGAGAATGTTCAGCCACAGAAGGGAGAGGGGAGCTTATCGATCGAATATATGCTCATTTCAATTACGTCGTGAAATGATCCTGATTCCTTGAGTTTGCAGGAAGAAACAGCCTAAGAAATCCAACACCTTCAAATGCTGAGTTATGCCATGGATTTTCCAGCAAGAGCCTGTAGTTCCAATACGATATCAGGTAAGGCACTTCAAATTCAATGTTGGCAGCACATTGTCAAGCATAAATTTCTAGTTATGGTGATAAAAAAAATTGTTGTAGGTGTGAAACTCAAACATAAGTGAGGGGGCGGACGTCAGCTGTCTTACAGGCCATCGCCCACGAGTAAAAATGACGGGGATTTATACAGGTTCGGGGGGTCCGAAAGGACCACCCTACTCCTGTCGGTGAGCCCACCGAGGGTTATCTCCGAGGAGGGAGCCCCTGTGGGCTCACTAGTTTGAATATAATTCTTTATTGCTCATGAGAGCTCAAGAGAGCCCCCCTCCACAAATGATGGATACATTGGGTATTTATAAGCTCTTGGGCATGTACAAATGACCGAAATACCCCTTAGGATTTCTCGATCTGTAGGTAGGTGTCTTCTGTAGAGTGGGCTCTGTTAGTGGAGGAATAAATTACTCCTCCAACACTAGCCCCCTGCCCCTTGACACTGGAGTGAGCGTCCGAAGGGGTAGCTTGGAGTTGTTTTGCTTGCCATGCTGTGATGGATGCCTGGCGAAGATTGACGAACCTCTTTTCTCATAATCTAAGCGCTGAATTTTGCCTCATAATCTTTCAGCCTCAGCCAATGGCCTATCACCTGGGCGTGCGGCCTTCTGACCACTGGGTCTCAAGCAGGAAAACATGAATTGGCCATGGGCTATCAAAAAGCCTTAAGCCAAGTCCTTCGGCCCAGCAGTGCCTTTGCCCACTAAGGTTTCCCCCCGGCCGGGTCACTCAATGCCTGAGGAGATAAAAAGCGGACAAGGCACTCGGGCTAGCCCCCATCTTCTCTATGCCCGCTGCCACAAGACTGGGATGGAGAGAGCTAAGAAATTGAGCAGTCGCCGGTCGATTGGTTTGGTGTTGAGGCAAGAGTCCGGTGAGGTCGGCATTCAAACGAGCCAGAATAGATCAGGCATTGCTTCAATCCCCGACGAGAAGGGAGACACATGCAGGGCCAGCATGGCTTAAAAGGGGACCGGCGACGAGCTTAGTTGAGATGAGTCCACGACAACCGGCTTCACGATTCCTTCCCTTTTCTTCTTCCTCCCCGCCCTTTGCTGTTGGCTACGCAGTATATGGATAGCGTGCTAGCAGCTGGGCAGACGGGCACCGAAGCACTTGGCCACTGGGCACAGTTTTCCGAGATGCATAGCCTTCGGCGCCGACGCCAGGCACCAACACACTTGCAGAGGCATCGACTGGAGTCCTAGGGTGTCCCCCGTCGAGCTTGTTGAGGTTGCCAAAGGACTAGCCTACTGGCCCATGTGGCTCTTGGCGCTGGTGCCAAGGCGTCTGCGGACGGCGTCGGGATGCAGGCAAGCTCACCAGGGTGCGCCATGGACCAAGCTTGTCCAAGCGCATTGCCTTCTACGCTGATGTGCCAGCATGTCGACTGGAGTGACGAGGCATCGATGGTCAGATTCGCCATGGTGCGCCAAAGGGCCAAGCTACCATGGCGCATGGCCTTCAGTGCTGGTGCCAGGACGTCGACGAGCAGTGCCGGGGTGCGGACCAGCCTACCGGGGCACCGGCATCCCTGCCAGGGCATGGGCTAAAGTGTTGAAGTGTCTACGACTGAGTCCGCCGGTGCTTACCAAAAACAGGCAGAGGTCGCCTTGGCTTCTATTGAAGCTTTGTCTTGCCATGGTGCTTCGTCAAGGTGTTGTCTAGAGTTTTCGGGCTGCTGGCTTTGTCTTGCCATGGTGCCCGAGGGTGGTTGCCAGGGTGCCCAAGGGTTGTTGCCAGGGCTTTGGCTTGGTTCTGCCAGGGAGTTTGAGGACCGCTGCCAGGGCCCCCAAGAATGGCTGCCAGGGCGCCCAACAATGCCTGCTAGGGTGCTCGAGCATGCTACCAGGGCATCCAAGACTGCTGTTAGGGCGTTTGAGGACCGCTGCCAGGTCGCTAGCGAGTTTTGCCAGGGCGCTGGCGAAGGGTGCAGAGGCGCAAGGCACTAGAGGGTGTTCACCTCCCCTCCTGCAGGTGCAAGGCGCTGGGGGGATTTTGCCAGGGCGCTGGAGCCAGGGGCCCGAGCGTAGGCGCAAGGCGTTGAGTGCCGCCTCCTTTCCGCGGGTGCAGGGCGCTGCAGAAAGTTTTGCCACGGCATTTTTGCTTAGACGCTCTCTATTGGGGTGTTTTGCCATATGTAGTAAACTGTTGTTTCCAGTGTATTGAATTATCAAACATGTTATATTGATGAGATGTGTGCTGTCTTTTGTTTTACAGGTTAATGACATGGCTGCCTTGCGCTTGTACTTATGCATGCATGTAGCTTTGTTGGGCTAGTGTGTAGGGTGCTGGCCGCGAAGGTATTGGGCGGATTGCACATAGGAGCCAGGGCATGGCTAAGTGTACGAGCGAGCGGGTGAGTGCTTCATGCGAGGCACGAGGCCTGAGGGATCGCGAGGGGCGAGGCCTTCGTGCGAGGCACGAGACTTGAGAGATTCAAGCGACGGCATCCAAGACTTAGCCAAATTTTGGCTTCATATCGCGTGAGTGCTCCATGCGAGGGGCGAGGCCTTTGTGCGAAGCACGAGGTCTGAGGGATCCACGCGAGGGCATCCATGACTTAGCCAAGATTTTGGCCCGATGGGCACGCAGGTGCCCAAGACTTAGCCAAATTTTGGCTTCATATCGCATGAGTGATCCATGCGAGAGGTGAGGCCTTCGTGCGAGGCACAAGGCCTGAGGGATCCAAGCAAGGGCATTCACGACTTAGCCAAGATTTAGATTTAGCCAAATTTTGGCTTCATATCACGTGAATGCTCCATGCAAGGGGCGAGGCCTTTCATGCGAGGCACGAGGCCTACAGGATCCACACGAGCGTATCCACAACTTAGCCAAGATTTTGGCCCATGGGCATGCGGGTGCCCGACTTAGCCAAATTTTGTCTTCATATCGCGTGAGTGCTCCACGCAAGGGGCAAGGCCTTCGTGCGAGGCATTAGGCCTAAGGGATCCAAGCAAGGGCATCCACGACTTAGCCAAGATTTTGGCCTGATGGGCACGCGGGTGCCCAAAGCTTAGCCAAATTTTAGCTTCATATTGCATGAATACTCCACGCGAGGGGCAAGGCCTTCGTGCGAGGCACGAAGCCTGAGAGATCCAAGCAAGGGCATCCACGACTTAGCCAAGATTTTGGCCCGATGGACACGCGAGTGCCCAAGACTTAGCCAAATTTTGGCTTTATATCGCGTGATTGCTCCACGCGAGGGGCAAGGCCTTCATGCGAGGCACGAGGCCTGAGGGATCCACTCGAGGGCATCCATGACTTAGCCAAGATTTTGGCCCGATGGGCACGCAGGTGCCCAAGACTTAGCCAAATTTTAGCTTCATATCGCACGAGTGCTCCGCGCGAGGGTCAAGGCCTTTCGTGCGAGGCACAAGGCCTAAGGGATCCACACGAGGGTATCCATGACTTAGCCAAGATTTTGGCTCGATGGGTATGTGGGTGCCCAAGACTTAGCCAAATTTTGGCTTTATATCGCATAAGTACTCCACACGAGGGGCAAGGCCTTCGTGCAAAGCACGAGGCCTAAGGGATCCAAGCAAGGGCATCCATAACTTAGCCAAGATTTTGGCCCGATGAGCACACGGGTGCCCAAGACTTTGCCAAATTTTGGCTTCATATTGCGTGAGTGCTCCACACAAGGGGTGAGGCCTGTCATGGTGGTCGCATCTTTCTATTGCATGCACCACTAGCCCCTTGTCTCGAGGCATGACCTACAAGAAGTGGTGAGACAGATTGAACTAGTGGAGGCGAAGTAGCGGACGTAAGCTATCCCACCGAGGCATAGCCTTCAAGGCAGGCAGCGCGTCAGAGTGAAGTCTATGGAGGCAAAGTCGGAGACGCAGGGTCGCCTTGCCAAGGCATAGCCTTCAAGGCAGGCGATGCGACTGTGCGAAGCAACGCTTGTGAATGCGAAGTAGTAGACGCGGGGCCGCCATACCGAGGCATAGCCTTTGAGGCGGGTGGCGTGTCTGAGCGAAGCCTACGGAGGCGAAGTGGGAGACGCAGGGCCGCCCTGCCGCGACATAGCCTTCGAGGCGGACGACGCGTCGAAGCGACGCCTGTTAAGACGAGGTAGGAGACGCAAAGCCGCCCCGCCGAGGCATAGCCTTCCGAGGCGAGTGGTGCGTCGATGCAACGCTTGTTAAGGCGAGGTAGGAGACGCAAGGCCGCCCTGTCGAGGCATAGCCTTTGAGGCAGCGGGGCATCGAGGCGAAGCCTGTGAAGGTGAAGTAGGAGACGTGGGGCTGCCCTGCCGGGGCATTGCCTTCGAGGCAGGCGGCACGTCGAAGCGAAGCCTGTGAAGGCGAAGTTGGAGACGCGAGGCCGCCCTGCTAAGGTATAGCCTTCGAGACGGGCGGCGCGTCGCAGCGACACTTGTGAAGGCAAAGTAAGAGACGAGGGGCCGCCCTGCAGGGGCACCGCCTTCGAGGCAGGCGACGCGTCAAAACGAAGCCTGTGAAGGCGAAGTTGGAGACACGGGGCCGCCCTGTCGAGGCATAGCCTTCGAGACGGGCGACATGTCATAGCGACGCCTCTGAAGGCGAAGTAGGAGACATGGGGCCACCCTGTAGAGGCATAGCCTTTGAGGCGAGTGGTGCGACGAAGCAATGTCTGTTAAGGCGAGTTAGGAGACGGGAGCCGCCCCGCCGAGGCATAGCTTCCGAGGTGGGCGACGCATCGAAGTGACGCATGTTAGGGCGAAGTAGGAGGCGCACGATTGCCCTGCCGAGGCACAACCTTTGTGGCGGATGGTGCGTCAGAGCGAAGTCTACGAAAGCGAAGTATTCGACACAGGGCCGCTCCACCAAGGCATTGCCTTTAAGGTGGGTAGCGCATCAGAGCAAAGCTTGCGAAGGCAAATTAGGAGAAGCGCGGTCGCCTTGGTGAGGCAACCACGCTTCTCCTACTTGTGCTATTTTTTCAAACTTTTAACAATAATAACAGTATGACAAGCAATAATAATGATTGGAATAATACAAGGAACAAAGAAACCGTGCAACTATAACACTAGAAATGTTCAGTTGCTGTTTTGGATATTCCCTATTGGGCTTATCATGGGGAGAAAAACGAGCTAAATAAATTTCACTAGAGGTCCCCAAAATTGCAAGCTTGGTACTTAAGTCCCTAAGTGTGGCACTTGAGAGTCCCTAAAGTTGCAATTTAATCTGGCAGGTCCCAAATTTGCATGGGTGTGGTACGTAGGTCCCTAAAATTGCATATTAATCTAGCAGGTCCCTAAATATGCGTAGCTGTAGCACTTAGGTACCAAAACTATTCGACATTAGGCTAGCCCATCATTTATCTCTATGAACAAATGGTTCCAGAAGATATGGAAACAAACACTAATGAGGTGGGCATAGCACATAAGCCACGTATATCTGATCTATGAATTTTGTAGTTCAACCACTGTGCATCTTACAAATTTGACTTCCATTTGGTTCCTCATACCTTATTCATCTTTTATTGTTAACCGTCTATGCCCCCAATTGTAGAAGTAACTAAATACCGATATATAACATTTCCCGTACCCTTTGCCTCTTTGAACTCCCAAATAACTCCTTGATATGCTGCTGTTAGGCATATGCTTCTAATAGAGGACTTCGGGATTTGTTGCCAGTATAACAATTTGGGGCATTTTCTCACTCGTTTAGTGCAAGTGTGCACCACACATGCGTGGCACACATTGGCTACATCAGCGAGGCCATGTCAGAGACAATCGCTAGTCAATGGATAAAATGATGCACTTGTCTGATGGAGAGAAGTACAGGGACCTAAGTGCCTCACCTATGCAAGTTTAAGGACCTGTCATATCATAATGCAATTCTGGGGACCTAAATATGACACAATAGGTAAGTTTAGAGACCTCTGGTGCAATTCGCACCAAAAAGAAAATAATTTTTTTTAAAATATATATATGTAGACAAACCCTTTTATGATATCTCAATTAGAGTGCTGGAAGGTAAGAAAATGGACTTATGGGATTTGAACACCAACATTAAATATCGACAAGGCTTAAGTTGCAAGACGATTGGTAGTGACCATTTTGTGTTGCTCTATGATTGGTTAGATATGTTTGTTACTGCCATCCTTTGAAGCATTCGCTTATTGGATTTAAGTGTGATCTTGTCTAGCTAAACACTATACGGATTTATCGAGAGTGGATCAGTAACGAAAAACAGAAATGAGCTGGAAACAAGTAAACACTCATGCTGAATATGCCAAACAGAAGCTACAACCTGAATTCTGACCAAATCTCAGCAGCCGCACCTTCGGGAAAGAAACTCCTAGATGCACGCACCAAGGAGGTGACAGTCTCAAAGTGTTGCTGCCTTACTTTCCAGCCCTCAGGCCCCATGTTTCTGAAATGAACATGGCATTCGCTCTGTTATTTTCCATTTCTTTCAACACCGGAAAATGTGTGTTCAGAACTGTACCTCTTGAAATGAGTCCTTATCAATGTATCATACAGCGGCCTCCATTGCACACCAAGTGAAAGCCTCTTCCCATGCTTTTTGAAAAGCCTGATGAGCAAACCTCCCCACTTAATCTGGTTATCATTCATTTGCCAACCAAAAAAACATCACCAAAGAGCAAACAGATCTTAACCATCCATAGAAAATTCATTAATCACTGAGAATTACCTGAACAACAAACTTGTTCTGCGATGCATGAAATATTTCCAATCCAAGCTCTACAAGAGCCTGTACATCCTCAGGAGCAACATCACTCTTCGCTTTGATAAAACTAAATCCATAGATAAATCAAATGTTGACATTAATTATATTCCTAAAAACAGTAAACCAGATTATTTACCAAATCCAAAGCACTCAGAGCCAACCAGATTATTAGTATCAACAGTACTCAATTGCATTGTTAGTATGCCACAACAAAAAACAAGCTGCATCCTTCCTAGTATAGCAATTCACATAGGATTGTGCAAACCAGTTTCACGTTATTACCAAACAGATAAAATTCAAATATACAAAGAAACAGGAAGAACCTAGCGTTAACCCATCTTTGGATACTAACAAGCTAACACAGCATGTGGGCCACAGTCCACTAGATGAGATTTCAATTAATTAGATTCAAAAGGCTGTGACACATATATAAATATTTGCAAACAAATTCCTAATAGCTCGAGAAACAATTTATAATGAATCCCACCTCCTCACATCCCTTTGAATCTGATAGATCAATCAACTATAACGGCCCACATGATAGTTTTACGTATTAGCGGTTTAGCACCCAAAGAGGGGTTTGTGCAGGATACTTAGAACCTCATAAAGAAATTAACTAATTAATCATCACAAATTAGGGGATTTTACATTAAATGCCACTCAAAAGATTGAGTTGTCTTAAAATGCTACTCCTGAGAATTTTTCTCAATAAGATGCCATTGCAAAAATGGAAATAGTCATATTGTCCCACTTTGGGGTATATCCATCTTTTTACCTATTTTCCTTTTTTAATTCCATGTGAAACATCTAGAATGGTCCTAGGGCCCTTCTTCTGTAACTCCGGCAACCAAAACTAGAAGAATTCTGCAAACATCACGGCTCTCCAGCGATCCATGCAAACGCCAAGCAGCGAACGACACTCTCCATCAAATGCATGCAGTAGCTAGTGACTCCATCTCCACACAACCACCTCTTCAGCTGTATACATTACCTTGATGGAGAGGTCTGACAGCGGAAACGATGAAGATGAGAAAGGTAGCCATATGAATTGGTCAAACAATAGATAGGTTCCGGTGCCATTGCCACCACTGTTCCATTTGGATCATGGAACCGCACCAAAGTCCTCTTCCCACGATACAACGCCACGGCAACCATTGCCTTTGCTAGGGGTGGGGGGTCTGTGCTTGCAATGCATTTAGGAGCGGATTGAAACAATAGGGAGGATGGAGGTTGCCGAGCCAGAACTAGTGGCGAGACCCTTGTATCTCGATTAAGCGGCCTGTGTTGATCTAGTTTTGATTCTAAGAGCATTTTGCAGCCATGGATGGAGTCACTGGGTAGTGCACAGGAGCTCGTCAGGGAGCCGTGGATCTGAGTCGTGGTCGCCAGAGTTGGAGAAGGGACATTCCGGACATTTTGTGTGGGAGAAAAATGGGGAACATAGTGGCAAGGTGGAAAATGGAAATACACCTTAAGTGGAATAGCATAAGCATTTCCACCTTTGTAGTGCCATTTTAATGAGCAAATTCTTTGGGGGGCATTTCACGATTGTGAAATCTTTTGTGTGGCATTTTATGAGAAATCCCAAATTCAAAAGGAATTCAGCAAACCAAGCACAGCTATGCATTTGACTGTAGTACACCAAATCAAGGATAATTTAACATACTTATGGCGATTGCATTCATCCGAATCCCCAAATTGGATCAAAATTGCACCTCAGAAAACCATTGGCCATCAAAAACGGATTCGGAAAAATAACTCGTTTGCTGTCCTGATTCTCGGTGTGATCCATAGCTCCAGAAACCCAGGAAACACTACAAATATACACCCTACAAATATACACCAACAAGCCCAACAAATTCGAACTCTACAGTTCCCCACTAGTGACTAGCACCATACCTCAAATTCAGGACATAGCCCGGCACTAGTAACCACCAAAAACACTAAGCAAGCTCTGAAGAGCTGACGCGGCAATTATCGCAACCAACAATTCCCCCAACCCAAACACGATCACAACACCAAAATTCGGCACCCAGCTACACACGGAAACCACCGCAAGCCGAATTCGGCACTCCCTACCGGCTATCTCGTCGCACAACCCCGAAAACGGAATCGCACAGAACCACTCCAGATTCCGACGCCGCCGCCGCGCCGCCTCAACCGAGAAGTGTAAATAGAACCTTAAAAGCGAACCGAATCCGAAAGGGGGGGAAAGGTTCGAGGCTAATACAGGTCGAACACGGAGATCCACTTGAGCGTGGCGTAGGCGGAGTCGGGGTCCCCGGGGCGCCAAGCGTCCCTGGCGGCCCGTACGGCGCCGGCGAACGCCTCCGCCTCCCCCCGTGCCGCATCCGCCACCGCCGGCGGCAGCCACGCGTTGTAGAGGTGCATCCCCCTCCCTGCCTGCCTCGCCTCCGCGTGCTCGCGAGGAATCGAAGTGGGAATGGGTGGTAGGTTTTGCCGTTTTGGGTTGGGTTTAATCGGGGAAGGTGGGGGACGCGGGGGTGGTATTAATAGGCGGCCGGGTTCTTTCTTCGCCTCCAAGACGAGCGAGGGAGGGAGGGAGACGACGACCGGGAGGGCGACTTCGGCGTCGTCCGCTGCCCTGCTGCACGCTACGGGCAAGGCAAAATGCTGCTGCAGTGCTGTGGCTGGTGATCGTTATGGCGCTGCGTGGACTCGGCGTACGGTGGACTACGGGATTGGGGAAATTTAACTTTTTGCCACTCTTAATATTGCCACCTACTCAAATGTCATCCTCTACATTGCAATTAATATTTTGCCACTCTCCAACCTACATGGCGCTCCGTCACCGCCATGTCACGCCCGCGCCTCCCAGCGCTGCCGCCCGGCCTCCCTGCGCCCGCGCCTGCGCCTCCGTCCCCTGCTGTCAGACCCAGATTTTGCAATCCGGAATCTACTGTGTTTAACTGCACTATTCCCTGGATCAGTAGATAGTGCACACAGTTACAGTTCTGATTATCAAAGTACATATCATGCGGAAACGTAAATATAATAGCAAACTTACACATGGGCCGATGAGGCCGAAATCATTAAATTGCAGCAGCGGAAGAACGAAACACACACGTGGGACCTTCAGGACATGCCCACAGGCAGCCAACTGGAGGTTCGCGACCTAGTTCTCGACATCTTCATCCTCTTCGCCATTGTGATCCATGAGTATTATTGAAGCGTAGTGATCCGATTCCTGCTCCTGAATTTGTCGCAAAAGCGAGCGTGAGCACTCCGACCCCGTGCTCCGCGAGCCAACACGCAGAATGCAATATTTAACATGTATGGCTAATCAAAGGATGGTTGGGGCTTATTTTATTTTTGCGTAGAGTGCTTTTGAATACCATTACTTTAAAAATTCCTGAGACCTAGCATTTTGAACAAAAGCATAATGTTCAAGAATATGCAATAATAATAGCGATCCAGATTCCATCCACCGTTACATGGTATCTGCACCATATAACAATTCCTTCAGCGTTATAGCCGCTTAACTTACCACTGGGACGACACCTAGGACAATTCCAAACTAGGGCCTTACACTGCCCTTCCGCTTTTCCAACCCATCATAAAGCATTTTGAAATAGAACTATATCTGGTTAAGTTCTCATGTCCGCCCTTGACCGTGGGCACGGCTATTCGAATAGTTTTAGACTCTGCAGAGTTTGTACACTTTCACCACAAGAGACAATCAACTCATTGCCCCACACGATTCCTTAGACGTGTGGTTGAGCAGACCATCACAGTGACTTTTCAAAGTATCTAGACCATTTTGTCATCTCACTTTTATGGGAAACTGCCCACTTGCGGTGGGTCCCATCTGTGCGCGGGATGTTTCCCCCAGCCACTACGCAGTTCGGGCTTCTACCTCCCCGCAACGTAGGACAGCTGGGAAACTTCACCCTCCACTGGTGTCCCTTCAGGCCCCCTTGCCATAGCATAACCCCTTCACACCCCTACCAGTGAGATGAGTCCGGAGTTTCGATAAATTTACTTAGCCAAGTTGTATTTTACAGACTTGTGGTTGTACTGTTTTACCCGGGAGGTCATGACAAGATTCAGTCCTTAGTGGTATCTGGGCGGTCTACCACTAACCCACTTTGTGCTTCCACTGCACCACACTCACACACCCTCGAACCAATCCGCCCAGATATTCAAGCAAGTTGGGGATTTTGGAAGCATAAAATAAGGATTTTGGAAGCATAAAATAACCATATCAAAATATACCAGTCATTCCCACTATGACTGCCCAAAATCAGTTCCTCATAATTAAAAGTGACCATGATGTTTGGGGTATTTCAGCGCCCCCTGAGTATTAATGCAACACAAAGCATAGCATATCATTAGGGACTTATTTTCGGAATATTAGTATTATACTTTTGCTAGGGCGACAAGGTTTACACATTCAATCATTCCAAAGGAGGGGTAATACTATTCAAGGTAAACATTGGCATATAACTAGAATATCAAGTTTAGCATGTATTTGCATAAAAATAACAGCATGCATTTTGTTAATTTAAAACAAAGTAATTTGCATAAATATGGGTTCAACATGATCAAAGTATTGACTCGCCTTGTGCGGTTTACCGCGGTCTTGAGCTCACTCAAAGTTATCTTGTCTGATGGGCTTGGGCTTCTGGTCTTCGTCTTTGTCTAGATCTTGATCTCCCTTGCTCCAATGAATCTTAAGGGCTCCAATTTCTAATTACGCGCTAAATAACTGAATCCAAATAAATGCAATAACTCAAAAGGTCCAATAAATCCGAATAAACTCAATTTAGTTTTATTATGATTTAATGAGTGATTTGAGGCAATGTTGATTGGGTGCAGAGGACTGACGGGGTCACACAAGGCTGGGGCAAAGTGATGGTTGGGTTGAAGGAAACTCGACGAAGCAGAGGCTGAGGAGGGTTCGTGATACAGGGATATTGACGATGTTATTCTTACTTTGAATTTGAGGATGGCACCGAATACCACGGGTTAACCCATCTTATTTAATAATTTCTTTTTATTATTATTTTTATATTTATCAAGGAAGTTCCATGAGCCATATTAGACCTATGGGTAGACGTAAGACTGTAGTGGAGTGTAGGGTAGTGCCTTGTCCAATATCAACTTTCTAGGAGTTAGGGCATGAGTTATATACACGACGTATATGATTTTTGGTTTGTCGAATTAATCTTATAGCTTATATTTTTAGCGGTTTGAGATGTATTTATTTATTTTTAGGTCGCGCTAATATTACCCTGTTCATTAAAATACAAGGTGGTAAAAATTACTTTAATTACCGATTACCTAGGGATTTTTGTAGGTACTCCAACATGACTTTTTAATTAAAGAGGCTCTTCAGATTAGGTATCGTAGATATTCTGCGTATATTTTAATTATTATTACCGTGTTGACGTTATTATTATTGTTATGTAAATTTATTTATCTAGAACCAAGCATGCTATACTTAGGTCATATTTTATTATCAATATTCTACCGAGTCTACGGTTGAGATTTATTTGTCGATGGCACACTTGTGATGACTACTATTCACACCGCTACATTAGGTAGATTACTTTTAACATCTGATGACCTAGGGGTTACTTTATTATACTTGGCACGCATATACAGACATTTCTACTTAAAGGGCATCCTTTTGATTAAAGGTTACTACCAATTTATGTATCTCTTAAAGATATAGGAATGACAACTATATCTTAGCTGGCTACATTTATATTAATCAGAGGTACCACTAGAATTTCAAATGAACTCTAAAAATTATGATTTCAGTTCCATTGGACAGATCTTGAATTTAGATGAATTTAGAAATTTGTCTCACTCAATTTAGAGTTAAAATGAGAAAGTTATGTCCATTTGAATATTTCAGTCCAGTTAATTCCAAAAATTATTAAATCTCTGACAGTGGGTCCCACATGTCATTTTCTTAATTTTATCTTTTTCTTTTATTATTTCTCCTTCTGTGTCTATGGCCAGTGGGGCCCATATGTCAGCGGCGGCACTGACAGGCGGGACCTAGAGATCAGCGGAGAAAAATAAAAGAAATGCTCGACCGCACCGCGCGGAGCGGGGCTCGAACGCGCGACGCGGGAGCAGGGGGGAGAAAGAGATAGCGCTGAAAGCCACTCGGACAACCGAGCGATGCTTACCCATATAGGGTAGCTATACCTTTTGAGTTAGCTCGCCGAGGGGGCCGGGCAGAGGAAGAAGAAGGCGGTGGCGACGGTGGCGACGGCGGCGAGCGATGGCCGGAGAGGTTCGGGATTTCGTGAAATGCAATCCCCAGGTGATGGTGAAGATGTTGGTGTAGACGGTCGGAGGTGACGGTCACCGGAGAGGGCTGGCGGCGAACGGTGGCGGTGGTTTGGGCGGGAGCTCCGGTGATGGCGAGGTACGGGCTTCGGGAGGTGCGGGTGAGACCGGGGATAGCTTCGCAACGCTCCGGAGATGGTTCAAGAGCGGGGAATCGGGTTCTGGTGGCTTGGTTTGGCGGATCGGTGATCGCCGGAGTTGGGGAAGGAAGTAGGCTCGCCGGCGATTTAGGGGCTCTTGGTTCAATTGCTTGCAGGGGAGGGGAGAGTGAAGCATTGCGGTGCGATTGCGGCTCCCAGGCGGGGTTTTTATAGCCGGGAGAGAGGCGCGCGGCGAGGGCGGCATCTGGCGCTCCTCTGTTCACGCGGGGCAGGGGAGAGGAACGAGATCTTCCCGGGATTTCGTAGGAGAGAGGTGGCGGGAGAGATGCGTTCCCCCTCCTGTTGGTTCTTTGAATTTTGCCCTTGAGGTGAGAGAGGGGAAGGGATGGATTTGCTGCGCAGAGGGAGTGAGCGCGAGGGAGAGCGGGGACGCGGGCGCGTGGAGAAGAAACCGGGGAAGAAGAAAGAGAGAACGCGAGCGCGGGCGGATCCACCGGCCAGAGGGACAACCGGGAGAGCGAGCCGGGCCCGCGGGCAGGGAAAGAAGGCGAGGGGAGGCGGTCCACCGCGCAGAGAGCGCGGGCGCGCTGCGCACGCGGGCGGAGAAAGGGCTGGGCCGGGGTGATGGCCGGCCCGGCCGACTGTTTTCTCTTTTTCTTTTTCTATTTCTTTTGTATTTCCTTGATTTTTCCTTTTGGGTATTCATGTGTGTGTATATAGGTATATATGTATATTCACTTCCTTGCTCCCTGTGATTCTACATCTACCATTTTGTGGATATTTATTACATAAAGATTATTTTCTTGTTATATTTAATTGTATGTATACATATATTTGTAAATGTTATTATTTTTACTTTTATTTATCTCTTGACCAATCACACCATTATTTATTTGAGGTGCAATTCTATATTACCACTTCCCTCTAATTCTTTTGGATCATCTTTTCAGATTATTTATTTGATGCTCATGTTTTTATTATTTATGTGTTGATTTCTTCCCTCTTTTCATATTTGAAGTTCCTTCATATTTACAAAAAGTCAATAAACTCCAAATTCAAATGTAAAGCAAATAAAATAATCCAAAAGCTCCACAATTTATTATTTATATTTTTCAGGATGTTACACCTGCGCAGGCGCCGTGCCCGCGCCGCCGCCCGGCCTCCCCGCGCCCGCGCCTGCGCAGGGGACAGAGGCGCAGGCGCGGCCGCGCGGGCGGCGCAGCGCGGGCGCGGGGAGGCCAGGCGGCGGCGCGGGCGCGGGGAGGCGCGGGCGTGACATGGCGGTGACGGAGCGCCACGTAGGCTGGAGAGTGGCAAAATATTAATTGCAATGTAGAGGATGACATTTGAGTAGGTGGCAATGTTAAGAGTGGCAAAAAGTTAAATTTCCCACGGGATTGTGGTTCAGGGGAAGAGAGACTGACAAGACTGTTAAGGCTGTAACCGTAGCACAGATCACGAGGTTCTGGGTGGTGCCGAACTGGCCACGCATCCGTCCTGCACGTGCGGGCACATAGAGATAGATGTGATTAATCTTGTATCTTACTAATATTTTTTCCACGGTCACAATCGGACACGGATACTGCCAGATACATATTTCTTTATTCCGTATTCATTTTACAAGTCTTCAAACAGTCAGTCCGACAAAAATTATCCGCTTCGTTTGCACCTTACATAGAACATTGAATAGTAATGGTGCAATCGAAATGAACACGAAGAGACTAATCGCCGAGATATCGAATGAAGAGTACTAGGTATTCCTCACCATTTAGATGTGACAATCCACCCATCTGTTATCTTGTTCCTAAGTGAAATCACAACAGGCCTACTCATAATGCTTAACATACACTATAGCCTAGCCGTCCACGCATGTCGCGTGAACCATGCATCAGTGTCACATTCACCACCGTCCATGCCACTGACCGGTGGGTCCCGCCTGTCAGAGTCATCATCTTCAACTCGGTCTCTTCTCCATGTCCGAGCCGGACACTACGGTGCTATCATGCCGCCTCCAAACTCCTTTGCATTGCACCATCTCTCGCGTGCATAAATAGGCAACCAAGCCGTCGACTTTTGCACCCCGAGCCGCCTTTTTCCTCGCCATGCGCTGTCGTCACCAAATTTGTGCTCTACATCGCCGCCCAAGTCCGACGAGCAATTATCGCCGCATTGGAGTGCTGTAACATCACAATTTTAGGAGTTTTCAAAATTTTCTAAATTAAAATTTGCTTTACTTAAATTCTCAAAGAATTTATTTTTAAAGAATAAAAGCTTAAATAGATGTTCATGAATTAATGTAGGAAAATGAAATATCAAAAATTGCTAACAAAATATTTTATTTGAGTTTCTAGTATCTTACAATATTTTCTAAAATTGTCTTAGATTTTTCTGTAGTTTTTTTATAATTTTTCATGGTTTATTTGAATTTCTTGATATTTCTAAATTGAGAAATCAATTTAAAATCTAAAATTGGTCTATGGCCCAAAACCCTAGTGTCGGCCCAGTCGTATTTCTCTTTCCGGCCCAGCCCAGCCCATCCATCGCCCGTCACCTTGGGCCAACTCGCCTTATTGCCACGCCGCTTCCACCACGCATCAGCATCGTGCCGCGTGTCCGCCCGCCGCCATTGACAAGTGGACCTTGCCTGCTAGAGTCATTGTCTTCAACTTAGTTTCCTTCACCGTGTCCGACCTGGACATATAGCCCTACGTGCCACCTCTGGACTCCTCTGCGATGTGCTGTCTTAGCCCTCATGAAAACCTAGATCGTTGGAATGGTAATTTCAAGCTTCGTCGTCGCCGCTCAAATCCAACAGCAATCACCGCTGCGCTAAGGAGTCTCCATCGAAGCCAACCATGCCAAAAGCTTCACCGAGTCAATGTCTTCCCCTTGGAGCCTCCGTGCCTAACTAGAGTAGTGTCACCTTGCTCCCAGGAACCCATTTGCGCGTGTTGTTGAGCTTTGTTGGAGCCTGCGTCGCCGTTGTGCCATCAAGCCAAGCACCGCCATCACCCATCTCGCCACCAACCATCGCACTGACCACCACTGCTAGATCTGAGCCGATAGATGAGTTCACCATAGCTTGAGGATGCTAGAGTTGACTTTGCTGACCCACTGCTCGCCATCGTTCGCCTTCACCAGAGAACCACCATGACTGTTGATCTGGTCCACATTAGCCATCTACGTGGCAAGCCACATCAGTGCACAGTCCTACGTGGAAGTGCACATGTTTGCCATGTCAGCCAGATTTCCACTTCACCTCACCATAACCTTGCCACATCAGCATACCACGTCATCAGCCATGTCACTACCATGTAGGTGCCATGTCAGCTCTTTTAGCGTGCGTGTGTTGCCACATCAGCCTATCCTAGACTGGTTCGGTGGACCAAGTTCACCATGGACCGTGTCTATGACATGTGGGTCCCATTTGTCAGCCTCCATTAAATTTCATGAATTTTTAAAAAGAAAAGATTCTAGAATATTCTCTTGTCCCACTTGTTGGACTCTCAATTCTCTCTATTTTCTTTTTCTCATTTTCTCAACTGGTTCAACTTCTAAAAGCTTGTTCTCTTTCATACGAACTATAATTGAGCATGATCAAGTCTCTAAATTCATCTAAAAATTAAGCTTGGTTTTATGGTGAATTTTATTTAATTTTTGGAGTTTGTTTTTCTCTATTCTTGGTTTTTATTTGGATTTTCTTTTTGTGCAAGTAGACTTTGACGCATCAAAATCTTCGTTGAGTAAGAAGAAGTAGTCTATGATCAAGACTTAATCAAAGGCAAGTTATGCAATCTTGATCATGTTGAACACAGTTTTTATAAAATTATGTTGCATTAAAATTACATGAATTTCTTTTTATTAAAAATACGTATCCTAGGGTGGTTATCACCAGTTGGTCATTAATTTGTCACCAACTTTTTTTAGGGAAACAATAGGAGAGGCTTCTACTGCACTATATTAAATAAATAATAATGTACAAGAAGAAAGAGAGCAAGAGGAAAAGGAGGGGAGATGGCAAAATAACACAAGGATAATAAAAAAGAACTAATCCAGGAGGAAAGCAGAGAACGGATAGCCGGCTTGACTCTAAGCAACAGCAAGGAAGCTTCCAATCTAAGCCGTGATTTCCAATCCGTGAGATTGTGGTGCTGCTGTTGGAAGATAAATTCATTTCTTATTTTTCAAATTATCCAAGCCGCCAGGATGAACTTCATTAACTTGGGTTGGTTAGATTTCTCAGCTATGCTAGGAACTATAGAACATTGTTTTGGAATTAAATTAAATTTGATTAATGATATATGGAATCACTTGTGAATAACTTTGTGCATTATGTGTTATCATTGATAGCATGTGTTGCACTTTAATATCAAGGGAGGATAAATGGTTTAGACTGAGGCGATTGAAAGAAGTGTGTGCTTGTGGTTTGTGGAAAAACTGGTGAATTATGGAATAGATAGTTAATGGGGGTAGATCGCCCTGGTCAGTCAAGGACTTAACTTTGTGCATCATTGAGCTGAGCCACAATCATATAACCATATGTCTGGTATGGGACAGATCTAGCTCAATGAGTTAGTTTTGGTATTGGCTCCTCATGTGGTAGGTTAAACTCAGTGCCAGTTGGAAGGTGTGTTCACATTTGTTGGGTTATATCTTATGGATAGTTTTCCGTTTATAAATCCAACATCAAGTGTCGGGCCTGCTTTCATGTGTTGGGGTGTGGTTACTGGGTCAAAGCTTGGTGGGAGAGGTCAACTCCAAAAGTCAAAGAAGAAGCATATGAAACCCAGAAAACTAAGATTTGGGAATCACTTTTTTTTGGGACTTTTGTAATAAATTTGCCTTGAATTTGTCTCTCATCTTAGTAAGCTTTTGTAGTTCATACGACAAAGGACAAAACATTGACGGTTGTAAATCAAAACCGTCTGTGATAGTTTCATAGACGGTTCTAATTAAAAACCGTCTGTGATAATGCGTATATCACAGGCCACTTTTAAATCTAACCGTCTATGATAGTTTCAGAGACGGTTTTAGCCATGAACTGTCTGTAATAATCAAAGCACAGACGGCTCCACATGAACCATCTGTGATGCATGTTTGTAGTAGTGTACCCCTGAAGATGTAGCAACTGATAAAGCTAGACAGATCCACTTTCTAAAGGGAATGAATTATGGACTACAAGTGGGTTTAGTCACTCATACTTTTCCTGATTTCCAAGAGTTAGTGAACAAGGCACTTGTTTTAGAAGACAAGCACAAAGAGTTGCAAGGCAATCATACGCGCAAATTGCCACACTACAAATGTGCTTATCTATGACGATTACCTTGTGACGTTTAGGCATTTCATCATGAAACTTGAACTTTCAATGACGAAATTTGTAGCTTCGTCATAGGTGCTGTGTGACGGAGCCCAGGCACTAAAAATAATGATGAAAAGCAAAGAAGCGTCACAAAACAACAAAACAAATTTGTCACAGATATAATGCACCCTTCTGCACACACCCACGTCCCACATGCACCACGTGGGTCCCACCTACACATGGCTCGATGGGTCCCACATGCGGTCCCACCAACCCCGTGGTCCCTCCACCACGTGGCGCAGCGTGGCCCACACCGGCACCGGTCCCACGACCACATGGCAACTCCAGCTCCCCCGTCCCCGTCCGTTAATTGGCCAAAAAATAGCGCCCGCCTGGATTCGAACCGCAGACAGGGTGGAACACAAGGTGAAGCCTTACCACTGCACCAGAGGAGCTTTTGTGACTTAGGTGTCTAATTTTCCCTACTTGTCATATCTTTGAACATGATAATTGAATGGCTACCGTTATTGATTGAATCTGAGCCGGTGGACCCCTGACACCATAATCAAAACCATAATCGAAATCGAACCCCGGCGGCGGCGGCAACCCGGCGGCGGAGGCAGTTTCAGCGGCGGCGGAGGCAACCCGGCGGCGGAGGCAGTTTCGGCGGCGGCGGAAGCAACCCGGCGGCGGCGGACCCGGCGGCGCACCGGTGGCATGGGACCCGGCGCCTTTGGACCCGGCGGCGCACCGACGGCGCGGACCCGGCGACGTAGGCAGCTCGGTGGTGGACCCGGCGGCGGAGGCAGCTTGGCGCCGGTGGAGGTTCGTTCGATCTATTTGCGGGTTAGCGCACCAGCTTGCCCACCATGTGTTCGCTTGAGTGCCTCATAGAGATAGACAATTTACTTTCCATGATTCTGCTGCTCCTTTCAGAAATATTATAGAGAAATTGTACCAATGATCCACCTATTTGTAGAAATTTGCAGAGGCTAGTCGTCGTTTCTCAATTTGAAGTTTTGATAGTTATAAAAGCAATCACAGTAATACCATGAAGGATATGTCATTGTACTGTACTACTTCCGTCTTATAGAACGATGACTAATTACATGCCTTGGGATTATATTTGCATGCAGAGATTTAGCATTGGTGCATCCGTGCATGCTGATAGGAATGCTCCCTTGTTAGCCTGTCAAAATAAATATGTTGATCCTTATGCTGATTAATTTCAGTCCACTGGCAACTTTGATTAAAATGTAACAGATGGATCTTCAATAAAAGTAAAAACATGGCAACTGAATTGATTCATTGCCTATCTGATGTAATAATTTAGTCCTATTATTTTACATGAGAGTTGATAATGTACTTCGTCGCGGCCGTAACATATATGTAAGTTTGGCTTTATCCTTCTACGGTGTACCAGGTAGTACTAGAGATGTGCCGCAAAGAAATCAAAATGACCAATTGCCTGGCGAGCATAATTTGACCTTAACCATTTTTTTAAAAAAATGTTCTATACCTCACAAAATTATGCGAGGGAGTGATGCTTGGTTTTGTGCTGGATTAGTAGTCTATTAGCGATTTCATGTTCCTATTTGATATATAGCTTTGGTTTCGTTCACAGATCCTCCGTGAGGGAGACCAACCTTGTGCTGCGAGAGTTTGAGAAGGGTGGAGTGATACTAAGACATTGTTCTGGCCCAAGAGATGGAAACTGGACTCACATATTGTATTAGGTAACACCTTTTGGGAAATTTGTTCAAACAGATGGATAGAAGTTGGATTCATGGGAGACAGTTCACACCTGCATATATCACTGGAGTTCAACAATTCATGCAATTTGTTAGTGAAAGATACCCCGAAGACAGCCATATACTTTGTCCGTGCCGCAAATGTCTTAATCAAACTTTACGGCCTCAGCAAGAGGTGGATGACCACATACACATTTATGGAATGTCAGCTGCATACACCAGGTGGATTCATCATGGAGAGTCGGCAGATGATGAAGTAGTTGAGTATTTAGAGCAGGAGGTGGATGGATTTGATCATGATGAAGGGATACATGTGGATGTGGCGGATGATGATTATGATGAGGATAACAGAGTACCAGAGATGATAGGAGATTTGTACGCAGCGGCAGAGGCAGATGGAGAACAGCCAAGGTTTGCAAGAGTCCTTGAAGATGCGAAGCGGTCACTTGGCCCGGGATCTAGCCATTCAAAATTCTCTTTTCTGGTGAGGTTACTGTATATCAAGTCTCGTTATCGAATCAGCAATACAACATTTACCGTAATGATGAAGTTGTTGTCCTCAGCATTCCCTCAGTGTGAATTTCCAAGATCATATGATGATGCCAAGAAATATCTTCGTGAATTGGGCCTTGGATACGATAACATCCATGTGTGCAAGAACAATTGTGTGTTGTTTCGGAAGGATTATGCCAAGGTGGATGTGTGCCCAGTATGCAAGGAATCTAGATGGCAAGATGTTAATGGGAGCAAGCGGGTTCCACATAAGGTTTTGAGGCATTTTCCACTTATACCAAGGTTGAAGAGGATTTTTGCTTCAAAACGAACATCTGAGGAAACACAATGGCACAAGAAAGTGAGGACGCCAGTCGACAATGTAATGAGCCATCCAGCTGATGGGGAGGCATGGAAGGACTTTGACAGCAGGTATCCAAATTTTGCAGCTGATCCGAGGAACTTGAGGCTTGCCTTAGCTACAGATGGATTCAATCCATTTGGCAACATGAGTACCCAATATAGCATGTGGCCTGTGCTCCTGACACCTTTAAATCTCCCACCATGGGAATGCGTGAATCCAGCAAACTGCTTTATGTCTTTACTCATCCCAGGTCCATCATCTCCAGGAAAGGATTTTGATTTGTTCCTTGAGCCCCTAATAGAAGAACTGCTCGATCTCTGGCAGGGTGTCGATACCTATGATGCATGTACTGGTAACAAGTTCAAGCTTCGTGCTGCCGTGTTGTGGTGTATACATGATTATCCAGCGTTGAGCACCTTATCAGGGCGAACAACAAAAGGCTATTATGCATGTATTCATTGTGACAAGAATCCGTTGTCTCGGGCAATAAGGAATAAGTTATGTTACATTGGACATCGTCGATACCTTCCAAGGACACATGCTTGGCGGAGAAGCTTGGCTTTTGACGGACAGCGCGAAAACAAAGTTGAGCCAGGTAAGTTCACTATAGAGGAGGTCCAAGAGGAGCTAGAGAAGGTGAAAGATGTTAGGCCAGGGAAGCATCCTGCAACTAAGAAAAGGAAGCGTAACGAAGGTCCAGTGATTTTTAGCCGCAAAGTTGGGTTGTGGAGATTGCCATATTGGAAATATTTGAAGCTTCCACATAATCTTGATGTGATGCACATAGAGAAAAACATATGTGAAAACCTTCTTGGCACATTACTCAATGTCGACGGCAAGACCAAGGACACAACCAATGCTAGGCTAGATTTACATGATATGGGCATAAGACCTGAATTGCACTTACAGCAGGATGACAACTCAGTCACTGTTCCACATGCTTGGTATGTCTTGAAGAAGGATCAGAGAATCGAGTTTTGCAAGTTCCTCAAAGGTATCAAGTTTCCTGATGGATATGCAGCGAACCTAGCAAGATTCATAAGTGCAGATTCTTCCAAGGTGCAGGGGAAGCTGAAAACACATTCTTGCCATATACTCCTGCAAAGAATCATACCTGCAGGCCTAAGAGGACTTATCAGCAAGGATGTATATGAAGCAGTTGCAGAGCTCGGGAAGTTCTTCAGGGAATTGTGCAGTAGAAATCTAAGGATAGATGTTGTGAAGCGGCTGAAAGCAGAAATCCCATTGATCCTAAGCAAGCTTGAGAAAATTTTTCCTCCGGCCTTCTTTGATGTCATGGTGCACTTGGCTGTCCATCTTCCTGATGAGGAACTGCTTAGAGGTCCTGTTCAGTATGGATGGATGTACCCAATAGAAAGGCGACTAGGCACTTTGAAGAATTTTGTAAGGAACAGGGCTAGGCCGGAAGGATCAATTGCTGAGGCTTATGTTGCAAGTGACACGCTGACTTTTTGTTCAAGGTACATGGAGGATGTTGACACTAGATTTAACCAGGATGATGGTAGTGGAGGTGATGGTCCATTGTTTGATGACACCTCTGTTTTTATGCATGGTGTTACTCTTGTTGGATCTAATAGGGTACAATACATTGATGATGGTGTCATGGACAAGTTAGTTTGGTATGTGCTAAATAACTGTGAAGAAGTTGAGCCATATTTGGAGTAAGTATCATTTACTTTTTTTGGAATTATTGTGTGTTTTATTACAAATTTATCAAATTATTTCTTATGAATAAAGTTTGTCCTGCAACATCTACAGGGAAGAGCTACTAAAGGAAGGTGCACATGATGTTGATAAAAGGCTTGAACAAGGATTTCCAAAATGGTTTAGGAGCCATGTAAGTCACTAGACCTTGTGTTTTCAGCTTTCATAAATGGTTTAGGAGCCATATATAATTGGTGATCTGAGTACTTTTATTGCACCCCAGATTGTGAAGCTATGGGCGGAGAAGTCAGAAGAGGTTAGTGAAGGATTGTATGCACTTTCATGTGGCCCAGATCTCCGAGTCAAGACCTGTGCAGCTTGCAATGTTAATGGAGTGCGGTATAGCACTATGGACCGTGAGAAGTACCTACAGACACAAAATAGTGGTGTAATGACCGAAGGTACACATGATGGGGAAACATTGATTTTTATGGTGTCCTTAAGGAGATAATTGAGTTGCAATATAACTCCAATTTTGAAGCACGTCGGTCTGTGGTTCTATTTCGATGCGATTGGTACAACCAAGGTGGCAAGACAAGAGGCATTCGAGATGACGGGCATTTCAAATCCATCAATGTGCAGTCATTATGGTACAAGACTGACCCTTTCATCTTGGCAACTCAATCGAGAAAGATATTTTACTTGCAAGACACATCTTTAGGCAAAGAATGGCGAGTTGTGCAAAAATTTGAACATAGGAATATTTATGATGTGGCTGAAAAAGATGAACCCAGTCATGATGTGCATCAGGATGATCATTGTTCTGATACTGAGCATGAAGTGCAAGAAGGTGATGTTCATGAGGTTACGCACAATCTTCAGGGTGGAGAAGCCACTATACTTGAAGCTAATTTAGTAGACCTCATAAGAAGCAAGAAGCAAGCTACAATTCCTGAAGATAGTGAGGATGAGGATGAAGATGAAACTGTACTGCAATACTGTAGTGATGGTGGCAATGAGAACAATGATGACATGTGCCTAGACGACGACGATGAAGATGATGATTTCTAGGATACGCAAGGTACATACTTATTCCTCTTTAGTTGGTTTTCTGAAAATTTTCTATAAAGAAATCATATGTTTTAACTGAAATTTTTCTCAAAATGTGTTTTAACTGCAGGCAGTGTTGGTCCATTGGGGAAGTCAATGGAGAGTTGACTTATGTTCTTTGAAATTTGGAGATGACTGAATATGTTTCTGCCAATAATATTTGTGTGTTGTCATTTATATTATTGCCAAATGTTACTTACATATGCTCCATTTGAGCTGCAGGTTAATCCACATGGCTTCACCCGAAAACTGACTACTTGTGTTTCCTATTTGAATTTTGTGTTGTGTTTTATAGCTCAAACTAAGACAATGAATAATCAACCCAGACAATGAATTGTTTCTTCTTGCCAGTAAGCGATGGTAAAATCCGCTTCATTTTATCAGAGATAGCACACTAACATGGGAGCTCTTAAACCATCTGGCCGAAACCTGTAGAAAAATCTGCACTTCTGGACTTCATGCAGCGCTAAAAACAAAATAATGTTGTGTTTAATATAAATTTGTGCTCAGCATTACAGAGGTTGCAGTTGTTACATTTGCCTTGCATCCTACTCTATACCTGTATATGTCTTGATCTGCCACCAGCCTGATGACAGAAATACAACCCTGCCTGACCCCGCTGGAGATGCCACATTCGTCCCGGACTCCTCTGCCTGACCCCGCTGCAGACCCACCTCAAGGGAATAAATTGCACTATAGAGGTAGGCAAAGCCTCCCCGCTCACTTGGCTATCAGCGCTAACTCTCCTCCCTCCCCCGTTCCCTCGGCCGCGCGCGTTCGAGCCCCCGGCTCCGCAGCGCGCCGAGGTCGAATATTTCTTTTATTTCTACCTGACAGGTGGGCCCCACCTGTCAGCCTCTGTAACCAGAGCGTCCCGCTGACCGCTGGGCCCCACTGGTCAGTGGAACTCTTCCACCGAACCCATACTGACATGTGGACCCCATGAACAGTAGCTGGACCCACATGTCAGTAGCACAGAGGAGATAAAAGAAAAATAAATGCCAGAGAATGACAATGGACCCCATATGCCAGAAATTAGTAATTTTAGGATTTGACTGAAACAGAGAACTTTGACCAATCATAACTTCTACATTTTAGCTCCAAATGGAATGAAACAAATTTGTAAATTCATCTAAATTCAAGATCTGTCTAATGGGACCAAAACCATAATTTTTTGAGTTCATGTGAATTTTTGGAGATGATTTGTGTTGTTTGATAACTTCTTGTCCAAACTTTCGCGCAACGTAATATAGCTTACGAGGACCAAGAAGAGGACGCAGAAGCCAACGCCAACCCGGACGACCAAGACCAGGACACCAGCGATCCAGGCGAGTCGACACTT
Source organism: Dendrocalamus latiflorus (assembly GCA_017311315.1). Taxonomy (NCBI): domain Eukaryota; kingdom Viridiplantae; phylum Streptophyta; class Magnoliopsida; order Poales; family Poaceae; genus Dendrocalamus; species Dendrocalamus latiflorus. Next base: position 23,957,861 of record CM029660.1, read on the forward strand.
TGATCATATTGAACCCAGTATTGCAAAATTACTTTCTTTCAAATTACCAACATGCATGCTATTATTTCACGTGATATGCTATGTTCAAATTCAGAATGTTAGTTATACCTTGCTATATAAATCTGCATACACTATTCTTCTTGCCCTACATTGGTTATGTGAGCCTTGTCACCCTAGTGAAACTATAACATTAAGACTTTACAAATTAAGTCCCTATTGATATGCTCTGCTTAGAAATATTAGATGCTTGGGGTATCATCGATACTCCAACTACTCTGTCTTGAACTGAAAGAACTGTTTTTTGAGGATGTGATGGGAACATGGTGGATTTTCGAGAATAAATGTATGTTACCAAAAACTCTGAAAACATGCTTATTTATCTGGGCGGATGGATCGGGGGTATGGTGCAGGAGTGCACGAGAGTGTGGTTTGTGGTAGAACCCCCAGTCACCTGCCTGTGGTATTGGTTCTACTTTTGTTGATATTTCCGCTGCTTTTATTGTAATATAACTTATGGCCTGTGTGGCCCTTATAAGGACCATTTCCCCGTCGGGATGTAAGACAATTATGGTTTGTCATTTAATGGACTTATGCGATCTATGTAAATGATTCAGCAATGTTCCTGTGTGCACTACCTACTGATCCAGGGAGTAGTGCAATTTTAACACAGTGGATTTGGATTGAGAAATCCGGGTCCGACATATCACGTTCTAAAATGCAGATTTAGAGAAACTCGTTTAAATCCCATGTACTGGTTAAAATTGTTGATTTTTAGAAAGTGGTTTAATTTGCAGGGCCAAAAAATCCAAAATTTAATTTGGATATTTTGAAACAGTGGGTTAAATTGCAGGGCCACATAATATAAAATTTAAATTGGACATTTTGAAAAAATCCGGAAAGTGGTTTCATTTGTACAAACTCCCTAATTAAAAATCTAAAAATTGCCCTCGCCCCAAATTATTCAAGGGCGCCAAAAAAATTTCGAGGGCGCCATTTTCCCGAGCGCGGTCTATATTCGGGCGCAAAAAAAAATTCCAACCCATTTATCCACCGCACACTCCACCTCCCCCTCTCTCGTCGCCCCTCCACCTCTCTCGCTGGCCCCATCCACCTCTCTCTCGCCCCCACCGAACCCTAGCCGCCGCCGCCGGGGCACCACCGCCGGCGCAGGAGCTGCTTCCTCGCTGACGACATTCGCTGCCACCCCCCCTCTCTCGTCGCCCCGTACCCCTCTCTCTCGCCCCCATGAAACCCTAGCCGCCGCGCCGGATTCGGGTCTACGCCGACGTCTGCCGCTGCATCGAGTCTACTTCCCCACCCATTTATCCACCGCACACACCACCTCCCCCTCTCTCGTCGCCCCTCCACCTCTCTCTCTGGCCCCATCCACCTCTCTCTCGCCCCCACCGAACCCTAGCCGCCGCCGCCGGGGCACCACCGCCGGCGCAGGAGCTGCTTCCTCGCTGACGACATTCGCCGCCACCCCCCCTCTCTCATCGCCCCGTACCCCTCTCTCTCGCCCCCATGAAACCCTAGCTACCACGCCGGATTCGGGTCTACGCCGACGTCTGCCGCTGCATCGAGTCTACTTCCCCACTGCCGACCGTCGTCGCACGGATCTGGTTCCCTTTCGACGTCGTTCACCGCACCGGGCCTGCTTCCCCTTCCACGACCACCGACGACGACCACCGGTTCTACTTCCCCATCTACGACCACCGCCGCCGACGAGTACCGCAGCGTAGCCACAACCGCGATGGTGGCAACAAGGGGACAAGGTAGGAAACGATCTGGACAACCGACATCACAAGGTAAGCAAAACTCTTCTCTATTTTCTCTGTGCATGTAGTATGTTGTTTGTTCAAGTTGTAGTTGTCTGTGCAACTGTTCTGTTGTTGCATTTTCATGTGTATTAGTCTGTTGTACCATTTTGTTGCTCTAAAATAGTCCCTGAACATATCTTAGCAAGCATAAAGCGAGTGCTGTGGAAGTAGTCATACCTAGCTTGCAAGTAGTAGTAGCTCTTACCTCTTACCTAGCTTGCAAGTAGTAGTAGCTCTTAGCTCTTAGTTCACTCCCTATTTTTTCTAATAGTTACAATTTGGCTGTTCCTGTAAGAACCTCCGCAAACTGAATACGAAAGAAGCCGGGGTAAACAAGTGGCGGAGAATTTAAGGAAGTTGCAAGAACTTGGCATCAATGGTCTAGCTTCCTCTTTTAATAAATCGTGTACACAACCTGCAACAACGAAGGGGAAAAAATCAGCAAACAAGAAATCAAATTCTAAAGATTCTGACTCATCGGAGTATCTCCTTGAAGATGATGTTCAAGGAGATAGTGATGATGATGACACTGAATCTAATGAGCAGCCACAACCCCTCGCAATCGAGGTATTTCTTCTATCTTGTGTGGGGAGGGAGGATATTTGCATTGCATTTTTATGTTGTTTCCTGCATATCTGTTCTTTAATATATGCACTTGCTTATAGATGCAGCTCACTAACAAGTTGTTTTTTTATCAGTTTCCTCAACGAACATATGTGAAAACCCTGTCGACTAAGGGGAAGAAGAAAAATCCCAACATGGCGCTAGGAGTCAGGCAACCAAAGAGAGTGAGGGCAGCTCAACGAGCAGAGGAGATAACTCCTGGGGTCTCAACAAGAGCATACAAAAGGCAACTAACTTCACAGAGACATGTGCAAGATGAAGAGTTGCCTCAAGATGGTGATGCTGGTGTTGAAGACAATGATGCTAGTGTTGAAGACAATGTAGCTGGTGGTGAAGACAATGTAGCTGCTGGTGAAGACAATGTAGCTGCTGGTGAAGACAATGTAGCTGCTAGTGAAGACCAGACTGGGGATCAAACCCAATCCACTGAAGGCAAGTTATAGTTTCTTTGACATTCAAATATGACATCACTTTTGCTGTTTTGCATGAAACTTAACCATCTAAATAAAAATTATATTCTGTAGCTCCCGCACAGCGACCCCCAAGGAGACCTAGGCCACCAACCAAGGGAATACTGCTGGAAAGGATGACAAGATCTATGGGAAGGAGAATGCCCATAGCTGTTGCTGAAGGCAAAAAAAGGCCACAAGAACCTGTTCAAGCTGCCAAGTTCGCATCAGAGGCTGGTGTCATCATTCGAGATAAGGTTCCTGTCCTAACTCATTGGAAAGAGTACAAGAAAGACGAACAATATTACAAAGACTTTGTGGGAAAGCTATCTGTAAGTGCATTACTCTTTCTATGCTACACTATGATATCACATGACCTGAATTGACTCACTAATGATGCAAATTTCATATCACTAGGGGCGATTGGCCATTAACACAAAACACAAGCCAACAGAGGAAGCATGCACCGATGTATTGCGGTCGGGGGTGCGACAAATGCGTTATCGGCTGAAGCAGAAATACTTCAATGGTGTACCTGCAAATGAGATTAGGACTACTTCTCCTGTTGCTAGTATGACTGATGAACAGTGGAGGGCACTTGTTGCAAAGTGGTCTGATCCAAAGAACATGGTATGGATATCTTATCATAGATTCTTCTTTCATATTCAGTTTGCAGAGGCTCTTCTCATTGTAAACATATGATCTTATCTAACAAGTTCCTTCTCTTGTAGCAATCATGTGAAAAGAACAAGCAGAATCGCAGTAATGTCAAGTATCATCAAGCTACGGGTTCTCGCAGCTATGTCGCACACTTACATGCATATGTAAGTAAAGATTACCTTGTACTATTACCTATTTATTTCATCCAAAAAATTCTTTTGTATTTGTCTAACAGAACTTTGCTGTAAATGATTACCTACCTAACAGAAGGAGAAGAGGAACAATGCAGAACCCAGCACACAACAAATTGAAGAACTTGATGCGGTGGAGGCCTTCAAGACCTGCCATACCAGCTCCAAACATGGTCTGAGTGAACTGGCAAGAGAAGCAGTTGTAAGTCCCTACATCTGTTTCCTTGTGCCTTTAAGATGCTTGTGCTGTTTCCAACAACAATGTTGTGTGTTCAAAATATCCCAGACAGCACATAGTGGACTTGGCTCATTTTTTAGATAATGTCATTCTGCCTTGGCTTTTAGATAATGTCATTCAGCTCATTTGGTCTAAATTTCTGATTATACCTGATGCGACTTGGCTAAAGTCTGTTTGCTAACCGTAGCTAACATAGTGGACTTAGTGATGCTAAAAGTTGTGCTCATTTTGCTGTGCAAATTATGAAATTGAGTTATATATGGATTTCAGTATCTCAATATTATGAACTTCTTAGACTAACAAAATGGGTTGAAGAGTTATCAAACAGAATGCAAAGGTGAGGCTGATACACTACTACTCAGATTAAGAATCAAAGTCCGAGAGACAATCATGAGGTTATGTTATTTCTTTTACACAATTGCTCAGAAGGTCATCGATCCCGAAGGACTAGATGCTCTGCAGGACGAGGTGGTGATGACTCTATGTCACCTTGAAATGTATTTCCCTCCTTCGTTTTTCGATATCATAGTCCATCTCATTGTTCACGTTGTGTGGGAGATAAAAATGTGCGGGCCCGTATTCCTACGTAGTATGTACCCATTTGAGAGGTTCATGGGAATTCTCAAGTCCTACGTACGGAATCGTTCTCGGCCGGAGGGCAGCATCGTCGAAGGTTATGCAAGCGAAGAGGTCATTGAGTTTTGTGTCGATTATATGGCTCAGATTCAACCGATAGGTGTCCCTCAATCTCGTCATGAGGGGAGGCTGAAGGGTCTCGGAACTATCGGAAGGAAAACAATCACTCCAGATATGGACACGTATACTCAAGCCCATTTCACGGTGTTGCAACACATGACTGAAGTGGCGCCTTATGTGGACCAGCACAAGGATGTGCTTCGGCACCAGAATCCGGAGCGGCCGGATGTTTGTATCATGAGGCAACACAACTGCCGGTTCAACCAATGGTTGAAGGAGCAAATCGCTAGGAGCTCGCCAAGTGAGATGCTGACATGGTTGGCAAAATGGCCGACATTTACAGTTGTGACATGGCAAGGATATGACATAAATGGGTACACATTCTATACGCAGTCTCAGGATGTCAAGAGCACTAACCAGAACAGCGGTGTCCACATAGATGCATTCAGTACCGATGGGTCGAGAAACTCGTACTATGGCTTCATAGAAGAGATTTGGGAGCTCGACTATGTGGTTTTCAAGATCCTCTTATTTCGCTGCCGTTGGGTGCATCTCCCACAGGTGAAGGTTGACAAGTACGGTGTCATGACCGTGGACCTCCAACGTGTCGGGTACAAAGACGAACCATTCGTACTCGCCAATCAAGTTGTTCAAGTTTTCTATGTAACCGACCCGACAAATAAGAAACGCATGTAGTTCTTCATGGAAAAAGGAGAATTATCGAAGTGGAGAATGTAGTGGACGAGGAGGAATACAATCAATTTGACGAGTTACCTCCTTTTAGAAATGGCATAAGGGTCGACGATGAACAACGTGACGAAACTAGTTACGTACGCATTGATCATGATGAAGGGCTAATTTTTAAAGGAAATATGCAAGTACAATAAGAATGTATATGTGAAAATGTGTGACAATTTTGAGATGTATATGTGAAAATGTGTGATGTAGTCAATTTTGAGATGTATATGTGAAAATGTGTGACAACATGTATATGTGAAAATGTGTGACAAAATGTATATGATGAAGGGCTAATTTTTAAAGGAAATAAGCAGTGTGATGTATTTGAGAATGACAAAATGTATCAAGAAATACACTGTGTGAATGCAGCTGGTTGGTGTTGTATATGAATGCAGCTGTTTGGTGGTTGATATGAATGCAGCTGTGGTTATTGGTGTTGTCTTAATAACTACAGTCGCAAAGGCTTATCACAGATGGTTCTGAAATTAGAACCGTCTGTGATATCAATATCACAGACGGTTCTAAGTTTAGAACCGTCTGTGATAACCTCCCAATATATACCCTCTGGCTAGGGTTTTCCGTGTGCGCTGCAGTTATTCGATCTAGATCTAATTAAATCCCGAGCCTGTCGTCGTCTCCGCCTCCCCGAGCCCTCGCCGGCCACCTCCCTGAGCCCGTCGCCGCCGCCGTCCCTGAGCCCGTCGCCGCCGCCGTCCCTGAGCCCGTCGCCGGCCGCCTCCGTCGAGCCAGTCGCCAGCCGCCTCCTCCGAGCCCGTCGCCGTCCGCCTCCCCCGAGCCCGTCGACATCCGCCTCCCCCAAGCCCCTCGTTGAGCCCGTCGCCGGCCGCCTCCCCCAAGCCCCTCGTCAAGCCCGTCGCCGTCCGCCTCCCCCGAGCCCCTTGTCGAGCCCGTCGCCGTCCGCCTCCCCCGAGCCCCTCGTCAAGCCCGTCGCCGGCCGTCTCCCCCGAGCCCCTCGCCGGCCACCTCCCCTCGATTACCGTCTGCATTGTGAGCACTTTCTGTGATGGACTAGGGTTTTGAGTATTGTGAGCAGTTTCTGTGATGGACTAGGGTTTTGAGCATTGTGAGCATTGTTTACTGTAGTAGCTTAATTAGTTTGCTATTTGGTACATATTACATTGGTACATTGTTTAAGAATGCGTGGATGACATGTTGCTCAATTTATGGGTCTATTAGGATAAGATGAGGAAGTAAGAAAAGTAAAGAGAGGAGAGGAGTAGAGGGAAGGGGGAGAAGGGAGGGGGTGATGTGGACAGAGAGAGGGGTTATGTGCCTATACTAACACAACAAGCAATGTAATATGTACCAATGTAAACTAAGCAACTGCAGTAAACAATGTACCAATGTAGTATGTACCAAATAGCAAATTAAACTAAGCTACTGCAGTAAACAATGTACCAATGTAGTATGTACCAAATAGCAAATTAAACTAAGCTACTGCAGTAAACAATGTACCAATGTAGTATGTACCAAATAGCAAATTAAACTAAGCTACTGCAGTAAACAATGTACCAAATAGCAAACTAATTCATTATCAACCTAAGAAGTGCTCAGAACTTGGTGACAAACATATACAGCTCAGCTGGTAAACAAACCAGAATGGCTACTTAAAAGTTATAACTGTTTATGAACACAAAGTATTTAAAAATGAAAGAAATGCAAGTGAATATAGATATATTTTCAAGAAATATAAAAGGGTAGCATGTAATAACATGTTATGGTTCCGCACTGGGCACTGATTATAATACAATGCCACCGAACAGAAAACATGAAATCATGGGTGCCACTGAATTCGGTGGACCCAGCCCCAAATAATGCCAATAGGTCATCACTGACCCTGATTTTCTCTTATGTTTTTTTGTGTGTGTGGTTTACATCGATAGTTGGGATCTTGGTTTTGCAATAATCTACTGGATTTAATTTAAAATGGATCATTGCCAGTCATTTGTAAGAGAAAAAAATTAAGAAAGAAGTTCGCTAAAACACAGTTGTCCTCTTGAAATTGGCTCATCACATGTATGTTCTAGACTGCAAGTTACCTACTTGTGCATGGCACCATTATGCATAACTGCAGCATGCATTTATATAACTAACGGACTTGATGGTGCTTCCCTTGAGAAACAGAATATCAGATTTTTAATCCCTTTGATCATACCAAAAATGTAAATTATTCTATATCATTTGTATTTTGTATTGCTGGCCCATCATAAGATCACTTGGCCAGCTGGCCCCTCTAAGTTCCTAAGTTAGCACCTCCGAAAATAGGTGAAACAATATCTCATGATCCTAGAGATATTACAATCAACATGGCATGGCATAAAAGGAATTCATGTATACCAGTACCTGTTCAGCGACAAATATAATCCCCGATTTTGGTGCATCCCTCTCAAGCAATGATAGTAACACATGCAACCTTTCCTTCTTACTGCAGATCACATGTGTGTGACGGGTGTGTGTGTGTTGTTGTAACCGGGTTTTATTTCCTTCTTTAATATAATGATACGCAGCTCTCCTGCGTGTTCGAGAAAAAAAAATATTATGAACTTCTTGACAGTGATTCATCTGTTTGTTACATCTGTTTGCTATTTCTCATGTCTGTCCAACTAATGATTGTTCCTGGGACATTTTCAGTCTGATATGGAAGCTTTGAGGGCAGAACCTGCTGCTGAAGGTGAGACACCAGTTACCAGTGCACAGGTGGTCTCCAAGGTGCTCTCCCAGAACAGCAACAACAACACTTTCTTGAAGAATGTTGGAATCAAAACGGCCGCCCCCTCAAAATCATCTTCATCGAATGAAAGCGAGCTTCAGGAAGAACTAGCAGCTGAAAAACAAGCTTCGGCTGCTCTACAAGGAGAACTCGAGGACCTCAAGAAGAAAAGCGAAGAAGCTGAGGAAAAGCTGGCGAGGACCCAAAAGGAGTTGGAGGAGTACAAGAAGCTAACAGAGAAAAATAACCAGGCAATGGAGGAGAACAATGCGCTCCTTCGCCGTATCTTGGCCTTGAACAATGGTAACTCTTCTTAGGCATGTGAGCTGGTGGTGGTTGCTGGTCCTTGCTGGTGGTTGTTTTGTGGTCAAGAACTTAAGTTTATTCTGTGCTGTGAATTTGTTCTGTGAACTGAGTTGGTTCAAGTCTGTGAACTGAGATAGTGAACTGAGTTGTTTTTGTGAACTAGTTGGAATGTGATGATGACTGAGTTGAGTATTGTTCATTGAGTTGTATGGTCACTGGAATACTGGATCTATTTAGTTATGGAATTGTGGGTCATTTGAATATTTGAAAATTGTGATGTCTGTGATGAAATAACCATATGGGCCTCTATGATGAAATTGATGGTCTTTCTGTGATGAATTTGCAAGTGCTTTCTGTGACGAATTTGCAAGTGACGAACTTAAGCCACGTGGTCCAATAAAAAGGAGGCACGTGGGCGAACCAAATCGCGCCACGCGGTCTAATAAAATCGCGCCACGTGGTCCAGCCACGTCAGCTGCCACGGTAACAGCCACGTTAGCTACAACGTGGACCAGCCACGTCAGCTGCCACGTCCGTCGCCACGTCAGCTGCCACGCCATCCGCCACGTGGACCAGTCACGTCAGCCGCCACGCTGGCCTACAGCAGGTGCCGGCTGTTTATGACAAAAAACAACCCTATCCATGACAAAAACCGATCGTCATAAAACAGCGTGTGTTTTATGACGGGGACCCTTTCGTCATTGAACAAAAGCAGTTCTATGACGAAAAATATAATTTCGTCACGGTACGACAAATGTGATGCGCGTTCCGTGACGAAATGAATTTCGTCACAAATTATAATCTATGAAGAATGTGGCATCTTCAGTGACGACACTGGTTCGTCATTACTGTTCACATCCCTAGTAGTGAGGAGACCACTAGAATCAACAGAGAGTTTGAGTGGATCCTCAATAGCTTACTCATTTTCCTGCTTAGAGTTCATTTAAGATGCCATCCCCGTAACTCGCACTGCCAATCAGAATTTCCATACAATTACCCTAATCAACAGTAATCAAGGAAACACTACTTATCAGGCCAGAGTTTGTTATTGCTGTAGAGAGCTAGGCCACTTTGCAATAATTTTCATCAGAAGGAAAGTATTATGACAGCTCGATTTAATCTTGGATCAACCCCTACCAAGACATCAACCCCAGGAAATAGCTGAGTAGCACCTCAAGCTTCGGGACAACTAGGAGGAGCATCTCAATCAGTGATGCAAGGTCCCATATTGCTGTTGAAGGAGCACAAGGAGCGCTAGATGTTATGTTGGGTAAGTTCTGGTTAACTCAATACCTACAATATTTTTGTTTGATTCTAGAGCTTCATATTCGTTCATTTCTCGGTTTTTAATAAACAAGAATCATTTGGATTCTATGCTTCTTAATTATCCCCTGTTAGTTCAATCCCCATATTTAGAATTGGAAGCTAATATGAGTTGTAAAGGTGTTAAGTTGCAAATAGATGGTGTAGACTTTCTAGCCAACTTGATCATCCTAGATGTTCAAACTTTGGATGTTATAGTTGGACTAGATTGGTTAGCCAGACACAAAGCTATGTTGGATTGTGAACATAGAGCCATGACTGTGAAAAATGAGAAAGGAATAAGAGTTGAATTTCAAGCTACTGCTTTGTGTAATGGACAACTAGTGGTTAACAATCTTAAGACATTTGTTTTGGAAGATGTGCTAATAGTAAGAGAATACATGGATGTGTTTCCAGAAGATTTGCCTAGAATACCACAAGATTGAGATGTTGAGTTTGTTATTGATTTAGTCCCCATGACAGCCCCAATTTCTAAGAGATCTTATCAGATGCCTGCCAAGGAGTTAGCCGAAATGAAGAAACAATTTGAAGAGTTACAGGATAAAGGATTTGCGAGACCTAGATCATCATCATGCAGAGCACCTATTCTTTATGTTAAAAAAGAAATGGAAGTATGAGAATGTGTGTAGATTACCGTTCTCTCAATTAGATAACTATCAAGAATAAGTATCTATTGCCTAGAATCAATAACCTATTTGGTCAACTTAAAGAAGTTAGAGTCTTCTCCAAGATTGATTTGAGATCAAGATATCACCAAGTGAAAATTTATCTAGAGGATATATCCAAGACAACCTTTTCTACATGGTATGGACTTTATGAGTTCATATTTATGTCTTTTGGATTGACCAATGTCCCAATCTATTTCATGAACCTGATGAATAATGTATTCATGGAGTACTTGGATAGATTTGTAGTTATGTTCATTGATGGCATACTAATCTAGTCTAATGAAGAAGAGGATGCCAAACATTTGAAATTAATACTCAAGAAGCTTAGAGAGCATAAGTTGTATGCTAAGTTCAATAAGTATGATTTTTTGGATGAGGAAAGTTGATTTTTTTAGCAATCGATCCAAGCAAAGATAAAGCCGTGTTGAAATGGGAATAACCAAAGTTGGTATCCCAAGTTCACAGTTTTCTCAAAATGGTAGGATATTATTGCTATTTCATTGAGGAATTTTCTAAAGTAGCTACACTCACTCAGTTGTTAAAGGAGAAAAGGTTTACTTAGACTCCAAAATGTGAGCAGAGTTTTGAAGAGTTGAAGAAATGTTTAACTTCTACACCGGCGTTAGTACTACCAGATGTTTAGAAAGATTTTGATATCTATTGTGATGCTTCACGTCAAGGATTAGGATGTGTGTTTATACAAGAAAGCAAAGTTGTTGCATATACTTCACGTCAACTGAGGCCACATGAAAACAATTATCCTACTCATGATTTAGAATTAGCTATTGTGGTATATGCTTTGAAGATATGGCATCCGTATCTTATTAGTAATCATTATGAGGTTTATACAGATCATAAGAGTTTAAAGTATATTTTCACTCAGTCAGATCTAAATATGAGACCAAGAAGATGGTTGGAATTAATTAAGATTATGATGTTGAAATCCATTATCATCCAGGTAAAGCCAATGTGGTAGAAGATGCTCTAAGTAGGAAGAGTTACTGCAATAACCTGATGATTAAGGAAAATAGACATGAGATTTATGAGTTATATAAGTTGAGAGTGGAGTTAGTACCTCAAGGATTTTTAACCAGCATAGAAGTAAAAGCCTACTTTGATAGATTAGATTTGAGAAGCTCAAAAAGATGACTTAGATATTAGGAAAATTAAGCTCAATATGAAATGTGGTAAAGCCCAAAACTTTGTGGAGGATGAATAAGGAATGTTGTGGTTTAAGGATCGATATGTGTGCCTAACAAGGAAGAGTTAAAGAAGTTGATACTCATGGAGGCTCATGATTCAAAGCATTCTATTCACTTGGAAGTACAAAGATGTATCCAGATCTTAAGGATGGATTTTGGTGGACAAGTATAAAGCGAGAAATTGTTGAGTACGTTGCATTGTGTGATGTATGCTATTGTAGGGGTGGCCTCCACCTAAGCCCAGCCGGCCTGCTAGGAGGTTATAAAGCCCAAAATAGGACATGTATAATGACATAGCTGCCCTTGTGAGGGATACATGGATGTAAGGTTATAATTGTAAAATGCTCCCCATGTGAATATATAAGCCATCCAGGCCATGGGGAAAACCCTCCAAGCATTGCTCACCTAACTCTCTACTACCATACTCTCTCCCTCTGTTTGGTCTGTAACCACAACAGTTGGCGCCGTCCGTGGGGAAGACTAGAGCAAGCTCCAAGATCTGAAGAAGGATGACACCAAAGAAAGCTTCATCATCGGCGACAGAGAAGAAGAAGAGGTCACCGCGCGCATCGGCGGCTGCGGGTGCGGACGTTGATGCCAGTGCCGTAGCTCATGGTGCGACGATCGACCCCTCCGCTAGTGTGACGCTGGGCACCAGTAGCATCGATTGGGTTGTTGGGAGTGATGACACCGACGCCCGTGCTGCCACGACTGCCGCCCCCACGCCCGACGCGAGAATGGCAGGTGGCTCCGGCGACAACATCGGCGTCGTCATCGACCCTAGAGTCCATCGCACCGACGCGCCGAGCAACTCTGGAGCGCACGTCATGGTTGGTGCCAACCCGACAGTGCAACCTATTGCGCCGACGGCTGCAACCGTGGTACCGGTGGAGAGCTCTCTGCTGACGGCCATCGGCACGCTCCAACGAGAGCTGGCGGACCTCCGTGGAGCCGTTCGAGATATACAAGAAACTCGGAGCTAGCAGGTCTCGCCGGTGGTCGCGACGGAGCTCACACTAGAGCGGGCGGACTGCCGCGATGCCCCTACCTCAGTCGCGTCCCGCTTCGGCGCGTGGATCCGGAGTCCCCCCTCTCCGCGGGCCTGCAACAGTCGGCATGGCCGGAGGACTTCAAGTTCCCCAACGCCATCGAGTCGTACAAGAGCAACACGGACCCTCAGGAGTTCGTGCGCGTGTACGAGACCGCCGTCGAAACTACAGGCGGAGACGACACCACCAAAGCGAAGGGGCTCTCCCTCGCGTTGCAGGGAGTGCCGCTCTCCTAGTTTTTCACCATAGAGCCGAACTCCATCTACACGTGGCAGTAGATCCGGGACCGCCTCTACAACAACCTCCAAGGGAACTACGTTAAGCGCGTCGATGCAGATCAGCTCTTCGCCATCAAGCAAAGACTTTCAGAGAAGCTCCGAGAATACTTCAAGCACTTTGCGAAGGTCCGCTGTCAGGTTAAGGATGTCAACGAGATAACCATCATCAACGCAGAGATACAGGGCCTCCGCCCGAGGCCGCTGGTTGAGTACAACGCGCGTAAGCTAATCAAGACGGTGGCGAAGCTCTTCGATAAAATGGAAGAGTATGCCAGGGTGGAGGAGGACGCGCGACGGCGCCAGGGAGACGACTCCGACACTAATCAGGTGGAGGGCGCAATGAAGAACGGAGACTCGCCGAAGGAAGGCTCCTCGAAGGGCAAGCGCAAGCAAGAGTCCTCGAAGAACGCCCCCGAGCTCAAGGACGCCCAACATAAGGACCCGTCGAGCGATAAGCCCAAGTGTGGCCAACACAAGTCTCGGAGGGCCCGCTACGTCTTCGACATTGAGGGCGGCTCCGAAGACAGCGCCCCCGCTGGGGCTGTGACGATAGGCCCCGTGCAGAACAGGAAGACCAGCCCTACGGCCAGTGGTGCGAGGTGCACGGTCGAGGTGGCCACGACACACGTGCATGCACCACCATTGCGGCGCTTCGTCAGAGCGTCACTAGGGATAGAACCCTCGAGGTGTGGCCGCCCGTCGTGGCCCACGTCCAACAACCCCTCGAGGGCCCCATGCGGATCCAAGATCACGGCCCGCAGCCCCAGGAGGGCCCCTTGCGAATCCAAGCCCACGTGCAGCAACCCCAGGAAGGCCACCTGCGAATCCAAGCCCCAGAGGGAGCTCAGCGCCGGATTATAAACGTCATTTCCGGGGGTCCTTGTTGGAGTTCGCCTCAGCGAGACAGCAGAAGGCCTACGCGCGGAGGCTACACCACGTGGCAACATACCCGGCGCAGGCACCGCCGGACTGGGCGCAGCACAAAATTACCTTCACGCCCGCTGACGCTGAGGGCGTGGAGTTCCCTCACTAAGATCCCCTAGTCATCCAGGCCGCCATCATAGGATGTGATGTTAAGCACGTCCTAGTCAATGGAGAAAGCTCCGCGAACATCTTGTTTGCAGCGGCCTTTGACCAAATGGGGATCCCTTGAAGTCGCTTAGGCCCCTCGGGAATCCCATTACAGGGCTTCGGAGGTCAGCCGCTGAGGGCGTTGGGCTAGATATGCCTGCAGGTCTCCTTTGGCCAGGGCGACAACGCGAGGAGCGAAGACGTCACCTCCGACGTCGTCGACATCCCGTATCCGTACAATGCCATAATTTGATGGCTCAAATTATGCTTATTGAAAAATTAGAATATCAATTTATTTTAAGGCCATGAGTCCGAGTATATGGAGAATCATAAATGAGCATTGTGTTATGCCTCTTGATCCACTACACCCCATAGAGCTTGAAGAGCACAATGCTCATTTAGATGCTCAAACAATAAATGCTCTTTTTGGAGTTTTGAATGTGGATGAGTTCAATCGAGTGAGCAATTTGGAAATCGCGCATGAGATATGGACTACCCTCTCGAAAATCCATGAGGGAACATCCACGGTCAAAGATGCCAAATTGCATAGATGCTAAATTGCATAGACTCCAAATCAAATATGAGACATTTGCAATGTTGCCTCGTGAAGACATTAATGAAATATTTTCACATCTCAACAATATTATAAACAAGCTCAAAGACCTAGGCACTTCACTAACTGATGTTGATATTGTGAGAAAATATTAAGGGCCTTACCAGAGAAATATGAGACATTGATGACTCTCTTCTTCAACTCACCTAAGTTGCCAAAGATGATACCGAATCAACTCTTGGGCAACCTCATAACTAATGAGTTGTACAAAAAAGACAAGGAGGAGCTTTTGGAGTAATCGTCCTCCAAGAACTAGAAGGTTACCTCCTTTAAGGCTAAAGCGTTGTGAAGCGATGAGATGGAAGGGTAAGAAAATGACTCTGAGGAGGAATTGGTTCTCATCATAAGAAAGATGAAGAAGTTTATGAGGAAGCGCTCAAACCGAAGTGTTAGCCATGACAAGAATAAAAAGGGGTGCTCTTACAATGACAACAACTGCTATAGCAACATTCGTTGCAATGAGTGTGATGAGAAGGGGCACATTGCCTAACGAAGAAGAATGACAAGGGCAAATCATCCAAGAAAAAGAACTTCAATGGCAAGAAGAAGTTTTTAAGAAGCTTCAAAAGGATGGCAAAAATAAAGCCCATATTGGAGAATGGAACTCCGATGAAGAGTATTCCGACTCCGACTCTGATGATGATGATTTCTCTAAGAAAAAGGGGCTTGTTGGCATCGCCATCAAGGAGGCTTCATCACTCTTCTCGTCTCCCACATGCCTCATGGCCAAAGGAGATAGGTAAAATCACTTGATGATGATGAGCCATCTTATGATGAATTGATGGATATGCTTGAAGATTTGAATGAATATCATGGAAAGGAAAAATCAAAATTTAAGGTCTAAAAGAGAATATCTCTCTCTAAAAGATTGTTATAAGGAGCTAAAGAAATCTCATGACTCACTTCTTCAAAAAGGATTTGTTAGCTATGCAATGTTGTTCTAAAATTGATTCTAATCATGTTAATGCTAAGACTTGTGATGCACTACTCGTTGTTGACAACAATGAGTTGAAGGAATAAGTTACCAAGCTAAGCAAAAACTTGAAAAGGTGCTTTAAGGGAAAAGCTACCCTTAACAAGATATTGAATGAGCAAATATGCTCATTCAATAAAGAGAGACTTCGGTTTGTGCACAAGAATGGTAAGAAACCAACAAACTCACAAGGTTTGTAAAAGAAAATGGCAAGTGTTGCCATAAGTGGTGTGGTATATGACATATACAACAATCATGTCCTATTGGTAAGACTCCATCCGTTGGTACCTATGATTCATGCTATATGCTTAGAAAAACTAAGGTGTGGTGTTGAAAGCCTTGGTCACTATCCTCTAAGGACCTAAATAAATTTAGGTACCTAAAAGAAATTGATTTTCTTCTGTAGGTGAACTACAAAACTGATGGAGGCAATATATTCTTGATAGCAGGTGCACTGAATACATGACTGGAGACCGGAAGATGTTCACCGCCTTTCAAAATGGTAGCAACGTGAAAATCACATTTGGAGACAATAACAAAATAAAGGTAATTGGTTTGGGTAAAATCACTGTCACCCATGACCTTTCCATATCTAATATGTCTCTATAGAAACATTAAATCTTAATTTGTTATCCATTGCTCAATTGTGTGATCTCGGTCTTATTTGCACATTCTCTAGAGATGGTGTTATCATTTCAAAGGAAACAAGAAAATGAGTTAGTTTTCAAAGGTTTTAGATTTGGAAATCTATATTTAGTTGATTTCTCTTCTAGCGATTCTTACTTAAATACTTGTTTAGTTGTAAAAACTTCTTTGGGTTGGCTTTGGCATAGAATGCTAGATCATGTGGGAATGATTCAACTTAAAAAACTTTTCAAACAGGACTCACTTTTTAGCTTGAAATACATGAAGTTTGAGAAAAATATATTATGTAGTGCTTACCAAGCTAGAAAAGCAAGTTTCAAATTCTTATCCTTCCAAGAAGTGTTATGTTAACCTCTAAACCATTGGAGCTCTTACAGGATTTGTTAGGGCCAACAACCTACAAGAGCATCAGGGGCAATAGTTATTGATTGGTGATTGTGTCAGACCCCAGATTTTACCATCCGGAATCCACTGTGATTTGATTGCACTATTCCCTGGATCAGTAGATAGTGCTCACAGTTACAGTAATGAATATCAAAATACATATCATGCGGAAGCGTAAATATAGTAGTAGACTTACTCACGGGCCGATTTGGCCGAAATCAATAAATTGCAGCAGCGGAAGAACGAAGCATATAGGTGGGACCTTCAGGACATGCCCACAGGCAGCCAACTGGAAGTGCGCGACCTAGTTCTTGACATCTTCATCTTCTTCGCCATCATGATCCAAAAGTATTGTTGAAACGTAGTGATTTGATTCCTGCTTCTGAATTTGTCGCAAAAGCGAGTGTGAGCACTCCAACCCCGTGCTCCGCGAGCCAACACACAGAATGCATTATATAACATGTATGGCTAGTCAAAGGATGGCTTGGGCTTATTTTATTTTGCGAAGAGTGCTTTTAAATACAATTACTTAAAAATCCCTAAGACCTAGCAATTTTTACACTCAAGACTTTTATCTGTAAAGTATATCGATCTTATAATTGACACAGATTCCATCTACCATTACATGGCATCTGCACCATATAGCATAGTTCAGCGTTATAACCGCTTAACTTACCGCTGGGACGACACCCAGGACAATTCCATATCAGGACCATCAGCAGTCCTACACATTTCCATTATCACCCGCCAAGATTTTCGAAATAGAACTATATCTAGTTAAGTTCCCATGTCCGCCCTTGGCCGTGGGCACGGCTATTCGAATAGTTTTGACTCTGCAGAGTTTGCACACTTTACCCACAAGAGATAAATCCACTCGTTGCCCCACATGATTCCTTAGCCATGCGGTTGAGTAGACTATCACAGGACCTTTACAATGCATTTTTCCTAGCAGAGTTACGTCCGCTAAGGTTTCCACTTCCTTCGGGGTACGACCACCCTTCCAGAAGCCCCCTCTTGCGCCGTCACATCGGAGGATGTGGCCATCCTCTACCCGCCCGTGGTCATACCGGCGCAACTCTTGATAAGTCGATGCAAATTAGTTAGCCCTGCCTACACTTTGCCAGCTTGCGGTTGTGCTTGTTATACACAGGGTGACATGACAAGATTCAGTCCTTAGGGTTACCCGGATGGTTCTACCACATTTCACCTTTTGTGCAATCACTGCACCACATTTCACCTTTTGTGCAATCACTGCACCACATACTAGCCCCCAAACCATCCATCCAGGTATTTAAGCATTTTTAGGATTTTTCAGAGATAGAAAATATTGTGTCCACTTACTACAGTCATTCCATCCATGACTATCCCCAAAACATATCATACTTTGCAAGTGTTATTTTTGGGGCAGCTATGTACCCCCATTTTATCTAGAAATACTAAGCACCGCAATATTTATTTGGACTTACTAATAAAAGCTATGATAATATAAACTTTGCTAAGGCGACAAGGTTCACATGTCAAAGCATTTCAACGGATCATTATTAGCAAGCATTATATTAGGTATATAACTACCATTTCTGGAAATGAACATATTTTACCACATAAAATAACAGCATGCATGTTGATAATTTAAAAGAAATTAACTTTGCAAAATCATAGGTTCAAAATGATCAAAGTGTTAACTCGCCTGGCGCGGTTTGCCGCGGTCTTGTGCTCTCTCAAAGCTATCTCATTTGAGGGGGCTGCTCTGCTGGTCTTTTTTGACTTTGATCTTGGTCTTGCTTGATCCATTGATTCTTCGGAACTCCGGTTTCTAACTATGCGATAAGCGACTAAATCCAAATAAAAACAAATAACTCAAGAGATCCAAATAAATCCAATCACTTTAAATACCCGATTTACTTTAAATTATGCATTTATTATGGTTGGAGAATAGAAGGATGATTTAGGTTAATGGGTTGTAAGCACAACGGTAGCTGGGTTTGAGCAGGAGGACGAGTTGTCTGAATGCTTTACCGTGAGGGAAAATTTTAGAAATACGAGGGATTAAAAGTGAAGATGTACCTACAGGAATTATCTGCTTTTGGGAAAGGAAGGTGGCCATACATGGCCGATTGGGGAAAAGCGAGGCTTGACCTTTTATTAATAATTTCTTTTTATCAATTTTGTATTTATCAAGGAAGTTCCATGAGTTAGGGTGGACTTATGAGTAGGCATTATTTTGTCGAGCGCTACTTTTCAAGGCATTTTGGCTTACCGAATAAATTTTAGAGTGTAGGTGTATAACATTTTATGGGGTGACATTTTATGTGCATTTAGTTGTCACTAAACCTATTTCAATTTGAGTTAGGATTCAGTTGTATGGGCCATCTCTTGTTATTTCATGCTCATCATTATTATTTACCAAATCTAGTATTAAGATTTAATTAATGCTACCATTATTATTTTTTATCTATGTTTTAGTTTCTATTAGCCTTAGTTCTATTTCTAATTTAGATATCTGGCGATGCTTGGTAGGTATCATTTTATGTGACCCTAATATTCGTGTTAATGGTTACATACTTACTTTAGAGTGTCTATATGTCCGTGAGATTATTTTGATGCTTGATGACCTAGGGCTATTACATTTTTGCACCTTCATATTATTATTATGACCTCTTAATCTGAGTGCTCTCTGAAAACTACTGTTTCTGATATTTTACCCCTTGTAGCTCGAGCCTGTTAAACATGATGGCATTTCGTTACTATTATTTGCTAAAGCTAGCATTCAATATTTCATGATTGGCAGTATTTTATGATAGTGTTTACATGTATACATTTTTAATAGGGCCTACGGTGAATGTAAAAATTGCACTGTTACATTTACTAGTGGGCTGCATACATGCTATCTGCATTTCTCTAACCCCCCTTTATATATATATATATTATATATGTTTTATGTATATATTTACTTTAGACAGTCTCTACATTTTAATTATTATTACTTTGCTTAAAATTTATTTATCTAGCAAGGTTATATTCCAATATTTGATAATTAATAAAACCTACCACTAGAGTTCATTTAATGGCAACATTTTAGATATTAGGCATAAATCCTAATTTTTAATTGATGGCAACCTCCTATTTGCTCATTTACCATAAGATGTTTTTCTTTATCGAAGTCTTTAATTAATATTTAGTCTTTTAGTTAATTATTCAGATAGAATTTAATTATTCAAGCATAATAACTTAATCCACCTCTATATATTAATCAATTTGGTTTTATGACCCAATTGAATATTTCATCTACATTAGTTGCTCATGCAACAAATGACCGGTTATTAAATGTTTAGTAACCTTATTTTACATCCTACAAATTTTATTATGTTCCCCAGATTATTTCCTAGATTTTCCCAAATTTCACTAATTAAAATGTATTGAGGAAATCAAAACAAAATATAAATGAAAATGTGCAAAAGGTGCAGCCGCCAGGGATCGAACCAGGGAACCGGGGGTTAGCTCTCTGTCCTATGCGCATTCTAGTAGCCAAGTGGGCGCAGTGCCTGGGCTGAGAGAGGGGGCATAGGAAATAAGAAGAAGTGAGGTGGGGATGAGACCGAAAACAGAGGAGCCGGAGGCGCACGGCCAGCCGCATTGCCGCCGGTGAGGGCCGGCCGGGGTGGCGCCGGAGACCCTCAAAATGGGTTCCCCCACGAACGGCGAAGGTGATGGTGACATCAGTAGGGGCTGTGGCGGTGTTGGCAGTGGCCGGCGTGGGCACAAGCGGCCGGAGGCCGGGGTGGAGAGGGGCGGCGGCACCGGCGGGGAGGAGGCAACAAATTGGTGCGTGCACGAGCATATAGGAGGTAGTGGAAAGCTCACCGTGCGGTTTACTGGACCGGAGGAAGTCTGGGGTCGGCTGGCGGCGCGAAGCCGAGGGCGGCGCGGCCAGGCCACCGTGGCGGGGGTTGCTCGGGCGAAGGGAGGCCCAGGAGGCTGTTGGGTAAGCTTCACGGCGCCGAGGGCTTGCTCCCAACGTGAGGAATCGAGTTGGCGCAGACCGAGGAGGAGACGGCGGCGGAAGCGGCGGTTTCAGCCAGAGGTGAGGAAGAACGTTGCCGCGGCGAGCTCGAGCCACCGGAGTCCAATTACTCGTGGGAGGAGGGAGAAGGCTTCCGGGGGCTAGCCGTGACGCGGGTGGACGGCGGGGAGCTTCACCGGAGCGACCAGAAATGGCGGCGGTGGCGTGGGAGCACGCGCGGGCGAGGCCCAGTGGGGGAAGAAACGAGAGGGCGCAGGGGAGGCAAGGGAGAGCGCGGAGCTTCTTATAGCCGCGGAGGGCTGTTCAGTCGCGTCGGGGGCGTGCGGCAGTGGTGTCAGGCGGCAGACGCAGGGGCGTGTAAGGCGACAGGACGGGGCAGGCGTGCGGGGATCATGGTGAATCCTCGCGCGTGACTCCTCCCTAGGGCGGCGCAGAGCAGGGGAGAGGCCGTGGGCGGGGGCAGGCGCATGAATGCCACGGGACAGAGGAAGGCTGGGCGCGGCAGAGCACGCGCGGCGCTCAGGAGAAGAAAGGGGAGGGGAAGAAGGAGCTGGCGCGGGGCTGGGGCCGGCTGGCCAGAGAGAGAAGGCGGGGAGAGGGAGAAGGGGGCTGGGCCGATCGGTAGGAGGGAGCGAGGGATGGGGGTCGGGCCGAGCCAGTCGGCCGGCCTGGCTTCCTCCGATTTTTCTTCTTTTTTTGTTTTTGGTTTAAGCATTTGTACACATATATACATATATGTATCTATATATATAATTCAAGTTTTATTTGCTCTTTTTCTTGTTCCCCCTAGATTTATGTATTTATTATTTTTTTAACATTAATTTCATATGTGCCAATTTCTTATTAAGTGTAGCTATATATATATATCCATGAATGTTAGCATTTTTAACTTGCTTGTTTTTGTGCTATTTAAACTAGTATTTTCAGAAATGAGATTTTATATTTAAACCCAATTCCTTTCTTATCTTTTATGGATCATCTTTTCATATTCTTATTTTAAATTCTAATCCTCCATTATTTAAACATGTTTGCTCCTTCTTGCTCCTTTTAGCATTTGAAATCTTCACCAAATCTTTCAAAAAAATCCACAACTCCAAATTCAAATGAAATACATTGCAAGATTAATTCAAAAACTCCATATTTCCAAATTTAAATTTTTAGGATGTTACAAACCTACCCCCCTTAAATGAATCTCGACCCCGAGATTCCGGTAGAGCAGAAAGAAAGGAGGTGAGATTATTTTGGTTAGCAATGGATTTCTAGGTGTTGCTCGACGTATAGTTCTTTAGCTTCACAGAGAGATGAAAATCTGCACCCTAAGGGTTAGCACTTGGGGAAGTCAAAAGGGAAGAGGGAAACCTTGTTCTTCCGGATAGGTCGTAGACTTCCAAATACTTGCTCCTTGGCATTGTTGTCTTCATGCCTTCATAGAGTGGAATAGTCACACCATCTATTGGGCCTATGATGGTTGTAGAATTCATATCGATGGATGGCAATATTAGCCTATGCCCTGGGGAATGCCGATACGAAGATGGATACATTTATATGGTGGCCTTTTGTCCTTATTACTATAAGACTTATGGTTCTGCAAATCTTCTTGTAGTGGTTTGATAACTCTGAGTCCAGGTTGTTGCACCTCCAAAACATCGTGGTAGTTTTTCGACATTTTTGTCTCTTAATGCTACCCCCCTTAAATAAATGACAATTGCCATTATTCATCTATTGTACTCTAGCTGTCTTGGTCAACAACAGGTGCTAAATTTAAATTAATTGGATATTCGGATTCCGATTATACAGGTTGCAACATGGATAGAAAAAGCACATCAAGTAGTTGTCAATTTTTAGGAAGATTACTAGTGTCATGGTTATCCAAGAAACAAAACTCTGTAGCATTATCAACCGCTGAAGCCAAATATGTTTTTGCAGAAAGTTATTGTGCTCAATTGCTATGGATGAGGCAAACATTAATATATTATGGGATCAATTTAGACAAAATGCCTCTTTCATGTGATAATAATAGTGCCGTGAAAATAACCAATAATTTGGTTTAACATTTAAGAACCAAGCATATAGATATTCGCCGCTATTTCTTGATATAGCAAAGGAGATATTGTTATTATCCACATATGAACCGAAGACCAATTAACAAATATCTACACAAAACCTTTAGATGAAAGCCGTTTTTTGCAAATTGTGGAATGAGTTAAATGTCATAGATTATTCTAATATTGCATGAAATCATGCATCTTGTCATTTGCTTTTAGTTGGATTTCTTGGAGTTTATTAGAGAACCTAATTTGAAAATATTTCTCAAAATCTCTATATTGATAAAAACTATGTTATCTGGTTTTTATTTACAAATCTAATGCATGATGATCCTGAAAAAGGCTTGTTTGAGTGTAAATTAAGGATCATTTGTATTTTTCTAAATTATCCTTGCTCCTTCAAGGAAATTAGTGAAAGCGGTACTATCGCTTACCCTACGGTACTACCGCTTGGTGGTACTACTGTCCTACAGGCACAGTACTACCGCAGTCTGTTGAGTGGCCCCAAAATTTGTTACATCCGATGCCTTATCTCTCTTCTAATCTCCTTATACCCCTTTCAACCTCTTCATCTCCATAGCCATCAAAACTCTCTCTCTCACCCCTCAAAACCAATCTCAAGATTCTCTCTCAAATCTCTCAAATTTGTGAAGTTTCTTTGGATTTCTCGGTAGACCATGGTACCTAGGATCATATCTCCCTCTTTATTCAAGGTAATCCCCATTGGAAACCTCTTTTCATTCAACTTTGGCACCTAGATCCTCCATTAGGGTTTGGGCATAATGTGGCTAAAATAGTTGAATTTTTTTTGGGCAAAGTGATAGAAACAAGTGCTTGGTGACTTGTTATGTCTATTTCCTAAATTGATCCATGCCAAACACTTATTAAATGATGATTTAGAATTTACCCTAAAAATTTTGGCAGGAGTGGTACTACCGCCCTACTCGTGCGGTACTACCGCAGGCCAGTAGTACTAATGGGACATGATGGTACTACCGATTTTGCTGAAACGATATCAACTAATTTTTGCACATTAGTTCCAATCTATTCCTTCCATCCTAATTATCTTCTTCACACCTATTCAAGATGCCAAGGACCAAAACCTCTATTGACAAAAATCTTGTGCCCAAAGATGAACTGGTGGATCGATATGACCCTTTGCATCTCAAGCCGAACCTTCGTGACAAAAGGTGGCTTCTCAGAAGGTGGACTCAGTTCAAGCACCCTCAAGGGAGGGCAGCAACTCGGAGATCGAATCCTTCCTCCAGGCCATGAGGGCTAGAGACAAGGGATAAGCCTCTAGGCAAGAAGAATAAGAAAGTGCAAATGAGATAGAAAAAGAAGAATACAAGGAGAGTGATGAGGATGATGATGAGGAAATGGAAGAAGCTAAAGAGTAGAATATCAATCGAAGACTAATCACAAGTGAGGAGTATGCCATACCTCGCCACCCAAATCAGTTCACCAAGCCAAGGACATCTTCTAATCCTTGCTTTCACACCAAGTTCCAGCAAGATGTCTTCTCTCAGCTCTATGATCACCACTAGTAGTTTGCTTACCATAAGTACATGGACTGGGCACATCTCAACAACATTGATTGCACTCTGGTGCCTATCAACTTTTCCTTGTAGTAGGACTACATGACATAGTTGCACTTCGGTGTGACTACCATGCGGAAATGATCAGTGTACATCTCCCCTGACTTTGATTATATGACATGAATGACGGGATACAAGAGGGTGGAAGCCACCAAAGGTGAATTTGAGACGGCTCCAAGAACTCACCTAGAACACCATGAAAAGATCTATGCTTGGCCATCTCTCAAAACTACAGCTTGGACTCAGTTCTATGATAGCACTATCAGATTCACTCTTAGAAAAATTGCTAGACTTCTTCCCCCATCAAGCCTTGTCATCCGCATCATCAACCACACCTTCTTCCTAAAAAGCAAGAATTTTGATGCAATCCGAGGTCATGTATGGATTATTATTGATTGCATCATGAATGGATGAAGGTTTGATGTGGTTGATCTCATTATCAAAGAGATTGTCTCTTCCAAGAATGATAGGGTCAAGCATACTTAATTTGCTCCATATATTATGGCCCTTATCATGAGGAAGACACACAATATAGGGGCACGATCGGCACCTCATAAGCCCTACAAGCTAAGTGAAGATGCTCCAACCCCTCTGTTGCCCTTCCTCACGCTCAAGAGGAAGAAGAACATGATCAAGGGCACAGGACACTCCTCAAGCAGCTGACCCAGCCTCTCTATCTCAACTCCTCTCATTGGTTATACATATTCATAATTCCCAATATAATATTAATTATCAGTTAGCCTCTCTTTCTCAGCAAATGGGCGCCTTAGAGTGTGCTTCATCTTCGGTGGCACCTCAACGTCATCTTTCTCCCATTCGCTATCAATGCTATCATCATGATCCCTCTCCTCAGGAGTAGCTTTTTTGGTACTTGATGCCAAGGGGGATAAGACGAGGATAAGTCAAAGAAGAATCAAGGGGGAGAAGAAGTAAAGAAGAATTATTTATCTACTATCCTTAGCTCTATGAAAGAACTTATTGTATAAACTTATTTATGATGGTTTGCATGAACTTGTAATAGTTAGAATCTTTTATGCTTGTGAACTTGTTGCTTTAATACTATGGTCCTTTGACTATGTTAATCTATTCATGTATTACTTCTCATGCTCTCATGCTTATCATATTTGAAAATATTCCTCAAATTTCAACAAATAGAGGAAACTTCACCAAAATTTCCAAAAATTAAACTTGTGCATGAGCATTATCTCAAAATCTCATATGCACATATTTAGAGGGAGCTTTCTATATTTTGTTGATTGACTCTTGAATACAACTAATTCTTCATCTCTTTTGAGCTTCTCTCGAGAATCATTTACAATTCAAAAGTCAAAACTAGAAAATATAACTCGTTTCAAGATTTGAGGTATTTTAAAAATCTCTTAACTTCCTTCGCTTTGTTTAGGTTGCCATCAATTACCAAAAAGAGGTAGATTGAAAGCATCTAGGCCCCTAAACATTAGTTTCGGTAATTATTGACAATATTGTGTTTGGGACTAACGTGTGTATGAAGATATCTTAAAAGCTTTAGTCCCGGATTATGGATGACAACGCAACGATAGCATGCAAATACTATGAAGGATCAACATGGCTCAAGACAAAGGAGAAATATAGCTTGTGGTTCCTTTTATTATTTTGTTGGTCTCAGTGTTTGATGAAAAGACCAGATTTGTAGGCTAGGCGATGTACTATAAAGGGAGATCATAGCTAGTAGCTTGAGATCATAGCTAGTAAATTGTGCCATATTGATCAACAAATAATCATGCATGCATCTTAAATCAATTTTAAGAAACATCTGTCAGAAAAATTGATTGCACTACGCAGGTATGCGGTACTGCCAGTCGATAGTAATACCGCCATTATGGAGTGGTACTACCGTAGTACCATAGTACCCATTTTTTGTGGTACATTTTTTCTAGAGAGCATTTTTAGGACTTTTTCTGAAGCTTTGAAATCGGTAGTACCGATCCTAGCATGCGATACTACCGTCGATTTTACTTAGCGGTAGTACCGCACTTGAAGTTCAAAAGCTAATTCAGACACATTAATTGTACACAAAGTAGCCATTAAATAGTAGGTGCGGTAGTACCAGCCATACATGGCGGTAGTACTAGACCTACTAAAATTTGTGGGATTTGTTCCTAAACGGTCAAATTTATGGTTAGGGACTATAAATACCCACTCACTAGCACCATGACAGATACACTTGACTGCATTCAATACCTTAAAGCCATTGAGGCACTCTTTACTACTCACCTTGTTCATTTCTCACCATTTGGAGTAGTTGAGAGCGTTGAAGTGCATTTGCATTATTTGTTGATCTTCTTAGCACTTATTTCTCCTCAATCAAAGGTTGTGATTTATTACTCTTGGTGTTTGTCGAAACCTAGACGTCTTGGGAGAAGATTGCACAGTGATCTCTTCATGAAGGTTGTGAAGAGGCCCGACACCAGTTGTGAGTGGTGTGGTGCTCACCATCTCCAGAGTGGAGGAAGAGCAACCCTGGTGAACTTAAAGTCATTGGCTTAATTCGTGGAGTTGGTCCAATTCGTTTGGATTTACCTCAACATGGATTAGTGAAAACTAACAAGTTTTTGATACTACGGGAAAAACATCGTGTGTCTTCATTGTAGTTATCTCTTGTCTTTAGTCTTTCGTATTTACATTCCTAGCTATTGGATTGATATATCTTGTATAGCTAATAATTGTATTTGGTTGAGACATAGCTTGTGGTGCCTTAGAAAACTTAGAAAATTCGCTATTGACTGTTATAGGTTCATTTATTGCTCCTTGTTGTTATAGTTGTTAAACTTAGAGCGAAAAATTTTAGAACATTCTATTCACCCCCACTCTAGTTAGTTATCCTTGATCCTACAGGTGTTCTATTTACAAATCCAACCTTAAGCTTCAAGCATGCTTGTATGTGTTGGGGTGTGGTTACCGAGTTTAAGCTTGACAGGAGAGGTTAGTACTGGGGCAAAGTTTCTAAATGGCTTTGTTATGATCATCTTAGTTGCATGTCTAAGGAAGCATGTAATTAGCCAACATGATGAGTTGATCATATCTTGTGGGAAAAGTTGTACAACCTATGTAGAGTGTTAAATCGATCTATTCGAATAGCTGTCTCTGTGATCATGGACATGCTCAGGAATTTCGTACAAGCAAAAAAATTTTATAACCAAAAACCTAGGAAGGAAAAATACTATGAAACTAATGGATGAGCTATGTGGGAGCTTGTTACATTGTTAGCTATTTTATTTACACTTTCGATCTATTTCTTATATTAACAAGTTAAAATTTAGCTTTGTATAAAACAAGTCAAGTTAGCCATTTCCTTTATTAGGCCTTGCATCTATAAATTGCATTCTACCTTCACAACTTGTTGAGCACTCTATGTGCTCGCCCTTGCTATCAACACAACTCATTTCCTGAAGGAGAGGAATCTTCACCACTCTTTGAGGAATGCTACGAAGGAGGGTAAGTGCTAGGTCAAGCAAACCCAGTTGATTGCTTGTAGCTTGAGATGGGTTGTTTTCCACTGGAGTTATCTTTTATTTTTTCGGCTGCAAGTTTATTCCTTAGTGTTAAGCCCTGCGAGGCACAATAAATGTAAAATCTGACCCTAAAATCATACTCAGATGATTAAATAGTATTATCTATTTTGTTAATCATTCATGTGTGGATGATATTACATCAATGTTGCCACTATGTGCAGTAGTGTGATCCTAGCCTAGTACAGTATACATGACAATCTAGTCAATTTAATCTAATTTTTAGCAACAAAAATTTGGCAATTGTTGGCTTCAAACCAAGCAAGCAACAAGTGCCAAACCAAAAAAACAAAACAAATCAAAAGAGAATACTAGAGAGAGAAAGGGAGGTCATGTGAGTGCTTTAGCCCCATCTAATTGTTTTTTAGGCAAAGGTTTCACTACTTATATTGAAAGCAAGATAACAGAGTCTTACAAAGCAAAAATAGAAAAGGGAACTGGGGACACCAATTTGCAACTCCAACACATAGAAACTGAACTACAAGGCCCTAACAGCTACCATTACATAGGAGAGCTGGAATACCATATGTAACCAAACTACAGTAGTGCTAAAAGTCCTACACAGATACAAAACTGACATAGAGATGAAGGCAACAGACCTGACAATGTCAAGCTGGCTAGGACCATGAAAACTGTTGGACCGAAATCGGCGACAGAGGGGGGGTGAATGTCGACTTTTAAAACATACCCCCAAATATTCTCACTGACTCTTCCACCGATAGCTATGGAGCTATGAAGAAGGAATTAAATTCGCTCACGAAAAACAGACTAAAAAGATTGTCACAGCAAGAAATTTCGGATCAAAGGCTGCCACGGCAAGGAAGACAACTCAAAATATTGCCACGGCAGACACGGCAAGAAACAGCAGAAAACCGCTGCCATGGCAAGGAAATCTGGCATGAAACGCTGCCATGGTAGAGCAAAACAGCAAAAAGGCTGCCGAAAGCTGAGAAGGAGGCTGCAGCCGAACTGCTTTGAAGTACTGCAGAAATGTGAATTTTTGATTGATGATTTCTACTGCTAGCTGCCAACCAAACAAAGCAAGCCAAGGACACTTGATGGCCGAAAGGAACTAGTACTATTTAGTATATTTCTTTTTGTCGGCAAAGCAAATAAGTGCCCAAACAAAAACTGCAACCGAGAGAAACTTTGAGGCCAACAACCTGAGATTTAAAGTAACTTCATGCTGTCGGCACTCAAAGGACCAAACAGAGAACCATCAAGGCAGCCAAATTCAAGCAATAAATGCTGCTGGAAAATAGTGAATAAAAGAACCAAAAACTGCTACTCCTTTGCCGCAAGGAACTAGTACCTTCTTTAAATGCAGTTCGGCAGCAATGAGATAACAAGTAGTACTATTGAAAGCTTTTAATTTGACTGCAATCTATTCCTCAATGCAAAGGATCATTCGGCCAAAGAGTATGTCATGGGAACACATGCACTAGATGTTGAATACTGCAGGCCGAATCACAGGACAGAGGAACCATCAACTGGCAGTAAAACAAACTTGTCTCCGACAGAAGGATAGAGAGGCACTCAAAAGAATGAAGTCCCAAGATAAACAAACCAGCTGAAGGAACAGAGCAAATCAGAGGACAGAAAACAAAACAAGGAGAAGCACAAACTCAAAGACTTCAACACAAGATTTCTTGAAAAAGATACCGAGACATACATGATTAAATAGGGTGTTTACATCTCTCAAGAACTCAAACTAGCCTAATCCCCATACATGCTTGGAAGAGGAAACCCACTCTACATGCTTGCACTACTCTCAATTTCAGCACACTAGTTCTCTCTCAAATCCTCCTCATTTCCATCTAAAAATCCATGAA
Organism: Dendrocalamus latiflorus; assembly: GCA_017311315.1. NCBI lineage: Eukaryota > Viridiplantae > Streptophyta > Magnoliopsida > Poales > Poaceae > Dendrocalamus > Dendrocalamus latiflorus. Next base: position 23,987,564 of record CM029660.1, read on the forward strand.
GACTACTAGAGAACACCCTCTCTATTTATAGCCTCCACTAATGGGTTCACCATTGCTTTACCCATTAACCTTTTGCGCTTTACCCACAATCCACTTCCTTTAGTGCAGCTTTGCGTATTCACCAAAACGCCCCTCGCGCACCTTCTAGGAAGCTTCCTCGTTTCTTGCCTTGCAAGCCTCGCAGCCACCTCGAGCCCTCGCCGTCTTCGACACCTCCCGACCGTTCTGACCTCAGCGCCACCTGCGCCTAGTTCGGTCCACCGTGTCTCGCCACGACTCCGCCTCGACGTCCTGCAGCTAACACAGACAAGAAACACATCAAACAGCACCGCTCGATACATGAAAGCATAAATAGCATAAGCACATCATACTTACTCATGACGAAGTCCAAACCTGTCGAAACAATGGAATAAACATCCTAATCCCATACGACCCGGTTTGACCAAGTCCGACCAAGCCCGTTGCACCGCGCAACGACATGGTCCGACCTCACAAACCAAACTCGACTATCCTAAACCTTTGTCAATTACTCATCATTCACATGGAGTCACGACCACATGGTCTCTCAAGAACAACTGGGCAACTTAGAAGTGATGCGATGCAGGGGATACAAGAGCATGATGTAAGACCATGTGGTGGCAGACCCATGAGAGTGATGAGTATTTGACATTGCTTGTGTTTTGTGTTTGTTAATTGAGTTTGATTTTTGTGAGAATTTGTAGTGTAACCCATGCTCATTATAGCACCAGTCAAACTAGCCTGGAATTATGGTCTAACCATTGAGGGATTGCAATCAAAATAGCATTGACTGATGGTCTGACTGACAGTAAGACCAGCCCTCTTTCCAGCTGTTGAATGGTTCTGTGGTTTTGGTTGTCAGTCATGATGGTGTCCATATGGTGTTAGTCATGGTGTGTTCATGCAAGTGTTATTCATGGGATTTCCATGCAAGGGTTAGTTATGGCATAGGTCCATACATATATTTTGCTAATTGAGAGTCAATTACATGTCATTTGTGTTTGGATCGATTGCTTTGTCTTTGATACACAGGTGCTTTGATGATGGATTGTTGTAAGATCGAGGAGGCCGACTAGAGGGGGCGAATAGGTGGTCCTAAAAAAATCTCTTTCAATTATTATCAATTTCTATTTGTCTAAAATCAAGTATATAATATGGAAGCTTAACTTAATTTGGTTTAACACAAATAAAGACTAAATCAATTAAGTTTACCTAAGTGCACCAACACTCTAAGGCTATGTCAAGGTTTGCAATTCTAGGATGACAAGCAATCAATTTAATTCTATGAATGTAAATTGATTAAAAGTAAATTGAGCACAAGAAAACAAACCACAATTAACATGGTTTCTTTTTACCATGGTGTTCGGAGACTTGTCAATCTCTCCTAATCCACGTTGATGTAAGCTCAAATGAATTGGACCAGCTCGACGAATTAAGCCTTCCACCTCAATCCACTAGTGGTAGTCTTTCCCACTCTGAGTAGGCGAGCTACAACCTTCACAACTTTGATGGATTTTTTCACAATCTTCTTAAGAAGATCACCATACACGACACCTCCAACACCGTCTCGGAGTCAGTAAACTCCAAGAGTAATAAGTCAAACCCCTCACTTGACTCTCACCACATTCAACGAATGCACAAGCTTGAGTGAATACTCAATCCACCTCTAGATGCAACACATGCGATCTAGAGTCTTCCTCCTTGCTCACAAGATGCAACACATATACAATTGAGAGGAGGACCTCACACTAGTTCAAAGGAATAAAATAGAGTCCAGCAACTCTCACTCCAACCAGCCACAAGGGGGTATATATACCCACACCACAAAAACTAGCTGTTGAAAGCAAAAATCCTGAGAAAATATGATTTTTAGAAGTACCACAAGCCTAAGACCGGTACTTTCGCTCCCTTTGGAACGGTCAAAAAATTAACCGTTATCAGCGAATCTGGTAGTTCCGATGGCTAAAGTCTGGTACTACTGCTCAGCAATAGTACCATTGCACTCGTGTGGAACTACCATCATCGCTGGGGACAAGAAGACTTCCACAAAGGTGTCTCTCTGGAAAAAATATACCGCTACACAAGCTGGTCATTCCGCAACTCGGAAGTACCGCTCACACAGAGCCAGTTGTATCGCTCGCTAGTCGGACACTCACACAGAGCCGGAACTTCTGATCATCGACTACATTGGTCCTCGACCATGTCGGATGGTTTGACAACTCAAGTCTCTGATGAGGACATGACCCCTATTGACACAACCATATTGCTTATGCATGTTGTTCCAATTACAAGAGCTCATACGCATCACTTAAATTATATGAACTATATGATGCTACCTAATGATGAATATATATATATATATATATATATATATATATATATATATATATATATATATTTGTGCAGCACCACATTACTTTTGGGTCAGATGAGCAAGAGTTCGTGCTGGACCCGTTTTGAAATCCAATTCGGCCTCCGGAGACAACACCGACTTGAAACGAGCATAACTTTCACATACAGACTCCATTTGAGCTCCACGAGTACTTGATTGAAAGCTTATCTCATCATCTTTCCAACTAATCTAGCCTCACCTTCAAATTCCTTTTGAGCATGATGCAATTTACAAAACAGTCCACTATCTCTGATTCCGAATCAGGCTGGTGCTGCATCACCTCCACTTGGGCCCATGGGCCTTGTAACCCTAGAGGCGTGTGCCTATCCCCCTAGCCGCCACCCTCTAGATGTTATCTTCATATAGTCTCATGTGTGCTACACTTTAGGGTTTAGATTTCATTTGCTTAGTTTCTCCATTGTGAAAACTCTTATTCTTCACTTGTGTCGACTAGACCAATCATAAAGAACCACTGTGGAATCCCACCTTTTGAACTCAATCATTTATTTGTAATTCAGATTGCTTGTTACTTTATTCTTGCTTGTTCTTCAATTGCTTGCAGGAATTGATCCTCGTGAGTGGTATAAGAGCTACAGCTAATTGGTGAGAATTTTCTTTACCTACAGTCCACAAAAGCCACGAAAATCAAAAACATTAATAAGGTTAGTTCATCCTATCCAAACCAATCTGTGCCTTACAAATTTTCTTTTCAGTATTTTGCTTGTTGAATTTTTAGTTGCATCGTCGTATCTACTTGGTAATTTCTAGTCTGGTTAGTGCCTAGTTGGTCTTCATCTAGTGGCATTTGCAGTGTTTTATCTTCCTGCCACAGATCATCAATTTTCCTTGATCCTCTCGCTGCCATGGCAACCTCAACTCCTAATGCCATTGCTGCCACATCGTTGCCTCAATAACCGAAAACGCCTGTCGCCTCCGCCACTGCCACATCACTGTCGTGGTAACCAAACCTCTTGCCACCGCTGCCACGACAACCACCAATCGCTGCCGCGGCCACCACCACCACATCGTGCCTTCTACCACAGCATACCCTATTTCCTGCCACTACTGCCTTGTGCTGCCACGGCAGCCACTCAACCCTGTCACCACTGCTTGCTCACTACCACGGCAAGCAAACCCTCTACCGCAGCCACCTTGGCTCCTGCCGCCGCCACCCTTTGGTGAGAGGAGGAGAAAACCCTAGTGGTGGTTTGGGTTTTGGAGAGGACTAGTAGAACAGGAAAGGTCAATCCATTGCCTATTTTGGGCTCAAGAAAAAAAAGAGACAGAAAAAAGAGGAAAAAGGAGAGAGAGGAAGAGTTGGTTTCGGGTCCACCTTCCCGAAAATTGAAAAGTGTGTCAAACTTTCGCTAAAACTAGTAAAAATTGGTGAAGACCTTCTACAAATAGCCACAAGCTTCCACATAAAATTTCTGCAAGTTGGCCTATGGGATTGAAAGATATAATAGTTTCAAGTTGAGCCCGAGTCAATTTATAGTCTGAGTCAGAATCCGATTCCAAAACACTTTTAGTAAAACGGGCATAACTTTTGCATATGGTGTGTGTTTTCAACGCTCTTGTACTCGTTATAAAGCTAACGATGAGGCACATCCAAAAAAATGATCGCTCATACCAATTGCCCTTAAGACCCCTAAAATCAACTATCATTAGACCCAAATTTACATTATAAGTTTCCAGTTTCTATTTTGCCCTTTTTCTTGGTTTTACCTTTGGAATTTGGGTTTTACCTCAACTGCAAAGTTGTAGATCTCATCAAAACCTTTCAAACAAGCATATATAAGCCATATAAAACTTTACCTTTTCATCTTTGAGATTAACTGTTGCTTCTGCTCAAACTAGAGGGTTGTTTACATTGCACGTTATACTATTTTATGTGCCCTACATCTTGTGAATAATCTTTCACACCCTTAGACAGAAGTTTGAATAGTGAGCTAGCATCTCTCCTAGCATTTGGTGTGAGATTTTCCTTTGCTCACATCAAGTCACATTGATCTTTGTGTGTGCATTCATACACTGGACTTTATTAGCTAGTTTTTTCTATGCTAGGATCAGCAACATTGACTAGTAATGTAAACAATTATTCAACTTACAATTACTAATTTGATTATTGCTAATCCTTTCGACCATATTGAAGCCTTCCGAGCTCCACTTCCTACTGACTTAGTAGGTATCATTCCTCGCAATTGTTGGGCTATTCACAGGTAAGAGTATCACAAACTAGTCACCGGTTGTACCACTTCCTTGCTGCATTGGTAAGAGCTTGTAAGAACTTGGTATAAGCTTGAGTGTGAGTGACTTGATTTGAGCCTCCAGATCCTAGTAGTTGATAGGAACGTATACATGTGGTCTGTTTCCTTGTGTTTTACTAACTATAGCAGGTTCATGAGATGATATCCAGCTAGATCCACATCTTCTTCAAGCCATTGAATGGGAGTGCAAGAATGTCCATGAGAAAGATACACGCTTCAGACAAGATCGTCCCCCGCGGGAGGTATATGAGTGTGACAGTACTTCTGGTAAAACTAAATTCACTGTGCCATCCTTTACTCGTAAATTCGATCCTGGCACCTATGTTGATAGGGTGATAGCTTTAGACAATAAATTTGAATGTTATTAATGGTCTGATAGGCAAAAGATTAGGGATGTCACTAGTGTTTTTGTTGAGGATGCAAAACTTTGGTGAAAGTACTTAAGTAGACATGGAAGAGTGCCTCAAACGTGACATGCATTAAAGAAACTTTTGATAGATCAATTTATTCCTAAATATCATGCTGATTATTTACTTGCTAGATTGCAACGTTTAAAACAATGAAGTAAAACTGTAAGGGAATATTATCATGAATTAAAATTTTGTTTATTGCATTGTAACTTAGAGGAACATGTTAAAGCTACATAGAATAGAATCTTATGTGGGCTTAATAAAGAAATTCAGGACCTTATTCAAGAAGAATATAATTCTCTCTCATTTGTTTATACTTGCTTGTAAGGTTGAAAGTTAGATTGAGGAGAAATTGAGATTACTTGATGATAAGAGACACGAGCACAAACCCGTGTTTGTGCCTTTTCTGTGACTAACAACTTGCAAATAGTTGAGAAACATGCCGAAGAGGAGCATGAGCTGATTGAACCACCGACTCCATTAGTTGAGAAGGAAGATGAGGATATGGACGCACCTATATCATCTGAGGAGAGCTAAAAAGGTAAAGATCATGGTGCTATCATCACTCGCGGAGAGTATGCTTGTGAAGAACTACAATTATCCACTGTTCATGCTATTTTAGAGCAAAACTTAGTGAAAAACAATCCTAACACGCACATGTTTCAAGTGGAGAATTCAGACTGAATTGACTTGAGTACACCATGTCATAAAATAATTAAATTCCCTATTGTTTTGAGTAATTCATATGATGAATTAATCGCATACAATGATCATGTGGTTTTAGTTAGATATAAAGAAGTTTTGAGTAGAATTTCTCCCGCTAATTCTTTACGTCACATCATGTTGGATGTACCTATGAAATTGTCAAATGCTACAGAGAAAGTTGCTGAACTCACATGTTCAAAATCCTTGTTTAGTGTCTACATGTAGGACCCGGATTTTACAATCCGAAATCCTCTGTGATTCCACCGCACTATTTCCTAGATCAGTAGATAGTACTCACAGATACAGTACTGAACATCAAAATACATATCATGCGGAACGTAAATATAATATTAGACTTACTCATGGGCCGATTAGGCCGAAATCAATAAAATGCAGCAGCGGAAACGAAGCACACAGGTGGGACCCTCAGGACGTGCCCACAGGCAGCCAACTGGGGGTTCGCGACCTAGTTCTTGACCTCTTCATCTTCTTAACCATCATGGCCAAGTGTATTGCTGTAGTGTAGTGATCTAACTTCTAAATTCTGGATTAATTGTGAGAGCAAGGGTGAGCATAAACCACCGTGCTCCGCGAGCCAATACACGGAATGTAAATAGATAATATGCATGGCTTATCAAGGGAAGGCTCGGGTTATTTTATTTGCCATAAATTACATTTGAAATATGGTACATAGAAATTTCCTAGGACCTAGCAGTTTGAACTAAAACATAGTGTGTGAAAGAATGCAATAGTAATAGCGATCCAGATTCCATCTACTATTACATGGTTTCTGCACCATATGCTAACCTTTCAATGTTATAACCGCTTACCTTATTACTGGGACGACACCCAGGGCAATACAAATCAGGGCTTTCCACTGCCCTCCATTTTTCCAATTCCACCCACAAAGTTGTTTTTGAAATAGAACTATATCTGGTTAAGTTCCCATGTCCGCCCTTGACCGTGGGCACGGCTATTCGAATAGTTTTGACTCTGTAGAGTTTGTACACTTTCACCACAAGAGACAATCCGCTCGTTGCCCCACACAATTCCTTAGTCATGTGGTTGAGTAGACCATCACAGTAACTATTCAAAGTATCTAGCCCCTTTTGTCGTCTCACCCTATGGGCTGCTCCCACTTGCGATGAGTCCCACACATTGCACGGATGTTCACCACGGATACTAGCGCATTCGGACTCCACTCTCCACAACGCTAGTACGACTGGGAAACTTCACCCTCCACTCGGTGTCCCTTTAGGCCTCCCCTTGCCCTTGCAATATCCACTCCTATCCACTACCAGTGAGATGAGTTCGGGGGTTTCGATAGATTAACTTTGCCAAGTTGCAATTTGCAGACTTGTGGTTGCACTGTTTTACACAGGAGGTCATGACAAGATTCAATCCTTAGTGGTATCTGGGCGGGTCTACCACAATCCACACACCGTGCTTCTACCGCACCACACCAGCCTCCATACCATCCGCCCAAATATTTAAGCAAGTTGGGGTTTTTGAGAGCATAAAATAATCATATCAAGATATACCAGTCATTTCCACCATGACTTCCCAAATCAGTTTCTCATAATTAAAAGTGATGCTTGGGCATTTTAGTGCCCCCGAATACCAAAGCAGTGCTAAACATGACGTATAATTAAGGACTTATTTTTGAAAGTTTTACCATTATAATTTTTGCTAGGGTGATGTCAGACCCAGATTTTACAATCCGGAATCTACTGTGTTTAATTGCACTATTCCCTGGATCAGTAGATAGTGCACACAGTTACAGTTCTGAATATCAAAGTACATATCATGCGGAAACGTAATTAAAATAATAAACTTACTCATGGGCCGATTAGGCCGAAATCAATAAACTGCAGCAGCGGAAGAACGAAGCACACAGGTGGGACCTTCAGGACATGCCCACAGGCAGCCAACTGGAGGTTCGCGACCTAGCCCTTGACATCTTCATCTTCATCTTATCTGCCAGCTTGTCCACTCTTGTTGCTGAGGCGAGGTGATTTGACTCCTGATTCTGAATTTTGCCGCAAAAGCGAGTGTGAGCACTCCGACCCCGTGCTCAGCGAACCAATACACAGAATGCAAGTAGATAATATGCATGGCTTAACAAAGGAGAGGCTCGGGTTATTTTGTTTTGCAAAGAGTGCTTTTGAATACAATTATATACAAATTCCTAAGACTTAGCATTTGAACAAAAGCAGAATGTTCAAGAATATGCAATAATAATAGCGATCCAGATTCCATCCATCGTTACATGACATCTGCACCATATAGCAATTCTTCAGCGTTATAGCCGCTTAACTTACCACTGGGACGACACCCAGGACAATTCCAAACTAGGGCCTTACACTGCCCTTCCACTTTTCCAACCCATCATAAAGCATTTTGAAATAGAACTATATCTGGTTAAGTTCCCATGTCCGCCCTTGACCGTGGGCACGGCTATTCGAATAGTTTTAGACTCTGCAGAGTTTGTACACTTTCACCACAAGAGATAATCAACTCTTTGCCCCCACACGATTCCTTAGACGTGTGGTTGAGCAGACCATCACAGTGACTTTTCAAAGTATCTAGACCCTTTTGTCATCTCACTTTTATGGGAAACTGCCCACTTGCGGTGGGTCCCATCTGTGCGCGGGATGTTTCCCCCAGCCACTACGCAGCCGGACTTCTACCTCTCCGCAACGTAGGACAGCTGGGAAACTTCACCCTCCACTGGTGTCCCTTCAGGCCCCCTTGCCATAGCGTAGCCCTTTCACCCCCCTACCAGTGAGATGAGTCCGGAGTTTCGATAAATTTACTTAGCCAAGTTGTAATTTACAGACTTGTGGTTGTACTGTTTTACCCGGGAGGTCATGACAAGATTCAGTCCTTATTGGTATCTGGGCGGTCTATCACTAACCCATTTTGTGCACCCACTGCACCACACTCACACCATCCAACCAATCCGCCCAGATATTTTAAGCAAGTTGGGGATTTTGAGGGTATAAAATAGTCATGTCAAATATACCAGTCATTCCCACCATGACTGCCCAAACCATTTTCTCATTATTAAAAGCGATCATGATGTATGGGGCATTTCAGCGCCCCCTGAGTATTAATGCAACACTAAGCATAGCATATCATTAGGGACTTATTTTCGAAATATTAGTATTATACTTTTGCTAGGGCGACAAGGTTTTCACATTCAATCATTCCAAAGGAGAGGTAATACTATTCAAGGTAAACATTGGCATATAACTAGAATATCAAGTTTAGCATGTATTTGCATAAAAATAACAGCATACATTTTGTTAATTTAAAACGAAGTAATTTGCATGAAATGTAGGTTCAACATGATCAAAGTATTGACTCGCCTGGCGCGGTTTGCTGCGGTCTTGTGCTCACACAATGCTTTCTCTTGAGTTTCGGATCTTTTCTTCACTTCACTCTTGATCTCGCTTGATCCGTGGAATCTTCGGACTTCAGTTTCTAATTATGCGACAAACGACTGAATCCAAAAGAAAGCAAATATCTCAAAAGATCCAAATAACTCCAAATGAATTCAACTTTTGTATTATTATGAGTTATTGGGTGATTTGGGTAATTTGAGGCAAGGCTGGTGGCAGAGAATGATGTCTTGACCTTTTATTAATAGTTTCTTTCATTATTTTTATACTTATCAAGGAAGTTCCATGAGTCGGGTTATACCTATAGACTGGCGCAGGAGTTTAATGTATAAATTTTATCTTCAGGTAAGTTTTCCTTGCAACTTAGGTAAAGGCAAACTGGACTGATGGATGAGATCTGTGCTTATTCTATAAATCTTTTAGTCAAAAGTATTATAACAATTGGATAACTTTATTAAGTTTTTGATTAAGTGCTTACTTTGGAATGTTTATTTATATTAGATAGGTCATTTTAATGCCCGATGCCCTAGTGCTATTATATTTTAGTATCTCTATATTAATATGGCCTTTTAGGGATGTAGGAATGATAGTCATACTTTAGATGGTTACTTTTACATCCCTTTACTATTCAAACCTGCTACATATGATTACATTTTGTTACCTCTACTACATTAAAACTACTACCTAAGATTTCATGGTCGGCAATATGTTAATGTTAGGGTTTATATTTTCAGTAAGGCCTAAGGTGTTTAAAAATTGAACTAACATATTTACTAATGGCGTATATACGTCATCAACATTTTTCTAACTATTTATCTATCTTCATTTGCTTATGAATGTCTCTAACTTCAATGGACATCCTTTTACTAAATTTCAATACCAATCAAGGATACTTTTCTTTACTAATGCCTTTAATTAACTTTTAGTCCTTGAGTTAAATATTACTTATTCATATGTGATAATTAATCTATAGTTATATATGAAATAAGCTGGTGTTACAATCTAGGCAGAGATCTCTGTACAAGGTAGTATTCTATTATTCTATTTAGTAAGGTACATCACTGAGATTTATTAGGTGACATTAGGATAAATATTGAACTTATGTTTTAATTTATGATTTAATAGCATCTTTACTAAGTTTAGAGGTTTAGCCAAAGTTATTCCTCTTTATCAACGTCTTAACTAATATTTAGTCTTTTCAATTTATTTATGCAACCCACATTAAATATCACAAAAAATTCAATGGACCTCTAAAATTTATGGTTTCGGTTCCACTGGACAGATCTTGATTTTAGATGAATTTAGAAATTTGTCTCATCCAATTTGGAGTTAAAATGAAAAAGTTATGATTATTTGAAGTTCTCAGGTTTAATTAATTCCAGAAAATATAAAATATCTGACAGGTGGGACCCACTGGTTATTTTAATATTTTTATCTTTTTATTATTTAGTTTAATCCTGAGTCTCTGACCAGTGGGGTCCACATGTCAGCGACATTATACACTGACGGGTGGGGTCCGGCTGTCAGTGGGCTGGCGGTCCCACAGCGGCTGACGAACGGGGCCCACCTGTCAGCTGGGAAAAGAAAAGAACTGCTCGAACGCAGGCGCGGAGCGGGGCTCGAACGCGCGCCGCGGGAGCGAGGGGGAGAAGAGACGAGCGGCGGTAACCAAGTGAGCGGGGAGGCTTTGCCTACCTCTATAGAGCAAGAAATTCTTTTGAGGTAGCTCGCGGAGGAGGCCGGGCAGAGGAAGAAGAAGACGGCGGCGCCGGCGGCGAGTGGTGGCTGGAGAGTTCCAGGGGCTGCGTGATATATAATGTCGGGGTCGCGGGGATGCTGGTGGTGGTGGCGTCTGAGGCTGAGGTGCGCCGGAGGTAGGCCGGCAGCGTACGGTGGCGGCGGCTCGGGGAGGTGGTCGACGCCGGCGAGGTAGAGACCACGGGAGGCGTGGAGAAGGCCGGGGATGTGTTGGCGACGCTCCGGAGATGGTTCTAGAGCAGGGAATTGAGCTATGGTGGCGCGGTCTGGCGGGTCGGCGATTGCCGGGGCTGGGGAAGAAGGAGAGGCCGACGGGGAATTGGGACGCTATGGTGCAATTGCGGCCAGGGGAGGGAAGAGTGAAGCGTTGCGGCGCATTTGCGGCTCCTTGGCATGGCTTTTATAGCCGGGAGAGGCACACGGCGAGGGCGGCACCTGGCTCCGCCCTGCTCGTGCCGGCGAGAGGAGAGGAACCAAATCTCCTCCGAGATTTTGCGGGAGAGAGAGAACAGGGGATGCGCTAAATCTTGCACGCGGGGGTGAGAGAGAGAGACGGAGAGATTTGCTGCGGCCAGAGAAGCAAGCGCGAGAGAGAGCGAGCGTGAGGGGGAGCTGCGACGCGTGCTCGCGGAGAGGAAGGAGCCTGGGGGAGATTCACCAAATCTTGCCGAGATTTTGTGGGGGAGAGGTGGCGGGAAGGTGCACTCCCCCTCCTGTGACATGCCCTGGAGGTGAGAGAGAGGAAGGGGGATTTGCTGCGCAACGCAAGAGGGAGCTGGCGCGAGGGGCACGGCCGCGTGGAGAAGAAGATGGGGAGGAAGAAAGAGAGGAGCGCGAGCACAGGCGGGTCCACCGGCCAGCGGGTGTGAGCGGGAGGGCACCGGGCCCGCGGGCAGGGAGAGAAGCGCGAGTGGAGGCGGCCCACTGCGCAGGCGCGGTCGGGGCAACGCCGCGTGGCCACGCGGCAGCGGGAGGAGAGGCGCGATCAGGGGCGCGGGTCCGCAGCACAGTGAGGCGCGAGACAGCGCGAGCGGGGCGCGGGCGCTGGTGCGCTGGGCCACGCGCGGAGAGGAGGCTGGGCCGGGGTGATGGCCGGCCCGGCCGATTTTCCTTTTTCTATTTTCTTTTTCTTTTGTATTTTCTTTGATTTTCAGTTATATATATACATATATACTTATATATACAAATTCATATTTTATTTGCTCTCTTAAATTTCTGTAGAGACCACTTTCATGTTATGCATAGATGTATGCATATATATATACTCATATATTTATATTTGCTATCATTTTTATTTTGTTTACCCCTTTACTATTTATTCCATTATTTTTAGAGGTGAGATTTCATGGTCAAACCAAATATTCTCCCTTACCTTTATGGATCCTCTTTTCAGATTCTTAATTTAGATTTTAAGTTTCCTTTATTTGTATATTCTTATGTGTAGCATTAATATTATTGATTTTGATTTTGGTCCTTATTGAATTTCTTTAACTTTTGAGAGCTCAATAAGAATTTAAAAATACCATGAAAATCCAAATTCAAATATTATAATAGAAAAAATAACTCAAACTCCATATTTTCAAATTTAAAATCTTCAGGATGTTACAGGTGACAAGGCTCAGATATTCAAATATTCCAAAGGAGTGTAAATACTAACAAGTTAAGTAATTGGGCATGTAACTAAAATTCATAAAACAGACATATTTAGCATATGAAATAACAGCGTGCAATTTGATAATTTGAAGCAAAAATAATTTGCAGAAAATGTAGGTTCAACATGATCAAAGTATTGACTCGCCTTGTGCAGCTTACCGCGGTCTTGAGCTCACTCAAAGTTTTCTCATTCGATGGTCTTGAGCTTCTGGTCTTTATCTTCACCTTGACCTTGATCTCGCTTGGTCCAGCGAATCTTCAGGATTCTAGTTTCTAATTACGCGATAAATGACTGAATCCAAATAAAAGCAAATAACTCAAAAGATCCAAATAAATCCGAATACACTCAATTTAGCTTTATTATGAGTTAATGGGTGATTTGAGTCAAGGTGATTGGGCGCGGAATTTTGGCGGGGTTTAAGGGGTTGGAGCAAGGGGAAGAATGAAGGAGAGAATTATGTCGAGACAGATGTCAAGGAGGGTTTAGGATATAAGAATATTCTTAGGAATATTCCGCTTCAGAATTGAGGATGGCTAGGCATAGCTGGTGGTAGAATACGATGCCTCGATCTTTTTTATCAATAACTTCTTCTATTATTTTTTGTATTTATCAAAGAAGTTCCATGAGTCAGGTTAGAACTATGAATTGGTGTACAAGTTTATCTGGGTATTATTTTGTCGAGCACTAATATGCAGGGCATATGCTATGTGCGATGTATACAATTTTTAGTTTGCTTAATTAATCTTAGAGTCTGAGTTTGTAGCATTTTTGTGGTACGATATTTTATGTACCCTTAGTTATTACTAGGAATAATTTAATTTGAATTATGATCCATTTGTTCGGGTCCTAGCTTGCTATATTCAATCTTGCTCAACATTATTATTTACTAAATCTAACGTTAAGATTTAATTAATGGCACCATTGTCATTTTGTTTATACTTCAGTTATTACTAGGCTTAGCTTTATTTTTAATTTAAATTTATTTATCTGGGCAAAGCTTGTTATACAAGGTCATATTTCAATATTGCTATTTAATTGAATCTACCACTGAGATTTATTTTAATTACAATTAAAGGTAATCTTTATTAAATTTGGACATTTAATTAAAGTCATTTTTCTTTATTAATGCCTTTAATTAATAATTATATTTAAAATAAAAACTAAAGGCACATTAATTATTCATTATGATAACCAATCTAAATTTAAATCTTACATAATCTCTTTTACATCCTAATTAAATTTTATTAGCTTCCCTATATTATTTCCTAATATTTCTTATTTTTTTCCTAATTAAAATGTGTTGTGGCTATAGACCAAACAGAGAGAGAGAGTGTGTGTGTGGTAGTGGAGAGTTAGGTGAGCAAGTGCTTAGGGTTTCCCCATGGCCGGTATCACACATATATATACGTCCACATGGGGAGTGTTTTTACAGCAATACCCTTACATTTGAGTATCCCTCTCAGGGGCACTTATGTCATTACACATATCCCATTTTGGGCCTTGCAACTCTCTAGCAGGCCGGCTGGGCTTAGGTGGGGGCCACCCCTACAACAAAATGGATTAAAGAAAATGAAACAAAAATAAATGAAAAACGGAGCGGCCGACGGAATCGAACATGCGACCTGCGGGCTGTGAGTTTAACACGGCTCGGCTAGCCAAATGGGTGGAAGCCCTGGGCTGACAGAGAGGGCGCAGACAAACATAAGTGCTAGGGGGTGGCCGAGGTCAAAACAGAGGATGCAACGCTGGCTGGAGAGCAGCCTTGCCGGCGGCGAGCGGCAGCCGAAGGGGCGTTGGTGACTACCAAAATGGGTTGCGCATGAGATGAGGAAGCTAGGGGTGGCGGCGTGTTGGCCAAAGCAACGGCGAGGCGGGCGGGCGGCAGCTCGAAGCAGCCGATGGCGAGGCTGGCTCGGGGCGGCGGCGTCGCGGTGGAAGAGGAAGGAGAGCAGGGGGAGCACGAGCTGGAGAAGGGTGCTAGGAACCTCACTGCGTGTTTGGCCAAGCCAGAAGGGTGCCGAGGTGGGCCGGCGAAGATGGCCAGCGGTGGCGCAGAGGAGGCCTCCATGGAGGGAGAATCTCGGGTGACGAGGAGCTCGTCCGACGGTTGGAGAAGGTCCAGCACACCGTGGAGATGATCCCAGAGCGTGGAATCGGGCGGTGGTGCTCTGATGAAGGAATGGCGCCAGCGGAGGCGACTTCGGCCGAAGGCGAGGAAGGTAGGCAATGCGTGAGCTCTGGTGCACAAGAATTCAATTAACTTGGAGGGGGAGTAGCTAGGGAGGGGAGACATGCCGTGACGCAGTCGCTTTTGGGGAGAATCATTGAGACGGCCAGATTGCCAAGAAGAGGTGGCAGCCGGTGGGCTCACAGGCATGGGGCGCTCGGTCTGGAATGGGGAGCAAGAAGGAGCAAGAGCGGGCGGTTGTAGGGGGTAATGCAAGCTCAAAGGAGCCCCTTTATAGCTCGGGGAGTTGGTGTGGCACTACAGGTGGGGGAGAAACTGTGGGCAACGGTGCTGTCCCTGTGGGCGGCGGCGGGCTAACTACGACAAGGCCTGGCGGAGGGGACATGAAGGTGGCAGAGCTCTGGTGACACAGCGCTAGGCAGGGAGTGGCGCGCTGCATGATTGCCACACGGAAGCGAGGTAGAGAGCAGTCGAGGGGGAGAAAAGAAAGAAGAAGACGCGACGGCTCACGGGCGCGGAGAGGGAAGAAAGAAGGAGGCGGCAGGAACGAGCTCGCTGGGCAGAGAAAGGGAGTGGGAGGGAGGAAAGGAAGGAGAGAGAGAAAAGGGTGGGGCCCACATGCAGTGGCAGTGAATGGTAAAATGGAAAAGAGAAGAAGATAAAATGTTTAAGCTTGGTTTTGAAATTTCAGACTTCTAATTTAAATTTTTGTTTCATATTTATGATCACTGAATTTAATTTTTGCATGACATTTAGAATTTAAGTTTTAATCTTCAATTATTTAGATGTGAGTTTTTTAATACTCCTTTAGCCATTGCTTTTCTTTTATCTAAGTAGATTGGATTTCAAATTTTTATTTCAATTGCTTAATACTTAAATTTTAATTTGTGTGTAGATCCTTGGATTTTCTATTTCTTTTATTAACACCATTATTGTTTTTTCTTATATGGATATTATTTCTCAATATATTAATTTGTATGCCACAAAACTCAAAAGATTATAAATAAATATTTAAAAGAATATTTGAATGCAGCAAAATGCAAGAAAAGTTTTAAAAAATCCATATTTTGAATATCCAAATTTTTGGGATGTTACACTACACTCTTGGGTATAAGTTTAATTTGATTGGAGATTATAGTGTAGAAAATCAATTTCTTTATATTGAATATGCATAACTTGCGATCACATGGATGAATCGAAGCTTGTTGTTTTGGATAACAATTCTTGTATGCTGAATCTTGTTCAATATGAAAGGGAAATAAATTTTAGTACTCATCCAATGCCTATGTGTTCATCTCTTATTGCACCATCTAGTATGGACAATCTGAATAAAAATGATGAATTATGGAAGAACTTACAAATTTCTTCACCCTTGCTAGATGAATTTGCTATTGTTCGATTGAAATATGATTTTATGGATGAACTTTATTTGATTTCAAAAGTTGTAGCTTTGCCCATATGTGCTACCACTGCAAGTTTACAACTT
The DNA here is from genome assembly GCA_017311315.1 of Dendrocalamus latiflorus. Classification (NCBI taxonomy): domain Eukaryota; kingdom Viridiplantae; phylum Streptophyta; class Magnoliopsida; order Poales; family Poaceae; genus Dendrocalamus; species Dendrocalamus latiflorus. The sequence goes on from CM029660.1 coordinate 24,003,846, forward strand.
CAGATATTTGAATTGCATAAATGCTTCACTTACATTTGCAAAACTAATTGCAATAATTTTTGTGTGAGAAAATTTGATTTGCTTATTAACATATATAATTACTCTTGGGTTAACAATACAATGAGCTTTTATGTTTGCTATTGTCTTGTAACATTAATTGTGCAACAATAAAGAACTGTTAAAATGGATGACATATACATATACCATGCAAGCACCTTGGCTTCTTTATCGCCCTATTTTCAGCTTATCAAAATCTGAGGATGGCTTTATTTTCAAGAAAGGGAGGATGATGAGGACATGACCCCTATGGATACGATCATATTGGTACACGTGTTATTCAAATTATAAGAGCTCGTATGCATCACTTAAATTATCAGGAGAGCTCATTTTTACAAGTGCCTTTATATTATATGAAATATATGATGCAACCTAATGATGAATATATATATATATATATATATATATTTGTGTCACACAACATCACTTTTGGGTCAAGATGAGCAAGAGCTCGAGCTGGGTCCGTTTTTGAATCCAATTCGGCCTTCGGAGATAGCACGAATTTCAAACGAGCATAACTTTCACATATGGACTCCATTTGATCTGCACAAGTACTTGATTGAAAGCTTATCCCATCCTCTTTCGAATGGATTTGGCCTTACCTCCAAATTCCTTCTGATAATGATGCAATCTGCAAAACAATCCTCTGTTGTCTCTGATTCTGAACCGGGTTAGTGCTACGCCTCCTCCACTTGGACCCATGGGCCTTGTTGAAGGAATGCGCGTAGGCTACGGAAGCAGAAAACAAAACTTTTCTACCGCGCACACAAGGGTATCATGCTTAAGGAGGGATCATGGATCGTTACCACTATACGCGCAGCGCAGCGGAAGAAGAGTTGGAGAAGCCGATCCAACCACGCACGTCGAGGTAGTAGTGGAATTAGCCGATCGTCCCGAACAGGTCGTCTCCTCCACGCGATTAACCACACGACGAACAGATCCAATCTGTAGGTTGTTGATGCCGATCAACACCGCAATGAGCAGTGCCTCCACCGGTATCCACACGTCCGGGGCTGGAACACCGATCGCGAGTGTACTAGCACTCGTGAGCGGCTAGGGTTTGGCTCGGGAGGTGGCGGCTAGGGTTTTTCTAGAGGTTAACAGAAGCGTGCACCCTCAGCCCCTCGCCACCATATATATAGACCTCCTCACTTGGGCCTTGTGGACCGAGGCCCAATAGGAGTCTATTCGGATCTCTATCCGAAAAGAGCCCACATCCGAATCATATTCGAATTAGTGTTCCAACCCGTTAAGCGTGCGACCCTGTAGGTTCACGTATACTTGGTCGTGACCCGGAAACGCCTTTCCGGTCACCCTGTTAATAGCGGCCTCTAGTAAGACATATTAACCCCAAAGTATACGTAAAGATCATATCGTCTGAACCTGTAATGTTCTCATGTACGAATCCCTTTGCCTCACGATATAGATTGAGCTCAAGGCGAGACCTGTGTCATCCTCTTAATAGCTCAATCACTCTCTCGATTCCGTGATGGATTATAAACTTATGATTGACTCCTCAATCACCTTGGCATGGCCATGCACTTTCATAATCCATTACATTGAGGGGTCCAAAGATATCTCTCCCATAAGGAGGGGCAAATTCTATCTTGATCATTCACATCCCACTACATGTTTCATGGCAAACCCGAAGACTACTTTTATGACTACCCAGTTACGGAGTAGTGTTTAGTAGTCCCAAAATAAGCTACTACGCATGTTGGGAACCATGATGATCTCAAGTCTAAGGATTCTACATAAACACTACTTAAGACCAACTGATGACACATGGAATCTCTGCAGTGTCTCATGGCGGGTCTATCCAACATATGTTCACTAACACATGTCCATATTATTGATTTGGTATCACCATACCATGATCCATGAGACATGATCATCAATCAATACATATGTTGATCTTTTAATTATATTTGTTCCTCATATGATATATGATCAGGGATCATTTAGAAATAGCAACATTTTAGCATTAAGAGTCTCATGAATAAGTCACATACTCATTGATCAATAATGATAATGTCTATTTCAAGGAACAAAGTAATGCATCATAAACATAGTCTGTGATATATATATAACATCTCCATGTTGCCTCTAGGGCATATCACTAACACTTGTAACCCTAGAGGCGTGCGCCTACCCCCATGGCCGCCACCCTCTATCCATCATCCTCATATAGTCTCATGTGTGCTAGACTTTAGGGTTTTGATTTTGTTTGCTTAGTTTCTCCCTTGTGAAAATTGTTGTTCTTCGCTTTTGTCGACTAGACCAACCGTAAAGAACCTCTATGGAATCCCACCTTTTGAACTCAATCATATATTTGCAATTCAAATTGATTGTTACTTTAATCTTGCTTGTTCATTGATTGCTTATAGGAATTGATCCTCGTGATCAGGTCAATCAGGTCTTTGGCATGGTCAATAACGACTTGGTGATTAGTTCAGCGATTGCTTGGTTCATACGTGCTACATTCATAGCCTAGAGCATGTGAGTTAATCATTGCCCAATCAGAATTATCCTTCCCATCGAAAGATCAGGACAACATCAGTTCATCAATCTTCAACCATGTTCGTTGGTTCGACCACGCAGGTCTCCGACCACGATGTCTGGTTCGACCACACATGTCTTTGATCACGCTGGCCTTTGATAATGTTGTCCGGTTCGACCACACAGATCTCTGACCACGCTGGTCTCCAACCATGTTGGTTTCAACCACACAAGTCTCGACCACGTCGACCATGTCGATCATCGACCACATCAATCTTCGATCACACAGATCTATAACCACCACGTCGAACTTTGACCACGTTGTTTCAATCATGTTAGTTTGACCATGTTGGTTTGATCACGTCGATCTTCAATCATATAGATCATCGACCACATTGATCTTCAACCTCGTTGGTTTGATCACGTCAGCTCGACAACATTGATCTTCGACCACACAAGTCATCGACCACATAGGTCTTCCGACCACCAACGAACTCGGTCGTACTATGATTACAACACCGGTGATTCCATTCAGTGATAGTACCATGCCACACAAGCTGGTAGTTTAACTTTTCTGACAAGTGCATATACTTCAACAAATCTTGCAAAACACATTTACAAATTATATTATCATGCACACAAGGATCAAACATGACTTTAAACAAGTTACAAAACATATTTGCACACTATAAGAATCATGACCCAAGGATTATATATGAGCTTCAACCATTTTTAAAAAAACATTTAGAAATATAAGCCTCATACCACAAAAAGCAGGAAACAAGGACTACAAACAATTGCAAAGCATATTCACAATGTATAATCCCATGTTACAAGAATCCAACACATAAGCCACAACTATTTACAAAACACATTCGTAAATATAGGCATCATGCTACAGACAGCTAGAGCAAGTGAAGTTGAACTATCAATACATGATGAGACTCAAGCTACTAGACATAACCACTTTCAATTGTATGGCAATCTATACTAGCAATTTGGTCTTTCAACAAAACACCAAGATCGGTAAAAGACTAAGAACACATCCTTAGCCTTAGCTAGTCATACCTTTGCCTTAAGTCATTGTCTTAATATGCATCAACCCATGATGCATCCTTCTCTTGACTTGATGATCAACTCATGATCATCTCCTCTTGAACATGCATCAACTCTTGATGCATCTTTCACTTGACTTAATAATCTTCAACACATGAAATCATCCTAAGTCATCCTTATTTGTGAAACCCAACCTATTTATACAACACATGGAAGATGTTAGTCTACAAACCAATTGTCATTAATTACCAAACTTCAACCATTAACTCATAATAGAGGAACTAGATTCTACAATCTTCTCTTTTTGGTAATTCATGGTAATCTCAATAAATAATGAGATAGAAGTTGATTGTGAGTATACAACATGCACACAACAAGTGTATACTCTAAGATAAGCTTTTTAAACAAAGTTTACTCATCCGGTTGTCATGAATCACCCAACCATTAACACATAATTGAAGAACTAGATGACAACTCGATTATGAGTATATATGAACTACATAAGCTATATATATTCAAGGGATATGTTTCGAAGTAAAGATCCTTAATATGTGGCAAAAAGAACATAGATCAATACTAATAAAACCTCAAAACATATAGTGAACTCCCCTAAATGTGTGCATACAAGAATATATATTAAAGATATGTGCACATATTCAAGTTTAAGTTCAATCTATATTTTGGATCCGATAAATGCACTAAGATATAAAAGCATGAGTGTCGAATGCATACCTCTAATGATTGTCACATTTTCATCCAAATAAGACTAAGCAATATTGTAATCAATAAACAAGTTAGTCTCACAATTAGATTTGTCAATATCACTAAAACCAACTTAATGGAGCTTGAACTTACAATCTCCCCCTTTTTGGTGATGAATGATAAATCTGTTAACAATAATAGTATTTGGATGAATATGAACTATGATAGAAAATTAAGCTAAAGTGAAATCATAATTATCGAAAAGTGTTACATTTGATTTTCTTTTTGACAAATTATTCTCCCTATTTTTGGCATTATTCAAATTTAACTCCTATTTTGGCATTATTCAAATTTAACTTTAAATTCAACAAGGGGTTATTATACATTCTTCTCCCCCTAACACATTGATCACAACTCACAAAGCAAATTTCTCCCTCTTTTGGCAATTTTAACAATGTGTAACAATGCTATTATTCACTCTTCTCCCCCTTTTGGCATTTATTACTGTTGTGGTTACAGACCAAACAGAGAGAGAGGTATAGTAGTGGAGAGTTAGGTGAGCAATGCTTAGGATTTCCCCCATGGCCTGGATGGTATATATATAGTTACATGGGGAGTGCTTTACAATTATGCCCTTATGTTCTAATATCCCTCGCAGGGGCATTTATGTCATCATACATATCCCATTTTGGACTTTACAACCTTCTAATAGGCCTGTTAGGCTTAGGTGGGGGCCGCCCCTACAACAGGAGCCTCTCATAGTGAAGGGCTTCACGGGCCGAAGCCATGTTGCCGAGCCACTTGGCCCCCTCCGTCCCTGCGGCCTGTGACCTTCAATGATCTTGGACAAGACCGTTGCTTGCTGGTGTGGCCTATCTTCGCATTAAGGATTTGGAACTGGACCTGTTGTCGAAGGTGTCTTGGAGCCGTTTACCCGTGGAGTCGAGGATGCCTAGCGGAGTCGCCGGAGAGAGTCTAGAGTGGGGCAAGGACGGGCTCCTTCAGCGGACGCATCGCCGATGCGCGAGGAGGCCCGCCTCCGTGCGTACCCAGGGGATTTTGGACCCGCGCTTCTCGAAGCGTTCGGACACGTGTTGAAGCTTGATTGGGGTGTTGTGTGCTATCAGAGGTCGCCTCGGGGTAAGCGCACGCGCACACGTGTGATCAGGTGGCGGGTGTCGTACGCATTTTCCCAAGGGCACGGGACACGTGACCTGTCAGGGTAGGGGTGTCATGCGTGTATTTGACCGCGGCGCCTCGTCTTTCACCGGCTAATCTTCCATCGGTTGAGCTTCCGCTGGTTTGGCTATTCCCAGCCGGTCGGGGAGGCGAGTATATAAGTGTCGCTATCGCAGCACCATCCTTCCACGTCCCTGGCTATTTGCTTTGTTGCTCGTTGCTTGGGTGCATCGTGTTCCTGCATGTGATGATCTTCTTCTCACGAGTAGGCCTACTTTGGCTCATCTGCGTTCTTTGATCACGTCGATTGGCGCTACTATCAGATAATATTGATGAACTGAAGGAGGCCTATTTATGAGAACAAGTCAAAACTTGTTGTAGATCAACAGTCGCGCTCCCCGATTTTGGGGAGCGCAGGCGATTGGACCCCCACTGGTCGGGGCTGTGAGGTTGTCGCGCAGACTTCGAAGTCGTGGTGGTTTCCGGCGTCACTGCACAGGTTCGATCGGAGCAGACTCCAGAGTCTTCGCGCGGACCAGAGATCGGAGGGCCACATGGTATCTCGCGGCTCGAGGACGGAGGCTGTAGGTTAGACCTGCGTTTGCACGTCTCCGCACTTCGCCCGCCAAGGACGGCCTATCAAGAGGAAGCCGAATCTGCACCTGACCTCACTCCATGGATATTATTTGTAAAATGTTAAGTGCATAAAGTAAAATATTTAGAATGTTAGGAGCAGAGTAAGAAGCTGCCCCCGGTGTGTGAGGCCATGTCAGAGGCCCGACTGGACCCCAGAAGTATAGGCCGAAGCAGGCGCCGGGGTCGACCTGAGCAATCGAAGTTGAGGTGGTCTTCGAGCTTGCCACGCAAACTTGTGGCAGCGTAGCGAAGTGCCCCTTCATGGGGACGGAACCGAAGTCAGAACCGAAGTCGCCCTACGGAGGTGGAAACCCCGCCGAAGTTGCAGTCGAGGTTGATTGGTCCATGGCCTGCCGCTGCTGCATTGATGGCCTCGAGAATCGCGCTGACACGCAGCAGAGGATACGCCACGTCGTGCGACCTACATTTATTCCCAAGGGAGCAGACACGTGGCGGAACACGATTGGCACGTCGTGCACTATCAGGCCATCGCACCACCGCGGTCATGCGTCCATTTCTGACAAGGCACAACGTGCGTGGGCAGCTGCGCCACTTCGGCTTCAATCGTGGGGAGGCGAGCGGTTCGTCTCCCGCCAGTTACGCTTACCAGCGGTGCGGGAGATAGAGGGGCCTTAAATACCCCCTGTGGCGCCACATCTACGCTCCCCTTCTTACGTCTTCTGGTCCCTTTTCCTGTGCCCTGCTCTCTTGCCTTCTTTGCCACTGCGCTGCCCCCATCGTCTTTGCTGCCGCGCTACCCATGTCGTCGTCTAGCTCCCGGGGAACGATGGCACACAGAGAAGAACGTGTTCAGCAGGCCGGTGGTAGCGCCTTCTCCCGGCGGTCGTCACCGCTCGAGGTGAAGTACATGCTCGAGGAGCGCGATTCGTCGCTGGTAGACAAATGGTAGGTGGCGACGGAGAAAATGGAAGGTTCGTTCTCCCGTGTCTTGGGCCCAACACTCGCGACGGAGGAGACGATTCGCACCCTGCTGCGCGAGGGGAAGCTGTCGGACGGCCAGGAGGTGCGACTGCCAGCCAGCGACGAGACAGAACCGCACCCTGAGAAGTCGGAGGCGATCGTCTTCGTCGCCTACTTTGAAGCCGGGCTCCGCATCCCGGCCGCCATGATTGTCGGCAACGTCTTGCGGACCTTCGGGCTTGAGCTGGCGCAGCTAACTCTGAACGTGATAGCCCGCCTTGCCGTGTACAGCTGGGCCTTGCGTACGGAGGCATGCTGGCCCAGCGCTTCGCTGTTCGTGTTTCTCCACAACGCACAGTGTCAGCCAAAGAAGCGGAGAGACGGGACGTTTTCCAACTTCGGCAGCGTCAACTTTGTCCTGCGGTCACCGTGTGGGAAGATCGTCCCTGCCAACTTGACCTGGGCAAAGTGGGAGTCGAACTGGATGAAACAGTGGTTTTACCACCGTGTAGCGAGCGGTAGCAGCCTCGAGTGCTCAGGCCGGCCGGTGGCGTTTAACACCACGCCTGGTACGCCGATCGATACCGAGGACTGGTGGAGGGCGCGGAGGCTTGTGGGAATCGTCGCCCGTTTCAACATGCACGACCTCGCCGAGGAGTTCGTCATGTATAGCATGGCGCTGCTTGCCGATAGATGGCGCATCACACCTGGGAGCCTTCGGCGCGACAATGTCCGCCTGTCCGTGTCCTTGCTACCGGGACCTGCCGACCCTCGTAAGTCTTGCTGGAGCCTTGCTTTTTCCCCTTTTGCCTATTGGACTGTTTGTTAAACTCCGCCCCTTGCTGCCTACAGGGATTCCCCTGGAGGACGCAGAGCATGCGGTGGGTGTGTTTCTCAGACCGTATACGGCCAGAGAGCACGACCTACGCGCAGCTGCGACTGCGGAGGCGGAGCTGGGACGGATAAACCATGTGTGCGAGGCACTGAGCATTGGAGTGCCAGAGCGCGCCACTCCGGCCTCGAGCCAACCTCGTCGCCGAGACGACAATGCCAAGGAGAAGGGACTGCCGTCTCTTCGGGGGGCTCGGTCCTCCGCAGCCGCACCTGGTGCACCGGCTGCCGCTCCTGTCGGCTTGTCATTGCCGACAGTGCTGCGGACGCCGACTCTGACTCGGCGAAGTATGCCGATTCGGAGCTAGAAGCATGTGCGGAGGACGAGGATGAGGGGTCCTTGGGCGGTGCCAGAGACCAAGAGGGCCGTGCGGACCATAGGGAGGGGGAAGCTTCTTCACCCGCGGTGGTCGCTGAGGTAGAGCCGTCGCCCGTGGAGGATGCTGGAGTGGATCCCTCGCCTGCGGCAGCTACCGAGGCGAGGTCCCCGCCTTGCTTGCCGAAGGTGAAGCGGCCGCGCACACAATCACCACCTCGTCCGAAGAGGGGGTTCGCTGTGGTGACCAAGGTCAGGGGCCTGTTGGATAGCGACTCCGACACTGAGGCCCCCTGGCCCAACGTCCCCGTGGCTCCCTCCGAGGTTGCGGCGACCAAGGTGAGGGGCCTGGCGAAACTAGCCTTCGACACAGAGGCCCCCTAGCCTGGAGGACCGGGGACCCTTGCGATTCCTGCTGAGGCTGAGAGGACACCCCGACGGAGTCCACCAGCTGATGCCGAAGGTAAACTCGCATAACCCTGTGGTGCGTTTGTAGGGCTCTAACCGCTACGTCCCTTCGCAGCAGCACGCTTCCCCGAGTGTGGGCAACTTTTGAGGCGCGGGGACGTTCCTTTGGGAGGGACACCCGACGCCGCCAAAACTGCCGTCGTGGATGCCGCGCACCCAATCCTCGTGGATTTCGTCCCTCAATCGGAGCTGCTAGGAGCGTGGCGGGGGGTCGCGGAAAATGCAGCCGCGAACCTGGATCGCCAAGCGCTGCTGACCTGCAGGTCGGAGCTCTTTGGAGGCGCACTGGAGGTCTCAGAAATAAGGGTGAGTATGTCGGGACCCTGGATTTCCGAACCCAGACCCTCTGTGTATTACAGCACTAGTCCCAGATCAAAGCTAGTGCACACAGTCAAACAGAAATGATTACATAACTAACAACGCTTTATTACAATAGTAAAGAGCACAGACCGCATGGTCTTATTATTACAACTGAGGTTTCAAGACCTCACACACTCACAAAACACATCAGAAGCAGAAATAAATACAGCGAAGACCCATCAATACGCCACAGGCAATTGACTGGGGAAGCGTGACCTAGTACTCTGGGAATCCTTCGTCGAATCCGCACGTGAAGTAGTCGTAATCTCCTTCTTGAGCTTCAAATTCCTCTGAGTTGATTTTTGTGCAGCATGTGAGTACATAAAGTACTCCGCAAGTCTTGGGAAAGAATGCAGTAGATGCAAGGCTTAACAAAGGAAGGCTATATGGTTCTTTTGCACAAAGCAATGTTTTATTTCAAATACTACTAAATATTTTCGAAGGCATTGTTTTAACAAAGTAATTGCTTTAACTGAAACTAATGAGCATTTTATAGTCAAGGTTCTATCCACCAACACTAATTAACTAACTCTAACCGATAAAGTTTAAAACTTCGGGTTACATCCACCCACACTGGCTCCAACCGTCAGGATTCCCTTCCGAGAGTTCCCTCCACTCTCGAATTACCAAATCTTTATTTTTAAAACCAAAACCAAAGATCTACCATGTAAATGCATTCCTTGCCCGCCCTTGACCGTGGGCCCGGCTATTCGAATAGTTTGACACTCTGCAGAGGTTGTACAACTTTACCACCAAGAGATAAATTATCCTAATAGTCACCACGCTACCTTTGGCATGAGACCCAGATAAAATATCACAAAGCTTTTACCTCACTCTAGTCTAGCCAGACACCACCCGCTGAGGTTTCACCGCAGAAGGGTTAAATCCACCCAGTCCGAAGCCCCTTCTTGCGCCATATGAGTACAGTAAATCCCTGTTCCTCACTGTGAATAACTAGTACATCCCTGGCACCCACTTTCCACTGGTGGCACCTAAACTAGACTATCGTAAGTTAATCAGCTAGGTCGTACCCATATAGACTCGGGGTTGTACGGTAGTGCTCAGTCTGGACAAACACAAGTGTTGTGGTTACAGGCCAAATAGAGAGAGAGATGGTAGTGGAGAGGTGGGAGTGTTCTGCCTCACCCTCCCCCTCATCCTGATATATATATTCATACGGAGTATACTTTTACAATTATGTCCTTACATCCGTACATCCCCCTTAGGCGCATTTGAGTCATTACACATGTTACTCTGGTTCTTATAACCTCCTAACAGACCTGCTGGGCTTAGCTGGGGGCCACCCCTACAACAGGAGCCTCTCATGGTGAAGGGCTTCACAGGGCCGAAGCCATGTCGCCGAGTCCTTTGGCCCTCTCCGTCCCCTGCGGCCTGTGAATTTCTCCAAACTTGCGGTTGGGGAGCTCGAGGTGTGGGATGGAAGGTGATGTCGAAGTACAGCGGAGACGCGACGCGCGCGCGCTCCGTCCCCTATCCTTCGAACGGGTGGCAGCAGAGACTGGCGCCTAGTCGAAGTAGACGCGCGCGCACTCCGTCCCCTACCCTTCGAACGGGTGGCAGCGGAAGCTGGCGCCTAGTCAAAGTAGACGCGCGCGCGCTCCGTCCCCTACCCTTCGAACGGGTGGCAGCGGAGGCTGGCGCCTGAGTCGAAGCCGAGGCGCGCGCGCTCCGTCCCCTATCCTTCGAACGGGTGGCAGCGGAGGCTGGCGCCTGAGTCGAAGCCGAGGCGCGCGCGCTCCGTCTCCTACCCTTCGAACGGGTGGCAGCGGAGGCTAGCGCCTAAGCCGAAGCCGAGGCGCGCGCGCTCCGTCCCCTACCCTTCGAACGGGTGGCAGCGGAGGCTGGCGCCTGAGTCGAAGCAGAGGCGCGCGCGCTCCGTCCCCTACCCTTCGAACTGGTGGCAGCGGAGGCTGGCGCCTAAGCCGAAGCCGAGGCGCGCGCGCTCCGTCCCCTACCTTTCGAACGGGTGGCAGCGGAGGCTGGCGCCTGAGTCGAAGCCGTGGCGCGCGCGCTCCATCCCCTATCCTTCGAACGGGTGGCAGCGGAGGCTGGTGCCTAGTCGAAGTAGACGCGCGCGCTCCGTCCCCTATCCTTCGAACGGGTGGCAGCGGAGCCTGGCGCCTAGTCGAAGTAGACGCGCGCGCGCTTTGTCCCCTACCCTTCGAACGGGTGGCAGCGGAGGCTGGCGCCTAGTCCATGTAGACGCGCGCGCGCTCCGTCCCCTACCCTTCGAACGGGTGGCAGCGGAGGCTGGCGCCTAAGCCGAAGCCGAGGCGCGCACGCTCCGTCCCCTACCCTTCGAACGGGTGGTAGCGGAGGCTGGCGCCTAGTCGAAGTAGACGCGCGCGCTCCGTCCCCTATCCTTCGAACGGTTGGCAGCGGAGGCTGGTGCCTAGTCGAAGTAGACGCGCGCGCGCTCCGTCCCCTACCCTTCGAACGGGTGGCAGCGGAGGCTGGCGCCTAGTCTAAGTAGGCGCGCGCGCTCCGTCCCCTACCCTTCGAACGGGTTGCAGCGGAGGCTGGCGCCTAAGCCGAAGCCGAGGCGCGCGCGCTCCGTCCCCTACCCTTTGAACGGGTGGCCGCGGAGGCTGGCGCCTAGTCGAAGTAGACGCGCACGCGCTCCGTCCCCTACCCTACGAACGGGTGGCAGCGGAGGCTGGCACCTGAGTCGGAGTAGAGGCACGCGCGCTCCGTCCCCTACCATTCGAACGGGTGGCAGCGGAGGCTGGCGCCTAGTCGAAGTAGACGCGTGCGCGCTCCGTTCCCTACCCTTCGACCGGGTGGCAGCGGAGGCTGGCGCCTAGTTCGAAGTAGACGCGCGCGCTTGGTGGAGCCGGAGGCGGAATTGGAGTTTGTCCTTTTCGGTCCGGTAGAGCGCCTTTAATGGCGGCTGGGACCGTACCGACGCCTAGCCTGCCAAAAGGCGGGTTGCTGCGTCGTGCAGTGTCCGTTCACGTGACTGGAGCGCCGCGGTGGGTCAGGGATTGCGTGATCGTGACCGCTTGCGTTGACGGTCCTTGGTTCTACGGTCGCGTGCGGCGTGTATCGCCACGACGCCTCGTCTTTGGTTACAGGGAATCGTGCGGGGCGGACCTTTGCACTGCTGCGGTTGCATCCGGCACGCGGATCGTTGCGACGCTTCGGTAGCGACGGCATGGGCGAGGTGGCTTGAAATAGCCCCCCCCCCCCCCCCCCCCCCGTAACAGCGTCCCCGCACCTTTACGCCCTCTTTCCTGTCTGCTCCGCCCTCTACACTTTCGTGATATTTTCACCGCTTCAATCTCTGTGGGAAGCGATGGCCTCCGGTGGTAAGCGTGGCCCGGCGGTTGGTGGCTCTAGCATTCGCCGGCGACCGTCGCCGTTGGTGGTGAAGTACTCGCTGAGCGAGCGCGACCCGGCGGTGGCAGACAAGTGGTGGCTGGCGACGGAGAAGGAATGCTCGTTCTCCGGCGAGTTGGGCGCTTCGCTTGTGACCGAGAAGGCCATCCAGCGACTACTGCGCGAGGGGAAGCTTTCCGATCTCCAGGTGGTACGACTGCCCGCCCCCGACGAGACCGAGCCGCACCCCGAGCCGTCCGAGGCGATCGTTTTCATCGCCTTGTTTGATGTAGGGCTCCGCATCCCGGCGGCGGCTATTATGGGCGACGTGCTACGGACCTTCGGACTGGAACTGGCGCAGTTGACTCCAAACGCCGTGGCCCGGCTTGCCGTATACAGTTGGGCATTGCGTTCGGGAGCGTGCTGGCCCAGCTCTTCTTTGTTTGCCTATCTGCACGAGGCACGGTGCCAGCCCAAAGACCGGAAAGGCGGGACACTGTCGAACTTTGGCAGTGTTAGCTTCCTTCTCCGGCCGTTGTGCACCAAGCTTTTCCCCGCGAATTCGACTCGCGGGAAGTGGGAGTCCCAATGGATGAAGCGGTGGTTCTACCACCATGTAGAGAGCGGGAGCGGCCTCGAGTGTACAGGCCGGCCGATCGCGTTCAAGACTTCGCCCGGCCGGACAGTGGACGACGAAGACAGGCGATTGGCCCGACGACTCGTGGGCTTGGCGGCCCGCTTCAATATGCACGGCCTTGCCGTTGAGAGTCGTCGAGACGACAACGTTGAGCCGTCGGTCTGCGTACTGCCGGCGCCCCCCAACCCTCGTAAGTGCCGACCGCCTCGCTCCTTTTGCTCGCGCGCAGCGTGTTACGAATTCACCCCCCTTTTCCTTCTGCTTTAATTTAGAGATTAGCCTGGATGACGCGGAGCAACTCGCACGCGTGTTCCTCGGGCTGTATACCGGCAGGGAACACGAGCAGCGCTCGTCCGCAACTGCGGCGGCGGGGCTGGGGCGGATAAACCGAGTGTGCGAGGCGTTGGGCCTTGCCGTGCCGGACCGCCCTTGTCCGCCTTCGCAATCTCAAGGCGTCAGCGCTGCGAAGACGAAGGCGCTGTCTCGCAAAAGGGGCCGAGGCGGAGCGTCTGTCGTTCTTGGCATCGCAGCCGCGCCTGCTGCTGCCACCGGCGCGGCCGACGCGGAGTCGGATTCGGCGAGATATGCCGACTCAGGCTTGGAGGCTGGGGACGCCGGGGGCGAAGCGTCTTCCGGGGGTGTCCCGGACGACGGGCTCACGATAGCCCGCCAGAGGGAGGAAGTCTCGTCTCCCCTTGCAGTCGTCGAGACGGGACCCGAGCCGGCCGACAATGTTGAAGTGGAGCGTCCGGTTGTGGCGGCTATGACGTTGGAGGTGCAACCTTCGGTCGTGGTCGCCACGACGCCAGAGGCACAGCCTCCGGCCTCCTCTCCGGGGGCGCACAGGGCTGGGCTTCTGCCTATGGCGGCGGCCGAAGCTGAGCCGTCGCCCGCAGAGGTTGCCGCCGGGGGGCCTGTTCCCCCAGCGGTTGCTGAGACGGGGGCGCTGCCTCCCATTCCAGCCAAACGGCCATGCCTGCGGCCGTGGCTTCACCAAACGTCGAGGGGGTTCACTGTGGTGACGGGCGTCGGGAGTTTGTGGGACTCCGACACCCATGCCGAGGTCCCTACGGCGCGTGTTCCTCCGACGCCTCGGACCACGTCGTCCACCTTGCCGGAGCGATCTGCGGCGACGGCAAACGCTGAAGCCTCTGTTCCTTGCGGAACCGTACTTCCGGAAGGGGCTTGCGCCACTGTTCCCGTTCCTGGGACTAGGGGAAGGCTCCCAAACTCCGCCGGCTGCCACCGAGGGTAAATTGCCATGGGTTATCCTGGAACGTTTTTTATGCTCCTTGTGATGTGCTCACACGCACTTTTGCCTGCAGCGTCGCTTATCCCGGAGGGGGAGCCTTTGCCGGAACGCGAGGGTTCCGGCGCTGTTGGCACGATCGTTCCGCGCTCCGGCCCCGCGGACTTCGTCCCCCCACCGGAGACGCTGAGGGCATGGCATGGCATTGTGGATGACGCGGCTGCCAGCGTCAAGCAGCAGGCGCTACCCACGTACGGGGTGGACCGTCTGAGGGACGGCTTCGAGGTGTCGGGGGTGCGGGTAAGTACGTAGTTATATGATAACACCCGGCCATGCTGCGCTTGCTGAATCGCTTTTTGCCCTACAGACCCTGGTGCTGGGGCAGGCCCTGCAGACGGCTTATGTTCATGCGCAAAGCGCGCAGGAAGATAGGCTGCAGGCCGCCGAGGAGCAATTGCACGAGGCCGCTGGGGTTCGGTCCGCCCAGGATGCCCGAATCCGCCAGCTTGAGGCGGAGTGCGCCGAGGCGAAGGCACACGCCGAGGGGGCTGCCGCATCGGCGCGGGAGTCGGCCACTGAGGCGGCGCGGATAAAGTTCACGACAGAGCGGGACGGCCTTCTGCAGCAAGTCGCCTTGCTGGAGAAGGAAAAGGGCGAGCTTGCCTCGACTCTAGCAGAGCGCAACCAGACGCTTGGCGAGGCTTCGGTCATTGCGTGGGACGCCCTGCAAATGCTGGAAGTCCACCTCCAAAGACTTGCGGGTGCGGTGCCGGACCACGCCTTCGGCCCGGAGGAGTTGCTGCGGGCCCTTCGCTGGATCCATGATGCCGCCGACGTTGCGCGCGGGGCTGCGACGAACTTTGGCGACCACTGTGCCTATGTGGTTGCGTGCCTGGTGTGCGCCCTCCTTCGGCACCGTGGTTGTACGCACCTCGTCGGGCTGGAGAACCCTCAGCTGGAGATGCCCGGCGGGGCCGGAGTGATGTCCGATGAAATCTGTGCCGTTCGCCGCCCCGTCAAATTCTTCTACGAGCGGATCTGGGACTACGCCGGGATAGCCGCCGCGCAGGTCGAGCTTCGGAATTCCCTTCATGGGGAGGGGAGCCTCGGCCAATTTCTAGACGAAGTCCCGCGGCGCGACGAGGGTGGCGCCGAGGCCTCCGGAGATACCGAAGGCTCACAGGTGCGGCACCAACGTGGCTAGGTGTGGGCGTGCGTTGTAACGTCTGCCCCTTAATTGAATGAATAAAGTGTGTGCTTGCTCCACGAACTGATTACTTGCCTTCATCCCGAGCAGCTTCCTGGCTGGGGGCGACTGCTCGCGTCTGGCCTTGCGACCCGGCGGCGCCTTCGATGCTGGCAAAGGGCCGAGGAGTCGTTGAACTTTTGGGCAGGCCGACCTTCTTCGAGCGAGGCCCCAGCTTTAGCGCGTGTTAAGGACGAGCCCGCGGGATAGCGGCTTAGAACGGCAAGGATGTTGCCGGACCTTTGTACTTGTGTAACTTTTCCGGTATGCAGATTTTCTGGTATTTTAGGATATGCGCTGTGTGTTGATGCCACTTCAGGTTCACCGGTACGCCACATGTTGCGCGGGGACGGGATCTCCGCGCTCGACGCGCACCATTGGCGAAGTAGTTGCGCATGGGTTCCTTAGAACGGCGCTTGCGGGGGTAGTCCTTGGAGCCTCACCTTTTTACAGTCCGTAGACGGGCGTGTGCGGAGGCGGACCTCGGCACTTCTCCTTTTTATAGTCCGTAGACTGGCGTGTGCGGAGGCGGACCTCGGCACTTCGCCTTTTTATAGTCCGTAGACTGGCGGGTGCGGAGGCGGACCTCGGCACTTCGCCTTTTTATAGTCCGTAGACTGGCGGGTGCGGAGGCGGACCTCGGCACTTCGCCTTTTTATAGTCTGTAGACTGGCGTGTGCGGAGGTCCCCTAGTTCCCGCTGGAACGCGTTGAGGGCTGCTAGTAGGGCGCTTTCCGCCGCAGGTGCTGTCGGGGCCGCCGGAACACCCAACGTACGGGTCGGTGCAGGGACCATCGCCTCACGATCTCCGGATCTGCCGGATGCTTCATTGCGGCTACCCCCGGCCATCTGATCCGCGCTGCCGGCGAGGGTGGCGGGGGCTGTCGTTGTGGCGGCGCTGGCGGGGTCGGTCGCTGTAGTGCCAGTGACGGGGTTGGATGTCGTTGTAGCGGCGCTGGCGGGGTCGGTCGTTGTAGTGCCAGCGACGGGGTTGGATGTCGTTGTAGCGGCGCTGGCGGGGTCGGTCGTTGTAGCGCGAGCGTCGACGCCTGCGACCACGGCGCCTACGCCGCCGCCAGCTCCTTCGGCGGTCGATGCCGAAGCCCTGGTATTCAGGCGCCGCTCCAACCCAGTCGCCTTCTTTCCCTTCGCCGCCGCTGATGAAGCTTTTTTCGGTGCCATCCTTCTTCTTCGGTCTTCAGGCTTGTCCTTGTCCTCCCCACGGCCGGCGCCAACTGTTGTGGTTACAGGCTAAACAGATAGAGAGATGGTAGTGGAGAGGTGGGAGTGTTCTGCCTCACCCTCCCCCTCATCCTGATGTATATATTCATACGGAGTATACTTTTACAATTATGCCCTTACATCCGTACATCCCCCTTAGGGGTATTTGAGTCATTACACATGTTACTCTGGTTCTTATAACCTCCTAACAGGCCTGCTGGGCTTAGGTGGGGGCCACCCCTACAACAACAAGAGTCGGTCCTTAATCGACTAGGGCAGAACAGACACTTTACAAAGTCTCGTGCTAACCGCACCGATCCAAACCAACCATCCGCCCCAGTCTAAACCAACTTTTACATTTTATTTACTTTTAAACAAACAGTGGCAACACTAATCGCCACTTATTTCTAAATACAAATACCAGTTGAATGAAATATAGTTTCCCAAGCCAAAGTTGCAAAAGTATTAAATAGCATGACTAAGCATTTTACTACCGTTCTAATATTACCAAAGAATTATATAATTCTCATTATTGAGACAAAGGTGATCCTAGGGTTACAAGGGTACATGGCATTCAAGTTCAATTGAGGGCATAACAAGGTTGGATTAACTAATACGCTAAAACGGAAACTAGGGTCTTATGAAATAGCGATGCACATAAATTTAAAATAATTAAAAACATTTTCCAATCATAGGTTCAAAATGATCAAAGGAGACTTGCCTTCTTGCACACTCTCTGGGTCTTCTTGCTGCGGAGCGGAGAAATCTTCGGCAACGGTGGAATCTACGCGCGAAAAGACAGAGCAAACAAAAAAATAAATACAAACAAAATTCAAATAAAATTCAACAAATCAAAAATAGTGAATATTTGAGTAGTTTATGATTTTAGAAAAATTTAGAAATTTGAACGGCTCAATTTGGAGTTAAAATGAAGGAGAACGGGCTCTTGGAAGTTTAAAATCAGGAAAAGGAAAACGACTGATTTCTGGAATTATTTTTCTACTGAAAAAGGATTTATGACGTCAGCAATGCGTCAGCCCTGGGAATTTCTTTTTCGGCTGAATTATTTTTCAATAGAAAATTCGGATTTCTACATCATCATGACATCAGCCCCCGGGGAAGTCAAGCTGACATGTGGGCCCCTGGTCCATGGACCGAGCCCACGGGAGGGGAAAGGCGCTGAGGTGGCGGGGTGGTGGCGTGGCAGCCAACAGGGCGTGGGGAGCCGAGGTGGCTAAGGCGTGGCACCGCGTCACTGTCCACGCTGGCACGGGCGAGCCTACGTGGCAGGCCGGCCGGAGAGCGCACGGGGGCGACGTGCTCGCCGGCGCTCCGGCGGGCGGCGGCGAGGGCGGCAACGCGGAGAGGGGCGCACGGGGAACACGGCGGTGGGTGCGTCCTTACCGGCGGCGAACGGCGGCGAGCTGGCGGTGGCCAGAGGCGGCGAGCTGGCGGTGGCCAGAGGCGGCGGCATTCTCGGGCCTCATGCGGCGGCGGCGCTCCGGTGGCGCTCGAGCCGGGCGGATCGGACGGCCGAGAGGGATGCGAGGGGCAGACGGAGCGGATGGGTTGGGGGAGCGACATGGCGGGCATCAGGCCACACACGTGTCGGCCCGAGGGGAGGGGAAGGCGGGGAAGGCTGACGGGCCGGACCCGCTTGGCGGTGGGAGAGGAGGAGCGGCCGGGATTGGGCCGGGCGGTGACATGGGCGGATCTGGGCCGTCCACATGTCGTCCGGAGGGAGGGGTGGGGATTTCTATTTTAAAATTTTGATTTTGATTTTCAGAAAAGGCAAGGAAATTCAATAAAGCTCAGAAAAATATGAAAATACTACCAAAAATTCCAGGAAAATTCACAGAAGCTCCTGGTGGCATTTGGACTTAATAAAAATATTTCCAACTAATGTTGGTATTTAATTTTCAAGCTTAAAATACTTTTTAACTTTTTAGAATTGGTTTTTAATTGAAAAAATTCTCAAAAATTATTTTAAAATTTAGGGAAGGTTGGGAAATATAAAATGAACTCTTTTTGGCTTTATTAAAATATTTAAAATACATTTTCTTGCTTTGGATTTTGAAATAAAATTCAGATAATTCCAAATAAAGTTCAAATACTTTAAAATAATTAATTTGAAATTAAATTTTTTCAGAAAGTGAATTTTTTGGATGTTACAGAGTATCTGACCTTTAGCGACGCGTGGTCCTTTAGAAGTTTACTGACCGCTTTGTCATACAGACCCTCGCCCTTGGCCGGGCGTTGCAGGCGGCTCACGCCCGCGAGCGGGGGGGCGTTAAAGGACCGGCTACACGCTGCCGAAGAGGCCCTCCATGCAGCCGAGGAGGTGCACTCCGCCAAGGACGACCGCATCCAGCGCTTGGAGGCGGAGTGTGCGGAGGCGATCTCATACGCCGAGGCGTTCGTGGCAGCGGCGCGGTTAGCGGCCACAGAGGCGGCATGGCAAGCAGCCGCGGAGGAGCAAGACGGCCTGCTCCGGCAAATCGCTGCACTCAAGGAAGAGAAAGGCCGCCTCACCGTGTCTCTTGGGGAGCGGGAACGTACTTTGGGCAATGCCTCGGTGGCGGCTTGGGACGCCATGCTGGCACTGGAGGGCACCCTCAAAAACCTTGTCGCTGAAGTGCCGCCTTGCTCGTTCGGGCCCGAAGAGCTGTCGCGGATGCTTCTCTGGCACCGGGGCTGCCGGCATGTCGACGAGCTGGCTGACCCCCAACTGGAGATGTCGGCCGGGGCCGGGGCTAGGGTGATGTCCGGTGCCGTGCGCGCTATTCGCCCCGCTGTCCGGGTTTTCCATGAGCGGATTTGGGAGTACATCGGGGAGGCCGCGACAAAGGTGGAGTTACGACGAACCATGTACGGCGAGGGTAACCTCGGCCGATGGCTGGACGAAGTCCCACGGCGTGATGAAGGTGGTGCCGATGCCTCGGGGCGTGGCGCAAATCCACAGGTATGACACCGAGGTTCTCGTGTGTTGGTGTGCGTTGTAATGTACGCGCCCCCTCTTATGAATAAAGTGAAAATCCCCCCCCCCCATGTTCTGACCGGTGTATCCCTATGTTCCAAGCAGCTGCCTAATAGGGACCGGTTGCTAGTCTCTAACGTCATAACCCGGCGCCGTCTTCGGCACTGGCAGTGGACTGAGGACTCACTGGACTTCTGGGCGAGTCAAACTTCGATGGGCGAGGCTCCGGTACGAGGGGTCGTCAAGGCAGAGCCGGACGAGTAGCGTTCCAGGATGCCTGGGGACGCATATGCATTAGATCTTAGGGAGTGTCGATTGGCAGACACCTTTGTACACATTCGTATATGAACGCAGTAAAGACTGGCCGAAATACCTGTCCCTGTTGCTTTTTCTTGGCCGCGCTCTTTTGTGATTCCTTCGTAAGATTTGGCCCCCCGTTCTTCGCTGAGCGCTAAGTAGCCGAGGTGGATTCCTCGAGCGCTCCGTCCTCCAGTCGCTGAATTGGTGACGGCGGAGCTGACGCCTAGTCGAAGTAGACGTGCGAGCGCTCCATCCCCTACCCTTCGAAGTGGTGGTAGCAGAGCTAGCGCCTAGTCGAAGTAGACACGCGAGCGCTCCGTCCCCTACCCTTCGAAGTGGTGGTAGCGGAGCTGGCGCCTAGGCGAAATAGACGCGCGAGCCCTCCGTCCCCTACCCTTCGAAGTGGTGGTAGCGGAGCTGGCGCCTAGTCGAAGTAGACATGCGAGCGCTCTGTCCCCTTCCTTTCGAAGTCTGATTCGCGGGCAGAAGCGCTTCCCAGTGCTAATGACTTCCATACTTTCTACCGTGAGGCGCGCGCGTGGGCAACATCCGTGCGTCTTGTTTGTGCTCCATGGGGTGCACGAGGGGGCCAGCCTCTGCAGGCGCAAGCCTCTGCTGCGTCTTATTTATACTCCGTAGAGTGCGTGGGAACATCAACTACGTCTTATTTATACTCCGGAGAGTACGCATAGGTGCAACGCCCACACGTGTGCGGGAACATCCGCGTCTTGTTTATACTCAGTAGTGCGCAGGGACAACATCCGCGTCTTGTTTATACTCCGTAGAGTGCGCAGGGACAACATCCACGTCTTGGTTATACTCCGTATAGTGCGCGCGGAGGCGGACCTCGACGCTGCATCTTATTTATACTCCGTAGAGTGCGCGCAGGGGCGTCCCCCCGCGTGTCTTATTTTATACTCACGAAGAGTGCGCGTGCGAACGCGTGTCTTTGTTTATACTCACGGAGAGTGCGTGCGCGAACTCGTGTCTTTGTTTATACTCACGAAGAGTGCGCGCGCAAATGCGTGTCTTTGTTTATACTCTCAGAGAGTGCGCGCGCGAACGCGTGTCTTTGTTTATACTCACAGAGAGTGCGCGCGCGAACGCGTGTCTTTGTTTATACTCACGGAGAGTGCATGCGTGAACGTATGTCTTTATTTATACTCACGAAGAGTGCACGCGGAGGCGAGCCTCCGCGCGTTTTTGCAAGAACTAAGTCTAGTTTTGCAAACGATGAACTTTATTAGATTCCCGTTTGCGCGAGTGAGCGATTTACAAAAGATAGGGTACTAACCACTAATCGCTCGGCGACGGGAATAGCGGCCACCGTCGTTGTCTTGGCGGCAAGACAGGGCATGGTGGGAGCCTCTACTGTTGGAGCGATCCACATGGGAGCCCAGCGGGGTGCTTCTTGGAGCCGCCGAGTGCCCTTACGCTGGCGCGCCTAGCCTAAGAGTCCCGTTGGACCTCATGGTGCGGGCCTCGGGTACCGAGTTAAATGCGTCGGGCCATATCCTCGTCGCCGTGGGCGGTGATGATGCCCCGCGGGCCCGGGAGCTTCATGCATAGGAAGCCATGGTGTGGAACTGCCCTGAAGGAATTGAGGGTTGGTCGCCCCAATATGGCGTTGTAAGGGTACGGGATATCGACGACGTCGAAGGAGATGTCCTCGCTCCTTACGTTGTCATCCCAGCCAAAGGAGACCTGCAGGCATATCTGGCCTAACGCCCTCAGAGGCTGACCTCCGAAGCCCTGCAGCGGGACTCCCGAGGGGCCCAAGCGACTTCGAGGGATCCCCATCTGGTTGAAGGCCGCTGCGAACAAAACGTTCGCGGAGCTTCCGCCATCGACTAGGACGCGCTTAACGTCGCATCCTGCAACGGTGACCTGGATGACTAGGGGATCTTGGTGGGGGAACTCCACGCCCTCGGCGTCAGCGGGCGTGAAGGTAATCTTGTGCTACGCCCAGTCCAGCGGTGCCTGCGCCAGGTATGCCACCACGTGGTGTAGCCTTCACGCGTAGGCCTTCCGCTGTCGCGTCGAGGTGAACTCCAGCGAGGAGCCCCTAGAGATGACGTTTATAACCCTGCGCTGGGCTCCCTCCGGGGCTTGCATTCGCAGGGGGCCCTCCTGAGGTTGCTGCACTGGGCTTGAATCCGCAGGGGGCCCTCCTGAGGCTGCAATCCTTGATCCTGGATCCGCATGGGGCCGTCCAGGGGTTGCTGGACGTGGGCCACGACGAGCGGCCGCACCTCGAGGTTTCTCTCCCTGGCGACGCTCTGCCGAAGTGTCGCGATGGTGGTGCATGCGCGTGTGTCGTGGTTGCCTCGACCATGTATCTCGTACCACTGGCCGTGGTGCTGGTCCTCATATTCCGTGTGGGTCCTATCATCGCGACCCCGACCACACCCCCGCCCCCGGCCCCGACGAGCTCTGCCGCCGCGGCTGGCGGGGGCGTTATCTTCGGAGCCGTCCTCAATGTCGAAGACGTAGCGGTCTCTCCGAGACTTTTGCTGGCTGCGCTTAGGCTTGTCGCCCGATGAGTCCTTGTGCTGCACATCGTTGCGCTCGGAGGCGTCCTTCGATGGCTCTTGTTTGCACTTGCCCTTCGAGGAGCCTTCCTTCGGCGAGTCTCCGTTCTTCGTCGTGCCCTCCGCTTGATTGGTGTCGGAGTCTTCACCTTGGCACCGCCGCGCGTCTTCTTCCGCTCTGGCGTACTCTTCCATCTTGTCAAAGAGTTTCATCACCGTCTTGATTGGCTTCCGCGCGTTGTATTCGGCTAGTGGCCTCGGGCAGTGGCCCTGCACTGCTGCGTTGATGATGGTTGTCTCGTTGACATCCTTGACCTAGCAGCGGACCTTCGCGAAGCGCTTGAAGTATTCCCAAAGCTTCTCCGAGGGTTTTTGCTTGACAGCGAAGAGTTGATCCGCGTCGACGCATTTGATGTAGTTCCCTTGGAAGTTGTTGTAGAGGCGGACCTGCTCCCATGCGTAGATGGAGTTTAGCTCTATGGTAAAAAACCAAGAGAGCGCCACTCCCTGCAACGCAAGGGGGAGTCCCTTCGCTTTCGTGGTGTCGTCCCTGCCTACGGCTTCGATTGCGGTTTCGTACACGCGCACGAACTCCCGAGGGTCTGTGTCGCCTTTGTACGGCTCTATGGCGCTAGGGAACTTGAAGTCCTCCAGCCATGCCGACTGCTGCAAGCTCGTAGAGAGTGGGGACTCCGGGTCCACGCGTCGCAGCGGGACGTGGCTGGACGTGGGGGCGTCGCGGCTATCCGCCCGTTCTGGCGTGAGCTCCGGTGCGACCACCGGCGGGGTCTGCTGACTCTGAGCCTCTTGCATATCCCGCACGGCTCCCCAGAGATCCACCAACTCCCGCTGGAGCGTGCCGATGGCTGTCAGCAGGGCGCTCTCCACCGTTGGCGTAGCCGGGGCAATCGGCGCACCTGGTCGCACTGTTGGGACAGTGGCGACCACAGCCTGCGCTCCCGGGTTGCCCAATGCGCCAATGCGGTAGACTCCGGTGTCGGTGACGAGGCCAGTGTCGCCGTCAGAACCGCCCGCCTCTCCCGCACCGGGTATAGGGACGGCAGCCGTGCCAACATGGGCGTCGGCGCTACCGCCCCCGACTACCCGATCGGTGCTGCCGGTGTCGACCGTTGCGCTCGCGGCGGGGTCGCTCGTTGCATGCAAGGTGGGGTCGGCCATCGCGCTAGTGGTGGAGTCGATCGTCGAGCGCGCGGTGGGGTCGGCCGTCGTGCTAGCGATGGCGGGGTCGATCGTCACGCCATGAGCGTCGACGTTCGTGGCTGCAGCACCCACGTTGCCCTCCACACCCGCGACTACCGACGCCGAAGCCCTGGTGTTGATGCGGGACTCCGTCACGCCCCCCTTCTTCTTAGCCGCCGATGATGGAGCTTTCTTCGGTGCCATCCTTCAGATCTTGAGGCTTGCTCTTGCCCTCCCCATGGACGGCGCCAACTATTGTGGTTACAGGCCAAACAGAGAGAGAGGTATGGTAGTGGAGAGTTAGGTGAGCAATGCTTAGGGTTTCCCCCATGGCCTGGATGGTATATATATAGTTACATGGGGAGAGCTTTACAATTATGCCCTTATGCTCTAGTATCCCTCGCAAGGGCATTTATGTCATCATACATATCCCATTTTGGGCTTTACAACCTTCTAACAGGCCTGCTGGGCTTAGGTGGGGGCCACCGCTACAACAATTAGCAAAAAGTAAGGAAAAAGATTAAGCCAAAAATGGAGCCTTTCCAACATATTGAGCTTGATACCAATTAATTCAACTTAATTTGGTCACAAAAAGTATGAAGGTGATAAATATAACCAATTATGACATATATTCAAATAATCTTACTCTTGAGAGCTCCTTGAAGGCTTTAGAAATTCTCCCCGTTTTGGTGTTTGAACTATACTCCCATTTAAAGTTTCAGATTTTCAGGATTTCGCATTCCAATTGAGCTTCAAAAGTTAGCTGAAAACCTGACTTACAAATGACCAATAAATCTAAGAACATTTGGTAGTATAGATCATTAACTGAGGATCAAAAGTCATAATTGTAACTACCTCAAGTTGGGAGCATACTTAAAGATACAAAAATCACAAATCTGCTCAAAATCATGCAAAACTCTGAATTTTTAGTATTTTACCAAAGTGAGAAAAGTACACAACTTTCTCAAATCAATTTGAAATGCTTTAAAATTTTGCAAAAAAACTTTGGACTCCCAAGAAACATTTATAACAAGAATTTTCAGAAAAGGAGTGTCCATTCAAAAGTTATACCAAAATTTGCTTTCTTTGCCATCTTTCTACAAAAAGACAGGAGAAATGCAAAAACATTTCAAATGAGATCCAAAGATTTTGACACTTTCCAAATTTGAACTTTTGACTAATTAAAGCATTTTAAAAAAGAATTCTTGTTAAAGAAATTTTCTTTTAAAAGATATGGCAAAATGCACTTTGTTTGCATGAGAGAAGAATGATTTTTCAATTATAACTCAAAAACCAATTCAATTTGATTTTCATGCAGTTTTTAACTTTTATGGATTTGTAAGAGTTAGAAATACTATTTTTAATCCAAGATACCTAAAGAAATCCGGCTCAAATAGCCAAACCCATAATATGCAAGAATAGGTCACTTTAGGTCATGAATACTAGTTTTTTTATGAGATTCAAATGAGTATAGCTTTTCAATGGTTGATCTTTTGTAAAAAAATATTAAACAAGATAAATGCTTCATATGACCAACCCTTTGAGTTTTGTATTGACCACTTTTTCAAATACTCAAAAGATTTTGATTTAGGAAAATATGTCATTTAATCCAAAAATCAAAATCATATAAGATCATTTTGAGACCAAAATATCCTTTTGTTTTCTAATATAAAATTTTTTACTCAAAAAGGCTTTGAAAACATTTGAAATATATATTTGAGTACTTTTATCTAGTTTTTTTTATAAATTTTATCCTTTTAAACAAGATATTTGATTTTTGACCAAAAGGGTTCTTTTGAAAAGCTAATCTTGCATATGATTAGATTTTCACTCCATAAATACCAAAAAAAAGCAAATGATAATGAAACACATTTATTCACAAGATCCATAAAATATTTTTAGGTAAGTAGGAAAAATAAATTTTCCAATATTAATACTTTACCTCTTTTGTTTAAGTAAGCCCAAATAATGTATACGTTTTTCACAAAGAAAAAACTCCCCCTTACACAGAAGTTCCACTTGGCATTTATTTTTCTTCTATTTTGACACACAAAGAATTCTTCTCTACCTTTATTTTTCATCTCTTTTCACATCTCTTTCTTTAGACTTTCTCTTCTTATGTCATCTAGCACCAAGAATAAAAGATTTCTTATTTTCTCCATAATAGGTGATTTTATCCTTTTTGTGGTTATCTTATCTTTTCCATGAAAGGCATATACCACTTTGACATGTATACCACTTACGATGATATTATATACCATTTGTGAAAAAATACCACTTGCAAACATAAATAATACCAAGGATAATTAATTCCAATTGTAGAAACTTGATACCACTTGTGAGGTTAAATGACATCAAGTATTATTAAATACATTTGTAGATACTTGATATCACTTGTGATCATACATGACCTCAAGTGTGCTTGATTTCACTTGTAAAAGCTTGATGCCACTAGTATTATCAACTAGTACCCACTTGAAATAATCTTGAGAGATCTTCAATGATTTCCACATGATATTGTTGATAGGGATACTACTTGTAGGAAGATATCACTTCAAATATCACTTGTGAGAAGAGTATGATATTATTTGAGAGGATACCATTTAGGAGAGATATCAAATGCGAAAAACTAATTGAAGGAGTGGATACCACTTTGGTAGGAAAAGAGTGATATCTCTTGAAAAGATAAGATTGAAATTCATGCCGAGGTCAAGATGATCAAAGAGGCTCCCACTTTAGAGATAATGTCATTTCATGATAAAGGTATCAAACAAAGATCAAAATGGTATATGGAGTCAAGAAAAACTTCAGAGTAGTTAACAAGGATAATAGGGATCAACTTGATTTAGAGGAGCAAAGATAATGGCTGAGGAAAAAGGAAATAAACAAATTTTGGACAAAATAGCCATATTTTAGCGAAATTGGTAGTACCACTGAAGGAAGTATGGTCATAGGTAGTACCGCTCGGTACACTACGGTAGTACCAGATTTTTGCTAAAAGCATGCTAAGAATTGGATTTCAGAGGAGAGGAAAGATATAATGTTGTAATTTGCTCCGAAGCTTTTCACAAAGAAACATAAACCTTTTGCGGAGCATTTCCAACTATATGTCAAGATTAAAATTCTTTTAAATAAAGTTTTTCACAATTATGCTTTCATTTTTTAAAAATAAACTTATTTTAAAAAAATAAGCACATTTTTAATAAAGACTTCAAGATTGCAAGAATAAGCATTTGAGGATATTCTAAGCATTCGATTTCATATATGAGTTGTAAATACCCTTGTGAGCCAATATACATAAGTAATTTTAGTTTAAATGGCAAAACTCACTTAAGTGCTAGATTATGACCAATTAGGTCAACTCAAAATTTTACACGAGTTTCAAATTTAAATAACTTTTGATTAGTTGGTTTTTTGGAAAATTTTTAAATACCAATAATATTTGAAATAGCCAACTCTAGGTTTTTGGTATTGAATAATTTTTAAACTCTTTTTAGAATTGATTTTGTCCAATTTTTGAGTTTAAAGTCAAAGCAAGATACTAGTTTTCTAGTTTTGAGTTAGAAACTCAATTTTACTTGAAATAAGTTTTTCTAAAGACAAAACCTTTGAAATGTATTTGTATATATTTTTAACTAGTTTTTCAAAGATATACTAATAATTTTTAAATGTTTGACTTTTGGCTAAATGGCTCCATTTTGAAAATCAATACTACCACTTAATCAATTTAGGCACACTTAGGGATATGATATACATGAATACGATTTAGCACTCCCCCTAAATGTGTTACAAATATCTTGCTCAAGATTATAATAATGAAATTTTATAACAAGAGCAAGAATACCCATTTTTAAGATTTTCATGCAATGCAAGCTACATAAGGCTAGGGGTTAAATACATGAATGTAAATACTTGTTACCAAGATGGTGAAGTCCATCACTTCATGAATAAGCCAAGCCTCCAATGCCTCTCTAAGTACATATTAAGCATTTAAACGCATTTTAGCACCGACAACTCGGTTGGGTCTATGAATGTTAGTCACAATAGATTTAGGCACCCAAATGGCCCTAATAATAAATTTATGTGAACTAACATTTCTAGTAAATACATTGCCATTTCTAGCATTTCTAACAAATAATGATCATTATAGATAATAGGCTTTGAAGTGATACATTTGGGATAATCCTTACTAAAGTGTCCTTTTCTTGGCAATTGTAGCAAGTTTGGCAATTGCTACCCTTTCTTATTTTCTTGTCTTACTTTTTGCTGGCTTGCCTCTTGATTAATGACTTTTACTTGTCATCTATCTTGTTGGGGGCACACCGAGATGAAGTGGCCCTTCTTGTTGCATCCAAAACACTTGACATTCTTCGAGTGTTTTGCATTGTACCTTATCTTGCTATTCTCCTCCTTGGAGATGAAGCCAATAGCCCTCTTGTCATTTAACTTTCTTTGACTTCCTAGTATTTTGTCAAGAGAGACCTTCCCTTTCTAGCTTTTCTCTAAGTTATTTCTCAATCTTGTGACTTTGGTCTTGAACTTATTATTATTTTTCTACAATGTTAGTATTGCGATACATAGAGGAAGTAGGAGTATCTAACTTAGAGAAACAAGATATATCTTGCAAATCATCACAAGAGGTGGATATGCTAAATTTAGATGAAATGTAAGGAATAGGAGCTATATATGGCATATCATATATTAAATTACATGTGATGCCTATATCCACCTTAGGCTTACAATATCCTTGAAAAGAGGAAACTCATATTATTCTTTTAACACATCATAATTATTTTGAAGAGTGATATATTCTTTCTTCAAAATCTTAAATTTAACTTTCTCCTTATCAAGAAATTCATTAAGCTCTTCTAGCATATTTATCAACTCATCATAAGAAGGTACATTATTATCATTATCATTATTTACCGTCTTATTACCTTTTTCCATGAAGCATTGAGTCGAAGTGGAGGTAATGATGGATTCTTCATCATCAGAGCTAGAGGTTGAGCATTCATTTTCTGACATCCACTCTTGTGTGCAATCCTTATCGGTTGAGGCGGACATTTCATATTTGCCTTGAATTTTAGTTCACATCTTATGAGCGCTCTCAAGATTGCATATTGTGTTGAACACCTCTACACTCAAAATACTAAATAAAGAATTAGTTGCTTGAGCGTCGAGATGTAAGGATTTCTCTTCCTCACTTGTTGGAGCAAGAGGATCCAATAGAGGAGAAAAAACTCACATCTATAATCCACCATATTTTCGGGCTCATAACCTTAAAATAACATATCATGCAGATTTTTCAATTATCATAATTGGTGCCATCAAACAGATGTGCATTATCTAGGTGCACTATATCTCTAATCACCATCCTTTGCTCTTTAGGCGATGAAACCTAATAAATGAGATACCAAACTCTGATACTACTTGTAAGATCGAAGAGGTTGACTAGAGGGGGGTAAATAGGCAATCTTAAAAAATCTCTTCCAATTTTTATCAATTTCTATTTAGCTAAAATTAGTATACAATACGGAAGCTTAACTCAACTTGGATTAGCACAAATAAAGTCTAAATCAATTATGTTCACCTAAGTGCACCAACACGCTGAGGCTATGTCATGGTTTGCAACCCTAGATAACAAGCGATCAATTTAATTCTATGAATGTAAATTGCTTGAAGGTAAATTGAGCACAAAAAACAAACCACAATTAACACGGTTCCTTTTTACCGTGGTATTCGAAGACTTGTCGATCTCCCCTAGTCTGCATTGAGATAAGCCCAAATGAATTAGACCGACTCTATGAATTAAGCCTTCCACCTCAAATACACTAGTGGTAGCTCTTTCACGCTCCAGGTAGTTGAGCTCCAACCTTCATAACTTTGAGTCTGTTCTTTTCAGTTTCTAAAAGCTGCTTTTTGGCTTTTCTACAGTAACTAACTTTTAAATGGAGTATCTTTTCAAGATAGGATCTACTAGTTAATTATAGTACATATTATACTGACTTCATTTATATTGGCAAAAACTGCATGTGAGTTTCGTTACTCTGTAATCTCTCACATGAACAGCCCAAAAACCACAAGCCGTAGCCAAAAGCCATAAGCTTCAGCCAAAAAGAACAGGCCCTTCTCCGAGTCTTCTCATAACCTTCTTGAGAATATCACCACGCATGACGCCTCCAATGCTATCTAGGAGTCGACAAACTCCAAGAGTAATAAGTCAAGTCCCTCACTTGACTCTCACCACTTGCAATGAATTCACAAGCTCAAGTGGACACTCAATCCACCTTTAGATGCAACACATGCAACCTATAGCCTTCCTCTTTGCTCACAAGGTGCAATACATGTATAATTGAGAGGAGGACCTCACACTACCTCAAAGGAATGAAATAGAGTCTAGTAACTCTCACTCTAATCAGCCACAAGGGGATATATATACCCACATCACAAAAGATAGCCGTTAGAAGCAAAACCCCTGAGAAAACAAGATTTTTGAAAGTATCATAGGCTTAAGACCGGTACTTCTACTCCCCTTGCAACGGTCATAAAACTAGCCGTTATCAGCGTGTCCAGTAGTTGCAATGGCTAAAGTCTGGAACAACCGCTCGGCGCTCGGCGGTAGTACCACTGCACTTACGTGGAACTACCGTCATCACTAAGGATGAGAAGATTTCCACAAAGGTGTCTCTCTAAAAAATGTACCGCTACACAAGCCAGTCATTCCACAATTCGAAAGTACCACTCACACAAAGCCGTTAGTACCACTCGATGGTCGGATGCTCACATAGAGTCGGAACTTCCGATCGTTGACTACACTAGTCCTCGACCACGTCGGATGGTTCGACCACTCAAATCTCCGACCACGTTGGTTAGTTCGACTACGTAGGTCTCCGACCACAATGTTTGGTTCGACCACGCAGGTCTCCGACCACATTGTCCTGTTCGACCACACAAGTCTCCCACCATGTTGGTTTCGACCACACAGGTCTCGACCACATCGATCTTGTCGATCTTCGAGCACATCAATCTTCTATCACACAGATATCTGACCACCACGTCGATCTTCAACCATGTTGTTTCAATCATGTCAGATCGACCATGTTGGTTTGACCACACTAGTTTGACCAAGTCGATCTTCGATCACACAGACCATCGACCACATTGATCATCGACCTCATTGGTTCGTTCACATCGGCTCGACCACATTGATCTCCAACCACACAGGTCATTGACAACATGGGTTCGACCATGATGGTTCTTGAGCACACAGGTCTTCCAACCACCAACGAACTCGGTCATACCGTGATTATAACACTGGTAATTCTGTATAGCGGTAGTATTGTGCCACATAGGCTAGTAGTTCTGATTTTCCTAACAAATGCATATACTTCAATAAATCTTGAAAAAAAAACATATTTGTAAATTATAGTATCATGCACACAAGGATCAAACATGATTTTCAACAAGTTGCAAAATATATTTACACACTATTAGAATCATGAGCCAAGAATTATATATGAGCTTCAACCATTTGCAAAATACATTTACAAATATAAGCTTCGTACCATAAAAAGTAGGAAACATGAACTTCAAATATTTGCAAAGCACATTTGCAATGTATAGTCCCATGTTACAAAGATTCAACATATGAGCCACAACTATTTATAAAAACACATTTACAAATATAGGCATCATGCTACGGAGAGTTAGAGCAAGTGAGGTTGAGCTATCAACACATTATGATAATCAAGCTACTAGATATGATCACTCTTAATAGTACGATAACCTATACTAACAATCTGGTCTTCCAACCAAACTAGTCATACATTTGCCTTATATTATTGTCTTGATATGCATCAACACATGATGCATCCTTCTCTTGACTTAATGACCAACTCATGACCATCTCCTCTTGGACATGCATCAACTCTTGATGCATCCTTCACTCAACTTGATGATCTTCAACATATAAAGTTATCCCAAGTCATAATTATTTGCGGAACCTAACATATTCATCTAACTCATAGAAGATGTTAGTCCACAAACTAATTATTATTAATTACCAAACTTCACCACTAACAAGTTCAACAAAAAATCACAAGTTCAGAAAAAGATGAAATATATGAATAGTGAAAAATAAGTCGGAAGCCAGAAGCTGAAGCCAAAACAAGCGGATGGAATATTAAAGTTAAAATAGAGGTTCAAACTTTTGTATCATCTCCATGTAAATCTAATTTTGGATTTGGAAACTGCCATTGAAAACATGCATAGAAGGCCGATGGAATATTAAGCAGCGTGTAAATTGCTTGGTTAGTGCTAATCCACCGAAATACCAAAAGCAGCGTTTTTTAGTGAAAATATCGAAAACAGCTTAAGTGCCGTGCGATACAACCCGAGCTGCCTCTTTTGAGTTTTTGGTTTTTGTTTTCTTCAAAATTTAAAATAAATAAAATATTTTTTTAATATGAATTCTCCAAATATATTTCTAAATATAAAACCGTATACACTACAGCCAACTGTATGATATATCTACTCTTATTTATTGTGGTTCTGAAAAATCATTACTATTATAAAAGAATGAGTTGGTGGTCGTACGTCTTTTCTCTTTCAATTGTCTCGTTTTCAACTTATCATCACTCTCCACTTTTTAACTGATCAGAGTAGCTCTTTTCTATAGTATAATTTTTTGAGTACTGCTATACAACATTCGACTGTTTTTTAGGACAAAAACAGTCAGATTGATCTGGGACGTTAGATCTTCATCCAACGGATCCACCCATGCAAGTCCCCCTCTAAAAAATGATCTAGGATGTTGGATCTCCATCTAACGGCTCAAAATCTGACTGTTTTTGTCCTAAAAAATAGTCGAATATTGTATAGACACTCGCTAATCTTTTTTATATGTAATAAATTTCGTTGCAACGTATGAGCAAAAGGTTGTATGTATAAAAGCCGGACCGCGGCCCACGAGAAAAAAAATGCACCGGTCCTTCGTCCGCTTCCGTCCCTGGTTTCCCACGTGCGCCTCGCTCGCCAGTCCAGTCGCCGCCGAGGACGAAGCATCAGGCAGGCAGGAGGAGTAGCCGAGTGCGACTCGTCGACTCGGGCTCGCTCCCCCCCCCCCCCCCCCCCCCCCCCCCTCTTTTCTTTTAGTGGCCAACCACTCCTCCACCCGGATCACGAACGAGCCATTCCCCCTCGTCCGAGCTCCGAGACAATCCGCCCCCCTAAACCCTACACGCGGATCCCGCGGCGGCATGGCGGCGGCGCTGTTCCGCGGATCGGCGGCGCCGGCGCCGGCGAGGAGGTGGCCGGTTCCCTCCGGCTCCATCCTCCGGTTCGCGCCGCTCGCTACGTCTAGGGTCCCGGCGTCGCTCGGCCGTGGGGGAGCCTTCAATGGCCTTCCCGCTTGCGTCGCCTCGAAGTCGAAGGTGAGTTCTCTGTCTTCTCTTCTCTGGATTTTTGCCTAAGCGCTGCCTGGATCTAGAGCTGTTAGTGCTTCGATGGTTGTAATGGATTGCTAAAATTAGGAGATAGGTCATCTAAAAGAAATGGAGATAAGACTGCACACTGGAGTTTTGCGGAGTGTATCAAGTGATTTTAGCCGAATCGAATGGTTAATGGTTTTGAAAAGTGTTATAGTGAAGAAATGGTTTAGAGAGGAGAGATCTCGTGCCAGAGATTGCGCAAAATGGCATGTTGACAATTGAGATTAACATAAGAGGAAATTACACTGGCCCAGGTATTTTTACATGAGTTTCAGAAAATCACAAATTTAATAAACCTTCTATCAAAAGATTCACTTAAGCCCTCCATAGAAAACAAAAACATTTGTTGAATTTTACCCTATTTCTGTTGCTTGCACGGGTACGTCGGACGGGATGTTGTGGGACCTAATTGCCATAGTTGTGCACTATCACTCCCATGGTTGTCATCGTATGCCAGTTCCACCGTGCTTTGCTAGCCAGCTAGCCTGCAATAATAACAAGACCTTGTGTAAAAATACATGGGATTAAATGTAATATGCTCTTACCAATTATGGTCTATAGAGCCTGTAACTGTAATGCTATGAAATGATGATGTGCTGTATTTGTGGCTGCCTGATCTCACAAAGCATATTTGTGCAGTTGAGATCCTGGATGGGCACACTGGGCTAGTGGATTGTGATTTGTGTCGGCATGTTTGTTGGCAATTTGGCATGCTCAAGTGGATTTAATACGGAAAAGCGAGTGTACATGCTGGGTCATCATCATTAGATGAGTGTAGAGGCTTTAGATGTACCTGCCTTTAAAAATTAGTACCAAGTGATTGAATTTTCTGCATCATTGAATGAATGGCTGGGTGGTTGGATTTGTACTGTGTACCAATGGTTAGTTGGAAGCATGGTTGATAGAAAGTAGCAGAGGATGCTGTGTAGACAAAAGCCTTTCATTTATAACAGTAAATTCCACAAGAGATGTAGCTATCAACTGCAAGCCTATATGTAGGTTATGGAACAGTTAGTATGTATCTCAAGAGTAAACCAAGCGCAGATCTTAAAGCGCTGCATCTTGCTGGATTCCTATATAGATTGTTTGGTTCCAGCTAGGCACTTAATGCTTAAGCAATCATTTTTTGTTGAGGTTTATCAGCTCTCACCTCCCTCCATGTCTCCATGTTAAGATAATTTTGAATAATTCGATATGACATTGCCATGTTTGTTGTTGTCTTTAGAGGGCATATTTCTGACCAAAACAATCTTTAGTTGCACCCCATGAATTTTTGTTGATGTACATGGATGTATGTCAGTTCTCTTATTCCAGTAACTTAATGCTCTTCCTTTCTAGATGATCCTTTCTAGATGAGTTCCAACACATTTGCCTACTAGTCTTTATGTGCTTCCTAATTATCTCCTTTATCTTTGTGGGAAAAATATTCTCGTTTGACTGCGTAGCTTATGGCCTTGCAGCGGTTGACTACAATGTGCATGAAGGCAGAGTATACTAGTACTCCCATTGATCGTACCACTTCTGTGGAGCATACAGAAGATGAAATTCAAGAGCCAACCACTGTGGCGACTGCTAATGAAGAGATAGATATAGGCCAGGAGGCTGCTCCTCAACAGAAGTGTGCAAAAATACACGACTTTTGCCTTGGGATCCCTTTTGGTATGATGTCAACTAACTTTTTTAGAAAAGTTCAATGTGATTTTCAGCTTGGAGGACAAGCTAGACATTACTTGAGTCTTAATGATAAAGTATCTTCGTTTAGTTCTTTCACTTTTGTACAATGTCCTCAATTTGCTGTATCTTTTCATGATCTGAAAATAAGCCTTGAAGGGGGAACTAGGGAATCATTGATCATTTCATCATTAAATCTAAGTTGAGAAAGCTTTATAGTTTATATATTTGTGAAAGCCTGTTAAATGTTCTAATATTACGTTATTCTTCTTTGTGGGGTCTTGTCTAATTTGGATTTTGTTGAAGAGTACTGATAATGTTTCCCTGATTCAGGTGGTTTTTTATTTGTCATGGGCCTTGTTGGGTTTCTGTTTTGGAGGAGTCCTGTAAGTCTTGCTTTCGGTGTTGCACCTGGCCTTGCTATATTGGCCCTTGGCATACTTAGTCTTAAGGTTTGGAGGAGTGGAAAGTCCAGCTTGCCGTTCATATTGGCACAAACAGGTATTTTAATTTTCTAACTTAACATCCTAGCAGATTTCAATTTATCAAAGGCAACTTAACATCCTAGCAGATTTCAATTAATCAAAGACGATACTTCGCAAATACTTGATCCTGGACCCTGGTAATCTGCTATAATAAGCCAATTGAAGTTCTGAATGTGGAAAAATATGTGAATTAACCTGCTCTGCACATTATTTGCAGCTGTTGCTGCTGCGGTAGCATGGAAGCACTGTCAGGCGTACACCACAGTAAGTGACACTGCCACGTTGTTCTCAAAAACTGCTGAATCTGAATCTTATTCTATTTATTGACTCCGTTGTGACAGACAAAGAAGCTGCTTCCCTGGGGCTTTTATGCTGCACTCAGGTAGTTCAAGATTGTATTTTGCATATCTTATTTCAGCTGCTCATTTTATCCTCCACTGCCTTCCTTA
This sequence comes from Dendrocalamus latiflorus, assembly GCA_017311315.1. Lineage (NCBI taxonomy): Eukaryota > Viridiplantae > Streptophyta > Magnoliopsida > Poales > Poaceae > Dendrocalamus > Dendrocalamus latiflorus. The sequence continues at coordinate 24,039,724 of CM029660.1, forward strand.
CAACTTCTCATGTCACCAGTGCCGCGATGATTTGCTTCTACTCATATGTGTTGCTTTCTGGGGGGAATCCTCCGCCAAAGAAGAAGGCTGCTTCTGCTTAAGTCGAGCTCTTGGTCCTTTTTCCGCGGAAGCTTTGTTCTAGCAATTGTACTGATGATAGAAATGTGCTTCTTTCCATCGGAGCACTGAAATTAATGAGGTGTCTTCTAGCTTAATTCATTTGGATATCTCTGTTACTTAATTGAAGACCAAGCAGATAAGATTTGCCTTGGTTCTATTCTACATGAACTCTTGTCCCTGAACGTTGTTTCTATACGTAGTCTTGTCCCTGAACATTGTTTCTATACGTAAATAAAATTCAGTCTTTCTGGTCCTAGGAAGATATTAGATTGGTTCAAGGTTGTCAGAATCATAATTCTAAATTGGATCAGAAATATTTAGGTAGAACCGTATTCTAAAATCGAATTGTAGAATCTAAGATTCTATCCAATTCTACCAAAAACATATTTATTCTAATTCATCGTGTATTCCAAAAGTGATATGAGCGTATATTTGGTCATTTGGTATATAATTTGATTAATAAATATATCTTATTCATAACTAGAATTATGGTTTAAATTCTATGTCATTGAGAGTTACGACTAGAAGAGCGATATTATCAATATTAGCATAATTTAATCATTTTACATAAAAATATAAAATAAATAGTAATTAACTTAAATTTTATTATTTCAAACCTTCGAATCTTAATGAATAAGCTATTAACTATTTAGTATTTAACATACAACTTGCATTGAAGGATAGGATATAACCAAACAACTAAATCTTTCATAATCTTAGATGATATTGATGCGAAAGGGTCTCTAGCCCAATGGTTAGAGGCTTGAGTAGCACCCCCCAGGTCCTGGGTTCGACTCCCAGTGGGAGCGAATTTCAGGCTTGGGGGAAAAAATCCCCTCGCCTGCTACCACACCAAAGCACAGGTCTTAGGCCCCGCCAAGGCGTTGATCCGAAGGATCCGCCGGTAGTCTCACAAGGTCGGGTGATGGTGCCGCTGTGTAAGGGTGGAGCAGGGGTTCGGGGGTTTTTTCGGTCTGCGTGAGAAGACCTTCTTAAGCAATACCCGGGGGGATTCTTCCCCCCGCAGGTCGAGTTTTTATATTGATTATACACGATTTTACTGCGATTCTACCATGATTTTACTGTGATTCTACAGGATTATGACTAGGATTGCGATTCTATCAGATACAACTCAAGATACAATTTGAATTGGATTAGCTTCGTGGGATATACGATTCTATGGTTAGAATTATGATTTTAACAACTTTGAATTGGATAGTGTGCATGCCCACCGCTCCAAAATGTTTTTTAACAACAAATATATGGTTAGCTGGGAACAACTAGCATCCAGATGTCTGGCAAGCAGCAGATCACTGGACGCGCAGCGCAACAACTGCAATTAACAATTGCAACAATAGGGCGTGATTCAAGAGGAAAAAGGAGGGGAAGAAAAACTATGACATAAGTAACATGCTTGAGAAAAGTTCCGTCTGAGAGATACGTGATGTTTAGATGATTTTTGCCTGACCAGTCGGTCTGAAGATGAGTTGTTTAATTGGTGACTTGTGCCTGAGAAAATGCAAAACAAGATTAAACTTTGGTAATTGCTTTGAGGACTAAATATTAAGTTAATAATAGGATAATTAGACAACTAGCTCATCAAATTGTTGGGCCATTAGCCCATTTAAGCATCGACCAGACATCATCATCTAGTTTCCTCAAGCGCCACTAATCGATTAGTTTCCTCGAACGAAAGAAAGGAAAAACCAATCCGGCTTCCGCGGCGTTGAGTCCGACGGCACGATAGTGGAACATGGGGACGGCCGTACTCAACTATAGGATTGTGTTCAATATACATTAGTCATGCTTGAAACCCTAAATAAATGTCTATAAGTTTAGGCCCTATTTAAAACACGAAAAAAAATTCTGTTCCCATAAAAAATGAACTAATTTTGGTGAAATTTCTACGTTCCAAATATACCCTTTAACATTTAGAATATTCTAGAATATGTGCAACAATAGGAACAGACATTCGCAACAAAAAAATGAACAACCGCACATTTCCTTAAAACATAACAGTAGCAACATTCATTAAAAAAGTGATACAACATTAAAATGTCCAAATGCAACATTTCAAAAGATTTTTTTATGTAATTAGAAAGAAATAACTGAACATACCAAATTACCTAGTGCGACATCGTGAATGAACTACATAGAATATCTCGTTACTGCTCAAAATAGATACACTTCCACGCAACTAGTTTGCTTCAACCCTTTCCTTTAGAAATCACATGTTTCTTCTCAAATGTCGGTAGAGAACCTCCCTCTTCATCTCCATCAACAACGGTATTACATCACACCTTGTGCTACCATCTATTTCAATCTCCAAGATTGAATTGTAACTTCTTTTCATCATGATATCACCATGGATCTCCATCTTAGGGTCAACGTCACTGTTAACTCCTTGCTCCTCAACAAACGTTGCCGCTACAAAGCCGCTTGGGAGAGCGTCATGGTTATTCTCCTCTCTGACCCTATCAACAGTTATCTACCCTTGTCAGTGAACATGAGCTACCTTTGCTGAGACAAGGGGGCTGCGGAAGGCAAGGAGCGGGTAGAGATCAGTGGAATGGAGGATTTTAGATGAGAGAAGTGTATGACCTAGTTGAGAAAAAGGGTACATTATGGTGGTGATCAGTTGGACTTAAAAGCTCATGACTTATGGCTGAAAAAAACACTGTAAGTTGACAAAGGCTTATTCAGCATAATTAAATTTTAAAAAAATTAAAAATATAAAAAATATGTTAGCCCAATATGTATAATACAAACGAATACAGGAAAAAAAAGAACCGGAAAAAAAACTCAACAAAAGTCAAAAGTTCAAAAAAGACGAAATTTATAAATAGTGAAAAATAAGCCATAAGCTCAAGCCGAACCGTTCAGGGCAGTGGGTGAGATGTTGAGGAGCGGGGAGCATTGAAGCCTCGTGCGATTGTTCCGGTCTGCTTGGAATAAAATGTTAGACGTATGTGAAAAAGCATTTTCGTGGTTATTTTCCTTTAAGTATCGTTTTCACATTCTTAATGGTATCTCCTTGATTGATCCATGGCTTTTTTTTTGAGCTACAGCGGATTGCTTTTATTTACGTTTTTTTTATATGGCAGTGTATAGTAGAGATATTGACACAAATGATACATACGGTTTTAGATTTAAAAAGCCATTTGAAAAACCGATTTCGAGAAACTGCTTAAAAAACTATCTGTCGTAGGGGTGGCCCCCACCTAAACCCAGCAGGCCTGGTAGGAGATTATAAGGCCCAGAATAGGCCATGTGTAATGATATAGCTCCCCCAGAGGGGATAACCAGATGTAAGGGTATAACTGTAAAAGCACTCCTCATGTGTATATATATATATATATATATATATATATATATATATATATATATATATATATATATATATATATATATATATATATATGAGTAAGCCATGGGGAGGACCCAGGCCATTACACTTATCTTTATCACTCTCCACTACCATCTCTCTCTGTTTGGTCTGTAGCCACAACAGTTGGCGCCGTCCGTGGGGAGGACGAAGACAAGCCTGAAGACCGAAGAAAAAGATGGCACCGAAAAAAGCTTCCTCAGCGGCGGCGAAGGGAAAGAAGGCGGCCGGGCTGGAGCATCGTATGAGTACCAGGGCTTCGGCATCGGCAGCGACGGACGCGGGTGGCGATGCAGGCGCGGTGGCCGAAGACGTCGACGTTCGCGCGGCGACGACCAACCCCGTCACCGGCACCGCGACGACCAACCTCGTCACCGGCACCGCGACGACCAACCCCGCCACCGGCGTTGCGAGGACGGAGCCCGCGGTCGAAGACGTCGACACGGGTGCGGCGACAACCGACCCCGCCGACGCGACGACAGCCGGCCTCGCCGCCCCCACAGCAACCCTCGCCGGCGGAGCGGACCGGGCGGTCCGAGGTAGCCACGACGGAGCGACCGGCAGCTCGGGACCCCGCGACGCGGTCGTCCCCGCACCGATCCGCCCGTCGGAAGCACCGGCGACCCCGCCCGCACCGGCGATGGAAAGTGCCCTGCTGGCGGCTCTCAACGCGTTCCAGCGGGAGCTGGGGGACCTTCGCGGAGCCGTCAGACATATACAAGAGGCTCGGAGTCAGCAGGCCGCGCCAGCAATCGCGTCCGAGCCCGCGCCGGAGAGGGCGGACAGTCGCGAAGCCCCCACGTCTAGTCGCGTGCCGCTGCGACGCGTGGATCCGGAGTCCCCGCTTTCCGCGGGGCTGCAGCAGGCGGCGTGGCCCGAAGACTTCAAGTTCCCTCGCATCACCGACCCGTACAAAGGCGACACGGATCCTCGCAAGTTCATGCGCGTGTACGAAACTGCGATCGAGGCCGCGGGCGGAGACGACACCGCGAAGGCGAAGGGACTCCCCCTCGCACTGCACGGAGTGGCGCTCTCTTGGTTTTTTACCATAGAGCCGGGCTCCATCTACGCGTGGGAGCAGCTTCGCGACCGGCTTCGTAGCAACTTTCAAGGACATCATGTCGAGCGAATCAATGTGGACCAACTCTTCGCTGTGAAGCAAGGATCCTCGGAGACGCTCCGGGGCTACTTCAAGCGCTTCGCCAAGATTCGAGGCCAGGTACACGATGTTAATGAAACCACAGTCGTTAATGCAGCCATACAGGGCCTTCGCCCGGGCCCGATGGCCGAATACAACGCGCGGAGGCCAATCACGACAGTTGCCAAGCTCTTCAACAAAATGGACGAGTACGCGTGGGCGGAGGAGGATGCGCGAAGACGCAGCATCACCGCCCTCGGCCTCGCCCATGAGGAGCGCCTCCCGCGCGAGGACGGGGCAGGTGGTCCCTCCTCGAAGCCGGGCCGTAGCCGAAAGCCCTGAGGAGGCCCTCCCCGAGGCAGTGAGGCCGAGGTACAGGAAGGCTCTTCACGGTGCAGGCCTAAACCTCGGCGCCGCCAGCGCCGGTCGCAGGCGGCCCATCACGTCCTCGCCACCGAGAGCACCCGCCAAGGACCCGACCCCGCCTCATAGAGGGGAGTCCGGGGATCGGAGGGCGCATTTGACTACGGCAGCCAACCCCGCGCAGAGCAAGAGCTCCTGCACTATGGCAAGTGGTGCGAGGTACACGGCTACGGCGATCATTACACAAGGGCATGCATCGCGGTGATGGAGCTGCGGAGGGTGACGGCCGGATCTCGGACTCCGCCTCCTCGGCCCCCCGCCGAAGCCCATGGGGGGCACCCAAGGGATAGCCCCATATGGGCCACCGCAACGGAGGGCGCGCAGCATCACACCGTCAACGTCATCACCGGAGGCTCCTCTTCAAAAGCCCCCGGGGAGCAGCCGCAACTGTGGATGCCGCCCCACAACATCACCTTCGACTTGAACGACGCCAGGGGCGTGGAGTACCCTCACCAAGACCCTCTAGTCATCCCGACCCACATAGCATGCTGCGAAGTCAGGCGCGTCCTTGTCGACGGGGGAAGCTCCGCGAACATCTTATTCGCAGAAGCCCTCGACCGCATGGCAATCCCCCGAAGCCGGCTGGAGCAGCCAGGAGCTCCACTTCAAGGCTTCGGGGGTCAACCGCTGCAGGCCCTGGGGCACGTGTCCCTTCCTGTCACTTTCCGTCAGGAGGGCAACAAAGGTAACATCCGGACCGAGCATGTCACCTTCGATGTCGTAGATATCCCGCACCCCTACAACGCCATACTGGGGCGACCCGCCATCAACTCTTTCGAGGCAATCCCGCACCACGCCTTTTTGTGTGTAAAGCTCCCGGGCCCGGAGGGTGTCATCACCATCTTCGGCGACCAGGACCTGGCCAGGCGTGCCGAAGGCGGCAGCCGCGTCTCACATCGCCCGGTGCATGCCCTCTCCGGCGCGCCCGGGGATGGGCCCTCCGCTCCCGGGTGGACGCCCAAGCCTCGGCCCGAAGGCGGTGTCAAGAAGGTGCCGCTCCAGACGGAGGGGCAGTTTGTGTCCATTGGCGAGGGGCTCCCACCGGGGGTCGAACGGGAGCTGCTCCGAGTGCTTCAGAACAACGTGGACATCTTCGCATGGTCCCCGGAGGACATCAAGGGCGTGAACCGCGCGGTAATCCAGCATCGTTTGGCGGTCCGCCCCGACGCCAAGCCGGTCAAGCAAAGGCTCCGGCGTATGTCGATGGATCGGCAGCAGGCGGCCAAAGCGGAGGTGGCGAAGCTTCTTCGCGCCGGGGTCATCCGCGAGGTCCACCATCCAGAATGGCTCGCTAACCCGGTGCTAGTCAAAAAGGCCAGCGGGGCCTGGCGCATGTGCATCGACTTCACGACACTCAACAAGGCGTGCCCGAAGGACAACTACCCCTTGCCGCGCATCGATCAGCTGGTTGACGCCACTGCTGGGTGCGAACTCATGAGTTTCCTGGACGCCTATTCCGGCTACCACCAGGTATACATGGCCGAAGACGACGAGGAGAAGACCAGTTTCATCACGCCACTGGGGACGTTCTGCTTCGTCAGAATGCCCTTTGGCTTGAAGAACGCAGGCGCTACCTTCACCCGCCTCGTCGCCATTGCCCTGGCCGCCCAGCTCGGGAGGAACGTCGAAGCTTACGTCGATGACGTGGTGGTCAAAACTCGCCAGCTTGCCCTACATGGCCGGGACCTCCAGGAAACCTTCGACAACCTCCGGAAGGCGGGCATCAAACTCAACCCCGACAAATGTGTCTTTGGGGTGCAGGCGGGCAAGCTCCTGGGTTTCCTCGTCTCCGGACGGGGCATCCAGGCGAACCCCGACAAAGTAGACGCCATCCTGGTCATGGAGCCGCCCAAGACTACGAGGGAAGTCCAGAGGCTGGCGGGCCGCATGGCAGCACTGAGCCGCTTCCTATCCAGGGCGGCGGAGCGCGGCTTGCCGTTCTTCAAGACGCTCCGCGGGTGCGATGGATTTAGTTGGGACGGAGATTGCGCGAAGGCCTTCAACGAGCTCAAACAGAACCTGGCAAGCCTACCCACTCTGGTCGCCCCAACACCAGAGGCTCCCCTCCTGCTCTATCTGGCCGCGTCCGCCACCGCGGTCAGCGCCGTCCTCGTCTTAGAGGAAGGCGCCATGCAGCGGCCCGTCTACTTTGTCTCCGAAGCCCTCCAAGGCGCCAAGACAAGATACACGGAGCTTGAGAAGCTCGCCTACGCGCTGGTCATGGCTTCCAGAAAGCTTCGGCATTATTTTCTGGCCCACCCGATCACGGTGCCTTCCTCATTCCCCCTAGCAGAGATGCTACACAACAAGGAGTCCACAGGGCGTATCGGTAAATGGGCTGCCGAGCTCGCCCCCCTTCTCCTTGACATATGCTTCGCGGACGGCAATCAAATCCCAAGTCCTGGCGGATTTTCTCGCCGAATGGACCCCGCCGGCTCAACCCGGCCAGACGCACGATGATCCCGTCTGGACGCTTACAATCGATGGAGCTTACAGCGTCGCCGGCGCGAGCGTAGGGGCGGTGATTGTCACGCCCGAAGGACAGCGCTTGCTGTACTCGGCGCGCCATGCCTTCCCCGCCACCAACAACACGGCCGAATACGAGGCTCTGCTCTTCGGCCTGGCGAAGCTCAAGGCAGTCGGCGCAAGACGGATGTTGGTCCGCACCGACTCGCGCTTGGTGGCTGGCCATGTGGACAAGTCATATCAAGCCAAGGATCCTGAGCTGGCCAAGTACCTCGCGGCGGTGCGGGCAAGGGAAAGGCACTTTTTGGGTGTCACCGTCAAGGCCATCCCCCGTGCGGAGAACGAGCAGGCCGACGCCCTCGCTAAGGCGGCCAGCCAACAACTGCCCCCCCCCTGAGGGGGCGTTTTATGAGATGTTAGCAAAGGCGGCCATCGCGCAGGACAACCGGGACGCGGCACTCGTCCACCGCATTGATCGGCCGGGAGATTGGCGAGAGCCCATCTTCAATTTCTTGCAAGGCATCGCCGAGCCGGAGGACCCCGCCGAGATGCGACGCTTGCAGCATCGCGCACGGTCCTTCCAAGTGTTCGAAGGCATACTATACAAGAGAGGGGTTTGCGCACCGCTCCTGCGCTGCCTCTCCACGGAGGGGGGAAGGGAGCTCTTGGCGGAGATTCACGCGGGCGTATGCGGATCCCACCTGGCGCCGAGGTCATTAGTTGGCAAGGCGTTCAGGCAAGGCTTCTACTGGCCAACCGCCATCACCGACGCCCAGGACCTCGTCCGTCGGTGCCAAGGGTGCCAGTGGATGGCGCGCATCATCCGCAGGCCCCCGACTGGCCTCAACCCCATTCCCCCGGTATGGCCACTGGCACGCTGGGGCCTCGATATAGTCGGACCACTTGCCCGAGCTCCGGGGGACCTCCGGTTCGTGGTAGTCGCGCTGGAATACTTCTCCAGGTGGCCGGAAGCGATCGCCCTGGCCAAAGTGACTTCTGCGGCCATACAGCGCTTCCTATGGCAAAACATCATATGTCGCTTCGGGGTGCCCCGGGAGCTCACGGTCGACAATGGCCTGCAGTTCGACGCCACCCTCTTCAAAGACTATTATGACAGCATGGGCATCACCCTCCGATTCGCCTCGGTAGGGCATCCCCAGTCCAACGGGGCGGTCGAACGGGCGAATGGCGCCATCTCCGCCGCCATCAAAAAACGCCTGGTTGGATTGCCGAAGGGCAAGTGGCCAAGCGAGCTCCACAGCGTTCTATGGTCGCTTCGCACAACGGTAACGCGCCCGACGGGATTTACGCCGTTCAAGCTCCTTTTCGGGGACGAAGCGGTGACGCCCGAGGAAATCAAGGCCGGCTCGCGGAGGGTTCTCGTCCAAGCACCCGAAGAGGAGCGCCGTGTGTCCTTGGACCTCCTCGACGGAATGCGGGCAGACGCAGCCCACCATATCAAGAAGTACGCGCGGCAAACAATGCGTACTCGGGACCGCTCTATATGCCCGCGGGGGTTCAAGCCTGGGGATCTCGTCCTCAGAGTGGCGCTCCAGGCGGGGACCGTTGGCAAGCTGGAGTCCAAGTGGGAAGGCCCATACATCATGACGGAGGCATTGCCGAAGGGGGCGTACCGCCTCGCCACGCTCGAAGGACAAGCCTTCCGGCACACATGGAACGCGGACAGGTTGCGGCGGTACTACGCCTAGAAGCAGGACAGCAGGCGTAGAGCCACCAGCCCTTTGTTATGCGACGCTCACCCGCGCAAACGGGAATTCAATAAAGGTTGCTGTTCTCAGAGCATCCCCTGTCCGCGCTGAGCAGCACCACGCACTCTACGGAGTATAAATAAGACGTAGCGTCGAGCCTAGCTCCGCACGCACTCTACGGAGTATAAATAAGACGCAGCGGGGGGACGCCTCCGCGCGCACTCTACGGAGTATAAAGAAGACGTAGCGTCGAGCCTAGCTCCGCACGCACTAGTCCACGGACTTTAAATAAGACGTAGCGTCGAGCCTAGCTCCGCACGCACGAGTCCCCGGACTATAAAGAAGACGTAGCGTCGAGCCTAGCTCCGCACGCACTAGTCCACGGACTTTAAACAAGACGTAGCGTCGAGCCTAGCTCCGCACGCGCGAGTCCCCGGACTATAAAGAAGACGTAGCGTCGAGCCTAGCTCCGCACGCACTAGTCCACGGACTTTAAACAAGACGTAGCATCGAGCCTAGCTCCGCACGCGCGAGTCCCCGGACTATAAAGAAGACGTAGCGTTGAGCCTAGCTCCGCACGCACTAGTCCACGGACTTTAAATAAGACGTAGCGTCGAGCCTAGCTCCGCACGCGCGAGTCTCCGGACTATAAAGGAAATCGTAGCGTTGAGATTCGCCTCCGCACGCGCCACTCCACGGAGTATAAACGAGATACGCAGACCTGCCCTCCGCGTTCGGCGGCAGGTAACACCAAGCTTAAAAGTACTACTTGGTTCCATTGAAAAAGCAAAGGGGTTACATGGTCACAAGCGTAAGAACCAGTACGCCATCCCCCTGCCCCACCTGACCAGCTGCTCAGCTTTGGCGCGGTGCGGACGAGCCCGCGCCGCCGTCGCCGCGGCGCTGAAGGACCCCTTCAAGCCACTGGAGGAGGTCCCCCTCCCCATGCAATGTCTGCTGCACGGCGACTCTCGCTGCACCTTCCCCGAAGCGGCCCCAGATCCGTTGGTGGAAGTTCTGCAGGCTAGATCCGATGGAGCGGATGGCGTCCGACATAACCTCTGATCGGTCGGGAGGATCCAGTTGAGGATTCGCTAGCTCATGGGTATGCCTACACCCACGAGTATGAAGCAGGGCGAGGGTGAAGCACGCCCCAACATAGCTGCAGTGCTCGCCAAAGGTTCTGGCGCCACGAAGAGCAACGTCGGCCCCCTCCTCGATCAGCCCCAGCGTCTCCGACAGGGCCTCCGGCCTGTGCGTAGTATCCGGCACTCGGACGCACAGATCTCGAAGGGCCTGGTTCAAAGACTCCATGGCCCGCCATGCCGACATGGACGCATTTTCCAGGGCAAGGCGGTTCTCGGCAGCAGACTCCGTCAGCTGGGCGTTCTCCCCTTCTAGGACGGCGATCTGCTGTACGAAGGCGGTGCGCTCCTCAGCCGCGGCGCTCCGAGCTTCCGTGGCCGCGAGTTGTGCGGCCACCAGGGCGTCCTCCAGCGCGCGAAGTTCTTCATCCTTCGCGGCGACAGCGGCGTTTGCTTCGCGGAGGCTGGCTTCCAGAGCCCTCTGCTCCCGAACGCGGGCCTCGTCAAAGGACCGGCTGAGGGCAAGCGACTGACAGAAGCAACAAATCAGCAGGCGTCTACCAGTACCTTACAAGCTGAAGCGCACATACTCACCCTCATCTCGGAGGCCTGCAACGCGAGCGATAGGAGGTCCCCCGCGCATGACGACAGCACCTTTCGGTTGAGGCCGTTGTCGACACGCTCGGCGGCGGCGGTGAGGTCGCAGAATATCTCCGGGCGAGGGAGGAAGTCCGAGCGAGCGAGCCCCGACCCCAACACGCCAGGATTTATCGTGGCCACGGCCACGTCAGCAGCAGCGGACACCGGCGGGGCATCCTGCACAAGGCTCCCGACTTCGCGCATACCTCCGCTGCTCGATCCTTCGCCACGTACGGGAGACGTCGTCTCGCCTGATGTCGGCAGAATGAGCGAGCAGATCGGAGAGAGTCTCGCGAAGTCAGGTGAAGAAAGGGACTCACACCTACCTCCTGCGCCCCTCGTCACGGTAGGAAGTGGCGCCGGGTCGACCACCCAGGGGGAGGCGGGCATCTCGACGGTCGGGGAGAAGGTCTTCTCGGCCGCGCCAGCCGCCGTAATCCCGCGGCAAGGCCCCGCAACAGCGTATCGACCCCTCGTTGGCGGCGGGGATTGCGTCCGAGGGTGTTTCGCCTGCGGTGACACAGGCGATTCTTCCGCGGCAGAACCAGCTCCGACCATTGTCGCCCCCACGGTTTCCTCCGTAGGGGGCACGCCCTCGTCGGGCGCTACGGCTGATAACGCACCGTCCCCCGTGACTTGCTCGCCAGGAACGACGCCACCCCCCGGGTTGACAGGTTCCAACTCAACGGTGGTCGCGAGCCCGAGCACGGGCTCGTGGGCGTCGGCAGAAGGTGCCGGGGGATCCGCGGCGGTGCGCCCCTCCGAAGCAGTATGGCCAGGCCCACCGCCGGTCGCACGATCCGACTCAGCCGGGCTAGCCGCCGGGGGGGCTGCCGGGTCGCATACGGCAGCCGGGGAACGGGCCCGACGTCGCGAAGACAGCCCCCCGTAGGGCTATCACCGTCCTGAGCGCCGGGAATCCCGGCGGGAAGCTCTTCCGGCACCACGCGCTTGGGCACGGCAATGCCTACAGCCTCGCAGGTGCGGTTTATCCGCCCCTGCTTAGCCGCCTTGACCGCGGCCTCGCGAGCCCGGTGCTCCTTAAGCGTGTATGGGCCGAGGAGCACCGCAACCGTGCGCTCCGCATCTTCTAGCCGAGCCACTGCGCAGGAGATCACGTCAGTTAGGCGGAAGCCAAACAGATACAATGGCGCGATGGGCGACTTACAAGGGGCGGAGGGCGGAAGCACCCGAGACACGCATGGATCGAACCCGTCCTCGCGGGGGCCATTCGGCACAACATACTTCCCCCGGGAGGAGAGTGGTGCCGCCCCATGCATCGTGAACTCCTCGGCTAGGTCGCGCACGCTCATTCGACGGGCGACACCGACGAGGCTCTGTAGCTTTCGCGTGTCGTCAATCTCCGCCTTCAGACTCGGCGTGCTGTTAAACGAGATCGGCCCACCTCGGCACTGCATTCTGCTCTTGTCGGTCACGGTGTAATAGAACCACCACCGCGTCCAGCCGGACGCCCACTGCCCTGGCGAGGCTGACACAGGGAATAACGTCGCGCAGGACGCCCGGAGCACGAAGTCCACACCGCCGAAGTTGGACACCGCCCCGCCAACCTTTCTGGGTCGACAGTGTGCATCGTGCAGGGTGGCGAATAAGCTCGCGCTGGGGCGCCACCCCTCTGTCCGCATCGCCCACGCGAAGACAGCTAGGCGGAGTATCGCATGTGGCGTCAGCTGGGCTAGCTCCAACTCGTAGGCCCACAGGACTTCGCCCACAAACAGCGTGGAGGGCATCCGAAGGTCAGCATCGAAGAACGCGACGAAAACAACTGCCTCCAGGGCCCCGGGCTTCGGCTCCGTCTTGTCCCGGCGGGGTAAGCGAGCCCCATTGCGATCCACGATCTTCCCCTCATCCACGAGTCGCTGCAGCGTCCCTTCCGTCATGCGGCTCTTCCCCAGCACACGGGAGCAGGAGCCTCCCGAGTGCTCCATCGCGTTCCACCACTTGTTGGCGCGCGAGCTCCCCCGCGGCACCAGTTTGTACTCTTGGGAAGGATGGGTCACCTCGTCCTGGCTAGGCAAGGAACCGCTGCGGGGGTGGTAGGTGCCGTCGTCGTGGCTAGCCATCGCTCTTCGCGACAAGGGAGGAAGAAGACGCAGGCAAAGGGCCAACTGGCGTGACAATTAGCACGGGCGCAAGCGAAGCGGCAGATCAAAAAGCAAAGCGCGAAAGGGTGTCTCCACTTTAACACTAGCACCTTATAAAGGCCGCTCGCCTGCCTTGTGGCTCAACGCACAGACGGATCAAATTCCCAGCGATTCGGCTGTCCAAGATTTGGAAAGAAGAACCGCCGGGACCTAGAGGGCCGCGCTTGGTAGGTGGCCAAGCAGCGCACAACGCCCCTACCTCTTCAACACGCGTCCAACTTCTCGGGGGACGAGGCGAACGGCCGCGGTCACGCAACCGCCCACATCCCACGACGCACCAGTCGTGAGTCGCCACGTGCCCCACCTGCAGCATGGCAGACTGCACGACGCGACAGCCTGACTTCTGCCAGGCCAGGCGTCGGCGTAATTCCAGCCACCATTAAAAGCGCACTACGAGACTGCAAGGTCACAACAGCCCCGGAGCGCAACCATACCGGCGCGCGCGTCTACTTCGACTAGGCGCCAGCTTCGCTGCCACCCGTTCGAAGGGTAGGGGACGGAGCGCGCGCGTCTACTTCGACTTAGGCGCCAGCTTCGCTGCCACCCGTTCGAAGGGTAGGGGACGGAGCGCGCGTGTCTACTTCGACTTGGGCGCCAGCTTCGCTGCCACCCGTTCGAAGGGTACGGGACGGAGCGCGCGCGCCTACTTCGACTTAGGCGCCAGCTTCGCTGCCACCCGTTCGAAGGGTAGGGGACGGAGCGCGCGCGTCTACTTCGACCTGGGCGCCAGCTTCGCTGCCACCCGTTCGAAGGGTAGGGGACGGAGCGCGCGCGTCTACTTCGACCTGGGCGCCAGCTTCGCTGCCACCCGTTCGAAGGGTACGGGACGGAGCGCGCGCGCCTATTTCGACCTAGGCGCCAGCTTCGCTGCCACCCGTTCGAAGGGTAGGGGACGGAGCGCGCGCGTCTACTTCGAATTGGGCGCCAGCTTCGCTGCCACCCGTTCGAAGGGTAGGGGACAGAGTGGGCGCGTCTACTTCGACTAGGCGCCAGCTTCGCTGCCACCCGTTCGAAGGGTTGGGGACGGAGCGCGCGCGTCTGCTTCGACTAGGCGCCAGCTTCGCTGCCACCCGTTCGAAGGGTACGGGACGGAGCGCGCGCGCCTACTTCGACTTAGGCGCCAGCTTCGCTGCCACCCGTTCGAAGGGTAGGGGACGGAGCGCGCGCGTCTACTTCGACTTGGGCGCGAGCTTCGCTGCCACCCGTTCCAAGGGTAGGGGACGGAGCGCGCGCGTCTACTTCGACTTGGGCGCCAGCTTCGCTGCCACCCGTTCCAAGGGTAGGGGACGGAGCGCGCGCGTCTACTTCGACTTGGGCGCCAGCTTCGCTGCCACCCGTTCCAAGGGTAGGGGACGGAGCGCGCGCGTCTACTTCGACTTGGGCGCCAGCTTCGCTGCCACCCGTTCGAAGGGTAGGGGACGGAGCGCGTGCGTCTACTTCAACTAGGCGCCAGCTTCGCTGCCACCCGTTCGAAGGGTAGGGGACGGAGCGCGCGCGTCTGCTTCGACTTGGCGCCACCCTCCGCTACCATCATCCTAGACTTCAGGCACCCCAACCACAAGCTTGGAGGAATTCACAGGCCGCAGGGGACGGAGGGGGCCAAAGGACTCGACGACATGGCTTCGGCCCTGTGAAGCCCTTCACCATGAGAGGCTCCTGTCGTAGGGGTGGCCCCCACCTAAACCCAGCAGGCTTGGTAGGAGATTATAAGGCCCAGAATAGGCCATGTGTAATGATATAGCTCCCCAGAGGGGATAACCAGATGTAAGGGTATAACTGTAAAAGCACTCCTCATGTGTATATATATATATGAGTAAGCCATGGGGAGAATCCAGGCCATTACACTTATCTTTATCACTCTCCACTACCATCTCTCTTTCTGTTTGGTCTGTAGCCACAACACTATCCTATTTACTTCAATTTATGAAGAAATCGAAGGCAAAAATCATAAAACAATTTATGAAGAAATCGAAGCGAAAAAATCTTAAAAACCCAAAAAGAATCAGGCTTATATATTGCCTCGAGCAAAATGGGAAAATAAAAGGAAGAAGCGAGAGAGAATGTTTTCTTCCCATGGGCCGTACCCACCAGCTGGCCCACATTCTCCCTCACGTGGAGACCACCCATTTGCCCGCGACACGCCACCGGATGCTTCCACGACCCGAGTCCACCAGTACTCCAGCAACACCCATCCACTCCCAGGACGACACCTCCCCCACCTGCGGCCAGCCCCACCGTTCCCCACCCAGCCGTCTTCATCCGACGTGGTGAGCCGAATCTACAACCGTCTCGTTCGTATCTCGCTTGACGGCATTCTTCCCTGAAAGGAATTCGCATTTAAAAAAAAAACCAAACCTCTCTCCTCCCAAAATCGCAGGAGCTGATCCACCTGTTCGAATCGAATCCCCCGACATGTCCCCGTCCAATCTCTCCTAGAACCGAAGCAGTCCGTCCTCGCATCGGTAAGCATCCAAGATCACAATGCTATTCTGGATCTGATTCATCCTGATCGCCATCTAGGGTTTGGATCCGCGCGACATCGGTGCGGTTAACCACTGTTTCGTTTAGTTCAATAATCCTTGCGCAAAATTCCAGGGAAGTTGCTGCGGATTAGGCTGCTGATTTCGCTTGCTGTTCTAGGTGATCCGGTGGTCGCGGTGGTGTAGTTTGTGGTGGAATTTCAGTGGGGGGTTTTCCGCTGGCGGTGGCGGAGATGATCCGCCTGCAGACGTACGCGGCGTTCAGCCTGCTGGCGACGGCGACGGCGGTGTTCTACGCGTTCAGCAGCCGGGAGCAGTTCTACCCGTCGATGGTCTACCTCTCCACGTCCAAGATCTGCTTCGTGCTGCTCCTCAACACGGGCCTCGTCGCCATGTGCGTCGCCTGGCAGCTCGTCAAGCGCCTCTTCCTCGGCACGCTCCGCGAGGCCGAGGTCGAGCGGCTCAACGAACAGTCGTGGCGGGAGGTCGTGGAGATCCTCTTCGCGGTCACCATCTTCCGCCAGGACTTCTCGGTCGCCTTCCTAGCCATGGTGGCCGCGCTGCTCCTCGTCAAGGCGCTGCACTGGCTCGCGCAGAAGAGGGTTGACTACATCGAGACCACGCCCTCCGTGCCCATGCTGTCCCACGTCAGGATCGTGTCGTTCATGGCGTTCCTCCTTGTCGTCGACTGCCTCTTCCTGTCCAACTCGCTTAGGTCGCTGATACAGAAGTGGGAGGCGTCTGTCGCAATCTTCTTTTCCTTTGAGTAAGCTCCATGTTTAGTTTTCACTACTCTTCTTGAAATGGTTCTTTGTGCTCTCCTAAATATTCCTTGTTCGATATGTTGAAGATGTATTTACTCAATTTCTCATGCTTGTTTCTTTTTGTTGTTGCATATGTACCATGCCCTGCTATGAAGACCTTCAGTGATTCTTAATTATTGTTTTCCTTGTTATATTTTGCATACATTCCTTTGTACTGGACTTTACTCTATGGTAGTCAGTAGTTATCATTTTGTCAATTCACTTGATGTATCCCCTAAGCCATGGATAGTTTTGTGTCACATGTTTACCACCTAAAGCTTACTAGTCCATTCATTTATATGTTATGGTCGTTATATTTCAAGATCTGAGTCTAGGAACTTGTTAAATGTGGCTGTTTAAGTTTAAGCAATACTTTTAAGTGAAAGTGGTGCAGATAATTAGACCTGAATTGTTTAAACTGCAGTAAGACTTACCAGCTGTAGAATTTTTTTCTTGCCTATTGCTTTTAAAGCATGGGTAACAACCATATTGACTAATCTTCTAGTTGCCTGAAGTTATGCTTCTATTGTTCTGAAAATCTTAAGATGGTTCCTGATGTGTTATTTCAAGATGTTGAGATTCATAGTAAATCAGACACGTGCAAATCATGTTTCAGGTATATGATACTAGCAACATCCACGGTATCGACATTTGTGAAGTATATATTCTATGTCAGTGACATGCTAATGGAAGGTCAATGGGAGAACAAGGCAGTGTATACATTTTATTTGGATCTCATCAGTGACCTTGTGCACTTGTCTTTATATATGCTCTTCTTCATAGCTATCTTCCTGTAAGTTCTCTTAAGATGATCTTCCCCCTTAGGGTACTATAGTGTGATCTTTGGTGGCTGATTTGTTATACTGATATCAGGAACTATGGTATCCCACTGCACTTGATTCGTGAGCTATATGAGACCTTCCGCAACTTTAGAATTCGTATTGCAGATTATGTACGCTACAGAAAGATAACTTCCAACATGAATGAACGCTTTCCAGATGCTACAGCGGATGAGCTCAATGCGTGAGTCCTTTTCAATTTCATTGGCGCTGTTTCAATTCATTCAAGGATGAAATTTGTTTGTGATTTAGTTCTACTTTATGTATTTAGGAGCGATGCTACATGTATTATTTGCCGTGAGGAGATGACCACAGGAAAGAAGCTGCTTTGTGGGCACTTGTTCCATGTGCATTGTTTGAGGTCATGGCTAGAGCGCCAACACACTTGTCCAACATGTAGAGCTCCAATTATTCCCCCGGATAATGGACGTAATGCATCAGCACGACAGCAGGGAGCTCAACCTGGAGTTCAGCCTGGTGAGCTTTTTTTCGTTGCTCTGATTTTCTATTTAGCATTTTCCCACTTCAATCATTTGCATCAGTTAGCACTACATTTTGCAAACAATTTTATATGTGTTTCCTAATTAAATGTTAAAAAAAAAAGCTGCAGGCGCTGGTACTCCAGATTCAGAAGGAGCACCAAGTGAGAACGTGAACAGGCGCCAAGCAAAACTTGAAGCTGCTGCTTCAGCTGCTTCCTTATATGGGAGATCTTTTGCTTATCCTCCAGCGAACACTTTGAATAGGTCTACTTCATTTTTGTTGCTACTTTTTCTGGAAATGTCTAAAATGTAAAGCCTTTCATGATTCTGCTTGAGATTTGTTAGTTATGATAAAAAAAATGCTGAATCTGATTGTTTGTGGTATATTAAATTTGCAATTTCCTGAATGTTTAGGTATCTCCTTTGCAAGCTGCGTCATTGTTAACTCGGAACATGTTTATGAACTTCACTGGGTTGATTATAAATTTACCTGTGCTATACTGCTATGTTGGTTGTGGTTGAGTATGCTGGATAAAAATTGTGGAACTTGTTTTTTTCTTTACTAAACGTATCTTCCTTTTTTGTCTTGGAACACACTACGACTTATGGTTATGGTATCCAAGATTAAATTAACATGTTTTATTCTGTCATTTTTTGTTTTAGAGCAAGTTGTCAGTTTGCTTACATAGCATCTGTTAGGACTAACCATGTTTGTTTATTCTTAAGTCCCTGAGATTCGGTTAGTCACTGTGTTTTCATTATTCTACTGATAGACTATGAAACCGGGGTTATTTGTGCTATGCATTCTAAAATTAATAACTAATAAGTACCTCTTATTCAACCATCAGGTATTCAGGACCTCTGCAGTCTACATCAAGTACTTCGCAATCAGGAGAAGCAAGTACTTCCAATCAATCACAGAAAGACCAAGCATTGCAATGGCAAAACTCTGGCCATCCTTTAACACCTCAGCCTTTTTATGTACATTGTCCTGTTGGTTCAATAACAAGCAGCAGGGACCTTGGAAATTCCCTGCAAAAGGCATACGAAAATGCTATAAGGAGCCAGATAGAGGTAATAAAGTGTCTTGATTCTTAAAGCACCCTGTTTTAATCTTATTACATTAGCAAGTGTTGCATATGAAAATGATACAGGGAGCCAGATATGCGTATGTTGACTGCTTGCAAGTTGCAACGATGGGAACATATCTATTGCAAACTCATCTTCAAGTGCAATCATGCAAAGCTGCAAACTCTCCACATGGACCATTGGATAAGAGTTCAATGAGTTAGATTCATGGGAACTTGGGTCTCACATGGGTGGATAACTTTCTGAATCACATCCACATATTTGAAAATTGTTAATGATGGCTGCTTCCTCTGATTATGTAATGAATCTAGACCATTGAACTAGCATCCAATGACTCACGCGATAGTTTGCATGGTTCCGCACAAAGATGAGTTTGCTGCACTGGATATGTCCCCAGAAATGTTTATGGCAAAGTAGCGAACATGTCTAGTGCACACCATATATTAGGTGCAATCATTTGTACCTCCTTGGTTTGAGCACCAAATCAACGTGAAAAATTCCCAAATTTTTTGAGGATATAGTATATGGAGTATGGTATCAACCTTTAGAATTTCAAGTTTAAGCTTAAAGTTAGCAGAGATGAAAAGAACAATTGTGCTGTGAACAGTAGATTATGTCCTTTTTCCTCCATTTTCTATTAGCCTATAGTTTGTCAATGATCTCCTTTTATTTATCCCGATACAAATTGAACTTGAATTTTTAATTTTAAATGGAGATATATTATATTAAGCACTACCTTCACAATTTTTTTTAGGGAAATTTTTTATATTGATATGATATTCAGGCTAAAGTGATTTGTATGATTGCACAGCTAATATATGGTTTGCACTAGATTCCCATGTTTATGTTATTTATTGCCTATTCCCATGTTTATGTTATTTATTGCCTATTCTCCATATTTATGTTGGATACAAGCATGATTGTCACAGCGTAATTGGCGACTATGGCACCTAAGAGGTGCCAAGACGCCATGGCTAGAAAACGACGAGGCAGGTACGCTCTACATGCATACACATACTGCATACAAGCCGGTCATTCACATACATGCCGTAGCCGACCCCCCTCATATATCTCTCCCGACTCCAGAACTCTCTCTCTCCCGATTCCCGGCGACTCCTCTCCCCGGTGCCCCCCTCCACCTGGCGCCTCCCCCCTCCACCTGGTGCCTCCTATCCCCTCCTTGGCGCCTCCTCTCCCCGCCCGTTGCCTCCTCTCCCCTCACCGCCGCCTCCCCTCTTCGCTGCCTCCCGCCCCGTCTCTGCCGAATCCAAATCCGGCTGTTCCCGCTGGCCGGTCACGGCAAAACTCCATAGCGTTCCCTTGGACCGCCACGATGCCTAGGCGTTGCCAAGGCGACGACTTGGTGACGCCGTGACAATCATGGATACAACTAGTTTCATGTAACTGTCTGCATATCATGGTGAGATGCAATCAATTGGCTATAGGCATGCCAATAAGTATCTTTATTTGCTTTTTTATAAAATAAAAAAAATTCTTCATGGGTAACTATGGTCAACAAAGAACTATACAGCTACAAATGCCTAGTCTTTGTCATCGCCGCCAAATTATAATATGCAATGTTGCTCAAGATATAAATGTTTGTCTAGTAATTAGCACTGATCAGTGCTAAGTAATTAGATCATATGAGCCTGTTGTTTGATATCATGTGTGCCACGGTAACTGTAGTTATGCTTCACCTTATTTTGCGATGACATGCTTGCTGGTAATAACATTGTGTGATATTCTTTCTTGATATTCTCTGTCTAAAGCCAACTGAATTCACACGTCATTTCTTTTTTTTTTCCAGATCTTGCAAATCCAATTGCAAATGTTGCAGCACGGGGCCACCGCATCAACAACTAACAATGACAATGCTGAGCACGCGAAAAATGACTGAAGATGTAAATAAGAGGAAGATGAGGGCTGGATTAACAAAGGAGATTTGGCAATACCTGAGGGGAAACTCTCAGGCGACGCTTTGTTGATTTCGGTAGGCTCGTTTCATTTGTATGTCCCTGTTAGCAGCCTCTATCAACATCAGATGTTTGTTTGTTTATCTGGTAAATTGAGTAGCTTAAATCTGGTCAAGCCCGGATAACAACTTTGATAGAAAGGCAGCCATATTGTGACACAAAATACATCTGCTAGGGAAAAAAGATAGGGTTATTCAATATGTGCCATCTTTGTTTTTCAAATTGCCATTATTGTTCTCACTCTCACTTATATTTTTGCGTTCTGGTTGTGTCCTACTGGAATCGAAAATGACATTTTGACTGGTCGAATGGATGTTGAATGCAGTGGAAATTACCTATGCACCTTTTGGAATGTACTAAATTTAAATTCCGCTTTGGTTATTTCCATGCCTGGTAATTAGAAAATAAAAGGATGTTTGCAAAAAAATCTCAAATTTCTGGTGGGCACAAAGGGACCAACTCTACCCCCTCGCGTCACACCCTACTACCAGGCAATACGGCATGACCCACGGGCCTTTCCCTCTGTCGGTACCCGTCAGCCTCTCGCTCCCTCACCATGTGGCAAAACTCTATCCCGTTGCGGCCCACTGGTCCAGCCCAACGGCTCAACCACGTCCCGGCCTCCATCTCTGCTCGTCTGCTGGCCCACCGGCTTGTCCTAACCACGCTTATCTTTGCTCCTCAACCGGGCCACGGCCCTTCAAGGCCCAGAGACCTTTCAGGCCCATCAAACCGGTGACGCCGACAGCGAGAACAACAGCGGTGAAGGACTAGGGATGCAAACGGGTAGGTTCGGGCCGACCCGACCCTGGACCCTGGACCGTCTGACCCAGAAAGCCATCTACCGGGTCTAGGGTCGACCTGTCCCATGTTTCTACCCTAGCCTGTAGAACCTAGGAGGCCTCGTGGGTCGACCCATCTCACGTCTTGCACTATTGCAGCATCCATCTCACGTCCAAGAAGCAAAGCGGAGCAGAGCGAGAAAAGAAGCGTGCGGCGAGGTTGCCGGTTGACCCAGCTGTTTAGTTCAACAGAAGAGATTGCTTTCTCCAGAAATTTGTTCGATGCTATCCAGTTATGAAGTCCCCCTTTTAATGTCACCCTTCAGTTCTTAACATCTCCACCAACATTTGTGCAATAGATTTATGATTTATATAGTGCTAAACAACCTGTTGGAACGAAGGGAATTCAATCTTCCATACTGGCAGCAAATACCTTAGGTCCTTCAAAAGTAAGTTTTATTTCTGTGTCTGACTTACTAGTATGATTCTATGCTTTGGTTGTACTTTGTCAGATTTTGGAATTTCGCTACATCTACCCATGTGGAACTGTCCCAACTCTTCAATTCCTGACCAACTAACGTTGTTCAGGACCTTAAGGTTACCGAAATAATTGTTGTATTTGAGAGAGGGCATTTCGGGAATTTCCCAATTGAAAAAGAGGGATGAAAAACTGCAGGCGGGGCCCACCGGTCGGTGACCCGCGCAAAGAGATAAGGGTGAGGAGACTTTGTCTCCTCCCCTATTCGCGTCCTGTGCCGTTTCTGAGCGTCTCCTGTGCGGCCATTTTGATTCTGCTTCGTCCAGATCCGGGATCTTCGGTGCTACGTGGGGAGATGGCGAGCGGAGGCGGGGGCTGGCCCGGGTTCCTCGGAGCCGGCCGCTCACACCACCCCGCAGCCAACTCTCATCTCTTCTTCAAAAGGGGTTGCTCGGCTCCACGGTAGGGCATCTCTTTTCCGATCCCGATTGCTTCTCTTGAGTGGACCTTCCTCTCTGTTCTTCGGTTGGGGAGATCTGGTCTACGGGCCATCTCCGTTTGAGGCCTTGTTTCCGATTTCCTGTGTGAACCCTAATCTGGGTGTAGGGAACTCGGGAAGTTGGAGGATTATCTGAGGAAGAAGAAGGCTTTGCCGACTCCCTGCTATGTCTTGAATGCTCTCGACCAGAGTGTTCTTATGATCTTGTGCGGCATCTCTGGACCTCGGCTTCTTCTTTGGTTTTCGGCTGAGAGAAGAAGTGCGGCATTGTATCTCCGTGAATCATCTACCTGCTAGCGACAGTGGGTTGATAGATTTTCTGGGACAACGATTTCATCGTGCCTTGCCCTATTGTTTGAGTTCTCCTTCGGTTTGATTGCTTCTGGACAGTTTTGAGTACTGTCTGCTCAGTGAATACATCTGATTCTTTGCCATTTACAGCAGCTATTCTTGACATGTAATTTTGTTCAAGTATCTGAGGGCTGCTATGAATGTTTGTGGGCGCAATTTTATGCTCTGTGATGAACTTAGTCATATATTGGAATTGATCTAGGCAACAGAGTTAGACTTGAGCTCTAGGTTTGATTTCTGTTGGCTGTACTGTAGCTATTTGAATCTCTGTCTATTAGATTTGGTTACCTGCAATTGGAATTATGAGTAGTGCAGTCGTTTGTTAATCCTGGACAGATTATATTGTCGGTGCAGTAAACTTCTTAGTTCAGTCTTGTTTTATGACTTGTGTATTACTGCAATCTATCTATTTCTGTTTGCTGCTAATCATCTGAACATCATAAGATCACTGTCACTTATTTCATTGCTTGTAATCATTTAGCAGTACAGAAATTTCACAGAGATCTCTTCTCTGTTTTGCTCAGGTCTGTTGGTAGTCAATCTGTTAGAGCTCAAGTCTTATTTCCTTGTTGTTAGATCACTCATGAAGAGTTATGACATATACATGAGAAGGCCAAGATCTATGATCTTGCGCAACTCTGTTCTGAGAGCAATGATAAAACAATTAATGTGTTATATGCTAGATTTAATTGTTTTATTGTTATTAGGACTGTTCTGCTCATTATTTTCAGCAGTAATGATGTTATATTCTTTGAATATATGTTTGAATAGGAATGGCAAGAGAGAATTTCATGTTTATATGCAATTTATGTCATTCATGTTATGCTGGAAATTTGAGATATACATGCTTGTTTTGGCTGGGATTAAATGTATAAATTTACTTATACCGCAATATTTGCAACAATAACAAGGGCTAAGGGTTGCTTTAGTGGTGCTTGTGCCTGACAAATCTGTACTGGTTTAGTGGACAATGTTAATAAATAATTTATTGTCTAACGATTCTGTAAAAAAAGTCTAAACTGAAATATAATATGATTAAAAAAATCTTGGTACAGACAAATTTATTGTATTTAGTATTGCCACATTGATGAACTTGAATACTTGTCGAAAAGGGTTACCTGAAAGAGTGTTGTTGGATATGGAATTGTAGCTACTAGTTCTCTGAGAAGTGAGAACCCACTTGGAAAATACAAAGCATTCTTGGGGTAAGAACAATGCAATGATGATTTCCACTCAATCACAGAACGACTGTTCTTTCATTTAGGAGTATTATGCACTGCAAGTTACAGAATTGGCATTTTCATAGCTGGACAACAGCTTTACATGGCTTTATGTGCATTGATCAACAATTTGTTGGCAATTACATTTACAAAAATCTTTATCTGTGTAATTTGCAAGATGTCTGGCACCTGTTTTGGTTTGTGGTACCTGTTTTGGTTTGTGTGTTTTAGCAGCACTATATGCAACCTCTTATGGTTTGCCTGTTAACATTGCAGGGGTGAGCTGAATCCAATCAGTTTTCAGGACGCTTGCCAACAGGATGGTAAGCTAATTTTATATTGTGTATTGTAGGATTGTAGCATGTCAGCATGTAAATTTGGCATAACTAATAGTATGTTCTGTAAAGGAGATGGAAACCAATCAGACGCCAGAATTGGCAGTTGAACGGAAGTCAGGATTAGAGGTAAATCAAAAGCCTGTGGAAACTGATGTCAACCCAGAAAAGCAAACCGATGAGATGCCAGGATCGGAGGTCAATCAAAATCATTGGGAAACATGCCTGGACACAGTTATGGAAACTGATATTAACCGAGAAAAACAAGCTGATCAGGAGGCAGGATCGGAGGTTAATTCGAATCCTCTGGAAACAAGCCAGGATACAGTTGTGGAAACTGATGTTAACCAAGAAAAGCAAACTGCTGATCCAGGCATTATTTACCGCTGCAAAAGATGTCGGAGAATGGTTGCAACACAAGGGTATGTTGTTACCCACAAAGTAGGTCCGGGCGAGAGGTGTTTCGAAAGGCGCAAAAGGTATGAAGTGGATGACAAGGAACCTGAATGTACCTGCATCTTCGTGGAGCCCATGAAGTGGATGCAAGCCGGTTAGTTGCCCATCTAGGATGCTTTCAGCTTTTTTGGTGCAGACTATTCATCATAGACATCTGATATTTTGTTCTAAACCTTATTGTTTGCAGTCGAGGAAGGATATGTTTCGCAGAAGCTCTGGTGCATGGGATGCAAAGCTCGATTGGGATCATTCAACTGAGCAGGCATGCAGGGCAGCTGCGGAACCTGGGTGAATCCAGCTTTCCAGCTGCTCAAAAGCAAGATCGATGAATGTCAGTCAACCGAGGAAACAGGGGATGGAATCGTGGATTCGTGGGAGGCAATTGGTCGTGGAAAAGGGTCGGCCCGATAGACCGAATGGTTCAAAGATGGTCCGACCTACTTGGCCCTCACTTTTTTTGGGGTCAACCTGTTGCCCATTGGTGCCAGAATTTTGGGGCCGAGCCAGTTATCCAATGAGCCAACCCGAACCCTTTGCCCCTCTAGTGAAGGTGACAGCAGCGGGGACGACGACGACCGGCTGAAGAGAAGCAGAAGAGGCAAGGCGGCGACCAGGAGCAGACGGATGATGCGAAGGTGAAGTACATCAGGGCCAGCGATAGGCCTACGGCGAGCAGGCCCACTATGCTCGCCGTCACCTCGCTTCTGTTGCTGCTGCTGCTGTTTTGGCTGTCCAATCCAATGTTGTTTCGCCGGCCATGATTTGCTTGTTCCTATTGTTGTCCCGGCTATAGGTACGGTTCAGTTCTTTTGGGCTGCACGGATAGCTTTTACCCTGCTTTTTAAGATGCTTTTTAAGACGGCAGTAGACATTAATGTAAACGATGTACATATTGATATGGATGATACACATGATTTTAAACTAAGAAAGACGTTTGAAAATTTACTTTAAAAAGCCATTAATTTTATTTTGACTTTCCAAAAAATCAAAAGTTAAAAGATAAAGAACAAGTCACAGTGAAGGTGTTGCTAAATGGAATGCACGCGTCGACCAAGCTTGGCACGTGGAAGGGCGTCTCGCACTCTTGCCATGTCTTTTGGACGGCGGCGATTGGCCAGATGGAAACATGGAAGGGAGTCCTGACGTTTTTCGTGATCACACGAAAAAGAGAAGCATTGAGAGATTTGTCCATTTCTGTCCTAAACGCATTCAGGATTTGATCATCAAATATTGCCTAAGTCATAGAACAACCCTCCATCTATTCAACCACAAATATTTGTAGTAGTTTTGGAAACTTATGCACAAAGTTCTCAATTCTCATTGGTTCCCACATGATAATATATTTCGAAATGTGATTAGCAGTTAGGTACAACGGGTAGCTAGCAGCTGTAAAATCCAAGAACTAAATTAACAGGGTTTTTAGGTGACGCTCGATCTGACAATTACCGTTTGGAAAAATTTCATTCCAGCCACTCAAAATATGTATAATGTTGTTTTTGCCATAAAAAAATTACTTATTTTGTTTTTTTCATCCTTTCGTCTGTACATATTTCCGTTTTGCCACTCTATCTATATTTTCGTCGAGTCACTGGTTTGACAGTTAAGAAATATAAGGAAAAATCAGGAAAATACTATAAAATTATAAAAATGAAATAATAAAACTAGCAAAAAATATAGAAAAGGAGGGCTAACTTTTGAACAATTTGTTTATTTTTTTGAAACATTACTTTAGGAAAATTTCTCAAAACATTTACACTAAAGAAAACGTTTATAATCTTCATCAACTTTTATGAAACATTGCTACAGTTTTTCTAATGTAATGATTTTGTGCAATTCTAAAATTTTTGTTTAGAAGTGGTCTCCTGACTTTTTGTATTTTCTGGTATTTTTCTTCAATTTTTCTATATTATTTTGCAATGTTTTTAACGGTCAATCCCCATTGACTTGACAGGAAAAATGGATAGAGCGACAAAAATGAAATATGCACCAATGGAAGTGTTGTGGCTACAGGCCAAACAGTAGAAAATGGGACTAGTAGAAGAGGACGAGGGGGCCAGATCTGTGGGATGACTGGTGAGAATGAGAGGATGTCCCCCTTTTGCCCCTCCTAGGGGTTTATATATATGAGTGGGGTAGAATGGGAAATCCCCATTCTACCCCTTAGTACTTACAAAGGATGAGGGTACATTGGTATATTTACACTGGTATATTCCTCTACATTATTGGGCCTATTACATGCTGGACTAGTTGCACGGCCCAGTCACGGGGGTTGGGCCACCCCCACAACAGGAAGGATGTTAAAAACGAAATAAGTAGATTTTTTATTGCAAAAATAATATTGGACATAATTTTTTTGGAAATAATCTTATTGTTGTGTGTGGTAGTACCTGTGTACTCGATGTGTTTGAGTGCTGTGGTCGGTGTCGAGTACTCGGTGTGTTCGAGTACTCTGGTCGTGGTCGTAGTACTCGGTGTATCCGAGTACAGTGGTCGTAATCGTGTCATTATATGCCATGTACTGTACATCAGTCGTAGTCAACTGTACTCGTGTGTCGAGTACTGTACTGTGGTCGTAGCTGACTATACTCGTGTGTCGAGTACTGTACTGTGGTCGTGGCCACAGTGGTTGAAGCCAGCAGTCGACAAGCCGTGGTCGTTGCCATGATTGAAGGCGCAATCAACAAGTCGTGGTGGTTGCCATGGCCGAAGGCGCAGTCGACAAGCCATGGTCGATGCCATGGTCGAAGGTGTAGTCGACAAGCCATGGTAGATGCCGCAGTTGGAGGCGTGGTAGATGGTCGGTAGTCATCGCTACTGTAGTCGATGGTCGGTAGTCATAGCTACCGTGGTCGATGGTCGGTAGTCAGAGCAGCTGTGGTCAATGGTCAGTTACAACCACGTTGTACGTGGTCGTAACGGCCAGGTTGTGTGTGGTCGGTTACGACCACGTTGTCTGTAATCAGTTACGACCACGTTGTATGTGGTCGTAACAGGGCGTTTGTATGCATCATCGGTTACGACCACATTGTGTGTGGTCGTAACAACCAAAGTAATAGTCGTTGGCGTGTCCATGGCCGAAGCTCTAGTGCAGCGGTCAAAGACAAGCCGAGGATGAATCCAATGGTGATGGTTGAGTTTCGATCACTGTAGCAATTGGTAGCAGGCATCAGCACGGGTGGTCGTGGGTGACGTAGGAAGTCCTTGGTCGGCTACTTGCCAGGTATGGGCAAACGGCTGGTACTACAGTAGTCATCATGGGGTGGTCACTATAGCACTCGGCAGGCGGCTGAGCGAAGCGGCATAGACAGGCGGCTGAGCGGCGTGGTCGTGCGAAGACGTGAGCAGCTAAGCGAAGTGGCATGGGCAGCATGGTCATCAGCAGCTGTAGCAGTCGTAAGCGACTGAGTTGAGCGGCACAGCGGAGTTGTAGGGGGTGAGTAGCCTATATGGCCTATTGTCTATATATACCCTGTACACTTGTGAAGTCGAGTGTGTGCGTTTTGAGGAAGAAGAACAGTGAATAGCAAGAGTAGTTGAAACCGGTGTATGTTGTTGGATGAAAAACAGTCTGTCTCCTCTGTTTTCGCCTGTTCTTTCTTTCTACTCACCTCCTGCGTTTCTCCTCACGTGGAATCTGGGCAACAATTTTAAGTCACAAGAATAAAAAATTTTCCTTGCCGCTCGGATTGCACTTTTGGCTGGCTTAGTACTAGCTAGCACAATAGTACTTTCCTACGATGATCTCCGTAACGAAATGGGAAGAAAATTCTATGGAGCGGGGCCTCCCAATCCACCTCCTAGGACCCTAAGATCATGTCACATAGCATGAGCACCAATCTCAGAACAACCCATCTTCAACCCACGATGCCGTTCTCGCCACGACCACCCGATGGAACGCCTCCTACTCTTCTGTTGCTTTAAACCCATCCTGACTGGCACCTCCGTCGCAGCCGATGGCGACCTCGAGCTCGACTTCCTTTGGCCCACCATGGCATCACCTCAGCCCCCATGTTGTAAATAATCTTGTTTAGAAGCTATGTTCGAGTTTTGGTCGTGGTTGAAAGTCAGATCGAAAAGTCAGTTGTAATTGAAGTCGAAAGTTAGTAGTAATCGTAGTCAAAAGTCAGTTGTAATCGGACCGGTGTCGGAGTCAAGTTGTATTCGGAGTTGAAACCCGTGCGCAAGTCGTAGAGCCGGGTATAAAAGTGGAGGAGTCTTGTAATCTGATTAATGTGAGAAGTAAAGAAGAGAAAAAGAAAAACTTGAGTGTCGTCTCCATTGAGCAATCTCGCAGACGTGGTCGAAGTCGACTTACGACCACGGCAAACATGGTCGGAAGGGCTTACGACCACAGCAAACTATCGGCAGGCATGGTCGGGAGGTGATACGACCATGGCAGAGAAAGTTTAAAGATGATCGGAAGACGTACGACCGCAGCAAAGAAGTTTGAACATGGTCGTAAGGGCGTTCGACCACGTTGAAGAAGATTGAACGTGGTCGTAAGGGCCTACAACCACGTTGTGAAGATGTTGAACGTGGTCGATAGAGACTACGACCACGTTGTGGGAACTCGGAGGTGCTTTCGACCACGGTGTAAGTGGTCGAAAGAGGCCGCGACTGCACCGGGAAGACTTGAACGTGGTCGGAAGGGACTCCGACCACGTTGTAAGGAAGTGAACATGGTCGAACGGGTGTTTCGACCATGGTGAATAGTGATCGATAGCATCACTGCATGATCGTAGAGAGTTGCGATCACGGTAACTCGAGCGAGGTCGAAGGAAGGGCAGTGCAGTGGTAGAGAAGAGCAGTCGAAACTAGCAAAAGGTTTACGACCATGAAGGCAAAGCGATCGGAGGAGCTGAGACGCGGTCGTAACGCAGCGGGAGGCGGTCGTAAGCTCTCGAAACCAATTGTAAGTAGACGTAAGTGATCGTAAGCAGTCGTAAAGTCCTAGGAGCAGTCGTAAAGACTTGCAACAATTGGTATCAGAGCCATGAAAGAGACTTCAAAGGCCAAGGAGAGGGTGTCACTGCAGTATCCGCTCCTCAGCTTGGATAATTATCTGGTCTAGGCCATGAAGATGAAAACCAACATGCATACTCAGGGAGTCTAGGGTGCTGTTGATCCAAAGCAGAAAGACAAGGTTATTGACGATCGACTAGATCAGATGGCACTGGCAATGATCTACCAGGCGGTGCCCGATTCAATGATGCGACAATTGATCGGCAAGGAGACGGCACGAGATGCCTGGAATACTCTGTAGATAATGCACGAAGGCGTTGATAGAGTGAAAGAAGTTCGACTCCAAACTCTACGGAGCGAATTCGAAGCAATGAAGATGGGACAGAACCAGACCGTGGAAGAATTTTCTGGGAAGTTCAATGAAGTCGTAAACGAGATCAACTCTCTTGGCGACAAACTTGAAGACGAAGTGGCTGTGAAGAAATACTTGAGAATCCTGCCAGAGAAGTTCCTTCCAATCGTGACAGACTTACGTGGATGATTTGATCATCACCGGAACAAATTCGAGGGAGATTGTGAAGTTTAAGGAAGAGATGATGAAGCTGTTTAAAATGACAGACTTAGGACTCCTAAGTTACTATCTCGGTATTGAGGTAAATCAGACTGAAGACAGCATAACTCTTTATCAGTCGGCTTATGCTCAAAAGATACTCGAGAAGTGTGGCATGGAAGACTGCAATCCATGTCAAGTCCCAATGGAGAATCATTTGAAGCTAAGTAAGTCTACCCAGGATCGCCGGTTGATGCCACGCAGTACAGGAGTATTGTCGGGAGTCTACGGTATCTGGTACACACCCGACCAGACATTGTGTTTGCAGTCGGATACGTAAGTTGTTTCATGAAGAAGCCAACCCAGGAGCATATGAACGCTGTAAAACACATTCTGAGATATGTGAGAGGCACTCTGTGCCTTGGCATCCAGTACAAGAAAGGAGGCGAAAAGAAGTTGCAGCTGACAGGCTACAGTGACAGTGATATGGCGGGAGACATTGATGACCGAAAAAGCACAACAGGAGTGATGTTTGTGCTGGGAGCAAGTCCAGTCAGTTGGCAATCTCAGAAGCAAAGAGTGGTGGCTTTGTCATCGTGCGAAGTAGAGTACATAGCAGCAAGCGCTGCATCTTGCCAGGGAGTCTGGTTGGCTCGTGTCAGACCTGGATTTTTCAATCTAGAATCTCCTGTGAAACCACTGCACTATTCCTTTGATCAGTAGATAGTGCTCACAGGTACATTGTTGCATCATTTCATACATTGCATGGATAACAATATTACACAACGGAGGTTTGAATTATGCCACGTCGGGCAATGAGTTTACATAAGGGCCGGCCAGGCCAAATGTTTACATTACAAATGTACAACATCGGAAACGAAAGCCAAGTAGAGCCTTTAATCCACAGGCAGCGACTAGGGGTAAATATGTGCCATATATTATCACCTAAGCGAAAGCAATAATTATAGGCACACCACACCATAGTCTAACTACCAAGGACTCAAAAGCGCAAGAGACACCCTAATTCTCGACGTTGTTCCCTCCTTCTGCAGTGGGGGCATCTTCATAAGCATAATGATCTTGGGCTCCTGAATCTGATTTTGGTAATGCGAGTGTGAGCACAAACCACCGTGCTCAGCGAGCCAATACACAGAATGCAATTAGGTAGTATGCAGGGCTTTATCAAGAGAAGGCTTGGGTTATTTTATTTGCGAGAAATTGCTGTTAGAAATATGTTATACTTAGGAAATTTCCTATGACCTAGCAGTTTGAACCAAAACGTAAAGTGTGTAACAGAATGCTTTATTATCAGTGATCCAGAGACCATCCACTTTTACATGGTCTCCATACCATATGCTATATCTTCAGCGTTATAGCCGCTTACATTACCATTGGGACGACACCCAGGACAACACCAATTAGGGCTTCCCACTGCCCTCCATTCACCATTCAAGATTTTTGAAATATAACTATATCTGGTTAAGTTCCCATGTCTGCCCTTGACCGTGAGCACGGCTATTCAAATAGTTTTGACTCTGCAGAGTTTGCACACTTTACCCACAAGAGACAGTTCACTCGTTGCCCCACACGATTCCTTAGTCGTGCGGTTGAGCAAACCATCACAGTAATCGTTTAAAGTACCTCGCCCCTTCCATCATCTCACCCTATGTGTCGTTCCCACTTGCGGTGGGTCCCATACGTTGTGCGGGATGTTCCCCCTTATGCGCCTAGCAGTTGGCTACCCACACAGCTAGCACGCCGCATAAGAACTTCACCCTCCATTGGTGTCCCATTCAAGCCCGCCACACAGACAGCCACTTGCACTACCTCACCTCCTCCACTGATGATGATGATTTTCTGGCTCCGGTAAATTTACTAGGTCAAGTCGTACTTTACAGACTTGTGGTTGTACTTGTTTTATATAGGAGGTCATGACAAGATTTGGTCCTTAGGATTATCTGGGCGGTTCTACCACAAACCACACTCTCGTGCACCCCTACACCATACCACTCGAACCATCCGCCCAGATAAATAAGCAATTTGAGTTTTTTGGGGATATAAAATAACCATACACCAGTCCTTACCACCATGACTGCCCAACCAATTTTTCTCAGGATTAAAAGTGATGCTTGGGCGCTCTCGCGCCCATGAGTATCAAGCAATACTAAGCATGGTATATAATTACGAACTTATTTTCGAAAGGTTACTATTATAATTTTTGCTAGGGCGACAAGGTACACAAATTCAAATATCCTAGAGGAGGTGTAGTATTAATCAAGGTACACAATGGGGTATACCTAGAATTTTTAAATTAAACATGTATTTGCATATAAAATAACATCATGCAATTTGATAATTTAAACAAAAGTAATTTGCGAAAAATGTAGGTTCAACATGATCAAAGTATTGACTCACCTTGGTCACAGTGGGTTGGTTCTTGGTCGTCTTGAGCTTCTAGAGCTGCTGCCTCGGCTTCCTCCTCCTGAGCCTCGTACGCTATTTTAACGTGCGCGAAAATTTGGATAAAAAGACAATCAGCGAACCAAATAAACACTTGCAAGAAAATCCAAATAACTCCAAAATTCACACCTTCAGTTTCATTGGGTTGGTATAAAATTTAAACAAATATAGAAATTTGTTTCGCTAAATTTGGAGCTGAAATGAAAAGGTTATGAGTTTTTGAAGCTTTGATTATGATTCACTTAACCAAATTTAAATTGCTAAATTTCAAATAAATTCAAATTGGCATAATTTCTATTCTAATGGGCAGATCTTGATTTTAGATGAATTTAGAATTTTTGTCCCATTCAATTTGGTGCTAAAATGAATTAGTTACAAATATTTGAAGTTTTCAGTTTATTTAATTCCAAAAGAAAAAGAAAAAGGAAGGGAAATAAAGACTGACAGATGGGGCCCACATGGCAGTGATTCCTATTCACATGCGATCACTGACAGGTGGGGCCCTTTTGTCAGCGGCCACTGCCAGGCGGGACCCACCAGGCTTCGGGCCCACATGTCAGTGGTCGGCTATGACAGGTGGGTCCCTACTATCAGTGGGCCTCTCGGGCTAGCGGCCACTGACAGGTGGGGCCCACTCGAGTTAACCGAAAAATCAAGAAAACTCGACCTCGGCGCTGCGGAGCCAAGGGCTCGAACGCGCGCTGCCGAGGGAGTCAGGGGGGAGCGCTGCTAGCCAGTTGGTCACGGGGTGTTACTTGACTATATCGGGTGCATAAACCTTTTAAACCGACTCTATTGCACCTTGAAGCAGAGGAGCTCGGGGCCGGGTACAGGTGGTGAGCTCGCGACGAGGGGTACCTGGAGGGGTGCGGGTGGCGGCCAAAATGCGTTGTCAGGGTCTCGGGGAAGCCGACGGTGAGGTCGACGGGGGCCGAGGGGCGCCGGAGGTAGGTCGGCAACGTGCGGTGGCGGCGGGCTCGGAAAGAGATCGACGCCGGCAACGGAGAGGGGCCGGGAAGCTCGGTGGAGGGCGGGAATGTCTTCACGGCGTCCCGGGGAAGGCGGAGGAGAGAGGATTTGGAATATGGTGGCGCGGTTCGGTGTATTCCCCGGCGGCCGGACTTGGAGATGATGAGGTGCGCCGGCGAGAAATCAGGCACGATGGACCGATTGCGCGCTAGGGGATGAAGAAGGAAGCTCGGCGATGCGAATGGGAGCTTCGACCAGGTTTTATAGGCGGCGGGGTGCGTTGACGCCGAGCAGGGGTGGTTGGCCGATTTGGCGACGACGTCGGCGGGGCGTGGCTATAGGGCCAACCGCCCCGACTCGACTGTTGTCAACCGTGGTTGACAATGGCCGAGGATGGGGAGGCGTGTAGCATGGAAGGGAGCTCGCGGTTTTCATGGCGTCGACTGCACGGGTGGTTGACGGTTGAGGCGAAGGTGGGAGTGGGTGGTGATGTAGGCTGATGTGGCGAGGTGATGGCGCGGGCTTGTCTGACGCGTGCGGTGGCGCCGTGGGACGACGGTCCGAAGAGAGGCGCGACGCGGGGAGCGGGCTGCGCGCAGCGCTGTCCGAGCGGAGACAGGGGCTTCGCCCCTGTTCGAACGATGCGGGAGGGGGAAAGGAAAACAGGGGCGCGGGGGTGGGCGCTGGGCCGACTGGCTGGCTGGCTAGGCCGGTCTGGCCGGCTGGTCGGCCATTTCTTCTTTTTTATGTAACATTTCTCTGACTATTTTTCTTAAATACCTATGCTCTGACATATTTTTATTTCTTATGTTTTTATCACCCTTTATATTTTCTTTTACCCCTTTACATTTATTGCAATTTATGCCATTATTTTCAAAATAAGATTTTACATTTTTAACTCAGGTTTCTTTCTCCTTATACTGGGTCATCTTTTCAGATTCGTATTTAAAATTTTAGTTTTTTATTATTTGCACATTTCCTTTTAGTACAATAGTGATATTTGTCTTTGTCTTTTATGAATTCTTCAATTTCAACCAAATTCAGTAAAACACCATAAAACCCAAACTCCAGTAAAATATATTGTAAAATAATTCGAGAACTTCATATTTTCAAACTTAAGTTTTTAGGATGTTACAGCTCGTTTGTTAAGCGAATTGTCGGACGAAGCAGTCATGAAGATCGTACTCAAGGTGGACAACAAATCTGCTATACCGCTGAGCAAAAACTCGATTCTTCATGATAGAAGCAAGCATATAGACACCAGATATCATTTTATCAGAGACTATGTCGAAAAAGGAAGAATCGCGATCGAGTACACCAGCATAGAAGAATAGAAAGCAGACATACTGACAAAGCCGCTTGGGCGAATTAAGTTCTTGGAGATGAGAAGGAAAATCGGCATGATTGAAATACCTAAACAAGATTAGAGAGAGAATGTTGTAAATAATCTTGTTTAGAAGCTATGTTCGAGTTTTGGTCGTGGTCGAAAGTCAGACCGGAAAGTGAGTTGTAATTGAAGTCGAATGTCAGTAGTAATCGTAGTCGAAAGTCAGTTGTAATCGGACCGGTGTCGGAGTCAAGTTGCATTCGGAGTCGAAACTTGTGCGCAAGTCGTAGAGCCGGGTATAAAAGCGGAGGAGTCTTGTAATTTGATTAATGCGAGAAGTAAAGAAAAGAAAAAGAAAAACTTGAGTGTCATCTCCATTGAGCAATCTCACAGACGTGGTTGAAGTCGACTTACAACGACCACCGCAAACGTGGTCGGAAGGGCTTATGACCACGACAAAGAATCGCCAGGCGTGGTCGGAAGGCGTTTGACCATGGCAAACCTGAAGAAGACGTGGTCCGGAGGTGATACGACCACGGTGGAGAAAGTTTGAAGGTGATCGAAAGACGTATGACCGCAGCAAAGAAGTTTGAACGTGGTCGTAAGGGCGTTCGACCAGGTTGAAGAAGATTGAACGTGGTCGTAAGGGCCTACGACCACGTTGTGAAGACGTTGAACGTGGTTGATAGAGACTACGACCACGTTGTGGGAACTCGGAGGTGCTTTTGACCATGGTGTAAGTGGTCGAAAGAGGCTGCGACTGCGCCAGGAAGACTTGAACGTGGTCGGATGGGACTCCGACCACGTTGTAAGGAAGTGAACGTGGTCGAACGGGTGTTTCGACCACGGTGAATAGTGATCGACAGCATCACTGCATGATTGTAGAGAGTTGCGATCACGGTAACTTGAGCGAGGTCGAAGGAAGGGCAGCGCAGCGGCAGAGAAGAGCAATCGAAACCAGCAGAAGGTTTACAACCACGTAGGCAAAACGATCGGAGCGATCGGAGGAGCTGAGACATGGTCGTAACGCAGCGGGAGACGATCGTAAGCTTTCGAAACCGGTCGTAAGCGATGTAAGTGATAGTAAGCAGTCGTAAAGTTCTAGGAGTAGTCGTAAAGACTTGCAACACCCCGGACGTGCTCCTATTTTGTTTCACCTGACGAAGAGGCTCCTTCATGCCAGAGCATCGAGGAGCAGCAAAAAGAAGATCTCCTGTGACCAGCGGCTCCTTGGTGAAGAGGCTTCCTGGCGCTCTCGGACTACTCAATTCCTCCGTCTCGTTGCCTTGTCTTACCAACATCAACACATGGGATTCCTTTGATTGAATCAACGGAGATTGCTTACTAGAAAGAAAGATATAGGAAGGAGCAGCCAGTAAGCAACACCAACAGATTAAAGATTGGTTTTATTCAATGGTAGGAAGAGAAAGATTGGTTTGATTAGGCAGCTAGCAAGGAGATTGATTACTAGCCACCGCCAACGTTTGGCACCCTCACATGGAGAGGCGGTGCGGACTCGCGGGCTCGCAGCAGGAACAACGCAGCCTCAGGTGAGAGCACGAAGAGGAGAATGGGTTGAAGATAGGAGTACGTCCGGGGGCCGAGGTGATGCCTTGGCGGGCCGAAGGACGTCGAGCTCGAGGTCACCATCGGCGGCGGCGGAGGCGCCAGTTAGGACGGGTTTAAAGGAACGGAAGAGTAGGAGGCGTTCCATCGTGTGGTCGTGGCGAGAACGGCGTCGTGTGTTGGAAGACGCGTTGTTCTGAGATTGGTACTCATGCTCAGGTTCACATAACCGGTTACTAAATTTTACTGAAGAGTCCGGTTAGACCGGCATAACCGATTTTTGGATTTTTTTAGAATAATTTGGACTAAAAAATTCAAATGAAATTTAAATATTAAATACAAATCAGCCGATTTTCGCCAAAAATTGGCGCGAAAATGAGTTAAAAATGGAAAAAAATCAGCCGGTATGACTCATAGCAAAGCATACCTTAACAATGGAGGAAGGGTGTTGATAAACATTACCTGAATGTTTTCTCCCTAACTATTATCCAAATTTGTGATTGTTGGATTAGAGATCCAACGGCCACGAATTCCTCTAAAAAATTCTCCGTTTCAAAAAAGGGGCAATTAGATCTCTAATCCAACGATCTTAAATTTAAATAATTATTAGGAAGAAAATATTGGAGTGATACCTAGATACACCGAAGCAAACCATTAGGTTGCTCGAGGCTATTCAGGTATGACTTCGAATGCACCTGGTTCAGCAAGCCATGCAAGAAGCTTAGAACAAATCACTGAAATCAAGCATTCAGGCTGAAACATACTGAAGTCAAAATAAAAAAACAGCTTCTTGATGCTCACCACTAGTAAATCTTCCTTGGAGGCTTCCAATGGCTCCACTACTCGGTTCTTCTCTAAGTGCCCTTCTTTGGTGAGGAACTTGCATACGCGGCCCCGTTTGGAGGAATCAAACGGGTGCCTGCACAAGATGTTGCGCACACACATTGTAAAACACAACCGATGTATGTCTATGTAGGTACATGGATGGACAGGTGGCAACTCACAGCTTCTCGATTATGAGGAAGGCGATGTCGTATGCCGGCGAGTAGACCACCGGAGCCTGTGAGAAACAACGTGATTGAGATACGAGATGAGTAGCTCATCAGAGTTTCATGTGGAAGCGATTTTGCTCCCGCTTCTTGGAAGGGAGGGGTTTTTCATGAGCGAACGTGGAGCCTGAGACGTCGAAGTAGAGCTTGCTGGAGAGGATGCGGTTGCAGTGGAGGGGATCTTCTGGGGTGGCCGCTGACACGGAGGAGGCCATCCGCCGCTGGGAGGAGAGGGCTCGGGCGGGGTGCCTCTCTCGGTCTCTCCTATGCTGCGTGCGTGCACCGTCAGCTAGGGCAACTTAGTAAGGAGGCCAAATGAGCCAGTTCGGGCCGGTCTTAGATTTAAATTGGGCCAAAAAGTTTAGGCCCAGTTTGCATAGAAACTAGAGAGGGCCGATAAACCGAAAACAGTGAAAATCAGCCTATATCGGCTGATAAAAAATTCTCTGCTTCATGCTACGTGGCATGATCTTACTTAGGACCTTAGGAATTTTCTTGGATTTTTCCGGATTCATTTGCTATGTTCTAGAGCTCAAAAGGATTTATTTGAATTTCTAGAAAAAGAAAATCTCTAAAAGACCTAGTAGGCCGAAGCCCAGCCCACCTTCTCCCTTCGGCCCACTCCACCCGCCGGCCCAGCCTGCCCGCGCTTGCCACGCGGCACGCATCCGCGTCCGCACCCGCCCGCCGGATTGCCGACACGCATCGCGCATATGTGTGGTCACCTCGCCCGTGTTTGATCTCGGCCGCTCATCGCCTCGGTGCCACTGACAGGTGGGGCCCACCTGTCAAACCTTCTGTCCCCGGCATGGACTCTTCCTTCTTTGTGTCCGGCGCGGACTCCGTCACCGTGCGCGCGTGTCCTCACCGTCTCGGCGTTCGTGCCTGACTCGAACTCTGTGCCTATGTCCATCTTGGAGTCCTCGGCGTCCGCACCATTTAAGGCGGGGTTGCCCCTCGTTTTCCACATCTCGCCGAGCCGAGCTCGCCCTCGCCCATGAGTCGTCACCATCTTTGTTCTCGTCTCCGGTCGTCGAACCCTTGCCATTGGTAAGTCCACAACTGAGTCCTCGCTGCCATCTTTTTCTCTGCTGTCGTCTTCACTGATGAGCCGCCAAGCCGCCCCATCCTCGCCGTCGTCTGAGCCTTCGTCTCAATCTCCGGCAAGCCGCACCTCATCATTGTCCTCCACCGCCGTCCACCGCGTTGCCACCTCAGCCCTAGTCCGATGTGTCATGCCACATGGACGCCACATCAGCAAATGAGCCTACCCATGTGCCACGTAGCATGCCATGTCATCAGACACGTGTCATGCCATGTCAGCATGCCACATCAGCCCTAGTGCGCTTGTGGTCGCCCAGCCAGCCACCGTGTCAGCAAGCCCCGTCGACAGCGCACTATTCCATGAGCCGAGTCCACTATAGACCGTCTGTTCTGTGCACCGAGTCTACAGCACAGTAGCTTTTTCCAATATTCATCCTTTTTCTCTAGATTAGATTTTTCGAGAGCCCGTTCTCCTTCGTCCTAACTCCGATTGACCCGATTCATTTTCCTAAATTCATCTAAAATTGAGATCTATCTTTTGGTTCTGGTTTTGGAATTTTTGGAGTTCATTTGAATTTTATTTGAATTTATTTTGTGTTTTATTTTGTTTTCTCTCTCTTGTTAGATCGCGCATTCGAAGGAGTTGAAGCAAGATTTGAAGATCAAGAATTTCTAACTGAGCAAGGCCAAGACAAGTTATGTCCTTTGATCATGTTGAGCCTATTTTTGGAATCTATTATGTATTATTTTGTTTTAAATTATCATACATCGCTATTTTTATAAATCATTGTATTGGTAGTTATCATCCTAATTGATTAATTCCTCCTTGATAGTTTAGTTGCTATGGTTCCATTTTCACCATAGGATGGGAAATTATCTAGTGATAAAATATTAGTTGTCACATGGGTTGTACCTTTAATTTTCTTAGCCATGCTTATTGTCGCGTTGGGTTTATCATCACATGTGACCAAATAATCATGGTGGTAGCCACAGTGATAAAATTTATGTGCCATGACATTGGGGTGTCATTGGTGTTGGTTATACATAAATTCATTTTCACCTAGGCAAATGATCGTGCAGTAAAGGGGTGCAAATTGCACATTGGGATGTGGATGTTTCGTCTGGGTAAATCTAAGGACATAACTTTGTGCGCCATTGATCTAAGCCTTACCGTACAGTCACATCTCTAGTATGGGATGGACCTGGTTGATTAATTTGGAATATTTCAATTTCGGTTCCATCGTTGGGATGAGTGTGGCGTGGTGGTAGCCATGGATCTACATTGGCGCAAGAGGGGGCCGCTTAGGAAAACCTTAGCGAGGCGGAACTAGGTTAAAATTAAAAATTGTAAAGGTCTTGTCATGATTTCTCCACCGCACACCAAAGGAAGTGTGTCAATTGCGTGGCAATATGAGATTACCATGTCTTGTGGGTAAAGTTGTACAACCTCTAAAGAGTGTAAAACTATTCGAATAGTCGTGTCCTCGGTTATGGACAATGCTTGGTGACTTCACACGAGGGGTAAAGTTTTCATAAAAATATGGATGGGTTAAGTTGGGAAGTGAATGGTTGGTTCACTGGTGGTTCATTACATGAATGGTAGTTCACGAGTGATTCATTGGAGTGGATGGTCAGTTCACTTGTGGTTTATCTTAATTACTTTGATTACTTATTTATTATCATTTTCATAGTTCACTTTTCAATCTATTTATTGTATTTACTTTAAATTGTTGCTTTCTGCAAAATTAACCTTTTAGCCATCTATTGGTAAGTCTTGCATACTATATTGCATTCTTTGTTACCAATGACTAGCTAAGTACTCTATGCACTCACGGCTATATCCATGTTTGCTCAGTTAAGAAATAAGGACCAGATCAGCAGGTGGTGCCAGAAGAATGATACTTCGATGACTTCACGGATTAGGACTTCGCCTCCTAGTCGATTGCCTGTGGGCATGTCGAGTGGCTACTACGCTGGATTTGCCTATTCGGGTCTCGACAAAGCCTAATTGGCTTCTCGTCCTCTGTAGCTCGTCGACGATGGGTTCTTCTTCAACTCTGGCCGATCCTCCTCACCAGTGACTCCGATCCCCGCTGTCCAATTCCTTACAGGCGGAGCATCCTCATCGTCCCGTGAAGCTGTCCGCGATGTCAATTTGAAGCTCTGCCACCTTGGCTTCCCTAGCCCCAATCGCCTACCTCTGCTGTTCGAGCTCCCTATCGACAACTCACCCCCGGCCTTCCCAAGCTTCCCTTCTTTTCTCAGTGAGCTCCCAATCACTCCTAGATGTTCCCTTCCCTTTTAATTTAGCTCTAGTTGGGTAAATCGCCACCACGACCATCCCCTGTTCTGGCCATTTCCTAGCTCACTGCCAACGCCCCTCCTGTTCGTGTCGGTCCGATTCAACCCGCCAGGAGGTGTGCACAGGGTCGAGCATCCCATTTTGGAAATGGTCCCATGCCTCTGTTGTCTCTTTCGCCGCCGTTCGGCCAAGGAAGAACATTATTCCTGTGTAATTAAATTAAGTTTTATCATTAGTAGTTAATGACCATGCTTAGCATTTGTTAATGAACCGCTGACCGGTGGGCCCAGGCCAGTTTGAATCCTTCGTTAGACTGACACATGGGCCCCACCTCGGGTAAAAATCTGATTAAAACCTGATTATAAATCCGGGCTACTAACATGTGGGCCCAAAACATTGTTTACACAGTGCTGAGGCCCCACATGTCAGCCTCTGGCTATTTCCAGAAAAGAAAATGATTTTCTATAATTAAATAAACAGTGGGCCCCACATGTCATACATTGAACCTTCAAGATTTAAAAATATCTCAAAAAACAATTAAAAATGGTGGGACACACCTGTCAGAGAGAGAACTCTCTCCTCTGTTTATTTTAGGATTTTTCCTAAAAATAAATTTGGAAAGCTCGTTCTCCCTCGTCATAGCTTCGAATTTAGCGAAACTTGTTTATAAAATTTTCTAAAATCGAGCTTGTTCTGATAGTTCTTGTTTTGTGTAATTTGGAGTCTGTTTGAATTTTTGTTTGAGAATTTATTTGCTCTCCTTCTCTGTCGTTTGCTTTCAGCGCGTTTGTTCGAGTAGAGTTCGATGACGCAACCGAACCTCAAGTTGACACCTCTCTAGAACCGCAAGACCCACCGACCTATGACCCAAGTGGGTCATCACTTTGATCGTATTGATCCTACCTTTTATATAAAATTATATTTCTTTAAATTATCAAATTGCATACTTAATTTATTATGCAAATGTATGTCAAAGCTTAAAGTAGCTACGTACCTGCTTGATGTTGTAGTAATTTCAATATGCCATCCTTGACACTTGAATCACCTGATCCTTGTCACCATAGATGTTAGCGATAATTTTACTAGCTATAAATCATATTAAATGCCATGCTAGTCTTGCCAAGTCTTAGGGCACTATCATGCCCTATTCATCAATCTTAAAACGTGAAATCTTGATTTGGGACAGTCACGGGATGTAAGTGGCTAATAGTTTGAAATTGTTGGAAATGTAGGAAATATTTTAATTCCAAGTTTTATTAGGAGACAAAAATAATAAACTAATGATGCAAAACTCACAACTAACAGCAGGCTATTCATCATACTTCAGAATATACACAAGAAAAAAATATAATAACAGTCAAACGTGCGCATGAACGACTTACTTTTTCGCCTGATGAAGAACAGGAAGCAGCGTAGGCTTGACGCAGTGCAGAACGTAGATGACGTAGTGTAGTGAGCGATCGCACAGATGCGCTGCCCAGAAACCGTATTGCCGCCCCGTGCAGGTACTCTCTGCAGCAACAGTTCAGAGATAACCGCTCTCCCTCCTTTCAGGTGCACGCCAGAAGAAAGGTCAACGAGGTTCAGACGACGAAGTACAACAGCACGAGATGATAGAAGTAAGAGATGCAGGCAGTGAGGGATTCTCTCTTTTCTATACCTTGGACGTCTCCATGTATATATAGATATGTAAAGTACTCTCTAGTAACTGCCCCATTGAACTAAAACAATTCATTGGTAACTACTCAATTATTCACTGGTAACTAAAAATATTTAATCAGTGATTTACGCACTGATAACTGTCTGTCATCAAAAACCCAATTAAGCCTCAAATTCAAACGTTTGAATCTCATTCAAACAGAGAGAGTGAGGTGCAGGGTTTAGCAAAAATAAATATGGACTTGGTTGCCAAGTGGCGCGCCACGTCACGGCACGGTCGCGCGTCGCAAGTCACAAGTCACCCGATTTTCATGCGAAAATACGCGAATACGCGTGTGCACGTGCATGCACGCATGTGTGACTAGACAAAACCCTTCTTATACCATCTCTATCCATATTCAAGGAGTGGTAAGGACTCCACCTTATAAATCGGTCTTCTTCACCTTCTCTTAGCAATATAGTACTAAACCATGCATGCTTTGGAATTAAGGAAATGAGCCATAATCAAAAGGGCCAATTTCTAATAGAAACTACGTATTTTATTCTTCTCAAAACAAAAGTGGTATTGCCAGGGCTAGCGTATGTAGAGTAGAGTCTGACTGCACTAATCTATGGTGGAACATCTCGCACAACGTATGGAACCCACTACGTGTGGGAGCCACCCAAATGGGTGAGATGTTAGGGGGCGAGGTATTGTAAAGGCCTCGTGACAGTCTCTCGATCTGCGTGACTAAGGAATCACGTAGGCCTGTCGAGTTGATTGTCTCTTGTGGGTAAAGTGTATAGTCTATGCAGAGTAAAAACTATTTGAACAGCCGTGCCCACGGTCAAGGGCGGACATGGGACCTTCCTCGAGTTAGTTCTATTTCCAAAACTTTGTGGGTGGGATGATAAACCTGCTGGGGGAATTACTCCAACTTTGATTTTTTTTCCTGGGGGGAAGTACTCTAGTGTTATTGTTATGGTGAATGTAACCTACTAGTAAACAATCTAGCATAGGTGGATGGAACCTGTAACATCCTGAAATATTAAATATGAAAATATGAAGCCCTTGAGTTATTTTTGTCAAATATTTTATTTGAGTTTGGATTTTCATGGTGTTCTTAAATTTTGATTGAGCTCCCAAAAGTTAAAGAAATTCAAGAAAGACCAAAAACAAAATCAATATTAGTAATGCTATACACGGGAATATGCAAATAAAGGAAACTCAAAATTTTAAATTCGAATCTGAAAAGATGATTCAGTATATGGGGAGAGAAATTTGAGTTAATAAAATATAAAATATCATATTGAAGATAATAATATATAAAGGGAAACAAAAATAAATAGAACCTATACAAGTATGCACACCAGGACCTAGAAAGATGAGCAAGACATAAAATGTAATTATACAAAAAAATATTGGCATCAAGGAAATATATACATGTATATAAAATGAATGTGCAAATAAAAGAAATATATATATATATATATGTATACATACACAAAAATAGAAATAAGTAAATATATATATGTATATATATACCTGTATATACATATGTAAATATATATACAATAAATAAGTAAAAAAAGAAAAGAAGAAGAAGGAGTCAGGCCGGCCAAATGGCCCGGCCCAACCCCCTTCTCCCGGCTTTTCATCTCCGCACGCCAGCCCATTTAACCCCCCTCTGCCTTTCACTGCCACCCGGGCCCCACACCATTCCCGCCTCCTCCGTCTGACAGCCGGCCCGCGCCCTGGCCTGCTCCACTTTCTCTTTCTCCCCACTGCCACCCCGACAGCTTTTTACTGTTCTGCTCTGTCGCATCACCCAGCGCGCGCCCTCTCCCTGCTGCTGCAGCACGCGCGACGCCATCATGCCCGAATCCCTCTCGCGATCTTGCTGCTCTGCTGCGCCGCCTGCAACTGCCGCTGCCTCCGCCGCTCGCCGACGTGACAGCACGGACGAATCCTCGAGGCAAGCTCCGCTCGCTTGCCTATAAGGACAACCGAGGCCCCTATTGAACTCCCCACACTCCACAGTCCCTCCTAACCCAAGCAATCAAGCCCCAAGGCCCTCAGTCGCCGGTGAGACTTCTTCTT
Organism: Dendrocalamus latiflorus; assembly: GCA_017311315.1. Lineage (NCBI taxonomy): Eukaryota > Viridiplantae > Streptophyta > Magnoliopsida > Poales > Poaceae > Dendrocalamus > Dendrocalamus latiflorus. The sequence goes on from CM029660.1 coordinate 24,084,606, forward strand.
CCCCGCGGCCGGCCACCGAGCTCCCCGTCAGTCCACGCCGAGAGAGCCCAATTCCTCTCGCCCGCACCACCCCCGGAGCATCGCGGAGCTCCTCACGACCTTCCCCGAGTCTCTCGTCGCCCGTGCCTCGCCGGCGCCAAGCACCTCCCCAAGCCCACCGCACGCCGTCGGCCCATTGCGGAGCCCCTCGGACCCCGCCGACCCTTCCACCGGCACCCCCTGCCCACGAGCGACGCATTTTCGCCGTCACCGTCCCCTTTCTGACCGCCCCTCGCCGGCACCACCGCCTCTTCATTTGGTTGTCTGCGCCTCACCAGTCAGGTAACACCCGTGAGCGAGTTGGCTAGATGCGTGCGCATTCACCCCTGAGACTCGGGTTCGATTCCTTTGGCCGCAAGGTTTAGATTAGGTTTTTAGGAATTTTTGCCGAGCTACAGTAAATAGAGAGATTGGTTAGAAGATGATTAAAAGTAATTAGGAAATATTAAAAAGATTAATGGGAGTATTAAAGATTAATTTGAATATAAACAAGCTCATTAGTTCAGACAGAGGATTAATTAATGTTAATTAATTGTTAATGATGGTCATAAGTGCTGAAATTGGTTTACTAATTAAAAAACCCTCACTGACATGTGGTCCTCGCCATTAATTAAAGAATAGTAGCTGGTCCCGCATGCCAATGGCACAGAGAATAGGAATAAAAAAATAAAATAGAAACTTAAAAACTGGAAAGTGGGACCCACCTGTCAGAGATTTAGTATTTTCTGGATTTAATTAGACTAAGAACTTCAAATGGGCATAACTTATTCATCTTAACTCCAAATCGAATGAGACAAATTTCTAAATTCATCTAAATTCAAGAACCACCCAATTAAACTAAAACCAGGAATTTTAGATCTCATCTAAAATTTTGGTGAAAATTATGGACAATTTGGGAATAATCTAGGGAATATAGTAAATTTAATTAGGAGGTAAAATAAGGATACTCAATATTTAATATCTGATCAAGTACTATATTAACAACTAATATAGCCTAAAAAGTTAATTGAGGCCATAGTTAGGTAATAAGATGTCGTGACTTTGGTTAGATATGCACATACAATAAAGCATACCTTTGCTTATAATATAAACATATATGCCCTGATATTTGTTAGACCACCATGAAATAAACCTTAGTGGTAAATTTTGCTAAATAGAAAATATGGAAATGTGACCCTGTAAAGCCAGCGTTGCTCGGATAAACGATTTTAAGTTAAAATTCTAAAGCTAAGCTTAATAATAACCAAAGCATAGACAAAACGATAGCGTGCCATTAAATCTTGACTTTAGGATTAGTTGAATATGATTGAATGTAGCAAGTTAGGACCCGAACCAATGGATCCTAATTCAAAATAAGTTATGCCTAGTAATAACACAGTGTACATAAAATGTCACATCGCAAAATGTTGTCAACCCGGATTCTAACATTAATTCGGTAAGCTAAAATTTTATATATCACTTCTATATAAGATATGCCCTGACTATTAGCGCTCGACAAAATAATACTCCGCGTCTAACCTAACTCATGGAACTTCCTTAATAAATACAGAAAAAATAATAATAATAAAAGAAATTGTTAATAAAAAGATCAAGTCATCGTACCCTACCACAGACCTTGCCTCAAATCATCCGAAGCACCCAATAACCTATAATAAATCTAAAATAAGTTTATTCGGATTTATTTGGATCTCTTGAGTTATTTGCTTTTATTTGGATTCAGTCGTTTGTCGCGTAATTAGAAACTGAAGTCCTGAAGATTCCACGGATCAAGCACGGTCAGAGCAAAGTGAAGATAAAGAATAGAACCTCAAGAGAAAGCATCGTGTGAACTCAAGCCCGCGGTAAACCGCACCAGGCGAGTCAATACTTTGATCATGTTGATCCTATATTTTCTGCAAATTACTTTTGTTTAAAATATCAAATTGCATGCTGTTATTTTATGTGCAAATACATGATTAATTCAAGATTCTAGTTATATGCCCATTATTTACCTTGATTAATATTACATCTTCTTTGGAATATTTGAATGAGTAAATCTTGTCGTCCTAGTAAAAATTTAAATAATAACTTTTTGAAAATAAGTCCGCTATTATATGCCATGCTTAGTCTTGCTTAGATACTCATGGGCGCGAGAGCGCCCAAGCATCACTTTTAATCCTGAGAAAAATTGGTTGGGCAGTCATGGTGGTAATGATTGGTGTATGTTGGATATGATTAGTTTATATTCCCAAAAACCTCAAATTGCTTATTTATCTGGGCGGATGGTTCGGGGATATGGTGCAAGGGTGCACGAGAGTGTGGTTTGTGGTAGAATCGTCCAGATACCACTAAGAACTGAATTTTGTCATGACCTCCTGTGTAAAACAGTACAACCACAAGTCTATAAAGTTCAACTTGGCTTAGTAGATTTACCGGACCCTAAAAGTCATCCTCACAGGTGGAGGTGGTGAGGTCGTGCAAGCGGCTGTCTGTGAGACGGCTTGAATGGGACACTTGTAGAGGGTGAAGTTCTGCTGTGGCGGGCTAGACGTTCAGAAGGAGAACATCCCGCACAACGTATGGGACCCACCGCAAGTGGGAACGACCCATAGGGTGAAATGATGGAAAGGGCGAGGTACTTTGAACGGTTACTGTGATGGTCTGCTCAACCGCACGACTAAGGAATCATGCAGGGCAACAAGTGGATTGTCTCTTGTGGTGAAAGTGTACAAACTCTGCAGAGTCAAAACTATTCGAATAGCCGTGCCCATGGTTAAGGGCGGACATGGGAACTTAACCAGATATAGTTCTATTTCAAAAAAAACTTTGTGGGTGGGAATGGAAAAGTGGAAGGGTAGTGGAAAGCTCTGATTTGTGTTGTCCTGGGTGTCGTCCCAGTGGTAATGTAAGCGTCTAAACGCTGAAGGTCTAGCATATGGTGCAGAGACCATGTAACGGTGGATGGAATCTGGATCATTATTATTGCATCCCCTTACACATTATGTCTTCGGTCAAAACTGCTAGGTCTCAGGAAATTTTTATGTATTGTATTTAAAATAATGACACTTATATTCTTACAAAATAAAATATGGAAGAAATAAATAGGATTTTGAGTAAAGGAGATGGATGTTTGTAGTATACACATAAAGGTATTGGTAGATTCATGTCGATCATAAATAGGAAACGATAGAGTGGATTCTGGGAGAAATAACTTGGTGGCGCCTAAATGAATATATATACTAGATAGATGATTTAGATGATTTATGGAGAATTAGGGAATGCAAAGGTAATTGCTGGATTACAACACTGATAACAAATATAAATTCCTAGAAGATGATGGCAATAATGGGATTAATAGGATTGGATCAAATACTAGATGGAGGAATCGAATTTCTGTGAATATTGGAGGAATGATAACCATTATTGAATTATAATCTTGATCAATGATATTATTGGTGGATGCATACTAGTGAGTGGAAGACTTGATTATTGATATTCTTGGTGGATGTATACTAGTGAGTTGTAGACTTGATCATCGAAATTCTTGGCGGTTGTGTACTAGTGAATTAGAAAATAAGATTGATTATTGGAAGAGCAAATTATGGTTGTGGATCAATAACAAAAGGCTTGGATTGTTAGGAAGTTAGAATACAAAAGATATTGGTGGATAAAAATAAATGATATTAGATAAATGGTGTCGCCAACTGTTTGGAGTTTTGGGTAGCAATTGATCAGTGGATTATATACTCGCTGTTTGGGGACTTAGGCAGAAATTGATTGGTGGATTGTATAATTGATGATATTCGCAGTCTGGAGTCTTAGATAGCGATCAATATAGAAAGAGTAAGATCGGTGGACTAATTAAATGATGTCACTTGCTGTTTGGAGTCTTAGCCAGCAGCCAATAAAGAAAGCGTATTTTCAGTGGATTGAGTCAATTATGGTAATCGTTGTGTGGAGTTTAGGTAGCAACCCTAACTCTGTGATTAAATAATAATAATGCTACCAAAAGCGATTTTGGCAAATAAAATAACCTGAGCCTCTCCTTTGATAAGCCATGCATACTATTTATTTGCATTCTGTGTATTGGCTCGCGGAGCACGGTGGTTTGTGCTCACACTCACTTTCACAACAAATCCAGAATCAGGAATCAAATCTCTACGCTTCAGCAACACTATTGGTCAAGGTGGCAAGGAAGATGAAGATGTCAAGGGTTAGGTTGCTAACCTCCAGTTGGCTGCCTGTGGGCATGTCCTAAAGGTCCTACTGTAACACCCCCAAGATCCACATTACCCTGGGATGCTACTAAAACTGCTCTACAACTAGCCAATTTACAAGATAAATTAAACTGGCAACAATTACTGAACCAGATAGTATGAGCGGAAGCATAAACAACTAAGGAATAACAGGATAGTGATGACAATTCAATATTTGGAACATCCTCCAACATTTCAATCTATAACATAGTTCACAAAATTTAACATTGTTAAGATAATGTAAACAAAGCTATGCAAAGGTCTAGAATCCTTTCAACTTTATTACATCATTAAACTAGGATCCAAGTGCATTAGTGTGGTGCCACTCTACCCTTCCCATGCATGCTCAAAGTCCACCTGTAGAGAGGGGGAAACAAGGGTGAGATAAAATCTCAGCAAAAAAACTGTTTAACAGGCTATTCAAACTACAAACAATTATACATCATCATTTATAATTCCATACAACTACAACCACAATTCATGTCTACAATTATTAAACCACCACAACTTCCGTATTCATACCTCTTCAATTCCAGATTTAATTGGCATATGCATACAATCATTCTATCCACGATTAGATGCAAGAGAAAACATTTAGTCTTCTACAATCCACAATAGATTAATCATCAACCTCAAATCACCATCAATGACGGTAAAGCATTTAGCAAATAAATCTTGTTTGACCACATTAAATCCTCGACCACTACCACTACCAAAAGCAATAAAACATATGTATGTCTTACTTCAATACTTTATTATTTCCCACATCCACAATTGATATCATCAATTACTACAAGAGAAAAGAATCTCATGCCACCATCACAACCCTTACCATACACAAGGAAGGAATCGCATTCCACGACCACAACCACAATCCTCATACCACAATTAGCTCACATGAGCCAATTCCACATTGCAACGATGAAGTTGAATATTCCACAAAATAACTTCACCACCATATATTGCATATGCATGCAAATGAATCTTTTCACAATGCAATGCATATGAATGCTTTCATGCTATGCAAGATGGTCAAAAATCTCTTTATCTCTTTCTCTTCTGCATTTTACCGGTAATGCAAAGTGTGCATCCGTCAATGCACACCCATGCATGTACCCTCTAGTACAGGGACCAATTGCCCATACTCCTCAAGTATGGGGACCTTTAGCCCGTCACGTCATCAACATGACGGGGACCTCGACGCTTGGTCATCTCGTGACCAAGACTTCAATAAATCAGCATGATGCACAAATGTGAATGTCTTAACAAATAAAACGTGCATTCACAACATCTATGCATCAGAAATTCTCATGAACTCTTTCACTTGCAATCGACCATAAACAATATCAACATATCATTAACATCATCAAGACCACAAATTCTCATAACATGGATCAAACATCTACACACCAACAAACATCAACAATCCATGCTACAAAATTTAAACCATCATTATACTTGCTACCATCTCCACAATTAAGATTTCATGCAATCATGGTATAATGTATCAAATTATAATAATAATGTAAACTGAAAGTAGAAGGAATAACAAGTTAAACGGTAGCAACCACCGCTACGTTTACTTGCCTCAATCCGACGAAGCGAAGTAAAATCAAGAGTGCTCAGGGACAAGACCACCTGTCCAAAAGGCATCTCTCAGCACAAAGCCACAGCATACAACCACGACATAAATAATTAAAGACGTCACTAGAACCCCGAACCCGCACTAACTCCTCTCCGCTCAACACTTCAGCAAATTACCCTCTGCAGCAGCGCTGCTTAACATTTTTGTAACTTTAAAAATATTGATCCAAATACAGCAAACGATACCTCTCTGGATTCATCACTTAAAAACCTACATTTTTCATGTAGAACACATATTTTATTTTGATCACAGCTAGGTGTAATTTAATGCCCAAAACAGAGGAAGAACTCTGTTCTGGCAGATTGGACAGCGGTATTCAATTGCGTCCCAGAAACAGTACAGGAGTCTAAGAATTATGAATTTTATATAGCAGCTAGATATCTAAATTATCTACAACTTTCTCAATTACATCCATGACCATAAAAAATCTTTTACTACCTCAAATTCACAGATTACTGTCGGTCTGTATCAATCTGCTCGCCTGACGAACAGCAGTATTCCCGACCCTGTAACTCCCAGATCCCACGGCAGACAATTCCGAAACAAATATAGGAAATGCGTCTTGAAGTCCTCTACAACTTCCCTTTTGGGAGAGTCCGCAGGAAAATTCGTTTACTAGTCAAAACCTCGCGAACAGACGCGCTGCGCGAATCAATCTACAGGCAGACAGCAACTAATCTCTAATCGGGCAATTAATCTATTAACTACCTTCAAAATCCGTGCCAAGAACCCTAATTATTTCGAAAATCAGAGGGTTTGGGATGGGGAAAATTACCTAGATGAGGAATCACCCCTCTTCTTCCCTCCTCTTCTTCTCTTCTTCTTCCTTCTCCTCTCCTTCTTCTCCTTCCTTCTTGGCTCCAATGGCAGCAGCACTTGTGGGGGAGGTGGGGGCACCAACCAGGGAGGGGGGCTGCGCCCAAGAGGGTGGGAAAGGGGGGTGGAGGCTGGGTGTGGGGAAAAGGGGGAGGAGGGGGGAACCCTAGGGTTAAGTGGGAGGGGGTGCGGCCACCCCTTGGGCCTCCGGCCCCAAGGTTGTCGGCCCACTCACCAGGCAGCCCACTTAGAGGTTTTTATTTAATTTTTAATTTATTTTATTCATTTTATACTGTTCTACAATATTTTTACTTTTCCCTTCCCGCGTTTTGCCGAAAAACCGGCGACTCCGCGATTGTTTTAAAATCTTACGCCGTATCGACGATCAGGGTATTACACCTACTTGCATGCTTCGTTCTTCCGCTGCTGCAATTTAATGATTTCGGCCTAATCGGCCCATGAGTAAGTTTACTATTATATTTATGCTTCTGCATGATATGTATTTTGATATTCAGAACTATAAACTGTGAGTACTATCTACTGATCCAGGGAATAGTGTGGTGGAATCACAGAGGAATTCGGATTGTAAAATCTGGGTGCCTTACAGAACCTGCATCACTATATATATTGCACGATTTAAACGCTTTAAAGTATGTTTTGTTAAAATGTTAGGTCATAGGATTTGTACTTATAATATTTGCAACCGTCACTTTATGCAATTAAAAGAACCTAAGCCACCCTTGTTAAACCTTGAATCTATAATTATCTACATTCTATGTGTTGACTCGTGGAGCACGGTTATGTGTGCTCACCCTCACTCTCAACCCTCCCCTTCAGAGTTCGCGAATCAGAACCAGTATGCCTACTACCAGGACCAAGGTGACGAGAGTGGTGAAGACAGTGACAGTTAGAATAGGACCTAGTGTTCCAACATCTCTTTACAGTTTAGCTGACCAAGCTAACTGATGGGTGAGTTTAATATTAACTAGACCTCTGGGTAATATCAACCGCAACTAGATTGTCATGGTCGCTTGCCTGTGAAGAGTTGAGCCCCTCCTTTTGCTTGCGCTATCGCTTTCGTATTTCTGTATTGAACTCATTTGGCCTGGTGATCCCTTTTGTAAAGCTTATCCCGATGTGGGATATTTGAACTTTGTTTTGTAATATTAATGAATAGTATGATCTGTATCGTGTATAAGATGAATCTGTATTGTGTCTGTAAACACTATCTACTGATGTACAAAATAGTACAACCAAGTTTGTTAAATCCCGGCGCCGACCGGGTTAGACACCTGCGCGACTCCCCCGTCACACTGGGCGGAGCCACCGTGTGCCGCCGGGTGTGGCACGGGTCCATGGCCATCCTGCTCGCCATGGAGGGCACCTCCGTGCCTTCGTTTGACATCTCCGCCGCCATGGCCGCGAAGGCCCAGCGGCAGGCGCAGGAGGCCCTGGCAGCGCAGCCGACAGGGTCGCCATTCTGCACGCCGCGGTTCGAGGTGAGAGGCCTGGAGAGCCTTGATGGCAGGTACGACATCGTGGTGTGCCTGGACGAGCTGATCCACTACCCTAGGGAGGAGACACAGAAGATGATACGCCACATCGCGTCGCTCGGCGAGAAGCGCCTCATCCTCAGCTTCATGCCCAAGATGCTCTACTTCGACTTCCTTAAGCGCGTCGGCGAGCTGTTCCCGGGCCGTCCAAGGCCACGCGCACCTACCTCCACTCCAAGAGGGACATTGAGGACGCACTACGTGTAAGAGCCCAGTACTGTTGGTCTGTGTAACAATGTGCTTAGTATCTTGGAAGTCAATCTTTTTTGCTTTGTGTGAACTTCAATTTATTTTTGCATGCTTCATATCGCAGGCCGCGAGTATAGTTGGCCAACTGGGCCGCCCGGCACGGCACTGGCACGGGCACGGCCAGGCACGGCACGGCCAGGCACGGCTTACATGCTGTGCCTGTTAGTGCCGCCGTGCCCAAGTACAGGCCCAGGCACGGCACTATAGTCCCTTAGGCGTGCCGTGCCGTGCCACTGGGCACGACGGCACTGCAGTGCCCGTGCCGGCCCTGTCACTATTTTGCCCCACACCTCTATCAGCTCAGAAGAAGTTCACAGATCAAGTTCACAGATCAATGCAGTTCACAGAATGGTCACAAATCACAGAAACACAGGAAGAGATAACAAAAACTAGATTACTGGGAGCTTTAGTGCAATGGCTGCCTCATTAAAAACATGTCTAGGTAAAACTCACCATTGTGAGAAACCCTAGACAGGAAAAAAGAGTACAGCCCAGCTCCATAGAAGTTCTAAGTCCACTGTCCAGTACACAATATTACAGTCCATGTCCATTACATAAATGATGATCAAGTAGATAAATCAAGATCCTCAAATGCTTCTTCCAGCTCTTTGTCCTCCACCATGTGTTGCATCCTTGCTTCTGCAGCCTCCCAGTCTTTGATGCAAGTAAGCATCTCCACCATTTCAGGCCTCAGCCTCCTCCGCCGCTCCTCGATGATCCTGCCAGTCATACTAAAAGTGGATTCTGAAGATATGGTAGAAACAGGGACAGTCAAAATATCTTTAGCCATGATGGACAGCACTGGATAAGTGAGTTTGTGCTGATGCCACCAGTTAAGGATGTTAAAATCATCATCTAACTGGTTCACAGTGTCACAGTCCAAGTAAGAAATAAGTTCAGAAGCATTAGAAGCTGAAGAAGTTGCAGCCTGCAGCAGGGCAGTTGCAGAGGTATCTCTAGACATACTCAAAGTAGCAGCTAGAGGATGCATACCACCTGCAGAGCTACCGGCACCATCATCATCATCATAAATTTCATCCCAGGCAGACCTTTTCTTACCAGATAGGTTAGGAGGGGCAGTCCTCCTCAACCTAACACTGCCATATTTGTCCTCATACTTGTTATAAACATCAGTAAGTCTAGCTCTAGTGCCAAGCTGGTAGGTAGTATAATCTGTACCAGTCAGGGAACCCAACCTCCTAAGCACTCTATTGAAACCTTTCATTTTAGCTCTAGGGTCCAGGATGAATGCAAAAGAATAAAGCAAAGGTATGTCCCTCCAGTATTTATTGTATTTGTCTATCATAGGTTGAACCACAGGTCTTATGTGACAGTCATTAGCATAGTTCTTTAGGTGTATAGCTATCTTAACCAGATAATGAATCATAAGTGGAGATGTAGGATAGTACACACCAGACAAAGCAACTGTAGCATCATAAAACAGTTCAAGAAACTTAAGCACTTTTTCACCCATAACCCAATGTTCATCAGTTAAAAACAATTGACCACCTTCAGTTCTAGGATACTGAGCATGGATGAAAGTAGTGAATGGAATCTTGTGAGGAAACAAGTGCTTAAGCATTAAATATGTAGAATTCCACCTAACTTCCATGTCAAGCTGAAAGCGTCTATTCTTAATACCAGTGGCAATGCAATAGCTTTTATATGCAGCAACTCTCTGGTTAGATGAGTTCAAGAAAGATATTGCAATTCTAAACGTTTCAATCAAAGGCTTCAGAGAAGTTAAGGCCTCCTTAACTATCAGATTAATGATATGACATGCACACCTCTGATGCAAGAACATAGAATTAGCTGCCCTAGATGGTTCATCAGTTGTTTTATCATTATCATTATCTACAACTTCAATACCAAGATATTTAGACAGGACAGGTCTAAGTCTTCTCATAGCAGAAACATTAGATGATGCATTGTCTAAAGTAACAGCAAAAACTTTTTCAGACAAACCATAATCTTCAAGCACAGATGCAATACGGTCAGCAATATTTTGGCCATTGTGGGACACATCAATGAGCCTAAGACCAAGCACTCTTTTCTCTAGTTGCCACTCAGTGTTTATGTAGTGGGCAACCACACTAAGGTAATCCTGTTTTGCATTACCAGACCAAATATCAGATGTCAAACACACACAATTAACAGCAGCAGAACTAACAATCTCAACAAGCTTAGCCTTGCACTCAGTGAAATATTTCTCAATGTCTCTAGTGGTAGTTTGCCTAGAAACAGGAACAAATTTAGGGTTATGAGCAGTTCTAATGTACTCTTCAAAGGCATCAGATTCACCCACAGAAATAGACACATCAAGCCTAGCAAGCAATCAAACAAGTTGAGTACGAGCAACCATAGGACAGTACTCCCAATTACGCATACTACCATCAGGATTAAAAGAGATCTGAGACTGAGACGTGCGAGTTTTCTCACGCCTCCTAGGGCATTTATCCCTATGGCGGATGAGATGACCAGTGCCACCGGATGAGAGGCCAGAGTACTACTTGGAGCAATGGATGCACTTAGCATCATACCTGACTTTCTTACCATTCACCTTTTTGAAGAGCTTCTTGAAATCCAGCCACACCGCTGAGGTAGAGGGACGAGAGCGCTTGGCGCTATTCTCGTCCTCTTCCTCTTCGTTTGCTGCCTCGCCTTCTTGATCCCCGGCGAGGTCGATGGGAACCTGAGTGCTACGGCCGAACAGCTCCTCGGCGTCCTCGCGCAGGTCCTCCTCATCGTCATCTCCGGCCAGCCCGCATAGCCGCCTCTCTTCGTTGCCGTCGACCTCAACAGTTTCGTCTCCGGAGCCCGGCATCGTCCCTTGCCGGCGTCCCGGTTCCTCGACGGCTACACAAAAACACGGCGGGAAACAGTCAGATCTAGGGTTAGGGACTTAGGTTAGCAAGTTAGGGTTAGGGTTAGGGTTACCTTTACCTTGGCAGCCGGAGCACCATAATCGCCGGCGACGTCGACGACCCTGGTACCTCAACGGATTCGAATCCGGAGCACCAGAATCGCCGACATCTAGTACTGGTGAGGTCGACGGAGAAGACGACGAGGATGACAGAGAGAGGACGAGGCTACATCGACGATGCGGGATCAAGAAGAGGGGTGCTCTATGCCGTGCCGTGTGCCAGTGCCGGCCACCGGTGGCTCAGTACGCCACCGGAAGGGGAGAAGAAGGAGCGGAGACAAGAGAGACGAGAGGGAGAGCGAGAGAGCCAGAGACGAGCCACGGCGGGGAGGGAGAGAAATGAATTAGGGTTAGGGATTGGGAGAGCAGCAGCGGCCGCGGCGCCTTTTATAAGAGCCCCCCAACGGGCAAAATTAACGGCTCGATGGAGGGGAGGGGGGGCATCCAACGGTCGGGAAGGGGGGATCGTGCCGCAGCTGGGCCGGCCTGTTTAGCCGTGTCGTGCCTGGGCCGGGACTGTGGGCCGAAATGGCGGCCCAGGCACGGCACTATGGTCGGGCCGTGCCAGGCACGGGCACGGAGCGCTGCGGGTCGGGCCGTTCCTGGGCCGTGCTTTCACGTGCCGTTCTCGGGCCGGCCCGTAGTGCTCGGGCCAAATGAAAAACTATAGCCGCGAGGGGCCTCAGGCGGGGCCACCGGTGGTGCATAGGTCAAGCCGGCTTCCCTGTTCTCTTTTCTGTGTTTCCCTCGTGTTCCCGTCTACGTGGCAGAGATCCAGAGCACCAGGGGAACATGAGGGGATAGGGAGGGTGCTCTGGATCTCTGCCACGTCGACGGAAACACGAGGGGAACACAAAGAAGGGAACAGGGAAGCCGCGTTCGCATAGGTCTGGCATGGCTGGGCCGCGGTGGCACCCATCGTCAGCTTGCTCGCCTTCTCATGCATGTGTGTCTTTGTCTTCTCATGGGAAGCTCAAATCCTTGTTCTAGAAAATGTTGAGATATTATGGAGATGTTTAGGTTGTCAAGTTCTTATAGTCCTTCAATCTATTATTTTCCTTGATTTTGTTCGATATAGATAAGTTTCATGATCCGATTTGGGATGCATGGCCGACTAGATTTCATTGGATTATAGACAGGATTTGAGAAAACAATGAGCTTTATTATTCTTCTATTCTCGAAATCCAACATAATTAATACTCCATTAGGTTATAGAAGCTAGAAGAATAGAATTAGTCTTTGTTATTTTAATTTCTGAAAAAAATGAAAATGCATAGTAGGAGTTGTAGATGGAGTCTTAAAAACTGACTTAAACCCATAAACTTTTGTTTAGAATATCTCATACTTGAATTTGCATATGGAGATAATCAAAAGGTAAACAAGAATGTCGGTATATATCTATATATCTATATATATATATATATTAAGGAATTTTGCTCAATTCTATCTATATTGTAGTATTTTATTACTTTTAGTATGCTACCAGGTAAAAGTATGTATTTACATTATTATGGTATATTAGTCCTGATCTATGTCACCCCATCTCTGATTTTTTTTTCCGGGTCCACCACTGAATCCAGTCGTGAGTTTGTCCGCAAAATTCTGTTTTCCAAATGGGCCCAAGGGACAAGACCAAAAAGATAATTCAGGTTTTCACATCACTGTTAAGCCTTATTACAGGGCAATTAATCTGATAGGAGCGCTCATGAAGACTATGAAGAGGTCTTGAGGTCAACAGTACAAATCAGCGTTTCGAGCGTAGAATAAGCAAAGAATTAGAGGAGTCATCACAGTACATGTAACCTGGGCATCGAAAAGCACATATGGAAACAGCGGTGTACATATGTACGGCTAACATTTGGCACGGCCATTTAGGCTTATCATAGTCATGGCTAGCCTGCTGCTTCTGCTCTCCTTACCCCTAACCATCCTTGCCCTGACAGCATCATGCGCTCAAACCAATATCACCTTAGGGTCCTCCCTACCGGCCACCGCCGGCGCCGCCTGGTCTTCACCGTCGGGCAACTTTGCCTTGGGTTTCTACCCCGTCGAAGGAGGCCTTGCCGTCGGTGCTTGGCTTGCCACCACGCCGAACATAACAGTTACGTGGACGGCCAACCGCAACGCCACGCCGTCCACGGGCGGCTCACTCAGCCTCAACCACGACGGCCAGCTGGTCTGGAGCGCCGATGGCCAGAACGTGACCATCGCTGAGACATCTCAGTCGGCCACCGCGGCCGCCATGCGCGACGACGGCAATTTCGTGATGTACGGCACGGACGCGACAACTATCATCTGGTCGACGTTCGGGGCCCTGACTGACACGTTGTGTGTTGTAAATAATCTTGTTTTAGAGTCATGTGCAAAATTTGGGTGTAATCGAAGTCGAATTGCAGCCGAAAATTCAAAGTCGTAGGTGGAAACCTAGTCGAAGTCGTATTAGAATCAGAGTCAGAGTAGGTGTTGAGAACCCGTGTTGAAGTAGGACAGCCGGGTATAAAAAGAGGCTTAGAGCCATGTATTCGATGTACCAAGCAATTGAGAAAAGACCAAAAAGAGGGAGAAACACAGAGTATTGTTTTGTCGTGTGTTTGCGCAAGACGTGGTCGGAAGGACTCACGATCACCGCAAGCGTGATCGGGAGGAGTTACGACCACGGCAAAGTTCCAGCAGGCGTAGTCGGGAGGCGCTACGACCACGGCAAAGGAACAGTGTTTTTACGACTACGGCTAAGGAGCGAACAACGTGGTCGTAAGGGGATCGACTACGCAGGGAAGGCTACGACCACGGTGAATGTGGTCGTAAGGAGTCGAAGGTGGTCGTAACGAGCTACGACTACACCAGGAAGGCCAGAACGTGGTCGGAAGCGACTCCGACCACGTTGAAGGAAGTGAACGTGGTCGTACGGGTGTTCGACCACGGTGAACAGTGATCGCCAGCATCACCGCGTGATCGTAGAAGGCTTCGATCACGGTATCTTGAGCGGCTGAAGGAAGGCAGCGGCAGCGATATCGCGGAGCGGTCGTAAACTGCTACAGTAAGTTTACGACCACATTGAAAAGGAGATCGGAGGAGATTGAAGCGTTCGGAATTGGTCGTAAGTACTCTGAACCGATCGTATTTGATTCTCACCGGTCGTAAACGACTCTAACCGGTCGTAAAAGGTCCTGGGAGGTCGTAAGACCTTACAACACTTGGTATCAGAGCCTCGGTGAACCATGGCGGAGGCTTCAAAGATGAAGGAAAGCGTGTCGCTGCAGTACCCGATCCTCAGTTCGGATAATTACCCGATCTGGGCGATGAAGATGAAGGTCAACATGATCGCACAGGGAGTCTGGGGTGCGGTTGAACCGAAGGAGAAGGACAAGGTCCTCGATGATCGTCTTGACAAGATGGCGATGGCAGCGATCTATCAAGCTGTGCCCGACTCAATGATGCGACAGCTAGTCGGCAAGGAGACAGCGAAGGAAGTCTGGACTACTCTGCGAACCATGCATGAAGGAGTAGATCGAGTGAAGGAAGTTCGACTTCAAACCTTAAGAAGTGAGTTTGAAGCCATGAAGATGGGGAAGAGTCAGACCGTGGAAGAGTTCTCTGGTCGTTTCAATGAGGTCGTAAATGAGATCAAATCTCTCGGCGACGAACTAAAAGATGAAGTGGCGGTGAAGAAGTACTTACGAGTACTGCCAGAGAAGTTTCTCCCAGTTGTGACTACACTCATGTACTCACAGGACCTCTCGAAGATGAAGATTGAAGAGGTGACCGGAGCGCTCAGAGCACACGAGCAGCTTCTGAAGAGTTATCAAGCCGACAATGAAGGACAAGGGCCTTACAACCAACAAGCATTGTTTGTAAAGGAAGACACGAAGAACCGAGGAGAATCGTCATCAAGGGGCGGTCGTGGACATGGTCGTGGCCGCGGCGCGTCTCATGGGCGAGGACAAGGACGAGGCTATGGCCAGAGTGGCCGTGGAAGAGGTGGTCGAGGAGGTCGTGGTGGTCGTGGAGATAGCAATCACCAGACAGACAAGTCTGATGTCCAGTGCTACACATGCGAGAAATTTGGACATTACGCTGCCGAATGTTGGAGCCACATCCAGTGCCATAACTGCAAGAAGTATGGTCACTATGCTGCGAATTGCCGGAGTAAGAAGAGAGTAAAGGAAGCAAACCTGGCTCAAACGGATGAGCACAAAGAGCCGACATTGCTGTTGTCGCTCTGCACTGCAGACGAACCGACAATGGTTCTATTAAACGAGGAGAAAGTGTTTCCGAGTCTGTTGGAGAAAGGAGAGCAGACTCAAGAGCGGACGGCAGACTGGTATCTCGACAACGGAGCCAGCAACCACATGACGGGTACGTACTCGATGTTTTACGAATTAAATAAGAATGTGCTTGGAAGAGTACAGTTCGGAAACGGCTCGACCATTCAGATAAAAGGGAGAGGCACGATCTTGATGCAGTGCAAGGATGGAAGCCAGAGGAGATTGTCGAATGTATACTACATTCCAAGTCTACGAAGCAACATTATAAGCCTTGGACAATTAACTGAAGAAGGTTGTCGGATTGAACTCAAAGACACCTATCTGAAGATGTACGACCACACTGAGCGACTGCTGATGAAAGTACAGAGAACGGTAAACCGTCTGTACAAAATTCAAATTGAAGCATGCAAGCCAAAGTGTATGAAGACTACAACCGATGATGCGGCCTGGCTATGGCACGCAAGATTCGGACATCTGAATTTCCAGAGTCTCAACACGATGGCGGGAAAAGAGATGGTGGTCGGATTACCGACAATCGACCACCCGGAGCAAGTCTGCGAAGGCTGTCTGGTGGCGAAACAAACTCGTAGCGGCTTTCCACAGCAGACGAGTTTCAGAGCTTCGCAACCACTTGAGTTGGTTCACGTAGATCTGTGCGGACCAATCACACCTCGTACAGATGCCGGGAATCAATACTTCATGTTGATCGTGGATGACTATTCAAGAGCCATGTGGGTGTACATGCAGAAAAGCAAAGATGAGGCAAAGACGAACTTTCAGAAGTTCATAACTCTTGTCGAAAACGAAGTCGACAAAAAGGTGAAGTCGGTCAGGTCAGATCGAGGAGGAGAATTCCTCGCGAAAGAGTTCGACTCGATTTGTGAAGAGAAGGGTATTGCAAGACTCTTCACGGCTCCGTATTCACCTCAACAAAACGGAGTCGTAGAAAGAAGAAACCGGACCGTGGTCGAAACGGCACGAAGTCTGTTGAAGAGCCGATTCCTGCCCGGGAGATTTTGGGCAGAAGCAGTACGACATGCTGTCTATCTGCTAAATCGTGCGACCACGCGATCACTGGATGGAGTCACTCCATATGAACAGTGGTCGGGAAGAAAACCCAATGTCGAGCATCTAAGGGTTTTCGGATGCTTAGCCCATGTGAAGCCATCCACTTATCTCAAGAAGCTAGACGACCGGAGCAGACGAATGATTTATCTTGGCTCGGAACCAGGCACCAAGGCGTACAGATGCTTTGATCCGGTCGAAAAGAAGATTCATGTGAGCAGGGACGTGGTCTTCGAAGAGAACAAACATTGGGAGTGGGAAGAACACGAGGACATTGAGAAAGACATGTCGAAGTGGGTAACCTTCGAAATCGAAGCAGTCGATGCTGACAATACGGAAGAAGCTACGACCACATCTCAAAGCCAAAATTCGACCGGTGCTGATGATCAGGAAGTATCACCTAATGAAGAAGAGTCTGATGAAGAAGATTCGAGCGATAGAATACCGAAGATGAGAAGCATAAGTGAGATTTATGCACAAACTGAACCAGTGCAGTCTGAAGAGCTACTGCTTTACACGACTGCAGAAGAACCTGGAAGCTATGAAGAAGCAAAGGGAGATGCATACTGGAGAGCAGCTATGCAGGAAGAGCTGAAGTCGATTGAAGAGAATGACACATGGGAACTCACCGATTTGCCAAAGGGTCATCGAGCAATCGGTTTAAAGTGGATCTTCAAGGTAAAGAAGGATTCCAAGGGAGAAGTCGTAAAACACAAAGCACGACTTGTGGCGAAAGGGTATGTTCAAAAACAAGGCATCGACTACGAAGAAGTCTTTGCCCCAGTAGCTCATATGGAGACTATACGACTACTTCTTGCGTTGGCAGCAAACGGTGGATGGGAGATTCACCACATGGATGTGAAAACGGCGTTCTTGAACGGAGACATTAAGGAGGAGGTTTATGTCTCTCAACCGCCGGGTTTTCAATCCAAGGAGCAAGCCGAGAAAGTCTTGAAGCTGAACAAAGCTCTCTACGGACTTAAGCAAGCACCACGAGCATGGAATTTGAAGCTTGACAAAAGTCTAACGACACTCGGGTTCAGAAGAAGCAACTCTGAACATGCTGTGTACACGAGGGGAGATGCGAAGAACAGACTGATCGTGGGCGTTTACGTGGACGACTTGATCATTACTGGATCGAGTTCAAAGGAGATTATGAGGTTTAAAGAAGAGATGAAGAGGCTGTTCAAAATGACCGATTTGGGACTTCTGTGCTACTACCTCGGCATTGAAGTAAATCAAACCGACAACGGCATAACACTTTGTCAGTCAGGATATGCTCGAAAGATTCTGGAGAAGTCGGGTATGGAAGAGTGCAATCCATGTCAAACCCCAATGGAGAATCATCTGAAGTTGAGCAAGACAGGCCCATGATCACCAGTTGATGCCACGACTTATAGGAGCATTGTCGGAAGTCTACGGTATCTGGTGCACACCCGACCAGACATCTTGTTTGCGGTCGGATACGTAAGTCGTTTCATGGAGAAACCGACTCAGGAGCATATGAATGCCGTGAAACACATCCTGAGATACATCAAAGGTACTTTGAATCTCGGGATTCAGTACAAGAGAGGAGGTGGAAAGTCGTTGCAGCTGACGGGCTACAGTGATAGCGACATGGCGGGAGATGTCGACGATCGAAAGAGCACGACAGGCATAATGTTTGTGCTTGGGGAGAGTCCGATCAGCTGGCAATCTCAGAAGCAAAAGGTGGTTGCATTATCTTCGTGTGAAGCCGAATACATCGCAGCAAGCGCAGCATCTTGCCAGGGAGTCTGGCTCGCTCGACTGTTGAGTGAATTGTCAGATGAAGAAATTCAGAAGGTAACGCTCAGGGTTGATAACAAATCGGCTATTTCACTAAGCAAGAATCCGGTTCTACATGATAGAAGCAAACACATAGACACAAGATATCATTATATCAGAGATTGTGTCGAAGAAGGGAAGATTGCAATCAAATATATCAGAACCGAAGAACAGAAAGCAGACATATTGACAAAGTCGCTGGGGCGGATAAAGTTTTCAGAGATGAAGAAGAAGATTGGCATGATCGAAGTCGAAAAACAAGATTAGGGAGAGAATGTTGTAAATAATCTTGTTTTAGAGTCATGTGCAAAATTTGGGTGTAATCGAAGTCGAATTGCAGCCGAAAATTCAAAGTCGTAGGTGGAAACCTAGTCGAAGTCGTATTAGAATCAGAGTCGGAGTAGGTGTTGAGAACCCGTGTTGAAGTAGGACAGCCGGGTATAAAAAGAGGCTTAGAGCCATGTATTCGATGTACCAAGCAATTGAGAAAAGACCAAAAAGAGGGAGAAACACAGAGTATTGTTTTGTCGTGTGTTTGCGCAAGACGTGGTCGGAAGGACTCACGATCACCGCAAGCGTGATCGGGAGGAGTTACGACCACGGCAAAGTTCCAGCAGGCGTAGTCGGGAGGCGCTACGACCACGGCAAAGGAACAGTGTTTTTACGACTACGGCTAAGGAGCGAACAACGTGGTCGTAAGGGGATCGACTACGCAGGGAAGGCTACGACCACGGTGAATGTGGTCGTAAGGAGTCGAAGGTGGTCGTAACGAGCTACGACTACACCAGGAAGGCCAGAACGTGGTCGGAAGCGACTCCGACCACGTTGAAGGAAGTGAACGTGGTCGTACGGGTGTTCGACCACGGTGAACAGTGATCGCCAGCATCACCGCGTGATCGTAGAAGGCTTCGATCACGGTATCTTGAGCGGCTGAAGGAAGGCAGCGGCAGCGATATCGCGGAGCGGTCGTAAACTGCTACAGTAAGTTTACGACCACATTGAAAAGGAGATCGGAGGAGATTGAAGCGTTCGGAATTGGTCGTAAGTACTCTGAACCGATCGTATTTGATTCTCACCGGTCGTAAACGACTCTAACCGGTCGTAAAAGGTCCTGGGAGGTCGTAAGACCTTACAACACTGTGCGCTGGGCAGGATCTGGTGCCCGGGCAGCAGCTCTTCTCGAGCGTGTCCGACACCAACAAGGCCACTGGGAAGTACAGGCTTGACAACCAGGATGATGCCAACCTCGTGCTGTACCCTGTCGGGACAACCAACGTGGAGAACTCGGCGTACTGGGCCAGCAATACCGTTAGTGTAGGCCGCCTCCTCACCTTGCGCTTGGACGCCAATGGCGTGCTCTACCTGGTGGACAAAAACGGCAGCTACACCAAGAACCTGACACAGCCCAAGGCTGCAGCGCAAGTAGGCTCGCATGACTATTACCGAGCCACGCTTGATCCGGATGGCATCTTGCGTGTGTTTGGCCACGCCCTTTCGGCCAACGGCGGGTGGAAGACCGACGTCGAATGGGTGGCGCCGAGCGACCGGTGCTCCGTCAAAGGCGTGTGCGGGTCCAACAACTACTGCGTCCTCGATCGAGACGCGCGGCCTACCTGCGCTTGCCCTCCAGGCTTCTCGTTCGTCAACACAAGCAATCTTGGCCTCGGGTGCGAGGCGAATGCGGGCGTCGGTGACTGCTCGGCCGGTGGAGTAGATGCAGCCAGCGACGCCGTGATGGCAGGTTTAGCAAACATGTCGTGGCCCGACACGCCGTACATGCTGCTTCCCCACGGAATGAGCGCCGCCGACTGTGGGGCCGCGTGCCTGTCCGACTGCTTCTGCACCGCCGTGCTGTACGACAGCAGCGATGGCGGCACATGCACGAAGCAGCAACTCCCGCTGATGTACGGCCACGCGGGCGGTCCGTACACGCTGTTTGTGAAGACCAGGGCAACGGCTGCAACTCTTGCGCGCCGCAGAAAGGACGGCCGCGGCGTGGGACGAGCCGCTACGATCGCCTTGGTCTGCATGGCCCTCTTGACGTGCTTCTCTCTGTCCGCTTTCCTGGTGTTTGCACGACTGCTTTGGGTAAACCTCAAAGCCGTGCACCATGACGTCATGTCACTGTCACTGGCCAATGCCAACGCAGCCGATGCCCTCGACGAGGAGGCGCCCCTGAGGTCGTACACTTACCGGGAGCTCGAGGAAGCGACGCACGGCTTCCGAGACCCGATCGGCCGAGGCGCCTTCGGCACGGTGTTCAAAGGGTCACTGAACGGCGGCGAGAAGATCATCGCCGTGAAGCGGCTCGAGAAGCTCGTGGAGGATGGCGAGCGGGAGTTCCAGAGGGAGGTGCGCGCCATCGGGCGGGCAAGCCACCGCAACCTTGTCCGGCTGCTGGGCTTCTGCCACGAGGGTGCAAACCGCCTCCTCGTCTACGAGTTCATGAGCAACGGCTCCCTCGCCGACCTCCTCTTCAGGGGTACCTCCCGCCCGGCGTGGCCCGACCGCGTCCGCATCGCGCTGGACGTGGCTCGCGGGCTGCACTACCTCCACGACGAGCTCGACAGCCGCGTGATCCACTGCGACGTCAAGCCGCAGAACATCCTGATGGACGCGGCTGGCAAGGCCAAGATCGCCGACTTCGGGCTCGCCAAGCTGCTCCTGCCCGATCAGACGCGCACCTTCACCGGTGTGCGCGGGACACGCGGGTACCTGGCCCCCGAGTGGTACCGTGGCACCGGGCCGGTCACCGTGAAGGCCGACGTGTACAGCTATGGCGTGGTGCTCCTGGAGACCGTGACGTGCAAGAGGAACATGGAGATGGAGGAGGCCGGCGAAGACTGCACGCTGATGGAGTGGGCGTACGGCTGCTTGGTCAGAGGAGAGTTGAGGAGATCAACCATGACGGACACCAGTGATGAGGAGGAGGCCGTGGAGGAGGAGATGTTGGAGCGCGTCGTTAAGGTGGGGATCTGGTGCGTGCAGGAGGAGCCTCAATCTCGGCCGTCCATGAAGAATGTCATCTTGATGCTGGAAGGGAACATGGAGGTCTCCTTCCCTCCTCCTCCACCCTCTTCTTTATGATGTTGTAACATGATCCAAATTCATACCGTGTCTATATCGAACACTGTATCATTTCATGCTAAACATGGTGTTAGAAATAATCTTGACTTAGAGTTCAAGATGTAGTAGAGTCTGTCTCCGTGTGTAACTCAAGTTGAAGTTGTGTCCAACCTGAAGTCCGAATACGTATACTAGTAGGAGATTATTAGCCTATATATTGAGGAGGCTTGTAGCCAGTTTTATAAGAAAAGAAACAAAAAGGGGAGCAAATAAGAGAATAAAGAAATCCAGAAATTCCCCTGTGTTCTCTCAGTTTATTTGTGATATGTGTGTTTTCTTCTGGATTAAAGTTGTAACAAGTGGTATCAGAGCCTAGGCGAGAAGCGAGTCGCTGAAAAAAATCGTCTCGACGATTCCGTTTCGCGCTCGTCTCGAGCGGTGTTCCTGAGGCCTTTGCGCGCACGTCGTACAGCTGGAGTAGCAAAAGTCAGCGCCGAGAGAAGCAAAGCAACGCAGCAAGACAGAGGAGATGTGTCAGTGTTCTGTGTCATGTATGAGTTTAGTAAGTCGTAGTTGAGACCGACTGCCTTAATATTTTAGAATCTTTGCATCCGGAGGAACCTGTCCAGTTGAGTTGAGTTCCTACATGTAGCTTGCATGTAGAACGATTCATGTGGAGGCGTGGCTGGTAGTTTATAATGCATTAAGACTAAAACTAGAGTATGTCAAGTCAAGATTAAAGGGGAAATTGTTAGAAATAATCTTGACTTAGAGTTTAAGACGTAGTAGAGTCTGTCTCCGTATGTAACTCAAATTGAAGTTGTGTCCAACAACTTGAAGTCCGAATACGTATGCTAATAGGAGATTATTAACCTATATATTGAGGAGGCTTGTAGCCAGTTTTGTAAGAAAAAAAAGAAAAAGGGGGAGTAAATAAGAGAATAGAGAAATTTAGAAATTCTCCTGCATTCTCTTAGTTTATTTGCGATGTGTGCGTTTTCTCCTGGATTAAAGTTGTAACACATGGGATGACTGGTGCTAAGGTCAGACATGGTGTCAACCCAACCCAACCGACTCTTATTTAGTTTCCTTCTTTGTTCAAAACACTTATCCCTAGCCCTATATATGTACCCCTGTAGTTGCACATTTTAGATGATCTATCGTTTCGTACTTAATATTCTCATCGTATAGTGAATTCTGCTTTGTGCATCTATGGTTTTTCTGTAAGAGTTTTTCACGTAAAATTTATACCTCTCTGTCTCTCTATTTTTTTTAACAAGAGGTATCATGAGATTCGATCTAGAAAAATTCGTCGGCTCGATGAGTCGGCATCTTAGGAATTTTGAGGCAGCATGTGTTCCTTTTTTTGTTGCAAAAAAGCATATTTCCACTCATGCGTCCAATTGTGTGGTTGAACACACGGCATTTACAGCCGTTGGATTCATAGTTGGCCTCATCACGTGCTACTATAGGGAGCGATAAGACAAGAAAAAAAATAGCAGTCATGGGCCTTCTTTCCCTTCCTCTTCACTTTTTCTTTCCTCTCTCTACACAGCATGCTTCCTCATTCCTCTTCACTTTGCCTTTTCTCCTCTCTACATAGCATGCTTCTCCATTACTCTTTATTTTGCTTTTCCCCTCTCTACACAATCTATTTCTCCATTCTAATCTTTATATCTCCAATCATCTCTATCTCCCCAAGCGCTTTCTCTTTTCTCATTTCATCATATTTTTGCATCACAGTCACACCTGATTTGATTTAAAATTTCATACTGAGTTTGCTTTACAAATTATCTTTAGGTTACTTGCATGATTTGTGTCTAAATAATTCTAGTTTTGCTTTTAGATAATATCTTGAGTGGTGGCAGTAGCACGCAGGCAAGCAGTGGATTTAGTTTAATGTTGGTTTTGATTTGTACTGATATGCTTTCGAATTTGTAATACTTTGCTTACAAACCTATACTAGTTTGCTCTCATATTTACACTAATATTACTCTCAAATTTGTATCGATTTCTCTAATATTTATACTGATGTGTTTTTAAATTTGCAATACTTTGTTTACAAGTCTATATTAACCAGTTTGCTCTTGAATTTATATACAGTATATATATAGTAGAAATCATGGTAAATTTTAGACTTATTTTGTATGGCAACTCTGAAGTATGATATTTTGTTGTTGGATTGAGACACAATGTTTTTTCTATGACTAGTCAAGATGTGAGATATTTTATCATATCTTGATTTATATAACACTTTTTTGGGGATTGACAAGATGCCCGTGGTACTGTCCACTAATGACAAATATCATAAAGATTGTAAGGTCTTATCTTAGATTTATCTTCATATATTGAATAATATTTCACATGAGGTTTTTATGGGGACATTGAAGAATCGAGCACCGCCATTTATGTGTTAATGGTGAGTTTTGGCAATTGATGACCACCATTTATGGGCTCACATTTTCATTGAGTTTGTAAAATTGGTTAGGTCATATGATATTGGATGACTTGTGAAAGTGTCATGTGTTGAAGGTCATCAAATCAAGGTTTAGGAAGAAAGATGGCATCATGCATTGATGAGCATCAAGTCAAGATCCGGAAGAGAAGATGATCATAAGTTGACCATCAAGCCAACTGAAGACCATCGTGTGTTGATGGAAGGCAAGTGGAAAATGTATCATGTGTTGATGCACAACAAGACAAGAATCTAGACTTGGGGTGAAGACATTCGTCATTGATGAGGATATAATAATCCTCTAATTATTAGTTATAAGTCTTACTGTGATTACTTTTTAGTCATGCGTCTCTATGACCATATAGTCGTATGTTTTACTGCGACTACTCCTTGGTCCTAAGTCTTTCTACGACCACATAGTCGTAAGTCTTACTACGACTACTTCTTGGTTCCAAGTCTCTCTACGATTACATAGTCATAAGTCTTACTGCGACTACTCCTTAGTCGTAAGTCTTTCTACGATTACATAGTTGTAAGTCTTACTGTGACTACTCTTTAGTCGTAAGTCTTTCTATGACCACATAGTCATAAGTCTTACTATGACAACTCCTTAGTCATAAGTCTTTTTACGACCATGTACTCATAAGATGTCCTATGACTTGGTCGTAGACTTTCCTATGAATATCCTATCTAGTACCTCATAGAGTCGCCTAACAACACGGTTAGAATAAGCGTTTATCTCTAATAAACGCACATGATCTCTTTCTAACAACAACCATTGTATGGTGAACCGCCTCTACGTTTCTGTGACAATAACTTCCGTTGGGTGGTTATCTCCCGAACCGATGAGACGTCTTTTGGCGCAAGACAACTGCTGTCATTTGGTTAACTATCTAAAGGATTACATCAAAGAAGAGACAGGAGGAAGAGATCCAAGCAAGAGATAGTGCAAGGTATTTCTCATTACACACTTTGTAATTTTTCTTTCTAAGCAATAGCAACATAGGACATAGGGTTATTATTCTCTTAGGAGAAGGCCTAAACCTGTATAAAAATTCTTGTGTTTTCCTTTTGCATGACCAGAACTTAGTGATAAGAGTTTCCCTCGAATCCAAACAAATCATACGTAAGATCGGTATTAAAACACCGACAGTTGACGCTGTCCGTGGGGATCAACTTCTTCCAAGATCTTGTAATTTTCTGGCCCACAAGTTGTCTTTCTCTTGATGTCCTCATGGTAGGGGAGTTGAACAAGGAGAACTGGTTTGATTTGGCCGCATATGCAGACCTCGACATAGATGCTTGCTACAACTTTGAGCAGACAATGCAATCCTCCGATGGTGAGAGTCTCCTTGGAAATCTGTCACGGAACCTTGGAGACCCCACCACAGGAAAGGCTGACGAGGGATCCAAATCCCTCATAGCAGTACGCCCAACGGAGGACTCACTTTCCCCAAGTGGCAAAGGTCAACCTGACCATGATAAGGATTCGCAACGCGACAATGGGCCCACCCCCAAGTGTTCGAGTCCCGCGGTGACACCCCAAGTAGTTTCAGCGAGCCTTGGAGTTTGCCAGTTCAGGATCAGCTAGTGCACACAGTTCAACAAAGATAAATATCAAGCACAAATGACTTCATATGTCAAATAAAGGGGTACGGCCTTATGGCCAAGTCTTACATCAACGCCCATTGGCAAAGGATAAATAAAGAAAATAACTGCGGAAGCAAACTGGTAAATAGCGAAGCCCAAGCCTGCCCACAGGCAAACGATAGTAAGACGCGGCCTATTCGTCCAGATCTTCACCGTAGTCGACGACATCTTCCTCTGTGTAGGGGGGTGCAAGGTGAGTACAAACTTGTACTCCGCAAGTCACACGGAGAAATGCAACATAATGACAAATGCTTCAATGGAAGGCTTATAGGGTTAGTTTGCATAAACAACATTTAAAGAAATACAGTAAATAGATTAAAATTGCTGAATTTAATACAGTAAGTAAAACATTACTTGTAATTGAAAATAATGCCGTCAGTGCAGGCTTCGACCGTACACCAACCTATCCACGGGCATCCCACCCGGACCATCTTTTCCAAAAGATCTTGTACAACTCCATCCATCTATACGTTTCCAAACACTCGTGGATTCCATCCATCCACAAGTTTCCAATCTCTCATGGATTCCATCCATCCATAGGTTTTCGAAAAATATTTTTGAAAAACAAAGTCTAATCCATGAAAAACTTTTACTCAGCATGCCCATGACCGTGGGCACGGCTATCCAGGATAGATTATACACTTTGCAGAGGTTGTACAGCTTTACCCACAAGACACGATTATCCCATATTGCCACCGGTTTACACACTTCCTTAGGTGTGCGGCGAGGAGTCGTGACAAGGCCTTTACAATGCAAAGCCTTCAACCTGGCCAAGCCAACTCTAAGGTTTCACCCCAGTAAGGAATCCACCAGACCGGGACCCCCTCTTGAGCCTAGACGAGACTTCTCATGGCTTAACCACGCTCGCCCAAGTGAGACTTCACATGGCACCAACCACGCTCACTTTCAACCTACAACTTGACTCAGGTTGAGACTTCGCAAATTATTCAGCCAGGGCTGTCCCATACCAGCCATGTGGTAGTACGATTAGGGCTTTGCAACAGTAGCTCACAGACTGGTCCTTAATCTGACTTAGGCCCAACCACAGACCCCTGTGCACGACAATCAACCACTGCGGCTCCAACCAACAGGGCATGCCTGCACCCACCAATCTAACTAATTGCCTAAGTCTAAACCAAGTTTGATATTTCTTTTTCAAAATATTTCATAACACTCCTTGATTCACCAAAGTCAAGAGTACATATCAAAAGTATATCATTTTATGTGAAAGGTTCATCATTTTATGTGAAAGATATCCCAAAACAAATATTATGACTAAGCAGGGCTAGGCATTTGATTCAAAATTCCTCTAGCCAACACTAATGCACTAGCTAGAGTTTGATCTAGGGTGACAAGGTATCAAGGAATTCAATATCAATGGAGGAATTAACAAGTAGGCAATATCTAAATTTAAAACTGAATTGAAATACGTTGAATAAAAATATGCATGCAGAATAATTTAAAACAACATAGTTTTATTTTGAAAACTGGGATCAACATGATCAAGGAGTGTGACTTGCCTTGCTCTTCAACTTGGTTTGAATCTTCGTTGAAGAAGTTTCCCGAATCGTCGAAGTCTACATGTGAAAATAACCCACCAGATTCAAACAAATTCAAAACAAATTCAAATTGACATCAAATATTTGAATTGAGGCTAGAACTGGATAGAGGAGAATTTTGGATGAATTTAGAAATTTGAATGGGCTCAATCGGAGTTAGAACGAAGGAGAACGGACTCCGGGATGTTTGAAAAGAGGGAAAATGGAAAAAGAGGATTTTTGGAATTATTTTTCTAAAGGAAAATCTGAGTTATTGCGTCAGCAGGGATTTTAATTTCAGCCGAATTATTTTTCAACTGAAAAATCCAGATTACTGCGTCAGCTGGCGTCAGCCCTGGGGATGGTTTGACTGGCAGGTGGGCCTCGGTCCATGGACCGGGTCCACGGGCCATATGGGAAGCTGAGGTGGCACGGGTGGTGGGGCCGGGCTGGCGTGGCGCCGACGGGGCATAGGCGGACGGGGTGGCTGAGGCGTGGCGCCACGTCACCGGCCACGTGGGCACGGGGACGCCGACGTGGGAGGCCGGCCGGAGGGCGCACGGGGGAGCGGGCCTCACCGGCGCTCCGGCGGGTGGCGGCCGGTGGCGAGGGCGGCTACGGGGAGAGGAGAAGATGGGGAGCACGGTGGAGGGTCGCGGCTTACCGGAGGCGGCCAGGAAGAGGCCGGCGGCGAGGAAGGCGGCGGCAGCGCTCGGGCGCTAGGCGGCGACGGCGATGGGGCGGTCGGGGAAGAGGGAGGAGTGGCGGTGGAGGATGAGCGAAGAGAGGGGAGGCCGGGGTGGCATTTATAGGGCGGAGGGGCAAGGGGGCGCCGGGAGATTTCTCGCCGGAGGCGCGGGATCGTGGCGGCGGTTGCGGGTGAACTGGGGGCGTGCGGAGTGGGAGACGTGGGGGCGTGGGCGCGCGGAGGGCGGAGGCGGTTAGGCGCACGGCGTGCGGCACATGAGGGAGGGCGGCGCGCGCGGGACGGTTGCACAACGGGCGGCGGCGGCGGGAGGAAGAAGGAGCCGCGTGGGGGAAGAAACGCCCGACAGGCGGGCCCCGCGTGCAGAGAGAGAGAGGGCGGGGGAAGCGGGTGCTGGCCGGATGGCGATCGGGCGGCTGGCGCGGGCGCAAGGCGGATGAAGATCCGACGGCCAAAAGGGGAGGGCGGGCGGACAGTGGGATGGCCGGGTGGCGGGCCATCTGGGCCGTACACGCGGCGAGAGCGGGAGGGGGTTAGGCGGGATGCGCGGCGGATCCGAGCCGTCCAGGTGGCGGCCGAAGGGGAGGGGAGGGGATTTTAGTTTTTAAATTTGATTTTCTTTTTCAGAAAACCCGAATAAATTCTATAACACTCAGAAAAAATTAAATTAACTCAAAAAAAATCCAGCAAATTCATAGAACATCCTGGACACATTTTGGACTTAATAAAAAATATTTCCAATTAATGTTGGTATTTAATTTTCATACTTAAAAATACTTTTTTTTTCTAAAATAGATTTTAAAACTCCAGAAAACTCAGAAAACCAAATAAAATCCAAATAACTCCAAATAATTAATTTGACATAAGATTTTTATAGAAAGTCAAAATATAATTTTATGTAATAATAATTTTAGATTTTACACAAAATACTTTTTAAATCTTGTTTTTCAAAAACAGAAATTCAGGGCAACCCAAATTTAAAATTTAGGCACAAAAATACTTATTTTAATTAATCTTTGTTATTTAATTTTTTATTTTTATTTTCATAAAAACCTGGGTTGTTACACCAGCATCAGGGATCAAGGATCCTAAGACCGCTCGAAGAAGGCAGCTGGCTACCCAGAGGTCTTTGCCTAGGCATGTCCAGTACTAGTTCGAAGAGGCTTGAGAGCTTCAACGGATTAATAACTTGCTCAAGAACCCGACTCAAGAGCTTGCTCGGGCACAGGCTATGACCACTTCACTAAAGGGATTGCGATAGACTCCACGATCTGATGGCCAGACTCGAGCACCCTCACCAACGTAACTAAGGAATTGGCAAGGTATGACCGCATCTAGTCGATCATGAAACTCATCTTGTTGAAACAGCAGCAATTCATCATTTCGGGAGAAATCTGCATTTTAAGTAAGTCTGGGCAAATATTTCTTCAGTTCAGTGCTCTGTTTTCGGGCCTCCCGGTCAGACCGCTAAACCCTAGCGGTCTGACCGCTCATTAGCCGCTGGTCTGAGCCGAGCGGTCAGACCAGACATTTGATGGCGGTCGGACCGGCCATCCCTGAGCGGTCAGACCGGCCTTGTTGCTGCGGTCTGACCGCCCAGCCTACTGCGGTTAGACCACCCCTGCAGTTTGTCCTCTAGGTTGATTTTCTTCCTTTGACCTTTTTATTTGCCTCGTCGTCTTCTCTGTGTGTCAGTGTTTCCAGTGAGCTTGAGCCTTCACTCTTGATAGCTTTTTAGCTATCGGAGAGGATTTGTTGTGTGAATACTTTGAGGGGCGTAATTTTTAAAGAGGCACCATTCACCCCTCCTCTGTTGCCATATCCGATCCAACAAATTGGGGGGAAGAGGAAGAGTTGGTCGACGACGGAACTTCAAGTAGGTTGGAATGGATGGGGAAAGTAGAAAACTACAAATTACCCCTAGTATGTTTTTATAAGCTTATGCGTTGGTTAGCCATCTCGGGAACCGAATGGTTGTCTTGAGAGCCAATTTGACGGACAGATAGGTGGAAATTGATTGCAATTCCTCTGTCTAATGTCTGCCTATCTTCTCAATTCAAGTAAAACTACCCTATTTACCATGCCTATTCCTAGTCGATAATGGTCGAAACAGCCTTGCTTTCGACCATTTTTCATTTATGACTTCTCTTTCTCAATATGTTACTTTCACTTGAAATTAGGGGGTTAGATGATGAGGATATAATAATTCTCTAATTATTATTCATAAGTCTTACCTCGACTACTCCTTGGTCGTATGTCCCTCTACGTCCACATAGTCATATGTCGTACTGTGACTACTCCTTGGTCATAAGTCTCTCTACGATCACATAGTCGTAAGTCTTACTGTGACTACTCCTTGGTCGCAAGTCTCTCTACGACCACATAGTGGTAAGTCTTACTGCGACTACTCCTTGGTCACATAGTCGTAAGTCTTACTGCGACTACTTCTTGGTCGCAAGTCTCTCTACGACCACATAGTCATAAGTCTAACTACGACTACTCATTGTTCGCAAGTCTCTCTGTGACCACATAGTCGTAAGTCTTACCATGGCTGCTCCTTGGTCGTAAGTCTCTAAGATGTCCTACGACCTGATCGTATACTTTCCTATGAATAGCCTATCTAGTGCCTCATAGAGTTGCCTGACAAGATGGTTAGAATATGTGCTTATCTCTAATAGCCGCACACGATCTCCTTGTGATAACAATCGTTGTATGGCGAACCGCCTCCTCATCTCTATGACAATAACTTCCGTTGGATAGTTATCTCCCGAACCGATGAGACATCTTTTGGCGCAAGGCAACTGCCGTCATTTGGTCAACTATATAAAGGATTACATCGGACAAGAGAGAGGAGGAAGAGATCCAAGCAAGAGATAGTGCAAGGCATTTCTCATTACACACTTTGAAAATTTCCTCTCTGAGCAATAGCAACAAAGACGTAAGGTTATTATTCTCCCAAGAGAAGGCTCGAACCTGTTTGAAAATTCCTGTGTTTTCCTTCTGCATGACCAGATCTTAGTGATAAGAGTTTCCCCTATATTCGAACAAATCATACATGAGATCGGTATTAAAGCACCAACAGTCATCAAGGTTCAAGAGGATGCGTAAGGCAAAGACATAATTAGTATGGGCTAAGGATGCATTTCTAGTCTTTTACTGGTCTTAGTGTTTGGTTGGAAGACCAGATTGCTAGTATATGCTATCGTATATTAAGAGGAGTTTTGACTATTAGCTTGAGTGTGTTATGTGTTGATAGTTCATTTGGTTTGCTCTAACTCTTTGTGGCATGATACTATTATTTGCTAATATATTTTGCAAATAGTTGTAGCTCATATATCTATCATTGTAGCATCTAACTATATTGTACAAATGTATTTTTGCAAATGGTTGAACTCCATGCACCTACTCCTTGTGGCATGATGGTTGTATTTGCAAATGTGTTTTATAAATAGTTAAAGTTCATGCATGATCCCTGCAGCATGTGATTTAATTTTGTAAATATGTTTTGCATATAGTTTGAGTTCATGTACCAAAACCTTATGTCATGATTCTAAAAGTGTGCGAATATATTTTACAATTTGTTGAGAATCATGCTTTGACCCTTGTATGCATGGTACTCCAATTTGCGAATGTGTTTTGCAACTCTGTTTGAGCGGTCAAACCGGCTGGAGCGGTATGACTGGCTTACATCGAGCAGTCAAAATGGCTGGCGGTCTAACCGGGCTTCCTAGCGGTCTAACCGGTCGGTGGTCTGATCGACGTTATGTGAGCGGTCGTACCGGCCCCTTGTAGTACTACCGGACATTAGTTGTCAGTAGTAGTTCTCTAGAGGGACACATTTTCTAGAAATCGACCGAGCGGTCTAACCAGGCTTGGTGGCGGTTAGACCGGGGTGAGTGGTCAATGTTGATGAGAGGCCATGTGGTTATAACCCCATGAGTGTGATGAGTAATTGACGAGTAGTTTGGAAAGATTGAGTTTGATTGGTTCGTTTCATGCCATGACAGCATTTGGCTCGGTCGGGTTGGTTAGACGGACTTATTGCATATTCTTTCTTCCGATTGGCCAATTGGGCAATTTCGTGCCTGAGTATGATTCATTGATGCTATTTATGCTTTCATGTGTCGAGCGGTGCTATGTGATGTGTTTCTTGTTTGTGATAGCTGCAGGACATCGAGGCGGAGTCGTGGCGAGGCACGGGGTGACCGGACTAGGCGCAGGTGGCGCTGAGGTCAGAATGGTCGGGATGTGCCGAAGACGGCAGAGACTCGAGGTGGTTGCGAGGCTTGGATGACAAGGAACACAAAAGCTTCCCGGAAGGTGCAGGAGGGGCGTTTCGGTAAAAACGCAAAGCTGCACAAGTGGGAGCGGTTCCGTTCGGGAGTTAGCGGGCATAACGGGTTGGAGACTCGTTAGCCAAAGGGTATAAATAGGAGAGGTGTGTGCAGGTGCATGTACCACTCAAGGGATGGTTTTAGGGTTTTGCTTTAGTCAAAATGGGCTTTAGAGAGTTGCTTTGGCTTTAGGCTTTAGTGGTTGATGAGTTGGTGAGAAGTGCAGAGGGTGTCTCCCTCGTAGTCTCCTCTCTGTGCGTGGTTCTTGAGTTGGGTTCTTGAGCTTGGGAGAGAGAGATGAGATGAGTTGAGCCACCATGTAATCATTCCTCTATATTCAATCATGTATGGGGACTCCTCTGTGATCTTTGTGTTTATGAAAATGAATGCCTTCAAGAAATCATTTGAGCGCTTGCTTCTCTGTTTGGTTTTTCTCTTCGATGCTCTCTAGGCTTGATTTTTGAGTTTTTGTGTTTTGGCTCGATTCTTGCTGAGGAGTGGCAAAATGGGTTGCTCTGTGATGGAATTGCATTTCTAGACCCTTTGGTCATTTAGTTCCAAGAGCAATTCGATCGATTTGCAAGAATCTCATTTTTGCCTTCCTGTGTTCATGTTCTCTTTTCTAGGGTTTTGGTGAGAATCTTGATTCCCCTCATGAGATGGCATGAAACTTGGCATGTTGAGTTCTGAGGCTATTAAGTAGCTATCTTCAAAGTTTCATGGCCAAAGGATAAGAGATTAAATGAGAATTTGAGTTTTCATGCAGCTCTCAGTTCATTTTCAGTTTTAGACCAATTTCCTTAATTCTTGCTTTTGAGTTGGTCTCTTTTGGTTCCCCTTGCCCCTTTGGCTATTTAGGTCATTATCTTTTATTTCTGGGCTGAGAAATCTAGTGGAAAGACCTCAATTTTCTCTCTGTGCGAAGTCTTGTTTTTGCTCTGAAATTTCAGCCTTCTGTTGTTCTGAATTTTCGAAGAGTGGTCAGACCGGAGGAGGCAAAGCGGTCAGACCGGACCCGGCCGGTCAGACCGGCGGTGTACAGGCGGTCTGACCGGCCCATGTACACCGGTCTGACCGGCCTCCTGCAGTGAGCAGTGTTTCTTCGGTGTTGTTTTGTGCCTAGTTTTCTCCTCTGAGTTTTTGAGGTTTTCAGTGATCTTTTGATGTCTTCCTCATAACCTTGTAGGTATTGAAGAAGAATTCTCTTGTGGGGGTCTTGTGGTGTATTTGATGATCCTTTGTGTTTGTGGTCTGGTAGAATCTCCAGTGTGCTAAAGTTATTTTTCATCACAGCTCTTATAGCTTTTGGTGAGAAAAATCTTAAGTAGATACTATTGGGGGGCAAGTTTTTAAAGTCGACATTCACCCCCCTCTGTCGCCAATTTCGATCCAACAGTTGACCACCTAACAACTTTTAAAGTAGTTGCTGACCTCGAAGCTATGGAGGTAAAATATGATGATAAAGATTTGGGTTTTATTCTGCTATGTTCGCTACCTAGTTCATACTTGACTTTCAGAGATACTATTGTATATAACCAAGATACTCTTACTCTTAGTGAGGTTTATGAAGCACTGTATGCTAAGGAGAAGATAAAACTTATGTTTTCTAGTGAAAGTTCAAGTATGCATATAGAAGGTTTGTCTGTCCACGGCAAGCAACAGGAGAAGGGTTCAAACAATGATTCTATTGGCATAAATTCGAGCAAATACAGAAGCAAATCTAATTCCAGGAGTAGTAACCTATGCAAGTATTGTAAGAAGAATAATTATGACATATCCAAGTGTTAGAAGTTGCAAAACAAGTAGAAGGAGAATAATAATTTTAAGAAGGATCAACAAGAGGATAAAGCTAGAGGCACCATTGTTATCAAAGAAGGTTATGACAGAGATATTCTCATTGTGTTTGCCGGTGATTCTAAAACTAGTTATGAGTGGATTCTTGATTTAGCATGTACTTTCCATATGAGCATGAACCATGAGTGGTTTGTTACCTATAAAGTTACACCAAGTGGATCCGTGTTGGCAAGTGATAATTCACCATGTAATATTACAGGTATTGGTTCTATCTAGTTCAAGATGTTTGATGGCACTGTTAGAACTTTATCAGATGATTATCATATTTTGAATTTGAAGAGAAATTTTATCTCATTGAACACTCTTATGCTAAAGGGTACGTGTATTTAGGTGGAGGTGGAGTTCTGAAGATCTCCAAAGATTCTCTTGTTGTGATGAAGGGTGATATAAAGTCTGCTAACCTATATCATCTGTGAGGTACTGATAGTACTAAACTTTGCAATATGTGTCTAGGGCATATGAGTGAAGTTGGCATGAGAGTAATGCGAAAGGGGACTCCTTGATGGTCAAAGCATCGATAAGTTGGAGTTTGGTGGATTATGTTCACTCTGATTTGTGGGGAGAGTCCCGTGTTCCATCCTTTGGTGGTGCAAGCTATATGTTGATCATCATTGATGATTATTCGAGAAGAGTCTGGGCATATTTCATCAAGCACAAATCAAATGTGCTCAAGACATTCAATAAGTAGAAGATTAGAGTTGAGAAATAAACCAGCAAGCATGTCAAGAAGCTGCATACCGACAATGGCTTAGAGTTCTGTTTTGGAGAATTTAAAGCTTTATACAAATTAGAGGACATCGTGAAACATTACACCATTCTTGGTACTCCTCAACAAAATGTTGTGGTTAAACGTGTGAACAAAACCATTATAGAGAATGTATGTTCCATGTTGTCTAATTCTGGCGAGTTATTTGGATGAAGTTACTTCCACTGCTTATTATTTGATTAATCAAACACCAACATTGCTATTGATAATAAGACTCCAATTGAGGTATGGTCTGGTTCTCTAGTAGATTATTCAACATAAGAATATTTAGTTGTCCTGCTTATGCTCATATTAACAATGTTAAATTGGAGCCTATAGATGCTAAGTGCATTTTCCTTGGTTATAAACCTAGTGTGAAAAGATATAAATTGTGAAATCCTAGAATTAGAAAAGTGGTTATTATGAAAAGTGTTTCCTTTAATGAATGTGCAATGTTGCATGATAAACCATCTATCGATATTCCCGTTGAGATGCAGCAGAAGTCAAGCGTGCAGGTGGAGCATGTTGTTGATTCAGGATTCTCAGTAGATGCTAGCAAGGAAAACATACAGGAAGTCCTTGTTGTTGCACCACCAATTCAACGTTCCATTGCAGCTGATAGAGAAAGAAGGAAGATCTAGCCTTCTAAGAGATTGATTGAAAAAGCAAAAATTGTGGCTTATTGTTTGAATGTGGCAGATATTGAGGGTACTGTAGAAATTTTAACTTATTCAGAGGCTATCTCTTCTAGTGATTCAGAAATATGGATGATTGCCATGCTTGATGAGATAAGATCTCTTGAGAAAATGGCACTTAGGAGTTGGTTAAGTTGTCAATTGAGAATAAACATATTCGCTGCAAATGGATCTTCAAGAAGAAGGAAGACATTTCATCAATCGAAGAGGTTAGATACAAAGCAAGACTCATTGCAAAAGGATAAAACCAAATTTCAGGTATTAATCTCATAGATGTCTTCTCCCAATTATGAAGTATAGTTTTATTCACACTTTACTTAGAATTGTGGCTATGCATGATTATGAGCTTGAGCAATTATACATAAAAACACCTTCTTACATGGAGAGTTAGAAGAATACAATTATATTGAGCAATCTGAATGTTTTGTCATTTTCGGAATGGAGAATTTTGTTTGCAAGTTGAAGAAATTTCTTTATGGTTTGAAGCAACTAACCAGATAGTGGTAAAAGAGATTTGACTCATTTATGATCTCCTGGGATTTTAAAAGATCAGACTTTGGTAGTTGTGTTTATTTGAAGACCATTAATGGTTCAATTATTTACTTGCTACTATATATTGATAATATGCTAAACGTGGTAAAAGACAAGGCTGTAATTTCAAAATTAAATTCACAATTGAGCAATGAATTTGACATTAAGGATATTGGTGAAGCAAGAAGATATTTGGTATAAAGATCATTAGGGATAGATGGTTAGAAAAATTATACCTAAATTAGAAAGGTTATATTGATAAAGTCCTTCGTTATTTCAACATGCATATGGCCAACTAGTGAGTACTCCATTACCCACACAATTCACACTTTTTCAGCGTCATGTTGACAATCAAATGGTGAAGTTGAGTATTTGTCTAGAGTTCTATATGCTTGTGCAGTTGGTTCACTTATGTATGCCATGTATGTTCTTGCCCCGATTTATGTCAATCATTGAGTGTTGTTAGTAGATGCATGTCAAATCCTGAAAAAAGCATTGGAAAGCAGTTCAGTGATCTTCAGATACTTGCGGGGCACTCTCGATGCTTGTTTACAGTTTGGGAAGACTAGAGATAGACTCGTTGGTTATGTGAATTTTGATTTTGTCTGAGATCTGAATAAAATAAGATCTCTTACTGGTTATGTATTCTCTGTCAGAGGATGTGTTGTTAGTTAGAAGGCAAGTCTATAAGTTATCATTGTCTTGTCTACTACAAAAGCTGAGTATATGGCTATTTTTGATTCTTGCGAAGAAGTCATTTGACTAAGAGATTTGTTTACTGACTTTGTAGAAATACGTCTTGCACTATAATATTCTATAACAGTCAGAGTGTTGTTTGCCTTACGAAGGATCAAATGTTACGTGAGAGAACTGAGCACATTAATGTCAATTATCATTACATTGAGGGTGTCATTGCTCAAGATGACATTAAAGTCAACAAGATAATGACATTAAAGTCAGTAAGATAAGTATTCATGATAATCCAACTGATATGTTGACAAAACCAATTTGTGTCACTAAGTTTGAGTTTTGCTTAGATTTAGTTGATATCACTCAATAATCCTATGGATGTTCGGTGCATAAGATGTTTATCCTGATTTGATTGGAGAAGTTTATTGGGTTTTTTCGGTTACGGGAGGGAATTTGGTTCAAGTGGAGATTGTTGTAATGTGATCTGAATACGTATCGTGTCCCTATTGGACACTGCATCTTCTCATGTCAGACGTGATATGACTAGTGTGCTAGGGCCAAGCGAGGTGTCAACCCCTTCTTCATTCAAAACGCTTATTCCTAGCATTATGTATGTACCCTGTAGTAGCACGTTTTAGACGGCCTGTCGTCTTGTACTTGTAATTTTTTCTCATATAATGAATTTTATCTTTGTGCGTTCATGATTTTTTCCGAAAGGATTTTTTATGTAAAATTTATGTCCCCTGTTCTTCTATTTTTCAACCATGATCATACCAAAATACGAAATACTCCGCCATTCCCTCCTACACTCTGGTTGCCAATAATGCCGCAAATTTTGAATACGCTAAAGCATGGATGGATTAATTTGTGAAGTAGCATCCATGCGTGTATAATTTTCAGGTCTTCAACTCTCAAGATTTTAGTTTTGCTCGATTGTTCCTCATCAAAGGAGGTTTTCCATTGTAAAACAAAGTTATAGTTGAGAGCGTAGCCATCAGAAAAGTCTAGACACGATATCTGTAGATGTCTAAATAGTTGCATTACAACTGATGTCCTCAACCATTTAGTCCCAAAAGAGTGCACCGTCGAGCCTAATTTGCCAGATGATCGAGGTAATTGAAATGGTGAGAGCCAATTGCGGTCTTGCCAGGGAGTCGGCCAGTCCACAAGAAGCCATCGGAGTTCGGAAGTGAGATACGCAATAGCAAGAGCAGGAAGACAATCACGAACGCCTACTGCTAGAGCCTACAGTGCCCTAGAAGGCCACGAGAATGGTCCTATTCTTCTGGGTGTTTTGCTTTTGTTTCTTAATTTTTGGTTTTTTTAAAAGTCAAAATAAATAGGACGATTTTTTTGAAACTAATTCTCTTAATGAATTCCCAAACTTAAAATCATGTGCGCTGTCTATGTCGATGTCTCCGCCATCTATGACTATCTCAAAAAGCATAAAAAAAAGTAATCAACTGCAGCAAAAAAATAATCAACCGTAGAAAAAAAAAACAGGATCAATGAAGATCCCACCCAACAACAGAACAGTAACGGGCCCAAAAAAAAAGAACAAGAATAAGCAACAATGGAAGGAACAGATCAAAAGTCCAAATAAAACTTTCAAGAGTTTTGAAGTAAGCGTAGCTCAATTGGCTTAGAGCGCGTGGACGCTTTCTGAGCCCGCTCGCGTTCGAGCTTTTTCGTGACGTGCATGATCACTAGAATAAGGGCATGTTCTTTAAGTTAAAAGTCGATGGCTTTTGATTTTTGCTATAGTACTTAACTTTTAAATGGAGTATTTTTTTAAGACGGGGTCTACAAGTTAAACGATCTACACGTTAAAAGTCCAACATCTGTACCAGCCAAAATCACAAGTGAGCAGGGTCGTTCCTGTAATTTAGGGGGCCTTAGGGCGTAATAAAAGTGGAGGCCCCATCGTTCTAATGTAAATATGCAATAATACCTTTTATTTCAATTGCAAAAGCTAAAGCTCAATACAATAACCATTAGACTTAGTATATCACAAAATGCAAAGTATTTATTGATGATATTAGACTTAGTACATCACAAAATACAAAGTCATATAAAGCAATTTCTTCTAACATTTCTAGATGCAAAATCATCGACAATAGTATCAACATGCCAAACTTTTCTTAGAAGTAGGTTAATCTGGCCAGTTGTGAACACTGCTCCTAAAAACAGACAAATTAAACAATTCTGCATAAAATACACTTCCGCTGAGGCCTCTTAGGTGGGTCTGTACACTAGAAAGACCTTATTGTGCATCAGAACATTACACAATGTCGATTCATACTTTTATGCTAAGATATGCAGGTTAGCAGGCCTAAACAACCATGAAAAAGAAAGTAAAGTGATTCATGTTTAAAAAAAACATCATACTAAATGATCAATCCACATCACAAAATCATCTTAACAAAAACTAGTTGGTCGTTGGCACAAACCAAAGGGGAAAACAGGAACATTTACGCCCCTATACTGTGAGACAGAAACCAAAACGAAGAGGTCTTTAATGCCTTGGCGTGAAATTGATACTTACGATACAAACATCAACAACACTATCAATTTATCGGTATCAAAGGAATGGAATTTCCTTAAGAGTTGAAATAAATATTAGCAATAGCTCAATTCAGGCAATCAGAACAACAGGGGAGAAGCCGGACGCCTCGACAACCAGAATCAGAACAACAGGGGAGAAGCCGGACGCCTCGACAACCAGAATAACAAAAGTTAACCTTGTGTGGTAAGAATTAAACCTTAGATCTAACAACAAACAACATAGCCACCAGACACGAAAAAGGTTTCACCTTTCTGGCGACCCCTCACATCACACCGCCGAGGGCTCCTCGACATCCCTGCCCCGCCCGCCGCCTCCATGGTGCCCCAGGTCAAGGCCACTAACACCCTCGGGCATGAGCGACGCGGGCGGTTCTCGATGACCTTGTCGATGAGCCCCCAGTCCAGCGCCTCCTTGGGTCCATGAAGAGGTCCCGTTCCATGCACTGTTCGATGCGGTCGATGGGCTGGCCCGTGTGCTTGGCGTAGATCTTGTTGAGGCGGTCACGCAGCTTGAGGATCTCCTTGCCTCCTTGGCCTGGATGGCGATGTCGGTGGCCTGGCCCTGCGCGCCGCCTGAGGGCTGGTGGATCATGACCCTCGCGTTGGGCAGCGCCCGCCTCTCGCCGCGCGCGCCGGCGGCGAGCAGGAGCGAGCCCATGGAGGCGGCCTGGCCGATGCGAGAAAATTGCAATTATAGGACAGCAAACAATGCGCTTCGCAATTATAGGACTCCAAACATCGACTTCGTTAAAATGACTTTTGAAACGTTGGCTTCTTGTTTTTCATGACATTTGGTGTATTAAATCTCTTTTCTCATTTAAATACATGTATTTATTACCCAAAGTGACCCTTTTGCCCTTCAGCCATTACGTATATTTGTTGTGCCCTTTTGCCCTTTTTCATGACTTCGTTAAATTATCAACGATACGTAATGGCTGAAGGGCAAAAGGGTCACTTTGGGTAACAAATACATGTATTTAGATGAGAAAATAGACTTAATACACCAAATGTCATGAAAAACAAGAAGCCAACGTTTCAAGGGTCATTTTAACGAAGTCGATGTTTGGAGTCCTATAATTGCGAAGCGCATTGTTTGCTGTCCTATAATTGCAATTTTCCCGGCCGATGCAGAGCGTGGTGACGGGGCAGCGGATTGGGGAATGGGGATTCTGGCGGTCTGGCCGCAATCGCTGAGAGCCTGAGATTGGCATTGATGCGTGTTGCGTCTCGTCTCTGGTCTCTCCTCTCAGCGCTGAGATTCTGGCCGTTAGATGGAGCGATGCATTTGAGCGTCTCTCAGTCTCTGGTTTCTCAGCGAGTCAGCGGCGGTTACAGCCTTACAGGCCCGGATGGATTGGCGATTAGGCCGTTTTCTTCAGCTGGCCAGCTGACCTAATCACAAATTCACAATCAAAGATGAATCCCAATACATGATGTATATATACATGGGCTTGAACTAGGGGCCCTAAAT
This sequence comes from Dendrocalamus latiflorus, assembly GCA_017311315.1. NCBI lineage: Eukaryota > Viridiplantae > Streptophyta > Magnoliopsida > Poales > Poaceae > Dendrocalamus > Dendrocalamus latiflorus. The sequence continues at coordinate 24,125,502 of CM029660.1, forward strand.
TTTCATGGGCCCTAGGCGATTGCCCTGCTGCCCAGGCCCAGGGCCGGCCCTGCAAGTGAGTATCTATCTCTTCGTAATATGTACCGTAAACAGTCAAAATTCAAAAATTTCATCCAAAGCCATAAGCTGCAACAAAAAAGAACAGGCCCTAATTCGGGTACGCATGTATGCGTGTGTTCAGTGAAATAGCATGGTACTCATGCTCCAGAGCCACAAGTTAATTTCCTAGCATATCTGAACGTGTGGTGTATTTGGTTGTGTGTACGTTTGTCTTTACCCTTAAAAGAAATCCAAACAAAACTATCGAATGAATGACTGCACTGGGCTGCATTTAGGCATACATACTGGGTGTTCTCCAGAGTCCACAGCGTCTGCTACAAAGTCCTTTTATTTTTAGTTCCCCAGAAGTATATGAAGTTTGCTGATTTGCTTATCTTTGATTTGTCTAAATAAGAAAAAAAAAGACAAAAATAGAAAAGGAAAAACTCTGGTTGCTTCCGCCCCTGTTCTAGGCAAGTCTCTCTCAGTGTCAATAAACATGCAACTCATGAAATTGCTATTGTATGATCCATGCTAACAATCAGAGGAGATAATCAGAGGAGATGAATGATTTTTGAAACTTTTTTCTCTAACGATATTCAAAACTTCACTTAAATGACTGTGAGAGTTATCAAGTTGACATTACACCAACTATGCTACACAAAGTAAAGCTACGAACCTAAGCCAACAAAATTAGCAACTTTAGCATAAGATCGGTCAGGCCACCATGGATGGGCCGGTCTCACTGCAGGGACAAAGGAAGTCTGCTGCTGGGCTTGGACTGGTCATAGATCAAGGGCCGGTCTGACCGGTCCTTTGTTTGCAGAACTGAAAACCTCTTAGGTCAAAACTCAAATATCAAGAAATAGCTTAATTGTCATTCAAACACTTCTAAATTTTGCATTAGACTTGTTCAAGGTATTAGAAACTTAAACAAATTATGAACCATAAGATTCTTGGCTAACGCAAAAACAATAAAAACAAATTAATTCCATGCCCGAAGAGTTGAGCTAGGAATACAGAAATAAAATAAAGAAAGAAAATCCGATAAAATTCAAATAAACAGGGATTTGGGGCTTATAGGAGGGCTATATGGAGAAATGGGCCTGATATTTGGGTTGGCGGGCTCGAAACGGATCTAGGGAGTATAAACTTGTATTTTTGGGTTCGGGCTAGGTTACTATTCATGGGCTCGGTCGGTTACTATTCCTCAGGTTCAGATCGGCTGGAACGGGTGCAACGGGCGCGAGTGAATGGACTCGGTCCAACCAAGTCAGCCTAGCTCGGGTCGGGTGCAACCGGTGCGGGCGAGCTGGTCTGGCTCAGCCGAGACAAGGCGGCTCGACCGGTTGGAACGGGCGCGGGGGCGAGTGGGTTTGACCCAGCCGAGTTCGGCCGGTCCGATCGGTTGAACAGTGCCATCTTCTACCTCCCGCATGCGCATGTGCATCCGAAGCAGAGGAGGATGGCGGCTGCTACCGGCGGCAGTGGGGTGAGGTGCGACGGCGGTGGAGGGTATGAGCGGGTGCGGGGTGATGTGGGGATTCTATTTTTGGCGGCAGAAGACCTAGCGGAGGCGGCTATCGCCGGCGGCGAGGTCCTCCCTTTTGCGGCTATTTTTGAGATTGCGGGCTCATGGTAGCTTCCTAGGGCAATTAGGCCGGTACTTAAGCATCTCTAGGGTTTGGGTAATGTCATGGGAGCGGCGGTTCGGGCTGGGGAGACCTATGCGAAGCTGGCCACGGTGGGGTTGGCGGCGGTGAGAAGGTGATTGGCGCCGGGTTAGGAGAAGGGTTGAGGAGCTAGGGCAATGTTTTGGGGGGGCTCTGGGGAGCTTGGGTGTACTACTGGAGAAAGGAATTGGAAAGTGGAGGAGGGGAGGACCGACATTGCGTTAAGGCTCCGAATTGGGGATTTCTTGCAATTACCGGCGTTGGGGATGGCAATGGGGGCTTTGAGGCGTCGGTTAGCTTCAGGGGATTGTGATGCTCAGCTTGGGAGGTCGGGATTGCTTAAATAGATGAGGTAAGTCGGTTGGCACCGGATATTTCCCATGGCGGCAATGGCGCGTGGCGGCCGGCAGCGTTGCCACGCCCTTGGGCTTGGTCGGGGGTGTCAGGGTGGTGGGGGTAAAGCTGCGAGGGAGCTCTGCCCAAGCAGTGGAGGTGGCGAGATCAGCTGGCGCGGGGGGGGGGGTGCGGTGGCGCGCACAGAGGAGATGGGCGGCGGCAAAAGTAGGACACAGCGACGGTGGTCGGGTTGGCATGGCCTGCCATTGCCCTGGGACGGGGTACGACGGCCGACTAACGAGCGGAGCTGGCGGGAAGGACGCAGGGGAGGGCAGTCACGAAGAGAGGGCGGCGGCGACAAAAGTTGGAGTGGCGGTGAACTTTTTCAGATATGAATAGTGTTGGCTTTTGTCTCCTCCATTTCGGTTGAGATGGCAAGGATTGGAGACAACTCAGAGTTGAGATGAGTGAGCCTCTCGCAATATCAGATCTTTTAACTCTTTGTCATCAGGTATACAGTATCGATCTCTAAACTTCAAGATTCCCTGATCATCTTTAACAAATTCAGTCGAGTTTGCTTCTTGACTTCTTTTTATGAGCTGTAGTATTTCTTCATCTTTTTCTTGTGCTGATTTGATTCGATCCGTTAAAGTCTGCTGAATTTCCAATGCTGCTATCTGACCTTGTTCAATAACACACAAGTTCAAATACTGAATTTCTTCTTGTAACGAACTAGAGCATTCCAAAATAGAAGCTATATTATGATACTTTTTTCGACTTAGTGCATTTGCGACTACATTTGCCTTCCCAGGATGATACTGGAGATCCAGATCATAATCTTTGATTAACTCCAACCATCTTCGTTGTCGAAGGTTTAAATCTGGCTGGGTAAATATATATTTCAGGCTCTTGTGGTCGGAAAAGACCTCACAACGATTTCCCAATAGGTAGTGTCTCCAAATCTTTAACGCATGTACTACGGCTGCCAATTCCAAGTCATGCGTTGGATGGTTTATCTTGTGTGGCTGTAGCTGTCTTGAAGCATACGCCACTACTTTCCCTTCTTGCATTAACACACAACCTAATCCTTGTTTTGAGGCATCGCAATAAATTTGAAAATCTTTCTCAGGGTTAGGAAGTATAAGCACTGGGGCTGAAGTTAATCTTGTTTTTAACTCCTGAAAACTCTCTTCACATTTATCCGTCCACTTATAGGGGCTATCCTTCTTAAGGAGCTGTGTGAGGGGTCTTGTTATCTTCGAGAATCCCTCAATAAAACGACGGTAATATCCGGCCAAGCCTAGGAAACTTCGAACTTCTGTTACTGTGGTTGGCTGTTTCCATTCTGTTACTGCTTTCACTTTTTCAGGATCAACTTTCACTCCTTTTGTAATAATATGTCCGAGAAAGGCCACTTCTTTCATCCAGAACTCACATTTAGAGAACTTAGCATATAACCAATGTTCTCTTAGCTTACTCAAGGCGATATGCAGATGTTGACGATGTTCTTCTTCTGTCTTGGAATATATTAATATGTCATCAATGAATACTATCACAAAATGATCTAACTGCTCCATATACACCATATTCATCAGGTTCATAAAATATGCAGGTGCATTTATCAAGCCAAATGGTACTACTGTGAACTCAAATAACCCGTATCTTGTAGTGAAGGCAGTCTTTTCACGATCTTGCTCTCGGATCTTAAGCTGGTGATATCCAGATCTTAGATCAATTTTTGAGAACACCTTGGCTCCTTTGAGCTGACCAAATAAGTCGTCTATTCTTGGCAGAGGATAAAAACAGATTAAATGCAAACAAGGACAAGCCAAGATACTAGAACGACAAGCAAGGATATTGGGACAACATCAAGTGCAACTACGTTCAAATTTACAATCTTTCTGAAGACTCGACCACCTGAATTTTCATAGCAACAGAGCCACTAAGTGTCGATAATTGGTTACAAGATATCGAGAAGACTAGAGACCATCCAATGTACGGATAAGGAAAAGTTCTTTTACTACCTACCAACTATCAAAACCAGCCGTTAACTGGTGGAACACTATTCAATGGATATATCCAAATAAGAATGATATTATATGAAAAGAGTTTATGAGGAGATTTCGCAAGGCCTATATTTCTCCTAAAGGTTCTCCCAAAAACAAGTATCAAGATCTTCTTAAATATCCGACAAGAAGACAAGTCTATTATGGAATATCTGCAGTGGTTTCATGCTCAAGAAGATGTTAATACCGAAGCAAAAAGGATGAGATACTTCATAGGAGACTTGCAACCAAAGATGAAGCATCATGTTATGACCATCAAATTTCCGGACTCCCAAACTCTAGTCAATCGAGCTCACTAGATGGAAGAAGAGATATTAGGATATGTGAGAATTAACAAGCAAAATGATCCTTTGATCTTAGCATATACAACTTGTTTTCACTGTGACCAAAATGAACATCATCATGGTCAATGTCCATTGAAATCCTGGGCTCAGATACAAGCCAAAAGACAGACATCAACGTCATATCATCTATCAATAGAGGAAGAGAGATATCACCCCAAGAAAGCTCAAATGGGAAAAGAGACAAATGCACCCTAAAGGAATGACTAAGAGAAAGAGACAAAGGAGGTAGTTAGAAAGTTAGGCAACACCGTTGGTTAAGAATGGAGTATGAAATGGGTGTTATCTCATACTTTTGTATAAGCAAGTAGTTCTATGAGTTATCAAATGTACCCGTGAACTATTTGTAGTAGTATAAATAAATAAAGAGGTTTGTGTCACAATTCACTGGGAACTTAATCTTCAACCTGGTGCAAGAGAAGTATGGCAATTGTGAATATTTAGAAGACCACATAAGGAATGGAAGAACTAACTCAGTTCGGACGGAAAATTAGGATAACATAGTGAAAGTATGGACACTAGGACAGATAAACCAGACTTGTTTTAAAGGGACACAAAAGGAAATTACTATACGAACTATTTACAGAGATTTCGGGAAATAGAACCAAGCAGTTTGTATGAAAATACCAGACGTCATAATTTGATATATACAAGGATGATATACAGGTATAGTAAAAGAGAGAAGAAGAAAGGAAAGTATGTATAAGCCTGAGCGAAATAAGAGTTCTCAGAAATTAAAAGATTGTAGTCTCAAACCATATAGAAGACTAGATGGATTACAGTTCCAATTTTAATAATCTTCAACGAAGGCTTTCAATTTTACGATCACACCACAGAACGATGACTAAGATACGAAGGATTGTAACTTTTACGTCGAGATGTCAGCACCTGAAAGGAAATATACTGTTCATGACTTGGAATTAGCAGTCGTAATACTAGTAACCATGATTTAGACCTTGATCAGTTGTAGTTGGATTCGCAACAATGAAGGAGGTTATAAACAGCCAAGGACCGATACAAATATGTAATATAGCCCAGAAAGAGAGATAGTGATGGCTACATTAAAGACAAAGGCATATCGTAGTATGGTTACTAAGCATTATCTTAACAAGAAGATTCAACATGACTCGCCAAAGAGTAAGCGAGAAGTTTAGGGATCTCACTGTCACTTCTGAATACCAAGGAGGTTGCAAAGATTAATTATAGAAGAAAGTTTCTTTTCATAAGTTTCTCATACACCCTGCTGGAATGAAGATGAACCAAGATCAGGAGAAAGGAATCTAGTAAAATAATACAAAGAAAGGGATATGAGACTGATTGATTATAGATCAATTGATTAAAAGTAGCACATTCCCTATCAGGTAAACAAACCAACAAAAGAGATGAAGTTAGCAGAACTCTGCCTGACATGATCATGGTATTACATGAATTTCCGCATGGGATCATCTCAGACCAAACAGCACAAGTCACAACTATACTTTAAAAAGATCTTCATGAAGCCACGGAGACTTGGATAGCCAGAGAGGACAAAGTACAATTACCAGTCAACAAATACTACATGAAGGTTACATTGAATGATGAGTAAGACCTGAGGAAAAGAATCAGAACTGTAACCAATTTCATTTTTATCCCATTCTTTAAACAGGGTGAATCTCAAGGTCGAGATTCTTTTTAAGGGGGGTAGGTTGAAACAAAACCGATTTTTCAACTAAAATCGAATTTGAGTTGGATTTGAATTCCTTTGCTTCTTAGCCCTAACCTGCACCAATCTCCAAGCAAAGCCGTCCCAAATCCTCTCCATCACGGCATGAACGGGGGAAAATAGCATGGCTATTGTTCACTGTTAGATATTTTCGCTGCCGCTGATTTTTCTTTGCCGCCGCCGACCTTCTCTGCTGGTTCTCGCGCCTTCGTGCACTCTCTCGTCTCAGCCAGCTGCACACCCTCTGCCAGCCACAGTACACGGCCCTTGAATACTTTGCACCCGTGTCATGCGCCCCTGGCAGCTACCGCCACCGTCCACGCTGGTTTTGCGCCTCCTCTGTTCGTGTAGCTTCCCCGTCAACCTGACACCACCCCGACACCATTGATCGCCGCAGTACACAGCCCAAGGACGCCAGTACCTCCCCTCGACCGCACCCTCCCCGAACAATCTCGACCATGGCCACGCGCAGTCACCGCCTTGGTCGGGTTCCTGCGCCGAACCGCCTTCGGGCGTCTATAAGAGCCGAGGACCTCTTCCATCTCCTCCATACCCCGCCGCGAAGCTCTACTCACGCCTAATTGAAACCTCTCCGTCCCCATCTTCGGCAATCACCAAAAATCCCTAAAGTAGGCCCAAACTCAATTCCAACTATGTAGCCAATTACCTTCCGATTACTTGCTCTTGTAGCTCCCTCATGAACTTTAGAACACAACCGAAGTGTCGCTCTACCATCCCAAGCCTTCCCCTTCACTGCCGGCGAAATCCACCACCCGGCCATGGCGCCCCACCTTGGCCGGCCTCGCACAGGCCTCTTCGGGCCGAACCACCAACCCCATGAGCTTGCCCTAGCCCAGAGCATGCTCAAACGCCAAAGATCCGGCCTTCTAAACCCTAGAAATCAGCTTTTGTCGTTAAAAACCGTGCCGAGCATTTGAGCTCGCCGCCGGCGATTGCCGCCTCCACCGGGCCCACAACCACCCAAAATGGAACCGTTGAAGCCGTAGCTACCCAACCATGGCCTCCTCGGGCGTCGCAGTTCATCACAGCCCGGCTGGCAGCCGCCACTTCCTTGCCCTGTTTTGGTGCACATGCGCTGAACGGAGGAGGAAAATGAACAGTGTTCATCCGACCGAGCCCACGCGACACGGTCGAGCCGAACGCTTCGCCCGCACCTGTTTCATCCGACCGAGCCACTCCGTCTCGGTTGAGTCAAACCCACTCGCTCGCACCGGATTCACCCAACCGAGCCAGGCCGTCGTGGTCGCGCCAAACCGCTTCGCCGAAAGCGACCCGAGCCCGATGAATAGTGCCGAACCCGATGAACAGTAACCCGGCCCAAAACCCAAAAATACATGTTTATACTCCCTAGAACCGTTTCGAGCCCGCCAACCCAAATCTCAGACCCATATTTCCATATAGCCCTCCTATAAGCCCAAAATCCCAATTTAATCAAGTTTTCTGGATTTTCTTCCTTCTTTTATTTTCTTTGTTCCTAGCTCAACCCTTCGAGCATGGGACTAATTTATTTTATTTTACGTTAGCTCCCGACGTTGAAGTACACCCAGAGCAGGAAGGAGAAGGTCAAGCTCGAGTTCAAGAAACCGAAGAACGCCAAAATCGTAGGCCCGCAAAGCAAATCACACATGTTTTGATCATGTTGAACCTACATTTTCGTTATTTATTTATTTCCGAGATGGATCCGAAGACCTTATCCTAGGGTGGAGGCTTGGTTGTGGATTGGTGGCAGTACAGGGTGTACTGAATATGGGTTTGTGCATGGATGATGCCTCAGATAAAAATATAAGAACTAGACCCTTATGCTGAGTAAAGAACATAGTACCCGCCCAACCACAAGCGTTGATTTTGTCAAACCTGTTTTAATAACTGCTCAAGTTCAATTGAACCTCTACAACTGGCGGGGGGAGACCGAGGGTGAGTTCGTATGGGAGGTGGTTAACCATACAACAATAGGACTGCTATAAGTCAGATGAGATCCGTGGGGTCATCCGAGTTTGTGGAGATCTAGGACCTACTGGGTGGAGGCTATATAAAGAATTGAGCAGTGAACAACCTTATTTTCTTGAACCCGGACGCGGGGTTAAGAAATCTTGTGGGTAAAGTAGGGCAACTCTGCAGAGTCATGATGAATGGTATTCGAATACGCTGTGCTTCCGGTAAATGAAGCTGTGTTTACTGGGTGAATCCAATAACGAGGCATAAGTAGATTTGAGAATGGTTTGGTAACATGGAAAGTTGGTAATCAAGTTTGAAACCCCTTTTATTAATGAAGTACCTTTTTCAGTCTTTAACTGGTTCCCAACTAAAATTGCATCCACATAAATAATGAACTTACTTCCCTTTCACTTGTCATGCCTTGCATGTAGTTATTGCTAAGCTCCGTGTGACTTGCTGAGTACGGTTGGTTGTACTCAAACTTGCTTTACTTTCCCCACACAGAAATCAGAAGAAGACATGATATTCCAAGTTTACGAGTTAGGGTTGCGACCGCACTCAAGCGTTCCTGTGAAGCTTTCTTGAGTTCTTCTGATTGTAAGTTATGTCTTGGGCTTGAATGCCTTAAAGTATTTAAAATTGACTGTTAAGTCCTTATTTTAATCAAATTAACTCTTTTAAATGTTCGTAAGCAGGCATGATACCTCTTCTGTCCGTAACTGAACTCCTGGGCTGTTACGGAAGGTAACGACATTCCCGTCCATAAAAACGGGGGTGTTACAGATATGGGATTATCCTTGCAAGTATACGTGAATTTTTGAGGAAATGTTTTGCAAAAGCAATCAGAAAGATCATTTAATCTCACTTCGTTTTCTTTCGTGCCTCTTTCTTGCTCTCACCCCATTTCAGTTCACTTCCCTTGCTAAGCCCAAAAATGTTACAGAATTGATTCTTAAGTTTCGGCTACAGTCAAATCGTGTCATTGAATAAATTGAAGAATTGATAGTGCAACAGATGGAAAACAGAGATCGGAGTAGACAATTCAACTTGACGGAAACCTTATCCATCATGACAGAAACTGTAACTATCATAGAGAAAACCCGGATTGAAGGCAGACAAAAACAAGTCAGAATACTAGAACAACAGGCAAGGATATTGGAACAACTCAATACAAAAGCATCACCAGAAGAATTAATATCAATGTCAAGTGCAACTGCATTCAAGTTTACAACTTTCCTTAAGACTCGACCACCTGAATTCTCATCAGCAACAAAGTCTCTAAGCGCCGAGAAGTGGTTACAAGATATCGAGAGGAGACTAGAAACCATCCAATGTACGGATAAGGAAAAAGTTCTTTTCGCCACATATCAACTATCGGAGCCAGTCATCAACTGGTGGAATGCTATTCAATGGACATATTAGAACAAAAATGATATTATATGGAAAGAGTTTGTGACTAGATTCTGCAAGACTTATATTTCTTCTAAAGTTGCCATGGAAAAGTATCGACATTTTCTTGATCTTCAACAAGAAGACAAATCTGTTATGGAATATTTGCAGCAAGTTCATCATTTATCACAGTATGCTCCAGTAGAAGAAATTAATACCAAAAAAAGATGGGATGCTTTCTAGGAGGCTTGCAACCAAATATAAGACGTTATATCGAAACCATGGAATTCTCAAACTTACAGACTTTAGTTGATCAAGCTCTCTGGATAGAAGCAGAAATGTCAGAATACGTGAATATTATCAAGCAAAGCGATCTTCTGACTATGACACTTAAGACTTGTTTTCACTGCAACCAAAAAGGACATATTCGTTCCTAATACCCATGGAAATCCCTGCCTAAGGAATAGGCCTGGATACAAGCTAAAGAGCAGGTATCAACATCATATCAACTACCAACAGAGGAAGAAGGACGCCATCCCAAGAAGGCTCGAGTGGAAAAGGAGACAAATGCACCCTAAAAAAAGTGACTAAGAAAAAGCGACAAAGGAGGCAGTCAGAAAGTTAGGTGACACCGTTGGTTAAGAATGGAGTATGAAATGAGTGTTATCTTATACTTTTGTATAAGCAAGTAGTTCTATGAGTTATCAAATGTACCCATGAACTATCTGTAGTAGTATAAATAAATAAAGAGGTTTGTGCCACAATTCACTGGGAACTTAATCTTCAACCTGGTGCAAGAGAAGTATGGCAATTGTGAATATTCAGAAGACCACATAAGGGATGGAAGAACTAACTCAGTTCGGACGGAAAATCAGGATAATACAGTGAAAGTATGGACACTAGGACAGATAAACCCGACTTGTTTTAAAGGGACACAAAAGGAAATTCAAAGAATATTACTATACGGACTATCTACAGAGATTTCGGGAAGTAGAACCAAGCAGTTTGTATGAAAATAGCAGACATTATAATTTGATATATACAAGGATAATATACAGGTGCAGTAAGAGAAAGGAGAAAGGAGAGTATGTATAAGCCTGAGTGAAATAAGAGGAGTTCTCAGAAATTAAAAGATTGTAGTCTTAAATCATATAGAAGACTAGATTGGTTACAGTTACAGTCCTAATAGTCCTCAATAAGGATTTTCAATAATACGATTACACCTCGGAATGACGACTAAGATATATACAGGATGAAAGGAAACAGACTACTCATAACTTAGTCAACTAGGATTAAATCTGCGAGGTTACAAGCAGATAAGAACTACGATGCAAATATTTAAGGTTACCAAGGAAGAGAGACAGTGACGGATGTATTAAAGACAAAGGTATGTTGTGGTGTGATTAATAAGTATTATTAGCTATGACAAGAAGATTCAATAGGATTCGCTAAAGAGTAAGTGAGAAGTTTAGGGATCTCACAGTTACTTCTGAATATCAAGAAGGTTGAAAGATTTAACTATAAAAAGAAAGTTTCTTTCCACAAGTTTCTTATACACTCTAATGGAATAAAGATAAACCAAAATCGGAGGAAAGAAATCTAGTAAGATGATAGGAGAAGGCATGTGCGAGAAAGTAAAGGATGAACATTAAAATCTACTTGGATTGTTACAGTTATAATCAGTCCTAGAATGAAGAGGATATTGGTAAAGATTTGCTTTACAGACTCTCTAAGACATGAGAAGGATATGAGACAAAGTAATTGTGAACCGATTGGTCAAAGATATACACTCCCTATCAGATAAACGAACCTATGGGAAGGATAGAGACAATAGAACTCTGCCTGGCCATGGTGGTACCATCATATGAATCTCCAAATGAGACTCTTAAACAAAGAAGTACAAGTCACATTCGTATCTTGAGAAAATCTTTATGAAATCTTGAGAACTTAGATGACCAGAAAGGTCAAAGTATCAGCATAAGTACCAGTCAGCAGTTGCTGCATGAAGAACACACATAATGACATATAAGACCTCAGGCAAGGAATCGGGACTGTAACAAAATTTCATTTTTATCCCATTCTTTAACCTGGGTGAATCTCGGGGTCAAGATTCTTTTTAAGGGGGGTAGGTTGAAACAAATCAAAATTTTGCAAAGAAATAAATTTTTGTTTTGAAGTTGAGTTCCTTGATCTTTAGCCTAAACCGCACAAATCCCAACTCAATCCAGCCCTCAACTCTGCCGGCATTACATCAAACGGAGGGGAGAACTTGCGCACTTTTCATATTCAAAGCAATTTCGCTGCCGTCCAGATATTTTTTGCCGCCGACTCCCTCTGCGTCTTCGCGCGCCTTCGCGAGCTCACCCGCTACCGCCAGCTCCATACCCTCTGCCAAAGCCGTACGCCTCCATTCGGTGCCCCTTTACTCGTGTCGGGCCCCCCTGCCACTGCCGCCACCGCCTACCCCTGTTTTGCGCCCCTCGCTCTCGCAGCTCCCGCGGCCGAACTGAGCCACTCCAACAGCTTTTGACCGTGGCCCTTGCCACGCAAGACACCTAGCCCCTTTTCCTAGCCAGCTGCACCGAGTTATCCCGATCCCTCCAAGGTGACCGCCGCCGCCCTAACCGCCTCCCGATGCCGAACCGCCTCCGGGCCTCTTTAAAAGCTTAGAGCTTCCCCAACCTCTTCCACGCATTCCACTGAAGCTCCCCACACACCCAATGGAACCCTCTTTTCCCCCATCGCTGCCAATTGCAAAAATCCCCAAACTGGAGCCCTAGCCCAATGTCGCCATCCCGAGTCGCCATTCTCCGATTACTTTCTCTAGCAGCCTCCCCCATAACCCTAGAATCATGACCGACCCACCGCCCTAGCTCCCCGAAGCACCTTCTTCTCCGGTGCCGAGAGCCACCGCACGGCCTACCCATCTCACCGTGGCCGGCCTCGCACATGCTTCCTTGGGCCGAACCGCCACTCCCATTAGCTTGACTTGGTCCCAAAGATGCTCAAAAACCCGAGCCTCGACCCCCTTAACCCTAGAAACCTACCGTTGCCCTCAAAAACCGCCTCGAGCTTTTGAGTTCACCGCCGGCGATTGCCGCCTCCACCGGGCCCACAACCACCCAAAATGGAACCGTTGAAGCCGTAGCTACCCAACCATGGCCTCCTCGGGCGTCGCAGTTCATCACAGCCCGGCCGGCAGCCGCCACTTCCTTGCCCTGTTTTGGTGCACGCGCGCTGAATGGAGGAGGAAGATGAACAGTGTTCATCCGACCGAGCCCACGCGACACGGTCGAGCCGAATCGCTTCGCCCGCACCTGTTTCATCCGACCGAGCCACTCGGTGTCGGTTGAGTCAAACCTGCTCGCCTGCACCGGATTCACCCGACCGAGCCAGGCCGACGTGGTCGCGCTAAACCGCTTCGCCGAAAGCGACCCGAGCCCGATGAATAGTGTCAACCCGATGAACAGTAACCCGGCCCAAAAACCCAAAATACATGTTTATACTCCCTAGAACCGTTTCGAGCCCGCCAACCCAAATCTCAGGCCCATTTTTCCATATAGCCCTCCTATAAGCCCAAAATCCTACTTTAATCAAGTTTTCCAGATTTTCTTCCTTCTTTTATTTTTTTTGTTCCTAGCTCAACCCTTCGAGCATGGAACTAATTTATTTTATTTTACGTTAGCTCCCGACGTTGAAGTACACCCAGAGCAGGAAGGAAAAGGTCAAGCTCGAGTTCAAGAAACCGAAGAACGCCAAAATCGTAGGCCCGCAAGGCAAGTCACACATGTTTTGATCATGTTGAACCTACATTTCCGCTATTTATTTATTTACTTGTATTTTCATTATGTATTTGCACACTGTGATTTTCTGTACAATAACTGATTAGAATGACATGATATTAGTTATGTCGTACCACCCGAAAAGCCCAGTTTAACTTGATGGCCACATTCACCTTGACAAGACATAATAATATTAAATACGATATTAATATAAACTCGAGTTATCACTTTGACAAGACATGCTATAGTTATCACTTTGGTATGTTTGCTTGAATATTCATTCTCATCTTGGATGGTCCTCAAAACTCGAGTTACATGGTCTCATTTTACATTGTTGTATGTCTCTTGACTTGTTACATGCATTTAACTAGTCTTTTACCTTATGACTTGTTGTCCGGGTTCGATAATATCATGCCATTTACTTGAGGACAAGTAAAAGTTTAAGCTTGGGGGTATGACATGCGTCATATTGCATATATTTACATGCCATTTTACCCTCTTATTTTTCGCATTTTGGGATCATTTATCATCATTTACATACTTTTCCTATATTTAATTGCTCGAAATGGACCATTTTACATTTTTATATATTTTTCTGCAGGCCAGCGCGATCGAGGCGCATAAATGACAAATTTGGCATTTTGGGATTGCTCCGTACAATTGTGCGCATCGTCACGGATGCGTAGGATCAAACCGCGATGAAATCGAACTTTCCAAGGGCCAAAACAGAAGAAAATACTAATGGGGAAGGACCTCCTTGTAAACCCTAGAATCTTTGAGGGCTAATCTGCAAAATTGCCAAAATTCCCCATCTCCTTCATCCAGCCGCCGCCGCTGCCTGTGGAAACCGAGCCCGGCACTTCTTCTCCCTTGGCCTCTCCGTGCTTTTCCTCCCCCATCTTCAGCTCCGGCGCCGGCGAGGGCTGGGCCAGACCTCGTCTGTGGCCACCACCGCCTTCTCCCTTCTGCCGCTCCCCACTGATCCTCCATTCGCAGATCCACCCGTGTGCCACCTCTCGCCGCTCCGCGCCTCCTTCTCCACCCGCAGCGCCGCCACACCTCCTCCTCCACATCCGGCCGCATCCTCCACCACGCCGCCGCACCCCATTACTCCGGCAACCCGCAGCTCCGCCGCATCTCACCGCCGTCCTCACCTGCCCACTCCATCGCGCCTCCTCTTCCTCGCCACCATTTCCCCACAACCGACCGTCTCCCCCTTTTCGGTACGCCTCCGCCGCTCCCCACCGCACCTCCGTCGCCACCACACGCCGCCTACCGTCTCTGCCGTGCATCTCGACGCCGGCGTCCCCTTCTTCTCCTCCATCTCTTCCACCTCCGGCCGCTCCTTCCTACCTCCTCCCGTCCCCTTCCCTTCCTTCTCCACCACCGCATCTCCACCTCCGCGCTTCCCTTCTAGCTCTCCCTCCACATCCGGCCGCATCCTCCTCTACGCCGCCGCTCTGCATCTGCGCCCCCATTACTCCACTTCTCCGCCTTCCTCCACCGCCGCGCCTTCTCACCTCGCTACTCCAAATCCTTCACCGGTCGCCGCCTGCATCCGACAACACCTCTGCTGCGACCATAGCACCGCCGACCCCCATTGCTTCTCTTCCTCCGCACTGCAGCGCCGACACCGATTGGCATCGCCTCCTCCAACCTCTGCGACCCCTTCACCGACGGCCTCATCAGCTTCCTCCGACCACCGTCTTCCGCCGCCGATCTTCCTCCCACCGACACCGAGGGCAACCATTTCATCGACGCTGGCATCCACTGCTCTGCTTCCTCTGCTCAATTCCTGGGTTTAGTCTAATTTCTTTCCCTTCCTTTCTTCAGTTCTTAATTACAGTTCATGTACTTACTGTTAATCTGAAATTGTGAGATGTTATTTGTGATGTATGCATGTGATCTGTGAATTTGTGATTATGCACTGTTAATCATTTCCAGTTTGCTCAATGTTCATGTTGCAGTAGTTTAATTCTAGAATTTGTGTTTATTTGTTATCTACTATGGTGTCGTGATCTTGAGTTAGTCATATTATTGTTATCTGTGATTATTGTTAGTTTCCGTGAGGTTTTTGTGCGCGAATTAGCTAGTCGGCGACTGTCTCCCTTCCTCGTTCTCTCTTGACTCTCTCTTTGCTTCTAATCCTCCCTTGTGCTTCTCGGCCTCCCTCTTTGCTTCTCTTAGCGGTCAGTCGTTAGTTAAGTCGTACGAGGGTTCGTAGTTTTGTGCTTGTGTTGTCTTGCCATCGTCGTTTAGTTAGCTGTGGACCGTCTTCCCTCTCTTTCTCTCTCGACTCCCTCCTTGCTTCTAGACTCCCTCTTTCTGTCTCGCGGTTGGTAGTTAGTTAGATTGTCGGTCGGTAGTCGTATTCGTTCGTGCAGTCGTCATTGTCATTCGTGTGTCGTTGTGTCGTAGTCGTGTTGTTCGTTCGGTCGTACGACGTCCATTCGTACGATCGTTCGTCCCGTTGTCCTTCGTTTATTTAGTTCGTTCGTCGTTTTATCCGTGCGAGTTAGAGTTTGTTTAGTAGTTTAGTTTTCTCCCCTAATTTGATTGACCTAGCTTTAGCTGAGCACCGGTAGCCTTAGTCTAGTCCCTGTGGAGAACACGACACTCGCCGCTATTTCAGTGGCAACCCGTGCACTTGCAGGTGTGCTATTTTTGCACGATCAAGCATCCTACCACCCGAAAAGCCCAGTTTAACTTGATGGCCACATTGACCTTGACAAGACATAATAATATTAAATACGATATTAATATAAACATGGTAGTTAGGAACTCATCAAATATTTCTACTGTTAAGGCTTTTGGTATTTGTTTAGAGTTTTGGAAAGGTTGGATCTAGGGTAAGCGAGGATCGCAGAGATGGATCCGAAGACCTTATCCTAGGGTGGAGGCTTGGTTGTGGATTGGTGGCAGTACAGGGTGCACTGAATATGGGTTTGTGCATGGATGATACCTCAGATAAAAATATAAAGACTAGACCCTTATGCTGAGTAAAGAACATAGTACCCGCCCAACCACAAGCGTTGACTTTGTCAAACCTGGCTTAGTAGCTGCTCAAGTCCAATTGAATCTCTACAACTGGTGGGGGGAGACCGAGGGTGAGTTCGTATGGGAGGTGGTTAACCATACAACAGTAGGACTGCTATAAGTCGGATGAGATCCGTGGGGTCATCCGAGCTTATGGAGATCTAGGACCTACTGGGTGGAGGCTATATAAAGAATTGAGCAGTGAACAACCTTGTTTTCTTGAACCCGGACGCGGGGTTAAGAAATCTTGTGGGTAAAGCAGGGCAGCTCTGCAGAGTCTTGATGAATGGTATTCAAATACGCCGTGCTTCCGGTAAATGAAGCTGTGTTTACTGGGTGAATCCAATAACGAGGCATAAGTAGATTTGAGAATGGTTTGGTAACATGGAAAGTTGGTAATCAAGTTTGAAACCCCTTTTATTAATGAAGTACCTTTTTCAGTCTTTAACTGGTTCCCAACTAAAATTGCATCCACATAAATAATGAACTTACTTCCCTTTCACTTGTCATGCCTTGCATGTAGTTATTGCTAAGCTCCGTGTGACTTGCTGAGTACGGTTGGTTGTACTCAAACTTGCTTTACTTTCCCCACACAGAAATCAGAAGAAGACAGGATATTCCAAGTTTACGAGTTAGGGTTGTGACCGCACTCAAGCGATCCTGTGGAGTTTTCTTTGGTTCTTCTGAATGTAAGTTATGTCTTGGGCTTGAATGCCTTAAAATATTTAAAATTGACTGTTAAGTCTTTATTTTAATTAAATTAACTCTTTTAAATGTTCGTAAGCAGGCATGATACTTCTTCTGTCCGTAACTGAACCGTACTTTTGCATCCTCCATAATCGAGATGCCCATCCAAGCAGAGCTCCTGGATCGGGGAAATCATGATGCTGCATCTGTTCAAATCGACAAATTTTGAAATTAGACAAGAATTGATATAATTATTTTTAGAAATCAAACTTAACTAATATAAGAATAGTATAGGCAAGAAAAAGGAATATACAAGAATATTACTAGAATTTTGGGTAAATTATTTTTAATACTAAAATAATTTTTTTATAAAAATCCCTAACACACTTAAGGTCATCCTACGGTCAAGCAAGCGGGGTCTGATACCACTCTGTGACACCCCCCATTTCTGGGAGCGTTATGAATCCCTCGCAACTGCCCAGGATTGTTCAGTTGCGAGTTATATCATTCGAGTGTATAACATTGTCAACGCAAGCTCAATTACAAAAGTCGACTTTATTACAATAAATGGGCTTGTTGTGGCTACAGGCCAAACAGAGAGAGAAATGGTAGTGGAGAGTGATGGAGATGAGTAAAGATGGCTTGCCCCCTCCCCATGGCCTGTATTCATATATATATACACATGAGGAGTGATTTTACAGTTATACCCTTACATCTGGTTATCCTCTCTGGGGGCAGTTATGTCATTACACATGGCCTATTCTGGGCCTTATAATCTCCTACCAGGCCTGCTGGGTTTAGGTGGGGGCCACCCCTACGACAGGAGCCTCTCATGGTAAAGGGCTTCACGGGGCCGAAGCCATGTTGCCAAGTCCTTTGGCCCCCTCCGTCCCCGTGGCCAGTGAACTTTTCCAAACTTGACCCGGGGCTGCGCTGCAGCCGAAGCAGACGCGCGCGCTCCGTCCCTCACCCTTCAAACAGGCGGCGGCGGAGATGGCCGTAGCCGAAGTAGATGCGCGCCGGGGGCGTTGTACTGGCACAGGTCAGCGTAGCGGGCCCCTGAGCCGCCGCATGAGCCTTAAGTGATAAGGGACGTGCTGCGACGCTCGGTCTTCCGGCCGTCCACGTGGTGAAGCGTGCTTGGCGCGGTGCGGGCGTTTGAGGCGTCGTGACCATTAATATGACGGCGGACTCCCGGCAGTTGGACTTCTGCCGATTGCCCTTCCGCCGGTTGGCTCCCCTGCTGATGGGGTATATATATGACGCTGGTGCGGCGTTGCTCCTGCGTATATTGTGATAGAAGCTGCTCCCCTAAAATGGGCCCCTGCCGTGCATCAACATTCCTAGGTGACGCTGAACGGCTTGGGGAATGTTGATGCACAGAAGGAGGTCCATTTTTCTTGGGAGCTTGGTCAGCGCCAGTTATCGACAGCCAGCCGCGCTTCCTGCCCCCGCACCGTGCTTCCGCAGGCGACAGCTAGGTCTGCCCTATTTTTCTTAACAGGCCTACCTACAGCCGGCGTTCCTGATGGAGCCCGCCGGCATTACCTTTTGTGTTGATGCACTGTAGGTGGCCTGTTAAGGAAAACGAGGCAGACTTTGCGGGACAAGACCCCCGCCTTTGCGGTGCCCCGCCGAAGTAGGCGCACGCGCTCTGTCCCCCACCCTTCAGACGGGTGGCGGCGGAGCTGGCGCCCAGCCGAAGTAGACGCGCGCGCGCTCCGACCCCGCCCTTCGAACGGGTGGCAGCGGAGCTGGCACTCAGCCGAAGTAGACGTGCGCGCTCCGTCCCCTACCCTTCGAACGGGTGGCAGCGGAGCTGGCGCCCAGCCAAAGTAGACGCGCGCGCGCTCCGTCCTCTACCCTTCGAACGGGTGGCAGCGGAGCTGGCGCCCAGCCGAAGTAGACGCGCGCGCTCCGTCCCCTACCCTTCGAACAGGTGGCAGCGGAGCTCGCGCCCAGCCGAAGTAGACGCGCGCGCTCCGTTTCCTACCCTTCGAACGGGTGGCAGCGGAGCTGGCGACCTTGCGTCGCGAACATCGCCACGCGTGCGGTGACTTGAGATCTCGCGATGCGGTCTTGCGCTGTAAAGGTGCCTATACCGTGCGACCCGCCTCGGCGCGCACAGGGCACGTGGCGGCTTATGACTGGTGCGCGGCGGGATGTGGACGGTTGCGTGCTCGCGGCCGCTCGCCTCTTCCCTAGGCAAGGGGACACGGGGCGGGCGACGAATGGCGCAGCGCCAATGCTGTTGTGATCCCCTGGCCCATTAGTCCGCCTTTAATAGCGGCTAGGGAGCGTCGTGCTGTGACGACCCTTGGCGCTCGTGGTCGTGGCCTTTCAGCTTTGGGTATGGGGAACAGCGCTGGACAGGCGTTTGTACGACTGCGGTCGTGTCCCGCACGCGGGCCGTCGCGACGCTTCGGTACTGGGGCGAGGTGGCTTAAAGTAGCCCCCGCGACCGCGCCCCCGCAGTTGTACGCCCCCTTCTTGCTTGCGCCGCCTTCCACACTCACGTAGTATTTTTTGCCGCTGGCCTCCTTCCCGGAGAAGCAATGGCGTCTGATGGCAAGCGTGGTCAGGCGGGTGGTGTCTGCGGCATTCGCCGGCGGTCTTCGCTGTTGGAGGTGAAATACACGCTCCAAGAGCGCGACCCGGCGTCGGCGGACAAGGAGTGGTTGGTGGGGGAGGAGGAAGGCACGTTCTCTGGCGAGCTAGGCCCCTCGCTCGTGACCGAGAAGACGATCCAAGGGCTTCTGCGCGCGGGGAAATTGTCCGAGCGCCAGGAGGTGCGATTGCCCGCCGCCGATGAGACGGAACCGCATCCCCGCGGCGGCTATCGTGGGCGACGTGCTGCGGACCTTCGGGCTGGAGCTGGCGCAACTGACTCCGAACGCCGTGGCCCGGCTTGCGGTGTACAGCTGGGCCTTGCGCTCGGGGGCGTGTTGGCCCAGCGCCTCGCTGTTTGCCTATCTTCACGAGGCACGGTGCCAGCCCAAGGACCGGAAGGACGGGACGCTGTCGAGCTTCGGTAGCGTCACCTTTATTCTTCGTCCGTCGTGCAAGAAGCTCTTCCTTGCGAACTCAACTCGCGGGAAGTGGGAGTCTTACTGGATGAAGCGGTGGTTCTACCACCGTGTGGAGAGCGGGAGCAGCCTTGAGTGCACAGGTCGACCGATATCGTTCAAGCCCTCACCCGGCCGGACGCTCGGTGACGAGGACAGGCGGAGGGCTCATCGGCTCGTAGGCGTGGCCGCCCACCTCAACATGCGCGACCTCGCCGAAGAGTACGTGATGTACGGCGTGGCCCCGCTTGCCCACGACTGGCGTCTTGCCGCCGAGAGGCGTCGAGACGACAATGTTTCGCCATCGATCTGCTTGCTGTCGGCACCCTCCAGTCTTCGTAAGCCTCGACCGCGTCTCTCCTTTGTTCACGCGAAATGCGCTATATGCTGATGCTATCTCCGTTGCTTCAGGGATTTGCTTGGAGGAGGCGGAGCAAGCCGCGCGCGTATTCCTAGGGCCGTACACCGGCAGGGAGCACGAGCAGCGCGCGTCTGCTATCGCCGAGGCGGGGTTGGGGCGAATAAACCGCGTGTGCGAGGCCCTGGGCCTTGTCGTGCCGGACCGTGTCGCTCCCGACGACGGTGCGGCGAAGAAGAAGAAGGCGCCGTCTCGGAAGAGGGGCCGCAGCGGGGCGCCTGCCGCGCTTGGCGCGGCAGCTGCTACTGCTGCTGCTAGTGCTCCCGAGGGCGCGGCGGACGCGGAGTCGGACTCGGCGAGGTATGCCGATTCAGGCTTGGGTGGCGCGGACGCCGAAGGCGAGGTATCTTCGGCGAGCGCCCCGGACGGCGGGTTTGCTGCGAGCAGCCGGAGGGGGGAAGTCTTGCCGCCCACCGAAGTTGCCGAGGCGGAACCCGTGCGGACCGGCAATGCTGAGGTGGAGCCTCCGGCCGTTGCCGCTGTGGTGCCGGAGGCGCCTTCCACGGGGGCGCACGGAGCCATGCTGCCTTTTCCGACAGCGGCAGAAACCGAGGTGCCCCCTGCGACAATTGCCAGCGCGGAACCTTCGCCCCCGGGCGCTGCAACCGCGGGGGCTTCCCCAGCCGCGACTGCGGGGGCAGTATCGCTGCCGGCTGCCCCGGCTAAACGGCCGTGTGTGCGGCTGGAGCTCCATCAGACACCGCGGGGATTCGTCGTGGCCACGGGCGTCAGAAGCTTGTGGGACTCCAGTGCAAATGCCGGAGACCCTGCAGCATACGCGCCTTCCGCCCCTCTGGTCACGCTGCCCGTCGCGCAGGGACAGCCGTCACCTGCCCCGAACGCGGAGGCTTCTGCCCGCGGCGGGACCATTCCTTCTGCGGGGGCTTACGCCACCGCCGCCCCGCCCGGGGATGAGGGGGCGAGTCCCCGAGACCCTCCTTCTGCTACCGAAGGTAGGGTGGCTTAGCTTACTCTGGTGTATTCTTTCATGCCTTGCGGTGCTCACCTGCAACCTTGTTTGCAGCGCTGCTCATTCCGGAGGGGGAGCACTTGGCGGACCACGGGACCTCCGCGCGCGTAAGCCCCGCGGACTTCGTGCCGACCCTGGAGACGCTGAGGGCGTGGCGCGGGATTGTGAGTGACGCAGCCACCAGCGTCGACCCGCAAGTGCTGCAGGCCTATGCTTCAGGGCGCCTCGAAGACGCCTTCGAGGTGTCTGGGGCGAGGGTAAGTACTCATGCGACAACGCCTGTGCTGGCTGATCTTGCTAAGTCTTTCCCGTCTGCAGACACTTGTGCTGGGGCAGGCCTTGCAAACGGCCTATGCTCGTGGCCAAAAGGCGCTCGAGGATAGGCTGCGGGCCGCCGAGGAGGAGCTACGCGAAGCTTCTGGAGCACGCTCTGCCCAGGACGCCCGCATCCGCCAGCTGGAAACGGAATGCGCCGAAGCGAGGGCACACGCCGAGGGACTTGTTGCATCGGCGCGGGAGTCGGCCGCGGAGGCTGCGCAACAGAAGTTTGCGGCGGAGCGCGACGGGCTCCTGGAACAGGTCGCCTCGCTAGAGAAGGAAAAAAGCGAGCTTGCCTTGACTCTAGCGAAGCGTAACCAGACGCTTGGCGACGCCTCGGTGGTTGCGTGGGACGCCCTGCAAATGCTGGAAGTCCACCTCCAAAGGCTTGTGGCTGGAGTGCCGGACAACGCCTTCGGCCCGGAGGAGTTGCTGCGGGCCCTTCGTTGGATCCATGACGCCGCCGACGTTGCGCGTGGGGCTGCGACGACCTTTGGCGACCACTGTGCCTATGTGGCGTCGTACCTGGTATGCGCCCTCCTTCGGCACCGTGGTTGCACGCACATCGTCGAGCTGGAGAACCCTCAGCTGGAGATGCCCGGCGGGGCCGGATTGATGTCCGGTGAAGTCCGTGCCGTTCGTGGCCCCGTCAAATGCTTCTACGAGCGCATCTGGGACTACACCGGGATAGCCGCCACGGAGGTCGAGCTTCGGAAGTCCCTTCGTGGTGGGGGGAGCCTCGGCCAATTTCTGGATGACGTCCCGCGGCGCGACGAGGGCGGCGCTGAGGTCCCGCGGCGCGACGAGGGTGTCGCGGAGGCCTCCGAAGATGCCGAAGGCTCACAGGTGCGGCGCCAACGTGGCTAGGTGTGGGCGTGCGTTGTAGCGTCTGCCCCTTAATTGAATGAATAAAGTGCATGTTTGCTTCACGATCTGATTACTTGCCTTCATCCCGGGCAGCTTCCTTGCTGGGGACGACTGCTCGCGTCTGGCCTTGCGACCCGACGGCGCCTTCGACGCTGGTGAAGGGCCGAGGAGTCGTTGAACTTTTGGGCAAGCCGGCCTTCTTCGAGCGAGGCCCCAGCTTTAGCGCGCGTTAAGGACGAGCCCGCGGGATAGCGGCTTAGAACGGCAAGGATGCTGCCGGACCTTTGTACTTGTGTGATTTTTTCGATATGCAAATTTTCTGTCATCTTAAGATATGCGCTGTGTGTTGATGCCGCTTCGGGTTCACCGGTACGCCACGTGCTGCGCAGGGACGGGCTCTCCACGCTCGACGCGCGCCGTTGGCGAAGTAGTCGCGCAAGGGTTCCTTAGAACGGCGCTTGCGGGGGCATTCCTTGGCGCCTCACCCTTTTACCGTCCATAGACGGGCGGGTGCGGAGGCGGACCTCGACGCTTCGCCTTTTTATAGTCCGTAGACTGGCGCGTGCGGAGGCGGACCTCGACGCTTCGCCTTTTTATAGTCCGTGGACTGGCGCGTGCGGAGGCGGACCTCGACGCTTCGCCTTTTTATAGTCCGTAGACTGGCGCGTGCGGAGGCGGACCTCCACGCTTCGCCTTTTTATAGTCCGTGGACTGGCGCGTGCGGAGGCGGACCTCGGCACTTCGCCTTTTTATAGTCCGTGGACTGGCGCGTGCGGAGGCAGACCTCGACACTTCGCCTTTTTATAGTCCGGAGACTCGCGCGTGCGGAGGCAGACCTCGACGCTACGTCTTATTTAGAGTCCATGGACTAGCGCATGCGAAGGCGGACCTCGACGCTACGACTTCCTTTATAGTCCGGAGACTCGCGCGTGCGGAGGCAGACCTCGACGCTACGTCTTATTTAGAGTCCGTGGACTAGCGCGTGCGGAGGCGGACCTCGACGCTACGACTTCCTTTATAGTCCGGAGACTCGCGCGTGCGGAGGCAGACCTCGACGCTACGTCTTATTTAGAGTCCGTGGACTAGCGCGTGCGGAGGCAGACCTCGACGCTACGACTTCCTTTATAGTCCGGAGACTCGCGCGTGTGGAGGCAGACCTCGACGCTACGTCTTATTTAGAGTCCGTGGACTGGTGCGTGCGGAGACGGACCTCGACGCTACGACTTCCTTTATAGTCCGGAGACTCGCGCGTGCGGAGGCAGACCTCGACGCTACGTCTTATTTAGAGTCCGTGGACTAGCGCGCGCGAGGGCATCCCCTCGTTGCGTCTTTTGTTTATACTCAGGCCCGTCACCTTTGGCTACGGCGAGTGCACACGCGAACGTGCGACTTCGATTTATACTCAGTCCCGTACCCCTGGCTACGGCGAGTGCACACTCGAACGTGCGGCTTTGTTTATACTCAGGCCCGTCACCTTTGGCTACGGCGAGTGCACACGCGAACGTGCGACTTCAATTTATACTCAGTCCCGTACCCCTGGCTACGGCGAGTGCACACGCGAACGTGCGTCTTTGTTTATACTCAGTCCCGTACCCCTGGCTACGGCGAGTGCACACGCGAACGTGCGTCTTGCTTTATACTCAGGCCTGTCACCTTTGGCTACGGCGAGTGCACACGCGAACGTGCGTCTTTGTTTATACTCAGGCCCGTCACCTTTGGCTACGGCGAGTGCACACGCGAACGTGCGACTTCGATTGATACTGCGGGAACGCGCGCGCTGGCCAAGCCTGCGCGCCTCCGCCGCGTACTTGCGCGTGATGAAGAAAGATTGTTGGCAAACGGTGATCTTCATTACATCCCCGTTTGCGCGGGTAAGCAATTACAGGGGGTGGATATACTAACCGTTTGTCCTTGGTGCAGCCGAAGCCTCTAGTCGCTAGACATCTGCAGGGCCCGCCAAGGCGCCTCTGAATGGCCCCGCGGACCCCCGCGCTGTGACGCCAGCTCTAAGAGCGCCGCTGGGCTTCGCGACGCGGGTACCTGGTACCTGGCTCGATGCGCCGGGCCATATCCTGGTCGCCTCGGACGGTGATGATGGTCCGGGGACACGGGATCTTCATGCATAGATAGCCGTGATGTGGTACCGCGCCGAAGGAGTTGAGGATTGGGCGCCCAAATATGGCATTGTAGGGGTACGGAAGGTCGACCACGTCGAAGGTGGCATCTTCGGCCCGCACATTGTTATCTTGGCCGAAGGAGACTTGAAGACCTATTTGGCCCAGCGCCCGCAGGGGCTGTCCCCCGAAGCCCTACAGTGGGATTCCTGAGGGCCCTAGGTGGCTTCGAGGGATCCCCATCTGGTCGAAGGCCGCCGCAAACAATATGTTCGTGGAGCTACCGCCGTCCACCAAGGCACGCCCCACGTCGCATCCCGCGATAGTGACCCGGATGACCAGGGGGTCCTGATGAGGGAAGTCCACGCCTTGGGCGTCGTCGGGTGTGAATGTGACTTCGTGCTGCGCCCAGTCCGGCGGTGCTTGCGCTGGGTATGCCGCCACGTGATGTAGTCTTCGCGCATAGGCCTTCTACTGCCGTGCTGAGGTGAATTCCAGCGCAGAGCCTCCGGATATGACGTTAATGACCTTGCGGTGGGTTGCCTCCGGGGCCTGCAGCGACAGGAGGCCCTCCTGAGGCTGCTGTACGTGAGCTTGGATCCGTAAGGGGCCTTCCTGGGGTTGCATCCCTTGCGCCTGTACCTGCATGGGAGCCTCGTACGGGAATTGGACTTGGGCCACCGCAGGCGGACGTGTCTCCGGGTTCCTGTCCCTAGCGACGCTATCGCGGAGCGCCGCGATGGAGGTGCAGGTGCGGGTATCGTGGTTGCCGCGGCCGTGGACTACGCACCAGAGTCCCTGGTGCTGGTCGTCGTAATCTCCACGACTTTTATCGTCGCGGCCCCGGCCACGGCGCCCCCGACCGCCTCGGCCCGCGGGAGCGCCCTCGTCGGAACCGCCTTCAATGTCGAGGACGTACCGGTTTCGCCTCGACCTCTGCTGGCCGCGCTTGGGCCGATCGGACGACTCCTTGTGCGAGGCGTCCCTGCGGTCGGGCGTATCCCTGGACGACTCTTGCTTACGTTTTCCCTTCGAAGAACCGTCCTTCGGCAGATCTTCGGCTTTTGTCGAGGCTCCGGCCTGGTTGGTGTCGGAGTCATCACCTTGCCTTCGCCGCGCGTCCTCTTCCGCCCTGGCGTATTCCTCCATTTTGTCGAAGAGCTTCGCCACCGTCTTGATTGGCTTTCGCGCATTGTACTCGGCCATCAGGCCCGGACGAAGGCCTTGTATGGCTGCATTAACGATGGTGGTTTCATTAACGTCCTTCACTTGGCATCGAATCTTGGCGAAGCGTTTGAAGTAGTCCCGGAGCTTCTCCGAGGGTTTTTGCTTCACAGCGAAGAGTTGGTCCGCGTCGACTCGCTCGACATAGTTTCCTTGGAAGTTGTTGTGAAGGCGGTCGCGGAGCTGCTCCCACGCGTAGATGGAGCCCGGCTCTATGGTAAAGAACCAAGAGAGCGCCACTCCTTGCAGCGCGAGGGGGAGTCCCTTCGCCTTCGTGGTGTCGTCTCCGTCCGCGGCTTCGATCGCGGTGTCGTACACGCGCACGAACTCGCGGGGGTCTGTGTCGCCTTTGTACGGGTCGATGGTGCTAGGAAACTTGAAGTCTTCGGGCCATGCCGCCTGCTGCAGCCCCGCCGAAAGCGGGAACTCTGGATCTACGCGCCGCAGCGGCACGCGGCTGGACGTGGGGGCTTCGCGACTGTCCGCCCTCTTTGGCGTGGGCTCGGACGCGATTACTGGCGCAGCCTGCTGGCTCCGAGCCTCTTGCATATCTCGGACGGCTCCACGAAGGTCCCCTAGCTCCCGCTGGAACACGTTGAGGGCTGCTAGTATGGCGCTTTCCACCGCAGGTGCTGTCGGGGCCGCCGGAACACCCAGCGGACGGGTCGGTGCAGGGACCACCGCCTCACGATCTCCAGATCCGCCGGATGCTTCATTGCGGCTACCCCCGGCCGCCTGATCCGCGCTGCCGGTGAGGGTGGCGGGGGCTGTCGTTGCAGTGCCAGCGACGGGGTTGGATGTCGTTGTAGCGGCGCTGGCGGGGTTGGTCGTTGTAGCGCCAGCGACGGGGTTGGATGTCGTTGTAGCGGCGCTGGCGGGGTCGGTCGTTGTAGCGCCAGCGACGGGGTTGGATGTCGTTGTAGCGGCGCTGGCGGGGTCGGTCGTTGTAGCGCGAGCGTCGACGCCCGCGACCACGGCGCCTACGCCGCCGCCAGCTTCTTCGGCGGTCGATGCCGAAGCCCTGGTATTCACGCGCCGCTCCGACCCAGCCGTCTTCTTTCCCTTCGCCGCCGCTGATGAAGCTTTTTTCGGTGCCATCCTTCTTCTTCGGTCTTCAGGCTTGTCCTTGTCCTCCCCACGGACGGCGCCAACTGTTGTGGCTACAGGCCAAACAGAGAAAGAGATGGTAGTGGAGAGTGATGGAGATGAGTAAAGATGGCTTGCCCCCTCCCCATGGCCTGTATTCATATATATATATACACATGAGGAGTGCTTTTACAGTTATACCCTTACATCTTGTTATCCCCTCTGGGGGCAGTTATGTCATTACACATGGCCTATTCTGGGCCTTATAATCTCCTACCAGGCCTGCTGGGTTTAGGTGGGGGCCACCCCTACGACAGGGCTTAAAGCCAAGTTTCATAGTAGGGCCAACGGACTTCAGATATATTACACAAAAAGAGACACCACAGGCATGCTTGAGCGGAGAACGACCCTAATCCCAAGCTTCTTCCATTTCATAGTATACCACCTCTTCGTCTTCGCCTGACTCCTCAAAGTTAGCAGTTTATGTTTTTAAGCAAGTATGAGTACAACTACCGTACTCAGCAAGTCACACGGAGCTTAGCAATAACTATATGCATGGTATATCAAGTGAAGGGATAGCAGGTTCGTTATTTGTGTAGATGCAGTTTTAGTCAAGAATCAATTAAAAACTTGAAAAGTAACTTCATTAAGGTAAAGGGGTTTTCAAGCGTGATTATCAATATTTCACATCTCAAACCATTCTCAACCCTACTTATGCTTCGCTACTGGATTCACCCATTAAACATAGCTTCATTTACCGGAAGCACGGCATATTTGAATACAATTTCTTTATGACTCTGCAGAGTTGCCCTGCTTTACCCACAAGATCTCTCAACTCCCACGACAGAGTTAAGAAAACAAGGTTGTTCACTGCTCAATTCTTTGTATAGCCTCTACCCAGTAGGTCCTAATTCCCCATAAGCTCGGATGACCCCACGGATCTCATCCGACTCATAGCAATCCTACTGTTGTATGGTTAACCACCTCCCATACGAACTCACCCTCGGACTCCCCCCGCCAGTTGCAGAGGTTCAATTGAACTTGAGCAGTTATTAAACCAGGTTTGACAAAATCAACGCTTGTGGTTGGGCAGATACTATGTTCTTTACTCAGCATAAGGGTCTAGTCCTTATATTTTTATCCGAGGCATTATCCATGCACAAACCCATATTCAGTACACCCTGTACTGCCACCAATCCACAACCAAGCCTCCACCCTAGGGTAAGGTCTTCGGATACACCTCTGTGATCCTCGTTTACCCTAGATCCATCTTTTCAAAATTCTAGACAAATACTAAGATTCTTAATAGCGAAAAGATTTTAATGGATTCCTAAGCTATCATGTTTATATCAATATTTTCTTTAATACTACTATGTTTTGTCAACATGAATATGGTCATCAAGTTAAACGGGGCTTTTTCGGGTGGTAGGTCATAACTAGTAAGTCATGTCATTCTAAACAGTAATTATATACAAAATAATGACTTAAAAATATCATAATGAAAATACTGCTAATTAAATAAATAAAGACAAGTTAGGCTCAATATGATCAAAGTATGCGCGACTTGCCTTGCGAGTCTATGATTTCAACTAGTTCATACTCCTCGGTGGGCTGGGCCTGAATCTGGGCTTCTCCTTCCAGCTCTTGAGAAACTTCGACGTCGGAGGATAACGCAAAAACAATAAAAACAAATTAATTCCATGCCCGAAGAGTTGAGCTAGGAATAAAGAAATAAAATAAAGAAATAAAATCCAATAAAATTGAAATAAATTGGGATTTGGGCTTATAGGAGGGTCATATGGGGAAATGGGCCTTGGATTTGGGTTGGCGGGCTCGAATCAAATCTAGGGAGTATAAACTTGTATTTTTGGGTTCGGGTCAGTTTACTGTTCATTGGGCTCGGTCGGTTTCTATTCCTCAGGCTTGGGTCGGCTGGAACGGGTGCGGCAAGTGGACTCGGCTCAACTGCGTCAGCTTGGCTCGGGTCGGATGCAATCGGTGCGGGCGAGCTGGTCTGGCTCAGCCGAGACAAGGCGGTTCGGTCGGTTGGAATGGGCGCGGGGCGAGTGGGTTTGACCCAGCCGTGTTCGGCCGGTCCGACCGGTTGAACAGTACCATCTTCTACCTCCCGCCTGTGCACGCACAGAGGAACAGGGGAGAAAGGCGGCGACCGGTGGCGGGGCAAGGGTGAACGGCGACGGGCGTGGAGGGTATGGGCGTGTTCGTGGGACCATGGGGAGTCCATTTTGGTGGTTTCCCGGGGCGGGAGAGCTGGCGTTAGCCGCCGGCGACCCTTTTTCTTCCACGGCCGAATTGAGCATAGCGGTTGAGTAGGGGCTTCTCCGGGCGATTTCTTGGTACTAGAGCATCCTTAGGGCTTGGGCAAGTTCATGGGAGAGTTAATTTAAGCTGGGGAGGTCGGGTTTGGGCCGGCCACGGGGAGGAGCTTCGGCGGTGGAGAGGTTCACGGCACCGGGGAAGGAGAGGCGTTGGGAGGCTAAGGCGGCGGTCGGGTAGGGTTTCTAGGGGCTCAAGGACACTACCGGTGAAAGGAATTGAAGAATAGAGGAGTGGATAACCGACATTGCACTAGGGCTTACGCTTTGGGGATTTTGGAATTGCCGGCAATGGAGGTGGATGGGGGAGGCTTTGGGGCGTCGGGCGGGTTGTGGGGGTCGATGGCTTCAGCTAGAAGGGCTTGGCCGCTTAAATAGCGCGGCTAAGGCGGTTTGGCACCGGGGTTATCCACGGCGGCGACGGCGCGCGGCGGCCGGCGGCGTTGCCACACCCTCGGGTTAGGTCGGGGGCGTCAGGGCGGTAGGGGTAAAGCTGCGAGGGAGCTCTGCCCAAGTAGTGGAGGTGGCGAGATCAGCTGGCGCGGGGGTGCGGTGGCGCACACAGAAGAGATGGGCGGCGGCAAAAGTAGGACACGGCGACGGTGGTCGGGTTGGCATGGCCTGCCACTGCCCTGGGACGGGGTACGACGGCTGACCAACGAGCGGAGCTGGCGGGAAGGACGCAGGGTAGGGCAGTCACGAAGAGAGGGCGGCGGCGACAAAAATTGGAGTGGCGGTGAACTTTTTCAGACATGAATAGTGTTTGCTTTTGTCTCCTCCGTTTCGGTTGAGATGGCAAGGATTGGAGACAACTCAGAGTTGAGATTAGTGAGGAATAGGATGATGGGGCAAAAGAACAAATCAAAAACCAAAATCAGCTTTTGAACTTTTTCAAGTTTTGGTTTTGTTTCAAGTTTTGCTCGATTGTTCCTCATCAAAGGAGGTTTTCCATTGTAAAACAAAGTTATAGTTGAGAGCGTAGCC
This sequence comes from Dendrocalamus latiflorus, assembly GCA_017311315.1. Classification (NCBI taxonomy): domain Eukaryota; kingdom Viridiplantae; phylum Streptophyta; class Magnoliopsida; order Poales; family Poaceae; genus Dendrocalamus; species Dendrocalamus latiflorus. The sequence goes on from CM029660.1 coordinate 24,155,891, forward strand.
ATCAGAAAAGTCGAGACACGATATCTGTAGATGTCTAAATAGTTGCATTACAACTGATGTCCTCAACCATTTAGTCCCAAAAGAGTGCACCGTCGAGCCTAATTTGCCAGATGATCGAGGTAATTGAAATGGTGAGAGCCAATTGCGGTCTTGCCAGGGAGTCGGCCAGTCCACAAGAAGCCATCGGAGTTCGGAAGTGAGATACACAATAGCAAGAGCAGCAAGACAGAATCACGAACGCCTACTGCTAGAGCCTACAGTGCCCGTAGAAGGCCACGAGAATGGTCCTGTTCTTCTAGGTGTTTTGTTTTTGTTTCTTGATTTTTGGTTTTTCTAAAAATTGAAATAAATAGGATGATTTTTGTCACATCCCAAATTTTCGCTTTCTGAAAAATTTTATTTTTATTAATTATTTCAATGTATTTGAATCTTATTTGGATTTATCTGGATTTAATTTCAAAATTTAAAACAAGGAAATGTATTTAAAATATTTTATTAAAGCCAAAAATAGTTTATTATATTTTTCCTAGCCTTCTCTAAATTTTTAAGTAATTATTGAGAATTTTCTAGAATTTAAAATCAATTTTTAAAGTTAAAAAGTATTTTATAAAATTATAAATTCAAATTTGAAATTAAAAATATTTTTTACTAAGTCTAAAATGCTTCCAGGAATATTATATAATTTTTCTGGAATTTTTAGACATTAAATATTATTTTTCCAAACGTTTATAAAGTTTCTAGTATTTGCTGAAATTTATTCCGAAAATAAAAATCAAATTATTCCTAGCCCGCCACGTGTCGCTCTCAGATTAAATCAATCTCTCTGCACGTTTTAATCCTAGCCATCCACCACAACTTACCCCTTCATAAAATCCAAAGCCTCTTATCCATCCACTTGCCACGTGTCGCGAATCTGACGGCCCGTACCCCTTCACTTCCTCTCCTCTCTATTACACATGGGACCCACATGTCATATCCATCTTCAACCTCACCTTCTTCCTCCTCCCACCCTCTCTCTCCACCTCCATTAAACCGAAAATGAAGCTTTAATTTCGGCCGTTTCTCTCAATTAAACTCCAAGCTAACGTGTGCATTTGATTGCCCTCATCAATCCCCACTCACGGCCGGCCGCCTTCTCCCTTTAATCCTCTCTAAACCGCCGGCCCTTCATCTCTCTTTCTCCACCTATAAAAATCGAACTCCGGTGGTTCTTCTCCATTTTCGGCCTCCCTCTCCCCGCCACCCTTCCCCTCCCATTCGGCCGCCACCCCGCCGCCGTGCGCCGCCTCTCCCCGCTGCCTGGCCGCCTTCCGCCGGCCCTCCCGCACCACCCCGTCGCCACCTCCTCCTTGCGCCGCCGCCGACCGCCCCGCCTCCCGTCGCCGCCGCCGGTAAGCGCCGCCGCCTCCCCTCACTCGCCGCCGCCGTTCGCCGCCCTCTCGCCGGCCGCCGACCACCGGCAAGGCCGCCGGCCGGCCATCTCCCCGTGCGGCTGCGCGTGCGCCCGCGTGGCCGGTCTCGCCCGCGTGGACGGCCGCGTGGCCGCCACCTCGCACCCGCGTGGCGCCATGTCATTGGAGCGCCACCTCAGCTCTATTCTTTCCCCGTGAACTTGGTCCACGGTAGACCGGACCCACCCGTCATTCAAATAATATTTCCCGCTCAGAAAATTCGAAAATTGATGACGTCATAAATAGTATTTTTCAGTACAAAAATAATTCCCGAAACCCGGTTTTTCCTTTTCCCTCCTAATTAATCTTCCGGAAGCCATAACTTTCTCATTTTAAATCCAAATTGATCCATTCAAATTTCTAAATTCATCTAAAATTCTAATCTTTCAATTGGTATATTTAGTTTCAATTTTTGAATTTTTATTTTATTTTATTTATTTGGATTTCTTGATTTACGTGTAGAGACCGATTTGTCCGAGGAACTTCAAGAGCAAGCCCCGGAAAATTTCAACCCAGCACAGGAAGGCAAGTCTCCTTTGATCATTTTGATCCTATGTTTTGCAAGTTTTCTTTGATCAACTTGCTCAAATGATTTATAAAATGATTAGGTAGTTATTTTAAATTATTGCATGCTTATGTTATATCAAGTGATAATTTGATTTAAAAAATTTAGTTAAATATCCAATTTGTTATACCTTCCATTGAAAATTGTTTACCTTGTACCATTGTCAACTTAGGATATCCCTTTGACTCAATAATGAGTTAGTATTACATCTGTTGAATTTTTAAATACTAGCAAATGCTTAGCGTAGCAAATCAATGTAATAATGCTCAAATGAGTAGCATGTTTGCTAAATGTTTTGATGAATGATTTGTTTGAACATTGGTAATGGATGTTACCATTGTTAAAGGATTTGTTTGAAAAGTGGTAATGGATGTTACCACTGTTAATTTAAAAGTAAAAATGAATTTTAAAGGGAAAAGTTGACAAGGGTGGATGGAAGGTTTGGCTGGTGCAGTTAGCACGAGAATTTTTGGAATTGTGAATGAACCACCCTGGTCGTTTAAGGACCGACGCTTGTGTTTGTCCAAACTGAGCAAAACAGTGCAACCACAAGTCTATATGGGTACGACCTAGCTAACTAACCTATAAAGGTGTAGTTTAGATATCACCAGTGGTGTATTGAGTGCCAGGGTGTACTGGTTACTCATAGTGAGGGACAGGGTTTACTGTACTCATACGGCGCAAGAGGGGGCTCCGACTCGTGGATTCGAGTTGTGGTGAAACCTTAGCGGGTGGTATCTAGCTATACTGGAGTAGGTGAAAGGCTTTGTGATATTTTATCTGGGTCTTATGCCAAAGGAAGCATGTTGACTATTAAGATAATTTATCTCTTGTGGGTAAAGTGTACAAACTCTGCAGAGTAAAACTATTCGAATAGCCGTGCCCACGGTCAAGGGCGGGCAAGGAATGCATTCACATGGTAGAAGTTTGATTTTGATTTCAAAATAAAATGGTTTGTCAAACTCGGGAGTGGTGTAACTCTCGTGATTTAAATCTGGTGGTGTAACCAGATCAGGTGGTTTAACCTGAGGTTTTTGAAAGTTGGCAGATAGCCTGAGATATTAGTGTTGGTGGTTTAACCTTCACTAAGTTATTTATCTAATTTCAATTATGAAAAACAAGATGTTTATCAAATGGCCTTTGAAGTAATTATGTAGTTTTGAAATAAAATGCTGATTTTTGCAAAAGAACCATATAGCCTTCCTTTGTGAAGCCTTGCATCTATGCATCTTTCCCAAGACTTGCGGAGTACAATTTTGTACTCACATGTTGCTCTACAAATACATTAGCAGAGAATGAAGAAGCTCAAGCTGGAGAATACGACTTCTGTGCCGAGTGTGGATGCGGTGGTTTCTTCCCGGATGCTTAGGACTCGTTTCCCCAGTCAATTGCCTGTGGCAGATTGATGGGTCGATTAATTTACTTTTTGCTTCCGCTGTGTTTATTTTCGTTTTAAGGTTCTGTGAACCTTTGTAAGGCAATGACCAATGTAAAACTTCAGTTATTATTGTAATAAATCGTGGATGACAATGTACCGTTTTTTCTGGTTATCTGTGTGTACTAGCATTGATCTGGGACTAGTACTGTAATGCACAGGGGGGTCCGGAAGTTTCTACTCCGGGTCCCACAGAAGTGGTATCAGAGCCATCTTGACTGTAGGACGAACCCTAGGTTTTGGGAAGTTTTAAGGACTTATGTTTAAAAAGAATATATTAAAAATATATAAGCTTCTTTGCTTCTACTCTCCTCTTACTTAGTATCTTGTTTCTGTCCTCCCTTTTCACTATTTAAAAATCTTTACTGATCTCTCCTCTTTTCAAACTTGTAGATGGCAGGTTCATCGTCATCAGCCCCGTGGGATCACCATTCTCATGGCGAGAGCGAGGGAGCTTTTGCGACTCTTCTACGGCAGCAAATGCAGCATCTGAAGTACACCCAACAGCCTATTTTCAGAGGGCGGAACACGCGAGTGATGAGCATGGACTCCTGGAGCATGGAGGTGTTCATTTACGCTCCAGACGGGAGGATTGACCCAGTTGAGCGTCATATTGAGTATCCACGGACCTTCTGCTCAGATGCGATCCAGGATGCAGCACAGTTGGCTATCTCGGAGTTGTGCAGGAGGCACAAGGAGGAGCTACGACAGTCACCTTTTTGCTTCTTCCCGACGACGAGAGCAGGACAGACTCATCCAGAGCTTCTCCAGCTGGTGGTGGACGACCCGCGCTTGTCTCATCAGGTGCAGCACACTCTGGCAGCTTCAGCGACTTACGCCAGAGCTCAGCAGGAGATCGGACTTCTTCGGAGGCTGCTTTCGTCGAGCTACGACCACTCCGACACTCTCCGAGCCCAGCTACTGCAGAGTGAGGCTGCCCACGCCGACGCCGTTCAGGCGAGGACTGCTGCCGAGGCAGAGGTAGAGCGTCTTCGAGCTGCTACCACTACACCGACTCCACCAGCCCCTGTTGCTGCTCCAGTCCAGTTTACGGGACCTCGCACTAGGCTTACTGCGAGGAAGAGTGTGCGACGCTCCAGTCCGCCACCCGACGTTGATATTGGAGGATCTAGCCGAGGACGCCAGCTATCTCGCTCCGGTTTTTCCGATTTCAGTCAGAGTCGATCACGGTCGCGTTCGCCGAACAACTGCCGTGGTTGTGGACAGAGACACTCATCGGATTCAGAGGAGGACCCCGAGGAGGATCCGGAGGAGCGCATCATCGTGGAGGATGAGTAGTTAGTTGAGTCAGTAGTACCCAAATAATTGTCCACGTTTTTAGAACGCTTTATCATATTTTGGTGTGTTGGATGGACTGTACCAAGCCTATGTGCACTTGTGGTGCAGCCATTCATAAAATTATCTTGATTTCAATAAAGTTTTCCCTAAGTGGTTGCTGGTTTCTTCTTGTGTGTTGGCTTGGGATGTTATTTAGTTTCCCCTAACCTCTTATCTATGCTAGTTCCCTCTTACCTTTTGCTAACCCTGGAAACCGTTTCAGATGGTGAACACAAGGAACAACCCGGGCAGTAGCTGTAACCCTAATGTTCAACCAGAAGACAACATTCCACCTCCGCCAGCTCAAGCTCCCAACATGGAACAGATGATGGCCATGCAGTTGCAACTACTTCAAGCTTTGGCCCAAAATCAAGTCCAACAAGTCCAGCAAGCACCAGTTCAACAGCCACAGTCTAAACTTGGTGAATTTATGAGAACCCGACCTCCGACCTTTGCAGGATCTGCTGACCCTTTGGAGGCGGATGATTGGATTAAAGAAATAGAAAGGAAACTCAATTTGGCTCAATGTGCAGAGCATGAGAAGGTTCTGTACGCCGCCCACCAACTCAAGGGAGTTGCTGCTAATTGGTGGGATAACTACTGTGCCGCACATCAAGATGCTCAGAATATTGCATGGGTAGAATTTTTGGAAGCCTTCCGTACTGCTCATATTCCTATGAGTATTATGGAAATGAAGAGGAAGGAGTTTCATCAACTACAACAAGGAAACCTTAGTGTTTCCGCATATCTGAGTAAATTTATCCAATTATCAAGATATGCACCGGAAGATGTGGCGACTGATGCCGCAAGGATCTGGAGGTTCATGGGAGGAATGGACCCCAACCTCAAAGTTCAGTTAGTCTCCAATGACTACCCTACTTTTCAACATCTGGTGAACAAAGCTTTAGTACAAGAAGATGCCCAGCGTCAGCTTTTTGATGCTAGGAAAAGGAAGTTTCAAGCCCAACAGTTTGCTAGCAGTTCCCGTCAACGCCCTACTCAACAACAGTACAACCGGCCTCCAGTGCATAATCATCCAAGGACACCCATTTCTGCGCCTCGCCCTTTGCCTCAAACTCCTAGAACTGGAAATGCAGCCCAACAACAGCAGAATAGAAATGTAGCTGCAGGAGTGCAATGCTGCAATTGCAAAAATATGGGACACTATGCCAGCAGTTGCCCACAGAAGCGTCAAGCGGTAACCCCGGTCCGCTTCAACCTAGATCCTACACCAGCAAGAGCTCCAACTACCGGTCAAGGACGTGGAAGCCCTCAGACACCTCAGACTCCACAGCCATTCAACAGAGGGCGTATCAATCATGTCACCGTAGAAGCAGCGGAAGATGCACCAGACGTAGTTCTGGGTAAGTTCCTGGTTAATTCAGTACCAGCAATTATATTATTTGATTCTGGAGCTACACATTCATTCGTAACAAAAGCTTTTGCTGAAAGAAATAATTGGAGTATTTGTTTGCTAAAGAACCCTATGATAGTCCAATCTCCTGGAAAAGAATTGAGGACTAAATTGGTTAGCCCTAGTGCAACCATAATTATAAATGGAGTAAAGTTCCTAGCGAACCTTATTATAATAGACTCCGATGGCATAGATATAATACTTGGTATGGATTGGTTGATCAAGTATAAAGGACAGATAGATTGTGCCAATCGTGCCATTAGTCTTACCAATTCTGACGGAATTCAGATAAGACATGAGGCAGTTATGCGCTCAAAGAAGAACATTATGTTAACCAATTTAAAAGGGAAAAAGTTGGAGGATGTGTCGGTAGCTTGCGAATACCCTGATGTTTTCCCTGAGGAATTGCCAGGACTGCCACCAGATCGAGAGATTGAATTTGTTATAAATCTGGTACCTGGTACAGCCCCAATATCAAAAAGACCTTATCGGATGTCAGCTGATGATTTAGCTGAAGTCAAGAGGCAGATTCAAGAATTACAAGAGAAAAGCTTCATTAGACCAAGTTCTTCACCTTGGGGAGCCCCAGTGCTTTTGGTAAACAAGAAGGATGGTAGTCAGCGTATGTGCGTGGACTATAGAGCTTTAAATGAAGTAACTATAAAGAATAAGTATCCCTTACCCCGGATCGACGATTTGTTCGATCAACTCAAAGGATCAAGTGTCTTCTCCAAGATTGATCTTCGGTCAGGATATCACCAGTTGAAGATTAGACCAGAAGATATACCAAAGACAGCCTTCGCCACAAGATATGGACTATATGAGTATACGGTGATGTCTTTCGGTCTGACAAATGCCCCGGCATACTTCATGAATTTGATGAATAAAGTATTTATGGATTATTTAGATAAGTTTGTTGTTGTCTTTATAGATGACATTCTTATCTATTCGAGAAACGATAAAGAACATGAGGATCATCTAAGGATAGTGTTGCAAAAACTCCGTGAACACCAGTTATATGCCAAGTTTAGCAAGTGTGCGTTTTGGTTAAAGGAAATTGAGTTTTTGGGACACGTAATTTCAGCAGAAGGAGTATCTGTAGATCCTGGAAAAGTTAAGGATGTATTAAATTGGACTCCACCCAAGACAGTAACCGAGATCAGAAGTTTTCTGGGTTTAGCTGGTTACTATCGTCGATTCATTGAAGGCTTTTCCAAGATTGCCAGACCTTTAACCCAGCTGTTAAAGAAAGAGAAGAAATTTGAATGGAGTAAATCCTGTGAGGATAGTTTTCAAGAGTTAAAGAAGAGGTTAACTTCAGCACCAGTTCTGCGGTTACCGGATATTAGAAAAGATTTTGAAGTTTATTGTGACGCATCAAAACAAGGTCTTGGAAGTGTACTAATGCAAGAGGGAAAGGTTGTTGCTTATGCGTCAAGGCAGTTAAGGCCACATGAGGAGAATTACCCCACTCATGATTTAGAGCTAGCTGCTGTAGTGCATGCTCTAAAGTTGTGGAGGCATTATCTAATTAGTAATCGGTGTGAAATATATACGGATCATAAAAGTTTAAAGTATATATTCACTCAACCCGATCTTAATCTGAGACAAAGAAGATGGCTTGAACTGATAAAGGATTATGATGTGGGAATACACTATCATCCAGGAAAGGCCAATGTAGTTGCAGATGCTTTAAGTCGGAAGATCCATGTTAGCAATATGTTGATTCAAGACAGTCAGTCAACTCTTCGTGAAGAATTTCAGCGCCTCAATTTGGGAGTGATAAATGAAGGAATTCTGTCTACATTAAAGGTCCAACCCACTTTAGAAGATCAGATCAAGGCAGCTCAGAAAGAAGATGAGTATGTTAAAGAAATAAAAGATAACATGAAGAAAGGCAAAGCACCTGGATTCTCAGAAGACGAAGAAGGAATTCTTTGGTTTGGAAAAAAGATTTTAGTACCGGAGAGAAAGGAAATAAAAGATTTAATTCTAAAGGAAGCTCATGAATCAGGATATTCCATTCATCCCGGAAGTACAAAGATGTACCAAGATCTAAAGGAAAGTTACTGGTGGACCAGTATGAAACGAGAAATTGCAGAATATGTAGCTTTATGTGATATATGTCAAAGGGTTAAAGCAGAGCACCAACGACCTGCCGGTCTTTTGCAACCTCTGCAGATACCTGAATGGAAATGGGAGGAAATCGGAATGGATTTCATAACAGGACTACCAAGAACCAAGTCAGGGTATGATTCAATCTGGGTTATAGTGGATCGATTAACAAAGGTTGCACATTTCATACCTGTAAAGACTACCTATTCAGGAGATAGATTGGCAGAGCTCTATATGTCAAGAATTGTATGTCTGCATGGAGTTCCAAAGAAGATCGTATCGGATAGAGGAACGCAATTTACCTCAAGATTTTGGCAGAAACTTCATGAAGTTTTGGGCACCAATTTAAATTTCAGTACTGCTTATCATCCTCAAACAGATGGCCAGACTGAACGAGTGAATCAGATATTGGAAGATATGCTAAGAGCGTGTGCTTTAGCCAACAAAGCTAGTTGGGATCAAAGTTTACCCTACGCGGAATTTTCCTATAATAACAATTACCAGTCTAGTCTGAAGATGTCTCCGTTTGAAGCCTTGTATGGCAGGAAATGCAGAACACCATTATATTGGTCAGAGACTGGAGAAAGTCAAGTATTCAGACCTGATGTCTTGAAGCTAGCCGAAGAGCAAGTTCGATTAATACGAGACCGATTGAAAATAGCACAGACCAGACAAAAGAGTTATGCAGATAATCGTCGCAGAATGTTGGAATTCGCACCAGGGGATCAGGTGTATTTGAAGGTGTCACCTTTAAAAGGGATGCGACGTTTCAAGGTCAGTGGAAAGCTTGCTCCAAGGTATATCGGACCATATCTAGTTATAGCCCGAAGAGGTGAAGTTGCATATCAGTTAGAGCTTCCTCCTCAGTTGTCAGATGTACATGATGTATTTCATGTATCACAGTTGAAGAAGTGCTTAAGAGTACCAGAGGAGTTAATACCTTTAGAAGAGGTGGATTTAAAAGAAGACTTGACGTATCCAGAATTTCCTGTCAAGATTTTAGAAGAGGCAGAGCGCTGTACAAGAAACAAGACTATCAAATTTTGCAAGGTGCAGTGGAATAATCATCCAGAATCGGAAGCAACCTGGGAGCGTGAAGAGGATCTTCGAGCAGAGTTCCCTGATCTATTTTCCAGTCTTTCCGAATCTCGGGGTCGAGATTCTTTCTAAGGGGGGTAGGTTTGTCACATCCCAAATTTTCGCTTTCTGAAAAATTTTATTTTTATTAATTATTTCAATGTATTTGAATCTTATTTGGATTTATCTGGATTTAATTTCAAAATTTAAAACAAGGAAATGTATTTAAAATATTTTATTAAAGCCAAAAATAGTTTATTATATTTTTCCTAGCCTTCTCTAAATTTTTAAGTAATTATTGAGAATTTTCTAGAATTTAAAATCAATTTTTAAAGTTAAAAAGTATTTTATAAAATTATAAATTCAAATTTGAAATTAAAAATATTTTTTACTAAGTCTAAAATGCTTCCAGGAATATTATATAATTTTTCTGGAATTTTTAGACATTAAATATTATTTTTCCAAACGTTTATAAAGTTTCTAGTATTTGCTGAAATTTATTCCGAAAATAAAAATCAAATTATTCCTAGCCCGCCACGTGTCGCTCTCAGATTAAATCAATCTCTCTGCACGTTTTAATCCTAGCCATCCACCACAACTTACCCCTTCATAAAATCCAAAGCCTCTTATCCATCCACTTGCCACGTGTCGCGAATCTGACGGCCCGTACCCCTTCACTTCCTCTCCTCTCTATTACACATGGGACCCACATGTCATATCCATCTTCAACCTCACCTTCTTCCTCCTCCCACCCTCTCTCTCCACCTCCATTAAACCGAAAATGAAGCTTTAATTTCGGCCGTTTCTCTCAATTAAACTCCAAGCTAACGTGTGCATTTGATTGCCCTCATCAATCCCCACTCACGGCCGGCCGCCTTCTCCCTTTAATCCTCTCTAAACCGCCGGCCCTTCATCTCTCTTTCTCCACCTATAAAAATCGAACTCCGGTGGTTCTTCTCCATTTTCGGCCTCCCTCTCCCCGCCACCCTTCCCCTCCCATTCGGCCGCCACCCCGCCGCCGTGCGCCGCCTCTCCCCGCTGCCTGGCCGCCTTCCGCCGGCCCTCCCGCACCACCCCGTCGCCACCTCCTCCTTGCGCCGCCGCCGACCGCCCCGCCTCCCGTCGCCGCCGCCGGTAAGCGCCGCCGCCTCCCCTCACTCGCCGCCGCCGTTCGCCGCCCTCTCGCCGGCCGCCGACCACCGGCAAGGCCGCCGGCCGGCCATCTCCCCGTGCGGCTGCGCGTGCGCCCGCGTGGCCGGTCTCGCCCGCGTGGACGGCCGCGTGGCCGCCACCTCGCACCCGCGTGGCGCCATGTCATTGGAGCGCCACCTCAGCTCTATTCTTTCCCCGTGAACTTGGTCCACGGTAGACCGGACCCACCCGTCATTCAAATAATATTTCCCGCTCAGAAAATTCGAAAATTGATGACGTCATAAATAGTATTTTTCAGTACAAAAATAATTCCCGAAACCCGGTTTTTCCTTTTCCCTCCTAATTAATCTTCCGGAAGCCATAACTTTCTCATTTTAAATCCAAATTGATCCATTCAAATTTCTAAATTCATCTAAAATTCTAATCTTTCAATTGGTATATTTAGTTTCAATTTTTGAATTTTTATTTTATTTTATTTATTTGGATTTCTTGATTTACGTGTAGAGACCGATTTGTCCGAGGAACTTCAAGAGCAAGCCCCGGAAAATTTCAACCCAGCACAGGAAGGCAAGTCTCCTTTGATCATTTTGATCCTATGTTTTGCAAGTTTTCTTTGATCAACTTGCTCAAATGATTTATAAAATGATTAGGTAGTTATTTTAAATTATTGCATGCTTATGTTATATCAAGTGATAATTTGATTTAGAAAATTTAGTTAAATATCCAATTTGTTATACCTTCCATTGAAAATTGTTTACCTTGTACCATTGTCAACTTAGGATATCCCTTTGACTCAATAATGAGTTAGTATTACATCTGTTGAATTTTTAAATACTAGCAAATGCTTAGCGTAGCAAATCAATGTAATAATGCTCAAATGAGTAGCATGTTTGCTAAATGTTTTGATGAATGATTTGTTTGAACATTGGTAATGGATGTTACCATTGTTAAAGGATTTGTTTGAAAAGTGGTAATGGATGTTACCACTGTTAATTTAAAAGTAAAAATGAATTTTAAAGGGAAAAGTTGACAAGGGTGGATGGAAGGTTTGGCTGGTGCAGTTAGCACGAGAATTTTTGGAATTGTGAATGAACCACCCTGGTCGTTTAAGGACCGACGCTTGTGTTTGTCCAAACTGAGCAAAACAGTGCAACCACAAGTCTATATGGGTACGACCTAGCTAACTAACCTATAAAGGTGTAGTTTAGATATCACCAGTGGTGTATTGAGTGCCAGGGTGTACTGGTTACTCATAGTGAGGGACAGGGTTTACTGTACTCATACGGCGCAAGAGGGGGCTCCGACTCGTGGATTCGAGTTGTGGTGAAACCTTAGCGGGTGGTATCTAGCTATACTGGAGTAGGTGAAAGGCTTTGTGATATTTTATCTGGGTCTTATGCCAAAGGAAGCATGTTGACTATTAAGATAATTTATCTCTTGTGGGTAAAGTGTACAAACTCTGCAGAGTAAAACTATTCGAATAGCCGTGCCCACGGTCAAGGGCGGGCAAGGAATGCATTCACATGGTAGAAGTTTGATTTTGATTTCAAAATAAAATGGTTTGTCAAACTCGGGAGTGGTGTAACTCTCGTGATTTAAATCTGGTGGTGTAACCAGATCAGGTGGTTTAACCTGAGGTTTTTGAAAGTTGGCAGATAGCCTGAGATATTAGTGTTGGTGGTTTAACCTTCACTAAGTTATTTATCTAATTTCAATTATGAAAAACAAGATGTTTATCAAATGGCCTTTGAAGTAATTATGTAGTTTTGAAATAAAATGCTGATTTTTGCAAAAGAACCATATAGCCTTCCTTTGTGAAGCCTTGCATCTATGCATCTTTCCCAAGACTTGCGGAGTACAATTTTGTACTCACATGTTGCTCTACAAATACATTAGCAGAGAATGAAGAAGCTCAAGCTGGAGAATACGACTTCTGTGCCGAGTGTGGATGCGGTGGTTTCTTCCCGGATGCTTAGGACTCGTTTCCCCAGTCAATTGCCTGTGGCAGATTGATGGGTCGATTAATTTACTTTTTGCTTCCGCTGTGTTTATTTTCGTTTTAAGGTTCTGTGAACCTTTGTAAGGCAATGACCAATGTAAAACTTCAGTTATTATTGTAATAAATCGTGGATGACAATGTACCGTTTTTTCTGGTTATCTGTGTGTACTAGCATTGATCTGGGACTAGTACTGTAATGCACAGGGGGGTCCGGAAGTTTCTACTCCGGGTCCCACAATTTTTTAAACCAAATTCTCTAAATGAATTCCTAAGCCTAAAATCATATGCGCTGCCTATGTCGGTGTTTCCATCATCTGTGGCTGTCTCAAAAAGTATAAATAAAAGTAATCAACTACAGCAAAAAAATAATCAACTGGAGCAAAAAAAAGATCAATGAAGATCCCACCCAACAACAGAACAGTAACTGCCCAAAAAAAAAGAACAAGAATAAGCAACAATGGAAGGAACAGATCAAAAGTCCAAATAAAACATTTAGTCTTGAACTAAGCGTAGCTCAATTGGCTCAGAGCGCGTGGACGAGCCCGCTCGCGTTGGAGCTTTCTCGTGACGTGCATGCTCAACAGAATAATTCGGGTACGCATGTATGCGTGTGTTCAGTGAAATAGCATGTACTCATGCTCCAGAGCCACAATTTAATTTCCTAGCATATCTGAACGTGTGGTGTATTTGGTTGTGTGTACGTTTGCCTTTACCCTTAAAAGAAATCCAAACAAAACTATCGAATGAATGACTGCACTGGGCTGCATTTAGGCATACATACTGGGTGTTCTCCAGAGACCATATCGTCTGCTACGAAGTCCTTTTATTTTTAGTTCCCCAGAAGTATATGAAGTTTGCTGATGTGCTTATCTTTGATTTGTCTAAATAAGGAAAAAAGACAAAAATAGAAAAGCAAAAACTCTTGTTGCTTCCGCCCCTGTTCTAGGCAAGTCTCTCTCAGCGTCAATAAACATGCAACTCATGAAATTGCTACTGTATGATCCATGCTAATAATCAGAGGAGATAAATGATTTTTGAAACTTTTTTCTCTAACGATATTCAAAACTTCACTTAAATGACTGTGAGAGTTATCAAGTTGACATTACACCAACTATGCTACACAAAGTAAAGCTACGGACCTAAGCCAACAAAATTAGCAACTTTAGCATAAGATCGGTCAGGCCACCATGGATGGGCCGGTCTCACTGCAGGGACAAAGGAAGTCTGCTGCTGGGCTTGGACTGGTCACAGATCAAGGGCCGGTCTGTCCGGTCCTTTGTTTGCAGAACTGAAAACCTCTTAGGTCAAAACTCAAATATCAAGAATTTGCTTAATTATCATTCAAACACTTCTAAATTTTGCATGAGACTTGTTCGAGGTATTAGAAACTTAAACAAATTATGAATCATAAGATTCTTGGGCTCAAGTTCACAAATATTGAGGGAATTAAATCTAGATCACAAGAACACTAAAAATCATAAAACTCAAATTATTTCTTACTCGTGGGGATCTAAGGTATAAAATCTTCTAGATCTATTCTCACATGTCCTAACAAGATAATTTACATAATAATTTGGGCTATAACTCTCACGATCATGAACCCAAAAATCTTGCTGAAGAACACTCATGAAACAGGTATAATCTTGTTTCTTGCTATAGAAGTGATCAAGATGGGCAACGATTAATCAACAAGTATTTTCTAGTGCCTCTTACTTATCATGGATCACAGCAAGACTAATAGAGAGCTTGAGAGAGAAAAGGCCACATCAAGAACATAAGATACAAGCAAAGTTGAAGACATAAATAACTAGCAATTTAAGAGGTAAAGTTTGATCTTTATTACAACATAGAGAGAAAGGATTACAACAGTACGAAGATAACAAGTGTTCTCAAAGCACCACTCTTTTCTCTCCTACTCTATCTCTCAAACCATGGATGGAAGCAAGCTGAAAGAATAAAAACCTCAACCCTAGAATCATTGGATCTAACCACACCTCTCCTCCCATTTAATAACCAGCCACAAACCCTAATAGGCCTAACCCATTAAGATGCCTAGGGAATTTTGTTAACCACACTAACACAGGTTTTACATACTCACACACACGCACACACTTATCAAAGCATTTAAAAGACTCAACCCGCTAAACCTTTGGTGATTGACCTATTCGGTAATTCCGGCTCTCCTTGACCTAAAACACTTCTCCTTTGCATCTCCCTATGCCATGGTTTTGATCAAGGCATCAACTTGGTTGGTATTTGGTCAACTATCAAAATACCCCCAATGAACCCTTCGAACACCTTCCCTTGACTCCGTCTTTACCTTCACCTAAAAGCATCTTCGCATGCTTTGATACGTAGCCGGTAGTACCCAATGACAAGCTGTCATGTTTTCATGCATTCGGTCTCCTCCCAACTGTCTCTACGTGCATCGACCTTGTCACTTAGCGCACCACATGCACCAATCCTCTCTTCACGATCCTTGTATTCTCTGTACTTCTCTGTACTTCACCCAGACTTACTTGACCTTATGAACCTCAGCTCTCCTCCCTAATCTCGTTCCCTTGCCATCGACTGCTAATGTTCTCCAAGCCATCTGTATAACCAAGCAATCATCTCAAGCACAAGTAACATGTACTTAACTCATGTTAGTCAAAACATGCATCATGCAACTTAACACAACCCAACAAACGGCACCCATGTCGTGCACACACTCAAACCAACTCAATATCTAATTTCACCACCTAGACATGTCTAACCCCTCCAGAAACTCTCTGGACACCTTAGACATGTCTGCTCTCAAGAAGCCGGTCTGACTGTTGTGTCAGGTCGATAAGACTGCCCAACACCAGTCTGAGCACTCTCCCAATGGTGGTTAGACCACCGACTATTGGTCGGTCAGACCACCTTCCCCTTTGCGGTCAGACTGCTAAGCACAAACCTGACAAATAGGTCAAGGCTGATCTGACTGCCATCCATGGTCCAGTTTGACTATCTAAATCCTAACAACACAATCTAAATTTTCTGAAACCTTTGCAAATTTCAATTTCAACTCAAAGTGCCAATTATTCATCACAAACATATTATAGGCCTTCACATGGTCTCTTAGTTGTAACAAGATTAAGCAAATTGATAACATAGATACGTAAACCAATATTCCCTTTCACCCCTTCTCCCATACAATTGAAGATTTATGCCAAATCCATTGCCTATGCTCCCTTCACTTGCACTACCGACTTCAAGGCCCAGAGCCCACCCCAACCCATCTCACCAGAAATGCTAAATGCAAGCAGTGATGGTGACAGCTACGAGGATGACCACTGAACTAAAGAGGAGCATAAGAGGCAAGGGGGCGACGAGAAGGACTTTGGACGATGCCAAGGAGAAGCCTATAAGGGCCAGCAACAAACCTACGGTGAGCAGGCCCACCGTCAGAGTGCTCTAGTTGCCATTGTTGTTTTGGCCATCTGATGTTGCTTCCCTGGCCAAGATTTGTGAACAGTTCACACTTTTCGCACTATGGCCCTTTTTTCAAATTTGGCACCCTATGCCCGTTTTTGCAAAAAAAAAACCCCCATCCTCAAGTTTGGCAGGCATGGCGGGTGACACCTATCACCTGCTGTGCCACTAGAGCTCGGTAGGGGCTAGTGTGTGTGGCAGCCGATGCGACATCAGTAGGTGAGCAGAGAGCATAGTAGTCGGCGGGGCCCATGGTCCTACTGAGTTCTCTTGGCTTCGTGGGGCATGCCGGCTCCTACCGAGCAGTGGAAGCTAGGTAGGTGGCTGACCTCAGTAGGGGTTAGGGGTAGGGGGAATCGGCAAGGTGGCCGACTGTGACGGTGCGCCGACGCGATGTCTGCTTCCCATCATATTCGGTAGGGATTCTGCAGCCCTCCACGCTTGCATGCACCCATGTGGGGATGTCGACCACGAACACGTTCTCGCTCACATAAAATGGGTGTCCTCGCTCTTTGCCCTCTCATCCGAAGCCAGGCACCTCGGTTTCTTTCCTGTCGAGCGAGAGAGTAGTGGTTTGTAATAGTTTTTTGAGGTGGTTTTGTTGTGCTTTAGTAGATTTCACAGTTGGAAGAATTGTAGAGCGGGTGAAGACCTTTAAAAAAAGGTATGCTTCATTCACATGTGAGCAATACACTTAATATGTCATTTGTATTTCACTAGTGTAATGGTAGTTTGGTAGTGTGGAAAGTGCTTGGAAACTATGTTTAGTTGATGGATGTGTTTTTCTAATTAGCCATGTTTAGGACTTATTAGTGGCGATAATTGTTATTTTTTGTTAAATAGCTGAAGAAATATGTGTGTTACTTTTAGTGCTCGTAGTGCATTCATAATTTTGGGAATATGTATGTAAATCTGTGCATATATATTTATTGCTCTTGTGCGATTACAAAAATTATAGAAAATAATGCTGGGATTATAGAAGTGCACACTGTTAGTGGTAGTCTATGTATGTATATATGTGTGTACCTATTTATATGCATATAAGCACATGGTCATGGTATAATTGCTAACTCAGCTATGTTCATGTGTATAATTATTTTGTGTTATGCTAGGTTGTATTTAGCGTCATCAGACATCGTCACATTCTTTTCTGTATTGTAGGGAATGATTGCTAGTGATGGTCACGAGTGTGGTACGTTCTACGCCCATTTTGGGATGGACAACATCGTTGTCGGGTGTGGTCGAGCAGTGATGGACCTCCCCCTTTATTCTTTGGGGACCATGGGAGGATTGGCCTCTCGATAATCGATACGTTCCAATACTATGGCGAGCCAAGTTGCTGCCCTATAGCGAGGATGATGTACATTGGGCACTCGTTCACGTTGGACTCCCTGCTTCCTTTGGCCCTCACTGACCGGTGGAGGTCGAAGACCCACATATTTCACTTTTAGTGGGGGGAGATGATTATCACCCTGCAGGATGTTGTTTATCTTACCGTCGTGCCATTATGGGGTCATATCGTGACTCAACCCAAGATCATCTGATTGGGAGGCACGTTTGCTGCACCAGTTTGGTCATCCCATTCTGGATAGAATCCATGGAGTGCCACATTCGTGGTTGTGGCAATATGGGCTATGCCTAGCAGAAGTACCTGCAGGGGTTGCGAGATCCCATCTAGTTGCTTACTTGCTCTTCATGTTTAGGTGGTCCTATTTCCAACAACTCAAGAACATTGGGTATACCCTATGTAACAGGCTAGCTGTTTATTTCAATTTTTGAGTGAAAAAAATTATTATTAAATTAAATTAAATTGGTTTAAAATAACAAAAATAAGTGTTTTTGTTGCCTAAAATTTTAATTTTATTTTGCTCTGATTTTCTGTTTTTTAAAAAGGCTGGATTTGAAAAGTAATTTAAGTAAAAATCTAAAAATATTATTAAATTAAAAGATATTTTGATTTTATATAAAAATCCTATTTTAAATTAATTATTTGGATTTATTTGGCTTTTATCTAGTTTTCTGTGTTTTTCTGGAGTTTAAAATCTATTTTTAAAATAAAAAGTATTTTAAGTATAAAAACATAATACAAATTGAGTTGGAAATATTTTACCTAAGTCCAAAATTGTTCCAGGAATTTCTATGAATTTGTTTGGAATTTTTGTAATTTATTCGGTATTTTTCTGAGCTTTATTTGCTTTTATGGTGTTTTCTGAAAATCAAAAAGAAAATGACACGCCTGCCTCTCTCTTCGGCCGACACATGGATGGCCCCGATCCACCCACATCACTGCCCGACCTCATCCGACCGTCCCAACTCATCCTGCCTTCCCTCTCTCTCTCTCTCTCTCCGCTCGATGCATGTGCGGTCGAGATCTCCCCACGTCACCACCTGAGCCATCCAGGCCGCTCGCCTATTCCTCTCTCCTCCGCGCCTCACAACCATCCGATTCACATCCTACGGTCTCCGCCATCCTCTCTCTTTCTCTCTCCCCAGCCCCACCTATTAGCCCGCGCCTCACAGCCATCCGATTCACATCCTGCGGTCTCCGCCATCCTCTCTCTTTCTCTCTCCCCAGCCCCACCTGTCAGCCCGCGCCTCCTTCTTCCTCCCCGTCTTCTTCCTCCCGTGCCTGACCGTCAAAATCATCACCACCATTCCCGCCGCCCCTCCCACCTCTTCCCTTCTCTCCCGCGAAACCTCTGCCACCTTCTCTTTCCTCCCCGCAAGTCGAGCGCCTGCCTCCTCCCCCATTTCTGCGCCACTCCTCACCTAATCCCGCAATCACCGCCACTGCCCCAAATCTCTGGTGCGCAATTCCTGCGCCAGTGCTCCCCCGCCACCCCAAATCTTCTGTGAGCAATTCCTGCGCCAGTGCTCCTATAAATACCCCCTCGGCATCTCCTCCCTCCGTACCAACCTCCCCCTCGCCTCCTCTCCTCTCGAGTCCTGAGGCTTCCTTGCGGCTCGCTACTCCACCACAAGCGGTGAAGCAACTCCGATGAGTGATCCCCGCCGTCCTGACCACCCCTGAGGAGCGCCGCCACCGACATCAGCTTCCCCAAGCGTCGACGAAGCTCATCGACCCCTTTTACCGCCCGAGTTTGCCGCCGGAGCTGAGCTACCTTCATCGCCAGGTCTCGCCGCCGGCCCTCATCGTCGACGCCCGAGCCTCACACAAGGTATAGCCAAGACCGTCGTGATCTCCTCTCCCTTCTCCACCCCTCGCCGGCCACCGCGTGCGCCAGAGCGCCGGCGAGCCGTGGCCCCCGTACACCCCGCAGGCCGCCAAGCCACGTCATGGCGCAAGCGCTGACGTGGCGGCCACCTTGCGCCACCTATTGTCCTAGCTCAGCACCCTGTGAACGTGTCAGGGCCACTCCCCACCCGTGCCACCTCAGCCTTGCTCGTGGTCCATGGACTCGGTCCACATAGACCAGGACCCACCTGTCGGTCAAACCACCCCATGGCTGATGTGATGCTGATGTTATAAACCCGAAGTTTCTGTAGAAAAATAATAGAGCAGAAAAATAAATTCTTCTGCTGATGTCATAATTCCAATTTCCTTTAGAAAAAATAATTCCAGAAAATCCGATTTATTTATTTTCTCTGATTTTAAACTTTCGGGAGCCCGTTCTCCTTCATCTTAACTCCGATTGAGCCCATTCAAATTCCTAAAATAAAAAAATCCAATATATTCATTTATACCCTCCTTTTATTTATTTGGAGTTTATTTTTATTTATTTCAATTTTATTTGAGTTTTCTTGTGTATTTTTCATATGTAGACTGCGACGATTCAGAAGAATTCTTCGACGACAATTTGCACCCAACTAAAGAGCAAGGCAAGTCACACTCCTTGATCATATTGATTCTAGTTTGCAAATAAAATTATGTTGTTTAAAATTATTCTGCATGCATATTTTTATTCAATGTATTCAATTCAGTTTTAAATTTAGTTAATATCTGTTTGTTATTACCTCCTTTGATATTGAAAATCTTTACACCTTGTCACCATAGAATTAAACTCTAGTTAGTACACTAGTTTGGCTAGAGAGTTTTATATCAAATGCTTAGACCTGCTTAGACATAATCTTTGTTTTGGGATAGCATTTTCACATAAAATGATGAGCTTTTCAAATGTTTTCTTGACTTCAGTGAGTCAAGAAGGATTATAGAATATTTTGAAATAAAATATAAAATCTGGTTTAGAATTAAGATAATGGTTAGGTGGTGGGTGCAAGCATGCACTGTTATTCGGAGACATAGTGTTGATTGTTGAGCACAAGGGGTATGTGATTGAGCCTAAGTCAAATTAAGGACTGGTCTGTGAGCTACTATTGCAAAGCTCTATCGTACTATCACAAGGCTGGTATAGGACAGTTCTGGCTAATTAATTTGTGGGTCCCAACCCGAGTCTTGTCGTAGGTTGAAAGTGAGCGTGGCGTAGACCATAAGAAGTCTCACTCGGCTCAAGAGGGGGTCCCGGTCTGGTGGATTCCTTACTGGGGTGTAAGCTTAGTGTTGGCTTGGTCAAGTTGAAGGCTTAGCATTGTAAAGGCCTTGTCATGATCTCTCCGCCGCACACCTAAGAAAGTGTGTTAATCGTGTGGCAATATGAGATGATCATGTCTTGTGGATAAAGCAATACAACCTCTGCAGAGTGTATAATCTATCCTGGATAACCGTGCTCATGGTCATGGGCATGCTGAGTAAAGTTTTTCACGGATTAGACTTTGTTTTTCAAAATGGTTTATGAAAACCTTATGGATGGATGGAATCCATGAGAGATTGAAAAACTTATGGATGGATAGAATCCATGAGTGATTGGAAGCATGCGGATGGATGGAATCCATACGAGATCTTTTAGAAAAGATGGTCTGGGTGGGATGCACGTGGTTATGGTAGTGTTTGGTCGGAGCCTGCACTAACGGTATTAATTTCATTTACAATTACTATTTTTACGTACTATATTAAATTCAGCAATTTTCAATATATTTATTGTATTTCTTTAGATGTTGTTTTATGCTCAAATGACCCTATATGCCTTCCTTTGTTGCCTTTATCAGTATGTTGCATTTCTCCGTGTGACTTGCGGAGTATAAGTTTGTACTCACCTTGCTATCTCCACACAGAGGAAGACGACTTTGATTACAGTGAAGCCGATCGCACCGCGCAACAACATGGTCCAAACCACACAAACCAAACTCGACTTTCCTAAAACAGATGTCAATTACTCATCACACACACGGGGTCACCTCCATATGGTCTATCAAATATTGATTCAGAATCTGAATACATTGAGTATTTCAATCCAATTTGAAATTTTTAGATTACTTATTATCTTGTTCTTATTTGTTCTTCAATTGCATGCAAGAACATATCTTCATGGTCAGGTCAATCGTGCTTCTAGCAAGGTTGATAACAATCTTGGAGTTGGTTCAGCGATTACCTGACATATTGGTCGTGATACGGGGGGATGCCCGATCATCATGATGTAGGATCAAGGATAACTTTGGATCCGTATAACCTAACAAATCGATGGCACCAACCACTATTTCAATACAGCAACCTGTGCTAAAAGAGTTTGCCCAGCCACACGCTTGTGACCCTGTCTACCCAACCACACAAGTAGACGTGTCACCACTCCTGCAAATTCCTAAGGAATCACAAGAACAATAGTGTTGAGAACGCCCAATTCTCCTCTAGGTTGTAATCAAATGTCAAACTCTAGGAAGAACAAGCGTATAGCTCTCTCTTGAAAAATAATAGATTAAATCGTGGTCTATCAAAAAAGCTATGATTATAAGACTTATATAACCCTAAGAAGTCCTTAGACCCAAGACGTATTCAACTCAACCCTATTTGGTTTCAGACTCGAACTTACATAAAAAAGGAAACTAAAAAATATGTGATGGTTCTAAAGATATATCCTCTCCCATTACATAGTTCTTGAAGTAAGCTTTCCAGCGAGTCTAAAATCATCTTAATCGGACTCCGTATGTGAAAGTTATGGTCTTTATATGTAAGGTATACTTTCGAAATACTCCAAACATAGCCAAAGGTCTGATCGGACTGGTCCGATCGTCATCAAACCAATCGAATGATATGTAGCCAATTGGATGGTGCAAGCTTTCGAAGTGGTCCGAATGTCACCGAGGAGAACGAGCGGCTAACGGATGATCGGACGGTCTAGAACACTGAAGCCGTTCGGACTGGTCTTAACGTTATGATGCTATCAAACGGTCTGAAATTGATCAAATGGTCTTGAATGAATCTGCAATTGTAGATGTTGTAGTCATGGCTGCGTAGTGGTCGTAAGTCGTAAAAGTTGTAGTCATAGCTGTGCAGTGGTCGTAAGCCTTAGGCGGTAAAGCGGTCAAAAACACCGTAGTCGAAGGCACCGTGGTTCAAAGCATCATGGTTGTAGGCACCATGGTCGTAAGTAGCAGTAGTCCGAACATCACTAAAGTGATCTGATAGTCTGAAGACAATTGAACGGTGCCAATGTATCCGAAGTTGTTCAACCTGATCTGAAAGTTGTTTTTGATGCCGATTGGACTCGTTTGAATGTCTGGAGTGAATTTATGAGTTCGGTTGGACTTGTAGATGATCCGACGTGACTATGAGTGCTTGGATGTGTCTTCCCTTGCTTGGTCCCCATGTGTTTCTCCTCCATTGTTGCAACCTCAAAAGCTTCACATCGTTCAAACTTAAGAATGCACAAAACATTCGCATGAGGTAGTATCCAGTTCTCATGTAAATTAAAACCAACTTTAACTTGGAGCGAATTTACCTGTTGATTAATCTTTTTAGCTCGTGTTCGAGTAATTAGTCTAGTTGGCAGCTCAAGGTGTATCTTCGGAATGTCCTCATCAGGTCATGTGTGATTGGTAGCTGAATCATGAGAATCATCTCCTCAAATCAAATTATCATTCTCATCGAAAAATCAGGACACGCAGCGTCGCATCAGGTGGTATCAGAGCTTTCATTCATCAGTATGAATTTTCTTTACCTACAGTCCACAAAATCCACGAAAATAAAAAAAATTAGCTTTAGTTCATCCTGTCCAAACCAATCTATGCCTCACAATTTTCTTTTCGATATTTTGCTTGTTGAATTTTTGGTTGCATGGTCATGTCTAGTTGCTGATTTCTAATCTAGTTAGTGCCTAATTGGTCTTTGTCTAGTTGCATCTATTGTGGTTTGCTTTCCTGCCATAGCAGGTTGTCAATCTTCCTTGATCTTTTTGCTGCCGCGGCACCCAAAATGGCCTACCATTGCTGCCGTGGCACCAAAAATGACCTGTCGTTGCTGCCGCGGCACCCAACAACAACTCCTGCCGCCACCGCCACATCGCTGCCGCAACAACCAAAAACACCTGCTATAGCTGCCGCGGCAACCACCAGCGTGCCCTGCCACCGCCACTGCCACATCTTGCTGTGGCAGTCGAAACTCCTGCCGCCGCTTGATCTTCCCTGCCACGGCAAGCACATTGCTGACCGCCACTGCCACATCCCACCGCAGCATACTTCAAGATCCTAGAGCCGATGGTTTTTGGGACCGTCTAGGAAAAGGAAAAGGAAAAAAAGAAAGAAAAAGAGAGGAAGAGTTGGTTTCGGGTTCAAGAGAGGAGAGAGAGAGATAAAGAAAAGTGTCCACCTTCCCGAAAATTAAAAAGTGCATCAAACTTTCGCCAAAACCAGTGAAAATTGGTGGAGTCCTTCTACATATAAAAAAATTCAGCAACTTGGGCCATAGGATTGAAAGATATAGCATTTTCAAGTTGAGCTCAACTCCGTTTCTAGTCCAAGTAGGAATCTGATTGTGAGATTTTCTGTGAAACGGGCATAACTTTTGTATACGTATCTGTTTTCGACATTCTTGTACTCGTTAGAAAGCTAATGATGAGGTGCATCAAAAAAATGACCAGCACATGCTAGTCACCCTCTAAGACCCTCAAAATCTACCATCTTTGGACCTGAATTCACACCGCAAGTTTTTGTCTTCTGCTTGTTTTTGCCATTTTTCTTGGTCTTCCCTTCGAAATCTTTGTCACTCACCTTTATTTTACAAAGTGTTCTCTATTTTCTTGCCATCTGTTGTTGCTAACATTTTACAGAAAGATGAGCATACATTGCTATAAGTTTTCAAGCTTTTCTTGGAGCTAGACGATGAGCTTGAGTCGAGAATAACTCAAATACAAGAAGGGAGAATGATGAGGAGATCAACCCTCCGGATATGACCGCTACTCCACGTACCACACAAGAATTCCAGTTGGATATGTCATGGAATCCAATTCAGCCTCTAAAAACAGCACCGACTTCAAATGTGCATAACTTTTACATACGAAGTTCGTTTGAGGTCCACGAGTACTTAATGGAAAGCTTATCTCGTCCTCTTTCCAACGGATCTAGTCTCATCTCCAAATTCCTTCTGTGTGTACCGCAATCACCAAAAGAAGATGCTATATCACCTATTTGGTTCAAATTAGGTCTTCAATGTTTGGGCCTAAGGGGAAGACGCCCCCCCTTGGCCCCCCTTATTTCTTAGCTATGTGTGGCTTCCTCTCCCTATTTAATATGGTCGCACCCATCCAGTTTTCTCGGATTTCGTTTAGTTAAAAGTTAGCTACATTGCAATTTCGTGTATTGGTTTGTGTCGACTAAACCAACTCTGAATACCGATTCGGAATCCTAACACATTAAGTATTTCAATCATATTTGTCATTTTCAGATTGCTTATTATCTTATTCTTGTTTGTTCTTTGATTGTATGTAGGAATAGATCTTCGTGGTCGGGTCGATCATGCTTCTAGCAAGATCGATAACAATTTTGAGTTGGTTTAGCGATTGTCGGATATATTAGTTATGTGCGATTAGTAGCCGAAGTAAGGATCTTCTCAAATTAATTTATCGTTAAGATGGGCACTCAGCGTTACATTAGTGCGCCCTCCGCCCTGCGTGCGAAGTCGTCCTTTGTGCGTTTATAATGGAGCGTGTGGGAGGAGCGTGCGCACGTGGCACCTCACACGTGAAACGTGGCGAGCAGGGTTGGCACGTGTGAGCCTTTAGGGACATGAAGATCGTCACGCATTCCTGACGTCGTGAGAGCCCCGGCCCGCCGTGCCTTGTGGCCGTCCGTAAGACGGAAGTAGCTGGCTGGCTGCCAGCCAGCCAGATGGAAATGGTGGGATCCTGGCATTTTTCTTGCCCTTTTTTGGGACTTTTCTACGAGCTGGACCGGGCTATTTCTCCCATAAAGTCTGGTAGGATGCTTGGAAGCGTAAGAAGGTTCCTCTAGCTCGCTGGATCGACCAATGGCTTTGCTCACACACCAATTTTTACGCATTCTCTAGTCCACGGAAGAGTATTCTTCCGACATTGAGAAGGAAACTCCGAGAGTGAACAGTGTTGTGATTTTAGATGACCGTTCGATCTAAGAGGGACAGATCAGATCAGACACCACAAAACACTATCAATACTAATCACTACAGTGATTTACGACGTCCTCGCTGTGCACAACTGTTGTATTCTGCCTTTGCTCTTTACCGTCGGTGGATCCGAATCCCTCATCCACGCATGCACTAATCCATACTGGTAGACTGCTCGATCTAAGTTTTAAGTGCTGCATAGCGGGATTCGATAGCCACCAAAGTCCTTTATTATTCACCAAAGGTATATGAAACCTTTATTATTCACCAAAGGTATATGAAAGCTCCTTGTCGATATGTTTAATGCGGGTAATGAAAATGACCACACGGAAAAGGCCAAGTTGACTCTTATCTTCTAGAAGCCGGGCCTGCACTCGCCCCCAAAACCAACCATCCAGGCTTGCCAAGAAAGCAAACCTTCCAGATGTGAGATGACAAAGACTTCCATTCTGCCACCCGTCCTTAGCCATATGTATGGCGTTGAATTGAATTTTAACTGGAAAACACTATTGTACGACAGAAATTTTCAATTGTGCGGTCCGTTTATTTTAGTTTGAGCTTTTATTTTTTTACTTCTAATTTTTTTTATTTTTTCTATCTTTTTAGATTTTTTTTCTATCTTTTTTCTTATATTCGTTTGCATTGTTCATAATATGTTAATATGTTTTTTTATTTATTTTTTTAAATTTAATTATACTAAAAAATCATCGGTAAATATAGTATAAAATAAATCAGTTATAATACTAAACAGTAAAAAATAAGTCATAAATAAAAAAATGTCCAAATCAACGGAACAACGACAAACCGCCTGGCGTGCAGAGTACTACTCCACTCACTAGTAAGAATGGAGAACAGGATCGAGAGGCGTCTCGTGAACTCAAGAATGACAATGCTATATTCCCCTTATCGTATGAATGTATGATGGCGATCGACTAACCGGTAGACAAGTCCATCCAAAATCTTGACATTTCCAAAGTAATGAAATTAAGCTAGTTGCTTCGTCAATTGTCGCAGCCATTAGCATGTACGCTGATATATAGCGCGTCCGTGTAACTGCACGTCTATTGATCAGATTAGATCAACCAATTTTTGCGATTACAAGAAAGATATATATACACACATATCATACACATGCATACCAAATACGCACACAAATAGTGTGTCTCTTAGTATACGCCTAGAAAGAGGTCGGGATAAATCCACGACTTCGCAAAATTTCTACTAAAGCACATTGTATGCAATGTAATCGTGGGCACTATGATTTAAATCTTGATAGGTAGAGAGGTATATTTACAACTTCATTACCCCACCAAAAGGTAGTTTCCAAAGAAACACATGTGCGATCAGACATGACAAATTAATTAAGGAGATTATTGTAAGTTTGGGAGAAAGGTACCACACATATGATTTTTCATTGATCATATATATATTTATAGTACATCAAAGATTAGTTGTATGGGATAAGATCGCTACAACCGATGTACAATCATATACAAAGATATCAGAGACACCGTTAGATGGGTTTCTATCTATGCACATACTTGGAAGGATATTGTCGGTCTTTCCTCATTAGCTTAAGTTTTTATATGAATTGGTTAGTGTATACAACTCAATATGGTATTAGAGTCAAGAGATCATAAGTTCAAAACCTAACTAGCACATTATTTAAAAAACAATAATTGCGGTTCACTTCAAGTCCACGTCTTAGGCCTTGCAAAGTCTAGACGTGAGGAGTGTTAAAGGATATTGCCTGCTTTTCTTATCATTTTAAATTTTTGGATGAACTGTTTGGTGCATACAACTCAATATGGTATCAAAGTGTGGTCGAACGTGGGGCAAGGATGCCACCGGTGAGCCAAAGCTGGATGGCGTTGGTCCACAGGTTGTAGTAGGATGACATCTAAGGAGGGGGACTATTAGGGCAGTTGTTGCTATGTTTTCCACCGCCGTTGTTACCAAAGTTGCCGTGGTTGTTGTTATTGCTGCTAGAAGACCGCGAGAATTAGCGATGAGGGCAGTGACTTGGGCAAGCTGGTCATCGTGGGATCCTTCAATTCGTCGAGGAGGAGGGAGTGTGCCTGGATGAAGCTTAGGAACGGCGTCATCATGGGAAGGAGGGAGGCCAGGTGATGATACTTGGGGTTCATGCCCTTGAACATTGTGAGGACGAGGGTCTGGTCGTTGACCTCCTGGCCAATATCACCGAGCGCTTTAGGTAGGGTCTTGAGTTTGTGGCAGTAGTCCGTGGCTGACATGTCAACTTGAACCGGGTTAATGAACTCGGCTTGGAGGTAGATCGCATGGGTTTTCTTGTTGTCCCAAAAGAGGTTCTCGATGGACAAGCAGACGATTGCGTTGGTGGTGTAGGGGGCCATGACAATGTCTAGAATCTCCTGGGAGATAGACCCATAGATCCAAGAATAGTTTAGTCAAGCCTCTTCTAGTCGGCATCAAGTTTGGAGGAACCGGTCAGCTTGAGGTGGGCATTGAGCTTGAACTTGTCGATGACGACTTAAAAGAGGACGTGCCACTTGGCATAGTTAGATTTGGAGAGCTCGAGGGTGATGGGGACAAGGGACTTGATGTTGGTGATGCTCATGGCCTGCACCTAGAGTTGGGAATGGGCGGTAGCAGCTGCTGCGGTAGCATTATCGTTGCCCATGGAGGTAGGGTTAGGGGTGGTCGAGTGAAGCCAAGAAGGGAATGGAGCAGACGAGAGAGAGGAGAGCGGAATGGTACATGGATAGATTCAGGGGGTTGAATCTACGTCTCATAGCATGTAAGTTTGGGAGAAGCCACACATATGGCATTCTATTATGCATATATTTATAGTACATCAAGGGTTAGTTGTATGGGATAATTAAGATCACTACAACTGATGTACAACCATATACAAAGATATCAGAGATATCATTAGATAGGTTTCTATCTGTTGCACTTCGACTACTTTGTAGTCGTTACGACCACGCTAAGTCGATTTATGACCACTTCACAGATGGCTACAACCACGTGAAAGTTACGACCACACACAGAGTAGTTACAACCACTTGTGTTTGCTCCGACAACGCTACATACACATAACTTCTGTTGATGAGAGTTACGACCACATTCACACTACACTGCATGTTCTCATAACCGAGCTACGTCCACTCCGGTTTACGAGAACTCGAGACTTCAACTACAGACCCTGCTCCTTTGACCACATAGTAGACTTGATCACAGTAGTCGTAACTCGATTACAACCATGTTGAAGACTCGATCGCCGTAGTCGTAAAGCGTTTATGACCACGTCTTCAGCTTCACGAACATCTTCGGTTTCCTGGAGCCAAAACTGCACTTTCTCTTTTTTATTTCTCTCCCTCTCATTCGATCACATCGATCGCTTCATACCCCTCTCGTTACATTGCTCTACCTTTTATACCCAACTTTACGACTACGACATGGAGACAACTACAACTCCAAGATGGACTCAAAAACTAACTCGTACGTGGAAATAAACTCGTACACGACTCAAACACATATAATACAACAAAACAGACTCGAATACAACTAAACAAGATTACTAACTCTAACAATCACCTCCTTAACCTTGTTCCTCCATCTTGATCACGCCTATCTTTTCTCTTGCTTCCGCTTCTTCCTTTTACCTGCACTCCCGTGCGTCTGAGCCATCACCGCTCTACCGCCTGTGCTTGCAACATCCTGTGCCTCATACAATCCGACGCTTGGCGCGTCTCACACTTGGACTAATCATGTTCTTTCTTGCATGCCTACCTGAGTTGGAGCACCTTCTCCCACAGCCACCTTGGCTTCGTTGTTACCTGAGCTTTCCGCTCTTCTTTCTTGGACCAAGTCTGCCCGCTTTCCCGGGTATATCTTAGCTGAGACTACACTGCCCCTAACTCCTATCTCGAACGCTTCTTGTGTTTCCTCTACAAAACCACAAAAGACTGCACCAACATGTACTCCAAGTCTTTCTCTTAGACCTTGTGCACTTTTTCCATCGCCTTAACTTCCTATGTTAGCCGCACCTGCATGTGCGCCGCATGCGCCTCCGAAGCCGTTGCTCCCTTCATGCGCGCATGCATGTGCATTGTCGTGTGGCTTGCTGCTATCTGTGTGCGGGAGTTCATAGACATGCCCTTCTCCCTGTGGCTGCTAACGTGACACTGCATTCATGCCTCGTGTGCCAGCTACACGTGACACGCCTGGGTCCCGCCATCTTGGCCTTTTGCATGCACACCTGCATGCTCTGCTTGGCTACCCCCAGCTACACCTACTTAGTCTTGCCCCCGGGTCCTGCCACCTCCTGACGCCTTTAAGCTGCTCTTCAGACAAATCGATTTACAAGTTTTCAAAGAAATCTTGTACAACCGATTTAGAGATCTTTTCACTTTCATCAACAATTTTTGGTCTTGTCATACACACGCAAGAACTCATCCTGCAGCACCACCCTGCACCATCTTTCTGTCATCTGCCCGAGACTAAGTATGCTATTGCACAGACTTGGTATATAGTAAATCCCTGTCAACAACTTCTTATCTCCGTTCTTGCATTGCAACAGCATCGTCCATTTGTCTTTTATCTTCACTGTGGAGTCATCACCAAAATTGACCTTACTCCAAATCTTCTCATCGAGCTCATGAAATATGGAGCAATCTCCCATCATGTGGTTGCTTGCTACATTGTCCAAGTACCACTAATCCGTGTGATCGTGGCTGCCTTCCTTTGTGCGTAGTTTTGGAACTACGTTCTCCTCATTCAGTATCACCATGATCGGCACCTTTTCAACATATGAGGAGAGAAGTAGTTCCGATTTCATCTTCTTCTTCATCTTGGGCGAGATTCGCCTCCCCGTTCTTCTTCTTACTTTGATAATTCGACGCATAGTGCCCGTACTCATTACAGTTGAAACACTTTATGTGGCTGCAGCATTCCGACGCGTAGTGCCCATATTCGCCACATTCAAAGCACTTGACATGTGACTTATCATGGAATCTGTCACCATCGCCTTGCCCAACCTTGTCTCCACGGCCACCTCTGCCGTCTCGACCACTCTGGCCACCTCGACCATGCCACCTTCCGCGGTTGTTTGATGAGCCATGACTGTCTCTCGGATCTCCTTTTACTAGCAATGCCTGCTCGTTATGAGTCTGGGATCCCTGCTGATTACATGACTAAAACCCCTTCAGTAACTCCTCATGTGCCTTGAGGCAGCCGATGATCTCTTCTATGTTCTTCTTATCCAGATCAGAGGAGTATATAAGTGTGGTGACAACAGGTATGTACTTCTCCAGAAGCACGTGCAGATACTTTTTCATCGCCACAGATCCCTCCATCTTGTCGCCAAGAGAGTTAATCTGATTATACAATGAAGTCAGCTTGCCGACGAACTCATCCACCGACTGGGTCTCTCCCATCTTGAGATTCTCAAACTCGCTCCGCAAATTCTAGAGCTGTACCTCCTTCACATGATCAACGCCCTCGTGCATCATCTGCAGCGTCTCCCATGCCTCCCATGCTGTCTCTTTGCTGATGAGCTGATGCATCATTGCATCTGACACCGCTTGGTAGATGGTGGCCAAAGCCACCTAATCCACCTTGTCGTCCACCTCCTTATCCTTCCCCTTCGGATCGACTGCACCCTAGATTCCCTAGGCACGCATGTTCGCCTTCATCTTCATTGCCCACACTGGATAATTGTCGATTGTTAGGAGAGGGTACTAAAGGGAGATCAGCCCACTCCGGGCACTCGAAGTTGACGTTTCTCCTATATTCTTCAAGTACCATCAAGATCAGAAGACTCTAATACCACTTGTTGCTCTTTGACTACTCTGCAGTCGTTACGACCACGCTAAGTCGATTTACGACCACTTCACAGATAGCTATGACCATGTGAAAGTTATGACCACACACAGTAGTTACGACCACGTATGTTTGCTCCGACCATGCTACGTACTCGTAACTTCTGCTGATAAGAGTTACAACCACATTCACACTACGCTACATGTTCTTGTAACCGAACTACGACCACTCCGGTTTACAAGAACTCGAGACTTCGACTGTAGACCCTGCTCCTTCGACCATGTAGTAGACTTAATCACAGTAGTCGTAACTCGATTATGACCACATTGAAGACTCGATCACCGTAGTCATAGAGCGTTTATGACCACGTCTTTAGCTTCACGAACACCTCCGATTTCTTGGAGCCAAAACTGCTCCTTCTCTTCTTTATTTCTCTCCCTCTCGTTTGATCACGCTAATCGCTTCATACCCATCTCGTTACATTGCTCTGTCTTGTATAACCAACTCTACGACTACAACACAGAGACAACTACAACTCCGAGATGAATTCGAAAACTGATTCGTACGCGAAAACAAACTCGTACACGACTTAACACATATAATACATTAAAACTGACTCGAATACGACTAAACTTACTAACTCTACCGCTATCTATGCACACACTTGGAGTACAAGTCAAGATACACACGACTAACAATTATAAGGTGGAGTAGCACTTGGAAACCATCGTAATTAATTTTTTTTTGTGTATAAATGGGCAAAATGGATCTAAAGTATTGA
Source organism: Dendrocalamus latiflorus (assembly GCA_017311315.1). NCBI lineage: Eukaryota > Viridiplantae > Streptophyta > Magnoliopsida > Poales > Poaceae > Dendrocalamus > Dendrocalamus latiflorus. The sequence goes on from CM029660.1 coordinate 24,187,906, forward strand.
AAATCTTTTCTATTGTTCACGTTGTTCTGCTTTCTTTTGTAATGGCCAGTACTAACTCATTTTTTAAGGCGTGCATGTATTTTGAGATTAAAATTTTGAAGTTTCACCAACAGTTGTATAGTTTATATGACACAAAAACGATATTGTTGGATTTGTATACGAAAGAACTTTTCTAAAAATCGAAATTCAATTAGAACTTAGGACACCACGTCTTCTCGTAGATATCAACGGTAGGAGTAATAACTTAACCGCGATAATGTTCTTCTAGAAGCCAGGTGGAGGTCCCACGGCGATGCCGCCACAGAACCAGCCGACCGATTGTGCGATGCGATCGCCAACAAAAATGAATGAACCCAACCCTTCTAGACGACAGCGACGTCCCACCCGAGCCTAGTCTAGTGCGCAGCAAGCCAACGGCACTCCTGCTACTGCAGTGGGCCCCACGCCCTACATGTGGTCCCGTTTCAATCTGCTTTAGTTTCTAGTTTATTTTAGTTTTCGGTTTATTTCACTTAAAACACATTAATTTCTATTCTGCTTTTTTCATCTTTTGTTTTTTATTTTTTTGTATTATCTACAATGATATAATGTTTTTTATTTTTTTATTTTTTCTCAAAAAACTAACAACAATACAATATAATTTTAACTATAAACTAAATACCATTGAAAAAATTAGACCATTAGATAGCATAAACCTCCCTCCCCTTCGCGTCTCACCTCTCCACCCAGCTAGCTTAGCCCTCACTCACTCATCAACCACACGCTCTCTCTCAAGTCCCAACTCCCAAGCAGGCAAAGCAAAGCAAGGCAAGATCTCATGGCGGGAGCAGTGCCTCTGGCCCCGCCGGCGGTGGCCGCGGCGAGGCCTGCTGCGGTGAGCCTGTACGAGGCGCTGCGGGTGGGGCGCGCGGCGACGCAGGTGGAGATCAGGGCCGCGTACCGCGCCATGGCCAAGCGCCTCCACCCCGACGTCTCCTGCGCCGGCGTCGGCGGGGGCCCCGAGGCGTTCCTGGAGATACGGAGGGCGTACGAGACGCTGTCGGATCCGGCGGCCAGGGCGCGCTACGACCGCTCGCTCGGGGTATTCCGCTGCGGCGGCGGCGACGCCGGTATGATGCGGGTGCGGAGGTGGGAGACCGACCAATGCTGGTAATGAAGTCATGCCATTGCCATCCATCCCAGGAACGTGGATGGCTCTTGGCTCATGGACTCATGGCTTTGGTTCGTGTTCGTGTTCCTGGCGTAGGTAGGATCGTAGCATACTAAGCTAGTAGTAGTACAGAAGTCGTAGTGTGGGTCCAGGTGTCAACCTCTGTGTATAGCCGGCCCCACTTGTTGGTCTTGGTGGCATAGCTCTTGTAAATATATGCTTGCTACGCCCATCCATTCACAGATATACGTGTTATTTTGAATATCTATGTAGTTAAAATTTTGAAACTTTAATTATTAGTATCATTTTAAATGCTTAGATTAGATACATGAGAATTATATGTGTAGATTTATCTTGAAAAGTATATTTATAATATTATAATTTTATTGGGTTTAATAATTTTATTACAATAGAAATTAGTAGTTAAAGTTATATTTTAAAAACTATATTGTGTTTAAAATAATATATATCTGTGGCCGAAGGTAGTAAGTTACTATTTAACTCCTTTCTCTCATAAATTCTTACAGCCTGTTCAAAAGCGATTCGATTAGAAGTTTACAGCCTGTAAGAAAAGAATAAACTCTAAACCTTAGTTCTTTTTTGGGCCACAACTCTTAAGGCCCCGTGTAGAACGAACAATTTTTTCTGATTTCTGTCAAATTGAATTGCTTGTGAAATTTCTGTAAAAAGTTGAAGCATAGCAAATACTCCCTGAATTGCTACAGGGACAGGGGAGGTGACGGGCAACATGGGACGTTTGCTAGGTAAGGAAACGACTCCAAAACTGCCAAACATCTTCCAACACCTTCTGATTTTGCCTGATTTTGCCGGCTTTAGAAGAAAAAGACTTCTCAAAGTGGATTATATAAACTATTTATAGAGATCACCGTAGCAACCGATTTATACAAAGTAACTTTTCAAGATAAGTATCTCTTATTTTTCCTATCTCTTTCGCAATTAGTCAAAAACTATAACAATTTTGAACAGTAGAGGGAACAATTGTTATTCCATTGGCCTACAATGTACGGCCCGGCGGAGAGAGAAGGATGCACCACGCTTTCACGTGCTCCAATCGCCAAAGTCGGCGCCGTGGCGAATCCAGGATTCACACAATCAGGAGTCGAGTGAGGACGAGCTCCAGCAGCAAACATACCATGCACGTGGAAACTTGGGAATGCAACTCTAGAGCTTATATTAACGTGCAGAGCTACGCCGAATAAAACGATCCAAGACAATGAACCCCACATGAAAAATGTCACTCAGCACGGACTAGTACAGGACCAATTTACACCAGACGATACCTTCCAGGCTTCCACACCGCTAACTACAAGTGTTCTTGGCTTGTAGGCCATAATGTATCACCCTTTTTTTCTTGTCGGTTCACTTTGCTTTTCAAAATTCACTATACAAGGATGCAAGAATAGAGCGGATTAAGCGGATGTTGGTCGCTTCTGATGGACTTATCACTTGTAGCTCAGCAGCACTGAGTTGATTACATGCATGATTAAGCGGATGCTGGTCGCTTCTGGTGGACTGATTGTCGGTAGCGACTGCTGGTGGGTCAAGACACCATAGACTTGATCGAATATTGGCCTCACATGCATGGCGATCATCGGATCTGTTGGAATGATTGCGACGGCGACGGCTGTCATCCATTGAAGCTTCCGGGATGTGTCATTGACAATGTCGCACGCAAGTTGCTGGAAGAGGGCTAGAAGCACCCCTTGGTTTAGAGGGACAGGGTTCATTCTACACAACCCATGCAAATCAACCTGACAGAAAGGGTATAAGAATATCACACATCCACACCTGGCGTGCATTACGGTAATGAAAAGCTCGGATGATCTGACAGAAAGTGCTGCTTTGCGTAATGGATGCATGACTGACTGCATGCCAAGCACTAATTATGAAATGCAAGTTTGCACAAAATGACAGTCATCTCTTGATTAGATCAAGCACAAGTTGAAAATGGAGAATAACCCAACAACTATAGTTTAAATTTTAAATGGTCAATATGGGGGAGAGATACCTGAGAGCACAACCAAGACACCATGGAGACGTCACTTCTTTGAAGAGCCATTGTAAATGCCTCATCAAATTTACGCTCAGATATTAGTCTGCTTAGCTCCTTCATAGGGTCCAGTTGAACATCAACCTGTAAACAGCAATTACAATTAAAAACCGAATGCTTGTTATTTCATTCCTCACAGTACATTGGTGGGAGAGACCATTGCTTCTGTATTCAATCATACAGATCACCAAAGACAAAAACATCAAAACATAGAAGGAATGGTAGGCGAGTGATTTTTTTAAAAAAAGTTAAGTACCTCAGGGAGATTAGGCATTGGTCCATTATTGGTCTGCAAAACACTTGAGCTAGGTGATATTGAGCTCCCCGATGCAACTAGTGCCAAAAGCTTGCGCTGGCCATCAAGTAACTCCGATGTAAGACCCTGGGTAATTGATGATGCTGAAGTGATTGTTTCCTAAGAGAATTCAGGTGAGACAAAGCATTAGCGTTACTCCTCATAAGGGAAAAATCATTATATACAGCTGTTGGTTTGTGTGCTTTTTCTGTTGACTACGGCATTGCATACAATAAAAGCACAAGACTTGCAACCTTACCCTTAGAGTTTGTGCTAATGGAGTATGTGCTGTCACAGCCTGCTGCTGAATAGCCGCACCATGCTCAGACATACCCTTCTGGAATGCACCATCTACTTGCTCGAACATTGTCTTACAAGATTGTTCAAATGCTGGAATAATTGTTGACTCAAAGCTAAAGCGCAAAGCGTCCTGCAGGGAACAATCCAAAGGAATCAGCTGCTTTGAGTAGCAAACTTACTAAAACATAAGACATAAAGGTTCTTTTTTCTGAAGCAATTGATCCTGCCTAGTATAACACAACATGATCCTGCATACTGCCACCCATCATTCTAAATATGCAGATGCAAGGTGAGTTGCTTGGTGCTACAATGGGCTGACTTTTGAATGCATGATTGTATAAGTTGGGGTTTTGGTTGACTAAATTAGTAAGTTATACGGTGTTTCGTTGACTAAATTAGTAAGCTATACTGTGTTTTGATCACGTTTGTTATGGCGTCGCCTAGGCGTCCCGGTGGTGCTAGGAGGACGCCGTGGAACCTCGCCTCAACTTGGGGGGTGGGGGGGGGGGCAAGGCAGCAGGGGGAGGAGGCGCCGGGTAGAGGAGAGGAGGTGAGGCGGGGGAGGGCCGGAGGAGGCAAGGCAGCGAGGGGAGGACCGAAGGAGGCAAGGCGGCGGGGAGAGAGAGAGGAGTGTGGGAGATGCGCGAGAGAAGTCGGCGGATATTAAGTCAGCATGCAAAGTATGACTTACTGGCTATACTGAGTATACAACTATACATACATACTACGCGTACGTGTGGCGACTCGCTTAGGCGTCGCCATGGCGTCCAGGCGCCCCTCACCTGCCGTGGTCGCCGACTCCGCCGTGACAACCATGGTTTGGATTGAATGGATGTGCATCTCCATGAGGGATGCCTGTGCTACATGACATTATGCGAGCAATCTCGTCACAATACAATGCAGCATAATGCCCTATTTTGCATCATCTTATCTAGGTTTCACCCATGTGATCTTCCCAACCAAACACCTGAAAGCAACTCTATTCTGCACCATCCCATGCATGCATGGGTTTGTTCAAGCAACCCTCAAGATGTGGTGTGGCTTCGGGTAGGGATGAAAACGGTCGGAAACGGTCGGAAAACTCCTCAACCGTTTTCTACTTCTACATTTGAATACGAAAACGAAAGCGAAAGCGGTAAAGCCGGACACGAAAACGAACGCGAACTTACGGAATATCGAGAATTTCGAAAACGAACCAATTCGAGCGGAATTATGTCGAACACGGTCGGTATACGAAAATTCAATACGGAATACCGACCTGTATATATCACAAGTGCAAAAATGAAGAACAACAAAAGACACCTTATATCACAAGTGCAAAAATTAACTCGGCCTAACTCAATATTCAAATTTGGCATTCTAAGGACTGTTCCGTACATATGTACATGTCACAACAGATGTATAGGATCTTTCCGCGATAAAATCAGAATTTATGAGGACTAGAATAGAACAAATCAAAATAGATAAAAACCTATTTATAGATTTTAGAAAATCTGAAGGACTAAATTGAAAAAATATACAAAACCCTAATCCCCCGATCCCTCCTCAGTCCTCCCAATCTCACCGCCGCCCGATTCTTCTCACCTGCTTCCTCCCCCGATCCCTCCTCCGGTCCTCCCAATCTCCCCGCCAGCCCCCTCCCTCCCACGCGCCCGGCTCCCCCGCCGCCCCCGGCGGCCCCTCCCTCCCTCGGCCTCCCCCACCGCCGCGGCGCCGCCCCATCCCCGGGACCCCGGCTCCCCCTCCCCGCCGCGCCTCCGCCCCCTCCCCGGCTCCGCCTCCCTCGCTGGTTCCCCCTCCCCGCCGCCCCCTCCCCCGCCGCCCCATGGCCCCCATCCCCGCCGGCCGCTGCCCCCTCCCCCGCTCCTCGGCTTTCTCCGCCGTCTCGCCTACTCCCCGTGCCTCCCCGCCGTCTCGGCTCTTCCTCCCCTCTCGTCCGACCTCGCCTCGCCTCACCACCACGGCAGCAGCCATGAAGCAGTGGAAGTCCCTCGTGGGTCGTGGCGCTCCACTGTGGCGACTCCGCCGCGCCCTCCTGCTTCCCGCAGCCAACGTCCCCGTGCCCCTCGCCGCCGCGAGAGGCGGAGCCGCGGAGGACAAGCAGCATCAGCAGGCGGCGGCGGTGAGGCTGGGGGGGGGGTGCGACGGGCTGGTGCGGACGTACCGGCGGCCGGTGACGGCGCGGGAGCCCAAATTCGGTATAAACCGTATTTACAATACGGTATATTCCGAATAAAATGTAGAAAAGTAGAAAACGGTCAGAAAACGCCTAAACCGTTTCCGCTCCGTTTTCGAATTTGGTATTCCGTATTTCGAACCGAATTCGAATTTGTCTGAAAATACGAATTCGATCGGGTCAAATGTAGAAAACGATGCGGTTCGGTACGGGATATTTCTGTTCCGTTTTCATCCCTAGCTTCGGGGCTAATTCAAGGTGGTCAGGAAGGGGAGGAAACAAATAAAATCTGGAGGTTGGATGGGAACGCAAGGGATAATAGGGAGGATCAAACTCGCCCTCCGGCGACTGGGCGGGATTTCCACCGGCCAGCGTCGAGGCTTTAAGCCACCAAGGTAAGGAAGATAATCTCTATTGCTTGCCTTCAATTGTTACAGCATAGAGTCCTTTATATTGGACTTCAAACAAACCGACTAGAAATCAATCTCTAACTAATACCATGTCTATCTGACTGGTAACGTATGCTATCTCCTAAACCAAGCCCAATGTGACCGACACGCCAGCACGCAGGCTATAGCTCGTCAAGTGTTGTCGGCATCCGCAACACTGTCCTGCTCAGCCGAGTTTGCAGCCAATGCTGAAGGCCTCTTGCCAGATCGCCTTGTATAATGCCAACCCCAATAAGAGTCCACAACATTTCCCCCCTTTTGCTGAAACAGCTCGTCCTCGAGCTGAAAATCAGGATATTGTGCATGAAAATCAGTAAGAGACATCCACAAAGCCTCTGAAGGGGCACAGTCCTTCCATTGAACCAAAACCTCCCATTGATCACGACGAAGCCGAGCTTGAGAAATCAAGGGTACTAGAACAACCCAGCTATGATAAGTGTCAGGCAACGTTGGAATTTCCACCGGAGGATCACCATGAAAAGAGTTTCAAGGTCACATGAAAAACATCATGAAGCTTAGCACGGGGTGGCAACCGAAGGCGATATGCCACAGCTCCAACTCGCTCCACAATCTGAAACGACCCATAAAATTTAGGATCCAATTTAGACTTCGAGCGGCCAATGACAGACATGGCAGGACGATGGTTCAAACGCAACCAAACCCATTGGCCAACTTCAAATTCTACGTCACGATGACGATGGTGATAGTGGTGTTTCATAATGGCTTGAGCTTGCACTAACCTCTCCCTTATCTCGGCCAAGAATTCATCCCGGTCCTTCATTTGTTGCACAACAGCAGCAACTCGGGCTGAGCCTGGTTCTTCCACCACTAAAGGAGGATCACGAGCAGGGATGTCTGATGAGTTGTAACAGTATTAGCCCAAGAAAGCCATTGCACCCATTGCTTTGGTCGATCTCCACATAAACAACACAGGTACGTGGTAATAATACGGTTGACCACCTCGGACTGACCATCAGATTGTGGATGAAAAGTCGAGCTGAGGTTCAAGTGTACTCTCGCCAGACGAAAAAGTTCCTTCCAAAAATTGCTTGTAAAGATCGGATCACGATCACTTACAATAGAAGGAAGTCCATGAAGTCGAACAATGCCATCAAAGAAAGCACGGGCCACTGAATTTGCCGTGTACGGATGAGATAAAGGTATGAAGCGTGCGTACTTAGAGAAACGGTCAACAACAGTTAAGATAACCGACTTGCCGTGAACCTTGGGTAATCCTTCCACAAAATCCATTGAAATATCGGCCCAAATCGTCCGAGGTACCTCTAATGGCTGCAACAGTCCAGCCGGGTGGAGATGATCCGTCTTATTGAGCTGATAAACAGGACATGCCTTGATAAAATAACAGACTAGGCGCAGCAGGCTAGGAATATGAAATTGGGTGCGAATTCGATGGATTGTTTTTTGAACCCCTTCATGGCCTGCTCCATGTAACTCGTCCAGAATCTGATGAACAAGAGCAAACTCGACTGGCACAAAAACCCGTCCGTGGTAAACCAGGAGACCATCCACCACATACCATGCTTGCTCCTCCGTCCCGGCCAATACACTAGCCCAAAGCGTCTGCAACTCTGTTGACTGTGATATTTCTTGCCGCAATTGCTCAAACAAGACAAATTGGGGTCCGGAGATGGCATGAAGGCCACTGCTGACTTCATCACGGCGAGACAGAGCGTCGGCTGCTTAATTCTGTTTGCCTAGCCGGTACTCAACAATAAAATCATACCCAAAGAACTTACTAACCCAATGATGCTGTGGTATAGTGGAAAGGCGTTGATCAGAATTTTAAGCTATAATGATCCGTGCGGATTGTGAATGCACGACCCCAAAGATACGGCCGCCAGTGTCGAACAACTCTGACCAAACCAATAAGCTCTCGCTCATATGCGGCTAATAAAACATGCTGAGGAGCGACCGCCTAACTAAAGCAAGGGGTCGTTCACCTTGATGGAGGATGGCTCCAAACCCCAACCCAGAAGCATCACAATCAATGACAAAGCGTTTTAAAAATCCGGTAAATGCAACAAGGGCGTTGAAGTGACAAATGAGAATCTCTTTGAGAGCTTAAAAGGCTGCAGCAGCCTCCGGAGACCAAACAAATGCATCTTTCTTTAAAAGCTTCGTACGAGGGGTTGCGATTGAGCCATAATCCTTGACGAATTTGCGGTAGTAGCCAGTCAACCCAAGAAACCCCCTCAATGCCTTTACCAAAACCAGTGTTGGCCAATCCAGAACCGCTGAAATTTTCGTTGGATCAACCGCCACGCCTTGGACGAAAATAATGTGACCCAAATAAGTGACAGAGGTCTCCCCAAAGTAACAATTGGAACGCTTGAGGACCAAGCGATGCAACCGTAGTACTTGAAATACCGCCTGATCATGTTGCAAATGCTCTGACCATGAACTATAGATCAAGATATCGAAGAAGACCGAGATAAAGCGCCGATGAAATGCTTTAAGGATATCAATCATTAGTGCCAAAAAAGTGGCCAGGGCATTTGCGAAGCCAAAGGACATTACCAGAAATTCGAAATGCCCATGACGTGTCCAAAATGTCGTTTTCTCAATGTCATCTGGATGCATACGCACTTGATGATAGCCACTTTGTAAATCAAGTTTTGTGGAAAAACATGCATGTTTGAGTTCATCAAGGAGCTCATCAACGACTGGAATTGGGAATTTATCCTTGATGGTCTGAGCATTAAGAGCCCGATAGTCGACACAAAAACGCCAAGTATCATCCTGCTGTTAGTCGCTGGACTCTTGCTCTTGGTGATAGCAAGATCCTTACTCTCATGGAGAGGATGACACTAGGAGATGGGGCAAGTTTTCTTGTTTATTTTTAGTCGCTGGACTCTTGCTCTTGGTGATAGCAAGATCCTTACTCTCATGGAGAGGATGACACTAGGAGATGGGGCAAGTTTTCTTGTTTATTTCTCACACAATGCCATGCCAACCTGAGGGGTTGGAGATACATATTTATAGGCTGAGAACCAGCCAAGCATATGCTAAGATGCTATCCTAGATGCTGTCCTAAAGCGGTCAATATGCTGTCCTAAAGCAAAAGCAGATGCTGTCCTAAAAGCAGATGCTGTCCTAAAAGTAGATGCTGTCCTAAAAGCAGATGCTGTCCTAAAGCAAAAGCAGATGCTGTCCTAAAGCAGTCAAAAACCAAAAACTACCACAGCCCCACAAAGACCACAGTACAGGGACTTATTCATCATTCTCCCCCTAAGTCTTGTGCGTCGTCTTGTGGGAGGATCGAACCATCCTGATCTTGGAGCAGAGCTCAAGGAACTTGATCCTTCCAAGAGGCTTGGTGAGCAGATCCGCAAGCTGATCCGTGGTGTTGATGTAGCTTGCCTTGATGCTTCCTTCATCCAAGCAGCCTCGGATGAAATGGTACTTCACCCGGATGTGCTTGCTCCGTTCATGAAAAACGGGGTTCTTTGCCAGGGCTAGAGCGGACTTGCTGTCCACCCTGAGCTCCACTGCTTCAGTGTCCCTGCCGAGGAGATCACCAAGCAGTCGAGCGAGCCAGAGCGCCTGAGTCGAAGCGGTGGAAGCCGCTATGTACTCGGCCTCACAGCTAGACAGGGCCACCACCTGCTGCTTGACTGACTGCCAGCTAACGAGGCACTTGCCGAGGAAGAAGAGAATCCCGCTTGTGCTCTTGCTGGTGTCAATGTCGCCTGCGTGGTCGCTGTCGCTGTACCCGATGAAGTGTGCCGCGCCGGGACACCTCGGGTAGTGCAAGCCGTAGTCGGAGGTGCCCGCAACATAGCGGAGGATCCTCTTTACGGCCTGCTGATGCTCCGTCGTCGGTCGCTGCATGAACCGACTGACGTAGCCGACGGCGAACGCCAAATCCGGACGCGTGTGGACGAGGTAGCGAAGGCTACCCACGATGCGCCGGTACTGCGTCGCGTCCACCTCCTCCGCCGTGCTGTCGCGGCTCAGCTTCAGCCTTTCCTCCATAGGAGTGTGGGCTGGGTTGCAGTCGGTGAGCCCGCCCAGCTCGACGGTGCGCTTGGCGTAAGCGGTCTGACGAAGGGAGATACCGGAGCTGTCCTGGTGGACCTCGATCCCCAGGTAGAAGGAGAGGAGCCCCAAGTCGCTCATCTGGAAGGCGGTCTTCATCTCCGCCTTGAACGCCTCGACCTCGGCCTCCTTGGAGCCGGTGATCACCAGGTCGTCGACGTAGACGCCTACCAGCAGAGCATTGCCGCCTTTGCCCCGCCGGTAGACCGCAGCCTCGTGTGCGCTCTGCTGGAACCCCATTTGCTTGAGGGTGGAGTCCAGCTTAGCGTTCCAGGCTCGTGGTGCCTGCCGCAAGCCGTAGAGGGCCTTGCGCAGGCGGAGAACCTTGCCCTCCTTGCCGGGGATGACGAATCCCGGCGGCTGACGGACGTAGACCTCCTCCTTTAAATCGCCGTTGAGGAAGGCGGACTTGACGTCCATGTGATGGACGCGCCAATCCTCCTGGGCTGCAAGTGCGAGGAGAAGACGAACGGACTCCATGCGCGCGACGGGTGCGAAGGCGTCATCGAAGTCGACCCCCTCCTGCTGCACGAAGCCTCGTGCTACCAAGCGAGCCTTGTGCTTGACGATGGCGCCGGCTTCATCCCGCTTCAGCTTGAACACCCACTTAAGGGTGATCGCGTGGTGACCGGCAGGAAGATCCGCCAGCTCCCACGTCCGGTTCCGCTCGACGGCGTCCATCTCCTGCTTCATCGCGACACGCCACGCCGCGTCTCCCTCCGCCTCAGCGAAGGAGCGAGGCTCGCCGTCGTCGCACGCCAAGTGCAGCTCCGCCTCGAAGTCGCGCTGCGCCAGTCCAGGGACGGGCAACTCGCCGAGGATGTTGTCCATGGTACGATAGCGCAGAGGTTCGTCGTCGTGGTAGACGTCGACGCGGTCCTCGTCGTGAGATAGCGGAGTAGCGAACTCCACCATGCGCTGCTCGTCGTGGACCGAAGCTGTTGGGGCCGATCCCGGTGGTGTGGCCGCCGGTGCAGGAGAGTGGTGAGCCGGTGGTGAAGAGTGGGGCGTAGCCGGTGCCGAAGGTGGTGGAGCACTCGTCGGAGCTGGTGGCGAGCAAGGTGTCGAGGTGGACGAGCTCGGTGAAGACGAGCTGCTAGCTCCCCCGGCTCTCTCGAAGTGGACGTAGTCGATAACAAAGTCCCTGAGAGTCGAAGTCGAACCGTCGTCCACCGCCTTGTCCCACGTCCAGCCTCGCCCTTCGTCGAACACAACGTCACGCGAGATGCGGACTCGCTGTGTGTCAGGGTCGAGGATACGGTAGGCCTTCGAGCCCTCCGCGTAGCCGATGAACACTCCCGGAGTGCTCCTGTCGTCGAGCTTACCGATGTGGCCAAGCTCCTTGGCGAACGCGAGGGAGCCGAAGACCCGCAAGTGGGAGACCGCCGGCTTGCGCCCATGCCAAGCCTCGTACGGCGTCCTGCCGTCGAGCGCCTTGGTAGGCGAGCGGTTGAGGATGTAGACGGCCGTCACCACCGCCTCTCCCCAGAAGACAGCCGGCATCCCCCTCTGCTTGAGGAGGGCCCGAGCCATCCCCACAACCGTCTGGTTGCGCCGCTCGACGACGCCGTTCTGCTGCGGGCTGTACGGCGCGGAGTAGTGGCGCTGAATGCCCTCATCAGCGCAGTACGACGCGAATTCAGCCGCCGTGAATTCGCCGCCGTTGTCTGTGCGCAGCACGCGCAGCTTGCGGCCGCACTCCGCCTCCGCAACAGCCTGCGTGCGCCTGATGGCGTCCGCAGCCTCTCCCTTGCTGCCGAGGACCATCACCCACATGTAGCGGGAGAGGTCGTCGACGAGCAGCAGGAAGTAGCGTCGTCCTCCTGGTGTGGCCGGTGTCACCGGGCCACACAAGTCCCCGTGCACGAGCTCGAGCCTCTCCTTGGCTCGGAAACTCGCCTGCTGGGGAAAGGGGAGTCGCCTCTGCTTCGTCAACACGCAGACGTCGCAGAGCTGCTCCACATGGTCAAGGCACGGCAGGCCTCGCACCATTTCCGTGGCACTGAGCCGCTTCAGGGCCTCGAAGTGAAGGTGCCCAAAGCGCTCGTGCCACTGCCACGCCTCGTCGTCCCGACGAGCTGCGAGACAGATGGGTTGTGCCACCTGCACGTGAAGAGTGTAGAGTCGATTTGCGCCTCTGGTTACCTTGGCAAGGAGGCGGCGTCGAAGATCCCAAATCCGCAGCACCCCGTGCTCGATCTCGACACGCGAGCCGTTCTCATCCAGCTGTCCCAAGCTGATGATGGAGTTCCGCAGATCGGGGATGTAGTAGACGCCGGTGAGCAGCCGGTGCTCGCCAGTCTTGGCGACGAAGACGACAGAGCCGACGCCCTTGATCTCCACGGCGGAGGCATCGCCGAACTTGACGGTGCCTCGAACGCCTGAGTCGAGCTCGGAGAAGAACTCCCGCCGCCCGGTCATGTGGTGGGTGGCGCCGGTGTCGAGGCACCACCCGTCGGTCTTGTCATTGCCGGAACTATCGCCGAGGAGGGCGTGTGCTTTTGGCTCGTCAAGGTGGAGGAGAGCCACTGCGGCCGGTGCCGCTGGAGGTAGTTCGATGCTCGCATGAGCAATGAACAGGACCGGCTGCTCCTCCTCCGCTTGCGCGACGTGGGCCTGGCCGCGTCGTGGCTGTCGACACTCCTTGGCCCAGTGACCAAGCTTGCCGCAGTTGTGGCAAGAGTCGTCTCGTGCCAGCTTTTGCTTGCCAGCATCGCCGCCCTGGGCGCCTTTGCGCGGCTTGCCGCGCTTGCCACTCTTGCGGCCGCCTGTCATGGAAGAAGGCTCCCCCTTCTTCTTGTCACCTTGGCCGGCTTCCCACTGCTCCCGAGTGAGGAGGAGCTTCCCGCCAATGGTGACGGGTCCCGAGGGGCGCTGTGGCTCATCGCTGTCAACGACCTTGAGGCGACCCAACGCCTCCTCGATCGTCATCGTGGAGAGGTCCAGCAGAGACTCGATCGAGCGAACCATCTGCTTGTACTTCTCGGGGACGCAGCGGAAGAGCTTTTCCACAGCTCTCTCCTCGCCGTAGGTGTCGTCACCGAACTGCACCAACTTCTGCAACAGAGTGTTGAGACGGAGAGCAAAGTCATCAACGTCCTCACCTGGCTTGAAGGCCAGGTGCTCCCACTCCGTGCGTAGTGCCTGCAATGTAGACTTGCGGGCGCGGTCGCTGCCGATGCGTGCTGCAGCGATGGCGTCCCAAGCCTCTTTGGCAGTCCGCTTGTTGGTTAGCGAGAACTGCATCTCGGGCGGGACTGCGGCGATGAGAGCATCCAGCGCCCGTCGATCCTGGTCGTAGTCGACGTCGCCGTACCGGACTGCATCCCACATATGCCGCACCTGGAGCTTCACCCTCATCACCGCAGCCCACTCGACGTAGTTGGTCTTGGTGAGGGTAGGCCACCCGCCGCCGGGGCCGACGTCCCTGACGACAGCCTGGTACTCGTGGTGACCACGGTACCGAACCGGGGAGAGAGAGCCACGTTGCCTGTGAGGGCCGTGCTCTCCGTCGACCCGTACGCCGCCGCCGTGCGTGCCTCCTCCAGGAGCGCCGCCGGCGCGTCCGCGCCTGTCTGGGCTGCCGCCGCGCTCGTGGGCGTGCGCGGCTACCCATTGCGCCGCTCGCCCTTGCGCTGCCTCCCTCTCCAGCAGCTGAGGGTCCGCGTCGGCGCCGCCATCAACAGAGCCGGAGCTGCTGTTGCTGCCGCGCAGAGCCTTGACCTCTGCTGCTGCCGCACGCGCTGCATCTGCCGCCGCCGCTGCTTCCACCTCCGCCCTGGCTGCTGCCAGCTCCGCCGCTGCCAGCCTTGACGCCCTTTCCGCCGCCGCAGCGGTCTCTGCCGCCGCTCGCTCGCGCTGCTCTGCCACGACGAGCTCGGCTGTCTGCTGACGCCGCATGCTCGAGGCGACCGAGCGCTGAGACTGCCCTGCGGACATGGCGCGCTACTGGGGGGCTGTTGCGTGGAGAGAGGGCTGCTTCTGACGAGCTGCCGCCCGTCTCCGGAGAGGAGTGAGCGGGGACAGCCGGAGCTGTTGCTGCTACCGGCCGGGGCTGCTGCGAGGCCGGAGAAGGAGATGAGCAGGAGATGCTCAGGCTACAGGATACTAAGGCTCTGATACCACTTGTTAGTCGCTGGACTCTTGCTCTTGGTGATAGCAAGATCCTTACTCTCATGGAGAGGATGACACTAGGAGATGGGGCAAGTTTTCTTGTTTATTTTTAGTCGCTGGACTCTTGCTCTTGGTGATAGCAAGATCCTTACTCTCATGGAGAGGATGACACTAGGAGATGGGGCAAGTTTTCTTGTTTATTTCTCACACAATGCCATGCCAACCTGAGGGGTTGGAGATACATATTTATAGGCTGAGAACCAGCCAAGCATATGCTAAGATGCTATCCTAGATGCTGTCCTAAAGCGGTCAATATGCTGTCCTAAAGCAAAAGCAGATGCTGTCCTAAAAGCAGATGCTGTCCTAAAAGTAGATGCTGTCCTAAAAGCAGATGCTGTCCTAAAGCAAAAGCAGATGCTGTCCTAAAGCAGTCAAAAACCAAAAACTACCACAGCCCCACAAAGACCACAGTACAGGGACTTATTCATCACCTGCTTCTTAACCAATAAGACTGGGGATGAAAAAGCAGAAGTGTTGGGGCGACTGATACCTTGGGAAAGCATATCCTCAAATTGACGTTCAATTTCATCCTTGAGAAGATGCGGATAACGGTAGGGACAAACAGTCACTGCGGCTGCCCCAGGCAAGAGATGAATGCAATGGTCCTGACGTCACGCCGGTGGTAAACCGTGTGGGGGGCTGAAAGAGATCATCAAAATCGGTCAACAAGTCTGCCATCAGATCCTGTCCTGACTGCTAAAGCCCTGGAAACAACCGGCTGTGCCCAAAGTCCATGCCATATGACACGATGATCGGATCGCCAAAAGGACATCGTCAAGAGTTCAAAGTCCCATACGATCAGCATCAAGAACGACCAAGAACGACATCAAAGCCTCCCAAGGTTATAGCAAAACAATCTACGGCAAACTCTTCAATGCCAATGCGTGAGGGCACGGCAATGCACAATCCACACAGTCCAATCGATCGCCATTTGCCACGGCCACCTTCATACCTAGACGTGGAGACAATGGTAGGCGAAGGGAATTGACCGTGTTGACATCCATGAATGTATGTGTGGAGCATGTAGCAGCCAATGCTCAAAGTGCCATGCCCTGGAGCTCTATCTAGAGCTACATTGTCCGGCCGAAACATATGCCCGTGAGCGCATGGAGGGAGATCTCCACTGCTGGCTCAACCTCTGAATCCTCCTCACCATCTTCCAACTCAAGTAAATAAATCCCTTTCATTGAGCACCAATGGTTTGGCCCGAACTTCTCAGGGCAGTTGTAGCACAACCCCTTGGCGAATCGATTAGCCATCTCTGATGCCGATAGTTGCTTCCAGCGAGTCTGTGACATTGGAGTGTGCACCGATGGTGCAGTTACAGACCCTGAAGATGTCACGGCTGCTGGGTTGGGACTAGGTTTTGGGAGGACCGTGGACATTGTTGGAGCCACAGCCATACACGGAGGTGCCACCAATCTAGGAGTCTTAACTTCCACAAGTTCATCCATGAATCGCTGCTCATAAGCTCACGCGACTCATCACCGTTTGACGATTAGTCACGTTTTGTAACTCCACATCGGTCTATAAGGGCTTCCTCAGTCCTGCCGTAAATAACTGCACTTGTTGGAGTTGAGATAGCTCATAGCGGCTCCACTCGGCACAACAATGCCAAGAACTGCCACTGGTACTCCTTGACGAAACCCGTACACCGCAGTTGCGCAAGCTCACCCAAGGGATTGCTTCGGATGGGCAACCCAAAGCGCATATTCACAAATTCAGCAAAACGGTGCCAAGTCAGTATTCCTTCATTCCTTTCCAATTGATAGTACCATTGTTGTGCAACTCCCGTCAAATGATATGCCGCTAACCATACCTTTTCCTCCTCTAATGTGCGCTGACCGCGAAAGAACTGCTCACATCTGTTAATCCAGGGCAAAGGATCCTCATCTCCTCCATAGGTCGGAAAACTTAGTTTGTGGTAGTGTGGAGTACTTCTAGTTTGTGGTAGTGTGGAGTACTTCTTTCTTCTTCCCTTTTGTCCCCTCTGACACGGGACCCTCCCGACGAGATATTCCGACCCCTGGTTTCCAGAATGCTCAAATGCGCGCTCCAGCTATCCTGCTTCAACCTGGAGATGGCGTCATCATGCTGATTTTGTTTTTGCTTCACCTCCTTAATGTCTTTCACGAGTATGGCCAGCATCTTGCCAATATCCTCTATGGTCTTCGGTTCTTCCATGGGCAGGGCAGTGGATGGCGGCTCTAATACCAAGTTGATGTGGTGTGGCTTCAGGGCTGATTCACGGTGGTCGGGAAGGGGAGGAAACAAATGAAATATGGAGGTTGGATGGGAATGCAAGGGATAACGAGGCGTATCGGACTCGCCCTCCGGCGATTGGGCGGGATGTCCACTGGCCAGCGTCGAGGCTCTAAGCTACCAAGGTAAGGAAGATAATCTCTATTGCTTGCCTTCAATTGTTACAGCATAGAGTCCTTTATATCGGACTTCGAACAAAGCAACTAGAAATATATCTCTAACTAATACCATATCTATCCGACTGGTACACCAATCGAAAACCTATCTAAGACATAACGCTGATATCTGAACTTAGGATGATATCTCTAAACCGAGCCCAATGTGACCGTCACACGCCAGCACGCAGGCTGTAGCTCATCAAGCATTGTCGGCCTCCGCAACACTGTCCTGCTCAGCCGAGTTTGCAGCCAATGCCGAAGGCCTCTTGCCAGATCGCCTTGTATAATGCCTACCCCAATAAGAGTCCACAACATGTGATGCACAAGAAATCTAAATGTGGACAACAAATCAAGTCACCACAAACATATTATGGGTACCATATTCCATTGGGAACTAACAGCTTCACTGCATCTACAAGGACGTTATATACCAAGGATACATACCTGAAGTACCTGCTTTGAAGATGTATGGAACTGTGTCTGGATCTGCCTAGCAACTGTAGCTTCAAGCTTCGTACTTACAGACTTATCCAGCTGATTCACAACCTTGTCACCAAGCACTTTCTGAAAGGGGAAGGTAGATAAGAGAGATGATGGGAAAAATCAGAATATCAAAGACAGCAAGAACAGCCACAACCTGAAGTGACTCAGAAACAGCAAAAGATAAGGACTTCTCAATGATAGGTGCTGTTGTCCGTGCAACAGCAGGTCCCACTGATGATATTTCTTTCTTTAATGACTTCTCTAGCATAGCAGCAATATCCTTGTTTACAGAATTTGTGATTAAAGTAGCAGTCTGCTGCATTCGCTCTCTTTCAGCCTTTTCATGCCTGGCATTTTCCTCCTGGAAACGAGCCCACATGGCATCAATGTTAGCCTTGATGGACTTCTCCATGTTACGCCCTAGTGATGTCTCAATCCTTCTGACTTCCTTTGCAATAGGGGCAGACACAATTGTGCTCAACTGCTTTTGCAGGTCATTATGCATTGCCATAAGCTGTGATATGCACAAGCATAGTTAATAATAACAAAACCATCTTTAGGCAAGGAAAATTATGATTCCTTTCCATAGCATCAACTAAAACAAAACCAAATATTGATTTTGTATTGCGCAACCTGAGGACAAGAATATTTTAGATTTAATGCCTTGACAGGATAACTAGGAAGGTGCCATCAAGATCTAGAGCTGAATATGGTGGACACAGTGACTCAGGAACTAAAATTTTATCTATACAACCAGGACGATCTACAAAATTTGCTGTATGCTGTTGTATTCAATCACCATATAATGTTATTAATATCATTGTCAAAACATTCCAAAAGCAGTTCGAGAGCACTGGTCTTGGGAAGTAGGTCATCTAATGATTCATTGCTAATTCACAGTTCAGTGTGCAGCTTAGGAATGGTATGCAATGCACAAGCACAGGCGAGAATTTCAATTTCAAGCTTATGAATTGACCGGACATACACATATTGGTTTCATAATTCATACATATGTCATACTAAAAGAACTACCGTATTTTTTTTGGGGAGAAACACATGTAAATTATATGACGGTGGTGTCTGTGATAGTCTTCTCTTCCAATCAAACCAAAACCAAGCTGGCACCTGAGTTATAGTAGTTTTAAAACAAAGCCCAAAAAATTACTTCATAACTTGATGCAGTTACTTTGACCATAACAACTAATGGATGAACTTGGTAAATCTATGCAACATTGCACATCATCAATGATCTATCATATCAGATATAAAATTTGATCAGCCACAACTCAAATTATCTAATATATATGTTTTTTTTAAAAAAAAATGGAACTGCACACTTCAAAAGAAATGATTTGGAGGCCAATCAGCCAAGGGATATTTCCTAGTAAATACTGTGATGTAAATCTGTGGAAGACTACCAGTATATATTATGTCAGACATGTTTCAGCACAAGGCAAAAATATTTAATGTAATCACCTGTTGCAGTGTTCCTTGAACAGAAGTAACTTGTGGGATGGAATCAATAGGAGAGTTTGCATTGCTTGGAGGTTCATGTGAGGAATCAGTAGAGGTGAAAGTGCTTGTAGGAGGAGACAATTGCCCAGACACTTGAGGATGTAGAACTTTCTCCTCTTTGGTAGCTAAGGGTAACTGCAAGTTCCTCGAAGCAGAAGAGTCATCGGTTTTCTCGGGAGCTTCAGTTGTTCTCCTCACAACATTTTCATCTGCAGCACCGGAATGTTGTTTCAAAAGCATGGGCACCACTCTATCAGTAAGAGACTGGGAATCTTCCACGCTGTACTTGTCAGTTGTTACTGAGATTGTCTCTAAAGTTTGCTCTGAAGACTTGTGAGGCCTCTCCATTTTCTCGTGAACAATTGCAGTCTCCTTAAGAGCCTCAAGTTCAACACTTTGATCTGATTTTCTCTCAACCACATGTTTTGACTCCACTTCTACATTAGCAACCATTTCAGCAGACGACAGCACACCAGAAATAATTTCAGATGGAGTAATTAAGTGCGTAGCGTTCCCTCCGACCTTAAATGTGGGATGAGGATCTGAAATTGTAGCATCACCCTGACCACCACTTGGCTCTTCCTTTCCTAAGCTATCCTTCCTACCAAATGCACCTTGCCCACTTGTAGCATCAGAATCTATCCTTTTCTTATCCATGCTTGATGTAGGAGTCAGGGATAGCACATGAGAAGGAGCATCAACTTCTGCATAAGCAAATGGTGGAGGTGAAAGATTGATGTCAAATACAACAGTATCTAAATTAACTGAAACAATTGGATGTGAAGTTACTACCGCGTTACCTGTTCCCTGATTATTGCTTGATGGTTTAGTTGAAGCAACAACAGGAGAATCAATGAGACTAGTTCCTGTGGATGACACTGCTGCTGCCACTTCTAGAGGTCTCTCATATACATGAGAAATAGCTGGATCTCTACCAAGCCCAGTATTATCAGCTGTAGGAGGCAAACAGAATGATAACTCCAACCCATACTG
The DNA here is from genome assembly GCA_017311315.1 of Dendrocalamus latiflorus. NCBI lineage: Eukaryota > Viridiplantae > Streptophyta > Magnoliopsida > Poales > Poaceae > Dendrocalamus > Dendrocalamus latiflorus. The sequence goes on from CM029660.1 coordinate 24,207,990, forward strand.
CTGGATAGCCATTGTCTGGACACAGTAGACTTGAACTACTTGTTCACCATCCGATTGGTTTTCATGTGTTCCAGTCAGACTTAAAATAGGCATTGCAACTGTAAAATCTGCTATATAGTCCAATAGAGTAGAAGCAGGATCTGGGCCATACTCAACATGCACAGCATATATAGCATTCTTTTTGGCATTTGCCAGCAAAATAAGGCTAGCTTGTGGCAACACTGCTACTTGGTTGAAAAATGCTTCCTCAAACCTGTGTTCTAGAGAACTCACAAGTTCAAGCGTTTGAATGCATCTCCATGTATCAGTGTCACTTAGCAACAACCAACCATCTTCATTAGTGGAAGCCCAAATTTTTATTTCTCGGTTGAGAGGGCCCTGCAACATTAACAAAAGAAAGTATGAGCTAATCTCATTGAAGATATATTCTAAATCTAAATGCAGAGGATATTCAAGCTTCTTTCGCCAAATTTGCGACAGCAGAGTTCCATGCATTGATTATCATAATAATATATTGATAAATACACATACACGCACACGCACACGGCACCCCATAAAAAAATCATCATTCCATGAACTATCCAATCATGAGCAATCTTAGTTATGACTAGGAAACCATGATCCTTTCCAGATTATTCAACTCCAGTTTCCAGGCACTACTATGACATACCATTCCCAATAAAGGATAAACTGGACATTTTATTTGCCTAAGGGCCTGTTTGGCAGAGCTCCACCATTGAAAAAATGAATCTGGAGCAGCAGATCCACCAAAAACAGCTCCACCATGAATCTGGGATCCCACCATGGAGCTAGACAAAACTGTTTGGCTTGCACAGCAGCTCCAGATCCACGAAACTGAGTTTTTGGTGGGAATGGCCTATTTTGCCCATGGGTTTTATGGTGGTATGGGATGGGGTGTGTAACCAGTGGCAAAAGGTGGGTAATTACCACCCAACTCCACGAGTAGGTACGAAACAAGGTTTCGTGGAGCACCCCTTGAGGTGCTCCATGGATTTCATGAATCTGGAGCTAGATTCAGTATTTTGGTGGATCCAGATTTTATGGAGCTGGAGCGTTTGGGTAAAAATTCGTAGAGTGGAGCTGTTTTGGTGGATCTGGAGTTGGTGGAGCTCTGCCAAACAGGCCCTAAGCATGGTCAATCCTATATGAGCTGGACAGCAATGTTGTGGTCATTCATTATTTGGCAGAATAGCATAACTAATTGATAAAGGTAATAAAATATGACAACAAATATAGTGATAATGTACAAAAATACATACAGCTGTGACGAGATTTATGTGATCTGGCCGCTCAGGTGCCGTTAGAAAAGAAACCGAGTACACAGCTTGACCATCATGTGGTTTCATCACAGATAGAGGCACTGCCCTGCGATCATCCCAGATCTTTACCTGTCAGACAGTACACATTATAAACTGCACCTAGAAATGCCGGATAGTGTGTCTGTTCATCACAGGTACCAACAAGGAAAAAAGTTAAGATATCCCCTGACCACCCATCCCCATCAAAGTAAGAAAAATCTTTTAGCAGAGGCAGCGATTTTTGTCCTTGCGTAGCAGAATAACAAAGACTAAACTAAGCTCAACAATCCTAGCATTCCTAGCATGAAATGGTTGCAGAAAACTTTCAGTCAAACACAAAAGCACATTCAACCATATCGATTACTCAGTGAAAATGGAAATATGAGGTGCCATTTTGCAGTTGAAAACATTTTGGATCCTATGAAAGTGAAAAACGAAACAAATTCCGAATTTGATTGTGTGCAATGTAACAGAAGTTTACGCAGAGTGTTCAGGATCTTTAGTTTTGCAAACCATTTCTTTCATGTGTTATTGCCTATCATGAAGTATAGGTTTCTGAATTAACAAGAGGATATCTTGTACAAACCATGCCATCTTTTGATGCTGAAGCGAGACGGGTAGTCATCCATTGAGATAAGGACAGATCTGTGATATCCCCATCATGTTTACCAACCAAGTGCGCACCATCAATCAACTTGCCAAGTGGGCATTTAAGAGGCTCTTCACTACTGAAGTCTCTTCCTCTTCCCACTTTTGTTGTGTCGATTCTTAAGACGCAGTTTCCAATTCCAACAAACAAAATCTCCTACAAGGAAAAAGAGCATGAATCCTTGAACAGAAAAAAAAAAGTGCAGATATTGAATGCGATGCAGGCAATGTAGATAAGACCCTACTTGCTTATGGGAGTGCCAACATATTCTTGGATGGTAAGTTTCAGCATCTCCTACAATCTGGATGGCGATTTCAATCTTGCCTGTAATCTGTGGTTTATTTTCTTTGTCGGGTCCCTCATCAATCTTCCATACATATATACGGCCATCTACACTTGCACTGTAGATGAGCCAAACAAATTATTAATTTGTGTCAATAATTGCATGCCAACCCACGACCATTGTACCGCAGGGTCGTACACCCCCCCCCCCCAAAAAAAGAAAGAATAAAATGTGAGCACAGGCACCCAGCATCGCTACCCGGCTACCCCAACAGAAAAACAAGTGTACAAAGTATCTTGTATGTCAGACATAGTACCTTGCTAAACGATGGACATCTTCTGCAAAGAAGGCCATGTCTGTCACCTTCTGCAACAAACACAAAGAAGACCATGAAACATAAAAAAGAAATGCACTTTCATGCTAATAAAAACCAACAATATCACATGAAATGAAACAAATACCAAACTTCTAAAAATATTGGGATAAAACCAAAACATCTATTACAGCAGATACATTTTCCGTTTATATTCTATAAATATCATTATTGATGACAAATACACCTCATCAGTACGAGAAAGAAGAATTAATTCCAGTGACTATAGATATGGCTGGTTATTAATATTCTTCAAACTAACTCATTGCAGCAACCAGATACACGCTTCCACTTGGACTTCTACTACATGTAGTGACCTTATTAATTCATTTCACAATATAACCTTCCAAATTCAGAATCCACCCTATATGTAGAAAGTCAATAGCTCAGCCTGGAATATAATAGACTACTCCATAGTCATAAAAACAAACATAAAAGTGAAGCAGCTGCCACTACAGAGCAAAATGATCCTATCAAACACGCTATACATATACTAATTAATGCTTGGGGAGCTAATGCATAAAGACACAAATCTGTAGTTCACTTTAGAGTTACTGATACCAGCTCATACAAACACTTCTGTACTAAACTATGCAACAACAAATTTTCCTCGGTGTGATCAATCTGCAGCAGTCAAACCTGTGTGTGCCCACGAAGGAGCGAGCGGAGCGCTGTGTTGATGTTGAGCACGCGGATGTTACCGAACTTGAGCCCGTACACGATGTAGGTCCGGTTCACGGCGATCTGCCGGCCCAGCACCAGCCCCGGGTCCGAGGTGTACTTGGTGATAGGCGTCACCTCCAGCTGCGGCGGCTGAGCCTCCCCGGGCAGCCGCGAGTCCACGTCGTGCACGGCCCGGTCCCCGGGCCCCAGCAGCCTCCCCCGCGGCATCTTGCTGCTCGGCATCCTCACCGGCGGCGCGGACGGCATCGCCGGGAGCGGCGCCACCGGGGCCGCAGAGAACTCCGAAGACGGCGGCATGGACGCAGCCGAATCGAGGTGGGTTGGCGCGGTGTTGCCCAGCAGCTGCATGAGCCGCGCGCCAGGGTTGGGACCGGGGTTGGGGCCCGGGCTAGGGTTTGGGGTGGGGTTAGGGTTCGCAAAGGCCGTGACGGGGAGGTGGCCGGCGTGGGGGTCGTTGGGGTAGTGGAGGTAGGGGGCGCGGTGGAAGGGCGGGGTGACCGGCGGGTAGGAGTAGGGGCCGGGTGGGCCGGAGGCCATCGGCGCGGCGGCGGGGGTGCCCGGGAAGATGCCGGTGACGGTCGGGGCGGTTGTGGGGTGGTTAGGGTTTGGGGGAGGCTTGAAGAGCTTGCCGAGCTCGAAGGGGGCGTTCGGGATGGGGTTAGGGTTCCCGGAGGGCGACGCCATGGGAGGCGGCCCGAGGTCGAGGTGGGGGAAGTGGCGTAGATCTGGAGTAGTGGAGTGGGAGTGAGGTGAGAGGAGAGGGGGGAACGGAGGAAGACGAGTGTGTAGGGGGGAGAGGGGAGAATGGTTTTGCGGTTTTAGAATGTGGGGATTTGGGAACTGGGAACGAAGGCCGCCGGCCGGTGGCCGCTGGCTGAACCTGAAGAACAGAACTGAATGGCTTGGTTATTAGGGTAAATCGTAGTCCTTGATTCCTTTCAGTTGTTCTTTCAAAAAAGGAATTACGGTAGAAGAGGATTTGTTTTAGTTATCTTTTAGGGATGCTGGCCTCTTTTTCCTGTTTGAGCTTTTAGTTTTTTACAATAAAATACTTTTTCTAATAATTACATTTCATTTGTTTTTTAAGACAGTGCCTACAAATTGATTGTGGTAGACACTATAGTGACTTTATTTATATTAGTCAAAATTGTACGAGAGTTTCCTTTACTCCGTACTCTCTCATGGCTTCTCTATCAGATGTTACCATACAAAATACATTTTTTTAAATAATCTATTTTTCATTCCAAAATACAAAATTGTACCTGTGTTTTTGTTTTTTACAGAAGTAGCCCCCGGTCGCCTAACCGTTGGGCAACTGGCTCCTATCGGCGAACGGCTGAGCCACATGGAGGAAGTAGCTGTACCGTTGGGGCGACAGGGATGCAATCACCCAACGGTCGGACGATTGGTTCTGTCGCCCAACTGCTGGGCAACAGCACCTCCTGTCGCCCAACGGTTAGGTGACTATAGCTTGCTTTATTTATTATTTAATAATTTTTTAAAAAATATTTTAAAGTTAATCTCTCGTGAACTTTATTTCCAATTTTAACCCCTTTGGCCATGCCGCCAAACCGTACTATAACGTCACACACTACGGCATGACAAAACATGCCACGCAAGCCCTCGTCCACCTGTCGTGCCACTGTGGAGGCTTGCGTGATAGTAGTCACGCCAGATCCCATGGCGTGACACATGCCTTGATATGTGGCTTGACAAGGTCTACCGTGTTTCACTTTTGCAGTTGGTTTGTAAATTATGAATCGAGGTAATGGTTGAATTTAGTTCAGACTTGATTTATGGATTTAGAATCTTAGGATTTGGTTATAAGATGATAACAAAGGGACTTCCTTTTGACATATAAAAAACAATTGAAATTACAGTGATATATAACATCATGTACATGTAACATTTAACAATCTATAACTTAAAAATAGGGAACCTATCCGTGAATCATGTATGACACCATATATGGTACATGGTAGACAATACTGCTAATGAAAGATGCATAGACATTTCATGCCTACTTCCAGAACTCTTTTCCATTTTGTTGGATGCCTAGCTACGCAAAGAATTGAATGCGAAAAGATGATGAGATCTGATGTTGCGAATGAAAATAGACTTTATAATAAAGCTGGGAATAACACGGTGCACAGGATTTGGTTACATGCATAAGAAACAACATCCTACATGATGGAACAAACTGGAGTACTACTACGGTACATATGCGCCTTTTTGGAATGTAAATAAATTCAACATTCAGGGGACTAGCTCGGAATGTCCCGACCTACTGCGTGGATCGGGGCCATTTTCCTTTCCTTACGAGCTCAGCGTTAAACTCCTCAGCAGCCTCTTTGGCCTAGGCCGTTATTTTCCTCTTTTTCTCACGCTCTCTGCATGTGCACGCCTCGAGATGAGCTTTCATCTCTTGACGTATACGCTCAGTTTGCTCGTCGTTACGGTGCTCTTCCTCCTGGATCTTGTAGCCCCTTTTGACATCCCACTCCTCGTAGTTGAGAGTCTGCGTCACCTGGGGAGGTCCCCAATCCCTTAGAGGGTGCAAGACCTGCAGTGCAAATATCGTTAGTTCGTGAAGTAAAGCAATTGGAGAAAACAAACGGAGACATGACGTACCCTCGTCTAGTGCCATGGCACACGCAAAGTTGTCCGAAGGGAAGTATGGCAAGTCGTACGCGCCTAGTGGGGAAGCTGGAGATGTGTAGCGGACCCCGGTACTATGGCGCTAGCGGTGTACGAGGCCATGCCCAGGCTGACCCTCTGGCATCGTCAGGCCGCGACGGTGTCAAACGTGCTAGACGTGGCCACGCTAACCTTCCCCGCCTGGTGTGCTGCTAGACAGGATAGCACCGGCGAACGTATGGAGTGTCGACCAGGCATCGGTTTGTCAACCTTCGAGAGCCTCGTGCACGCCAACACGCTGATGGCACGTGCGGCTCAACCTTGGATGTGACGGAAAGCCTGGTCCATCTCCTCGCGTGTGACCTCCGCACCATCGGTGATCCTCTATAGCACGGAGCGGGAATCCCTCTCAATCGCAGCACCGAGGTCCACCTACAAGGAAAACACGAAAGGGTGAAACCTATAAGTGGGATTGCCAGAAGCAAAGTTTTTGAAATACAATGTGACGTACCGCGGCGTGCATGTTCTGCCCGAAGTGCACAAGATATGTGTCGGTCGGTGTTGGGACGAATGGTGCGGGCATGTCGGTAGCACGTACCAGCCTGGTATGTATCTGAGGAGTGTACCAGTGTAGGTAATCATCGTACGCGCTGTGGTCGTAGGAGGTGTCCTCTTGCACATAGTCCTACAGCTCCCTCCCACTCGCCTACCCATGTGTCCATCCTCGTCACCTAATCCGTGCCACGGTGGACTCCCTTCCTACTGTGCCTGCAAGACGTAACATGTAATTAGAGATTGTGGCTACTAGATGGTAGTCAAAAGAGAGACATTAGTTTTGCTAACTCACATGTGGACGCAGTCGGGCAAAGATCGCCCGACTGGAACGGAACCACCTAGCACAGGGCGAACTGGCGCATGACACGATGCGCCTCATAGTCCTCGATGAAGACGTTGAACATGACCTTCCTTTGCGTCAGCCAGTAAGCTTGGTCGCGCCAACATAGCGCGGGCCTGTAACTCCTCTGGGGTGTATGGCTCGCAGTGCACGTCGTCAGCCATGAGGTGGTCGAAGTGCTCCACAAAGGGCTTGTACACCCATGTGACCTGCACATGTGTGAACTGTACTTGCAAGGAACACCAGCTGTTACATAGGAGGATCCATAACATGAAAAATTTAATTACATAATAGAGTACGTACCCATTACCGGCACCAAAAAGAGCCCACAGTCGGCCGGTCCACCTCACCCGTGTGGTACATCTCCAGCCCGTACGAACTACTGTCGTCCAACAGGGGTCGTTCGAGGCTGAAGCGCTCAAACGACCACAGTTGTAGTAGGAGCGGGCACCCCACTACAACACCTGGTGCTCATCGATGGCTGGGTCCATCCGCTCGACCTAGGTCCATCTGAACGGGAAGGGTGTTGAACACGTACCCAAAACTGTGAGAGCCACCGCAAGGATGGGTCGTGCGTCCTTTCCGATGGGAAGACGTAGTACCCCTCCATGGCCACAGTTGGAAGGACTCCATGAAACCTGCCCAGCAGGTCACCACACTAGCTGACCGAGGCCTCCATTGGGAAGGCAACACCTCCTGTGATAGGGAGGCCAAGTAGCAGAGAGGCGTCCTGCAGAGTATGAGTCATCTCCCTAAATGGGAAGTAGAAAATGTGCGTCTCCGGCCGCCATCGGTCCACCAAACCTATCAGTAGGGAGCGATTGAACGAGAAGCATCATGATCAGTCAAACCTGCCCTAGATCTCTCCATCGTCTCCATCGTCCCCGATTGCACATGGTGCCAGACCGTCCTCGTTTGTGGCCTGAACCATCCGAGCGAGAGGTAATAGACCTGCATCGCTAAGCCTGTGAAGTAAAACAAAGGTTAATACGCAAGCTACGTATGATGAGAAGACAATGTCGCTAAGATGCAAACCTATGTATCCAGCATGGGTCTAGCCTCCAAGCCACTCAAGGTGTTCGTGTGCGGATCACCCCCCAAGTCAGTCGTGTTGTCCGCGCTACTAGGATGCGGGATACGACGCGAAGTGCAATGCACGCGGTCGATGCACTCATCCAGTAGGCCGAAAGGCCACTCCGATCCGCGAAGATCATGAGCCATACCTGCAAAACGATTTGAAGTTAACATGTACGTACAGAAAAACGTGAACGTGGAGTGAGAGTTTTTAGGGGTGCCGTGAGGACACTTTGTAGCCACAATATGATACGGAAATAATAGATCAGATTTATTCCAAGTAAAGTTCATCGGCGGCGTGTTTTCCTGAGCATTGCTTTTCTGTGTTGTCGGCGGCGTGCTAACACATCATGATCTGGCGTGCTACTAGCACGGTGTTGTCTTTGGCTTGTACTTGTTCAAGTGGTTGAAACGTTCGAGCGGTGAAGCGTTCGAGTGGTCGAAACTTTTCAAGTGGACAGGGATTTTGACTATGTGCAAAAGCGATCGTAGCGAGGGGTCGAGCGAGCGGTCAAAATCTACATTCGGGAATTTAGATTGTTTTTCTTTTGGTTTGAGATTTGTTTTTAGGTATTAAAAAGCGGAGGCAATCATTCACCCCCTAGCCCTGCTCAAAAGAGCTTATTTTGAGTGGCTTATGGCTGAAAAGCACTGCAACTGGCTGAAAAACAATGTAGCTGACAGTGGCTTATTTAGCATAATTAAATTTAAAAAATTTAAAAATAGAAAAAACAAGTTAGTCCGTCACGAATAGTACAAACAAATACGGAAAAAAGAACCGACAAAAAAGCTAAAAAGAAACCAAAAAACCAGAGAAAGACGAAATTGTTAAATAGTGAAAAATAAGCCAGAACTCAAAAGCTTAAGCCGAAATGAGCAGATACACTTTGCCATATTATGACGTGGATCATACGAAAGGCCTTAAGTAATAGGCCATCTCACATAGATTTTCCCCCTACCCACGTACTCTAAAATCTAAATCTAAATAATTAAGGACTAAAGTCCACTCAGTTAGGCCAAATATGGGGATCCCACATGGAGCTATAGCAAGACACAATAAATGTTACTACACTAGATGATACCTCGCGCGTGTCTGTGGGAATTTATAGGACGCAACTTGTTGAGGATGAAAGTAGAGCAAAGATGATGGAAAATTAGTAGAGGATGAGCATGAATCTAGATAGATATGCATGAATAGAAACAAAGAAGTATATAAAAAAGGAACTCATTTAGATAGTGAAAGATTCTGCTGACACTAAAGCATGTTAGAAACTTAGAATAGTCGCAAACCTGCATATAGTGGCATGTTACTTAGATCCGTATTTGCGGAGTAGTACGTTTGTTAGTAATAACAAATTGTTTGCCCATAGTTTTCAGGATTTTGGATTCTGAATAGTCTGCGGCCTCAACTTGTGACCACAGCATAGTTTCACCATTCTTTTTTCTTTTGCTTCCTATTTAGCCTGGTTCTTTTCAGCTTCTAAAAACTGTTTTTCGGCTTTTCTACAGTAACTAGCTTTTAAACAGAATATCTTTTCAAGATATGTTCTATTAGTTAATTGTAGTACATACTTTACCGACTTCATTTATTTCACCAAAAACCGCATGTGAGTTTATGTTACTCTGTAATCTCTCGCACAAATAGCCCAAAAGCCAAAAGCCGCAGCCAAAAGCCATAAGCCGTAGCCAAAAAGAACATGCCCTTAAGTGCTCAAGACCAACGATAAGAGAAAAATCAGGAACTACCATGACAATTGAAATGCCCCAAAATTTCAAATCCTTTTTGAATTATCTTGAATTTCAACCAAATTTGAATTTTTACACAATCTAGAAACCTTCCAAGCCATGTTGCTTTCCTTTTCCGGATTCCCGCCATCTCCTTGCCTTGGTATCTTTTGAAAACCTGCCTCCTCCCCTATGCCTCAGCGCCACACGGCCGTGCACCGTTCACTGCCACTGCCAACGCCCATGCCACCTCGACATTGCTGAATGTCAGCGCATGCTCAGCACTCCGCCACCTCACCGATTTCACCATTAAGGCACGTCCCCTCGCTGCTCGGCCATGTGTCGTGCACTGCCACCATTGACCATGCCACTGTCCAATTCGAGCGCCGCTCAACCAATACATGCACCACACCCATACCGTGTCTCACAAGCACACCCATACCACGAAGTCGAATATGACCTCGCTGACCCCTCCCTCAGCTTGTTGACCACCAGCGCCATGTGTCACCATCGTCAAAACTAGGCCACCATGGATAGCCCCACTTCGGCCAAACCAAACCTAGCTGCTTCTGCCCATAGCTTCCTAGCTTGTCATAGATGCTCAAAACACCTAGCACCTTGCCAAAATTGCTTCGGTGAGCTCTTCCCACTGCTAGTTAACTTTGGTGATCCTCGGAGCTTGTGCAAACAAAACAAATAGAAACCCTAGACTCCCTTGGCCCCATCCATGCCATTGCTTGCCACAGCCGATAACTATCGGTGCATATGCAAGCTCAGTCTAAGTTGCTCTACTTGGGCACCATTGGCATGCAGCTAAGCCGGTCAAGCCTTAGGCCTAGTAGGAAACTCGTTTGGGCCGGCCGAATGGGCCCAAGGCCTTAGCTAGTCCAGCCAGCTAGATGGGCTAAGCCCACAGTAATGGCCCAATACTGTTCAAGCCCGATCCTGTGCTATTCAGACCTCGAGCCCATTACTGTTCATTCCAAACTTGTCATTGTTCATAAACTAGACTCATTAGGAATAGTGCCAACCCATTACTATTCACCTAAAACCCATTTAGCATGTTTATACCAATTTTAACTATTTCAATCCCATTTAAACCATTCCTACCTTTGTTTAGCCAAACTAGACTTCGATAAACCCAAACTCGCCTATATTCAGCTTTTCCTTAATTTTATTCCTATTTTAGTTTATTTTATTTTCCTACCTCGGATTCTTTCGGACATAGACTTATTTGCTTATCTCTTTGCGATATCTCCTGGATATGCCGAATCATCCATTCTAGAAGCAAGTCAAGACTCAGAAGACCTAGGACCAGTCAAGTACTTTGAATAGCAAGGCAAATCACATGTTTTTGATCATATTGATCCTACATTGTTTAATTATTAAATTATTAGTACTTTCATTATTATTATTTGTACACTATTATTTATTTAAAATAATTGTTTAGAATGACATGATAATTAGTTATATCCTACCACTAAAAAAAGCCATGCTTTACTTGAATGCCATATTCACCTTGATAGCATTAATAATAATAAACTACTATATAATTGATTATCATTAGACTAGACAATTAAATATTTTACACTACTACATTGTTTTGATGTTTTATCGATAGATTTATAAAATGGTACAAGGGTTAATGATGACTTGTGGAAAGCCACTAGATGGTTGTAGTCGACAACCTTACCCTAGGGTGGAGGCTTTGGTATGAATTGGTGGCCGTGTCGTAACACATTGGGTTTGTGATCGGTTGCCTCATTTGTGAAAAGTAAGGACTAGAACCTTGTGGTGAGTAAAGGACATAGAAATCGCTTAACCATAAGTTTTGACTTGTCAAACCTAGATTAGTAGGTGCTTGATTCGATTAAATATCTACAAGAGAGCTAGCCTTTTCATTGCGATGGAATGGCCCATGAACAATGGGGTGGTGTGGAAGCTGGACTTGAAAAGTATCTTCCATGTTTCACAGTGTTAGGTCCATTGAGAGTCGATTTGCTGTTTTCACTTCGGCTAGTGGTTTACTGGCAATATGTGGCTATGAGCCTACCAGTAGAAACTAGAAAGGGGAGAGTAGTGAAAGACCTTGTTATTTCAACTCAATCACACGCTATCTGGTTGTGTGTCTATTGCATAAAATTGAGAGTTTGAGACATCTTGTGGGTAAAACTGGACAACTTTGCTGAGTAAAACTTATCGTATTCGGATATGTCGTGCTTCTAGTAAATGGAGCTGTGTTTAATGGATGAATCCAATAGCAAGGCATAAGTAGATTTGATAATATTTCCAATTTGGTAATTAAGTTGATTAAATCCCCCTTTTCCTTAAGAAGTTAACATTTTGCTTTAGAAAGTTATTTGCAAATAAACATGCATCCACTAATGTAGTAATAAAGATAACAACTCCCTACCTCTTGAAATACTAGCAATTAGTTAATTGGTATTCTCCTTGTGACATGTTGAATACGGTTATGCTTATACTTGCTAAACCATCAACAGAAGAATCTTGCAAAATAATGAAGAACCCTTCGAGGATTCCTTTGGAGTAGATGATTTATGGTTTTAGGTCTCGTCCTCGCTCAGACACACCTGTGGTTTTTATTTTTGTAATGTAATATAACTTTGGACTTGAATGCCTCACTGTGTAAATCCTGGCTACTATGCCATAATCCTGTAATAAAGTTTGGTTTTTATGTTGTAAGCTTGTGTTGGTATGATGCACACTCGTCTACAGTACTTCGTAGTGATTATCCTATATAATTGCGAGGATTCTAAGGACCTCAAAAATAGGGGCTCTACAATAATGGACTTTGGTTTTAGGGATTGAATAGGGCATTCCATAAGCATAATAAACTATACTGATGCAATCAAATAACAGAGGAAAGGATGTAGAATCACAAAGTATATAAAAAAGATTCTAGGAAATTATCAATTGAACTTACCTTTTAAACTCCTTGAACTATGTACCCCAATTTCCTACAAAGAAAATAGAAGAAATGGCCGAAATAAGTGTGATCGCCTTTCCAACAGATAACTCAATAGTGTTTCTCACCTAAATCATCACTAACCTAACATCAATAGTGTTGAAATAAATTTGTAGACCTGCTAGGCTGCGACAAACATGAAAATAAAATATTTTTGAGACAGGAAAAGGTCAACTTTTCAATCTTAAAACATGATCTAAGTTTATTTTTTAACCCACAACTCTAAAACTGGTTACTTTACAACTTTGAACTCTCAAAACCAATCAAAATACCACTTATATGAAACCATCATGGTTTTGGCTGACGTGGGGTTAGTTAGAAAAAAATAACTCAGCATGCCACGTCATTTTTTCTCCTCTACTCTTTCTATCTCTCTGCTCCTTCCTGTTATGATGGTTACATTGGTAGGCAAATACTGAATTTACTCCAAAGGCGTTTTTGACTATAAATAGACAAGCTTATGTACAAGGAAGAATAGATCTGGAGATAATAAAGGACTTTGATTTCCCTGGTGCTTTCTCTCGATTATTCTCTACTGATTCTCTGTTGATTGGTTGCATTGGGGAATATTATTTATTAACACCTTATCAGCACGAATTGCTCCACAAGGTGCAAGGTATGCGAGCCTCAACCAATCTACTGCACATTGCAATGCCATGATTAGATTAGTTATTTTCCAATCCCTCTGTCTAGTAGATCAATTATGTTTTAATTGATTCTAATCACAGATTGATCTATAAATTTTTTGTATGATTATTCACTTCTGCAAATCCATTAGATCAAATAACTACACTCGAGATCAGATTGCCTAGTTAGATTAAAAACGGGTTTTGATTGATGTTTCAATCATCTAAATCATACATTGGATTGTGACCTACGTGCACCGATTTGGCACCGTGATTGAGGGAGTCGCCATCGGGCTGCCCGAAGCCACCGCTCGGCCTACACGCACCAGCTTGGCGCATCTGTACCATCATGGCCGCCCGAAGTTGCCACCGACCGCTCTGCCTCCCCCCACGCCCACGCCCCACATGTCAGCCGCCCGAAGCAGCCACTGCCGCTCGGCCTCACCCACCAGCAACACTGTGCATGCACCGCACAGTGCCACCCACCAGGAGCAGCCACTACCTCCGTGCATCCGTGCTCAAAGCAGGATGCTACCGCCAAGCACCTCACGCCCAAAGCCGCCCGCCGCCTATCGGGAGCAATCGCCAATGAGTGCCATGCACCCGAAGCTACCTATCGGAAGCAGCCGCTGCCAAGCCCTCGCACCCAAAGCCACGCACCGCCCCTCAGCTTCGCCCTCCAGGACCCGCCATCTCCAACTCCATCGGTTGCATGTTGACCACCATAGAGGACCCCAACGCTACCCGCAGCAACCATTGCCACCCGACCTTGCATGCTCACCGGCATGCCAAGCACCCTCTACCTAGGTCAGCTACAACCACGTAGAAACTGGAGGACCTGATGGCTAGGGTTTTTAACTCTAGCGACTGGCCTTTTGGGCCGATGGGGCTTATGGGCAAATCGGGCCCAATCCGACCCAAAAGCGAAAAAAGGAAAGAAAAATTTCCAGCTAGAATTTTTTTGGGTTTTCCCCCTGAGGTTTAGGTAAATAGAACGGTCTACTAAAAATGTGATAATATTCCAAGATTTGACCTTGAAGTTTGTCAATATAGCTAATAAGTCCAACCGACTGATTTTCTGGATAAAGAAATTACTTTTAGATTATATGAGCTTCATCATAATCTTATTTAGCACCTTGGTATTATCATGTCTTCTGGATTTATTTTCATTAGTATTTTATTTCTGCTTATTAGTAATTCCAAAAAAATCGCTTATTAATTAGCAAAAATTCATTAAAATTACTAGACAATTCCAAAAAAAACCTAAATAATATCTACTGAATAGATAAAAATTGTACTTTACTAATTTAGCAATATTCCCGCTACTTTACTTGTTGTAAATTTAGAAGTTTGAATGAATAATGTAAAAAATGTTTGACATCGCTAAGAAAGAGTTTGCTCAATCTCAACCCAGTTCCACCTCGCTGAGGTTTCGCCGTTGAGCAGGCTAACCACCTAGTCGATAATTGCCCCCTCTTACACCCGTGGAATGTACAACAACACTCACTGACATCTCAATGGGGGAACTAAAATTGAAACATCACGAATTAATCAGTCAGGTCCATCCCATACTGGACACGTGGTTGTACGGTAAGCTTAGATCAATGGCGCACAAAGTTAAGTCCTTAGATTTACCTAGGTAAAACATCCACATCCCAATGTACAAACTGCACCCCCTTTACTGCACGATCATTCGCCCAGATGAAAACCATTTTTGTATAATCAACACCAATAACACACCAATATCATGGCACACAAATTTTATCACTGTGGCTACAACCACGATTCAATATCTCATTAAGTCAAAATTAATTATTTGATCACATGTGATGATAAACCCAACTTTACTATACGCACGGCTAAGCAAATTAAGTGCACCACCCATGTGACAACTAATATTGCACCACTAGATAATTGCCCATTCTAAGGTAATAATGGAATCATGGCATTCAAATTATCAAGGAGGAATTAATCAATTTGGATATTAACTACCAATATTAAGGTTTATAATAAAATAGCGATGCATGATAATTTAAAACAAAATAATACATAATAGATTTGAAAACTAGGTTCAACATAATCAAAAGACATGACTTTTCTTGGCATTGCTCAGTTAAGGGCCCTTGATTTTCAAATCTTACTTCAGCTCCTTTCAAAGTGTGATCTAACGAGAGAGAAAACAAAATAAAAGATAAAGTAAATTCAAATGAACTTCAAAAACTACAAAACCAAAACCAAAGTATACAACTCAATTTTAGATGAATTTAGGAAAAAGAATCGGGACAATCGGAGCTAGGATGGAGGAGAACGGGCTCTTAGAAAATCTAATCTAAAGAAAAAGACTGAAAATCGAAAGTTCTACTGTGCTGTGAACCTGGTGCACGGGATAGCTAGTCCACGGTGAACCCGGCTCTCGGAACAGTGCACAGTGACTGGGCTGCTGACGTGGTGGCTAGGGCTGACGTGGCAGGTGAGGTGGCGGCTGACTCGGCACGGCTGACTCGACTTGGTCTACAGGTCTACGGAACAGTGCACCTGACCGATGGGCCTAGGATGTCAGTGGCATGGTGCACGGAGGATGGCGTCTACGAGAAGCCGAAGTGGCACGGGCGCGCACGGTGCGAGGCATCGGGCACGTGAACCGAGGGTGGCATGGCCGGCGAACGAGCGCGGTGACGAACAACGAGTGGCCGAAGGTGACTGGCCAGAGACGGAGCGGAGCAGGTGGCATACCACGGCCAGTCGGCGGCGAGAAGATGACGGCACAATGGAGAAGCTCACCGACGAGAAGGGGGACGACGATCGACGGTGGTCGGAGATGGAGACGGAAACAACGGTGCGGAAGGCGACGACTCAGTGAACTCGATGAGAGAGATGGTAGCTTGGTGAAATCGACGAGAGAGGCGATAGCTCGGGATGAGAAGAACAGGGGGCCGGCCGGCTTTATAGCGTGGATGCCGAGGAGACCGACTCGAGCACGAGCAGGGAGTCCAAGGCGGTCACGCGTGATGGCGGTAGCAGCAGAGTGCACGCCAGACACGAAGAGGAGGAGTATGCGGTGGAGACGAAAGGTCTAACAGGTGGGCCCCACCTGTCAGCGGCATGGGAAGATCCAACGGCCGAGAAGCAACGCGAGCGAAGCGACCGCACGGATGTGCGACGCGTGTCAACCATCCGATGGGTGGGCGCAGGCTGGGCTGAGTTGGGCCGACGGGCTGGTGGACTTCGGCCCACTAGGCCTTTTAGGGTTTTTAGGGATTTTCCTTTTTCTAGAAATTTAGATAAAAGCAAAAGAGCTCTAGATAATAGCAAATAAACCCGGAAAATCCAAGAAAATTCCTTGACACTCAAGGAATCCAAATAAAATACCTTCAGCAAATGTTAAAGTTTAACTTAGTCATATTAAATACTTTTAATTAATAAAAGTTTATTTTAAACTTTAATTAATTCTAGAAAAATCCAGCTGGTGAATTTTTTTAAAGCTTCAAAAAGGCTCTAAAATCAGGATGTTACAGGTAAAAATATTGAAGGCTAGGTCTTGTGATAATCTGGTAGATATATTTACAAAATCTCTCTCAACCTCTAGCTTCTAGAAGTACATGCAAGGCATAGGGATGAGACGACTTAAAGAGTTACATGGTTTAAGGGGAGTAAATCCCTGAATCATAGCCCTTCTTTAATATTGGAAGACTTATATGGTCCCGAAGATTTAATGTTGTACTCTTTTTCACTTTATGAGTTTTCCTGAAGTTTTCTCACGTGAAGGTTTTTAATGAACCAACAAGTACGACATGAGAAACAGATGTGATGTACTCTTTTCTTCATCCTTTCTTCCACTGGGTTTTTTGGAGGAGTTTTTAATGAGGTATGTGTATGTCATGGTATTTGTCCAAGGGGAAGTGTTACGAAACCTATTATGTTACGATGATGGGCAAACACCTAATTTACCCTTGAGAGGTTTTTGATTATAAATAGACAAGCCAATGTACATGGAAGAATTGATCCGAAAATAATAAAGTCTTCAGTTTCTCTGGTGTTTTCTTTTAATTATTCTCTATTGATTGATTGCATTGCATTGGAGATTATTATTTCTTAATACTTCCTCCGTCTCTCTCCCTACCCTGTTCTATTCCTCTTGTCGATCTACTCGCCTTCCTCCTGCTCACCACCATGGGCGTGGCGGTTGGCTTGTCCATCCGCGCATTCACCTCCGGCAACGCCATGAGAAGCTGCCTAGTGATCCTGGCCACCACCAAGTCGGTGCAGCAAGAATTGCGGGAGTTCGCGAGGGAGGCGAAAGCCATACTATGGATCCCGCCATTGTAGGTCATTGTCGCGCAAGGCATCGCCGGGTCGTTCCCGTGGTCAGCTGTGTGTCTCAAGCTCGTTGGGTTAGCATGCCTCAGGCATCGGCAGTGGTGGAAATTTGAGTAACCATGGCAATGGAGGAGGAATTAATTCACATGTGCAGCAGTGTATCAAAGGAATTGGGGCGATTGTGTATCAATTGGACAGAAATTCGTTCCTGGTGGGATTAATGCAAGCATTTATCGGTATGACATTAACGGAGACTGTGATTGTACACACTTACAGCATCCAGCATCGAATGATTGAGACGTCAAGAGCGTTGAGCGTGAACAGATCGAATAAATCCTCAAAGGCGACCACGAACATACACTCTTGAAGACTGTGGTGTAAATCTTCCGACGTGAATTTGACAGTGATACTTGAAGTCCGTTCTCCCTCTAGCTTATTGGACTGCTGCATATACCACGTGTGCAATTGCATGCAACTATATGGTAGCTTTTGGAGGTCTTTTTGCTCGAGCAACGGCTCGCCAAGCACGAATTTGCGGGCCAAAGGTGCATACGGAATATCATCATTGGTCTTCTTTGCTTTGCCCTTGCTGGCCTTGCTGCCTCGGCTATAGCTCGACTTCACGGCAGTCGACTTTGAAGGTAGCACCTCGGCTATAGCCTCTGCTGGTGGCGGTGCAAGTTGCTTTGGCGAGAATAGGTCCTGTGGAGATAGCACCGGTGCAGTATCCGGTGGTGGAACCGACTGGTCTTGTAATGGAGATGGCACCAGTGCATGTTGCTCTGGTCCTGCCACCGGTGAAGAAGCCTCCAGGGAGATGTTATGCTATGCTTCGAATTGGCAGTCATGCGCCTGACGAAACATTTCATCTTTCCACCCAAATGGTCCATGTATATTTTGCAACAATCGCAAGATTTCTTTATCTGGGAACCTTATCCACAACATTCTCCACTCCGACAATCCTTCTTTTTCCCGCAAAATTCAAGGCAATTTTATTACAAAAGTGCAAAAAAAGACATTCCCAGATTCTTCATGAGCAGCCACATAGCCGACTTCTTCGGTGAGCGACTATCCATCTGCTTCTTCCCACTCCTTTTCTTCATCTCTGGTCTCTGGATCACGTACGCCAGTAGCGATGATTCAGAATCATCGCTACTGGCGTACGTGATCTAGAGACCAGAGATGAAGAAAAGGAGTGGGAAGAAGCAGATGGATAGTCGCTCACCGAAGAAGTCCGCTATGTCGGCTGCTCACGAAGAATCTGGGAATATCTTTTTTTTTTGCACTTTTGTAATAAAATTGCCTTGCATTTAAGAAGGAAAAAGATGGATTGTGGATGTGGACATCACATCTCGGCAGTAGTCGGCATATACTATTACTACAAGGTCTCTAAACAAAGTTATATGAAGCAAATGACACAAACTAGTGTATCCGGTTCATTGAACGGGAACACTCGAGTGTGTCACTTACTTCATGCCCCTTGAAGGTCTATGTGGCATATACACTAGAGTGGTCCTTGATTGGTTAATTTGTGCTATCAAATTGTAGGGTTGCACAAGATTAATCTTGACCGTCCCGCTACTAAATGAGGAAGCAAGAAAAGTGAAACATGACACAAACTAGTGTATCCGGTTCATTGAACGGGAACACTCGAGTGTGTCACTTACTTCATGCCCCTTGAAGGTCTATGTGGCATATACACTAGAGTGGTCCTTGATTGGTTAATTTGTGCTCTCAAATTGTAGGGTTGCACAAGATTAATCTTGGCCGTCCCGCTGGTCCACATAAGGCGCCACTTCAGTCATGTGTTGCAACACCGTGAAATGGGCTTGAGTGTACGTGTCCATATCTGGAGTGATTGTTTTCCTTCTGATAGTTCCGAGACCCTTCAGCCTCCCCTCATGACGAGATTGAGGGACACCTATCGGTTGAATCTGAGCCATATAATCGACACAAAACTCAATAACCTCTTCGCTTGCATAACCTTCGACGATGCTGCCCTCCGGCCGAGAACGATTCCGTACGTAGGACTTGAGAATTCCCATGAACCTCTCAAATGGGTACATGCTACGTAGGAATACGGGCCCGCACATTTTTATCTCCCACACAACGTGAACAATGAGATGGACCATGATATCGAAAAACGAAGGAGGGAAATACATTTCAAGGTGACATAGAGTCATCACCACTTCGTCCTGCAGAGCATCTAGTCCTTCGGGATCGATGACCTTCTGAGCAATTGTGTTAAAGAAATAACATAGCCTCATGATTGTCTCTCGGACTTTGATCAGCAAAATATTTCTAATTGCAATAGGGAGCATCTGTGTCATCAGCACATGACAATCATGAGACTTCATGCCATTTAACTTCAAATCTTGCATCGAAACAAGTTTGTTCACGTTGCCGGAGTAACCAGACGGAACTTTGACACCATGCAAGCACTGGCACAGTTCTGTTTTCTCAGCCTTGGACAGAGTGTAACACGCAGGGGGGAGGTACGTTCGTCCATTATCAGTGCTTGTCGGTGCTAACTCAGGCCTGATGTCCATGTCAGCCAAGTCAAGCCGTGCGTTGACACCGTCCTTTGTTTTATCACGGATGTTCAGTAAGAGACCAATCAAGCTGTCGCACACATTCTTTTCTACATGCATGACGTCGATGCAGTGCCGAACATCTAGGTACTCCCAATAAGGTAAGTCCCAAAATATTGATCTCTTCTTCCAGGTGTTCTTCTCATGAGCCCTCAATTTACGTCCCTTTTCGAGGACAACATCTAAATCCTTAACCATAACATAAACCTCGTGTCCCCTTAAATGCCTTGGAGCTGAACCGTCTTCCTTCTCTCCGTCAAATTGTTTTTTCATCTTGCGGTATGGGTGAGCCCTCCGAAGGAACCGGCGGTGACGCATGTAGACGGTTTTGAATGAGTGTCTCAGCCACACACTCTCGGTACCATCTAAACAGTGAGTACAAGCTTTGGCACCTTTTGTACTATGGCCCGATAGGTTACCAAGGGCAGGATAATCATTTATGGTGCAGAATAATAAGGAGCGCAGAGTGAAGTTCTCTCGGTTGTATGCATCCCATACCTGTACCCCTTCGTTCCACAGCACTTTTAGATCTTCCACCAACGGTGCTAGGAATAGATCGATATCATTCCCAGGTTGTTTTGGCCCTTGGATAAGTATCGACAGCAAAATGTACTTTCGCTTCATACACAACCAAGGAGGAAGGTTATAGATGCAGAGAGTCACGGGCCATGTGCTATGTCGGCTGCTCATGCTACTGAAAGGATTCATTCCATCTGTACTCAGTCCAAACCTTATATTCCTTGGTTCTGCACCGAACTCTGCAAAACTCCTATCGATGTTTCTCCACTGCGCGGAATCAGCAAGGTGTCTTATCATTCCATCCTTCTTGCACTCCTCCGAGTGCCAACGCAGCAGTTTTGCCTCCTTTGGATTTGTAAAAAACCTTTTCAAACGGGGAATTATAGGAAAATACCATGCCACCTTAGCAGGAGGTCCTTTCTTCGCCTCTGTTCCCTCGCCGTCATCTGATTGATTGTTACGTTTGTATCGGGATGCGTTGCACACCGGACATACATGCATGTTTGCATACTCTTTACGGTAGAGGATACAGTCGTTCGGGCATGCATGTATTCTTTCTACTTCCATTCCCAACGGACAAAGAACCTTCTTGGCTTTATACGTGGTTTTAGGCAACTCATTTCCCTCCGGAAGCATGTCCGCTAAAAGACCTAGCAGCGCCGTGAAACTCTTGTCGGACCAACCGTTGCTTGCCTTCAATTTCAACAGTTCAAGCACGGCCGACAACCTCGTGTACTTGCAGCCCGTGTACAAAGGTTTCTCTAAGTCCTCCATCAAGCCACGGAATTTAACATACTCTCTCTCATCATAGTTCTCTTCTACATCGCGAAGCATCTGATCCAGATTATCATCGTGCAACCTATCCGAATCCGAGCCACAATCGACATCAGCCGGCGGCATGTCATTCACTTCACTGGCGATGTCATCCGGGGGCATATCATTCACTTCACCGGCGATGTCATCCGGCGGCATATGATCATTCACTTCGCCATGACTGCTCCAACACGTATAATCCTTTTTGAAACCCCTCCGAATCAAGTGCGCTTCAATTTGCCCTCGGTTCTTAAACATCGTCAAATTCTCGCAGTCAGTGCATGGACAGCACATATATTCCACCCCCTTATTCAACATATCCTCCTCGGCGGCTCTTATAAAAGCAGAAACGCCATTAATGTACTCTTCACTCACACGGCTCGCGGCATACATCCAGCTTCGGTCCTATGTTACGTACATATATAACAACTTAGTATTAAAATCTAGATTAACTAATTATAACTACATATATACCAGCCACATTTATTATATTGAGACTTAATTTGCTAGCTCAATTCATATTGCAAACACAACAGCTATTATATAACCAACAATTTTGCAAATTAACCATCTTCAATAACGTACCACTCATGGATTACTTAGACCTAAATTGTAATGCAATTAAAGAAAAAATAAATTTCATTACTAACCATATCTAGAGCAACCAGGAAAGTATGAATCTTCAAAGCTCAATCTCTGCATCTTCCCACCAAATTAACTGGCCTGAAATCGCCTAGCTTCCTCCCGAGTGAAAAAGTGCGCAGCAGTGGCTAGATCTGGATCGAAATGAAGATAGATGCGGTCTGAGCAGCGCAATAAATGCCTTAGTCATTATCACAGACGGTTTTTAACTAAAAACCGTCTGTGAATTATCACAGACGGTTTTTAATTAAAAACCGTCTGTGATAACCAGTTTATCACAGACGATTTTTTATTAAAACCGTCTGTGATAAATATTATCACAGACGGTTTTTTTATAAAAAACCGTCTGTCATAAGTGTCGGGACCCCGGATTTCCAAACCCAGACCCTCTGTGTATTACAGCACTAGTCCCAGATCAAAGCTAGTGCACACAGTCAAACAGAAATGATTACATAACCAACAACGATTTATTACAATAATTAAGAGTACTGACCGAAAGGTTGCATTATTACAAATGAGGTTTCAAGACCTCGCACACGAGAAATAAAGCGGAAGCAAAAATAAATCCGGCGAAGACCCATCAATACGCCACAAGCAATTGACTGGGGAAGCGCGACCTAGAACTCCGGGAATCCTTCGTCGTATCACACGCGAAGTAGTCGTAGTCATCTTCTTGAGCTTCATATTCCTCTGAGATTTGTTTTTGAGTGCAGCATGTGAGTACATAGAGTACTCCGCAAGTCTTGGGAAAAATGCAATAGATGCAAGGCTTAACAAAGGAAGGCTATATGGCTCTTTTGCACAAAGCAATATTTTAAATTCAATTACCAATAACTATTTTCAAAGGCATCAATTTGTTAAAGTAAATGTTTTAACAGAACTAGCATTAACTCACTAGTGAAGGTTCCATCCACCAACACCAGTTTAATCAATTGAACAAGTTTAATACTGCGGGTTACATCCACCCTCTCTGGCTCCAACTGCCAGGATGCCCTTCCAAGAGTTCCCTCCACTCTCGGAATATCAAAACTTTTGATTTTAAAACCAAAACCAGAAATCTACCATGTGAATGCATTCCTTGCCCGCCCTTGACCGTGGGCACGGCTATTCGAATAGTTTTTACACTCTGCAGAGGTTGTACAACTTTACCCACAAGAGATAAATTATCCTAAAAGTCAACACGCTTCCTTTGGAATGAGACCCAGATAAAATATCACAAAGCCTTTACCTTACTCTAATCTAGCTAGATACCACCCGCTGAGGTTTCACCGCAGGTAGGCTAACTGCCCGAACCGAAGCCCCTCTTGCGCCATATGAGTACAGTAAATCCATGTCCCTCATTGTGAATAACCAGTCCATCCCTGGCACCCACTTTCCACTGGTGGCACCTAAACTAGACTATCATAAGTTAGTCAGCTAGGTCGTACCTATATAGACTTGTGGTTGTACGATAGTGCTCAGTCTGGACAAACACAAGCGTCGGTCCTTAATTGACTAGGGTGGAACATACACTTTACAAGATCTCGTGCTAACTGCACCAAGCCAAACCAACCATCCACCCTAATCTAAATCAACTTTCACATTTTATTTTATTTTAAAAGATCGGTGGCAACTCCAATTACCACTACATTTATAAACACAAGGGTATTTCCATAAATCATAATTTCCCATTTTCAAAATTTCAAAGGTAATAATTAGCAAGGCTAAGCATTACACTACCATACTACCATTCACAAAGATTAATAATAATCTCATTATTGAGACAAAGGAATTCTAGGGTGACAAGGTTACATGGTAATTAACGTCAAATGAGGGCATAACAAAGTTGGAATAACTAATTCCTAAGGATTTGAACTAAAGTTTTATGTAAATAGCAATGCACATAATTTAAAATATTTAAAACATTTCAAAAGTATGGGTTCAAGATGATCAAAGGAGACTTGCCTTCTTGTGCACTGGTTGGTCCCTCTTGCTGTGGTTCGACAAACTCTTCGGCGACTTCGGGTTCTACGCGCGAAACGACAAAACAAACAAAATAAATTCAAATAAAATTAAAATGAACTCCAAAAACTGCAAAACCAGAACCAAAAGATAGAGCTCAATTTTAGATGAATTTAGGAAGAAGAATCGGGTCGATCGGAGTTCGGACGAAGGAGAACGGGCGATCTAAAGTTTGCCGGGCGAGAAAATGCTGGAAATTCACAGATGTT
Source organism: Dendrocalamus latiflorus (assembly GCA_017311315.1). Lineage (NCBI taxonomy): Eukaryota > Viridiplantae > Streptophyta > Magnoliopsida > Poales > Poaceae > Dendrocalamus > Dendrocalamus latiflorus. The sequence goes on from CM029660.1 coordinate 24,232,333, forward strand.
ACTGTTCATCCGAGAACAGTACTTTTAGCGAGAAGGCTAGCGCTGGCGAGAGGAGGCATGGGAGATGAATCTAACTAGCAAAATGGGTTGCTAGGGACCTAAGGCACACATAGGAAGCGATGGCACGCCAAACGGAGTACGGTGACAGCGCGGGCGGCTACAACGACATGGGTAAAAGAGAGGAATAAAACCCGGGCATAGGACATGGAGAAATAGGGTGAGCACGGGCTAGAACGCGGCTTGGTGAAGCTAAGAAAATTATCGGCTCGGCCAGAAACTCACCGGAGACGGCGCGATCGACGTTTGAACGACGTCGGGAAGGAAAAAGGAAAAACTTAATATCTTGGTGCTCGGTGAACGGAATCTAAAACCACTTGGAGGGTAGCTACCTGGGATGGTTTGGCACAAAGTGACGCGAACAGATTGGTGGAAACATCACCGGGTAGATGGGGGACACGAGATGCCATTGACGGCCATGGCGAGGTTCGGATGCGAAAATTTGTAGAGGCTTTTTGGGGAAAAGGGAGTGAGCACGGCATAGAACGCGATGAGGCAAGTCTAAGAAAAATTACGGCAAGGGCTGAAGCTTACCGGAGGCGACGAATCGACGTCGAGAAGCGCTCTTGACCTAGATTGGGGAAAACTCGATTCCAGGAGATTGGCTGCACCAAAACCAAATTAACTTGGCAAGAAGGTAGATGGCACATGATGGCACAATGTGACGCGAAAGGATCACGGAAAAACTCACCGAATAGCTCGAGACGTGACGAGCAAATTCGAGACCGAAGGGCCTCGATACCGACGGCGTCCTGACCTTTGAGGGGACTTGCCACGGCTTGGGATGGGTTTAGGGGAGCCAAGGGGTCCTATTTATAGGCTTGGAAGGGGTAGAAACCGACGCCAATTCGTGGATTTCGGTTTAGAGTCCGTTTCAAAAAATTGGAGATAAAAGGCAAACGGATGAACGAAACGGAAGGAGGTCAGTTGGGATGGATTCCTTGCATGATTTGGCACAACTTTCCTTTTGGGAGGACATTGAAATAAAGTCCGGATTGAAAGTTATGAAGAGAGAGAAAAACGGAAAGAACTGTGTACAGAGAGAACAGATCGATCGAGCCTCTGCCGCGTGGAGACTATGGATGAACAGTACCCCGCGGGTACTGTTTATTCTCTCTCCTCTTTCTTTTTTTTGGAAATTTCAAATTGAGCTTAAACAAACTCCGAAAAATCCCAGAAAAATTCACAGAAGCTTCTGGAGATATTTTGGACTTAATAAAAATATTTCCAACTACTGTTGGTATTTAATTTTCATACTTGAAATACTTTTTAATTTCAAACATACATTTTTAAACTCCAGAAAATTCAGAAAATCGAATAAAAGCCAAATAAACTTCAAATAATTATTTTGAACTAGGATTTTCATATAACATCAAAATATCATTTTATTTAATAATAATTTTAGGTTTTACTTAAAATACTTTTCAAATCTAACTTTTTCAAAAACAGAAATTCAGGGCAAATCCAAATAAAACTCAAATACTTTAAAATAATTAATTTGAAATTAAATTTTTCCAGAAAGCAAATCTTGGGATGTGACAATATGCTTCATGCCAGAACGCTTCGCGCGTGTTTCCATTGCCAGAACGCTTTGTGTTTCGCGCGTGTTTCCATTGCCAGAGCGCTTCGTGTTTCGATCGTCTAATTAACGTCTCTCGATCGTTATACGAAGCGTCTATATCATTAATGTTTGGGTATACAAACCGTCTGTGCTAATGGTTAAATATGCGCGCCTAATCTAGGTCTCTTCTACGTACGTCGTACAATATGGCTTCTACTATTCTTGTGATCATCTCCTTCCTCTCATCTGTTCATCAAGAATTGTTCGGCCAGAACCTTACACAGGCGGCCAGCAATTTGCATCTAGAGCAGCTTCTCCGCACACGCCCTGCTCTCCTTCCCCGACTTTCTTGCATCTGTCAGCTCGACCTGATCATCCACCATCGACGGAGGCGTCTCGCTGCCGCTCAAGAAAGGTAAACAGCCCTCACCCTGGTTCTTCTCCACAATGTGCGCAATGCGGAAGAAGCTCTACACGCATTGCAGAGACTGATGGATAGCCTTGCCGATCAAGCAGAAACGGCAGATTCTGAGGAATCTTTTCATGTTATCCTCTACGACATTATGGATGATGCTGATCATTTGCCCAGGCTGCAGGAGGAAGTGCTGAGGACAAGGGCAATCTTAACGGCATTCGAGAATTCAGCCGCTGATCCTCCAAGTCCCAAAGTCGAAGAAGAAGCGTACGAAGCCCAAAAGATTACAATCTGGGAAACTCTTTACCTGTGCGACATTTGTAGTAAATTTGCATCTAATTGAAACTAATAAATTTGCCTTTAATTTGTGATCTCTTATCTCCGTAGTTCTATAGTTAAGTTATTAGAAGCAATGTGTACTTATATATTAACCTCTGATCATGAACAGAATATGACAGACAAAGGGACATCACAAACGGTTCTTGTTAAAAACCGTCTGTGAACATTAACAGACGGTTCTTAACAACAACCGTCTGTGATAGTCTACACAACACAGACGGTTTTTAATAAAAAACTGTCTGTGATAATCCCAGATTATCACAGACGGTTTTTAATAAAAACCGTCTGTGATATTCCAGTATCACAAACGGTTCAGCGGTAATAACCGTCTGTGATACTCCTTTTTCCTGCCACAAATACCACAGACAACCTTCAAATTAAAATCGTCTGTAATAGTGTACATTACAGACGGTTTCACAAAACCGTCTGTGATTTGGCGTCTACTATTAGCCTTTCTGTAGTAGTGTCACAAGAAGCAAACACCTACATCTGCAACCAAATCCAACCTGGCAAGCCCCTCGAGTCCTTGGCATCACCTTCCACAGCATATCATCCAGGATAGAGATGGCAGCCGCACAGCAGCACCCACGTGCTGAGCTCGCGATAGCAGCCGAGTTCGTCTGACGGAGAGGAGAGGAGGTGAGGATGGGGGAGCAAGGCAACCGCCCATGGTAAGGAGACCACAAGTTGCTTTCACGCCTTGGCGTACTTTTGCCATCACCAGAGACGGATCACGCTAGCGGCAAGGCCGTGGCGGGGCAACACCGTTGGCTAAGGTGGGGAGCGGCGCGACGGTCGTGCAAGATATGGGGCGTTGTTTAGACAGAGAAAGAGGATGAGGTGGGATCGATCTGTTAAGAAATAATCGAATGTCAATGCAAATCTGCGTAATCGGTCAACAAGAACACGAGAGATCAATTACCAGAAAACCAATTAAGAGATAACATCAGAATATAATCTTTATTAATTTCAGATCTATTCTCATTGTATATGGGCTTCTCAGAGGTAGTTTTGATATTTGCCCACAACGTAACCTTCTAAGTTTCATAACACGCAGCCTTGGGCGAATACCATGACATGCATATGACTCATTAAAAACTCCTCCCATAAACCCAGTGGGAAAAAAGAGATGAAGAAAAGAGTACATCATATCCGTTTCTTATGTCGCACTTGTTGCCTCATTAAAAACCATCATGTAAGAAAACTTTAGGAAGACTCACAAAGGAGAAAAGAGTACAACATTAAATCTCCAAGATCATGTAAGTCTTCCAGTCTCAAATAAAGGCTATGGTTCAGATATTTACTCCCCCTGAACCTTACAACTCTCTAAGTCACGTCATCCTATTATACTAATGGCTCGAACGCACTTCTAGAAGGTAAAGGCTGAGAGATTTCGTAAATATATCTACCAGATTATCACAAGACCTAGCTTTCAATATGTTTATCCCTCCGTCCTTCTAGAGCTTGCAAGGATAAAAGAATTTAGGAGCAATATGCTTCGTGATATTAACTCCTTCCAAAAATCTAGTGGGAAAAAAGGAATGAAGAAAAGAGTACACATCACATATTAAATTGTATTGTCTTTGTTGCCTCATTAAAAACTTTCAAGTAAGAAACCCAACGGAAAAACTCACTAAGGGAAAAAGAGTACAACACTTATCTTCAGGATTTAATATGATCTTTAATACCTTTATCATGTCCATCGATTGGACTTATACTAATAGGTGATGAAAAACCTTCAAGGTAGTAATAATCAAGTCAATACCTTCTAGGTTAGACTAAAGTCGAGATTTTCTGAATCTTGTGTATAACTATAAAGGTTTAGCATATGCACCCCCTAAAGACAACTTCCGGTAAAGTCTTATTATTCCAATTCCTTTAATACATTTTAAGAAATGAATACATCTAGTATATTGTGGGCATATCTACTAGATTACCACAATGTATAGTCTTCTAGACATCTATCTCACTATTCATCTAGATAATGAGACGATAAAATAATTTGGGAGCAATATACTTAACTTTCAAAAATACCACTTATCCATATGTGTAACACAAGCAAAATTTATCCTAATCAGGATGTGGGGGGTAATCAATTGCAATGCCACATTTCTCCTGGATATGACTTATCAAAACCTTCTAGGGTCTTTATATTTAGCAACCATCTCTAAGTAGTACTATACAACCAAAAGTCTGTTCTACAGAACTAAAAGCATGGTTATACCACCATAGAGTCAATATAACCAGTCTTAATTTTGGCACTTAGAAGATTAATCAATTTGCCATTAATACCAATGTATATGATACCTTTGTGGTAATAAAAGATATTGCCACTCTATTAGCTTCTATTAGGAGATGCATTTTATATGTGCTTATGTGACACACTTCTGGTTTTTAGGTTTCTCATTCCATCCCCTCAGGTCTTGGATGGGGTCCTTAGCCACTTCTAGGGATTGCATGGTCATTAGTGTATTTTCGATCAATTGGTGATTTAATTTCTCTTCAAGGAGATGTTCTCTCTTCTAAGAGATATTTTCTCTTCTAGGAGGCGCTCTTTCTTTGAGTAAGAGTTTATCATGTATGAGTTTTATATACATATATACATGTTGCAATTTATTTTCTTATTGAAATACCAAGTCCTTGAAGGATCGAGCTTTGAGTCCCTTCAGAGATCCCATATAGGATTTTCAGAATCCGATAACTACATATCTTATTCACGTCATCTACCAGAGTTATTATATAATAGAACATTATTTCATTCATAACAGGAGAATATCGATCTCTAAAGGGATCCTTGAACCATCGCTTTCACTACCTCATTATTTTATAATGACTCATCAAGTCTGAACTAACAGGTTCCAAGACTTTCATCTACAATTATAGTTCGACCTCAATTACTTCCTTTCATTTTCTTTACCCGATATGAACACTTCAAGTGCTCGGCCATGGACTTTAGTTTCGGATTTATGTTCTCATATGAGAAACTTTAGCATTTTTAGAGGCAAACTGATTGTCGACAACTTTTCTCCAAATATCCTCATAATTGAGTGTCTTTTAATGTTTAACAAAATCTTCGTCATTTCCTAAACGAAAGCTTATTGGTTGTTCTGTGTTCCCCAAGTATTGTAGTATGCGCACATCTTATTATTGGGGTTTTCATCTTCATGATGAGCCTCTCCATGAGGTATTTCACCTTCAAGATGAGTTCTCTTCTAGAGCATTTAAGGAGTGTTTAACGATTATTTTGACTAGTGTTACAAGACCTTGGATCCATAGGCGTCCCTGTAGACTTTAGATCACTAACCAATAAGTCAACTTTGCAAAGATGGATATACTATTCAACCTAGGGTATTCCAAACTTAGTGACGCATTTACTTCAAGTAAATACTATATAACTACTCCATGCAATAGAAAAAGAAATCTGGCAGTCTCCCCGCTTCTAGCGTACAGGAGTATCAACTAAACTTAAATTTAGTTTGGTTAGTACGTGAGCCTTATATCAAAGATCTTTCTCTAGGAAAATATCATGGGATTCAAAGATTTTTGGCATTTCTCTCTCCCCTTATGCCGAGATTTGATTTTGCTTAATAGCATACTTCAAAATCCCTTAGTATGGACACATAATAGATGGAACTTCAGATTCAATCTGATCTCAGCTACTGGTGGTGGCCCAAATAGTGTATGCTGTGGTGGTGATATTATATGGAAAATGATCGATTCTCCTAATACGCACTAATCCTTGATTGGGTTTTTTCTTAATACAGTGAGCTAGACACTTATTAATGTAGTAGCATGGAAACTACACATCTCTATTATTGGTAGATTATCCCAAACATCTGGTGGGTTATTAATCTGCGACAGCAGAAATATTCTAGCTTATTATATATTGCCCAATATTATGATCCAATTACTCATACTTCTGATTTAAAATTTGAACCACTCAAACTTCAAGTTTTGTGTTAATGCAACATGTTTTGGCCTGGTCAAGAGTATTATATTTTCACAGTATAATATATACATCTACAGGATGCTCTCAAGAGCATAAATATTATACTGCCACATAAAATATGACCATCGATTAATCTGTATGGAATATAATATATTCTGCTAGAATATAATTCTAGTTTAACTTCCTAGATGGAACATTTATTCGCCAGGAATATATGTGATTAATTGGGAGGTAATTTATATGTATGTTATAATTTATGATGGCAAATAAGTATGATAAATTTAGATCATTCTAGATCATTAAAATCCAATAGGTCGTCTAATATTTTGAGAGTTATATTTTCTTCAAGCAAATGGCTATAGCTTCCAATGGCATATGTGCGGCAACTTCATGCTACCGTGTAATTCCCATGTATGTGATCGCATGCCGGCGACTAACATATTACTGGGGAGAAATCCATTACCCTTCGAAGGTTGCAATGATTTTCGTTTGCCAATAGTGTGGATAGCAGTTTCAATTATTTCTCAAATAAACTAGATTATTTGTAGCTTCAACTTATTTGCTTCTGGATTTGACATAGGATGCAAATATGCTTGTCACTATTCTTGTGCCTCGGAGGTTCCAATATTCCTCATATTCCCCAAATTCCTCCCCCTTTTCACGCCATCCATAAAATTCCAAGTGAGAGTGCCTACTTCTAGCATTTGCTTTGAATTAACTTAGAGTTTTAGCAATAAATTGCTATTATACTACTTCAAGAGTAAAATTTTATTGGTGTGAAACCGACATATTCTTTGTAATATGGAAGATGGGGTTATATATAGACTTCAAGTCTTTGGGTGTAAGTTATTCCGTACTTATTTGAGATTCATAGTGTTTTCTAGTCAAGGTGATCCTTCTGAGATTTAACATTTGACTAGATTTCTTGTGTCTTCAAGAAGAACAATTTTCCTATTGCCATCTAGGCATTAATGCATAAAGAATTAGTGAACTAAGGCGTATCATTCCTTTCAAATGTCAGGCATAATATTTATAAATTTTATTCCAAGCATGATTAATTATTTTTACTACAAGTAAGATATGCTACTGGCAATGTGTTCTATTAAACAATTGTTTAGTAGGAGTATGGCTTTAACAGAACAACATAGAACAAAATATATTTATGGCATATGGGAAATAATTATCTAATGCACAATTTCAGCCTAAAGCAAAAGATAAGAGATGCTCTTCATGAGCAAGATCAAGCTCGACAGGAGTTGTATCTATACTATTGATGCTACTCACATAGAAAAATGACATCTAAATAAAGCTAAGGGATTACTAGGAGAATACTACTAGCCTCCATATTGTTCACCGTAGGTATATTCTTGCTTATGAATGCACCTATTTATTAGTAGCATACGGGTTACCTAAACTTAGTTCAAAGATAATATGGTGCAAGGCAGAGTAATACATGCATATGGACTTCTAGTCCTAGAAACAGAAGTAGATCTTGGCAAAATACTTAGAGGGACACCACAACATTTTATAGGTTTGGCCATCCTTTCAAAGAGGACCCGTAGGGCTAACGGATCAATCTAAATTATATAGTCCTTCTTCAAGGTAGGGTAGAGGCAATACCTCGTAAACTACAAAGTTTTTACCTTTCAGCGGCAAAAGGGTATAGCTACATCAATGTCAGGCTTGATAGTGGCATGACTATATGATAATAAAATAAGCCTAGGTGATACAATTACAGCCATTCAGGGCAACTGAATATCCACTTAGCGATGCACAAAGTCCTACAATATTCATGCATTTTTCCTACATGCTTACTACCGGTAAGTAATTTCAAGTGTATGAAATAAGTGCAAATAGTAACTATTTACTTTTATCTATTCAGTAGATAATTTAGCATTTCTCATATTTTTTCCTAGCTATATTTGGGATTTTCTAATAATTATTAAGGCATTTAAGTAATTTTCAAAAATACTAACCCATTAAATAAATCCCCAAACACACAATGCCAGGAAATAAACCATAAAATAAATATGATGCTTTCAAGGTGTACTAAGTCTAAGGTTTCATAAATTTACGGAAGCTCACATACCTAAAACCATGTTTTAGGATTTTCTACAATTTCCTAGTAATCTTTAATAATTTTTTGCTAATTAATAAGCAATTTGTAGCATTACTAATAAGCATAAACAAAAATACTAAAGAAATAAAGTTCGAAAACATGATAATATCAAGTGCTAACTAGATTATAATGAAGTTCATATAATCTAAAAATAAATTCTTTAGAAAGTTGGTCTTCTGGACCTATCTGCTATTTCAACAAAATTTAGGGGCAAATAATATTACCGCAGTTATAGTGGACCTCCTTAATGATCCCAAAACTCAAGGGCTAAATCGTAAAAGTGGTCGGTTGAATTTTCTTTTCTCCCCTTCTTTTCTTTTATGCGTCCTTGGGCTGAATTTGGGCCTATTCGGCCTGGTTCTCTACCGGCCTGTTAACCCGGTGGCTAGGGTTAAAAACCCTCGCCACCGATCTCCCGTTTGAGTGGTGGCGGCTGTCGGCGTTCGTGAGTGGGAGGTGACGGGCGGATGGCCAAGCGCGAGATGGCCAAGCACGGGGTAGCAGGATGTGTGGTGGCACATCGGCTTCCGACTGGTGATGGCTCGGTGGCAGCTTCGGGCAGCCCACGGTGTAGGCGGTTCTCGGGCACATGCTCAGATGCCGAGCAGCGGTGGCCATAAGGCACGTGGAGGAGCGGCTTCGGGTGGAGCCAAGCGTGGCGGCGGTCAGCCAATGTGTACTAGGCGCGATGACTTTGGGTAGAGCCGAGCACGATGGCCGATGCGTACGGGGACGGCAACTACAGGTAGAGCCGAGCATGACGACAAACGGTCAATGCACGCTGGGCGGCAACCTCACGTTGGACGGAGGAGGGCCGAGCGGTAGGCACGGTGGTGGCCGGGAGGCGTAGAGCGGCCGTGAGGTGGATGCCGAGGTCGGTGGCGGGCCAATTTCGGGCTTGGGTGATCGGCGTGGGAGAGGCCTAGTGTGGCGGTGACATCGAGCATTGGTGACTTCAGGTGGCCAGAGCATGGAGATGGCTGGGCTCGACTTCGACCGCGAACGGGAAGAGGCAGTGGTCGGTGGCCTTGATCGGTCGATGTGTGTGGCGACGACCTCAGGCGACCCAGCATGGGGTGAGTGAAGGCAGCAGTTGGTAGCTTCGGGCAGCCGATGAGTGGGTGGCAGTTGCGGGAGGCGACCGATGGCTTTGAGCGATGGCCGTGTGGTGGCCAACAGTGTCACCCGCAGTGCCAAATCTTGCGATCCCAAGCAATTTCAATTTCTAATCTATTTTCTGAGATCGATCTAGATTCTAGCTATTTGATCTAATGAACTTGTAGGAGTAGTATAATCATGCATATAAAATATAGATCAGTCTAAGACTAGAATCAACTAGAATGCATCTGATCTAATCATGGCATTGCAAACAAATCTAGTATCAATCTAGATTGAAATATAAACGCGTAATAGATTGGTTCATGATTTGCATACCTTTCACCTTGGAGAGCGATTTGTGCTGATAACATGTTAAGAAATAATCGAATGCCAATGCAAATCTATGCAATCAATCAACAAGAACACCAGACCAATCACTAGGGAACCAATTGAGAGAGAACACCAGAACATAGTCTTTATTAATTTCATATCTATTCTCATTGTACATGGGCTTCTCTATTTATAGTCTAAACCCCTCAAGTTTTGGTATTTGCCCACAACGTAACCTTCTAGGTTTTGTAACAAGATCGAGGGTGAATAAAAGCAGAGGGGGCAGGATGACATGTGGGTTAGGGAGTAGCGGTGCTAATGGGTTGGGTTTAGACGGGTTAAACAGGGTGGATTCTTATTCGGGTTTGCTTTGGATGGGTGGAAACGGGTTGAAAGAGCAAACGAGTTGGGTTACCTTGTAAAAAGGGTTGGTTTGGGGTAGGGTGAGTTCAGAAATTTTGGGTTGTGAACGGGTTCAATCTGTGGCGTGGCCTAATGGGGTGGCATTTGGATTATCCATGGACTTGGACTACCATATTCATTTATAGCTTCTTATATAAGCCCATGACATCCACCTGTACACCTGTGCTTGCTAATTTGCACAAAGTAGCTCCATACACACAGAATCATTTGCAACAAACTTCAATCGATTTTGTAAAACTTTTATAGTGTGAAGGCGAGGTTGAAATTCCAAATATCCAAGTTTTACAAAAACTTCCTATAAAAGCATGTGGGGCCTACGTATGCGCTTAGCCCTACCAATTTGCATATAGTAGCTCCCCTACAAGCAAAATTATCTCTAATAAATTTCAATTGATTTTGTAAAACTTTTGTAGTATGAACGCAATGTTGAAATTTTAAATACCGAAGTTTTATGAATAAGTGACAAGTTAGTAAATGGGTTGGGAAGTAGGTTGAACCCATAGGTTTAGGTTGGGTTGGGTTGGGTTTAAGTGGAAGATGATTTGTGTTGGGTTCGATTTAACTAGAAGGTGGTTTGGATTGAGTGAGGTTGTGAAAAATATTTTGTGAGTTAAGTTAGGATGGAAAGTTGAATTTGTCTTATATCGGTTGAGTTTTAACCCATTAGCAAGGAGGACTAGAATGCCACGTCAGTTTGTACTCACCTATTGTGATGCCACATAAGCGAAACTTAACACCTCAAATCCATATGATAGTCATGTCAGGGCTGTGAGATAAGAGAAATAACTTTAATTGCTGTTAGTGGGGATTACTTGTTTAGTATTATTAGGGCATATACAATTGTATAGATAACTGTTGTCTATAATATTTTCTATATCATCTATAGACGACAATAAAGATAGCCCATACAATATGTTATTTTTTATATGTTTTTATAAATAGCTTCTCCATGACATGATGTGTCTTGTTTATTGTATTACAGTCGACTACTGCACGAAAGACGGTCTAATTCTCTATGCTTTCTCTCTCTCATCCACATCATCTTATATTATACGTGACAATATTTATAACTAACATCATACCATTGTATATGGCCTTATGGGATTTGAGTGGTCACCTTAGGACAACAAAACTACAAAAGAAGCATTTAGGCCTAAAAATGTAGCTGCTGCGTGCGAGATTGAGAATTTGAGATACAAGCACCACCCCAGCTGGGATCCGAATCCTCCGCATTACAGCAGGGAAAAAAATGTGCCTACAGTGTTATTGAGTCTGCTACAGGTTTTAATGCATAGTATCGAAATTGTACTGCAGCAGTTGATACGATCCTTTCATGTTTTATCGGACGGTTGGGAGCTCGTCCTAACGCAGGGCATTGTAGTGCCTCTAGGATTCCCATCCCCCGGCAGCGCCACCACACAGGAAGTCACTTTCAAGGACAGGTAGGGGTAGAACACTATAACGTATAATCGTTTTATTCGATATTTATATATAAAAAATATAAATATAATAAATAAAATTCATATTTAAAAATATTTGTATTCGTATTCGACAATATTCATATTCATATTCATATTTGAGACTGTTCGTATTTGCATTCATATTCGAGAATATTCGTATTCGTATTCGAGACTATTTGATCCGTATTCGATTTGTTTCCTATACCGGCTAGTCGGCCCAGCAGCCAAGGCCAGTTGCATTCGTATTCGTATTCGATCGAGTTAAGTACATATCCAATTCGAATTCGTATTTGTTATAATATTCGATTCGTATTTATGTTAAAAAATATTTAAATTCATATTTCTTTTCGTTTTAAAAATATAGATACGTTTTCATATTTAAAACTATTTAAATTTATACTGTCGTAGGGGTGGCCCCCACCTAAACCCAGCAGGCCTGGTAGGAAGTTATAAGGCCTAGAATAGGCCACGTGTAATGACACAAATACCCCTGAAGGGGATAATCAGCTGTAAGGGCATAATTGTAAAAGCACTCCCCATGTATATATATAGAACACCGACCATGGGGAGAAGGCAGACCATGACCCTTATCTTCATCACTCTCCACTACCATCTCTCTCTCTGTTTGGTCTGTAGCCACAACAGTTGGCGCCGTCCGTGGGGAGGACAAGGACAAGCCTGAAGACCGAAGAAGAAGGATGGCACCGAAAAAAGCTTCTTCAGCGGCGGCGAATGGAAAGAAGGCGGCCGGGCCGGAGCGTCGTATGAGTACCAGGGCTTCGGCATCGGCAGCGGCGGGCGCGGGTGGCGACGCAGGCGCGGTGACCGAAGACGTCGACGTTAGAGCGGTAACGACCAACCTCGTCACCGGCACCGCCACGACCAACCTCGTCACTGGCACCGCGACGACCAACCCCGTCACCGGCACCGCGACGACCAACCCCGCCACCGGCACCGCGACGACCAACCCCGTCACCGGCACCGCGACGACCCGCCCCGTCACCGGCGTTGCGGGGACGGACCCCGCGGTTGAAGACATCGACGCGGGTGCGGCGACAGCCGACCCCGCCAACGCAACGACAGCCGACCTCGCCGCCCCCACTGCAACCCTCGCCGGCGGCGCGGACCGGGCGGTTCGAGGTAGCCACGACGGAGCGACCGGTAGCTCGGGACCTCGCGACGCGGTCGTCCCCGCGCCGATCCGCCCGTTGGGAGTACCGGCGACCCCGCCTGCACAGGCGGTGGAAAGTGCTCTGCTGGCGGCCCTCAACGCGTTCCAGCGGGAGCTAGGGGACCTTCGCGGAGCCGTCAGAGATATGCAAGAGGCTCGGAGTCAGCAGGCCGCGCCAGTAATCGCGTCCGAGCCCACGCCGGAGAGGGCGGACAGTCGCGAAGCCCCCACGTCTAGCCGCGTGCCGCTGCGGCGCGTAGATCCGGAGTCCCCGCTTTCGGCGGGGCTGCAGCAGGCGGCATGGCCCGAAGACTTCAAGTTTCCTAGCGCCATCGACTCGTACAAAGGCGACACGGACCCCCGCGAGTTCGTGCGCGTATACGAAACCGCGATCGAAGCCGCGGGCGGAGACGACACCACGAAGGCGAAGGGACTCCCCCTCGCGCTGCAAGGAGTGGCGCTCTCTTGGTTCTTTACCATAGAGCCGGGCTCCATCTACGCGTGGGAGCAGCTTCGCATCCGCCTTCACAACAACTTCCAAGGAAACTACATCGACCGGGTCGACGCGGACCAACTCTTTGCTGTGAAGCAAAAACCCTCGGAGAAGCTCCGGGACTACTTCAAACGCTTTGCCAAGATTCGATGCCAAGTGAAAGACGTCAACGAAACCACCATCGTTAATGCAGCCAGACAGGGCCTTCGTCCGGGCCCGATGGCCGAGTACAATGCGCGAAAGCCAATCAAGACGGTGGCGAAGCTCTTCGACAAAATGGAAGAATATGCCAGGGCGGAAGAAGACGCGCGGCGAAGGCAAGGTGACGACTCCGACACCAACCAGGCCGGAGCCTCGGCAAAAGCCGAAGATCCGCCGAAGGGCGGTTCTTCGAAAGGAAAACGTAAGCAATAGTCGTCCAGGGATGCGCCCGACCGCAGGGACGCCTCGCATAAGGAGTCGTCCGATCAGCCCAAGCGCGGCCAGCAGAGGTCGAGGCGAAACCGGTACGTCCTCGACATTGAAGGCGGTTCCGACGAGGGTGCTCCCGCGGGCCGAGGCGGTCGAGGGCGCCGTGGCCGGGGCCGCGGCCGTGGCAGGGGCCGCGACGATAAGGGTCGTGGAGACTACGACGACCAGCACCAGGGACTGTGGTGCGTAGTCCACGGCCGAGGCAATCATGATACCCGCACCTGCACCTCCATCGCGGCGCTCCGCGACAGCGTCGCTAGGGACCGGAACCCAGAGACGCGTCCGCCTGCGGTGGCCCACGTCCAATTCCCGTACGAGGCCCCCGTGCAGGTACAGGCGCAAGGGATGCAACCCCAGGAAGGCACCTTACGGATCCAAGCTCACGTACAGCAGCCTCGGGAGGGTCTCCTGTCGCTGCAGGCTCCGGAGGCAACCCACCGCAGGATCATTAACGTCATATCCGGAGGCTCTGCGCTGGAATTCGCCTCAGCACGGCAGCAGAAGGCCTATGCGCGAAGACTACATCACGTGGCGGCATACCCAGCACAAGCACCGCCGGATTGGGCGCAGCACGAAGTTACATTCACACCCGACGACGCCCAGGGTGTGGACTTCCCTCATCAGGACCCCCTGGTCATCCGGGTCACTATCGCGGGATGCGACGTGGGGCGCGCCTTGGTGGACGGCGGTAGCTCCGCGAACGTATTGTTTGCGGCAGCCTTCGACCAGATGGGGATCCCTCGAAGCCGCCTAGGGCCCTCGGGAATCCCACTGCAGGGCTTCGGGGGACAGCCCGTGCGGGCGCTGGGCCAAATAGGTCTTCAAGTCTCCTTCGGCCAAGATGACAATGTGCGGGCCGAAGATGCCACCTTCGACGTGGTCGACCTTCCGTACCCCTACAACGCCATATTAGGGCGCCCAATCCTCAACTCCTTCGGCGCGGTACCACATCACGGCTATCTATGCATGAAGATCCCGGGTCCCCGGACCATCATCACCGTCCGAGGCGACCAGGATATGGCCCGCCGCATCGAGCCAGGTACCAGGTGCCCGCGTCGCGAAGCCCAACGGCGCTCCTAGAGCTGGCGTCACAGCGCGGAGGTCCTCGGGGCCATTCAGAGGCGTCTTGACGGGCCCTGCAGATGTCTAGCGACTAGAGGCTTCGGCCGCACCAAGGGCAAACGGTTAGTATATCCATCCCTTGTAGTTGCTCACCGGCGCAAACGGGGATGTAATGAAGATCGCCGTTTGTCGCTAATCTTTCTTTATTACGCGCAAGTACGCGGTGAAGGCGCGCGCAGGCTTAGCCAACGCGCGCGTTCCCGCAGTATAAACCGAAGTCGCACGTTCGCATGTGCACTCGCCGTAGCCAAAAGGTGACGGGCCTGAGTATAAACAAAGACGCACGTTCGCGTGTGCACTCGCCGTAGCCAGGGGTACGGGACTGAGTATAAACCGAAGTCGCACGTTCGCGTGTGCACTCGCCGTAGCCAAAAGGTGACGGGCCTGAGTATAAACAAAGACGCACGTTCGCCTGTGCACTCGCCGTAGCCAGGGGTACGGGACTGAGTATAAACCGAAGTCGCACGTTCGCGTGTGCACTCGCCGTAGCCAAAAGGTGACGGGCCTGAGTATAAACAAAGACGCACATTCGCGTGTGCACTCGCCGTAGCCAAAAGGTGACGGGCCTGATTATAAACAAAGACGCACGTTCGCGTGTGCACTCGCCGTAGCCAGGGGTACGGGACTGAGTATAAATCGAAGTCGCATGTTCGCGTGTGCACTCGCCGTAGCCAAAGGTGACGGGCCTGAGTATAAACAAAAGACGCACCGGGGGGACGCCCTCGCGCGCACCAGTCTACGGACTTTAAATAAGACGTAGCGTCGAGGTCCGCCTCCGCACGCACCAGTCTACGGACTTTAAATAAGACGTAGCGTAGAGGTCCGCCTCCGCACGCACCAGTCTACGGACTTTAAACAAGACGTAGTGTCGAGGTCCGCTTCCGCACGCACCAGTCTACGGACTTTAAACAAGACGTAGCGTCGAGGTCCGCCTCCGCACGCGCGAGTCTCCGGACTATAAAGAAAGACGTAGCGTCGAGGTCCGCCTCCGCACGCACCAGTCTACGGACTTTAAATAAGAAGTAGCGTCGAGGTCCGCCTCCGCACGCACGAGTCTCCGGACTATAAAGAAAGACGTAGCATCGAGGTCCGCCTCCGCACGCACCAGTCCACGGACTTTAAACAAGACGTAGCGTCGAGGTCCGCCTCCGCACGCGCGAGTCTCCGGACTATAAAGAAAGACGTAGCGTCGAGGTCCGCCTCCGCACGCACCAGTCCACGGACTTTAAACAAGACGTAGCGTCGAGGTCCGCCTCCGCACGCGCGAGTCTCCGGACTATAAAGAAAGACATAGCGTCGAGGTCCGCCTCCGCACGCACCAGTCCACGGACTTTAAACAAGACGTAGCGTCGAGGTCCGCCTCCGCACGCGCGAGTCTCCGGACTATAAAAAATGACGTAGCGTCGAGGTCCGCCTCTGCACGCACCAGTCCACGGACTTTAAACAAGACGTAGCGTTGAGGTCCGCCTCCGCACGCGCGAGTCTCCGGACTATAAAGAAAGACGTAGCGTCGAGGTCCGCCTCCGCACGCACCAGTCTGCGGACTTTAAATAAGGTGAAGCGTCGAGGTCCGCCTCCGCACACGCCAATCTATGGACTATAAAAAGGCGAAGCGTCGAGGTGCGCCTCCGCACACGCCAGTCTACGGGCTGTAAAAAGGCGAGGTGCCAAGGACTGCCCCCGTAAGCGCCGTTTTAAGGAACCCTTGCGCAGCTACTTCGCCAACAGTGCGCGTCGAGCGCGAAGACCTCGTCCCCGCGCAGCATGCGACGTACCGGTAAATCCAAAGTGGCATCAACACAGCGCATATCCTAAAATGCCAGAAAATCTACATACCGGGAAACTCACAAGTACAATGGTCCGGCAACATCCTTGTCGCTCTAAGCCGCTATCCCGCGGGTTCGTCCTTAACGCGCGCTAAAGCTGGGGCCCCGCTCGAAGAAGGTCGGCCCGCCCAAAAGTCCAGCGACTCTTCGGCCCTTCGCCAGCGTCGAAGGCGTCGCCGGGTTGGAAGGTCGGCCGCAAGAAACCGGCCCCTGCAAGGAAGCTGCCCGGGATATAGGCGAAAGTCAGAATAAATGCAGCAAGTGTGTGCTCCATTCGCAAAGAGAGGGAGCAGTACAACACACGCCTACACCTAGGCACCGCGACATCAGACCTGCGGTTTCCCGGCGCCATCGGAGGGCCCAGCGTCGCCCTCGTCACGTCGAGGGACCCCGTCCAGAAATTGGCCGAGGCTCCCCGTCCCGTAGAGCGACTTCCGGAGCTCGATCCGTGCAGCTTCCGGCCCGACGTAATCCCAAATCCGGTTGAAGAAGGGCCCGAGGGCACGGCGAGCGGAGCGGACGGCGCCGGACATTACTCCGGCCCCGCCAGGTATCTCCAGCTGGGGGTCATCCAGCCCGGCGACGTGCGTACAGCCACGGTGCTGGAGGAGCGCGCACACCAAGCAGGCCGAAGTGTACGCGCAGTGGGTGCCAAAGGACGTCGCGGCACCGCGTGCGACGTTGGCGGCATCCCCGACCCAGCGGAGGGTCCGAGACAACTCCTCCGGGCCAAACGCGCGGTCCGGCACCTCAGTTACCAGCCCTTGAAGATGGCTCTCCAGCGCTTGCATGGCGTCCCACGCAACCACCGAGGCGTCGCCCAACGTCTGGTTACGCTCCGCTAGAGTCAAGGCAAGCTCGCCTTTTTCCTTCTCTAGCGTGGCGACCTGCGCCAGGAGCCCGTCCCGCTCCGCCGTAAACTTTTGTTCAGCAGCTGCCGCGGCCGACTCCTGCGCCGACGCAACAAGTCCCTCGGCGTGTGCCCTCGCTTCGGCACATTCCGCTTCCAGCTGGCGGATGCGGGCGTCTTGGGCAGAGCGGGCTCCAGAGGCTTCGCGTAGCTCCTCCTCGACGGCCCGCAGCCTATCCTTGAGCGCCGTTCGGCTGCGAGCATAGGCCGTTTGCAAGGCCTGCCCCAGCACAAGTGTCTGCAGAAGGGAAAGGCTTAGCAAGCTCAGCCAGCCCAGGCGTCGTCGTATGAAGTACTTACCCTCACCCCAGACACCTCGAAGGCGTCTTCGAGGCGCCCCGCCTCATAGGCCTGCAGCACTTGCGGGTCGACGCTGGCGGCCGCGTCATTCACAATCCCGCGCCACGCCCTCAGCGTCTCCGTGGGCGGCACGAAGTCCGCGGGGCTTGTGCACGCGGAGGTCCCGTGTTCTGCCAAGCGCTCCCTCTCCGGAATGAGCAACGCTGCAAACAGGGATGCAGGTGAGCACCGCAAGGCATAGAGTCATACACCAGAGTAAGCTAAGCCACCGTACCCTCGGTAGCAGAAGGAACGGTCCCGCCGCGGGCGGAAGCCTCCGCGTTCGGGGAGGGCGACGGCTGTCCCTGCGCGACGGGCGGCGTGGCCAGGGAGGCCGAAGGCGCGCATGCCGCAGGGTCTCCGGCGCTTGCGCTGGAGTCCCACAAGCTTCTGATGCCCGTGGCCACGACGAATCCTCGCGGTGTCCGGTGGAGCTCCGGCCGCACACACGACCGTTTAGCCGGGGCAGCCAGCAGCGACACCGCCCCCGCAGCCGTGGTCAGGGAAGACCCCGCGGCTGCCGTGCCCGGGGGCGAAGGTTCCGTGGTGGCAGTTGTCGCAGGGGGCACCTCGGTTTCTGCTGCTATCGGTAAAGGCAGCATGGCTCCGTGCGCCCCCGCGGAGGGCGCCTCCGGCACCACAGCGGCCGCGGTCGAAAGCTCCACCTCGGCATCGCCGGTCCGTACGGGTCCCACCTCGGTGACTTCGGCGGGCGGTGAGACTTCCCCCCTCCGGCCGCCCGCGGCAAACCCGCAGTCCGGGACGCTCGACGAGGATACCTCGCCTTCGGCGTCTGCGCCACCCAAGCCCGAATCGGCATACCTTGCCGAGTCCGACTCCGCGTCCGCCGCGCCCTCGGAAACACTAGCAGCAGGCGCGGCAGGCGCCCCGCTGCGGCCCCTCTTCCGAGACGGGGCCTTCTTCTTCTTCGCTGCACCGTCGTCTGGAGCGACACGGTCCGGCACGGCAAGGCCCAAGACCTCGCACACGCGGTTTATTCGCCCCAGCCCCGCATCGGCGATAGCAGACGCGCGCTGCTCGTGCTCCCTGGCGGTGTACGGCCCCAGGAACACACGCGCGGCTTGCTCCGCCTCCTCCAAGGAAATTCCTGAAGCAAAGGAGCATAGCATCAGCATATAACGCATTTCGCGTGAATAAAGGAGGGACGCGATCGAGGCTTACGAAGACCGGGGGGCGCCGGCAGCAAGCAGACCCATGGCGAAACATTGTCGTCTCGACGCCTCTCGGCGGCAAGGTGCCAGTCGTAGGCAAGCGGTGCCACGCCGTACATCACGTACTCTTCGGGAGGTCGCGCATGTTGAGGCGGGCGGTCACGCCTACGAGCCGCTTGACCCTCCGCTTGTCCTCATCATCGAGCGTTCGGCCGGGCGAGGGCTTGAATGCGATCGGTCGGCCTGTGCACTCAAGGCCGCTCCCGCTCTCCACACGGTGGTAGAACCACCGCTTCATCCAGCAAGACTCCCACTTCCCGCGAGTTGAGTTCGCAGGGAAGAGCTTCTTGCACGACGGACGAAGAATAAAAGTGACGCTACCGAAGCTCGACAGCGTCCCGTCCTTCCTACCCTTGGGCTGGCATCGTGCCTCGTGAAGATAGGCGAACAACGACGCGCTGGGCCAACACGCCCCCGAGCGCAAGGCCCAGCTGTACACCGCGAGCCGGGCCACGGCGTTCGGAGTCAGCACGTCGCCCACCATAGCCGCCGCTGGGATGCGGAGCCCCGCGTCAAAAAAGGCAACGAACACGACCGCTTCCGACCTCTCGGGATGCGGTTCCGTCTCGTCGGTGGCGGGCAATCGTACCTCCTGGCGCCCGGACAACTTCCCCGCGCGCAGGAGCCGTTGGATCATCTTCTCGGTCACGAGCGAGGGGCCTAGCTCGTCGGAGAACGTGCCTTCCTCCTCCGCCACCAGCCGCTCCTGGTCCGCCGCCGCCGGGTCGCGCTCTTGGAGCGCGTATTTCACCTTCAACAGCGAGGACCGCCGGCGAATGTCAGGGCCACCAACTGCCTGGCTGCGCTTGCTACTGGAGGCCATCGCTTCCCACGGAGAGACTCAGGCGGTGAAGATAGCGCGAAGGTGTAGAGGGCGGAGCAGACAGGAAAGAGGGCGTAAAGATGCGGGGACGCTGTTACGGGGGGGCTATTTCAAGCCACCTCGCCCATACCGCCGCTACCGAAGCGTCGCAACGATCCGCGTGCCGGATGCAACCGCAGCGGTGTAAAGGTCCGCCCCGCGCGATTCCCCGTAATGGAAAGCGAAGTGTCGCGAAGGTCCGCGTTGGGGCGCGACCGCAGTCGTACAAGCGCCCGTCCGGCGCAATGCCCCATACCCAAAGCTGGAAGGCCACGACCACAAGCGCCAAGGGTCGTCACAGCACGACGCTACCTAGCCGCTGTTAAAGGCGCATTAATGGGCCAGGGGATCACAACCGCTGCGGCGCCGTGCCATTCACTGCCCGCCCCGTGCCCCCCTTGCCTAGGGAAGAGGCGAGCGGCCGCGCACACGCAACCGTCTACATCCCGCCGCCCGCCGGTCGTAGGCCGCCACGTGCCCCGGGCGCGTCGGGTCGCACGGTACGGATGACAGGCCGGGGGCCGGCGTGATTCCAGGTACCTTTACAGCGCAAGGCCGCATCGCAAGACCACAGGTCACCGCACGCGTGGCGGTGTTCGCGAGGCGAAGGCGCCAGCTTCGCTGCCACCCGTTCGAGGGGTAGGGGACGGAGCGCGCGCGTCTACTTCGACTAGGCGCCAGCTTCGCTGCCACCCGTTCCAAGGGTAGGGGACGGAGCGCGCGCGTCTACTTCGACTAGGCGCCAGCTTCGCTGCCACCCGTTCCAAGGGTAGGGGACGGAGCGCGCGCGTCTACTTCGACTAGGCGCCAGCTTCGCTGCCACCCGTTCGAAGGGTAGGGGACGGAGCGCGCGCGTCTACTTCGCCTAAGCGCCAGCTTCGCTGCCACCCGTTCGAGGGGTAGAGGACGGAGCGCGCGCGTCTACGTCGACTAGGCGCCAGCTTCGCTGCCACCCGCTCAATGGGTAGGGGACGAAGCGCGCGCGCGTCTACCTCGACTAGGCGCCAGCTTCGCTGCCACCCGTTCGAAGGGTAGGGGACAGAGCGCGCGCGTCTAATTCGCCTAGGCGCCAGCTTCGCTGCCACCCGCTCGATGGGTAGGGGACGGAGCGCGCGCGTCTACTTCGCCTAGGCGCCAGCTTCGCTGCCACCCGCTCGATGGGTAGGGGACGGAGCGCGCGCGTCTACTTCGACTAGGCGCCAGCTTCGCTGCCACCCGTTCGAGGGGTAGGGGACGGAGCGCGCGCGTCTACTTCGACTAGGCGCCACCTTCGCTGCCACCCGTTCGAGGGGTAGGGGACGGAGCGCGCGCGTCTACTTCGACTAGGCGCCAGCTTCGATGCCACCCGTTCGAGGGGTAGGGGACGGAGCGCGCGCGTCTACTTCGACTAGGCGCCAGCTTCGCTGCCACCCGTTCGAGGGGTAGGGGACGGAGCGCGCGCGTCTACTTCGCCTAAGCGCCAGCTTCGCTGCCACCCGCTCGATGGGTAGGGGACGGAGCGCGCGCACATCTACTTCAACTAGACGGAGCGAGCTTGAAGAACGCAGAACAGCACATACGACCACAATAACTCGAACATGCAAAGGTCAATTTCCGGCAAGAGCAGACATGCTCTCGTAAACAGATATGTGTCGCCACACCAGCATATGCTCGTTCGCACGATCAGAGCGTATGGATGACTTCATATCTGTCTACGAGAGCAAGTCGGGCCTTGCCATTTCCACATCAAGCCGTGCAGCATTCCCGCAAATAGGACATATTTTGTTCACTAGCGCTCGCGGGCATTGACGCCGGTCGACGCAGTCATCAAACGCAGATGAACAAAATTTTCCCTACATGTGAGAAGTTAACCATGAGCAGGTACGGGAGGCGCAGCAAGAGATGTCTAGGGAGCGGCCCCCGACGCCAACATATTTATACTCGGCCTCACTAGGCGAAGAGTCGCCAGCGTGGAGGCATGCCAACCGACGGAAGCACAAGCGCGGGGTGTCGGGCGGTTCAGCTACCAGGGGCGCGTAAGTGCAACCGTCCGCACCCCACCGCGTGCACACCGGAAACCGTCGCACGCTCCACTTACGAGAAGACGCACTGCACGATGCGACAGCCTGCCCCCTGGCAACCCAACCGTCATTAAAAAGCACACCACCAGGCGGCAAGGTCGCAACGACTGCGGAGCGCGCGCGCGCCTCAGAAGTCCAAATGCCGGGAGTCCGCCGTCACATTGATGGTCACGACGCCTCAAGGCCCGCACCGCGCCAAGCACGCTTCACCACGTGGACGGCCGGAAGAGCACGCATCTGCTTCGGCCACAGCGCAGCCCCGGGTCAAGTTTGGAGAAGTTCACAGGCCGCGGGGACGGAGGGGGCCAGAGGACTCGGCGACATGGCTTCGGCCCTGTGAAGCCCTTCACCATGAGATGCTCTTGTCGTAGGGGTGGCCCCCACCTAAACCCAGCAGACCTGGTAGGAAGTTATAAGGCCTAGAATAGGCCACGTGTAATGACACAAATACCCCTGAAGGGGATAATCAGCTGTAAGGGCATAATTGTAAAAGCACTCCCCATGTATATATATAGAACACCGACCATAGGGAGAAGGCAGGCCATGACCCTTATCTTCATCACTCTCCACTATCATCTCTCTCTGTTTGGTCTGTAGCCACAACATATACCATCCGGTTCCATCCCTAGGGGTCGATAGTTTTGGTGAGATCGACGTTCAGGCTACGTACCACATCGATCAAAATTCCAGACATAGCCCGACACGATATCACCAAACGAGGATTATCAAACACGTGCCCTCTCCCCCATGGCATATAACGAAAAAGAAAAAATGGTTAACTATAGCGTCTATTTATATTGTCTTTTGCTACTTTTGATTTTGTTTTATAAATAGTAACAGTTTATAGAGAGCGGTACGGAGATGGAGAAATTCGTGTATAATTTTAGACGATATAAATGAAGGCACTTCAACGTGTACTATAATCGACTAGTTGGCTCCATCTTAAAAATATCATGTTTAAAAGTTATGTACTGTAGAAAAGTTATTTACTATAAAAAAATAATTTTTAGAAGCTAATATGAACATAGCCTTAAGTGTGGCTTGCTGCATTTCTGCTTCTTAACACAGGCATACGCCATGACGCAAGTTGCGACCCAGCAATCTCGAGTGACAACATATTATTTTGTCCGGCATTCGCTAGCATATGCAAAACACCAAAAATGTCTGCATTATAAAGGAAGACAGCATCCTCACTAGCCATGTCATGACAATTAGCATAGTACGGAAGGATACATGAACGTACGCCAACAAGAAGGTTCATCAGACATTATAAACTTTCTAGTCTGCCAACAGCTGACAGAAGCCTGTATTGTGTCCCTGATGGTCCCACCAAATATAGGAAATGCTTAGGTTTGTTTTGAACGCACAAATTTCACACGAAATAGTTCAACCCTTACAGAAATCGGGGGAAAATTCCTGCATCCCAAACGAAGACCTAAATCACGCCATCTTCATAATTTGGCCCTCCAAATTCTGAGGGCTAGCTTGTTGGTTTTGGAGTAATTTACTTATGAGTAAATTTCAAAGAAATCCTTGGTTTGCAAATTTTTTCAAGGAACCATAGGTTCTTATGCTAAAAGTTTTAAGAAACCCTAAGTTTGATATATCGCATTCCATTACTTGCATCCAACCAACATAATAGGTGGGAGTTACTTGTTAGTCAAACTAACAAGTAGGGCCCACCAGTTAGCCCCATTTACCGAATTCGGACCAACTTGTCAGCCTTATTTCTTTTTTGTCTCTTCTTTACTCTTCTTGACAACAACGATTAGCAACAATGTAGGCTGGCCTAAAAAAAGTGTGAGGTAGGGCTGGCAGGTAGGTCCTATTTATATGTTTGATCTGTATGTTGATTCCACTTGTCATATCTTGTTGGATGGAAGAATAGAGCAAATATAAGTTTTTGAAACATTTAACCTAAGAACATATGGTTCCTTAAAAAAAATTAACAAAACATAAGGTTCTGTCCTATTTTTGCCCCCAAAAACTAGGGTTCAGTGAAATTTACTCTTGACTTAATGTCTGATAGTTCCAAAAGGAGAACTCCATAATCAACTAATTAGTTATTCGATACATCCACTTTTCTGAAGCATGCCAACTATCCCTTATATTCTCAAGAATAACTAGTTAGTTATCCCATCTTATTCTCAAGAATAAAATTCGAACGAGTAAAGTTTTCTGAGTTGCGGTCCATGACATCAGGCACTCCAAGCTCAAGGATCCAGTCACAAGTTCAGCATCCTGCCAAATTCAGAAGTACATACATTTCGGTCTTTTCCCTTACAAATTGATTGGCTAGCTTATCATCTTGCTTCTACACCCACCTACATGCCACCACATTGTTCTGCTTTTTCTTGTTTGCAGTGACGTGTGACCACCGCCTGAGATAGAATGGTGCAGGGCTGCAGGCGCATAGTACAATAAACGTAATCTATTCGTTTAGTTTACTATTTTTTTTAATTTCATCATTTTTTAGTTTTTTTGTTTTTTTCTTAGGATTTTTGCCTTTTCTTTTTTCCCGTATTCGTTTACATTATTCGTGATGGACTAACCTATTTTTTTTCTATTTTTAAATTTTTTTAATTTTAATTATGCCAAAAAAACCATCATCAGTTATAGAACAAAATAAGCCAGTTACAATACAAAATAAACCATAAACAAGCTTATTTTAGCCGAACTAAGCGCTAGCCATAGTCCAATGAGTTATTTTTTACACAAATTTCTATTATAATATGTTTCAAAAACATAATAAAAATTATAATTATGAAAGTGTTTTTAGATAAATCCACTCGTATCATTTTTGTATGACCAACCTAAATATTTATAAAGATATTTTTGGTTAAAATGAGTAGTTTAACTAACAGAAAATCAACAATAGTTCTAATAGGACAACACTTATTTTAGTCGGAGCGATTACAAGTTTTGTCATGGCTAAGAGAAAATCAACAAGATGAACGATAAGTGCAAAAGATATATCATATAATATAATTATAGACCTAGATAGTAATTTGAATTTCATAAGGTGGTCATGGGAATACATTGTTGTGATATATCATCCGAACTACGCCAAGAACATTAGAACTTAGAAGTAAAGGCGCAACCGTACAACAAGCGACTCTTGTCTCGAACCAAGAAGAAATCCCCACATGATTACATGAGTTCATTTTCTAGTGGATCAGCCTATCCAAAGAAAGGCTTTGAGAGAAAAATATTTAACATTTTGGAAATAAGAAATAAAAACAAGTACAATTCTTGAGCATGTTGAATTTAGTTAAATAAAAGTCAAAAGACATGAATTTTAATCATGCAATAGAGGTTTATTTTTCTTTGCCCTTATAGCATTGGGTGTTGAGTAATATTTGGCAACAAATTGGAGTCAACCTTTTCTTAAGGAGAAATTGCAGTCAACTTAGAAAACAGGAGGACATCACCAACGACAAAGGCACAACACAACAAAATAGTAATGATGCAGATTAGGTGATGATATTTTTTAAGTAGTTCTAAAGTTTACAAAAAAAAATGTAATTCTATATTTATATTAATGTTAGGTGATGCCTACCCAACACCCTACTAGAGACCAATCCAGAACCAACACAAAGCTAAGAGTTTCTATCATCGTAAGATAGCAACACGAACGTTAAGAGTCACATCATAAGTTCAATCGAGTACTAATTTACACAAGCCTATATGGAGAGAAAAGAACCGATAAGATGACGTGCACTCATAAACAGTAGATGACAATATAATAGGCGTTGTGGTAACGACAAAGACAGCCCTTGGAGGATGCAAATTCTTGAAGGGTCGGATTCACCCGTGATAGGGCAGGAACATTGCAAACAATGACTTACTGACCTCCCAAGTAAACACAAATTATTTGCTCTAATAAAAGTTTAAGACAGTTTTAGCACTAACACTAAGCTAGCAGCACAGCAGAAGCGAACCACGCAGCTTCTTTATGTATAGTGCAGGCATGCAGCAGTTAGTAGCAAAATTTTTTGATGCTGAACACAGAAGAGAGCGTTAGTGATCTCCAATGATTCAAACCGGACAGCAGATTTTATAGAACCAAGACATAAGTTCATTAGTAAAATTGCTTCAGTAAAAACGGAGCAGGAAGGGAAAACGTTAACAAAGCTCACTTTCTTATGACGCATAAGTTCACTACAGTGCAAGTTGCAAAAAGGGCAGCCATCCATTTGACTAATCGTGGATACATCATAGTTTTTGGCAACTGGAAGTATCGAGTGAACAAGTACGCGAACTTTCAGGTGACACCTACCCAAAATGTATCATGGCCATGTTGAGTACATGTTTCCTCGGAGAATTTAATTTGTTTTCATCCATAATCAACATGTCCATGTTTATCCATGGCCCACCTTGAAACCACATAGCACAATCAGCTCATCATATTGAGTATACTTGTGAATCAACAGAGGCAGTAAGCAATAACCAGATTTCTAAATAGAACTGCGCTAGGAGTTCTGGCCTTTGTTGCAAGTAAGCTCAACTTTGTGGATTCGATGATTTTTCACTGATATTAACTGTTTCACTAGTAACTGCAGCACCTGTGTAAGCATCAGAGTTTACATTTGAAATTTGATCAGGCTTGTCCTCCTGCATCTCCACATCACGGCTACCAGACATCTCCTCAGCTTCTGCATCAGCCATCTCTTCATCACCATCACCTCCTACATGGTCTGTTCCATTCGGCACAGCTGCAGGATGCTCCGGCAGCCTCTCAGGTTCTACATCAACAGCATCTGTGTTTTCTGTGATTGCCATTCCTTCTGAATTTGGCCCATGAGCAGCCGGGTATGGGTCGATGCACTTAGTCATTGTAGATGTGACAAGGAGGTTCTGCAAATAAGAGAGCATAAAATTGGTAATACAGGATTCCCAAGCACTCAATAATAATTCGCATGAAAGCATGTGCAAATGCCAGAACACGAACATAAAGAACAAAAAAGATTGGCAACAGAAACCTCATTTAATCTGCCTTGCTTGAAACAGATTTGTATTCCTGAGTCTAAATTCAGTGAGCTATGTGATATTATTAGGCCCAACTCAGTATTGTTTAAGAGGACAAACCTCAACCAAAGATATTGTACTTAAAAAATTATAAGTAAATGCATGTATTTCTCAGTATATTGCACCTATCATAGTCATACACACCCAATAGTTAGATTATGCACTGCTACATGATATGAGCATTCTAGTAAAAGAAAATATATAACTCACGTGCATAAATGAGTGCAAAGACAACAATAACCTCACACAGATGGCAAACAACTTCTATCAGGATATGAGGATATATCGGCACATATTAAGGCAAAACAGTAGACAAGCACATGCAAAATGTAAGAAAATTAAACAATGTGCACAGCTTCTTAGTAAAGCAATTCATTTTAATAGGTGAAATAATGAAAAAAAATTAGGGAGAGAGTATGATATGTAACTAAAATGAACACTCTAAATCCAATGACAATAATGTAATTAAATAAATGATGCAGCATAAGTGCAGTTACATAGATTCTCTGTAGTTCTAAAACAAAAATGAATGGAAAATCTGAGGGAGATGGCAACTCCAGCTTTAAAATTTATATTTTATGCACACACAGATAGTCCAATAGTCACTTTTGCATGGGAGAATCATAAGAGAAAAAGTGCAGTAAAAGATTCAAATCTGTCTCCAAAGATCTATTTGAGTTGCTTCGAAAATGAACTGTAATCTATTAGTTGGTATTTCAAGATGTAGTCTAATAAGGGGAAACACTTGGTCTCCAGGTCAACAAGTTAAAACTCATACACGGAGAGTAACAAAGCAAAGAAACAGATACAACTGATATTGCCTACATGATGGTAAAAGCTCAGTTAACAAACCTTCTCCAAGGCCAAAGCAAGCTTCGACAATTTTGTATATGTTCCTTTTGGATCCAACAAAATCTGTCAATGGAAAACTAATGTATGACTCTCCTTTGCAAGCAACAGAAGTGCAAAACAGAAACAAAAACAAATTAACATCCTTTCGTGAATAACTGCATCGCCAACATTGGATCACAAAGAAAAATTTTAGAAGCAGGCTGAAAGGGAAAAGTCATCACCTCACAAAGCCTTTGCAGTGTAAATGGAGGACCCTCTTCAAACCTCAAGAGGGCTGCAAAAATTTGCAAACAAAATATCAGGTTTGTATATGCTCCACAAAAGTACCTCAGGCATCATCTCTTGTTATCTGTAATAAACCAATAAACATGCAAGGTCTTGTACGAGCTGAAGTGGAGATCCACTTCCACTATGAGCTGAGGTGGAGATTTGACTTCTAAAACTCCGTTTGGCATTGGGGTGGATTTTGGTACTCCTATTTAGTAGAATCGCATTCAGATATTTTGGTATTTCACTAAATGCTTTTCTAAAAATCAAGTTGCAAACAGAAATATTATTCCATTTCAAATAACAGAACAAATGAGTGGAAATGTGATAGGAACAACCATTGAATAACAGAATGTCTAACTTTGATCTGATTTGCCAAACAACTGCTAGTTTTTCACAACTATTTTTCCACAGCAACTTTAAAAATAAGCATCGCACAGCACAGTAACCGTAAACTGAGACTAAGTGTCTATTTGAACAAACATACATTTTAATTCTCTTACAAAGTGCAATACCAACAAATAATTCAAAATCCACCAAATGCTGCTCTCATTTTAAATGTGCACCATTACTCCAAAATATATGTTGTAGCAAGTCATATAAGATACTTGCAAAATGCCAACACCAACAATTTCAATGACACAACTAAAATTTTCCAACCATGTTCTTAGATCCAACAAAGCATAAAACATCCAGCACCAGATTAGCAATGAGTGCGTGACTTTCAAAGTTTCAATGTCATAAAAGTGTGTATTTAAGTACTTAACGGCCAACATAAGGTATGATGATGTCCAAACTATGCAGAAAGGGATCAATGGCTGATTGTAAACCATACTGTCATACTGAATTTAATATTTACACTCAGTGAGAGGATACTAGGTTTCAGATTAAAAGAGGTCAAGACATACATACATGTAGTACAGTAAAGAAAAATTTGTTGGAACTTTAATACTGCAACAAGAAATGCTTAGACATAAGACAGATTGAACATTCATCACAGTACCATAATTGAGCTGGCTAACTAGCTCTGAGTATGTGTCTCCAGACAAAGAATTCTGTTGCTGCCCATCCTCTCGGCTCACCATTTGAGCCTCAGAATATTCAGCCAAGACCTTGATATGTGAAATGATGATAATCAGCTTAGAAGCTAAAGCTACAATACTCCAATAAAACATACCCAATACGATAATCTACAACCAATGTGAAACTGTTCTGGTGGCATAACTCCCCATACCTGCTTCAACTGAAGAGACAGCAATCTCTTGAGAAAACTCCAGTCATGCCTGCAAAGCATAAGTTAATCCCAAGAGTAAAAGTAAATCCCACTCTACTTACTTTGTCCAAACGCTCTTGACCAGCACCCATCTCTTTAAAATAGAAGTTAACAACTAAATCAACTTAAGCTTGGTTCAATTAGAACTAGTAGAACTAGCACTAGAGCGATTACTCATTTTCAAATGCTAGCTATTAGACTATTGCAGCACATTTTACTCAAAGACAAAACACATGCGATACTATACATCATGTCATTATCTGTCTCTGATGAGGAAGAAAACTGAATTATATGTTGCTGATTGGCACAGAAAGATGAAGTTGCTTGCAAAATTAAAGAACTTTCACATAAGAGTATGTAAATTCATCCAGGAATTGAAACCTAGGGAGCAATAGATCCAGTATAATACCAGAACTTTCCTGTGTCAGCTATAACTTCAATGATGCTTCTCATTTCCTCAGGAGTAACATCGACGTTTCCCTCTGTATCCCTAGAATGAAATATGTTTTGCAAATATTCAGAACCAAAGCTGATTTCGACAAGTATGTAAGATTAATACAATGACTAGTTCACTGTTAACAAAATTGAAATGTCAAACCATCTAACTACATTGATGCTGTAATCTGCCCAAAAAATAACTCAATGTGTTTAAGAGATGCGGTTGTATTTGTATAATTGGAAGTGAACAAGCACTCTAGTCTCTAGTCCAGATAGATTTACCATAAATTTCTGAAACCTTAAAATTATTAAAACAAGGTTAAATATCGCAACTGCTCCCTCCAATAACAAAAAAAGAGTCGCTGTGGTAAACATGCAGTCAATCTTTTGAATTTTGACCTACAGCATCTTAGTGAATATTTAGATTGGCTGAATGAAAATGATACGAAAATATTTGTCTCAAAAATACATTCATAATGCTACAATTTTATTACATATTACAATAGAAATCGGTGGTCAAAGTTGCATTTTGTAGACTGTTAATGCCCCAAGAAAGCCTATGACAAAGTGCTAAGAAAGGTCATGTGATGAGCGCTCCATAGAAAAAAAAGTCCTAACAAGGTATGTTACCCTAAATCAAGGATATGTACGAAGATGTTGTGACTAACGTCAGAACATGTGGTAGTAATGCTAATGACTTCCCTATTAAGATAGGACTACACTAAAGGTTAGCGTTGAGCCTATACATTTTTGTCCTAGTGATAGATAAGGTCACGCGGGACATATAAGAAAATATTCCTTTGTGTATGTTTTTCGTTGATGATGTAGTGCTAATTAATAAGAGTAGGATATGTGTCGATAGGAATCTGGAGTTGTGGAGGAAGATCTTAGAATCGAAGGACTTTAAATTTAGTACAACTAAAACTGAGTATATGATGTGTGATTTCAGCAATGCCAAGGCAGATGATGGAGGTATTAGTATGGACAGACAAATAGTGCCTAGGAATGACACTTTTCGATATTTAGGATCGGTGCTACTATAGGACGGCGAGATTGATAAAGACTGAGCCACAGGATAAGAGCAAGTGGGATGAAATGACGCCAAGCATCGGGTGTCTTGTGCAATAAAAAAGTTTCTCAAAAGTTAAAAGGTAAGTTCTATAGGACGGCGATCAGACCTGCGATGCTATATGGAGCGGAATGTTGGGCGACTAAAAGACACCATATACACAAGATGAGTGTAGCAAAGATGAGCATATTGTGGTGGATCTGTGATCACACAAGGCGAGATTGAATCCATAATGATGATAAACGTGATAAGATGGGGATAGTACCAATTGAAGAGAAGCTTGTTCAACATCGTTTGAAATGGTTTGGACATCTCCAACGGAGGTTTTCTAAGACACTGATACATAGTATAATTTTAAGATATACCAAAAACGTAAGAAGAGACAAAGGTCAACCAAAACTGACATAGGAGAAAGCAGTTAAAAAAGACTTGAGAGATTAGAATCTGTTCAAATAATTAGCTTTGGATAGGAGCACATGGAAATTAGTGATCTACGTACCGGAACCATGACACAACAAGGTTTAAAGGTGGTGTTAAACTCTCAGTTCAGATGGTAAGATATACGGTTTAGGGGTTTAGCCTTGTAGGTTTTATTACAAGACTTTTGTTTCTTTGATATTGTGAAGGTTTCATTCCTAGTCTACTCCAACTTGTTTAGAAGAAAAGGCTTTGTTGTTACTGCTGTTATTGATTGTCAATATCCCAAGAGACTTTTTGTGACCGGAGGGAATATATGCAAGTGTTGCAAGAAGAAATTGCCAACTTAACAGTGAGATCAGGAATGTTATAGTCCCAACAGTTGAATAAACTTAACCAAATAGAATTTGAGAACGTGGTACTGGAAAGGTGTTTTCACTTTCATGCTTGTTCTGTTTTTTTTTTGGTCCGCATAGATGATTTATTTAAATATTGCAAAATGAACTAAATATGCATTGAAGATAATTTCTAAGTTTGATGAGAAGGCCAATAATATTTTGGACATTTCTTCCTTTAAATAAAAAGTAAACGTTCAGTTAAAAAAGGCAGTGAAAACAAATTGTAAGCTGGCTCATTTGGAGGCAATATGTAAACAAGAAACTTGGTGTCATTCGAGCATGCTCAACTCGGTGACAAGCTGACAGAAAAATTACAAACAATATACAACTTCATGTATACCATATTGGTTTGGCATTCAAAAAGAATGTAGGGTGCAGGATGGAGTGATGTGATAAATCTAAAAAGCCTAGAAATTCTACTGAAATACAGGGTTTGAGTGAATATTTCCATGCAAAACATGTAGAAAGTGAGAAGGAGCCAAAAGGAGGAAGCAACAAATAGCCATGACATACTGTGAGTCTGCGACAGGAAAAAAATGCGCTTGTCAGCTTAGGATGTGTTTGGTTGGTGGAATGGCCAAGGGATGGAACCATCCCGTTCCAATTTTGAGGTCATCCAGCTGTTTGGATCATGGTATGGAAGAGGATGAAGTGGAAGCAAACCATTCCTCCTAAAGGAATATTCCTTCAAAATTCGGAATCAACCCATCCCCCAAAATTTCCCGGACGAATCCATCCCGGGCGCCCTCGCAGAGCCGTTCTCTCACCCCACTCCCTTTCTCCGTTCGCTCACCCCCCTCTCCAGATCCAGATCGGGGCCTCCCGCGTCGATCTCCCTCCCGCGACGGCCTCCCACGGCGGCGCCAGCCTCCCGCGCCGACCTTCCTCCCGCGCCGGCCTCCCACGCCCGCGTCGTCGTCCTGCTCCGTCCTCCCGCGCCGACCTCCCTCCCGCGCCGGCCTCCCACGCCCGCGCCGTCCTCCTGCGCCGTCCTCCCGCCGGCGCCGACCTCCTGCGGCGTCCTCCCGCCGCCGGCCTCCCGCGCCGACCTTCTGCGCCGCCGCCCGCGACAGCCTCCGTCGCCGCCGCCCGACCTCCCGGCCGCCGCGACCTCCCGCCGGCGCCTCCCGCCCGCGCCTCCCCCCACCAACCAAACAAGAGACGGAACGGTTCCATTCTTCTCCATCCCACTAACCAAACAAAAAACAGAACCATTCCATCCCACTAACCAAACATCCTAACAGAACCATCTCGTTCCATCCCATCCCAAAAAACTGGAATCATCCCATCCCATTCCTCCCCATTCCACCAACCAAACACACCCTTAATGGACAGAGCCATGCTTGTGTGTGGACACAATGGTGGTAGGATTCTTTCTTTTCGCCACCCTTTCACTTTTGTAGTGTTCAGGGTTGCTGGTTTGCACCAGTCTACTTGGTTATGCTTCAGGATTCAAAGGAACACACACCAATTGGCATGCGTCACACATCCTTCAGCGACACCCAATTATTATTCACGTCACATGGATATATTGATAATATTCTACCCAAACACACCTAGGTTTCACTGCCTAACAACCATTAAAAGCTATGTCTACAGATCCATTGCAGCAACACAAATTTGCCTCGCTTACCCGTGCTTCCCGTCCTCGCGGGTTGCATCCTCGATACGCTGATCCGCGCCGGCAGTGACCTCCGGCGCCACCGTGGACGCCGCCAAGTCCTCCACCGCCACGCCCTCGACACGCTGGCCTGCGTCGACAGCCGCCTCCGGCGCCGCCGAGTCAGGGGCGGACATAACGTGGGGAATTGAGCCCCCAAAAAAATGCGAAAATGAACTGCTGCGAGTACTCCGCCGCGCAGCAAACAAATCAGCAACCAACTGGATGGATTCCCAGAAAGAAAGATTTGGATCAGATCGCTCACAGTCACAGAAAACCGGAACAAAAACTCCTAGAACAATCAAAAGCAAGTTAGGGTTCGTCACCAACACGAGAAATCAATCCAAGTCCGAATGGATCTCCAGTACACGCCAGTTCAGGAGGGGAGGAGGCGCGTTCGGCGGAGCGGGTTCGACGATGATGGCGTGAGGATGTGAAACAAACGGGAAGCCGGGCGGAAGTAGGTGAGAGGCGTCGATTGGTCGCCTCGCCGCCGCGGCCGCCGCCGCGAGGGGAAGAGGAAACGGAAGGAAGAGGCCAAGGGCGAAGGGTTTTTTTTTTATCTTCTCTCGGCCTGTTTTTGCACAGATGAGCGTGTGCTTCCTCGCTGATTGTCGGGGTTGCGAAAAAAAAAGCTACTCACAAATCGGCTCATATTCGGCTGACTCATAGCATAAACGAGTTGAGCCAAGTCAGCACTTTAGCGGTTTTTTTTTATCTTGGGCCTGTTTTTGCACAAATGAGAGTGCTTCCTCGCTGATTGTAGGGGTTGCAAAAAAAAAAAAAGCTACCCACAAATCAGCTCAGACTCGACTCGGCTCAGACTCAACTCGGCTCATAGTATAAACGAGTTGAGCCAAGTCAGCACTTTAACTCGGCCACCTAACGAGCCAAGCCTAAGCCGGCTCGCGAGCGGCTCGTTAGGCTCGGTCACCCGGTGCATATGCATGTGAGATATACAAAGCTAAGGGTAGTAGGTACTTGGTAAAACTTGTTCTTGAAATTTTACTTGATATACTACTTCTCATAGTACTGCAAGAAAATGATCACCTTGTTCTTATCTGTAACAAATGCAAAACTAGATAGTAATGATCAACCAACCAGATTTGTTGTGTTGCTAGATTATTGGGCCGGTAGTAATTGCCAGGACATAGTAAACAGCAATGGGATTCACTAGCTTTTAATAGCCTTTTCTGTTATGTATGAAATGAAACCATCATTGATTAATCAACTCATTAGTCATTGCCTTTTGCCTGTTAGTCATTGTGTACTTTGGTTTTTTTCTATTGTTTAATTGAGAGGTAACAACACCCATTCTGAGAGTATTTGGTAATTAGTATTCCTACCGAGCTTAACGAGCCAAGCTCAAGCCTGCTACTGAGTCGAGCCGAGCTACCTTTCTAGCTCGTTAGCTTAACGAACGGAGCCGAGCCGAGCCTCCTCGCTAACAAGCTTTACCAAGCTGAGCCAAGCCGGCTCAATATCCATCCCTAGCTGATTGTCACCTTTACATTGGATTTGTACTATTTGAGATTGAGAAGCAGTTTGGTTACTTACCAGGTCACGGTGGCCTAATGTGAAAGAAAATCTAGTGAAAGGGAGTCTCAAGTTATCTATTATTGATTTAACGTAGGTCTATCAAATTAATGGTGGATGGAGAAGGCCAGAAGGGCCTCAGCTGAGGTCCTTCCCATAAAAAAGTGCTTCGCCTCGTGTGGAGCGTGTTTGATGGTTGTTTGGGTGAGATACAAAGATTATTGTACTTATGTGGATGTTTGGCTAGAACCTTCGCTGACATTATTAGCCCGAGTCATACGTCTGATGTAGGCGTTAAATAATTGGACGTCAAACTCCATATGCTAATGATTAAGCAAAGTTAATCATAACCATAAAGGTCACGGTTACTGTTGTTGCACCACTGTGGTCAATATTGTTCACTACCAATCAAGTTGCTCTCATAGTCATGTGAACCTTTGCATGGTCACACCACCCCCTAGTGGCCCATCCTGACACCCTCTTGTTGTCCTCTCCAACGTGGTCATGCATATTCATGATGATATCCTATATTTCACGTGAAATTGTTGACACCCAATTCTACTGCAACAATATGATCAACTTTGTTATTCTCGTTACACTCCTTTAGGCTATCGTTATCATGGTCCTAGGCTTGGCCTCATCTCTTCCTTCCACGACGTGGTGTGGCTATCTAGGTCTTTGAGCTTTTTTTTTTGGCTCTTGCTTGTCCTTGCAATTTTCCGTCAAATAATAACCATCTATAACAATTTTTTTAGAAATAACTATATGTAACAATTGATATCCCACCTATCGTCCTCTTAAAAAGAACAATAGATCTTTGTCCATTTGTGAAACTAGAGAATATTTTCAATCTTTGGAGGTGCTTGCATGAATTGAGTGTGTTTTCTTTATAAATTTTTGAACTAAATCCTAACAGTTCTGTTGTAGGGGTGGCCTCCACCTAAGCCCAGCAGACCTGTTAGAGGAATGTAAAGCCCAAAATGGGACATGTATAATGACATGAGTACCCCTAAGGGGAATACTCGGATGTTAGGGTATAATTGTAAAAGCATTCCCCATGTAGATATATATATACAACACAGGCCATGAGGAGAAACCCTAAGCCATTGCTCACCTAACTCTCCACTACCATACTCTCTCTCTGTTTGGTCTGTAACCACAACAGTTGGCGCCGTCTGTGGGGAGGACAAGAGCAAGCCTCCAGATCTGAAGGAGGATGGCACCAAAGAAAGCTTCACCGTCGGCGGCGAAAAAGAAGAAGGCGGGAGCGACGGAATCCCGCGTCAATACCAGAGCCTCGGCGTTGGCAGCTGCAGGTGTGGCAGTCGTGACCACCAGCGTTCATGATCCGACGATCGACCCAGCCACCACCGCCGCGACGATCGACTCCGCCACCACCGCCGCGACGATCGACCCCGCCACCACCACCGCGACGATCGACCCCGCCACCACCGCCCCGACGACCGACCCTGTCACCACCGCCCCGACGACCGACCCCGCCACCATTGCCGCGGCGGCGAACCCCGCCACCACTGCCGCTGCGACGGCCGTAACCGCTACGCGCATGGCGGGTAGCCCCACTGTAGGTACCGCAACAGTCATCGACGGTGTCGCTCGGGTGATAGGAGGCAGTGACGCCGGTGCCCACGCTAGCACGGCGTCCGCTCTCCCGACCAGTGCAGGCATGGGGAGCGGTTCCGACGATAGCGCGGGCTTAGTCCCCGGCTCTAGAGCCCTTCACGCCGGCGCAACAGGTAGCCCGGCAGCGCAGGCCGTGGTTGCCGCCGCTCCGGTCATGCCTCCGGACGCGCCAACGGCTGCAACCACGCCCACGGTGGAGAACGCTTTGCTGGCGGCCCTCAGCGCGTTTCAGCGGGAGCTAACAGATCTCCGCGGGGCCGTGCGCGACATACAAGAGGCCCGAAGCCAGCAAGCCCCACCGGTGGTCTCGTCGGGGCCCACACCGGAGAGGGCAGACAGCCGTGACGCTCCCACGTCCAGTCGCGTCCTGTTACGGCGTGTGGACCCAGAGTCCCCGCTCTCGGTGAGCCTGCAGCAGGCGACATGGCCAGAAGACTTCAAGTTCCCAAGCGTCATCGAGGCATACAAAGGTGACACGGACCCGCGAGAATTCGTGCGCGTGTATGAGACCGCTATCGAAGCCGCGGGTGGGGACGACACCACGAAGGCAAAGGGACTCCCCCTCGCATTACAGGGGGTGGCGCTCTCTTGGTTCTTCACCATAGAGCCGCATTCCATCTATGCGTGGGAGCAAATCCGCGATCGACTCTACAACAACTTCCAGGGAAACTACGTCGAGCGTGTCGATGCGATCCAGCTCTTCGCAGTCAAGCAAAAACCTTCGGAGAGGCTTCGGGAGTACTTCAAACGCTTCGCAAAGGTACGCTGCAAGGTCAAGAACGTCAATGAAACAACCGTCATCAATGCAGCGATACAAGGCCTCCGCCCAGGACCGATGGCCGAATACAACGCACGAAAACCGATCAAGACGGTGGCGAAGCTCTTCGACAAAATGGAAGAGTACGCCAGAGCAGAAGAGGATGCGCGGCGGCGGCATGGAGACGACTCCGACACCAATCAGGCGGAGGGCTCGGCGAGAAGCGATGGCTCACCAAAGGAGGGCTCCTCGAAGGGCAAGCGCAAGCAGGAGTCATCGAGGGACGCCTTCGAGCGCAAGGATGCCCAGCACAAAGACTCGTCGGGCGACAGGCCCAAACGCGATCACCGTAAATCCCGGAAACCCCGCTACATTTTTGACATCGAGGGCGGCTCCGAAGATAACGCCCCTGCTGGTCGTGGCGGCAGAGGTCGCCGTGGCTGGGGACGGGGGCACGGGCGGGGTCGCGACGACAAAGCACGCGAAGACTACAACGACCAGCGCCTAGGGCAATGGTGCGAAGTTCACGGTCGGGGCAGCCACGACACGCGTACGTGCGTCACCATAGCGGCACTCCGACAGAGCGTCGCCAGAGACAAAAACCCTGAGGCGCGTGCGCCCGTCGTGGCTCACGTCCAACACCCCCAAGACCAAGGAACCCAACCTCAGGAAGGCCTCCTGCGGATTCAGGCCCACGTGCAGCAACCTCGCGAAGGCCTCCTGCAGTTACAAGCCCCAGAAGGAGCCCAGCGCAGGTCATAAACGTCATCTCCGGGGGCTCTTCGTTGGAGTTTGCCTCGGCGCGGCAGCGGAAGGCCTATGCGAGGAGGTTGCACCATGTCGCGGCATACCCAGTGCAGGCACCGCCGGAGTGGGCGCAACACGAAATCACCTTCACGCCCGCTGACGCTGAGGGCGTGGAATTCCCCCACCAAGATCCCCTGGTCGTCCAGGTCGTCATTGCGGGATGTGAGGTCAGGCGCGTCCTGGTCGACGGAGGCAGTTCCGCGAACATCTTGTTTGCAGCGGCCTTCGATCAGATGGGGATACCCCGAAATCGATTGGGCCCTTCGGGCATCCCATTGCAGGGCTTCGGAGGGCAACCCCTGAGAGCCTTGGGCCAGATATGTCTCCAAGTCTCTTTCGGGCGGGACGACAATGTGAGGAGTGAGGATGCCACCTTTGATGTCGTCGACATTTCGTACCCGTACAACGCCATATTGGGGCGGCCAACCTTGAACTCCCTCGGGGTAGTCCCACACCACAGCTTCCTGTGTATGAAGCTCCCTGGACCGCGAGCCATCATCACCGTCCACGGCGACCAGGATATGGCTCGGCGCATAGAGCTCGGCACTAGAGGTCCGCACCATGAGGCTCGACGGAACACCTAGGCTGGGTACGCAAGTGCGTAGATCCTCGACAGCCCCGGAAAGCACGCCACCGGGCACCAGAGGCTCCTACCGTGCCCCACCTCATCACCGGGCAATGACAGCTGCGGCCATTCCCATCCATAAATGGTCAGTGGTCAGTATCCCACCTTTTGTAATCGCTCACCCGCGCAAACGGGAAGTTAATAAAGTTCGTCGTTTGCAAAAAATTGTCTTGTTTCCTGCAAAAAGCACGCGAAGGGTTACCTTCGCGCGCACTCTCTATGAGTATAAATAAAGACACACGTTCGCGCGCGCACTCTCTGTGAAAAACGCGGGCATGAGTATAAACAAAGCCGCGTGGGGTTGAGGTCTACGGAGTATAAATAAGACGTAGCGTTGAGGTCCGCCTCCGCATGCACCCTCACCGCCCGCAACGCGCGAAGGCTTGCCTCCGCGCGTAGTCTACGGACTCTAAACAAGACGTAGCGTCGAGGTCCGCCTCCGCATGCACTCTACGGAGTATAAATAAGACGTAGCGTTGAGGTCCACCTCCGCACGCACCTTCACCGCCCGCAACGCGCGGAGGCTTGCCTCCGCGGGCAGTCTACAGACTCTAAACAAGACGTAGCGTCGAGGTCCGCCTCCGCACACACTCTACGGAGTATAAATAAGACGTGGTGCCGAGGTCCGCCTCCGCACGCACTCTACGGAGTATAAATAAGACGTAACGTTGAGGTCCGCCTCCGCACGCACCCTCACCGCCCGCAACGCGCGGAGGCTTGCCTCCGCGCGCAGTCTACGGACTCTAAACAAGACGTAGCGTCGAGGTCCGCCTCCGCTCGCACTCTACGGAGTATAAATAAGAAGTGGCACCGAGGTCCACCTCCGCACGCACTCTACGGAGTATAAATAAGTCGCGGATGTTGTGTAACATCCCAAATTTTTGCTAAAAAAAATTAAATAATTAATAAAAATGAAATAAAATAAAATCTTAAATTAAAATAAGTGTTCTTGTGCCTAAATTTCTTTTTGGATTTGCCCTGAATTTCTGTTTTTGAAAAAAAACTGGATTTGAAAAGCATTTTCAGAAAAACCTTAAGTTAAAAAGATATTTTGATTTTATATAAAAGTCTTATGTCAAATTAATCATTTGGAGTTAATTGTATTTTATTTGGTTTCCTGGATTTTCTGGAGTTTAAAAATGTATTTTTGAATTAAAAAGTATTTCAAAGTATGCAAATTAGATACCAACAATTGTTGGAAATAATTTTATTAAGTCCAAAATGTATCCAGGAGATTCTATGAATTTTTCTGGGATTTTTGGTATTTATTTCCTATTTTTCTGAGCTCATTTGAATTTATGAGGCTTTTCTGAAAAATCCAAAAATCAAAAAGGAAAATCAAAATCCCCTCCCCGCTCCCACCGGCCGCCACGTGGACAGCTAGATGCTGCCCACGTCCACCCTCCTCGCCGCCATCCGGCCGTCGCCCCCATCCCGCCTTGCTCCCTCCTTCGCTCGCCACGTGTGTGCTCTGGATTACGCCACGTCGCCCCGCGCCCACGGCCGCCCGATCTCCCCTTTCCCTTATCTCGGCCGCCCGCGCGTTCTCCCCTCCCCTCTCTCTCTGGCCATCTGGCCCCACCAGTGGCGCCGCTCTTCCCTCTGCCTGCGGGCCCTGCCGTCAGTCGCTCGCCTCCCTCTCTCGCTGACCATCCGGACCCCACCCGTCAGCGCCTCCCCTCCGCTCTCTCTCTCTCTCTCTCTGCGCCCCGGCCCCGCCCGTCAGATCCATCTTCTCCCGCGCGGCACCCTTCTTCCCCGTGCGAGCGCCGCCCGCCCCGGCTGCAACCGTCGCCCGCCCGACCCGGTCTCCCCCGCCTTCCCGCGCGCGCCGCCCCTCTCCGTGCGCCCAACTTCCCCCGCAAGAC
Organism: Dendrocalamus latiflorus; assembly: GCA_017311315.1. Classification (NCBI taxonomy): domain Eukaryota; kingdom Viridiplantae; phylum Streptophyta; class Magnoliopsida; order Poales; family Poaceae; genus Dendrocalamus; species Dendrocalamus latiflorus. The sequence continues at coordinate 24,273,206 of CM029660.1, forward strand.
CCGCGCCCACGCGCCCATCTCCTCCCCCTTTCCGCCCGCAATCACCGCCATGACCTCGTCTTTCCGGCGAGAAATCCGCAGCGCCCCCGTGTCCCTCCGCCCCTATAAATTGGCCCCCGAGCTCCTCCTTCCCCCTCACACCACCTCTCCGCCCTCCCCCGCCCACTCCCGAGCTCCCGGAGCCCCTCACCACTCGCGCCCCCATCTCGGCCGTCGAAGTCCCTCCGGCGAGCAATTGCGCTCGGCCCGACGCCGCTCGCGCCCGGCCGACCCCTCCCCGGACTTCTTCGCGCCTCCGCCGACGTCCTCCACCCCTCTGTCCAGCTCGAGCGCCACCGGAGCCCTGCCGCCGCGTGAAGCCCGAGCCACCGCCGCTCTTCCCTCGCCGCCGACCGCCTTCCGGCCACCTCCGGTAACCCCCTCGCCCACCCTTGGGTTCCCCGTCCTCCGCTCTCCCGAATGCGCCACTCGCCGCCGGCCGTCACCCGCCGGAGCGCCGGCGAGCTCCCCGGGCCCGAGCGCCGCCCCGGCCGGCAGGCCACGTCAGCGTGCCCGTGTCTGCGTGGCACCCCACGTCGGCGCCACCTCAGCCGCGTCTGCCCAGTCGGCGCCACGCTAGCCCGGCCCCGCCACCCGTGCCACCTCACCTCCTCCTCTCCTCCGTGGACCCAGTCCATAGACCATGGGCCCACTGTCAGCCGGTGCTCCTCTCGGGCTGACGTCATGCTTGCGTCATAAGTCCCTTTTCCCGTAGAAAAATAATTCGGCCGAATATTAAATTCCCGCTGACGCAATAAATCCCATTTTCCTTTAGGAAAATAATTCCAGAAATCCCCTTTTTCCATTTTCTCTCTTTTCAAATTTCCCGGAGCCCGTTCTTCCTCGTTTTAACTCCGATTTGGCCCATTCAAATTTCTAAATTCATCAAAAATTCCCCTCTATCCATTTATAGCCTCAATTCAAATATTTGAGTTCAATTTGAATTTAATTTGATTTTATTTGAATTTGGTGGGTTATTTTGACGTGTAGACTTTGACGATTCGGGAAATTTCTTCGACGAAGATTCAAGCCAAGTTGAAGACCAAGGCAAGTCACCCTCCTTGATCATGTTGATCCCAGTTTTCAAAATAAAATTATGTTGATTCAAATTATATTGCATGCATATGTTTATTCAATGTATTTCAATTCAGTTTTAAATTTAGTTAATGCCTACTTGTTAATTCCTCCATTGAATTTGAATTCCTCAACACCTTGTCACCCTAGATTCAAACTCTAGTTAATACATTAGTGTTGGCTAGAGGAATTTATACCAAATGCTTAGACTGCTTAGATAAAATATTTGTTTTGGGATGTCTTTCGCATAATATGATAACCCTGTTTACAAAAAATGATATGAACTCTTGACTTTGGTGAGTCAAGGAGTGTTATGAAATTATTTTGAAAACAAACATGAAACTGGTTTAGACTTAGGCAATTGGTTAGAGTGGTGGGTGCAGGCATGCCCTGTTGGTTGGAGCCGCAGTGGTTGATTGTCGTGCACGGGGGTATGTGGTTGGGCCTGAGTCAATTAAGGACCGGTCTGTGAGCTACTGTTGCAAAGCCCTAATCGTACTACCACATGGCTGGTATGGGACAGCCCTGGCTGAATAATTTGCGAAGTCCCAATCTGAGTCGAGTTGTAGGTTGAAAGTGAGCGTGGTTGGTGCCATGTGAAGTCTCACTTGGGCGAGCGTGGTTAAGCCATGAGAAGTCTCGTCTAGGCTCAAGAGGGGGTCCCGGTCTGGTGGATTCCTTACTGGGGTGAAACCTTAGATTTGGCTCGACCAGGTTGAAGGCTTTGCATTGTAAAGGCCTTGTCACGACTCCCCACCGCACACCTAAGGAAGTGTGTAATCTAGTGGTAAAACGGGATGATCGTGTCTTGTGGGTAAAGCTGTACAACCTCTGCAGAGTGTATAATCTATCCTGGATAGCCGTGCCCACGGTCATGGGCATGCTGAGTAAAAGTTTTTCATGGATTAGATTTTGTTTTTCAAAAACGTTTTTTGAAAACCTTGTGGGTAGATGGAACCCATGAGAAGATGGTACCTTGTGGATGGATGGAATCCACGAGAGATGAAAACCTTGCGGATGGATGGAATCCGTGAGAGATTGAAATCTGGTGAATGGATGGAATTCATCAGAGTTGCGCAGTGAAAGCGTGTGGATGGATGGAATCCATACGTGGTCTTTTGGAAAAGATGGTCCGGGTGGGATGCCCGTGGTTAGGTTGGTGTATGGTCGGAGCCTGCACTGACGGTATTATTTTCTATCTCAAGTATTGTTTTTACTTACTGTATTAAATTCAGCATTTTCAATCTACTTACTGTATTTCTAAATGCTGTTTTATGCAAACTAACCCTATAAGCCTTCCGTTGAAGCCTTTATCATTATGTTGCATTTTCCCGGGTGACCTGCTGAGTACAAGTTTGTACTCACCTTGCTTTTTCCACACAGAGAAGGAAGACGTCAACCACGGTGAAGATCTGGACGAATAGGTCGCGTCTTACTGTCGTTTGCCTGTGGGCAGGCTCAGTGGGCTTCTTCCGCTTCGATTTTTCTTCCGCTGCTTATTACTTAATTTTGGCTTATGTGCCGTTGATGTAAACTTTGGCATTCATGCCTATATTCAGTTAATAAATGTCATTATGGTTGATATTTATCTTTGTTGTACGCTGTGTGCACTAGCTGTTCCTGGACTAGTGCGATTTACACAGAGGATCCAGGAGTCGTTACTCCGGGTTCCGACATGTTGTCCCTGCGCACTCTACTGAGTATAAACAAGACGCGGATGCCCCCGCGCACGCATAGGCATTATCCCTACACGCACTCTCCGGAGTATAAATAAGACGTGGTTGATAGTCCCACGCAATACATGGAGTATAAAACGACGTGTGGTCGATGCGTCCATACATCCAGTCTCGGCAAGACGCACTAGAGGCTGGCCTCCGCGCGCACCTAGCAGCGATCGCGCTAGAGGCAGCAGAGGCTCGCCTCTGCAGGCACCTTGCAGTGTTCGCATCACACGGAGCGCTCGTGCGTCTACCTCGACTAAGGCGCCAGCTCCACTGCCACCACTTCGAAGGGTAGGGGACAGAGCGCTCGTGCGACTACCTCGACTAAGGCGCTAGCTCCGCTGCCACCACTTCAGATGGTAGGGGACGGAGTGCTCACGCGTCTACCTCGACTAAGGTGCCAGCTCCGCTGCCACCACTTCGGAGGGTAGGGGACGGAGCGCTCGCGCGTCTACCTCGATTAAGGCGCCAGCTCCGCTGCCACCACTTCGGAGGGTAGGAGACGGAGCGCTCGCGCGTCTACCTTGACTAAGGCGCCAGCTCCGCTGTCACCACTTCGGAGGGTAGGGGACGGAGCGTTCGCGCGTCTACCTCGACTAAGGCGCCAGCTCCGCTGCCACCACTTCGCAGGGTAGGGGACGGAGCGCTCGCGCGACTACCTCAACTAAGGCGCCAGCTCCGCTGCCACCACTTCGGAGGGTAGGGGACGGAGCGCTCGCGCGTCTACCTTGATTAAGGTGCCAGCTCCGGTGCCGCTACTTCGATGGGTAGGGGACGGAGCGCCCGCGCACCTATGTCACTTAGACCCAGATTGCCGCGTACAAGCCAGCAGCCTACATGATTGAAAAGGATGGAGGCACGTGAGATATTTTTTAACTAAAACCCTTCCCTCCTGTTTATATTCATCTGAAGATGTCTACAAAGGCATGAAATAGAAGTGTACAAACAGCCTCGGAGGCTCCAAGTCGCTACTCCGCCGGTTCTTCCTTGATACGCATTTGCACCAGGGCTTCACGCGAAGAAGATCGACTTGCCCAAAAGTCCAGCAACTCCTCTGCCCTCCGCCACCGCCGAAGACGCCGCCGGGTCACACGGTCGGAAACTAGTAGCCGGCCCGGGTCGGGTAGCTGCTCGGGACATGCGGGCACACAAGTCAGAACACCGGGGAAGCAACTTGTACTTTATTCAAGACAAAGGGCTCGTGCTTTACAATGCACACCAACACACGGAGACCATGGCGTCACGCCTGAGGGTTTGCGCCGCCCTCCGGATCCGCAGGACCGCCATCGTCGCGACGTGGGACTTTGTCCAGCCACCGGCCGAGGTTCCCCTCGTTGTACAGGCTGTTTCGCAGCTCGACCCTCGCTGCAACCTCCCCAATGTATTCCCAGATCCTCTCGTGGAAGAATCGCACGGGGCGGTGAACAGCGTGCACGACGTTAGACATCACCCCGGCCTCGGTCAGCAACCCCAAACAAGGATCAGCCAGCTCGCCGACATGCTGGCAGCCCCGGTGTCGCAGGAGCGCGCATATCAGGCACGAGGTCACGTAGGAGCAGTGGTCACCGAAGGTCGTTGCGGAGCTGCGGGCGATGTTGGCCGCATCCTCGATCCGCCGAAGCGTCCGCGACAACTCCTCGGGCCCGAAGGAGCGGCGCGGTACTTTGGCAATGAGACCCTCAAGGGTGACCTCCAGGGCCAGCATGGCGTCCCACACGGCCACCGAGGCCTCGCCCAGGGTCTGGTCCCGCTCCGCTAGAGATGCAGCAAGCTCGCCCTTCTCCTTCTCTAGAGCAGCAATTTGCTGCAGCAAGCCATCTCGCTCCCCCGCAACCTCTCGCCACGCTGCCTCCATGGCTGACGACCGCGCCACAGCTACGCGTGCCTCGGCATTTGACTTTGTCTTCGCGCACTCGGCTTCTAAGCGGCAGATGTGATCATCCTTGGCAGAGTGCGTCCCCCTGGCTGCGTGCAGGGCTTCCTCGGTGGCCCGCAACCTGTCCTCTAGCGCCCCCTTCTCGCAGGCGTGAGCCGCCTGCAACGCCTGGGCCAGGACGAGGGTCTGCACGACAAACGAGTCAGAGAGCGGCCAAATGACCATGTATCGTTACGAGGTCAGATACTTACCCTCACCCCTGATACCTCCAGGGCGTCCCCAAGGCGCCCTGTCCCATAGGCTAACAGCGCCCGCTGATCAACGCTGGCGGTTACGTCATCCACGATCCCGCGCCATGCCCCCAATGCCTCCGGAGGAGGCACGAAGTCCGCTAAGTTATCGGGCGGGGGTTCACGCGGATAGCCTCGGGGATCGCCCGTCCTCGGGGATGAGTTCCGCTGCAAGGAGAGGTACCACTCAGTCCTACGAAAACACCGCAAAGCCATGACAAAGTGTGGCAAGGCAGCATACCTTCGGTGGCTGACGGCGGACTTCACCGGGGTGTCCCTCCAGCTGCGGGTGCGATAACAGGGGCGACAGTCCCCCCAGGCGGAGTCAGCCCTGAGGACTGGGGAGTCCCCGTGTCAGGGCCTAATGTCGGCAGCCCTCGCCCCCCGGCCGCTACGGCCTGCGCAGGAGCCGAAGGAACGTTGCATATGGGGCCTTCGGCGTCGGAGTCGGAGTCCCACAAGCTCCCAACGCGAGTCGCCACGGCAAACCCCCTTGAAGTCCGATGAAGGGGGGATCGCAGGCGTGGCCGTTTCGGTAGCCGCCACAGAAGGCTCCGCGGCAGTAGCGCTCGCGGGCAGGGGTACCACCCTAGTGACCTCCGCGGAGGGCACCTCCATCTCGACCGCCAGTGCGGGTGGAGTCCTCGCTCCACCGGCCTCTGAGAGGGGCAGCTCCGACACTATCACCGCTGCAGGCGGCGACGTCACTCCGGTGCCACCAACACACAGCAGCTCCACTTCGGCGACCACTGCGGGCGGCGGGACTTCCCCCTCCCGGTCGTCCAGGGCGCACTCCCGATCCCTGGCTCCGCTTGGGGACCTTCCGCCCTCGCCGCCCGCACCTGTCTCCAAATCTAAGTCGGCGTACTTCGCCGAATCAGACTCCACACCCGTCGCGTCGATGGGGGCGGAGGCAGCCGTCGCGCAGGTCGAGGCCGCAGTAGCCCGAGTCCCCCCGCGAGACGGCGCCATTTTTCCTTGGGCACCGTCGTCTTGACGTCGCGGCTGACTTGGGGCCGGAGAGGCGCGTTCTGGCACGTGAATGCCCAGGGCCTCGCATGCGCGATTGATTCGCCCCAGCCCCGCCTCCGCGACTGCAGCCGTACGCTGCTCATGCTCCCGAGCCGTATATGGCCCAAGGAACAGGCAGGCCACGCGCTCCGCGTCCTTCAAGCGCACTCCTAGGCGAGACAAAAACACGATTAAACGCGACACAACGACCACAAAGGGCAAGGAAAACACGATTAAAGCTTACGAAGGACGGAGGGCGCTGGTAGCGAGCAAATGGACAGACGGACGTTGTCGTCCCGGAGTTTCCCGCTAGGAAGGCGCCACTCATGGCCAAGTGGCGCCACGCCGTACATAATGTACTCCTCGGCGAGGTCGCACATGTTGAAGCGGGCGGTGATCCCCATGAGTCTTCGCGCCCTTCGCCTGTCCTCGGGATTGAGTGTTATGCTGGGCGTTGTGTTGAACGCCATCGGCTGGCCCGTACACTCGAGGCCGCTACCGCCCTCCACACGATGGTAGAACCACCGTCTTGTCCAGCCAGACTCCCACTTCGCTCGCGTTGAGTTCGCAGGAAAGAGCTTCCTGCATGACGGCCGTAGAATAAAGTTGACGCTACCGAAGTTTGATAGCGTTCCATCCTTCCGCTGGCACCGTGCATCGTGCAGATAGGCGAACATCGAGGAGCTGGGCCAGCACGCCTCCGAGCGCAAGGCCCAGCTGTACACAGCGAGGTGAGCTACCGCGTTCGGAGTCAACTGTGCCAGCTCCAGCCTGAAGGTCCGCAGCACGTCGCCAACGATCATCGCGGCTGGGATGCGAAGCCCGGCTTCAAAGTAGGCGACGAAAACAATTGCCTCCGACTCCCCGGGTCACGGTTCCTCCTCATCATCGGCGGGCAGCCGCACCGCCTGGCGATCCGACAGCTTCCCCTCGCGTAGCAAGGCGCTAATCGTCTCCTCCGTCACGAGCATTGGACCCAACAGGCTGGAGTACGTGCCCTCCTTCCTCTCCGTTGCCACCCACCATTTGTCGGCAGTTGCTGGGTCACTCCCCTCGAGCGTGTACTTCACATCAAGCGACGAGGACCGCCGGCGGATGGCGCAGCCTTCGACCTTTCCCGCACGGTCGTCGCCAGATGCCATCGTTATCCGAGAGCTAGGCAACGGTGGAAGGAAAGAGTAGTGGGAAGCAAGGCAAGGCAGCAGGAAGCGTGACGGGCGATTAGAAAGCGCGTGGAGGAGGCGCAGACGCAGTACCACGGGGGTATTTAAAGACCCCTCGACTCCCGCGACGCTGGTAACCGTAACCGACGAACGAAGAGCCGCTCGCCTCCCCACGACCGAAGCTAAACCATCACGACCGAAGCCAAACCGTCGCGTCCAAATCCAGAGCGTCGCGACCGAAGACAAAGCGTCACGACTGCCCACGTGTATCAATCATGAATGTATACGCGCACGACGCGCCAGTAGCGCCCCGTCGCATATCGGCTCTCACCGGGAGTGAATGCAAGTCATACGACGCAGCGTAGCCCCCAGCGCGTGCAGGCGCGAGTCCCGAAGACCAATCAACCGCAACAATTTAGGTGAAGCCTCCGTTCCCAATAGCGATGCCCCGGCTTCGACTTCGGCTCTGTCTCCGCGTGGGAACACTTTGCTGGAGCGTCATGAAGATGTCGGAGGTCATCACGACTCTAAAGATACAATCGTTAAACAAAGGCAAATGAAGGCCGGCACAAAGCACAACCGCTAGCAACCGGGGACACACGTTGGAAGGTGGGCGGCCAGCTCGCGGCGCGCCTACGCACCGCGACGCGTGCCCCGCCCTCCTAGGGAAGGGGCGAACTGCCGTGGTCGTGCGACCGCTGACAGCCCACGATGCACTAATCATGGTCCGCCGCATATACACCCCGAGTGGACAAACACGTACGAATATGATAGCCTGCCCTACCAGCCCAGGGGTCGGTGCGATTCCAGGAAACATTAAGGCGCACTACCGAACCGCGGGGTCACGTTCACCTCGCACCCAGGGAACGTCGTTGGCGTCACATCGACCTTCGTCCCAACTTCGGCTCCGCCGCCCAACGAATTCACGGCGGAGCATAACCTGGCCCACGGGGCCGCCTTAGCAACGTGGCCACGACTTCTATTTCGACTCCGACTTCGAGGAGCGGACTCATGCACAGGGACTCGTCCGTCGGTATTCCCCACATACGGTAAAGGCGGAGGTCATGTCACGCCAAGTTTTGGCTTGTTCTCATAAACAGGTCACCTTCAGTGCATCAACATTCTTTGAAAGTAATGTTGATGGGCTCGATCAGAAAACCCGATTGAAGGTGGGCCTATCTATGAGAACAGGGCAAACCTTGCCGCTATATGCAGAAATGCAGCATGAAAGCAGGAAGTGCGACCAGCTACCGGTAACAAATGCTAACCAAGCTCCCAAGAAAAACAGGCCTCCATCAGTGCATCAACATCCCCCAAACCGCGTAATGCCGCTATGGAATGTGGATGCACTGAAGAGACCCATTTTAGGGGAGCAGCACCTATCCGAGCGCACAATGCAGGTACAATGCCGCACCAGAACGATATATATACCCCATCAGCAGGGGAGCCCAACCGGCGGAAGTCCAACCGGCAGGAGTCCAACCGACGGAAGGAAAGTGCAACCGGTAGGAGTCCAACCGACGAAAGGAAAGTCCAACCGGCAGGAGTCCAACCGACGGAAGGAAAGTCCAACCGGCGGAGGAGCGTCGCAGCATCGTACGGCCGCAACGCTTCAAGACTTGCGCCGCGTCAAGCACATTTCGCCACGTGGGCGGCCAGAAGAAGGAACGTCGCAACATGGTATGGCCACGACGCCTAAGTTTCGCGCCGCGTCAACCAGGCCTCACTAGGCAGGCCGGCGGTCACTTACCGTCAAGGGCACTCGACATTCGACTCCGCCAACACATCCGATTCGGCCAGGGCAACCGTTGACCCCGCCAAATCAGAGGCGACTTCGACCTCGGTTTCGACCCCTACTCCGACGTCGCCCCTCGGTCTCGACGTCGACCTCGACCTTCGCCCCGGACGGCAACCTCGACCCCACTACAGCAGGACCGTGTGGACGACGAAGGCTTCGCCAAGCCGCCCGGCGCCATACCTTCATGACAGGGGAAACACTACATCAAGCAGCAAGGCTTCGACGAACGTTGAAAAAGCTCACAGGCCGCAGGGACGGAGGGGGCCAAAGGGCTCGACAACATGGCTTCGGCCCATGAAGCCCTTCACCATGAAAGGCTCCTGTTGTAGGGGTGGCCCCCACCTAAGCCCAGCAGGCCTGTTAGAGGAATGTAAGGCCCAAAATGGGACATGTATAATGACATGAGTACCCCTAAGGGGAATACTCGGATGTAAGGGTATAATTGTAAAGCACTCCCCATGTGGATATATATATACAACACAGGCCATGGGGAGAAACCCTAAGGCATTGCTCACCTAACTCTCCACTACCATACTCTCTCTCTCTCTCTCTGTTTGGTCTGTAACCACAACAAGTTCAAATTAAATCCTCTCTATCCAAACATACTATTATATACTTTTGAAACTAACAAATGTTTTCAAATATAGTATTTCTCTTGTAATACATTATTAATGCATCAAAGTATATGACGTTAGAAGCTAAAAGAGATATTTACATGTTAGATATACAATCTATTTACATGTCACGATGTTGAGGTCAAAGCTTACCACAACAGTTGTGCAAGCTAGGCAAATGCGGTGACTAGTGTTGAAGAAGAAAGCCACAAGGAGGTTTGTTTTGGGTGGTCAGAGAAGCTTCATGCTGACCGGTATCATCTTCTCCATGTTGATGGGTAGCAGCACGGCCCTTGACTAGGTCTCCAACTTTGGCGGTAGCATTGTTGTGCAAAGCCGTCAAGGAACCTAACCTCAAACTTAGACCCTAATTGATCCATCCATCGATCCATTAGGTTGGTGTAGTTTCTCATGTTCTTTTCTTTCAGTTGAGATTGCTGCTAGTTTGCTCCTGTTTGATATCGATTTGGTGGGTAGGGGGTGGGGTGGAGTGGAGGAAGAAGAGGAGTGCCACTTCAGCTCTACTTGCATACCATGTCAGTGAAAAATGGACACGTCGGTGCCACATAAGACAACCATCTTGGTTTAGTATTGAGGGGGGGTAAAGTGGACAATTTTGATAGTTCGATGTTCCAGCTTGAACAATTTCAGAGTTCAAGGTTGAAGAGACGAACCAAGATCAGAGCTCAAGGTTGAAAAGTGGAATTTTTTTATTTCAACTATTATATGCTTATTTTGAAACTGGTGACATAGGGTCACTCTTTCTGTTTTTCTTGCCTCTGCTCTATTAGCATCAACTCTAGCAATTTTTAGTGTCACAATTGGCTTTGAAGCCACACTTATTAGGTGAGGGATTAGTTGTTACCTTCATTCATAGATACTGGAATCTTCGCTCATTTATCTTCCCTTATTGGCCCCACCGTCCTAAGCCTACCTTTTAACGACACTATCTTTGTCATCCTCATAATAAATACTCACCAGTCTCAGATCTTCATGTTATCCTCCATTTTTTTGAACCCTCTACCATATAGTTGGAAAAATGTTATAGCAACTTAATATATATGAGTATTGAAGCACATTTGAGTAGCCCCAAAGTATGTGATTTTTTAGTTTCTACTACTTAAAAGGAGTTTGGTGGTGGTGATTCATTTACCATCCCACCATCACATAGTATGTTCACTCCCCACACATCTTCTCCCTGTGGAAGTTGAAAAGTAGGCCCTGCCCCTCCTAACCACTTCCTTGAAACCCTCACCCATTCCCGATCCCTGAAGGGCTGATGCAGCTGCGTCGCTACACCCTTCTCTCACCCAAACCCCTCCTTCCTCCTCTGTCGGTCCCCTTTCTCCTTTCACCTCCATGGCGCCATGGCCACGGACTCCCGACCCCCCTCCTCTCATCTCAGCTTTGCTCTCCTGGCCCACTGCACTCCCCCTGATGGACCCAATTCCTCTCCCAATGGACATGCGTGGTGGCCAGCAAAACAAAGCTAAGATGTGCATATGGCGGTGAATGTTGACAGCCAACAAAGTGGAGGCGAGCAGGATTCTTGTGAGACGATGAGGTGCATATCATCGGTAGCTGACAACTAGGAGAGGTTTCAGCAACAGGTGCGAGGTGCAGCTGTGGGAGATCACTGTAGCTATCATGGGCCATGTTGATGCCTGTCTTCCTCATGATTGCCCACCGGTTGAGCCAATATCTACCAGGTTCATGATTTTTCTTCTTTACTTGATTGCATTGGTAGTTTAGATTGGAATCTTCTGTTGTTTATTTAGTGACTAACTTGCGGTGTGTGTTTATTTAATTGGGTGGTTTACCTACTAAAGAAGTATATATTCTAGCATTCTTGAATGAACATGTAAGTATTATGAAATGAGTAAACACAAATTGTTGGTTCTACATGATTCTGTTGTTTGTTCTGGCATATTCGGGATCATTAAAGCATTAATTAGCTGTAATCCACCCTATTCTCTAATGACATCATTATATACATCATTTTGTTAATATTTGGACACTATAGTTAGCTTTATGTTCGTAATGATATTTCTAACCTCTTTGATATAGAATCAATAAGCCCGTCCTTTTACATTGCAGATAAAATCATGCATAGATTGGTAATCTTTTTCTTTGAGAACAAATAACATTTTTTGTATAAATCATGTTATGTTAAAGTATTGGCAATTTAGGTTGGAGCTTCGATCAATGGCTCTGCCTTTCTTTCTTTCATTCTTCTCATAAATCAATACCGCATCAATCTTTCTTTTAAGATTTCAAGTTTCCATGTACACAGAGCTTGGATTGTTGGTAGTAGCCCCGTGCTTATCTCCTACTATAACTAAATATAACAGCACATTCCTTTTTTGGTGCTTCTGCTAAATATGTGCATGCACGCTCCATTTGATCTAAATTTTTATGCCTCTTCGATGTGTGATGTGGCCCATGGTTGTGTCTAATTGACGTTGATGAGTGATGAGATCATGAGAGGAGTCGAGGAAGCTTTTGTGTTGCCATGGCGGTGGTCGCTTGAGCATGTGAGTTGCAGTGGAGGCGCAAGCACAGTGGGCACCACAACGCATAGGTTTTAAGGCTTTGTCAGCCTAGCGTGTGCCATGTCTTGCCACATTCAATTATATAAGATGAAATCCTATAAAAATAGCAACCGATGCTCAAATTTCATGATAGTGGATGTTTAACACAGGACACAGCAGAGCTTAATTGGGCATAACAACGGAGCAGACAGAGTGACATAGGTTGAGCACAGTGGGCGGAGGCACGTCATGGGCCGAGACAAGCCTTAACTATGTCCTGACGGAGTTGATGGCTTGATGCAACCCAAGCACACGACAACAATGGTTTCACACCCTGGTGGGTATTATGATCTTTTTGTAGCAACACACGAGCACTCAGTTAGTACTACTTCAAAGAAAAAATTGATGGTGGTGGTTCATCTGCTTTCCCATGTGAAAGACTTATGCCGACTAGTGGGCCTATCCATGCGAGTCCTACGAATTCTGCCGGTAAGTTGCACCTCAACCTATGAAAATCTCAGGAAAAACATTTCCCTAACAACTTCCCAACAATATCCTCACAAATAGTACTTATCTTCACAAATTGAACTTATCTATTCCCTCACCACCAATCTCTTCTCTCCCCTCCATCTTCACCCTCGGTTGAGTCAGTTGACAAGGATGGAGCACGCGAATGACGTCAGCAACTCTTGTTGGATCACGACCTCTGTCATGTAGTGCAGCGCTGGGCAAAACGTAGGTGCAACCTGACAGCCTCCATGGACCTAATGTAGTTTATACTTCATAGCACTCGGCATTGGTGGGAGTGGTGAGTTGTACAGTGGCTGAGGCATCACATTCTTGCTACCGTTGATAGAGAAAGAGTGGCAGAACATCCTTGGCCGTGTCGACGTAGAATCCTTAGCCGCCCGGTAATGGAGCAGCTTCTAATGCCTGTATCGCTAGAATCCCCTTATGATGCACATGCTTTCCATTGCTCAGGATGACGCCATTGAAGACGATGCCGATCTCAACCAGACGGTGGCCACCATAGGATGCGAGCATGGGCGAGGCAGCTTCACATGATGTCATGCAAAACAGGTATTTATTTCAACCATTTTTTTATTGATTTGTTCCATTTTGTTTGATCTACTAAATCTCAACTAGCGTGTGTGTGATGACACATTATGTCGACATCTATCAAGTTCATCATATGTGTAGGTTTGTTTTAGATTTTTTGGAATTTTTGATTTATCTAGCTATAAAGCTACTTTATGCACTGTGAGATTATTTTACCATTTTTTCTCAGAATATTTTGAGATGGTGACGAATTTCTTGATGCTTCTGAGCTTCTCCATTTCATGCAGTGGATGATTGTTTTGCCCTTTCAAATAGGTGATAACTAGGTAGCACATCGGCAGCTACGATCAATTTCAGTATGAGATAGTGAGGAGCATGTGTATGTGCATATACACTACTATGAAAGCTGTTTCTGCACTTTGGTTGTTAGGAACTTAGGATGATAAATTCAGCTTTGGCTTCCTAATTAACCTCCGACTGAGGCCCATGGCAGCATCCAAAATTAATTCTCACTCATGTTTTACTATAATTGGATTAAGGTTAATTCAAGATATGGTAATGTGGACCCTAAACTTTTTTGTATTGGATTAAGGTAAATTTGAGATATGGTAATGTGGAGCCTAAGCTTTTTTGTAGGAGCTAGTTGTTTCTACTCTGCAATAAAAATGGCAAATGGCCACCTCTTGGTAGTGATATTCTTTACTATGAATACTAGATTGGCTTCTCAGTAGTTGCACAAATATATTTTAGTTTGTACATTTTCCGTTCTCTATAACATTATTACTCGAGTAAAAATTTTAGTGAAATTAGTCAAATTTCTAACTTTCCAATCTCTTTGAAGATTCATGTTCACACCAGTGGTTTGTTGCCTTCTTTGGCTTCAGTGGCGAGGTTTCATTGGGTTAGTGTTCGGGGTTCATTGGGGCCTAGATTTAGAGGGAGGTGGCAGTGGTGGTGGGCGTCTAGGCTCACTAAAAGATGTTTCCATGGCTACTCCCCAGTCCCAAATCCTCGGATGCGGAGTGGTGAAGAGGTGGAACAAAGGAGGCTGTAGTCACTCAGCTGCCAAGCCGAGGTGGGTTGCTGGCATGCCGGGCGTTGCAAGATCTAGGGAGACTCATGTGTGGGAGATGCTTGGGTCTTGTTCATTTAACAGTTCATGTTCATGCTGTGGTGTGTCTCGGGATTTTATTTGTGAGTGTTACGATTTTGTGGCTGCTTGATTCAAAAACACAAGAGGAGATTTCCCACATTGCTACTAACTAGTGATCTACAAGAGGTATGGTTCTCTATCTCCTATTTTGTTTTTCTTGCTCCCTTGAGAGTTAATTTGTAGAAGGAAAGAAAAATTCTTTGGGTGATTTGCTGGGAGTTTAGATTTCATTTTATTACGTTTCATCTTAATTTGTGTACTTGTTTATTTGGATTCGAATTTAAAGGGGTGAATTCAATAAGTTTACAGAATTTTATACAGGTCACTTGTGAGAGAATTTAATCCCCGATAAAATGCCCAACAGTGGATATCCAAACGTTGCCATTACTGGTGCCTACATGTTGCTTGATTAAATGCATAGGACAAGTTTTAAGGAGCGGATCAACGCTCTCCATCGTGATTTGGTTGGATTGATGTTCTTCATAATTTGGTTAGATTGATGTTCTTGTGAATTTCTTCATCGTTTGATGTCTTCTTGAGGAGTCACTTGATACTTTAGGAAAGCTCATATAGTGTCTTTCTAAATTCTCACACAAAAATTACACAATGGATATTGTCAAAATGTAAATGGGTCCAAATGTCATTCTTGTGTTGAATTAGATGTTGATTTGAACCAGTTAGTTTCCTTTGTGTGATATGCAAATGGCCTTAAATTGGAGGCCATGCCTAATTGTATGGTTAGGTTGCCAACGACGCCGAATGGCATGGTTCTGTTGTTAGGGACAAGGAGACGAGTTTGTTAAAGCGATTTCCTTTGAATAGATAAGGAGAATATTTACGGAGGTTGTTTTTAGGAAGAGTTTTTCTTAGTGCTTGTCAGGAGCTCCAAATTTTGAAATAGACTTTGCAAATAAGCTGTCGACGTGGGGTTTTTCCCCAACTTTTGTTTGTTTTTTTGGTTATTGGAATATTTAGGTTGGAGTATTTATTTTGGTCATATACATTTTTGTGTGATGTGAGGCAGATTAGATTTGATAACATGGAGCAAAAATTGCTAACTTACTAACAACCAATTAGATTTTGTTTGCATGCAACAATATATCAGAAATTAGTGTTGTGCATGCATGTCATATATGGATGCAATATGGATAATAATTCACTAATTAGTTGGATGTGTCTTCCTCACCACAAATCCACTATTTACCACTAACGATCTTGTGTTGATCGAGTAGTGAGAAGGTTCATAGAAGCATGCCGTTGATGAGCTAAGGAAGACTTGTGGCTTAGGAGAGAAATCTTCGGTGGACGTTGTTACTGTTAGCATGGAAGATGGCAAGGTGTATAAAGGAGATTGTCAGCGTAAAATTGAGAGACCATGTGAGATGTCATTGGTTAATTTGTGATGAACAATTGGCGTATTTGTTGAGTTAAATTTTAGTTGTGCAAAAAGATCACTAATTTTTAGTGTTTCTAGCAGTGGGCAGTCTGACTAATTTGGAGGGTCGATCAGACTGTTGGGAATTGGCGGTCTGACCAATTTGGAGGGCGATCAGATCGCTCAGCATGTGGCGGTCTGACTGGCTTAGGAAGAGTGGTCTGACTGGTCTATAACCTTTTTGTGGAATTTTGTGTTTTCTAGACCAAGCAAATATGAGGGATTGTTTGGGGGTAAGTTTGCACTAGATTTCATTGGAAATGGAGTTATGAAAAAGTTAGATAGAGTTTTTTGAAAAGTCCAACGAGGGTTGTTTTGAGGACTTACCTGTGCGATTGGGGTGGTATGACTGGCCACTCCATGGCGGCTAGATCAGTGTAGTTTGACCGGCATGATGGTGGCAGTTAGACTGATAGGGAGTTGATTGTTCTGGATTTTGGGCAAAATTGCGAGATTTGATGTTGGGTTAGTGCTCATGGTTGGATTGCATTGCATAATACATTGGTTTGACTAACGTGAGTTAAGTGCATGGAACTTGAGCTTGTAATAGTTGCTTGATCTTTGGATATGCAGGTGGCTTAGAGGATATAACGGTCGGTGATAATGGATCGGGACTAGGCGGGGGAGTTAAGGTCAACAGCGGTCATGTAAGTCTGAATGAGGCTATGTGGCTTGAGTGGGAGCACAGAGAAGACAAGGATAACAGTAATACGAGTTGGTGCATGTGGTGCACCAAGTGACGAGACCGATGCACATAGGGATGGTTCAGCGGAGACCGAATGTGTGAAAACATAACGGCTAATCATTGAGAATTACGGGCAACGTGTCAAAGTATGCGGAAATGCTTTGAGGTGAATGTATTGACGGAGTAAAGAGGGTATTTTGGTAGTTGGCTAAATACTGGAGTTGGTGACTTTGATCAAAACCGCAACGCAAGGAGGCGTAAAGGAGAAGTGGATTAGGTTAAGTAAGAGCTAGAATTGTAAGTAGATCAATTCTTAAGGTGTTACTGGGTTGAGTCTTGTAAGCACTTTAAAAAGCATGCGTGGGTGTGTATAACCCGTGTTAGTTCGGGTTGACGGGTTTCTCCGGTTTCCTTAATGGGTTGGACTCGTTAAAGGTGTGTGTGCTGGTTATTTAGTGGGAGGAGAAGAGGTGGATGGATCAAAGATTCTAGGGTTAGGGTTTCTAGTCTAGCTTTGTCTCCTTCCATGGTTGCAAAGAGACAAAGCTTGCAAGAGGGTAAGAGTGGTGCTGTGATTGCATCTTGTAATTATCCATGAGCATATAAACATCTTTCTCTACCGAATTAATCAAAGTTTTTATCTCAATCATATTCTTCTTTGTGTTTTTGCTTGGCTTTGGTTGTTCTTGAGCTTGATTTGTGACTTCTTGTTCCTAGTTGTTCTAGCTTGATCCCCTACTTGCATGATTTACTTTGCTAGGAGATATGAGAATAGATCTAGAAGTCCTCACGCCCTAGATCCTCACGGGTGACTAGTAATTTGTGATTTAGGGTTTTGTGGTGTTCTTGTGACCTAGTTTCAATTCACTTGATTCAGTGGATTTGAGCCCAATAATCTGTTATTTTTATTTGGTTTAGGTTTCTGATGACTTGAACAATTCTCAAACAAAATTTACAAGTGTTTGGATGAGATTTAAGAAAGTTCTTAATATTTGAGCTTTTATCATGAAAGGTTTTCAGACAGGGAACAGGGGACCGGTCAAATCGGTCCTACTCCATCGGTCAGACTGGCTAGTGATTAGACCGGCTTTGTACCAGCGGTTAGGCCAGCCGGCTGTGGTCAGATCGATCATTGACCTACGGTCTGATCGGCCAGGCTGAAAATTGTTGATTCCTGTTGGTTTAGGTTTTTTGCTTTGTCGTGCTAAGTCTATGTGGTGTAATCTACACTTAGTGACTATCATAGTTATTGAGTAAGGATTTGAATACCGAAAGAGAGAAAAGTTTCAGGAATCATTCACCATCTCTGATTGCCGATACCGGTCCTACAAAAACTCACTTTTCCGCTTCTGCTTCTATCACTCAATTAACCCTATCTCTCTTGCCTGTTTCGTCCATATTCCCCGTTGCCGAAGGGCCCACTTTGTCCATAGGCGGCCCAACATAGGGACAACAACCCAAACGGAGCAGCAAAGTGAGCACAGTGGCAAAGAACCACACGAACCCTGGTGGAGCTCGGCTGGGCGTAGTGGTAAAGCCATGGACGTGGGGGTAGGATGAGCACCGCGGTGGAGGAGCAACTCAAGCATGGGCGGAGGTTTGTCTGGCCCTACCACAAAGCAAGGGCGCGAGCCTTGACATGTTGGGGTATTAGAATTGGATCTGTGATGTAGTCTGGTTTTCTTTGCTCATAATATCACCATTCTATCTGTGCGACCAGTTTTGAATTGTAGTTTGAAACTATCATGTTTCATTTATTATGTGTTTACATATTGGATCTTTGATTTCAGTGTGCTGAGTCGGCATTAAAACCTGTTCTTGGAGGACTTAACAACACATATTTTGTTGGTAATGCTCCAATGGCTCATATGGTAGTTGAAGAAAATGAAGATTCAAGTGTTTCATCATTCCAGGTGCCTATTTCTTGTTTCGCCATTTTAAAAAGATGGTTTGTGTACCATATTCCAGTTCTTTGCATGCTGCAAGGCAATTGTACAGGGCCTGTTCTTTTCCTTCGAAGCTGGCGGCTTTTGGCTTTTGCTACAGTACCTAACTTTCAAACGGAGTATTTTCTTAAGACGGGGTCTACAAGTTAAACAGTGTACACGTTAAAAGCCTAACATCTGTACCATCCAAAATCGCAAGTGGATATCTCTCTCCGTAATCTGTACCGTAAACAGCCAAAATTCAAAAATTTCAGCCAAAAACCATAAGCCGTAGCCGTTGCCAAACAGGCCCGAGTTTGCTCATCACTTCTCATCATTGCATTTTCACCATTCTATTTAGACTTGTCTGCTTGAAAAAGTATGTTATTTTGATGCACTATCAGGTACAATTTCTTAATCCCGTCATGCTTCTTGCAGCGTTTCCTTTTCAAGTCACAAGTGGTGGGCACCACAAAACTCCATATCGGAAAATGCCAAGACTATGTGTGGGTGATCAAGGATGAGTTGCTGGAATATTTTCCGGAGCAAAAGGCTCTCATCAACAATATGATCATCCACATAAGATAGCTCTAATAAGGTCGGGGACTAGCTGGGGACTATCTGAACATTAAGGAGGTGTTTGGTTGCCAGCCACAGTTTACCACGCCTAAGGTTAGGCAAGTTTGACCAACTTTTGGAGCTGTTTGGTTGCAGCCACAGTTGTGGCAAGATTCCCTTCCATCAAAGTAGGTCCCACGCGTCAATGACTCAAAAAAGTGTGGCAAGATTCCCTTAGGCTTGCTAAGGTGTGGCAAAGAATTTGAGCACCTCAACTTAGGCAAGTATGGTTAGCAACCAAACAGCCCCTAAGCCTTATATCGAGCATTATGTTGCTTGACCTGTGTACAAGTTTTCCGCCACTATTTACAGAATCGGCAGGAAAAGGCCACTGCAAGCCTTTCTCGAAAGAGGAAAGTCTGGACATGCACATTTTGCCTTTATTTTTTGTTGGCACATTTAGATCAATGTATGGCGTTGCAGTAGCCTGCGGGCTTCTCGAGCTACTGTATTTTCACATGCTATACCAGCTTCAGCTTGTTATTCCCGGGGACATAATTAATGGGTGTCGCGAACGAGCTTCTATCGTAGTGGTAGAGCGCTCTAGTAGCACCCCCAGATCCTGAGTTCGACTCAGGCTGGGGGCAAAAAAATCCCCTCGCTTGCCCCATAAGCCAAAGCACAGGCCGAAAGGCTCGCCCAATCGCTGGTCGTTAGGGTCAGGGCCCAGATCGTCTGGGCCGAGCGTTAGCTCCCCTAGGCGCTCTCACTTGGGCTGATGCCGCTGTGTCAGGGTGGGGCAAGGGTTCGGGGATTTTTTCGATCTGTGAGAGGATCTTTCTTCTTAAGTTAATGCCGGGGGGTGTCTTGTACCTCTGCAGGTCGAGTTTTTTTTTTATAATTAATGGGTGTCGTTTTGATCTTTTTAATACTCTGTTCTGTTTCTATTGCTAGCTTATGCCAAGGTCCTTGAACGTGGAATGTGTACTCTGCTGCTCTGATTTGTTTTCTTGTTCTGCTAGGCTGCTGTTCTGAATACTGATAATGCTTTCCCTAATAGCATGTTTGATGTAATAGATGGCACTGATTCTTTCTTCACAACATTAATCAGACACTGTTTAAACTCCATGGACCATGGGTGTGTCCTGATTGTGTCGCATATTGTTCCAAAATGATCGAAGTTGTACGAATTGTTGTATGCTACCCGCCTAGAAGGTCTTTGGGACGGTATGTTGATTTCTGACGCAGGTGTGCTGCCCATGGCCCTTCAAGTCTACACCGCCTTGTCTTACTGTAGAAAATCCTAAGAGGGTCAGAGAATGGCACATGCAAAACAGAACGTGTCACTCCCCGGTAGCTCCAGAGGACACCGCTTGGAACTCTCGCTTGCTGATAAGCAAGCACATCCGGCCTCTTCTTTTTTCTCCTTTCTCCTGTTCTGCCTTCCTTCACTTTCTTGGCTTCAAGCTCTGTGCTTCTTGACAGTTCTCTCAGGGCAAAGAACAAGAACCTACAAGGCTACAAGTTGTCTTCTTGCCTTCTTGGACTACGAGGTTGGATGCTACTAATCCATGGAGGTCCCAGTGGGCTTTCTTGCCAAGCTTTGGAGCTTTGTTTCCTTCCTGCCATTCTTCTTCCTCCTCCTGCTTCTTGGCTCCATCAAAGGTAACACCATCCACACCTCTCCCTTCGTCTCGTGTCGATTTATAAAAACTGTTATTGTTGTGTTCTGTCCAAAGCATAGAGTTTTTCTGCATCTGCGCATAGGAGAAAGAATGTCCATGGCAGCTTGATGATGACGACGTGTGATTCAGCAATTTATGCAAAATGTACCACATGTCCTAGACAATTTGTTGTTTTTGCAGCTGTCCTAATCGGCCCAGTCGTTGCTGCCATTGTTTTCTTTGGAAATTCTGCTGTGATTGTTGGTCTGTGGCCAGCGCATTTCGTTTGGACATACTACTCTGTGCTGAAGTATGGTGACTTCTTCCACATTAGCATGATTAATTGCATTATATTTCTCATTAGGTGGCCACAATATATTAGCTAAATTTTGTTTAGTTAAGGTTAATCTTAAAATTTATCTTGGGTTTGTGTGATCAAACTATTCTGCAAATTCTGGATTGCAGAACGAAAAGAATTGGGCCAGTTTTGAAGATTCTTACCGTGATATTTTTGACACTACCTTTGCTCCTATTGCCGGTCCTTGGTTTTCTCGGGAGCCTTCTGGTTGGTGTCGGTTATGGAGTTTTTGCTCCCCTGATGGCAACTTTCGAGGCTGTTGGCGAGGGTGTCGCAGACAAGCTCACTCATTGCTTTTTGGTACGTACATGTTGCTGAAATCTCGAATGCAGATATTGTTCTTTATTTTTTTGGATGTGCAGCTCAAGATCATTTAGTAGTTTAACAAAATCATGTATTGTCAGGATGGCACTGTTAGCACAATAAGAGGCGCTTGCATGGTGGTGCGTGATGTTACCGATTTCTGCTTCCACTCATACTTCTCTTTCATGGATGAGCTCCTTGAGAAAATGGGGGATGATGAAACACCTCTTGACATCAAGTAAGTAATCACCCTGTCTCACAAATTACAGCCAACTTTTGGACTCTATACCTGTTTCATATTCATGTTGTGTGAAAAGAGAGAACTGGGTGCTAATTATGCATTCATTTTGAACCAGTTGAACTTGCCGGACCTGGCTGGCAATGACAAAATGTCTCATTGCAAATTAGTAGTTCCAGAGCAGTTATCTTACTAACACAATTCATTTGTCTTTACAATTGAAGGTTGTCTTATCTTCCACGGAGCTTTCTCGTTGCCTTGGTTGCTGTTCCTGTAGATGTACTGATGATTACTGGGGTGGCATTGTGGAAAAGCCCCTGCATGTTGTTAAAAGGATGGCAAAGACTCTGCGAGGACCTAGTTGGAAGGGAAGGACCTTTTCTAGAGACTGTTTGTGTTCCATTCGCTGGTTTGGCCATTATATTATGGCCACTTGCCGTGATTGGAGCAGTAATTGCGTCATTTCTTAGCAGCTTCTTTCTTGGTCTTCATGCTGGATTGGTTGCTTATCAGGTCTTGTTATTGTTTCTACTTAGTAAAAATTAAGAGCAAATGCCAAGTATTTATATATTCGGTATGAATGACTTGAAGCAAATGCCAAGTATTTATATATTCGATATGAGTGACTTGAACCACTACTATATGTATTCCTATACACATCTGCAGGAGGCTTCATTTCGAATGGGACTAGCATACATGATTTACACAGTAGCATTGTTTGATGAATACACAAATGATTTGCTTTACTTAAGAGAAGGTTCTTGTTTTCCAAGGTGCGCTTCGGCAGTTATTTTCACTACGATAAGTGCTTAATATGTTGAACTTTTGTTAGTAATTTGCATGGCACACTTTTCCCATGCATAGAGATTCATTCTACTTGTCAGTAAACTACTTCCGACAGACAGGCCCAAGTACCGAAAAGCGGATACTCTGAAGTATGAGACCGGCCAGAACAAGGATGAGTACAACATTGCAGCTGAATATGCACAGAGGCAACATTACGGCCACCGTAAGCCTATGAGGGCTATGCAGCGGTCAAAGACATTCATGGCAACTATCCAACGACTAAGACCCATTCAAGTATATGAACATACCTCTTCCTCTTGGATGAACTATGTCTCTGTTCTAACAGCTAAGATTTATCAGTCTCCCCTGCACTTAACTTTCACAGATGTGGGATTGGCTCTTCCGATCCTGCGAGCTAAATGGAAGGATATTACTGAGTGAGGGGCTGATTAGTGCTGATGATATGGAGGAATTTATAAGCGAAGGGAAAGGAAAGAAGTTAAGCATTAAATTGCCGGCCTGGTGCATCCTTCAGTGTCTGATACGATCTGCGAAATATGATTCACACGGGTTGCTCATATGTATGACTACCTACGTAGCATAAGATTATCCACTTCAAAATTTCATGGTTCACCATTTCTCATTTCTTTGTTGTAGCTGATGATGTGGAAGTGACAAACTTCAATTGGCCAAAAGGCAGTGTGTTTGACTGGATGCTTGGGCCACTCCTGGTTATAAAGGAACAAATGAAGAGATTAGAGCTAACTGAAGACGAGGAGATGTGCTTGCGGAAGCTCATCATGACAAACAACAACGAAAAACCATCAGATTGGGACGACTGCGGTTTCCCATCAAGAGATAATGTGAAGAGAGCTCGGTTACAAGCAATTATCAGAAGGTACATAAACAGGCACCCTCCATTCCTACTACCCTGTAGTCAACTTCTGACGATAAACTCGAATCAACTGCGAAATTAATAACAAGACTCATCATCAACAGATTGCAAGGCATCGTTGCCAATATGTCCCGGATACCGAGCTTCAGGAGAAGGTTCATCACTCTGGTCAAGGCGCTGTATTTGGAGGCGATCGAGGCAGGCGCCATCAACGGATCACAGAACATAAAGCGCAAACTTAAGGCCGACATTGCCTCTGAAAGATCCGAGGACAAAGGCGTGGTAGAACTGGAGGGTTCATCAAATGGCACATCGGGGAACGTTGATGTGGTGTGATAATTGTGGTGCGCACATAATTTTGCCAAACCCTTCACCATGATGGGCCTTTGTGTTAGCTGCTTTACAGGTTAATGTATGTCTCTGCTCTCTAATACAAGGATCACTGACACTGAACGCGTGGTCATGATGGATTACTGTACCTGTTAGGCTCAGATTGCTCTCTTTTTCCTCGCTTTGTAGATTCAGATGAGAAATGACCAGGCTGAAAGTAAAACCGATGCTTCGACATCTTCAGATACAACATACTTCAGGTCCCGATGACGGTCCAAACTGGAGTCTTGAGACCCAGCGACGGACCAAAACTTAGCAAGTTCATGAGCTGCATGATCTTTTTTTTTCGGGTTCCATTAGCCGCATGATTTGAAGAACGTAGAACGTGGACTAATAAATCAGCATAAAAAAACGTGGAAGTGAAACTCCAGAATCAGTTCTTCGTGCTTCTTTTGAAACATAGCTAATCCGTTGAATGATGTAAATTGTCTTCCTTGTACCGATTACAGTTAGTATTAGAAATTTCCAGGGAAAGAATGAATCGAAGATGAATACAACCGACAGCCAGTATAAATCCCATGTAACGTGCTTCCAAGGTAGCTCAGAAAGAAACGAAAATTCGAACCATCCTTTACGGGGGACCGTACTAATCATGATCATCCAAGGTAGCCATATTTGTCCTTATGATTTGCGTGTTGCATCTTGCTAACTATATACCACGTATTTGAATTGAGTTCAAGGCCCTGTTTAAAACGTAGAAATTTCACATGAAAGCATAATTCCTATGTTTTTTTTTCTTCCATTCGATCCAGACATCCAGAAGTTGCTTCATTTATAAGCTTCGTGCCTTCTTGCATAAATGCATTCGCTGCCATAATACAGGAAAACTAACCCGAAAGCGTAAAGCTGAAGGAAAATAGAAATATACTTCTCCAGTAAGAAAACAGAAAACACAAACTACCAGTAAGAAAACAGAAAACAAAAACTATTTAGAGTCCTTTCGTTTTCCTCTCGCTCCCAAGATCGAACTCGCACCGCCGCGCGCCTCCTCCCACCACCCCGCCTCGCCGCCCGCGATGCAGAAGACGGCGCAGGCCTGGTTCACCGGCGGCACCACCTCGTCCGCTTCGGCCGCCGGCGAGTCGAAGCCCTCCCTCCTCACCGACTGGAACTCCTACGCCGCCTCCCGCTCCGACGCTTCCTCCTCCTCCGCCTCCCCGCTCCCCTTCGACATCGAGGCCGCCGTCCGCTCCGCCAACGACACCGTCTCCGGCACCTTCGACGTGTAAGCACCCCCCCCCCCCCCCCAGGACAAAACCCTCAGATCTGATCCGCTCTCGCCGAGCAGAGATCTGGGCGCGGTTAGCAGGCTAGCTCTCTCTGACCCGGTCCGATCTGATCCGCGGGTTGCAGGGTGACCAAGGGCGTGCGGGAGCTGCCGGGGAGCTTCCAGAGCGCGACGAGCAGCTTCCCCTCGGGGAAGGCGCTCATGTACTTCGGTCTCTTCCTCGCCAGCGGCATCTTCTTCGTGTTCATCGCGTTCGCGCTCTTCCTCCCCGTGATGGTGCTCATGCCGCAGAAGTTCGCCATCTGCTTCACGCTCGGCTGCGCGCTCATCATCGCGTCGCTCTTCGCGCTCAAAGGACCCGCGAGCCAACTCGCCCACATGACATCCAAAGAGGTCCTATACTGCTGCAAACTACTGCTATGACTGTTCAATTTTTTAATGTTTCAATTTTGGAAGGGTAGTATAACTAGCAGTCTTGTTTGGTAGCGATAAAGTGGAGATAATCCGGTCAAAACTCATGGCAGTACATTCAATAGCCCCCGTGATTTTTAGTCGAATACACTAACAGTTTTGCAACATGCGGAAGCAAGTTGCAAATCTTACTTTGGCGTGAGCACAGCTGGTAACTTGGTGCTCTCTGCAGACAGCTAAATACTGTTATGTGCTAGTTGCTACTTGCTGCTGAACATCATCGGAGCTGCATAGTAATGATGATTTCTTGATGGTCAATTGTAGCTTATCCGATGAGCATAGCCGATTCGGGTCAGGGCTAACTGGCTCCCCACATTTCCAACGGTTAACTCGCTGATCTGCCGTGTGCACAAAGTATTGTTAGTGCAAAACCACTGCTCAGTTTAGTTCCTGTGTAGTGTACTAGTGTTTCTATATTTTTCAGCTGGATTGGGGGAAAACACTCCCCCTTGGAACATGAAGCCTACGAAGTTGGATGGGTCATGGGATTCTAAACCCCCATGGCCCCATGTGGAGTTGAACCAAAGGGACTGGAAAAAAGACAAGATACCCATGATATTTTCCCTCGGGCGGACCCAAAGCATAATTAGTGGGGGCCTTGGCCCCCAGTCAATTTCGTTAATCACTTATACTCTCTAGATTTAATCCATATAGGCCCCCAGTGGCCCAGTGGGGCAGCCGGCAGGCTGGCAGGCCAGCAGTGCCTTCTCAGCTATGCGTAGTGCTGCGCTGATATGTATGCCCCCACTCAATTTTAATCCTAGGTCCGCCCCTGTTTTCCCTAATCCTCTTGGATTGATTGTTCTCTAAATATCCTGGATGAATCAACTTGTTGAGGATTCTTTCCCACATTCCCAAATAGGGCCTTGTAAACTTAGGAAAGGAAAAGCTATACGTGTGAGCTTCTTTGTACGGAACACGTGACAAATATACAAAGGGCTCCCATCAAGGGACACCTTCGGATCTCTGCATGATAACAGAAAATGTAATCGTCAGTCATCACTCCCCAAATCGAAGCCCAAATTGGAGCAGATTACCTTTTTTTTCCCTTACGAGGCGCGCGCGCGGGGGGGGGGGGGGGGGGTGGGGGCAATAGCTGAGTCTGTGATCTTACATCATGGGTGTTCTTTGTATGGGTTTCTCACATGGACGTTTGCATGTATAACTTCTCCGCTTTGGAATTAGGGTTTCAGGAATTTCCTTTTTATGCCCCTTCTGTTGTCTGAATGTTTGGAATGAGAAAATATATGAACAACTGAGCAATATTGGACGTGCATGATTTTGACTAGCAATCCAGAAAGGCACAGTATGCTTTTTCTTGGATCAAAATATGGTATGTCAAACTCTAGTGTCTAGTATAAGAATGCACAAACTTACATTTTAAAAAGCATAGCAAAAAAGAAAAAGAAAAATAAATAGATCTCCTTGCGGTTCACCTAAAGCAAATATGGTTCTTGGTTCAGCTCTTGGAGGTTACTCACCGACCTCAAGGACATTTCTAACTCTAGAACTGTACTGGGAAGAATGTCTTCGGCACCTCTGTATCTTTGGACTCCTGAAGTATACTCGACATGGAAATGGCTTTTAAAGTCCTTTTAAAATACTCGATTTCCATTTTCCAAGGCCAAAGAGCCATATTAGCATTGAACCTGGATTCCACAACAACCGGCCAACCTTCATGAATTCAAGTCTCTAAGTAACTTAAGGCCCAAAAGAGAGAAAAAAAAAGAAGAAAACATCTAGCAGAATGAAGGATCTGTATGAGATACTCCCTCAGTTTGCGTTTACTCATCAACTTTGACTGATCGAGTTTTGACCCATGATAATTTTTAAAATATCTAATTATGTAACATAAAATTGGTATTGTTAGATTTGTAATCAAAAGTATTTTACTAATATTCTTTAGAGCTTTTTGCTTTTGTATTGCTTAAAAGGTAACAGTCAAAGCTCGATCACTCAAAGTCAAACTGACAAGTAAATGCGAACAGAGTGAGTAGTAAATGCGAACGGAGTGAGTAGCTAACTGATCTGAGTGGGAGTTGAGATCTAATTATGTTGACTGGCTTCTTTTGTTTGGCCTCCGCTCTTGGTTTGGGTTCTCCCAAGTCCCAACACCAGGTGCAACAGAAGAAGGCCTCTTGGCATTTTCTCTCCCACCTATTAAAGAAAAAATATTTTGGCTTCAAAAGGATATCTGAGCTCAATCCTGTAAAATCAAGTATTTTGGTTCAATCCAGGATATGAGCCTTCTAGCTTTGCAATAAAGCTGGGCCGGAAGTCTTATGTCTAAAAAGGATTTCTGTTTTCTGAGCTCAATCCAATATTCCTGGATTAGACAAAAGGCTTTTTGCCCAGCTTTACTAGAAAGCAAGCAAGAGTACAGAGGAAAGGAAGACTGGAAACACGAGCTTAATCTGACAATCCGCAACTAAATAAAGAAATTCCCTAACAACCGGCCTTTTTTGAAATTTTCATGTGAATCTTTGTTTTAACAGGCTTCCAAACACGCCCTTAATTCATCTGATTCTATGCCTTATTTCTCCTTTATCCAAATGTGTTACTAAATTATTGGCACTGAACATTAATCAAGTGCCTGTCTGGAAGCCTTCATTTGGCCAATGACACAGAGAATCTAATATATTCTAAGAAATACTTATGATACAACTGTGGTCTGGAATCAGTTATATTAGCCCAAATTGTGCCAAATTAAAGAAGAAATGGCATTCTTGATTTTGGCCAGCCTCCCTTGCCTGGCCCGTGGACAATATCACTTCCTGCCCATGGCCACATAGTACCTCCATGGCAACCCCACTTCTTACATGGTCAACTTCACTAGGGTGCCTTTAGGTAGTCCAGTTTTAGGGTTTCCTCTAGTGCTGAGGCAAAAATCCTGGCCCGTCCACGTTGATGGGCCGGGATTTTGACCCATCCAATCAAGGCCTTAGGCTGTGGAAACTGTGGACAAGGTTTTATGGACACGTTTGTGGGCCATCAATACCAGCGACATAGGCGACAAAAAACTCTGCAGCGCCAAGGGTGGAAGATCAGGAGAATAGTTAGATTTGGAAGGTAATTTGAGTTTGTTTTGGTATTCTATTGTTAGAGATAAGTTTCCTAGTTAGCAACCAACCATCCGATGATACAAGGATGGGAATTTTATCCTTTGTTCGTTAAGCAAGAAGAATCTTCCTCTGCTTGTATCTCTCTCTCCCTACGCTCTCTCTCGTCTCTCTCCTTGCTACCAGCACCGCCGCCACTGGCCTTCACCGTGGCACCCCTGCGAGAACCCTCCGGCCGCATCCACCTATCACATCACAAGGTGCACATGTTGGTGGGTTGATAGTGCCAACAATGCTCCTTGGATATTATGCTCTGCCTATCGTCATCAGCTATTGTTCATCACCATCCTCCCACTCTCCTGTTTCTATGGTTGAACCTTCTCCTTTGTTTTGTGCAATTGCTGGTCTGCATTGTTGGGTATAATTTATTTGCTTTTTTTGGGCAACAGATGTTTTGTATATATGCATGGAAGTGTCTGGTTCTTATTTCTCCAATCTAGCAAGGAGATTTGTTTTCAGGATAACATATCCATTTGGATTGAGTGTATTTTCCTTGTTATACAAAATTTACAGGTCTTTAATTTCTAGTTGGATAATCCAAAGCGCCCATATAGGCTCATAAGCATGGTGCAAGAGTCGTTGATGCAAAGTAGTGAATGGCTCTTGCACTGGCTCAGTTTTCTTAAAGCAGTATGTAGTGCAATATCTTTACGTTCACATGATCTTCAAATGCATAGGATACCTGATAAGAGAACTTGCCGGTCTATTTTTTCAGAGGCTACCGTTTACAGTGGGATTTATTGGATGCATGGTTGGCACGATTTATGTTTCTATAGTGCTTCACAGCTATTTTCTGTCGGTGATATTCTCAATCCTTCAGGTATGTCCTTCCTTCGATAACATTTTCTACTTTGTTTTTATCTTATTTGAATTTTTATGCTATGTGGATATTAGGCGCATGGTTTATGCCCAGCTTGCCCTTTCCTTTTTTTCTCTACAATTAGAGCAAGCCCCTAATCAGAGATGGACTTCATGAGCAGTATCATACTACCTCTTGCATTTAGGGGAAAAAATGAATCCCTTCTCTCCCTCCCTCCTTCTATCCCTGCTTTTCTAACTCTTAAAAGCAATTCAGTGTGCATTGCCTATGGTTGCCATCTGTATGATCTGTAGCATATCTAGTTTCTGTTATCCATGGCTGATGGCCCTTTCCAGACTCACTCAAGCTTCCTGTTTACGAAGTGACCTTCCTCGCTTTTGTTCCAGGTTTTGGCTCTTGCTTACTACACCATATCCTACTTCCCCGGAGGATCTAGCGGATTGAAATTTATCTCGTCAAGTCTCTTGTCTTCGGTAACAAGATGTTTTGGCCGGTAACCCGAGTAGGATGAACATGTACTTATGATCATACCATTGTTATTCCTGAAATATTTTTGTACGTAGCTGCTGATCGACCCTTGATAGAGCTCCCCACCCTCTGCTCACGCTTGTTACCATTTAGACTTTGACATACGTTGGATATGGAGTGAAAATGGTTTGCTGTGCTTCTGTATCTGGAATTTCCTTATATGCTTGTAATGTGGAAATAAAGTTGTTACTACCGTGTTAAGGGCTTAAAGCACGAACCTTGTCAAAACGAGGTTGCGTTTAGCTTATTCCAAAACTAGCAGCCTATCCTCAGCCGTCGTGCTGGTTCCTCCTTTTCTTGTTGCTTAATTTGAAGTTCAGAATGAAGGCAAGCGGGCTTCTGCTTCTAGAAATCAATATCAACAAGGTAGAGGGTTATAGACGTATCATACATCATACTTTTCTCGCTTTTATTTTGCGCATATATTTTTCCTTTATTTTTGCCATCCTTGCTTTTTTTTAAAACAAGTTATGTTTAGCTATTACTGTTTATTTTTACCCAAGTTATTAGCCACACCTAACATCAACATGATTGAGTGCTATAGAAAGCGTTGGATCAGCCGAGAGCCATTTTGGCGCTCTAACTGTCCAGTGTCCACGGTTCAGGATGAGTGGCCATGGTGTCCTGTAACACGTTATCAAACGTCATGTGGTTCCGGCGCTTCCAGATCTCACCCACGGGACAAGCAGCACCAGCGTATTTCGCCAGAGGGGATGCATTTGAGAAAGAGCACTGTCCAGAGCCCGGCACGGTCTTAGACGTAACCGTGCACCGGTGGGGATGCAGCAAGTCCCCAGAATGCTTGTACACTTGGGACAGTTGAAGAGGTGGGCAACAAGTCCCCAGGGCAGAAATGATAGTCACCCAACCAAGGCAGTGAAGAGAGGATTTCGTTCTAGATTTGTGATGTCGTGGAGTCCAGACGAAGACTTACCTTCTTACGGCATCTCCAATGCACCAAGTTGATAGATGCTTTGAGTGCGCGCCAAAACTTAAGCATCAACGCTAGTTAAGCAGAAAATGTAACCGACTACAAGAAACGCTTGCATTGGAGGGTTGAATTCCTAAGTAGGTGTAGGGTGTGACACACACACACACACACACACACACACACACACACACACACACACACATCCATCTATGTACCATGTTAAGCATCTAGAACGACGAGTCATTCGGTAGTCAGAACCAGAGCAGTATTCTTCAGTATCGCCCTAAGCAACTAGCAGTAGGTCATCTTCGGCAGATAACAACGACGGAGTGATCTGAGCGGTGAGCAGGGCCGATGCCTCCTGAGCTGGTGCTCGTCCGAGCTGAGGGCCGTGGCAACTGACATGGTAGTGCGAGAAGACTGCCGGAGAAGCACTGAAGAGAGGCCCCTCAACAGTCCAGTTGTCGAATCAGAAGGAAGTTGAGAGACCATGTGGTTGTGACCCTATATTTGTGATGAGTAATTGACGCGTGATCGAGAAAGTTTGATTTTGATTTGAGTGGTTCGAGCCAAGACGTTGCGTGGTGCAGTCGGTTTCGGTCGGACCCTATCGAACTAGGTCGAACGTGCTTAAGTCGTTTATTTTTCGTTTCGATCGGTTTGGGTTTTGAGTATTTTGTCTGATGCTAATGTATGGTTACAATATTTCGAGCGGTGCTATGTGATGTGTTTCTTGTCTGTGATGGCTGCAGGACATCGAGGCGGAGTCGTGGCGAGGCACGAGATGACCGGACTAGGCACAGGTGGTGCTGAGGTCGGAGCGGTCGGGATGTGCCGAAGACGGCGATAACTCGAAGTGGTTGCGAGGCTTGGGCGGCAAGAAATGAGGAAGCTTCCCGGAAGGTGCAGGAGGGACGTTTTGGTAAATACGCAAGGCTGCACAAAAGGAAGCGGATGCGGTTCGGGTTAATGGATAAAGCGCAGAGTTGGTGGAGTCATCGGGTAAAGTGCATATGTGAACCCGGTAGTGGAGGCTATAAATAGAGAGAGTATTCTCTAGTAGCCTTCATGGAAATGAGAGTGGATTTAGAGAGAAAGAGAGAGTATGTAAGGGTCTTCCTATTCTTTGCTCTCCCTGTTTGCATGAGTTGCAGGCAGCAATAGTTGAGGAGTTGGTGGTGTACGCAGTGATTGTGTTGTTCTTATCATTGCAATTGTGTATGGGGTAGTAGCTTTGTTTTTCTTCCTGCGTGAGTTGGATCCTAGTGATCACAAGTGCTCAGTATCTTTGGGTGTATGTGCTGTAAACCTTTCATATCAATCATTCAGCTCTGTTCGTTACTTTGAGTTCATTTGTCTTTGCAGTTTGGATGTTTTGGTTGACTGTTTTGGTCTATTTCCTCTCTTTTCTGTGCTGATTTTGTTGACTGCTTGCAGTTCCGAACAGCAGCTCCATCTCTTGCAGTTTAAGTGCTTTTCGTCCAGTTCAATCCAGCTAAAATTTCAGTTTTGTTCTACTATAAAATTTCCTTGCTGCAGTAGGTTACTTAGTCTGAAATTCTTGCTTACGGTCTGTTGTTTTGGGCAGCAAAAAACAGCAATCGGATGCTTCCTCTTGATATCTTTTGCTGCTGTTTTTGTCTGCTTTTGGTTTGAAAATCAGCAAAGAGGGTAGCAGTGCAATTTTTGTCTCTTGGCAGCAAAGCTTTTTCAGTGCAGCAGTTTGTCTCTCGGCAGCAAGGACTCCTTTTGCCCAGCTATATTTTTCAGTTTTATCTCTCCTTTGCAGTAGTGTTTGTTTCCTTTTTTGATCTTTCAAGTACTAGGCAGTTCGGCAATTGCAGATTCTTGTGTGCTTCTGGTTTTGCTTTTCTTTGCCTATTTGTGTTTTTGGCCAGTACAGTTCTGCTTGATGTTCATTATTTACTGGCTCAGTACATGTTTAGTCTAGTGTGTTCTTTGCTTCTTCAATGAAACTCTTTTACAGACAGTTCTTCAGGTAGGTTATGGTGATCCGATTTTTGCCCAATTTCTGTGAGTCTTTTTAGTCAATCGGAAAATTGTGCCTAGCTTCCTATAAGCGAATTTTGCTTCATAGCTTCTATAGCTATTGGAGAAGCGAATTTGAGTGGATACTAGGGGGTGATTTTTGAAGGCACCATTCACCCTCCCCCTCTGTAGTCGTTTTCGATCCAACAGAAGTGTCACATCCATTCTTGGGATGAGCTTTGAGAACATGCCCCAACTGTCTCGTTTGGTTCCGGCCGTGTCTGATCAGATGTAGCGATCTATACCCTCTGTATTCTAAGTTAGTCGTTAATAAGTAGCTAACTTATATAATACAATAATAATGAATATCATATTCATAAATGCACATAAATAAAGTAGTAACAAAGTGTAAACAGGCCAGATGACCAATATCTTATATCATAGACCGGGGAGGCCAAATACAAATGAAATCTTACAGTGAAAAAAATACATAGCAGGGGAGACCTTTAGGATATGCCCACAGATAATTGACTGAGGTACGCGACCTAGTATTCAGCATCTTCTTCAACTACAACTAGGTTTCAAACCTGCAACTTAGCCTTTCAACTTAAAATCAAAGTGTTTAGTTTAATTAAGTTCATGAGAGTGAACTCTCTTTATAGTTGCCCACCATTCCATATCTATTTTCATACCAACATAACATATCCATTTTATAAGAACCATTCTATATCCATTTCCATACCAAGATATCATATCCATTTTCCATAAGCACGATTCTATATCCATTTCTATACGAAGATACAATATCCATTCTACGAGCACCATTTCATACCCATTATTTTACAAAAACAAACCAAGTGCGGAATTTCTACACTTCGCCTGGTACGGTTATTCGAATAAATTATAACACTTTGCAGAGGCTGTGCAACTTTACTCACAAGATATGATTAACTCATAACGTCAGCCACTACAGCTTCCGTAGGCGTGCGACTAAAAAAAATCATAACTAGACTTTTACAATGCTTAGTCCTGATGCTTCTTCCCACTCCAGGGTGATATCCCTCAACACAACGACAGTTATCGTTCCCTCATCAGGTTACATGTCACCCCAAAATGCTCTCTTCCTAGGTTATATTTTCAACGAGAGACCCTACTGTTAGGGAGTCTGAGTCTATGGCCCTTCACGTTAAAAGAAATCCACATTGGGTAGTGACCGGCATGAGTCACTCCCAAAATAATCACAATAGAAATATTAAAATCCACATACCAATCTAATTCGTGGGAGTCACAATGAAACTAAGCAAATTAGTTGGGTAGATCAATCCCATACTTAACTTGTGGTTGCATGATTGGGGTATAGAAAAGAGTGGCATATGATTCAGTCCTTAATCGATTCAGGCGAGACAACCAACAAACCCACATCTCATACATTACGACACTGGTCTCATCCCAACCACTCGCCCGAGTCTTCACCAATTTATAAAACATTTCCTTGTTACCACTCCAATTACTACACAATGTCTCAAGCGTCCTTTGGCAAAATTTGTGTTGTATTCCAATTTACCACTAATGCATTTCTAAGCATAACCATTGTTTATTAAATTTTAACCAAGGTGGAGTATTATTATAAGTATCCTAGGGCGACATAGTAAAGATAGCATCAACAATCAAGAAGGGGGATAATACACATCAACGGCATGGTATAACTAAG
The DNA here is from genome assembly GCA_017311315.1 of Dendrocalamus latiflorus. NCBI lineage: Eukaryota > Viridiplantae > Streptophyta > Magnoliopsida > Poales > Poaceae > Dendrocalamus > Dendrocalamus latiflorus. The sequence goes on from CM029660.1 coordinate 24,307,569, forward strand.
CATCAACATTTAACATAACCTTTAATTGAATAATAATAAGCATGCAATTTGTAATTTGAAAGCAAAGTAATTGCATTTAAAAACTAGGTTCAACATGATCAAACATAAGGATTTGCCGTGTTCAATGGTGGATAGCGTGAGTTCTCGTTCGTCAACGATAGGGGGTGTCTGAAGCGGCAAATATCCACATTCAACATGAATTTAAATAAACTTCAAATAAACTCTAAAAATTATGATTTAACTTCCGTTGGAAATATCTTGAATTTAGATAACTTAGAAACAAAAACCAAATCATTTGGACTTAAAACGAGGGAGAACAGGCTCTCCAAAATTTGAACCGGGAGCAAATTCCAAAATTTTGGAAAATCATGAAAGATGGGGTTGGCTGGTATTTTCTTTTCTTTTTCAATTATTTTTCTTAATGAAAAGGTTCAACGGCTGACAGGTGGGGCTTAGCTGGGTCTTAATTTCTTTTCTATTTATTTTCTTTAAGGAAAACACCATAGAATGACAGGTGCGGCCATGGTCCATATGGACTGGTACACGCTGCGATCTACAAGAAATGGGACTCACGTGTCAGAGAGTGGTTCATAAACTAGGTCTACATTATTGATTTTGAGGAGTGGGGCCTGTTTGTCAATAACGCAACACTAAAATCAAGTTTAATTAGAGTTTCTAACCTACTCGGGCCCACATGTCATACTGACCTTAACTAAATAATTAACTATTAACTAAATTAACTATTGTACGGAACCGCCTCGGACGAAGCCACAACCGTGAGGCGGTTGAACGAAGCCACGATCGCGAGGCGGTCGAACGAAGCGTGCATGACCCCAAGGCTGGACGAGGTCACGACCGTGAGGCGATCAGATAAAATGTCAATGACCATGAGGCGGGTGGATGAAGCCACAACCACAAGGTGGTTGAATGAAGCCACGACTGCGAGGCGGTCGGATGAAGCATGCACGACCCCGAGGCTGGATGAGGTCATGACCTCGAGGTGATTGGACAAGGTGTCTATGACCACGAGGTGGTCAGACAAGTCATGACTGTGAGGCGGTCAAACGAAGCGTCCACGACCACGAGGTGGTTGGACGAAGTCTATGATCGCTAAGTGGTCAGACATTGTATGCTATTAGCGTGGCGAACTCCCTAGTGAGGTGCGTGAAGTGCGTGAGGTTCATCGGGGTCGTCGGTAGGGCAGGGGACTCCTTGGTGCCCACACCGCGTGACTCATCTGTGCTCTATAGAGCTCGCGCAGAGGCCGTGGACTCCGCGCAGGTATTTATACTCCGTAGAGTTGCCCAGGATAGTTGAGTGCCTAGTGCTTTATACTTCGTAGATACGCCGGGGTGTGAGGCCATTGTGCGACTTTATATATATACATATATATATATATATATATATATATATATATATAATGCTAAAATTCTGGTCACTATAGTAATATTCCACTTGTGACTAGTATTGTGAATAGTATTTGTGCACTATGATGGTGGGTATACTATTTAGTTATTATTCTGATTACTATTCACTGAAATGGATGTTTCTTTTACGATGAGTATGATTAATTTTAAACAGTAATTTATTAGGATCTTGCAGGTTGGCGAAACCAACAAGACAGCCGAAGAGCTTTCAGTGGTGTAAAAGTCCTACTCGGTACTCACCATATTTCTCACTAATTTGCTTCAGGAGTAGCTAAACCTTTCCTTGAAATTCATAGTCAAGATCATATGAGACAATTTTTTATCGTCTCCCCAGGCAGTTCCACCCAAAGGGAACACTTCTTTAAGGCCTCAACATTCTCCTTAGCCAAACTCAGATTCAGCAGAGAATTGCCAGAGAGGTTTCTCCTATAGGGTCCATAGCATAAAACTTTGTTCCATATGATCAGACTTAGAACAACCAAGGAGCTGAAGAAGAACTACTTCATTTCCACAAACCAGTTTACATATGGTTTTCCCTTTCGGGAACCCCGAAAGTTACTACACAAGGATAGAAAATATACCTTACACAGCTATATTACAACACACTTCTGATGGATATTTTATAGTGGATATGCTAGAACTAAGATATTACAAAGGTGGGGGATTGGAGCTCTCGAAGACTCTGAGGCTGTGTTGCTCTCTTCAATTCTTTGATGCTTTCATCTGCGGAGTACCCCTCCTTATATAGCAGCGGGATATGTCTTATTAATTAGGCCTAGGGCCTTAGGGTAGGTCTTTCTGGCATGCACACCATTTTGAGCACCTTTTCCTTCTTTATTCAACACTTCTGGCAATATTCTTCAGAGTGCTTCACACCATCTTCTGAGTGGCTCATATAATTGGAGGACTTTCCTATGTTGGCAACTCATGCTTTGTCCTTTCTGCATATTCGCGCTTATCTGAGATATTCGCGCTTATCTGAACTGTACTGTAAGGTATATTTTCTATCCTTGTGTAGTAACTTTCGGGGTTCCCGAAAGGGAAAACCATATGTAAACTGGTTTGTAGAAATGAAGTAGTTCTTCTTCAGCTCCTTGGTTGTTCTAAGTCTGATCATATGGAACAAAGTTTTATGCTATGGACCCTATAGGAGAAACCTCTCTGGCAATTCTCTGCTGAATCTGAGTTTGGCTAAGGAGAATGTTGAGGCCTTAGAGAAGTGTTCCCTTTGGGTGGAACTGCCTGGGGAGATGATAAAAAACTGTCTCATATGATCTTGACTTTGAATTTCAAGGAAAGGTTTAGCTACTCCTGAAGCAAATTAGTGAGAAATATGGTGAGTACCGAGTAGGACTTTTACACCACTGAAAGCTCTTCGGCTGTCTTGTTGGTTTCGCCAACCTGCAAGATCCTGAAAAATTACTGTTTAAAATTAATCATACTCATCGTAAAAGAAACATCCATTTCAGTGAATAGTTATATATATATATATATACTCTGTAAAGTTACCCGGGAGAACTGAGTTCCTGACGCTTTATACTTCGTAGAGTACACCAGGACGCAAGGCCACCATGCGATTCTTTTACACTCCATAGAGTTGCTTAGGATGACTAAATTCTCGATGCTTTATAGCAGAGTATGCCGAGGCACGAAGCCACCGTGCATTCTTTTATACTTGATAGAGTTGCATGGGACAACTAAGTTCCCGGCGCTTTATACTCCACAAAGTACGCTGGGGCGCGAGGCCACTGTGTGTTCTTTTATACTCCGTAGAGTTTCCCGGGATGACTAAGTTCCCAGCGCTAGGCTTAGGCGACCTGGAAATGGTCGAGAGATGGACTACGATCATGAAGAGGTTGTGGCAAGGTTCTCGACTGTATCATGGTCGTAGAACATGCCTATAATCACGCAGTGGTCATGGCAAAGCTCATGACCATATTGTGTTCATAGAAAAGGTTATGATCATGCAACGGTAGTGGCAAGGCAAACGACCATAGCATGTTCATAGGAGGTGTCTACAATCATGAAGTGGTCATGGCAACGATCACAACCAAATCGTGTTCATAGAAAAGGTTACAATCATGCGATGTGCGCAGTGCATGCGATGCCATAGCGTGCAATGGCCAGCATCGGAGGAGTCCGGTGGAGGTTGCACGAAGCGGAGGCTGTGCAAAGTTCGGTGAAGGTCGGTGATACGAAGGCCGATGGAGCCGAGGCTAACGAAGTCTGGGGTTCCCCCACCATTCTAATTAGGAGAAGCAAGCACTCCATCGCCCACCGTTCGGACTGGCACCGCCGAGGTGTTGACCACAAGGTGGTCGTAGCTGTCGGTGAAGACTTGACCGATGCGCTATGGCTGGCGACTATACTCATGCATACGGAGATCTCGTACGGGGGTGTATGGAGGGTGGAGCCTGTCTTTGCTGAGTGCGGAGGCCAACTCCCTAGTGTCGAGATGGCGGCACAAGGGCTCGACACGGAGGTGGGTGATGTGGAAGGCAGTGGCGACTGTGAGGGCACTCAACAATGATGAGGAGTAGCTCGGACGTCTGACTCTTGTTACATTGGAATGAAAGCCGTGTGGAGTCTAATAGAGGCGATGTCCATGTGGGGTCTAGTGGAGGTTTGGTGAAGTCTCGTGAACACCGTAAGAAGTTTGTCGAAGACCGAGCGAAGTTCAACGGAGGCAACATCCGCGTGAAGTCAGTTTGTCGAAGACAGTGCGAGTTCGACAGGGACCGAGCGAAGTCCGGTGGAGGCGACATCCATGCGGAGTTCGGCAGAGATCGTGCAAAGTCCATCGAGGACCTGCGAAGTTCAGCGAAGATCATGCGAAGTTTGGCAGAGGCGACATCCGCGCGGAGTCTGATGGAGGTGACGTCCGCGCGGAGTCCGGCAGAGATCGTGTGAAGTCTGTCGAAGACCAGGCTTGACCCTACCCCACAGTGTGCTATCCTCAGGAGTAGTGGAGCCAGTCTACGTTACGACGGAGGGGCTGACTCCCTTGTCTCGTGATGATGGCGACAAGAATCTCCGGATATGGCAGCGTGCACGGAAGCCGACTCCCTGGTGTCATGATGATGGCGCATCGAGGTTGACGATCGTGCCGACATGGGCATCGCGGTCGACGGCTGTACCAACACAGGCGTCGTGGTCGACGGTCATGCCGGCGCAGGCGGCTTCGGCGATGGTCATGCTAGCGTGGGTGGCTTCGGCGACGGTCGTGCCAATATTGGCGTCGGAGCTAGCTCCTCACGTCGATGTTGACAGCCAGCTGCCCGCAGTGCCAGGGCGTCGCTGCCATGGGCTGGTAGGCTTATTGGGCTAGTTGTAAGGCTCAATCATGGGGGATTGAGCTACCTCTACAACAGTAGTCTTCCATGCAAGGATGAAGCATATAAAGATTGATTTTCACTTTTTTCGAGAACGAGTAGCCAAGAAGTTATTAGACATCAAATTTATCTCCTTTGAGGATTAAGGTGCCGCTTGGTTGAGTTGAAATAAGCTGATTTATGGCTGAAATTACACTGTACCTGACTGAAATTACACTATAGCTAATGATGGCTTATTGATATAACTAAAATTAAAAAATTTAAAAATAGAAAAAACAGGTTAGCTCATCACAGACAATGTAAACGAATACAGGAAAAAAAGAACCGACAAAAAGCTCAAAAAATCCAAAAAGCTAGAAAAAGGTGAAATTTAAGAATAGTGAAAAATAAGCCAGAAATCAGAAACTCAAATCAAAATAAGTGGGGCCAAGTCGCCAATAGTTTTACAAAACCGGTCATAGTTAAGAGATTAAAAAGTTTTCAGCGCAATCTGAATCTGCTCGGTTCAGATTGAGGGAGCTGTTAGAAAGCATATCGTCTTTCTATCTTTAGCCAACTGACGTAAATTGGATGTACATCTATCGCCTTGTATACGAGATGTACTGTGTCGAGTCCGGATTGTATTGGTATTGTAACTACTGTACATCACCCGTATATCTATAAATAAGTCTTGTTTTTCTTATAGCTAGCTCATGGAGCAGATATGTTGCTGAGCTCTCCAAGAGCCTACACGTGGAGTGCAGGAGCAAAGGAATTGAAGTGCAATGCCAGGTTAGTACCACTGTATACCACATATACCTACAGTCGTGGAAAGATTCTCCAGCATCATTCGCAACAGCAGAGGCTAATTTGGCCCTGATTTGCAGGTCCCGTTCTTCGAAAATGCTGCCGAGCGCAGCAAAAGCCCAACTCTTCTTTTCACGAGAAAACATCACATCATCCATAAAACAAAGGCAGAGGACTCTCTAGATTCCCGGCTATGCCACGTGTGTCCTGTGCGCTCTGGTTTCAACGCGTATGCGGGCCCCTCCGGCGCATGCGTGTGAGCGCTCCCGTGCCGTAGTTAGCGCGCCGCAGTTTGTTGTGCTGCGACGGACTCGGGATTCGCTGGGGAGTGTTTTTTACTTCGCTTTTGGATTTCGCTGATGCGTCCGGCGGTTCGTGTTGCGAGCGATTTATTTCGCTTTTGGGTTGCGCCGGTGCGTCCGCCGGTTCGTATTGCGAGGCAGCGTATTGCGAGCGATGCGAGGGATGCTTCATACATTCGTCGGCCGGCTTGGTCTGCGACGCGTGTATTCCATGACCGCCCTCTGTGTGGCGGACTTCGCCAGACTGTTTATTTGCTGTTTTTGTTTTTGCGATGCGTCCGTTCCATTGTGTACCTTCTGGGTTATTCTTTTCGTCTTTGCTCCTGGGTAGTTGTTCTTTCCGTTCTTTTGGGTCTGCTTCGTCTCGTGCGTTTCTTCGTTTCCATTTCCATGCGCTTCGGTTCCGATTCGAGTTGCTGTTTCCGTTGTCTTGGGTGAGCGCTATTTGCCACTTTTGTTTGCGCGATGCGTCGGTTTGTTTTGCGATATCTACTTTTTGACTTATTGTTTGCGTCTCCGCTGCTAGGTTTTTCTTTTAAGTTCTTGCCTGCGCCTGGTCTTCTGTGCTTCTCGGTTTGCATTCGGATGGGGAACCGTTGCGATTCGCTTCTCTTTAATGATGTTCGTGCCAGTCACTATTTGTTCGTGTGCTTTTCCCGGCTGTGCACGATTGCTACGCGATGTAACGCGTTTTCCTTTTTGGACTGTTTGCTATTGCTTTCTCATATCGCCACTTTTTGCTTGTGGTCACCCTGTCGTGCTCGGTTTTGTTTGCGGCGATTCGTTTTTTTGTAGATCTTTTAGTCCTTTGTTTCAGATTGTTCGCCATCGTTCTGTGCTCACGGTTGGACAGTGATGGATTGCCTTTTCGATTTTCCTCATTTTTGTCGTGTTTGGTAATTTCTTGTTTTGTTGTTGGTGTTGCTGTTTTGTCAGTTTTTTTAGTGCTTATCCTTAACATGAATGCTTTGTAGGTATTTACAGCAGTGTTCTGGATTAAATCATCGCTGGGGTTCTTCGTTCTTTATGCTGGCTGCGCTGCGTACGAAGTAATCATCGATTGCGCCTTATCTGGTAATTTTTTATCTTAGGCTATGTTGGCCTTCTTGATTGTTCTTGTATTGTTAAATATAGATGTGGTACCTTTTATATCCTTTTTGTAGTATTCTTACGTTTTGCTATTTATGTTTCGCTATTATAATGCGCCTGTTATTATGCTTATTTAGTTCGGCGCTTTATTGCCGCTCTATCCGCGGTGCAGGATCATTGCCGGTTAAATCGTCGTTCTTCAAAACTATTTTGTCTGACCTACCATTTAGGGATTGTTGGTTTTCTTGCGTTTTGCTTATGGTTTACCTCTGGATCGTGCTGCGTAATTTCCGTTCTAGTAATAATTGTTCTTTCTGTGCTCTTAGTTATTTTATATGCCATTTATATTTCGTTAATATTACATTGTTCTTCGTTTTATTATGCAAGATCATTCTCAGCTGGATCGTTGTTACTGAGCTGTTTGGGGTGTCTTGCTAAGACGTTACTTTTGTTACGCTGTGTTTAAACTTCAGCTCTGTGCTATAGTCGCTGGTAATAGCCGGTCTTTCTATGCTCTTACCTATCTAATTTGGTATTTGTATTTTGTTTGTGTTATGTTGTTCATTTTGCTAATATTATCTTTAAAATAGATGGGTTGTAAATGCCTATGTTAGTTATGTTTGGTTTTAGCGTTCTACTTTGGTATGCTATCTTCATTGGTTGTTCTTTAATAGTGATTACCTCTTTTGCATTATGCTACCTCTGTTCATATGAAATAGCTATTTGTATATGTTATTTACATATGCTTCCGTCTGTGTGCTGTGTATAATACCTTTTATTTCGTTGCTTGCATTTGTTGATGTTTTTTTAGCTATGTTGTTTATATGAGGTGCCCATTTGTATAGATTATCATGTAATAGCTATATTATGTTCATCTATAGTGGTCTGCTTAGATATATTGTGTTATGTTTACTTATAGTGTTGTATTTCAACTTCTTTGCGCAATGCAGGATCACTCTAGGTTGGACCATCGTTGTTCAAAGCTGTTTTGGTTCTGTCCTTAAGGTAAATTGCTTCTAGATATCTATGTTAGTTCGCGTTTTGTTTACGTTTTGTCATACCCATTTGTATAAATTATCATGTAATAGTTATATTATGTTCATCTATAGCGGTCTGCTTAGATATATTGTGTTATGTTTGCTTATAGTGTTGTATTTCAACTTCTTTTCGCAATGCAGAATCGTTCTAGATTGGACCATCGTTGTTGAAAGCTCTTTTGATTGTATCCTTAAGGTAAATTGCTTCTAGATATCTGTGTTAGTTCGCGCTTTGTTTACGTTTTGTCGATAGTTATTTTATCGTGATGTTCTGCTTTTACATGTTATCTTTGTTGATGCTTATGTAGTAATGATAGCCTGTTTTGCGTTATGCTACCTCTATTTATATGAGATAGCTATCTATATATGTTATTTGCATATGTGCTGCTTTCTATGATGTTTATAATAGTTTTTGTTTTATTATTTATGTCTCGTGATACTTTTTTAGGTGTGTTGTTCATGTTGTTCATATGAGCTAGCCATTTATATATACTGTTATGTAGTAGTTATCTTATATTCTTATTGCTTTGTCTTCTTTTTTATTGTCGTTGTTTCATCAATGCAGGATTATTCAGAGTTGGCTCATCATCGTTTGGCGTTCGAAAATCACTTATTCTATTCCACATCTTTCCTTCTTGAGTTTCGCCGTGGTAGTAGTTAAGTTTTCTTGACCCTTAGTTACCTAATATTTCGTTTGTATTTCATTGTTGCAATAATGTTGTTGTTGTTGTTAGTGCTTTCATAGTTATATTGTATTCAATTATGGCTATTTTATTGGCTAACTATTATATTGTATTAGATTATAGGTTATTGCTCTACTTTCTTCATTCGTTATTTACTTATTATAGATCTAAATCTTTACTGCTTTTCCCATTTCATTATTTCATTGGTAAAATGTCGTTGCTGTTAGGTAAACTATAGCTCTTACCCTTATGCTTTTATTTAGAAACTTCCCTACTCTGTTTATTGTGTATTCGGTTATTCTAAATCTTAGTCTTTTCTATCTTTCTAATTTCGCTATTTCATTGGTGAAATCATCTTATTATCGTATAAACCCTTTTTTTACTCCTCTCCTTTTCTTTAAAAACTTCCCTTCTTTCCTCATTCACTATTATTATTTGTATGCGATAGCTGTTTATATAAATTATCGTGTAAGGCTTATATTATATCCGATTATAGCTATTTCATTAGCTAACTGCTATATTGTATTAGATTATAGTTTATTACTTCTTTGTTCATTTCCTATATACTTATTATAAATCTGAATCTCTACTATCTTTTTCATTCCATTTCCTACTTTACTCGCTGTATATTCAATTATTGTAAATCTTAGTGCTTTCTATCTTTTCAATTTCATTATTTCAGTGGTGAAATCATCTTAGTATTATCTAAGTTTTATGTTTTACTCCTCTCCTTTTCTTTAGAAATTTTCCTTCTTTCCTCATTCATTGTTATTGTTTGTATGAGATAACTATTTATGTACATTATCAAATAATAGTGATATTGTATTCAATTATAGCTATTATATTGGCTAGCTATTATATTGCATTAGATTTAGTTTATTATTCTGCTTTCTTCATTCGTTTTCTACTTATTATAGATCTGAATCTTTACTACTTTTCCCATTTCATTATTTTATTGGTAAAATGTCGTTAGTCTTATGTAACCTATAACTCTTACCATTGTGCTTTTATTTAAAAATTTCTCCTCTCCTTTTGTTTAAAGATTCCCTTCTTTCCTCATTCACTATTATTGTTTATATGAGATAGCTATTTATATACATTATCATGTAACATTTATGTCATATTCAATTATAATTATTTTATTAGCTAGCTGTTGTATTATATCAGGTTATAGTTTATTACTCTCCTTTCTTCATTCTCTATTTACTTATTATAGATCTCAATTTCCTCTCCTTTTCTTTAGAAACTTTCCTTCTTTCCTCATTCATCATTATTGTTTCTATGAGATAACTACTTATGTACATTATCAAGTAATAGTTATATTATGTTAGATTATGGCTATTATATTGGGTAGCTATTATATTGCATTAGATTATAGGTTATTATTCTACTTTCTTCATTCGTTATTTACTTATTATAGATCTGAATCTTTACTACTTTTCCCATTTCATTATTTTATTGGTAAAATGTCGTTATTCTTATCTAACCTATAACTCTTACCACTGTGCTTGTATTTAGAAATTTCTCCTCTCCTTTTGTTTAAAAATTCTCTACTTTCCTTATTCACTATTATTGTTTATATGAGATAGCTATTTATATACATTATCATGTAACATTTATGTAATATTCAATTATAATTATTTTATTAGCTACCTGTTATATTATATCAAGTTATAGTTTATTACTCTCCTTTCTTCATTCTCTATTTACTTATTATAGATCTGAATCTCCTCTCCTTTTTCTTTAGAAACTTTCCTTCTTTCCTCATTCATCATTATTGTTTCTATGAGATAACTATTTATGGACATTATCAAGTAATAGTTATATTATGTTCGATTATAACTATTATATTGGCTAGCTATTATATTGTATTAGATTATAGGTTATTATTCTACTTTCTTCATTTGTTATTTACTTATTATAGATCTGAATCTTTGCTACTTTTCCCATTTCATTATTTCATTGGTAAAATGTCGTTGCTGTTATGTAACCTATAACTCTTACCATTGTGCTTTTAATTAGGAATTTCTCCTCTCCTTTTGTTTAAAAATTCCCTTCTTTCCTCATTCGATATTATCGTTTATATGAGATAGCTATTTATATACATTATCATGTAACATTTATATTATATTTGGTTATAGTTATTTTATTAGCTAGCTGCTATATTATATCAAATTATAGTTTATTACTCTTCTTTCTTCATTCTCTATTTGCTTATTATAGATCTGAATCTTTAGTACCTTTCTCATTTCATTGGTAAAATGGTGTTACTATTACGTAAGCTATAATTCTTACCCTTGTGCTTTTGTTTAGAGATTTCCCTGCTTTGCTCATTCTGTATTCAATTATTCTAAATCTTGGTCTTTTCTATGTTTCTAATTTCATTATTTATTGCTGAAATCATCTTAGTATTATCTAAACTTTATTTTTTACTGCTCTCCTTTTCTCTAGAAACTTTCCTCCTTTCCTCATTCATTATTGAGTTATTATAAATCTTAGTTAACTATTATACTACACTTATAGTTATGATCTGTATTATGCTATAAATCTTAATTAATTACTATATTGCAGTTTTAGTTATGATCTGTACTATGTTTTTGCTTATCTGAATGTATCTATTTTTACAGCATTTATATCAGTCTATTTTTATTATTGCTTTTTCCATGTGGTTTTATATTGATTTATTTTTAGAGTTATTTTTCCTCAGCAATCATTGCTGTCGGTTATTGGTATTTAGTTTTATGGATCCATCACGTTCTGCTAGAGCTCGCTGTCAAGAGATTCTACGTGGAAAACAACCAATTAACTCAACAGTTCCTTCATTAGTGTCTCCAGATGTTTTACCTAATACCTTCACACCGTTGCTTTCACAGTCACCATCACAACCATGTATGGTTATTCTTACTGTTGTGTACTTTATAGACAGCATCCTTCTTGCCTTTTCCAATTTCTTTTTAGAACTCTGCTTTTGTATTGATGCCTTTCTTTGATTCCATTTATTGTTCCACAGCGCTCATCACAGATGTTACTATGATTCCTCGATTAAAACGTCGACCTGGTTATTCACACTCTTTATAACCATTTTTCCTTTTCAATTAGTTTTGGTTTACATTTCTGGTTTACCCTTTGTTTATTTTGCTTGTCTACATAATAGGAGACCATTTTTGCCCATTGGTTAGTTCAATTGAGGCAGCTAACAATAGGGAAAAAAGAAGGTTATCCAATCTGCAGTGCACTGCTGCTAGAACAAGTGTTTTTCTTTTATAATTTTCTTCTATAAGATTTCTTGGGTTTTTTGTTTTTGTTTCTCTCGAAACTTACATATTTTTTCATCCCTTGGTTTATATCTATCCCTACATTTTGTTGACATTTCAGGTAGCACACTGCCTTTTAGCTTAAACCCACTTAAAGAGCCAACCATTTGTTTTTCTAAGGAATATATTTCCTTCTTAAAAGGTTCGCCCATATTATTGGACTTACACCATTGTTTGTCGATGTGTTTTATATGATTGCTACGGCTATTTTTTCTTCCTACTTTTATATTGACTTTAACACCATTTCGGCCACTTATGATAATCGATCATACTATGGTGGCCCAGATTATGAGTGTAATAAATGTGGTGCTATATTTTGGTTCCAAGAAAGGTCTCACCATAGAAGCTCCTCTAGACATCAGCGAGTTATTTACAATAGATGTTGTCGTGGTGGTAAAATTTCTCTTCCACCGCATAAGCAATTTCCATATCCACTTCAAGAACTTATTGGTTTTAATAAAGGTCCACAGTCAAATCAGTTCATGCATTTGATTCGCCACTACAATTCCCTATTTGCATTCACTTCCTTGGGTGTAGATGTTGACAGAACCATTAATACTGGTGAAGGCCCTTATGTTTTCCGTATAAATGGTGTTGTTCATCACCGAATTGGTTCATTAATTCCTAGACCAGGTCAAAAACCACAGTATGCACAGCTATATATTTATGATACACACAATGAAGTTCACAACAGGCTCTCTGTTTTTGATAAAGAAGCTGCCACAAATGATGAAGCAGATAGTAATATAGTTGCTGCCTTAATTCATATGCTTAACTGTTTCAATCCATTAGTAAAAGAATTCAGAATGGCACGAGATCGCTTATTTTCTCAAGAGAATGCAAAAATTCATATTCGTCTTATTAGTTCATCTAACACCCACGATTATCGATATTGTTTACCAAGTGTGTCTGAATTGGCTGCCCTAATTGTGGGTGATCTATCTTTAGAAAACAACAGATTTGATATCATTGTCGAAACTCATCCTGGTGATCTAAAACAAGTATCGCCTCTCAATCCTGCTCTAATGTCTCTTCAGTATCCATTATTATTTCCATATGGTCAAAAAGGCTTCCATCTTAGTATTAAATACAGAACTACTGATGACAGCGTGACTCCTGCTAGAGATGAAGTCTCAATGCTTGAATACTACTGCTATGAATGTCATTATCGTAAAAATGAACCAAATCCTTATACATGTTGTGGCCGCCTCCCAAGTCAAATAGAGGTTGATTGCTATTCATGTATAGAAGCAAATCGTTTGTCATTTCATTTCTTCAATCAAGATGTCTTGCGTTCAGACACATATCAAGGCATTTCGGACGCACTTGGTGAGGGCACATCAGAAGGCAGAAATATTGGTATTAGAATCTTGCTTCCTGCAAGCTTTACCGGTAGCCCTCGATATAATGCACTCAACTACCAGGATGCTATGGCTATCTGCCGTGAATACGGACCTCCTGATATCTTTTCTACTTTCACATGTAATTCAAGATGGCCAAAAATTATGGATGCACTCAAACACGAACCTGGTCAAAAATATATTGACCGTTCAAATATTGTAACTCGAGTATTCTATATGAAGCTCACTGAATATATTTCTGATATAAAAAGTGGCCACACTTTCGGTGTTATACGAGCAGGTTAGTTTATTGCTTCCACTCTAAACATACTTCTTTCCTTTTAATGCACTACTTTTCCCTCTAAATTGTTTACTTTGTTTCTAACAGTTTTATACACTATTGAATTTCAAAAGAGAGGGCTACCTCATGTTCATACCCTCATATGGCTTGCTAATCATACAATGGATCTAACTACTGAATTCATATATTCCCTTATATGTGCCAAAATTCCTGATCCAAATATTGACCCACTTGGTTATGCTCTTATTGAAGAATTTATGATGCATGGTCCATGCGAAAATCTTAATAAAAAGTGTCCATGTATCCCAAAGAATTTAGCGCAGAAACAGTCATTAATGAATCTGGCTTTCCAGTGTATCGTCGGCGAGATACTAATCGTTTTATTACCAAGAACGGTATCAAATTGGATAACAAATGGGTAGTTCCATACAATATGAGCTTATTAAAAAAATTCCAGGCTCACATCAACGTTGAATGGTGTAATAAAACAAACCTTGTGAAATATTTATTCAAATATCTTACTAAAGGGCAAGATAAAGCAAGAATGAGTTTTTCTGCTGCTGGCCAGTCATCAGACACAACTAATCCACAAGTTAGACAAGGAATAGATGAAATTGCTGATTATATTAAATGCAGGTACTACTTTGTTTATACAATACATTACACTTTTTTGCAGTATAATTGCTTCTCAGTTTTTGTTGATACTTTTGTTGATTCCTCAATTTTTGTTAACGCTTTTCTGATAGTTCTGCCTGTTTATTAACACTTTTGTACACAAAACATTTTTCTAGATACTTATCATCATGTGAAGCAATTTGGCGATTATTTGAATTTGAAATACATGGCCGAATGCCTTCCGTTGAACGGTTGACTGTGCATATGCCTGGTATGAACAAATTATATACCATGAAGAAACAGACTTACAACAAATTGTTATTGATCCAAGAGCTCACAAAACTACCCTAACTGAATGGTTCGTTGCCAATCAACAATTTGTAGAAGCAAGGTCTTCTACGTATTATCAATTCCCATCGAACTGGAAATGGGATACCAATAACAAAAAATGGATGAAAAGGAAACGCAAAACATCAAAGATTGGTCGTATATATAATGTACATCCAAGCACTGGCGAATTATTTTACCTAAGAATGCTTTTAATGGTTGTTTCTGGTGCACAAAGCTATGAAGATATTAGAACTTTCAATGGTGTGCGTTATCTTACATTCAAAGAAGCTTGCAAAGCTCGTGGGTTAGTTGGTGACGATACAGAGTGGTTTTTACTCTTTGATGAAGCAATTATTTGGGCCACTCCATACCAGCTTAGACACCTCTTCATGATAGTGCTTTCTTTCTGCACTGCTGTTAATCCTCAGAATCTATTTGATAAATATTGGTGTTTCCTTGCTGATGACATAGCATATAGAATACGACAAGGATTACAAAATCCAACATATTCAATACCAAACAGTTATTTGCAGACCCAATTGATAAATGAGCTGTTTACTATTTTCTCAAAGAATGGTCTCAACTTTGCTACATACAATGTAGGCAGTGAA
Source organism: Dendrocalamus latiflorus (assembly GCA_017311315.1). Classification (NCBI taxonomy): domain Eukaryota; kingdom Viridiplantae; phylum Streptophyta; class Magnoliopsida; order Poales; family Poaceae; genus Dendrocalamus; species Dendrocalamus latiflorus. The sequence goes on from CM029660.1 coordinate 24,322,736, forward strand.
TCAACATACAGTAGTTCTCCTTCTGGTAATAGACTTCCTGCCGAAGAGCTAGAGTATGATAAAACTGTTCTGTCAACACATGCTAGTTCATTATGTGATCAACTCAATGCTGAGCAATCTGTTATATACAACAAGATTATAGTGTGTGTTACTCAAAAAAAACAATGGTTTTTTACTTTGTATCAGGGCATGGTGGTACTGGAAAAACGTTTCTTTGGAATGCTATCATAGCTACATTAAGAGCTAGAGGTCAAATAGTTCTTGCTGTAGCTTCATCTGGAATTGCTTCACTTCTACTTCCAGGTGGTCGCACAGCACACTCTCGTTTTAGAATACCTCTTGATATCAATGAAAAGAGCTTATGTAGTATAGCACGAGGAACAATGCTAACTGAACTTATTAACAAAACTTCTCTGATTCTTTGGGATGAAGCACCTATGACTCACAGACGCTGTTTTGAAGCGCTTGATAGAACATTACGTGATATTATGTCTGTTGAAGATACTGGTTATATGAATATACCTTTTGGTGGAAAACTTGTTCTTGGTGGAGACTTCCGCCAAATCTTACCTGTTATTGAAGGTGGCACAAAGACAGAAATTATTCAAGCTTCACTTATTAAGTCATCACTTTGGCAACACATCGAGATACTCAGATTATCTACTAATATGAGACTTCACAATCCAAAACTTTCGTTTGCAGAATGTCAAGCTCTATCCGGCTTTGCTCAATGGGTACTTGATATTGGAAACGGTCAAGTCCCAGCGATTAAAAATTAGGAGAAATTCATCCCACCTAGACAACTATACCAAATGATCTTCTGCTGCTGCCAGCTCATAACAACATGGATGCAATTGTGGATGCTACCTATGATTCATTCTGTCTAAATTATCAAAACAGCGAATATCTAGCACAACGAGCAATCATTTGCCCAACTAATGCTGCTGTTGATGAACTGAACAAAGCTGTTTTTGATAAAGTTCCTGGTGACAGTAAAGAGTATCTCAGTTTTGACTACATCTCTCAATATGATACTCAAATTGGTGATGCTAATCTGCTATATCCACCTGAATTTCTAAATTCTATAACACTCAATGGTTTTCCACATCATGCCATCTATCTGAAAATAGGTGTTCCAGTGATGCTGCTACGAAATGTAAATCAATCTATGGGACTTTGTAATGGAACACGTCTGATTATCACAAGGCTTGGTGATCGAATTCTTGAAGGACGTATAATCACTGGAACTAATATTGGACACACTGTCTGTATCCCAAGAAGTGTATTAAATGCAACAAGTCCTCGATGGCCTTTCACACTGCAGCGACGACAGTTTCCGATTAAGCTTTCATATGCAATGACTATTAACAAAAGTCAAGGCCAGACTTTAAGCAAAGTTGGCATTTATTTACGAAACCCGGTCTTTTCTCATGGGCAGCTATATGTGGCAGTATCACATGTTACATCACGTTCAGGCCTAAAGATACTCGTTGAAAATGAAAAGGGCACTGCCTGCAATGAAACAAAAAATATAGTATACAAAGAAGTGCTTGCTTGTGTTTAGTGGTTTTCACCACTATTCTTCTTGTCTGCTCTAATTTGCTTTCCTTACTTAAAAAGTTTTCTTCAACCCTCTTTGCATCCAGTAGAGAAAACAGCTACACAAATCACCTTTGGTACATACATCTTTATATTTGTAAGTCAGATTGTGATATATACTTCTCTGAGTTTTCAGAAATATAAAATATATGCTTACTTTTTTATACCTTTGTGAACTCCTTCGGTATACCTTAAAATCAGCTTATATATTCTTTCTTCTTTCAAAAAACGACATACCTCTCCATATATTTGTTTAAGCATATTAGACATATCACTGCTTTGTTGGTTACTTATATTCATAGTTTGTTCATGCATTTACTATACCCAAAAACAGTGTACATACTGAGCTATACCTTTATGCATATCGCAAACATTGCTATTTTCCTCCCTTTCTACATTAGCTATGTCATTCAATTCTATTTATAGTTTCTTTCCATTCATATGTATTTATGCTTTCCAATGATATACCTTACGATGTTTTCATTATGTTCTACGAAATTACTCTTCCAGTTTGCAGCATATAAAATTTATCGATATAGTCCTTTAGCTATAAATGCAGCATTTATCATCTAACCTCTTTAGGCTATCCAGGTTCCATATGGCGTATTCACTGTTAAATCAAATAAACCAGAATTCGCACAAATGGAAAATCTTTGTACGTTTACCGCGAGTTTGGGAATTTAGAAACCCACATGATTCAACAGATGTATATCATCTAGACTTCATCATGCTTGACAGAGAGGTATATAATATTCAGAACTTTCACTTACTCCATACAAATAATCTTCTAGTCTTTTGCAGCATCTTTACCCTGAGTATACACTGATCATTAACACATTAGTGATGTTATCTTTATCATTCTCTACATACAATAGTCATGCACAGATTTACATCCTTATTACAACAACCATATGTTTCTGTCAATCTTTTGTCACCTTTTTTCCATCTGTACTTATCGCTGTAATAAATACATTCTACATACCTTTGTACATTTTAGCTTTCTTACAATTTTCTAAACAATTATCTTGCCATGTTTATTATTATATGATTTACATATATCTCAATTTGTATGTTGCTTACAATACTTTATCCAAACTACTAGACTACCAGCATATATATCCAAATAATTTGTATATTTTATACATTCCTTCATGTGCCATACAGATACTGTTCTATTCTTTTACAACATCTTTATCTTAAGTGTACACAGATCATCAACATATTAAAGATGATATCTTTATCGTTCTCTATATGCAACATACTTTCTTTTTTTACATCTAAACTATACTTCCTATTTTTCAAGGGAAATGTTATGGAAGGATTAGTTCCCCAAAGATGGCTTCATAAATTTACATCCTTATTGAAAGAATGATGTATTTATGAAATTGAATACTTTGAAGTTCTTCCCGCAAAAGAGACATACAAAGCAATTGATGGCAATATTCTAGCTCGCTTTTCGAAATACACCAAGGTTAGCGAAATACTGCCAGAACCAGACGGTTTTTCTGTTTACGCATACAATGCAGTCCCATTTTCTGTCCTAAATGATCGTATTGGAAAAACATGCTCTGTTATCAGGTACAATTTCTCATTTCTGATTTAGTCCCAGCATAGTGAGTTTACAGCATCACATTTCTGGCCCTTTTTTATTTACGCTCAATTATTTATTAGATAATGTTGTTCTCATAACGGCTCCTTCCCAACGTATCCAAACAACAACATAATTAGGCCCAACTGTTAAACGAACAATTAACATAACTGATGGAAGGTACATATATTTTTTCCAACACTTCTTTTTGTCTATTTTCTTGGTTCTTACAATCTATGCTTACATTTTTGTGATTCTAAGATAAACAAAATTGTTTTCTTCTTGTCTGTTTATAGTCAAACAGCAATCATAACGTTAAATACTACTGACCATTTCTCAAGATACACCAGTTGTTGCTTTATTTGTTGGCATGCTTGTTGGCACATATTTAGGTATATTACACCCTCTTTTCTTTAATAATATAGATACTGCAACACATACATAGAATACATCTAGCTTCGTCTTTTCCTCATTTCAAATTTTTTCCTATACACATGTAGGCCAGCTTGCATTACAGAGCAGTTCTGCATCAAAGTGGTACATCAATATACCAATACCTGAAATACACGCTCTACAGAACATGTATTAATCATACTTTATCCAAACTGTTAGACTGCCAACACATATATCATACATTTTTTTACTTCTGCATTCTTTTTACATCCATTCATAATGTAATATATAGGATTAGCAATCGCCCACACCAAATTGAATGGCAAGAAGATACACATGGTCATAACAATCCGATAGCCACAACAGTTCGAGAGTTACTAGACCTCATACCAAACGAAGCTTTAGTAAGATAAATCTGAACCTTATACATTTCTTTACATCCAATATTTTAGATAAGTTAAGCACTGATTATTTTCAAATCTCATGCACACAGGGACAACGGTACAAGCTCACTATCCTTATCACTGATTTAGTCCCAAGACAATCTTGGTGGTATATATCATGTTCTTCATGTTGGAAAAAAACTTTCCCACATGGAGATGCAAATGAGTGTCGAAGATGTGGTACTACAATAGCAGAACCAAGGTACAATACTAATCATACATTCATATAGCTGATGTCTTTTTTGCAATTTATGATTAACTAACTTACAAAAAACCTAACATATACTCTTCCTTTCAAATTCTTAAACAGATACAAAATAAATGTGTATGCCACTGATTCTGAAAGCGACGGACAAGACAAAACAATCCATGCAGAATTTATGTTTTTTGGTGACGTAGGCCAACAACTTATTGGAAGACCAGCCATGCTTTTAGTTGCAACAACAGAAGGACAGATACAACATGTCCCACCTGAAATAAAAGCAGTTGTTGGTCAAAAACATGAGGTTGTTGTTCAAATGTCAGAACGATCACTGCAAACTGAAAGCCCAACATTTCATGTCCGATCAATAACATCTCAACCACATCACACCACACTCCTATTTCCAGGTAAGCAGATAGTTTTAGCTCCAATGAAACATACAAGACAAACCAGTAAAGATCAGAAAAATAACCAGTTTTTATCTCATTAATAGGCCCATCTGTTACTGCCACACATGCACAGCCAGCTACCCCAACAACAAGCGCTCCTACTTTGCAGGTAACAAAAATTCTACCATCATGATCTCTTTTCATATAACATGACATCTAACACAAGCTATATTGAATACATTTTTTACACATGCTTCCTTATATCTAACTATTTACATCTTTTTTACAAGACTACACCATCGCCACAGTCTGAAAAAAGAACACACGAGCTTATTACACCCGCAGAAGCTGACCTGACTTCTTCATCAACAGCATCAAACAAAAGGTGCTCCTTTTATTGTAATTTATTACATTCCATACTACTCTTCAAGAATCCAACACATCTATGCTCCAAGTATATGCTTTTTCCTCATACTATATATACTTCTTTACAGAGGAACGGAGCTTACGCACAAAACTAAAATTGCAAGACAACTCTTCCCTGATGCAAAAGAAGCCGCGCCGCAGTAGGTATATCACAATGTCCTCCTCAAAACTACTACTTATTACTATGCAGAAAATAAGAGCTTCACACATACTAACGGTTCTATTTTCGTATAATTTCCATACAGGAGAAGTAAACGTCGTGCTCACAGCGAACATCATATTTTCATTCCATCCATTGCTGTTACTATCCAGCGTATAAGCATGGCTCGCATTTTTGGTTCTGCCAAGACTTGTTCCAGTCGGCACCACTTATTTTGTTCTACAAGATGTCTCGGAAGCTATTATTTTGTTGTATAGAACTTACCACCGCTAACACCTATTATTTTGTTGTATAGAATGTAGCTAGCTATGTTATCCCTGTCATAGAACTTACCGTTACTAAAAAAACCCTCTTATTAGTTATGCCCTATTAACTTATCCAAATTTGCTCCATAAAATGGCCTTCTTCGGATCCCACCAGTTTCTGTATACATCTACGTCATAATTTGCCCTTTTCGTTTTACCTATATATATCACCTTTTTCTCGACAACTACAACGCTTATTGTATTAGCACACCAGAACAAATAAATACGAGATTAACATTAAAACTATTCGTATACATAACACAATTCTTTACACAATTTTTCTGCGCGGCGTGCGCCGCGCATACGCAGCTAGTTCTTATTGCAGTCTCAGGGATTGGAAAGATGTATATTAAATACATGCTTTGCACAGATTCACATGTTAATACGTAGAAAAAGAAATAGATTCAACAAAAATCATAAATATTGAAATCTAAAATATATGTGTTATAACGTCTTGAGTTGAATCCTAACTTGCATGCAGACAAGTATTTGTTGAGAAACCGTCGCTGACGATCAGTACGATCGATTCCTCTGCTATGCAAAACTAGATCAATCACAGAAGACAGAAATAATAGATTGAAAACACAGAGAGATAGAGAGAACTCCTGGTCTTTCTTTATTGCTTTCTTTTCTGATTCCGTATACAAAATAGCCAATAGTACTCTCTATTTATAGCCTAGTGGTGAGGTGCCCATCATGGGCTAAGACTTCAAGCCCAGACTCAGGTTTCCTAATACTCCCCTTTGGGCACTCATCTGACATGTTCATGCCTCATCAAAACTCCATAAAAACCCAATGGAAAAAATTTGGAGAAAGAGTACATGATACATGTTATGCTGCGTTGTACGAATTGCCTTATTAAAAACCATGGCTGAGAAATTTCAGGAAAACTCGTTAAGGGAAAAAGAGTACAATCCACCCAATTTCATTTAATCTTCAAGATTTGTTCTTTGGATACTCGATCTTCTTGATCAAGTTTTAATAACGAGCTTGAGAAAAATTGCTCCCTGAATTCTACACTTCTCTAAGTCTTATTATTCCAATTCCTCATACGCATATTTTCAAACTAGATGCTGGGAGTGACTTAGTGAATAAATCTGCAAGATTTTCACATGACTTAGTATGCAGTACCTTAATTTCATCCATCATATGCAATTTAAGAGCATAGAAGAACTTGGGGTTGCTATGCTTTGTGAGATGACTCTTCACGTAGCCCGTCTGCACTTGTGCAACACAAACTGCATTATCTTCATAGATAATTGTGGGAGCTTGTATAATATTCATCCCACATGACTACTGGATGTGGTGAATCATTCGTCGGAGCCAAGCTTATTCTCGTGCGGTTTCGTACAGTACTATGATTTCTGAGTGGTTTGTCAAAGTCATTACAAGACTTTGCTTAGACGATTTTCATAAAATTGCGGTTCCACCACATAGGAATACATAGCATGTTTGTGACCTTGCGGTATATGGGTCCGACAAGTACCCTGCATCTGCATAGCCAGTCATATTCAAATCTTGATTCTTTCTGTAGAATATCCCAAGGTCTTTGCTTCCTTGGAGGTATCAGAAGATATCCTTTATGCCCTGCCAACGCCTTTTGGTAGGTTTTGCACTATGCCTTGCTAATAGGTTTACAACAAATACAATGTTTGGTCTAGTGCAGTTTGCTAAATACATAAGTGCTCCTACTGCACTTAAGTATGGGAATTCCGGTCCCAAAACTTCCTCCCTCTCTTCCCTAGGTCGGTATGGATATTTTTCTTGCTGTAAAGATCTCCCGATCATCGATACTTTCGATAGGTATGCCTTCTCAAAGCCGAACCTTTCTAACACCTTCTGGGCGTAGGCTAACTGATGTACTAATATTCCTTTAGGGACATGCTTGAGCTGCAGGCCTAAGTAGCATTTGATTTTTACCCAAATCTTTCATTTCAATTCTGACTCCAAGTAAGAACTTGCTTCTTTTATGTCTTCCATGGTCCTGATGATATTGAGATCATCTACGTTTACTGATATTATACAAAATCCATTCTGGGATCGTCGTGTAAATACACAGGGACAATCTTCATTGTTCGTGTAGTCTATCTTGCATAGAAAGTCCCTTAAGCGATTATAACACATCCTGCCTGATTGCTTGAGTCCGTACAGTGATTTCCTGAGTTTCACACTGTACAGATTTCTATTGCTCTGTCTTGGTTCGAGACAGGGATACCTTCAGGTACCTTCATATAAATTTTCGAATCTAAGTTTCCATAAAGGTATGCAATTACCACATCCATCAATTTTATTTCTAAGTTCAGGTTTACTGCCATTGGGATTAAATATCTAAATGTGATTGCACTCATGACTGGAGAGTAGGTTTCTTCATAATCAACTCCTGGACGTTGAGTGAAATCTTGTGCAACAAGCGTTGCTTAATATCTTACAACTTCATTTCTTTCATTTCTCTTTTGAACAAATACCCACTTGTGCCCTGCAGGGTTCTCATGGGGAGGTGTGCAGCTTACGGGCCCAAACACCTCTCTTTTGTTCAGGGATAGTAATTCAGTTTCTATTGCCTTCTTCCAATCTTCCCAATCTGATCTTTTTCTTACATTCAGCGAGCGATGCAGACTCTGGATTAAGATAGATGATTGTGGTAATTTTCTTTGCAAAGTAGATATCAACATTGGTTGTTATCCTATTCATGGACTCTCCCGTGTGCACATAATTTATAGCTATTTCATCATGAGTTGCTTCTTCTTGTGCTTCTACTTGCCCATCGCTTCTACTTGCTACAGCGCACACATCCATACCGATTTCTCCTTCCATGGGGATGTTCAGATCCAGTATACCATTTTCTGAAGGTGTCATACTGATGCCAGGTCTCAACTGGCTCCCCTTCTGGTTCCGGGGAACTTCAGTGATTGGCTATGTCAAGTCCTTCTTATCCTTCTTCACCAGGCGTCCCTGGTTACTTAGGACTCAAGGGACCGGAGTTCTCATCCTTTTATTCAGAGGCCTTTGGACGGGATCAGGGATACATTTAACTTTGTTTAGTATTTCAACAATCTTCGGTGCATTGGGTGCAGACACATACGACTTGGTCACGCTCTTCAAATCACTAAAGTGGTCAGGCAGTTGATTTGCTAATGCTTGCAAATCAATAATCTTCTGGACTTTTCTATTTGTTTCACAAGTGCGCTGGTCATGTGTATGGATTCCCGTGGTGGCTTGCCACGTAATTTCACAATATTTTTCATCAAGGGGTTGATTTCCTCCCCCTAATGTTGGAAAATTATCCTCATCAAATATGCAATCAATGAAGCGGGCAGTATGCAAATCTCCTGTCATGGGTTCTAAATACCTGATTATGGATTCTGTCTCATAACCAACGTATATCCTAGTCTTTCAAAGAGGGCCCATTGCAGTACGCTGTGGAGGGGGTATAGGTACATAAACTTTGCATCCAAACCTCCGGAGATGAGAAATTTTTGGTGCTGACCCTTGCGTTAGTTGCATAAGTGAATAGATGTTGTAGGCCGATAGTCTAAAGTTGATGAGAGTTGCTGCATGCAAGACTGCGTGTCCCCAACATGTAGCTGGTAAATTACAATTCTGCAAAAGTGGTCGAACAATAAATTTAATTCTCTTAATTAATGTCTATGCTAGTCCAATATGAATGTGGACATGCGGTACATAAATGCTCAACTATAATTCCCATTGCCATGCAATAATCATGAAATGTCTTTGAAGTAAATTCTCCGGCATTGTCCATTCTGATGGATTTTATGTGATGATTAGGAAAAATATTTCTAATACGAATTATCTGCGAGATGAACTTTACGAAAGCATGGTTTCTCGTAGACAATAAACATACATGCGACCATTTCGAAGAAGCATCGATGAGCACCGTAAAATATTTAAATGGTCCTGATAGTTGCTATATGGGACCGTAAATATCTCCTTGGATGCATTCCAAGAATGCAGGGACTTCATCCTTTACTTTTAGGGTAGAAGGTCTAGTAATTAATTTCCCGGTGGCACATACAGGGCACACAAAATTTCAATTTCAGAACATAGCATGCCATTATAGACTGAATAAATGAATGAATTATTCAATATCATCCAACCATCATGAGAAAATAAAATTATTTGAGTACTATCCATACAAATCCTAACTTATTCCTTCCACATATAAAATAAATGATAATTAAAGTCTAAATGCATTCTATGCATTAGACTGAATCTACTAAGAAATCAGAGACTTAGGCTGCTATCTTTTCGGGGGTGATATGCTCTTCCAGAGAAATCATGGCGACGACAGCTGCAATGTCAAGAGAGGGTTCTACTGCCGGAATGGAGTCAACCTCCATCGATGTAGGCAGCTGATCAAAACTCTTTCCCTCAATAGAAACAAAGTGGGTTTCATGCTGCCCTTTGCCAGGAAGGTATCAACAACGTGTTGCGGCTCCTTACATATTCGCGACTAGTGTCCCCACTTGCCACACTTGTAGCAGGTTTGGTCTTGCTGACCATAGATCTTGTTGTCCTGCTTTGCCTTGCTTGCCTTATTCTCACATAGAGCATCCTACTTGCCTTTCTGGGCTATGGTCTTACCCTTCCTTCCCCTTTTCTTCATTATGAGCTTTCGCACCTTGTAGCTCCCGGTATTGGCTTCACGGCCAGCAGAGCTCCCACGTGGTTGTGCGACAATGTTCTTGCAGATAACTTTGTCTTGAGCCTCTGCAACCTGCATCATATCGATCAATTTGGCATACTCCTTATAGCCATCTTGATGATAATTGTGTGTGGATTGCACTGCACTGGGATGGAAGGTGCATAGGGTCTTCTCAATCTTTTGCTCATCTGTGATCTGCTTGCCACAAAGTTGAAGATTGGTACAAATACTGTGTAGAGCAGAATTGTACTCTTCAATCATTTTGAAATTAGCAAACCTCAGTCGGATCCACCCTTGATCTGCCTGAGGAAGGATGATGTACTTTAGTTTCTCGAACCGTTACTTGAGTGCAGTCCATAATACTAGCGTACTCTTCTCTGCCATGTACTCATTCTTGAGAGAGACAGAGATAGTGCCTGAGGAAATAAAGTGTCTGATCATTTTCCTCATGGGTAGGTTTGGCATCCTGCGGTGCACCAATCCCAATGGCAACGTAAAGCTTCTTTGCCCTAAGTACTATCTCGATATCGGAAGCCCAAGTCAAATAGTTTTGACCATGCTGGGCCAGCTCCTCAAACTCCTGATTCGTGATGCCTGTCATCTACATGTGCATGAAAGAAATAAATAAGTTTACTGCTGGAAAACATGCATAAGTGAATTTACTGCATGTAAATAAATTGAACAAAGGTACAATAGATTCTCGTAATGTTCCAGAATTTTCTATGCATTTTCTATAAATTTTACTGTTAATTTCGGTGATTAAAGGCAATTTAAATAATTACAATGAACCAAAACAGTAATGAATACAAAAAACATAGAAGACAATAATGACAATGCTAAATATGCTTCAAATGCAAAAATAATTCAAAATTTGAATTCCCAAGGCCCTTTTATGCTGGAATATGAATTTTCAGTGAATTCTACAATTTCCAAGGGCTTATACGCAAAATTTCAATTCTAAGATAACTTTTCCATAATTTTATGATTTCTTGGGGTCCTTTTTGTGAATTTTTGGACCGCTCGACTGGGCCCTCGGCCCATTTTTGGCCCACTCGGCCCACTCGGCCGGCTCAAAGAGGGAGGGGTAGGGTTTCTCCTACCCCTGTTCACCTCCTGGCGGTGGCAACTCGAGCGGCAGCTCATGCGGGGGCACAGGGCGACAGGCGCTTTGGGCACGGATTCGGGCGCGACAGGCGGCCAGCCTCGGCGGCGAGCGTCTCCGGCGGATGGCGGCGTTGTCCATGTGGGGCTCCAGTGATCCGACGCGGCTAAGGGCCGACGACGCGCTCACGCTCGGCGGCCGTACAGGGCCGACGGCTGCGGGAGCGACCGTGTGGGGGCCAGCTTCGTGCCCCCTTTTTTATTTTCAATCTGCAGTACAATCAACATCTACACTTTCATGTAATCTACCGGATCGACATTGTATCGGCGACTTCAAGTCTGCTCGTGGTAGATTAGAGCGGATTTGCACTGTAGAAAATAATCTAAAAATTGAAATATATGGAATTTAAAGCGATCTAGATATATGCAATTCAATCTATGAGTGCTTCGATCCACGGAGCAATCCGTGCTAATAACGTGTTGAAGAATCGTCATTGGTGAGTCCAGTCCGATCGAGATGCAAAGAGATAGAGGAGAAGAACTCATGTTCTTTTCTTTATTGCTTTCTCTCTTTTCACGTGTACAGAATAGCCAATAGGATTCCCTATATATAGCCTAGTGGAGAGGTACCTACTATGGACTAAGCCTTTAAGCTCAGACTCAGGTATCCCAACAAGGTGGAGAAATAAAGCAGCAGTGGCTTTGCAGGGCAAGCCTCAGCTCCTGATGGCTAGCTGCAATGGCTGAATCCGCTTGTTTTGGTATGAGACGTTAGTTTATTTTGGTGAAACCTACTTGAAACATTGATGAAACTTCAGTCATCTTCCCATAATATTATCAGGTAAAATCTTTCCTTCTCAATTATTTTTCGGACTAATATTTTGAATGCAGGAAGGATATTTTGCTTGGTTAAAGGAAAAAAATCACGCCGATCTACATAAGCGTGCCGTTGGCGGGCGCCATCAATAGATCAATCCCAAAGCCTCCTCTTTTGGAGAGAGAGAAAAAGAGCGCGCATTTCGTTAAACGATTACTCCAGGCATAATTTGAAGACCGTTTGCACTCTAATCAAGTAAACTGTATTTCTTCCTTTATTTTAATTCCTTATTCTGAGGACAATACAAAATTTAAGTGTGGGGAAGGGTGCAGTTTACTATTTTGGATTATAATAAACAACCAGAATCAGACTAGTGGCTACTTCCACTGGTCGACGTCAAACTAGCACATCGATAAGGACGTACGCACGCATCAAACCGTCGAACTAGCATATGAAAAATTTTCTCCTAAGAGATGGGGATCGATGTTACTGCACAACTATACATCAGCTTAATTGCTCCAATTAAGTTTCGACCTTTCAGCTATCACGGCATGCTTCTGCCATGGCAGCACACAATTTAGTTATGCTGTTGATGTTCATATGTCTAGCACACTATTGTGACCCGTTGCAAAAAAAGTCGCTCTACTAGTTTCGTTATTCATCTTTCAAGAGAAACTAATTTGGTTATTTATCTCCTTATCTATTACTCCTCCAGTCACAAAAGAAATCGTTTTGGATATTTTGAGACAAAGCCGAATTTGGCACTATTTTGTATCGTATTTACAAAACTAGCCGTATACGTAACATATTTGCAAAAATGTCACTTCTGTCGTCCGGTGAGAGAGCGGCAACGTCCGCGAAATGACACATGGCGATGCCACTGGCGACAGGCGCCTACCGCCCCGCTAGTAGACGGCAGGCAGTCTGCCGCCCAGTGGGGGCAACCGGTAATTAAGCCAGCTGATTAGCCGGCTTAATTACCTGCCCTAATTTTTCTGTTTAGTATTTAATTAAATTTTTAAATATATCAAATGAGCTTAAAAAATTACGAAAATTTATGTATAGTCTTCTGACACAACGTACTTTATAATATAATTTTATCTATTGTGAATGTTGCTCAAAAATTCATACAATTTTAATATTTGTACGAGTTTTTACATATAGCAAACGAACTCCACAAATTATGAAATTTTATGTGAAGCTTCCCGACACACTCATAGTTATTTTGTAATTTTTTAGGAATTTTATGTGGCCCACAGAAATGCCAGCTTGTCCATACTGTACGTCGTTGTCTGCTCCCTCCTTCAGATATGTGTTGACTTGACATACCGACCCCCTCGTCCGCTCCCTTATCCACACAAATGTTAGTCTGGCCATGTCGCCCCACCTTGCCCTCTCTATCATGTGCACATATATGACTTTTACCATGCTATCCCCTGTCGCCCGTGATGGTGCATGTCGATAACGCGTTCATAATTTTTTGTGGCAATGCACCGGATTCTCTTTTTGCTCGCTTCAAATACAGAGCTCTCGCAATTGTTCATCGCTCATCTAAACTACATTTCGCTTCTTGTAGGAAGAATAACCTTCAATCTCGTAAAACATATAACTGAATAGTGTACGCGTTGTTGCGGTTGATGTTTTTTGAGTGGACTGTTCAAATGCTACGTCACATGCATTAAGCTAGAGGGGTCGATATGCATTGAACAAACATTGTCAATTACATCTCAAATGGGTACAAATATGAATTAATGTGATACACTAAAAAATACATGAGATTATGACACTAAGTGGCGACCATACGAGCTCGGTCTGTTGGGGCAATCTTTCAATGAGTGCCCGAAGGTCTTACATATTCTGCATTTCACTGTGCGGGTAATGCTAGTACGTTGGCTCACATCCTTGTCGTTCTGGAAGCACCGTGTCTGCCGACGTCCCTTCGTAGTTATCTTCAACTCCTTGTTGGGGGCCCATTGCAGCATGTCCAGCTAAAGATCCCTATAGTTCATGTCCAAGCCGTAGGAGTGAAACTCCGCACTCTATGTACTGAAAAGGTATTGCATGTCATAGTAATATGAGATATACACCTCAGACATCTGCCTTATTTGCACACATGCCTTGTACACATGTGAGCATAGCTTATGCAGGAGCGTCGGCTTATTGCAGGTGTATGTTGCCACATCACCCAGGATGCATGCCTGTTTAATTTCACCCTTGGCATGATTGTTCATATATTTTTGCCGAAGCCTGATCTTTTCCTCTAGAGGCTATCGATTACCCGGATGTCGTGCATTCGAACTTTCTCCATCTTTAGTTCCATATGCCTCTACATATTCTCGGACAATTTCTTGCCTTCATCTATTTGATGCCTGACTGTGGTGGCTCTATTGACAAAATAATCAACAGTGCGAGTCCATGTCTCCTCCACGATCGCGGTGATAGGGTGGCACGCACACCTTTCAGAATGCTATTGTACACCTCGGACATATTGGTCGTCATAATCCTATACCTCGCATCATCCATGTCATAAAAAAGGGACCATTTTTGTAATTCAGGAGCGTGCCGATGAATCCACTCAGAGAAATTTATGACACTGCGGGTTTGCTCTCCCTCCATAGTTCACCTTTCTAGTTCTGTCCAAATGTATTCAAACTTTCGCCTCTGGTTTTGCAGACATAATGTCTTGAACATCTTCACAACTTCTTGGCTACGAAACCGTGCGAACAAATTAGATGCAAGATGCCTTATGCACCATCAGGTTTGCACATCATTCCACTATGACGGGGCTCAGTCCTGTGCTGCATGGTGTTGAACGTAGCCATCAACCCAGCATTGCGATCCGTGATGACACAAACGTTGGGTCGATCGCCAACCATCGCTTGCTTCACGTTCGCCAGGAACTAGAGCCAACTGAATGTGTTCTCGCTTTCCACAATGGCAAATGCCATTGGGAGAAGCTGGTCATTCGCATCAGCCGTCACTGTGGTGAGAATGATTCCCTTGTAACTCCCAGTGAGGAAAGTGCCATCCATCGTGAGCACAGGACAACAAAACTTGAAGCCCTCAATGGTCTGGGCGAAGTTCCAGAATAGTCAGTCCAGTATGAAGTTGTTGGGCCCTCCGTCAGCATCTAGACAGTCAAGCTTGTTTACGTACGTGCCAGTGTTTGATTCGGCTATCTGGTGAAGTAATCTCGGTGCAAGGTTGTACGCCTCTTCGTACATCCCGTACATGGACTCGATAACCTTGTGTTTGCCTTGTCGGATTTTACTGTAGCTGACTAGATAGCCAACCACATTGGCGACTTCTGTCATGAGCATCTTCGGGGAGATGGAAACATCTACCGCAACTAGGTGGCTAATGATGTTTGCCATATATACCAAATTCACATTCCGATGATGGCGCAGGGGCTCGCTGAGCACACAAGTGTGGTCGATCATCGCCTTGATTGAGAAGGCCAAGCCAAAAATCTTGGCTCGTTGAGCAATGACCTTTGTGGAGCAGCCTTCCACTACGCACTCCACAGCGTAATTGGCTGGGTTAGACCGGTGCACTCGGTACACACAGTTGATAGACAAGGCGTATCATGCAATACCTTGTTGCGCAGCTGCCTTGCTAGGGAAGCACTACCCAACTAGGAGGGTGTCAGCTTGAAACACCCACTGGGACCCTTTCTTCTTACGGTAGTACGAGGGAAAGCACCACAACATCATCGAGCCTAGAGGACACATAGGGCACCTCCAATGACACAATTCTCCCGAGTGGACCAGCCGTCTGCTGTGCATCGTCCTCGCTATCATCAGAGCCTGGGTCAGTGTCCTTGTCGGACTCCAATCCAAGCGGCTGGTTCGGTAGATACTCGTGGCAGTCAATTCGAGCTGACCATCACATACCCGCCCCTCATTCCGCACAAAATCAGAGGCAAGTCTACCCTCCGATACAACACATTAAGTGGTATCATCTTGAAGCTCCCGCTTGTGGTTTCCTGGGTGTCGAGGGGTTGGGATCATCAACATTTTCGGACTCCCAGCATGCGAAACTTAGATACACCATCGGTCTCCCGTAAATGGCTGCCTCGGGCTGGGAGGCAATTTGCATGTACTGCCTCCATGCTGTAGCGCCATTCACCTTCACGAGTTCTCACACGCCATTGGTGCAGGTGATCCCCTCGATGGCAAGTTTCATCACCATTGTCTCCGTCGTGAACTCCCTTTGGATGCAGCAACGGGCTAACATATGTGCGAAGGACAGAGGTCACACACTTCAAAAGATACCTGAGCATCGCATATCGCCAATTATGATAAAATTATCATGAATTAACATGATAAATTTGGAGCACATAAAATTTCTAAAAAATTACACAATAACTATGAATATATCAGGAGGTTTCACATAAAATTTTGTAATTTTTAGAGCTCGTTTGCTATCTGTAAAAACTCATACAAATATTGAAATTGTATAAATTTTTGAGCAACATTCACAATGGACAAAATTGCCCAAAAATTAGACTGTGAAGTGTGTTGTGTCAGGAGACTGCATGTAAATTTTGTAAGTTTTAGAGCTCATTTGATATGTTTAAATTTTAAATAAATACTAAGCAAAAAAATTAGGACAGGTAATTACCGGATGGCAGGCCTACCTGTCGTTCCCCACTAGGTGGCGGGACGGCAGGTGCCTGCCACTGGCGGCGTCGCCACGTGTCGTCTCACGGACGCTGTCGTCCGTTTGTCGTTTTTTAAATACGGTATGAAATAGTGCTAAATCCGGCTCTCTACCGAAAAATTTTCTCAGGTCTGTGTACGGGACAGCACATCTACGATCTAGCTACACATACATCTATGTAAACAACAAGGACGTACGCACTGTGAAAACAACCAGAATCAGACTAGTGGTTACTTCCACTGGTCGACACCAAACTAGCACATCGATAAGGACGTACGCACGCATCTAACCGTCGAACTAGCATACGAAAAATTTTCTCCTAAGAGATATGGGGATCGATGTTACTGCACAACTACACATCAGCTTAATTGCTCCAATTAAGTTTCCACTTTTCAGCTATCACCGCATGCTTCTGTCCTGGCAGCACACAATTTAGTTATGCTGTTGATGTTCATATGTCTAGCGCACTATAGTGACCCGTTGCAAACAAGTCGTTCCACTAGTTTCGTTATTCATCTTTCAGAAGAAACTAGTTTCTATTACTCCTCCGGTCACAAAAGAAGCCGTTTTGAATATTAACACAGTCCCTAAAATGTAACTTTGGCCATTCATTTTTATTATAATATATTTATAAAAACTACTAAAGCTATTATATTATAAAATTACTGTACACATCATTTGCATGCTTCTATTCTAAATATTAAAAAAGATATTGATAGTCAAAATATATAACCATTGTCCGCACATTACCGATAACGACTTTCTTTGGTAACTATAGAGAGAATATAATAAAATTTGATGACCAACGTTTTACAATTGGTAAGAAATACGATGAATGAGTTAGAAATTCTCACGAAAAAGAAACGCATACGTACACCTCTGGATTCAGTGGGCTCTATTTACGGCTGATAAAGAATAACCATTAGATAAAATAGAGTCAAATAAGGCTACGCTACTCATTATAAAATCATAGATGGTAAAAGAAATCCTAGATGACCATACTAAAAGCTACATAGGAGAGGAAAAAAGAAAAAAGATGCTATTATCCACGTACGCAAGGAAAAAAAGGAAATTGAGGTGGCGGGGTGGCAGGTGCCTGCCGCTGGCGGCGTCGCCACGTGTCATCTCACGGACGCTGTCATCCGCTTGCCGATTTTATAAATACGGTACAAAATAGTGCTAAATCCGGTTCTCTACCGAAAAATATTCTCAGGTCTCTGTACGGGACAAAATCATAGACGGTAAAAGAAATCCTAGATGACCATACTAAAAGCTACATAGGAGAGGAAAAAAGAAAAAAGATGCTATTATCCACGTACGCAAGGAAAAAAAGGAAATTGGGGGGCGGCAGAAAAGGAAACTGCAGACACCACGTGGGAGAAAACAAAACAAAAAAACATGAAAAAAGAGAGAAGAAATTTTCCTCACGAAAGGCCATTCCAGCGTATAACTTTCCTGTTTCTCTTATGAATTGACAAAAACAAAATCTTGGCTTTATCTCTATAAAGGATACCATCTATCGGTAAAGGAAAACAAAAAAAGAAGTGACCTCCGTCGAATTTCGAGAGAAAAAGAACTGACCTCCGACGAGCATCCTCCTGCACCTATTCCTGAGATACTGATAGGACGCGTGCTTCCTCTCAAAGTTAGATGGAACAAAGGAAGAGGTAACATTGATGTGCCGGATCTTCCTCTCCAAGTTTATGTGAAAGAAAGGACGGGGTAACATTGTTTTGTGTCATCTGGAGATGCCACTACTACAGAAAAGGTCATCACAGACGGTTCAAAAACGTCATCACAGACGGTTTTGTGAACCGTCTGAAATTATGGGTCAGTGATAATACGAGGTCATCACAGACGGTTTTCGAACCGTCTGTGATGCAAATATCACAGACGGTTTTTAGTTAAAAACCGTCTGTGATATATAGTTATCACAGACGGTTTTTAGTTAAAAACCGTCTGTGATATATAGTTATCACAGACGGTTTTTAGTTAAAAACCGTCTGTGATATTTACATATCACAGACGGTTTTTAACTAAAAACCGTCTGTGATATTTATAAATCACAGACGGTTTTTAACTAAAAACCGTCTGTGATTATAACTATCACAGACGGTTTTTAGTTAAAAACCGTCTGTGATATTCCCTTCTATTCCTAAACCTATTTCTGTTTATTGGCTAGCCTCAGGAAATGCTAGCCATGCCCTCTGAAACAAGCAGATCAACATGTACATGTATACATCCAATTCACATCTCAATTCATTTCACAAACATAAAACATCAATTTTTATTAAGATTAGAGTATACCATTACAATATCTCAAAACAACGAGCAGGTTACACAACAAGAACAACGAGCAGGTTACGCAACAAGAACAACGAGCAGGTTACACAACAAGAACAACGAGCAAGTTATACAACAAGAACAACGAGCAGGTTACATAACAAGAACAACGAGCAGGTTACACAACAAGAACAACGAGCAGGTTACACAACAAGCAAAGATCATCTATGCCTTCTCGCCCCTGATGCAACGCATGAGCTGAATGTCTTTGATGACCACCATCGTCGGCGTTGATTGAGCGTCTGCCCGGTTGGCACGAGCTAGATGCTTCTGCGTCGTCTGCAAGGAGGAGGACAGCAAGGAGGAGGAGAACAACAAGAAAGAGGACAGCAAGGAGGAGGACAGCAAGGAAGAGGAGAACAACAAGGAAGAGGACAGCAAGGAGGAGGACAGCAAGGAAGAGGAGACCAGTAAAGAGGCTGGATTTTGGGTATATTTATAGGGAAGGGAGAGGGAGGGAGAAGCGGGAATTCGAAATTTTTGGCGCGGGAACGGAAAGGCGGAGCTACGATTCGTGGAGCTGAGGATCGATAGGCCCAGCGGTCAGATTATCACAGACGGTTCTATATATAGAACCGTCTGTGATGAATGAATATCACAGACGGTTCTATATATAGAACCGTCTGTGAATTGGAGCACAAATTTTATATACCGATGCAATATAAACAACTAGTCTGAAAAGATAAAATAGCAAATATTTATATAGTTTATATATACTCATTTGAAAGGTTTCGACGAGATCTACAACTTTGCAGTTGAAGAAAAATCCAAATTCCGAAAATAAAACCAAGAAAAAGGGCAAAAACAGAAACCAAAAACTTGCGACGCAGGTTTAGGTCCAAAGATGGCCGATTTTCGGGGTCTTGGAGGTCGACTGGCGCAAGCGGGTCGTTTTTTTGGATCGGGCTCGTCGTTAGCTTTCCAACGAGTACAAGAACGTCGAAAACGGACACCGTATGCAAAAGTTATGCCCGTTTTACTGAAGGTGTCTCAAAACTGAACCATACTCGGACTTAAGCAGGAAAATATGAAATTTTGAGGGATTGCAAGGCGGGAAATGTATCACAGACGGTTTTTATTATAAAACCGTCTGTGATATTCTAGTATCACAGACGGTTTTATAATAAAAACCGTCTGTGATAATCTGGAATATCACAGACGGTTTTTATTATAAAACCGTCTGTGATATTCTAGTATCACAGACGGTTCAGCGTTAAGAACCGTCTGTGATACTCATTTTTCCCGCCACAAATACCACAGACGGCCTCCAAATTAAAACCGTCTGTAATAGTGTAAATCACAGACGGTTTCACAAAACCGTCTGTGATTTGGCGTCTACTATTAGGCTTTTTGTAGTAGTGTGCCCTGCCATCTGATGGCCTTGACGCCTGCTACATGGTCCACGACGGAAGCAAATCGTCTGCCATTCAAAGTATAAAGGCACGACGTTTTGCAATCCTGGCTGTTCCTTCGATTTAAACTGTTTGCTATCTATTTCCATGCCTTCTAGGATGCTTCGATTTCATCCAAGCCTTGTAGGCCTATACATTAATTAGGCTCAATACATAGAACTCGTTCGCTTGGCCTATTGTTAATCCTGTGGTTTGTATATGGTTAATCCTATGATTTGTGACTTGTGAGAGTTTTGTTATGCTTCGTGAGGATAGCCAGATCAAGCGCTTTCAGCAAAAAAATGCATTACGTGTGTTATAATGTTTTGTACATGGTGTTGAAAGAAGAAAATTTCAGCAGTAGGTGCTACAAAATGCTTATTGTGTGTGCTCATCGTTAGAAAAATCTAATATCTAGAAATATTTTGACACGAGTTTGTCATTACATTTCTTTGCAGTAAGGATATAGCATTTTAACTCAGCAAAATTGGAATCTAACGAACATATATAACATGTTCCTAGGTTGACAATAGGGCTGGAAAATAGCTCAAGACTCACGAGCCGGCTCAGCTCGTAATAAGCTCGAGCCGACTCTGCTAGGGCTCGTGAATTTTTGAACCGAGCCAAGCCCATCTCCAAGCTTGCAAAAAAAATCGAGCTGAGCTTGAGCCGCTCGTGAGCCAACTTTGGCTCGTTTGTATGCAACCTAGCCAGCCTAGCGGCAGTCATCCTATGCGGCGCCCCCAGGCCTAGCCCAGCCACATGCTGACATGCAGCGTGACCCTAATTCGGCCAATCCCCGTCCCGATCTCGATCTGATTCGGCCGCTACGCCTCATTCGGCCAATCCCCTTTCTCTAATGCCCACCCCATCCATCGCGCTATCAGCCCCGTCCACCGCGCCGCTTACCGCGTCCCCCATGGTGTGTGTCAATCTACATATTGTTCCCCAACTAACCTTGCTCTTGCATCCTGTTAGTTGTTTGGAGCCCGCCCAAAGAAGCACCTCATTCACCTATTGAGTGTTGTTATCACAATTTTTGGCGCTTTGATAGCCGTCAGGAAGTAGGTTGACTAGGCTGTCAAGACGGATTTCACAAGGATCTTTCTACATGCCAAGGTCAGCATGTTGGCATGCTATCTTGCCAGGCTGGATGCGTACTTGTCAGTTGTCATTGAGCTTTCGAAAGTCTACCCAACGAAGCCTTTTTATAGCAAACGGCAAGCCAAGGTAGTTAAATGGGAAGGTTGCTTGCTGGGCCAGTAAGTCCTATAGTATCTCGGGCAGGTCGATGTTTTCATACCTGATGTTTCAACATGACTTTTCTAGAGGTTGGTTTGTTGCCCTGTCATGTCATCGAATTTATTTAGAGTCCGGACCGATGTACGTACATCGTGTGGATGTTTCGCAAGGAAGATGACGGCGGCGTCCGCATAAAGAGAGGTTCTAAGGGTAGCTGCACGACCTCCCAAAGCGCGCAGGAGATGAAGTTCCATTGCTATGTTGAGGATCCTTTGCAGCGGATCTATTGCTATGATAAAGAGAAAAGGGGATAGCGGGTCACCCTATCGTAAGTCTCTACGATGCTGTATCTTGTCCCAGGCACTCCATTTAAAAGTACCGGAGAGGTGGCAATGGAGAGGAGGCAGGAGGCCCAATCTCTCCAACGGAGAGGGAAACCTCTATTTTCCGATAAGGCCAGAAGGTAGTCCCACCTAATGGAGTCGAAGGCTTTTGCAATATCCAGTTTAAGTAGGAGCAAGGGGGTTTTGCCTCGATGGTACCTTCTTGCTAGGTTTCGTATATATAGAAAGTTGTCCTGAATGCATCTACCTTTAATGAAGAAGCTTTGACTAGGGAGACAAGGTCTTTCATGAAAGGCACCAAGCGTAACGCCATGACTTTCACAATGATTTTTGGAAACACTGTGAAGAAAGCTGATAGGTGCACAAGTTAAGCAAAATATGGCACATCATTTGTGCGCCATACCTTAAGCTTGGGATCATCCTCTTTTGAAAGTGTAGATAAGTATGTACTCCCTCCTTCAATGAATGTAGGTCATAATATACTAGGAAAAATAATAAAAATATATATTATGAAAGTATTTTGTAAGATAAATCCAATAGCATTATTTTTATGTAGTCAAACTCCATATTTTAATATATATTAGTGGTTAAAGTTTAACCATATGAAACTCATGACAATCTATATTTGTGAACAGAATTAGTTGCCAACAGTGCTGCGACAGGAAATGTCATGACTAGCCGTACTGCACAATTACATCCGACAACTTCATCACACACCCAGGTACCATATGCCGCGCCCTAACCGTCCCCTATATACCCTGTATAGTCGGTTGGCGGTTAGTTGTTATACGCTGCTGTCCACGATGCATGCATATAAAGCGTGCAGATACTGACTAGGCTTATTTGCTTATAGAACTGCTGCACTAGCAGGATCAAGAAAGAATTGCGAGATGGCCGTACCGATCTGGTTCGTCTTGTTGGCCTTCCTCGGCGCCCTCCGTGGCGCCGTCGTCAGCTTCCGCCTCCTGGCCTACATCGCGCTCCGCCTTCGCCGGCCGATGGACCTCCGACGCCGCTACGGTACGTGGGCCGTCGTCACTGGCCCGACGTCCGGTATCGGCCGGTCCATGGCACTGGAGCTCGCTCGCCAGGGTCTCAACCTTGTCCTCGTTGGCCGTGACCCCGCCAAGCTCCGTGACGTCTCCGACACCATCGTTAGGTCACACGCCGTGCAGACCAAGACCGTGGTGTTCGACTTCTCCCTCGCCTCCACTGCTCAAGGTGACCAATACAAATGCACACATCAATCCGTTCCTATATAACAAGAACGAGAATAGTTGAGTATCCTGAATCCTGGTCGCTCATATCGATCTTCGGCAGACGACAGGGCGATGGGGCGGCTCCGGGAGACCATCGAGGGGCTGGACGTAGGGGTCCTGGTGAACAACGCCGGGGTGGCGAAGCCGGGGGCCCTGTACCTTCACGAGGCGGACGTCGAGCCCTTGGTGAGGATGATACGGGTGAACCTGTGGGCGCTGACAGAGGTGACGGCTGCAGTGCTGCCGGGGATGGTGGAGCGGGGGAGGGGCGCCGTCGTGAACATCGGCTCGGGA
The DNA here is from genome assembly GCA_017311315.1 of Dendrocalamus latiflorus. NCBI lineage: Eukaryota > Viridiplantae > Streptophyta > Magnoliopsida > Poales > Poaceae > Dendrocalamus > Dendrocalamus latiflorus. The sequence continues at coordinate 24,346,357 of CM029660.1, forward strand.
TCGACGCTGGCCATCCCGTCCTTCCCCCTCTACTCCGTCTATGCCGCTACCAAACGGTACGTCATGCGCAACACATTCTTACTTAATCAGTGGCTGGATGTGCAAATCTGAAGTTCTTGGTAGAGATCGATGATGGCATGAGGCTGACTCGATTACTTGCGTTGAGTTCATCGTGTCCAACAGGTATGTTGCTGGGTTCTCAAGGAGCCTTTCCGTCGAGTACAAGAGCAAAGGAATCGATGTGCAATGTCAGGTAACCACTGCGTGAAGGCCGTGAGCAACCCAAAAGTTGGCTTGGACATTCCGCAGCATCAATTCGCGAGAGCAGAGACTAAAATTAACCTCGCTGAATTTGCAGGTCCCTTTCCTGGTGCAGACGAACATGCTGTCGAGCGCTGTGAAGGCCCGCTTCTTCCCGTTGTTCGTGCCGACCGCGGATGCCTACGCCCGCGCGGCGGTGCGCTGGATCGGGCGCGGCACGTTGTGCGTGCCCAACGTCGTCCACCGGTTTCAGTGGTGGGCCACCGGCGTCGTGCCGGAGTTCGCTCACGATAGGTACCGCCTACACCAGCATCTGCAGCAGAGAGCCATCTTTCAGCGGCTCAAGCCGTGGAGGGCGTCCCTGGGGAATTCACGGGACAGAGTAAACTAGCAAGCTTCTAGCCCAGAGCCAGGCCGTACCTGCATGCCGTTGCGTCGCTATTAATTAAGGGGTATTGATTAGACTTTCAGTGGTCGTTCCGATCAAGTGAAAATCTAGTGGCGATTCAAAAATGATATGATAGTAGTCGTCAACTCGTACATTCGTACGGGCCAAAGATACAATAAACATTTATGTAATTATAATTAAATTATGTATAAAGATTGAAACCTCAAGTTAGAAATCTTGATGGCACTATTACAGAAAGGGTCATCACAGACGGTTCCTCAACCGTCTGTGTTTATGTGTCAGTGATAATGGGTGTTTATCATAGACGGCTTACAATACAGACGGTTAATATCACAAACCGTCTGTGATAGTCGAGTATCACAGACGGCTTTTATAAAAAACCGACTGTAATAGTGGAGTATCACAGACTTTTTATATAAAAACCGTCTATGCTACTCGACTATCACAGACGATTTTTTTATTAACCGTCTGTTATATGGTTCATATCATAGACGGTTTGGTGTCTCGAACCGTCTGTGATATAACCACCAAACCGTCTGTGATATAACTATATCATAGACGGTTAATAACAAAAACCGTCTGTGATATCGTTCATATCACACATGGTTCATTGTTTGAAACCGTTTGGGATATATATCACAGACGGTTTAGAACATGGTTCATGGTTCATTGTTTGAAACCGTTTGGGATATATATCACAGACGGTTACCACTATAAACCGTTTATGATAGTTTAATCACAGACGGTTCCGTATGAATCATCTGTGATGTAATCGTCCAGTATAACCTCTTTTGTAGTAGTATGGGATAGTAATATAATTTGTATAAACGCAAATCGAATTAGCAAGTATAATACAATAATCCATAAGACCTTAATGATTAATAATACCTGGGTGTTGTGGCTACAGACCAAACAGAGAGAGAGATGGTAGTGGAGAGTGATGAAGATAAGTGTAATGGCCTGGGTCCTCCCCATGGCTTACTCATATATATATATACACATGAGGAGTGCTTTTACAGCTATACCCTTACATCTGGTTATCCCCTCTGGGGGTAGTTATGTCATTACACATGGCCTATTCTGGGCCTTATAATCTCCTACCAGGCCTGCTGGGTTTAGGTGGGGGCCACCCCTACGACACTGGGGAAAGGTGAAATTCTTAATTTAAAATCTTAAGTAGTATGAATTTTAGTGAGTTTATAGATCAAGCATTAACTTTAATTGCCTACAGCCGGAGTTCTCTGTATAAACTCTTTTTTTTTTACAAAAAAACTTCAGTGGTGACCATGCAAACACAAAAATTTCACCTTGTTCAATTAATATCCATATATTCTAACACAAATTGAGACTATATAGAGACCTACATCAGCATTATTTATACGTATTTCCAAAATTTCAAAGAGGTTACATAAAACCACATAGGTAAGCATTACTATATATTTAAAGTAGTATTAATAAGTATTTTTAATTTACAACATTGTCATGTTTTGCAATTCGTAGGTTGTGTGGGACAACATAGATCTTCACAATAGGTGTCAAGTATTGCTATGAATTTATAGGAGACCAGGACGTATACTACAAAGAAGGCTATACTAAAAGCCTCATTATAGACGGTTCCCAGAATCGATCAGTATTATAATTATTACAGACGGTTTTACAAGCGTGACCATCTGTGTTACTAGCGATAGTTAGAACCGTCTGTGATACATAATTACCACAGATGGCTTCTTGTTAAGAACCGTCTGTGAATTATCACAGATGATTCGGATTAAAAACCGTTTGTGACCTCTGCAATTATCACAGATGATTTTTAATAAGAATTATCTATGATAATTCACAGACACTTTCAACCAAAAACCACCTGTAATAATTGTAGATGTCACAGATAGTTTTTAATCCTAACCGTTTGTGCTAATTCATATATGGTTTTTAACAAAAACCATCTGTGATATGTAATACATCCTAGGCGGTTATTTTTAAAAACCATTAGTAATAATATTCTTCTATATATAAGGACGAAAACCTAACCCACTATTCTCCTGCACACACTTAGGTTTTTCAACACACCCACGCGCCTTCTCAGCTCCCTCCTTCTCCACCTCCGGCACCGTCTCCTCCTCCTCAGCTCCTTGTCGTGCGGCTCCTCCTCCTGGCTCGTCATCGCTGTCGCCTCCTCCTCGGCTTCTCGTTGTGTGGCTCCTCCTCCTGGCTTCTTGTCATCGTCACCTCCTCAGCTCCCCATTGTGCAGTAATCTGTGTAGCTCACTATATGCGGTAATCATAGAATTGGCCCAAACATTAGTATGAATAGGTTTTTTTATGTCAAGCATGTCCTTCAAGTTATGACATTTCTAATATTCATTTGAATATAATCCTAGATGATTATCACTCTATGATCAAGGTTTTGTGAACATGATTGATTAATCAATTCTAAGTATAGAAGGATACTAATGTGATTCAATTTGCTTTGCTCAAATTATAGTATGCTCCGATCACCAAACCAAAAGAGCAACTAAGTGAGAGGGCCGAGGCATATAAAAAATGCCTGGGAGCCAAATGACCATCATAGAGGTCCTTCGAGATCGAAGAACGGCTTCTCTTTTGATACTGAGGAAGTAAACTACATAATATAAAATCACAACTAACAACTTACCTATAACATCCTGGCTTAATAAAAGCCTAAGATATCACCTACAACCTCTATCGCTACCAATTTAAAAGCAATAAGCAAGTATTAATGATATCTAGATATCAAAAATCAATATTCCACATGAAATTGAACATAAATTTCAGCAACATGATATACCATAAATTGAACTTTATACGAACCAAATATTACCAAAAGTATCATAATAAATATAAACTAAGGAATGCATCATCTAGTAATATTACGAACCATAAGGAAATAAGGAAAATATAAATTATCCAATTATTACAATACATCTACCCATGCATGTCGCCTTTAATGTTCACCTAAAAACAACAAATAAGTAAGGATAAGTCTACGACTCAACAAGTGCAAGGCAGAATAATAAGTGAGTCATCAACTTATTAACAATTCATATCTAAATATCATTAACTCAATTTCTCAAATTTACTCTCACAAATTTCCATTCACGGGTTTCATTATTTCGAGTCACCATTCACTTTTCATGAATTTGATGCAATGCTCATGCTCATGCCTCATCTTGTACTTATACCGGTGTAACGAAGTGTAATACCTGTCGGTGTTCACTCCTACCCACACTCTTTAGTGTGGAGACTAATTGCCTGTTTTTTTTGTATAGGGACCTCGTTGCCCATATCTTCCATATGGAGACCTCATCCCATTCTCGTGGGTCATATCTTTGGAACATGAATGCTCATCATGTAATACAATGATTACTATATTTCTTCATTAGCAATTGATATTCTCATCATACTTCTATAATCAACATCATCATCATCAATTTATCAAAAATATGTGAGCAATATAAAAATAGGAATAAGCATATATATCATCATGATAAGTATTCAATCAATCAAATAACAATTTCAACACTCGAGTTATCATTCTACCATATACTTGCCTTTCTAGTTGCGATGACCAAAATGATTTGAATGTGACAACACACCCGAAGCTACTCCTTCTACGATAAATATTCAATCTTAATACCAACCATTGCAATACAAGATACCTTTTAATTACTGCATGCTTTCTAAAACCACCATTTTCCCCTTTTACTAGACAGCCCCCTCGCTCTCGCTCTAATAAAAATATCGTAACTCTCAATTGCCACATCGTAAAATAGCAAACGATATCAGTTCTGAAATCTATACAAAATTCTCTATGTTTTCTTAGTTGGCCAAATTTGCAGATTTAACACCTAAATACTTGTTTTAACCTAGATGATAGATTTATCATCTTGTACATAGTAGAATTATTGATTTAATATATTTTAATCTACATGTGCAAATATACTAAATAATAATATTTTCAAAACCTACAGAAAATTATCTACTACTTTCTAGTTATTCCTAAAGTTTAATTCGAGCATTAAATTAGTGAAATTAATGTGTTCCCATGACTGCGTCCAACTGCAATCGGATACTGGATAACACCTCCTAAAATTCATAACTTTTAATCTACTTATCTAAAAATTGTGTTCTTAGACTTTATAGAAACCTTAAGAAATTATCTATAATGTTAATGTTGATCAAATTCTTAGATTAGTTCATGTACTATTTTTAATCTAAAGATTAACACATACCATCAAAACACGGTAAAATTACCGGATAGCAGAAATATAAAAATTTATATCACAATCTACTAATCCAATTGACATAAATAAAAATTCTATCAAAAACGATCGAAATTCTCTACAGCTCTAGTAGATGAAATTCCTAAATTATGTCTCTATACTATCCAAAAATAGTTTAACAATACAGCAGATTAAACCGATCTACTACAACCATCCCCCTCTAATGTGGAAACTATCATCTAATTAAAAAAACAACACAGGTAAAACAAACCATTACCCACAACCTACTAACCTACTGTTCAAGATTGATAGAACCAATACAAAGTGACAAGCTTCAATACCACTTCTAGTCACCTGATACGCCGTGGAAGCACTGTTCTACTGGCCAGATTTATTACGTACAAACCAGGGAGCCAATCACTTCTAGTCGGCTGGCACTGGGTGGAGGCACGCCTTGCACCAACGTTGGTGTAGACTGCCGGCACGTGGACGCACGCATGAGCCGATTTGCGCTAGCGTGTGGGTCGGGCGGGCTAAGGTCACGCGTGGCGGACAACGCGCAGGTGTAACGGCTCTAGAGCGCCAGTGATGCGGCCACAGCTGGCAACGAAGGCAAGGACTGGCGACGGCATTGCTTGCGTGTGTGGACGAAGGAAACGAGGGGCACGGCAGATGGCGCGTGAAGACGATGGCACAGCGAACGCTGGAGAGCTCGTGATGGCAAGGGGGAAAACAGGGGGGAAAACCGTGCGGACGCTCCAGCGGCAGCGGAGAAAAGATGACGGGACGGCTGGATGAGCGAAGGGATAAAAGGCGGCTGCGGCGCACGGGGAAAACAAAAGACATGCGGCTAGGGATTTTCTATTCCACACTATCTCTATGTAACACGGCTTTAGATAGACTCTACCCAGGAGACCGACACCTCTCAAAACACTATTTACGTATGGATCCTTGAGACTATTTCTGAAATACTGTATTACTTATTCTTGATTCAGATAAATAATATCCACATATTTCATGGTAACACTAATATAGTCTTGCACATCTAAAATTTAAATGAGATAGAGACAATGTTAGATCTCATATTACATTTGACAGTTAAAACTATCAGTCAGAGTAGTAGTTGTTTTAAAACACCTTTCCAATGAGATCTTGGTGGTGATCGGTTCGGCTGAAAAGCTCATGGCTTATGGCTGAAAATACTGTAGCTGACTGAAAAAAGCACTGTAGCTGACAGAGGCTTATTTAGCATAATTAAATTTAAAAAAATTAAAAATATAAAAAATATGTTAGCCCATTACGTATAATACAAACAAATACGGGAAAAAAGAACCGGCAAAAAAGCTCAACAAAAAGCCAAAAGTTCAGAAAAAGACGAAACTTATGAATAGTGAAAAATAAGCCAGAATCCAGAAGTCGAAGCCGAGTTGATCAGGGCTATTATAGCAATATATATGACAAGATGAAAAAAAGAGAACTAATTGTCCATAAATTCTTCTGAAAAGCAGTTAGACTGCTCACATAGATATTTCTCAACAACTATGAGAGAAACATTAAATCACTGTATACTTGGACTTCAAAGGGTATGAAATAAATCACACACTTCATTTTGTCATGTTCTATGAAGTAGGTCATAGCTGATGTCTCTTTCTCCTCATCATACTGCGTGTTGGGTTTATTTGCTATCTTTGTCACTCTCTCCCGCATCATCTTTGCTATCATGCGCGAGGCCAACTCGTCTCGGCATTCACGTCCGCTCTGCGGGCGCTGTTGGCTGTTCCCACCCTAGACTCGGTGTCCATGTCCGCCTAGGCCTCTCAACGTCCAGCTATAAATAGCCAGCCACCCCTCTCATTTTTCGCGTTCCGAGCTTCCGCCGCCCTCGTCGCCCATAGCTGATCTTCGCCTTCGAGTTTGCGCTATCGTCGTCTTCGTCCTCGACCCCAGTTGCCGTCGTCGGTGTCACTCCACCTCGTCCGCAGTCCCCGGCCGTCCTTCCTTCCCCACCGGTGAGCTGTCGTTCAAGCCACCGCCTCTCTCCCGCTTGGCTAGTCCACCGGCGCTCACTCGTCCGCCTCGCTTGCTAGCCCAAGACACCGCCTCAGTTCATGCACCGCCACGTCACCCCGTACCCACGCCCGCGCGCCCCTTAGTCTCCTCCGTGGACTTGGTCCGCCGCACACCGAGTAACTGATGTGTGGGTCCATATGTCAGGACCCCTATTCCATAGACCCATGCACCGAGTCACACCGTGCACTATTCCGTGAGCTGGGTTCATGGTAGACCAGCCTTTCCATGTACCAGGTTCACAGCATAGTAGTCTTTTTCAATTTTCAGCATTTTCCTTTAGATTAGATTTTTCGAGAGTCCATTCTTCTCCGTCCTAGCTCTGATTGACCCGGTTCTTTTTCCTAAATTCATTTAAAATTGAGCTCTATCTTTTGGTTCTAGTTTTGTAGCTTTTGGAGTTCTTTTTAATTTTATTTGAATTTATTTTGTGCCTTGTTTCATTTTCTCTCTCGTTAGATCATGTTTTCGAAGGAGATGAAGTAAGATTTGAAGATAAGAGCTATTAACTGAGCATGACCAAGGCAAGTCATGTCCTTTGATCATTTTGAACCTAGTTTTCAATCTATTATGTATTGTTTTATTTTAAATTATCATGTATTGCTATTTTATTATAAACCTTTGTATTGGTAGTTAATGACATACTTGATTAATTCCTCCTTAATAGTTTGAATGCCATGATTCCACTATCACCATATGATGGGGTAAATATCTAGTGATACAATATTAGTTGTCACTTGGGTTGTACGTTTAAATTGCTTAGCCATGCTTATAGTAACGTTAGGTTTATCATCACATATGATTAATTAATTTTGACTTAATGATATATTGGAACGTGGTGGTCAGCCACAGTTATAAAATATGTGCATTTTGACATGGGTAGTGTCATTGGTGTTGGTTATACAAAATTAGTTTTCACTTAGACAAATGATCGTGCAGTAAAGGGGGTGCAATTTGCACATTGAGATGTGGATGTTTCACCTGGAATGTCTAAAGACTTAACTTTGTGTGCCATTGATCTGAGCCTTACCGTACAACCACATGTCCAATATGGAATGGACCTGGCTGATTAAATTGTGATGTTTCAATTCCGGTTCCGTCATTGATATGAGTGTGGTTTGACCTTAGCCATGGATCTACATTGGCGCAAGAGGGGGCAATTATCGACTAGGGGATTTACCTACTCGACGATAAAACCTTAGCGAGGCGAAACTGGGTTAACATTAAGCATTGTAAAGGCTTTTATGTGGACTTCTTGGTCGGTACGCCTAAGGAAACGTGTTATACTAGTGACACTACAAGAAAGACATCATGTGGGTAAAGTTGTACAACCTCTGCAGAGTGTAAAACTATTCGAACAGCCGTATTTTCAGTTATGGACAATGCTCAGTGATTTCACATGAGAGGTAGAGTTTTCATAAAAATCTGGATAGATTAAGTTGGGAAGTGAATGGTTGGTTCACTGGTAGCTCATTAGCTCATTACATGAATCTTAGTTCAAAGGTAATTCATTGGAGTGAATGGTCAGTTCACTTATGGTTACTCTCAATTACTTTGGTTATTTACTTATTAATCATTTTCAAAGTTCGTTTTCAATCTATTTATTATATTTACTTTAAATTGTTGCTTTCTACAAATTAACCTTGCTGCCATCCTTTGGGAAGCCTTGCATATTATATTGCATTCTTTGTTACAAACGACTTGTTGAGTACTTTATGTACTCACGGTTATATCCACATTTGCTCAGTTGACGCAGAATGACCAGATCAGTAGGAGGTACTAGAAAGAGGATATTTCGACGACTTTGCAAATTAGGACCTCGCTCCCCAGTCGATTGCCTGTGGACATGTCCAATGGCTACTACGTTTATTTCTGTTTTTTGCTGCAAGTTTCTTAAACCTTTCAGGCTATTATTCATAAGCTTGGCCACAAGGTCGCAACTCTGATAATTAATAATATGTGAGTCTTTTCTTAGTAAATTGTGGTATGGTCGATATTTCATCTTTGTTTTTACTGTGTACACTACAGTGTTTCTAGACTAGTGTAGAATACATAGGAGAGTCTGGATCAGCGGATTCAGGTCTTGACATATCGCGTTATCGCAAACGCCGTCGCCGAGTCCTGCTGGCTCCGCCTGTATCTTTTGGAGCTTCGACAACCCCTTTAGAAGGCCATGGTCATCTTCTGCGATAATATCAGTGCAGTATATCTCTTGACTAACCCCGTTCAACATTAAGGACGAAACATGTTGAGATAGACCTATACTTTGTACGGGAACGCGTCGCTCTTGGTGAAGTCCGCGTTCACCACGTCCTCACCAACTCCCAATACGCCGACATCCTCCTCCGTAAGTCCCCGAGGTGTCCGAGCGGTCTTGCTGTTACTTTCTTGGTGGGGTGGTGGTGTCTGATTTGAGTTTTTGGGTTTCATTGCAGAGTTCGTGGATACGTCGGAGATGGCGAGGAAGGTGGGGACATTCAAGAACTACGTGGCGGGGCGGTGCGGCGAGGCCACCGTCGTCAACGCCTTCGAGAAGCACTCCGCCGTCCTCCGCTACCTCAGCGGCATCGACCCCACCGGCGAGGTATACAATTATCATAGTAGTTGTGTTGTATTTCTAGTACAGAATGCTTGGCAGTGCGGCGTGGAGTTTTGTTGATTGTGTGTGCTGCGCTTTTTTTCCCTGCAGAAACTCCAAAATAGTGATAAAATTAATGCCACCAAAGCACTGCAACTGCACAATTGCAGATGTGGAGCATATACTGGCCAAGTATACATGAGCTAAAGAGGCCCAGAAAAAGATAGAAAAGCTGAAAGGAGAAGGAAAGCCATTGCCAAAGACGTTTAATGAGGTAATTCCTGTCTCTAGGAAGACCAAGGGCAGCAAGTGCCGGATGGGGTGTAATTCTTCTGTATCACTATTCATTGAGGAGGGGAAGAATGTGTATGATGAAGGTAGATGGATAAAAGGGGATAGGAGAGGGGGAAAATATTAGAGACCAAGAAAATGCTAAGCACTTTTTTTACAATATCAATATAAGAGGATCAGCTGAGGATCAGCTGAGGATCAAGGAACATTGTAGCGCAATGTTGCCATCTTAATGTGAAATGATTCATTACAAAGTCTGTTATACCCCTGAGCCTCTAGCGCTGGGAGGGTTGGCGTGGGTATCAGCATCTTTTTTCCATCCGGCTGGTCCTTTAGCTCTCATTAGCTGTGTTTGGCCAACTAGTTGGAGCTTTGGCTAAACTTTAGCCCACTCATTAGCCCTTCTGTCTGGATCCACAAGGACTAAAAATTAGCAACTAGTTGTTAGCCCATGGAATCCAAACAGACCCTTAAGGTCCATATCACCCGTTAGATCTTAGATTTTATTGTTATATGATGCCTGTTTCTCCTATGAACGGTAAACTTAAGCTTCTCAAAAGTATTTATCATTGGGCCTTGCTTCGGTACACCTCTTTACCGAAAGTTTACGCGGTTATTAATAAGAAGGGCAAATCTGTGCTAATTGTAACTGATATGATTATATTCTAGTCTGATCCTCTTTATTTTGAGAGGAGTCCTAATCAGATCCTAAATCATCAATTTGTTCTTATCCCTATTTCTATAATATACTAATGCATGGATCAAATCAATAAGGTGTATGCTCCCTATCTCTTTGATCCCTAGTGTAAACTCTTATCCTATATCTATCTATTCATTGGTTTGTGTTTCGCTGTGGCCGTGGGCGGATGAATTCCTCGCATGATTTGATTCTGGCCTCTTCCTCCTTAAATCACGGAGGCATGGGCATGGCTTTCGCCCATGGACATGCGCGCGGCGCGAGTGGCCCTGTGGGCGGCGGCTAGCTGCGTTTGGTGCATGTGCGATCGGGGCTTGGGGGCTGGACGTTTGATTTCATCTTTGAGATAATAGTAAATTGGGGATTTTAATTAGTATAAGGTTAGGAAAATCAGAGCTAAATGATATGTACGGATTAGCCCTTACTCATTAATAACTGCTTTTGCTTTAAGATTCATAACCTTTTGTGAAAGGAGTATTGAAGCAAGGCCCTTTATGATTTTGTGTTGCAACAGATAAATATGGCATCCGGAGATTCTTGCAGTCATGCCAAACCATTTGAATCATATTGTATTTGTAGGTGCAAAATCTAATGGGTTCTACACCACTGGATGTTGGAAGATCTAATCTGGCAAAGAGTGGACAGATAAGCAGGAATGCTGTCTGCCCATGTGGCTCTGAGAAACGATATAAAAGGTTTGATGCTTCCAGGCCTGATTCTGTTCTTGATCTGTTAAACGTTGTTGTGCTGCCACTCTTTGATTGGTTACCTTTCCTTTGAAAAAAATATGATAGCTGCAGTTTATATGTGCAATAACATCTTTTAGATGGAAACATGTAGATGCTTTAACCTGCAGTAAGTATAGTTCTAGAATATGAGTGTGCATACTATATCTTGTCAAAAGGTGGATATAGACTTTTCCAATATGTACAAATTGTGGACCAAGCAAGTGTGGCCAATTGGCAATTTTTGAGAAGGATATCTGCTTCATTGCTTCACTAGTGAAAAATGAAGATTCTATTGCTAGGCAGCTGATATAACTTGGCAAGCCATGGAGGCTTGGACAGTTTAAGACGATATGCCAGTTCTTCAGTTCTTATGTATCCGAGCAACAAGCAGTATTTTTCTTAAGCGAATGTGTATTACTCCAAGAATAGATTTTTTTTTCTTTATGGCTAACGGCCTTTTCAGACCTGATTCTTGGCCCACCTTTTACATTGTGTATATGGTTTCGGATTCTTGCTGCAATACTGAAAGCTATTGTGTTTGTCATGTCGTTATGACATTTTCTTTTTGCTGCCTCATTTTAAGGTGCTGCAGAGCTTCTTGAGAAAACCCATGCTTTCCTTTGCTTGCTTGTGCTGACCAGAGGCGGTATTTGCCACAGTTCTCAACTTGAGCAGCGAGCCTGTTTCAGTGACAGCAATCCACATCATCTCGTTGTTACAAACCTGGCTGTGAAACTTGTAAAGTTCCATAAGTGAGCTCTGAATTGCGGAAGAAACCATTGCCTAAATTGCATGATGTCTAGACAGAGAAGTTGAGATGCATGTATCTGAATAAAATTACGGGAGATTTTTTCCACATCTTACCACGGTTGAGCTTTCCTTTTGGGACACTACATACTGTTATGCTTTTTCCTGATTATTACCGTCACTCAGCAGCTACGAATGGTGCGACCGCTAGTATAAAAAATCCCTAGTATATCCGAAACCATCAAAAAATCCCTAGTTTATCCGAAACCCCTAGTATAAATTTTCCAAGACAACAAACAATGCATCCAAAGTTCCAAACAAGATCCTGGTACGATCTCCCAATGAAAGAAAAACAAAGAAATATGATGTATTCTTTATGTCACTGGAATTTTAGAGAATCCCTAAATGTGTCATTTGACATGTAGATCCAATGAACAGCATAAGAAGGATGAGGTCAACTTTCCGTGACATATAAGGAATTCACCCGAAGAAATAATGCATCATCACAGGTATAGTTTCCGAACTCCGAAGAACATACAGAATCTCTTGCTTCCGAAAACATGCCGGGCACTTTCTTTCGCTTTTAAGAAGATTCAACAACTCGTTGAGTTATGCAGAGCAGCAGAGGTAAATGGGATATCTACAAACAAAACTGGATGGTCGTTGATGAACTAGTAACTGACACATGATCTAGTCCTATCTTCATTTGGTGGGCCGATCCCAAGACGTCTCGGATGTGAGGCTGTTCCCGTAGTACACCTGCTTCGTAGACTCATCCAAGTATGCCTGCGAGCAAAAAACAAGGAAACTCAGCACTAACGCAAACCGTACGTAAACAAGGTTAACACAAACCACTGGAGCAAACAATACATGTTGTGATCTAAAAATTTCTGTTTCTGAATTATTCGTGTATTTGGATTGTCAACAAGAAAAATGTATTTCTAGTTGCAATGCAGCTTTCGTTATTGATGTATCAGCTAAAAAAATTATCAAGCACAACCTCAGATATTGGGCATACGAGGAAAGGTACAATACTAACCTGCCACCCAGAAGGAAGACCCTTGGAGAGCTCTGCAAGATCAGGCTGCCCTTTATGCTGTTCGGCAGCACTTGGTGCAGGAATGGACTCTCTCTTTGACTCCTTTTTTCCTTCAGCTCTTCTGCGTTTCACACGGTCACGCCTGCAAAAATGAAGGTAAGTTGAACTCAAGACAAAGAACAACCACCCAGCAATTTCATCACAAGAAACTATGTGCCTGCTCGTGACATTGCTAGCTTTGGGATAGCAAGGCTACTAACTCTGCCGATAACACTAGTTATCGCCGGTAAATGGGAGCCCCCACCGAGCCTATACAGTCTAGGCTCTAGGAGGTATAAAGGAGGCTTCTTGCATGTAGTTGCTTGAACAACATACACACACACTGGCTGACGTTCACAATATTTTCTCATGCAAACAGAAAACTTGAAATATTCCTTGAAAAGAGCCGAGTTTTTGAAACAAACATATTATATGAAGTTATAAGGATAACCCATATAAATGGGAATTAAATAAGATAACATATTCGACCAAGTTTCAATAACCGGCCGAAAGCCTAAACCAATCATCTCTCAGGTTGTTGCTAGCTGTTTCACCAACTTAGAAGTTCTCCTCGGTGTTTTGGTTGGTTTCAAACAAACCTATCACTGGTACCAACATACCAGGCAGATAACCGGACATATGCAAACCCTTTGACGAAGGAAAATAGAGCAAAAATACTTTTGCATCAGTTTTAGATACTCTACACAGACATATGCAAAACCCCTCGACGAAGGAAAGTAGACATGAGAATATGATGGATAAATATGTATGTAGAAATATTCAAGAAAATAGTAGCCACCTACAACTTTGCGGAAAAAGGTACAGAAGGTTAAACATTTTCTTTGAACACAGTTTTTAGATGCAGAAAGGCAATCTCAGTTTCTATATATGTTCTTGTGGGCACTGGAATTATAAATATTAAAGTATATATTATACAAGTAGGACATTGAATTGATTTCATAAAATAATCATTTTAGAATCTTCTTTTTAAAAATAAACCCATCAAAAACTAATGTTTAAAAATACATCCTATTTGCAATGCCACAGGAAATTTGCAACACCATGGGTAGTCGTTAACATATGTTTCTGAAAAGGAACTCTGCCTGCGATGCCACAGGCTGTGGTGTTGCAAATGAACCTTGCAACCACCGCCTTGCAAGGCCCTGTGGTATTGCAACGTCCATGGTGCCTCACATGCAGACTTTGCAATGCGATGGTCTATGGCATTGCAAGGTTCATTTGCGACACCATGGTCCGTGCCATTGCACGCAGAGTTCATGTTTAAAGTAAGATGCAGTAAGGGTTATTTTATTAAAAAAATATTCTAGGACATCATATAGGCTAAAATTGCAAAAACAAGAGAAAAAACAAAATAACCATGACAGAGGACGGAAGGACTGTGGTAACTGTTAAGTTAATAGTATCAAATTATAAAAGTTAACAATCATATGGTAAAGAAACAATACCAGTCACCACCAAGGGGAACAAAATTGGCATTTTCCTGGGCTTCTCCACTAGCAATCTGTTGTTTACGCCACTCCTGAATTGATTGGAACATGATTACATTATGAGACTTTGGAAGCATTTTGTGTATGTGTTCTCGAGAGAAAGAGGAAGTTACATCTATTTCCTTCTGACGCTTCCTTTCCAATGCCTCCAAAGCACTTTCAGGTTCTTCTTCCTCTTCATCACGAAGCTCCTCTTTTGCAGCTTTCCACTGTTATAACAAAAACCAAAAGTAGTTGCTTTAGCGAAGTGAAATTGATGGGGACACAATTATCTATACATCACTACTCACCTCAGTTTAAGCCTTACCAGGTAAACAGATTGCTCTGCCTTTAAACTAAGGAATGATAAACATAGAACAAGATAATCAGGAAACACACAGTTAAGATGCCACTTTCAGGAATTGATTTTTCTGCATGACCTATATTGCACACAAGAAAATAAACTAGTTTAAGATGCTCCTGCTTCTTTGTTGAATAGAATAGTCAAGATCCTATTTTCATCACCTAAGTATACACAATTAGCAATTATGCATATCATGAACAAAAATGACAACATGTTTAGATTTCATCGTTAATGTCAGGCACCACATTCAGGGAAGGGTGGTGTGTTTGTCTGTGTGTGGCAATCGTCGTGGAGTGAGGAGGGGCACAAATAGTCATATGTTGCACTCATGCTTGAAAACAGCCTTGGGAGGTTTGTTGTAGAGAGCTACCTTATCCACCAGACTTGAAACCTTCTTATTAGATCTCAGTGATGATGCAACAGCAACTGCTCGCTTCTTGCTACGAACAACTGCAAAATGGTGCAAAAGGCCATCAAACAATGTTTGTCATGAACAATAACCAAGAGAGCAAGATGAACTGTCCTTATAAAGAATAATAGAATTACCTTTAGTGTGACTGGTTGTACTAGTAGAAGCCTGTGAAGAACTTCCAAGTATGGATGTTGTTCCTGAAGATGATGTTGCTCCTGCAGCTTGGCTCAAAGATGCAATTTTGGTCTCCTTGGATACCACTTTATCAGATTCCGTGGGATTCATATTAGTATTTGCAGAAACAAGAGGGTCTGAGCTTGTTTTGTTATCTAATGCACCGCTGGAAATGGCAGAGTGTGATGGAGCGTAGTATCCAGAAGGTTCAGCTGCTACCCCAGTGGTAGCCATAGTGACTGAAGGATAGCTATAGTAAGAAACTGGTACTGTGGCAATAGATGAGGCATCAACAGGAATAGATACACCACTTGCAGATACTGGTGCATAGTAAGAATGCTGCTGCGGTTGAAGGGCATGAGACTCACTCACTTGCATATAATAGTTGGCATTTGTACCTTCTGTACCTGCAGTAGCATAGTACTCCATTCCAGGAAATGTATAGCCCGAGTTTGCTTGACCTACGTATGGCTGAGAAATTGTATCAGCATGAATATATGACACAACAGGCTCTTCAGGAGGTGGGGGAGCTGGTTCATTCTCAGGTGGTGGAGGTGGAATCCATTCCTCTTCTGGTGGTGGCGGAGGAATGTCATTATCCTCTGGAGGAGCAGCAGAACCCTCCAATGATGACAAAGTTGGTGACTGTACTTGCTGTGATGGAAGATGCTCCTTATTAGGTATAGAACTAGAATGACCCTGCTCTTCAACATTTTCTTCATCAACCTCCATTTCCACATCCATATCTTCGTCATTGTCTGATTCAACTTTTGAAGGAACTGCTGCAGCATCTTTTTCTTGCGAATTCTGAACAGATGATGTTGAAGATGGCTCCTCAATCTTACCATTTTCATCCGGAGTGACCCCAGTGCTAACCTCAAACTTCAAATCCTCACCGTTGGAGGATGCCATCACTTCAGCTTCATTAGGTGCTTTGCATTCCGCATCATTTGTCTTCAGATGTCCAGGTTCGGTAGTGTAGCTCGCTTCCAACTTGGACACTGAATATTCTAGTTGCTTAAGGTGCACCTCGGCATGCAACCACAGCGGAAGCAAAGAAGATCCATACGATGAGAGTGCATTGCAGTCTGATATTCGTATCTCAATTTCTCTTTTTATCAATTCAAGACTGTCCATGGAACCATGCAGCCTACAATGGTAATAACATCACAGTAAATTAGTTAAACAGTTCTAGGTAGAAGAATGCTTGCAACGGGAAGAAATAACAAAAAAGGCAATAACAACAAGCACCTTTCCAGCAGCTTCAACCTTTGCAGCAAATCCTCGCCATATTTTGCAAGCTGCAAGGGATCAATGTCGATTGACTCATGACTACCAACAGCCGCAGTATAAGCATAAGCATCATAAGTAAGCTGTCCACTACCACATTCCATTCCCAAAGTAGTATAAGTTGCTATGCTATTTCCAACAGACACATCACTTGGATATGCTTCGGCATTGTTGTGGGCAAGGACATGTGCTTGAGCTTCTATGTAGTCCATATGAGTAGGAACAGATACAGAAGTGACTCCATCAGCTGCAACTCCCGACGTAAATCCATTAGGCATCTCCCAAGAAGTTTCTCCAGTAACTGTGTTCCAGTAGTAACACTGATTACTCTGTTCATGCATTACAGCCTTCCAATTCCCACCACCGTCACCAACAATTTGCATGCCAGATGAATCGGGAATAGCTTCAATTGCTGTCACACGCACATTTTCTGGAGTTGGCTCAGGGGCAACAGTGTTTTCCTCAGCAACATTTTCAGTACAATTCTTGGCATCATCAGCTTGAGGTATCTCTTGCTGAACACCAACAGCAGCAAACAGTTCACTATGTGCATCGTCTTTATCGCCAGCTAGGTCACCATGCTCGTGAGTAACCTGAAACAAGTGAACATATTTCATCATGAGACCAAGTGAGCTCAAACTCCTTAATTGCAAGTTTGCAACAATCTCCTCTGAAAAGGAGAGATATTGTTGACCAAGAGTGTAACAAGAGAGCATCACATGAGTGCTTCCTAATTGCAATATACAAAAATTAAATTGCCAGCTTATTGGAGCCTTCAGCTTATAAGCCCTTTCACTGGCTTCAACTTATTTGGGGCTTGTAGTAAATATACAAAAATTAAATTGCAAGCTTATTGGCGGCTTCAGCTTATAAACCCTGGCTTCAACTTATTTGGGGCTTACAATACAAAACTAGCTTAGGCTTATATGATAAGCCCAACAAGGTTCACCATGTTTGGCCTAGCTTCAGCGTACAAAAGGGGACAGCATGAAAACTTGAATTACCTGAGCACTTGCATATGTTGGACTCCCCTTAGTTTCACCATTGGGTTGATCTGCTGCTTCCTCGTTCTCTTCTTCATCATCACTATATTGCCCAAGCAATGCTAGAGGATTCTCCTTCTTATCTGAAAAATACAAGTGCATCAGTAAAATCGCAAAAGGTTGCATGTGGCAATCTATATTGCACTCTTTTCTGAAGTATCTGTAAAGACATCAACACAGGTATAAAAGTAAAACAAGTTTTGGGGGTTTGTTAAAATTACTTAACATGCAGTATATCTGCCTGGCAATAATAAAAAGACCAGGCTAGGACTACATTATAAAGAAAGAGACATACGAACCGAGGAGGCAACAATCACATCCTGAAATCCCCACGCTTAGATGCTGCCAAAAGAGAAATTACCCATAGGCATTCACTCAATTTTGACAGTGGCAGCCTGATCTGAAGAATTTACTCAATGTTCCTTGCAGGCTGGGAACCCTACATGTGCCTCAAAACCAGATATGTGGAGCATATACATGCTTGTACAAATATTCCAATTTTCCACCAAATTTATGTTCCATAGGCATGTCTTCCTTACATATCCCTTGGAAGGAAATCGATGAAACCCACCTGAAGAAGATGGTGAAGTGGGAACCCCAGTTTGTTGGTCACGGTTTTCCCCTCCTACTCCCTCTTTCAAAGATGCCTCCCCTGCAAGTTAAATATCAGAAGTCAGCTTATTCATAAAGATATATCACGATCTATCGGAATGCCATGTAATGATACAGCTCATTTACCATAGCTCACTTATGTTCGGCAGCTATACTATTACAAGCACGTGTTGCTATACTTGTCACCCCTATAGGCATTCACAAGTGGAATGAATACCTGAGCATTAAATCTCTGCAATAACAAAGGGCGTGTTTCAAGCAAATTTATCCATCATCCTTCCCTGAAATCCAACCAAAATTTTTTGTTGCCTTAACTGGTATATGGGGTCATTTCCCTTACATTTCACATATTGTTAATTTGATTCGGGCAGTGTGAATCAATTGCTTATCAAGGTTATTAAGTCGTAAAGTTGAGTCGAGTCTCCATGCTGCCAACTTACTACTTGCTGCTTTCTACTACTAATAGTCTAATACTACTTGCTGCTGCTACTGCCACAAGAGCAAAACAGAGCAGCAAAAACACAGAGAAGGGAGGAGGTCAGGAAAAAAATATTTGAAGGAAGAGGGGGGAGGAGACTGGAGGTGCAGATGATGCTTGCCATCAGCGGCCGGAGCCAAGGATGAAGGAGCCGAAGCATCAATAACCCAAGCGGTAGCACCAGTCACCGTCAGCATCCCTGCATAGCTCACTCTCGAGCTGCTCCTCCTCCTACTCCTGACTGCGAAGGGGAGAGGGGGGGCAACAGGTGCATGAGGGGGCAGCAGCGTCGTTCTACCCGTACACCACAACCAAACAAACAACACAGCGGCATCTCCAAAGCCACGCACACATGAATCAAACAACTTAGCCTAAATCCACATATTCAGGATGAGCTCGTCATTCGAGCTGCCTCCACTCAGTCAGGGTGATCGCATCCGAGTGACCAAGCAACCCCTAATCATACAACTACACCACAATAGGCTTCGCCCGTTCAAATTAATCGAGTTAAATCCAAGCCTAGTCCGCTTACAAGCTGGATAGATAATCAGCGCGAGCAATCAGCAACTAATCTCAAATCACGTCGGAATTGATCGGAACACATGGCATCGCGATCGAACACAAGTCACGCAACCAAATCGAGCCAAACCGAGAAGGGGTAAAAACTCACCGGGGGAGGGATCGAGGAAGAGATCGAGCTTCACCCTGCGGCCCGCGGCCGCCATGGCCGCCAGGCGGCGCTCCTTCCTCCTCCCCATCGCGCGGACCCGGGGGGCGGCGCCGAGGATTCGAGCGGGCGCCGGGGACAGAGAATCTTACTAGGGTTAGCGTTTGGAGATCGAGGCGGGCGAGGGGACTCGCGAGTTACGGCGAGGCGGCTGGGCGTCGGCGCCTTCGATGGAGTTTCCGCCGCGGCTCGCGTTTTCGCGAATCGTAAAGTGGGGAGGTGGGCTGGGATTTATGGGCTCCCGAAGCGCCCCGTAAGATTACTACTAGGAGGATAGCGTTGGGCGAGTAGGACATGAAGCCCATTTGGCTGGTCCAGATCGACGGGCCTGATTTGGGCTGGTAGGCCATGACAGTTTGAGTCGCACTCCTTCGCCGGACGGGCTAATTAAGGGCCTGTTTGGCAGAGCTCCACCAACTCCAGATCCACCAAAAATAGCTCCACTCCACGAATTTTTACCCAAACGCTCCAGCTCCACGAAATCTGGATCCACCAAAATACTGAATCTAGCTCCAGATTCATGAAATCCATGGAGCACCTCAAGGGGTGCTCCACAAAATCTTGTTTCGTACCTACTCGTGGAGTTGGGTGGTAATTACCCACCTTTTGCCACTGGTTACACACCCCATCCCGAACCGTTTTTTTTCTATTACGCATCTCCACTCGACCGCGGGACCGAGGGCTCGCTCCTCGCGCCGCGACCCTCCTCGCGCCGCCTCCTCGCGCCGCCACCCTCCTCGCGCTGACACCCTCCTCGCGCCGCCACCCTCTCTGCTTGTGCCGCCACCTCCGGCGCTCCGGCGAGCCGCCACCTACGGCGATGGCCGGATCTGGTAGATCCGGCCCCCCTCTACCTCCTCCACCTCCTTCTTCTTCCTCCATGGCGAAATCGGCCCCTAGGGTTGGGCTCTCGCGCGCGCTCTGGAACCAGCCGGCGGCGCCCGTCCCGACCTCCGTTGGCGCGGCCCCCCTGGCCGGGGGCGCGGCCCCTCTGGCCGGCGCAGCGGCTGGGGGCGCAACCGCCCAGGCCGGCGCAGGGGCTGGGGGTGCGGCCGCCCAGGCCGGCGCAGGGGCTGGGGGCGTGGCTGCCCAGGCCGCCCTGGCCGGCGCAGCAGCAGGGGGCGCGGCCGCCCAGGACTCCTTGGCCGGCACAGCAGCTGGGGGCCCGGCCGCCCTGGCCGGTGCAGCAGCTGGAGGTCCGGCAGGGGTCTCTGCCGCCATGGCTGGTGCCTCTGCATCGCAAGCGAGGACACGTGCTCCATCAACCAACAAGAGGGCAAGGGATGATGAGGTATGAATCATGGACAGGGTGATGCTATCGAAATTTGTTGCTGTTGTTTGGATGTGTGTACTCATCAAACATCATGGTTGAATATTGTTGCTGTTGTTTGAATATTTGTTCCAGTGGCTAGCTATTGTTGCTGTCTGTAGTCATGCAGCGTGTGCATATGGCTGCTGGGATTGCGGCATAGATGGCAATGTGAATGCTTGTGAATGTTGGCAATGTGAATGTTGGCAAGTTTAAGAACTGGCATCCACTGGAATGGTTGTGCAATTGTGCTTCTTTGCAATAAATTTAGCCGTCAAAACTGCAGTTGGAGTGATTAGAAATTATAAGGTGTGTGAGCTCGGATGACATGCCTTCCTGTTCCCTTGTGACTGCAAACGAGTTTACCATTGCCTGTGGATAAATGTGACATACCCTAATTAGCCTAACATGAAATGGTATATATTTCAATTACAATTTGCTAATACACGATGTCAGTTGGAGTGATTAGCCTAATTTGCATGATGTCAGTATGCAGATAATGGGAGAAATAGGTTTTTTAATCCTTGTATCATGATGTTAGTATGCATATAATCATTCAATTAAGACAATTCATGTTGGTTCAGTTAATCCTTGTTGGTTGCATTACCTCTATGAAGGAGAATTGGTAGTAATTAAGGAGTCAATGTGCCAAACTAGCTTGTAAAACTAGCTTGGAAAATATAAGTGTATCTTTCTTCAACAAATCATGCTATTGGTTCAGTATGAACAGTTGATTTATGAGTACATGTATATGATGTGATCCATGTCTGTACGTAGCAGTCACCTGTAAAATCTCTAGGCTGCATGATCTTGTTCATCTCTGTCATGAATTAATCCTTGTTGGTTGCATTACCTCTATGATATATTATTTGAGCTTATTTTTCTTTTTCAAATGGTCGGGAAATCTTGGTCAGGGTGATGCTATGGATTGGATTGATGGTCATACCACTCTTGTTTGTAACTTGTTCGCCGAACAAGTTAGAAAAGGGAATCGGCCGAACACTCATTTGAACAATGTAGGCTTCACTGAGGTAGCTGATAGGTTTTTTCAGTCCACCAGAATAATGCTGAGTAAAACGCAACTAAAGAATAAATGGGACAAGTTGAGAAGGGATTTGACTGCATGGCGGAAATTAATGAGGAAGCAAACGGGGACTGGTTTCAATTGGAACACGGGAACGATCAGCATGGACTCCGAGTGGTGGAAGAAGATAACAAAGGTGAGTGTTCGATTATAATGCTATGTACATTTGTTGATTTGCAATTTAGAAAAAATTTCTTATTTCGAACATTCTCACATGTTTTAGGAAATTCCTAGTGTTGGCAAGTTTAAGAAGAGGCCTCTCCAAAATGAAGATGACTTGAAGGTGATGTTTGGCAACATCCTTAATGAGGAGCAAGATCATTGGAATCCTATGAGTTCCAACCCCATCATACCCCTTGATGATGATACTCCCATTGATGATCTAGAGGCTGAGCACCCCACTGAGGATCCCATAGGTGACAGCAATTCTCTTGATAATGGGGATGAGGTTGAGGAGGTTACTCCTATCACTGACAATGCTAAGAGAAGGGCTCGTGTGATTATTGACAACCCCAACAAGAAACCTAAGACAAGCACAACACTTGTTATCCAAGAACACATCTCAAAGATATCTGAGACTGCTTCCTCTTTTGTATCTAGTAGGCAAGGTGGGATAACCATTGAGCAAGTCATGGAACATGTTGTTGCATGTGGTGCTGGGTATAACAGCGATGAGCATTTTGTGGCAACTGAGTTGTTTGTCAAGAAAGACCAAAGGGAAATGTTCATGACCATCCCCCCTAATCAGAGGCTCAATTGGCTTAGGAGGAAATACAATGTGATGTATGGAAAGTGAAGGCTGAGTTGTTTGTGTCGTTTGGACGTGTTGTCTTAGTTGTTATGCTCATTTGGACATGTTGTCGTTATTTTTATGCTCATTTGGACATGTTGTCGTTATTTTTATGCTCATTTGGACATGATGTCGCTATTTTTATTAGAGTTATTACATATTATGTCATTTATTCCTTCTTGTCATTTACATATTATGTCATTTCTTGCAGATGTCTAGCGATGATTCTAGTGATGAGAGCGATGAGTTTTTCAAAATTGTCTTAGGTGGTGCTATGCTTGCCCAAATATATTATGACATGTACCTAGATAAAAACCCACCAAGGACGTCAACCACTAGTGGCATGGGGTTTTTGCTAGAGACATGGCGCACTCCGAGGGAATGCCATAGTCAACTTCGTATGAGCAATGAAATATTCTTTGACCTTTATGGTTTATTGGTGGAGAGGTACGGTCTACAACCATCCTTGCATATGAGTACCTATGAGAGCCTGGGCATGTTTTTATTTACATGTGCTGGAAATGAGTCGAGTCGAAAAGTTCAAAGTCGATTCAAGCATTCAGGTGAAACCATTACTAGGAAATTTGACGAGGTCCTTAACTCTTTGATGGCCATGGCAAAAGATTTCATTACACCTAAGGATCCCAATTTTCGTACGGTTCATAGGAGGATAAGAGATGATAGACGAGCGTATCCACATTTTAAAGATTGCATTGGTGCTCTAGATGGTATACATATTCGTGTTTCTCTTCCACCCGATGAACAAGTGAGGTATATTGGAAAAACGGGGATAGCCACTCAAAATGTCTTAGCAATTTGTGATTTCGATATGCGGTTCACATATGTGGCCACGGGTTAACCGGGAGCTATGCATGACACAAGTGTGCTATACAATGCAATCCTCCACAAGGTAATATGAATGAATAATTAGTCATTTAGTCTCTTTTGTCATGATAGCAAATATTCACTTATATTGTTTTCACCATGTGTAGGCAAATACTATGTTGTCGATGCCGGATATCCTAATCGGCCCGGCTATCTAGCTCCTTACAAGGGTGAAAGGTATCATATGCCGGAGTGGCATCGAGGTATGGAACCCAAAACACCTAAGGAAAAATTCAATCGCATTCACTCTTCTATTCGAAATGTTATTGAGAGGTCTTTTGAAGTTTTGAAAATGAAGTGGCAAATTCTATACAAGATGCCCAGCTACCCGATGTGGAAGCAAAAAATGGTTGTTGTTGCTTGTATGGTCATTCACAATTTTATTCGTGAGCATAATAGTGAAGATTCGGACTTTGCTCGTTTCGATCGTGATCCTCATTTTGTCCCAACAATACCGGAAAGATATAACCGATATGCAGTTACATCGGATGGTTCTACTTCGGAAGCCAATGTCGCCACTATGGATGTATTTCGTGATGATTTGGCCACGGCTATTGCTCTTGCTTGGAACTAGCATGTAATGGAAGACTAGTCTACTCTTTAGTTATTTTTATGTATGGACAATCGCAATAGTGTTGAGACGTTGTTATGGACATGGGTTAATTAATTATCTATCTTGTGTGTCAATGTTGAATGCTCATGAATATTTGTGTCGAGATATTGCATTTGTGTTCACAAAAAAAATACGCCATTTTTTTGTGAATAAATATGAACAAAACATGTGTGCTATATGAAAAAAGATATATATCATACAACCTCAAGGGCAAAACAGGTCATTCCCACCAAAAACTCAGTTTCGTGGATCTGGAGCTGCTGTGGAAGCCAAACAGTTTGTCTAGCTCCATGGTGGGATCCCAGATTCACGGTGGAGCTGCTCCACGGTGAATCTGGTGGATCTGGAGCTGGTGGAGCTCTGCCAAACAGGCCCTAACGCTCGTCATATCCGCCGAATAAGATCCGCGGCCACACGATGAAACGGCCAGCTTGTCAAAAGTGCGCGTCCACTCCACTGACGACATGACGTGTGCACACCCACCCTGCTGGGAGCTCAACGGATAGGGATGATTGTGCCAGATCGGATGGGGCGCACGGCCTAGGAGCCTGCGACAGTCGCTGGCATGGCAGTGTTCATAGCCCTTTTAGCGTATTGGTATAACACAGATCTGATCTTTTCATACGTGTTATGATTATCTGATGTGACAAAAGTCAATACCATACCACTTAATAGGTATAGAGATGCAAATGATTCGATTTGGTCCATTTACTCAAAACTAAAAAAACAAAAGATCTAATAGGGGCTAGATCCCATCGACCCTAGGGTTGGCCCAGACCCTCCACCTTCGCCTGCGCCACTCCACTGCTGTTAGTGGTGCCCTAGCCACGATTGCAAGCACCACCTCCTCCTCTGTCGTCCCATTTTCTCTCTTATTTCTCCATTTCCTCTGCAACCTAAATCTAGCATAATATTATTCTGGCTTTTTATATGTGACTAACATGACAAAAGAGTAGAACCGCAACACCTAAGGGCATCTCCCATATTTATGACCTACTAGGGCATTAAAGTGGGCTTTTCACTAATTTAGTGGCTTCCTCTAATGTTTAGAGCCTTTGCTTGGGCTTAAGGTATCACTCACTATGGATTAAAATAAGGACCACAAAATAATTATCCTTCCCTTGCTACTACCATCTCCCTCCCTCTAGTATCGTGGGGGAAAATACAAGCCAATCGTGGATGCCTCCCCAAAGCACTCCTCTTCTTCTATTATCCATTGTCTCCTTTGCTCTCCATTTACCCATATGGCCTACCCTCAAATCTCAGCACCAAAGGGTAACGAGCTGCTAAAAAACAAGATATCTAATAGAAGCTAGATCCCATCGACCCTAGGGTCGACCCTGTCAGGACCCCGGATATCCGTACGCGGACCCTCTGTATATTATAGCACTAGTCCCAGATCAAAGCTAGTGCATACAGTCAAACAGTGATGATTTCATATCCAACAACGCTTTATTACAATAATAGAGAGTACAGACCGAAAGGTCTCTTTATTACAACTGAGGTTTAAAGAACTCACACACTCACAAAACACAGCGGAAGCAAAATAAACTCGGATGAAGACCCATCAATACGCCACAGGCAATTGATTGGGGAAGCGCAGCCTAGAACTCCGGAAAGCCTTCGTCGCATCCACACCCGAAGTAGTCGTAATCTCCCTCTTGAGCTTCATAATCCTCTTAGATTTGTTTTGAGTGTAGCATGTGAGTACATAAAGTACTCCGCAAGTCTTGGGAAAGATGCAGTAGATGCAGGGCTTAACAAGGAGGGATAATATGGTTCTTTTGCACAAAGCAATATTTTATTTCAAATGCTATTAAATATTTTTGAAGGCATTAATTTAATAAAGTAATTGTTTTAGCAGAAACTATCAATAATTTTATAGTGAAGGTTCTATTCACCAACACTAGTTATCTGGCTCTAACCGCCAAGGTTCAAAACTATGGGTTCCATCCACCCACATTGGCTCCATCCGCCAGGATACACTTCCGAGAGTTCCATCCACTCGCGAGTTTTCAAAACTTTGTTGTTAAAATCAAAACCAAGGATCTACCATGTGAATGCATTCCTTCCCGCCCTTGACCGTGGGCACGGCTATTTGAATAGTTTAACACTCCTGTAGAGGATGTACAACTTTACCCCCAAGAGATAAATTATCCTAATAGTCAACATACTTCCTTTGGCATGAGACCCAGATAAAATATCACAAAGCGTTTACCTCACTCTAGTCTAGCTAGACACCACCCGCTGAGGTTTCACTGCTGAAGGGTTAAATCCACCCAGTCAGAAGCCCCCTCTTGCGCCATATGAGTACAGTAAATCCCTGTCACTCACTGTGAATAAACCAGTAAATCCCTAGCACCCACTTTCTACTGGTGGCACCTAAACTAGACTATCGTAAGTTAGTCAGCAAGGTCGTACCCATATAGACTTGGGGTTGTACGGTAGTGCTCAGTCTGGACAATCACACAAGTCGGTCCTTATTTGACTAGGGCGGAACACACACTTTACAAAACCTTGTGCTAAAATCGCACCAATCCGATCTAACCATCCGCCCTGGTCTAAAATAATTTGCTCATTTTTATTTTATTTTAAAAGAACAGTGGCAATACAAATCGCCACTAGATTTCTAAATAAAAAGATTAGATCAATGAAATATAATTTTCACCCCCAAGGTTACAAAGGTTGAGTAGCTTGACTAAGTATGTACTACCGTTCTAACGTTAGCAAAGAATAGTAATATTCTCATTACTGAGACAAAAGGAAGTCCTAAGGTTACAAAGGTACATGGCATTCAAATTCAACGAGGGCATAACAAGATTGGATTAACTAATACCTTAAGACGAAAGCTAGTGTTCTATGTAAATAGCAATGCAAATAATATTTAAAATAATAAAAATCATTTCGCAAACATAAGTACAAAATGTTCAAAGGAGACTTGCCTTCTTAGGCGCTGCCTGGTCCTTCTTGCTGCGGCTCAGAAAATTCTTCGGCGACGTCGGGTTCTACGCGCGAAACGACAAAACAAACAAATAAATATAAATAAAATCACAAAAATATTATATATATATATATATATATATATATATACTGGAAGGAAGTTTATGATTTCATATGAATTTAGGAGAAAGATTCTACGGATTTGGAGTTCGGATGGCGGAGAACGAGAGATCAGAAGATCGGACGGATTGGAAATTCTAGAAAACGCAAAACCGAGAGAATATGCTCTGGAATCTTATTTTTGGTCGGTTTTTGGATTTATTTTAGTGTATGACGTATGGTGCCCGGCTGACATTGGCTCTAAGCAAAAGAATTAGAGAATCTACAGAGTGGAAAAACAATTGAAATCATGGATTTGAACTCATTGAAATCTACTGACGAATGGAGAGAGAAGCGTTCCTAAAATAAATCAAGTAGTTACAGGCAGGAGGCGACAAAGGAAGAGGAAAAGCGACTCTCATGGTTGGAAGTGCCTCATGTCGAGGGCATGCCGTCCTAAAGATGCAGCAGCGGGACAAACCAGATCCTTAAAATAATTATTAAAGCGATAAATAACATACATATCTGTTTGCTTCCTGAGTTCTGACACATCAACGTGATTCAGTGTTATCCTCACGGGCAAAAAAAACAAATGTTAGCGGAACGGACCAGTTACTGCTGTGATTTTTCGCATGTGCAGGGGGGCGCCCACCATCGTGGGATCGCGGAACGACCGGCGCGGCGCATAAAGGGGACTCGCCTCGCATCGTGGATTGTTGTAGCCATCCAGATCCAATAAGTGAATAACGACATCTGGTGACAGCGACGTCACGTGGATCGGCGAATATATGCTGCTGCTAGCGCCGGTAGTGCTGGCCGATCCAAATCGCGCAGCCTGCCATTGGAATATCTCGGGGGCACGGGCCGCCATCGCCTGCACTTCGTCGCGGTGCATCCCATCCTCATCGCAGCGCACAACGTGTGGGTGGTGACCATCACAATGCACGCCGCGGTCATGTTCCTATGAGACGAGGGTGGCAGACGCGGCGTGGAATGGGACTAGTTCATCAACCTCTTGGCCTTTGACTACCTACTTGTCACCTAAGATGATACAGATATTCTTGTTCACATTTGTATTTATGCACCGATCTCAACCACCAGGATTCTAATCTCTACCGTGCCCTCGAGGAGGCCTAGTTTCTTAGTAGGTAATTCATTTATTGAAGGCCTTCCTCTCCAAGGATCTCATAGATCTATTCTAGCATATCTTCTGTAAGTAGCTATCGTCTCTCTTTCAGTAATATAACAGATTCTTTTCTAGGTTTGAAACTGAAATTATTGAAACTGATTTTTTCCATGTATGCTTACAAATCCACAATGTATGCACGTTCGTTGCCTAGCCAGTGTGTGTTGGACATAATCTTGTTATTGAGTGTGGTTGTGTGTCGAGTACTCGTGTGTTCGAGTACTGAGTGGTCGTGTGTCGAGTACTCGTGTATTTGAATACTGTATGGTCAGTATCGAGTACTCGGTGAGTTCAAGTACTACGTGGTCATAGTTGAGTACTCGGTGTATTCGAGTACTACATTGTCATAGCCACAGTGGTCCTTGCCAAATGCACTCGGTGTGTTCGAGTACTGCATGGTCGTAGTCGAGTACTCTGTGTGTTCAAGTACCACATGTCCGTAGTTGAGTACTCAGTGTGTTCGAGGACTACGTAGTCTCGGTGAGTTCGAGTACTATGTGGTCATTGTCGAGTACTCAGTGTGTTTGAATATTGCGTGGTCGTAGTCAAATGTGCTCGGTGTATTCGAGTATTGTGTGGTCGTAGTTGAGTACTCTTGTGTTCAAATACTACGTGGTCGTAGTCAAGTACTCGGTGTGTTTGAGTACTGCATTGTCGGTGTGTCCAAGTATGTGTAGGAGTTGAAGACTCAAAGTCGGAGAGCAATCGGAGACTCTGGACTAGTCGAAGGTATGCTCGACAAGCCGCGATCGATGCCATGGTCGAAGGCGTGGTTGATAAGCCATGGTCGATGCTATGGTCAAAGACATAGTCGATGCCGTGGTCGAAGGAGTGGTCAAAGCCACAATAACTCAGTCGGTACTCGGAGGAGTACCGTTGCAGTCGTTAGCCAAACTATATAGTGGTCGATGCTCAATAGTCGTAGCTACAGTGGTCGATGGTCGATAGTCGTAGCTACAATGGTCATTGGTTGATAGTCGTAACTACAGTGGTCAATGGTCAGTAGTCGTAGCTACAGTGGTCGATGTCATAGCTACAATTGATAGTCGGTCCTGGAAGACCTGTGTGGTTGAAGTTGCAGTTGAGGTGCTGTGGTCGACAAGCCTTGGTCGGTGATGTGGTCGACAATGTGCAGTCGAAGCCGTGGTCGAAAGAGCGGTATGATGTAGCAGATATGTGCGGCCTGTCACTGTAGAAGTCGACGGTTACTGTAGCAGACGTGTGCATTAGTTGTGGTCGAATGTCTAGTCGATGTCGTGGTCAACGCCAGGGTCGAAGGCTTGGTCGATGCATGGTCGAAGCCATGATCGCAGTGTTTGAGTACTGTGTGGTCAATATCGAGTATTCGGTGAGTTCGAGTACTATGTGGTCGTATTTGAGTATTCGGTGTGTTCGAGTATTGCGTGGTCATAGATACAGTGGTCGTAGCCAAATGTACTCGGTGTGTTTGAGTACTACATGGTCGTAGTCGAGTACTCCGTTTGTTCCAGTACCGCATTGTCGTAGTCGAGTACTCTGTGTGTTTGAGTACTGCGTGGTTGGTGTGTTCGAGTATGTGTAGAAGTTGAAGACCTGGAGTCAGAGAGCGGTCGGAGACTCCGGACCAATCGAAGGTATGGTTGACAAGCCGTGGTCAAAGCCGTGGTCGATGCTGTGATCGAAGCTACAGTGACTCAGTCGGTACTCGGATGAGTACTGTCGCAGTCGTTAGTCAAACTGTGCAGTGGTCGATGGTCGATAGTCGTAGCTACAGAGGTTGATGGTCGATAATTGTAGCTACAGTGGTTGATGGTCATAGCTACAGTCGATAGTCAGTGTTGGAAGACCTGTGTGGTCGGAGATACAGTCGAGGTGCTGTAGTCGGCAAGCTTTGGTCGGTGATGCAGTCGACAAGGCGTAGTCGAAGCCGTGGTCGAAGGAGCAGTCGAAGCTGTGGTCGAAGGAGCGGTGTGCTGTAGCAGACGTGTGCGGCCTGTCACTGTAGCAGTCGGCGGTCACTGTAGCAGACATGTGCACTGGTTGTAGTCGAAGCCATGGTCGAAGACATGGTCGATACGTGGTCGAAGCCACAGTCGTAACTACAGTAAGACGGTCAGTGTTTTAATTCTGCTGGTACATTTATCAAAAATATTGTCCACAAAGATGTCCTTGCGTCCTATATGTCTTATGTATTTTATTTTTGATCATATTGCACAAGAAACAATATCAATTACTAAACGTGAACATCTATTTTCAATTTAATTTATATATGAGTTTGTACATGTGTGCTTTGTTTGATACATATTTTTTGAAAGATAAAATTGATGTTCAATGTTTAGTTTAGGATCATCGTTTGATAATATGAATCATCATCATTTAGTATTTCGTTACAACGCATAAATATCTTACTAATAAAACATAATTCTGAACATGTATCCTAAAATAAATCAACTAGTTATTGTCAGGAGATGGCAAACTGACGAATGGAGAGAGAAGCGTTCCTAAAATAAATCAAGTAGTTACAGGCAGGAGGCGACAAAGGAAGAGGAAAGCGACTCTCATGGTTGGAAGTGTCTCATGTCGAGGGCATGCCGTCCTAAAGATGCAGCAGCGGGACAAATCAGATCCTTAAAATAATTATTAAAGCGATAAATAACATACATATCTGCTTGCTTCCTGAGCTCTGACACATCAACGTGATTCAGTGTTATCCTCACGGGCAAAAAAAACAAATGTTAGCGGAACGGACCAGTTACTGCTGTGATTTTTCGCATGTGCAGGGGGGCGCGCCCACCGTCGTGGGATCGCGGAACGACCGGCGCGGCGCATAAAGGGGGCTCGCATCGCATCGTGGATTGTTGCAGCGATCCAGATGCAAATCTGGTGACAGCGGCGTGTCACGCGGATCGGCGAATACAAATCGCGCAGCCTGCCATAGGAATATCTCGGGGGCACGGGCCGCCGTCGCCCGCGCTTTGACCTTTTATCTGACGATCCCCCTCGTACGGCCCCGGTTCTGTGCTGAGATTGGTGCACGTCGTGGTAGGATCGCTGTGTTCGGATGGAAGGCGTGACAACGAGCGGAACAGTAGATCGTCACTGCCTTCGAAAAGGTTGCAGCAATAAGTACTCCCTCGGTTAGCTATTAGACGATGTTCCAGAGAACAAGGTGAAGTTTTAGGTGATACTTATTTGAGCTTTTAGATATATGCTTATGGTTTATTTTATATTGTAGTAATTATTTTTTGCACTGTAGTTACGGTTAATTTTTTTCAGCATAATTAAATTTAAAAAAATAAAAATGTTATATCATCATGAACAATGCAAAGAAATAAAAAGAAAAAAAGGCAAAAAAAAACCCCCAAAAAAGTTAAAAAGCCAAAAAAGACGAAATTAACAAAGTAGAAGCCAGAAGCTAAAAACTGAAACTCTAATGAGCGGTGCTGTATTTGTGACCTATTTGCCCCTCTTTAACACTTTCATCTGTAGTTAATAGTAGCCTAATTACTCCACCAGTCAATCCCAATTCACTATTACAAAAAGGGTCATCCTGGACACCTCATCATAGACGGTTCAGCACAAATCGTCAGTGATAAAGTTACCACAGACGGTTTTACAGGATGGCTCATCTAAGTTCACCACGATGCAAATAACCGTCTGTGATGACCTACTTATCACAAACGGTTCTTTATTAAGAACTGTCTATGATAATATTTCAACTTACCCGCTCTCGTCGAATTTGAATTTTTCGCTCATCACGCTAGATTTGCTCTTTAGAATAGAAAGTTTAGCTATTCTTCTCCTCATCTCTCTTCTCACTTCTCCTCCACCCCTCTTCCCTCTTCTCACTTTTCCTCCACTTCTCCTCGCCAAATGTTTTCTTAAAAATAGAAGGCTCGGCCGACTACCTCCCCGAGCTCCTTCGCCTTCGGTTGTGACGCCACGGTTTACTGCATAAGGCACTCTTGTCATAAAAGTGTCTTGTGCGGTGTCCTAACACAACAGTGCCGTCGCCGCCGTCATCTCTCCTTCTTTGCTGGTGATATCCCCACCATTCTCTATTTCTTGATGCTTGGATATGAAATTATGAAAATTACTTGTTGACGCCTTAATTAGTTCTTGTGATGATTGATGGATGGCTAGGGATTCGGCACTAGTTAAAATTCTTGTTTGATTGCAGGATGAAGACTAGGATCATATGACTATGGCTTATGATCGTGCGCCTATAACCACGACTTATGACCACAGTTTATGACCACTGCCTACAACCATGGCATACACCAAAGACGTGGCGCCAATCATAAATAGACCTATTTTTGGTTTGTCTGCATTCTCTGATTGCGTTGTTTTATAGTGCAATTAGAGAGTTTTGATGAACTGAATAATGCCTATTTATGATATCACGAGAATGTAATCATAGACAGTTCTTAACTAGAACCATTTATGATAACCTGATAACCCTTATCACAGATGGTTCAAAAACTGTCAGTAATACCCTTAGAGTATTACTGACCCATAAGCACAGACAGTTCAGGCAACTGTCTATGGTGACATTTTCAAACCATTTGTGATGAGCTTTTCTGTAGTATTGATTCCTAATCGCAAGTCCCAATAGCGCAATAACTGAAGGGTGGCTGCGTTCCAAGGCTTTGTTGGTTGTCGCTGCCATGCCTACCACCTACGCGTTGCCGCAATGTGGCTGAGTGAGGCAGTGTGTAGTGGCCAACTGAGCGGCACGCAGTGCCAAGGTCGAGTGAGGGGTGAGCAAGCAGGTAGGTTGAGCATGGGCACATGCAGAAGAGTGAGAGACCATGTGGAGGTATCCCATGTTTGTGATGAGTAATTGACGGTTGTGTTAGAGAGTTTGAGTTTGTTTTGGGTATTCTAGGGTTGAGTACCTTTCGCTTATGCTAATGATGATTATGCTGTTTCGTGCGGTGCTATGTGATGGTTTGCTTGTCTGTGTGACTGCAGGACTTCAGAGCTGGGTCATAGTGAGGCGAGGAGGATCGGGACTAGGCACAGGAGGTGTTGAGGTCCAGACGGTCGGTGATGCCGAAGATGATCGAGGCTGCTGAAGTGGTTGCGAGTCGGGAGATGAGGAACCGAAACTGGAGCTACCGGTGGTGGACACGACGGGCGATGACGAGTGGACCGGGACTAGGCTCAGGGAGGAGTCGGAGGTCCAAACGGTTGGATGTCGGTTGCGGTCGTGTGCGGCGGAACAGATCAGGACTAGACTCAGGTGGAGTCGGAGGTCTCAGTCGGAGTCAGGTGGACACGACGGGCAGCGGCAAGGTGGACTGGGACTAGACTCAGGGTGGAGTCGAGGTCCAGACGGTCGAGGTACCGGTTGCGGGAAGCTTCCGGGAAGGTGCTTGAGGGCAATTTGGAGAATTGACTCAAGTTTGGGAGAAATGGCTGGTTCCCTCCATTTCTTGTGTTAGCTTTGACTTTTGCCTCATGTGGGTGTGAGGTGAGGGAGTGGAGAGTGTATGCCACTTCTTGATTTTCCACTTTGAGGTGTAAGCCCTGCTATATGTTGGTGTGGACAGCAGTTGATGTGGCACCAAGTAGCACTACAACTTTGGTTAGTGCTTGCAGTTCTGTGCACAATGTTCAAGAAGCTTTGAATACCAATTCTGAGGTTTCTAACGTGCACAAAAGACATATTTGGAAAGTTAATTAAGTATATTTTCCAACGAATCAAACGGCACTTGATTTGGAGCTTCCTACACAAAGTTATGGCAATTTCATTGGATGCTGCACGAGCTGTCCGGAGAGACGCGCGAGACTTGCAAAACATAAAGAGTTCGAGTATTGCAATGCAAGTAAGGGTAAAATCCGACCACACCATGACTTTCTAAAGATTGAGAAGGATTCCTTTTCAGGTTCCAAACGGATTTGGAAGCCCCTTGAACCAGAAAACAAAACATATAAAGATTTGAAACCGATTCGGACTCGGATTGGGACAGCTGGCAAGACCGATACTAAAACGTCCATAACTTTCACAAACGGAGTCCGATTTGGGCGTTCTTGGACTCGTTGAAAGCTATTTTGAAGCCCAACATAATGGACAAGGTGCCAGCCACGAAATCCTCATAGTCAGATTGCAAATTAAGAGAGAATCCAGAGGTAGCAGTTTAGGTATTTCCTTTTTAGTTTGTATTGGAGTTTGTTTCGGCCTTAGGCCAAGTAGTGCGTGAGTTGTAATCAAGGCCGTGCATTGTGCACCAATATAAGGCCAGGGCCTTAGCCCCATTGTAACTGAGACTTTGATTTGAGAAATAGAAACCAGAAAATCACCATGGTTTGGTGGCCATTGTTGGTGTGTTCTTGAGATTTCCATCGAGGAATTGCTCTTGGTGTGTTGAATCCAATTGTGGTGTTGGATTCTACTCGCTGAAACTTCGGTTTCTCTACCCTTTGTTCACGTGCTGCGGTGTGCGTGGGAGAAAGCTTATCTTGGAGAGGGCATCCAACAAGGCGTAT
Source organism: Dendrocalamus latiflorus (assembly GCA_017311315.1). Lineage (NCBI taxonomy): Eukaryota > Viridiplantae > Streptophyta > Magnoliopsida > Poales > Poaceae > Dendrocalamus > Dendrocalamus latiflorus. The sequence continues at coordinate 24,381,418 of CM029660.1, forward strand.
CGTGAAAGATCAGGGCCAAAGCAACGGGGTTCAGCTAGCTTGCTAGTGGATCCGCATCATCTTGGTATCAGAGCGTGGTTGATCACGGTACGAGGTTGCTAAATTTTTCTTGATGGCGGGTTCTATGAAGATTGAAGATGGCAAGGCGCGGCATAATCATGCCGAGCCAATCGGGGAGGTGCCCCAATATGCGGCATCTTTGCTGCCCGAGGTGCGACACGGGTTTGAAGCGACACGTGACTACTTCTTAAGTTGTCACCAGAAGCTTGAAGGCAAGATTGATGATTTGGGGGCGCGAATTGATGCTTTGACGGAGGAGATACGCAACCAGCCACCACAATTTTAGCATGCTGAACGGGGACCTCAATATTCGGAACGGCGTGCACCATATGAAGACGATGAACACGAGGAGATCTTTGATGGTGCAGCGGGCTTTGCTCCACAACCGCGCCATGCTCGGGACTACCGTGGTGTTGACCGTGGCAGGGACATGCGTGGCAGAGGTGCTGCCAATGGTGGAGGTATGCGTGATGGTGTCGGGTTTGCTCAGCGTGTTGCCGTGGATGATGGAATTGGGCGGATAAAAATTTCTATCCCATCATTTAATGGTAAAGCTGAACCGGAGGAGTACTTGGAGTGGGAGATGCGTGTCGAACAAATTTTTGACAGCCATCACTATACTGAGGATAAGAAGATTCGTTTGGCGACAATTGAGTTCACCGGATATGCTCTTGTTTGGTGGAATCAATTGTGTCGCGTAGGAGCTCATCCGGATACTTGGGTACAATTGAAGAATATTTTGAGGCGTCGTTTTGTCCCAGCACACTACACTAGGACCTTGTACAACCAGCTACAACAACTACACCAAGGTAATTCTAGTGTTGACGAATATTATAAAGAGATGGAGATGTTGATAATCCGTACAGGAACAGAGGAGCATGATGAGGCTACTATGGCACGTTTCTTTAATGGGTTGAATGAGGATGTGCAAGATAGGGTGGAGATGGTCAATTACTTCAACATCCAAGACTTGGTGCATCAAGCTGAACGTGCTGAACAACAATTGAAGCGCAAACAAGCCAAGGGTAGGCATGCCAACACTCAAACAAACCCATGGAGGCGTCCATCACAGCAAGGCGATGATGTGGGTTCACCCTACAAAGTGGCGGCATCAAGCCGTTCAAATGGTGCTTTTTCAAAGGAGGCAAGCAACAGAGGTAAAGAAGCAACTAAAACTGATTCTAGTTTGCCTTCTAATGCTCATGCTAGAGAAATTGAGTGTTTCAAGTGCAAGGGAAGAGGTCATATGATGCGTGATTGTCCAAATCAACGAAGAGTGCTTCTCACTAAAGATGGCTATGCTTCAACAACTTCTAGTAGTGATTCTGAAAGTGAAAAATCCGATGATTCCAAGGAGGATGTTGTCTATTGTGATCCAGAATTGAATGGTGTTAATCTTTTGGTCCGGAAGGTGCAAAGTAAAGAAACTGAAACAAAAGGACAGCGGTGGAGTGTTTTCCAAGCGGAGTGCAAGATCAAAGATAAAGCATGCAAGTTGATCATAGATGGTGGAAGTTATACCAATGTGATTAGCAAAGATTTGGTGTACGCTTTAGGGCTGTCCACGTGGAGGCATCCTCAACCACATCATGTGGAGTGGCTACACAACTCCGGAAGGCTAAAGATAACTCACAAGGTGCGTGTTCCGTTTGTTGTTGGTGACTATGTTGACAAGGTGGATTGCGACGTAGTTCCAATGGATGCATGTGGGTTATTGTTGGGAAGACCATGGCAATATGATCGCAATACTACGCATGAGGGCCGGTCCAACACATATACATTTGTACATGAGGGAAAGACGCATGTGTTGAAACCAAAATTGGAGAGTGCTATTCATGTTGATGAAGAAATTACAGCCAAGACGAAGCAAGCTCCCAAGATTACCCCAAAGCCGAGGACGGCTTTGCTTCAAGGAGGGGAGGATGATGTGGCACCAAGTAGCACTACAACTTTGGTTAGTGCTTGCAGTTCTGTGCACAATGTTCAAGAAGCTTTGAATACCAATTCTGAGGTTTCTAACGTGCACAAAAGACATATTTGGAAAGTTAATTAAGTATATTTTCCAACGAATCAAACGGCACTTGATTTGGAGCTTCCTACACAAAGTTATGGCAATTTCATTGGATGCTGCACGAGCTGTCCGGAGAGACGCGCGAGACTTGCAAAACATAAAGAGTTCGAGTATTGCAATGCAAGTAAGGGTAAAATCCGACCACACCATGACTTTCTAAAGATTGAGAAGGATTCCTTTTCAGGTTCCAAACGGATTTGAAAGCCCCTTGAACCAGAAAACAAAACATATAAAGATTTGAAACCGATTCGGACTCGGATTGGGACAGCTGGCAAGACCGATACTAAAATGTCCATAACTTTCACAAACGGAGTCCGATTTGGGCGTTCTTGGACTCGTTGGAAAGATATTTTGAAGCCCCACATAATGGACAAGGTGCCAGCCACGAAATACTCATAGTCAGATTGCAAATTAAGAGAGAATCCAGAGGTAGCAGTTTAGGTATTTCCTTTTTAATTCGTATTGGAGTTTGTTTCGGCCTTAGGCCAAGTAGTGCGTGAGTTGTAATCAAGGCCGTGCATTGTGCACCAATATAAGGCCAGGGCCTTAGCCCCATTGTAACTGAGACTTTGATTTGAGAAATAGAAACCAGAAAATCACCATGGTTTGGTGGCCATTGTTGGCGTGTTCTTGAGATTTCCATCGAGGAATTGCTCTTGGTGTGTTGAATCCAATTGTGGTGTTGGATTCTACTCGCTGAAACTTCGGTTTCTTTACCATTTGTTCACGTGCTGCGGTGTGCGTGGGAGAAGGCTTATCTTGGAGAGGGCATCCAACAAGGCGTATCGTGAAAGATCAGGGCCAAAGCAACGGGGTTTAGCTAGCTTGCTAGTGGATCCGCATCAGCAGTAGGGCAAGGGCAAGAAAGAAGTAGGAGCTCAGAGCAGGAGTGAGTTCTCTCAGTGTGTGTGTGTGTGTTCTTGAGAGAAGCATGTAGTGAGTGTGTTGTAACCTTGTGTAATCATTCCTCTGTAAGCAAGTATTCATGGGGATGAATCCATTTAAGAATTTCTCTCTTGCTTGTGACTCTCTGTTAGATTTTAGTTTCAGCCATCTCTCTGTTTCTTTTTGGTTTGAGATGAGTTCTTGAGAGAGTAGTTCTTGTTTTCTGCTCTGAGATGGGAATTTGTCTCAAGGTCAAGTGACCAGTTTATTCCCAAGATCATTTACAATATTCAATGTGATTTATCTCTCTCAGTCTTATGCTTCATTTCCTCTGTTTTTCACTGTTCTAGGGTTTTGGAGGCAGAGCAATCTTGCTCTTTTGTTTTCCCAGTGAAATGTTAGTTCAAGTCTTGAGGTTCCCCCCCCCCCGAGGTTGTTTCTCTGATGAAATCAAAAGATTGATGGAGAATGGATATGAGAATCTCAAGAAATTTGGACTTTGCCTCATACCCTGTAGTTTTTCTGATAAATTCATATTTCTGCAATTCCAATATCTCTTGATCTGAATTTATTTCTCCCTGAGGCTCTCTTGCTATTTAGCTTAAAGCCCCTTTCTTTTGGCCTGAGGAGAACAGCTGAAATCTGTCAATTTCCTTGCTTTCTGAAGTGCACAGTGTTTTCAGTTTTGGGCTTCGCTGATTACTGCTCTCTGCCTATTTCTGAAGGTATGCTCGGTTAGACCGCATATACCATGGCGGTCAGACCGCACCTTAGCCGGCGGCTAGACCGCTAACCCTAGCGGTCAGACCGGCCAGGCACCGGCGGTCAGACCGGCCCTTATATGGCGGTCTGACCGGCCTCTTGCTGATTGTGCTCTGTTCTCTCTGTTTTCTCTGATGATCTTTTTCCCTCTGGTTGTAGCTTACTGTTCCTTGTCTGGATCTTGATTCTCTGTTGCCAGTAAGCATGTACCCTCCTTCTTCATAGCTTTTTGTAGCTATCGGAGAGGAGATGTTGAGTGGATACTTTGGGGGCAAGTTTTAAAGAGGCACTATTCACCCTCCCCTCTGTTACTGTTGTGGCTACAGACCAAACAGAGAGAGAGATGGTAGTGGAGAGTGAGGGAGATGAGTAATGGCTTGGGTCCTCCCCATGGCCTGCATTCCATATATATACGTGGAGAGTGCTTTTACAATTATACCCTTACAGCTGATCATCCCCCTCAGGGGCATTTATGACATTACACATGGCCTAGTCTGGACCTTATAACCTCCTATCAGGCCTGCTGGGTTTAGGTGGGGGCCACCCCTACAACAGTTACCATTTCCGATCCTACAAAGAGCGACGTGCTACGGCGTAGCCAAGCAAAGTGGCACCAAGGGCTGAGCGAGGTGAGCTCATCACCATGGCCAAAGGTAAGGAGGACCACCATGGCTACAAAGCATCCAGATCTAGAGGTTAGCTGTGAGTATTAATGAGTTATTAACACACCTTGTTCCTCAAAAGGATAAAAAGCTTGATGTTAATACACTGCCCTTAATACTCTCACCACAACCTTTGGGATTCCTCAAATTTAGGATTAATGGTGCAAAGTACATTTAGACTTCTCTCTTAGATAGTGCAAACTTTTTGGCTTTGAAACATTAGGTGTTCTTAGGTTCCATCACATTTGGCATTGAGCTAAAAAGGCCTTAGACGATGAGGCTGATTGGAATCAAAATTTCTCCATAGAAGGGCAAAGAGTACTTGTTGATTTGAACATTGAAATTATCCATGATGAAGCACCATCACCTTCGGAAGGTAAACTTCAAATCTTTTCTTTGTTTACTTAGTGTATTTTGATTTATATTTTCCTTATAGTTATTCATGGTTTATTTACTCGAGAGGTTTGCTCTGCCTTCTTAGAATTATTTTGGCTATAAAATGTAAACATGGTTGTAGATGTTGAGTCTAATGCAGATGACAAGATGAGTATAATATATATCTTGCCGTGGAATGGAGGGAGTAGAGGGTGGGAAATCTAAAAAATTTTACTAGGATGGAGGGAAATGTGTATTAACTCATCTTGGAAACACGACAATGTGGTTGGCTATTAAGTGAGTTGAATTACATTAATGCATTCATGACTACTAGCTTTAATACGGGTTCTTTGGGGAAACACTATCTAGAAAACCCAAAACGTCATCTATTTGAGAACAAAAATGAATTCATAAAACATCATCTAAAAAATGAAGGGAGTATAATATAGTAGTATGATTTATTACTCCACGCCTCTTATCATTTTTTATAATCATTAGACTCGTGCGTCTGATACAAGCCATAACCATCGGACGCCTCACAAAGCCCACTCCTCTCGGCCATCCAACTGATACTTCCCCTCTTTCTTAGATCTCTACCACACCCTCTTCTTTGCTCCATCTTGTTCCTAGGAATGCCTCCCCTCATCTTGCTCTCACAGCCTACTCATGCTTCATTGGTGCTCTTCTCTAGCCATTTCTCTTCCTTGCTGGCTATTTCTCTGATCCCCCTCATATGTGGCTCATTCTTTGATGGCTCCTCCTTCTTTACCTTAGTGTTGAGGCACACGTTGTTAAGCAGAGCGAGGTGGCACACGCACAAAGCTCCATAGAGCTTTGGCCATGGCGCATGCGTAAGCTCCACTGACACTCACCATGGCCTCCATAACTTCCACACCATCTCGAGCTTAGGGGAAGGTGTGATGGAACTCTACGACTGAGCGGTGAGGCCACCCTAAACTCAGAGAAGGAGGTGGTTGTGTGGGATGGCCTTGCCCCAGTCAGATTTGTGCTTGCTGGCAATGAGGAGGTGGTTTGGACTAGTCACCGCCTCTGGTTATCAGTATGTCACCAAAATGTTGCAACCAATGAATCAAGTTGCTACACAAAATACTCCTACTATTATAGGTATTTCAATGGTTTTTCATTGTTGTTGTCGATGATCGAGATCTATGGTCTTCTATCGTACTTACAGGAAAATAAAGAAGAGGGCACAATCAAACAGAGATTTTATTGCCATGGACAGAAAGAAAGTTACAAGAATGAATTTGATGTGTTTAGGGGTATGAAGGCCACTATATTAATGCCTATCTAAGGGGTGGCAGTTAATATTGCTAAAGGTGCCTTTTGTCTTCACACACGTGTCTTCGCTAAGTCTTGAACCATCACGTCCTGTAACATCCCAATTTTCAAGTTTATTTGAAGCTTTTAAAAGAAAATTCATCATTTCTATTTTCTACAATTAAGTAAAGCTTAAAATGAATTTTTATTAATAAAAAGGATTTAATATGACTAAATAAAGCATTAACATTCGCTGGAAGTATTTTATTTCAGTTCCTCATGCTTTAGGGAACTTTTTTGGATTTTATTCAGATTTATTTGCTATTTTGTTGAGCTTAAATGATTTATTTGAATTTTTGAAATTAGAATAATCTCTAAAAACCCTAAAGGCCAAGTGGGTCGAAGCCCATTAGTCCTGCCCGCTTCACCCAACCTGCCCCACGCCCGACGCACGTCATGCATCTGGCCGCTGCCCTAGCCACCTGATGATCGCCACATGTCAGCCATCGACCGTCTCTCCTCGCCCGTGCCCCTGCATCCTGGTCGTCCATATGTTGCCATGTGCGTCATCGTCCTCACAGACCCCGTCTGTCCCTGTAGCCGCCTCGAACACGCCTCGGCGTCTGTGTCCCCGCCGCCTTGGACTCTCGGTCATCTCCATTTCAGACTCATGGGCCTCCACACCTATAAAGTTACATCACTCCCTCATGTTCTACACTCTGCAACACAATCGCCTGTGCGTCCTTGACGTTCTTGCCGAGTCACCACCACTGAGCGCCATCACCTTCGCCCTCACTAAAGTCTGAGCTGTCGTCATCATCTCCGCCGTCGCTCGTCCTCGCCACTGGAGAACATGTGCGACCTCGCCATCACTAGGCCGTACCATCGGTGAGTTTCTGCTCCGACCGAGCCTCGTGTCGCCTCGCCATCCGCTGTCCTGCCTTGCTAACTAGCTAGCCATCTGTCGCCCCTCACCCACCCGCCCACGCTAGCACGCGCTACGTCGGCCGCGTCCTTTCACCTCCCCATGGACTTAGTTCACCATAGACCGAGCCTCTGTCAAGCCAGGCCCCTACGTCAACATTGACTGTTCCGTAGACCCATGAGCTAACCGAGCCACATCAGCCTCCACGTCAGCCCTAATCTAATGTTAGCGCCATGTGTACACCACATCAGCACCCAAGCCATCCCATATGCCACGTCAGCCAGCCACGTGTCATGCCATGTCACCCTACCACCTACGTCCTAGTGCCACATATCTGTCCACATGTCCAACCACGTCAGCCTAGATGCCCAGTCAGCCTACCACGTTAGTGATGATGTCATAATTAGGTTTTATGTTAGAAAATAATTATAGTAAACCCTATTTTTCCTTTTTCTTTAGATTAGTTTTTTCAAGAGCCATTTTTCTCCATCCTAGCTCCGATTGAGCTGATTCTTTTTTTTCTAAATTCATAAAAAATTGAGCTCTATCTTTTGGTTCTAGTTTTAAAGTTTTTAGAGTTTATTTGATTTTATTTGTGCCTCATTCGCTTTTTCTCCTGTTAGATAACGTCTTCGATGGAGCGAAAGAAGGAGTGGAAGTTCAAGAATTTTTAACTGAGCAAGGCTATGACAAGTCATATTTTTTTGATCATGTTGAACCTAGTTTTCAAATCTATTATGTATTATTTTATTTTAAATTATCATGTATCGCTATTTTATTATAAAACCTTTGTATTGGTAGTTAATGACCTATTTGATTAATTTCTCCTTTGATAATTTGAATGCCATAATTCCATTATCACCATAGGATGTGTATTTATCTAGTGATATAATATTATTTATCATATGGGTTGTACGTTTAATTTGCTTAGCCATGCTTATAGTTACGTTGGATTTATCATCACATGTGGTATTTAATAATTTTGACTTAATGAGATATTAAATCATGTTGGTTAGTCACAATTATAAAACTTATGCACTTTGGCATGGGTAGTGTCATTAGTGTTGGTTATACAAAACGATTTTCACTTGGGCGAATGATCGTGCAGTAAGGGGGGAAGTATGCTTAGCACTTCAGGAATGTGGATGTTTCACTTGGGTAATGTTTAAGAACATAACTTTGTGCACCATTGATCTAAGCCTTATTGTGTATCACATGTCTAGTATGGGATGGACTTGGCATAATAATTTATGAAGTTTCAACTTTGATGTCGCCACTAATGTTGTGTTGGTGCAAGAGGGGGCAATTATCGATAGGGGATTTACCTACTCAACGATGAAATCTTAGCGGGTGAAATTAAGTTTGAGATTGAGCATTGTAAAAGGCTTATTGTGATTTTCTTTTATGTAAAGATAATCATATCATGTGGGTAAAGTTGTGCTACAACTGTAGAGTGTAAAACTATTCGAATAGCCGTATCCCTGGTTATGGACAATGCTTGGTGATTTCACACGAAGGGTAGATGTTTCATAAAATATGGTTGGGTTATGTTGGAAAGCGAATGGTTAGTTCACAGATGGCTCATTATGGGAATAGTTAGTTCACAGATGGTTTGTTGGGGTGGATGGTCAGTTCACTTGTGATTACTCTCAATTCCTTTGATTAACTACTTATTAATTACTTTCAAATCTCACTTTTAATATATTTATTGTATTTACTCTAAATTTTTGTTTTCTGTAAAATAACCACTCAGCCATCATTTGATAAGCCTTGCATACTATATTGCATTTTTGTTACAAATAACTTGCTAAGTACTCTATGTACTCACGGCTATATCCACATTTGCTCAATTGAAGAAGAAAAAGAACCATACCAGCTAGAGGTGTGTGAAGGAGGATACTTCGATGACTTGTTGGAATAGGACTTCACTTCCTAGTCATTGCCTGTGGACATGTTGAATAGCCACGTCATCTTCATTGTGTTTCCACTACTAGTTTTGTTAGCCCTTCCGGCTCTTAAAGTGTAAACTAGACCCCAAGGTCACAACTCTGATAATTAATTAATATTTGATTCTTGGTTAACCATGTGTATGGTAGATATTACATCTATGTTTCCATTGTGTGTACTAGCATGATCCTGGACTAGTGCAGTATACATAGAGAGGTCCGGATTTGCATATTCAAGTCTCGACACGTCCCTTGGCCAACCGTCATAAGTTGCTAGGTGCGCCAATAATCACTCTCACATTAATCACATGGGAAACTATCATGTCTCCCAACCAGTTAACCTAGTCAAAGCTAATAGAACCATATGACTAATCATTTATTGGTCATAATTGGTCATTATTTGCCTCTGGCCAATTTGTCATTAAAGGGACATGATTTCCTTTGAATCATGATCATAGACATAACCATTATGTTAAGTGGGTCCTTAATATGTGGATTGCTTTTCATAGAAAATATTGACCTGGTCAAGAATCCTCGTCAGCTAGCCCTAAAGGCTTAAGAAAATAAAAAAATATTTATAAGACTTTCTTGCCTCAAACATGCATCAAGAAGATTTTCTTCTCTACACAATCATTCTAGTCATTTAATTGGAACATGGGAGAGCAGAAAAGATTCTACCTTCTTGGTAACTGCATCCTCTTAGTGGGAATGAAGACCAAAAATTACGATAAGTGAGGAAATAGTTGTGGTAAAAATGGGGCTATAAAAGGACTTCCTTTCTTTTACCATCATTTCTTACTCTACCCACGCCACAGTCTTCATTTACATTCCTCCCGTCCTCAAGCTCCTCATCTTCTTCTCTCTCTTTTAAGCTCTTCACAGTCTCAACCATGGGGATTTCAAGCAAATCTAGCCATACAGAGAGCAAGATTCAAGAACTTGAAGATCAAGGCTATCTCCCATCTAAGTCTCTAATCAAGTGGACTCCCGCTGATTCCTCTCTAATCAAGTGGACTCCCGCTAATGAGGAATCTACTTAGACTCCATCTAAAGGTTGTATTGTTGTTTTCACTTCTTTCATGAAATTGGGTTTCCACTTGCCAGAGAGCACATTTCTAGCAGATGTTCTTGATCATTATAAGATCAAACTTTTCACTTCGGGCCAAACTCAATTTTGATTCTTATTATCTTTTTGCATATTTGTGAAGCTTTCCTTGGAATTCCCCCTTCTGTTCATCTTTTTCACCATTTCTATCAATTTATTCACAACAATAGGAGTCAAGGTGTTTGTGGTATTGTGTATTTCAAGTTACATGACAACATGGCCAAAGAATATCCTCCCCTTCTGATTAAGGATGCATGGCATGACTATCAGAAGGAGTGGTTTTTACTCTGAATTCCCTAGAGGTAGTCGCCTTAAATTCACTAGGAACATTCCTGCATTGTGGATGGCACAAGACAGAGAAAAATATAAGAAGGATTTAAAATTAACAACTGAAGAGAAGAGGTTAGATGTTGCAGCTATATCCCTAGTTGCAGTAAGACTAACTGGCTGGAAAATTGTGCACGACTTCCTCCAGCATAAGATCAGTCCTCTAAAGAAGAGGGTTCGATATGCTTGGATGCTTGAAGGGACTGAAGACTCAATGAAAGATAGCCCTAGAGGTATGTTTATTCTTCAATTTTCTTAAAGCCATTATTTTTTATTTAGTAGAAAATGCATTACTAAGTTTGTTTATATTCTTACTTTAGAATTGTCACAACAAGAAGTAGTGGAGAGGACTTCAAAAATGTTGAGGACTATAAAAGATGATTCAGAACCCATCTCTCTTAACGCCCAACCTTCTAGTCTGATTGGGGTTTCAAAATAATTTCAAGATGAACACATTCAAGTATATAAGGAAGACATTTTATTAATCTTGAATCTGTACTAAGATTGTAATAGACAAGTCTTCTCTCTTTTTTAGATGCATGGCAAAAAAGAGGTTTGGCAACCAGGCAGGGTCGAGTAGTAAAGCTCCTCTAGCCAAAAAAAAGCTAGGATTGCTGCAGCTGGACCTTCATAAGTGATGGTCAAGAAACCAACAATCAAAGCCAAATTCGTTGCAGCAACCCCAACCAGTGTTCCACAGACATTGTTGTACCGACTAGTGCCCAAGCTAATGTAGTCCCAACTAGTACTTCAACTCCTACTGCACCGACTAGTGTCCCGTCTCTATCTCGTGCCATCTGGTCAAATCACTTCCATGATCAACCTTAGGCACAAGAGAAGTTGGCAAAGGCTGCCAAAGTTACAGAACCTGCTAAGGCTATTGAGACCGAGAAAACTACCTAGGTGTGCAAGAGAAAACACAAGACCCAATATCAAAATCCATCTCATCGTCACATTCATTCCCGTATGTTTAGGGTGAGGATGATGATGGTGAGGAACAAGAGGAAACCCCTCTAATTAGAGTGAAGGTACCTAGGATAAGCAATCCTAGTGTAAATATCTCTCAAGATAACTCTGGTGGTGGCAGCTGTACACTTTGCTCCCACCGATGCTTACTTTCTTTTGAGATTGAAGTTGGTCTATGTTTTAAGTAAGTTCATAACTTGACTCTTTATTTAATTATTTTTTTCATCATTTACTGAGATAAGATTACACTTTTATATGTATCAGCCCCTGACCATGTCTCCTAATCTAATTGTTGGAGTTCATGAAGAAGAGAAACAAGTTAGAGAGGAGCCATTGCCAACTCCCTCAGTTGAACTTGATCCGACCAGTTTGGAGGAGACAACAATACCCATGGCTATGGGGGGAGGAGGTGGGTTGATGCGGATCCACTAGCAAGCTAGCTGAACCCCGTTGCTTTGGCCCTGATCTTTCACGATACGCCTTGTTGGATGCCCTCTCCAAGATAAGCCTTCTCCCACGCACACCGCAGCACGTGAACAAAGGGTAGAGAAACCGAAGTTTCAGCGAGTAGAATCCAACACCACAATTGGATTCAACACACCAAGAGCAATTCCTCGATGGAAATCTCAAGAACACGCCAACAATGGCCACCAAACCATGGTGATTTTCTGGTTTCTATTTCTCAAATCAAAATCTAAGTTACAATGGGGCTAAGGCCCTGGCCTTATATTGGTGCACAATGCACGGCCTTGATTACAACTCACGCACTACTTGGCCTAAGGCCGAAACAAACTCCAATACGAACTAAAAAGAAAATACCTAAACTGCTACCTCTGGATTCTCTCTTAATTTGCGATCTGACTATGAGGATTTCGTGGCTGGCACCTTGTCCATTATGTGGGGCTTCAAAATAGCTTTCCAAATCCGTTTGGAACCTGAAAAGGAATCCTTCTCAACCTTTAGAAAGTCATGGTGTGGTCGGATTTTACCCTTACTTGCATTGCAATACTCGAACTCTTTATGTTTTGCATGTCCCGCGCGTCTCTCCGGACAGCTCGTGCAGCATCCAATGAAATTGCCATAACTTTGTGTAGGAAGCTCCAAATCAAGTGCCGTTTGATTCGTTGGAAAATAGACTTTATTAGCTTTCCAAATATGTCTTTTGTGCACGTTAGAAACCTCAGAATTGGTATTCAAAGCTTCTTGAACATTGTGCACAGAACTGCAAGCACTAACCAAAGTTGTAGTGCTACTTGGTGCCACATCATCCTCCCCTCCTTGAAGCAAAGTCGTCCTCGGCTTTGGGGTAATCTTGGGAGCTTGCTTCTTCTTGGCTGTAATTTCTTCATCAACATGAATAGCACTCTCCAATTTTGGTTTCAACACATGCTTCTTTCCCTCATGTACAAATGTATATGTGTTGGATCGGCCCTCATGCGTAGCATTGCGATCATATTGCCATGGTCTTCCCAACAATAACCCACATGCATCCATTGGAACTACGTCGCAATCCACCTTGTCAACATAGTCACCAACAACAAACGGAACACGCACCTTGTGAGTTATCTTTAGCCTTCCGGAGTTGTGTAGCCACTCCACATGATATGGTTGAGGATGCCTCCACGTGGACAGCCCTAAAGCGTACACCAAATCTTTGCTAATCACATTGGTATAACTTCCACCATCTATGATCAACTTGCATGCTTTATCTTTGATCTTGCACTCCGCTTGGAAAACACTCCACCGCTGTCCTTTTGTTTCAGTTTCTTTACTTTGCACCTTCCGGACCAAAAGATTAACACCATTCAATTCTGGATCACAATAGACAACATCCTCCTTGGAATCATCGGATTTTTCACTTTCAGAATCACTACTAGAAGTTGTTGAAGCATAGCCATCTTTAGTGAGAAGCACTCTTCGTTGATTTGGACAATCACGCATCATATGACCTCTTCCCTTGCACTTGAAACACTCAATTTCTCTAGCATGAGCATTAGAAGGCAAACTAGAATCAGTTTTAGTTGCTTCTTTACCTCTGTTGCTTGCCTCCTTTGAAAGAGCATCATTTGAACGGCTTGATGCCGCCACTTTGTAGGGTGAACCCACATCATCGCCTTGCTGTGATGGACGCCTCCATGGGTTTGTTTGAGTGTTGGCATGCCTACCCTTGGCTTGTTTGCGCTTCAATTGTTGTTCAGCACGTTCAGCTTGATGCACCAAGTCTTGGATGTTGAAGTAATTGACCATCTCCACCCTATCTTGCACATCCTCATTCAACCCATTAAAGAAATGTGCCATAGTAGCCTCATCATGCTCCTCTGTTCCTGTACGGATTATCAACATCTCCATCTCTTTATAATATTCGTCAACACTAGAATTACCTTGGCGTAGTTGTTGTAGCCGGTTGTACAAGGTCCTAGTGTAGTGTGCTGGGACAAAACGACGCCTCAAAATATTCTTCAATTGTACCCAAGTATCCGGATGAGCTCCTACGCGACACAATTGATTCCACCAAACAAGAGCATATCCGGTGAACTCAATTGTCGCCAAACGAATCTTCTTATCCTCAGTATAGTGATGGCTGTCAAAAATTTGTTCGACACGCATCTCCCACTCCAAGTACTCCTCCGGTTCAGCTTTACCATTAAATGATGGGATAGAAATTTTTATCCACCCAATTCCATCATCCACGGCAACACGCTGAGCAAACCCGACACCATCACGCATACCTCCACCATTGGCAGCACCTCTGCCACGCATGTCCCTGCCACGGTCAGCACCACGGTAGTCCCGAGCATGGCGCGGTTGTGGAGCAAAGCCCGCTGCACCATCAAAGACCTCCTCATGTTCGTCGCCTTCATATGGTGCACGCCGTTCGGAATATTGAGGTCCCCGTTCAGCATGCTGAAATTGTGGTGGCTGGTTGCGTATCTCCTCCATCAAAGCATCAATTCGCGCCCCCAAATCATCAATCTTGCCTTCAAGCTTCTGGTGACAACTTAAGAAGTAGTCACGTGTCGCTTCAAACCCGTGTCGCACCTCGGGCAGCAAAGATGCCGCATATTGGGGCACCTCCCCGATTGGCTCGGCATGATTATGCCGCGCCTTGCCATCTTCAATCTTCATAGAACCCGCCATCAAGAAAAAAAAATTCAGCAACCTCGTACCGTGATCAACCACGCTCTGATACCAAGATAATGTGGATCCACTAGCAAGCTAGCTGAACCCCGTTGCTTTGGCCCTGATCTTTCACGATACACCTTGTTGGATGCCCTCTCCAAGATAAGCCTTCTCCCACGCACACCGCAGCACGTGAACAAAGGGTAGAGAAACCGAAGTTTCAGCGAGTAGAATCCAACACCACAATTGGATTCAACACACCAAGAGCAATTCCTCGATGGAAATCTCAAGAACACGCCAACAATGGCCACCAAACCATGGTGATTTTCTGGTTTCTATTTCTCAAATCAAAGTCTAAGTTGGGCAAATCGGACTCCGTTTGTGAAAGGTATGGACGTTTTAGTATCGGTCTTGCTAGCTGTCCCAATCCGAGTCCGAATCGGTTTTAAATCTTTATATGTTTTGTTTTCTGGTTCAAGGGGCTTCCAAATCCATTTGGAACCTGAAAAGGAATCCTTCTCAACCTTTAGAAAGTCATGGTGTGGTCGGATTTTACCCTTACTTGCATTGCAATACTCGAACTCTTTATGTTTTGCATGTCCCGCGCGTCTCTCCGGACATGTCTTTTGTGCACGTTAGAAACCTCAGAATTGGTATTCAATGCTTCTTGAATATTGTGCACAGAACTGCAAGCACTAACCAAAGTTGTAGTGCTACTTGGTGCCACATCATGGGTGGCGACTCTCCAACCTCCCCAAGAAGAAATCTATAGGAGATGAAGTTGGGCAAATTTTGATTACTGCAGATGAAAGTGTCTCCAAGGAAGTGGTCGAGCAGGCTCGGAGAAGCAATGAGGATTACAATCATTGAGTAGGCTTCGACCACAATGGAGAAAATGACAAGGTTAACAACAGAAGACGTGGTCATTCAGCAAGATCCGGCCACTGATATTTTTGTCATCGAAAAACCACTCAAAGTTGTTCCCGACCAGGAAGTAGGTCAAGATTCAACCTCCAAAGCAATTGTTCAAGTATTTTAATTTCTTGTTTGTTATAATTGTAGAATTATTTTTTAAATTCTTACTTTGGGTTTTGAGTAGGAAAACACATCTCCTCAAAGGATGGCTTTTATTACTGAAAATGGTGCCTTGGTGTTATGGAGACCACCTCCTGAATTAAGCCATGCTTCAACTAGTTCTGCAGAGGTAGGAACCGACCAGCATATTATCCCAAGCGATTGTGGGTATAGTGATTCGGAGAGTGACCTCGTAAACTTGAGCAATAATTAAAAAACTTCTAAATTAAAATTCTAAAATTCTAATCAGGGGATTAAATCTAACTTCTCATTTTCATACTTATTATAGAGTACAACTAAATGCTTGGAAGAATAAAAGAAATATATACCAATTTTGGGAAAGCAAATGCATCCAAAGATGCTAAGATTGCAAGATTAAAGAAGTAAGTATAAGAAATTCTTGTTCAATTTCTTGAATCATTTTTGCTTTTCTAACTTTTTGCAATTTCAGAGAGCTTGATCAGGACAAGAAATCTTTTAGTCAGATAATTCAAGGACACGAGAATAGGTTGTTCTACTCGGACAATATAGCAAATATTATAAGTTCCAAGTTATTCAAATGAAAGAAAGCCTGAAAGTAAAGAATGATAGCCTCAAGGAGGTCATCGTGGAGTGTGAACACCTTCAAGAGCTAAATCAAAAGCTTTCTTCAAACCTCAAGGAGTGTGTCATAATTTATGAGAAGCTTGTTCAAGAGAATGACATACTTCTTGGCAAATACCAGGAAGAGATAGAAGGTAAAAATCTATCCCATTAACTTTGCTTAGATTAAGTGTAAATAGTTTACAATTATTTGCTTCCATAAAGTTTTTTATTTACATAAACAACTTAAAGAATAGAAATCTTCTACTCAAAAGGAAATGTTGGAGAAAAAAGAGACAGAGAAGCTACGGTTTAAACTTTATCAGGAAAATTTGAAGTTAAAAGGGGAAAATCTTTCATGGAAATAATTAAGAAAAGCCAATAATCAAATTTGTCCACCCTAACTTTCATTTTGAAGCAGCTTAAAACAATTGTTGAAAGGATAAAATGTGCAGAGGTCATACTTACAAAGGATGATCCATCTGTTAAGGAACTACCCGAATGTATTAACTCTCAACTGAAGCATATTATAGACCACACTTCGAAGATGGTTTAGACCATGAAGTCCTCTCTTTAATCTATTGTCACTACTCATGTTGGCACCTTATTTATCAACCTAAAGCACTATTACTCGGATGAAGTAGACTTGGAAAGGTTAATTCCCGACCTGTGCCAGAGTTCTTTTGAATAAATTAAGAAGAAAAGGGAAGAGATGGCTACTGTGGTAGCCAATGATATGCAGAATATTAAATTCCTTTTTAAGGAAATGTGATGATTGTATTGATAACATTGTTCGGTCTAATGAACATGATGTGATGTAAATATTTTTGTATATTATGTTGAGTATGGTACTAGCCTGTCTGTGATTTGTTGACCAATTCAATGGTTAACTTATCACATGGACTTGTGACATAATTAAGACTGTACGACCAATATAACTTTCACAATATACTCAATATTAACTAAAAATAGCTTTAGATAAAGTCAATCTAATGAGTTTCTAAGCAGTTAGTACTGGCTTATAAGAAAAGGCTCTATTAGAAGTTATCTCAAAGCCCGACCAGCAACTTTGTATATATTAGGAAACTGTGGTCAGAAATCATTTAGACCAGCCTTTAGCTCTAAAGATAAGCATTATGGAATCACAAAACTTAAATAAGAAAAAAAATTAAATAACAAAGAATGGATATGAACATAAACTCATCTTCCATAGCAAGTCGAACTAATCATGGTCGAGTAATAGATACAACACTGAAAGGACCTTTCCATTTGAGAGATAACTTGTTCAAATTTGACAATTATGTATTATTCTAAGAACCAAATCAGCCACATTAAGTGTACGCAGTTGAACTTTTCTTTTGTAATATTGCCACAGCCCTTGTAGATAGGCTGCAAACCTGATGAGTGCTCGGTTTCATTTTTCTTCAAGATGGTTGATGTCATCTTCACGCTATTCACCTTAACTAACTTTATCATGGGGGTCAATTCATGTTGATTCTAAATGAATTTTATTATGTAACACAACTTCTGCTTCGTAGACCAGTTGAAAAGGTGTTTCACCAGTTGCTCTACTGGTTGTAGTGCGAAAGCCCAAAGCACTGAATAGAGCTCTTCTACCCAAGCCCCCAAGCGTACTTCGAGACAATAAAAGACTCATTTTTTCTTGCCTTGTACGATTTGGCCATTAGCATGTTGAACTACTTCATTGCTTTGAGGATGATCAACAGAAGTGAAACAAATATTTGTGTTTATTTCATCACAATAATCTTGAAATAAACCACTTTACAAATTGTGACCCATTATCAGTAATAAGTTTACTAGGTACTCCAAGTAGTATGACCACATTTTTCATAAAGAATTTCTTTGCTGGTGATGTTGTACACTACTACAGAAAAGGTCATCACAAATAATTCAATAACGTTATCATAGACGGTTTCATCATCCATATGAGTTTATGGGTCAGTAATAACACGAGGTCATCACATATGGCTTTAGAACCGTCTGTGATGCCCACTATCATACATGTGTTTTTTTTGTAGAAATCGTCTGTGATTTTTAACTATTACAGACGGTTTTTAGTAGAAACCGTATGTGATACATAGTTTATCACGGACGGTTTGTAGTTAAAACTATCCATGATAATCTGCATCACAGAGAGTTTCAACTACAAACCATCTGTGTGATATTCTTTTATTTCCTAAATCTATTTCTGTTTGTTGGCTAGCTTCAAGAAATGCTAATCATGCCCTCTGAAATAAGCAAAAATACAGCATCCATTTCACATTCATTTAAGAAACAAGAACATCTATTTTACAAATCAATTAACTAAAATAAAATAAATTAACCATCCATGAACAAATACACACATGTACAATTAAACTCAACCTGTTGTAGTTGGAGACAATGGATAAGTGAATCACAGTGAACGAGATTAAACAACCTAGTGAACCATAAGAGAGGGGGGAACCGTAAGGGAGGGGAGTGAACGGCCTTCGGTTACTTGCCAAAGTAAAGCGGCCGAAGGTGGCACGATTAAGGCATTTTGAGAGGTTTAAAGAAGGGAGAAACAGCTGGGGCAAGTGAGAGAAATGAAGTGGGAAGTGATGGGGGGTTAACAATGGTATCAAATACCCGCACTAATTGGCGTCATTTAAATGAAGTGAACGAGATTAAACAACCTAGTGAACCATAAGAGAGGGGGGAACCGTAAGGGAGGGGAGTGAACGGCCTTCGGTTACTTGCCAAAGTAAAGCGGCCGAAGGTGGCACGATTAAGGCATTTTGAGAGGTTTAAAGAAGGGAGAAACAGCTGGGGCAAGTGAGAGAAATGAAGTGGGAAGTGATGGGGGGTTAACAATGGTATCAAATACCCGCACTAATTGGAGTCATTTAAAGCTTAGCGAGCTCGGCCATGCCAGCGGACGAGAGAAGAAGAAGGAGGGGAGGAAGAAGATGGGTGCGAGCCCCACCAACCAGTGAGAGGTGAGAGGAGGGGCGGGCGGGCGGTCAGATGGACGCCATGTGGCGAAGAAAAAGGATACCGGCTGTCGAATAGAAATGAAGGGGTAAGTGGGATCGAGTGGCTGGGATTAGATCAGGCAATGACAGACAAAATTAGGACCAGACATGTGTCAAGCCGAGGAGAGAGAGGGGGATTAAAATTCATTTTTAATTTTTAGAAATACTAGGAAGCTTAAAAAATAATTAGAAAATAGAAATTAAGTCCAAAAATATTCAAAAATTCACAAAATTCCTAAATATACTTTGAACTTGGAAATATTTCTAACTTAAAGTTTGTCTTTAAATTTGTTTACAAAAAAATACTTTTTAGCTTTGAAATTAATTTTGAAATCCAGAAAATCCAGATAAAAGCCAAATGCTTTAAAATAATTAATGTGAAATAGAATTTTTATAGGAATTAAAATACCCTTTGTTTAATAATATTTTTATTTTTTTATTAAATTTCTTTTTAAAATTTCTTTTTAAAAGTAGAAATCATGCAAATAAAATCTCGAAGGACATTTGTCCTCCCAGCACTAAGAGCAACTCCAAGAGAAGAGCTAAATCATTTTCTAAAAGTAAATTTAGCTATTATTGGAGAAAAAAACGTCTCCAATAGACTCTGTAAATGACTCTCCAAATTTAGTAGCTCTCCATCTCTCCTCCTTCGCTCTCTATTTTTGGATAGCCTACCTCGCTCACCATCCAGCCTCTTGGCGCGGTCGGCGTTTCCTTCCCGCACGTTGCGCCCCATTCCCGCGCGTACGCGACCCACCGCGCGCCCTCTAGTTTAGATAGCCTGTTGGAGTAGTCTTGTTTTTTTTGGGTGAGATTCATTTTAGAGAATAGCTAAATCACTAAATTTAGATACTTCTTTTGGCTAATCTTTTGGAGTTGCTCTAACTCAAATGAACTTTTTCTCAATAGAAAAAGGATAAGGCAAGCTTTTCCGTTTTTGATTCCAGCGACAAAATGAAAACCGTGGAAATATATTCCAAACGAAAGGTTTGAGTCGACAATTTGGTTAAATAATGAACCATGCTTAATTTCGAATATATACAATATATATCTTTCCAACGGCATAGCTTTTCTCCTAGGACACTGTTTGGCGCATCACTTGTCCGCTGATTTTTGTCTAGCGAAAGGTAGGCATGGCAAGGACGATTCGGGGTCAGTGCAAAGGTTTATCAAAGTCACTTGGAATCATGCGTTAATTGCTTTGAAAGATTGTGACACAACTAATTAAAAGCTTACTCAGCTTAACGCATTACTTAAAGAAAACGTTACTCAACCAAACAGTGGGTATAGAATACCCTTACTCTTTTGAAAACACATAAATAAATGAGTTAAATAATACAAGCCACCTGAGAGAGTGCGCTAGCGAGTGAAAACGAGAGGTTTGTCCCCCGTATGCTCCTTGAGCTTTTTATACAGAGGTGGGGATAACTATTTTCTATCCTATTATTTAATAATTACAAAAATAAAAATAAATTGATATATTCTCTTACTAATTCATTTATAAATTTATCTCGAAATCCACAACACATTTCTAACATCCTGTACACACACTAACTTATCTTTGGACTTACTTAAAGGCCTTGTTTTTTTCAGCTTCTAAAAGCTGTTTTTCAGCTTTTCTATAGTAACTAACTTTTAAATGGAGTGTTTTTTTAAGATAGGGTTTACTAGTTAATTGTAGTATATACTTTATTGACT
Source organism: Dendrocalamus latiflorus (assembly GCA_017311315.1). Lineage (NCBI taxonomy): Eukaryota > Viridiplantae > Streptophyta > Magnoliopsida > Poales > Poaceae > Dendrocalamus > Dendrocalamus latiflorus. The sequence goes on from CM029660.1 coordinate 24,402,271, forward strand.
TCATTTATATCGGTAAAAACCGTACGTGAATTTCTGTTACTCTATAATCTCTCGTACAAATAGCCTTAAAGTCATAAACTACAGTCAAAAATCATAAACCACAGAAAAAAACAGACCCAAAGCCCTATTAGACGCTGTTGACAGCCGAACGAGGACTGGGCAGTGGGCACTCCCACGAAATAAAGAAAAGAGCAATAGCCCCCTTTTGGACGTCTACATCTGCAATGATGGGGCCTTTTACTCCTGGAAAGGGTCTCGGTCCCGTACAGCTCGACACGATCGATCCATCCATCCATCGATGCTACATACTTCTTATCTACTCAAGCTGGGCTACCTAGCAGGGCAGAGTTGATGTCTCAGTTTCCCTTGATGGATAAACATTGGCGAAATTTCACATAAAATTCTCTTTTATCTACTCCTTGCGATTGAATTATTACCATCGCAGTAATACGGTGGGTGAATTATTGAGGAGAAAATTGCCAGATCACGAGATCAAAATACACGTAGCAAGCAAACTAGCAATAGGTGATATGTTCGAGTAGCTAGACAGTAGTAAAACCAATTGTGTTTCCCCCTCCTATATTGACACAAATCGGGAAAAGAAGTTGTACCGAATATGGCAGAGACAAAAGAAGCTCTCGAATACATGCATACTACACAGAAGAGGATCACGTAGAAAACAAAGTAGATCACATATATGAAATCTACGATTCCTAGCTATAGGTTATATAGGTACATGCTCGGTGAAGTAAAAAGGAACTGGTTTATGGATTTTGTGAAAAAAAAACTCCGTAACTACCATGGTTTGGACAGTTTGTGCCAAAAGATTCATACTAAAGAATTTATGTAAAATTCTGCAAAATTCATATGCTCAAATAGACCTTCAATAATCATATTTTTTTACTTATGACTTATAGTTTTTCTAAATAAATAAACGTGACGATTTTTTTATCGTGTTTTTAAAACAGTTTATCAGAACCGTTTTTTAAAAATAATTTATCAAATTATCAACACCTCAGCTGAAAAAACCACTCAGTACTAAGCCACCGACGTAACCAACCCAGGCGAGATCTGTCTGGCTGCTGCTGACGAAATATCCGATTTCCAGCCTAGTACCTACGCTAACCGGGAGTCCCATAAAGCCGGAACGCTGATCCGGCAAATACCCACCGAAACGGGTAGGGTCGCAGGATGTCACTGCTTGTCGGCACACCACGGGCCCACGCGCCAGCCACCCAGCCGGTGTGCAGGGTGGAGACACTGGCGACCGCTGCGCGGACAAGTCAAACGTCAGACGCAGCGCAACTTTTCGCGCAGCAGTGCGGCCACCCCAGCCCACCGCACCCCAGGCAAACACTGTACGTCACTGACAAGCGGATCCCATCTAAAACAGAACCCACCTGTCGGTCAGAGTAAACGGCTGAGCCTTAGTAGCTAGCGCCGCACTTTCCGAAACTAAGAGAGCGGGGGCTGCAGTGCACACGTGGCGCCCCGGGCGGACGGGGCCCACCAGTCGCGCGCCTCCTTTGCGCGAGTGACCGTCCTGCCCCCGAAAAGCGTAAAAGCGAGCGGAGGGGGAGATACCCTTTGGCCTTTTTCCCTGGCCACGCAGGCCCGTGGGCCCCGCCACTCATCCCGGATCGCTCGCTATTAGGGTACATACAATAATAGACATATCAGCTGGAAGCCTATCACGGGGTTATTTTAGAATTATATTTTAGTTTTCTACAGTAATAATTTTTAAATAAGTATTTTTAAAATAAAATCTATAAGTAAATTGTAGTATATATTACTATAACTTTATCTATATCGATCAAAATCATACACAAGTATTATCTTTTTATGCTCTCCCGCGAACAGCCAAAATTTAAAAATTTAACCTAAAAATTATGTACCATAGTCTAAAAGAATCCATCTTGTATAAAATTTTCAATAAAACGGGAGATAAAGAGAAAAGAAAAATATATTGTCTATTATTAAATAGTTGATCCATAATTGGTATAGAGATTTATTGTAGGTAACAACATCCATTTTACATGTTCTGGCCCTATCCTACCACTAGCTAGCTCCCCTCTTCTCTCTCTTTTTGCTGCACCTCACTCTTTATTCTAGCCTGCTCTCTCCCTCTCTCCTCGGCGCTCTTTCTCTCTCTAAAAAGTTGAGTTTTTTTTTGTTTGGGTTCTGGGCTGGCTCCTTTTCTCGAGGCTTCTGGATTGATCTCTGTGGCTGCTCCTCGCTAGCGTTCGGGGGTTCTCGAACCGGCCGCTCGCCAAGGGTGGATCTGAGGAGCTAGCTGCGGTTCCTTCGTTCCGGTGCGTGATTCCTCTCCTCTCCTCTGCTAGGATGTTTTCTGTTTGGATTTTGTGGCACCACGAGCGGGCGAATCTGATGGGTTTGCGTTTGGTCGTTGCTTCATGGCGGTGTTGGGCTGGGTTTGGTTTGGATCGAGTTTGGAGTTCCTATCTGGTCGGGATTTGGTGGCTCGGAGTGTTCGATTTGGGCTCTGCCTCGATTTGTTGCCGGAAAATTTGGGGTTTTTTTCTTCTAATTTGGATGTCTTCGAACTTTATTCGACGTTTGCTGCTTCTTGTGTTCGTTGCATATCCGACTGGCTTCGATTTGAGCTTAGTTTCGATTCTTGGTTTTGATTTGGTTCGGGTTTTGAGGTGGGATTTGGTCGAGTTTGTGGCTACAGTTGTGCGGTTCCAAGGCTGTAAAAAATGATTTCTTCTGACTACATGCGAGCATCATACTTTTGTTTCTGCAGAAGGAAAACTTGGATGCTATAAGAGAACATTTTCTTTTTCTTTTTTCTTCATTAAATTGTCACCACGTTGTTGCTTCTTGCTTCTCTGTGTGTCTCTGAACACGGGGGGGGGGGGGGGGGGGGCGGGGATTAAGGGTTTGTTTCAAGGTAGATCTTATTTGCACCTTAAATTTCAGGGTTTTGATAAAAAAATTCTTTCTTGCTTGTATGAGTTGTCAAAATTTATATTTCTTTAAGCTTTATACATGCATGGCGTGCTTTGGTGCAAAAGGGATGTGATTTTACGCTTTTTAAAAAGTCGATAGTTATAATAATTTTTTGTTTTGGCCATGGATCCATGTGTGCACGCTTCCCGAAAATATTTATTTTTTCAAATGGAATTTTTATACAAAACAAGCTTTTTTGGCTAGGAATATAAATAAAGCTTCTTTACCACTTTGTTTGCACAAATAGCTCCTTTTTTTTGTTGCAAGGTGCGCAAATAAGTCCATTTTTTCCATTTCCTTTCCCTCCTGAGCTCTCTCCGATGCTATGCTTTGATAATATAAATCGACCCTTCTATTGTTTTGGCAGAAAAAAAAAGTCTACTGTTTAAGAATAGTTTTCCGCTAATAAAATTGAGATTGTGCGGCCTTTGTTTGCTTATATAGTTAGTCCGATCACTCATGTTTGATATTATCACCCCCCAACCCACACACCCAATTATAACGTTGCGCACTGCTCGGAAAAGTTGGGAGATAGAATATATTTTTTCTAATGAAACCAATGTTATTGTTGATTCGAAATGGAGTTATTTTGGTGTCTTGTGATGGTTGGCTTCCATTTCTTGCGCATGATCTCTTCTAGGAATCGCTGTACCTAGTGACCCCGGGGAATATATATACTTTCAAGTATTGAGTGGGGGCTGGAATTATAATATGTACCGAGATCAGAAGATTCCCAGACTAGTTGTCTGTCCTTTTGTCGTGGGATTTCTAGTTCTTTAAGCCCTGGTCGGCAAAATTGGGGCGGAGTCCACGGATTGATGAGTCCATCGAAACCTAAAATTGTCTTAATGTAGAAGGCGGCAGTATGTCCCAATTAGGAAATAAATCTATATTATCCCTGATTTTTTTATTATTAGTAGCTGATGCAAGACATTGGTGGGTGAAACATGGCTGTTGCTACACGTTTTGAGCATTTCCCTTGGTTTGAATAGAAAAAAGTGGCTCGCTGTGTGGTGGACTGGTGAGGTGCCTTGGTCATAGTAACCGCAAGAAGCAAAATTTCTGTCACGCCGTCGGTATCATGTATACACCATTAAATGTTCGGGAACTAGTTTACAATGTTATTTTTATTTACATCCTAGAGTTGTATTAGCAATTTTTTTAATAATTGCTTTCAATGCTGCTCAGGTTTCTTGTAAAGTTGATTGTTCCAGCAAGATTGTGAAGAAGGGTTTGTTGGCCACGAAAAGCTCCTAAAGCTGGCTTAAATTTTGCCAATAACATAAATCATGGGTGCTCTCTGTGATTTCTGTGGGGAGCAAAGGTCCATGGTTTACTGCCGATCAGATGCGGCATCCTTGTGCTTGTCATGCGATCGCAATGTGCATTCAGCTAATGCTCTTTCACGGCGCCATACAAGGACCCTACTGTGTGATCAGTGTGCTTCACAGCCTGCCATGGTCCGCTGCCTAGTAGAGAACACCTCACTTTGCCAAAATTGTGATTGGAATGGGCATAGTGCTGGATCCGCAGCTGCTGGACACAAAAGGCAAACCATAAACTGCTACTCAGGGTGCCCATCATCTGCAGAACTTTCAAGAATCTGGTCGTTCATTTTGGATATTCCTAATGTAGCTCCTGAGCCAAATTGCGAGCAAGGAATAAGCATGATGAGCATCAGTGACAGTGTTGTCAGTAATCAAGACAATGCTGCGGGGGACAACAGTTTGTTAGATATAGCTAGTGCGACACTTATGAGTGATCTTGATACTGGTGACAGGCTTAAGTCTTTGATAGGCTCATCTTCTGAAGCTGGTGTGAACCTTCTTCCACTTGCTACTGATCAGAGAGCTGGATCCGTGGATTCAACAACATCTAAGGTGCTATAAGGCTTTCGCATATCCCTCCTATGTAGAATTAGTAATTCACCTCTGCTGCTGCATATACTACTACCCATGTGCCATGGATGTAAGATAACCAACAGCTTTCCTCCCTACAGTTGACAATTATCATTTGCTTGCACTGCCATATGTCATAAGTTTATTTCCTTTTGTATGATCTGTTTTCTGCACGCTTATTGTGTGTGTGTTTTTATTAAATAAACCTTCTTGCAACTTATATTTAAAAACAAACCTTTCCCAAGTTATTTCTAAAAATGAACCCCACCCTCTACACTGCCATCAGTGGTGTTGCAAATGAACTTTGCTATGCCATGAGTGGTCCAAACTTATCTTTAAAAACGAACCCTGCTTGGCACTCCTCCGTCAGTGGTGTGGCAAATGAACCTTGGCGTGCCACTCATGGTGTGGCAAGGCAGGGTTCAATTTTGGAAATAAGTTAGCGAGGGGTTTATTTTAAAATATTATTAAAAGGATTAAATAATAAAAAGTTCCTTGTGAATATACTTAACAAGCAATAAGGTTAAACAATATTTAATTATTAATGATGTGTACAACAATCTTATCAGTGTGCTATATGAGTGCATGGAAAGACAATAAATTGGGAAACAGGAATTGCTGAAACTGTATACATATTTACATATCCATATTTGTCTAATATGGACTGAAATCTGGGTGCACTTCGATCAGGGATTAATAGATGAAAAATGAATAATGACACAAGCCACAGATGGAAAAACTGCGCATATTACACAAATTAGTCATGGAACTGGTAGTCTCACTGAGAAGGTTAGGCTGGTGGATAACCCTTGTAATCTTGCTTATGTAACTTCATGCCAATTTAGATAACTTACATATGCCTATCCTTATATCAAGTAAAATTTGGCACCATTTCTTTTTTAATAAATTTCAATGCGATTTATATTTCAAAAATTGGGCTGAGTATCTATATTTGTATTATTTTGATGACATAGCATCCACATTGGAATCTAGCTTGGTTGCTAATTTAATAATTTATCATACCTTAGCACTTCTTGGTGGGTTCCTATTCTAGGCAGCTGTATATTATCTATCCCCTTTCTGCCTTCTTTGTGGCAGCAAGAATTAAGGGGGAACTTCACAGATGCTGTGCTGAAAATCACAGACGCTGTGCTGACAAAGGACTTAATTTGATCTTCTCTCATATGTTTCTTTCTGTGTACATCATAGGCAAAATCTGTAGGGCCTTTTCTTGACTCCATGGTTCTTCAAATATTAATCTGCCACTAATCACTAATGTGTGCTTAGGGTTTCCTTGTACAGGTGCCCTATACACCAGACAGAGATATGTTCAGCAAGGACAGCATATACGAAGATTTCTGTGTTGATGATGTTGACCTGACTTTCGAAAATTATGAAGAACTATTTGGGACCCCGCATATTCAAACAGAGCAACTCTTTGATGATGCTGGGATTGACAGTTATTTTGAAATGAAGGAAGTGGCTGCTGGGAACTCTGATGAGGTTTGTACTTTGTTGTCCTTTGTTTTTTAATCTGTCAATAGACTTATAGTTGTTCTCATTCATGTGCCTAACTAGTGTATGGTTGATAAATTGTTGAGAACAAGCATGCCTTCTGAAGTGAAAAAAAAGTAGGAATACTTTTGTCCTCTTGCTGTTTTGAGTCCTTATGTGGCAAGACTGTGTCAATTTAATTGTATAAACCTTTCCTCATTTCAGAGTGTTCCCATGTTAATTTTGAATGCCAGGGAGTCCCTAACTAGTGTGTGTGGTTTTTGTGTTCAATTAATAACCACAACTAGGATTGTAAATTGTAATCAATAAACGTTCAAGTGTGGTCAGTTGATTCGAAATCCATCCAATGGGAAGTTATATCATACTAAGTTTTGTTTGGAGTTGATTGGACTTTCAACATTTTTATTTCATTATATGGTTATTATAGGGGTCATGTCTTGTGCTTTTCAGCAGCCCAAGCCGATGCAGCCAGCGACTAGCAATGCAATATCTGCTGACTCTGGGATGTCAAACCCAGGAGCAAAAGGCGATTCCAGTCTTTGTATTCCTGTGAGGCAAGCTAGGTCCAGTATATCTCTTTCCTTTTCCGGTTTGACTGGTGACAGCAATGCTGGAGACTACCAAGATTGTGGTGTATCATCGATGCTCCTTATGGGTGAGCCTTCTTGGCATCCTCCTGGTCCTGAGGGCTCATTTGCTGGAGCTAGCAGAGACAGTGCTATCACACGGTACAAGGAGAAGAAGAAGAGAAGAAAGTAAGTGATTTCTTACTAATCTTGCTACATGTATGCTTGTGAGAATGTAATGACTTGTAACAATACAAGAACTCGACAAGAAACTGTAGGTTGTAGAAATTTTCAGCACACAATCAATAGGTTCCACATTTTATGGCATCTGTAGTGGGTCGTTGGATTACATGTTTTCTTAATTGATTTGGTGAAAATGCGTTTTGGGTAAGTTTAGCAATACGGATTTTACATTGTTATTCAGTTAGGATAGCATTTAGTGAAAACATTTGTTTTAGCTAAAATTGTTTTTTTAGCTATTGTATGTTGTGCTATTTATGTTTTGCATTTCTGTGGAAAAAGGTGGAACTGGTTTCCATTAAAATCATAATTTTGAGTTTGGAAAAACTAGCTTTTGTTATCATGGTTATCCTAATCTAACCAAACAAGGTCTTAGGCGGCTAGGATAAAAACTAGTTTGTCTGAAACCCAAGGTCCAAACGACCCCCAAATGTGAAACATGTCTTTTGGTAGGCAAAATTCAGTCACTTGTACCCATTTGAAAATTTTCTGCCAAAAGATATTATAATGATATACCCACTAATAAATTATTGTTTCTAACCTTTTATTATGATTCGTCAGACTTCTGATTATAACGTGTTATTTTTCTGGCATGCTACTGGCCTATAGCTCACATTTGCTGGCTTTAGGGGTCTTTATCTACTATTTTCCTTTTTGTTAGCTAGCTGATTATCTTTCATGTATTGGCCCTTTCGACAGATTTGACAAGAAGATCAGGTATGCTTCTCGCAAGGCTAGGGCAGATGTGAGAAAAAGGGTCAAAGGGCGGTTTGTCAAGGCCGGTGAAGCGTATGACTATGATCCACTCTGCCAAACAAGGAGCTACTGAATGCAAAAAACAATTATCCAGTGTTAGATTAGTAAACTTAAACTAATACTTATTTCGGTTGGCATAAAAGCACCGAGACTCCAAGCAATCGTGGCAGAGCAGCCTTTGAAAAGGAAACAAAACAGAAAGCGATCAGTGAGACAAAAAAGACAAAAACATGCGAATGTTTCAGAAGTTTTTGGATGCTGTTCCTCCTTTTTCTTCTGTACAGTGGATGGAATTCGCATCTTCTGTTGCTTTTGGAGGAGTGATTTGAGTCACACTCCACGTTGTGTGAATTAATCCAATACAACTAAACATACTTCTTGCATTTTCATCTCCTTTCTGTGGCATCCACCTACCCTTGCTGTGGTGTTCTTGACGGCGTGCTTCCAGATTGGACACTCAGGCAAAGATGGCTGTAGTTGTAAAATCTCCTGCTGTTTTATTTATTATGTGGAATCTTCTGTATCCGGAGCTTGTTCTGCAATTGTGCATGTGTAAATACCAAGTCAGAAATAAACTGGTGGTCGTAAAGCCTTCTCTTTTAAGTGTTGGCGATGGAACCCATGCAACTGGACACCAACTTTCTCTGCTCACTCTGCCCAAATACTCAAACCTTCAGACTGGATGTTATTATTTGTACCCTTGAGCATATGTTCAAATCGATGTTCTTTCACATTTCGTAAAAGGTGTTGATGTTATATTAGCTCAAAAAAAATGTCACCTTTCATTTTGGCACAGAATCTTACTGAGCCAAGACAGTATTTGACTTTATAGTATGCTCCGATTCAGTGCAACTTGAAAAGAGTGTGCTGCATACTATATGGCTTTATGCATACTTATGGGTATTTGCATTGCATAAATATTTATATTACAAGAACAATTGCATGGGGGTAAGGCAGTCCTGTAGCAAGGTTCTAAGCTGTGATGACTTTTCCGAAAGCTTTAATGAGGTCATTTTGTCATCAGGCCTGTCAGCCATGTCAGCGTGGTGCCTCACATAACCATTTTAGTTATTGGTGTGTTCATCTAGCTAATGTAAAAATAGCAACTCCCAGATATTTGCTAAGATGATATACATGAGTACTTTAATTGCATTAGGCATGGTTGGCATGCTTTGCAATTGCAATTTGGAAATGTCACCTTTCAGTCAAAGCTTCAGGCGCACATATGGACGGACGTTTGCAACATCTTCCACGAAAGACCGGCCCCTTAGCAATTACTGAACTTTGGAAATTGGAATCACGCAAAGACGTGACGATTGATGAAACAAATATGTTTGCGTCAACAAAAGGCAATTGAAATGCCACATCAACGAAATAATGACAACAGTATGTTATTGTTGCCTGAAGAAAACCGGATCATCAATGATAAACGAAAGCATATTATCTTATGCATAGCAGAATCAAAGAATAGGTGCACCCAACCTTACATTTTATCAACAATATCTCCATGCTGGACACTAGCAATTAATGAACTGGGCAAGATTTAGACCTTCTCATGGACTGCAAAAACAATGAAGAACCCAGTGTTCAGATGAAGATCATGAACAGAAGCAACACGTTGGAAAGAAAATTATACAATGCAGGCATTCCTTATGTTCTTCGTCTACTGAAATACCTGGATTGATCGACCAATTGGCAATTTAGACGATGGATGAAGTCATGAAAAAATAATGGTAATACTACCGAAACTGCATATTCCCTTCCCAAGGATTATGCTACTTGAGTACTTGTCATCTGAAGACTACTATCACGAGTAGTCTCTCATATCTCCTCACTGGACTCGTGTAGGCTGTGCTGCTTAGGATTGTTATGCGGTGTCAGTGTCCTAGGAGTCCTTGTTAAGTCTTGGAACTCCTCTATATAAGGAGGCCATGTCTGTAAGTTAAATTTAAGCGTTTGAGAGGTAAAGACAAATTGGTCAAGACGGTCATAATTTGCATTCAAACACCACTATGACCCATAAAATTTGAGCAATCAATGGTGACGACACCCGCACTGCCATGGCATGTGATACATACTAGCATATCTTTCCTTGCATTATTGCACAACTCTGTAAAAGGACGAGGACAATCTCCTGTTACCTGACGGGATAATTTGCGACATTACAAACTGAAGGACCATGTGCAAAGATTCATAGTATTGCTATGATGAATCATTGCAAGTTTTGTAAAGTGGTCAAGTGATTTTATAAAAATTGCACTTTTTCTAGATTGGTTTTAGACAATGTTGTGGTTACAGACCAAACAGAGAGAGATGGTAGTGGAGAGGTGGGAGTGTTCTGTCTCACAATCCCCCTCATCTTGATATATATATTCATATGGGGTATACTTTTTACAGTTATGCCCTTACACCCATACATCCCCATTAGGGGCACTTATGTCATTACACATGTTACTCTGGTTCTTATAACCTCCTAACAGGCCTGCTGGGCTTAGGTGGAGGCCACCCCTACGACAGGAGCCTCTCATGGTGAAGGGCTTCACAGGGCCGAAGCCATGCCGCCGAGTCCTTTGACCCCCTCCGTCCCCTGCGGCCTGTGAATTTCTCCAAGCTTGTGGCTGGGGAGCCTGAGGTCTGGGATGAAAAGTGCCTTGTTGCAGCAGACGCGCGCGCTCCGTCCTCTACTCTTCGAACGGGTGGCAGCGGAGGCTGGCGCCTAGCTCGAAGTAGACGCGCGCGCTCCGTCCCCTACCGTTCAAACGGGTGGCAGCGGAGGCTGGCGCCTAGCTCGAAGTAGACGCGCGCGCTCCGTCCCCTACCCTTCGAACGGGTGGCAGCGGAGGCTGGCGCCTAAGTCGAAGTAGATGCGTGCGCTCCGTCCCCTACCCTTCGAACGGGTGGCAGCGGAGGCTGGCGCCTAACTCGAAGTAGACGCGCGCGCTCCGTCCCCTACCCTTCGAACGGGTGGCAGCGGAGGCTGGCGCCTAAGTCGAAGCCGAGACGCGCGCGCTCCGTCCCCTACCCTTCGAACGGGTGGCAGCGGAGGCTGGCGCCTAAGTCGAAGCCGAGACGCGCGCGCTCCGTCCCCTACCCTTCGAACGGGTGGCAGCGGAGGCTGGCGCCTAAGTCGAAGCCGAGACGTGCGCGCTCCGTCCCCTACCCTTCGAACGGGTGGCAGCGGAGGCTGGCGCCTAGCTCGAAGTAGACGTGCGCGCTCCGTCCCCTACCCTTCGAACGGGTGGCAGCGGAGGCTGGCGCCTAAGTCGAAGCCGAGACGCGCGCGCTCCGTCCCCTACCCTTCGAACGGGTGGCAGCGGAGGCTGGCGCCTAAGTCGAAGCCGAGACGCGCGCGCTCCGTCCCCTACCCTTCGAACGGGTGGCAGCGGAGGCTGGCGCCTAGCTCGAAGTGGACGCGCGCGCTCCGTCCCCTACCCTTCGAACGGGTGGTAGCGGAGGCTGGCGCCTAAGTCGAAGCCGAGACGCGCGCGCTCCGTCCCCTACCCTTCGAACGGGTGGCAACGGAGACTGGCGCCTAGCTCGAAGTAGACGCGCGCGCTCCGTTTCCTACCCTTCGAACGGGTGTCAGCGGAGGCTGGCGCCTAAGTCGAAGTAGACGCGCGCGCTCCGTCCCCTACCCTTCGAACGGGTGGCAGCGGAGGCTGGCGCCTAGCTCGAAGTAGACGCGCGCGCTCCGTCCCCTACCCTTCGAACGGGTGGCAGCAGAGGCTGGCGCCTAAGTCGAAGCCGAGACGCGCGCGCTCCGTCCCCGCGCTGAGATTGGAGCTTGGCGCCGGTATGGTTGCGCTCCGGGGCTGTTGCGACCTTGCAGTCTGGTAGTTCGCTTTTAATGGCGGCTGGAATCACGCCGACGCCTGGCCTGGCAGAAGTCAGGCTGTCGTGTCGTGCAGTCTGCCATTCTGCAGGTGGGACACGTGGCGACTCACGACTGGTGCGTCGTGGGATGTGAGCGGTTGCGTGACCGCGGCCGTTCGCCTCGTCCCTCGAGAAGTTGGACGCGTGTTGAAGGCGTGGAGGCGTTGTGCGCTGCTTGGCCACCTACCCGGCACGGCCCTCTAGGCCCCGGCGGTTCTTCTTTCCAAATCTTGGGCAGCCGAATCGCTGCGAATTTGATCTGTCTGTGCGTTGAGCCATATGACAGGCGAGCGGCCTTTATAAGGTGCTAGTGTTGAGGTGGAGGCACCCTTTCTTTGCTTGACTTCTTGATCTGCCGCTTTGCTTCCGCCTGTGCTAATTGTCACGCCAGTTGCTCCTTTCCCTACTTCTTCTTCTCTTGTCACGAAGAGCGATGGCTAGCCATGACGACACCACCTACCATCCCCGCAGCGGTTCCTTGCCTAGCCAGGGCGAGGTGTCCCATCCTTCCAAGGAGTACAGACTGGTGCCGCGGGGGAGCTCGCGCGCCAACAAGTGGTGGAACGCCATGGAGCACTCGGGAGGCTGCTGCTCCCTTGTGCTGGGGAAGAGCCGCGTGACTGAAGGGACGCTGCAGCGGCTCGTGGATGAGGGGAAGATCGTGGATCGCAATGGGGCTCGCCTACCCCGCCGGGACGAGACGGAGCCGAAGTCCGGGGCAATGGAGGCGATTGTTTTTGTCGCGTTCTTCGACGCCGGCCTTCGAATGCCCTGCACGTTGTTCGTGGGCGAAGTCCTGCGGGCCTACAAGTTGGAGCTAGCCCAGTTGACGCCCCACGCGATACTCCGCCTAACTGTCTTCACGTGGGCGATGCGGACCGAGGGGTGGCGTCCTAGCGCGAGCTTATTCGCCACTCTGCACGACGTGCAGTGTCGACCCAGAAAGGTTGACGGGGCGGTGTCCAACTTCGGCGGTGTGGACTTCGTCCTCCGGGCGTCATGCGCGACGTTGTTCCCTGTGCCAGCCTCGTCGAGGCAATGGGCGTCCGGCTGGACTCGGTGGTGGTTCTACTACACCGTGACCGACAAGAGCAGAATGCAGTGCCGAGGTGGGCCGATCTCGTTTAACAGTACGCCGAGTCTGAAGGCGGAGATTGACGACACGCGAAAGCTACAGAGTCTTGTCGGTGTCGCCCGTCGAATGAGCGTGCGCGACCTAGCCGAGGAGTTCACGATGTATGGGGCGGCGCCACTCTCCTCCCGGGGGAAGTATGTTGGACAGAATGGCCCCCGCGAGGACGGGTTCAGTCCATCCGTATCTCGCCTGCTTCCGCCCTCCGCTCCTTGTAAGTCGCCCAGCACGCTTTACGCGCACCATTGTATCTGTTTGGCTTCCGCCTGACTGACTTGATCTCCTGCGCAGTGGCTCGGCTAGAAGATGCGGAGCGCGCGGTTGCGGCGCTCCTCGGCCCGTACACGCTTAAAGAGCACCAGGCTCGCGAGGCCGCAGTCAAGGCGGCTAAGCAGGGGCGGGTAAACCGCACCTGCGAGGCTGTGGGCATTACCGTGCCCGAGCGCGCGGTGCCGGAAGAGCTTCCCGCCGGGACTCTGGGCGCTCAGGACGGTGATAGCCCTACGAAGGTGTTATCTTCGCGACGCCGGGCCCGTTCCCCGGCTGCCGTATGCGACCCGGCAGCCCCCCCGGCGGCTAGCACAGCTGAGACGGGGCGTGCGACCGGCGGTGGGCCTGGCCATACTGCTTCGGAGGGGCGCGCCGCCGCGGATCCCCCGGCACCTTCTGCCGACGCCCACGAGCCCGTGCTCGGGCTCGCGGCCATCGTTGAGTTGGAACTCGTCAACTCGGGGGGTGGCGTCGTTCCTGACGAGCAAACCACGATTGAAGGTGCGTTATCAACCGCAGCGGCCGACGAGGGCGCGCCCCCTACAGAGGAAACCGTGGGGGCGACGGTAACCGGAGCTGGTCCTACCGTGGAAGAATCGCCTGTGCCACCGCCGGCGAAACGCCCTCGGGCTCAGTCCCCGCCGCCAGCGAGGGGTCGATACGCCGTTGCGGGGCCTTGCCGCGGGATTACGGCGTCTGACGCGGCCGAGAAGACCTTCTCCCCGACCGTCGAGGCGCCGGCCTCCCCCTGGGTGGTCGAACCGGCGCCACGTCCTACCGCGACGAGGGGCGCAGGAGGTAGGCGTGAGTCCCTTTCTTCACTTGACTTCGCGAGACTTTCTCCGATCTGCTCGCTCATTCTGCCAACATCAGACGAGTCGAAGTCTCCCGGACGTGGCGAAGGATCGAGTAGCGGAGGTATGCGCGAAGTCGGAAGCCTTGTGCAGGGTGCCCCGCAGGTGTCCGCCGGTGTTGACGTGGCCGTGGCCGTGGTAAATCCTGGCGCGTTGGGGCCGGGGCTTGCTCGCTCGGACTTCCTCCCTCGCCCGGAGGTATTTTGCGACCTGACCGCAGCCGCAGAGCGTGCCGACAACGGCCTCGACCGGGAGATGTTGTCGTCATGCGAGGGGGAACTCCTAGCGCTCGCGCTACAGGCCTCCGAGATGAGGGTAAACATGTGCGCTTCAGCTTTGTAAGGTACTGCTGGACGCCTGCTGATTTGTTGTTTTTGCCAGACGCTTGCCCTCAGCCGGTCCTTTGACGAGGCTCGCGTTCGGGAGCGGAGGGCTCTGGAAGCCAGCCTTCGTGAAGCAAGCAATGCTCTCGCCGCGAAGGATGAAGAACTTCGCGCGCTGGAGGGCGCCATGGCGGCCGCAGAACTCGAGGCCACGGGAGCCAGGTGCGCCGCGGCTGAGGAGCGCGCCGCCTTCGTGCAGCAGATCGCCGTGCTAGAGGGGGAGAACGCCCAGCTGGCGGAGTCCGCTGCCGAGAATAGGCTCGTCCTGGAAAATGCGTCTACGTCGGCGTGGCGGGCCATGGAGTCTTTGAACCAGGCTCTCCGAGATCTGTGCATCAGAGTGCCGGACACTACGCACGGGCCGAAGGCCCTGTCGGAGACGCTCGGGTTGATTGAGGAGGGGGCCGGCGTTGCTCTTCGTGGCGCCAGATCGTTTGGCGAGCACTGCGGCTATGTTGGTGCGTGCTTCGCCCTCGCCCTGCTTCACACTCGTGGGTGTAGACATAACCATGAGCTATCAAATCCTCAACTGGATCTTCCCGACCGACCAGAGGTCATGTCGGACGCCATCCGCTCCACCGGGCCTAGCCTGCAGAACTTCCATCAACGGATTTGGGGCCGCTTTGGGGAAGATGCAGCGAGGGTCGCCGTGCAGCAGACGCTGCATGGGGAGGGGGACCTCCTCCAGTGGCTCGAAAGGGTCCTTCAGCGTCACGGCGACGACGGCACGGGTTCGTCCGCACCGCGCCAAGGTTGAGCGGTTGGTCGGTTAGGGCAGAAGGATAATGCACTGGTTCTTACGCTTGTAACCTTGTAATCTCCTTTGCTTTTGCAATGAATCCAACTAGTACCTTATTGTTGGTGTTACCTGCCGCCGAACGCGAAGGGGAGAAGGCCTCCGCACCTTGTTTATACTCCGTAGAGCGCGCAGGGAGGGCATCCGCGTCTTATTCAAAGTATGGACCGGCGCGTGCGGAGGCGAACTTCGCCGCTACGACTTTCTTTATAGTCCGGAGACTCGCGCGTGCGGAGGCGGACCTCAACGCTACGTCTTGTTTAAAGTCCGTAGACTAGTGCGTGCGGAGGCGGACCTCGACGCTACGACTTCCTTTATAGTCCGGAGACTCGCGCGTGCGGAGGCGGACCTCGACGCTACGTCTTATTTAAAGTCCGTAGACTGGGGCGTGCGGAGGCGGGCCTCGACGCTATGACTTCCTTTATAGTCCGGAGACTCGCGCGTGCGGAGGCGGACCTCGACGCTACATCTTATTTAAAGTCCGTAGACTGGTGCGTGCGGAGGCGGACCTCGACGCTACGACTGCCTTTATAGTCCGGAGACTCGCGCGTGCGGAGGCGGACCTCGACGCTACGTCTTATTTAAAGTCCGTAGACTGGTGCGTGCGGAAGCTAAGCTCAACGCTACGTCTTATTTATACTCCGTAGAGTGCGCGCGGAGGCGTCCCCCCGCTGCGTCTTATTTATACTCCGTAGAGTGCGTGCGGAGGCGGACCTCGATGCTACGTCTTATTTAAAGTCCGTGGACTGGTGCGTGCGGAGCTAGGCTTGACGCTACGTCTTATTTAAAGTCCGTAGACTGGTGCGTGCGGAGCTAGGCTCGACGCTACGTCTTATTTATAGTCCGTAGACTGTCGCGTGCGGAGCTAAGCTCGACGCTACGTCTTATTTAAAGTCCGTAGACTGGTGCGTGCGGAGCTAGGCTCGACGCTACGTCTTATTTATAGTCCGTAGACTGTCGCGTGCGGAGCTAGGCTCGATGCTACGTCTTATTTAAAGTCCGTAGACTGGTGCGTGCGGAGCTAGGCTCGACGCTACGTCTTATTTATAGTTCGTACACTGTCGCGTGCGGAGCTAGGCTCGACGCTACGTCTTATTTAAAGTCCGTAGACTGGTGCGTGCGGAGCTAGGCTCGACGCTACGTCTTATTTATAGTCCGTAGACTGTCGCGTGCGGAGCTAGGCTCGACGCTACGTCTTATTTAAAGTCCGTAGACTGGTGCGTGCGGAGCTAGGCTCGACGCTACGTCTTATTTATAGTCCGTAGACTGTCGCGTGCGGAGCTAGACTCGACGCTACGTCTTATTTAATGTCCGTAGACTGGTGCGTGCGGAGGCGGACCTCGACGCTACGTCTTAATTTATAGTCCGTAGACTCGCGCGTGCGGAGGCCGATCTCGACGCTACGTCTTATTTAAAGTCCGTAGACTACGCCGAGGCGCCAGGCCGTCGTGCGATTTAAATAAAAAACGAGGACCAAAACAGAGGCAGCAAAGAAATGGCCAGAGACTTGCAACAACAAAAACTTTCCAGAATGCAATGCCAGGAAAGCGTTTGGTACTACGGTAGCCCAGAGCAGACCAAAACCGGAGAAGCAATCACGGCCAAATCAAATGCTCTCAGAACGGAAAAATGCAGCGGCGACTGGTAAAGCCTCGCAAGTAGTTACATGCAGTGCGTACCAGGTGAAGAGGTGGTGACCTCATGCCTGCCCCAGAGCCTAGGTGGGGTGGCGCTAGCACGCCGACGGAGACTTTTGCGGAACAGGCGGAGTCGTTCTGGCGGACCGGCGAAGTCGTCGTGCCGGTGACGTCGTCGCGGGGTTGAGCGGACCGGGACCAAAGGCGCTCGAATCATGCACGGGTGGTGCGAAGACCTCCACATGGGAGCTTGCAATCGCTTTGCGCATGCGTACGCAGGAAATGGATTCTTCGTGCATGCATATCATAGGAGATGCATACTTCATGCATGGTACGTGAATGTACATTCCCTGCATGCATGTGCAGATGGTGTATACTTCCGCGTTTGGTCCGCGTCTTCGGCGAAGCAAAGGCGCAGCTTGGTGCGGAGGCTTGGGCTGCGGGCGGAGGCGTCGATGCGCTCGGCCCCCTCTTTTTTTTTGTTCAGCGCAGTGCCTTGCGAAGGCACTGCAACGTCTTGCTCCGGAGGCGCTCGACGAATCGACGCGGAGCGGATACCTCGGCCGAGGTGCGGACGCTCAGGGGCGGGGCGCTCGACGATGCGAAGGCTTCGGAGCCGCTCAACGCGGGGACTTCGGAGGCGAGGCTTGGCGGAGTCCCGCTCGGACTCGTCGAAGTCGAGCTCACGGAGGCTTGCCGAAGTCCAGCTCGCGGAGGCTTGCCGAAGTCCAGCTCGCGGAGGCTAGATCTTGAGCGGAGGCGATACGAGGCTGAAGGCTCGACGGAGAGCGTAGGCCTGGCGTTGGCTCGGCGGAGAAACTCCTCGTCGCAGGCGTCGATTTTGCTGTTGGAGCCTAGCCCTAGGATCACTCACACTTTCTCGCTGGACGGAGGTTGAAGACGATGAACAGTAGCCTTTCTAGCGACGAACGCTGCGGCTGCCACACAGCCTGTTTTTATTGCTCAAAATGGACTCAGCGCTACCTACACAAGGATTACACGGTCTTCTAATAGCCTCTCGGCGACGCAGCGCCCACGCAACGAACTCCGTCGGATTTCACGCGCAAGACTCGCTCTCCTGGCGACCTGGCCGTCTCCACGCTCTGAGCCACAAACTCTTCCGTGAGAACCGGTCTCAGTGCTGATCCAGAGCGTGCAGCTTGCGCTTCCTCCGCTACTGCTGCCAATTGCTACCTCTCTAACAAACCTGCACCTGGACGCGAGCACGAACTCAGGCGCCGCCGCAGACTCACACACGCACGCACGCCACGGCCACAACACATGGCGTGGTTTATTCTAACAAACTCCCCCTAAACCACGACACCACCGCGCGTCCCGCCCTACAGGAGCACCGGTTCATCGTCGGCGTCGGTGAGCAACGCCTCCTCCTTCCTTGGCTTGGTGCACTCCCTCGAGAAGTGGCCGCGGACACCACAGTTGTAGCACTTGCCCTTGCCGGAGTTGCGTCGGCGCCTGCTTGCGCCCGAACTGACGCTGCTCCCCCCATCGTCGTCGTCGTCGTCTTCATGACCGCCGCTACGGCCTGCACCCTTCTTGTCATTGCCACGGCGCGCATCATCGCCGCGCGCCCGCTCCTTGCCGCCGCGCTGACGCCGGCGCGCCTCCCACTGCTCCTCAGTGAGTAACAGCCGCCCGACGCCGTCCGCGGCTTCTTCACCTTCAGCATCCTCTGCCACGCGCAGCCGGCCGACAGCTCCTCCACGGACGCGTGTTGAGGTCCGTGAGCATCTCGATCGCCACCGCCACCTGCTTGAACTTCTTCGGGACCACACGCAGGATCTTCTTCACCACGCGGCTGTCCTCCATTGCCTCGCCAAGTTCACGCAGGCTGCCGACAAGCCCATTGATGCGCATCACGAAGTCGTCGACAGACTCCCCGTCGTGGAACGAGACGTTCTCGAACTCCTTCAAGAGACGTTGCACGTTCGCGGACTTCACGCGATCATCGCCGACCCTCATCTTCTTCACCGCCTCCCACGCCTCTTTCGCCGACTTCTTCACGGCGAGCCCGGCCTTCATCTCCAGCGGCACCCCGCGCAGGATGGCGGCCAACGCCAGCCTATCCTCACAGCGCTCGACCTTGTCCGTCTCCACCGCACCCCACAGCCCCAGCGCCTCCAA
Source organism: Dendrocalamus latiflorus (assembly GCA_017311315.1). Classification (NCBI taxonomy): domain Eukaryota; kingdom Viridiplantae; phylum Streptophyta; class Magnoliopsida; order Poales; family Poaceae; genus Dendrocalamus; species Dendrocalamus latiflorus. The sequence goes on from CM029660.1 coordinate 24,421,306, forward strand.
GCTCACCTTCATGACCAAGGACCACTCATGGTAGTTGGTCCTGGTTAGCAGCGGCAGCTCCACGGCGCCGGAGTTGGGGACGACGCGCTCCGCCGCGACACCGAGCTTCTGCAGGGTGCCGGACATCTTCGTTCCTTGCTCTGATACCAAATGTTGGAGCCTAGCCCTAGGATCACTCACACTTTCTCGCTGGACGGAGGTTGAAGACGATGAACAGTAGTCTTTCTAGCGACGAACGCTGCGGCTGCCACACAGCCTGTTTTTATTGCTCAAAATGGACTCAGCGCTACCTACACAAGGATTACACAGTCTTCTAATAGCCTCTCGGCGACGCAGCGCCCACGCAACGAACTCCGTCGGATTTCACGCGCAAGACTCGCTCTCCTGGCGACCTGGCCGTCTCCACGCTCTGAGCCACAAACTCTTCCGTGAGAACCGGTCTCAGTGCTGATCCAGAGCGTGCAGCTTGCGCTTCCTCCGCTACTGCTGCCAATTGCTACCTCTCTAACAAACCTGCACCTGGACGCGAGCACGAACTCAGGCGCCGCCGCAGACTCACACACGCACGCACGCCACGGCCACAACACATGGCGTGGTTTATTCTAACATTTGCGCAGGCAGTCATCGACGACGTCGCCGGCGCTGACGAACCCACCGTCGTCGCAGTCGAAGGCGCGGATCACCCCCACGGCCTCCTCGCCGCTGGCTTCGCCCTCCTCGAATGGCGCAGCTACTCCTCGAACTCCACCGGCACGGAGGCTGCGATCGACTCGGAGAAGACCGCACAGGCGCGGAGTAGAGACTGCAGCGCGGAGTGGAGGCTGTGGCCAGCTCGGAGAAGACCTCGCAGGCGCGGAGTGTGACGCGGAGGCTTCGCGAAGCGCAGGCATACGTCGCGAAGGCCAGGTCTTGAGCGGAGCCGGGCGCGCGAGGGTGAGGTAGGGCCGAGGCCAGCCGAGGCCGGTCGCGGAGGCTACTGCTCCGCCTGCGCCGCTCCTCGCCGCCTCCACGTTGCGTCCCGTAGGCTCCGGGGGCTGCAGCACGGTCCCGTCGTCTAAGCTTGATGTTGTGCTTGAGGCACGGCCTGCCGAGCTTCCGCCTAAGGGCCACGCTGCAGAATAGCATCCATACCTCGCACGACGGCAGGGGCTCCAGCCTCATGATCCTTGTTGGCTTTGCCCAGGAAATACACACACGCACGCGAACGTGAGGAAGAAGCACAGCAGATATCTGGGCGACGAACGCCACTTTTTTTGTATTTTTCTGCACTCCCAAAACACAGCGTTTACAGGGTTTTTATAACGCACGCAACGCACGCACGCAACAACCCACGCCGCAACTCACGCCACGCAACGCACGCACGCGGACTCCACACGCAATCGACGTACGCAACGCACGCACGCGGACTCCACACGCAATCGACGTACGCGTGGTTTATCCAACAATCACCCCCTAAACCACAACACTCCATGCACCCGACCTACATGAGTGCTGGCTCGTCGTCGCCTTCGACGAGCAGTGCTTTCTCCTTCCTCGGCTCAGTGCACTCCCTCGAGAAGTGGCCGCGGACGCCACAGTTGTAACACTTGCCCTTGCCGGAGTTGCGTCGGCGCCTGCTTGCGCCCGAACTGACGCTGCTCCCCCCATCATCGTCGTCGTCGTCTTCATGGTCGTCGCTACGGCCTCCCTTCCTGTCGCCGTCGCCGTGGCGTGCGTCGCCGCTGCGCGCGCGCTCCTTCCCGCGACGCTGACGTCGGCGCGCCTCCCACTGCTCCTCGGTGAGCAGCAACTGCCCGACGCCGTCCGCAATCGCATCGGCGCCGCACCGATCTTCAGCAACTCGAAGTCGTCCAACCAGCTCTTCGAGCGACATCGTATTCAAGTCCATGAGCATCTCGATGGACACGGCGACTTGATTGTACTTTGCCGGCACCACGCGAAGCAGCTTCTTGACGACGCGCACCTCCTCGATGTTCTCCCCCAGCTCGCGCAATTCCGCAACGAGGGAGCCGAGACGCATGGCGAATTCATCGATGGACTCACCAACGTTGAATGCCACATTCTCGAATTGCTTGAGGAGCTTCTGCGCGTTCGCCTCCTGCACGCGCTTGTCGCCCATCCGCATCGTTTTCACAGCCGCCCATGCCTCCTTGGCACTTTTCTTCACGGCGAGACCCGAGCGCATCTCCGTCGGCACCGCGCGAAGGATGGCGGCCAATGCCAGCCGATCCTCGCGGCGCTCGACCTTGCTCGACTCCACCGCACCCCACAACCCCATCGCCTCCAAGTTTACCTGCATCACAAGCGCCCACTCGTGATAATTGGTGCGCGACAGCATCGGGAACACGAGCGACGAACTCATCTCCTTGACGCGCTCCACCACGACCTCACGTGGTGTGCCGCTACCGCCGGACTTCGGAGACGATGGCGGCGTACGCTCATCACCGGCCATCAGCTTGCTGTCGAACTTCACCGGCTCTGATACCAAATGTTGGCTTTGCCCAGGAAATACACACACGCACGCGAACGTGAGGAAGAAGCACAGCAGATATCTGGGCGACGAACGCCACTTTTTTTGTATTTTTCTGCACTCCCAAAACACAGCGTTTACAGGGTTTTTATAACGCACGCAACGCACGCACGCAACAACCCACGCCGCAACTCACGCCACGCAACGCACGCACGCGGACTCCACACGCAATCGACGTACGCAACGCACGCACGCGGACTCCACACGCAATCGACGTACGCGTGGTTTATCCAACAATCCTTCTAGCCGCCGCCTTGGCAATGTCATAGCTGCGCGTGGTGATGACCACCCGGCCGGCCCCCGGTCTCATCGACATGGAACACCGCGGGGTGGAGCTTGCCCCCCAGGCTGGCGTCCTACACGTCGTCGAGCGTCACCAAGTCCCTCTTCCCGCCGAGATGCTCTCGCAGAGACACCACGACCCCGGGCTGGATAGCGCTGTTGCACACCCTGTGGCCGTAACAGCCCTGGGTCCGCCGCTCCCTGTGGTCATGCAGAGTCCGTGCGGAGGTGAGGTCGACGCCGCCGCTGCGAAGCGAAGATCGTGCAGAGCCGCGCGGAGACGAGGCTAACGCCGTCGACGCGAAGGCGGTGCAGAGCCGCGCTGAGGCGAGGTCGGCGAATCCATCCATTGATGACCCGTGGATATCCAATGCCTGTAGTCGCCGACGCGGAGTCCGTGCGGAGCCGCGCAGAGTGCGCTTGATGACGCAGAGCCGTGACCTCGTCCATGCGGGGCCCACTTCATCTACGGAGTCCACGACCGAGGTCCTCGCCTGCGGAGGCCCTGGTCGAGATAGCTCCGTGGTGGACTTCGACGTCGCGGAGTCGCGCGGAGACCTGGAGTCGGGTCACAGCCGAAGGCGTGTCGAAGCCGAGTGCGAAGTCCCGAGCTCACGGAGGCGAGCGGAGCACCGGGCGAAGCCACCGGAGCCGTCGCCGACAGGGGCGGGACTGCGACGCGCGCGCGGCCGTGCGGAGGTTGTGGAACAGAAGTTCAGAGGAGACTTCGCGCAGAGCGGAGGACCACGACGCGGAGGCCTGCGCAGCGCCCTGGAGCGGGCCGCCCGCTGCGGAGTACCCGGACGGAGGTGGCGTCGCCGAGCTGCAGCGGCTGCAGTTCATGCATGCATAGCTATTGCGGACGCATGCATGGGACGTGGAGAAAGAAGAAGCTTCTTGCGTGCAGCCCCGCGGGCCCATGCGGATGGATATGTATTTCATGCATGAATGTATACGCTAAGATAAAAGAGGTCCTGCATGCATGGGTGTACGAGTGGACCTTTGGAAGGATTTCTGAATGCATGCAAGAATAGATATTTGAACGGATGGATACTTTGTGTATGCGTCTTGCTGCGAACGCATGCACGTACGGGTGATAATTTATGTACGTATGCACTCATGGATGGATGCGGGGATGGATCCATGCCTATCTGCGTGCAGTCTGCGCACGAGGACGGTTGCTTTGGCGCCAAACGGGGCGGAGCGACGCGACATCAAGCGGAGGCTTGGCGCGAGGACTCCACACCATGCGGAGACCCGACATCGCGCGGAGGCTTGGCGGAGGCCGCGGCACGAAGGCATGTTTGGCGGGGCGCACTCCGCGCGAAGCTTGACGTGGACAAGTCGAAGGCGTGCGTGCCTACCGGCGTCATGGCGAAGCCCCGTCAGGTGAGGTCCCTGAGTAGCCCCTCCGTGCCCCAGCATCATTTCCTTTCACGAAAACCCCCAGCAGAGCGGAGGTAGCAGCAACATGAAAAATAAGTAATTAGATTAGATCCGCCAGATCTGGATCTGGACAAGAAATGAGAGTGCTCACATCACTTCTGCCATATTTACTGAGGTGTGTATACATGTATCCCAAAGCGAACAGGCTAGTGACAAGATGAACTTATCTGTTGCGAGTGCTCCTGGACTCCCTTCCATACGTGCTTTCTAGTCGTTCCCCACGGACGGCGCCATCTGTTGTGGCTACGGGCCAAACAGGGAAGAAGGGGACTGGTAACAGGAGAGGAAGAGAGCTAGAGCTGCGGGATGGATGGTGAGAATGAGAGGATGTCCCCTCCCTTTGCCCCTCCTGGGGGTTTATATATATGAGTGGGGTAGAATGGGAAATCCCCATTCTACCCCTTAGTGCTTACAAGGGATGAGGGTACATTGGTATATTTACACTGTTATAATCTTCTACACTATTGGGCCTATTACATGTTGGATTAGTTGCACGGCCCAGTCACGGGGGGTTGGGCCACCCCTACAACAATATTATTATTTTATTTATGACCTTCTTACATCAATTATATACTAGTTTTAAATAAATTAAATTATGTAAAAAATGATGTGATAATTCATAAAAAGAAAAACAAAATAAACTATAAGGAATACAATAAAAAACTATACAAAAACCCTACTTGATCGTTTATGTTGTAACTCCCGACAACACTGAACAAATTGATTACTCTCTTATCACATTGTTGATGTAGAAAAAATCACAAAGTCAAAAGCATAAAACACAAACAAAGCAACATTTAATAGATAAAAAATTAAATGCTCATAATAAAAAAACACTCAAGTGTCACCTAGCAAATTCCAACATTAATTTGCACTTAGGCTCCGTTTAGTGTATAAGAGTTCTTCCGATTCATGTGAAAATGTGATAATCAAACTTTTCCAATAAAATTTATGTTTTCCATAATTTTTTTAAAAAATCCTATGATATTAATGTGTTCAAAACAGGAGCCTTAAATGTGGGGTTTCCCGGAATTGCCTAAAACAGAACGATGTTATTCTGGCAATAACCGGGGGGGGGGGGGACCAGACTCAAGAGGAATGCTACTTAAGTATTGATTATCTGTCTTTCCACAAGAGGAATGTCACTTAGTTCGGCTGAAATAAGCTAAGTTATGTCTTATTTTATATTGTACTTAATTTATTTTGCACTGTAGTTGATGATAACTTTTTTGACGTAATTAAATTTAAAAAATTAAAAATAGAAAAAACAGGTTAGCCCACCACAAACAATATAATGAATACGGAAAAAAAGAAAAGGCAAAAAAAACTGTAAAAAATCAAAAAAAGACAAAATCAAGGAATAGTAAGGCCCCGTTTGGCACAGCTCTATCACCGGCTCCTGGAGCCGTTTTGTGCCAAACGGGGTAAAACAAAATAGCTCCACCCAAGGAGTCCCTTAAAACGTGCTGAGACAAAAGATATGTACGAGATGGAGCTGAAAAAAGTGGCTCCACCCAGCTCCATCCGCAGGCCCGCATGCCACTGCCCTTGTACTTTCGTGAATTTACGCGATCTGCCACCGGTTTTAACGGGTCATTCCTATGCAAATAGACAGGGGTATATTGGACAATTGACATCTCTCAACTATGCATGATAAAACAGGTGGAGCTGTTTTGCCAAACAGTCTACCAAAACAGCTCCAGCTCCACCGGTGGAGATGTTCGTGGAGCTGAAGCCAAAAAAAAACAGCTCCACTTGTGAAGTGGAGCCGTGCCAAACGAGGCCTAAACTAGAAGTCAGAAATTGAAGCCAAAACGAGCGGGCAGCTTGTTATGCCACTTGCCTTGTGGATGTTTGCGATTTCAGAAAATGGACAATGATTGCAGGCCCTGGTTGAATCTCATCTTGTGCAAGGTCCACTGGGAAATATGTATATTACACGTGACAAAAAAAATGTACACACATGATGTGTTTCTTTCCTGCTAGGAGATACGGCACACACAAATCCTGAATACAACAAGCAGAATAACTAGTCAAATATATACAAATGCTGAAACTGAAGATCTCATCGTTTTGGTTGGGATTTGTTTGGGGATGATGTGTCCACATCATCTTGGGCTTTGATGTAGCTGTCCAGACTCCAAACAATATGAATAATGTTTGGATCAACCCCTTGCACCAAAAAAGATCATGCCATTGTTGAAAAATAAAGAAGAAGCCCTTCAAGTGCTTGTTATAAACTTATAATGCCTACGGCAATGAATGGAAGATTAACAAGATCACAAGAATAGTACACTGAACACAGAAAAGTTCAAACTGAGAAGGAACTACCTTGAAACTGAGAAGGAACTACCTTGCACTTCACCTTCATATTAAAATTTTACTTCTCAGACACATGTCCATGAAAAGATTGAAACACCTGAAACTTAAACAAGTGGGGAAAACAAATCATGTATAACTCACAGATCAATTGGATAAATTGCACAAGAAAAATGAAAAATACACTGCTAGAAGCACCTCTCATGGTTGCTCAGTAGATGGCTTATGGTTTGAAGGTTCCGTCTCAATGAGTGCCCACATCTTCTCAAAACATGGCATCCACTGTTCTCCCATCTTCCTCACTAATCGTGCCATCTTATCAAATGACAGCAAAATGTGAATGGCAATGTAGATGAAGACGGCAATGACAAGTGTGAAAATGTATGCAGACATCTTTAATTTCCTGCAGCTGCCTGCAGCATATGCCCCAAGCAGACCAAGCAAGTCCAGCACCATTGCTGTTTTCATGGCAAGGAGAGATCTCTTGTACTTGCTTATTGTGCTGTTCAGAAGAAGGATGACTATGACCATCGATGCCACAAATGTGGTGGCATTGCAAGAATACCTTATACCGTGTTGGATGGGTATCATGGAGGATTGGATCACCGGTGAAATGGCCATCCCGGTCATCAGGCCAAAGACCACCTGGTGGAAGGAGCCCAGCTTGATATGTGATGGCCACTGCAAGAGTTCCAGTCAGCATCAAATCTTTGCGCCATTTGTGCTCAGTTTTTCAGCTAACCGTGATGCTTCTCTCATAATTCTTGGGTGGATCGGATGCTTGAAAGCAGTAGCATGGAACATCCACTCAAAAATTCACTCACCTTATCTTTTGCAAAGGTCAGCAGTAGAACCTGATAATGACATAGGCAATAACTGTTGGGCCTGTTGTTACGGCATCGCGGCGGAAACATGCTGATCAGAACACATAATCGAATTGCATTTGACCTGACAACGTGATCCACTGCTGTGTTGCTGACGAGCATAATGATGATGATGTTAGATCATGTGGTTAGATCTAAAATATTTTAGTGATAAATAATTGACAATAATTTTTTTAGATAAAGGATATAAAATACGGCCTCTATAACCACGTGGGATATACACAGCCAAAAGTTACACGAGCTCTTAGGCTCAAAGCCTCAAAACTGAGGGGCAAAAAACAACAACAATGATAGCTTAAGGACTATGAAAAAAAACTAGAAAGACTAAGCTTCAGCACTTTTACTCCGTCCTTGCTTTCAACAAGTCTCTATCCTCATCCGACTGAGCCATCCAAACTACGGTCTGTTTTGCATGAAGATGGACCTCCGAGGCGACGTCTCCAAGGAGGCGACTAGAGTCGCCGACGCCGCCCGCCTCACCGAGGCAAGGTTTTCACCTGGAGATCAGTAACATGAGAGCTATGGAGTGCCACGACAACACCTCCAGGAAGGATAATGGCGCCCGAAGGCGTCATTGCTGTCTAGACCGGTAAGATCACCGGCAAGGCTTTCGTCAGCACCTCCATAGCACCACACGCACTACCCACACACAAAAAAAAACCGCCACCAACACACTGGGGTCCTGCACGCCTCAAGGCCATAGCAAAGCCACCCTTGAACTCCACAACGAGCCGCTTCCTGTAATGCCCGCCACTGTAGAAACCACTATGCGACGCTTAAGCGCTACCACTGAGTAGATCCAGGGGCATAAGCCACAAGTCAAGCCTACAGCAAAACAACGGAAGAGCCTGACGTGAATTTTCCTGAACGCCTTACGGAGCCTGCACGACACGCAGAACACCACTGCCTTCTTGCTCCCGGCCACATCCATCTGGAAGGTGGAGTTGATGTAGAGGTCCTTGAGGACGCTCTTGAGCTCCTGGTTGCCAATCTCTAGGTCAAAGAACGCCTGCGCGATGGAGTCCTCAAACTCCGAGGGCACGAGGCCCTTGACCTTCTGGATCTTCCTCCTCGCCGTGAACAAGGTGCCTTCTTCCTTCCTTCGCCACTGACAGATTGGATAAGATGCACCGTAAGGTCATCTGAGCTGCTCCAGCTGTGCAGCCTCATCAAAAGTGCATCTTGCAAAGAGATTCTTCAGCTTCTCCTCATCATTCTCACTCCATGGAACTGCTTCTATGCATGTCAAACACGATTCAATTCCTCGGTCAAACATGATTGAGGAAGATACCTCGAGCACATCGATGGCCCGTGACACGCCAGCAGCAGCAAGCCGCCGCACTGGATCAGGCTCGTACATGAGCTCCACCGCCACCCTGAAAGCCTCCACATTCTCCACGCCGTCCACCTCAATCCTCTTCCCGCTACCACCGCCGGCCGCGGAGCCCTCGCCCGGAGCCACGGTGGCAAAGAAGGCGCTACTGACACACAGCACCCTGGAGTCTAGCTCCATCACCACCCACCTCCCGTCCCTCCCTCGAAGAAAAAGCCTCAGATCCATCGCTCCATTGTCCCCATCATCCTTCCCCGCGGCAACCAAGGGCGCCACCGCCGCCTGCTCCCGCTTCGTCAGGACCACGTCCTCCACGTCCTCCGTGGGCGGCAGCGGTGGGAGGGGAAGTGGAAGCGGAGGCGGGAACGAGTCGTCGGGGTCGATGGGAGAGACGGCCGGGGGACAGGATGCGGCGGGGGTCGATGAGCCCACCGAGGCCGGCCAGCCTGGACGACATCGGCGGCGTGGCCCTCGCCCAGCCCCGCACCGACGCTGGCCGCCCACAACCCCTACGCTTCAAACCACGTGCGGTCACCACATCGACTCCGGCCAGATCCAACACGGAAGTGCAGATCCGAGCCGCTCCGGGAGATCCACACCACCACGAGACGGTTACGAGAGGCTGAAAAAGCCCCGTCGTCGCCCTCTTTGCGTCCACCGGAGACCGGTGGCGCGCTCCGGCGACGGTAATTTTAAGCAAACTCTACTTTATTTATTAAGCAGCGACCACTTACATCTGTAATGCCACTAAAATGCAAAGGGAAGAAATGCATGTAATGAAAACAATCCAATGGAGAATAAAGGAAAGAAAGTAGAGTTTTGTTGTCAGACCCATCGGATTTTAGAATGCCGAATAAAAGTAGCGTTCACTGAGGTTCCTAGACCGTCCAGGGACTGTCGGCACCATCTCGCGTTTGGGTTCTCATCATCCGGCAAGAAAATCCATTCTTACCTTTTTACCGACTTACCTATCGTAGTAGAAAAACTAACAGTATAGAGCCCTCCCATGGACCAAAAGGTCCTTAAAGCCCTCAGACTTAAGAGGGAGTAAGATGATGAGTGAGAGGCAATCTGGTCATTGCACAAACCAGAGGAAAGGCTGGCCGATCATGCCTCTCTTAAGCCAAAACTCAATACAGGCCAGCCACACAAAGCCCCATTTCTTTTTTCCCTTAGCCAAGAATTCATTTGGAGGAAGCAAACCATTTCTCATCTCTTTCTGCTAAGACACGGAGCAAACAGAGCCCATTTCTTTCCCTTAACTAAAAAGCAAGCTCCTCAGCCAAGCAAAGGTGAGGAGAGGAAGAGAAAGCCTAGAGGAGAGGAGCATGAGTGTAAGAGAAGACGACGGAGAGGAGGACGGGGACGGCAACGACCTGGAGGCGCAAGACTTCCGACGACCGTCCTCTCCACGCCAAGACATTGTCCACGAACCCTGTCATCCTCAACCCCTCATCTGGCAGGCCCCCTTCCCTCCCAACCTCGACCAAGTAAGGCTACCACCCCTTCCCCTTGTCCCTTCAAATGCATCGGCGGCGAGCCTGTAGCACCACCATGAGCCGTTGGATGGTAGTGCATGCCCGGCGCACACACTCCACGAAGTCCCATCACGGCGGCCCCCTTAGGCTTTCCCAGCCGTGCGTGGCTAGGGCAAAGCAAGACGAAAGTAGCAACTAGAAGAAAATGCATGGAGTAAGGGGTAGTAGTAAACTAAACCGATGGCCAATAGAACTTGGTAGTGGCCGGAGGTGGAGGAGGCACCAGGCTTCCAGTAGGCTGCATGCCAAGGCCGGTGAGCTCGAGAGAGGGCCGACGTTGAGGCTAGGTGTTGAGACTCCTGGCCGGCTGCAAGTCATGGCCGACGAGCTGGAGGGGAGCGACGACGGCCTGGAGTCGGAGCTGAGTGGCGAGAATCCACGGGAGGCGGCCGATTCGGTCCTGGTTAGCCAGATCCGAGGCGAAGAGCGAGGGGGGAGGTGGAGTGGCCGAAGAGGAGGCAACCGATGGCAGGGCGACGATCGGATCTAGCCCTGGCCGGCCAGGTTAGGAGGAATCATCGGTGGCGCGCTCCAGACCAACAAGCACGGGATCCCCTCCGCGCTGTGAACCGCCAGGAGAGAGAGGGAGAGCCATGGAGGAGGAGGAGTGGCTGGTGGTGACTCAGCGGCCGACCCACCCGAGCACACCACGAGCCCAGTCGCGTCGCCTGGAGGGGCATCGAAAGCAAGAAAAATGAGGAGAAGGTAAGGCCGTTTGGCCGAACCAAAAGAAGGAGAGGGAAAAAAGAAAAGGAAAAAAAGAGAAGAAGAAAAAAAGGAATGGAAAAAAAGGAAAGAAAGAAAGAAAAGAGGAGAAAAAGAAAAGTGGGGGTTTGGTACCTGCGCGTCGGGTCCTTAACCCCGAGCGTTTTATGCCAGAGTCGAGTTATACGTGCAGGCTCGTCGTTGCTCGCTTAAGCTCTTGTTTTGTTATGATGTGTTGAGTCAAATTAACTGCTTGTTCAGGTGGAGGTCCTGAGTCGACGCCGTTAGCACATCGCTTCGCTTCGCTTGGTTAACAGACAAGTGTATGGTAGAGCAGTAGACCGTAGAGTTTATGAAATATGCGATGTTTACATGATATGTTAATGCTTACATGAAACATGCGATGTTTACATGATTTGATGGTGCTTATATGGAATTGCAATGTTTATATGACATGATGTTTATTTAATAATGACAATAGTAATGGAGCAGAGTGAGCCGCAATGCCACCCTACCAATGATAATACTGATGAAAATGACAATGATAATGGGCATTTGCATTTGCATCATGTGCACTCAAGAGTTAGGGCGGTGAAAAAGTCTCTAGCTACGAGTAAAACTAGTTGACTAATCCGGAGTGCTCTTGAGTAAGTCCTACTTCAGTAGGCCTACACGGGAGTGGAGAGACCCCGTACCGATCAAAGTGGGCCCAAAATTTTGGGTGAACATCGACGGGTGTTCACTCGGCAATACCGATATATGCAATGAGATGAGCAAATGATCATATAGAGTAGTGTTGTATTGCACTAAGGGTGAAACAATGTTGGAACATGATAATGCATGCAGAATATGTTATGGCTGGTAAAATTGCTTACATGATTGGGCAATGTTTATCGTTCTATTATGTACTTGCTGAGTCTCCGAACTCATCCTTGCTTTGTTTTTAGGTGATCATTGGGGGCGTCATGAACGAGTGGGAGTAGTACACGAATAACTTCACGTACTTGCAGCACTTCTCATATCAGCTTTTGTTAGTATGTTTCACCCCACTAGTATGCTGAGTCGCCGCTGACCACTCCTCCTCCTCCACGGCTCTCCCCCATTCCCTCTCTCTCCTAGTGGTTCGCAGCACAGAGGGGATCTCGGGCTCGTTGGTCTGGAGTGCGCCGTCGACGATTCCTCCCAACCTGGTCGGCCAGGGCCAGATTCGGCCGTCACCCTGCTGTCGGCTGCCTCCCCTTCGGCCACTCTACCTCCCACCTCGCTCTTCACCTCGGATCCGGCTGCCTACCGTGGATTCTCGCCACTCAGCGCCGACTCCTGGCTCTAGCTCCAGGCCATCATCGCTCCCCTCCAGCTCGCTGGCCATGGCTTGCAGTCGCCCGAGAGTCTTGACGCCTAGCCTCAATGTCGGCCCTCTCTTGGGCTCGCCAGCCTTGGCACGCAGCCTGCCGGAAGCCCAGTGCCTCCTCCACCTCCGGCCACTACCTAGTTCTACTGGCCATCGGTTTGGTTTACTACTGCCCCTTACTCCATGCATTTTCTTCTAGTTGCTACTTTCATCTTGCTTTGCCCCTAGCCACGCACGATTGGGAAAGCCTAAGGGGGCCGCCATGATGGGACTTGGTGGAGTGCGTGTGTTGGGGAGCATGCATTGCCATCCAAGGTCTCATGGTGGTTCTACGGGCTCACCCCCGATGCGTTTGAAGGGACAACGGGAAGGGGTGGTACCCTTACTTGGTCGAGGTTGAGAGGGAAGGGGGGCCTGCCAGATGAGGGGTTGAGGATGACGATGTTCGTGGACAATGTCTTGGCGTGGAGACGACGGTCGCCGGAAATCTTGCGCCTCCAGGTCATCGCTGTTCCCTTGCTCCTCTCCGCCGTCTTCTCTTACACTCGTGCTCATCTCCTCCAGGCTTCCTCTTCCTCTCCTCACCTCTGCTTGGTTGAGGAGCTTGCTCTTTAGTTGAGGGAAAGAAATGGGCTATGTTTTCTCTGTGTCTTAGCAGAAAGAGAAGATATATGGTTTGCTTCCTCCGAATGAATTCTTGGCTGAGGGAAAAAAGAAATGGGGCTTTGTGTGGCTGGCCTGTGTTGGGTTTTGGTTTAAGAGAGGCATGGTCGGCCAGCCTTTCCTCTAGTTTTGTGCAATGACTAGATTGCCCTTCTCTCATCATCTCACTCCATCTTAAGTCTGAGGGCTCTAATGACCTTTTGTTCCACGGGTGGGCTATGTACTGTTGGCTTTTCTACTGCGGCAGGTAAGTTGGTAAAAAGGTAAGAATGGAATTGCCTGCTGGATTATGAGAACCCAAACACGAGACGGTGCCGATCGTCCCTGGACGGTCTAGGAATCTCAGTGAGCGCTATTTTTATTTAGCATTCTAAAAGTTATGAGTCTGACGACAAAACTCTACTTTCTTTCCTTTATTTTCCCTTGGATTGTTTTCATTGCATGCATTTCTTCCCTTTGTATTTTAGTGGCATTACCTAGGGTGAAGTCAAGGAGGCCGGAAGAGACAGTCGTGCTCAAGTTGGAGCATATGGAGATCAAAGATGGATGATGTATGTCGGAGTTACGGTGGTGCGGTCCGAAGATTACGACATGTGACAAAAGTGAAAAACCCGTGTTATGTAAGGGTTTCAGGCCCTTTGAAAAGTAGTGGGTCAAAAGTCTAGTTAAGATAAAAAGATCTAGTTGAATGAGTTGTATTAGAGTTTTTAGTAAAGAGTAGAATTGAGAGAGATACGTAGGGTATTAAATACGGAGAACTGTGGCTGCATGCGGCGGACGTCCGAGGCGTTTTGTGAACGGAGTTTTTAGGGGTGCTCGCCGAAACTTTGGATTGATGAATAAAAAGTGGTCGACGGCGGCTTTTGATTCACATTGGTTCTGATGAGTTGCTAGGCTGCATTCATGAGTACTGGCTTTGATCGAGGTGCTTTGGTCGAGGTGATTACATGCGTGAGCTTTTCTGTGTCTTTTGTACTTGCGTTGGAATTGGTACAGAAGACTTTTTGGAGTAGCCGCTGAGTCATTGTATCGAAAATAAAGGCTAAATGCAGTGCTTTTCTCCTGCTGGAGCAAGGTAATTAGTGATAGCTAATTAAGTTTTATGCATTGCATGGGCTTGGACCTGAGACATTGATTAGACGAAGGCATGTACATGCTTGGCCGAAACTTGGTATAGGGCAGCTGCATACGATAGTTAATGAGGTGATTGGTGAGTGCTAATGAGGTTTTTGGTAATTAGTGGCTGTTGGTTGTTGATTTGCGTTCGTTTCCCCTCGCACCATATGCACTCAAAAACAACGCCATCTATTTTGGTTTAATTTGTTTCTTCTATCATCCTCTCCCCTTATTATTTGCTTCTTTGTTCCTTTGATGAATAAACATTAACGGTTTACCCAAATGTTGTTGTTTAGTTTGCAATGCACTGATTGTGACATTTGCATATTGTCTATTATTTATTTTCTCAATCGTACACTACAGGCATTTGAGAAAGTAGACTTGTTCCAATCGTTCTTGCCTTTTTAGTTGAGCTGGTTGGTCTTGAGCTTATTCTTTGGTAGCAGTGCCTAATCTTGGAAGTCAAAGAATCTGCTTCCAACTTTCATATGGAATAATTTTTTAATCTCATTTGCCAACTACCAAGATGAATGAGTCTGCAGGTATATTTATCAAATTATCAAAGAAAAACTTATGAATTAAATGGTAATACATTCTGAAGGTATATCAAACTAACCCCTGAAACACGACAAAATGTATTAGGTTAAATTTAATTTATCTTATCACTGCCAGGCAAGAATTGCTATGTCCTGTTCGTTCCACTGCTTGCTTTAGGGACATGCTGTATCCCAGCCACTGGAGATGTGAATACTGACTTTCTACATAACTCTTAACTCTAAGCAAACATTCGGATTACTTGCCTTCTATCGTGAGAAATACCATGGGGCTGCCACTCACAAGATGGATCTCTTGCAGGCATTTTTATCAAGCATCATGTGTGCATTTTCCTAGGGGCACTTCACCGAACAATACCTGTGCCGTGCCACACGGGCAGTTCATCAAACACCAACAGGATACTCCCTCACGGGTCTTTCATCAGAGAAACCAAGAGGGCAGTCCCCGGTAGGGATTCTACTTCTAGCATCTGCTGGGGTTAGACATCCTCTGGCCTTCTCCTGCATAATACTGTCAATCAGCATTGTGCAATGTTGCAATGAAATCAATAGTGATGAGTTCTTAGAATCATGTTATGAATGAAAGATGTCCATGCAAGTAGTCTTGCCAAAAGATCTATTCCTGCCGGATCCCTCTATCCTTGAACAATTGCTTTTCATTCCTCTGGAATTGAAGTTAAGAAACAGAGAAAGTACAGACTGTAGAAATATTACATACAGTACAAGAAAGAAAACAGGGGGAAGTCCCCATAAGATCCGAATGCCTAAACATCATCTATAAAAACAGGGCACTTCAAGTGCCGCCTGAAGGTATCAGTGTTGATGAAATGCTATAGCAAGATGGTGCCACCACCAACCAGTGGTCCACTGAATTGCTTCATTTTCAAATAAGATTTTAAGATTAGCCAGGGGCGAAGCCACGATGGTTGATCCGAGTGCACCGGCAATAGGGTAAAAATCAAAAGTCAAGTTATTAGCAGCTCATTTTCACCTCTTGTGCACCACCCTAGCCCAAATACGTGCACCACCCTGGCCCAAATATGTGCTGCGTGCACCACCAAGTAGCTGTCCAATCCAACATGCAATAGATGGCCCAGTAAGGCAGCGATAGCTGGCCCAATAGTAGCCTGCAGCAGCAAGGCGTGCTGCTTGCACTTGACGGGCGGATGGCCGGAAACCAGAAGCATGCCGCGCTGCCGCCTACCGCATCGTTTTCTTCGCGTAGAAGCTTTGACCGTGACTCTTCGTCTTGCCCAAAATTGCGATAGCCCAGGCGGGAACAACGCCTCTCGCCGCCATCTCCGGCCGCCGCATCATCATCGCTCCTCTGCGCCTCGGTAGCTTGGCTCCTTCTCGCCAGAATCGACGGTCGCGGCCAAGCCTTCATCCGTTTAGGATTTAGGCTTCAACCTTCGTAGGCTTCGTTCTTTCTCTCTCCCAATTTATTTCAAGCAAATAGGGTAGTAATCGATTCTTCTCTTTACAAATTATATTGTAGGGTTAGCCAGTAAGGGTTTGCAATTGGGGTTTTGCAAATTGCAAATAAGAAGGGAAAATACAAAGGAAAGAGAAGGAAGGGCTAATGGAGACTTGAGAACTAAACACAGATATGAAAAATCATGTCAAGTAAGCTTCTGAATGTTTGATCGAATCAAATAATGTTTATTTTCTTCTCTTAGATTCAATATGTAATTGAGGTTTTAAACGATGTGTACTGGCAGGTAAGTTTATGGAAAAAATGGTTGAAAAGAAAAGCGCCAGATGGAGATGATGGTACAAATATTGGTAATTCTCATGAATCTCATCAACAAGACACCAATGTTAGTATTTCAGCGCCAGAAGAAATCAATTGGGAGGAGGAGATCCAATTTGATCCAGGCAAAAGAAAAGAAATACGTGCTTATCATCCTAATCTTAGAGAATTGGTAAGAAGAAAGTATTTGGTTAATGGGCCTTGTCAACCTCGCACTCTTAGTTTTCCATGGACTCAGATTGGGGAGAGAAATAGAAGGTTTAATCCTGAATGATTTGATGAATTTGGAAATTGGCTTGAGTATAGTGAGTCCACCGATAGAGCTTATTGTTTTACTTGTTTCTTGTTTAGAGATCCCACTAAGAAGGAGGCTAGATATAAGTCATTTGTTGTATGTGGTTGGCATTGTTGGAACAATAAAGATAGATTAAAGGAGCATGTCAGTGGTGTTGGCAGCCCTCACAATGTAGCATTGAAAAAATGTGATGTTCTGTTGCAAAGAAAACAACACATTGATGTTGCTTTACCACAACAGCTCGAGACTTCTAAGAATGCATATTTTGTTCGACTCAATGGTGCCATTGATACTGCCAGATTGCTACTAAAGCAAGGATTGCCTTTCCGAGGTCATGATGAGTCAAAGATATGTGGATAGTTGTGGGCTTGTGAAGGAGAGCTTTGTTGGGCTTGTTCATGTGAAAGATACGACTTCTTCTAACCTCAAGTCATGTATTGATTCTCTATTTGCTAGATTTAAGCTGAGCTTGAAGCAATTGAGAGGCCAAGGATATGATGGTGCTAGCAATATGCGAGGTGAGTTCAATGGCTTACAATCATTGATCATGAGGGAAAATAGTAGTGCATATTATGTTCATTGCTTTGCTCATCAACTTCAACTAGTGGTTGTAGCTGTTGCTAGAAAGCATACATGCATTGTAGAATTTGTTAGCAAGATTTCTACCTTGTTGAATGTGGTGGGTGGATCTTCAAAGACAAGGGACATGATTAGAGACATTAATCTCAAAGAAGCTAGTAAGGCCTTAGGTTGTGGATTACTTAAAACTGGGACAGGATTGAATCAAGAACAATGTCTTCAAAGACCTGGAGATACTCGTTGGAGTTCTCACTATAAATCTCTTAGAAGTTTAGTTAACTTGTTCCAAACAATTATCAAAGTGTTAGAATTTGTGAAAAATGAAGACAAGGATGGAAAGGCAAGGGGTGTTCTTGTGTACTTCCAATCTTTTGAATTTTGTCTTCTATTTGCATCTCATGTTGACCATTTTAACTATTACAAATATCTTGTCAACAGCATTACAACGGAAAGATCAAGATATTGTGAATGCTGTTAACTGTGTGAGATCTACTAGAAGCCATTTGGAATAGGTTAGAAGAGATGAGTGGGACAAAGTACTTGGAGAAGTGTATGCATTTTGTGATGAACATGATATTTCCAAGTTGGAAATGGATGAAGCTTATATGGATCCAACTAGGCCTAGGAAAAAAACAGGAATTACCAACGAGCATCATTTTCATGTTGATTGTTTTAATGAAGTTCTTGATTGGTTGCTACAAGAGCTTGATAGTCGCTTCAATGAGACTACCTCTCAATTGCTTCTATGTTCAGCTGCATTCAATCCAAGAGATTCATTTCATGATTTCAATGTGGATAGTTTGATAAGCCTAGCTAAATTATATCCAAGTGACTTTGATTCTGTGGAATTGAGAGAACTTAACACCGAACTTTGCCTTTATATTGCTGATGTGCGACAAGATGATAGATTTGTCAACATACAAACCATTACTGAGCTTTCCCAAAAAATGGTAGAGACAAGGAAACATCTCACCTATCATTTGGTTTATCGACTTTTGAAGCTAGTACTTGTATTGCCTGTCGCCACAGCTACAGTTGAGAGGTGCTTTTCAGCCATGAAAATTGTGAAAACATCTTTGCGCAATCGTATGGGCGATCAGTACATGAGTAATAGTCTCATTTGCTATGTGGAGAAACAAAAAATGTTGAAAGTTACCAATGATGTTGTAGTGGATCGCTTCAAGAAAATGGGACATCGCAAATACTAGGAGGTAACGTATTTCTTTCATTTTTTTACCATTATCCAATTCTTGAATCCATCTTTTCCTAACAATGTTTAATCATCTAATTAGCACTTTTTTATAGGTCATCATCTCATTAAGGGCCTGGGTTTCATGATGTATTTTGCCATGACATATGATATTTTGTTGCTGTTTATTTATATTAATTATTAATACCATGAGATTCTTCATTTTGGTAAGCATTCCTACAACTCTATTATTACTGCACTACTTTGCCATTGTATGCGTTAGATCATAATTACATGTGTATATTGAAGTGTGCACTCGGTTCCTTCGTGCTCTAGCTTCGCCCTGAGATTAGCTACAATTACTTCTTTGCTTTGGAAGATTCTCCTATTTATCTCTTTTCTGTATGTTCCAAGAAATGAGTATCTATGCAGGCTGTTTTGCCTCCCTCCACTAGGTGTGGTATTGTTATTTTGATTTTGATTTTTTTTGAAAATTTAGATGGGGCATTGTTAATTAGCATTCTCCACCACCAACATATATCACATTCCCATATGAACTGTAGATCCATGTATAGCTACCCAGGCAAACAATTTCCACTTAAAAGGTAGTCTATAAATCGAAAACTGAGAAAGAGCTATTTCACACCTCACAGTTTTCATTTCTATTCATTTTTGCTCACATGCAAAGAATGCACCTGAGAAAATAATGCTACATGGACTTTAAACAAGTGTAAAACACAGATCTAAACTTTGCAGGTTGTGTATATCTCATGATCAATTGAACAAATGCCACAATGAGAGACTACTGTTACACAGGCAGAGGCACTTCTCCTGGTTGCCCAGCAGATGGTTGACTGTTTGAAGCTTCCCTTTCAATCAGAGCCCACATCTGCAAACACGGCATCCACTTTTCTCCCTTCTTTTTAACTAACGTTGCCACCTTGTCGAAAGACAAGAAGACATGAATGACAATGTAGATGAACACGGCAATGACGAGTGCAAAAATGTACGCAGATGTCTTGAACTTCCTGCAGCTGCCAGAGGCATATGCCCCAAGCAGACCAAGCAAGTCCAATACCATTGCCGTCTTCATGACAAGGAGAGATCTCTTGTACTTGCTTATTGTGTTGTTCAGCAGAAGGATGACCATGACCATCGAGGCCATGAATGCCGTGGCATTGCAATAGAAGAATGCCTTGTACCGTGTTGGGTGGGTATCATGTAAGATTGGGTTACCTGCAAAATGGCCATCCTTGTCATCAGGCCAAAGCCCACCTGGCGGGAGCAGCCCAGCTTGGTATGTGACAGTGACTGCAAGAGTTCCAATCAGCATCAAATCTTTTCGCCATTTGTGCTCTGTTCTCTTCCCAACCCGGGTGCTTATCTTGTGATTCATGGATGGATGTTGGCGCTCGAAAGGCCTACTGTTGAACAGGCACTCCAGGATGTCATTCACCTTGTCTCTTGCAAATGTCAGAACCAGGACTTGAATAATGACATAAACAAACACTGCAACAACAACAAGAATGACATACACAGATGTTGACAATTTTCTGCAGCTTCCAGCAGCAAAAGCACCCATGAGGCTGATCAGATCAACCAGAACACAAGCACGCAAAGCATAGCACTTCAGACCCTTGTTACATAGCCTCTTGCTAACAAGCAACATAATCACAGTCAGGGACGCCATGAAAGCTGTGGCATTGAAGTAGAAAAAAACCCTGTAACGGCGTGGGAACTCATCACGGAACACTGGGTCACCTGCTCGGTGGCCATCTTTGTTGTCAGCCCAGAAGCCACCTGGCGGGCTTATGCCTGCTTGATATGTGATGGAAGCTGCTAGAATTGCAAGCAACATTAGAAACTTGCGCCGCTTCTCCAAATCTTTTCCTTCATCATCATTATCTGTCATTTCCAATTCTGACATGGAATTTACTGTCGTCTTCAGTCGAGTCTTGAGAGCCACAGATAGCAGAACATGGAGTACAACATAGGTGAAAACAAGAAGGGCCAAGATGAATACATACATGGATGTAGAGAACTTTCTGCTGCTACCAGCGGCGTAGGCCCCCATAAGACCAAATAGGTCCAACGCCATTGCTGTTTGCAATATGTGACGCTTCATAGCACCAACAGTAATCAGTTGGCTCTGAAGTAAAGTGATAATCACCAAAGATGCCACAAATGCTGTGGCATTGCAATAGAAGAATGTCTTGTAGCGCTTGGGATTGATGGCCTCCAAAATTGGATCGCCGGCAAGATGCCAATTCTCACTATCTGTCCAAAAGCCACCTGGTGGATTCAACCCAGCTTGGTATGTGACAGTGGCGGCAAGGATGCCAAGCAATAGAAGATATGTGCGCAACTTCTGTAGATCATCCTTAGCATCATTGGCATTGCTTGGCATGCTGTTGTTCGATGGATGTTGTGTGCCAGGCTCTGACAGGGCCATCGGCTTGTTCATGCTTGAATTATCATTTCCTTTCATAATGAAAGAACCCAGCTTCTGAAGTAATTTATTCTTTTCTACGTACTCTGGCTTTGGTATCCACTGAATGACGAGGTAGAGCAAGACAGCACCAACAAGGGCAAAGACATAGATAGACGTGTGGACTTCCCTGCAACTCCCAGCAGCATAAGCCCCCATAAGTCCAAAGAGGCTCACCAGCACACACAACCGCAGAGCATTTGACTTGACAACATGATCCACTGCTGTGTTGCTTAGAAGCATGATGATTATGACTAAGGATCCAGCAAAGGCAGTGGCATTGCAGACCAAGAATGCCTTGAACCGACGGGGGTAGTGTTCTCGCAACACTGGGTCACCAGCAAGGTAGCTAGGCTTGTTATCATAAGGCCAGAAGCCACCTGGTGGGCTTAGCCCTGCAACATATGTCACTGTTGCTGCCAATGAGGCAAGAACCAGCAAGAAACTGCGATTTCGTTCCAGTTCTTCCATCTTGTCTGGAGCCTCTTGCTCATGTGCTTTCTTGAAAATTTTCCCCAGAATTTCCTTCCAACGCTTACGAATATCCAAGAATATATCTCGCAGCCATTGAGGTGCCAGATGCCGGAAGAATACGACATGGAGTGTGATATACGCGAAGATGCCAACTAGTAATACCCAAATGTAAACGGAGGTCCTCACCTCCCTGCAGCTCCCGGCGGCATAGGCGCCCATGAGCCCAAGCAGGCCCAGCACCATCGCGAACTGAAGCGAGCGGAGCCAAACCACATTGCGGCTGAGCTCCCTGACCAGAAGCAATATCAGGACGATGAGTGAAGCCATGAATGCTGTTGTGTTGCAGTAGAAGAACACATGGTACCGCTTGGGGTAGCTGACTCTCAGCACAATATCACTGGCAATGTGGCCGTTCTGGTTGTCTTGCCAGAAGCCACCTGGAGGGGCCAGCCCTGCCTGATAGGTGATGGCCGCAGCTAGGATTGCTAGCAGCATCAGGTACTTCCTCAGCTTCCACAGGAGCTCAGCTTCATCAGCGCCGGGATTTTGGTCACCTTCGCCTTGCTTAGGTGCTGGTTGCTCATTGCAAGTGATACCAGGCACGGTCCCATGGGCATTGACAGGTTGCTCTTCAGACCCCATGGAGTTGAGCTCACAGATTCCTTGCAAATCTCTACTTTTTCTCTGAAGATTGTAACATTTGCAGGTTTGCCAGATGGAGCTGAGCTATATGGCGTTGGTCTTGGTCTTTAGATGTACCTCCACAAGATAGAAGGGGGAAGTGCGAATAATAAACAAAGATTTCAAAGCCAATGGCAAATTCGCAGTCACATAATGGCATCAAAGTCCACGCCATGGACCCTTTCAAACTTACAGAAACTTCGTCCGTAGCCACCATAAACGCACAGCAGTTTTATGCAGTGTACTCCCAGCTTCACCTAATAATTGTAGTGGGCCACCACAAACAGGTGTGGACCAAATGTGTGTGATTAGGTTCACATCACAACATATTTTCTACATTTCCACCTAATTTCAATAAGATTCGCGGTGTCGTCAAATTATAACACAACTTGCACCAACACCCAAGACAGTTTTCCAAAGAAAGGAAGAAATATCTTTGAATCAATTAAGCCTATCTATATGCTTCATTTAGGATGCAGCATCTGTAGTTGCTTTGCAGAATTCCTAGTCCGTTTCCTTTCTGCAACCCTTTCTATTTATCTTTTCATCTTTGACTGAACATCAAGAATATACTAAAAGGTTATCTTCGTAATTTGCAATTCTTATTGCGACTAGTGAAAGTTGATCAGTACTTTAGTTTTCAATTCTACAACAGGTATGTGAACATGCAGGTTTGTCTTCGTCTTTTCAGTTGACTTGACTTGGGAGACTTAATTGGCCTTGATCTTATTATTATGTCGTTGGGCCTCGTCATACTTTTGGTATTGTTATATGCAATAATTATGTCATACTTTGAAGGCTAACTTACCATCTACCATGAACTCCTCAAAAAACCAATCCCCAGGTATGTTACTGTCATAGAAGTGGGCCCACCGCCGCTGCGTCGCCGCCGCCCCTCGGGCCGCCCGATCCGCCTGCTGCTCCGCCCAGACCGAGGACGTCTGTGGGTCTGAGTCGGTTTTAAAACCGACCGGTTAGGGAAAAAAATTCCAAAAAAAAAAATCCAAAAAAATCCAAAAAAAATCAAAAAAAAATAAAAAAAATAAAAAAAAAAGTTTATTTTGCAGGCATTATATTCCAACGCATTATAAAAGAAGCTCCGCTTGAATCGAGACAGTCGTCTCCATCCGCTGCAGCAAACCGCCACCGTTCGTCTTCTACATCGGCGTCGAAGGTCTTCCATTGAACGCCACCTAGCAGCTCGAGGACGAGCTGCATGTCCAGGAGGGGTGTAATGTCATAGAAGTGGGCCCAAGGCCTAGTCGGTTTATTATTAGGAATTAGAGATTGGTTTCTATTTGAGTTAGAGATTAGTTTCCTTATGTTAGGGATATAATTAGAGATATGATATTGTTAGAGATATGATTGAGATTAGGTTCGATCTGTTAGGGGGAGCCCATCTATATAAAGAGGGCTACCGCATGCTATTGGAATTAAGCAGAGCAACGTTT
Organism: Dendrocalamus latiflorus; assembly: GCA_017311315.1. Classification (NCBI taxonomy): domain Eukaryota; kingdom Viridiplantae; phylum Streptophyta; class Magnoliopsida; order Poales; family Poaceae; genus Dendrocalamus; species Dendrocalamus latiflorus. Next base: position 24,444,937 of record CM029660.1, read on the forward strand.
GGTTGCCGGCTTCCCTACGGAGTCCCCTGTTCTACTCCGCCGTTTGCCCTAGCCACCGCGTTCATAACAATTTGGTATCAGAGCCGTCGATCCCTTCCCACGACTTCTGCTACCATGGGTTCTGCGATTCCTGCGATTCCTCCTATTGCCGAGTCATTGGCCATAATGAAAGCTAGCGCTGAGAAGATGGCTAGCGGCAACCTCGGCAAAGGGTTGGGGGAAGCCTTCCTCAACCTGCATGCTTTATTAGAGAAGATCTTGAAGGAGCGGGAGGAGGAGAAACAAGAGACAAAGTACCAGCCTGATCATCCAACATCAGATTCACAACAACAAAAACAAGAATCACAACTTCCTCCAGCGCCTCATCCGCATCTGCTCTGCACCACCGCTGCCAATGGAAACAACATCTCTGTGAAGGTGGGGCTGGCCCAGATGCTGCGCGGCGGCGTCATCATGGACGACGTCACCCCCGAGCAGGCGCGCGTCGCCGAGGAGGCCGGGGCCTGCGCGGTCATGGCGCTCAAGCGCGTCCCCGCCGACATCCGCGCGCAGGGCGGCGTCGCGCGTATGTCCGACCCGGCCGTCATCCGTCGCCGCTCGAAGCCCGGCCGCAGCAGCCGCCGCTGGCGCGCGAAGTTGCCGGCAGCCGCTCGGCCTCCCCGTCGCCCGCCTTCGATTTCGGACGCCAGGGGAGCCGCGCGGAGCCGCCGTCCGGGGTTCTTCCGCCCGAAACGCCGCCGCCCGGGCCGTCTCGCCTTCTCCGCCCGAACCACCGCCGAGCCGCCGCCCGTGTCATCTTCGGCCGTCCGCGCCGCCCCCGGCCCGCCTCCGCCCGTGCCGCTCCCGCCCCGCCTCCGCCCGTGCCGCTCCCGCCCCGCCTCCGCCCGTGCTTCCGCCGCCGGGATCCGCTTCGCAGGCCTCCGCCTCCGCCCGTGCCGCCGCCGGGCCACCGCCGCTGCGTCGCCGCCGCCCCTCGGGCCGCCCGATCCGCCTGCTGCTCCGCCCAGACCGAGGACGTCTGTGGGTCTGAGTCGGTTTTAAAACCGACCGGTTAGGGAAAAAAATTCCAAAAAAAAAACAAAAAAAAATCCAAAAAAAAATCAAAAAAAAATTAAAAAAAATGAAAAAAAAGTTTATTTTGCAGGCATTATATTCCAACGCATTATAAAAGAAGCTCCGCTTGAATCGGGACAGTCGTCTCCATCCGCTGCAGCAAACCGCCACCGTTCGTCTTCTACATCGGCGTCGAAGGTCTTCCATTGAACGCCACCTAGCAGCTCGAGGACGAGCTGCATGTCCAGGAGGGGTGTAATGTCATAGAAGTGGGCCCAAGGCCTAGTCGGTTTATTATTAGGAATTAGAGATTGGTTTCTATTTGAGTTAGAGATTAGTTTCCTTATGTTAGGGATATAATTAGAGATATGATATTGTTAGAGATATGATTGAGATTAGGTTCGATCTGTTAGGGGGAGCCCATCTATATAAAGAGGGCTACCGCATGCTATTGGAATTAAGCAGAGCAACGTTTGGTTGCCGGCTTCCCTACGGAGTCCCCTGTTCTACTCCGCCGTTTGCCCTAGCCACCGCGTTCATAACAGTTACTCTTAAGGAAAACATATGCTAACAAGCCAACAAATGGTAACCAAAAGTCTGGAGGCCTGTCCAACCAGGGCCTGAAACTGGGGTCAGCTTAGCACTACAATCTGTATACTTGGGCCATCTTAGTTGGGTAAGTAGTTAATTAACAACTCTCTGACAGAAATATATGACACATATGTACCTCTTCCCTGTTTGTTGCTCCTCTAGTTTTTTTAGTACCGCACATAGGTTGTTGGGAGTGCTCTCTGAGTCCTGCCCGACTCATGGTATTTTTTTTTACAGTTTTGCTATTGCACAGACGATTAAACTTTTTTTATCTTTTAGTCACATGAAATTGCACTCTCAATCAACTGAAATTGCAGCCCCCTAAAAAAACAGCTGCAACTTTAGGTGATTCAGAGTGCATCAACTGAAATTACAGCTCCCCTCCAAAAAAACACCTGCAACTTTAGGTGATTCAAAGTGCAACTTCAGGTGACTGAAAGATAAAAAAAATTCAGTCGTCTGTGCAATAGTCACTCCCTTTTTTTAAAGTGGTAAGTGCCAAGTACATCTGCACTAGTTGCCCCCTACCCTTTTATCCAAAGAAACCGAAGTTGCATTATTGCATAAAAAGCTAATACCAATTGAAGTACCAGACTACCAGAGGTACAGAGACCGGTTTGTTTTATAGTGATGGCAGTGGCGGACGCAGGAATTTTAGGATAGGTGTTCAAAGTTATAAAAATATTTTTCAGTACAAAACATAAAGGTCTACAGTAGTAATAGTCAATATACAATTGTTCGTACTAGGGATAATTTTAGACCATAGTCACCACAGTATGGTTGAATCTATAGTAGATTGGTAGTAATCGTAGTATGATTGAATCTAGTCATTTGGACATGTTGATATTTTCAGACCATAGTCGCAGAGCGGAGGCGCGGTCCGGTCGGCCGGTCGTGCGTCGTGGAGTTGGAGCCCAAAGGGCCGGAGGTGACGCGGCCTACGGCGGTGCGACCACCGGTTGCCGGAGCTGCCGAGCTGAACTACTGCTTGCTGGAGCCCGGTCCCCCGCAGGTGGAGTGGAGACGCTGAGACGGTGAGACGACAACCCAGTTCCAGGCTGACCAGGCGGTGGCGCGGTCAGCCGGTCGTGTGGTGCGGAGCCAAAGCCCAGAGGGCCGGAGGTGATGCGGCCTACGGCGGTGCAGCCACGGGTCACCGGTGGTGGCTGGCTCTAGCCTCCAGGCGGTGGTGCGATGCCGACGAAGGCGCAGAGCGAAGGGCCGAAGGTGCGGTCGGTCAGTCCTGCGGCGCGGAGCCAGAGCCTGGAGGTGATGCGCAGACGCGGGCTGCTAGGGTTAGGGGATTGGGGAGGAGCCGGATGGGGAATCGGGGGATGGGGAGACCGGAGATGCCGAGACGAGCCGCTAGGGTTAGGGGAATCGGGGAGCACGGATGGGGAATCGGGGGATGGGGAGACGCCGAGCAGGCTAATCGGCGCACCGCGCACAAAAATGGGCCTAGGCCGCTGCTGTGTTTCCGGGTTGGGTTGATCAGTGTATAATGATAGACTCATGGCTACGACATAGTTTTTTTTGCCCAATTAAATATACACATATGTATTATACCTTGTATATACTAGATTTTTTGTCAAAAAATTTAGGTGTTGAGCTGAACACCCATGACCTTATATAGATCCGCCCATGAGTGATGGCCAACCAAAGTTGCCTTGCGTTAAAGACTTTCTAACCTCAAAGTCTTCCTTTCTGTGCCCTAGGTCCTAACATGAAAACAAACACCAACTGCAAATTTTTGGATTTTTCCATTCTCACTAATTTGCGACCACGCAAAAAGAGATATTTTTCCCCAACTTTTTTCACGCGATAACAAAAATGTCCATGTCCAAGCAGCACCATCGCAACGCAAGCACAATGAAGCAAGAAGATTATTAGCAGCTGGACACGCACCTGGTACAGTGGCAGCCTGTACTGTCCACCTTGGGGGCGGCGGCCAGGCATGCATCTCCAGCACTGCAGTGAGCCGCAGGCGTGCAGGGGCCATGGTGCCCGTGCCTTGCGAGCTGGGCCGGAAGGCCGCGGGATCGCCATCCGCAGCACGACCGGCGCGTCCTCTTGCACGCTTTACGTCGAACACCTATCGGGCAGTCTGGCTCAGGCGGGGCATTTCGTCGAACACCCACAGCGCAGCTCCCCTCGCCAAGGCCAGGCGCGTTTAATTTCGCCGAGCACCAGCCGCGCGCTAGCTCCCTCGCCGGCACTTCGCCTCAAGCACCACCGTGCGGCAGGCCTTCGGTGACTCAGTCCACTCGCCACCTCCCTGTCAGATCCCCAAGTTACAATCAGAAATCCCAGGGAGGAATCACCGATTGGAATTTGGAGAAAGGGGAAAAGTTAACAAGAACCTGGGTAAAGCTATGCTACTGCTAAAAAGCTAAAGAAGATGTCGGCAAACAGCATGCCCATTCATTGCACTTCAGCGTATATGAATACAGTCCTTCGTTAGGCATAATTGCCCATAACAGTGATTACATCCCAAATAAACAGCACATTAAGCCTTAAGTAAAGTTAACTAACACATCAGCTAAACAAGCCCAGCTGGACAGATGTAGACCGTCGATGCCTTCCCATCAATAAGGATCAATCCTGGCCATTGAAGTTAACTGAAACCCGCGAAACGGTATCAGACAGAAATAGGGAGCGCTGCACTTCCTTCAGACTTGTCCCGATTCTGACATTCCTTCCCCCTCAACCACATACTTGTCCTTAAGTATTTGAGTCAGGAAACCAGGATTTTATGGTTTGCGAATAGAATTCAGGGAATATACCTTTGATGAAGTCTGCATCTTCCCAAGAGGCTTCCTCTGGTGGCAGGTTTTCCCATTGAATTAACCATTGAGTAAGCAGTCGGTCACGGCGAGGCATTGCCCTGGTCTCCAGCACTGCAATGGGCTCCGTCTTCAGTTTACCATCTTTACTTACTAGTGGCAGATCCGGACTGGGAATAGCTTGAGGACCGCAATGCTTCTTGAGCTGACTCACATGAAACACAGGATGAATTCCCACTCCTTCAGGCAGTATAAGTTTATATGCAACATTTCCAACCCTCTGCAGCACTCTAAATGGTCCATAGAAACGACTTGTTAGTTTGACACTCTGCCTGAGACCAAATGCAGCCATGCGGTATGGTTGTAATTTCAAGTACACCATATCTCCTACAGAGAATTGCCTTTCACTGCGATTTAGGTCTGCATACTTCTTCATTCTTGCTTGAGCCTGAGACAAATTGTCCTTCAGTCTTCTAAGCATGAGTTGTTTTTCATGTAAGAAATCCTTGACTTCTTCTTCCACCGGTCCAGGTATACTGACTTCATGTATTATGGGGGGGTGAGAACCCATATAAGGCCTGAAAAGGGGTTACTTTGAGAGAAGTATGGTAGGTGGTGTTATACCACCATTCAGCAAATGGTAACCATGATACCCACCGCCTCGGTTCATGGAAGGCCATGCACCTCAAATAGGTTTCAACGCATTGATTCACCCGTTCAGTTTGGCCATCCGTTTGGGGGTGGTATGCAGAACTGAACCTCAATTCGACCTTTAAAGATTTAAAGAGCTCCTGCCACAGCTTGCTAGTAAAGATGCGATCTCTGTCGGAAATAATGGCAGTGGGGAAACCATGCAGCTTAAAAATGTGTTCTATAAAAGCTTGGGCAACAGTTTGCACCGAATATGGATGAGTTAGAGGGATAAAGTGTGCATATTTTGTGAATCGATCTACCACCACAAAAATTACCTCAAACCCCTTGGATTTCGGCATTCCCTCTATGAAGTCCATAGATATGTGAGTCCACGCCATGTCAGGGATGGGTAGAGGTTCTAGAAGGCCTGGATAGTGGCAATGTTCTGCCTTGGATCTTTGACAAACAGGGCAATTTTGCACGAATGTATGCACCTCCTTCTTCATACCCGGCCAATAGAATAGACTCTTAACCCTTTGATATGTTGCCACCATACCCGAATGGCCACCTACAGCTGAAGAGTGTAGAGAGTTCACTATTTGCTGCCTTAATTCCATATCACCCCCAACATAGATTCGGCCTTTGTACCTCAGGACGCCTGACTGGAAGGTGAATCCAGATTCAGGTTCATGAGCAATCGTGAGACGTTCCATTAGCTCTTTGCAATGTGGATCTGAGATATAACTACTCTCAATTGCTTCTACCCAAATGGGAACTGCTGAAATGGCCTGCACTGCGGCACCTCTTCTTGACAAAGCGTCAGCCACCTTGTTCTCCTTACCTCGCTTGTACTCAATCACATAATCAAATTCGAGTAGCTTCAGCATGAGTTTGTGTTGGATTCCCTCCCCAATTCTTTGTTCTGCCATAAATTTGAGACTCTGTTGATCCGTCTTGATCACAAGTCGAGTACCCAAGAAATAGTGCCTCCATCTTCTCAGTGATTCAATGATCGCCAAAGCTTCCTTGTCATAAGTGGATAACACTGCTGACTTTACTCCCAACGCCTTGCTGAAATAAGCAATAGGTCTCCCCTTTTGCATGAGAACAGCTCCAATTCCTTTCGCACTAGCATCTGTCTCTATAGTGAACGGTTCAGAAAAGTTCGGAAGAGCCAACACGGGTGCAGTAGTCAACTTAAGCTTCAATACTTCAAAAGCCTCATCTTGAAGTCTTCCCCAACTAAACCCATCTTTCTTCAACATATCATGCAAAGGACGGCAAATGAATCCATAATCTTTGATGAACCTTCTGTAGTAACCGGTCATTCCTAGGAAACTGCACAATTGAGACACATCTTGTGGTTTTGGCCACTCCCGAATAGCACTGATCTTGTTAGGGTCAGTGGCTACCCCCTGTCCGGTTATAACATGGCCCAAATACTCAACATGGGTGGAAGCAATAACACACTTACTAGAGTTAGCAAATAGCTTGTGCCGCCTCAGAATATCCAACACAATGACAAGGTGTTGTTTGTGATCTTCTTCATTTTTACTATACACCAGAATGTCGTCAAAGAAAACCAGAACAAATCTCCTCAGGTACTTTGCAAATATATTGTTCATGAGGGATTGGAAAGTAGCAGGGGCGTTTGTTAAGCCGAAAGGCATGACTAGGTATTCAAAGTGTCCCAAAAAGGTCCGGAAAGTAGTTTTGTATATGTCCTCTGGCTTCATTCTAATATGATGGTACCCGGACTTCAAATCTAACTTACTAAATATAGTGGCCCCATGCAATTCATCCAATAGGTCCTCAATGACGGGAATAGGATATTTGTTTTTAGCAGTCAATGCATTGAGTTTCCTATAGTCCACACATAATCTCCAAGATCCGTCTTTCTTCTTGACCAATATAGCTGGTGAAGCAAAAGAACTTGAGCTAGGCCTAATAACTGAAGATTCTAAGAGTTTCTGCACTTGCTGCTCCATTTCACCCTTCAACTGGTGAGGAACTCGGTAAGGACGGACATTTGGAGGATTTGCCCCATCCTTGAGTGGAATTGAATGGTCACATTCTCGTGGGGGTGGTAATCCTTGAGGGTCTTGGAATACATCTTGGTATGAGTCAAGTAAGGGCTGGAACCGAGCATTCATAGCTGCACTTCCTCCAGTTAGCTCAGGGTGCTGCCGGTCTATAACATACCCACATATACTTTTCACCATTACCTTATCCCATTTCTTCGGATTAATCTCTTTCACCAGAGGAGTTGACTGCAGCTCCTCAAAAATTGTTTCAGTCTCCCCATTCTTCATAATGGTCATTCTTCTTATCTTCAAATCCAAACACACTGGGCTGTGTTGATACATCCAATCACATCCTAGTACAATCTCATAGCCCCTTGATGGTAATACCTTAAAGGAGTTACTGAATTTTTCCTTCCCAATGTAATAATCAGCCTGTGCTATGTAAGATCCAGTCAACAGAGTGCCTCCCCCAGCTACAGTGACTTTTTGCAATGGTGTCAATTGGATTTTACAAGTGGTCTGAGAAGCAAACTTTATGTCAATGAAGGTATGCGAGCTCCCACTGTCCACTAGTGCTACTCCATGCTTACCTCCTATATTGACCCGCAGTGTATATGTTGATACTCCTTCCAGTCCACTTACTGCTTGGAATGATATGTGCATGAGTTGCCCTTCGGTGTCTGAGTGTGAAGGAGGCTTTTCTGTGGTTTCCTCCTATCCTCCTCCTTGATCCTCTTCTTCTGCTGGAGCTGCCTCATTATCTTCACTTACCATTAGGTTAACTTGTTGATATTGCTTACATTTATGCCCCAAGTACCACTTGTCGCCACAATATTTACAGATTCCCGGGGTGAATGGTTTAATGACCCCTTCTTTCTTGGGAGTATTAGCCTCTGGAAAAGATTTGTGCCTTGAAAAGGTAGAGAACCCTTTGTTCTGCCCCAAATTAGAGTGCTGAACACTTTTCTTAGCCACTGCCCCAGCACCTTTCTCCATATCTTTTGCCATCCAGTAAGCTTCACACAAACTCTGCGGCTTCAGGGGTTTCATATAATGTTTGATATCGTTTCTCAATCAATTAATGAAACACTTGACAAAAAAGAGAGGGTTCTGTAAGGGGTTCTCGCTTTTGTATAATGCCATGAGCTCTTCAAACTTGTCAATGTAGTCAGAGACACTCAAACTGTACTGTTTAACTGAATGGAAATTTTCAAGCACTTCGTAGCCACTGTGTTGAGCAAATCGGTCGCATAACATGGCACAAAAATCAGACCACCGAGGTGGGTTCCAAAGTAACCCCGTGCTCCTCAACCATCTATCAGCCTTTCCAACCATATACATTTGCGCTAGGTCAAACTTAGCTTCCTCAGGTACACTAGCCATCGCAAAGTAAGTTTCACTTTGCCTGATCCACTCCATAGGCTCTCCCCCATCAAATTTCGGAAATTCCAATTTTGGCCCCTTAGCAATAGATTTGTAGAAATTGTGCACTCTATCATTGCTAGGGTGAGGGTTCCACTGCCTGGCTTGGTACTGGTAGTTAGGTGGATTCATGTACTCTCTAGGGTTCGGGTACCACTGTCGGTCCAGGGTCGGTTCTTGAATAGGGTTAAGATGGTTGAAGGTAGGGGATGAAAAAGAAGAGTGTGGCACTTGTTCTAAACCCCAACCAGTTGCAACTGCTGAAAAACCAGTAGAAGGATGAGTGTAATTACCATCTAGTGTACCCCTCAATTGTATCCCTTGAGTACTGTTGGTGTTGATGTGCCCCAAGTCCTCCATTCTCCGCGTCATCTCCATCTCGATTTCCCCGGTCTGCGCCACTTCTGGCATACTCCCCTGCTCGGGTGCTCTTCTTTGGGAGGTAACCAGCCCTTGCAGCAAGGTCTCCACACGGTTCATTTGATCTTGCATATTGGATACCTGCTTCTGAAGATCTCCCACCTTACGCTCCAGCACATCGACCTTGTAAGTCGCTTCCCTTGCTTCATGAGTCGCTTCCCTTGCTTCCTGCCGGACAGCCGTGAGCTCGGATTCTTCCGCCTCGTTTCTTGCCATCGATTTCGTCATCCCACCTCAAATCGACACAAGGCTTGGGGATTTTACCCGGAACAAAGTCCGGAACCTTCACCTCGCCCCGATCTATTCTGCCGCCAAAGCCGGAGAAAGATTAGGGATTTTACGGAGAACCAAAGTTCCCCAACCTAATCGCCCCGACTCCTCCGCCAAGGATGCGATTGCTCTGATACCACAATGTCAGATCCCCAAGTTACAATCAGAAATCCCAGGGAGGAATCACCGATTGGAATTTGGAGAAAGGGGAAAAGTTAACAAGAACCTGGGTAAAGCTATGCTACTGCTAAAAAGCTAAAGAAGATGTCGGCAAACAGCATGCCCATTTATTGCACTTCAGCGTATATGAATACAGTCCTTCGTTAGGCATAATTGCCCATAACAGTGATTACATCCCAAATAAACAGCACATTAAGCCTTAAGTAAAGTTAACTAACACATCAGCTAAACAAGCCCAGCTGGACAGATGTAGACCGTCGATGCCTTCCCATCAATAAGGATCAATCCTGGCCATTGAAGTTAACTGAAACCCGCGAAACGGTATCAGACAGAAATAGGGAGCGCTGCACTTCCTTCAGACTTGTCCCGATTCTGACACTCCCTGCACGAGGCACTCGCTCGTCAGCGCCGCAAGAAGCATGTTGCGCCGGTTCTCTCCTTTCCAGAGAAAGAAAAAGGAAATCTTTTCTTTTCAAAAGAGATGTTTCGGTTGTCTCAGGCAGCGCGACGAAAACCATTATTATCACCGAAACAATTGCTTGGCCCAAGTTGTGTGGTGGAAGTGAGTATTTCAAATCCAAATCAACCTATCCAAATTCAGCTCTGAATCCAAATTTCCTTCTAATCTACCTTGGACCGAAACCCATTTTGATTTCTCTGGGCCGAGCCCATTTTGATTTATCCCTTGCCGAGCCCATTCTGATTTATCCCTTGCCCTAGCCGTCTCTTCCTCTCCCTGTTCTACCTCTGCTTCCTGCTCTGCTACGCTCGGCCGAGACGATCGCGCCCAGGCTGCGCCGCCCTCGTGGAAGCTCCGTCACCCGGTTGACAGGAAACCGTCGCCATATCTGCGCCATCAACGCGCCAATGAATCAGCCGTTTCCTTTAGCATGTACGCGAAATCAATTTGCATTCGAAACCGTCCGCCAATGATCCTGTCATGGCCACGCCCATTCCTTTGCCTAACTCTCTCTATAAATAGCGTCACCAGGACCGCCGCGTCCTCCTCTTCGCATTCCCCCTAACCCCAGACTCTACCTAGCTGTTGTTCGGCCGGAATGCGTCGCGCCACCACGTTCTTAGCTGGAGCCGGCCGCCTCCTCACCGCTGCGATCTCCCTCACCTTTTACATCATTAAGATAAATTACTTGCATTTTCTAGTAGCCGCTCGCCGGAATTTGACCATCTTTCTCGATTCCGACCGTACCGCCTCCGTCGTCGATTGCGCCGCCGTCGGTGAGATTCCGCATGCATAAATCACATATTATTCATCCTAGAGTCGCGTTATACACCTTGTGAGAGACCATGTGGAGATCATCCCATGTGTATGATGAGTAATTGACATCGGTTTAGGATAGTCGAGTTTGGTTTGGGTTGTTCGGACCTTGACGTTGTGTGGTGCAACGGGCTCGGTCGGACTGTGGTCAAACTTGGTTATATGGGATTAGGACGCTGATTCTTTGATTTGACAGGTTTGGACTTCATCTGGGATAAGCATGATGTTATTTACGCTTTCATGTATCGAGTGGTGCTATTTGACGTGTTTCTTGTCTGTGTGACTGCAGGACGTCGAGGCGGAGTCGTGGCGAGACACGGTGGACCGGACTAGGCGCAGGTGGCGTTGAGGTCAGAACGGTCGGGATGTGTCGAAGACGACGTGGACTCGAGGTGATTGCGAGGCGTGCGAGGCAAGGAGCGTAGAAGCTTCTCGGAAGGTGCAGGAGGGGCGAATCGGGAATTTCGCAAGGCTGCACAAGCGGGAGCGGGCTCCGTTGAATTTAGCGGGCGTAACGGGGCGGAGACCCGTTAGCCGTAGGCTATAAATACTTGTGAGGGGCTGCATGCCCATGTATGGATTCTAGAAAGAGTTAGGGTTTTCTTGAGTCAAAAGAGTCTTTAGAGGGTTGTTTAGCTTTTGCTCTTTAGTGGTTGGGAGAGGCAGAGTTCTGTTGCTTCATGTCTCCCTCGTAGCTCCTCTCTCTGTGTGTGTTCCTCCCAAGAAAGCATGTGAGGTTCTTGGTGTTCTTGAGGATTGAGAGGGAGAGGATGGATTGAGAGCATTGTAATCCTTCCTCTGGTGCTAATGTCCATGCGTATCGGGACTCCTTGTAATCCCTGGTTGTTGGAATGAAGAATCTGAAGTTTTATCTCTCGTGCTTTCTGCTCTGTTCTTCGTTCCTTACCTTGGCTTGATTCTTGTCTTTTTGAGTTTCTTGTTGTCTCTTGTTGGGAAGGCCCAAAATGGATTGCTATGACATGGGAGATGCTAAAAAGCCATTTGGCTAGCCAATCCTAAGAGCAAACCTTGTTTAATTTCAGTTTTTCCCATTTGGCCTCCCCTGTTCTTCCTTTGCAAACTCTAGGGTTTGGTGGAATTCTTGATTCCTTTGGAGAGATGGCATGAAATTTGGTCTGGAGAGTCATGTGGCTATTGCTAATATATCCTCAAAGTTTCATGGCCAAAGGATCAAAGAATGGGGAGTAATTTGATTTTTAGTGTTGTCTCTGTACTTTGTCAGTTCTTGACTAATCTCTGAAATTCTTGTGTTCTTGCTTAGTTTCCATGTTGATTAAGGTCCTAAAAGTATTTAGAATAGTCCCTTGTTGTTTCTCTCTAAAAAGATCATAAGCTTTCCTTTCATTTTCCTTGATTTAGTCAAAGATCAGAGCTTCTGTTGGGCTGTTTGTTTGCTGCCATTTTCGTTGTCTGAAGAATCCTGCAGACTGCATGGTATTTCTTTTGGCTGAATAGCACAAGGAATGAAAAGTCTCGTTTTTTTCTCTTTTGCTGATCTTTGACCATTTTGCATGCAGATCAAACGACATTATTTTCAGCTGAAATTTTTACTGGTTAATCTCTGATTTATGCTGAATTTTTTAGTATCGCATGCGTTCCAGATTTCAGCAAAATTAATTTTAATTTTCTGTGAGTTGCTTTGTTTTGCATCTTTTTGAAAAATCAGTTTTCGATTTCTCGGGGGCGACTTTGAAGCGAGCGACATTCACCCCACTCTGTTGTCATTTTGGTCCTACACCTTGCTCCTTCTTCTTGAATGGAACGCAGCCAAAACACTGCCGCCACAGTCCGCCCGCGCCATGGCCGCCGCGCGACGCCTCTAGCGCAGCCGCTGTGATTCCCTGCCCGCGCTGCCTCATCCTGCCGCATCCGCGAGGTCACGAAGACCCATTTTTCCTGTCTTCCGTGTCTCCCGAGCAGCCGTTCGCCATCTTCGCCGGTCACCAGAGCCGCCGAGCCCCTCGTCTGTTTTGCCGTGTGTCCCTCTCGATCTCTCTGTGTCCTCTCTTACTTGTTAGGGGGACCCACTCGTCAGTTCTTAAAAAAATGGAGAATACATCGAACCGCCGTGTATGACGCGTGGACCCATTGGGTTTATTTCTTTTTAAACACGTGGACATCATCTATCCGTCTCGGATTACTTTTACATTTTAAAAGCCTAAGGTGATATTCTAGAAAATATTCTCATTTCTCTCTCATTTTCCAGAATTTGAAAAAGTTTTCCAGAATTTATCTTTCCAAAAGAATGTTCGTTCTCTTTAGCTCTAACTCCAAATTGAGTTGTTTTAGTTCATGAACTCTTCTAAAATCATCCTCTATCTTCCATTATTAATTTCATAAATTTTGAATTTTCTTACTTAATTTTTTTTGCATTTCATTTGCTTCTCTTTGTGCTTGAATTTACTTTCATTGATATTGTTATTCTTGTACCATTGCCACCCTAGAATGGTATACCCATGGTAATGAGTACCTTATCGTTGGATTAGATTAGTTCGGTAAAAATACTTAGACAATCTATATATGCCAATATTATCCTACGGGTAGGAATTACTATAAAACATTTAAGCACAATTTGGGAAGTGAATAGGTATTACCGTTGGTTTTCAAAATAAAATAAATGGAAAACTAATTTAGACTTAGGCGGATGATAAGGTGGGATGGGTGTAGATTGAGCTCGAGATCTTGTAATGTGATAGTTCCGTCTGAGTCAATTAAGGTCCAATACTGTGTCTATCCAACTACAAGTCTAAGTGGGTATAACCTGACTAATTAATTTGCAATGGCTCAACTTTGATTTTACTAGTTCGATGAATATGGGTTAGATTGAGACATATTATGCCCACACGGTGCAAAAAGGGCTTTTGACTGTGTAGCTAGAATGCTTTACCGACGAAATCTTAGTGGGCGGAGTTAGGTTAAGTTGACGTATTATAAAAGCCTTTGTCATGATCTTTTAGCAGGATACCCAAGGAAGTGTATAAGTAGCTTAGCGATATGAGATGATTATATCTTGCAGATAAAGTGTACAATTTTACAGAGTGTAAAATTATTTGAACAGTCGTGCTCATGATCAAGGGTGGGCAATGTGCGTTTTCACAAGGTAGATTTATGGATTTGTTTTAAAATGATTTTTGAGAATCCGGGAGCGGTTAGAACTCTTGAGTGTTTATTTTGGTAGCTAGAGTTAGTTAGGTTGATAGAACCTGATCCACTGAACCTTGGTAGAAAGAGCCTTATTACAAGTGTTGGTAATTAGAACCTTAACTAGAAAAATTTTTAGTTTCAATTATTATAACTAGTTTGTGAAATGATTGATTTTGGAAAAACTATGGTATATTTGAAATTTAAAATGTGGCTTTACATAAAAGAACCTAATATGCCTTCATTGTTAAGCCTTATATCATATGCTATTCTATGTACTCATATGCTACACTACCTATCGCGCAAGGTAAGGAGTATGCAATACAATGGAAGGATGCAATTGCAATTTCATTCTTTTCCAATTTTTAGTGTAGCACTTACAGTGCAATTGATTTACTTCCCATTCTAATGAAATACTTCTAATTTTATTTATTTTTGGATGTATAAAGTATTCTTGTAATTAATCATGTGTTGTAATAATTCTTTTGCTTGCATTTATAAGTGCCGAGTTTAAATTCTTGCAATTTATGTGTTGTAATTAACTTAATTACATTATTACATTTTTAATTACATTCAATCGCATTGTTAGTGTTAACTAAGAACTAGGGTTCTTTCACCCTCTTCGTTCAAAGTCGAACAAATACACCTCCCTATCAAGTTTATGTACCTACATTGCTATGCAATTTGCTCTCACACTTGAATCCATTCATGTGATAATGGTCGTGAGTTCAACAAATCCATGCTCTTCACCTTCTGTGACACCACTACTCCGTGAACCCCCTTTCCCCAACACATGCCTAGCAACGGATGAAACATCCGTATCAAATGGGCCGGTTGCACTTATCTCCTCGCCCTCGCGCATCCTCTTTTTTATATAAGTCCATAACACCCATACCCATAACTGCATATCTCATCAGTTCCTCCATCCGAGCAAAACCTAATCGCATCTTCCATCGCATCCTCCCTAAAATAAATCGCATCGCATTCTTCCTCACAAATCGCCATCCATGGTAAGTCCACAGGAATGGCCACAATAGGGTTTGGAGGCGTACATCTGAGCACCGGGTGGTTGCAGAGCTGTGATCTGGATTGCTAGGCGGCGGCGGAGGAGAACCACCAGCGCTGATCTACAGGAGTGCCTGGCGGCAGTGGCGGTGGCTGCAGAATACCGGCTGCCCCAACCTAGAGGAGACCTTGGCGGCGGCGGCGGACCAGGACTCCAGGAGCAGCGGCAGCGTGGACCTTGCGGACATTCCTTCACCCACCGCCACATCTTGCATATCAGCAACATGGGTTCCTCTTAATCCCAGGTTCGGTAGATGCAAAGTCAATGGATACTGATACACGCAACAACCTCAACATTTCAGTGCTACAGATCTACACTGTGTTGTAAGTTCACTCCCTCTGTATCATGTGCTCTCCTGTCATAGAAGTTCACCACTACTGTTCTTAACAAAATAGGGTCTTGCAAATTGTAGGAAATAGTGGGCAGTGTATCGTAGATTTTTACAACCAGCTTGCATGCCAAACAACAAATGCCTAGTTGAGCGGGTTCACTTTTCTACTTTCTAACTGTATATGACACAATAGATGTGATCTGGAACCTAAATCTTTGTTTCTAGTTTTTCTATCTGTGCTTTCCAATTTAAATGTAGAAGTCATGCTAACGAAAATGACAACGTAAGTTATTTTTTCTTACTATGGATCAATCAAGCATCAGGAGGTACATGTGTCAGTTTCCCTGAGTAAAAGCTAACTAACAACTTACTGTACATTGAATTCTGAAATGAGCAGCCCGGCAGAACCAAAAATCCATTATATTGACTCACTAAAAACTTATTTCGACCTATCATGTCTCTGTGTTTGTCTAAAAATTCTGACTTATTTTTGATGCCCAATCAGGTGGACAAAGCAGGTGAATATCAGACATGAGTAACCTACAGATGGAGGATATGCTTGAAACTGTAGTTCTTTATGAAGAGCTGTTTGGGAGCAGGTATATCTGTGCAAGTTGGCTCATGCAACAGATTATTATTTCCTTTCGTATACTTGCTAAAAAGATTAATGCTCTAATATATAGTGAAAATAAGTCCTGCTTATGTTTTCTAGACCTTAGTGCTCTAACCTCCGATCATAAGTTGTTGAAAATGTTCTAGCATTTGCATTTTTTGTGTGGGTTAGTACTCTTTATTTTCACTGGAGTTTAGTTGCTGTTGACAACCTAAACCAACAGTACAGTTTATTGTGACGAGGATTAAATCCTGATTTAGTTCAGTTTCACCTATTTTAGGACTGTTGTGGAGCACTAAGGATCTGATGGAAATTTTATTTCCCAAGACTGTTGTGGAGCTGCCATCAATTCGATTTGGTTCAAGCTGCTTTCAAATCCCTAATTTCTGTTTGATTCCTTTGGCTTCACCTTTTTAATTTGGTTCATATATTCCTTAAGGTATCTGTTCGAATTTGTTCACTAGATCGTAGAGTGGATGTGAAGTAATTGTTTACTTTTTGTGAACCATGTGTGCAGTAATTTCTGTGGTCTCGCATGAAGTAGATTGTGGCTGTGGGGGAATTGCAGAGAGCAGCAGGTTTCGATGTGGCTGCCTAGCAGAAACTCTGCAGAAACAGGGGCGAAAGGTGAGTGCTTGACTACTGAATACTGATCCAGATTTTGTACTTGTGCAAACTGGGACATAAATCTCATGAACTCCAGCATTATTATTAGATGGAATTGGCCTACGATCTTACTGCAGGAACAAATAAGGTATTTTGTTTTGTCAAGGTCAGAAATTATTTTTCATGTTTATTGGTTACTGCATTTTCCCTATTTAATTGGAGCCCTGGAATAAACACAGACCTATTATCTAATTAAATATGGTTTCAAGATGATGCATTAATCGGCATGTGAGCCCATATCAACTCATATAATTCCTGAGACTGACAGAACAATAGTAAATCTTATTACAGTTAGACAAAACCAACTTATGTTTTAGGCCTTTCTTAGGCCTTTCTTACATTGTAGTTTGAAGAATGGACAAGTTGGAAGCAAATTAGGCCTTTTTTTACTTTCTAGTTTGGAGAATGGACACCGAGAATGAAAGCATTCTAGGACAAAGCAGAGATATGTTAGTTGTCAGATTTTCCCTTCCAGATGTTATAGACGTGATTGCTTGTCAAAGCACTTGTATTTGTATTTTAGAATGTTATTCATAATGGAAAAATATAGTTGTGAATGAAGCTTTGTATATGAGTGGAATATACTGTTTTTGGTTGTGCTATGGTTTGTCACAAAGCTTAAATATAAATATTTAAAATATATGCATATTATAAATACCAAATGGTTGATAGAGTCGGTCATCAATAATACCAACGCATATAAAGTGTTGCCGTAGCCAGAATATATCCGTTGCAGATTAGCAACACTTATTTTGGTATGTACCAACGCTTATTTATGTGTTGTAGTAGACCGCGGCAACGCCACCTATAGCAACGCATATTAAATGCGTTGGTAAAGACACTTGCAACGCTAAAATGGACTTTTAACAACACATATATGTGTTGCAAAAGGGGGGTTTATCTTGTAGTGCACACACATGACAATAATTCACTTCTCTTGCCCCTATACCTCGTAGCAAAATGGCAAGGTCGAACGCATCATATGTACAGTCAATGACATCATGTGCATTTTGCTTTTCCAAGCCAGCATGCCACCTCGGTATTAGGCCAAAGTACTCCATGCTGCCACATACCTTATAAACAAAATTCCTACTAAAACCCTAAATTTGTCCACTCACTTTTCCCTCTACCATACGCATTCGACTTACACCCACTTGCGTGTTTTCGACTGCTGTAACAACCCAAGTTTTTATTACAATAAAAATAAATAAATAAATAGAATTAATTAAAATAAAATTTAAATTAAATAAGTATTTTTGTTGCCTAAATTTATTTTTTGGATTTGCTTTGGATTTCTGTTTTTGAAAAAGTTAGATTTAAAAATTATTTTTGGAAAAACCTAAAAATATTATTAAATAAAATGATGTTTTGATTTTCTATAAAAATTCTAATTCAAATTAATTATTTAGATTTATTTGGCTCTTATTTGGTTTTTCTGAGTTTTCTAGAGTTTAAAATCTAATTTTGAAATTAAAAAGTATTCTGAGTATAAAAATATAATACCAACATTAGTTGGAAATATTTTTAATAAGTCCAAAATGTCTCCAGGAGGTTCTCTAAATTGT
Source organism: Dendrocalamus latiflorus (assembly GCA_017311315.1). Lineage (NCBI taxonomy): Eukaryota > Viridiplantae > Streptophyta > Magnoliopsida > Poales > Poaceae > Dendrocalamus > Dendrocalamus latiflorus. Next base: position 24,462,992 of record CM029660.1, read on the forward strand.
CCTGGAATCTTCGGAGTTAATTTTATATTTTTCTGAGGCTTAATGAATATTCTAGGCTTTTCTGAAAAACCATAAATCAGAAATTAAAAAAAAATCCCCTCCCCTCCGGCCGCCACGTGGACGGCCAGATGCCGGCCACGTCGCCGATCCGGTCTCACCTTCCTCCCCTCCCCGCCCGCCACTTGGCCGGCCCAGTTCGGCCACCTCCCCCGCCATCCGGCCCATCCGGTCGTCTGCCCCTCGCCCTCGTTCAGCCATCCAATCCCCGCTCCCGTAATCTGGCCGCTACCCGCTCCCCTCTTCCCCTCTCTCACTGCGCGTGGACCCCGCCTGTCAGGGCCATCTTCTCCACCTCCTCCTTTTTCCTCGCGCCGCCTCCCCGCGCCGCAACCGCTGTTCGCACCTCCCGGCCTCACCCCCCTCTCTCTCTCTCGGCCACGCCCCACTCCCGCACACGCCCCCCACGTCTTCCCCTCTCCCCGCGCCCACCTCCCCTTTCTTCGTGCCCAGTTCCCCAACTCCTCCCGCAACCGCCGCCCGCCTCCGGTGAGCGATTCATGCGCCCCCACTCCCCTCCGCCCCTATAAAGAGGTCCCTAAGCACGCCATACCCCGCCGCACCTCGCTCCGCCCCTCCTTTCCCTTCCCGAGCTTCCCCTCGCCCTCGCGCCGTGCACCCTCGCCTTGAGCTCCGGCGAGGAATTGCCGCCGGCTCGTGCCACGCCGCGCCTCGCCGACGCCTTCCTCGGTCTCCTCGTGCCCGTGCGCAGCTCCCCCACCCCTCCGCCCGGTTCGAGCGTCACCGAAGCTCCGCCGCGCCATTGGACCCGAGAAGCGCCGCCGCCGTCCTCACCGCCGGCCCATCCCGGCCTTCCCCGGTAAACCCCGAGCCACCCCCGGATTCCCCTCCTCCTCCTCTCTCGGTTCTACCCACCGCCACCGGTCGCCGGAGCGCCGTCGCCGCCGCCGTTCCCGTGCGCCCTCCGGCCGGCCTGCCTCGTCAGCTCGACCGCACCTGCGTGGCAGCGGACGTGGTGCCACGCCAGCGCTGCGTCAGCTCTCCCCTGCCCCGTCAGCACACCCCGCCACCTCAACACCCCCCGGTCCGTGGGCTCGGTCTATGGACCGAGGCCCACCTGGCAGTCAATCCCCTCCCAGGGCTGATGCCATAAAACCTATTTTTTCAGTAGAAAAACAAATCAGCCGAAAATAAAATCCCTGCTGACTCCATAATTCAGATTGTTCTTTTAAAAAAAATAATTCCAGAAAATTCCCTTTCCCTTTTTCTCTGAATTTAAATTTTTCCGGAGCCCGTTCTTCTTCGTCCTAACTCCGATTTAGCCCGTTCAAATTTCTAAATTCATAAAAATTCCCCTCTATCCATTTTTGGCCTCAATTCAAATATTTGAAGTCAATTTGAATTTATTTGGAATTTATTTGAATTTGGTGGGTAATTTTCACGTGCAGACTTCGACGATTCTGGAAAATTCTTCGACGAAGATTTGCACAAGTTTGAAGAGCAAGGCAAGTCACACCCCTTAATCATGTTGATCCCAGTTTTCAAAATAAAATTACGTTGATTTAAATTCTATTGCATGCATATTTTTATCCAATGTATTTCAATTCAGTTTTAAATTTAGTTATTGCCTACTTGTTAACTCCTCCATTGATATTGAATTCCTCGATACCTTGCCACCCTAGAATCAAACTCTAGTTGGTACATTAGTATGACTAGAGAATTCTTATATCAAATGCTTAGACTTGCTTAGTCCTAATATTTATTTTGGGATACTTTTTCACATAAAATGATAACTTTTTTCACATAAAATGATAAGCTTTTTGAATGTACTCTTGACTTTGGTGAGTCAAGGAGATTTATGAATTACTTTGAAAACAAAATATAAAAACTGGTTTAGACTTAGGCAATTGGTTAGATTGGTGGGTGCAGGCATGCCCTGTTGGTCGGAGCCGGCACTGACGGTATTATTTTCAATTACAAGTTATATTTTTACCTATTGTATTAAATCCAGCAATTTCAATCTATTTACCGTATTTCATTAAATGTTGTTTTGTAACATCCCAATTAGGGAGCTAGTGTAATTTCAAAAATCTTAAAATCCTTTAATCGTTTTTCTAGTGCTTCTCAAAAAGTTTTTGGTAAAGTTCAAATTTATTGAGTTGGTTCTTGCCGAAAGGCCCGATTAATAAAAAAAAATTCAAACTTCGGAATCAAGAACCAAAACTCTAAAGTTTAAAATCTGAAAGTCCAAATCTCCATGGAAGTTCTAATTTCAACTTTAAAAATTGAAATCTAGTCATTCAAAGCCAAGAATAGAAATTGAAAATTTATATAAAACCTCTCCCATCCAAATTTGTATATGTGAAAAATTCTAAATTCGAAAAATTAAGAATTATTTCCCCAGTACTCGACAATCTTAAAAGTAAGTTGTTGAACCCAAAAATTGATCCCAGTTTCAAACTTAAAAATATGGTTGCAAAACCCGAAACTGAAAATTCCTGAAAATATCAAAATCCTTCTTGGACCAGGCCCATTTCTCTTCTTTTTCCCCGGCCCACCTCTTTTTCTCCCAGGCTGCCTTTCTTTTCTTTTTCAGCCGGCCCACATCCTGCTCAGCCCACCCGGCGCCCCCACTCTTCTTCCCCGTTGCGCCTTCCTCCTCCCACTGCTCACGGCGCCACTGCCCAGGCCGACGGCCCTTGCTTCGGCCAGCCCACCGGCTACAGCCACCGCGACCCCACCCCCGTACGCGCAATCATGAGCCTACCACCGGCCTACTCCCCGCGCCACTCCCCTACGAGCGCGCCGCGCCATGCCGAAGTACGCCGTCGCCCATGCCGCGCCATGTGCCCCGGTCGTCGGTTACAGCTTCTTCACAGTGACCACCGCCGGCTATAAATAGCCCTCGGGCTTGCCCTGCTTCCCCAAAGCTTCCCCTTTTCTCTTTTCTTGTGTTCAGTCGAGCTCCAGTGATGGCCGCCAGCGCCTTCACAACGTTCCGGCCACCACGACGGCTCTTTATCCAAATTGAGTGCGTCATGGCGTGTATCCACTCCCCAGCTACTCCCCCTCCGAGTTAATCGGATTTTCGTGCACCGAGCTCGCTGGGACGGCCATCTTCCCCATCCCCGGCCGAAACCGCCGCCGCTCGCGCTACTTCCTCCTCGGTCGAGCTCCCTTCGATTCCCCACTTGGAGAGCATCTCCCTGATGCCATGAATCTTCTCCAACCGCCAGCCAAGCTCCCCATCGCCTGAGCTCCTCCCTCCACGGTGGTCTCCCCGCGCCGCCGCCCGTGCTCGCCGCCAGCCCACGTCGGTCTCCCTCCGGTCGCATCGGCTGCTCTGGTAAGTTACCTGTACCCCACTCAAGCTCACGCACATCCTTTTTCCCTCCCCCTCCCATCCAACCGCTGGCGCCCCATTTCTCCCTCACCGCCAGCCGCCTAAAGCTGCTATCCGTGTGCCTAGATGCCTACTCGGCCGAATCCTCTGCCCCAGGAGCCTCCTTGTAGATTGGGCAACTCATTTTGGCGGTAGCCGCCTCCTCCCCGGCCGTCCCCCGCCGGCGACACCGCCTGGCTCTAGCGCCACCCCAACTCCCCTGTCTTCTTTGTCTCTGCCCCCTGGCTCTGTTTCAGTCGGCCAAAAGGCCCTCCTCCTGTGCCTCTGTATGGTGGGCCCGACTAGAAGCTTGGCCTCAAACCCATACGCCTCAGTGTGCTCTTCCACTCCTTCTAAAACTGTATTTAAAATTTCCCCATTTGATCAAGGTAAATAAAATATAATTTGTGAAACAGGATAGCAATTATAATAGAGGTTTACAACTAAAAACTTGTCCATAATAAATTTCATGAATACATAAAATAACATAATAATCTATATGTAAAACTAGAACAAAAATATGCATGGTCTATTCCCAGATGACAAGTAATCAACATGAATTCAATGGATATCGATGTTAAAAATCAAATATGTGAAAATAATTAAGAAACCATCTTTTACAATTCAAAGTTGCTAGAAGTTGATCCTAGATAGTTAAAGCTTCATATTTAAGGCTTTATAGAAATAATTTTAATACTCTCAAATTTGATGTTCAAGCAAATCGAATCTTAATATCACCTTCTATCGAAAGCTCAAGTGGTCTAAACACTATCTTTCACCCGTCGACCTAAACCTATTTACACAGACTAAGCAAATAGATTTAACAAGGTCTTGCCACATAAAATATTAATCAGGAGATGCTCATCTCTAAAATCCTATCATCTCTCTTATTAGTGTATAAAATAGCCCTTGCCCTACGTCTGAATCTCCAAACATTATCTCAATGTTCAAATATAATAGTTGGAAGTAATTAATAATAAAAGGATTAGCTCCATCGAGGCAATCCCCGTTAATTCATGACTCACTCACTCAATAAAAGTCCGACTATGAAAATAGAGTGGTTAATTAGTAAAATAACCAAACTTGTCCATAATAATAGTTGGTTAAATGATTAACTCCATACCTTAATTAAGTTATTAAAAATATTGATTCATTGCTTTGGCTGTTGCCATCTTAGATAAATAGTGCCGCATGAAATATCAAAGTTACACCGCGTATACAAATATACTCATCTTACGTATCCGTATCCTAAAATCATAAAATCATGTTTCTCTACACTACCCCCGATATTCTCTTTTATCTGTCCATAAGCCTTGCCTGGCTCATGGGACTTTCTTGATAAATAGGAAATCGATGCAATCGAGCCTCGCAATTCCCCCAAATCGGCTAGGTTTGGCCACTACCTTTTTCCAGAATGAATAAATGCCTGAAGTTACTTAATCATTCTGATCCTCATTATCCTAAAATTTTCCCTCACGGTAAAGCTAGTCAGACAACTCTTTCTCCTACTCAAACCCAGCTACCGCTGTGTTCATGGCGCGCTAATCCGAATTCTCTTTCTATCCCCCAAATCGTAATAAGTTGCAATTTAAATTTAATCGGGCATTTGAAGTGTTTGGTTTATTGGTCTTTCTTTTCCTTGCTGCGTATTAGAATTTGAAGACTCGACAAGGTGACGGATTCAAACAGTAAGACTGGGTAAAAGCGAAGACTAGGGAATTAAGGTCGTTGACCATGCAGCTTTGAGCAATCAAGGCCGCGGTAAATCAAGCAAGGCAAGTCATCACTTTGATCATATTGATCCTACATTTTATGCAAAAATTATGTTCTCTTAAACTATCAACTTGCATGCTTAATTTATTATGCAAATATATGTCAAAGCTTAAGGTAGCTACATGCCCACTTGATGTTGTATTAAATTTATTATGCCATCCCTTGATACTTGAATTACCTGACCATTGTCACCCTAGATGTTAATAATCACTTTACTAGCTATAAGTCATATTAATGCCGTGCTAGTCTTGACAAGTCCAGGGCACTAGTGGCCCTGATCATCAATCTTTAAATATGAAAACTGGTTTTGGGGACAGTCACGGGATGTACGTGGCTGATTATTTATGATAACTTAAGTTATGCTTCTCAAAACTCTAAAAATCTGCTTTACCAGTCTGGGCGGATGGTAAGAGTGGTGGGTGTGGATGTAACACAAGGTGTGGATGTAACACAAGAATTGTGGTTCGTGGAATGAACCGCCCGGACAAATTAAGGACTTAATCCTGTGATGACCCTCCGTGTACAACAGTACAACCACAAGCTGGCAAACTGTAGGCTTGGCTGAATAATTTACTAAACTCTCTAGCCATTTCACGGAGAACGTGTGTAGGCGGGTAATAAAAGCCCCCGTGGAATGGGACATCGGATATAGGTGACGTCACCGAGGCTAGCGTATGGTGGAGAGTGGAGTCCGAGTGCGCCAACCTGTGGTGACATCCCGCACAACCTATGGAAGCAACCCCATAGGAGTGAGATGCTAGAGAGCGAGGTATTGTAAAGGCCTCGTGGTAGTCTCTCGAATAGCATGGCTAAGGAATCATGTAGAACCATCGGGACGATTACCTCTTGTGGGTAAAGATGTACAAACTCTGCAGAGTATACAACTATTCGAATAGCCGTGCCCGCGGTCAAGGGCGGACACGGAAAGCTTCCTCGAGTTAGCTCTATTTCAAAAACCTTTGTGGGTGGGATAAAAACCTATCAGAGGGATGTACTCTGATTTTGAATTTTTCCTGGAGGGACGTACTCCAGCGTGATTGATAATATGAAAGTGGCATAATGATCAAAACCTAGCATAGGTGGATGGAACTATGTAATTGGTAGATGGAACCGACACCGCTATACTTATTGCACAATTTCAAACTCTTTAAAGCATGTTTATAAGATGCCAAGTCATAGGAATTTTAATTATGATTATTGCAAATGTCGCATTAAGCAAATAAAAGATCCTCAAGCCTCCTTTGACAGCCTTGCATCTATTATTATTGCATTCTGTGTGGTGGCTTGCTGAGTATCATCGTACTCATTCTTGCTTAACTACCATCACTCAGTCAGAGAGAACAGGAATGCCAAACCCTGCGGCACTAAAAAGGGGTCGACAGAGCTGGAAGACGAAGAGGCCATGGACTAGGTCGCGAACCCCAGTTGGCTGCCTGTGGGCAAGTCCTGCGGGTCCCATCTGTGTGAAAGTTTCCGCTGCTGCATTTTATCGTTTTTGGCCTAATCGGCCCATGAGTAAGTATTACTGTATTATTTACGCTTCCGCATAATATGTTTTTGATATACAGTAATGTATCTGTGAGCACTATCTACTGATCCAGGGAATAGTGCGGTGTAATCACAGAGGATTAGGGTTTGCTAACCCGAGGTCCGACAGAGCTGGTATCAGAGCATATCGACTGTAGGTCGTAACCTTAGTTAGCATGGCTGTTAGCTCTATGACTAGAATTATTTCTTCAAAATCTAAATGCAAAATATAAGTAGTATTACTACTCTTATCTCTCTTAGATGATTCCCTCTCATCTATTTGCTGCCCTGGCCATTTTTAGCTCCAAGGCTCTCTTATCCCGAATTCAAACTAACGCGTGCTTGAGTTCTCTTCGGAAAAACTACCTTGGGGCAAAATCATAAAACCTATATTGAGTTTTATTTACAAAAGTTGTTTATCCTTGGAAGATTAAATTGCCAAATTTTATTTGCAAAGCTTCTTTTCAAGCTTATTTCAACTAACTTAAGCTTCCAAGGAAAGTTTTCCAAAAATTTCACTCCCTGCCAGTTTATTCTAAGGGTTCGCTTTGATTTCCCAGACATAAGTGTAAATACTGGTGGATTCATGTCGATCGTAAGAGAGAATTAATGGTGTGAATTTATGGGTGAGAAATAGGCAAATCAATTTCAATAGCTGGATGAGCTAAATGGGTGGACTGATTTAAATAAGTCGATTGGCTATGTAAGTAGACCAATGTAAAGGACTGGATTGGCTAAATAAATGGAGTGATATAGATGATTGAATTGACTAAATGAGTGGACCAACTCAAAAAGATTGGATCGGCTAAAATAAGTGGATCGATGGAATTTTAGAAAAGTAGGGAGTATAATGACAATTGTTGGTTTGCAGCTTAAATAAACTGTATGGCTCCCGGTGAATGTTTACCCTGGTGGGATAATGGAATATGGCTTGACTACTAGATGGATTGTTGGAATTCTGAGGAAACTAGGAGAAGTAATAATAACCCTTGATCTATAGATTTGAGTAATAATCTTATTTCCGGTGGACGTTTATGACGATGATGTCGCTTGGGAGGAAATTTGCGAATAGTAGGGCTGATCACTCGATAAACAGATTATGATTACATATCAATAATGGAAAAGGTTGGATTATAATACAAATGCTACTGGTGGATTGAAATATCGGAACCATAATACAAGTGGTACTGGTGGATTTAAAATGTTAAAAAAAATGTGAATGGTATTGGGGGATTTAAAAGATAGAAATCTTGAAACCATGATGCAAACAAATATGAGTGGATTTAAAGGTAAGGAATTTGGAGTAATGTTCAGGCAAAAAAAAATTCGAATGGGACTATTGATTAATGAACCCAAGATTGGATTTATGATTGTATGTAGGAAAAGGGAGATCCATTTGAGGAACAGGAGACCCTGATCTGTTAAGTGAAACTATAGATGATACCTTGGAAGTTATATAATTTGTGCATCAGATAACTGATAACACTCACTGGTTGGAGTACTAGACACCAGTTGTGCAGTGACTAAGCAATGAAGGGGGATACCCTAGAATTAATCAGAAATAAGCAGAATTGGAAAGGCCTTGGATATGACATGATTGTGGATCGGATGAATGATAACACTCACTATTTGGTGTATTTGACAACAATCGTGCTGGGACTAATTGATAAAGGGAGTTACTTTTGGATTCCATCAAGTATATGCAAGATTAACAAGACCTTGGATTAATAGCCTACGACTAAAAATATTATGGGAATAAATTAGTCTATTGATATCGTGATATTGGAGGATGCTAGAATACCTTTACAAAAAAGGGTATTTTAAAAGTTCAAGCATTTCGAAGTCATTTCGGAAAAATCAATCTTGTTATAGAACTCTATATCAAAAGTATATAGTATATCTTTGTTGCGAAAAGGTTTGATTTCAAGTTACTTCGAAAACTGGGCCCCAGTATTTGAAAATCCAAAAGTTTAATTCCCGAGAACTTGCTTTTAAAAGCCAAAACTTGGAAATCTACTTGCAAAAAAAATTCAATTATTATTGATAGGGTTACCTTGGAAAGGCAATGTTTTCAACCTCAGTATTTTTGAAAACTATTTTCTAAAAAGCTCTGTTTTCAAAATATTAATAGGGAGGATGAGCTTCGCTGCCAAAGCCCTTCTCGGTGCTCTCCTTTCTCTCCTTCTGTCTGAAAAAGGAAATTGGTTTTCCTATTCCCCCCTTACTTCAAAGGCTTAAGCTTGAAAGTGTCAAGTATGCTCGTGAAGCTTTGGTGGCCTCGCTTCAACAAACCTAGTGTTCAGAGCCCTGTGCTTTCTTGTGTGTGTCTTCATGCATAGACGTTGCTTGGTCAAAAAGGTTTTTGTTGGCCCTGTGCACTGCCTTCTTGCCCTCGGGCATTGTATTTTGTAGTCACAGGAAAAGTTTGTTTTCCAAAAAGCTTGGTTATTCTGTGTGGCTTGTGTACTGCCCCAGCTTCTGGGTGTGCACTCCTTAGAATGGGTTAGAATATCTCATCTCTGTGATCCTTTGCGCACCTCATGCTAATTCCCCCTCACCTTATTGCTGAAAACCTCGTCAGGTCTGCAGGCAAGAGGTAGCAGATAGCCAAGTCAAGACACTTCAAGTTTTGAGGTGGAAAGAGGCAATATCTTTAAGAAGGACAACAACTAAGAGGCCTTAGCCTGTAAAAAGGATCCAGACTCAAGCCTCTATTCCACAGTAGACTCACTGATACAGTCATCATCAAGACATTGTCAATGGCCAAAAAGAAGGCTAGAAGCAAGAAACCAGAACCAACAGTCCCTACTCACCACCGTCACAAGCCAATACTCAGATCCATTCCACCAAGACTACCAAGAAAGAGTCGCCACCTGACAGGCAACCGTACCACTACATCAGGTGGACCCCGAAAGAACACCACTTGCTTTTATTGCGGAGAAAAAGGACATAACATTCGTAGATGCCCTGAGAAACGGAATGGTAAGGGTGCTTATCCCCTTTGCAGTAACACAGGATGTTGCGTGATCAAATGTCCCCAATGGAATCTAGGAGGATTAGCATGGGATGCTATCCCCACCAATCAAGGCCCTCAGAGGAAGCCAGGCCAAGGGTTCAACTGCTTCAAATGCAGTGACCCAGGACATTATGTGAGAGACTGCACTCTACGAAAATCGAACAAGCAAAAAAAGGGCGTTGACGCCATCAACCTCGGTCTTGGCAAAGGAAAGTGTGTTAGCTCCAAGTGTGTCATCCAGGAACCAACTGGACCTAACAAATCCCTACTACCAGGTCTAGAAGAATTGCCAGCTACTGCGTGCGCTGAATGTGGCAAGACAGGACATGACGTCCAATCATGCCCTCCACTACGACAGGCTACATGCTTTGCCTGTGGACAACCAGGACACTACAGTTATAATTGCCCAGCTCCGTACTGTCCTTACTGCGAGAAACACCATCTACTAGAAGGCTGTCTCAAGAACCTAGTGGCATGTACACGCTGTGGAGAAAAAGGACATCAAGCGAATCAATGCGCTGCAAACTGCCCCAATTGTGAGGAAGACCATCAACCTGGAGATGGTCCAATGAGCAGGGTCACATGTTTTCTCTGTGAAAGACAAGATCACTGCCCCAAGGATTGTTCCATGAATCTGTTGCTAACCAAGGTTGCTGAGATACAAAAACTAAGTCTCCAAATCGCCATCAGACTCGTCATGAATGGAGCTGACAAGAGCAATTAGTACCGGTCACTCTTCATGTTAAGGGGGGTAGCCTAAATAAATAAGAAGTGTCGAAGCACCCTGAGGTTAGGCCCTACTACCACTCCAGCATAAAGAGAAGTTAGCAATCAGCACTGAAGAAACAGCAAACCCCTGAAGTGTCAAGCAATGGAGTGAAGCTAGCTGCAAGCTATACAGAAGAACAAGGTCTCCTGTGTGGTGTTTTCTCCAAAGTGTTAATCCGCTTTTGTTTGGATGTTCTCTCTTCGGATGGCTCCAAGGGTAGTATGCGTAGTATCAAGCAGTACCGTAGAACCTTTTTGCTAGCCAGCATGTTCCCACCTACTTCTATCTGCTACACACGAATCTCGGGGACGAGATTCATGTTAAGGGGGGTAGGATCTGTAACATCCCAATTAGGGAGCTAGTGTAATTTCAAAAATCTTAAAATCCGTTAATCGTTTTTTAGTGCTTCTCAAAAAGTTTTTGGTAAAGTTCAAATTTATTGAGTTGGTTCTTGCCGAAAGGCCCGATTAATAAAAAAAAATTCAAACTTCGGAATCAAGAACCAAAAATCTAAAGTTTAAAATCTGAAAGTCCAAATCTCCATGGAAGTTCTAATTTCAACTTTAAAAATTGAAATCTAGTCATTCAAAGCCAAGAATAGAAATTGAAAATTTATATAAAACCTCTCCCATCCAAATTTGTATATGTGAAAAATTCTAAATTCGAAAAATTAAGAATTATTTCCCCAGTACTCGACAATCTTAAAAGTAAGTTGTTGAACCCAAAAATTGATCCCAGTTTCAAACTTAAAAATATGGTTGCAAAACCCGAAACAGAAAATTCCTGAAAATATCAAAATCCTTCTTGGACCAGGCCCATTTCTCTTCTTTTTCCCCGGCCCACCTCTTTTTCTCCCAGGCTGCCTTTCTTTTCTTTTTCAGCCGGCCCACATCCTGCTCAGCCCACCCGGCGCCCCCACTCTTCTTCCCCGTTGCGCCTTCCTCCTCCCACTGCTCACGGAGCCACCGCCCAGGCCGACGGCCCTTGCTTCGGCCAGCCCACCGGCTACAGCCACCGCGACCCCACCCCCGTACGCGCAATCATGAGCCTACCACCGGCCTACTCCCCGCGCCACTCGAGGAATCTATTTCAAAAACCTTTGTGGGTGGGATAAAAACCTATCAGAGGGATGTACTCTGATTTTGAATTTTTCCTGGAGGGACATACTCCAGCGTGATTGATAATATGAAAGTGGCATAATGATCAAAACCTAGCATAGGTGGATGGAACCATGTAATCGGTAGATGGAACCGACACCGCTATACTTATTGCACAATTTCAAACTCTTTAAAGCATGTTTATAAGATGCCAAGTCATAGGAATTTTAATTATGATTATTGCAAATGTCGCATTAAGCAAATAAAAGATCCTCAAGCCTCCTTTGACAGCCTTGCATCTATTATTATTGCATTCTGTGTGGTGGCTTGCTGAGTATCATCGTACTCATTCTTGCTTAACTACCATCACTCAGTCAGAGAGAACAGGAATGCCAAACCCTGCGGCACTAAAAAGGGGTCGACAGAGCTGGAAGACGAAGAGGCCATGGACTAGGTCGCGAACCCCAGTTGGCTGCCTGTGGGCAAGTCCTGCGGGTCCCATCTGTGTGAAAGTTTCCGCTGCTGCATTTTATCGTTTTCGGCCTAATCGGCCCATGAGTAAGTATTACTGTATTATTTACGCTTCCGCATAATATGTTTTTGATATACAGTAATGTATCTGTGAGCACTATCTACTGATCCAGGGAATAGTGCGGTGTAATCACAGAGGATCAGGGTTTGCTAACCCGAGGTTCGACATGTTTTATGCAAACTAACCCTACAAGCCTTCCATTGAAGCCTTTATCATTATGTGTGTTTCTCAGTGTGACTTACGGAGTACAAGTTCTTACTCACATTGCAATCTCCATATAGAGGAAGATTACGTCGACTACGGTGAAGATCTGGACGAGTAAGCCGCGTCTTACTGTCGTTTGCGTGTCGGCTGGCTTGGGCTTTGCTTCTTTCAGTTTGCTTCCGCAGTTCTTTGCTTTATTTATTTTGCCAATGGGCGTTGATGTAAGACTTGGCCATAAGACCGTACTCTTTTATTTAATATAAGAAGTCATTTGCATTTGGTATTTATCTTTGTTGTCACTGTGTGCACTAGCTGATCCTGGACTAGTGCGATTTACACAGAGGATCCAGGAGTCGTTGCTCCGGGTTCCGACAAAGGTGGTATCAGAGTCATGACGACTCTAAGACGTGACCGTAGATAGAATAGAATGGTCAGACCCTAAGGACTTATTTTTAATAACCAGTAATCTCAAAAGTTTTGCTTATTCTTACCTCTTAATCTTTGTTTATCCTTATCTCAATCCTTTCTCGTCTTTATGTCATTTTTTTTGAAAAAACCTATTTCTGCCTCTTCCCTTGTTCCAAAACAACTATAGATGGCAACCGTTGGAATTCTTCGACCCTGTCGCCACTTCAATCTTCGCCTTGAAAGATTACGCTTTGTACCTCGACAGCTGCGAAGATCACACCAAGACAACCCTACCTCTCTAGGTTAAGTTGTTAAGCTAGACAGTAGACACAGTTATGAGCTGTCAGTTTCCTCTTTTGTCGGCAGCCGTAACTATTGCTTGTTATTTGTTTAATAAAGGTTTTGCTAGGTTGGCATTTTGTTTTGGGTTGCACAAAATATCCCCTATCCCTCCCTTTGCCTTGAGTCTCCTCTCTCCTAATTCTTAAAAGCAACCAGCAGATGGTGAACACAAGGAACAACAGCAACGGCAACCTGAATGGAGTACCAGGAAGTCGGTCCGTCCCCACTTCTCCTCGAGCAAATGAACCTGACTGGGCTCAGATGATGGCAAACCAGAACCAGCTCATTCAACTACTAACGCAGACCATCAACAGCGTTGCGCCACCAGCTCCACTTGTGCCAGCTCAAGCCCCACAATCAAGGCTATCAGAGTTTATGAGGTTGCGTCCCCCGACCTTCTCCAGTAGCATTGAACCCATGGACGCAGACGATTGGCTCAGAGCTATCGGAAAGAAGTTGGATATTATTCAATGCAGTGATCGAGAAAGGGTTTTGTTTGCTTCACATCAGCTGCATGGACCAGCATCAGAATGGTGGGACACCTACACTGCCGCTCATGCCAATGCTCAAGCTATCACTTGGAATGCGTTCGTGCGGAACTTCCGCAAAGCTCATGTTCCTGCTGGCACCGTCACTCTCAAGAAGAGGAATTCCGAGCACTGCGCCAAGGAAGCCGCTCCGTGAATGAGTATTTGCAGAAGTTCAACCAGTTGACACGTTATGCACCTGAAGATGTGGCTACAAATGAAGCTAAACAGGAAAGGTTCCTGGAGGGACTCAATGATGACATATCGGTTCAACTTCTCTCTAGTGATTACGCTGATTTTCACCAGCTTGTCAGCAAGGCGATTCGCCAGGAGTCCAAGCATCAAGAGATGGAGAATCGTAAGAGACGGATGCATGCTCAGCATGTGAACACCGACAGCTTTTGCAAAGCTATAAGAGTTCCACCTCAGGCCAACAGATTCCAACCATCGTCATCAACAGGAGAGCTAGTCCCCATGGACCCCTCCCCCAACACTGAAGACAACAAGGTCTTGAAGGACTCAAACCCTGCAGCGGGAATCACTTGCTTCAACTGCCATGAGATGGGACATTACGCTAGCAACTGCCCCAAGAAACAGCAGGTAGTGAAGAATGGTACCCCAGGAGCATCAATTGCCAACAACCTTCAGGCAGCAAATAGAGGGCCAAAGAAGTTCGTCAAAGGATGCCTGAATCAGATATCAACTCAAGCCATGCAGAGTAATATCCAAACCCATTTCTTTGCTAGCCAACCCGAATCTCGGGGACGAGATTCTTTTTAAGGGGGGTAGATTGTAACAGGCCAGGTTTTTATTAAAATAAAAATAAATAAATAGAATTAATTAAAATAAAATTTAAATTAAATAAGTATTTTTGTTGCCTAAATTTAATTTTTGGATTTGCTCTGGATTTCTGTTTTTGAAAAAGCTAGATTTAAAAAGTATTTTTGGAAAAACCTAAAAATATTATTAAATAAAATGATATTTTGATTTTCTATAAAAATTCAAATTCAAATTAATTATTTAGATTTATTTGGCTCTTATTTGGTTTTTCTGAGTTTTCTGGAGTTTAAAATCTATTTTTGAAATTAAAAAGTATTTTGAGTATAAAAATATAATACCAACATTAGCTGGAATTTTTTTTAATAAGTCCAAACTGTCTCCAGGAAGTTCTCTGAATTTTCCTGGAATCTTTGGAGTTAATTTTATATTTTTCTGAGGTTTAATGAATATTCTAGGCTTTTCTGAAAAACCATAAATCAGAAATTAAAATAAAAATCCCCTCCCCTCTGGCCGCCACGTGGACGGCCAGATGCCGGCCACGTCGCCCATCTGATCCCGCCTTCCTCCCGTCCCCGCCCGCCACTTGTCCGGCCCAGATCGGCCACCTCCCCCGCCATCCGGCCCATCCGGCAGTCCGTCCCTCGCCCTCGTTCGGCCATCTGATCCCCGCTCCCGCAATCCGACCGCTACCCGTTCCCCTCTCTCACTGCGCGTGGACCCCGCCTATCAGGGCCATCTTCTCCACCTCCTCCTTTTTCCTCGTGCCACCTCCCCGCGCCGCAACCGCCGTCCGCACCTCCTGGCCTCACCCTCTCTCTCTGCCACGCCCTACTCCCGCGCACGCCGCCCCACGTCTTCCCTCTCCCCGCGCCCACCTCCCCTTTCTTCGTGCCCACTTCCCCAACTCCTCCCGCAACCGCCGCCCGCCTCCGGCGAGCGATTCGCGCGCCCCCACTCCCCTCCGCCCCCTATAAAGAGGTCCCCGAGCACCGCCATACCCGCCGCACCTCGCTCCGCCCCTCCTTCCCCTTCCCGAGCTTCCCCTTGCCCTCACGCCGTGCGCCCTCGCTTCCGCCGCCGCCTCGAGCTCCAGCGAGGAATTGCTGCCGGCTCGTGCCGCGCCGCACCTCGCCGATGCCTTCCTCGGCCTCCCCGTGCTCGTGCGCAGCTCCCCCGCCCCTCCGCCCGGCTCGCGCGTCACCGGAGCTCCGCCGCGCCGTTGGACCCGAGAAGCGCCGCCGCCGTCCTCGCCGCCGGCCCATTCCCGGCCTTCCCCAGTAAACCCCGAGCCACCCCCGGATTCCCCTCCTCCTCCTCTCTCGGTTCCACCCACCGCTGCTTGCCACCAGTCGCCGGAGCGCCGTCGCCGCCGCCGTTCCTGTGTGCCCTCCGGCCGGCCTGCCTCGTCAGCTCGACCGCGCCTGCGTGGTAGCCGACGTGGTGCCACGCCAGCGTCGTGTCGGCTCTCCCCTGCCTCGTCAGCACACCCTGCCACCTCAACACCCCCCGGGTCCGTGGGCTCGGTCTATGGACCGAGGCCCACCTAGCAGTCAGTCCCCTCCCAAGGCTGACGCCTGCTGACGCCATAAAACCTATTTTTTCAGTAGAAAAACAAATCAGCCTTTATCATTATGTGCATTTCTCCGTGTGACTTGCGGAGTACAAGGTTGTACTCACCTTGCAATCTCCATACAGAGGAAGGTGACGTCGACTACGGTGAAGATCTGGACGAGTAGGCCGCATCTTACTGTCGTTTGCCTGTGGGCAGGCTTGGGCTTCGCTTCTTTGAGTTTGCTTTCGCAGTTCTTTGCTTTATTTATTTTGCCAATGGGCGTTGATGTAAGACTTGGCCATAAGACCATACTTTTTTATTTAATATAAGAAGTCATTTGCGTTTGGTATTTATATTTGTTGTCACTGTGTGCACTAACTGATCCTGGACTAGTGTGATTTACATAGAGGATCTAGGAGTCGTTGCTCCGGGTTCCGACAGCTGCCTATGGTATGCAAACACAGCAGTCTCTATGCCTTATAAAAACTCTCACCTCATTGATGATGTGTATCTTCCTTGGGTATCCATCCAATCACATGGGATACCGTTGCATTGATCTTTCTAGTTGTCGCATAATTGTTTCTCATCATGTTATCTTTGATGAATTCACTTTCACTTTTGCCTCCGAATCAGCCTCTCATCCACCTTTGGAAACTCGTAATTTCATTGATGTTCCTACCATAGATGCCTCGGCCCCTGTCATGCTAACTCTCCCACCTATAGTGGCAATTGCCGCTATTGTTGTGGCACATATTACCCCCACCACTATAACAGTTGAACACGTGCTGGCCCGGTCATCAAACAAACATGTCGGCCCGGTTATCAAACAAAGGGAAAAGCTAAATCTTCATGCTACCTCCATTGGTGTGATTTCTCCGGCCCATTCCTAAGTCCATCTGTGGTGCTCTCGAAGTCATTCATTGGCATGCCGCCATGGTCGATGAGTTCCACGCTCTTTTCTCCAACAACACTTGGGACCTCGTTTCTTCACCTTCCAATGCAAATATAGTTTCATATACAAAGCACGATGGGTTCTTAGCGGTTTCTCTTAGGAGGCTGGTGTCAACTTTAATGAAACTTTTAGTCCCATTTCAAGCTGGCAACAATTCATATTGTTCTCTCCATTGTCTTGTCCACCAACTGGCCAATCCACCAACTCAATATCAAGAATGCATTCTTGCATGGCACTCTTTCTAAGATGGTGTATTGTCGTTAGCCCAAAGGTTTTGTTGGTCCCACTCACCCCGACGCAATGTGTTGCTTGAAACACTCCCTCTACAGTCTCAAGTAGGCCCCACACACGTGGTATCAATGTTTCATTTCTCTTATTTCCTCCCTCAGATTTTCTTCCTCAACACGTTGCTATTCATTCTCTATAGCTCATTTGGTAGAGCTACCTTCTTCTGTATGTCGATAACCAACCTTCTTCACTGCATCATTTCTGCCCCTTCGGTCCAAGTTCGCTGTGACCAAACTTGGTGCTCTCCACTACTTCCTTGGCATTAGTGTCACCCGTATTTAGTCCAACTTGTTTCTCTCCCAATCCAAATATACCATCTAGCTCTAGGATCATGCATGGATGTCTTCTGCAAGCCTTCCACTACTCCCATTCACATTTCTCCCAAACTTCCTTCTCTTGCTAGTGCTATTGCAGATGATCCTATATCCTATCACAGCTTAGCAGGTGCTCTCCAGTACCTTTCTTTCACGTGACCAAATATTGCGTACGCCGTGCAACAGGTATGTCTTCATATGCACGACCCGTATATATCCACCTCAATATGATGAAACGTGTGTTGCGGTACATCAAGGGCACTCTTCACTTCGGGTTGCATCTCACTTCCTTTGCACCTGACTCCCTCTTCGCCTACACTGATGTAGATTGACTTGTGCCGCTCCACCTCAAGCTATTGTTTCTTCATTGGAGAGAACCTCGTGTCTTTGTCATCTAAATGACAGCACACCATATCTCATTCTAGCCCTAAGGCTGAGCACCGCGCCGTGGCTAATGTGGTTGCTGAAGCCATTTGGGTCTGTCAACTTCTACAGGAACTCCGGTGACCTCTCTGCTCCGCTACTGTTGTCTTCTGTGATAGCGTGGGTGCAGCATACATGTCTTCCAACCTGGTGCAACACTTGCGCACGGAGCACATTGTGGTCGATCTTCATTTTGTCTGTGATCATGTTGCCTTGGGGAGGCCTGCATTTTGATTGTTCCCTCGTCATTGCAGTTCGCCGATGTCTTCACCAAGTTTCTACCATCGTCACTCTTCCTCAACTTTCAGTCCAGTATCAATACCTGTGAGCCTGCCGTTTCGACTGCGGGAAGTATTAGTTGTAAATATCTGTTATCTTTGTATATCATGTAGATACGGATGTCTCTCGTGTAGATATGGAAATCTATCGTATTGTATCAGTTGTGACACTTTCCTTTGTAACCACATGATGTACTATAAGTATCGATCAATAGAATGCCATCCAAGTGTGGCCAATTCTACCAAACTGACAATTTTAATACCACTCCGTTGTTATATATATATATATATATATATATATATATATATATATATATATATATATATATATATATATATATATATATATATATATATATATATATATATATATATATATATATATATATATATAGGAAAAATACTAATTACACCTAGGTGTAGTTACACACTTTGCATCCCCCGTGTTTAAAGTTTTGAGATTCGTGCTTCACTAGAGTCTAACGGAGTCAAAAGTCTCGGGTGTTTTCCACGACCCGATCCAAGTCAGATTACCAAATACTTTAAGTATCTTCCGTGAGTGTTGATATGATCAACTCAACAGATTCCGGGAGTTTCGCTCTCTATGGAACAATATCTGGGATTTTGGCCAACGGATCGGAAGATTTTTGTTGTGACCAGTTCGCCGGCGGCCTGGACGCTGTCATCTTGCCGGTGCGTCGTCATGGTGATTAGTTCTCCAAGAGTGAGGAGATCTCTTCACTGCATGCTCGATGTAAAATCTTCATCTTTCTGTTCCTGACCAATCCATGAGTAGAAGTCTCCCCTACATGTAGTTCTCAATGTTTTCTTTTTTGTTTCTTCATCCTACTAGTCGCCCACTCTTCCTGGTCCTCTGTTCTGTGTTCTGACGTTCTGCTTTGGTTGGAAATACTTCCTGCTAGTTGTTCTAATAAATCATCTGCAAATCTTATTAATGTGAAGTTTTGAGGATTTTGATATTGGAGCATACTTATTGTTCCTGATCAAAATTTAGGATTATACTCCCACTCATCTGCAATCTATGTTCTGAACCGAAGCCTTCTTGAAATTACTTTATGCTAGTTGTTCGAATTATCTATTTGCAAATCGTGTAATTTTGAAGTTTTGTTATTTTGTAGACAATGAAACATACTTAATGTTCCTGATAAAACGAGAGTAGAATACTCCCTTACATGTTCAACTTAATGATTGCTTGTTGTTTTTTTGATAATACAGGATACTCACTGTTACTGATCAATCCATTTGGAGAATACTCCCTTGCATGTATACCCAATTGATTTCTTTTTTGTTTACTAGTCGCCCACTCATCTGGCATCTCTGTTCTGGCCAGAATGCTATCAGATGGAGTACATCCTTACGAAAGCACGACTAAGCATGCAGTCTTGGCACGCATATACTACAAGAAAAAGTGATTTTTTCCAAAGGAGTATGATCTAGTTCACAGGGAGTATGATCTAGTTCACAGGGAGTATCCAGCTATGCGCACATACTAATAACAATAGGAGCAATGTTTTAACTGAGAAACTGTTGTGTGGTGACAGACCTGGCAAACACAGTTCAGCTTCCTCAGTTTTAAACTCACCAAACCCTGGAAACCCATGTGAAGATACTAGATGTTTTAATCGGGAATACGAAATGCTTTCAGAGGGAGTATCCAGTATGCCTTCAGATGGAGTATGCAATATCCCATGGAATACAGGATGCTATCAGTTGTACTATCCAGCAATACCTACTTACTACAAACAAAAGGAGCAATGTTTTTAATCGGGACACTGCTACAAGTTCGCTTGAGAGCCGAAAACATTGTTTTGCCATCTGAGTTTTTACTGTAGCAGTTCCGAAATTGAATAACATAGAGCTCAGATCTGAAACCTTGCGCATAATTTCGTTCTACACAACAACTGAGCTTTTCATCTGTGTGTGTGCCAATCGTGTTCGCATCTTTTTTATCAATCTATCTTACAACATGCAGTAGTATCCAGATTATAATATTAATCACTTTGGTTTCCATCTGTACATACTACCATTCAATCTCAGTGTATTTCGTTGCAGACCATTTGTTTTCATACGCACATACTTCCATTCAGTTCTGAGCCGTTTGGTTTCCGGCTATTTGGTTTTGTATGCACATGCTTCCCTTCAGTTTGATGCCATTCAGTCTCCGGCAAGTTACAAAAACTATAGCCAGTGTCGTTCCAATTAGTTCTCACGATGGGCAGTATGTGTAATGCGATTGCGTATTACAAATGTTGTACATCAGCTGGTGACCATGGTACAATACGTAACTACTCCAACCATGCAATAGCATCCGGCTCGTGTTCACATCGTTTTTTACCTATCTCTCTGACAACAATCGGTAGTATCCGAATCAAACCATTTCTCCCTTTGTTTTCGTATTCACATACCACCATTTAGTTTCAGTCCCTTTGGTTTCAGACTATTTATTTCATACATACATACCTCCATTCAGGTTCTAGCAAGTTGGTTTCAAGCCATTAGTTTCGTATGTAAATATTTCGATTCAGTTTCAGGCCAGACACAAAAAAACAATGTCAGTTTCTTTCCATTCATTTCTCATGATGGGTAGTATGCGTCTTGCGATTGAGTATTCCAAATGTCAGACATCACCCGGGTTTCCATGCTACACGACGCAACTACTCCTAACATCAAGGGATGAGATAATTACGGCACTAATTACTGCAGCTGGTACTGCACGGGTATGTTTGCTGCACAGGTGTGTTTATGACGGGTATCTGGCATCACGGATTTGTTTTGAACTCTATAGATCGATCCAGTAACCCAAGTGATCTGATGGTATCCCGAGCTAGATGAACAGTAGATACCATAGGTGTAACTATACCTGGGTGTAGTAAATAGGCTTTATATATATATATATATATATATATATATATATATATATATATATATATATATATATATATATATATATATATATATATATATATATATATATATATATATATATATATATATATATATATATATAAATATAAATTGCCACTAAATGCAAATGGCATTATTATGTAATCCCAATTCTCCTCGATCTTCTGTCCCTTGCCATGAAAAGTGACAACAAAAATTACCCACTTTGGCGTTTTGGACTCTGTCGGTCTGCAACTTGAAGCATATCAAGGAAAAAGATGTTCACTGCAATGCAAGTAAATTAGAACCTGCAACTGAACAAGAAGCTGGCGTCTGAACAACTATGCACTGTTGACTTCAACTGAACGAGACTGCCGAATAGGAATAACGCAGGCAGCGCTGGAAAGATCATCGATGCCTGTTAATTTGCGAAACAAGCTGGTGAAAAGTAAGGGAATAAGCTTTAATCAGACCACTTGATGAAGTCATTCTATGATAAATCGGCAAACACATAGATGCCAGGGGCCCATACCATTGATAATTAATATTCCATGCCCGCATGCCAAGGCAGGTTGATGCTATGTGCAGACCGCGTGGCTATAAAGCCAAGGTAGATTAATTCACACCAATATAGCCAAAACCTCCAGTCCAACAGCCAAATGGCACCCAACAATCGTACAAACAACAGCGACGGCCCATCAAAAGAGTACGAGCTGAAGAAGTCCCTCTTGCTGCTGGCCACTCTGGTGGCAACGGTGACGTATGCCTCGGGGCTCAACCTGCCGGGGGGAACCTGGCAGGACACGCAGGGCGGTCACCTTGCCGGCGACCCAATCCTTCGGGACACCCACTACCACCAATACTCTGCCTTCTACTACTGCAACGCGGCTGCGTTTGCCGCGTCGCTTGTGGTCAGCCTCCTCCTCCTCTTCCTGAGGCAGAAGAGAGAGAGGGGCTGGCTAACCCTTCTACGGGTGGTCATGGTGCTAGATTTGCTCGGCCTCATGGGGGCCTATGCTGCCGGGAGCAGCCGAGATGCATTCACAACCATCTGCTCCTCGCTGCTAGTATCTGCTGTCTTCGCCGCCTACGTCGTTGTTGTGATTGCCTCTTCCAGTCCGGGAGAGGCGACGATTGCCTCTTCCAGTCCGGGAAATCCGACGAAGAACGAGGGCAAAGAACAGCGAGAGCTCTTGATGCTGCTCGCGGTCTTCGCGGTTACCATCACATACGTGGCCGGGCTGAATCCACCAGGTGGCTTCTGGCGTAACACCCAGGACGGCCACGTTGTGGTGGGTGACCCGGTTCTGAAGGACCGCCACCCCAGCCGCTACAAGGCTTTCTTCTTCTGCAATACCACCGCGTTCTTCGCGTCCCTGCTCATAATCATACAGCTCCTGGACAGTAAGTTGAGCATCAGCGGGGCCAAGTCATCAGTACGGCTTGTTTTGCTGTATGGGTCCATCTTCATAGCGCTCTTCAGCCTCGTGGGGGCCTATGCTGCCGGGAGCTTCAGGGACACTGACAATACTGTCGCTGTACTTGGCCTTGGTGGCGCACTTCTGCTTGCTTTCATTTTTCTCCAGGTGGCTCTTCGTTCAGGTCGCCTACAGAAAATAACAAAGTTCTTTACTAAATATACTTCTAGCAGGTATGCAAGCACGTATTCTTCTTCCTTGGCAAATCATTGGCATTATGGTATACATAATTCAATTCTAGGTTGAAAATTTCCTTTCTGCATTGATCACATGAAGGCTTGTATATATAGATTTTCCTTCATGGAAGTAATAATGAGTTGATTTTATGGAACTACACATACTTCGACCAAATTATATATCACAAAAGAAAAACTAGGTTGGTTAGACCCCCACAATTGTTTGACTTGGAATATACTTTAACTGGGATAGACTATTGCACAAGCGACTGAAATTTTTTTATCTTTTAGTCACCTAAAGTTACACTTTGAATCACCTGAAGTTACACATATTTTTTTGGAGGGGGACTGCAATTTTAGTTGATTAAGAGTGCAATTTTAGGTCATCTGAAGTTGCACTCTGAATCACCTAAAGTTGCAGCTGTTTTTTTGGAGGGGGGCTGCAATTTTAGTTCATTGAGAGTGCAATTTCAGGTGACTGAAACATAAAAAAATTTCAGTCGCCTGTGCAATAGCAAAACTGATTTTAACTAGACATTTTTTTTGAAATCATATCTTAGTTAGACTTGTTTTTATGGTTGAGAACTACTATTGAGTTTAAATACGTTTTAGATTAGTCCTAACTAGTCATCAACACTTATGTCCGCACGGGATACATGTTTTCAATTTTGGTGTCAGAGCCATGAAATTTAACAAAGTCAAGATAAAAAACCTGAGAGCCATAATACTGTTTTAGTTTGAACTGATCAATCCTTCAACTTTCATGTGCTAATTTAACTATCATAAATTCTCATTGAATTCATACAAATTTGGATATCAAATTTATGGCATATTTGCAATGCAGGATGTTCACATAAAACATTATAATTCCTGTAGGAATCCTATTAAATTACACGTTCCAAATGGGGTATTAATACCACATATGTTGGTTCGAAATTTGAATATGTAATTTTGTATCAATTTCATTTAATCCCAGATACCATGGAAATAATAAATTCAATACTAATTTGGTGGTTCACAATTAAGCTTTAGGCCAATTTAAAACACATGAATTTCACAGGAAACATATGCAGTTTCTATACACAAATGGCCTCTTTTGTGTTCAACATGAACACTTATTAAAAAATCCCCACCTTTACTAAAACGTATGAAGCATGCCAATCTTTGTTCCCAAATCATGGTTTTAAGGCTGCTATCCCCTTTCCAACTGCTACTATGGATAGCTTGAGGGACATATGGAAGAAATACACGTTAGCTTGGTCACGTATGATTTATTTTTAATAGATGTTCAAGATTTGGACATGTTTAACTTTCACATCACACAGTAGTTTTTAAAAATATTCATCTGAAAAAGTTTCCAGAACATTGTTTTCATGTGGGGATGAGATGTTTTATATTTCTCACATTAGCCAGTCACGCAGTAGTTTCCAAAACACTTCTTTGGCGTGTTTTGGTGCCACCCTAATTGGTAGATGGGGCTACATGTCATGTATTTGATCGCAGTAGTCAATCTGTTGAAGGTCAGCAACGCGACATTCTCTATTGCACAATCTATATGTTACAAGGGGAAAATTTATCTCCGAATCTTACGATTTGGAGCTTTCGTCAATGTGGTACATATAACAGGAATTAAGCTTCTACAAATTAGACGCATCCCTAATCAGTTTTATTGCACCTTGTCCCTGGATTGCATTGGCCCCCCATTAATTTGGCTCGTGTCTAATAATCTAGCCGTGGGCATCCGGATTGCACTTAAGCTGCTGGTAGAAAGAAGACATATTAACAATTTGTGAGTACGACAATAACCTTGTTTGTTTGGAAGTTCTTTAAAGATGAAATTGCATTGGTTTCCTTTTTTAGACTAATTTGTACTGATTGAGAAACGGAAACATATCTACCTGATATTCAAATAGCTAGATAATTTTAGTTAACTCTTGGGCAGCATGGCTTTGTATATTCCTTCATGTGCATAAGTCTCTTGTTTATCAATATAGCTCTATATGCAGTCCTCAAAAAATATCTTAGGCTGTAATTTTAACCATCTATCTGTGCAATTAGGAAGGACGGACGATATAATCTCGAAAAGGTTCGCGAGTTTATTCAGTTGCTGGCCATTCTTGTGGCAACCATCACTTACCAAGCAGGACTAGATCCACCGGGTGGCCTCTGGCCAGACTAGGGGTGAAAACGGATCGGATTCGGTCGGATATTGCTTAAACCGTATCTTAACCCACATTTTTCTCCGGATTCGGAGTCGGATACGGTAAGACCGGATACGAATACGAATTCGGAATATTCGGAGTTTCGAATATGGTACCATCGGGTCGGATATGTAACGGATTCGGCTCGGAAACGGATAATATAGGCGGATAGTACGGATGATTACAGTTCAAGCAGTGAGAACAATAGGAACACAAATTATACATAAGTGGTAAATTCATACAAGCCACAATAGGAACACAAAGGTTCATACGAGATTACGAGTACGGAGTACCATACATAACATAAGTTTATCTTGTCATAATAGAAATACAAAATAACAATAATGTAGGCTCATAGCCTCAAGTAGTTAACAACTGAACGCTCAAAGTGCCTTCACTACATTCTCTTGTGTGCCACTTCCAATAGACGGTACCTCTTCACATTCAGTTGGCACTTCACGACATGCAACTACACCCACACTATCGCTTACACTTGCACTTACAGATGTCATCACAGTTCTGTCAGTTCACAATTCACACTGTAGCAAAAAGATTATTAGTATGGAGCGATTTGTTATTGATTACTAAAACAGCCATAGTACTCAGTGGAGTAAGTGGTAGCACATGAGAAATACATAACCAATCACTCAATCAGATGTGTATGACTGTATGAGATACCCCAAAAGGAAACTATTTGTAAATAGAAACTAAACAGATTGATTCCTGAGAAATACATGTTGCACATGAGAAATACATAACCAATCTGATCAAAAGTAGTCCCACATGGCCACATCAAAATTTTCACATGATTCAAGCAGACAGGTTACACCGCTATGTACAGGAAGTCATTGACAAATAATGGAACAATGCTCAATCCTATCAGTCCCAGCTAAAACAAGATTAATCAATAAGCAGACCATTCAATATCACTACTTGACAGAATAGCATCTATCTTTGATCATCACTGGCAAGCAAGGTAACCGCAATCTTCTTGATTGGAGCAACTCAGCCCTACACAACTAAACAATAGAAACAAACGTCCTGCTGCCATTTGCCCATTTAACATAGCAATCGGAAAAGCAATATCTTGCATGAAGAAAGTCATCTCTATAAGTCCCTCTTTGGTTACTTACTGGTTGAGCATATCAAAAGATAGCATACATAAATTTTTAAGCATACATAAATTTTAAACCATACAGCTGTAAGAGTGAAGCAAACAAAATAGCACAACAACAAAATTGACATACCACTAAATCGTGTAAGGACTTACAAAGTGTTATTGAACAAACAAAACAAATAAAAATACAGATGCCAGTGCTACTAGACCTGTAAAGAAGCTAGCTCAGGAAGAACACACGAAACTTCAAAGGCTGAGAGGAGATGAGCACCACTGCATATTTATGCAAAAGCTCTGAAGCAATGGTGAGGCAGCCACTGACTCACTGAGCCTGCAGAATGGAAGCATTTCACCATATCAAATTTATACGGAGACAATAAGGAGAATGGATGGCAAAGCTTACAGAACTCCAAGCTCGGTTTAACCAATGGAGATGTGAAAACAATACCAGAAATGCAGTCATGATACAATCAAGATTCAAGCACATCGAAATCCAACTAATCCTGCTTGACACAATTAGCCTAACAAAAAGTTCCTTGACCTCACCATGCTACTCTCCATGCTAGATCTATTTCACCCAATCCCCTCCGCCGCCGCCGCTACACTCTTGCCCCTTCGGCCCTTCCCCAGTTTTGGCCAAAGCTGGTTCCAAAGACCCCGCTGGAGGTACTCGCCCCCAGATCCGTTCGCCGAGCGCCCGAGCGGTCGCATTCCTCCGCATGCATTCCGGCGCCACGCCACGACAGAGAGAGGGATAAGGGAGAGGGGAAGGGAACAGGGAGACTTACTGGCTGCGACGGCGAGGGGGACTGCAGCGCCGGCGGCAGAGATCGAGAGGCGGGGAGGGATTTGGGGGCAGGATGACGCGGGACGGCGGCTGGGGAGGGGTCGGGACTCGGGAGGAGATGAGTAGATGACGAGCCGACTGCCGATACCCGAGAGGCCGAGAGCGAGCGAGAGGAGAATCGCAGGTTGGCCGAGTAAGGAAGTTCGGATACCTATTCGGTTGCTATTCGGATAATATCCGAGAATCCGAATACCGAATGGATTCGGTCGGATATCAGTAAAACCGAATCCGCTACCGAATCCGTTTACAAATATCCGTATCCGAATCCGAATCCGACCGGATACTAAACCATTTTACCGAATTTGCTACCAGCCGGATTCGATACCGGATTGGTCGGGAAAAACCCGACCTGTTTTCACCCCTAGGCCAGACAACCGGGAGGGTCATCAGGTCGGGGACCCGATTCTCCTCACAACGCACCCTGTGCGGTACAAGGTGTTTTTCTACAGCAACTCGGCGGCTTTTGTGGCATCCTTAATCATTGTCATAATGCTGCAGAGTGAATTTCTAGTCATGGGCCATACACTAGAGGCAGCCATGGTACTAGATTTGTTCAGCCCAAGGTTTCAAATAGCCGGCTATAGCCACCGCTATAGCCGGATTTAGCCTTTGGGAAGGCTAAGGGCTAAGAGAAATCACTTTTGGCGCTAAACATTTTTTTCCGCTATTAGCCGGATTTAGCCCGCTAAATCCGCTAAATCCGCTACTATTTAGCCCGCTAAAGGAGGGAAAAAAATTCTAAAATGGGCCGAATTCCCGTGGCCCAAACGCGTGCTTAACCCTAGCCTCACACGGTCACAGCACTCACACGGTCACACCTCAGTCCTCACACCAGCCACCCGACTCCCGACTTCGCCCGCCGCCGCCGCCACGCCTCCCGACTCCCGACTTCCCCAGCCCGTGCCGCCCGCCGCCGCCGCCGCCACGCCTCCCGACTCTCGACTTCCCGAGCCCGTGCCACCCGCCGCCGCCGCGACGCCTCCCGAGCCCGTGCCGCCCGCCGCCGCTGCCACGCCTCCGCGAGACGGCGGTGGAGGCCTCGGAGCGAAGCGGCGGTGCGGCGCCTGCGGAGTGGCAGCGCGGCACCAGCAAAAGGCGGCGGCGCGGCGGCCCCGAGCAGACCGAGGCGGGGCCCGTGCGTAGCGGCGGCGCACGCGACAGCGACGGGCAGCATGACGGGGTGGGGCGCAAGGCGTCGGCGTCGGCGCCTGCGCAGACCGGCAGCGCGCGGCGGCCCCAGCGGAGCGCGGCGGCCGGGCGGCGCAACCGGTAAGTCCCGATCCCCTTCTTCCTTTTTTTTTCTTGTTCTTCCCGATCTAAAAATATTCAATTGATTTGGGAATTTGGGGTTTCTAGAGTTCGGGATTCATCAAATTGGTGAATTGAATAACTGATTGGCTTAGGATAAATTGGCATATTTTTTGGTCAGCCGCTAAATGGCTTAGCCCGCTATTTAGCCCGCTATAGCCTTTCTTAGCCTTTGGGAGAGGCAGCCGCTAAGGGGCTTAGCCCGCTATTTAGAACATTGGTTCAGCCTCATAGCTGCATACGCTGTGGGGAGTTGCAGGGAGACGAGCACCTCCATTTACATCGTCGCCATGGCTGGCGCTGTCCTTATCTATGTGGTGATTCATATTGTCTTCTTAACACTAGACCAAACGAAGGGCCCAAGTGATGATATGTTGGAGAAGAGGCGTGAGGTTTTGCTGCTCCTTGCAGTATTGGCTGCGACACTCACCTACCAAGCCGGTTTGACCCCACCGGGAGGCTTCTGGGAAGAGGATGACAAGTTTGGGCACCATGCAGGTGACCCTGTCCTTTTGGACAACTACCCGCGCCGTTACACAGCTTTCTTCTACTGTAATGCGGCAAGCTTCATGGCGTCCGTAGCTCTCATCGTTCTCCTTGTGAACCAGAACCTGTACCAACCGGGCATACGGTGCTATGCACTGATTGTGTGCATTGTGGCGGGCATGTTTGGCCTCATCGGTGCCTACGCTGCTGGAAGCTCCCGGCATCTGCGGACCTCCATCTATGTTTTAATACTGGTTGTTGCAGTGTTTGTGTTTGTAGTCTGGCTGGGGGCCCTGTTCTTGTGGGACGATAGGAGCAAACGTGATGGCAAATCTGCCGATGGGGTTAAAGCAGCCACACCTAAGGAGTCCTCTGCCGATGGGGTTAAACCAGCCACACCTAAGGAGTCCTCCGAGTCCGAGGACATGCCCAAGTATCTAATGCTACTAGGAATACTGGCTGCGAGTGTGGCCTACCTGACGGGCCTAAAACCACCCGGTGGCACGTGGAAGGACGACGGCAATGGACACTCCGCTGGCGGTCCGATCCTCTACGACATCAACAAGCGGCGGTACAATGCTTTCTTCTATACCAACTCCACCGCCTTCATGGCTTCCATTGTCGTCATTGTCCTGCTGCTCCGACGGATGCTGTATAGCCTGCGCGGCTTGCCGCAGGTGCCGGTCCCGCTATGGCCAATATAATGCATACGGCCATTTTGCTGGGCGTGACCGGCCTCCTTGGAGCCTACGCGGTAGGCAGTGCCCGGGACTGGGGGACGTCCTGGAATGTCATGGCTCTGCTCCTCCCCATGCTGGCCTTCATTGCATTCTGCGTAGCCGTTCAATTATATTCTTCCGCAGGAAAGAAAGACCCGCCCCCGGGAGGAAATTCTCAGAAGAGTCACGACACACAACAACACGGTCCAGATTCGGGGGCGTCTACCGCTTCCTCGGTGTGACACCACGTACTCCATAAAAAACTTCTTTGTTTGCTTTTCAGTTTTACGAAACTGCGAGAGTCCTATGTGTGTGTGTTGAGATATCAAGTGTGTGTGCTGAGATATCGAGTTGTCTGTGTGAGTGATATGCCATCAGAATAATTATGGAGTTGATTGTATCGTTTTTAAATAATGTGTTATTCTGTCCTTTAAATAAACCATCATTTGTATTAATTAACAAGTATGTGACTTGTTTGTTGAACTCTTTATTTATGTTATAATATTATTCTAAATCTCCTACTCTTATATCTATTATATACTAAAAGTTGATGACATGCATTTCGAAGTTCCTAAGAAAAAAAAAGATAAATATGCTAGAAATTCTCACAAAAAGCAAAACATTTAAAACTTAATTTTGTGGGTCCTAATTTTAAAGGCTTAGATATGAATAATCGATTTATATCTATACTAATTATACACCTAGAAAAAGATTTAACAATCTATCTTGTAGGTCCGAGTTATAACGGTCAAGATTAAAGAAAGAGTTCATACCAAATACAATCCAAACTAAAAGAAAATTCAGAATAAGAAATAAAGAAAAAGTTATGGAATTTAATTTCCATACGACTTCCAAAGTAATGTTCATAAATAACTAAATTTCACAATAATAAATTAAATGAAAATTTGCAAATTAAAAGAAAGAGTTTATGTAAGCACAATACAAATTAACTAAAATATGTAATAATAACTAAAATAAAATACGAATTGGTTTTTTATACTATTTCCATCCTAAAACTAAACAGAAATCCACAGTAAGTATGACCCCAAAACACGCAAATTTGGAATAAAAATTAAAGATGATTAGATATTTATGAGTCAACTTATTTAAAATCTAAGTTCCAAAAATATTAAAACTTTTAAATCTATATTAATTAGGCATTCCGAGTAAGCTCCTGTGTTAACCAGAAAGATCTAGTCATCTAACTCCTAGACCTAAGTTATAATGACTAAGATTAAAAGAAAGAGTCAACGAGAAGAAAAATCCAAATTAACTAAAATTTAGAATAAAAATAAATAAAATTAACAATTTGATTTCTATACGATGTTTAAAGTAACATCCATAAATAACTAAAATTTAGGATAATAATTAAATGAAGATTAGAAAATTAAAAGAAAGTGTCCAATGCAAGCACAATCTAAACTAGCTAAAATTTGAAAAAAAATAAAATTAGCAATTTGATTTCTATATGAATTCTAAAGTAAATCCCTCAAAAAATAAAATCTATATATTATATACTGAAAGTCGATGTCACGAGTTTTATAGTTGTTTAGAAAAAAAGAGAAGAAAGCTAGAAATCCTCAATTTAGTGGACCCTTATTATAGTTACTAAACAATTTTATAGTTGCCAAGGAAAAAAGAAATAAAGTGGAAATTCTAAGAAAAAAGAAAAATATTTCCCCCTCAATTCAGTGGACCCTTATTATGGTTAGTATGCTACCAATTATAGATTCTAGATAGATCTAATAAATAAATAAAAAAATCCTAGATGACCCCACTGAAAACCACATACGAGAGAAAAACAAGGGCATGGACGTGAAAAATAAATAAGTAAAAGCCATGCATGAGAAAAAAAAAGAGAAAGTGGCACTTGGCAAGAACGAAAAGGAGAAATGAAAAAAGACAAGACCTATTCTACCTACACGCTTCCCAACAATGTATGTTTACAACTTTCAAAATTTTTTTGCTACAATTGCCACAGAGGTGATGGATTCTAATTAAATTTGAACTATATCAATCATTGGGTGTTATCTATATAATACAATAAAAACATTAGCTAAGAAAAAAAGGCAAATATTGTAAAAATTCTCACAAAAACAAAAAATAGCTGGCCATTAATTTGGTGGACCCTAATTATCTAACACGAGTAGAGATTGTATTCCACTCGAAGCCTATCATACAGATCCTTCTTGTTCCAACCCATTAAATGTGTGACCTTGTAGATTCATGTATATTTTGTTGCAACCTGAAAACACATTTCTAATCACTAGTTAGTAGCGGTCTCCAGTAGAATATATCGACCCCAAATATACACAAAGATCAAACTAGATGAACCTTATATAATATGATTTGCAACCAGTTCTTAGTCACTCACGATCAGTTCATAAATTCTTACGATCAGTTCGTATCTGGTTATGACCAGTCTGTATCTCCATATGACTAGTTCGCATATCATTTTGTGATATATCCAACCAGCTTACGACCAGTCAGTATACCTACATGTACAGCTCGTTTATAGTCAAACTAAACAACCTGTTTGTATATTCTTCTTTTGCCTCACGATACATGATCGAACTTCAAGTGAGAAAAGTGTTATCCATAGACTGCTCAATCTTTTTTCCAATCTAGTGATGGATAACTTCGTATGGTCGACTCCTCAACCATTCGTGGTATGACCATGTACTTCCTTTATCCGACTATATCTAGAAATCCAGAGATATCTTTTCTCTTATGTAGGAGGAGCAAATTCCATATCTGACCAGTCACATTCTTCCACATGTCTTACAGCATACCCGAAAGTTGCTTTTATAACTATCTAGTTACGGAGTAGCTTTTGGCAACCCCTACATGCACTATTACACATGTAGAAAACTGTACTGATCTCAGGTATAAGGATTATACATCATTATTGCTTGAGATCAATTGATGGTACATAAAAATATAACAATCTCAATAATATCTCAAGATGGGTCAATGCAATACTATGTTTTCTAACATGTGTCCATATTATTGATTTGATATCCCTATATCTATGATTTGTAAAACATGATCTTCAATCAATACATGTGTTGATTTATAAATCATAATTGCCTCATATAATGATATAAGATCAGAGATAATTTATAATAACATCAAAATATGAATAAAGAGTTCCACAAACAAGTTGCATACTTGTTAATCGGTACGAAAGATATTTATTCAATGGACAAAATAACAAATTATTCAAAAGATCATAAATATAGAAATGATATAATCATCTCCATTATTGTCTCTAAGGCATATCATTAACAGAACTAGGTTTGGTGACATAACATGCTTTAATGGTGTCCTATTGTTGTCAGTTTCTCAGTAGTATTGGGTTGTTGCTGTGTAGTGTTATGATCTAATAAGATTTTGTGTTCATGTATATGCATGTTTTAAATTTGAGTAGTGTGTGTCCAGTTATTTGAATGGGCATGGTTTACTGAAATTCCTTTGGATTGATACACTATTATGAAACACATTTGATATTTTTACATGATGTTTTTGTCATAGTTAATTTTTTATATGATCAGCATAGTTAAAATTAAGAGTTGACAAAAACATTATCTATTAGCTAGCTGATCCAGTGGGTTTAATCTTTGAATGCATCTTTTTCTTGTAGATGTGGAAAAATGCTGTGGCTAAGCAAGGAGGCCCATGACAGTTCTTCAATGCTACTGCAGGGTGATAGGCTATTGACTATTGAGCCACAGCGCTTTGGTGGCCACCAGAATCAAATATTAACGAAGCGTGGAAGAAGAATCAAATTAAGTCGTATGTTAAAGGATTGAAAAATAGAGCTCTACGTTGTTGTTGTTCATTCATGGAATCATGGGATGCGATACTAGCCATGGGTGAAGCAAACTTAATGATTTACTTCTTACTCTTTTTAAGTTGGAAGCATATTGCCTGGGGTGACGCCATTGTTCACCTGAGATTGGGTGTTTGTAACAAATTTATAAGGATACTTTAGCACGTATACTATATATTTTCGTATATTTCTTTTGAAATGTGTAATTGTGACAATGTTTGTATGGTTTCCCGTCGGACAGTGTGGATGTTTTTGTCCATTCCTCCAATTAAATGTCGGTTAATTATTGGCAAGGTTGCTGTACAAAAGTGTACGACTCCATGGGAAATAGAAATGGTAGGAGTGATAGACCATTGTTGTATATGTTGGAACGAATTTATATGCTACAATTACCATTGTATCATTTACTTTGTAACTCAAGGAAAACAAAAATGTTTATATGAGCAATCGTATAACGAAAGCATAATTTCTTTACTTTAGTTGGGTAGGACAATGTTTGTATTTTTGTTGCAATACACGGGTATCTAACTAGTGCCCTTTAAATAAATAGCTAGAATTAGTATGTACGTACTTTGTAATACTTAAGAGGAGTAGAAGGCTTGCATACCAGATAGACAACACATTAAAAAGGAGTTGCATGTATATACATCAAGAATCCAATCTGTTCACCATGAAGAGCGTAAAGATTCATACGTGTACAAGCAGGCCATGCATGTATGTCCAAAATTACATGTCTAAGTCCGTGTGTTAAAGCTGGAAACAAGTTGAAATTGGGCCACATGACACCAGACATAACGAGAAAAATTTTAAAGAAAAAGATTTGGCTACTACATGATTCGGCTAAGCAGAACATCGTAAAGAAAAATCGGGATACAAAAAAAAAAAGAACAAAACTTGCACGTTTATAACGCAGCACAGCAAAATTGTAACTCTTCTCCGTTCGTAATGTGGACGACCAGAGTTCGGATATGTTCTTTTCAGTTTATTTCGGTTTATATCTTATGGTTTGTCTTAAAAAAAATAGATAGGATAGTTTTTCTGCCACTATTGTAAAACGGTTTATTGGGATAGTATTTTATAAACGACTTACCGATTTCGATTTGTTCATATGAGCACTCGCACTAGGACCAATAGTCATTAGCCACAGCCATGAACGATAAGCCGTAGTCTAAAGAACAGCCTGTAACTATCGTAGTTGTTTTTCTTTTAGGATAGTAGTTGTTAATGATATGATCCCAAATCTTATGATTAAGATTATTGTAGGATAACAATTAAGAACCGAGAGATGTTTCTATCTTTTATGGGGAGAAAATTATGGGAAAAAACAAAATACAAACGGCTAATTTGTCGTATTGCAAGACTAGCCGCGCAATTAACAACAAAAGAAGCCCTCTCATTAAACCATATCGTTGACAAATTATAAGCCGTTGGATTATTCTCTTTCAATATTCTAACCCTTTGATACAACAAGACATCAATCCATTAGTTTGTCTAATAACCTACCCACGTCCACGTGCGAATTATTGCTTATTTGTTCTTCATGGGAGAAACTGCCCTAGCATCTTCCAAAAACATATCCGGTCTCTTCTTTTCAGTTTCTAAAAACTTTTTTTGGTTTTTCTATAGTAACTAGTTTTTAAACGAAGTGTCGATTATAGAACATATTGTAGCGACTTCATTTATATCAGCCAAAACCACGTGCGAACTTCTGTTACTCCGTATTCTCTTTCATAAATAGCATAAAAGTCATAAGTCATGGCCAAAAACCAAAAACTAAAGTAAAAAAAAAACAATTCCATCGGCAACATAACTTGGCTTCTTGAATAGACACCTCTTATGTCTTGTTCGTATTGACTTCTGATTCTGACTTCTGTTGAGAAAAGTGAAAAGCTAATATGAACATTTGACTTCTCGAAGCGGCTTCTCCACTCCTCTCACTATCGTCTCGCTCCGAGGGTAAGACAGGGGTCACGGATGCATCACACACCATATTCCTCTCGCTCCCATCACGTGCGTAAATCTCTCTCAATTTTCTCACCGCTTGCTCTCTCCTTCTAAAAATCGCTTCTTTAAACCATTACTATTCAGTTTTAAGCCAAAATCTATGGTCAAAAGCATCATTCCATCAATAAGAGCTAATATGAATGCCCATTAATTGCACCCCTCCTCTTCGTTAACACAAATACATTTTGGTTCTATTCTCTTAGGCTTTTGACTTCTCTAAAAATTAAAAAAAAGAACGATTTTTTGAAGCGGATTATCTAAACATCTTCTCGAACCTAAATCTGTGTACGATATCGATATCTCCACCATCTGCTACTGTTTCAAAAAATATAAATAAAAACTACCAGCCATAAAAAAACTTATTTGCTCGCTTCACCTCCCGTTATTCCGCGCTTCGTGACCTGCATCCACCGCCCGATGAGCCCCCATCATCCCACTTAATCATTACGAAGCTAAATAACATGAATCTTTCCTTCCCCGCTTACATGCGCCAAGTCACCAAATCATCTCTCTTTGCCACACATCCATCCCGAGATGCGTGCGTACAATACACCCTCAATGTATTTCATTCATTTTTCCTCTTTTTTTAAAATCACTAATTCCACATCCCCTTCTCTCCCACATCTCTCCCTATGCCTCATCTCTCCTCCCTCTCTCTCCCCCCGATCTTCGATGGGTCTGGCTCTGGCAGCTCGCCGCCGTCCCGGAGCCTGCAGCCGCGCCTGCCCAGGAGCCCGCCGCTGCGCCCGCACGCCGGAGACCACGCTCCGCCCTAGAGCCCGCCAGAGACCTAGCGTCGCCTGTTCGCCGGCCACGCTCCGCCGCCATCCGCGCCGCGCCGCAGCTCCGCCCGTCTGCTGGTCGCCGGAAACCTCGTGCCGTAGCGCACCGCCACCTCACCGGAAACCGCGTCCGCGCGCGCCGCCGCCGGAAGCTGCGACCTCGTCACTGCTCGTGCCGCCACCGGAAGCCACGACCTCACCGTGGTCGCCACCCGCCGCCGGAAAGCACGACCTCCCAACCGCCGGCGACTGCGCCGCCGGGCCGCGCGTGGCCTCGGATGGAGGTACCCAATACGCATTCCTTCCGTGGTTCTTCTTTCCTCCCTATGCACGCACAGATCTCGAGGAGTTCCAAGCGCAAATCAACGGTCGGAAAGATGGGTGGACAGGGCGAATTTCCACCTCCGTGCCCTCTAAGTATTCGGCCATGCAAGCATATATGTTGGTCAGGTCGACTGCCATCGTCATTGAACTCGGTGCTACTCCGGAGACGGCCCTCGTCACATGACAGCGGGATTGGAGAAAGAACGACCGGAAGGGGAGTCAGCGACATGGACAAATCCACTGGCGGCGTCATTGACTTGCTTGGCTGCATTGCGATGCAAACGGAGAAGATAGTACAGCCGTGGATGGATAAATATGCTAATGGTGAGGGCATGCAGGTATGTTTTTTATATATGTAAGAAAAACATCGATGAGAGCACGCAGGTACAAATCCATATCTTTCTAGCCCAATCGCCAAAATGCAAGGTTCTTCTTTCTTTTATTTAGAGCAAATTTAATAGAAGAGGTGACTGCAACCTCTAAGACTAGTCAAATAAGCTAAAAGAGTACATGTGGTTTATGATGGAGGTAGCTAATACAATAAGTTGAGTAGAGGTTACCTCTACTAAAGCACTCAAACATTTAATACTTGCATAAATATATCAATTAGGCCCACAAAACGTGTGAAGGTAGCTAATACAATAAGTTAAGAACTAGCATCGCCTCAAGTTGCCCCTAACTCCTCGTATGATTGTGCTAGATGTCACCTCTTATATAAGGGGCAGTTTGCCTCTCTCTCCTCTTTTCTCTCTCTTCTATTTAGGATTATGCTGACGTGGATTTCGCTAGAGGCGATCTAATCAGCATTATTGTACTTGCTCTTAAAGAGTTACGGCCGGAGTGCAAGTTTCGTGTGTACGGGAGGTCCTTAATTACAAGCAAGAACACTGGTTCGACATTTCACATGAAACTCTTACAGAAAAAAAGTATGGATGATTTTTACGCGCTTTGATGCTGTAGCGCGCGCATTAAATTTGGCAGCCTGATCATTCACAAAGAGCAGGGCGGATATTAATTACTGCATAGTGGCGTATCATTAAGAAGCTGCGCTTCTTTTCTTTTTCTTTTTGAAAAACAACCTTAAACTTCTCAGTTTTATGCTAAAATATGTTTAATTCCCACAAAATTATCTCACTGATGTTTTGTTAAAATTAACCCCATAGGTGTGAACTTCTTGATGTACCACTGTTCCTACACATGCTAAGCAAACGAGTTATGTTGTTTGTTTTTAGTTTCCTCCATGCTAGATGAATAGATTGTGACCAGTAATGTTCTACCATGGTAGTTGTGTAAAATTCTGATAGATTATAAAGACTGCTGTATGTAATAATAATAATATGTAATGTCTTTATATGGAAAGCTTCTATGCTCTCTCCAAAAGTAAAAGGAACTTGGTTATCTCATTTTCTGTCCAAATATATCATGTTCAGATAGGTTAATGTCGAAAACATAATGCAAAAATTAATAGTTCGAAATCAATTTTTGATTATCGCGTGTAGTGAAAAGTTTTATTCAGCTATATTGTAGAGAATTATCTATAATCAATAAATTTACTAAGGTTGATAAAATTGATTATTTTTACCCACGAGCTTGAAATGTTTGTGTCATTATATGATTAATTTCTTCTCGGTGCATCAATTTGAAGAAAGGTCTTTTTCATATCTGGATATCAAGAAGTTCACTTTAGAAGAGTTACTATTTCATTATATATCATGCATGCACACGTAGAAAAAAAAAACATACAAATATTATAAAGCTAAACTGCGATTGGACAATTTTTTAAAGTGAAATTAACTTGGCTGGCATTGCGGTGACTGATAACTGAAATAGTATTAACATACTACTTTTCAGATTTGCCAATGAAGACTTCTTTCAAATCATATGATTCATATCGTAAGAATTTCACTATATTAAATAGATGTTGACCAGTTCATCTTTTCACTTTTCATTAAACTATAAAATGAAACAATTGATACATATCATATCGAACAATTTTTATTATTTAAGCCCCTTTTAATTATTTTTATTAATAAGTCCTCGCCCAACTTATTTTTAAATATGTTCCTTTTAGCCATGCCATCATCCATAGCGTGATAAGACAACACTATTATGTCATGGGGTAAGTCTAGCTCTAAGCCACAAGATGGCACTTTCCACTAGCGGCAGAGTGGCCAAACAACACTGTCACGCCATTGGGGGTGGAGTGACATAATTTGGTTATGGCGTAGTGACTGGCATGGTAGACAGTGTTGTCTTGCCACACCACGGGTGGTTGGTGGCGCGGAAGGGTCAGATTTGGAAATTATTCTGACAAGAGGTCAATAATAAAATAATTAAAAAGGTTAAATAATAAAACATCTATAATATCAGCCATGCAGCAGCATGAATAGCATGAACCCTGAATCAAGAAAAACAATCTGACAGATGAGTCTAGTCAAAAAAGGAAAAAAACTGCTCTTCACAAATTTCTCTTTTCCTTTTTTGGGTTTCTCATAACATAGTAGCGGAGCTATATATATTTGCACGAACGAACCCACAATGGGTCATAGGTGTTCAGCTAAACACCCAAATTTTTTGCAAAATATTGGATACATAATAGGTGTATTAGGTATATATCCTATTAGTTGGACCAAAACTATATATTTGCGCTGAATTTAGCTCGCACTCTCCCATATCTCACGCGCCAAATCCTAACATATGTTCTCTGTATCATCCTATTGCTGTTTGTGTGTGTGTGTTTGGGGGGGGGGGCTCTGGTCTCCGAGTGGCGAGCGGGCGGAGGCGCGGGTTGCGGAGGAAAGCGATGACCGGTGGGCCCAGGCTGTGGAGGTGAGCGACGGCTGGTGGGCGCGACGCCGCGCTGCGAGAGAAGCAAGTGTGAGGCGACACAGGGCTCAAGGCGAGCGTGCGGTAGTGCGGGCAAGCCAACGATGGTGTGGCGAATAGGGAGGTAGGGGCGAGCAGCGGGAAGTGAGCAATGCGATGGCCTAGAGGGAGCATATTATCAAAGAAGGGAGCAACGCCTCCAACTCACTATCATCGTTCTCTTTCTAAATCTAGGTGTGCTCCACCCACTCCACTTATTTTTTTTCTTGCTCCGCTCTGCTCTGGCTCCGGTTCTTTCTGGAGTCTAGCCTCTGCTTTCTTCGTTATTTTTAATTGATATTGTACAAAAAAATAATCTTTACCTTGGGCAATAGGCAGTTATTTGGTCCCTTGTTACATATGTTTGCATGCCAATGATTGCTATCTTTTGCTCTATGAAAGGAATATATAGCTTCCTCTTAGATCACTACCGGGTTCAGCAGCTTTGCCGAGTGCCGGTGGCACTCGGCAAAGCCCGAAAAACACTCGGCAAAGTCTTTGCCGAGTGCCACCCACGGCATAACTCACACGTCATAGTTTCTGACGGCAAAGAGCTCTTTGCCGAGAGCTTTTCATCGAGCACTCGGCAAAGCCTTTGCCGAGTGCCGAAACAAACCCTCGGCAAAAAAGGGACAGTGGACGGCGAGAACACGGTGACGGCGTCGTTTGCCGAGTGCCAGGACGGAATGGCACTCGGCAAAGATTTAAACTTTGCCGAGTGTCATGGTGAAGACACTCGGCAAAGATTTAAACTTTGCCGAGTGTCATGGTAAAGACACTCGGCAAAGTTTAAAACTTTGCCGAGTGTTTTTACCATGACACTCGGCAAAATAACAACACTCGGCATAGTACGTTCCCAGAATGCCCAGGAACGTTACTTTGCCGAGTGTTTTTACCATGACACTCGGCAAAATCACAACACTCGGCATAGTACGTTCCCAGAATGCCCAGGACCGTTACTTTGCCGAGTGTTTTTACCATGACACTCGGCAAAGCCTCCCTTTGCCGAGTGTAACACTCGGCAAAGTGGCCAAAAACTGCCAATTTTAATTGTTTATTGCACCCCACTCAAACAAATCACAATATATCACAGATATATCAACAATATATCACAAAGTAATCACCACAAGTGTCATTCACAACCATTTATCAAGTGCAACCATAATATATCACATATAATGCAAATCCAAGTATCATTCACCAAGTATCAACCACAATATTCACAATAAACATCACAACCACAATAAACATCACCCCGACTGATGTGGTGGGTCATGAGGCACATTATTCGAAGCCGCCGATTGATTCTGCACAAAGGAGAAGAGATTGCATGTGTGAGACAAGATTTAAATTAGGAACATACAAACTTAAACATTCATACTCCACTAGAAAAACTCACAGGAGTAGCTGCAGGAGGAGGTGGAGGGAATAGCTCCGGTGGCAGAGGTTGACCCATCCTCTCGCCAAGACTTTGCATCCACTGAAACATCTGCTCCATCCTCTGCCGCTCGGCCTCATTCCTCTGCCGATCGGCCTCCATCCTCGCCGCCATCTCCTCCCGTAGCCTCTTCTCTTCTTCCAGCTGGGTCTACAATATTTCACCCCAATGTTACAATGCAAAGCAAAGGTATGTAAAAATTAATGAACGACGAATAAAACAGAAATAACCTGGAGTGCCTCCATCCGGGACTGTGCAGTGTCCGGCCGTGGGCGTATGGCCGGGCTTGAGCTCGTGCTCCTCGCTCGAATCTGGGAGAGAGTGGGAGTAGTGGCCGTGTCGAGTGTGCTGTCGCCAATCCAGTACCGCCCATGCTTCTTGCCTCCTCCCACCCTCATGACGACTTCTCCATCAAGGTCCTGGGTGCTCGGATCGTACTCTGGCCCATGGACCGCCCTTGCCATCGATGTGTACTCACTGAGGCGGCTGTGGACGGTCGCATTGCTGTACACCGAGGGCGGGTCCTCCGGGTTGTAGTCGACGTCGGACGTCGCCTTGCCCTTGTGGGCCAAAGCCCATGCCTTGAACTGGGAGCAAGGCTGGCCACCATGTGACGACGACTGCGGAAAAAACAGCAAGATGATTAGAAATTATGCAGAATTGAGCGTTATAATAAAGAAATGAATTCGCGTACCCATGTAGCCGCGAATTCGTCGAGGCTACGGTTGCCTTGATGGTGTGGTGCACCTGGCATCATCAAACGCCGCTCTCGGCAAGCGTTGTGCGTCTCCTCCCACTCGGCGGCGCACCACTTGTCCACCATCTGTGCCCAGCACTGGAGATGCTGGGCGCACCACCACGGAGGCATTAACACAAATTCTTCAATTGCAATTAAATGAAGAATGTGTATATTGTCTTAATAAGAATGCTAATCACTGTCTGTGTGTACATATATATGAACTGATCAGATAGGTTAGTATTACACTATAACATCAATTGAGCTAGCTTGCATATTCATTCGTTCGACAATGGATTTGTTTTCCTTATAATCAACTACAAACACAAACTCACTACTTCCAACAAATGCAAATACACAACTGATCCACTCTACAACATCAAAGGCTATCATTTTTCACTAATAATCCAAACAAAAAATAGAAATATTACTGACATAGCGGCAATGATTCCCTAAAGCTTCTGACTGCCCCTTCTATGGGAACAGATAAATGCCCTAAATGGTGATTAAGTCCCATTGGCAGTTATTTCCCTAATGATTTTAATCTAAATTTGCTATGTGGGACACTTTCAGCACAGTGAACAGCTAGAATATGTACTTCAATCTATATTTGCTCAAGAACATATATACTTCAACCGGAGGCGCGGCGGAGGCGACGGCCGGAGGAGACCACACCGAAGGCGCGGCGGAGGCGACGAGCGGAGGAGACCACCGGAGGCGCGGCGGGAGGCGACGGCCGGAGGAGACCACCAGAGGCGTGGCGGAGGCGACGGGCGGAGGCGAGGCACGGCGACGGGCGAGGCGGCGGGCGAGGCAGCGGGCGAGGTGGCGCGCGAAGGTGAGGGCGTGAGGCGGCCGGCGAGGCGGAGGCGGCAGGAGGCGACGGGCGGAGGGAGGCGGGGCGGGGCGGCGGCGGGCGTGCGGCGCGGCGGCGGGCGTCCGGGGCGGGCGGGCGCGGGCGCGGCGGCGGGTGTGCGGGGCGCGCGGGGGCGGGGCGGCGGCGGGCGTGCGGGGCGCGCGGGGGCGGGACGGGGCGGCGGCGGGCGTGCGGCGGGCACGGGCGCGGCGGCAGGTGTGCGGGGCGCGCGGGGGCGGGGCGGCGGCGGGCGTGCGGGGCGCGGGTGTTGCGTGTGTGAGCGTGGCCGCGGGGAAACTATTAAGTTTTATGTTTGTATTGTTTGCCGAGTGCCCCCGATCGGGCACTCGGCAAACCCCTCCTCTTTGCCGAGTGCCCCCGATCGGGCACTCGGCAAACCCCTCCTCCTTTGCCGAGTGTCGCCCACAATGCACTCGGCAAATATCCTCCTTTGCCGAGTGTCGCCCACAAGACACTCGGCAAAGATATTTTTTTTAATACAACTCCTTTCCTCTCTATCTTTTCCATAGCGTGTTTTACAAATTTGTTCGAATGTACTTCGAAAATGCCTTGTCAAATTCACTCAACAATGCATATTCGATGCTTCTACGAATATTAGACCATTATTTCATGCAGTTATAGCTCAAATTTAATTTATATCAAATAAATTCTATAATTGCAGTTGCAGTTTAAAAATTAAAATTGTCAAATGGATCCGAAAAATTACCAAAATTTCACATGAAACAATCTCTGTTGTCTATTGCCTGTACAAAAAGTTTTGTAGTCAAACCACAATTCGACCGTCAGTTTGACTCCAAATCTTACCGGATCCGTCTCAACTCTGGGCTTCTTCATCATAATTGCTTCAGTTTGTAAGCATCGTACGTGACAACTTATGCGAAATCTTATCAATTTTTTACCACAGCCTCCACGTATAATATCATGACATCTTGACAAATCTCATGATTTTCAGACTTCGTTTGCTTTTTTTCAAATTTAAAAACCATTCGGCCACACGTTTGTGGTCGTGTTTCCTGAACAAGATGTTCGAAATTCCTTTTCATTTAACAGGTAAGGCCTCAAACCGGGCTGAATAACATGAATATCATTTTTCTACTCATTTTTTTTTATTATTTGAATCACTTGCAGTTCAAATTTGACTTGATTCAAAAAATTGCTTGAAATGCAATTAATTAATTAAATATACCAAACAAATACAAAAATATACCAAATTTTAACATGGAGTACCATATTTTGTATGTGGAGAGTAGAAAAAGTTTGAAGGGTAGGAGAGGAAAATGTTTTTATTTTTTTGCCGAGTGGCGCAAACAAAACACTCGGCAAAAATATCTTTGCCGAGTGTCAGCTCCAGACACTCGGCAAAGATCTAACGGCGGCGGCTAACATCTAACGGACGGCGGTTGGTGCCGAGTGTTTTATTTTTGCCGAGTGTTTTCGTGTTAGCACTCGGCAAAAAGCTTATTTTGCCGAGTGTCTAATATTCAGCA
The DNA here is from genome assembly GCA_017311315.1 of Dendrocalamus latiflorus. Taxonomy (NCBI): domain Eukaryota; kingdom Viridiplantae; phylum Streptophyta; class Magnoliopsida; order Poales; family Poaceae; genus Dendrocalamus; species Dendrocalamus latiflorus. Next base: position 24,506,755 of record CM029660.1, read on the forward strand.
CTCGGCAAAGATATTTTTGCCGAGTGTTTTATGTTCGCCGAGTGTCCCCATTAAGGCACTCGGCAAAGTCGTTGTTTACCGAGTGCCCGATGGATTGCACTCGGCAAAACTCCGGACACTCGGCATATAGGAGCTTTCCGGTAGTGGATTGGGGGTTCTTACTTACGAAAAAAGAGTAGGATTAGTAAGGTATGCAATTATCATTAATCTCTATAATTTGAAGTTTGATTCATGCCATTATGCTGGTCTTATGTCACCAATTTTCTTATAAGAAATCATTAATTTATATATTTTTTATTTTTATTATACCTATATACATGTATTGTTGTATCAGTATTTTTGGGAGAAATGGTGTGTCACCGTATCGGCCTATGAGTATGAACATATTCGAGCAACCTAGCTTCGAAGTCCAAACATCTATCCTAAAAATTTTGGATCCGCCATTATATATATATATATGGACCTAGTTTTTGTTATTACTTAAAGAGAGTTACATACGAGCGACAAAGTTAGTCTTAACTATACTGACTAAGATTAGATCCCGTAGATTCTTCAAATGTATTAAATTATCCCAGTTGGTAGAAATCCTAGCTCTACCACTAGCATAAATTGTGTATGCATGAACAATATAGAGAGGACACCGCACATGTTAAACAACAGAACCAATTCGATGAAAGCCGTTCGATGGACAGGCAGGTTCAAGTCTTCGAAATGATCTAGAATAGTAAATTATACCTATATACTACGGAGAAATGTGATTGGCATAATGATCGAAAAATGAAAAAAAAGATGTTGGAGGCGTTCTTACGCTCTAGGTGGTGGAGGTTTCTCCCTATGTCAATCTAGTGAAATGCCCTTATTTCGATCTCCCTTCAATGTAGTATTTCAGGTGTCCTGAAGCCTCCGTACGGAATTAGCATGTGGGAGCACCGTCATCGTGATTTGTTTGACGAGTGAACTGCCTGAGGGTTGGTACAGTCATGCTGGCCGTACCCTACACTGTATTCTCCTCTGGAAACGCAGCGTGGTTTCTTCCGTTGTTCCATACACAACAACCCATGGCCTATATGATTTCCTCTTGGCTCAAGTTGTTGAATAATTGTTACTTTTTTTAGCCTTGTTTTCTAGCAGGAATAAGATAATGCACATGCGTATGTGCTCAATTAATTTATTCTTGTACAATGAGCTTGTTACTCCAGTTTAGTAATTTTTGTTAATAATAAATGTTTCTCCAGAATTGTGTCAAATGTAGCAGTGTCATGCTTTAATTTTCTTCTGCCTGTTGACGTGAGGGGTAAAACATGATAGATGATTGTTCTTTTGACGGGAACCGAACTGTTAGCAGAAGAAACTTGCCCTCAAAAACCAGTTTTGTCGATGTTAAGAACAAACGGCTAGCCAGCAAAGCTTGCCATCAAAAGTAAACGAACCAAACAGTTAGCCAACGCAAGCGTGGCAAAGCTCAAATGGGCTAGCTGAACTGCAAGGACCATAGGAGAAAGTTCAGGTATTTTATTACGATGAACCAATAAGAGGATTTGGGATTTGAATTTTGCAAAAATTCAATTTTCTAGATTTTGGTACAGTCAGACTGACCGGCTTCAATGGTCAGACTGGCTAGAGGCAACAGTCTGACTGGCCGTCCTATTTTGTTTCAGCTAAAATATGGATTTTTGGGAAATTGAGTCATAGTGTTTTTGGTTTGATCTAGATCAGTGCATATGTATTGCATGAAGCATGTTTTAACTAACGTGAGTCAAGTTGTGAAGAAGTTATGTTTGAAAACCATATGTGTTAATGGAAATTATCCATTAAAGTTAAATGTGGGCCAGTTGCCTCATCTATTTAACGGGTTAAGATAGAGTCTTACTTGTCAACTATCCAACCATCCATATGCTAGCTAAGATTTCAAAGGTTAGCATTCGAGAAGTGTGAGTACTGTGGTATGCTCTATTATATTCTAGGTAGAGTGGCTATAAAATCTTCATCCATTGATCTTGTTTTGGTTAATTTGCTCTTCATCTTGTTGGTTTTGATCTTTTCTATTCCCTTCTTGATTATGATGTATGACAAGGACGTGTAAATGATAGAGATGATACATGGGGATCAATTCCCATCCATCTAGGCATCAAGTTTTTTAAATTCTTGAAGTTGCTTGGTTTTGCTTCAATTTGATTTTCTTGGGAGATTTCTTGTGTTCGAAATTAAGCAGTTCTAGCAATATTTTCATATTAATTCCAAAATTAAAAGTTGACAGTAAAGCATATGTCCAGCTGCAATAAAATGACATGAAGATTAACCTATTATCTCTTAACACAGATAAAGAACTCAAGTCATTTAATTAGGACAGTATGCTGAACTGAACAAGAAAGTGGGCTACAACAATCTGCATAATCCACAAATTGAAGAATTTAATTTGTTTTGTTTTGCTCTTAGTTGAGGAGTTGCTCAAGATTTAATCTTGATCTTCTCAACGCTTGTCAATAGATTAACAATCAGAGTGACTATCCCTTTTTTTTATTCTGCTAGTTTGACAATCTAAGCATTACCTCAGTTAAGTGACAGAAACAATTGCATGTTCTAATATGAAACAAGTAACAGAGAAATGCTACTGCAATACCAACATATTTCCAGCCATAATCAGAGCAGAACAACAATAAGCAAAACTGAACAGACATATGAAAATAGCAATTGACAAATCTAAACTAGCATAATACTTCTAGATAGTCACAATAATCTCAAGTTTGACAAGTTTTCCTCATCGAGCAATCTCAATACCTACAATCTATTATGCAAAAGTCCTACCAGTGTTAGCAATACTTACAAAATTTCAAAGATAATAAACAGAGATACTAGCATGGCAAACTTATGCAAGATAGTAATATTAGAATGTAAGGGACATCTCACTGGGCTATTTCCATCTTCAAAAGTTAAAAAACGGATCAAGTTCCTTCTGAAACGCTCCGTTGCTAATGCGTGAAAGAACTTAGTGTTTTCATCTCCACATTTCGACCAACGGGAAGTGAAACGCTTCTTCCAATACAGGTGCTGATAGTTTAGCAGCATGGCATTGTGATTCTTCATGATTTTCCTTAAGTTTGTTTCCTCCGCATACAAGCCTCTCTAATCTTCCAGATTATCCATGAAGAGAATTATGGTATGGCAATTGTGAATGAGAGTATTGAGCTGTGAAATTGATTTGCTCCAGTTTTTAAGCTCTATTTGAAGATTTTTTAAGTTTTTGAAATTGCCTGATTTTGCTTCGATTTGATTTTCTTAAAAGATTTCTTGATCCAAGTATTTTTGCTTCAAATATTCGGGAGTTCTTGCTTGCTGTGACATATTAAAATACATCTAGGGCTATCTTGGTTATTGTTCACACACAAGCACGTCATATTCCTCGTTTTTTATTTTTGCCTGATTTTGATGTGATCTTGCTTGTTCTTTAGAAAGGTGTTAACTTTGACGAGGATTATTGTGATCCTTGGATGGAATAAGTTTCTGAGACCTCAAGCAAGTTGTGTACAAAATTTTATGTCATTTAGACTTGGACTTTTTGGAGTTACACTAAAAGTTGCATCAACTTTTTCTACTCTGGAACATGGGAGCAATTACACTGGCCCCCTTCTAATCAGACCGCCAAAGGCCAATGTAACTGGTGTGCAGCCGGCGGTTAGGAGGCTAGGAACTAGTGAGACAGCCAGTCTGACCATCAGACCACCAGTGCCGTGAGTTCCTTAGCTTTTGGTTTCTTGAGTTGCTTGCTTTGGCTTTGATTCTCAATGCTGATCTTCATAGCTCAGTAACTACTAGAGTGAAAATTGTCGAATACTTTGAGAAAAACTTCAAAGAAACGAAGGGTCGACAAATACTTAGAATTTTTTTTTGAAAGTACTATTTACCCCTCTATTGTTATACCAGTCATACGATGGCCCAGCTCAGCGAAGAACCAAACGCACCCTTAAACAATGACGCGACCTGATTAGAAGTTTCGCAGATACTTAGACGGGCACACGACGATGCCATGCATTTAGCGCTGTATTGTTTGCCCTTGTCGCAAGCATCGAACCCTCTTCGTAGCTTGTGCTTATGATATACGTACAGTTTGCATCTTCCTCTTTTCTTTTCTTGAAACAGAAAGGTTGGCATCCCCCTCACCGATTTCAAGAAATAAAAGACCATCAATGATCGCTGTCTGCTAGTCTGCTACTTACAATACTAACTGGTGTAAACCAACGGGGGCTAACTATAGCACCACAGCCACAAAAGGTTTTGCACATTGGACCGAGGAAATGGAGCGCGGCGGCGGGCAACAAGTCGGCGTGTCCGGTCGAGCCACTGGCGAGAGCAAGGACCCGGCGTGGCAGCTGCGCAAGTACCTCCTGCTGCTCGCCATCCTGGTGGCGACGGTGTCCTACATCACTGGGCTAGAGCCGCCGGGTGGCGTCTGGCTGGAGACAAAAGGCGGGCACCTCACCGGCAACCCGATCTTGCCGAACACGCGGCACATCCGGTACACCCTGTTCTACTTCGTCAACGCGACGGCGTTCACGGCGTCGCTGGTGGTCATCCTCCTCCTCCTGTTCCTCAACAAGGCCTTGCTGCATGCCGTGCGCGGGGTCATGGTGCTGGAGCTCTTCTGCCTCATGGCGGCCTACGTCGCCGGGAGCTGCCGGGGCGTCGTCACCACCGTCTACGCCTCGCTGCTGTCGGCGGCCGTCTTTGTCTACGTCGTGGCTCACACGCTGCTCCCTCTCAAACCGTCTGAGGCGGTGGTGCCGAAGCCCCATGGAAATGGCAAGCTCCGGCTCAAAGAACAGCGCAAGGTGTTGATGCTGCTTGGCATCTTCGTGACGACAATCACGTACACAGCGGGGCTGAGCCCGCCGGGCGGCTTCTGGGAGCACGGCCAGGAGGGCCAGGACGGCAGCCGAGCCGGCGACCCCATCCTGCTGGAGGGCCATTCCCGGCGCTTCGTGGCGTTCTTCGTCTGCAACACCACCGCCTTCGTCGCGTCGGTCGCTATCATCATGCGGCTTCTGAGCAGCAGGCTGAAGAAAGACACCGTGCAGCTGTCCGCGCTGTCCGTGTGCATCGCTGTGGCGCTGCTCGGCCTCGTGGGGGCCTACACCGCCGGGAGCTCCAGGCAGACGCACACTACCGTGTATGTCCTCTGCCTGGTTGGTGCTGTCATCGTGTACATTTCTATCGTTGCTGTGCTTGAGTTTCTTCACAAGGAAGGAGCATCGGATTGTTGCCGAGTGAAGATGACGGAATCCGCATCGATGGCAACAAGCGGTGAAGCCAGTCCACTGGACAAGGCTCGCTCTTTGATACTGCTTCTTGCCACTTTGGCGGCGACCGTCACGTACCAAGCTGGTCTCGACCCGCCCGGCGGTGTCTGGCGTGACGACAACGATGGGCACCACGGCGGCGACCTCATCCTTCTCGCCACGCATGTGTGGCGGTACAAGGTTTTCTTCTACTGCAACTCGGCTGCCTTCGTGACGTCCGTCATCGTCATCCTCATGATGCAGACGACGTCCCTGCTCAACAGGCATGCTCTCGAGGCCGCCGTTATACTGGACCTGTTCGGCCTCATGGGCGCGTACGCCGCCGGGAGCTGCCGGGATATACGCAGCTCCATGACCATCTATGTCTTTGCCTTGGCTGCTGTCATCTTTGTTTTCATGGTGATCCACGTTTTGGTCCAGAAGTCTGCTGGACCTCCTCCTACGAACGGCGGCGGTGATTCGCCAACGGCGAGGAAAGGAAAGCTGGATTCGGAGAAGAGGAGGAAGCTCCTGCTGCTCCTTGCAATCCTGGCCGTCACCGTCACCTACCACGCCGGGCTGACCCCGCCGGGCGGCTTCTGGATCGAGCACGCCGACAAAGCTCACCATTATGGCGACCCTGTCCTCGCCGACAACTACCCTCGCCGTTACAAGATCTTCTTCTACTGCAACGCGACCAGTTTCATGGCGTCTGTCGCCGTCATCGTTCTCTTGGTGAATCGGAACCTGTCCGACTTGGGCGAAGGGTCTACCAGTTACAGGGCGCTTTACGTCTGCATGGCTGCCGGATTGCTCGGCCTATTGGGCGCCTTCGCCGCCGGCACCTCCCGGAGGGTGCGGACGTCCATCTACGTCTTCGCCTTGGTCTGCGTGGTGCTCGTCTTCGCCGTTCTGCACATTCATGTTATCCATGCCAAGCTTGAGGAGTTGTTTCCCTCTCTGAGAAAGACCGACGAACAAGCCAACGGCGACACAAGACTCAAGGACTCTAAGGACGCAAAGTATATTGAGAGGTACAGAATGCGCAAGTACTTGATGCTACTTGGGATCCTTGCCGCGAGCGTCACGTACGAGGCCGGCCTGGACCCGCCCGGCGGCGTGTGGCCGGACAGCAACGAGGGGCACTCCGCGGGCAACCCGATCCTGCGGGACAGGGACGGGACGCGCTACCGCGCCTTCTTCTACAGCAACTCCACGTCCTTCGTGGCGTCCATCGTCGTCATCGTGCTGCTGCTCCAGGGGATAACACTGCCGGGGCTCAAGTCGCCACTCCGGGCGATGCACGCGGCGGTCGTGCTCGACTTGCTCGGCCTCGTGGTCGCCTACGCGGCAGGCAGCAGCAGGGACTGGGCGACGTCTGGGTACGTCCTCGCGATGGCCATCGCCGCGCTGGCATACCTTGCCATCTATATGGTTCTGTCGCTCCGCCGCGGCGACGAAGCGCGAGACGCCTATTGGAGCTCGCCGCCTCAGCAGCCGTCGACCCTGCAGGAGCTGGAACGGCCAACCCGCCGTCAGCTTGACGTCGTGGAGGCTGGTCCCGTGGAGCTTGATGTCGTGGAGGCTGGTCCCGTGGAGCTTGATGTCGTTTAGGTTGATGTCGTGGAGGTCCCTGCAGCTCCTCTGGTGTGATGCATCTCTTCCCTTTTGTTCGCATTTCCGTCGATTTTGTGTGTCCTCCGGTCCAGTGTGCCGCTTTGCATTTTGTGTCGATTGCGAATCTGTGAGTCCTGCAGACCTCCAGTGTGCCGGGAGGCTGTTTATTGCCAATACTTTTGAATTCCAAGATCCAATGTACACGCTTCGTTCTTTTTCAATCGATGTTTTTTATCTTTATGGTATCTGAAACGTGACTTTAACAGTTACATTTTTATAATTTTGTTTTATTATATAATAACAATATTGTAAAACTATTTTTAATGATAAATTTAATAGTATAGCTTTCATATAACTAATATGGATAGTTATAAATACATTAGTGGAAAGTTCGACGGTACTGATTCTGAAGTGTTACTTTAAAAAGAACTGAGGGAGTATATGCCAAGTGTGACTGGAACTTTTGGTGCAATCAGTAAACTAACGATCCACGGGACTCGACTAGCTAGCTAGTGCCCGGACTCATCCGTCCTCCGATAGGAACGTGCAATGAGTTAACAAGCACCGGTGGGCGACCTTTTCTTCTACAGCCACTCCATTTCCTTCGCGACATCCACTGTTGTCATCGCGCTACTACTGTCGGAAGAGCTAATTATGCTGCTAGGGAAAGGTAAGAGTCTCGTATTGCTGCGTCAGCTGAAGTGCCACAGGTGAAGAACTCTGTAACGCCCCTGTTGTTAGAACATGTGGATAGTCGTAATTAAAGAGATGATAAATATTTGATATTTGGTTTACTTTGGATTTTGCATTTGTGAAAGACTTGGTCATTTGCAGTTGAAGTCAGTGCCCTTGAGTAGTCGTGCACAGTTTCAGGTTAGTACAGATCACAGACACTACTCTACGACCATGACAGTCTCCAAACACGTTCAGCGATTCGACCACGTTCAGCTTACGACCACGGTATGTTACGACCACGGCAGTACGATTTTGACCTTACGATCACGGTAGCCTTCGACCACGTCTGGCTTCGACCACGGCAGTACGACTTAGATTTTACCACCACGGCAGGTAATCGTAGCTACAATATTCTTTCATGATCGTAGCTACAGTACTCGATAGTCATAGACTTTACTGATCATATTCGATAATTGAAAGTTTTACTGATCGAGAGTCGAGGGCTTTGTGGTCTATGATCATAGGTCTTGCAGACTGCTCCCATGGTTGTAGGTTTTGCAGACTGTTTCCATGGTCGTAGGTTTTGTAGACTGCTTTCATGGTCGTAAGTTTTACAGATTGCTTTCATGGTCGTAGATTCTGCATACTGTTTTCATGGTCGTAGATTCTAAAGACTGCCTTCATGGTCGTAGCTTTGACAGTCTTGTCGATACTCGTAGACTTCACTGTTTGATGTTCTATCTTTGGTAGTCGGTGGCTTAGCGATCGGTTGTCGTTGGCTTTATGGTCGGTACTCGTAAGATTTCTGGTCGATACGAGTACTTCACTCTTATGATCTTCAAGCACGTCAAGTACTCGTATTGGGCCAATGGTTGACTGGTCGGTGAGTGGTGGTCGATGATGGGTGGTCATTGCTTGAGGTACTCATAGTCGAAGAACTTGATACTCGGTAGTCAGTACTCGATAGTCATTAGTAGTAGTGCGGGTGGTTTCTGAGTACTTGTGGATTACGACTTAGCAGTCGTTTTGGTTGGTCTGAAGATTTGTTTCGGTTAGCGATGTCTGTGTGGTTGTAAACGATCAGGTGCATGGTTGTAGGTGGTCTGTCTCAGTTAGCGATAGAATAGTGTGGTCATAAACGACTTGGGAGATGGTCGTAGATGGTACGGATCTTGTCTGGGGATAGACAAGGGTGTGTTTTGCTAATGTGTGTTGTCAGGAGATGGTTTCTTTGGTCTTTGCATGTGCAGGTGGACATAGAGGTGGCCATGGTCGGTGACAAGGAGGACCGGGACAAGGAGGGGGTAACCTGAGGTCCAAGCGATCGGGATGTCACGCGAGGTGGTCGAACACATGCTGGAGCACATGGAGGTCAAAGGTGGATGCTGCGCGGAGATGTGGAGACGATCACGGTCGGTGACGAAGAAGATCAGGACTAGGAGGAGGTAATCTGAGGTCCAGACAGTCAGGTGGTTACGCGGGGTGATCAGGCTCACGCGAGAGCATGCGGTGATGGTGCGCAAGGACCCAGATTTTACAATCCGGATTCCTCTGTGATTCCACCGCACCATTCCCTTGATCAGTAGATAGTGCTCACAGATTACAGTTCTGAATATCAAAGTACATATCATGCAGAAGCGTAAATATATTAGTAGACTTACCCAAACCACCGATTAGGCCGCAATCATTAAATTGTAGCAGCAGAAAAACGAAGCACACAGGTGGGACCTTCAGGACATGCCCACAGGCAGCCGACTGGAGGTTCGCGACCTAGCCCTTGATGACTTCATCTTCTTCTCCATCATGACCAATAGTGTTGCTGAAGCGTAGTGATCTGATTCCTGGTTCTGGATTTGTTGTGAAAGCGAGTGTGAGCACAACCACCGTACTCCGCGAGGCAATACACAGGATGCAAATAATTAGCATGCATAGCTTATCAAAGGAGAGGCTCGGGTTTATTTTATTTGCCAGAAACTGTTTTTAGTAACATTATTTTTATTTAATCATAGTATTGTTATTGCTGCCTAAACTCCACATAGCGATTGCCATAATCGACTTAATCCATTGAAGATACACTTTCTTTATTGATTGCTGTCTAAGACTCCAAACAGCGAGTGTAATCATTTATCTAATCCACGGATCAAACAGTTCCCATCACAATGTCTAAACATTCTATTAATCACATCGAGGTTACTAACTCCCATATGAATCTAAATATTTCCACCAATTCATGGATCCGATCTCGGATTCACTATTTACCAAATTCTTTATTCTAGATCCACCAACATTTTGTGTATTCCTTATTCCTAACAATCCAATCTTGTGGTTGCTAATCATCAACTCTTCATTTCTAAATTCTAATGATTATCTAACGTATCTGCTTTTAAATCCATCGAAATCATTTGTATCGGGACTTCCTAACAATTCAATCCTTTTGTTATTGATCCGAAACCATAACATGCTCTAATAATCAATCTCATTTTCCGTTATCTGTCTCTAGCTAATTTAGTAGTATACATCCACCAAAAATATCAATGATTAAGGCTACGACTCACTAGTACATATCCACCAAGAATATCAATGATCAAGATTATAATCCAATAACTGTTATCATTCCTCCAATATTCCCAGAGTTTCAATTCATCCATCTAATATTTGATCCAATCCTATTAATCCCATTATTGCCAACATTTTCCAAGAATTTATATTAGTTATCAATGTTGTATTCCAGCAATTACCTTTGCACTCCCTAATTCTCCAAAAATCATTTAAATAATCTATCTAGCCTATATATTCATTTAGGCTCCACCAATTTATTTCCTCCAGAATTTACGCTATCATTTTCACCTTTATGATTGACATGAATCCACCAACAACTTTATGCGGTTAACACAAACAACCATCTTCTTTTCTTACGACTCTATCTATTCTTCCTGACATTTTACTTTGTGAGATGTATTATCATTGTTCAGAAATATAATACATAGAAATTCCCTTAGACCTAGCAGTTTTGAACAAAAACATAATATGTAAGAAAATGCACATATAATAGCGATCCAGATTCCATCCACCGTTACATGGCATCTGCACCATATAGCATCATTCAGCGTTATAGCCGCTTAACTTACCACTGAGATGACACCCATGACAATTCAAACCAGGACCATCTGCAGCCCTTCACTTTTCCATTCCCACCCACAAAGTTTTCGAAATAGAACTATATCTGTGTAGGACCGAAATGGCGATAGAGGGGGGTGAATGTCGACTTTAAAATTTGCTCCCCCAAAATACTTACGAAACGATTCCTCTCCAATAGCTACAAAGCTATCAAGAAGGAGCAACTAGAACTGAGCAAAAAGACTGCAAACAGTAGCTACTTGTTGGCCGCAAACTGCATGACATTAAATAGCAGAGCTGCACCCAAAAAGCTGGCTTTTGACTGCTGAAAACTGCACTAAAATTGCTGAATTTGACTGCTGAAAACTGCACTAAAAATGCTGAATTTGACTGCTGAAAACTACACTAAAGTTGCTGATTTTGACTGCTGAAAACTGCAGCAAATAGATGATGAAAACAGCAGCAATTTCAGCTGAAAACTGCAGCTGGAAGGGGCTGAAAACAGCACTGCAGTTTGCTGAAAACAACACTGCAGTTTGGCTGAAAAAGATGCTGAAAAACAGCAAGCAGTAAGAAATATAAACCACCAATCAAACTGAGAATTTGATGAATTTCAGCTGTTCTCCTGAGTCCTAAAGACCAAGAATATGTCCTAAATACCAAGGGGAGACCAAGAAAACAAAGAACTCAGTTAAAGATCAAGAAAACAAGAAATTCAGACTTGGGACTGAAAACTGAAAAGATTCAGAGGACTGAACCAAAACTCAAATTCCCGTCAAATCCTTGGTCCTTTGGCAATGAAACTTTGCAAGTATATTAGCAATAGCACCAGGACTATAGAGTCCAAATTTCATGCCATCTCATAGAACGAAATGAGTTTTATCCTAAAACCCTAGAATGAACTGAGAACCTGCAGAGGCAAACTCAAAATCCAAACTTCTCATCAAACCTTGAACCTTGGCTTATGAAACTTTGAGAATGACTAGTAGATAGCCTTAGGGTTCTCCATGCCAAGTTTCATGCCAACTTGCAACGGGAATCAAGAATTTCCCAAAACCCTAGAAATGTAAGAACAGGAACAGAGGAGGTCCAAATGGAAAATCTGTGATTAAATGGAGTTGGCTCTTGGGAGACTTGATCAAATGATCTTGGGGCATCATCCCAACCTAGAGCAACCCATTTTGGGCAATCCCAGCAAGCAAAACTCGAAAATCAAAAAGTCAAGAAATCACAGAAATGAGTATCGAAGGAAAATGAACGAACAGGAGACATAAACTTCAGATTCTCATTCATTGAAGTAATAGGAGTACAGAGGAACCACCATACGCATGGACATTAGAACCATGGATGATTACAATGAATTTACCACTCAATCCTCTCCTCTCCCTCTCAATCTCTCAACCATACATGCTTGGAGGGGGAAGAACTCACTCAGGAAAGCTACGAAGGGGACAAGCAGGGAGCACACCTCTGCCTCCACCAACAAATCTCAACCACTAAAGCCTAAAGCCAAAACAACCACTAAAGACTCTTTTGACTCTAGCAAACCCTAATTCCCTTTCAAGTGCTCAAGTGGACATGCAGCCCCTCCACTCCTTTTATAGCCCATGGCTAACGGGTCTCCGCCCCGTTACGCCCGCTATTTCCAACGGAGCCCGCTCCCGCTTGTGCAGCCTTGCGAAATTCCCGTTTCGCCCCTCCTGCACCTTCCGGGAAGCTTCCGCGCTCTTTGTCTTGCACGCCTCGCAACCACCTCGAGTCCACGTCGTCTTCGACACCTCCTGACTGTTCTGACCTCAGCGCCACCTGCGCCTAGTCCAGTCCTCCGTGTCTCGCCACGACTCCGTCTCGACGTCCTGCAGTCACACAGACAAGAAACACGTCAAATAGCACCGCTCGATACATCAAAGCATAAATACCATCATACTTACCATAACGAAGTCCAAACCTGTCGAATCATCAGAATATGCAACCTAATCCCATACGACCAAGTTTGACCAAAAGTCCGACCGAGCCCGTTGCACCATGCAACGTTAAGGTCCAAACCACCCAAACCAAACTCGACTTAGCTAAACCTATGTCAATTACTCATCATACACATGGGATGACCTCCACATGGTCTCTCAATCTCCCCCTTGATGAGTATATTAACAAACTCCGAAAAAGCACAAAGTTGAGTTTGAGTTTGAAGAATCCAACATGGTCCAAAGACAGGGAAATGAAGCTAATGACCATGTCGACAGAAGAAACACTAGAGCAACAACTGAAAGAGCAAATTGTTCTCCAAAGCTCTAAAATGATCCCAAACTAGCTTTTGCTTCTCTATTCTTCCCCTTTTGGCAATAAACACATCAAGAATACCAAATAGAGAATAAGATCACAAATATGGATGAAATGGCTGAAGTCTGATTATTTTTAAGCATTGTGAGCCATGAGAATTATCCATAATGACCATAATGAGATACACCAAGCCATAACTCTATAAAAAGCTATCTAGATCATGACATAACATGTATAAGCTAGCTAGAACACATAGATGACAATCTGAAATATAGTGCATTAAGTGAGAATGTCAAGTCATCAAGAAGTAAAGTCTAACTCGAGATATCCAAGGATGATGCCGGCCATGTCAATTAAGCTAAGCGGAACCAAGAAGCGAATATTGAGACCAACTAGAGTGCTATGCTCAAGAATGAAACATTGGCGCAAGTACTTGGTTCTTTGTGTAGATTAAGCAAATTGAGCACATTAAACATTGTCTTTTGAAAGCATATGGTCGTTTCCAACCCAATTTTTTGTTCATGTGCTAGATCTCAAGCCTTATGCGACTACTCCAAGCAATAAGCTTAAGAAGATAGTCTAGGTCATCCAAAACTCCCCCTGAGTTCATGCCTAGTGCAATGGCAAGCCGTCTCATGAGAAAGAATTGGTGAAATCAGTTTTTTCGCACGAAAGAGATCTTTTTGCTTTGTAAACATGTTGTACTACCTCATGCTACATCAGGAGACTAAAATAGCTCAATCTATGGCTCAATAAGAGATTCAACGCTCAGCTAAGCCTAGTTGACATGGCATGTATCATAAAAAGATAGCTCAAGGAGGACTAGACTCAAATGCTAGCATGACAAGTTTTAATTCAAGTTGAGCAATTTTAATTAGCTTATCATGGTAGAAGCTAGTCTACACATATGAAGTCATGATCAATCTAGCACATAAAGCACGAATCATGGCAAGGTGTATAGCATGGTAAAACATGTCATAACAGGATAATAATCAGGGCTCAATATAGTTATATTACATTGCAGAATGCTAAAATGCAATAAAATCCAGCTCCCCCTCAACATGAAATGCAACTTTTAGTTCAAGTTGAGTTAAATCAATATTAAGCTCTAGAAGCTCCCAAATGAACTCCCCCTGAACCAAAGCAATAAAATCGAGAAGCTGGCAAAGAAAACCAAAACAGGCAGTCCTTAAAGCATAGATAAGATATAGAGACAACTATGGCTCAGACTGACTCCCATCTACCCCATATGACTCCAGGACTATCAGCTGACCGTAAATCACACACTAGAGAGCAAACACGTACCCTGTCTACCCGAGGGTGGCCCAACCCTTGCTAGAACCTAGTGAGATAAGAAGCAGCTAATCCTGGAAGCACAAGATAAGAGTAAGAAGTCTAAGCAACTCGGCAAGAAAAGCACTCTAACCTATGCTGGAAGGACTAAACCCAAATGCACCCTGAATGCAATGTAACAGAAATGAGACAGAGGCATAATCAATACAGTAAAGCAGTAAAGCCCAAAGCTCCCCCTCACTACAGTTCGTAAGGACAAACCACCCCAAACTCTCCCCGCAGAGCTGAAAACCTTGAACTATCCAAAGGCTTGGTGAAGATGTCAGCCAACTGGTGGTCACTCTCCACAAACTGGAGCACTATATCACCCTTCTCTACATGGTCTCTAAGGAAGTGGTATCGAATATCAATGTGCTTGGTCCGAGAGTGCTGCACTGGGTTTTTAGCAATGTTAATCGCAGAAGTGTTATCACAGAAGAGTGGAACACTATCTATGACCAACCCAAAGTCCCGCAGGGTCGAAGCCATCCAAAGTACTTGGCTACAGCAGCTAGCTGCAGCAACGTACTCGGCCTCTGCGGTGGACTGTGCAACTCCGGACTGCTTCCTCGAAGACCAGAAAACAAGAGAAGTGCCAATGAATTGGCAGGTGCCAGAGGTGCTCTTCCTATCTATCCTACAGCCGGCAAAGTCTGCATCCGAGAAGGCTCTCAAGGAAAGACAGGATGAGGAAGAGTACCAGATACCATAGTCAATGGTAGCTCGAAGGTACCGAAAGATGCGCTTCACCGCCTGGCGGTGAGATACGCGAGGAGAAGCCTGAAAACGAGCACACAGACACACTGAGAAGTGTATGTCTGGTCTCGAGGTAGTGAGGTAAAGAAGGGAGCCGATCATACTTCTGTATTCTTTCTGATCAACTGGCTCGCCATCCTCATCTGGGTCAAGATAGGCTGTAGAGGCTATCGGAGTTGACACTGGCTTACCATTACTCATGTCGAAGCGTCTCAGGAGGTCACGAGTGTACTTTCCTTGATGCAAGAAGGTACCCTCCCGAGTCTGCTTGATTTGGAAGCCAAGGAAGAAGGTCAACTAGCCCATCATGCTCATCTCAAACTCGGTGCTCATGACATCCGAGAACTGTGAAACCAGAGCGTGGGAAGAACCGCCAAAGATGATGTCATCGACATAGATTTGGACGAGCAGAAGGTCATTACCAAGCCTACGGATAAACAAGGTCTTATCTACTTTACCCATTTCAAACCCATGACTCAACAAGTAGGACTTAAGCCTCTCATACCAAGCTCTGGGAGCCTGCTTAAGTCCATACAGCGCTTTTGAAAGCTTAAAGACATGGTTAGGGTATTTGGGGTTCTCGAAACCTGGAGGCTGTCGGACGTAGACTTCCTCCTCAATAAGGCCATTGAGAAAGGTATTCTTCACGTCCATCTGGTAAAGCTTGAAAACCTTAGAAGCTGCAAAGGCAAGTAGGATTCTAATGGCTTCAAGTCGAGCTACAGGGGCAAAGGTCTCCTCGAAGTCTAGACCCTCAACCTGGGAAAACCCCTGAGCTACCAGTCTAGCCTTGTTTCGAATGACTACCCCATCCTCACTCTGCTTGTTTTTGAACACCCACTTGGTTCCAATGATATTGTGACCTCGCGGGGGCTCAACAAGCGACCAGACCTTATTTCTCTCAAAGTTTTCTAGCTCTTCATGCATGGCATTGACCCAAGACTCATCGGAAAGTGCATGAGAAACATCTTTGGGCTCAAATGAGGCAATGAAAGCAGAATGGAGACAGAATTGAGATAAGCCAGATTTTGAGCGAGTCACACGCTCGAAAAGGTCTCCAATAATCTGCTCGGAAGGATGAGCTTTCTGAATGTGTCTAGGAGGTCCTGGATGAGATGAAGAAGTGGCCTCTACCTCATGAGCAGAAGAGGTAGGAACAGAGCCACTAGCTCCAGAAGACGTAGAAGGCAAGGGCTGATCGCCTCGGGGTGCAGTGGAAGATGGCACCTCAAGGGGTGGATGAGGGACTGGATCGGGTAGACAACCCTCATCTCCATCATCCACGAAGATGGGCTCGGACCGCTCTAAAGAAACTGAGATATTGGGCCTAGTCCCCGGACTGGCCTCATCGAAGGTCACATCACAGGTCTCTACCATTTTGCTAGACTCGCAGTTCCAAACCCTATAAGCCCGCGAAGAAGGCGAGTAACCTAGAAAGATACCATCACAAGAACGTGACTCAAACTTGTCTAGGTTCCCTGACTTCAAAATAAAGCACTTGCAACCAAACACACGAAAATGAGAGACGCTGGGCTTTCTCCCGTATCTCAACTCATAAGAAGTGCGGTGCAAGTGTGCCCTAAGAAATACTCGATTTGAGACATGGCACGCGGTAGCTATAGCCTCAGCCCAAAACTTCCGCGGTGTAGAGTACTCATCAAGCATCGTCCTGGCCATCTCGACCAAGGTACGGTTCTTCCTCTCCACAACGCCATTTTGCTGTGGGACGTGCGGAGAAGAGAACTGGTGCTCTACACCTGTCTCACCATAGAAACTCTCGAAGTAGGAATTCTTGAACTCCGTGCCATTATCACGGCGGATCGCTCGTAAGGCACCCGGGAGCTCAATAGAAAGCCTACCGAAAAGACCTCGGAAAAGTGAAAATGTCTCATCCTTCGAGGCTAAGAAAAACACCCAAGAAAATCTCGAATAGTCATCGACCACAACAAGAACATACCACTTCCCTCCGGCTGACTGCACTCGAGCTGGTCCAACAGTGTCCATATGGAGCAGCTGTCCCGGTGCATCAGTCATGGTCACAGTGACCGGAGGATGTGAAGCGGCAACCATCTTGCCGTGCCGACATGGAGCGCAAACAAGATCTTTGACCATTTTGAGCTTTGGCAGACCACGAATAAGGTCGTGGCCGCTAACTCGGGTCAAATGGTCAAATCCAATATGACCAAGTCTCCTATGCCAGAAAGAGAGGTCACAGGACTCAGAAGCAACTAAACACCTGAGAGGATCACCAGAAGACTCAGAAAAATCAGCACGAAAGATCCTCCCAAAACGAGAAATCCCGCAAACCAGACTACCCGAAGAATCGTGAATTTTGCAATTGTTTTTCTTGAACCTCACCTCGAAACCGTCATCGGTAAGCTGAGAAACGGAAAGCAAATTGTACAGCAGCTTACTAACCAAGGCAACATCCTTAAGAATATGTAACATCCCAAATTTTTGCTAAAAATAAAAATAAAGATTAATTAAAATAAAATTTAAATTAAAATAAGTATTTTTGTTGCCTAATTTTAAATTTGGATTTGCCTTGAAATTTTGCTTTTGAAAAAGCTGGATTTGAAAAGCATTTTCAGAAAAACCTAAAAATATTATTAAATAAAATGATATTTTGATTTTATATAAAAATTCTATGTCAAATTAAAAATTTGGAGTTATTTGGATTTTATTGGCCTTTATTTGGTTTTCTGGATTTTCTGGAGTTTGAAAATGTATTTTCTGAAAATTAAAAAAGATTTAAAGTATAAAAATTAAATACCAACATTAGTTGGAAATATTTGTATTTAGTCCAAAATGTCTCCAGGAGGTTCTAGGAATTTTTCTGGAATTTTTGGAGGTCATTTGGTATTTTTCTGAGGCTAAATGAGTTTTCTGGGCTTTTCTGAAAATCTTAAATGAAAAACACAAAAATCAATTCCCAGCCCCCTCCCTCCGGCCGCCACGTGGACGGCCTGGATCCACCGCGCATCCCGCCTTCCCCTCTCCCCTGCCCGCCACGTGGCTGGCCCCGATTGCGCCGCGTCGCGCCCATCCGCCTCATCTCGGCCGTCCGCGCCTTGCCCCTCTCTCGGCCGCCCGATGCGTGCCCCACCACGCGGCCGCATCCTAGCCGCCCTAGCCCCCGCTCCTCTCTCTCCTCACCCCGGTCCCACCTGTCGGCGCCTCCATTCCCCTCGCTCTCTCTCTTCCGCGTGGGCCCGCCCTGTCAGGGCCTCCTTCCTCCCCGGTCGTCTTCCTCGCGCGCGCGCCCGCCTCCGCAACCGCCGGCCCCGCCCGACCCAGTCGCCACCCCCGCCTTCTACTCGGCCACGCCGCCCACCTTCGTGCGCCGCACGCACCGCGCCCCACCTCCCAGCCTCTCTCGCGCCCGTCGCCACCCCACGCGCCCACCTTCTCCCCCGTAACCGCCGCCGCCCACTCCTCCACTCCGGCGTCGAATTCCCGCGCCGCTCCTCCCCCTCCGCCCCTATAAAAAGGCCCTCGAGCACCGCTCCACTGTAACATCCTGAAAATTTAAATTTGAAGAGTGTGAAGTTTATGAATTATTTTTTCCAAATATTTTATTTGAAATTGGAGTTTATGATATTTTTCCGAAAGTTTGGTTAATGTTTCAAAAAGTTGAAAGGATCAAGAAGAAAACAAACATATTTAAATAATAGAGAATTAAAAATTTTAAATGAGAATCTGAAAAGATGATCCAGAAAGGACACGGAGAAAATATGATTAAAAAAAAACTTAAGACCCATTTTTAAAAATAGTGGCAAGAGTAATAAAGGAGCAAAAAATTTAAAAATACCAACATATATGGATATATAAATATATATGCATAGGAATAGCCATATTAGAATTTTGCACCTACAAATATAGTGCCTAAAATTATAAATACAAAATTTGGTGAGAAAAAGGGAAATAAAATAAAAGAAAAGAGAAAAAGGGAAACCAGGCCGGCCATTACCCCGGCCCAGCCCCCCCTCTCTCTCGCTCCTTCGCTGTGGCCGAACGGCCCAGCCATCCGGCTCGCGCACTCGCCAGCCCGCTCCCCCGCGCGTGCGCTCCGCGGCCCAGCGCCCGCGCTCCACGGCCCAGCCTCGCGCGCGCTCGCCCCGCTGACGAGCGGACCCGCCCCTCGCGCGCGTTGTCCCTCTGGCCGGCGGGACCCGCGCCGCGTTGTCTCCTTCCTCCCCTCCCTCTGTCTTTTCTCCCCAGCGCGGACAGACTCCCTCCGCCTCTCTCCACCGTTCGTTCGGTCCAAAAGCCGGGAAACCCGGAGGGGAGCACGGGCGACGTGCGAGCGACCGCCCTGTACCGCACAACGTCACCGCTACAGTCCGCTGTCACCGCTGTCGCCGCTGACGCGCCGTCTGACACCGCCATACCCCGGTCACGCCGCTGTCCCGAGCGTGCGCACGCCTTGCGCCGCAATCGACCGCGCATCCGCAGCTATAAAGCCAGGAGGAAACCCTCATCCGCATCGCCACACTCTCCGCAGCTTCTCCGCGAAGGTAATTGCACTTCCACCCACAAAATCGCCGGCGGGGCATCACCTTCCCCAACTCCGGCGACCACTCGATCCACTAACCCGAGCCATTAGGGTTCAATTCACCGCCACCGCACCACCTTCGGCTCACCACGAAGCCATCCCCGGCCTCGCCTGGGCTCCTCATCGCCTGTACACCGCCGGCATCGACGACCCTCCCCGAACCGCCGCCACCTCTCGCCGCCGGCCCGCCACCGTACCCCTTCGTCTCCGCCGACCTCACCAGCAGCTTCGCCATCACCCGGGGGCTGCATTTCACGCAACTCCCGAACCGCTCCGGCCATCACTCGCCGCCGTCGCACCATGGCTACTCGTCTCCGGCCGCCGAGCCTCGCCGCCGTCCTCCCTCGTCACCGTCCCGAGCAGAGCCGCCCCTCCACCGTCTTCCTCATCTTCCCCTCAACGCATTTTACAAGTCCCCAGCAGCTCCCCGGCCCCTCTCCTCCGGCGACGCCACCGGCCGGTTGCCACCCGGGCTTTCCCCTGTTTTGCTTTGTGCTGTCCAGAGCCCATGCATTGCCTCAACTATTTTGCTTCCCTCCCTTTGTCAGGAAATATCCGCCGCTCAGTCGGTTACCAGCGCCAGCCCTTGCACCCTCTCACACCGAAGGTCCTGAGTTCGATTCTCACTGTCCATACTCTTTTAGCATTTTTTTGTTTGTTTCTTTTTATCCCTTTTAATTAAAGGAAAAATTCAGGAGAATTAAGGAATAACCTAGAACAGCCAATAAATCTAGTTGGATCATAAAGCCAGGGTGATTAACATATAAATGTGGATTAGTTAATATGTTTGAATAATTAATACTATTTGAATAATTAACTAAAAGAATAAATATTAGTTAAAGACTATGATAAAGAAAAACAAGTTATGGTAAGCAACCAAATAATGGTGTCCATTGATTAAAATGAAGATTTACGCCTAATATTCAAATGTTGCCATTAAATGAACTCTAGTGGTAGGTTTAGCTAATTATCAAATATTGAAATATAACCTTGTAGATAAATAAATTTTAAGTAAAGCTAGTAACAACTAGAATGTAGAAACTTTCTAAGTAAGTATATATATATATATATACCTATAGATACCCATATATATATACACATAAATGGTTAGAGAAATGTATGCAACCACTAGCAAATATAACTGTACAATTCTTGCGCACACCGTAGACCCTAAAAAAAATATAGATACATGAAAACGCTACCAATAATATACTGCTAGTCATAAAATCTTAAATGGTAGTTTAGTAAATTATGAGAGCAGGATATCATAATGTACGGCAGGTTCGAGATATAAAAAGGGTAAAAATATCCGTAACAGTAACTTTTAGATAGCACTCAAATTAAAAGGTTATAATAGTATACCGATACTAAAATGTAAAAGCCCTAGGTCATCAAGCATCAAAATAACCTCACGGACATATAGATACCCTAAAGTAAATATGTAACCAATAACATGAGTACTTAAGGTCCCATAAAATGAAACATAACAAGCATTGGTCTTATCGCTAAGTTGGAACTAAAATTAGAAATAAAGTAAGCATAACAGTAATTAAAGCAGAGATAAAATAATAATGTTACCATTAATTAAATCTTAATACTAGATTAATAAATAGTGACGATGAGCATGAAATAATAAGCTAAGACAAGTGACAACTAAAATGCACATAAAAATGTCACCCCATAAAATGCTATACACTTAGACTTTACAATTTATTCGGTAAGCCAAGATACCCTAAAAAGTAACGCTCGACAAAATGATACATACCCATAGGTCTAACCTAACTCATGGAACTTCCTTGATAAATATAAGAATAATAAAAGAAAATGTTAATAAAAGATCAGTCATCGCTTTCTACCACCGGCCTTGCCTCAAATCACCCCAAAATCATCCATTAACTCATAAATAAAACTAAATTGAGTTTATTCGGATTTATTTGGATCTTTTGAGTTATTTGCTTATATTTGGATTCAGTCGTCTAGCGCGTAATTAGAAATGGGAGCCTCGGAGAATCAAGGATCAAGCGAGGCCGAGATCGGAGTAAAGAAAAAGACTCAAGCCTCAAGATCGACAAACGAGAAAGCTTTGAGTGAGCTCAAGACCGCAGCAAACCGCACAGGCGAGTCAATACTTTGATCATGTTGAACCTACATTTATGCAAATTACTTTGTTTTAAATTAACAAATTGCATTGCTGTTATTTTTATGCAAATGCATGCTAGATTTGATATTCTAGTTATATGCCATTGTTTACATTGAATAATATTACCCCTCCTTTGAGTATTTGAATGTGTGAACCTTGTCGCCCTAGCAAAAATATATTAGTAGCATTTCGAAAATAAGTCCGTAACCGTATGCCATGCTTAGCATTGATTAGGAACTCGGGGCAAGAAATTGTCCCAAGCATCACTTTTTATTCATGAGAAATTGGTTTGGGCAGTCATTGTGATAATGACTGGTATATGTTGGATATGATTATTTTACACTCCCAAGATCCCCAACTTGCTTAATTATCTGGGCGGATTGGTTCGATGGTGTGTATGTGTGTGGTGCAGTGATTGCACAAGTGGGTTAGTGGTAGACCGCCCAGATACCACTAAGGACTGAATCTGGTCATGTCACCCGTGTAAAACAGTACAACCACAAGCTGGCAAAGTGTAGGCAGGGTTAACTAATTTGTATGGCTCTAAGGTGGTTACGTGAAGGTGTGAACACGAGCAAAGGGATGGATGGTCGTATCCCCGCCTTTGCCCGTGATGGCTCACGAGGGACCCTTCCCGAGGGATGGTCGGATCCTACGGAAGATAGACCTTAGCGGGCGTAACCACAGTAGGACTATGCATTGTAACAATCCTGTGATAGTCTACTCAACCGCATGGCTAAGGAATCATGTGGGGCAACAGGTGGATTTATCTCTTGTGGGTAAAGTGTGCAAAACTCTGCAGAGTCAAAACTATTCGAATAGCCGTGCCCACGGTCAAGGGCGGACATGGGAACTTAACTAGATATAGTTCTGTTTACAAAAATATTGAAAAATGGGAATGGAAAAGTGGAAGGGCAGAGGAAAGCCCAGATTTGAGGTGTCCTGGGGGTCGTCCCAGTGGTTCCTGGGTGTCGTCCCAGTGTGTCCTGGATGTCGTTCCAGTGGTTCCTGGGTGTCGTCCCAATGTGTCCTGGATGTCGTTCCAGTGGGTCCTGGGTGTCGTCCCAGTGGTAAGTTAAGCGGCTATAACGCTGAAAAATGTCATACGGTGTGATGCCGTATGTATGAAGAAATTATAGTGATATTAGGTATATGGTGTGATGCCATATGTATGGAAATTCATATTAATATTCCTTGAACATTATGCTTTTGTTCAAATGCTAGGTCTTAGGAATTTTTATGTAATTGTATTCAAAAGCACTCTTTGCAAAACAAAATAAACCTAAGCCATCCTTTGGTTAGCCATACATGTTACATATTGCATTCTGTGTATTGATTCGCTGAGCACGGGGTCGGAGTGCTCACGCTCGCTTTTGCGGCAAAATTCAGAATCAGGAGTCAAATCGCCTCGCCTCAGCAACAAGAGTGGACAAGCTGGCAGATAAGATGAAGATGAAGATGTCAAGGGCTAGGCCGCGAACCTCCAGTTGGCTGCCTGTGGGCATGTCCTGAGGGTCCCACCTGTGTGCTTCGTTCTTCCGCTCCTGCAATTTATTGATTTCGGCCTAATCGGCCCATGAGTAAGTTTATTATTTTAATTACGTTTCCGCATGATATGTACTTTGATATTCATAACTGTAACTGTGTGCACTATCTACTGATCCAGGGAATAGTGCAGTTAAACACAGTAGATTCCGGATTGAAGAATCTGGGTCTGACAGGCATGGTATCAGAGCATATCGACTGCAGGTCGTGACCTAGTTAGCCTGGCCGTTAGTTTCATAACTAGAATTATTTCTTAAAAATCTATGTCCAAATATATAAGTAGTGTTGCTCATTCTCATCTCTCTTAGATGATTCCTCTCATCCATATGCTGCCCTAGCCATTTTACTTCTGAAGCTCCCTTACCCAAATTCAAAGTGATGAAAATCCAGTACTTCTATTGTAAACTTTCTATGAAAACGCACTTAGGGCCAAGAGTCATGGTGCTTAACCTTGAAGCTTAGTATCAAAGATTGTTTTATTTTTGGGGGTAAAACAATAGGGTGGAAGTTAGAAGAACAAAAGAAAAAAAAATTGGTGGAGCCTAACAGAAAGGATTAGATTGACTAGATGGATGAACTAAGTTATTCTGAAAAAAAAGAGGAAATATGAAAATAATTGCGGGAGTACAACATTGATAAACAACATAATTCTGGGGAGATAATTACAATAGTGGAATAATGGAATATGATCGATTGCTAGATAAATTGATAGAGTTTTGAGAAATTGGAGAAATGATAACGATTATTAGAGTACAGGCTTGATTAATAACATTATTCCTGGAAGATGTTCATAATAATGAATTAATTCGGAGGTTGTCACCGAAAATTTAGGTGGTTACTAGAGGAGTAATTATGATTTTGAGTACAATCTTGGATTATTAGGAAGTTCTGATACACATGACACTGGTGGATTTAAAAGTAATAAGTTGGATAATCATTAGAATTCAGAATTGAGGAGTAGATAGACAATAAAGATTCAGGTTGATCATTGGAGAAGCAAACTATGGATTTGGATCAATGACACAAGATTGGATTATTAGAAAGTCTCGATAAAAAAAAATCATTATCGGTGGATTTAGGATAAAGGATGCTAGGCTCCCATTGGATTGAGGAGCTGATCAAGTTGGCGAATAATAGATCTGAGATTGGGATTATATGGATATAGTGAAATATGAAACTCGATTTATTAATCCAAAGTGGAAGCTAGGATTTACGAAAAGATTGGATACCCATAGCAGGATGAATGCAATTGAAAGGACACATTAGGGATTTTATGATCGGTGGATCGGATAAATAACGATGCTCGCTGTTTGGAGTTTCCGACGGCAATAATACCGTGACTAAATAATGAAGGAAGAAATCATATGTACAAACTACAAAAGTGAAGGTTAAATAATCAAGATCGTTGGATTCTAAGCATTGTGTAAAAAAAATCATATGGGAGTGAACCAAGTCATCGATGGATATTTGGACATTGGAAGAGATTAGAACACCTTGATAAAAATATATGTATACATATACAAGGTTTTGCATTATCAAAATAACTACAGGAATGAGAACTAATTACCTCCCAATACTTTTCTCTTCTTTCCATGGATTTCACGAGAAAATTTTATTTTCCGTTCTCTTACCCTTGCTCCAAAATATAAGATTAGGATCGTTGACAGTGGTCATGAAGATAAGGTGGTCTCGTTTTAAACGGACTATGCAGATAAACCCTGTGCCCTCTTATGTGTGCTTTCCCGAGTAGACGTTGTACTGTTACAAGGTTTTCGTTGGTCCCTGTGCACTGTCTTCTTGCCCTCGGGCGTCCTATTTCGCAGTCACAGGAAATGTTTGCTTTTAAAAATTTGTGTGGCTCAGTATCACTCCAGTTTCCTGGATGTGCTCTTTTAAAATTAGGATGGGTTTGGATTACCTTATCCTCACGATTCTATCCTTACCTCATGCTATTCCCTCTCACCTTTTTCTGAAAACCCCATCGGATCCAAAGGAACGAAATAACAAGTAACCCAAAACCAGGGCAATCAAGAAGAAGTAAAGACTCAGCAACCTTCCAGTATTTAAGGAAAACAACATCACTATGAAGAAGACCACCGTCAGGAGAGTGTCCATAGAGCGAGGTCTCCTAGTCCCGCGAAGAACAAGACTCTTGCCCCAAGGTTGCTCCTTGAATCTATTGCTGACCAAGATAGCTAAGAGTACAACAGATGAATAATGACAATCGTCATTTATTTAAGGGGGGTAGCATTGAGACAGAAATGTCGAAGAACTACTGCGACGTATAATTGGAGTTGCAACAACCTAGGTTTAGAGCTAATCAGACCAGTACAAGGAGGTTCGCAAGGCCAGAAATCTTCTGGTGATGAGGACCACAAGACGTACCTTTAGCTAAAACCGTCGTGCTGGGCAAAGCTAAAGTCTAAGAACAAGATCTCAGTAGAAATGAAGGACCATCACCTAGATAGGCCCATCGTCACCCCTGCATCCCTAAGGCCGTCTATTCCCTAGGGCGCAGACCATTGCTACCCACCTATCATTATGAAATACTATAGCTATATACCCAATAGGCGATGCAACTATTCCATTTTTCGAGGATGTGAAGACGACGATGTCAAAGAGCAAGCATCTGGAAGTCTACATCTATCCAGGAGGATAATGTTTCTCTCTTTCCTTTCGACTTCTCCAAGTTCTAACCCCTACTGTGCAGATTTTCATCTCTCTGTGGAAGCTAAGGAACTATACGTCGAGTAACATCCAGAAACCCATTGCTAGCCAATATAACCTCACCTCCATTCTTTCTGCTCTACCGGAATCTCGGGGTCGAGATTCTTTTTAAGGGGGGTAGATTTGTAACATCCTGAAAATTTAAATTTGAAGAGTGTGAAGTTTTTGAATTATTTTTGCCAAATATTTTATTTGAAATTGGAGTTTATGATATTTTTCCGAAAGTTTGGTTAATGTTTCAAAAAGTTGAAAGGATCAAGAAGAAAACAAACATATTTAAATACTAGAGAATTAAAAATTTTAAATGAGAATCTGAAAAGATGATCCAGAAAGGACACGGAGAAAATATGATTAAAAAAAAACTTAAGACCCATTTTTAAAAATAGTGGCAAGAGTAATAAAGGAGCAAAAAATTTAAAAATACCAACATATATGGATATATAAATATATATGCATAGGAATAGCCATATTAGAATTTTGCACCTACAAATATAGTGCCTAAAATTATAAATACAAAATTTGGTGAGAAAAAGGGAAATAAAATAAAAGAAAAGAGAAAAAGGGAAACCAGGCCGGCCATTACCCCGGCCCAGCCCCCCCTCTCTCCCGCTCCTTCGCTGTGGCCGAACGGCCCAGCCATCCGGCTCGCGCACTCGCCAGCCCGCTCCCCCGCGCGTGCGCTCCGCGGCCCAGCGCCCGCACTCCACGGCCCAGCCTCGCGCGCGCTCGCCCCGCTGACGAGCGGACCCGCCCCTCGCGCGCGTTGTCCCTCTGGCCGGCGGGACCCGCGCCGCGTTGTCTCCTTCCTCCCCTCCCTCTGTCTTTTCTCCCCAGCGCGGACAGACTCCCTCCGCCTCTCTCCACCGTTCGTTCGGTCCAAAAGCCGGGAAACCCGGAGGGGAGCAGGGGCGACGTGCGAGCGACCGCCCTGTACCGCGCAACGTCACCGCTACAGTCCGCTGTCACCGCTGTCGCCGCTGACGCGCCGTCTGACACCGCCATACCCCGGTCACGCCGCTGTCCCGAGCGTGCGCACGCCTTGCGCCGCAATCGACCGCGCATCCGCAGCTATAAAGCCAGGAGGAAACCCTCATCCGCATCGCCACACTCTCCGCAGCTTCTCCGCGAAGGTAATTGCACTTCCACCCACAAAATCGCCGGCGGGGCATCACCTTCCCCAACTCCGGCGACCACTCGATCCACTAACCCGAGCCATTAGGGTTCAATTCACCGCCACCGCACCACCTTCGGCTCACCACGAAGCCATCCCCGGCCTCGCCTGGGCTCCTCATCGCCTGTACACCGCCGGCATCGACGACCCTCCCCGAACCGCCGCCACCTCTCGCCGCCGGCCCGCCACCGTACCCCTTCATCTCCGCCGACCTCACCAGCAGCTTCGCCATCACCCGGGGGCTGCATTTCACGCAACTCCCGAACCGCTCCGGCCATCACTCGCCGCCGTCGCACCATGGCTACTCGTCTCCGGCCGCCGAGCCTCGCCGCCGTCCTCCCTCGTCACCGTCCCGAGCAGAGCCGCCCCTCCACCGTCTTCCTCACCTTCCCCTCAACGCATTTTACAAGTCCCCAGCTGCTCCCCGGTGTCACATCCCAAAAATTTGGCTTTTTGAAAAATTTAAATTCAAATAAATTATTTTAAGGTAATTGGATTTTACTTGGCTTTTATTTGCCTTTCTGGATTTTCTGGAATTTAAAAACTATTTTTAGAGCTTAAAAAGTAATTCAAAATATGAAAATTAAATATCAACAGTAGTTGGAAATAATTTTATTTAGCCCAAAATATGTCCAGGAGCTTCTGTGAATTTTTCTGGAATTTTTGAGGTATTTTCATATTTTTTCTGAGGCCTAAATAATTTTCTAGCCTTTTCTGAAAATCTAAATCAAATTCTGAAAATAAAATCCCTCCTTTTTCCTCCGGCCGACGCGTGGACGGCCCAGATCCGCCCACGTCGCCGCTCGGCCGATCCCGGCCGCACTTCCCTCTCCCTCGCTGTCCAGCGGGCCCGGCCCGTCAGCCGGCGGCCCCGCCTTCCCCTCCTCCGCGCCCGACGCGTGGACGGCTCGGATGAGCCGAGTCCCCGCACGGGCCATCCAGCCGCCCGCTCTCACTCCCGCCCTCACTCCACTGACCCGCGGGCCCCGCCCGTCAGCCGCGTCTTCGCGCCCGGCCTCAATCCACCGCCCGATCTTTTCCCCGAGCCGCGTGGCAGCCATCCGCACCGCCCGGCCGCTCCCTCCTCTCTCTCACTGCACGCGGGGCCCACCTGTCGGATCCGTCGTCCCCGCGGAGCCGGCGCCTTCCTTTTCCTTCCCCCTCTTTCCTTTCTCGCCGGCCGACCGAATCCTCGGCGGACCCGGCCTTTCCTTCCCCGTTTCTCTCCGGTTTTGGAATCCCCGAGCTCCCCGCGCGACCAAATCCCGAACGCCCGCGCCTCCCTTCCCTCTCCGGCCCCCTATTTCCTTTTTCCCCCAAACTTTCCCCACCGGCCACCGAGATCTCCGGCGAGGAATTAAGTGCCCGTGCTCCCTCCCCTGCCCCTATAAATACCCCCATCGCCCTCATCTCTCCCCACACCACCTCGCAGCGCTCTCCGCCTCCTTCCCCGAGCCCCGTAGAGCCCTGCCACCGTGCCACCTTCCCCTAAGAGCTCCGCCCAACTCCGGCGAGCCTTCCCCGCCGCCTCGGACCCTTCCAGAGCCCGCCGCCGCCACCCCGAGCTTCCTCACGCCCAGGCGAACCTCCCCGTCACCTCGGCTGCCTCTCCCCGCCGCCGGAGCGCCGTCGCGCCGGAAGACCCGAGCCAGCTCCGCCACCTCCTCGTCGCCGGCCTTCTCCGCTCGTCGCCGCACTTCGTTGACCCCTCCAACCGGACCCCCTCCGCACCAGGATTACATATCACGCACCGCCAGAACCTCTCCGGCCTCCCCTCGCCGCCGACGACCTTGCCTCCGTCCACGGCTGCCGGACCATCCGAAGGTACCCCTCAAGAGGGTTACCTACCCTTATTGGGTAGGCAACGCCTCCCCGCTCACTTGGCTAGCAGCGCTCGCTCGTAACTCCCTCGGCGCGCGTTCGAGCCTCCGTTTCCGCGCGCGGAGGTTGAGTTTTTCGTTTATTTTCCGGGCTGACAAGTGGGTCCCACCCGTCAGCGGCCGCCGGTCTGCGCTGGCCACTGCCGCCTGGGCCCCACCTCTCTGTGCTATCTCTGACAAGTGGGCCCGGAGTCCAGTGGGTCCCATGTGTCAGAGGCTGAGCCGTGGGCTCACTGTCCAGTGGGTCCCACATGTCAGTGACCGCCAGTGGTTACTGTTCAGTGGGCCCCACCTGTCAGTCTCTCAAAATAAAAATAGAAATTAAAATTTAATTCTCCAGTGGGTCCCACCTGTCAGAAATTTCCGAATTTCTCGATTTATTCAAATCTGAGATTTTCAAATGAGCATAACTTTCTCATTTTAACTCCAATTCCAGCCATTCAAATTTCTAAATTCATCTAAAATCATAATCTATCCAACTATGGCCTCTATTGAATTTTTGGATTTTATTTGAATTTTCGTTTGTATTTATTTGTTTTGTTGCTTCGTCTTTCCTCGCGTAGATTCCAACGTTGTCGATGATCCCTCTTCACAGCAGCAAGAAGACCCAGAAACCCTGCAAGAAGGCAAGTCTCCATTGATCATTTTGAGCCTATGCTTTTGAAATGTTTTTAAAATATTTTAAATTATGTGCATTGCTATTTACATAAAGTCACTAGTTCAAGTCTTTAGGAATTAGTTATTCCAACTTTGTTATGCCCTCATTTGACATTGATTGCCATGTACCTTGTCACCCTAGAACTTCCTTTGTCTCAATAATGAGATTACTATTAACCTTGTGAATAGTAGATGGGTAGCTTAATGCTTAGTCTTGCTATCTAATAACTTTGGAAAATCTTGAAAATGGGAAATTATGATTTATTATTGAACCCTTGTGTTTGAAAGTGAAGTGGCAATTGGAGTTGTCACTGTGATTTTAAAATAAAATAAAATTGTGAAAGTTGGTTTAGATTAGGGTGGATGGTTGTTTGGGTTGGTGCAGTAAGCACGAGAACTTGTTAAGTGTATGTTCCACCCTAGTCAATTAAGGACCGACGCTTGTGTTTGTCCAAACTGAGCATTAACCGTACAACCACAAGTCTATATGGGTACGACCTAGCTGACTAACTTATGATAGTCTAGTTTAGGTGCCACCAGTGGAAAGTGGGTGCCAGGGATGGACTGGTTATTCACAGTGAGGGACAGGGATTTACTGTACTCATATGGCGCAAGAGGGGACTTCAGATTGGGCGGATTTAACCCTTCTGCGGTGAAACCTCAGCGGGTGGTATCTAGCTAGATTAGAGTAAGGTAAAGGCTTTGTGGTATTTTATCTGGGTCTCATGCCAAGGAAGCGTGTTGACTTTTAGGATAATTTATCTCTTGTGGGTAAAGTTGTACAACCTCTGCAGAGTGTAAAACTATTCGAATAGCCGTGCCCACGGTCAAGGGCGGGCAAGGAATGCATTCACATGGTAGATTTCTGGTTTTGTTTTAAAATCAAAAGTTTGTATTCCGAGGGTGGAGGGAACTCTCGGAAGGGAATCCTGGCGGATAGAGCCAGAGAGGGTGGATGGAACCCGCAGTTTAAAACTTGACCAATGGTAATTGGTTAGCTAGTGTTGGTAGTTGGAACCTTCACTAGAAAGTTAATTCTGTTAAAACATTTACTTCATTAAATAATGCCTTCGAAAATAACTAGTAGTAATCGAGATTTCAAATATTGCTTTGTGCAAAAGAAACATATGGCCCTCCTTTGTTAAGCCTTGCATCTATGCATTTTTCCCAAGACTTGCGGAGTACTTTATGTACTCACATGCTACACTTAAAAATCAAATCTCAGAGGAAGTTGAAGCTCAGGAGGGTGACTACGACTACTGCTTCGCTTGTGGCTGCGATGGATTCTTCCCGGAGGACTAGGTCGCGCTTCCCCAGTCAATTGCTTGTGGCGGATTGATGGGTCGTCCTCGAGTTTTATTTGCTTCCGCTTTATTTCTTGTGTGCGAGGTCTTAAACCTCCATTGTAATAATGAGACCCTGTGGTCAGTACTCTTATTTACTGTAATAAATCGTTGATGGTGATGTTTTCCATTCTGTTTGACTGTGTGCACTAGCTTTGATCTGGGACTAGTGCTGTAATACACAGAGGGTCCGGGTTTGATAATCCGGGGGCCTGACAGAGATGGTATCAGAGCCAATTTGACTGTAGGACGTGACCTAGATTAGGAATGGCAAACCATAAGGACTTATATTTATAAAAAGAGTATATTAAAAATGTGTAAGCTTCTTTGCTTCTACTCTCTTCCTACTTAGAATCTCGTTCTTGTCTCCAACTCCATTTGTTAAAAGTTTTACTAATCTTTTCTTTCACTCAACTTTGTAGATGGCTGGTTCATCCTCCGCTGCCCCGTGGGACTACTACTCACATGGAGAGGATGCTGGAGCATTCGCTAGCCTTCTCCAGCAGCTGATGCAGTGTCTGGAGTACCGTCAGCCGCCCATCTTCAGGGGTCGGAAGAAGCGGATCCTGGATCGAGACTCTTGGACGATGGAGGTATTCCTGTATGCACGGGAAGAGGAATTCAAGTCCCACACCTACCCCATCAAGCACCCTCGGTCCCGCTGTTTCGACGCTGTCCAGGACGCAGCACGCCTCGCCATTGACGAGTTGTGCCACCTGCACAAAGATGCTGTACATCAGTCCCCCTTTTGCTTCTTCATCAACCCTCGCCCAGGACAGAGGTATCCAGATCCCTTTGATATTCCAGCTGACGATCCTCGACTGTCACATCAGGTGCAGCTCACCCAGGCGATGGCCGTCACTTATGCTAGAGCTCAGGAGGAGATTGGACAACTTCGGATGCTTCTCACTTCCAGCTACCAGCATTCCGACACGCTTCGCACACAGCTTCTCCAGAGCCAGGCAGCTGAGTTTGAGTTGGGACGTCTCCGGGCCGCAGCCGACTACGCGCCGTCTTCACCCGTAGTTGATTACACGCCGTCTTCCCCAGTACCAGCCGTCATCCCCAACAACCCGGCCCCAGCTCGACTTTCAGGACTCCACATCAGACTTACAGCACGCAAGAAGGTGCGACGCCCTAGTCCGCCACCTGTCATTACTCTCAAGAAGCGCAAGCCTTCTCCTTCCCGTTCTCGGTCGACTGCCTCCAGTCGTAATCGTGCCTCGGCCGAGTGTGACTGTTCACGTCACCACGTGAGAGAGCGCCAGGAAGACCCGGAGGAGGATCCAGAAGAGGACCCGGAAGAAGACCCTGAGGAGCGCGTCTTTGGAGAGGATTAGTAGTCTTTTGAGTCCGTAGTACCCAAATAAAATGTCCGCGTCCTTAGAACGCTTATTGTTATGTTTTGGTGTGCTAGATAGACTGTACCAGGCCTATGTGCACTTGTGGTACAGCCATCCTCGGAGTTATCTTGATTTTAATAAAAGTTTTTCCCTAAGTGGTTGCTAGTTCTTTCTTGTGTGTTGGCTTGGGATGTGGTTTAGTTCCCCTAATCTCTTACCTTTGCTATTTCCCTCTTACCTTCTGCTAACCTAAACCGCTTCAGATGGTGAACACGAGGAGCAATCCTGGCAGCAGCCGTGACGCCAACAACCAGCCGGAGGACAACATTCCACCACCTCCCGCTCAGGCCCCCAACTTGGAGCAAATGATGGCTATGCAGCTGCAGTTACTTCAAGCTCTCGCCCAGAACCAAGTGCAGCCAGCCCAGCAGGCACCCAACCAGGCACCCCAGTCTAAATTGGGGGAATTCATGAGGACAAGGCCTCCCACTTTTGCTGGATCAGTGGATCCCCTGGAGGCAGATGATTGGATCAAGGATGTGGAAAGAAAATTGGTCCTAGCTCAGTGCAACGATAATGAAAAGGTGCTGTATGCTGTCACCAGCTCAAGGGAATGGCTGCCAACTGGTGGGAAAACTACCGCGCCGCCCATCAAAATGCACAAGCCATCACTTGGGAGGAGTTTGTCGAAGCTTTCCGCACTGCCCATATTCCTATGGGAATAATGGAAATGAAGAAGAGAGAATTCTACCAACTACAACAGGGAAACCTCAGTGTTTCCGAATACCTGAACAAGTTCACCCAACTGTCCAGGTATGCATCTGAAGAGGTCACATCGGATGCGACCAAGATTTGGAGGTTCACGCAGGGACTTGACCCCAACCTTAAGGTGCAGCTGGTATCCAATGACTTCCCAACCTTCTAGCACCTAGTGAACAAGGCCTTTGTCCAAGAAGATGCTCAGCGCCAGCTGTACGAAAATCGGAAGAGGAAGTTTCAAGCACAGCAAGGAGCAAGCAGCTCTCGATTCCGCCCCAACGCACCTCACTATCATAAGCTCTCAGAGTCAAGCATGCCAAGGACTCCCTTTTCAGGACCCCGCCCAAATCCACAAACTCCCCGGGCAAACAATGGTGGCCAACCCCCGCAGAACAAGACTTCAGCAGCAGGAGTGCAGTGCTTTAACTGCAAGAACATGGGGCACTATGCCAGCAACTGTCCCCAGAAACGCCCAGCAATGACTTCAGTTCGTTTCAATCTGGGGATTACGCCAGCAAGAGCTCCGACTGCAGGTCAAGGCCGTGGGGCACCACAGACCCCAAGGACTCCACAAGTGGTGAGCAGAGGGCATCTCAACCATGTGACCGCGGAAGCAGCCCAAGATGCACCCGACGTAGTGCTGGGTAAGTTTCTTGTCAACTCAGTAATTGCATCAGCATTATTTGATTCTGGAGCTTCACATTCTTTTGTGTCAAAAGATGTGGTTGAAAGGTATAGTTGGGATGTGAGTAAACTACAGAACCCCATGCTAGTCCAGTCCCCTGGAAAGGAAATGAGGACTAACACAGTTTGCCTTGACGCAACTGTGGATATAAATGGAGTTAAGTTCTTAGCGAATCTTATTATAATAGACTCCAAGGGTTTAGATGTAATACTTGGAATGGATTGGTTAACCAAGTATAAAGGATAGATAGATTGTGCTGACCGAGCTGTTACAATCACTAACTCTGATGGGATTCAAGTAAGGTATAAGTCAAACTCCCTTACCCAGAGCAGGTGTAGTTTGAACAGTGTAAAGGGAGTGACTCTGGAAAAAGTACCTATAGTGAGTGAGTACCCAGATGTATTCCCTGAAGATTTGCCCGGAATGCCGCCAGACAGGGAAGTAGAATTTGTCATCAACCTAGTACCTG
This sequence comes from Dendrocalamus latiflorus, assembly GCA_017311315.1. NCBI lineage: Eukaryota > Viridiplantae > Streptophyta > Magnoliopsida > Poales > Poaceae > Dendrocalamus > Dendrocalamus latiflorus. The sequence continues at coordinate 24,541,079 of CM029660.1, forward strand.
GAACAGCTCCAATTTCCAAGAGGCCTTATCGGATGTCTGCAAATGATTTGGCGGAAGTTAAGAAACAAATTGAAGAGCTACAGGATAAAGGATTTGTAAGGCCAAGCTCGTCACCTTGGGGAGCACCAGTACTGCTAGTAAAGAAGAAAGATGGTAGTCTTCGCATGTGTGTGGACTATCGATCATTGAATGATGTGACTATTAAGAACAAGTACCCTTTATTCAGAATAGATGATCTGTTTGATCAGTTGAAAGGATCATGTGTATTCTTTAAGATTGACCTTCGATCAGGATATCACCAATTGAAGTTAAGACCAGAGGACATACCCAAGACCGCATTTGCCACCCGTTATGGATTGTATGAGTATACAGTGATGTCTTTCGGTCTAACCAATGCCTCAGCATACTTCATGAATCTGATGAATAAGGTGTTCATGGAATATTTGGATAAGTTTGTGGTTGTATTCATCGACGATATTCTGATATACTCCAAGAATGAGGAAGAGCACGCAGAACATTTGAGGATAGTTTTGGAAAAGCTCAGAGAGAATCAGTTGTATGCCAAGTTCAGTAAGTGTGAGTTTTGGTTGAAGAAAGTAGCTTTCTTGGGCCATGTGATTTCAGCAGGAGGAGTGTCCGTAGACCCTGAGAAAGTAAATGATGTGCTCAATTGGACACAACCAAAGTCAGTATCCGAAATCAGGAGTTTTCTTGGATTGGCTGGTTACTATCGTCGATTTATTGAAGGTTTCTCCAAGCTCGCAAGACCTCTCACCCAGTTGCTGAAGAAGGAAAATAAGTTTGAATGGAGTAAACCATGTGAGGATAGTTTCCAAGAGTTGAAGAAAAGGTTAACTTCTGCACCAGTGTTGACGCTTCCGGACATTAGGAAGGATTTTGAAGTCTTTTGCGATGCGTCAAGGCAAGGACTAGGTTGTGTACTGATGCAAGAAAGAAAGGTAGTAGCATATGCCTCAAGGCAGCTGCGACCCCATGAAGGAAATTACCCAACTCATGATTTAGAGCTCGCTGCCGTAGTGCATGCACTGAAAATATTGAGGCATTACTTGATTGGCAACCGTTGTGAAATTTACACGGATCACAAGAGTTTGAAATATATATTCACTCAACCCGATCTCAACATGAGGCAAAGGAGATGGCTTGAGTTAATAAAGGATTATGATATTGGAATACATTATCACCCAGGAAAGGCTAATGTGGTAGCAGATGCCTTGAGCAGAAAGAGTTATTGTGCCAAGCTGTGGATTAAGGACAGTATGCCTACCCTTCAAGAAGAGTTCCAACGGCTCAACCTAGAAGTAGTGGAGGAAGGATTTCTAGCCACTTTGGAAGTTCAACCAACCTTAGAAGATCAAATCAGAGCAGCTCAAAAGGAGGACAAGTATGTCCAGGAGATCAAGGATAATATGAAGAAAGGGAAAGCCTCGGGATTTTCAGAGGATGAAGAAGGTACCCTTTGGTTTGGGAAAAGAATTATTGTACCTGAAAAGAAAGAGGTAAAGGAGTTAATATTGAAGGAAGCCCATGAATCTGGATATTCAATTCGTCCTGGGAGTACCAAGATGTACCAAGATCTCAAGGAGAGGTATTGGTGGTCAAGTATGAAACGAGAAATTGCAGAATACGTAGCCTTGTGCGATGTATGCCAACGGATTAAAGCTGAACACCAGAGACCTGCTGGACTTCTGCAGCCATTGCAGATCCCTGAGTGGAAATGGGAAGAAATTGGTATGGATTTTATAAGTGGATTACCAAGAACCAAAACAGAGCACGATTCAATTTGGGTTATAGTGGATCGTTTGACAAAAGTCGCCCATTTCATTCCAGTAAAGACCACCTACTCCGGGGATAGACTTGCGGAGTTGTACATGTCAAGAATTGTGTGTTTGCATGGGATCCCAAAGAAGATTGTGTCAGATCGAGGAACCCAGTTCACTTCGAGATTTTGGCAAAAGCTACATGAACTTTTGGGCACAAACTTAAACTTCAGTACAGCTTATCATCCACAGACAGATGGTCAAACTGAAAGAGTAAATCAAATCCTGGAAGACATGTTGAGAGCTTGTGTACTGGCAAACAAGAGTAATTGGGATCAGAGTTTGCCCTATGCAGAGTTCTCCTACAACAATAGTTATCAATCCAGTTTGCAAATGTCTCCGTTCGAAGCCCTATACGGCAGGAAGTGTAGGACTCCATTGTATTGGAAGGAAACAGGAGAAGGACAAGTGTTTGGACCAGATGTGCTGAAGCAAGCAGAAGAACAGGTTCGTCTAATCCAAGACAGATTAAAAACAGCACAAACCAGACAGAAGAGCTATGCGGACAATCGCCGTAGAAGCTTAGAATTCGTACCTGGGGATCATGTTTATTTGAAGGTGTCACCTCTTAAAGGAATGAGACGTTTTGGAGTCAGTGGAAAGCTAGCTCCCAGATTCATTGGACCTTTTCCTGTTGTGGCGAAACGAGGAGAAGTTGCTTACCAGTTGGAGCTTCCACCTCAGCTGTCAAAGGTGCATGACGTCTTCCATGTGTCTCAGCTAAGAAAGTGTCTTAGAGTTCCAGAAGAGCAGATGCCTCTAGATGAAATAAATGTAAAGGAGGACCTCACCTATCCAGAATATCCAGTCAAGATATTGGAGGAAGCAGAGCGCCGTACGCGCAGCAAGATTATCAAGTTCTGTAAAGTGCAGTGGAGCAATCATTCCGAATCGGAAGCAACTTGGGAGCGTGAAGAGGATCTAAGAGAAGAGTTCCCCGATCTTTTTCCCAGTCCATCCGAATCTCGGGGTCGAGATTCTTTCTAAGGGGGGTAGGTTTGTCACATCCCAAAAATTTGGCTTTTTGAAAAATTTAAATTCAAATAAATTATTTTAAGGTAATTGGATTTTACTTGGCTTTTATTTGCCTTTCTGGATTTTCTGGAATTTTAAAACTATTTTTAGAGCTTAAAAAGTAATTCAAAATATGAAAATTAAATATCAACAGTAGTTGGAAATAATTTTATTTAGCCCAAAATATGTCCAGGAGCTTCTGTGAATTTTTCTGGAATTTTTGAGGTATTTTCATATTTTTTCTGAGGCCTAAATAATTTTCTAGCCTTTTCTGAAAATCTAAATCAAATTCTGAAAATAAAATCCCTCCTTTTTCCTCCGGCCGACGCGTGGACGGCCCAGATCCGCCCACGTCGCCGCTCGGCCGATCCCGGCCGCACTTCCCTCTCCCTCGCTGTCCAGCGGGCCCGGCCCGTCAGCCGGCGGCCACGCCTTCCCCTCCTCCGCGCCCGACGCGTGGACGGCTCGGATGAGCCGAGTCCCCGCACGGGCCATCCAGCCGCCCGCTCTCACTCCCGCCCTCACTCCACTGACCCGCGGGCCCCGCCCGTCAGCCGCGTCTTCGCGCCCGGCCTCAATCCACCGCCCGATCTTTTCCCCGAGCCGCGTGGCAGCCATCCGCACCGCCCGGCCGCTCCCTCCTCTCTCTCACTGCACGCGGGGCCCACCTGTCGGATCCGTCGTCCCCGCGGAGCCGGCGCCTTCCTTTTCCTTCCCCCTCTTTCCTTTCTCGCCGGCCGACCGAATCCTCGGCGGACCCGGCCTTTCCTTCCCCGTTTCTCTCCGGTTTTGGAATCCCCGAGCTCCCCGCGCGACCAAATCCCGAACGCCCGCGCCTCCCTTCCCTCTCCGGCCCCCTATTTCCTTTTTCCCCCAAACTTTCCCCACCGGCCACCGAGATCTCCGGCGAGGAATTAAGTGCCCGTGCTCCCTCCCCTGCCCCTATAAATACCCCCATCGCCCTCATCTCTCCCCACACCACCTCGCAGCGCTCTCCGCCTCCTTCCCCGAGCCCCGTAGAGCCCTGCCACCGTGCCACCTTCCCCTCAGAGCTCCGCCCAACTCCGGCGAGCCTTCCCCGCCGCCTCGGACCCTTCCAGAGCCCGCCGCCGCCACCCCGAGCTTCCTCACGCCCAGGCGAACCTCCCCGTCACCTCGGCTGCCTCTCCCCGCCGCCGGAGCGCCGTCGCGCCGGAAGACCCGAGCCAGCTCCGCCACCTCCTCGTCGCCGGCCTTCTCCGCTCGTCGCCGCACTTCGTTGACCCCTCCAACCGGACCCCCTCCGCACCAGGATTACATATCACGCACCGCCAGAACCTCTCCGGCCTCCCCTCGCCGCCGACGACCTTGCCTCCGTCCACGGCTGCCGGACCATCCGAAGGTACCCCTCAAGAGGGTTACCTACCCTTATTGGGTAGGCAACGCCTCCCCGCTCACTTGGCTAGCAGCGCTCGCTCGTAACTCCCTCGGCGCGCGTTCGAGCCTCCGGCTCCGCGCGCGGAGGTTGAGTTTTTCGTTTATTTTCCGGGCTGACAAGTGGGTCCTACCCGTCAGCGGCCGCCGGTCTGCGCTGGCCACTGCCGCCTGGGCCCCACCTCTCTGTGCTATCTCTGACAAGTGGGCCCGGAGTCCAGTGGGCCCCATGTGTCAGAGGCTGAGCCGTAGGCTCACTGTCCAGTGGGTCCCACATGTCAGTGACCGCCAGTGGTTACTGTTCAGTGGGCCCCACCTGTCAGTCTCTCAAAATAAAAATAGAAATTAAAATTTAATTCTCCAGTGGGTCCCACCTGTCAGAAATTTCCGAATTTCTCGATTTATTCAAATCTGAGATTTTCAAATGAGCATAACTTTCTCATTTTAACTCCAATTCCAGCCATTCAAATTTCTAAATTCATCTAAAATCATAATCTATCCAACTATGGCCTCTGTTGAATTTTTGGATTTTATTTGAATTTTCGTTTGTATTTATTTGTTTTGTTGCTTCGTCTTTCCTCGCGTAGATTCCAACGTTGTCGACGATCCCTCTTCACAGCAGCAAGAAGACCCAGAAACCCTGCAAGAAGGCAAGTCTCCTTTGATCATTTTGAGCCTATGCTTTTGAAATATTTTTAAAATATTTTAAATTATGTGCATTGCTATTTACATAAAGTCACTAGTTCAAGTCTTTAGGAATTAGTTATTCCAACTTTGTTATGCCCTCATTTGACATTGATTGCCATGTACCTTGTCACCCTAGAACTTCCTTTGTCTCAATAATGAGATTACTATTAACCTTGTGAATAGTAGATGGGTAGCTTAATGCTTAGTCTTGCTATCTAATAACTTTGGAAAATCTTGAAAATGGGAAATTATGATTTATTATTGAACCCTTGTGTTTGAAAGTGAAGTGGCAATTGGAGTTGTCACTGTGATTTTAAAATAAAATAAAATTGTGAAAGTTGGTTTAGATTAGGGTGGATGGTTGTTTGGGTTGGTGCAGTAAGCACGAGAACTTGTTAAGTGTATGTTCCACCCTAGTCAATTAAGGACCGACGCTTGTGTTTGTCCAAACTGAGCATTAACCGTACAACCACAAGTCTATATGGGTACGACCTAGCTGACTAACTTATGATAGTCTAGTTTAGGTGCCACCAGTGGAAAGTGGGTGCCAGGGATGGACTGGTTATTCACAGTGAGGGACAGGGATTTACTGTACTCATATGGCGCAAGAGGGGACTTCAGATTGGGCGGATTTAACCCTTCTGCGGTGAAACCTCAGCGGGTGGTATCTAGCTAGATTAGAGTAAGGTAAAGGCTTTGTGGTATTTTATCTGGGTCTCATGCCAAGGAAGCGTGTTGACTTTTAGGATAATTTATCTCTTGTGGGTAAAGTTGTACAACCTCTGCAGAGTGTAAAACTATTCGAATAGCCGTGCCCACGGTCAAGGGCGGGCAAGGAATGCATTCACATGGTAGATTTCTGGTTTTGTTTTAAAATCAAAAGTTTGTATTCCGAGGGTGGAGGGAACTCTCGGAAGGGAATCCTGGCGGATAGAGCCAGAGAGGGTGGATGGAACCCGCAGTTTAAAACTTGACCAATGGTAATTGGTTAGCTAGTGTTGGTAGTTGGAACCTTCACTAGAAAGTTAATTCTGTTAAAACATTTACTTCATTAAATAATGCCTTCGAAAATAACTAGTAGTAATCGAGATTTCAAATATTGCTTTGTGCAAAAGAAACATATGGCCCTCCTTTGTTAAGCCTTGCATCTATGCATTTTTCCCAAGACTTGCGGAGTACTTTATGTACTCACATGCTACACTTAAAAATCAAATCTCAGAGGAAGTTGAAGCTCAGGAGGGTGACTACGACTACTGCTTCGCTTGTGGCTGCGATGGATTCTTCCCGGAGGACTAGGTCGCGCTTCCCCAGTCAATTGCCTGTGGCGGATTGATGGGTCGTCCTCGAGTTTTATTTGCTTCCGCTTTATTTCTTGTGTGCGAGGTCTTAAACCTCCATTGTAATAATGAGACCCTGTGGTCAGTACTCTTATTTACTGTAATAAATCGTTGATGGTGATGTTTTCCATTTTGTTTGACTGTGTGCACTAGCTTTGATCTGGGACTAGTGCTGTAATACACAGAGGGTCCGGGTTTGATAATCCGGGGGCCTGACACCCGGCCCCTCTAAGTAAGTATGTATATATATATATATATATATATATATATATACCTATAGATACTCATATATATATATACACATAAATGGTTAGAGAAATGTATGCAACCACTAGCAAATATAACTGTACAATTCTTGCGCACACCGTAGACCCTAAAAAAATATAGATACATGAAAACGCTACCAATAATATACTGCTAGTCATAAAATCTTAAATGGTAGTTTAGTAAATAATGAGAGCAGGATATCATAATGTACGGCAGGTTCGAGATATAAAAAGGGTAAAAATATCCGTAACAGTAACTTTTAGATAGCACTCAAATTAAAAGGTTATAATAGTATACCGATACTAAAATGTAAAAGCCCTAGGTCATCAAGCATCAAAATAACCTCACGGACATATAGATACCCTAAAGTAAATATGTAACCAATAACATGAGTACTTAAGGTCCCATAAAATGAAACATAACAAGCATTGGTCTTATCGCTAAGTTGGAACTAAAATTAGAAATAAAGTAAGCATAACAGTAATTAAAGCAGAGATAAAATAATAATGTTACCATTAATTAAATCTTAATAATAGATTAATAAATAGTGACGATGAGCATGAAATAATAAGCTAAGACAAGTGACAACTAAAATGCACATAAAAATGTCACCCCATAAAATGCTATACACTTAGACTTTACAATTTATTCGGTAAGCCAAGATACCCTAAAAAGTAACGCTCGACAAAATGATACATACCCATAGGTCTAACCTAACTCATGGAACTTCCTTGATAAATATAAGAATAATAAAAGAAAATGTTAATAAAAGATCAGTCATCGCTTTCTACCACCGGCCTTGCCTCAAATCACCCCAAAATCATCCATTAACTCATAAATAAAACTAAATTGAGTTTATTCGGATTTATTTGGATCTTTTGAGTTATTTGCTTATATTTGGATTCAGTCGTCTAGCGCGTAATTAGAAATGGGAGCCTCGGAGAATCAAGGATCAAGCGAGGCCGAGATCGGAGTAAAGAAAAAGACTCAAGCCTCAAGATCGACAAACGAGAAAGCTTTGAGTGAGCTCAAGACCGCAGCAAACCGCACAGGCGAGTCAATACTTTGATCATGTTGAACCTACATTTATGCAAATTACTTTGTTTTAAATTAACAAATTGCATTGCTGTTATTTTTATGCAAATGCATGCTAGATTTGATATTCTAGTTATATGCCATTGTTTACATTGAATAATATTACCCCTCCTTTGAGTATTTGAATGTGTGAACCTTGTCGCCCTAGCAAAAATATATTAGTAGCATTTCAAAAATAAGTCCGTAACCGTATGCCATGCTTAGCATTGATTAGGAACTCGGGGCAAGAAATTGTCCCAAGCATCACTTTTTATTCATGAGAAATTGGTTTGGGCAGTCATTGTGATAATGACTGGTATATGTTGGATATGATTATTTTACACTCCCAAGATCCCCAACTTGCTTAATTATCTGGGCGGATTGGTTCGATGGTGTGTATGTGTGTGGTGCAGTGATTGCACAAGTGGGTTAGTGGTAGACCGCCCAGATACCACTAAGGACTGAATCTGGTCATGTCACCCGTGTAAAACAGTACAACCACAAGCTGGCAAAGTGTAGGCAGGGTTAACTAATTTGTATGGCTCTAAGGTGGTTACGTGAAGGTGTGAACACGAGCAAAGGGATGGATGGTCGTATCCCCGCCTTTGCCCGTGATGGCTCACGAGGGACCCTTCCCGAGGGATGGTCGGATCCTACGGAAGATAGACCTTAGCGGGCGTAACCACAGTAGGACTATGCATTGTAACAATCCTGTGATAGTCTACTCAACCGCATGGCTAAGGAATCATGTGGGGCAACGGGTGGATTTATCTCTTGTGGGTAAAGTGTGCAAAACTCTGCAGAGTCAAAACTATTCGAATAGCCGTGCCCACGGTCAAGGGCGGACATGGGAACTTAACTAGATATAGTTCTGTTTACAAAAATATTGAAAAATGGGAATGGAAAAGTGGAAGGGCAGAGGAAAGCCCAGATTTGAGGTGTCCTGGGGGTCGTCCCAGTGGTTCCTGGGTGTCGTCCCAGTGTGTCCTGGATGTCGTTCCAGTGGTTCCTGGGTGTCGTCCCAATGTGTCCTGGATGTCGTTCCAGTGGGTCCTGGGTGTCGTCCCAGTGGTAAGTTAAGCGGCTATAACGCTGAAAAATGTCATACGGTGTGATGCCGTATGTATGAAGAAATTATAGTGATATTAGGTATATGGTGTGATGCCATATGTATGGAAATTCATATTAATATTCCTTGAACATTATGCTTTTGTTCAAATGCTAGGTCTTAGGAATTTTTATGTAATTGTATTCAAAAGCACTCTTTGCAAAACAAAATAAACCTAAGCCATCCTTTGGTTAGCCATACATGTTACATATTGCATTCTGTGTATTGATTCGCTGAGCACGGGGTCGGAGTGCTCACGCTCGCTTTTGCGGCAAAATTCAGAATCAGGAGTCAAATCGCCTCGCCTCAGCAACAAGAGTGGACAAGCTGGCAGATAAGATGAAGATGAAGATGTCAAGGGCTAGGCCGCGAACCTCCAGTTGGCTGCCTGTGGGCATGTCCTGAGGGTCCCACCTGTGTGCTTCGTTCTTCCGCTGCTGCAATTTATTGATTTCGGCCTAATCGGCCCATGAGTAAGTTTATTATTTTAATTACGTTTCCGCATGATATGTACTTTGATATTCATAACTGTAACTGTGTGCACTATCTACTGATCCAGGGAATAGTGCAGTTAAACACAGTAGATTCCGGATTGAAGAATCTGGGTCTGACAGGCATGGTATCAGAGCATATCGACTGCATGTCGTGACCTAGTTAGCCTGGCCGTTAGTTTCATAACTAGAATTATTTCTTAAAAATCTATGTCCAAATATATAAGTAGTGTTGCTCATTCTCATCTCTCTTAGATGATTCCTCTCATCCATATGCTGCCCTAGCCATTTTACTTCTGAAGCTCCCTTACCCAAATTCAAAGTGATGAAAATCCAGTACTTCTATTGTAAACTTTCTATGAAAACGCACTTAGGGCCAAGAGTCATGGTGCTTAACCTTGAAGCTTAGTATCAAAGATTGTTTTATTTTTGGGGGTAAAACAATAGGGTGGAAGTTAGAAGAACAAAAGAAAAAAAAATTGGTGGAGCCTAACAGAAAGGATTAGATTGACTAGATGGATGAACTAAGTTATTCTGAAAAAAAGAGGAAATATGAAAATAATTGCGGGAGTACAACATTGATAAACAACATAATTCTGGGGAGATAATTACAATAGTGGAATAATGGAATATGATCGATTGCTAGATAAATTGATAGAGTTTTGAGAAATTGGAGAAATGATAACGATTATTAGAGTACAGGCTTGATTAATAACATTATTCCTGGAAGATGTTCATAATAATGAATTAATTCGGAGGTTGTCACCGAAAATTTAGGTGGTTACTAGAGGAGTAATTATGATTTTGAGTACAATCTTGGATTATTAGGAAGTTCTGATACACATGACACTGGTGGATTTAAAAGTAATAAGTTGGATAATCATTAGAATTCAGAATTGAGGAGTAGATAGACAATAAAGATTCAGGTTGATCATTGGAGAAGCAAACTATGGATTTGGATCAATGACACAAGATTGGATTATTAGAAAGTCTCGATAAAAAAAAATCATTATCGGTGGATTTAGGATAAAGGATGCTAGGCTCCCATTGGATTGAGGAGCTGATCAAGTTGGCGAATAATAGATCTGAGATTGGGATTATATGGATATAGTGAAATATGAAACTCGATTTATTAATCCAAAGTGGAAGCTAGGATTTACGGAAAGATTGGATACCCATAGCAGGATGAATGCAATTGAAAGGACACATTAGGGATTTTATGATCGGTGGATCGGATAAATAACGATGCTCGCTGTTTGGAGTTTCCGACGGCAATAATACCGTGACTAAATAATGAAGGAAGAAATCATATGTACAAACTACAAAAGTGAAGGTTAAATAATCAAGATCGTTGGATTCTAAGCATTGTGTAAAAAAAATCATATGGGAGTGAACCAAGTCATCGATGGATATTTGGACATTGGAAGAGATTAGAACACCTTGATAAAAATATATGTATACATATACAAGGTTTTGCATTATCAAAATAACTACAGGAATGAGAACTAATTACCTCCCAATACTTTTCTCTTCTTTCCATGGATTTCACGAGAAAATTTTATTTTCCGTTCTCTTACCCTTGCTCCAAAATATAAGATTAGGATCGTTGACAGTGGTCATGAAGATAAGGTGGTCTCGTTTTGAACGGACTATGCAGATAAACCCTGTGCCCTCTTATGTGTGCTTTCCCGAGTAGACGTTGTACTGTTACAAGGTTTTCGTTGGTCCTTGTGCACTGTCTTCTTGCCCTCGGGCGTCCTATTTCGTAGTCACAGGAAATGTTTGCTTTTAAAAATTTGTGTGGCTCAGTATCACTCCAGTTTCCTGGATGTGCTCTTTTAAAATTAGGATGGGTTTGGATTACCTTATCCTCACGATTCTATCCTTACCTCATGCTATTCCCTCTCACCTTTTTCTGAAAACCCCATCGGATCCAAAGGAACGAAATAACAAGTAACCCAAAACCAGGGCAATCAAGAAGAAGTAAAGACTCAGCAACCTTCCAGTATTTAAGGAAAACAACATCACTATGAAGAAGACCACCGTCAGGAGAGTGTCCATAGAGCGAGGTCTCCTAGTCCCGCGAAGAACAAGACTCTTGCCCCAAGGTTGCTCCTTGAATCTATTGCTGACCAAGATAGCTAAGAGTACAACAGATGAATAATGACAATCGTCATTTATTTAAGGGGGGTAGCATTAAGACAGAAATGTCGAAGAACTACTGCGACGTATAATTGGAGTTGCAACAACCTAGGTTTAGAGCTAATCAGACCAGTACAAGGAGGTTCGCAAGGCCAGAAATCTTCTGGTGATGAGGACCACAAGACGTACCTTTAGCTAAAACCGTCGTGCTGGGCAAAGCTAAAGTCTAAGAACAAGATCTCAGTAGAAATGAAGGACCATCACCTAGATAGGCCCATCGTCACCCCTGCATCCCTAAGGCCGTCTATTCCCTAGGGCGCAGACCATTGCTACCCACCTATCATTATGAAATACTATAGCTATATACCCAATAGGCGATGCAACTATTCCATTTTTCGAGGATGTGAAGACGACGATGTCAAAGAGCAAGCATCTGGAAGTCTACATCTATCCAGGAGGATAATGTTTCTCTCTTTCCTTTCGACTTCTCCAAGTTCTAACCCCTACTGTGCAGATTTTCATCTCTCTGTGGAAGCTAAGGAACTATACGTCGAGTAACATCCAGAAACCCATTGCTAGCCAATATAACCTCACCTCCATTCTTTCTGCTCTACCGGAATCTCGGGGTCGAGATTCTTTTTAAGGGGGGTAGATTTGTAACATCCTGAAAATTTAAATTTGAAGAGTGTGAAGTTTTTGAATTATTTTTGCCAAATATTTTATTTGAAATTGGAGTTTATGATATTTTTCCGAAAGTTTGGTTAATGTTTCAAAAAGTTGAAAGGATCAAGAAGAAAACAAACATATTTAAATACTAGAGAATTAAAAATTTTAAATGAGAATCTGAAAAGATGATCCAGAAAGGACACGGAGAAAATATGATTAAAAAAAACTTAAGACCCATTTTTAAAAATAGTGGCAAGAGTAATAAAGGAGCAAAAAATTTAAAAATACCAACATATATGGATATATAAATATATATGCATAGGAATAGCCATATTAGAATTTTGCACCTACAAATATAGTGCCTAAAATTATAAATACAAAATTTGGTGAGAAAAAGGGAAATAAAATAAAAGAAAAGAGAAAAAGGGAAACCAGGCCGGCCATTACCCCGGCCCAGCCCCCCCTCTCTCCCGCTCCTTCGCTGTGGCCGAACGGCCCAGCCATCCGGCTCGCGCACTTGCCAGCCCGCTTTCCCGCGCGTGCGCTCCGCGGCCCAGCGCCCGCGCTCCACGGCCCAGCCTCGCGCGCGCTCGCCCCGCTGACGAGCGGACCCGCCCCTCGCGCGCGTTGTCCCTCTGGCCGGCGGGACCCGCGCCGCGTTGTCTCCTTCCTCCCCTCCCTCTGTCTTTTCTCCCCAGCGCGGACAGACTCCCTCCGCCTCTCTCCACCGTTCGTTCGGTCCAAAAGCCGGGAAACCCGGAGGGGAGCACGGGCGACGTGCGAGCGACCGCCCTGTACCGCGCAACGTCACCGCTACAGTCCGCTGTCACCGCTGTCGCCGCTGACGCGCCGTCTGACACCGCCATACCCCGGTCACGCCGCTGTCCCGAGCGTGCGCACGCCATGCGCCGCAATCGACCGCGCATCCGCAGCTATAAAGCCAGGAGGAAACCCTCATCCGCATCGCCACACTCTCCGCAGCTTCTCCACGAAGGTAATTGCACTTCCACCCACAAAATCGCCGGCGGGGCATCACCTTCCCCAACTCCGGCGACCACTCGATCCACTAACCCGAGCCATTAGGGTTCAATTCACCGCCACCGCACCACCTTCGGCTCACCACGAAGCCATCCCCGGCCTCGCCTGGGCTCCTCATCGCCTGTACACCGCCGGCATCGACGACCCTCCCCGAACCGCCGCCACCTCTCGCCGCCGGCCCGCCACCGTACCCCTTCGTCTCCGCCGACCTCACCGGCAGCTTCGCCATCACCCGGGGGCTGCATTTCACGCAACTCCCGAACCGCTCCGGCCATCACTCGCCGCCGTCGCACCATGGCTACTCGTCTCCGGCCGCCGAGCCTCGCCGCCGTCCTCCCTCGTCACCGTCCCGAGCAGAGCCGCCCCTCCACCGTCTTCCTCACCTTCCCCTCAACGCATTTTACAAGTCCCCAGCAGCTCCCCGGCCCCTCTCCTCCGGCGACGCCACCGGCCGGTTGCCACCTGGGCTTTCCCCTGTTTTGCTTTGTGCTGTCCAGAGCCCATGCATTGCCTCAACTATTTTGCTTCCCTCCCTTTGTCAGGAAATATCCGCCGCTCAGTCGGTTACCAGCGCCAGCCCTTGCACCCTCTCACACCGAAGGTCCTGAGTTCGATTCTCACTGTCCATACTCTTTTAGCATTTTTTTTGTTTGTTTCTTTTTATCCCTTTTAATTAAAGGAAAAATTCAGGAGAATTAAGGAATAACCTAGAACAGCCAATAAATCTAGTTGGATCATAAAGCCAGGGTGATTAACATATAAATGTGGATTAGTTAATATGTTTGAATAATTTATACTATTTGAATAATTAACTAAAAGAATAAATATTAGTTAAAGACTATGATAAAGAAAAACAAGTTATGGTAAGCAACCAAATAATGGTGTCCATTGATTAAAATGAAGATTTACGCCTAATATTCAAATGTTGCCATTAAATGAACTCTAGTGGTAGGTTTAGCTAATTATCAAATATTGAAATATAACCTTGTAGATAAATAAATTTTAAGTAAAGCTAGTAACAACTAGAATGTAGAAACTTTCTAAGTAAGTATGTATATATATATATATATATATATATATATATATATACCTATAGATACCCATATATATATATACACATAAATGGTTAGAGAAATGTATGCAACCACTAGCAAATATAACTGTACAATTCTTGCGCACACCGTAGACCCTAAAAAAATATAGATACATGAAAACGCTACCAATAATATACTGCTAGTCATAAAATCTTAAATGGTAGTTTAGTAAATAATGAGAGCAGGATATCATAATGTACGGCAGGTTCGAGATATAAAAAGGGTAAAAATATCCGTAACAGTAACTTTTAGATAGCACTCAAATTAAAAGGTTATAATAGTATACCGATACTAAAATGTAAAAGCCCTAGGTCATCAAGCATCAAAATAACCTCACGGACATATAGATACCCTAAAGTAAATATGTAACCAATAACATGAGTACTTAAGGTCCCATAAAATGAAACATAACAAGCATTGGTCTTATCGCTAAGTTGGAACTAAAATTAGAAATAAAGTAAGCATAACAGTAATTAAAGCAGAGATAAAATAATAATGTTACCATTAATTAAATCTTAATACTAGATTAATAAATAGTGACGATGAGCATGAAATAATAAGCTAAGACAAGTGACAACTAAAATGCACATAAAAATGTCACCCCATAAAATGCTATACACTTAGACTTTACAATTTATTCGGTAAGCCAAGATACCCTAAAAAGTAACGCTCGACAAAATGATACATACCCATAGGTCTAACCTAACTCATGGAACTTCCTTGATAAATATAAGAATAATAAAAGAAAATGTTAATAAAAGATCAGTCATCGCTTTCTACCACCGGCCTTGCCTCAAATCACCCAAAATCATCCATTAACTCATAAATAAAACTAAATTGAGTTTATTCGGATTTATTTGGATCTTTTGAGTTATTTGCTTATATTTGGATTCAGTCGTCTAGCGCGTAATTAGAAATGGGAGCCTCGGAGAATCAAGGATCAAGCGAGGCCGAGATCGGAGTAAAGAAAAAGACTCAAGCCTCAAGATCGACAAACGAGAAAGCTTTGAGTGAGCTCAAGACCGCAGCAAACCGCACAGGCGAGTCAATACTTTGATCATGTTGAACCTACATTTATGCAAATTACTTTGTTTTAAATTAACAAATTGCATTGCTGTTATTTTTATGCAAATGCATGCTAGATTTGATATTCTAGTTATATGCCATTGTTTACATTGAATAATATTACCCCTCCTTTGAGTATTTGAATGTGTGAACCTTGTCGCCCTAGCAAAAATATATTAGTAGCATTTCGAAAATAAGTCCGTAACCGTATGCCATGCTTAGCATTGATTAGGAACTCGGGGCAAGAAATTGTCCCAAGCATCACTTTTTATTCATGAGAAATTGGTTTGGGCAGTCATTGTGATAATGACTGGTATATGTTGGATATGATTATTTTACACTCCCAAGATCCCCAACTTGCTTAATTATCTAGGCGGATTGGTTCGATGGTGTGTATGTGTGTGGTGCAGTGATTGCACAAGTGGGTTAGTGGTAGACCGCCCAGATACCACTAAGGACTGAATCTGGTCATGTCACCCGTGTAAAACAGTACAACCACAAGCTGGCAAAGTGTAGGCAGGGTTAACTAATTTGTATGGCTCTAAGGTGGTTACGTGAAGGTGTGAACACGAGCAAAGGGATGGATGGTCGTATCCCCGCCTTTGCCCGTGATGGCTCACGAGGGACCCTTCCCGAGGGATGGTCGGATCCTACGGAAGATAGACCTTAGCGGGCGTAACCACAGTAGGACTATGCATTGTAACAATCCTGTGATAGTCTACTCAACCGCATGGCTAAGGAATCATGTGGGGCAACGGGTGGATTTATCTCTTGTGGGTAAAGTGTGCAATACTCTGCAGAGTCAAAACTATTCGAATAGCCGTGCCCACGGTCAAGGGCGGACATGGGAACTTAACTAGATATAGTTCTGTTTACAAAAATATTGAAAAATGGGAATGGAAAAGTGGAAGGGCAGAGGAAAGCCCAGATTTGAGTTGTCCTGGGGGTCGTCCCAGTGGTTCCTGGGTGTCGTCCCAGTGTGTCCTGGATGTCGTTCCAGTGGTTCCTGGGTGTCGTCCCAATGTATCCTGGATGTCGTTCCAGTGGGTCCTGGGTGTCATCCCAGTGGTAAGTTAAGCGGCTATAACGCTGAAAAATGTCATACGGTGTGATGCCGTATGTATGAAGAAATTATAGTGATATTAGGTATATGGTGTGATGCCATATGTATGGAAATTCATATTAATATTCCTTGAACATTATGCTTTTGTTCAAATGCTAGGTCTTAGGAATTTTTATGTAATTGTATTCAAAAGCACTCTTTGCAAAACAAAATAAACCTAAGCCATCCTTTGGTTAGCCATACATGTTACATATTGCATTCTGTGTATTGATTCGCTGAGCACGGGGTCGGAGTGCTCACGCTCGCTTTTGCGGCAAAATTCAGAATCAGGAGTCAAATCGCCTCGCCTCAGCAACAAGAGTGGACAAGCTGGCAGATAAGATGAAGATGAAGATGTCAAGGGCTAGGCTGCGAACCTCCAGTTGGCTGCCTGTGGGCATGTCCTGAGGGTCCCACCTGTGTGCTTCGTTCTTCCGCTGCTGCAATTTATTGATTTCGGCCTAATCGGCCCATGAGTAAGTTTATTATTTTAATTACGTTTCCGCATGATATGTACTTTGATATTCATAACTGTAACTGTGTGCACTATCTACTGATCCAGGGAATAGTGCAGTTAAACACAGTAGATTCCGGATTGAAGAATCTGGGTCTGACATCCACTCCACCCCACCGCCCTCTGCCACCTTCCCCCTCTCCCGAGCTTCCCCTCGCCCTCGCGTCGTGCGCCTCCGCCGCCGCTTTGTACAACGGCGAGCAATCGCCACCTCCTCGCTCTCCCTCGTGCCCGGACGACGGCACCTCCAGCTCAGCCGCGTCGCCCCGGTCACCCTTCGCCTCTCGGCCGCGCCTCGCCGCCACCGAACCGCCGTTTCCGCCGACGCCCGAGCGCCACCGCCGCCCCTCCTCGCCGCCGGCCACTCTCAGCCGCCTCCGGTAACTCCCGCACCCACCGCCGTGCTCCCCGTCGCCCCCTCGTTCTCCTCCGCCCCTCGCCGACGGCCGCCGCTCGCCGGAGCGCCGGCGAGGCTCGCTCCCCCGTGTGCTTCCCGGCCGGCTGCCCACGTGGCCGCCTGGTGGCAGCCACCTCAGCGCCACGCGGCGCCTCCTTGCCCCGTCAGCGCTTTGCGCCACCTCAGCCGTCCCCACCCTCCGTGGGCTTGGTCCATGGACCACGGGCCCACTGTCAGCCGGTGCCCCTCTCGGGCTGGCGTCATGCTGGCGTCATAAGTCCCTTTTCTTGTAGAAAAATAATTCGGCCAAAATGATTTTGGTGCTGACATCATAATCCTCAATTGCCTGTACAAAAATATTTCCAAAACCCCTCTTTTACATTTTCTTTCTTTTCAACTTCCCGGAGCCGTTCTTCTTCTTCTTAACTCCGATTTAGCCTATTCAAAATTTTAAATTCATCAAAAATTCCCCTATATCCATTTCTAGCCTCAATTCAAACTTTTGAAGTCAATTTGAATTTAATTTGAGTTTATTTGAATTTGGTGGGTTATTTTTACGTGTAGACTTCGACGATTCGGGAGAATTCGACGACGACGGTTTGAACCAATTTGAGGAGCAAGGCAAGTCACCCTCCTTGATCATGTTGATCCCAGTTTTCAAAATAAAATTATGTTGATTTAAATTATATTGCATGCATATTTTTATTCAACGTATTTCAATTCAGTTTTAAATTTAGTTATTGCCTACTTGTTATTACCTCCTTTGATATTGAATTCCCCTGATACCTTGTGTAAGGACCCAGATATTAACATCCGGATTCCTCTGTGATTACTGCACTATTCCCTGGATCAGTAGATAGTGCTCACAGTTACAGTAATGAATATCAAAATACATATCATGCGGAAGCGTAAAATTTAATAGTAGACTTACTCATGGGCCGATTAGGCCGAAATCATTAAATTGCAGCAGCGGAAGAACGAAGCACACAGGTGGGATCTTCAGGACATGCCCACAGGCAGCCAACTGGAGGTTCGCGACCTAGCCCTTGACATCTTCATCTTCTCTGCCAGCTTGTCCAATCTTGTTGCTGCGGTACAGTGACTTGGTTCCTGATTCTGAATTTTGTTGCAAAAGCGAGCGTGAGCACTCCGACCCCGTGCTCCGCGAGCCAATACACAGAATGCAATTAAATAGTATGCATGGCTTAACAGATGAGAGGCTCGGGTTATTTTATTTTGCGTAGAGTGCTTTTGAATACAATTAATTAAAAAGCCCTATGACTTAGCAATTTTGGAACAAATCATAATGTACAAGGAAATGCATTATTAATATCGATTCAGATTCCATCCACCGTTACATGGCATCTGCACCATATAGCAATTTCTTCAGCGTTATAGCCGCTTAACTTACCACTGGGACGACACCCAGGACAACTCAAATCAGGGCCTTTCACTGCCCTCCACTTTTCCATCCCACCCACAAAACATTTTGAAATAGAACTATATCTGGTTAAGTTCCCATGTCTGCCCTTGACCGTGGGCACGGCTATTCGAATAGTTTTGACTCTGCAGAGTTTGTACACTTTCACCACAAGAGACAATCAACTCATTGCCCCACACGATTCCTTAGTCATGTGGTGGAGCCGACCATCACAGTGACTTTTCAAAGTATCTAGACCTTTTTCTCATCTCACCCTATGGGAGACTGCCCACTTGCGGTGGGTCCCATATGTTGCACGGGATGTTCCCCACAGCTACTAGCGTACGGGCTCCACTCCCCTCTGCGCTAGCACGACTGGGAAACTTCACCCTCCACTCGGTGTCCCTTTGGGCCCTCCCTTGCCCTTGCATAAACACTTCTCACTCCTACTAGTGAGATGAGTCCGGGGTTTTCGATAAATCTACTTAGCCAAGTTGTACTTTACAGACTTGTGGTTGTACTGTTTTACACGGGTGACATGACAAGATTCGGTTCTTAGGGTTATCTGGGCGGTCTATCAATAACTCACTTTGTGCTTCCACTGCACCACATATTCACACACTCGAACTAGTCCGCCCAGATATTTAAGCATGTTGAGATTTTGGGAGCAAAATATATCCATAACCAAGTATACCAGTCATTCCCACCATGACTGCCCAAACCAGTCTTTCATGTTTCAAAGTGATGCTTTGGGGCATTTCAGCGCCCCCTGAGTATTAATGCAACAATAAGCATGGCATATCATTAGGGACTTATTTTCGAGATATTAGTATTATACTTTTGCTAGGGCGACAAGGTTTACACATTCAATCATTCCAAGGGAGGGTAATACTATTCAAGGTAAACATTGGCATTTAACTAGGATATCAAGATTAGCATGTATTTGCATAAAAAATAACATCATGCATTTGGTTAATTTAAAACAAAGTAATTTGCAGAAAATGTAGGTTCAACATGATCAAAGTATTGACTCGCCTGGCGTGGTTTACCGCGGTCTTGAGCTCACACAATGCTTTCTCTTGAGCTTCTGGTCTCTATCTGTACTTTGAGCTTAATCTTGCTGAATCCACTGAATCTTCACGACTCCCAATTTCTAATTACGTGACAACGACTGAATCCAAATGAAAGCAAATAACTCAAAAGATCCATATAACTCCGAATAAACTTAATTTAGTTTTATTATGAGTTAATCGGTGTTTCGGGTGATTTGGGGCAAGATTGGTGGTAGGATACGATGTCTCGATCTTTTTATTAATAATCCCTTTTATTATTTTTTTGTATTTATCAAGGAAGTTCCATGAGTTATGCTAGATTTAGGCTTCAGTGTACAAGATTAGAGAAGCATTATTTTGTCGAGCGTCCATTTTCAGGGTTTATGTTATATGCGATGTATATAATTCTTAGCTTATTGGGTTAATTCATATTACTAGTAATTTGATATGTTTCATTTTATACGGCCATAATTACTCGTGTTATTGGTTAAATGTTTACTTCAGAGTATTTACACATATTGGTTAGGTCATGTTAATGTATGGTGTCCTAGGGCTATTATATTTTAGTAATTATATATTAATATGCCCTTTTAATTTGGAGGTGCTATGGGAACTACTGGTATTGATATTATATCTCTTTACTTAGTATTTGACAAAGTCCCATCTTTAATTAAATTTCTATTCACCTAGGGTCGAGTTTGTTATACAAGGTAACATTTCAATATTGTTACTCAACTAAATCTACCACCAAGATTTATGTAATGGTGGTATGTTAAATGCTAGGGCACATAATTTAATTGTACTTATGGGTAATCTTTAATTGAAGCCTTGTTTTGTCTTTATGGTTTTAACATGACATCCAATTCATTTTCCTTAATTTTAACTTGAAGACATTTTTAATTAGGATCCTTATTAGATTTTGACATTAAGCAAGACCATCTGTTACTATTGCTCCAATTAATAATTAGTCTTTTAAATTTTTATTCAAACGACATTAATTATTCTTATGCTTATACTTCTGTATTATGGTGTATACACAAATTTTATTTGAAACTAAATCAATTATCCTAGCTCCCTTGTTTTATTCCCTAATTACTTCTTAATTGAAATGCGCTAAGGAAAATAAATTCAAAAATGTGCACAGAAGGGATTTGAACCGGAGACCTAGGTGATCAGTGCTCAGGAGTTGCTCGGCTGACCAACTGAGCGCTGCTTGCTTTGCGATTCAGGAGGGGTTGTAGATTTGATAAACCAGCTACTGTATCCAAACTCGAAGCAGAGCACCCACCTGCCCGAGACAGGGGAGGCAGTGGCGCACGGCCAGCAGTGATGCCGCCGGCGAGGGGTGGCCGGGGAGCTGCTGGGAACCTGCAAAACGCGTTGAGGGGAAGGTAAGAAAGATGGTGGAGGGGCGGCGCTGCTCGGGACGGCGACGAGGTAGGCCGGCGGCGAGGCTCGGCGGCCGGAGGCGGGTAGCCATGGTGCGACGGCGGCGTGGTGGGAGGAAGGCTAAATTGGCCGGCGCATGAGCATAAGGGGGTCGGGAGGAACTCACCAACGGCGACGACGTGTCCGGGGAGGCACCGAGGTGAGCCGGCGGCGGAAGCTCACGGCGGCGCAATGTAGGTCACCGTGGCCGGCGTGCTACGGTGAAGGGGAGGACATGGCGGTGCTCGGGGAAGGGCCGTGGAGACTAGGTGATGCTCCCGGCGAACGGAATTGGGCCGGCGTCCAACAGGCAAGAAACGGGGCGGCGGCGGCGGTTTTGGCCGGTTTCGGGGAAGAACGGCCGGCGCGCGGGCTCCAGTGAAGGGATTTCCAATTGGGCAGAAGGGGAGGGAGAGGAGGAGTGGAGACGCAAGTTGGCGCGGTCCAATTGGCCGGAGCTCGTCGGAGCGGCCGGGGCAGCGTGAGGCGGCGGCGGCGGCGGCCATGCGGGAGCACGGTTCCGCAACGTGGAAGGCAAGGAGGGGAGGCGAAGGCAAAGGGGAGGAGCCGGGGAGGATCCTTATAGCCGTGGGGGAGGCACTGTGGCGAAGCTCTTGCCGACGACCGGAGCATAGGATTTAGGATGGGACGGCGACGACGGGGGTTGACGCGAGCGGTGCAGGCGGAAGTGATGGCGACGACCACGGCAGGGCGTCGTGCGCAGGGCGTGGTGAGGAGCGGTGACGCGACGGGGGCAGTTCGGCGCAGAGCGAGTAGGCGCAGAGGGAGACAGCGCGCAGCAAAACGGGAGAGGAGACGTGGAGCTTCCTCAGCCAAATCAAAGAACGGAGAGAGGAGAAGAAAGAAAAGGAATGGAGGAAGAGAGGAATGAGAGGAGGAGAGGGGCGCCCGTGCAGGGGTTCGGTCCGGGCTGTCGGCAAGGAAAAGGGGCCGGGCCCGCTGGCAGTGAGGAGAGGTGAGAGGGGAAAGGAGGAGGATGAGTAAAAGGGATGGGTCCACTTGTAATAGAAAGTAGGAGAAAGTATAGGAAAGTAGAGATAGGATTAACCATTTTCTGAACTCAGGATTTCTGATTTTGAGCTTTCAGTTTGCATTAAAGTTCTACTGATTTCTGAATGTCATTTATAATTTAAGCTCTAAATTTTCAGCTATTGAATGAGAGTGTCTATTGTTACTATTATTATTTCAGGTTATTTGTGTATATATATTTATATTTAATTTCATATGCTGTTATTCATTAGCTTACTTAAATTTGCATATATATATATATATATATATATATATATATATATATATATATATATATATATATATATATATATATATATATATATATATGCGTTTGTGTTTGTATTTTATTCATTCATTTTTTTATTGCTATTTATGTTATTATTCCCGAAATGAGACTTTTATATTTTAACTTAAATTTCTCTTTCCTTATACTGGATCATCTTTTCAGATTCGTGTTTAACATTTTAATTTTCTAATATTTGCATATTCCCTTTTTGGTATTACTATTGTTTGTCTATTATGAATTCTCAAAATTTTGAAATCTCATCCAAATTCAGGAAAACACCATAAAATCCAAATTTTCCAGCAGAAAACATTGCAAAAATAATTCAAGAAATTCATATTTTAAATTTAAATTTTTCAGGATGTTACACCTTGTCACCCTAGATTCAAACTCTAGTTAATACATTAGTGTTGGCTTGAGGAATTTATATCAAATGCTTAGACTGCTTAGATATAGTATTTGTTTTGGGATATCTTTCACATAAAATGATGACCTCTTTTTACATAAAATGATATGTACTCTTGACTTTGGTGAGTCAAGGAGTGTTATGAAATTATTTTGAAAACAAATATGAAACAGGT
The DNA here is from genome assembly GCA_017311315.1 of Dendrocalamus latiflorus. Classification (NCBI taxonomy): domain Eukaryota; kingdom Viridiplantae; phylum Streptophyta; class Magnoliopsida; order Poales; family Poaceae; genus Dendrocalamus; species Dendrocalamus latiflorus. Next base: position 24,564,122 of record CM029660.1, read on the forward strand.
TTAGACTTAGGCAATTGGTTAGAATGGTGGGTGCAGGCATGCCCTGTTGGTTGGAGCCGCAGTGGTTGATTGTCGTGCACGGGGGTATGTGGTTGGGCCTGAGTCGGATTAAGGACCGGTCTGTGAGCTACTGTTGCAAAGCCCTAATCGTACTACCACATGGCTGGTATGGGACAGCCCTGGCTGAATAATTTGTGAAGTCCCAACCTGAGCCGAGTTGTAGGTTGAAAGTGAGCGTGGTTGGTGCCATGTGAAGTCTCACTTGGGCGAGCATGGTTATGCCATGAGAAGTCTCGTCTAGGCTCAAGAGGGGGTCCCGGTCTGGTGGATTCCTTACTGGGGTGAAACCTTAGAGTTGGCTCGACCAGGTTGAAGACTTTGCATTGTAAAGGCCTTGTCACGACTCCCCACCGCACACCTAAGGAAGTGTGTAATCTAGTGGTACAACGGGATGATCGTGTCTTGTGGGTAAAGCTGTACAACCTCTGCAGAGTGTATAATCTATCCTGGATAGCCGTGCCCACGGTCATGGGCATGCTGAGTAAGAGTTTTTCATGGATTAGACTTTGCTTTTCAAAAATAATTTCGAAAACCTTGTGGATGGATGGAATCCACGAGTGATGAAAACCTTGCGGATGGATGGAATCCGTAAGGGATTGAAACCTGGTGGATGGATGGAATTCATCAGAGTTGCGCAGTGAAAGCGTGTGGATGGATGGAATCCATACGTGATCTTTTGGAAAAGATGGTTTGGGTGGGATGCCCGTGGATAGGTTGGTGTTTGGTCGGAGCCGGCACTGACGGTATTATTTTCAGCTACAAGTATTGTTTTTACTTACGGTATTAAATTCAGCAATTTCAATCTATTATTATATTTCTTAAATGTTATTTTTTGCAAACTAACCCTAAGCCTTCCATTGAAGCCTTTATCATTATGTTGCATTTTCCCGGGTGATTTGCGGAGTACAAGTTTGTACTCACCTTGCTTTTTCCACACAGAGAAGGAAGACATCAACTACGGTGAAGATCTGGACGAATAGGCCGCGTCTTACTGTCGTTTGCCTGTGGGCAGGCTTGGGCTTCGCTTTTATCAGTTTGCTTCCGCAGTTTTTTTTCCTTTATTTATTTTGCCAATGTGCATTGATGTAAGACTTGGCCATAAGGCCGTATCTTTTTATTTAATATAATCAGTCATTTCTGCTTGGTATTTATCTTTGTTGTGACTGTGTGCACTAGCTGATCCTGGACTAGTGCGATTTACACAGAGGATCCAGGAGTCGTTACTCCGGGTTCCGACAAAGGTGGTATCAGAGCTAGACGATACTAAGACGCGACCGTAGGCAGAATAGTCTGGATTGACCCTAAGGACTTATTTTACTAAACAGTAATTTCAAAAGTTTTGCTTATCTTACCCCTTCATGTTTGCTTATCCTTATCTCAATTCTTTCTCGTTTATATGTCATTTTTGAAACAAACCTATTTCTGCATCTTCCCTTGTTCCAAAACAACTATAGATGGCAACAGCTGGAATTCTTCGATCATGTTCCACTTCAATCTTCACCTTGGAGGATCATGCTTCGTATCTCGAGAGCCACGCAGGATGACCCCGAGGCGACCCTTACCCCTTTAGGATGAGTTGTTAGGCTAGGTAATAAAACGTTGTTATGAGCTGTCAAGCTTTCTCTTTTGTCGGCAACCATAACTGTTACTGATTAAAATGTTAATAAAGGCTTTAATAAAGTTGAAGTTTAGTTTTGGGTTGTGCAAAATATCCCCTATTCCTTCCTTTGTCTTGAGCCTCCTCTCTCCTATTCTTTGGAAGCATTAAGCTGGAGCACCAACTGCCAACCACCTACATGCAGCAAATAGAGGGCCGAAGAAGTTCATGAAAGGACGCCTGAATCGGATCTCGGTTCAAGCCGTGCAGAGTAAGATCCAAACCCATTTCTTTGCTAGCCAACCCGAATCTCGGGGACGAGATTCTTTTTAAGGGGGGTAGATTTGTAACATCCCAAATTTTTGCTGAAAATAATAATAAAAATTAATTAAAATAAAATTTAAATTAAAATAAGTATTTTTGTTGCCTAATTTTAAATTTGGATTTGCCTTGAAATTTTGCTTTTGAAAAAGCTGGATTTTAAAAGCATTTTCAGAAAAACCTAAAAATATTATTAAATAAAATGATATTTTGATTTTATATAAATATTATATGTCAAATTAAAAATTTGGAGTTATTTGGATTTTATTGGCCTTTATTTGGTTTCCTGGATTTTCTGGAGTTTGAAAATGTATTTTTTGAAAATTAAAAAAGATTTAAAGTATAAAAATTAAATACCAACATTAGTTGGAAATATTTGTATTTAGTCCAAAATGTCTCCAGGAGGTTCTAGGAATTTTTCTGGAATTTTTGGATGTCATTTGGTATTTTTCTGAGGCTAAATGAGTTTTCTGGGCATTTCTGAAAATCTTAAATGAAAAACACAAAAATCAATTCCCAGCCCCCTCCCTCCGGCCACCACGTGGACGGCCCGGATCCACCGCGCATCCCGCCGTCCCCTCTCCCCTGCCCGCCACGTGGCTGGCCCCGATTGCGCCGCGTCGCGCCCGCCGCCTCATCTCGGCCGTCCGCGCCTTGCCCCTCTCTCGGCCGCCCGATGCGTGCCCCGCCATGCGGCCGCATCCTAGCCGCCCTAGCCCCCGCTCCTCTCTCTCCTCACCCCGGTCCCGCCTGTCGGCGCCTCCATTCCCCTCGCTCTCTCTCTTCCGCGTGGGCCCGCCCTGTCAGGGCCTTCTTCCTCCCCGGTCGTCTTCCTCGCGCATGCGCCCGCCTCCGCAACCGCCGGCCCCGCCCGACCCGGTCGCCACCCCCGCCTTCTACTCGGCCACGCCGCCCACCTTCGTGCGCCGCACGCACCGCGCCCCACCTCCCCGCCTCTCTCGCGCCCGTCGCCACCCCACGCGCCCACCATTTCCCCCGTAACCGCCACCGCCCACTCCTCCACTCCGGCGTCGAATTCCCGCGCCGCTCCTCCCCCTCCGCCCCTATAAAAAGGCCCCCGAGCACCGCTCCACTCCACCCCACCGCCCTCTTCCACCTTCCCCCTCTCCTGAGCTTCCCCTCGCCCTCGCGCCGTGCGCCTCCGCCGCCGCTTTGTACAACGGCGAGCAATCGCCGCCTCCTCGCTCTTCCTCGCGCCCGGACGACGGCACCTCCAGCTCAGCCGCGTCGCCCCGGTCACCCTTCGCCTCTCGGCCGCGCCTCGCCGCCACCGGACCGCCGTTTCCGCCGACGCCCGAGCGCCACCGCCGCCCCTCCTCGCCGCCGGCCACTCTCAGCCGCCTCCGGTAACTCCCGCACCCACCGCCGTTCTCCCCATCGCCCCCTCGTTCCCCTCCGCCCCTCGCCGACGACCGCCGCTCGCCGGAGCGCCGGCGAGGCTCGCTCCCCGTGTGCTTCCCGGCCGGCTGCCCACGTGGCCGCCTGGTGGCAGCCACCTCAGCGCCATGCGGCGCCTCCTTGCCCCGTCAGCGCTTTGCGCCACCTCGGCCGTCCCCACCCTCCGTGGGCTTGGTCCATGGACCATGGGCCCACTGTCAGCCGGTGCCCCTCTCGGGCTGGCGTCATGCTGTCGTCATAAGTCCCTTTTCTTGTAGAAAAATAATTCGGCCAAAATGATTTTGGTGCTGACGTCATAATCCTCAATTGCCTGTACAAAAATAATTCCAAAACCCCTCTTTTTCATTTTCTTTCTTTTCAACTTCCCGGAGCCGTTCTTCTTCTTCTTAACTCCGATTTAGCCTATTCAAATTTCTAAATTCATCAAAAATTCCCCTATATCCATTTCTAGCCTCAATTCAAACTTTTGAAGTCAATTTGAATTTAATTTGAGTTTATTTGAATTTGGTGGGTTATTTTTACGTGTAGACTTCGACGATTCGGGAGAATTCGACGACGAAGGTTTGAACCAATTTGAAGAGCAAGGCAAGTCACCCTCCTTGATCCTGTTGATCCCAGTTTTCAAAATAAAATTATGTTGATTTAAATTATATTGCATGCATATTTTTATTCGACGTATTTCAATTCAGTTTTAAATTTAGTTATTGCCTACTTGTTATTACCTCCTTTGATATTGAATTCCCCTGATACCTTGTCACCCTAGATTCAAACTCTAGTTAATACATTAGTGTTGGCTAGAGGAATTTATATCAAATGCTTAGACTGCTTAGATATAGTATTTGTTTTGGGATATCTTTCAAATAAAATGATGACCTCTTTTTACATAAAATGATATGTACTCTTGACTTTGGTGAGTCAAGGAGTGTTATGAAATTATTTTGAAAACAAATATGAAACTGGTTTAGACTTAGGCAATTGGTTCGAATGGTGGGTGCAGGCATGCCCTGTTGGTTGGAGCCGCAGTGGTTGATTGTCGTGCACAGGGGTATGTGGTTGGGCCTGAGTCAGATTAAGGACCGGTCTGTGAGCTACTGTTGCAAAGCCCTAATCGTACTACCACATGGCTGGTATGGGACAGCCCTGGCTGAATAATTTGTGATGTCCCAACCTGAGCCGAGTTGTGGGTTGAAAGTGAGCGTGGTTGGTGCCATGTGAAGTCTCACTTGGGCGAGCGTGGTTAAGCCATGAGAAGTCTCGTCTAGGCTCAAGAGGGGGTCCCGGTCTGGTGGATTCCTTACTGGGGTGAAACCTTAGAGTTGGTTCGACCAGGTTGAAGGCTTTGCATTGTAAAGGCCTTGTCACGACTCCCCACCGCACACCTAAGGAAGTGTGTAATCTAGTGGTACAACGGGATGATCGTGTCTTGTGGGTAAAGCTGTACAACCTCTGCAGAGTGTATAATCTATCCTGGATAGCCGTGCCCACGGTCATGGGCATGCTGAGTAAGAGTTTTTCATGGATTAGACTTTGCTTTTCAAAAATAATTTCGAAAACCTTGTGGATGGATGGAATCCACGAGTGATGAAAACCTTGCGGATGGATGGAATCCGTAAAGGATTGAAACCTGGTGGATGGATGGAATTCATCAGAGTTGCGCAGTGAAAGCGTGTGGATGGATGGAATCCATACGTGATCTTTTGGAAAAGATGGTTCGGGTGGGATGCCCGTGGATAGGTTGGTGTTTGGTCGGAGCCGGCACTGACGGTATTATTTTCAGCTACAAGTATTGTTTTTACTTACGGTATTAAATTCAGCAATTTCAATCTATTATTATATTTCTTAAATGTTGTTTTATGCAAACTAACCCTAAGCCTTCCATTGAAGCCTTTATCATTATGTTGCATTTTCCCGGGTGATTTGCGGAGTACAAGTTTGTACTCACCTTGCTTTTTCCACACAGAGAAGGAAGACATCAACTACGGTGAAGATCTGGACGAATAGGCCGCGTCTTACTGTCGTTTGCCTGTGGGCAGGCTTGGGCTTCGCTTTTATCAGTTTGCTTCCGCAGTTTTTTTCCTTTATTTACTTTGCCAGTGTGCATTGATGTAAGACTTGGCCATAAGGCCGTATCTTTTTATTTAATATAATCAGTCATTTCTGCTTGGTATTTATCTTTGTTGTGACTGTGTGCACTAGCTGATCCTGGACTAGTGCGATTTACACAGAGGATCCAGGAGTCGTTACTCCGGGTTCCGACAAAGGTGGTATCAGAGCCATGACGATACTAAGACGCGACCGTAGGCAGAATAGTCTGGATTGACCCTAAGGACTTATTTTACTAAACAGTAATTTCAAAAGTTTTGCTTATCTTACCCCTTCATCTTTGCTTATCCTTATCTCAATTCTTTCTCGTTTATATGTCATTTTTGAAACAAACCTATTTCTGCATCTTCCCTTGTTCCAAAACAACTATAGATGGCAACAGCTGGAATTCTTCGATCATGTTCCACTTCAATCTTCACCTTGGAGGATCATGCTTCGTATCTCGAGAGCCACGCAGGATGACCCCGAGGCGACCCTTACCCCTTTAGGATGAGTTGTTAGGCTAGGTAATAAAACGTTGTTATGAGCTGTCAAGCTTTCTCTTTTGTCGGCAACCATAACTGTTACTGATTAAAATTGTAACACTCCGTATTTTCTTTTTGATTAGAGAGAATTTATTCGGGAAAGGATCCGGGTAAAAATTATTCTTTTCGGGTTGCGGGGAACGGGTTTTGGTTGACGGGCCAGGATGGAGAAGCTTTGGGGGCCCGGCTTGGAAGTGAGGGAGGCACCTTGGGCCTTAGGCCCATGCGCCCCCTAACCCTAACCCCCTTTTGGCCGCACCCCTCCCCCTCCTCCCCCTTTTGGCCGCCACCCCTCCCTCTTCCTCCCCCTTGGCCGAAATTTCCTCCCCCCCTCCTTCCTCTTCCTTGGCCACCCCCTCTCCTCCCAAGTGCGCCCCTCCCTCCACCCCTTTGGCAGCCGCCTCTCCTCCCCATTGCGCAGCCCCTCCTCTCCCTTGCGCAGCCTTTCCCTCCCTTCCTCCCCGACGAGGCGAGAAGCCTTGGAGAAAGAGGGAAGAAAGAAGAAGAAAGGGAGAAAGGGGAGAAGAGGAGGAGTTCGTAGGGTGTTCTTCGTGTTTTCGTCGGTTCTTCAAGGGTAATCCCCGCTGTTCGTTTGATTGGGTAATTAGTTTTGTTGTTTATCACTTTGTGGTTAGTGCTGTTTTTAGAGGCAGATTTGCTGTCGTCTGTTGGACCTTAGTTTTCGTGTAGGTAAAGGCAGAATCAGGATTTCTGGTCTCCTAGAGTTTTGTAGATTATTTCGTCATGATTCTGTAGCCTTTGAGTTCACCCAAATTCGAGTTGTGAGTCAAAAGTTATGATAGTTTTAATCCTGCTGTCCAGAACTCTGTTTTGATTCTTAGCAGTAACTTTGCACAGCAGATTAAAAATGGTTAAAGTCTGAATCAGGAAACCTCCATATTATGAAAATTGTAGCTTATGATCTTATCTTTCACTGGCCGCCAAGAACGCTTAATTCCGTTATGTGAATCAAAAGTTATGCAAGTTTGAATCCTGCTGTCCAGAATTATCTTTCTGTTTAGTGCAATCTGTTTTCGGTGTAGACTTATCTAGTTGGGCGGGCGTTCGGGATGGCGATGTAGAAGGTTTTGGGAAGCGTCCTGTTATGTTGTTCTTATTTAGATTATATATATTGTAGGCGAAAAGGTTTCAGGCTTAGAGGCCCCCGCCATTTCATCCTAACACGTCGTCCTTCGGAAGGCAAGTACCATGTTGATTTGATTCAAAGAAAACATTGTATGCTTGCTGTTTTATTTACCTATGTTCATCTAAGACCCTTGATAACACTTATGTTCATGATGTATTCCTTAGGTGAGTTGTCTATATGTGTAGAGAATGTATCGTTTTATTATGCAAGTTTCATTCCATGCATACCACTCATTGTTTCATCCACGGGAGTGGATCAAAAGACCCATTAATTCCAACATGGGCAAGTAAGACCCACCATTCCAAAGTGGGTAGTTCGGGACACCCGTATGAAACGTTCTTCATACGGGATTGAATCCCCACATTTTGTTAAATGTGGGTTTAAGTGAACACTGACGGGTGTGTCACTGGCTATACCGGTATATGCATTGTGTAGTCCCTCCATTCCATTCACTTCATTCATTCAAATTCATTCAATTGTGTTCGTTCTGTGTTCGCTTCATGTTGATTAACAATGTTGGCTTGTTATTCTTTGTCATATGTACTTGCTGAGTCGTTGGACTCACTCTTATTGTTATTGTTGTTGTTTTTTTATTTAGGTACCACCTTGAGGTCGGCATGCTTGGGAAAAGGGAAGGAATAAATTAGTAGCACTTGCACACTCATGAAAATAAAGGAAGATAATTAGTTATAGGATGCAAGAACCTTTTAAGAACCATTTGATTATCATTGGATTATAATTGTATTAAGAGTTAGATTATCCTTAATGCCTTTACTCTTTCATATTCTTACATGTTTTAGAATCCTTTTAGTTTAACTGTTGAATTTGAACTAGTTACTCGAGCTTTGTCTTCTATATTTATTTCTGTTCATGAAATCACTGAATTGGAAATATAAACAAGGTAGACTCTGCCAAAATTTTGTATAACTTAAATAGTTAACATTGCTTTACTTCTAGTTTAGTAGCATTCTGGGTCCTTGTTTGGCCGGGGTGTTACAGTTGGTATCAGAGCGGGCTGTAGGTCCGTGGTTAACGAAATATTAATTTTGACACACTAAGCACTGTAGGTGGGAATGGGGTTTGCATTGCATCTACGTTTCCGTCGGATTACATAGTTGAATGTGTGCTTAATGTTTGACTTTGTACATGTTGTGAGATGATCATTTGTGCCTATGATTTGATTATATGATGGTTATGTGTGGGGATAGTTGATGTTGAGAGATAGAGATCGCGGTGTGGCCATTGATATGGCCAGGTTATATCACTATTCGTGGTATTGAAATAGCCAACCCGAATCTCGGGGACGAGATTCTTTTTAAGGGGGGTAGATTTGTAACATCCCAAATTTTTGCTAAAAATAAAAATAAAAATTAATTAAAATAAAATTTAAATTAAAATAAGTATTTTTGTTGCCTAATTTTAAATTTGGATTTGCCTTGAAATTTTGCTTTTGAAAAAGCTGGATTTGAAAAGCATTTTCAGAAAAACCTAAAAATATTATTAAATAAAATGATATTTTGATTTTATATAAATATTATATGTCAAATTAAAAATTTGGAGTTATTTGGATTTTATTGGCCTTTATTTGGTTTCCTGGATTTTCTGGAGTTTGAAAATGTATTTTTTGAAAATTAAAAAAGAATTAAAGTATAAATATTAAATACCAACATTAGTTGGAAATATTTGTATTTAGTCCAAAATGTCTCCAGGAGGTTCTAGGAATTTTTCTGGAATTTTTGGAGGTCATTTGGTATTTTTCTGAGGCTAAATGAGTTTTCTGGGCTTTTCTGAAAATCTTAAATGACAAACACAAAAATCAATTCCCAGCCCCCTCCCTCCGGCCGCCACGTGGACGGCCCGGATCCACCGCGCATCCCGCCTTCCCCTCTCCCCTGCCCGCCACGTGGCTGGCCCCGATTGCGCCGCGTCGCGCCCGCCGCCTCATCTCGGCCGTCCGCGCCTTGCCCCTCTCTCGGCCGCCCGATGCGTGCCCCGCCATGCGGCCGCATCCTAGCCGCCCTAGCCCCCGCTCCTCTCTCTCCTCACCCCGGTCCCGCCTGTCGGCGCCTCCATTCCCCTCGCTCTCTCTCTTCCGCGTGGGCCCGCCCTGTCAGGGCCTTCTTCCTCCCCGGTCGTCTTCCTCGCGCGTGCGCCCGCCTCCGCAACCGCCGGCCCCGCCTGACCCGGTCGCCACCCCCGCCTTCTACTCGGCCACGCTGCCCACCTTCGTGCGCCGCACGCACCGCGCCCCACCTCCCCGCCTCTCTCGCGCCCGTCGCCACCCCACGCGCCCACCATTTCACCCGTAACCGCCGCCGCCCACTCCTCCACTCCGGCGTCGAATTCCCGCGCCGCTCCTCCCCCTCCGCCCCTATAAAAAGGCCCTCGAGCACCGCTCCACTCCACCCCACCGCCCTCTGCCACCTTCCCCCTCTCCTGAGCTTCCCCTCGCCCTCGCGCCGTGCGCCTCCGCCTCCGCCGCTGCTTTGTACAACGGCGAGCAATTGCCGCCTCCTCGCTCTTCCTCGCGCCCGGACGACGGCACCTCCAGCTCAGCCGCGTCGCCCCGGTCACCCTTCGCCTCTCGGCCGCGCCTCGCCGCCACCGGACCGCCGTTTCCGCCGACGCCCGAGCGCCACCGCCGCCCCTCCTCGCCGCCGGCCACTCTTAGCCGCCTCCGGTAACTCCCGCACCCACCGCCGTGCTCCACGTCGCCCCCTCGTTCCCCTCCGCCCCTCGCCGACGGCCGCCGCTCGCCGGAGCGCCGGCGAGGCTCGCTCCCCCGTGTGCTTCCCGGCCGGCTGCCCACGTGGCCGCCTGGTGGCAGCCACCTCAGCGCCACGCGGCGCCTCCTTGCCCCGTCAGCGCTTTGCGCCACCTCGGCCGTCCCCACCCTCCGTGGGCTTGGTCCATGGACCATGGGCCCACTGTCAGCCGGTGCCCCTCTCGGGCTGGCGTCATGCTGGCGTCATAAGTCCCTTTTCTTGTAGAAAAATAATTCGGCCGAAAATGATTTTGGTGCTGACGTCATAATCCTCAATTGCCTGTACAAAAGTAATTCCAAAACCCCTCTTTTTCATTTTCTTTCTTTTCAACTTCCCGGAGCCGTTCTTCTTCTTCTTAACTCTGATTTAGCCTATTCAAATTTCTAAATTCATCAAAAATTCCCCTATATCCATTTCTAGCCTCAATTCAAACTTTTGAAGTCAATTTGAATTTAATTTGAGTTTATTTGAATTTGGTGGGTTATTTTTACGTGTAGACTTCGACGATTCGGGAGAATTCGATGACGAAGGTTTGAACCAATTTGAAGAGCAAGGCAAGTCACCCTCCTTGATCATGTTGATCCCAGTTTTCAAAATAAAATTATGTTGATTTAAATTATATTGCATGCATATTTTTATTCGACGTATTTCAATTCAGTTTTAAATTTAGTAACACGTGGAGCAGATGAAGTAGTCAAACACAACTGACCTCTATCTACCCTACGCTCTCCGTGACTCAAAGAAGCAGAAGGTCTATGAGTCGGAACACCGGCAGCACGCTGATCACGCCGTGGGTAACTGTCTCGACGGGGGAAACGAGATGTATCCTCAGGACGGCGGAAGTCACGACCCGGAGCAGCATGAGGACGAAAACCAGAAGACTCAGAAAAATCAAGTCCTCGATGCTGCCCAAACACGTCAGAAGCAAACCTGGACCTCGTGCTAGTCTTAGGTGCACTCAGGATCTGGGGCTGACCCTGAATACGCCTAAGTGCCTCTGCACGGTCTCTTCGCGCAATCCTGGCGCGCCTGAAGCATCTCTCGATCGAGTGCCCATCCTTCTGACAGAAGGTGCAGTGGTACTTCACCTTCTGGGAGGTGGAAGTAGCACGAAGAGGCTTAGCCTTCTGAGAGGCCAAAGCAACAGGTGGAATCACCTTGCTGTCAGAGATCCCTTGGACAAAGCCCGCTGATTTGAATTTAACCTCATCAGATCTGAGCTCAACCTCGATCACACCTCCTACGATGGGTCGGAGAATAGCAGGTGGATGCTTCCTCATATCCTCATAAAAATCATATCCTAGACCTTGATTGAACTTGCAAATCTTGGATTGGTCTAGAATAAGATTGAGCTTCTTCTTGCCGCCTACAAATCTCTCGAGAGTGTTCATAAGGTACTGACACTCCTGAAAGAGAGAGGTGCAAGAAGAGCAGGGGGAAGAGGGAACAGCAGGAGGTAAGGGAGCAGATGAAGAACCAACAGCAGAGGGACGATTGGCTTGTGCACGCACAGCCGACTCAGAATGGGCAATCCTACTGCTAGCAGGTTGGCTTGCGTCGCTAGGCGTCTCTACCTTACTCTGGGGCTTCTCCCCCTCCTCAGCAATCACATTACAATCTGATGGTTGCTTCTCTAGTAAGTCCTTAGTTAGCTTCACATATTTTTCATCCAAAGCAATCAAGTCAATTTTTAGTTTTTCACAATTTTTGCATGGTGAGCTAACAGGGTCCTTAGAAGCATAATTAGCCAGTTTCTTATTGTGGTCAATCATTTCTTGAAACTGCTTGGAAACAGATTCAAGTTCAGCAGTTAATTTAGAACAGTTTGAAGATGAAGCAGCTGGCTCAAGCAACCATGAATACAACTCAAATATTTTATGATCTGCCCATTTTAGGTTCATCTTCAAGTTATTGCAGTTTACACAAGACTCGGGCAGATCTAACAGCATGGTGTAAAGACCTCTAAAGGCATTGTCCTTATCCTCACATGAGGTGCAAACAATAGTCTCAACAGGAGTAGATGAAGTAGAAGCAATCCTACTCATTTTTAGTTCAGCCATCAGACTAAGATTCTCCACCTTAATAATATCAAGCTCGGAGGACAAACTATCATGCGAGGTCCTTAATTTCTCCATATCACCCAGCAAGGCAGAGCATGTATCACAGTCGTCACTAGAGGGACCAGATGTAAGAGCAATAATATCTAGTGACAATCTGTCTACTTCCTTCTCTAACTCAATACACCTAGCCCTAGCTCTAGCATGAAATCCACCTAGCTTAAGAAAAGCATGATTGAGCTGGTCGTAGGTGGGGCATACCTCGTCCGAGTCGGAGTACAGCTCGCTGTCACTGAGTTCGCCCTCGAGGGCCATGAAGCACATGCCAGAGAAGTCGTCGCCGCTCTTGGGATCTTGGTCACCCGTCCCATCGTCGTCGCTTCATCCCTCCACCTCGCTGAGGTTGATGTCGTCGAAGGCGGTGAGGACGCGGTGAAACAGCTTCTTGGCCTTCCCGAAGTTGCGGAACTTCTTCTTGCCCGGCGTCTGAGCTGGAGTCTTCTTGTTGTGGTTCTTGTCGGTGTAGTCATTCTTGCCCGAACCGCTGTAGTCGTTCTTGCTCTTCTCCAGCTTGGGGCAGTTTGCCCGAATGTGGTTGGGGCCACCACACTCGAAGCAAATGACTGGTCCGCCTCTCTTTCTGTCCCTCGTCCTCTTGTAAGCATGGGAGAACTTCCGAGCTAGGAGGGCCAGCTGTTCATCCTCTATCTGCTCTAACTGATCATCAGTTACGTCACAGAGAGCAGCTAGGGAGAACCCACAAAGCGAATTGGCGGAAAAACCAGAAGCCGAACTGGGATCGGTGAATAGAGCCATCGACTGCGACTTCGACTTACGAGAGACAATGTCGATCTCGCGCGTCTTGAGGCGCGAGTATAGCGCGTCAAGCGTCAAAGTCGAGAGGTCGGTGGTGTCCTTGATGGTAGTCACCTTCATCTCCCAAACACGAAGGTCGAGTGCAGCAAGCATTTGACGAGCGTTGTCCGAGTCGGAGTATGTGAGACCGACGGCTCGGAGATTGCTCAAGATCTTGTGGAAACGCGCAAAGCACTCATCAAGAGACTCGCCAGCGAGCATTTCAAACTTGTTGTAATCTCGCTTGAACTGGTCCTGTCTCACCGTCTTAATCTGGGTGGTGCCCTCATGGTATGCATCGAGGGTCTCCCAGATATCGAAGGCGGACGAAAGATGAGAGATGCGGTCAAACTCGCTACGACTCAAACCCTGGATGATAATGTTCCTTGCCTTTGCATTCGCCTCAACATCAGCCATGTTCCCGGCATTGATGTTCTCATCGGCAGGAACAGCAAACCGTACCTTGACCTTCCGCCAGATGGCATACCCCTGGGCCTGGATGTATGTCTCCATTCGGCTCTTCCAGAAGGGCTAATCGATGATATCGAAAACAGGCGGCTTGGTCGAGTACTTGTCCGTCGCCATGGCTCTTGAGACCAGTTAAGATCTATTGATTAGAGCTAACCGGCTCTGATACCAATTGTAGGACCGAAATGGCGACAGAGGGGGGTGAATGTCGACTTTAAAATTTGCTCCCCCAAAATACACACGAAACGATTCCTCTCCAATAGCTACAAAGCTATCAAGAAGGAGCAACTAGAACTGAGCAAAAAGACTGCAAACAGTAGCTACTTGTTGGCCGCAAACTGCATGACATTAAATAGCAGAGCTGCACCCAAAAAGCTGGCTTTTGACTGCTGAAAACTGCACTAAAATTGCTGAATTTGACTGCTGAAAACTGCACTAAAAATGCTGAATTTGACTGCTGAAAACTGCACTAAAGTTGCTGATTTTGACTGCTGAAAACTGCAGCAAATAGATGATGAAAACAACAGCAATTTCAGCTGAAAACTACAGCTGGAAGGGGCTGAAAACAGCACTGCAGTTTGGCTGAAAAAGATGCTGAAAAACAGCAAGCAGTAAGAAATATAAACCACCAATCAAACTGAGAATTTGATGAATTTCAGCTGTTCTCCTGAGCCCTAAAGACCAAGGATATGTCCTAAATAGCAAGGGGAGACCAAGAAACCAAAGAACTCAGTTAAAGATCAAGAAAACAAGAAATTCAGACTTGGGACTAAAAACTGAAAAGATTCAGAGGACTGAACCAAAATTCAAATTCCCGTCAAATCCTTGGTCCTTTGGCAATGAAACTTTGCAGGTATATTAGCAATAGCACCAGGACTATAGAGTCCAAATTTCATGCCATCTCATAGAACGAAATGAGTTTTATCCTAAAACCCTAGAATGAACTGAGAACCTGCAGAGGCAAACTCAAAATCCAAACTTCTCATCAAACCTTGAACCTTGGCTTATGAAACTTTGAGAATGACTAGTAGATAGCCTTAGGGTTCTCCATGCCAAGTTTCATGCCAACTTGCAACGGGAATCAAGACTTTCCCAAAACCCTAGAAATGTAAGAATAGGAACAGAGGAGGTCCAAATGGAAAATCTGTGATTAAATGGAGTTGGCTCTTGGGAGACTTGATCAAATGATCTTGGGGCATCATCCCAACCTAGAGCAACCCATTTTGGGCAATCCCAGCAAGCAAAACTCGAAAATCAAAAAGTCAAGAAATCACATAAATGAGTATCGAAGGAAAATGAACGAACAGGAGACATAAACTTCAGATTCTCATTCATTGAAGTAATAGGAGTACAGAGGAATCACCATACGCATGGACATTAGAACCATGGATGATTACAATGAATTTACTACTCAATCCTCTCCTCTCCCTCTCAATCTCTCAACCATACATGCTTGGAGGGGGAAGAACTCACTCAGGAAAGCTACGAAGGGGACAAGCAGGGAGCACACCTCTGCCTCCACCAACAAATCTCAACCACTAAAGCCTAAAGCCAAAACAACCACTAAAGACTATTTTGACTCTAGCAAACCCTAATTCCCTTTCAAGTGCTCAAGTGGACATGCAGCCCCTCCACTCCTTTTATAGCCCATGGCTAACGGGTCTCCGCCCTGTTACGCCCGCTATTTCCAACGGAGCCCGCTCCCGCTTGTGCAGCCTTGCGAAATTCCCGTTTCGCCCCTCCTGCACCTTCCGGGAAGCTTCCGCGCTCCTTGTCTCGCACGCCTCGCAACCACCTCGACTCCACGTCGTCTTCGACACCTCCTGACTGTTCTGACCTCAGCGCCACCTGCGCCTAGTCCAGTCCTCCGTGTCTCGCCACGACTCCGTCTCGACGTCCTGCAGTCACACAGACAAGAAACACGTCAAATAGCACCGCTCGATACATCAAAGCATAAATACCATCATACTTACCATAACGAAGTCCAAACCTGTCGAATCATCAGAATATGCAACCTAATCGCATACGACCAAGTTTGACCAAAAGTCCGACCGAGCCCGTTGCACCACGCAACGTCAAGGTCCAAACCACCCAAACCAAACTCGACTTAGCTAAACCTATGTCAATTACTCATCATACACATGGGATGACCTCCACATGGTCTCTCAATCTCCCCCTTGATGAGTATATTGACAAACTCCGAAAAAGCACAAAGTTGAGTTTGAGTTTGAAGAATCCAACATGGTCCAAAGACAGGAAAATGAAGCTAATGACCATGTCGGCAGAAGGAACACTAGAGCAACAACTGAAAGAGCAAATTGTTTTCCAAAGCTCTAAAATGATCCCAAACTAGCTTTTTCTTCTCTATTCTCCCCCTTTTGGCAATAAACACATCAAGAATATCAAATAGAGAATAAGATCACAAATATGGATGAAATGGCTGAAGTCTGATTATTTTTAAGGATTCTGAGCCATGAGAATTATCCATAATGACCATAATGAGATACACCAAGCCATAACTCTATAAAAAGCTATCTAGATCATGACATAACATGTATAAGCTAGCTAGAACACATAGATGACAATCTGAAATATAGTGCATTAAGTGAGAATGTCAAGTCATCAAGAAGTAAGTCTAACTCGAGATATCCAAGGATGATGCCGGCCATGTCAATTAAGCTAAGCGGAACCAAGAAGCGAATATTGAGACCAACTAGAGTGCTATGCTCAAGAATGAAACATTGGCGCAAGTACTTGGTTCTTTGTGTAGATTAAGCAAATTGAGCACATTAAACATTGTCTTTTGAAAGCATATGGTCGTTTCCAACCCAATTTTTTGTTCATGTGCTAGATCTCAAGCCTTATGCGACTACTCCAAGCAATAAGCTTAAGAAGATAGTCTAGGTCATCCAAAACTCCCCCTGAGTTCATGCCTAGTGCAATGGCAAGCCGTCTCATGAGAAAGAATTGGTGAAATCAGTTTTTTCGCACAAAAGAGATCTTTTTGCTTTGTAAACATGTTGTACTACCTCATGCTACATCAGGAGACTAAAATAGCTCAATCTACGGCTCAATAAGAGATTCAACGCTCAGCTAAGCCTAGTTGACATGGCATGTATCATAAAAAGATAGCTCAAGGAGGACTAGACTCAAATGCTAGCATGACAAGTTTTAATTCAAGTTGAGCAATTTTAATTAGCTTATCATGGTAGAAGCTAGTCTACACATATGAAGTCATGATCAATCTAGCACATAAAGCACGAATCATGGCAAGGTGTATAGCATGGTAAAACATGTCATAACAGGATAATAATCAGGGCTCGATATAGTTATATTACAATGCAGAATGCTGAAATGCGACAAAATCCAGCTCCCCCTCAACATGAAATGCAACATTTAGTTCAAGTTGAGTTAAGTCAATATTAAGCTCCAGAAGCTCCCAAATGAACTCCCCCTGAACCAAAGCAATAAAATCGAGAAGCTGGCAAAGAAAACCAAAACAAGTAGTCCTTAAAGTATAGATAAGATATAGAGACAACTATGGCTCATACTGACTCTCATCTACCCCATATGACTCCAGGACTATCAGCTGACCGTAAATCACACACTAGAGAGCAAACACATACCCTTTTGTCATCTCACTTTATGGGCTTCTCCCACTTGCGGTGGGTCCTATCTATGCACGGGATGTTTCCCACAGTTACTAACGCAGCTGGGCTCCACTTCCCGCAACGCTTATAACAGCTGGGAAACTTCACCCTCCACTTGGTGTCCCTTTAGGCCTCCCCTTGCCCTTGCGTATCCACTACCGGTGAGATGAGTCCGGGGGTTTCGATAAATTTACTTAGCCAAGTTGTACTTTATAAACTTGTGGTTGTACTGTTTTACATAGGAGGTCATGACAAGATTCAGTCCTTAGTGGTATCTGGGCGGTCCACCATTACCCCACTTTGTGCTTCCACTGCACCACACTCATACCCTCGGACCATCCGCCCAGATATTTAAGCAAGTTGGGGGTTTTTGGGAACATAAAGTAATCATACCAACATATACCAATCATTACCACCATGACTTCTCAAACCAGTTTCTCATGATTTAAAATGATAATGATGCTTTGGCATTTCAGCGCCCCTGTGTATCTATGTAGTACTAAGCATGGCATATAATTAGGGACTTATTTTCAAAAGGTTACTATTATAATTTTGCTAGGGCGACAAGGTTCACACATACAAATATTTCAAAGGAGATGTAATAATAATCAGGTTACATAATGGGCATATAACTAGAATCTTGATTTAAACATGTATTTGCATATAAAATAACATCATGCAGTTTGATAATTTAAACAAAAGTAATTTGCAGAAAATGTAGGATCAACATGATCAAAGTATTGACTCGCCTGGCGTGGTTTACCGTGGTCTTGAGCTCACACGATGCTTTCTCTTGAGCTTCTACTCTTTATCTTCACTATGCTCTGACCACGCTTGATCCGTGGAATTTTCAGGACTCCAGTTTCTAATTACGCGACAAACGACTGAATCCAAATAAAAGCAAGTAACTCAAAAGATCCAAATAAATCCGAATAAACTCAATTTAGTTTTACTTTGAGTTAATGGGTGATTCGAGTGATTTGAGGCAAGGCCGGTGGTAGAATACGATAACTTGATCTTTTTATTAATAATCTCCATTTATTATTTTGGTATTTATTAAGGAAATTCCATGAGTTAGGATGGACCTTTGAATCGGGGTACAAGTTTAGCTGGGTATTATTTTGTCGAGCGTAAATTCTCAGGTCATATGATATATACATATAAGTAATGTTTGCAAACTTTAGCTTACCGAGTTAATCTTATAGTCTAGGTTATAGCATTTTGTGGTATGATATTTTATGTACCTCCATTTATCACTAGGCTAAGTTTAATTTGAATTAGGGTTTATTTATACGGGTCCCAGCTTGCTATATATATATATACAATTATACTCAATATTATTATGTACTAAAACTAGTGTTAAGATTTAGTTAATGGCACCATTATTATCTTGCTTATACTTTAGCTACTATTTGGCTTAGCTTTGTTTCTAAATTCAGTTTAAACTTAGCTATGAAGGCTTGGTGTGTAACATTTTATGCGACCCTAATTACTCGTGTTTTTGGTTAAATGTTTACTTTAGAGTATTTATATGTCTATGAGATTATTTTGAATCTTGATGACCTAGGGCTATTATATTAAAATATGTCACTGAGGTTTGTTTAATGGTGGCATGATGAATATTGGGCATATATGTTTATATGTTAATTAAGGGCCAGCTTTACTAAATATAGACATTTATCCAAGGCCACTTCTCCTCATTAATGCCTTAATATATAATTATATTTATAATGTAAATATTAAAGTTACAATAATTATTTATCATGACAACTAATCTGAATTTAAATCATACATAAACTCTCTAAAGCCTTATTTGAATTTTATTAGCTTCCACAGATTATTCCTAATTTTTCCTTTAATTTAGGATTAGATTTAAAATAAATGCTAAAGGCATACTAATCATACTTACATGATAATAACTAATCCATGATTAGACATGTATTAAGCTCATGTAAATCCTAATAAATTTTGTACCTTCTATGGATGTATTTTAAATTAGAATTTTTATTAACTTTGGACTACACACTAAACCACATTTTATTAATGCCTTTAATTGGTAATTAGACCTCATTTAAATATTTAAACTATATTAGTGGTTCATATAGTAAATAATCAGATATTACAATGTTAAGTATCCTATTTTACATCCTCATTAAATTTACTATATTCCCTAAATTGTTCCCAACTTTTTCCTGTTTTTTACTAATTAATATGGGCTGCTGAAAATCAAAATAAAAAGGTGGGAAGTAGTTGCAGCCGACTGGGGTCGAACCCAGGACCTGGGGGCTGTGATTCCTAAACGGGCGACGCTAGCCACTCGGCTATCGGGTCTTACCTGACCGAGGGAGGCGGGGTTTTGTTGTTGAGTAAGGCGTGGGGAGGAGTTGAGGCAGAGAGACTCGAGAAGTGGTCGGGCGGCGGTGCCGGCGAGGTGGGGGAAGGGAGGGGCTCCGACGGCGGTTGGAGGAGATCCGCGGCACTGAGAGGATGTTCCCACCGCGAGGAATGGGGGGGCGGTGGAGGCGCGTTTGGCCGGCGGTGAGGAAAGAACGGATCTCGGCGAGCTCAGCACACGGGGCTTCGATTACGCTGGAGTGGGAGTAGAGGGGAGCTGTGCGGTGTTGCCGAAGGCCCGTATGGGGCTTTATAGCCGCCGGGGCGGGGAGAGCGGTGGACCGGGCTATGGCGGAGAACCGGGCGGCGGGGAGAGAGACCGCGGGGCTTTGCCCGGTGCGGGGCTCAGTGCGCGGCGCATGCCAGGAGCGGCGTGTGGCAGGGGGCGGTGACGGGACTTGGTTGGAGCGGGTGAAGATGAAGCTCGGGGCGGCGTCAGAGAAAGCAACACATGCGCACGGGAGAGAGAGGGGGAAAGAAAAGGGGAGAGGAGGGAGAAGGGGTGCGGGGGAGAGAGAGGGCGTGCGGGCAGGCGCTCGGGTCTGCAGACCAGAGAGGGAGAGCATTGGTGAAGGTGGGGGCCACGCGCCAGAGAAATGATGGGGGCGCGGGCGAGCTGGGCCGGTCGGTGGGGGAAACGCACACGGGAAAAGTGGGGGTTGGGCTGGGCCGACTGGCCTAGTCTGACCCCCTTTGTTTTTTATTGTTTATTTAGTGTATATATATACATATGTATATACAAGTATATATACATATATTTATTTATTTATTTGCACATTCATTTTATATACATGTATATATTTCCTTCATGCCTATATTTTTTTTGTATAAATACATTTTATGTCTTGCTCATCTTTCTAGGCCCTTTGTATATATACTTGTATAGGTTCTATTTATTTTTGTTGCCCTTTATAATACTTTTTTAAAAATTAAATTCTTATATTTTAACCTAAGTTTCTTCCTCCCTTTTGTGGACCATATTTTCATATTTTAATTTAGAATGTTTGGGTTTCCATTATTTGCATATTTCCCTTTAGAGCATTATTAATAGTAGTTTTATTTTTCAAAGCTTTCTTAAATTTTTGGATCCTCCACCAAAATTCAGAAAATCTCTATAAAATCCAAGTTTCAACAGAATATATTGCAAAATAATTTAAGAACTTTATATTTTTTTAAAGTCGAATTTTTCAGGATGTTACAAACCTACCCCCCTTAAATGAATCTCGACCCCGAGATTCCGGTAGAGCAGAAAGAATGGGGGTGGGTTATATTGGCTAGCAATGGGTTTCGGGGAAGAGAGATACCTTGTTCTCCTGGATAGGTCGTAGATTTCCAATTAATTGCTCTTTGACATTGTTGCCTTCACATCACCGTAGAATGGAGCAGTTGCATCGCCTATTGGACATATGGTTGTAGAATTTCATATTGATAGGTAGGTAGCAATGGTCTGTGCCCTCGAGGTAGAAGGCCTTGGAATGTAGAGGTACTCTAGGTGGGGGTCTTTTACTTCCACTAGGATCCCGTTCTTAGTCTTTAGCTTTGCCAAGCACGACAATTTTAGCTAAAGGTGCATCTCGTAGTCCTCATTACCGGAAGATTTTTGGCCTTGCGAATCTCCTTGTACTGGTCTGATTAGCTCTAAGTCCAGGTTGTTGCAGTCCCAAGGTTATACATCATAGTAGTTCTTTGGCAGTTCTGTCTCTTAGTACTAACCCCCTTAAATAAATGACGATTGTCATTATGGTTGGCGGCAATTTGATCTATGGGCTTTCTAGGTAGGTAAGGAAAGAATGTTAGCAGGACAGAGTCTCGAACCTTGGTCCTCATGCTGGTTGGGCTTTTAGTTGGACAATTGCGAAGGCTTCACTTATCCTTGGTTGCCTTGGCTTCAGTTATCTATCACTTTGCTTGGGTAGATCTGTCTGGGTTTGTAGCAAATGGGGCGAGAGGGAATAGTAGGAGGTAAGAATAGAATCGCGAGGATACGGTAATCTAAACCCATTATAACTGTAAAAGAGTACATCCCGGGAAACTGGGGTAGCACATGAATCACATAAGTTTTTAAAACACTCTTTTCCTGTGACCGCGAAATGTAACGCCTGAGGGCAAGAAGGCAGTGCACAGGGCCAAATAGAATCTTGCAACAATACATCGTCTACTCGGGGAGCACACATAAGAGAGCGCAGGGTCCATGCACACAGTCCATTTAAAATGAGACCACTTTATCATCCTGACCATCTTCAACGTTCCTTAACCTTAATTTCTTGGAGTAAAGGTACGAGAAGAGGATCAAAATTTTCCTTTTGAATTAATAGACAGAGGAGGGAAGTGTGTGGGGTAATTTGGTTGATATTAGCACTCACTCCTGTGTTATTGTTTTGAATTCGGGGTAAGAGAGCTCCAGAAGTAAAAAATGGCTAAGGCAGCATTTGGATGAGAGAGAATCATCTAAGAGAGATATGAATGAGCAGTATAGCTTATATCTTTGGAAATAGTATTTTAAAGAAATATTTCTAGTCATGAAACTAACGACCAAGGTAACTAGATCACGACCTGCAGTCGATATGCTCTGGTACCATCCCTGTAAGGACCTAGATTTTACAATCCGGATTCCTCTGTGATTCCACCGCACTATTCCCTGGATCAGTAGATAGTGCTCACAGATTACAGTTCTGAATATCAAAGTCCATATCATGCGGAAGCGTAAATATATTAGTAGACTTACTCATGGGCCGATTATGCCGCAATCATTAAATTGCAGCAGCGGAAGAACGAAGCACACAGGTGGGACTTTCAGGACATGCCCACAGGCAACCGACTGGAGGTTCGCGACCTAGCCCTTGATGACTTCATCTTCTTCTCCATCATGACCAATAGTGTTGCTGAAGCGTAGTGATCTGATTCCTGGTTCTGGATCTGTTGTGAAAGCGAGTGTGAGCACAAACCACCGTGCTCCGCGAGCCAATACACAGGATGCAAATAATTAGCATGCATGGCTTATCAAAGGAGAGGCTCGAGTTTATTTTATTTGCAAGAAACTGCTTTTAGTAACATTATTTTTATTTAATCATAGTGTTGTTATTGCTGCCTAAACTCCACGCAGCGATTGCCATAATTGACTTAATCCATCGAAGATACACTTTCTTTATTGATTGCTGTCTAAGACTCCAAACAGCGAGTGTAATCATTTATATAATCCACCGATCAAACAGTTCCCATCACATTGTCTAAACATTCTATTAATCACATCGAGGTTACTAACTCCCATATGAATCTAAATATTTCCACCAATTCATGGATCTGATCTCGGGTTCACTATTTACCAACTTCTTTATTCTAGATCCACCAACATTTTGTGTATTCTTTATTCCTAACAATCCAATCTTGTGGTTGCTAATCATCAACTCTTCATTTCTAAATTCTAATGATTATCTAACGTATCTGCTTTTAAATCCACCGAAATCATTTGTATCGGGACTTCCTAACAATTCAATCCTTTTGTTATTGATCCGAAACCATAACATGCTCTAATAATCAATCTTATTTTCTGTTATCTGTCTCTAGCTAATTTAGTAGTATACATCCACCAAAAATATCAATGATTAAGGCTACGACTCACTAGTACACATCCACCAAGAATATCAATGATCAAGATTATAATCCAATAATTGTTATCATTCCTCCAATATTCCCAGAGTTTCAATTCATCCATCTAATATTTGATCCAATCCTATTAATCCCATTATTGCCAACATCTTCCAAGAATTTATATTAGTTATCAGTGTTGTATTCCAGCAATTACCTTTGCACTCCCTAATTCTCCAAAAATCATTTAAATCATCTATCTAGCCTATATATTCATTTAGACTCCACCAATTTATTTCCTCCAGAATCTGCGCTATCATTTTCACCTTTATGATTGACATGAATCCACCAACAACTTTATGCGGTTAACACAAACAACCATCTTCTTTTCTTACGACTCTATCTATTCTTCCTGACATTTTACTTTGTGAGATGTATTATCATTGTTCAGAAATATAATACATAGAAATTCCCTTAGACCTAGCAATTTTGAACAAAAACATAATATGTAAGAAAATGCACATATAATAGCGATCCAGATTTCATCCATCGTTACATGGCATCTGCACCATATAGCATCATTCAGCGTTATAGCTGCTTAACTTACCACTAGGACGACACCCAGGACAATTCAAACCAGGACCATCTGCAGCCCTTCAATTTTCCATTCCCACCCACAAAGTTTTCGCAATAGAACTATATCTGGTTAAGTTCCCATGTCCGCCCTTAACCGTGGGCACGTCTATTCGAATAGTTTTCACTCTGCAGAGTTTGTACACTTTCACCACAAGAGACAATCAACTCGTTGCCCCACACAATTCCTTAGTCATGTGGTTGAGCAGACCATCACAGTGACTTTTCAATGTATCTAGTCCCTTTTGTCATCTCACTTTATGGGCTTCTCCCACTTGTGGTGGGTCCCATCTATGCACGGGATGTTTCCCACAGTTACTAACGCAGCCGGGCCCCACTTCCCGCAACGCTTAGAACAGCTGGAAAACTTCACCCTCCACTTGGTGTCCCTTTAGGCCTCCCCTTGCCCTTGCGTATCCACTTCCATCCACTACCGGTGAGATGAGTCCGGGGGTTTCGATAAATTTACTTAGCCAAGTTGTACTTTACAGACTTGTGGTTGTACTGTTTTACACAGGAGGTCATGGCAAGATTTAGTCCTTAGTGGTATCTGGGCGGTCTACCACTACCCCACTTTGTGCTTCCACTGCACCACACTCACACCCTCGGACCATCCGCCCAGATATTTAAGCAAGTTGGGGTTTTTGGGAACATAAAGTAATCATACCAACATATACCAATCATTACCACCATGACTTCTCAAACTAGTTTCTCATGATTTAAAATGATAATGATGCTTTGGCATTTCAGCGCCCCTGTGTATCTATGTAGTACTAAGCATGGCATATAATTAGGGACTTATTTTCAAAAGGTTACTATTATAATTTTGCTAGGGCGACAAGGTTCACACATACAAATATTTCAAAGGAGATGTAATAATAATCAGGTTACATAATGGGCATATAACTAGAATCTTGATTTAAACATGTATTTGCATATAAAATAACATCATGCAGTTTGATAATTTAAACAAAAGTAATTTGTAGAAAATGTAGGATCAACATGATCAAATTATTAACTCGCCTGGCGCGGTTTACCGTGGTCTTCAGCTCACACGATGCTTTCTCTTGAGCTTCTACTCTTTATCTTCACTCTGCTCTGACCACGCTTGATCCGTGGAATCTTCAGGACTCCAGTTTCTAATTACATGACAAACGACTGAATCCAAATAAAAGCAAGTAACTCAAAAGATCCAAATAAATTCGAATAAACTCAATTTAGTTTTACTTTGAGTTAATGGGTGATTCGAGTGATTTGAGGCAAGGCCGGTGGTAGAATACGATAACTTGATCTTTTTATTAATAATCTCTTTTTATTATTTTGGTATTTATTAAGGAAATTCCATGAGTTAGGATGGACCTTTGAATCGGGGTACAAGTTTAGCTGGGTATTATTTTGTCGAGCGTAAATTCTCAGGGCATATGATATATTCATATAAGTAATGTTTGCAAACTTTAGCTTACCGAGTTAATCTTATAGTCTAGGGTTTATTTTGTGTTAGTCTTTTATTATTTTGTTCTTCTTTGTTCCTGTGGTCTTTGATTTGGATCTTGTTCAAGTAGCTGCAAAATGTGTTGCTTTGAACTGGGAATAGTCTCAAGGCCATTTAGCTAGCACATTCCTGAAGGCAATCACTTCATCTGTTGATCTCTCCTTAAGAAATGAGTTGAAGCACTTTCTTTGTTTCCAACTATCTAGGGTTTGAAGGCAGAGCATGTATGGTTCCTTGGTGTCTTGGTGGAATGTTTGCCCTAGGTCTGTGATTTCTAGTAGTGAGACCTTTTCTTGCTGAAATGCTAAGTTTCATGGTCAATAGACATGCGAATATCAAGAAATTCAGCTTTTGGTCTCACTCTCTTTGCAGCATGTCAATTTTCTAGCTTTCTTGCTTTCCTGATCTGAACCCTATTCCCTTGAGGTAGGTCAGATGTTTAGATTGAAGTCCAAATTTGTTGGTCTGAGAAGTCCACGGATTGCTTGATCAATTATCAGCTTTTGCCCTCTGTTCAGTATTTATTGTGCTGTAGTTTTCGTTTTAGAGTTTCAATCGCACTTTGTCTGCTCTATTTCACAGTCTGCGGTCAGACCACCAGGGTTTGCCGCGGTTAGACCGCTCAGTGGTTGGCGGTCAGACTGGCTGTAGCATGGCAGTCTGACCGGCGGCAGTAAGGCGGTCAGACTGGTCGGTCACCTTCGGTCAGACCGGCCACAGCCAGGCGGTCTGACCGGCTCTGTTATGGTAGTTAGGCCGGCCTCCTCTTTTCAGTCTGTACTTGCTCTCTGATCTGAGCTTTTTTCGTGGTCTAATTTCTGATCTTTTTTTCAGCTTCCAGTGAGCTTTGTATCTTCTACTTCATAGCTTTTCTAGCTATCGAAGAAGAAGCATGTGGATACTTTGGGGCGATTTTTGAAGGCACCATTCACCCCCCTCTTTTGCCATTTTCGATCCTCCACAATGATCATTGGCATCAATGATGAAGTTCTTCCTTCTTAGCATATCTTTGGTGTTGAGTCCATCCACAAAGAGGTGGCAAACAAAAACTTTTTGTTTCATCAAGCATCTGCACTTCTAGATCAGCGGGGTTGTTATGAATTTAAATTGTCAAGAGTACCATTTCTGTGAGGAGTAAACAAAGTTGCCCCAGATGTAAGTCCACTGGCCAGAGCCATTATGGTTAATGACAATTTCATTAGTGTGATATAAGAATTGAAGATATTATGTGTAAGCTTTCTTCGATAGTAGTAGCTGGAATCTTTCATGTGGCCCAACCGATTGCATGAAGTCTTTGATGGAGATATATTGATTACAAGTAGGGGTGGAAAACGGTAACAGATAATTCGTTTTATTTGATATTCGTATTCGAGAAAATACGAATGTGGTAAGCAAAATCCGTATTCGAAAATGTTCGTATTCGTATTTGAGAATATTCATATTCGCATTCGTATTCGAGAATATTTGTATCTGTATTCGTATTTGAGACTATTCGATTCGTATTCGATCCGTTTCTAGAACTCATGAAAAATTCGTACAAATTTTGTGATTCAAAATTTTAATGTAGGCGGTTTAAAACTGGTAACTGGTCAAAAACCGGTGAAAATCAGCAAAACCAATCCGTTTTATCCGATATTCGTATTCGAGAAATCTGTATTCGAAAATATTCGTATTCGTATTCAAGAATATTCGTATCCGTATTTGAGAATATTCGGATTCGTATTCATATTCATTTTTAAAAATATGAATTTGTATTCGCATTTGAGACTATTTGATCGTATCCGATCCGTTTCCACCCCTAATTACAAGTATAAGAAAACAGTCTTGGTTATTTGGTGTAGAGGAGATTTCCATTCCAGCAGTCCTTCCAAAACAAGATATCTTAGCCATTGCCTAGCTTCCCTATTGCAATACCTCGAAATTGAGTGATACTTTTCATCACGTCTTTCCACCAAAAAGAACCACAAGAGGCTGCACCTTGCAGAATCACATTTGTGTAGTACTTGTTTTGAACCAATTTAACCTAGGGTATTTCTGCTCTTTCGTAAAATTTATACAAGTGCTTTATTAATAAACCCTCATTGAGGGGTTTAAGGTTGAGGACTCCAAGATACCCTTTGCTCTCTGGCTTGCAAACCATGTCCCACACTGCCAGGGAGTTGCAGTAAGTTTGAACATCTGAAGAGCCTCTCTAAAGACAGAGGTGCCTTGCTCTATCGATCTGATCAATCACCTTTTTGGCAATCTAAGCAAACACATGTGGTAAATAGACTACAAGGAAAGGACAGCATTAACTAACATTAGTCATCCCCCATAGGAAAGGAAATTCGTCAAACTAGCCAGACGTCTTTCCACCCTGTCCACTAAGGGAAAAAATCCTTCACTTTCGGTTTTGTTGTTCCCAATAGGAGACCTAAGTAGGTGAAAGGCATGGATCCAATTGTGCTACTAAAAACACCTGTGTGATTGGCAACTTTGTCCAAGGAGACATTGATGGGAATCATGAATAACTTATGAAAGTTAACTTTAAGACCAATGGAGGTGTAGAATGTCTGAAGCAATCCTCTTAGATCAAGAAGTTGTCTGGAGCAGTCTGGTAGGATGATAATGGTGTCATCTGTATATTGAACCACCAGGAAACTGTCATCTTCTTGGGGATGGATCGGATCTTTGAGAAGTTCCCTTCTTGCCACCTTGTTGATTATGGATTGAAGAAGATCAACCCCTAAGACAAATAGGAGTGGAGAAAGAGGATCTCCTTGTCTAGCCCCTCTCTTGTATCGGAAGGAGTTTCCTGACACTCCATTTGTCAGAACTAAAGAATGCCTAGAGGAAAATATACTAGTAATCTAGGAGATCCACTTTTTTAAGAAAGCCTTTAGCCTGTAAAACTGCCAGGATCACTTCATGCTCTATGGTGTTGAAGGTTTTTTCAAAGTCCAATTTGAGAACTAGAATCTCTTTTTTGTTGTGCTTGCATTGATAAATGTATTCAAATGCCCAAGCCAGGCAATCCTGGATTTTTCTCATTTTGATGAATCCATACTGATTATTGCGAACTAAATTGACAATTTCCTTTTGTAGCATGTTAGCCAGTAGCTTTGTAAGATGTTTTAGAAGTGGTTTGAGCAAAGAAATTGGTCTGAAGTCATTCAAAGTCTCTGGGTTCAATTCCTTTAGGACCAAAGTAATGTATGAACCATTGATGCTTTGAATGTTTGCCACCTCATTAAAGAAGTCGTGACATAGGGAACAGAAATCCTACCAAATTGTGCTCCAACACTTATGAATGAAAAAGCCATTAAAACCATCTGGCCCAGGGGCTTTATCTTTTGAGAGCATTTTGACCGTGTCATCTTTCTTTTTGAGTGGAATTTGCCACTAAATGAAGGAGTTTGTGGGGAGTTGAAATTATCTTATTCAAGTCAAATTGCATTATGAGTTGAGTTGATGTACCCATTATAACACCCCGGCCAAACAAGGACCCAGAATGCTACTAAACTAGAAGTAAAGCAATGTTAACTATTTAAGTTATACAAAATTTTGGCAGAGTCTACCTTGTTTATCTTTCCAATTCAGTGATTTCATGAACAGAAATAATTATAGAAGACAAAGCTCGAGTAACTAGTTCAAATTCAACAGTTATACTAAAAGGATTCTAAAACATGTAAGAATATGAAAGAGTAAAGGCATTAAGGATAATCTAACTCTTAATACAATTATAATCCAATGATAATCAAATGGTTCTTAAAAGGTTCTTGCATCCTATAACTAATTATCTTCCTTTATTTTCATGAGTGTGCAAGTGCTACTAATTTATTCCTTCCCTTTTCCCAAGCATGCCGACCTCAAGGTGGTACCTAAATAAAAAAACAACAACAATAACAACAAGAGTGAGTCCAACGACTCAGCAAGTACATATGACAAAGAATAACAAGCCAACATTGTTAATCAATAAGAAGCGAACACATAACGAACACAATTGAATGAATTTGAATGAATGAAGTGAATGGAATGGAGGGACTACACAATGCATATACCGGTATAGCCAGTGACACACCCGTCAGTGTTCACTTAAACCCACATTTAACAAAATGTGGGGATTCAATCCCGTATGAAGAACGTTTCATACGGGTGTCCCGAACTACCCACTTTGGAATGGTGGGGCCCACTTTGGAATGGTGGGTCTTACTTGCCCATGTTGGAATTAATGGGTCTTTTGATCCACTCCCGTGGATGAAACAATGAGTGGTATGCATGGAATGAAACTTGCATAATAAAACGATACATTCTCTACACATATAGACAACTCACCTAAGGAATACATCATGAACATAAGTGTTATCAAGGGTCTTAGATGAACATAGGTAAATAAAACAGCAAGCATACAATGTTTTCTTTGAATCAAATCAACATGGTACTTGCCTTCCGAAGGACGACGTGTTAGGATGAAATGGCGGGGGCCTCTAAGCCTGAAACCTTTTCGCCTACAATATATATAATCTAAATAAGAACAACATAACAGGACGCTTCCCAAAACCTTCTACATCGCCATCCCGAACGCCCGCCCAACTAGATAAGTCTACACCGAAAACAGATTGCACTAAACAGAAAGATAATTCTGGACAGCAGGATTAAAACTTGCATAACTTTTGATTCACATAACGGAATTAAGCGTTCTTGGCGGCCAGTGAAAGATAAGATCATAAGCTACAATTTTCATAATATGGAGGTTTCCTGATTCAGACTTTAACCATTTTTAATCTGCTGCACAAAGTTACTGCTAAGAATCAAAACAGAGTTCTGGACAGCAGGATTAAAACTATCATAACTTTTGACTCACAACTCGAATTTGGGTGAACTCAAAGGCTACAGAATCATGACGAAATAATATACAAAACTCTAGGAGACCAGAAATCCTGATTCTGCCTTTACCTACACGAAAACTAAGGTCCAACAGACGACAGCAAATCTGCCTCTAAAAACAGCACTAACCACAAAGTGATAAACAACAAAACTAATTACCCAATCAAACGAACAGCGGGGATTACCCTTGAAGAACCGACGAAGAACACGAAGAACACCCTACGAACTCCTCCTCTTCTCCCCTTTCTCCCTTTCTTCTTCTTTCTTCCCTCTTTCTCCAAGGCTTCTCGCCTCGTCGGGGAGGAAGGGAGGAAAAGGCTGCGCAAGGGAGAGGAGGGGCTGCGCAATGGGGAGGAGAGGCGGCTGCCAAAGGGGTGGAGGGAGGGGCGCACTAGGGAGGAGAGGGGGCGGCCAAGGAAGAGGAAGGAGGGGGGGAGGAAATTTCGGCCAAGGGGGAGGAAGAGGGAGGGGTGGCGGCCAAAAGGGGGAGGAGGGGGAGGGGTGCGGCCAAAAGGGGGTTAGGGTTAGGGGGCGCATGGGCCTAAGGCCCAAGGTGCCTCCCTCACTTCCAAGCCGGGCCCCCAAAGCTTCTCCATCCTGGCCCGTCAACCAAAACCCGTTTTCCCCGCAACCCGAAAAGAATAATTTTTACCCGGATCCTTTCCCGAATAAATTCTCTCTAATCAAAAAGAAAATACGGAGTGTTACACCCATTCTCAACTTGAATGCACTCCAGATGGCTGCTTCTTTGTCTTGATGAGAGGACACTGTTGTTCCATCTTCAAGAGTTAAAAAATGGATCAAGTTCCTTCTGAAAAGCTCCGTTGCTAGCGCATGAAAGAACTTAGTGTTTTCATCTCCTAATTTCACCCAACGGGAAGTGAAATGCTTCTTCCAATATAGGTGCTGATAGTTTAGCAGCATGGCATAGTGATTCTTAATGATTTTCCTGAAGTTTGTTTCCTCCACATACAAGCCTCTCTAATCTTCCAGATTATCCATGAAGGGAATTATGGTCTGACAATTGTGGATGAGAGTTTTGAGCTGCGAAATTGATTTGCTCCAATTTGTTAGCCCTCTTCAAAGATTTTTGTAAGTTCTTGAAGTTGCCTAGTTTTGCTTCAATTTGACTTTCTCAAGAGATTTCTTGATTCAAGTATTTTTGCCTCAAATATTTAGGAGTTCTTGCTTGCGGTGATATATTGGAATACATCTAGGGCTATCTTGGTTATCGTCCACATACGAGCATGTCATATTCCTCATTTTATCTTGCTTGTTCTTTAGAAAGGTGTTAACTTTGACGAGGATTATTGTGTTCCTTGGATAGAATAAGTTTCTGAGACATCAAGCAAGGTGTGTACAAAATTTTATGTCATTTAGACTTGGATTTTTTTGGAGTTACATTAAAAGTTGCATCAACTCAGGGTGATTTTTTCTATTCTAGAACTGGGGAGCAATCAGACCGGCCCTCTTCCGATCAGACCGCCAAAGGCCAATGTAACTGGTGTGCAGCAGGCAGTTAGGCCGCTAGGAATTGGTGAGACAGTCAGTCTGACCACCAGACCGCCAGTGCTGTGAGTTCCTTAGCTTTTGGTTTCTTGAGTTGCTTGCTTTGGCTTTGGTTCTCAATGCTGATCTTCATAACTCAGTAACTACTAGAGTAAAGGAATGTTGAATATTTTGAGGAAAATTTCAAAGAAGCGAAAGGTCGACAAATACTTAAGGAAAATTTTCAAAAGCACTATTTACACCTCTATTGTCATACCAGTCATACGGTGGCCCAGCTCAGCGAAGAACCAAACGCACCCTTAAACAACGACGCGACCTGATTAGACGTTTCGCCGATACTTATGCCCTGTTTGGCACAGCTTCACCAACAGCTTCATGAGCTGTTGCGAGCTGTTTTTTTGCCAAACACCCTTTTTGCAAACAGCTTCATGGGTGAAGCTCCTTTTTTTCTGCTCTCACAAAGGAATGTGGAGAGATGAAGCTGAAAAAGTAGCTTTTCACAGCTCTCTCTCCCTCAGGCCCGCAGTCCTAGGAACCCACTGCCACTCTGGTTCACCAAAATTACACGCATTTGCCACTAGTCCATCCCGTTCACCTCTCCCGTTCACGAAACATAAACAAAGCACTAATATTGCTTCCTAATGATTTTAATTTTTTATTATTTTTATTTTAATGTTTTAATTCATACTCATTCAAATATATTATTTTTTAATTCATATGACCATATACAAACATACAACTCTAAATGTTAGAACAAGTCAGATAGATAGGAGCATCTTGGATAATTGCCCTCTCTAAGCCATGCATGAAGCTGTTGGTGAAACTGTTTTGCCAAACAGTTTTCCAAAACAGATTTAGCTTCATCGGTGAAGCTGCTCGTCAAGCTGAAACAAAAAAAAACAGCTTCACTAGTGGAGCTGAGCTGTGCCAAACGAAACCTTAGACGGGCACACGACGATGCCATGCATGTTAGCGCTGTATTGCTTGCCCTTGCCGCAAGCATCGAACCCTCTTCGTAGCTTGTGCTTATGACATACGTACAGTTTGCATCTTCCTCTTTTCTTTTCTTGAAACAGAAAGGTTGGCATCCCCCTCACCGATTTCAAGTAATAAAAGACCATCAACGATCGCTGTCTGCTACGTACAATACTAACTGGTGTAAACCAACGGGGGCTAACTATAGCACCAAGGCCACAAAAGGTTTTGCACTTTGCACCGAGGAAATGGAGCGCGGCGGCGGGCAACAAGTCGGCGTGTCCGGTCGAGCCACTGGCGAGCACAAGGACCCGGCGTGGCAGCTGCGCAAGTACCTCCTGCTGCTGATCGCCATCCTGGTGGCGACGGTGTCCTACATCACTGGGCTAGAGCCGCCGGGTGGCGTCTGGCTGGAGACAAAAAGCGGGCACCTCACCGGCAACCCGATCCTGCCGAACACGCGGCACAGCCAGTACACCCTGTTCTACTACGTCAACGCGACGGCGTTCACGGCGTCGCTGGTGGTCATCCTCCTCCTCCTGTTCCTTAACAAGGCCTTGCTGCATGCCGTGCGCGGGGTCATGGCGCTGGAGCTGCTCTGCCTCATGGTGGCCTACGTCGCCGGGAGCTGCCGGGGCGTCTTCACCACCGTCTACGCCTCGCTGCTGTCGGCGGCCGTCTTTGTCTACGTCGTGGCTTTCACGCTGCTCCCTCTCAAACCGCCTGAGGAGGTGGTGCCGAAGCCCCATGGAAATGGCAAGCTCCGGCTCAAAGAACAGCGCAAGGTGTTGATGCTGCTTGGCATCTTCGTGACGACAATCACGTACACAGCGGGGCTGAGCCCGCCGGGCGGCTTCTGGGAGCACGGCCAGGAGGGCCAGGACGGCAGCCGAGCTGGCGACCCCATCCTGCTGGAGGGCCATTCCCGGCGCTTCGTGGCGTTCTTCGTCTGCAACACCACCGCCTTCGTCGCGTCGGTCGCAAGGTTTCAAATAGCCGGCTATAGCCACCGCTATAGCCGGATTTAGCCTTTGGGAAGGCTAAGGGCTAAGAGAAATCACTTTTGGCGCTAAACATTTTTTTCCGCTATTAGCCGGATTTAGCCCGCTAAATCCGCTAAATCCGCTACTATTTAGCCCGCTAAAGGAGGGAAAAAAATTCTAAAATGGGCCGAATTCCCGTGGCCCAAACGCGTGCTTAACCCTAGCCTCACACGGTCACAGCACTCACACGGTCACACCTCAGTCCTCACACCAGCCACCCGACTCCCGACTTCGCCCGCCGCCGCCGCCACGCCTCCCGACTCCCGACTTCCCCAGCCCGTGCCGCCCGCCGCCGCCGCCGCCACGCCTCCCGACTCTCGACTTCCCGAGCCCGTGCCACCCGCCGCCGCCGCGACGCCTCCCGAGCCCGTGCCGCCCGCCGCCGCTGCCACGCCTCCGCGAGACGGCGGTGGAGGCCTCGGAGCGAAGCGGCGGTGCGGCGCCTGCGGAGTGGCAGCGCGGCACCAGCAAAAGGCGGCGGCGCGGCGGCCCCGAGCAGACCGAGGCGGGGCCCGTGCGTAGCGGCGGCGCACGCGACAGCGACGGGCAGCATGACGGGGTGGGGCGCAAGGCGTCGGCGTCGGCGCCTGCGCAGACCGGCAGCGCGCGGCGGCCCCAGCGGAGCGCGGCGGCCGGGCGGCGCAACCGGTAAGTCCCGATCCCCTTCTTCCTTTTTTTTCTTGTTCTTCCCGATCTAAAAATATTCAATTGATTTGGGAATTTGGGGTTTCTAGAGTTCGGGATTCATCAAATTGGTGAATTGAATAACTGATTGGCTTAGGATAAATTGGCATATTTTTTGGTCAGCCGCTAAATGGCTTAGCCCGCTATTTAGCCCGCTATAGCCTTTCTTAGCCTTTGGGAGAGGCAGCCGCTAAGGGGCTTAGCCCGCTATTTAGAACATTGGTCGGTCGCCATCATCATGCGGCTTCTGAGCAGCAGGCTGCAGAAAGACACAGTGCGGCTGTCCGCGCTGTCCGTGTGCATTGCGGTGGCGCTGCTCGGCCTCATGGGGGCCTACACCGCCGGGAGCTCCAGGCAGACGCACACTACCGTGTATGTCCTCTGCCTGGTTGGTGCTGTCATCGTGTACATTTCTATCGTTGCTGTGATTGAGTTTCTTCACAAGGAAGGAGCATCGGATTGTTGCCGAGTGGCGATGACGGAATCCGCATCGATGGGCAACAAGCGGTGAAGCCAGTCCACTGGACAAGGCTCGCTCTTTGATACTTCTTCTTGCCACTTTGGCGGCGACCGTCACGTACCAAGCTGGTCTCGACCCACCCGGCGGTGTCTGGCGTGACGACAAGGATGGGCACCACGGCGGCGACCTCATCCTTCTCGCCACGCATGAGTGGCGGTACAAGGTTTTCTTCTGCTGCAACTCGGCTGCCTTCGTGACGTCCGTCATCGTCATCCTCAATCCTCATGGTGCAGACGAGGTCCCTGCTCAACAGGCATGCTCTCGAGGCCGCCGTGATACTGGACCTGTTCGGCCTCATGGGCGCGTACGCCGCCGGGAGCTGCCGGGATGTACGCAGCTCCATCTATGTCTTTGCCTTGGCTGCTGTCATGTTTGTTTTCATGGTGATCCACGTTTTGGTCCAGAAGTCTGCTGGATCTCCTCCTACGAACGGCGGCGGTGATTCGCCAACGGCGAGGAAAGGAAAGCTGGATTCGGAGAAGACGAGGAAGCTCCTGCTGCTCCTTGCAATCCTGGCCGTCACCGTCACCTACCACGCCGGGCTGACCCCGCCGGGCGGCTTCTGGATCGAGCATGCCGACAAAGCTCACCATTATGGAGACCCTGTCCTCGCCGACAACTACCCTCGCCGTTACAAGGCCTTCTTCTACTGCAACGCGACCAGTTTCATGGCGTCTGTCGCCGTCATTGTTCTCCTGGTGAATCGGAACCTGTCCGACTTGGGAAAAGGGTTTTACAGTTACAGGGCGCTTTACGTCTACATGGCTGCCGGATTGCTCGGCCTATTGGGCGCCTTCGCCGCCGGCACCTCCCGGAGGGTGCGGACGTCCATCTACGTCTTCGCCTTGGTCGGCGTGGCGCTCGTCTTCGCCGTCCTGCACATTAATGTTATCCATGCCAAGCTTGAGGAGTTGTTTCCCATTCTGAGAAAGACCGACGAACAGGCCAACGGCGACAAAAGACTCAAGGACTCTATGGACGCAAAGTATATTGAGGGGTACAGAATGCGCAAGTACTTGATGCTACTTGGGATCCTTGCCGCGAGCGTCACGTACGAGGCCGGCCTGGACCCGCCCGGCGGCGTGTGGCCGGACAGCCACGAGGGGCACTCCGCGGGCAACCCGATCCTGCGGGACAGCGACGGGCCGCGCTACCGCGCCTTCTTCTACAGCAACTCCACGTCCTTCGTGGCGTCCATCGTCGTCATCGTGCTGCTGCTCCAGGGGATAACACTGCAAGGGCTCAAGTCGCCACTCCGGGTGATGCACGCGGCGGTCGTGCTCGACTTGCTCGGCCTCGTGGTTGCCTACGCGGCAGGCAGCAGCAGGGACTGGGCGACGTCCGGGTACGTCCTCGCGATGGCCATCGCCGCGCTGGCATACCTCGCCATCTATGTGGTTCTGTCGCACCGCCGCGGCGACGAAGCGCGAGACGCCTATTGGAGCTCGCCGCCTCAGCAGCCGTCGACCCTGCAGGAGCTGGAACGGCCAACCCGCCGCCAGCTTGACGTCGTGGAGGTTGGTGCCGTGGAGCTTGATGTCGTGGAGGCTGGTCCCGTGGAGCTTGATGTCGTTTAGGTTGATGTCGTGGAGGTCCCTGCAGCTCCTCTGGTGTGATGCTCCTCTTCCCTTTTGTTCGCATTTCCGTCGATTTTGTGTGTCCTCCGGTCCAGTGTGCCGCTTTGCATTTTGTGTCGATTGTGAATTTGTGAGTCCTGCAGACCTCCAGTGTGCCGGGAGGCTGTTTATTGGCCATACTTTTGAATTCCAAGATCCAATGTACACGCTTCGTTCTTTTTTAATCAATGTTTTTGATTTTTATGGTATCTGAAATGTGACTTTAGCTGTTACATTTTATAATTTTATTTTATTATATACTGATAATATTATAAAACTATTTTAATGATAAATTTAATAATATAGTTTTCATATAACTAATATAGATAGTTATAAATACATTAGTGAAAAATTTGACGAAACTGATTCTAAGGTGTATGCCAAGTAAATACATATAACTGAGGGTATGCCAAGTGACTGGAACTTTTGGTGCAATCAGTAAACTAGGATCCACGGGACACGACTAGCTAGCTAGTGCCCGGACTCATCCGCGCGTCCTCCGATGAGAATGTGCAACGAGTTAACAAGCACCGGTGTGCGACCTTTTCTTCTACAGCCACTCCATTTCCTTCGCGACATCCACTGATGTCATCGCGCTGCTACTGTTGGAAGAGCTAATTATGCTGCTAGGTATTGCAAGAGAGAACAAGTGTTTGCAAAAGGACTGTAGATTCTCATCATTAATTTCTGTACATGTTGTTACATATATATATATGATGAAGGGGTGGTATAAAAGGTGTCTGTTCGTTGGGAAGACATCTGTACATTGAAGAGGCATCTGTACATTGGGCACCTTTTACTTTTTGTTTGTAACACTCCCCCTTGACCAATGTATCTTCATATAATCACCTTGATTCATCATTTTGGAAAAACTCCTCCAAAACCCTGTAGGGAAAATATGAGGAGAACCGATAGAGTAGATATGCCATGAAAAATTCCTTTAAAACCCGGTGGGAAAATTTAAGGAGAAAATGATATGGCATATATTTGATTATATCTCTTTAAAAACCCCTGTGGGAAAATAGAGATATATTTATGATTACGTTGTCATATTGCCTCATTAAAAACCTTGATGAGAAACCTTAAAGGGAAAACTCATAAAGGAAAAAGGGTACAATATTTATATTTGAACGGGTTAAATCTTAGGAGATTTCTCCCCCTGACATCTGCAAATCACGTAGTCTTCGCATACCAATTCCATGAACACAAGACTTGGTGAATAAGTCTGCGAGATTATCACAAGACTTAATTTGCAGAATATTTATTTCCCCACTCTCTTGCAATTCATGTGGGTAAAATAGTTTAGGTGAAATATGTTTTGTGATATTGCTCTTTATGTAACCCGTTTGCATTTGAACAACGTAAGCAGCATTATCTTCGTAGATAATGGTAGGTGATGCAATAGCACCTATACCACATGATTGTTGTATGTGGTTAATCATTCTGCGAAGCCATACACATACACGTGATGCTTCATATAATGCAATTATTTCAGAATGATTAGTGGATGTAGCCACTAGAGTCTGTTTCGAAAACTTCCAAGAGATGGCATGCTTTTCTGCCTGAAGCATGATATGCATAAGATCAAAATAAGATTGGTAATTTGCAGTACGCCATTGCTACTGTAGAACCCTGTCAGATGGGAGCATAGTCGAGAGAGTTTTCTCTATTTTGTCCGCATCCGTTGGTTCCTTGTCACAAAACCGCAATTTGGAGCAAATAGTATGAAGGGCATGGTTATATTCTCCAACAGATTTGAAATCTTGGAGTCTAAGATGTGCCCATTCATGATTAGCCTCAGGTAATATAACAGCTTTCTGCTGTTCATATCTATTTTTAAGGGCTAACCATAATGTGAGTGAATTCTCCTCATACAAATATTCAGCCTTCAAATCCGGATGTATGTGATTCCGTATTATATTCAAAACGGAATATTTCACAATATCCGGAGGAATTTGATCAGCTGGAGGATCAAATATCACCCTTTGCAACCCTCGTGTGGTTAGGTTGATTTTGAGGTCCATAACCCATGTAGGGTAATTGGCACCATCGAGAGCGAGGGGCTCAAAATCTTTGGTAGCCATTTTAAAAACCTACATGAAAAGTACACCATAAGTAATTAATTTACATGAGGTAAATTAATGTGTATGGTAATGTTGTAATAAAATACAAAATATGTGGAAAACAATATGAGTATTGTAATTCGAATGAATATATACCCAAATTAAATATAACATGTGGTTATATATTTTTTTAATACCGTATAATCACAATATTAGTGGTGAACACCAATTGTTGTATGGCATAGCGTACAACCAAAGTGCCATAAATTGTGATTTTATGGTAGGTATAATATTTTGCAAAAAAAATTCCAAATTATTAAGTACAATGGTACTCACTAAATGGGAATTTTAAATTTGCGAAAGATAGCAAATTTAAAGATGGTCGCAATTGATATTGTAAATAAATTGCAATAAAATAATCCTAAATATGTAAAAGTTATAGAAATGTGCATGCACATTTACGTGAACAATTACATAATTTTCAGATCCTGTAGGGACTGAAATGCTAATTTATAAATGTACAAACTGACGGGTACAATTATAAATAACCGCAAGGACTATACTGCAAATATTACAATACAAATTTATTAAACATAAAAATTCTGCATTTGTCATGAACTAGAGGGGGGAAATGCAAATTTGCGGCAACCTGGGCTGAAGCCCATTTGGCCTTTGGGCCCATGAGGAATGGTGGGATTTAATGGGCCAAAACCCATTTTTAGGGAGCACTATATAAATGAGGGTGGGGGGATTTTAGGGTTTCCCCCCAAAACCTAGTCCAGCCGCCACACATGGCGCCACCATGGGGAGCTCCCGCCGCCGGCCGCCTCCACCGCTCAGCCTGCGGGCTTTTCCACCGCCGCGGGCGCGCCATCGCCGGTCACTGGCCCTTTGGCGCCGCCGCCGCAGCCGGCCATGTGGGCGCCGCCGCCGGCCGCCTCCGCTTCCTCGGGCCGGGCTGCACCGCCGCGCGCCGCCAGCTGCGCCACCGCGCCGGGTGAGCCGCGTCGCCGCGCTGGACTGCACCGACGCCGGCCATGTGGGCGGCGCCGGGCATGCCGCCACCTCGGGCCGCCTCCACGAGTGCCGCCGAACAGCACCGGGCCGCACCGCCGACCGCGCGCCTTGTGGCCTTCTCCACGGGGCTGCCTTCTCGGGTACAAGCCGCTGCTGACCACCGGGCGCAAGCCGCGCCGCCACTTCGGCCAACGGCGCTGCTGCGCCGTCTCCGGCCGCGCCAAGCCGCGCCGGGGCCTCCACCGTTGCAGCCGGCCCATGGGGCGCCGCCGCCTCGAGGGTCGTCGGCCGTGCTCCGGCCATGCTGCATGCCGCCGCTCCACGGACGCCTCCGGCCAAATATCTCCTCTTAACCAAAAACAATGGATATGTTTTGTCCCTGTCATCTCGGGGTCTAAATGGATCTTTGTCCCTGTCTAAAGATCGAACAACCATGGAGGTTTTAGATGGATATGTTTTGTCCATATTGAATGTCTCCAATATTTTCTGGACATAGGCTGATTGATACACTAGGATGCCTGAATGAAGGTGCTCAAGTTGTATATATGAGCAAAATTTGGTTTTACCCAAATCCTTCATTTCAAATTCTATCATAAGATGATTACGTGCTTCATCTATATCCTATGTGTTACCAATGATATTAAGATCATCAACGTACACAGATATAATGCAAAATTCTGTTGAGGATCTTTTGATGAACACGCATGGGCAATCATCATTGTTGGAGTATCCCTTTTTGGTTAGGAACTCACTTAGTCGGTTGTACCACATTCTACCCGACTGTTTCAAGCTGTATAAAGACTTGTTCAATTTTACACAATACATATTGCGATTTGTGTTCGGATTCGGAATTGAAATTCCATCGGGAACTTTCATGTATATTTCCGAATCAAGTGACCCATAAAGAGATGCAGTCACTACATCCATCAACTGAAAAGATAGATGATTTTTAACTGCCAATGAGATTAAGCATCGGAATGTTATTCCACTCATTACTGGAGAATAAGTTTCATTGAAATCAATGCCGGGTCTCTGCGTGAACCCTTGTGCTACAAGCCTTGCTTTGTATCTCACCAACTCATTGTTTTCATTCCGTTTCCGGACGAAAACCCATTTGAAACCGATAGGAAATACTTTTGGGAGGTGTATGTATCACATTGGTGAATGCATTTATTTTCTTGGGCGAGGCTAACTCCGCTTGAATTGCATCCTTCCATTGATTCCAGTCCGAGCGCTGTTTGCACTCTTCCATGGTCTTAGGATCTGGATCATTTTGAGGTTGTTTGCAATTGTTGTGGAGAAATAAATGTCGACAAGTGTAGTCTTACGATCGTATGATTCTCCAGAATCAGTATAATTAGTGCAAATTTCTTGGACCCCTGGTGACTCAATGTTATTTCCCAAAACATTTGAGTCGGGGTATTCCGATGTCCCAGGATCAGTATTTGAGTGCGCTGTTGATCTGGGTTCAAGGATCCTTTGGTGTCTATCAACTTGAGGTTGATCTGCATTTACATTCTTTTGTTTCCTTTGTCGCTTGTTAGAAGCTGTATCCGTCATTTGTGTCGTACTTCTCCCCCTCTTATTTTGAACTGGGAGTTGAGTGGTATTTTGCGGTACCTCCATTCTCTTTCAGGCACATTTCTGGCAGGATTATAGGATTTTGTGACACCCTTATAATCAGTAAATGCATCTGGCAGATTATTTGCAATGTTTTGCAAATGAATGATTTTTTGAACTTGAAGTTCAGTCTCTCTGGTACATGGGTCTGAGGCAGGAATGTCTTGTACATTCCAATTAACTTCCTGACATTCAGTTTGGTACTTGTTGTCTCCCCCTAATGCCGGGAAATGTTCCTCATTGAATATGCAATCAGCGTACCGGGCCGTAAACAGGTCCCCTGTGAGGGGCTCGAGGTATTTTATAATTGACGGAGATTTATACCCAACATAGATCTCAAGTTTCCTGTGCGGTCCCATTGAGGTACGCTGCGGTGGTGAGATCGGTACGTATGTAGCGCAACCGAACTTTCGCAGATGGGAAATATCTGGTGGATTTCCACGTACTAATTGTAGGGGGGAAGTGCTATGATAAGCAGTTGGACGCAATTGGATTAAGTCAGCAGCGTGTAAAAACTGCATGACCCCAACATGACGTTGGTTCGTTGCAATTATGTAGTAATGGTTTTGCAATGAGCTTGATTCTCTTGATAAGAGATTCCGCTAAACCATTTTGTGTATGGACATATGGAACAGAGTGTTGAACTTGTATCCCAAGAGCCACACTAGTCATTGAAGGCATGGGATGAAAATTCGGCAGCATTGTCCATTCGAATTGATTGAATTCGATATTCAGAATAATGTGCTCGTAATTGGATAATTTGACCAATTAACTTAGCAAATGCATGGTTTCGTGTGGATAAAAGACACACATGTGACCATCTAGTAGATGCGTCAATGAGAACCATGAAATATCTGAACGGTCCACACAATGGTTGTATAGGACCACATATATCTCCTTGAATGCGTTCAAGGAATTTAAGTGGTTCAGCTCTGATTTTAAGATAAGAGGGTCTTGAAATCAATTTTCCGGTGGCACATGAAGTGCACACAAAATCTGGGGATTCCGGAAATTTTGTTTTGAGGTATGTATGACCAATTGAATTGCTAATAATTTTCCTCATCATTCCAATACCTGGATGGCCAAGGCGATCATGCCATGTTTGGAATGTGTTAGTGTTTTGGAAAATTACTTTGTACGCAATATGTTGAACGGGTTTGATGTATGTATAGTACAATTCGGAGTTTAAAGATGGAATTTTTTCTAGTACTTGTTTGCCATATCCGTTGTTTTTGGTTAAGAGAAGATATTCCTCTTTGTTGTCATTTTGGGTTTCAACATGGAAACCATTGTAACGGATATCTCTATAACTAAGTAGGGTACGTGTTGAATCAGGATACAAGAGTGCATCCTCAATTTCCAATTGTGTACCCATAGGGAGAGTGATAGAGGCGCGACCAGAGCCTACTATTGTTACATCGCGTCCAGCGATGGTTAAAACATTTTCTTTCCTCCGAGTAAGAGTTAGGAAATATTTTGTGTCCCTAAGTATAGAGTTTGTGGTACCACTATCCACAAGGCA
The DNA here is from genome assembly GCA_017311315.1 of Dendrocalamus latiflorus. Lineage (NCBI taxonomy): Eukaryota > Viridiplantae > Streptophyta > Magnoliopsida > Poales > Poaceae > Dendrocalamus > Dendrocalamus latiflorus. The sequence continues at coordinate 24,606,627 of CM029660.1, forward strand.
TAATTCCTCCTCCATTGGATCGACTCCAAAAATCTATATACACAAAAGAAGAATTTAATGAAATTCTTATAGTATATATAGAATACATACAAACTTTATTTGCAATACCGAATATGTTCGATATATGATTGTAGCATACAAGCTTACAATATAGATGACAACATTATTTATATTACAACACTATAGTACTTATTAGCTATGGGACTAGGAGTCTAACTGAGATCTCCAAACATGTCTTGAGAATGAAATTCTTCAAGTGTGTCCTCGGTGCACATGAGATCATCCTTCTGTGTAGAAGCACATGTGTCTTTGAGTTCTTGAAGGAACTTTTGAGAACATCCGGCTTCATCATTGTTGGATGTGAGATTGAAGTGTGCTTCAAATCTCTTCTCTTGAGCATTCTTGCCTTGAGCCAAAGACTTGAGGTAGAGGTTCACAAGATGCTTCGAGGTGCGGCATTTCTTGGTAGGATGGTTGTAGCAACCACATTTTTGACAAATTTCAGTTTTGTCAACTCTCTTATCAGAATTGCCTTTATCTTTCTTGAATCCACTTGGTTTTTGCTTCTTGTTGCGTTTGTGTTTACCTTTAAAGTTATTTGAGTGATTGTGTGAACCACTGAACTTGTTGTTATTTTGATTAGCATGAACTTCAGGAAGTGTAGCAGCCCCAATGGGACGTTGCTGATTGTTCTTTAAAAGAAGTTCAGCATGCTTTTCTGCCTGAAGCATAGTATGCATAAGATCAAAATAAGTTTAGTAATTTGCAGCACGCCATTGCTGTTGTAGGACCCTGTCAGATGGGAGCATAGTCGAGAGAGTCTTCTCTATTTTGTCAACATCTGTTGGTTCCTTTTCACAAAATCGTAATTTGGAGCAAATAGTATGAAGGGCATGGTTATAATCTCCAACAGATTTGAAATCTTGGGGTCTAAGATGTGCCCATTCATGATTAGCCTCAGGTAAGATAACAGCTCGCTGCTGTTCATATCTATTTTTGAGGGCTAACCATAAGGTGAGTGGATTTTCCTTATACAAATATTCAGCCTTCAAATCCGGATGTATGTGATTCCGTATTATATTCAAAACGGAATATTTCACAATATCCGGAGGAATTTGATCAGCTGGAGGATCAAATATCACCCGTTGCAACCCACGTGTGGTTAGGTTGATTTTGAGGTCCATAGCCCATGTAGGGTAATTGGTACCATCGAGAGCGAGGGGCTCAAAATCTTTGGTAGCCATTTAAAACCTACATGAAAAGTACACCATAAATAATTAATTTACATGAGATAAATTAATGTGTATGGTAATGTTGTAATAAAATGCAAAAATATGTGGAAAACAATATGAGTATTGTAATCCGAATGAATATATATACCCAAATTAAATATAACATGTGGTTATATTTGTAATACCGTGTAATCACAATATTGGTGGTGAACACCAATTTATTGTATGGCATAGCGTACAAATAAATGTAGCAAAGCGTCATAAATTGTGATTATGGTATTTATTGTAGGTATAATATTTTGCAAAAATTCTAATTTATTTAGTACAATGGTACTCATTAAATGGGAATTGAATTTTAAATTTGCTAGCTATAGCAAATTTAAATATGGTCGCAATTAATATTGTAAGTGAATGACAATAAATAAATAATCCTACATATGTAAAAATTATATAAATGTGGTTGCACATTTATTTAAATATTTACATAATTTTCAGGTCCTGTAGGGACTGAAATGCTAATTTATAACTGTACAAACAGACGGGTACAATTATAAATAAGCACGAGGACTATACTGCAAATATTACAATAGGAATTTATTTAAAATAGAAATTCTGCATTTGCCATGAACTAGAGGGGGGAAATTGTAAATTTCTGAAAACTTGGGCTGAAACCCATTCAGCCTTTAGGCCCAAGGGGGGAAGTGGAATATTTTGGGCCAAAGCCCATTTATGTTGGCAACATATATATATATATATATATATATATATATATATATATATATATATATATATATATATATATATATATATATATATATATATATATATATATGAGGGGAGGGGGGAAATTAGGGTTTCCCCCAAACCCTAAGTCAGCCGCTGCAAGCCCATAGGGGCGCCGCCGTCGCCCCTAGTGCGACACCGCCGGCCTTGGGCGCAACTGGCGCCACCGACGGCCACGGGCGCCGCGTCGGCCGCGCCTCACGCCGTCTCGGACGCCGCCGTCCACGGGCGCTGCCGCCTCGTGGGGAGCCTCTGCCGGCCGCAAGGGGCGGGCTGCGCCGCCATTGGACGCCGCGCCGCCTTGGGCGTTGCCGCGCCGACGCCGGACTTTGGGCTGCCTCCGCCACAGGCACTGCCGGGCCGCCTCGGCTGGGGCACTGTCGGCCGTGAGCCGGCTCAGGCGCCGCTCTGCCGGCCAGGCCAAGGGCTCGCCAGCCGTGGATGCTGCGTGCAAAAGTGCATGCACACTAGTTTATAAAAGTACAGATTAACGGGTACATGCTGCGTGCAAAAGTACATGCACACTAGTTTATAAAACCTAAATATGTAAAAGTTATAGAAATGTGCATGCACATTTATTTGAACAATTACATAATTTTCAGATCCTGTAGGGACTGAAATACTAATTTATAAAAGTACAGATTAACGGGTAGAATTATAAACAAGTACAAGGATTATACTGCAAATACTACAATACAAATTTATTTAAAATAAAAATTCTACATTTTCCATGAACTAGAGGGGGGGAAACGCAAAATTCTGAAAACCTGGGCTAAAGCCCGTTCGGCCTTTTGGCCATGTGGGGAGGTGGGGGTATTGGGCCAAAGCCCATCAAAATGGGAGTATATATAAAGGAGGGAGGTAAGAAGCTCGTATTGCTGCGTCAGCTGAAGTGCAACACCTGAAGAACTCTAGCTATAACGCCCCTGTCTTTAGAAATAGGGTCGTCATTCATCCCGCAACAACCTAAGTGTTCAGTTGCGGACAGAAAAAGTATAATGCCTACTCATAAACATTTTAAAAGAGTTAATTTAATTAAAATAAGATCTAACGGTCAATTTTAATAATTATATGGGTGTCCAAGCCTAAAACTTAACTTACAATCAGAAGAACTGAACAAAACTCCGCAAGAACACTTGAATGCGGTTGTAACCCTAACATGAAAACTGTAACATCCTTTCTTCTCTTGATCTCTATGCTGATGTAAAATAAAGTAAGACTGAGTACAACCAACTGTACTCAACAAGTCACATGGGAAAGTGCTATAAAGCTACTTGCCAGTAATTTCATGGGATAAGGATATAGTGGTTTTATTAAAGAATTTGTGGGTGCAATTTTATTTATAAACATTTTTAAACACAAAAGAATAATAACTTCTTAAGAAATTGGGATTTCAAAACTTGACTACCAAAATTCAACATTTCCAAGTTATTTTCAAATCTACTTATGTTTCGCTATTGGAATCACCCATTAAATACATCTTCATTTATCATAAGCACGACGTATTCAAATATCATTAATAAATTACTCTACAAAGTTGCCCAGCTTTACCCACAAGATTCTTTAACTCCCACGACAAAGTTAAGAAAGCAAGGCCTTTTATTGCTCGATTCTTTATATAGCCTCTACCCAGTAGGTGCTGTTTCCCAACAAACTCGGATGGCCTGCGGCCTCACCCGATTCTAAGCGGATCTACTGTTGGTAAGTATGGTTTTCCCCTCCCATACCACAAAAACTCCCTCAGTCTCCCTCCACCCTTTGTAGATATTCAATTGGACTTGAGTAGATACTAAACCAGGTTTGACGAATCAACGCTTGTGGTTGAACTATCGAAATAGATGTTATATGAATTTTTGGGTTCTATGAACAGTAATGGGTCTGGTACTGTTCATTGTGGGTTTTACTGTTTAAAGAGGGTTTGGTCCTTATCGAGTTGTCGTTGCGTACTCGGAGAACAAAGTTTCATGTACTCGAGTGGTTTCTATTAGCACAAATCTTGCTTACGAGCGGAGGTATTTGTGGAGCTGGAAGACATGGTCGTAATTGAGTTACGACTACTGAGACCGAGTATTTAGTGTGGTTGTAAACCACAACATGATTGTAAACCATAGTGCGATCGTAAACCACAACGTGGTCGTAACGACTCCTGAGTAGTCATACTCAGCAGTTTCGAGCATGACTACGAAGTTGGGTGGACGGTCGAGATTCGATTTCGAGTGCGAAGTCGATGGAGAACGGATGGTGTACGAGTTGCTATTGAGATCGGACAACATCCGAGTGGTTGCGGAGATTGGGCAGCATCCAAGTGGCTTGAAAGATTGGACGATGTACGAGTGGCTTAGGAATATCGGATGGCGTACAAGTGGCTTAGGAGCATCGGATGGCGTCCGAGTTGTGTTGCTTAGGACTCGAAGCAGTGCGATCGAAGCTCCTCTTGATTACAAGGTAGTCGGAGAGTTCAAGCGGTGGAGGTTGGTGCCGTGGAGTTTGACGTCATAGAGGTTGGTGCCGTGGAGCTTGATGTTGTGCCGGTTGATGTCGTGTAGGTTCCTGTAGCTCCTCTGGTGTGATGCATCTCTTCCCGTTTGTTTCCCATTTGTGTCGGATTTGTGTGTCCTCCTACGGTCCAGTATGCAACTTTGCAGGTCGTGTCGATTGTGAATTTGTGAGTCCTCTAGTGTGTTGGTGCTATTTACTGCCAGTACTTTCGAATTTGAAGATCCAATATACTCTTTTCGTTCTTATTAATGGATGTTTTTTATTTTTCATGATTTTCGAAATGTGATTTTGATCATTACTTTTATAACTTTATTTTATTATATACTAATAAAATTATAATATTATGAACTATTTTTAACAATAAATCTAATTATATATTTTTATATGGCCAATCTATATAGTTTTGAACATATATGTGAAAAGTTTGATGGCATGGGCTCTCCAAGACATAAGACCGAATTGTGATGTGGTTGGGAATAGATAAAGCATGTGTCTTATCCGTCGTACATGAGAGAATTGCTTGGAGGCGGGCTCTTATACCAGTTCATGAGATCTTTGAGTGGCTACTAGTTAGGTAAAATATACAATGATGAAGGACCATGTGAGAAGGTATACGATAGTATTGTGATGAACCATTGCAATGTTTGTAGTGTGGTCAATTGGTTTTGCAAAGATCGCACTCTGTGTGTAGTGATTTTGGACATAATTTGAGAATTTTAGGATTTGAGTCATGGATTAAGTTGGGAGCAAGTAGAAGCATTAGAAGAATCAATCCATGATAAAATAGCTATAAACTATGTGCATACTAGAGAATCTATGGATAGGACAATAGCTAATGTTGATATTTATTTTGCAAAGAAAATTACCATAATCATCAATCTTGATCCAGAGCTTGCATCGCTCGTTGAATGTAAGAAAAGATCAGATTGGGAGGATTGGAAAAAAGTGCAATAGAAACTGAATTATTATCTCTGAACAAAATAGAGGTGTTTAGGACTGTAAGCCGCACGCCTCCCTATGTGCACCCCATAGGGCATAAGTGGGTATTTGTTCGAAAGAGAAATTAGAAAAATAAAGTTGTAAGATATAAAGCAAGGATTGTTGCACAAGGTTTCACTCAACCTCCAGGAGTTGATTATGAAGAAACCTATTCCCTGATCATGGGTGGTATTACCTTTAGATATTTAATCTCGGTGGTAGTAAACCTGAACATAGAAACAAAATCGATGGATGTGGTAACGACATACCTTTATGAAAACTTGGATTCGGACATTTGTATAAATGTGCTTGAAGGCATCCATGTCCTGAACAAGATAGAGCAAATAGAAACCTATACAATGTGAAACTTAGAAAATCACTGTATGGACTTAAGCAATCAGACAGGATGTGGTATAATCGCTTAAGCGACTTTCTATGCAAGGAATGTTATACGAACAATGAGGATTGTCCCTGCGTATTTATACGACGATCTCAGAATGGATTTTGTATAATCTCAGTATATGTAGATAATCTAAATATCATTGGAACCCTAGAAGATATAAAGGAAGCAAGCTCTTATTTGGAGTTAGAGTTCAAAATGAAAGATTTGGGTAAAACCAAATATTTCTTAGGTTTGCAGCTTGAGCATACCCCTGAAAGGATATTAGTGCATCAATCTACATACACTCAAAAGGTGTTAGAAAGGTTCAACTTTGAAAAGCAGACATTTCAAAAGTACCAATGGTCGGGAGATCTTTGCAGCAAGATAAGGATTCGTACAGACCTAGAGAAGAGGGTGAGGAAGTCCTGGATCAGAATTCCTATACTTAAGTGCAGTAGGAGCACTTATGTATTTAGCGAACTGCACTAGACTAGACATTGCATTTGCCACAAACCTATTAGCAAGGTATAGTGCAAAACCTACCAAAAACATTGGCAGGAAATAAAGGACATTTTTCGATATCTCCAAGGAAGCAAGATCTTGGACTATTCTACAAAAAGAACCAAGACTTGAATATGACAGGCTATGCAGATGCCGGGTACCTGTCGGACCCGCATACCGCTTGGTCACAAACAGGCTATGTATTCCTGTGTGGTGGAATTGCAATTTCATGGAAATCATCTAAGAAAAATCTTATATCGATTGATGAACCACTTAAAAATCATAACACTGTACCAAGCAGCATGAGAATGGCCTTGCTAAGCACTTGGGTTAACCTTTTGCACAGCCATTCTTCGCTTCCTATTCTCCATTTCCACGAACTTGCCCTCTTGGCGAATGGCCTTGCTAACCAACTGGTGAAAGTCGGCATAGTCATTGGATATCAACTGTACGGAGATGTTGCCATTTATCCCTTCCAGAAACCTTTCTTGCTTGGCTTCACCAGTGGCTACATCTTCCGGTGCATAACGCGCCAGTTGATTAAACTTCTACAGATATTCATTAACAGTGTGGTTTCCTTGGCGCAAAGCTCTAAATTCTTTCTTCTTCAAGGTAATGGTGCCCGATGGAATGTGAGCCTTGCGAAAACTTTGCATGAACTCATTTCATGAAATAGCTTGGGGGTTGGCATAAGAGGCGGTTAGAGTGTCCCACCACTCTGATGCTGGTCCATTCAGCTGATGAGTAGCAAACAGGACTCTTTCTCGGTCGGTGCACTGCAAGATGTCTAGCTTCTTTCCAATTGCGCGGAGCCAATCGTCAGCATCCATTGGCTCTGCACTACTAGAGAAAGTTGGAGGCATTATCCTCAGAAACTCAGACAATCTGTTCTGGGGAGCTTGGACTGGCGGCTGATGAATCTGCTGAGCTGGATTATTGATGGTTTGAGCCAGATGCTGAATCAACTGAGTCTGATTAGCCATCAACTGAGCCCAGTCAGGTCTGATTGCTGGCGAAGGTGGAGGGATGGGAGCGGACTGACTTCCTTGAGCTCTGGTGTTGTCGTTGGGGTTGTTCTCACTGACATTCCTCCTTGTGTTTACCATCTGCCAACATGCTCCAGATTTAGAGGAAAGAAAGAGAGAACTAGGAGAAGGTCTATGTAACATTCCCACCACAAAGCATAAAAAACATAAGAATTCAAATAACATTCGGCAAAATATCTTCATTAATAATTATAAACTTGAGGTTGTTATGAAGGAATAACAGCTTACAAGTAGCATTTCATGTCCCTAGTCTTAAGCTATGGCTCCTAAGAGCTACTGCTACTACTAGACATCTGGACTCTAGGCTTCTTCGGGGGTAGCCCGGTGACAGAAGATCCCTCGTCTTTGGCCTGGTACTTGGCCAACTCCTCCTCTACGACCTGAAGTCTCTATGCCACAGAGCTCAACTCCTCTAAGGTGGCTTGGTACACGTAGTCCAAGGACTTGGTGAACTGCACCTGCAGGACGAACCGTGGGTTGCTCTCAAATCTGGTGGAGGAGAAGGTGCTGCTGGTGCTGACAGGGAACCGGCTGGGGTAGTATCGGAAGGAGGTGCGCTGAACCTCCGGAGCATAGATGTCCCTCAGCTGGTGAATGGCTTCACGAGCTGCATCCTAGATCCCGTTGAAGAAGGCGTCATGTGGCATCGGGGCGTCGAAGGTGTGCAGTGCTGCATCATCTCCAATGTTGGCGTAGATCAGCACTTCAACTCTCCAATGTTCTTGGTCTCCATAGGTGCCCCAATACCCCTGGTATACAGAGTGTGCCTGTGTAGGGACCCAGATCTTACAATCTGGAATCCTCTGTGATTCCACCGCACTATTCCCTGGATCAGTAGATAGTGCTCACATATTACAGTTCTGAATATCAAAGTACATATCATGCGGAAGCGTAAATATAATAGTAAACTTACCACGGGCCAATTAGGCCGAAATCAACAAAATGCAGCAGCGGAAGAACGAAGCACGCAAGTGGGACCTTTAGGACATGCCCACAGGCAGCCAACTGGAGGTTCGCGACCTAGTTCTTGACATCTTCATCTTCTTCGTCATCATGATCTAAAAGTATTGCTTAAGCGTAGTGATTTGATTCCTGATTCTGGATTTGTGGGGAAAGCAAATATGAGCACAACCACCGTTCTCGCGAGCGAACACACAGGATGCAATTAAATAGTATGCATGGCTTATCAAAGGAGAGGCTCGGGTTATTTTATTTGCCAAACATCGCTTTTGGTAGCCTTAGTATTATTAAATCATAATGTTATTGTTTCTACCTAAACTCCACACGGCGATTGCCATAATTGACTTAATCCACCAAAGACACACTTTCCTTACTAATTGCTATCTAAGACTCTAAACAGCGAGTGACATCATTTATTTAATCCACCGAATATACTCTTTCCAAATTGATTGCTGTCTAAGACTCCAAACAGCGAGTGACATCATTTAATTATTCCACCGATCATACACTTTCTATATTGATTGTTGTCTAAAACTCCAAACAGCGAGTGACATCATCTAATTAATCCACCGATCATATACTTTCTATATTGATTGCAGTCTCAAACTCCAAACAGCGAGTGACATCATTTAATTAATCCACCGATCATATACTTTTTATATTGATTGCTGTCTAAAACTCCAAACAGCGGATAACATCAACTATACAATCCACCAATCAATTGTTTCCTAAATCCCCAAACAGCAAGTATCATAATTTATATAATCCACCGATCAATTGTTGCCTAAAACTCCAAATAGCTAGTGACATCATCTATCTAATATCATTTGATTAATCCACCGAACACACACTTTCTATATTGAGTGCTGTCTAAAACTCCAAACAGCGAATATCATCAATTATACAATCCACGAATATCTTTTGTATTCCAAAATTCCTATCAACCCATTCCTTTTGCTATTGATCCACAACCACAATTTGATCTTACAATAATCAACCTTATTTTCCATTATCTATTTCTAACTAATCCACTAGTATACCTTCACCAAGAATATCATTGATCAAGTTTATACTCCAATTATCATATCTCCAAACTCCCAACAATTCAATTGACTCATCTAGTAATCGATCAAATCCTATTAATCCCATTATCACCAATATCGCCCAAAAATTGATCCAGCAATTACCTTTGCATTCCTTAATTCTCCAAAAATCATTCAAATCATCTATCTAGCCTATCTATTCATTTAGACTCCACCAATTTATTTTTCTCAGAATCTACACTATCGTTTCCTTTTTATGATCGACCTGAATCCACCAACAACTTTAAGTGTTTACCACAAACATCCATCTTCTTTTCTTACGACTCTATTTATTTTTCCTGATATTTTATTTTGTGAGAAGTATTATCATTATTTAAAAATATAATACATAGAAATTTCCTGAGACCTAGCAGTTTTGACCAAAAACATAATGTGTAAGAGAATGCAATAATAATAGTGATCCAGATTCCATCCACCGTTAAATGGCATCCGCACCATATAGCATCTTTCAGCGTTATAGCCACTTAACTTACCACTGGGACAACACCCAGGACAATTCAAATCAGGACTTTCCACTACCCTCCACTTTTCCATTCCCGCCCACAAAGTTTTTGAAATAGAACTATATCTGGTTAAGTTCCCATGTCCGCCCTTGACCGTGGGCACGGCTATTCGAATAGTTTTGACTCTGTAGAGTTTGTACACTTTCACCACAAGAGACAATCAACTCGTTGCCCCACACGATTCCTTAGTCATGTGGTTGAGCAGACATCACAGTGACTTTTCAAAGTATCTAGTCCACTTTGTCATCTCATCTTATGGGAAACTGCCTACTTGCAGTGGGTCCCATCTATGCACGGGATGTAACCACGTCTACTAGCGCAGCCCAGGCTCCACTCCCAGTCTACTTTACAGACTTGTGGTTGTACTGTTTTACACAGGAGGTCATGACAAGATTCGGTCCTTAGGGGATATCTGGGCGGTTCTACCACTAACCATTTTGTACTTCCACTGCACCACACACACACCTTCGAACCATCTGCCCAGATATTTAAGCAAGTTGGGGTTTTTGGGAACATAAAATAATCATACCAACATATACCAGTCATTACCATCATGACTTCCCAAACCAGTTTCTCATAATTAAAATGATAATGATGCTTGGGGCATTTCAGCGCCCCCGAATATCTATGCAGTACTAAGCATGGCGTATAATTAGGGACTTATTTTCGAAAGGTTACTATTATTATTTTGCTAGCGTGACAAGGTTCATACATTCAAATATTCCAAGGAAGGTGCAATATTATTCAAGGTAAACAATGGGCATATAACTAGATTCTTAAATAAAACATGTATTTGCATATAAAATAACAGCATGCAATTTGATAATTTAAACAAAAATAATTTGCAAAAAATGTAGGTTCAATATGATCAAAGTATTGACTCGCCTGGCGCGGTTTACCGCGGACTTGAGCTCATACGATGCTCTCTCTTGAACTTCTATTCTTTATCTTCACTTTGCTCCGACCACGCTTGATCCGTGGAATCTTCAGGACTCCAGTTTCTAATTGCGTGAAAAACGACTGAATCCAAACAAAAGCAAATAACTCAAAAGATCCAAATAAATCCGAATAAACTCAATTTAGATTTATTATAAGTTACTGGGTGATTCGGGTGATTAGAGGTAGGGTCTACGGTAGAATACAATGACTTGGTCTTTTTATTAACAATCTCTTTTATTATTTCTGTATTTATCAAGGAAGTTCCATGAGTTAGGTTAGACCTATGAATTGGTGTATGTGTTTAGCTGAGTATTTTATCGGGTGCTAATATTTAGAGTATATACGCGATATATAAAATTTTTAGCTTATTAAATTATTCTTTAGAGTCCACGTTTATTGTGTTTGGTAGCACGATATCTTATGTACCCTTAGTTAGCACTAGACGTATTATTCATTTTCCCTAAATCGTAATCTTGAATGTGTCTTTACGATATTTATTAACTTTGGACTTTAAGCTAAATCATATTTTATTCATGCCTTTATTTGATAATTAGACCTCAATTAACTATTTAGGCTATATTAGTTGTTCATTTGGTAATTAACTAGTATTAAATCTTAAACAATTTTGTTTACAGCCTAATAAGATTTGCTGGCCAATTACTTTGATATGAGCTTAATTGCTATTTTAGTCTAACTAAGGTTCTTGTGATGCATTGATGTTTATGATAGAACCATCTCTTATTAATGTTCTATTATCAATTTTTAGATTTAAAACAATTAATAGAGGCACACTAATTATTCATGTATGGTAACTAAACAAATATTAAATCTTAAATAATGTCATTTACGCCTAAATTAAATTTACTAGTTTCTATGAACAATTTCTGATTTTCCCACTATGAAAAGTATTAAAACAAAATGGATCAAAAGAGTGGGGAAAATGAGGGAGAAGGGGACTCGAACACAGGACTTGAGGGTTGGTGCACCTGGCTTGACTCGGCTGGCCAACTGGACAGCTTCCCACTTGGGACAAGAGGGGGAATTGGCTTATATAAGTTGGTGTAGGGAGTGAGTTCCCAAACAGAGCCTCCATCCCAACCGAACAGGGGAGGCGACAAGATCCGGCCGGCGGCGGGGGCTCCGGCGAGGAGAGGCCTGAGAGGCGGAATTGGTTAGCAAAATGAGACCCCAGGAAAGCAAGGGATCTTGTGGAGGAGGCGACGCGTCTTGGAATGGCGTGGTTAGGCGGGGGCTCTGCTTGAGTGGCCGGCGGCGTGGTGAAATGGGGAGGCGGCGACCGGAGGGGAGGAGGAAGAAATCGGGGTGCGCAGAAGCTACACGGGATCAAGGGGAGTCTCACCATGCTATTTGCCGAGGTGGGGAAGCACCAGAGGGGGCCGGCGACGTGAGCCTGCGGCGGCGCGGCCATGCGCACGGCGCCGGCGACGCACGGGCAGCGGGAGCTGCGGCTGACGGTTGCGATGACGTCGGGACACCGAGGTGGTGCTCCCACCCCGCTGAATTGTCCTGGGATCGGCCAGGGAGCGAACGGCGGTGGCGGCCGGCGTTGGGGAGGATTGGCGGTGCGGCGAGCGTGGCGCGGCATTTTCCAATTGATTCGGATGGGGAGTAGCTGGGGGTTGGTGGCACAACATGACGCGCTCCTTGCTGCGATAGCATCGCCGGAGCTACCGGGACGGTGTGAGGCGGCGGCGGCCATGCGCGAGCATGGTTTCACAGCTGCGGGAACAAGGAGGGGAAGGGGAGACGCAGGGAAAAATTGGGGGAACCAGCTGCCTTATAGCGCGAGGAGGAAGCCCTGTGGTGGTACTGCCGCTGACGACCGGGCAACAGCGCGTGGAGTGGGCACCGGCGTGGCTGGCGCATCATGCACGCCGACGGGTGCACTCAGGGTGACGGCGATGCGGAGGCGACAGGTGACGGCGACAGTTGGTGCAGGGTATGGTGGGGGAATGGCGACGTTCGCGCGCGCAGACGGGGACGGTGGGCAGGTGTGGTGGGGCCGGCTGACGCGCGCAGAAGGCGGGAGCAGGTTGTGAGCAAGGTGGGGTACGGGAGGAGGAAGAAGAGTCAGCTCAGGGGAGGGGAAAAGAGAGGTGAGGAAAAGGGATGGGGGCTGGGCCCATTCGGCAGTGGGAGGGTGGGAGAAAGAGAGGGAGGAGGGGAAAGAAGAAAAGAAGGAGGGCCCCGCACGGCATAGGGAGAATGGGAGGGAAAAGATAAAAGGGGAAATAATTTTTAAGCATAATTTTGGGATTTGAATTTTTAACCTAAACTTCTATTTCATGTTGAAGACTATTGATTTTAATTTAATTCAATTCTTGTTTCCAATATCTTGGTACAATACCTAATATTTCTCTATTTTCAATTTTATTTAGTTTGCCCTCGGATTTCGATTTTTGGATTTTAATTTGCACTTTGATTATTTTTGAGACGTAAGTTTATAATTGGGTTTTAAATTTTTAGGTTTGAAAACCTCAGAGTTGAACCTGAGTTTGAGTGCTTGGGTCAATTTGATTTCCTAGATTTTGTTTTCTTGGTATTTTTAGCTCACAGTTTAAATTAATTTGTACCTTTTACCATCACAATTCTTATTTGCATTTGGTCATTATTTCCAGTTATTATTTTGTTTAACACACAGTTGGGAAAATCCAAATAAAGTTTCGGCAAAAACATCAAATGTTAATAAGATGCTAATAGAATTTTAAATTCTCCAAAATTTTCGAACATCCCAAAATTTAGGATGTTACAGCATGGAATCCCAGCTCTTGAAGAAGGTTCCAGAGACAGTCGGTGAGGTGTCCGGCCAGGGTTCCGTGGGTGACGTGGGTAGGACGTTCAGTCATCTACAATTTGGATAACGGAAAGATGTTAGTAAACAATTTTGATGGTAGAGTATAGTTGAGGAAGAGAGTGAAAGAGACTAGATTCAGAAATTTTTCAAATATATATTTCAAAATATATCCTTAAAGTTTGCATATTCTATTCTATCTACGGTCACGTCTTAGGGTCAATATGCTCTGATACCATCTCTGTCGGATCCTGGAGCAACAACTCTGAAACCCATTGTGTTAAACCCACTGTGTTAATCGCACTATCCCAGGAAAAGCTAGTGCACATAGGGTCAACAATGATGCATATTTCACATAACAACCACACTTTAATATGTACCAAAGGTATGGTCTTATGACCAAAGTTTTTACAATAACAGCAACAAGGAAACAACGGAAAATAGCATAAAGCAGGAGCCCATCCAGCCTTCCCACATGGCGAATATTGTAAGATGTGGCCTACTCGCAATCCTCACCATAGTCGTCGTAGGCTTCCTCTGGAAAGAAGTTAGATCGAGCAACATGAGTACAAAAAGTACTCCACAAGTTACACTAGTAATTTAACAAAAGTAATGCATGCATAAGGAATATCAAAGGAAGGCATAATAAGGTTGATTTGCATGAAAGGCAATATTGGAGTTAATATCATAAAGTATGAACAAAAGCTGAATTTGATACAATAATTAGAAACAGGATTTAACAAAATATTAACGTTAGTGCGGCTCCAACCAACATTAACCTATCCACATGTATCCCACTCGGACCATCTTTTCAAATGATAACCAGGTTTTTTCCATAATCCCAATTTTAACAAAACCAAAGTCTAATCTGTGAAAAACCTTACTCAGCATGTCCTTGACTGTGGACATAACTATCCAGGATAGTTTGTTACTCTGCAGAGGTGTACAACTTTACCCACAAGACATGTTCTCTCATTTAGCCACGCGATTATCATACTTCCTTAGGTGTGCGGATGAGAGTTCATGACAAAGCCTTTACAATGATCAGTTGTCAACTAGATAACACCGCCACTAAGGTTTCACCACAACATGAATCCACATGTTGGAGCCCCCTCTTGTGTCGTGTGAGACTTCTCGTGGCCTTCGCCACGCCCACATTCAACCTATAGCGATATCTAGTTGGAACTTCACAAATTATTTGGCTAGGTCTGTTCCATACCAGACTTGTGGTAGTACGGTTTGACTTTGTAAAAGTAGCTCACAGACCAGTCCTTAACTTGACTTAGGCCTAACCGCAAACCCCTTGTGCCTGACAATCGACATTGACTCAACAAACTACAATGCATGCCAGCAAGCACCCACCACCATACCATTGTCTAAGTCTAAACAAGTTTTATATTTTGTTTCGAAATAATTTCATTAACATTCTTGACTCACTAAAGTCAAGAATTCAGGTTAAAAGTTTATCATTTTATGTAAAAGATTGTCCCAAACCATAATTATTATACGCGTGGCTAAACAATTCTACAAAATTGCTAACTAGGTTTTATCTAGGGTTGACAAGGTAAAATAGTATTCAAAGTCAAATTTGGCTGTCCAAAGGATTTAGGCATAACTAGAGTTCAAAACTGAATTTAAACTAAACTTGAATAAAATTACGCATGCATAATAATTTAAAAACAACATAAATAATTTAAAATATTTAGGTCAACATGGTCAAGGGTGTAACCTGAATTCTGCACTTCTCTAAGTCTCATCATTCCTATTCCACGTACGCACCTTTCAAAGCTAGATGCGGGGAGTGACTTAGTGAATAAATCTGTGAGATTTTCACATGACTTAGTATGCAGTACTTTAATCTCGTCCATCTTTTGCAATTCATGTGCATAGAAGAACTTGGGGTTGATATGCTTTGTGAGATGATTCTTCACATAGCCTGTTTGCACTTGTGCAACACAAGCGGCATTATCTTCATAGATAATTGTGGGGGTTTGCACAATGTTCATCCCACATGACTGCTGGATGTGGTGAACCATTCGGTGGAGCTAAACGCACTCTCGTGCGGCTTCATATAGTGCTATAATTTCTGAGTGGTTCGTCGAAGTATCTACCAGGCTTTGCTTAGATGATTTCCATGAAATTGCAGTTCCACCACACAGGAATACATAGTCTGTTTGTGACTTTGCGGTATGCGGATCCGACAGGTACCCAGCATCTGCGTATCCAATCAAGTTCAGATCTTGATTCTTTGTGTAGAACAATCCAAGGTCCTTGCTTCCTTGGAGGTATCGGAAGATGTCCTTTATGCCCTGCCAATGTCTTTTGGTGGGCTCTGCACTGTACCTTGCTAAGAGGTTCACAGCAAATGCAATGTCCGGTCTAGTGCAGTTTGCTAAGTACATGAGCACTCCCACTGCACTCAAGTATGGGAATTCCGGTCCCAGGACTTCCTCCCCCTCTTCCCTAGGTTGGAAAGGATCTTTTTCTTGCTGTAAAGACCTACCGATCATCGGTACTTTCGAGGGAAATGCCTTCTCAAAGCCAAACCTTTCTAGCACCTTCTGGGTGTAGGTTGACTGATGTACCAAGATTCCTTTAGGGACATGCTCAAGCTGCAGGCCTAAACAAAACTTGGTCTTGCCCAAATCTTTCATTTCAAATTCTGATTCCAAATAGGAGTTTGCTTCTTTTATGTCTTCGGCTGTCCCGATGATATTCAGATCATCTACATACACAGATATTATACAGAATCCATTCTGGGATCGCCGTATAAATACACAAGAATAGTCTTCATTGTTCGTGTAGCCTTTCTTGCAGAGAAAGTCGCTCAAGCGATTATACCACATTCTTCTAGATTGTTTCAGTCCATACAGTGACTTTCTGAGTTTCACACTGTACATATTTCTATTTGCTCTGTCTTGGTTCGGGAGAGGGATTCCTTCAGGGACTCTCATATAAATCTCCGAATCCAAGTTACCGTAAAGGTATGCTGTCACAACATCCATCAATTTCATTTCTAAGTTCAAGTTCACTTCCATTGAGATCAAATATCTACAGGTGATTCCACTCATGAATAGGGAGTAGGTTTCTTCATAATCAACTTCCAAGACGTTGAGTGAAACCTTGTGCTACCAGGCTTGCTTTGTATCTCACTACTTTGTTTCTTTCATTTCTCTTTCGAACAAATACCCACTTGTGCCCAACGGGGTGTATGTGGGGAGGTGTATGGCATACGGGCCCAAACACCTTTCTTTTATTCAAAGATAGCAATTCAGTTGCTATTGCCTTCTTCCAATCTTTCTAATCTGGACTTTTCTTACATTCAGCGAGCGATGTAGCCTCAGGATCAAGATCAATGATTGTGGCAATTTTCTTTGCGAAGTAGATATCGATATTGGCTGTTGTCCTATTCAGGGACTCTCCCGTGTGCACATAATTTATAGCTATTTCTTCATGAGTTGCTTCTTCTGGAGCAATTGCTTCTGCTAGAGCTTCACCTTGCGCATCGCTTCTTTCAATTGTGGTGGCAAGTCTCTTTAGTTGTTCGGCTCCGATGTGTGCGCACACATCCATGCCGATGGGGATATTCAGATCCGTTATGCCCTTTTCGGAAGGTGTCATACTTGTGCCAGGTCTCAATTGGCTCCCCTTCTCATTCTGGGGGACTTCAATGATCTTCTGTGATAAATCCCTCTTATCCTTTTTCGTCAGGCGTCCCTGGTTACTAAGGATTCGAGGAACCAGAGTTCTCGTCCTCTTTTTTATTTTTCTGAGGCATCTGGACGAGATTAGGGATAGCTTCAATTTTTCTTGGTATTTCAACCCTCTCCAGTGCAGTGTGTTCAGGCACATGCGACTTAGTCACGCTCTTCAAATCACTAAACTGGTCAGGCAGTTGATTTGCTAGTTCTTGCAAATCGATTGTCTTCTGGACTTCTCTTTTTGCTTCACTAATGCGTGGGTCATCTGCATGGATTCCCGTGGCTTGCCATGTAATTTCCCGACATTCTTCATCAAGGGGTTGATTTCCTCCCCCCTAATGTTGGAAAATTTTCGGTGGTGACCCTTGCACTAGTTGCATAGGTGAATGGATGTTGTAGGCCGAAAGTCTAAAGTTGATGAGATTCGTTGCATGTAGGACTGCGTGTCCCCAACATGTAGCTGGCAAATTACAATTATGCAAAAGAGGTCGGGCATTAAATTTAATTCTTTTGATTGAAGCCTCTGCCAAACCATTCTTGGTATGGACATGCGGTACCAAGTGCTCAACTGCAATTCCCATTGCCATGCAATAATCATCAAATGCCATTGAAGTAAATTCTCCGGCGTTGTCCATTCTGATGGACTTGATGCGATGATCAGGGAACACATTTCTGATTCGAATGATCTGCGAGATCAATTTTGCAAAGGCATGGTTTCTTGTGGACAACAATCCCACATATGACCACTTCGAGGAAGCATCAATGAGCACTATGAAATACTTAAATGGCCCTGAGATGGGCTGAATGGGACCGCAAATGTCTCTCTGGATGCGTTCCAGGAATGCAGAGACTCCATCCTTCACTTTTAGAGTGGAGGGTCTAGTAATTAGTTTCCCGATGGTACATGCAGGGCACACAAAATCTTCATGTTGGACCGAAATGGCGACAGAGGGGGGGTGAATGTCAACCTCTTCAAATCTTGCCCCCAAAAAGTACTTACTTCGAAAACTCTCCTCAATAGCTATGGAAAGCTAAAAAGAAGAGAACCAAGACTCTCTGGAAAAACCACAGCAAGCAAAACATAGAAAGACAGTAAACACCCCAAAGAAAACAAGAGGCAGCACCAAGTGCACAGGAGGCCGGTCAGACCTCTCTGGGCCAGTCAGACCGCTGGGTAACCGCCGGTCTGACCGCTGAGTAAAAGCCGGTCTGACCGCTGGGTAAACGCCGGTCTGACCGCTGGATAAACGCCAGTCTGACCGGTCTTCTAAATTTCAGGCAACCCGAGAGCAGACAGACAGCAAGTATACACAGCCTGAAAAAATCAGAGTTTTATCGAGATCAAGAGAAGGAGAGAAATGATTCCAATCACTTTAAGGCAAAACTTCAAGGGTCTATTCCAAACACTTTTGAGAGGCCAAACCACATGGGAACCCAACTGAAACCCTAGAGTTTCAGATTTGAGCCCAAAAACTGAAAACTTACAATGACTCCACCAAAAGTCCAATTACTTTTCCATCGTTGATCCTTTGGACATGAAACTTTGAGGACAGCTAGTCGATAGCCTCTGGACTTTGCGTGCCAAGTTTCAAGCCATCTCAAAGAGGAAAACACAGATTTGAACCAAACCGTAGAAATGCAAAAGAACTGAACAGGAACAACACACAATCCAAATTACTCAATGGTCATAGGTCCTTTGCACATGAGATTTTGCAGATATGTTAGCAATAACAAAAGGAATTCTTAGACCAAAAATCAGGCCATCTCAAGAAGGGAGTCAGGAAAAACCTCAAAACCCTAGAAGGCAAAGTGAAGAACAGAGGAAGCCCAAAAGTGAAATCTGAGATTAAAACGAAGTTTGTTCTTGGGAAACTCGATCAAATGATCTTGAGGCATTATCCCATCATAGAGCAACCCATTTTGGGCATTCCCAACAAGAAACAACAAGAAACTCAAAAAGTTAAGAAATCACCAAAAGAGGCATCGAAGGGAAATGAACAACAGAGAGCCTGAGACTCAAGCAAACTCAAATAAAACCATCTTGGATTGATAATGAGGAAGAGAGATACATGATTACAAGAAGTATCATCTCATACAATCCCTACAACCCCATACATGCTTGGAATGATCAAGAACTCTCCATCCATCCAAGAACAGAGCTCTCACATAGGAGACATCGAAGGGGACACAGCCAACAGCCTCCCTGTCTCTCCCACCAACTAAAGACTAAAGCCAAAACAACCCTTTAAAGCCTATTTTGACTAAAGTAAACCCTAGAATCCATGAGGGGGCATGCAGCCACTCCCTCCTATTTATAGCCCTTGGCTAACGGGTCTCCACCCCGTTACACCTGCTAAATCCAACGGAGCCCGTTCCTGCTTGTGCAGCCTCGCGAATTTACCGATTCGCCCCTCCTGCACCTTCCGGGAAGCTTCCGCGCTCCTTGTCGTCCACGACTCGCAACCACATCAAATCTCTGCCGTCTTCGACACATCCGACCGTTCTGACCTCAACACCACCTGTGTCTAGTCCGGTCACCTCGTGTCTCACCACGACTCCGCTTCGACGTCCTGCAGCCACACAGACAAGAAACACATCAAATAGCACCGCTCGATACATGAAAGCGTAAATAGCATAAACACATCATACTTACCTATGATGAAGTCCAAACCTATCAAATCATCGGAATATGCATCCTAATCCCATACGACCAAGTTTGACCAAGTCCGACCAAGCCCGATTGCACCCCGCAACGTCAAGGTCCGAACCCCTCAAACCAAACTCGACTCTCCTAAACCGATGTCAATTACTCATCATAAACACGGGATGACCTCCACATGGTCTCTCACTTCATGATTCGGGAAAGTTCTAGCCGATTCCGGGTACAATAAGGCTTCTTCAATGACCAAAGTTGTGCACATTGTGGCTCTTTCCGAATCAATTATACATGCATCGCTTCTGACGATTGTAATAAGGTTACCAGTGCTCTAACGAATCGACTGAAAATACTCAATCTCTCTTAAGATGATATGCGTTGTGCCGCTGCTAGCTAAGCACACTTCCTTCATAGGGCGATACACGTGTTCTAATATAGGGTATTTATTAACATGTATGAGAAGGCAATCAACACATAAATAAAATACTCCAATATCAGAACATATCATGCCATCATAAACTGAATAAATGAATGAATTCTTCAAATATCATCCAACCATCACGAGAAAATAATAATTCTTAAGTACCATCCATGCAAATTCTAACATATTCTTTCACACAAAATAAATGACAATTAAAGTCTAAAGGCATTCAGTGCACTAGACTTCTTCTGCAATTTTCTCGGGGGTGACATTCTCTTCAAGAGAAATCATGGCGGTGGCTGCTTCTAGGCGAGAGGGAGTGCTGTTGTCATGATGGTTTCAACCTTCACCAGTGCAGGCAGCTACTCCGAACTCTCCCCCTCAGCCGATGTAAAGTGGGCTTCATGCTGCCCTTTGCCATCCCGCTTTGGCTTGCTAGCCTTATTCTCTCGTGGAGCATCTGATTCGCCTTTCTGGGCTGTGGCCTTACCCTTCCTTCCCCTTGTCTCTATCAAGGGCTTTCGCACTTTGTTGCTCCTGGCGCTGGCTTCACAGCCAGTGGAGCTCCCAGATAGCTAAGTGACTTAGTTCTTGCGGAGAACTTCGTCCTGAGCCTCCACAACTTGCATCATATCAAACAATTCGGCATATTCCTCATAGCCGTCTTGACGATAATTGCGTGCGGATTGTACTACATTGGAGTGGAAGGTGGATAGGGTTTTCTTAATTTTTTGTATTTGGGTACAAATCCTGTGCAAGGCAGAATTGTATTCCCTGGCCGTCTTAAAGTCGGCAAACCTCAGTCTGATCCACTCTTGCTCTGCTCGAGGAAGAATAGTGTACTTTAGCCTCTCAAACCTGCTTCTTGAGTGCGGTCCAGAGTACTAGCGCACTCTTCTCCGCCATGCACTCATTCTTGAGAGTGAGGTAGAGGTGGTGCCTGAGAAAATGAAGTGCCTAATCATTCTCCTCAGGTGTCAGTTGGGCGTCATGCAATCTGCCAATCCCAATAGCCGCGTGCAGCTTCTTGGCTCCAAGTACTATCTCGACATCGGATGCCCACGTCAGATGATTTTGGCCATGCTGAGCCAGCTCCTCGAACTCCCAATTCGTGATGTTAGTCATCTAAATGTGTATAAGTCTACTGCTGGTAAACATGCACAGAATAATTTACCGCGGGTAAATAAATGGTACAAAAGGTTCTCATAATGTTTCATAATTTTCTATAATTTTACTGCTAATTTCGGTGATTAAAAGCAATTTTTCAGCAATTACAATTAATCAAAACAGTAAATAAATACAGAAAATACAGAGAATAATAATGTCAGAAATAAATGAGCTTCAAATGCTAAAAAAATAATTCAAAATTCGGATTCCCGAGGCCCTTTTATGCTAAAATATAAATTTTCATCGAATTTTGCAATTCTAGAGGGTTTATACGCAAATTTTCAGTTCAGTGAAAAATTCGCGCAATTTTTTGGTTTATCAAGGGGTTTTCTGCAAAATTCTGGACCTGCTCGTAAATTTAAGGACCTATTCATAATTTTCGGAAGTACAAGGTCTTTTCTGCAAAAATCAGGACCCATAAGCAATGTTTAAGGGCCTTTTCGGTAATTTTCAGAACTTGAAGGACTTATCTGCAAAATTGCCAGCGCCAGCCCAATTTTCTCCCCCCCCCCCCACTTGTTTTACTTTCCGGCCCGATTGGCCCGGCCGGCCGATTCTAAGGCATGGGGTAGGGTTTCCCTACCCCATCCTTTCGAGTGGCGGTGACGGCTATCCAAACTCAGTTTGGGCGAGGCTGCCTGGCCGGGCGGCGGAACCGGCGGGGCGGATAGCTAGTCCGGCGGTGGCTCCTCCAAGGGCCGGTCGGGCGGCACGAGGCGGCCAGGCCGGGTTGCAAGAGGTGCCTCGTGCGGAGGGGCCAGGGGCCGGCGGCGGAAGCACCGTGCGGGGTGTGGTGCACGGATGATGTCGGTGCGGCGGCGGAGGCGGCGCAAGGGAGGTGACTTCGGGCGGTCATGGCGGTGCGGCATCGCGGGCGGTACTGGCTGCGGGCCAGCGGTGGATGGTCGGCGCCGTGCGGTCGGCGGCCGTGACGGTCGGGTGGCGTGTGCGGGCGCGAAACCGAGGCGGCCGGGGGCGCTGAAGCCGAGGCGAGCGCGTGGCTGCGGGCCAGCTGTGCACTGCAGTGGGGAGGCGGAGCGGCTAGGGCGGCGCGGACCGAGGTTGCGCACGGCTGAGGCAGGGCCAGTTGTAGGCCGGAGCAAGTCGAGGTGGCCGAGGTGCGGCCCAGTTTCAGCAAGCGGCGGCGGCTTCGGGCCGTTGACCGGATGGCGCGCGCATGCGGGCGCGTGCGGTCGGAGACTGACGGCGGCGCGCAGCTGCGGGCGGCAAGCGGGGAAACCGAGACGCAGTGGCTTCAGGCCGAGTGCGGGCGCTGCAGGCTGGTACGGGGACGGCTGACTTCAGGCCGGGGCAAGGGATCGGTCGGCGGCTGCAGGCCGGCGGTCATCTTTTTTTTCTTTGTGTAATGGTCGAACAGAGAATCACTTTCTTTTTCTCGTGCATTGATCGTGCAGAACAAAATAGAAGAAGCGATGCCAATTTTTCATACAGTGATCATGCAGATCAAACAAAACCATGCAAAATTTTCGTTCCAATCTACAATGCAATCAACATTTACCCCGTTTCGCAATCTACCGATCGACATTGTTCTGGCGATTTCAGATCTGCTCGCGGTAGATTTGGGCGGATTTGCATCGTTTCTAATCTACAGTGCAATCAACATCTACCCCGTTTCACAATCTACCGATCGATATTGTGTCGGCGACTTCAGATCGGCTCACGGTAGATTAGGGTGGATTTGCACCGTAGAGATTCAATCTAGAACGCGAAAAAGAAAATACAGATTCAAAGCGATCTAGAAAATTCAATCTGTGCTTCGATGATTACCTCGTTCACCGGAGCGAAGTCGTGCTGATAACGTGTTGAGGAACCGTCGCTGGCGACCAGTCCGAGCGATTCCTCTGTTTAAAACAAGAACGAATCAATCACAGAATCACAGAATAATAGATTAAACATACAGAGAGATAGAGAGAACTCCTGATCTTTTTTTATTGCTTTTCATTCATGTGTACATAATGAGAGGGCATAGATCCCTATTTATAACCTATGGTGGGGTGTCTATATATGTCAGGACTCTTGGCCATGGGCCCAGTTTCCTAACACCACCAACGTGATAGGAGCGTGTGTTCCCCGTCTCAGGTTTTGCTTTCTCACAACTGTAGTTGTGGTTTCTGTTAATAGAAATCGAAGCACTGGTTTGTCTGAAAAATAGATTAACCACCAACGCGCGTCCAGTCGCGCACCCCGCATGTCAATCATGGCTCGTGAGATACCCGCAAAGGTAAGGCGAGATGACGATCATTCCTTGAAAATTTACTAGTCAAGTCTTGGTTAAAAAAAGAATACAACCCCCAGTAAAAAAAAGAATACCAACGTCAGATTAGTGATATCAGGTTAGTGATGAAAAATGGATATGAATTATCCGTATCAAACGTATCGAATACGATATAAATTTTTCCATAAGCCTACTAATTTCTTTTCTATTCCAATTTGTATTCGAATTCACATACAAAATATGAATACGAATATGGTATAAACTTTTATCATTAAAAAATTATTATCTTATCCATACTATTCGTATTCATATTCGATAAAGTAATATATAATTTTTATTAGTAAGACTAATTAGTTACACAAGCTTTTTTTAAAATTCTTCACATCTCAGTGAAGTACCCACTGTATGCAGCTTGCCGTCATTTCGATATACTTAAGTTGCAGAACGACGGAAGAATCGTCCGCCGTGCCGCGTTCCTCTGGCATTGCGCTGAACTCGGCCGTGCACGGCGCCTAATGGCACGCGATCCATCAAGCAGACATGAAGTCCAGTCCCCGAGCCAGGAGGCATTTCAGGCGGTCCCCCCCTCGCCAGCACGCGCGGTGGCGTTACAGTCCAAACACGGCCAGCTCGCGTGCCCTCCTGTTGCTGGGGAGAACGCGCCCATCTCCTGCAGGCTGCGTATCGAAATTCGGCGAGACGAGGAAACTGACACGTGAAGAGTCTTCAGATGGTGACCTTGGAATGGAGTTGGATTGGATCGACGTGGTCACATTGTTTATCTGTTTGTGTCTATGCGAGACACTACCTGGCAGAGACGAGGCATCTTCCCGGGCTCCACCACACCAGATGGAGCCAAACTCAGTCAAGCCTGTCTTAATCTTATAAACTACTCCTGTCTTAATCTTATAAACTACACTACCCAGGGTGAAAGTGTACTGTATATAAACTATGGTCGCCATTGACTGGCCACAAACCGGCGGCTAGTCTGATCTAGTTTAGAAGCGGTCTTACCGCTCTTCTGTTCCTATAATAAAAAAATTAGTCTAAGTTAAAATTAATTTTGATACAAACTTCAAAATCCATCATCAAATGATGTTAAATTTTGTACATACCTTACTAAGAGTCTCAGAAACTTATGTCATCTAAGGATCACAGAGATTTTCGTCAAAGTTTCAATCTTCCCTCAAAACACACAAGATTGCACAAAAACTAGGCAAATCTCAAAAACTCAAAAACCAACTTGCTCATAGGTTAAGAACAGCTAAGATGGCTCTAGATAAGTGCCACATGTCACAGCAAGATCACCCAAAGAATCGAAACCAAAACCCCCCAGATCAAGATTCATCAAGAAAGGCTCTGAATCAAACAAAAACCAGACAACTCGAAAATCTTGCAAACCACAATGCCTAGATAGATAGGATATGATCTACATGTCATCTACATCACTTACATGTCCTTAGTATACAATAAGATCAAGAAGGGGAGAGAAGATACAAAGAACCAATAAGAACAAGACTAAATCAATTAAGATAAGAAAAATTCATGAGAGATGAATAAAATTGATTATATTGCTACTTGAGAATAAAAGTTTCACATCCACTTCATAAGGAGGACGAGAGCACACCACAACACTCATTCTTCTCTATCAAACCCTAATTCTAGAACTCAAGAATAAAATAGTTGTGATGATTAGCTTGCAAGCCTTCATCTCCAACTCACAAAATACATGGATCAACTAGCCCATATCTAACCATGCACTAGCATAATTGGGGAAAGCCGTTAACTCTATACAATACGGGTTTTACACACAACTCATGCACACTTTTCAAAGCACATGAGACCGAACCCGATAGGTCTTTAGGCTTTGATCCATTTGATTTTCTCAGTATTTGTTTGATCTAAACCACTCTCCTAAGCGCCGCGGTTTTGATTCAATGAAATTTTTGGTATTTAGTCAACTATCAAAATACTCTCAACTTGACCCAGTCTTCTCTTTCTTTTGCAAGAAATTGCTATGCTTGCCACGTGTAGACGAACCAATGACTTGCTATGCATCGACAAGTCTCTCCCACTCTGGTTCCCACCAGACCATGCCTTACTTGGACCGACCAAGCCACATGGTGTAACCGGTCGCTCGTACATTCTCAACTCCTCTATAAGCGTAATGCCGGTCCTCGCTATTGACCATAGTTGACTTTAATGTTCCATACATATCCAAATACCAAGAAATCATTTTCAGGTGCAAATTTTTTACAACTTGATTCACATTAGATCAAACATACTTAATGCATCATGAATACACTGACCTAAGACCAATTTACATAATCCTCAATCAAACTCTTAAATTTTAGAACTCTCAGCAGAAAATTCAAAAGATGTCCATTCTGACTGCTGATCACTGCCAGTTTGACCTTTCTACAAAGCCGGTCTAATCGCTAGGGACTGAGATCAACAAACTGAAAATCTAAATATTTTGTAAATTTGTATTTCAATTCAACACTTATTGATAATGGTTTATCATAAATATTTCTGAAACTTTCCTCATGGATCCTCACTTAGTCACTTTGTGAAGTATCCACTGTATGCAGCTTGCCGTCATTTCGATATACTTAAGTGGCAGAACGACGGTTGAATCGTCCGCCGTGCCGCGTTCCTCTGGCATTGCACTGAACTCGGCCGTGCACGGCGCCTAATGGCACGGTGATCCATCAAGCAGACATGAAGTTCAGTCCCCGCGCCAGGAGGCATTTCAGGCTGCGAGCACCCCCCACCTACCCCCGCAGACACGGCCAGCTCGCGTGCCGTCCTTTTGGGGAAACGCGCCCAGCTCCTGCAGGCTGCATATCAAAACACGACGAGAGGAGGAAACTGACACGTGAGAAGTTTTCAAATGGTGACCTTGGAATGGAGTTGGATCGACGAGGTCACATAGTTTACCTATTTGTGTCTATGCGAGAATCTATGGAGTCAACTCAGTCAAGTCTTGTTGAAAAGAATATATAACCCCCACGTGAAATCTTATAAACTACTCCTATCTTATAAACTACTCTACCCAGTGTAGAAGTGTACTGTATATAAACTAACGATCTGAATCAACGTAGTCATGGGGGTGTTTGGTTCACAGAACCAAGTTGGAATGGTCCCGTCGTGTAATTCGTTGGATTTTATCGAAGGATGTGATATAACATCTAAATAAAATATTTTTCACTAAATCAACTAAATAGAACTATCCTATTCAGAATGAAACCATCCCATCCCACGAAACAAAAAAGGGATTGACGTCCCGTATGCGAGAAACTACCTGGCAGAGACGAGGCATCTTCTTCCCGGGCACCACATGGAGTCAACTCAGTCAAGACGTCTCCCGCCTGCGTTAAATAATCTTATAAACCACTCCTACCCAGTGTGCAAGTGCATTGTGTGTAAACTACGGTCGCTATTGGCCGTTCTGCGTCACACTAATTAAGAAGAGCACTTGTTCAGAGGGTGACACCAAGCTCGCATCTGATTCCCAAGAAGCCAGCGATGGCGTCCGGAGAGCCCGGCCAGCCGTGGGAGTACAGCCTGCGGAAGTACCTCCTGCTGCTGGCCACGCTGGTGGCCACGGTGACGTACGCCGCGGGGTTCAACCCGCCGGGGGGCGTCTGGCAGGACACCGACCCCGCCGCCGGCCGCCTCGCCGGCGATCCCATCATCCGGGTCACCCACTACTGCCGGTACCTGGTCTTCTTCTACTGCAACGCCACCGCGTTCGCTTCGTCGCTCGTGGTCGTCGTCCTCATCCTCCTCCTCGCCGTCGTCCACGAGAAGAAGAATGTACCCGCGTGGTTCACCATGGTGCCGCTGCAGAGTCTGCGCGTGGTCATGGTGCTGAACCTGCTCAGCCTCATGGGGGCCTACGGCGCCGGGACCTGCCGGGACATGCTCACGACCGTCTACTCCTCGGTGCTGGTGGCGGCCGTTTTTGTCTACATCGTGTTTCAGATGGTTCTAGAGAAGAACCCCTACGGGCCAGACGGCGCGCTCGAAGAACGGCTCCGCAAGGTCCTGATGCTACTCGCGACATTCGCGGTGAGCGTCACGTACGTGGCCGGGCTGAGCGCGCCCGGTGGATTCTGGGACCATGTCGAGGACAGCCACCTCCCGGGCGACGCCATGCTCAAGGACCGCCACGACGCACGCTTGAAGGCGTTCTTCCTCTGCAACACCACAACGTTCGTCGCGTCCCTGCTCATCATCGTGCTGCTCCTGGACAGGAAGCTGCGCGAGAGAACGGTACGGTCTTTCGAGCTCTACGGGTGTATCGTCGTCGCGCTGATCGGCCTCGTGGGGGCGTATGCCGCCGGCAGCTGCAGGAAGATTCACACCACCTTCTATGTGGTCGGCCTGGTTGGTGCCGTTCTGGCATGCATTGCATTTCAAGCAGCCATCAGGGGCACCTGCTTCTGGAGGAATCTCTCAGCCATCCGTGCATCAGTGTCAGGATGGTTGCAAGCAAATATACCAAGACCTTGTTCGAGGCAACAAACTCAAGATCCCCAGACTAATAATGGCAATGGCGGGTAGGGACTACGGACCACATATTCTTCGCCTTCTTCCTTCTCACAAATCATTGGCATTTATGAGCCTATTCCAGTTTGCAATTTAACTCTGTTTCTCTGCAATTACCAGTGAGGAGGAAATTAGTCAGGCGCTGGAGAAGGCTCGCTCTCTTGTTCTATTGCTCGCCACTCTTGCAGCCACCATCACTTACCAGGCGGGTCTGGACCCGCCGGGTGGGCTTTGGCAGGACGACGGGGACGGGCACAAGGCCGGCGACCCGATTCTCTTAACGACGAACGCTCGGCGGTACAATGCGTTCTTCTACTGCAACTCAATTGCCTTTGTGGCCTCCTTGATCGCCATCATCTTGGTCCAGAAAAGGTTTCTACTCAAGCACAACGTGCTGGAGGCCGCCATGATTCTGGACCTGTTTGGCCTCATTGGCGCGTACGCCGCCGGGAGCTGCCGGGACGTGAGCACCTCCATTTACGCCATGGCCTTGGCCGGCGCGGTCCTGGTCTATGTGGTGATCCACGTCGTCTTCTTCACGCTGGACCACAAGGACGACGGTAAGAAAGAGGACAGTGACTTGGTGGAGAAGAGGCGCAAGCGGTTGCTCCTCTTCGCAATCTTGGCCGTGACCATCACTTACCAGGCCGGGTTGACCCCGCCGAGCGGCTTCCGGCTGCAGCATGATGGGAACGGACACTATGCCGGCGACCCGGTTCTTCTTTACAACTATCCACGCCGTTACAAGGCCTTCTTCTACTGCAACTCCGTAAGCTTCATGCTGTCCATCGCCCTCATCATACTCCTCGTGAACCCGAATCTGTACAGGCCAGCCATACGAAGCTATGCGCTGTCTGTCTGCACAGCGGCGGGGTTGTTTGGTCTCATGGGTGCCTATGCCGCCGGAAGCACGCAGCATCTGAAAACATCCATCTACATCTTCGTGTTGGTGGCTGTGGTCCTCTTCTTTGTAGTCTTGCTGCTGCTAGTATTTTTGCTGATCCATCAGAAAAAACAAAGGAGTCCTGACAACATTGCAGATGAGTCATCTAGAGAAGGCAGTGCCGACGGAGAGAACTGGACGAGAACCGGCAACACCGAAGAGAATCCTATTGGGACAGGAAATGGAGGAGGAGGAAAGAAAATTCACGCCAAGCGGAAATACCTGATGTTGCTAGGAATTCTGGTGGCGAGTGTCACCTACCAAGCCGGCCTAGAACCGCCAGGCGGAGTCTGGCAGGGCAACAGTGGCGGGCACGCGGCGGGCAACCCGGTCATGCATGACAACAGGAGGCCCCGGTACCTTGCCTTCTTCTACAGCAACTCCACTTCCTTCGTGGCGTCCATTGTCGTCATCGTCCTCCTCCTTCTACCAAAGTTTCTACCGAAGTGGCAGCAGCAGCAGCAGGAGTTTTGGCTCAGGGTGATGAACACCACAATTGTGCTGGACTTGCTCGGCTTCCTAGGGGCCTACGCTGCCGGCTCCACCAGGGAGTGGAAGACCTCAGGATATGTTGTCGCACTGGTCTTCGCCGTGCTGGCATACATTGCAATCCATGTAGTGCTGTCGTGCTTCAGCAGGAGATGCCGCCAAGGAAATGGTAACCAGCTGCGGCCTGAGCCTAATCAGTTACAGGAACGGGGAAACGGTGGGCATCAGGCACAGAGAGTTTCAGTATGATTATGCTCTGCAGCTCTTTTCATGTGAGAGTACTTTATGTAGCTGGATGCATTTCTTGCTTTGCATTCCATAAACTAACCAACATCGCAGGAAATTTCTCCTCTAGTCTGTTTATTTCTTCCTGTTTCTAGATTTGTAGTCCGCTTAGCTCTGTCTAGTCTCTGCTCGGCTCTATTCCCCCCTCTTTCAAGATTTGTAGTCTACTTGAGGTATTTGTATCCTAAATCCCTAATGCTTGTACGTTGGAGCATAATGACAAGAAAAAAGGCAACCTTTTTTGCCCTCATGCATTTTTCAACTCACTAAACAGGTGTCAATCTGAATCTAATGGTGTGGTAGGTTAGGTTACACTGCAACACGCATTGTTCTACAGTTACCTCATTCTAAGAGCAGTTTCTCATTGTTAACACTTGAAAGGATGGCTGGCACAAATATCCAAGACAGTTTACTAAGGAAGGAAATAAACATCTGACCCATCTGAACTCAGTTGACCTGACCTTCACTAAAAATTCAGAGTGCAGCTTCCATAGTGTTTTGCAAGATTCGTAATCTGCTTCTACTTTGTCCTCTACTAAATTTCACTCTTAATTTCCAATTTGAGGAAATAAACTATAAGGACTTGAAAGTGTTTCTTTGCAATTTGCAGAGTTTGCAGAGTTGAATTTACAGATTTGAAAGTTATCTAGTACTTCAGCTTTTAGTCTTACAACTGGCATGTGAAAATGTGGCCATGGCTTAATAGTTCTGCCTGGTTTACTTGACCTCAATTTGTTATGATCTTATCTTTGTGTTCGGCCTTATCTTAATGCAAGAAATGATCCTCCCAAGTTATCCTGATTCTTCACATGCAACCTGTTGACATAATCTCCAAAATAATTTGCAAGTAGTTACTTTGATGAACTACTCTACATATCTGTTTTATGATACAGGTCACACATAACATATGAATCTGTTATATGAAGTCTGGACTGGAAAGTTCAATTTGTTACATGTGCCTGTCCTGCCTTTGTCCCTGTACATATTTCAGGACATTGCACTAATATTTGCCACAATTATTTTTTCAAGTGCTTGTTTTAAGTAGACATGTAAACCGGGTTCGATATCTTATTTGAGCAGCACAAAGATCTGAACAAATAGTTCACTTCTATATCCTGATAAATCCGAGTTGCATTATTGCATTATAGAATTTGAGGTACTAATGGTTATGGAACAAAACTAGCTCATTTCATTATTACGGCAACAGAAATTCCCACCAAACACAACTTGCATTATTGTGTAATCCAGTTCTCCAATTTGTCCCTTGCCATGACAAGTGATGAGGACCATCAACCTCTTTAGTTTGTTGGACTTGTCCATTTGCAAGTATTTAAAAATGACTTCAGCCTTTGCATGTCACAATAAAAAAAACATGTTCAAGCAAAATCAAGATAGACAGAATGACATGAGATTATTTGAAAACCAGACATGTACCGGGCATTGTAGCATGTACCTCAGGCATTCTACCAAAACACTGCCGCGCACCACCCATGGTGAGCTAGATCAGCAAGGTGGTCTGAAGCCATGGGGATTGCGATTCGTGCCCACAGGATGACTGGTCTCTTGCACCGACTCCATAAAGCATCAACCATGCAGCTGTTAAGGGTATTTAGATCTTTTTCCATATATTAGGGTTTGTGTCCTTGTATCCTTTGTATTATATATTTGCCCCATGGGCTATTGCAATACATATGATCCATTCCTCCTTACATGGTATCAGAGCAAGGTTTCAAAACCTAGCTCCCATCCAGCCCGCTGCTTCCGCTGCTGCCCCCGGGAGGAGCTAATCCCGGGGGCGGTCACCGCTCGTCGCCGCTGCCCTGCGCTCGAGCCATCGCCTGGGGCCGCCGTGTCTTCCCTCGTGCGCGCCGTCGCCTGCCCCTGCACCGACCCGCCGCCTCCTCGTCTCTGGCTGCCGTCGTCCTCGGGTCGCTGACCCCCCTTCTTCCGCATTACGTCGGCGCGCCCATGCACGCGTCACCGGCCGCCTCCAGCCGTCCCCAATCGGCCGCCGATTCGCCATCGCCAGGCCGACTCCCGCCCAGATCCGGCTGGCGCCGCCTCGGATCCGACCTCTTCGCCACCGGATCTGGGACCGTCGTGCCTGATCTGGCTCTCCCCCGCCCGACACCGCCAAGTCCGGATCCGGCCGTCTTCGCGCTGCCGCTATCGTCGCCCCCGCCACTGCAAGCCGCCGCCTGGGGTCGCGGGGATCCGGCCGCCTCCGCATCCGGCTCTCTCCTCCAAGCCGCCACCGCCTGCCTGGGGCCGCCGCTTCCCGGAAGCTGCCACGCCTGGGGCCGCCGCTTCCCGAAAGCCGCCGCCTCGGGTCGCCTCCAGCCCGGAAGTCGCCGCCGCCTCGGGTTGCCTCCAGCCAGGAAGCCGCCGCCCGGAAGCCGCCACTCTTGTGGTCACCGCCGCCGTTGGATCTCGCCGTCGCCTGGCCGGGGAGTCGGCTCCCTGCTCCTCCTTTTTTCTCTCCAAGTGAGGGAAGAGGAGAGATGGGGGTATATGTGGGAGGGAGGGAGAGACTGAGAAGAGGGAGAAGAGAGATGCGATGGTTTTTTTGATGGCTCCTCTGTTAAGCCAGTCTGACGCCGTGCATGCTACTCTAAAGACCGCGAAGTCGAGCTTTCGCGCAAGCCCCAGCGATTTGATGCTGCTCGGATCAAATTCCCTTTACTTCTGTCGTCCTTAAGTCTTTCTGTTTTAGAGTCTTCCGTTGTGTCCATCCAAATCCGTAGTTTCTCCTTCATATCGTCGAAGCTGTGCGAGTCCACAAAATTTCTGTCAATCGGCCGACTGCTTTGCTAGCCATGGTTCATCCTCTCGGATGGGTGTGGTTCTCTCCTTTCTTTCGCATAGTTGTAGCCGCTGTTTTTTATCTCTGAGCCGCTACAGATCGTAGAAGTCTCTATGATGCCGCCGCTTCTCTTTGAGCCGCCGCCTCGAGTTTCTAAAGCCGCCGCGCTTCTTTTTGCACCACGCCTCCGTTGCGTGTCTTGTGCATTGCGCCGCCGCCGCCATCTCGGGCTTCGATCTGTGCCGCTATGCTTCTATCTCCCTTTTCGGCTTGACTCGACACAATTTTCTCAAAGAACCGCACGCTACAACGACATCTTCGAGACATGGACTTTGGATTTTCCTTATTTTAGTGTAAACCCTTCCAAATGCAATGCTATTGCATATGCCTTGCATTTGAGGGGGGTGTTAAGGCTATTTAGGTCTTTTCCCATATGTTAGGGTTTGTGTCCTTGTGTCCTTTGTATTATATATTTGCCCCATGGGCTATTGCAATACATATGATCCATTCCTCCTTACAGCAGCCTTCAAGAGGCATTTCACCAAACACCAACTGTGCACTCCATCAGGGGCATTTCCTCGACCACCATCCAATCAATCCCTTACAGGCATTCCATGCCAGCCTGTGCCGACTGCCGAGCCTTGCACCAACAGCCTCCTGCATAACATATTTCATGCATGCAGCGTCATGACATGTTGCACTGACCTCAGGAAATGCAATTACATCATTACTGAAAGAACGATCTAAGTCATCTTTTTTCGAAAGGATATATTTGTAACAGAATCCGTTACATATTCTGATGATTGCCATCTGTTTAAAGCTAACAATTAGTTTCTATCTCTTGTACCCTGTTCGGTTAGGACTGCTAACTAAACATAGGATGTTTTGATTCGGTTCAACAGAAAGGCAATCACAGATATGTATCCAATTGTAATGCAACGCCAAGTGCAGTTCTTGGCCAAGATAAATACATTGACACGGCCTCCTACGAGAGGTGAGAACGCTTCCCCAAATCTCCAAGTTTCTCCACATGGTATCAGAGCCAATCCTCTAATTCACATCTATGGCGACCGGAGCTTCTTCTTCCTCGCTTGCGGCAGCCATGGCGTGGAATCCATCTCTAGGCCATCCTGTCACAGAGAAGCTAACCAAAAGTAATCATATGCTATGGAAAGCACAAATACTTCCTGCAATACGAGGCGCACAACTTATTGGATTCCTTGATGGAACCACAGTGGCGCCTGCGGAGAAGATCACCATCAGAACCGGCGACAAGGCTGTGGAAGAGCCGAACCCTGAGTTTGCGAAGTGGCTAGCCCTTAACCAGCAGGTCCTTGGCTATCTCTTCTCTACTCTGTCAAGAGAAATCCTAACGCACGTCGCTGCGATGACAAGTGCGGCAGAAGTTTGGAGGGCAATCGAAGATATGTTCTCCTCACAAACTAGAGCTCGTGTGATTAACACCCATATGGCTTTCTCCAGTACTCAAAAAGGATCGTTGTCCATGTCGGAGTATTTCGGTAAGATGAAGGCTTACGGCGACGATATGGCAGCAGCTGGGAAACCGATTGACAACGAAGAACTCGTCTCCTACATCCTCAATGGCCTCGACATCGACTACAATCCAGTTGTCACAACAGTTCTCGGCCGGAAAGAACCCATCACGGTGAGCGAGTTATATGCGCAACTAATAAGCTTTGAGAACCGGATGGATTTACTGCAGGGAGGCTCCCATAGCTCAGTGAACTCTGCCAGGCGCGGACGCGGAGCCTTCCAGCGCAGTCATGGCGGGCGCAGTCGCGGCAATGGTCGTGATGGACACAGTGGCCGCAGCGGACGTGGAACAGGCAGACATGGCTACGGGGGTTCAAACAGCAACAATGAGAATCGCCCAAGATGCCAAGTGTGTGATAAACCAGGCCACACAGCACTGGACTGTTGGCACCGGTTTGATGAAGAATATGCTCCAGAGAAAAAATCGGTTGCTGCTGCTACCAATTCATATGGAGTTGATACCAACTGGTACACGGACACCGGTGCGACAGACCACATCACCAGTGATCTAGATAAGTTGTCTTTTCGAGAGAAGTACACCGGCTCCGATCAGATTCATACAGCAAGTGGTTCAGGTATGGACATTAAACATATTGGTCATACTACTGTTTCTACCCCACATTGTAATCTTGCTCTCAATAATGTCTTACATGTACCTAAAGCTCAGAAAAATCTTGTATCTGTTCATCGCCTAGCCACTGACAATCAAGCCTTTCTTGAATTTCATCCAAATTTCTTTTTGATTAAGGATCAGACAACGAAGAAGGTTCTTCTTCGAGGAAGATGTGAAGGTGGCCTCTATCCGCTTAATCCAACTTCAGTTAAACAAGCTTATAGTGCCATCAAGCCGTCCCTGTCAAAATGGCACAACCGGCTAGGACATCCAGCCTTACAGATAGTCCAGCAAGTTATTAGTCAGACTAATCTTCCATGTGTCTTAGATTCCAATAAAAACTCTGTTTGTGATGCCTGTCAACAGGCAAAGAGTCATCAACTTTCATATTCAAAGTCGACAAGTGTGTCGCATTTTCCTTTAGAATTAATTTTCTCTGATGTTTGGGGACCTGCAAATGAATCAGTTGGAAGAAATAAATATTATGTTAGCTTTATTGATGACTTCAGTAAATTCACTTGGATTTATCTTCTTAAACATAAATCTGAAGTTTTTCAGAAATTTCATGAGTTTCAAAAGCTTGTAGAAAGGATGTTTGGCAGAAAGATAATCTCCATGCAAACTGATTGGGGTGGTGAATATGAGAAACTCAACTCCTTTTTTAGAAAAGTTGGTATCTCTCATCAAGTCTCATGTCCCTATACACATCAACAAAACGGATCTGCTGAAAGAAAACACCGCCATATTGTTGAAATTGGTCTAGCCCTCCTTGCCCATGCTTCTATGCCATTAAAGTTTTGGGGTGAAGCTTTCCTTGCGGCCACATACCTAATTAATCGTCTACCTAGTAGGTTGATTCAATCTACACCCTTGGAACGTCTTTTCCAGACCAAACCAAATTATTCTTCTCTTCATACCTTTGGATGTGCATGTTGGCCGAATCTCCGTCCTTACAATAATCACAAACTTCAATTTCGTTCTAAGCAATGCATTTTCCTTGGATATAGCAATATGCACAAAGGTTTCAAGTGTTTAGATGTCTCAACTGGCCGAGTCTATATTTCTCGAGATGTCATCTTTGATGAAGATGTCTTTCCTTTCTCCAAACTTCATCCCAATGCCGGTGCGAGACTCAAATCTGAAATCCTTCTTCTATCACCGGCCGTGTTAAATCCTATTGATCAAAGGGGGAACACATAGATGATCAATTTGTTAATGATTCCAATAATTCAACTAACCCTGTTGCAGAACTTGTCTCAGAAGATATTGCAGGAGAAAGCAATCCCGGAGATATGGAAATCTCTGCTCCTGAGATGCACACAGGTGACGTGCATGGCTCCAACACCTCCAACGCGCGTGGTTCCGGGCTACATGGGGATAAACCCGAAGACAATTTATTCGTGACTGTGACCGGTCAGGCAGAAGCGGATGCATTCGTAGCTGCTGATGTGACCGTGACTAATTCTCCCGCGCATAGCACTTCGGCAACAGCAGCACCGGAATCGGCGTCAGGTCCTTCTGCGCGTGGAGTACCGAGTACTGTTTCAGAAGGATTACCTGTTGTCGCCTCAGAAGGATCGGTTGTGGCCAGCGAAATTCATACGCCAGGAGTGCATCGCCCAGTAACCAGGTTACAGAGAGGTATAGCCAAACCGAAAGTTTACACTGATGGAAGCATTAGGTATGGATTCTTATCTTCTATGGGTGAGCCCCAATGTTTACAAGAAGCTCTCAATAATAAGAATTGGAAGGATGCAATGGATATAAAATACTCAGCATTAATGAAAAATAATACCTGGCATTTAGTACCTATGAAACAAGGCATGAATATAATCGACTGCAAATGGGTCTATAAAATTAAAAGGAAGGCAGATGGGTCAATAGATAGATATAAGGCTAGATTGGTAGCTAAAGGTTTTAAACAGAGAT
This sequence comes from Dendrocalamus latiflorus, assembly GCA_017311315.1. NCBI lineage: Eukaryota > Viridiplantae > Streptophyta > Magnoliopsida > Poales > Poaceae > Dendrocalamus > Dendrocalamus latiflorus. The sequence goes on from CM029660.1 coordinate 24,643,716, forward strand.
ACGGTATTGACTATGAAGATACTTTCAGTCCTGTAGTCAAAGCAGCTACTGTTAGACTTGTTTTGTCTATTGCTATCTCAAAAGGTTGGAATCTTCGCCAATTAGATGTACAGAATGCGTTTCTTCATGGTGTTCTAGAGGAAGATGTGTACATGAAACAACCTCCTGGTTATGAGAATAAAGAACTGCAAAGTTATGTCTGCAAATTGGATAAGTCTTTATATGGGCTGAAACAAGCTCCACGGGCTTGGTATTCAAGACTTAGTGAAAAGTTGCAGGGTCTTGGATTTCATTCATCCAAAGCTGATACCTCCTTGTTCTATTTCAGTAAGGGAGATATTACCATATTTATGCTTATATATGTAGATGACATTATTATTGCAAGTTCTTCTACAGATGCAACAATGGGGCTTTTACGAGCACTACAAACTGAGTTTGCACTTAAGGATCTAGGTGACCTTCATTATTTTCTAGGAATTGAAGTAAGGAAGACACAAGAAGGTATCCTTCTGACACAGGAAAAATACACTTCAGATATATTGAAAAGAGTTAACATGACAAGCTGCAAGTCTATGAATACACCCATGTCTACGTCTGAAAAATTATCTGCCCAAGGTAAACTACTTGGTCCTGAAGACTCTACAAGATATAGAAGTGTTGTTGGTGCTTTACAATATCTAACAATGACTAGACCAGATATTGCTTTTCCAGTAAATAAGGTCTGTCAATATTTACATTCGCCTACTGATCTACATTGGATAGCTGTCAAGAGAATTCTGAGATACTTAAAACATACTATGGGAATTGGGCTACATATTAATAGATCCATGTCTATGCTTGTTAGTGCTTTCTCAGATGCAGATTGGGCAGGATGCTCTGATGACAGAAGATCAACAGGTGGGTTTGCTGTATTTCTAGGAACAAATCTTGTGTCATGGAATGCTCGAAAACAAGCAACAGTCTCCAAGTCAAGTACTGAGGTAGAATATAAATCATTAGCTAATGCTACGGCTGAGGTAATGTGGATTCAAACTCTACTACAAGAACTTGGCGTCAAAAGTCCTCCTACTGCTAGATTATGGTGTGATAATATAGGGGCAACATACTTATCAGCAAATCCGATATTTCATGCACGAACCAAACATATTGAGGTGGATTATCATTTTGTTCGAGAAAGAGTTAACCAAAAATTACTTGATATCAGATATGTCCCTACAGGTGATCAGGTTGCAGACGGATTCACCAAGCCGCTTTCATTGCGACGACTCGAAGAATTCAAGCACAATCTCAACTTGAGAAAGTTGTGATTGAGGGGGGCTGTTAGAAAGAATATATTTGTAACAGAATCCGTTACATATTCTGATGATTGCCATCTGTTTAAAGCTAACAATTAGTTTCTATCTCTTGTACCGTGTTCGGTTATGACTGCTAACTAAACATAGGATGTTTTGATTCGGTTCAACAGAAAGGCAATCACAGATATGTATCCAATTGTAATGCAACGCCACGTGCAGTTCTTGGCCAAGATAAATACATTGACGCGGCCTCCTACGGGAGGTGAGAACGCTTCCCCAAATCTCCAAGTTTCTCCACAATCTTATGTAAAGTTGTAAACATTGTAAAACTACAGTAGTTGGCGCGAATGATTGAAGCTCGCTAAGTCAGAGAGAAGAAAACAAACGTGCCTACATTTGTAACTGCACCTTGGGTGTAGGTGATGCTTATATATTGGGTACAGCTAATGCAAGGTATTGGCACAAGCATCTCCCAGAGCTCAATGGAGTTTTGTCTCAGAAAAGGGATATAAAACAGGTAAGTCTTCTTGGGTCACATAAACTAAGCAATTTCGAGTTCACATGACCGCACTCTGCATTTGGCCTGACAAGGTTATTGAGTATTAACTAATCCCCATCAGTTCTTCAACACTTGGATTGATACAGAATCATATTTTAAAAGCGTTTCTATACATGTTCAGATAAAATCTTATAGAATGAAACGAGTATTACAACTTCAAGTATATGAAAAAAAAAGAAGTTACCGAAATGCAAGCTAACTGCAGCATGAACAATTGAAGCCTGGCGTGTGAACACTAAGTCCTCAACTGACCAAGACTGCTGAATAGGATCCATGTGTGCACAACTGAAAAGATCATTGATGCTGTTAAGTTGTACAAGCTGGGGGAAGTAATGGGAATATACATTTAAACAAAATGACTTGATGGAGTCATGCCATGATGATCAGACACCAAGATGCCAGGGAAACTATAGGACCGATGCCGGTAATGAGAGTGGGATGAATGATTATCGAACTTTCTCCCCTAACAAAATTCAAACTCTTCACTTAAGTGACTATGTGAGTCATCAAGTTCAGATTGCACCAACTGGATTTAGCAAAATAAAGCTAGAGATCTAAATCAACAATATCAGCAACCTTCAGCACAGAGCCGATCATGCCGTCATAGATGGACCAGTTTGACTGCCATGGCCGGTCTGACCGCAGGGACAAAGGTAGTCTGACCACTGAGCAGTGGCGGAGAGAGGGGGGCTGGAGGGGGCCTGGCACCCCCCAAGTTAGCCCGGCTACTGACGACATCTATGCGAGTGCGTAAAGAAAACGAGTCAGGTGAATACAGCTAGGTCCGGGTCGGCCACCGAAGGCCTCTCCTGTGACTACATCTCCACGACGAGGCGCTCGCGACGGTGCTTGCATGCATGCACGTATTCATCAACACTTGAACACGTATTCATCAATTTGGCACGCACATACGATGATACGAATACGATCAACGTGTTATGAATACACGATCGAACGGCCGGTCAGACCGTGAGAAATTCAGTACTGATCGATTGCTGCAAAATTTTCAATGGACCGACAAATAGATCTTCATTCATATATTAATGCCGTCTTATTTTTTTGGTCGTCACCTTTATTTCACCAGTACGTACAGCCGGAGGTGTACTAGTACGGTCTACGTACGTACGCACGTACTACTCTCACTCGAGTTACATGCATGATCATATGCTGGTACTATTACATCACTTGACGTACGTGTAACGTGTATATATACTTTATAGTATTTTTTTTGAAGGAGTTTACTTAATTCATATGCTCGCTCGCGCGTATATATCGATCGATCGAATGCATGCATGCGCGCGCGATTCACGGTTCGAATTTTTTAATTCGATTTCTTCACGGAAAATCGAATGGAAACAAAACTTTTGGCTCTTTGCCGGTTTGCCGCACGCTCTGTGCCACTGTCTGTTCGTCTTCTTGCCATCAGCAACAGCAACAGCAGGTAATCAGCAGCAACAGTCAACAGACCAACAACACAGCAGGCTCCATATGCCCGGCGACCATGTTGCCCCCCTATATCCAATTCCTGGCTCCGCCTCTGCCACTGAGACTAGTCTAACTGTAGGTCCAGGGCCAGTTTGACTGGTCCCCTATTCCCAAACTTAAAAACCACTCAGGTCAAAACTCAAATATCAAGAACTTGTTCAAATCTCATCCAAACACTTTCAAATTTTACATAAGACTTGTTCAATGCATTACAAATCTAAACCAATCAAGAATCGCAAGATTCTTGAGCTCGGGTTCACTAAGTTGAAGAGAAGAAAATCTAGAACTCAAGAACACTAAAAACCCTAAAACTTAAATTACTTCTTACTCGTGAGGATCTAAGGCATGAGATCTTCTAGATCTATTTTTACATATCCTAACAAGGTAATTTAAGCAAAAAATCTCACTTATCAAATGACAAATCTGGCACTCAGTTGAGCTCACCTGATCCATTAGAAAAGACAAATTGTGCAAATATCAAACGATGGATCTTTGAAGAAGGAAATTAAGATCTGGTACTCAACTGAACTAACCTAATCCATTGGAATCACAGAAGGCAGCTTCTAAGGACATAGGCCACTTTCTAAAATATAATTTGCAGACATATTATGTTTGTTCGTTACTTCAGTTTTTAATGTTACGACAGGTATGTGAAATTGTAGATCTAGTCTAATATTTCTACCCTTCTTTTAATTGATGTGATCTGGCTTTGACCTTGTTTACTTGCAGTTAGGCCTTATCTTATAGTCATGAAAATCATCATATGCGATAAACCAATAATCATGATGTAATTAACCATTATGGAAATATAAAGGGTCACTAGACATCTGCCATGATTAATTCTAACCTCTAATCTGCTGGACAATTTTTCCTCTTTTTTTTATTAAAGGGGAATATGCAGTTCAGTTTGAAATGATATCAATTAACAGATCAACCTCCAAATCTTTGCAATAAACGATAATAAGATATGAAGACCTATCAAATTACCCTCAAAACCGGACTTGTATTACCTTGTTATCGCACCTTACATTAATTTAGGCAGTCATGGCTTAGAAGTTAGTACAGAATTGATCAGACAAGCACCAATTGTCCAATTCTTCCATAAACACCTATCATAAAACAACTGCTCCGTGTCTCTGTCCAGCTTGTTCCTCTACATAGTTTACGACTAGACAAATATTTTCCACAAATGCTTGTTTCTCCATTATTTTATTAGTTCTCCCATACACTTGCTAATATATACATTTTTTAAGCACCAGACATGATTGTAGTAGTTGACCTCCATTTCCAGTATTTTTTTACATATCTCTACTAATATAAAAGAGGAATTTATCCGTTCACCACTCCTCCCTTTCGCTCTCGCGTAAGAACGAGATGTGACCTATCATGGATAGTGTAGGCCATGCATGTCAAGTTGTCAACTGCATTTTTAGTGAAAATTTTTAAGATCTACTTTGAATATAGGAGTGCCGCAAGAAGTAGTTCAAATATTCTTACAGAAATTAGAAAATCTAAAAGAAGCCTTAATTTCAATTTTTTAATTAAATCACTTAACACAACGTAAATTGTCTTGAGTTTCACAAAATACGCTGTTGATAAAAAACTTTCACATAGTATAAGATCTGAGATAAATCCGCAACCTCGCCTTTTTTTTAGGACACCGTTGCAACGCACTGGCACCTTGCTAGTATCCTGAGAAATCCAAGTTGCATTGTTGCGTACTAGAATTTGAAGTATTGTTAGAGGGAGACTGGTTAGTTTCATCAGTACGCAAATATAGTTTGTCACTATGTGCAAGTTGAACCATTATGTAATCCTAACTCTGTTCTTCCCTCCCTAACGACAAGTGATAAGAACTACTGAACTATGAGCAGCTTTTAGTTTGTCGGACTCTGTTAATTCGTAACCAGCTTGTGCACATCACACCCAAAATGCACATGTTTCAAGCAACGTCAAGATGAGCAATGTAACACAAGACAATATAGACAACAGTAACCACTAACCGGAAACATACCTTGAATCCGAGCGTGTGCGTCAGGCGTCGCATTGAACCCGATCCACGCGCGACCCATGGCCGCCAACTCGCGGTGCTTGACGACCGAGGTCCCGGATTCCATCGAACGCCAGCAATGCGGTCTCCCAGAGGCATTTGGTCGAACACCGGGCGTGCGGTCCCGGACGCCCTGGGGCATTTCGTCGAACACCCACCGGGCGCCCGGCCTCCGCAGGCGTTTCGTACCAGGGAGCAGCCCGCGCCCTGCGCGACATGTCCGTGCGTCGTTAGTCGTGCGTCCATGCGCTAACCTCGGGGAATGCAGACCGTACCAATTTGGAGAGATTTCTTCGAGCCGGAGTCGCCTCATGTATAGTATAGCTTCTGCCGTGGGCGGTTGCAAATGGCTGCTGCTTGCTGGAACCTGGGAAGAACATGATGTAACGTCGTAGCGTGCCTGCGTCCGTGATCGCCACGCTAGCCCTAGTTTATGCCGTGTAGCTACATCAGTACGTGGGGATATGGCCAGGGGGGTGGGCTAGTGTAAAATTTTTGCTTTTTAGTCCAAAATTTGAAAGTTTTTTACATATGGATTCCTGGAGAAAAGATTTGCAAAAATGGACCCTTCACTCGGCGCCAAAGCATATGACGCCCAGGGTACATGGCACGGCGCCATATGCTTTGGCGCCGTGAATTGACACGTCGGAGCCAGGGTGGCATAGCACGGCGCCAAATCCCACGACGCCGTGATATGCACCTACGGCGCTAAAGGCCGTGGCGCCGTGCTTTGGGACTTAAGCCTGAGCGCGTCCCCCAGGCCCCAGCTCCCCCTCACTCTGTTCTGCCCAAGCCGAAGCAACCGCCGCCGCCGCCACTCCCTTCCCCCTCAAAATCAACTCAAATCCATCTGTTTTTCTCGCGATTTTACTTCCAAATCGAGTAAGCAAGGTGAACCCCTCCTTTCCCTTGATTTTTTGCAATAAATATGGATTATTTGAGGTACATTTCGTATGGGAAGATTTCAAACCCTAGATGAAATTACTTCAATTTGGCTCGGTTTTAGGTTGGATTTTCAATAGATATGCGTAATGTAAGAGTAGTAATGTGTATAGATTTGTTTTTAGGGTTGGATTTTTAGAAATACATATGTTTTTAGGGTTTGATTTAGAAATACATATGTTTTTAGGGTTTGATTTAGAAATACATATGTTTTTAGGGTTTGATTTAGAAATACATATGTTTTTAGGGTTTGATTTGAGCGAGATTGATGAATGTTTAGATTTAGGGTTTGATTTAGAAATACACATGTTTTTAGGGTTTGGTTTGAGCGAGATTTCTAAATTTTTAGAAATACATATGTTTTTAGGGTCCATTTTAGAAATACATATATTTTTAGGGTTCATTTTAGAAATACATATGTTTTTAGGGTTTGATATAGAAATACATATATTTTGAGGGTTATTTAGAAATAGATATGTTTTTAGGGTTTGATTTAGAAATACATATGTTTTTAGGGTTTGATTATTATTTATACATGGTTGTGTTCGGTTTTAGGTTTTTAGGGTTTCATATACCAAATAGGATGATTTCATGTCAACATGGGCAAGATTGTATGTCCACCTAACCCTTAGTAGCTTTGATTATTGTTTATATTTACAAAATTATATTTTTACCACCACCCCTAATTTAGATTTGCATTCTAATTCAAGTGGCAAAGACAACTTATTGTCAATTACACCAAGTTATATATATATATATATCATGTTTTATAAATTTTTTATTTGAATATTTCTTAACCATTGAATTCTAAAATTTATCACAGGATGGCGAGATACCGGCTGCTAGACGAGTTCTACGAAAGGGAGCACCGCGGCAGGCTCACGGAGGACGGCCAGATACGTGTGTGGTCGAAATGTACATGTGTTCAACGAGTTTGACACTTTGTCTCCCACGATGGTAAGAAATTGGTACTGCATTTATTTATTCTACAGTTCTTGGTTTTTGTACATGGCTAATCGTGTGTTCGCTTACTAGGTGTCCTGGGAGCCTTACTCCGAGCCACAGGTTCTAGCGCTACCGCTCAGCACCATGTGCCGCAGGGACTCCCATATTTGGAGGATGAGGTGTCCGCTGATCTGCTTCTATGCCGTGGAGATTCACCTCCCCCACAGAGTTGTGCGGCAGTTCGGCCTCGTGCAGTTCTTCCCCCTAGAGGGGATGTCGACTTCTGTTGAGTTGCACAAGTAAGTAACAATTTGAAATTCTTTTGGTTCGTACTAACAACTATTGTTGACATCTGCTATATGTACAGGTTCGACAGGGTCCGCCAACGAAAGGTGACGGACTTCGCTGATCACCACCGATAGTACGTGCAGTGGTGGAGGAAGATGGAGGACAACTGCGAGCCGGACAGTACCCCCCACAGTAACGCCAGCTTCCGGGATTACTTGTCCTGGTACCACACTGCCACGCGCTACAGGCTGAGGCAGCAGTGGACCGATGTCGACTACGCGGACCTCACTTCGTCCGAGGACGAGGACACTGCGTACGTGCGAGGGAGGGCACAGTGGTCGAGGCCGCTCCGATTCTCGATCGAGTGGTACGGAAAGCATGATATTTGCAATACTTTGGTTCCATACATTTATCTTGCACTTATGTTTACTTATTTCTTTAGGGGACTTCTCTCCAAACCTCGGTGCGTGAGATCGACGAGGTTCTCGGCCACCTGGACAGCGAGAGCCACCCCCTGAGGGACTTCCTGCAGGTACGAAGATAATTCGTTAGGTTAGATCGATTCAACATGTATGCAATTATGACATATCATTACTTGCAGAGACTTCGACGTCGCCTCGGTCGGGCGGCAGGTCGGTGTGGTTGCCGCGCACGCACGGACGTCGCATCACCACCGGCGGCCTCCCAGCGCTCGGGTGCCGCTGCAGCCTCGTCGTCACACGTCGGCACGCGCCAGTCCACGAGGAGCTCGTCACGCACTCCGACTTTCAGTCAGGGCGATGACGACGACGACGACGAGGTGGAGCAGGATGACGAGGAGGCGGAGCACGAGGACGAGGAGGCATCTACCCACGACGAGATTGGGATGTCGCAGATGCCTGACGCACCATCTACTCAGGCTTCCCATCGGCCTCGTCGTTCGGCCCGTCCCCCGAGCACGTACACTCCAGGGTCTGATGCCTTGGCCAAGGGCAAGGGAAAGGCCAAGAGGCAGTGAGAGTGACTATTTTGTGCGCTGAGACGTGTTATGTAATGTTTTGAGACTTTTGATAGTTATATGATGTTATGTGATATTTTGAGACTTTTGATAATTATGCGATGTTGTCATTTGAGTTGTTCAGATGTTTTATGTGTGAATGTATATGTATGTGTGTATGTGCATATGTTTTGCGGAAAAAACAGCAAGGTTTGCTGTTTTTTCTACAGGTGAAGCTAGCACGGCGCCAGATCCTTTGGCGCCGAGAGGTTTATATACGGCGCCAGGGTCTTTGGCGCCTCTTGCGGCGCCAAAGCATATTGCGCCGTATATAAACCTTTCGGCGCCAATGGCGCTAGAAGAGTTGGCGCCGTGATAGCTGGACTTGCACTGCAAAGTTCGGGCTAAGTCCCAGAGCACGGCGCCACGGCCTTTAGCGCCCAACTTACACGGCACGACGCGATGTGATTTGGCGCCGTGCTATGCCACCGTGGATCCTACGTGGCCATTTACGGCGCCAAAGCATATGGCGCCGTGCCATGTACTCTGGGCGCCATATGCTTTGGCGCCGAGTAAAGGGTCCATTTTTGCATATCTTTTCTCCAGGGGTCCATATGTAAACAACTTTCAAAATTTGGGCTAAAAAGCAAAAATTTTACTGGGCTAGTTAGCGTTTGGGTACATATCAGCGGTTTGTAAGTCTATGGTCTGTTCTTTTTATCTGGAGCTTATGATTTTTGGTTGTGATTTATGACTTTTAAGCTGTTTGTACGAGGGTTTACAGAGTAACAAAAACTCATGTGTAGTTTTTGCTGATATAATTAAACTCGGTACAGTATATACTACAATTAACTAGTAAACTCTATGTTGAAAAGATACCCCATTTAAAAGATAGTTACTGTAGAAAAGCCGAAAAATAACTTTTAAAAGCTGAAAAGAACAGACCCTATATTACATAGTATTTTAGATAATATAAAAAAGAGAAAATATTATCCAATATTTAACAAATAATCTTATAAATAACTTTCTACTGTCTATAATATTGTATGGACAATTATATAAACAATTTATTAATTGTACGAAGCATTTTTGTCTGCTTGTTACTCTACCATTTCTTGCCATTTCCGTCGTTTTCTGTTGGAGACCCTCAAGAGCCCCTCGCCGCATCTCCCTCACGCACCATCATGTTGGTCGTTCCATCTCGAGTTTCGAAAATTTAAATTTCTAGTTGAAATTTCTGGATTTTTTAGGTGAAAGCTGAATATTTTTTCCAGTTTGAAATAGGACTTTCAAGTTACCAGTTTTTGAGACTAAAAAGTTGAAAGGTGAATTTTCGGAATTGAAAAGTTTTGAATTATTTGAGTTGTGAATTGGATTTTTTGAGTTGAAACTTTGATATTTTTTTTAAGTTGAAAGGGAGAAGGTTGTCCGCTGCGAAGATAAGTGGTGGACAGTTGCGGATTAGTCGTCCCCTACGTTAAATTCAACAGGCAACAAATGCAACTTGGATTTCTTATGATATATCTAGGTATCACCCAGATGTTTTTTTCCTAATAATCATCTAGATTTGAGACTATTGGATTAGAGATCCAACGGCTCCTTTTTTTAAGGAGGGGGAGATTTTTCGGAAAGGGTGGGGGGAGAATTTATGACCGTTGGATCTCTAATCCAATGGTCATAAATCTGGATGATAGTTAGGAAGAAAATATCCGGATAATATTTATCAACACCCAAGAGTTAATTTGAACTAGGCATACTTGGAACAATATTTCCAAGAGTTCAATCACGGCAATCCAAGGTGATTAAGATCTTGGCAACAACTAGCAAAAACTTTCAGGTGTACAGTCCTACTTCTCAATCACTTAGGCCTACCCTTCTCCACTCGTTCATTGAGAAATACTGAAAAGGAAAGAAAAAAGAAGGAAAGAAAGAAAAAGAAAAGAATGCTAGCAATTGCCACCGAAGGCCAACAAAGAGCCTAGTAGTATCGCAGAAATCAATGAAGAAGCTCAAAACCACAGTGTTGTTTGATCTTCTGTCAATAGTTATGGCACAATTACAAGCAACGAAGAGAAAGGATCATCTTTCCCTTAAATTATTCCAAAACTCATAATAATTCATAGACATATCCGCAGAACACCATAATGAACAAACAACTCAATATCTTGAAACACAAACAAGCTCAGAGATGAATAAAATTGAAAAGCAGACAGCATTTCTTCACTTCTTAGCTGATGGGAATTTCCTTTAGGGCATCGTCCTTATTCTTGCGCGATACCAACGCTGCGTAGGCTGCAATGCCAATGTAGGCCGTCACAGGGATGACCAGAAGGATGACACTCATGGATGTACATTGGTCCCTGGTACTGCCTGCAGCGTAGGCCACCAGGAGGGCGACCATGTCCAGCAGACCAGCACAATGGCTGTATGCATTGGCCAGAGCGGAAAGTCGATGCCGTCCAGCGTCCGTGGAAGCAGCAAGACAATGACAACAATGGAAGCCATGAAGGAAGTGGAGTTGCTATAGAAGAAAGCAAGGTACCGGCGTTTGTTGACGTCGTGGAGAATTGAGTTGCCAGCATAATGGTGGTTGTTATCCTGCCACAATCCACCTGGTGGTTTCAGGCCAGTCTGATATTGTTACAACTTTGGACCCTGACCGTATGCCTAGGTCCAACCGAGTGCCACAAGTTTAAATAGGCTGAACACAACTAAGCCCAATGAGCAACGGAGCAACAACATTATAAGTGGTATTGGGCCTTTCCCCCCAAAAGACTAGTCCAATGGATGGGGGCTCCCTCACATTTATAAGTTGTGCTTGCTCCTCTCCCACAATCCATGTGGGACTATTCCTAACAGATATGTTACACTCGCAGCCATGATTCCTAGCAGCATAAGTACTCGCGCAGGTCACTGTCTTCTGATTTGGGAGGCACTGTTGTCTGAGCGGCTGTTTGTCGAAATATTTGGTAAATCTTCCCAAGATATCTATATCTATTGAGATCGGGCTGGAGCCAGAAAATGGCCACCTGCAAGGTCACAAAGACGAACACTACAGCAACCAACGTTAATACATAGATGGAGGTCCGCAGATGCCGGGAGCTGCCAGCAGCGTAGGCACCCATGAGGCCAAGTATGCCCGCCACCATGCACACATAGAGTGCATAGCACCGTATGCCTGGCCTGTATAGGTTTGGGTTCGCAAGGAGAACAATGAGAGCTACGGATGCCATGAAGCTCGCCGCATTGCAGTAGAAGAAGAGCAGTTTTCCTATCCTTGAGGAGGTACTAGGAGGTACAAGGTACCAAGAGGTACCAAATTAGATCCAGTCGTTCAATCAGTGTGATCAACGGCTTAAAATTTGGTACCTTGTACCTCTTGGTACCTCGCGTCCGGTACCACTAGGTACTGTCAAATCTCAGCCGTTCGATCAGTGTGATCAACGGCTTAAATTTGGTACCTCTTCCCCCTCAAAGATGGTAAAATTACTTGTAGAAGAATGCCTTGTAGCGGCGAGGGTAGTTGTCGATGAGCACCGGGAAGCCCGCGTGGTGCCCAAACTTGTCATCCGCTGACCAGAAGCCGCCTGGCGGGGTCAGCCCAGCCTGGTAAGTGAGTGTTGCAGCCAAGATCGCAAGAGTTAGCAATACCTCACGCCTATTTTCCAACTCATTATCATCTTGGGGGTTGTCCCTGTGGTCTAGTGTGAAGAAGACGATATGAATCACCACATAGACAAGGACTACACCTGCCAAGGCAACAACATCGATGGAGGTGCTTAAATCCCTGCAACTCCCTGCAGCGTATGCACTTATGAGGCCGAACAAATCCAGTATCATGGCTGCTTCCAATGTATGGCGCTTAAGAATTTTTCTATTCTGGACCATTACGACGACTACCAAGGATGTCACAAAGGCCGTTGAGTTGCTATAGAAGAACACCTTGTACCGGGTAGGGTGTGTAGTGAGGAGTATTGGGTCACCACCCTTATGCCCTTCCCGGTCGTCTGGCCAGACGCCGCCCGGTGGATCTTGTCCAGCTTGGTAAGTGATGCTCGCGACAAGAGTAGCAAGCAACATAACAAAATCGCGAGCCTTGTCCAGTGCTTCATCATGTTGTGTCCCACTGGTAATCACGCAGATACATAGAGTTAAAATGCAATTGCAAGGAGGACGATGACAAGGAGGTGTTGGTGGTGGTGATGGTATACGTACACAGCCAATTGCAATCTAGAAAGGAGGAGTTGTGTTTTACATACCTGCCATCAGCCTGTCCTTGTTTAGTGCATTTTTCAAAAAGCCACCTTATGCATGGTGGACGTCCTGAAATAGCCTTAGGATTCTTAGTAATAGCCACCTGGAGGAAGATGTATGCAAGAATTGCACCAGCCAGACAAACAACATAGGTGGAATTGTCACCCTCCCTGCAGCTCCCAGCAGTATAGGCCCCCATGAGGCCGAGGAGCACAATGACGATGGACACATAGAGCGGAACAAACCGCTTCAAGGATTCCCTCCTCATCTTCCTGTCCAGGAGCAGCATAATGATGAGCAGGGACGCGACAAATGCGGTGGTGTTGCAGAAGAAGAACGCCCTATAGCGTTTAGAGTTGTGGTCCTGCAGAATTGGGTCGCTCGCACGGTGGCCATCCTGGGTGTTGTTGCCCCAGAAGCCACCCGGTGGGTTCAGCCCGGCCACATATGTGATGGTAACCGCAAAGGTCGCGAGCAGCATGAAGACCTCATGCAGCTCCTCGCGATCTTGCTTATCCGGATTCCCGTCTTGTTTCTGTAACTTGGAGACGACAGCAGGCACAATGTAGGCGAAGACGACACACAGTAGCACCGAGGAGCAGATGGTCGTGAATGCATCCCGGCAGCTCCCAGCAGCGTAGGCCCCCATGAGGCCAAGTAAATCAAGCGCCATGACCACCTCCAGCACGGCTGCCCAGCCAGTGGTGTCCTTGTGCGGGACGAGGAGGAGGAGGCAGACCACAACCGAAGCGGCGAATGAGGTCGCGTTGCAGTAGTAGAAGGCGAGGTACCGGCGGTGGTGGGCGTCCGGCAGGATCGGATGGCCCGCAGGGTGGTCGTGCTGCGTGTCCTGCCAGACTCCCCCCGGCAGGTTGAGCCCCGCGACGTACGTCACCGTCGCCACCAGAGTGGCCAGCAGCAGCAGGTACTTCTTCAGCTGGAACTCTGTTGAAGACTTCTTGCTCTCGGACTTGTCGGCCGCCATTTCATTGTTGTGTGCTACTTCTATGTTACGCGCAGGCGCCGTTTGGCTGTTAGCCTCCATTTGATTGTGGGATGCTACTTAGTTGTCGGACGCCATTTGCTCAACTACTGGCGTTGGAACACAAAGAGGCGATGTGGAGCTGCGCTCGGTTTGAGCTATATTTATCGTGCTGCGCGGGCGCACACGGCATCATTGTGCGGTGGCATGGCATGATTTGGCCCTCTTGTGCCTGCGTATCTGCCAATCATGGCATGATGGCATTACTTCATCAAGTCATCTTATTTTAGAATTTATTCCCTTCTCTTTCCCTAGCTTGTGTTGCAAATTAGCAGGCATCAATGGCCTTTTATGTCCTTTATGCGTCATTCCTACTCGGCAGTCTCCTTGAAGTAACCACTGTTAGCACGCCAGGTTTCAATTCCTCAAGATTCGTCTTACTCGTGTGTCACTTACTCCTTTTTTCCCTGATATACTTTGGGCTGGAAGGCTCGTTCATTCTATAAGATTTTTATCTGAACAAGTGTAAAAGCACCTTAAGATATGATTCCGTTTCATCCAAGCATGATGGGAATTGCTTGCTGCATGCCAAGTAACAACTGCCTTGCATTTGTACCACATGCGAAGTAGTCATAATCTTTTTCTTGATCCTTATAATCCTCTGAGATGTGTTGAATACTTTGTAAGTTTTAGAAAAAATACAATATATATAGGGCTTAACAAAGGAAGTATATATCTTATGATAGGTGACGTTTCATTTACGTCATTAAAACTGGAAATTATGTCATTATTCGACATCTGTGACGTTCAGATGACGAAAATTTATTCGTCACCTATCATGCGTCTCTAATCATGTTTTGTGACGAAAACGTATCTTTTGTCATTGAGTTTATGACGCTCATTTTCGTCATTAACGAGTCCAGGAAACATCATAAATCACTTAAGCTTTGATGACTATACAATTTACACGTAGGACACAAAACGTCATAAACTTTTAGCACAGTGTGACGTGGAGCTGACATGGCAGGTTCATTGTGACAATTTGATTCGTCATAAAATGTCTTTAGCCTGTCAAGGGCCTTGTAGGCTAAGCCCAATTGCAAACCTGGTTACATTTTGGCTTGGCCCATCTAATGCGTAGCAATTTGTACACTATATTCAGACATTATGCCCATATAGGCCAAAGCATTATGCCCAGTAACAGCCCATATAGCACAAAAGTTACAGCCTAGTAACAACCCATATAGCACAAAAGTTACAACCCAGTAACAGCCCATATAGCACAAAAGTTACAGCCCAGTTAACATCCAATATAGCACAAAGTTTATAGCCCAATTAACAACCAAATTCAGCCACATGTACAAAATACATCACAGCCAAATCCAGCCACACGTCCAAAATTCATCACAGGTAAATACAGCCACATTCAAATCCAACAAACATCACTTACATCATAGGTTCAATTACATCAGTACATTGATGATAGCCAAGTTAGCAAAATAAAAGCTCAGTATATCTCTAACCAAATGCAGCCACAATGTTCATTTCACTGTCCAAATCCAGCCACAAGTCACATCCCAAAACTAAGTTAATTGTCCAAATAGTTCACATTCATGGACCAAAACAAAGTCACCACACCAACCAAAAGGCTACCGGCATCTCATCATGAATAAAAAAGGCAACATGAAGAGGACTAACAAACCTTACTAGGGCTGACTAAAAGATGGAGTATTGAAGCTAATCAAACGACGAATAAGGGCATTGGTCTCCTCTGAAGACTTCTTCAAATTTTCAATCTCTTCCAACTGTTGCTTCCTTGCTGCTTTTGATTAATCTACCTTCTTCTTCAAGGAATCCAACTCATCCTGCTAACCATCAAGTGTGTCTCTAAGATCTGCTGCACATTGCTTCTCTGCCTCAAGTTCAGCTTCAAGTTCTTCAACACGTGCAGCAACAACAGCTTTCCTGCTTCTCTTTGGGGCGACTGACTCAAGACCGACATTTTGAAGAAACTTTGATTTTGGCAAGACCTGGGAAACAACTTCAGTATGAGTTTTTGGTGCTTGCCCTTCTTGTGCAGGATCAGCAATGATGGCTTCCATATCAGCCTAGCAATAACAAGATAAGAATTTAGAAGTCACTTTCCATTGGCATTAAAATTGAGTACAAAAGAAGAAAGAAGATGTAACTCACAATAAGGTTCTTTACAGGCTCACTAAAACCTGTCTTGCTACTGCAATGGCACTCCTTGAAAAGATCAATCGCAGTGGGTGGCACATCTTTATACTTAGTTTGCTTCTGAAATTACATGCAAACAATTTGTAAATACAACATACCATCACTTTGAAAGATTTTTCATATGCAGATTTAAGTGTTAAATGCAATATGCCATCAGTAAAAATTTCTCACATCCTATCACTAACTTATGAGTGCCTTATGCATACAAATGATTCTCATGCATAAAGTAGACCATGGACAGTATTCTCATTTATCAAATAAACTATATTGGAACTAGTACAATTTTTCTATATCTTACCACGACATGGCAATGCGCAATGTAGCTCCGAGAGCCTGTCCTTTGCTGGTACCGAACATTCTCACGGTTAAGTTTGTTTTTCACACACTTGTCCTGTAGAAAGGCAAACATTAGTAAGAAAAGTAGCTTAGTTCTATCACACATACAAAAGACACAGCCATACACAATATTTACAGCCATAGCCATACACAATATTTACAGCTATAGCCATACGCAATATTAGTAAGACAAGTAGCTTAGTTATACCACACTTTGCTCTCTATCTTGAACACACTAGTATATGAGAGGTAACACAGGAAGCTTAGTTCTATACCTTGTGCTTTGGGTTTGACCACATCTCCACTAGTGCTTTCCATTGCTCGTCAGTCATAATCTTTAGTGGTGATGTTGTTCTCACTTGGTTTGCTGGTACATTATTAAAGTAAGTCTTCTTCAACTGGTACCTCATTTGCCGTTGTCCACACTTGAGCAAATCAGCACATGCTTCTTTGACTGGCTTACTGTCTGTGTCTATGGTAAATTGACCCTAATCAAGAGCACGAACAGTAGAAAAGAGGCATTAAAAGCATATAATGAACTGCATGATAACTTTTACTATAATAACTCAACCAAAAAATTATATAGCAGACACCTATCGATGGCAATATACTTTACTTTTGCTTTATTGGCTACCATTAGCTATGTGAATCAAAACTGTACCTCTCTTTAGTCTTTGTCACTCCTGACCCATCTTGACTTGCTCATAAGATGGAACCATAATATTGTGTATGACTATCTTATGATCATCAGATTTGATGCAAGTTGAATGTATATGAGTGGGATCGACTCCACATTTCTGTTGTTTTATTGCAGAAGTTGACCTGTTGAATTTCTGCAGGCTGTCACTTCCTTGCTAAACAATGAAAGTGTATCTGATATTGATCGTTTACGACTAGTAATGCTCTATGCTTTGCTGTATGAAAAAGAGAGTCCAGTTCAGTTGATGCAGCTTTTCAACAAATTGGCTTCTCATTCCGCTAAATACAAGTTAGGGGTATGCAAAGTTAACTACTTCTTGTGCAGATCATGTTCTTCTCTAAATTTTCTTCTATTGCACATGTTGTTTTGCTTTTAACCCTTGGACAACATAACAGTACTATCAGCTGAACTAGAAGTGGGAGTAACTAGATGGCAAGGCAAACAGATTTAAACACAAATTACATTATCATAGTATGTTAAAATTGGGAAATAGCACATTCACATCAGCACAAAGCAACCCATGAACATACAGTACTACAAGGAATGATTAAAAATTTAAGACAGTTACACTATTAGGAAAGACTTGATCTACTTACAGCCACTTTATCCATATAGTCTTTAAGTTGAGACTTGTCCTTCTTGTACTCCTTCCAGTGCGGAAATATTGGTATGTGCTGCCTAAGTATAATGCCCCCCTCTGATGCTAGCTTTGCAGCTTGCAGTGGTGCCTCCGGCCTTCTCTTCCCTTCAGCAATGTGCACTAGAATCTTAGTGCACAAACCTCGACTTATCCTATCCAAATCTCTTCCCATAGTCCGTCCCCTATTCCATCGATCAATCATGGCATTTGGTTCTCCTGAGAATTTCAGAGTTAATGGAAATCATAAACCATTTGATGCAAATGTGTAAACCATATTGCTTTGAGAAAGGAGTACAAAACTTGCCTTCATTTCTCATTAGGATCTGGTCATCAGGGGTAGGAGAGTTAGTAGCAACCAATGCATCTTTTGTGGAATCATCTTTTGGATTTGTAGTTGTACCATCCTCAGTTGAACATAGTTCCCTTGTCCTCTGCCTAGTCATTTTAGCAGCTTGGTCATGTTCATCATTTGCCATCACTCTCTTTGACACTCTTCTTCCTCCTGAAGGCATGTTGATATTTCTTGTCATGCTCTTCCTATTTACATTTTCAGAAACCTGTGTGGTATTAAATGCAGAAGAAATCAGCAAATAAAACATGTTGCATATTGAGCACAAATGAGTAATAAACTGAAACAACGCAAATACCTTATCAACTACGCCATGTTCAATGTCCTCGTTAACTTCAGGTTCATACAATGAACCAGAGTCTTCACGAGCACTACCCTTGCTATTTACATTTGATTTGGTAAGAATCGAAGTTCATGCACTAATTCCAAGACTCTGCAACACTTGGTTGTTCCTCATCATAGTCTATGCCCTCACTTTTTCATATCCAGCAGGTGCCGCCTCTTTACATGCATAAAAGAAATTAACTATAAGCAAAACACATAGCACAAGATTGGGCATAGGAATAGAAAAACGATAATCTGAATAGTTGCATAGGCATAGGAAACTAATAGCAAAAACATTGGGCATAGGAATAGAAAAAAACGCAATCTGAATTGGAGTAGAGGCAGAAATTGCAGAGGTGAAGCAAGTAGCCTGCATAACATATTATTTATATAAAAGTGCAGACCATGAATATATTTTTAAAAAAGCAATCAAGACATCGCTGATGAAACTACAACCAAAAAGGCTTGCAGCCACCAAACGCAAGAAAAGGAGAAACTCCAGCATCGAGGTAATGAAATCTCCTGGATAAATCGGCAAAAGAGAAACAAGCTACTACCTGGTGCCCTGCACGCATGCGCTCGCTGCCCAGACAGGCCAAAGCTGCCGTGGCACCGCACGCCCCCGCTGCGCACAGCCGCCGCGCATTTCACGTCGCCGCTCCATGCCTCGATTGAGATTAGGAATTGCCAAATTAGGGAGCAGAGAGAGCTAGGGAAGTACCTGCTGGTTTACGCTTGCCAGGAGGCATCTCGGCGTTGGGCTTCGTCGGCGACGGGTGGTGTTGTTGTGGTCTATGACGGCTAGGGTTGGGGGAGGTGGTGTTGCTGTGGTTTGTGGCGGCTAGGGTTGGGGGAGGTGGTGTTGCTATGGTTTGTGGCGGCTAGGGTTGGGGGATGTGGTGTGGACTGGTTTGTGGCGAGTAGGGTTGGGGGAACCAGGAGTAGAAGCAATCCCTGACGTGATTTTACCAGAATCACCATGGTGCGTGTGGCATTGTTTCAGCAGCTGTTTGGACAAAAAGGTCATTTCACCTTGAAATTTTTGTTGGCCTGAGCGCAAGGCCTCCCGCCAGGCTGAAAGTTTGGCGCCCGCGGCCTCTAATTTTCTTTTTTTTGGTATAGGAAAAATAAATAATGTACGGAAATAATTACTAGAGCAAATAAGCAGTATATTGTCGGTGCGAGTATCGCAGCCGACACCCACCGCGACGCGCAGGCGGCGGCCAGAGCCAGATCTCGGGGAAACAGCTACCGGCGAGGCGAGAGATTACGGGGGAAGAGAGAGAGAGAAGGCGCTGGATTTGGTGGGTGCCGGCTGGGTAGTCACCTGCTTGCGAAGGGCGTCCCAGGACGATGCCTCCATGGCTCCCGCCTCGTCGCCGGCGCCGTCCTAGCCGTCGGTGGGAGGGAGATCTCACGGGGGCGTCTGGATGACGTACGCAAAGCACAGGTCTAGCTTCCAGGATCTTTTGTGTGTGCTACATCTCACAATCGAGTGGCGAATTTTTATGGCATGTTTGTGGTGCAAGAGAAACAAGCTACTGCCTGGCTTTCTCTTTTTGCTTTGAGGATGCTTTCCTGGTCTAACATCCTTGACCCTATCCAATTGCTGCATTAGCTCGTCTATACTAAATTCCTCTAGCTTGTCAAGGTTTTCGGGCTTTCCATCAAAGTCCTTCTTCGTCCTCCATGGATGGTCCCTTGCAAGGAATCGCCGATGGCCAATATAACATATCTTATTCCTTATTCTTCTGGAGCAAGGATTTTTGTCACAACGCACACAAGCATAATAGCCTCTTGTGACTCTACCTGACAATGTGCTTAAAGCTGGATAATCATGAATGCACCATATTACTACAGCATGCAGATCAAACATTGTTCCATTAAATGCATCAAAAGTACGAACACCTTTCCAAAGCTCTAGCAACTCTTCAATGAGTGGCTCTAAGAAGACATCGAAATCCTTTCTAGGGCATTCTGGACCAGGGATGAGTAGGCCCATCATGAAGTTGGATTGCTCCATACATTCCCACGGAGGGAAGTTGTAGGGGATAAGAAATACTGGCCACATGCTGTACGAGGAGCTCATTTTGCCAAATGGATTGAAACCATCCGTAGCAAGGCCAAGTCTGATGTTCCTCGCATCTTTTGCAAACCACCCATATTTTCTATCAAACTCTTTCTGTGCCTCACCATCAGCCAGATGGCTGAGCTCATTCTCCACTGGTTTTCTCTTCAACTTGTGCCACTGTGTCGCCTCTGCTATTTTTTTGAAGCAAACATCCTCTTCAGCCTTGGAATCAATGGAAAATGCCACAATACCTTCTGAGGAATCTGCTTTCTTCCATTCACGTCTTTCCATCTTGATGCATCACATACTGGGCATTTATCATTTTTTGCATACTCCTTCCGAAACAAAACACAATTATTCGGACACACATGGATTGAATCATATCCGAGACCCAATGCACGAATAAGTTTTTTTGCTTCATGGTAAGATGCGAGAAGAGAGCAAGCCGGGAACGCCGATGATAACAACTTCAGTAGTGCGGTAAATGCAACATTGCTGATTCGATAAAATGATTTGATATGAAGTAACTTCACCACAAAAGAAAATCTTGTATAATTTGCACCAGGGTAAAGTTCCTGCTTCATCTCTTCTAATATAGCTGCAAACATCGATTTCCCTCCACCTTGATCTTCAGCTGTGTACAACTCCTCTAACATATCAGGAATTCTGTCATCAGGTTTGTCTTCTTCATCCACATTCATGTCAACATCCTCATTGAAGACATTATGTTCATCCAGATTGTCTTCATTTTCATTAATTCTGGCATCCGATGGCTCTCCATGATGTATCCATTTAGTGTAAGTTCTAGCCATCCCATGAATATATAAGTGATCCTCCACATGTCCTTTATGTCGATGAACCCGATTCAAACACTTACGACATGGACAAAGTATCTCTGCATTCTCATCAAATCTCTCGGAAACAAAATTCATGAACTCATTGATCCCGTCCAGATGCGCCTTGCTAAATAGCCTACTATTGATCCAACTTCTGTCCATCTGCTGCACATTGAAATAAGACAAGAAGTAGCAAAATATTGAAATAAGTGGTGATATATCCGTGCAGTCACAAGCAACCGCGCCTCAATTGCTATAGATTGCATAACATATTATACGTATAGGTACAAGTATAGGAAAAAGCTTATGTAACTGAGTTGTTAGCCTAGTGGTGATAAATTCATGAACTCATTGATCCCGTCCAGATGCTAGAAAATAATGAAGAGACTATAAACAAATATTAACAGAGTCCAGAGTGGTCTAGAGTGTTGGACAAATTGCAGTTTCTGCACAAATTCAGTTTTAATCCCAACAATAACTGCTATAAATAAAGCATATATCCATCAGCAAACAAATGAAAAAATTAACACACAGTCATGTGAATCTTTCCTGTCATTTATGCTAAAGCATATACTTAAAGTATGAAACGTGATAAGTGATAACTGCTGAGATGAGCATATAAAACAGTTTCATGACCAGGGGAACAATTATAACAGCATAAAGCTCAGTTTTAATTGAAATTATTGCTCTCAGATGCAGAGTTGCTCAAGAATTAATCTTGGCCTTCTCAATACAATTGTCTATTCTTTAGAATTGATATGACAGTCTGAATTAGAATGTGAGCTCTAAATTATGCTTTACTAAACTATCACAAGATTTTGCATCCACAAAATCAATAGACCACTATCGGTTGACAGAACACACCAAAAGGAATTATCTCTTAAAACAACACTCAGCAGACTAAGGAACTTTGATTAATTCATAAAGAAAATGATCACAGAATCTCAAGGACAGCAAGTAAACTTAAGTGAACTGACAACAGGCAGCAGAATACTAAAGATACTAGAGATAATATAACTGATGTGAAACAGCCCTACTGACAGTAAGTGACCAATATGCTAAAGATCAAATGATAGCAGTAAGCATGACAAATAGAGCTCAATTCTAACTAGTTTAATCAGATCAATATCAGAATTAGACATGTATCTTCATTGAGCATTAAGCCAAGTCCTCAAGCAATACATGCAATGTCTCCCAGGTCTAGAACAATTACCAAAGGATAATTGACTAGAATAGCACACACTGCAAGCAAAGCGAAAAGTAAAACCGAGATCCTCACAGTGCGGATGGCAGTCGAAGCCACCGAGAAGAACAGGCAATGGTGATGTCCCAAAAACTGATTGCCTTGCTGTGCCGCGAATCACCAGACGAGGGTTGGCAGAGATACCATGCCCACTTTCGCAATTTGGGACACACCGAAACACGAAATCAAGGTACAGGTAGTGCCGCACAAAACCACCAAAGCGCACTGGCCGAGTGCACTCAAGAGCAACAAAAGGTGGCCAAGGTCTTGTACCTTCGTCGGATCAATTCCTCACCTTCGGGCTTCCCTTCAAAACCCTAACAGATGGGGGGCGGGCCGGAAGGGGGGCCAGGCCAGGAGGCAGGGCGGCGCCGGGAGGGGGCGGGCCGGGAGGCTGGGCAGCGCCGGGTGGGGGCAGGCCGGGAGGCGGGGCGACACCAGGAGAAGGTGGCGCCGGCCGCCGGGAGCCAGGCGGCACTAGATCGGCTGAGATCCGAGACAAGACGACTGGTGACAAGAACTGCGGTGCGGCGTCACCGGTGCGCTAGGGTTTTCAGAAGGACGAGCAGGCGAGCAGCGGCTCTGCGGGACAGTATCGAGCGCGTGAAGTGGGCCGCGGCGCCAAGCGCGTGAAATGGGCTGCCGGCCGCGCGCGGGACAGAGTTTTGGCCTGGGAAGCTGCAGAAAAACGTTATGGGCTATTGGGCTACCTGGGTTGAATTCTAACAATACTATCTCGGGCTGGGCTAAAAATACCTAGGCTATACGCTATAATTTTTTTCACGCCCCAGGCTAAAGCCCACCTTGCCAGGGGCCCAATTCCGCCCCTGGCTGTGGCAGACATCTGACATGTGGGATCCACAAGCACTTTTAAACATGTAAAAAAACTTATGACGAACCAACATTGTCGTGAATTTGTGACACTTGTAGGTTGGCCTCTTCTGACAAAATAGCGTTCATCATCATATGCCATTGTATTAGTTTATGACAATTTCAAGTTGGTCTTAATGATGAACACCTCATTTTCATCACTAAGCCACATCGCCACATACCAAACGTCATAAAACGAAATAACGTAATGACGCATACCTCTGTTGTCACGAGGAATTTGTCATAGAAGATCATATATGTTGTAGTGATAATATGGTTTTGTTGCACAAAACAATATTTTATTTCAATTACCATTATATATTTTCGCAAGCATTAATTTAACAAAGTAATTGCAATAAGTGAAATTAAATAATTTCTAGTGAAGATTCGAGCCACGAACACTAGTAATAAGGCTCTATCCGTCAAGGTTCAAAAGTACGGGTTCTATCCATCCGCATTAGCTCTATCCGCTAGGACACACACCCGAGAAATATAATCACTTCCAAGTTCCTAAAAGATTTTACTTTGAAACCAAAACCCAAGATCTACTATGTGAAAGCGCACATTGCCCGCCCTTAACCATAGGTACAGTTATTCAAATAGTTTTACACTCTGCATATGTTGTACAACTTTATCCACAAGAGATAATCAACTTATGTTGCCGGCCATTACACGCTTCCTTTGGCATTTGTCTAAATGATCATCATAAGGGCTTTACAATGCATCTCCCCAACGAGGCTACACCGGCTAAGGTTTCCACCGCCGTAGGGTTATAACTGCTCGCTCCGAAAGCCCCCTCTTACACTATCACATCGATCAAAGGCTTATCCCTAGCTCAACTGAACATTTGCCACTGAATGGTGCAACCCATACTGGGACGATGCAAATTAGTTGGCAAGTTATACCCATTTAGACTTGTGATTGTACGGTAGTGCTCAGTTTAGACAATCACAAGCGTCGGTCTTTGATTGATTAGGATGGTACATTCACAATACAAGATCTCGTACTTCTTCTGCACCATCCCAAACTTACCATCCACCTAAATCTAAAACCATTTTCATCATTTTATTTTAAAAATAGTGGCAATACCTATTGCCACAAAGTTATTTCAATAAAATGGTTAAAGCATATAATAATAATTTTTCACCCTAAAGGTTATAATGACCGATAAGATTGTCTAAGTAATTCTACCATTCTAAAATTATCAAATAGTATTATAATCTCAATACTGAGACAAGAATTTTCTAGGGTGACAAAAGTACATGGTTGTTAACATCAAATGAGGGTATAACAATTATCAGATTAACTAATATCCTTAAGACCGAAGATAACATTTCATGTAATATAACAATGTAATTAAATTTGAAATATTAAAATAAGTTTGGTAAACATAGGTACAAAATGATCTAAGGAGACTTGCCTTCTTGGACATTGTGTAACATCCTAATTTTCATAGCCTTTTTGAAGCTTTTAAAATAAAATTCACTAATTGGATTTTTCTGGAATTAATAAAAGCTTAAATTCAATTTTTATGAATTAAAAGTATTTAATATGAATAAAATAAATAATAATATTTACTGTAAGTATTTTATTCGAGTTCTTTGTGTTTCAAGAAATTTTCTGAAATTTTCTGTGATTTTTCTGGAGTTAATTGCTATTTTCTAGAGCTCAAATGAATTTATTTGAATTTTTGAAAATAAACAAGTCCCAAAAATCCCTAAAGGCCAAATGGGCCGAAGCCCATTCCTCCAACCCAAGCCCTCCGTCTGGCCTACCTTACCCCATTGGTCTGCTTAACCCTTAGTTGTCCAATCCTCTAGGCGCCATGTGTCGGGCATTGGGGAGTTGCAGCACTGTTCTTCTGTGCCGTCTAACTTCAGCCGCCTGATCTCTAAGCCTGGCCACATGTCTTGTATTGGCTGATCTGTGCACTGCTCGTCTTCCTCGCGGTCTCTCTCGTCGCAGTGTGTGAGATGAGTTTGCCTCGGCGTTCATGCCCGAGCCGGTCTCTCCCGCTGCCACCTTCGAGTTGAGCTCGCCGCCGTACCCAAGCCCGCCTTCAAAGCATCCAAGTATAAAGCCCCTGTCACGCCTCAGGTTTTCCCGATCCCACCACCGCGGCCGCACCTTGGGCTCCGCATCTCCTGAAGCAACGCTGCTCTTTTGCCTTCATCATTTCTCCGCCGTCGTCTCCAGCGTCGGTGTCCACTATCGTTTTCATCTCCAGCTGTCAAGCTTTGCCTTCGTTCACCACCTTTCTCTCGCCATTCCACCACCGCCGGTGAGCCGCCGACCCATCCCACCTTGCTGTCTCGCACCATTGTCTCAGTTGCCGCCGGCCAAACCCTGCTGCCCTTTGGCCTCTCCACCATCGCCTCAAATCGTGCGCCCACCCACACCAGCTCAAGCCCACCGACCATGCCTCCTTGGATTCATGTGGACTGGATCCACCATGAGCCGAGCTGAGCCCTATTCTATAGACCCATGCACCAACTGAGCAGAGTCAGCCGCCACCTCACCTGGCACGTCATCACGCCCAGTCACACGTGCATTGTTCTATAAGCCGAGTTCAACGTAGACTAGCCTTTTCGTGCACCAGGTTCTCAACATAGTAGCCTTTTTCAATTTTTAGCCTTTTAGATTTTTCAGGAGCCCGTTCTTCTCCGTCCTAGCTCCGATTGATCTGATTCTTTGCCTAAATTCATATAAAATTGAGCTCTATCTTTTGGTTCTAGTTTTGAAGTTTTTGAAGTTCATTTGAATTTATTTTATGCCTCGTTTCCTTTTCTCTCTCATTAGATCACGCATTCGAAGGAGCTGAAGCAAGATTTGAAGATCAAGAGCCATTAACTGAGCAAGGCCAAGGCAAGTCATATTCTTTGATCATGTTGAACCTAGTTTTTAAATCTATTATTTATTATTTTGTTTTAAATTATCATACATCACTACTTTATTATAAAACCTTTTTACCTAGTAGCTATTGTCCAAATTGATTAATTTCTCCTTGATAAATTAAATGCCATGATTCCATTGTTACCATAGGATGAGTAATTATCTAGTGATGCAATATTAGTTGTCACATGGGTTGTATACTTACATTTCTTAGTCATGCTTATATTAACGTTGGGTTTATCATCACATGTAAGCAAATAATTAATTTTGACTAAATGAGATATTGAATCATGGTTGTAGCCATAGTTATAAAATTTGAGTACCATGACATGGGAGGTGTCATTGGTGTTGGTTATACAAAATTGGTTTTCACTTGGGCAAGTGATCGTGCAGTAAAGGGGAAAGTGTGGATTCACTTCAAGGGATGTGGAAGTCTCGTCTGAGTAATGTTTAAGGACTTAACTTTGCGCGACATTGATCTAAGCCTTACCGTACAATCATATGTCTAGTATGGGATAGAGCTGGCTGACAAATTTGTGATATTTTAATTTTGATTCCGCCATTGTGATGAACATGATAGCTAATTTCCATGAGGCGCAAGGGGGGTGTGATGCTCATTGTAAAGGTCTTATCATGATTTCTTTGCCGCACACCAAAGGAAGTGTGTTAATCGTGTGGCAATATGAGAATATCATGTCTTGTGGGTAAAGTTGTGCAATCTCTGCAGAGTGTAAAACTATTCAAATAGCCGTGTCCCTGGTTATGGACAATGCTCGGTGATTTCACACGAGGGGTAGGTTTTTATAAAAAATCTTGTTTGAATCAAGTTGGGAAGTGAATGGTTGATTCACTAGTGGTTTATTACGTGAATGGTAGTTCATGGGTGGTTCATTGGAGTGAATAGTTAGTTCACTTGTGGTTACTCTCAATTTCTTTGATTATTTACTTATTAATCATTTTCAAAGTTTTCTTTCAATCTATTTATTGTATTTACTTTAACTTGTTGCTTTACGTAAAATAACCTTTCAGCCATCCTTTGCTAAGCTTTGCATACTATATTGCATCTTTGTAACAAACGATTTGCTAAGTACTCTATGTACTCACGGCTATATCCATATTTGCTCAGTTGAAGGAGAAGAATCATATCAACAGGAGGTACCAGAAGGAGAATACTTCGATGACTACGTGGATTTGGACTTCACTCCCCAGTCGATTGCTTGTGGACGTGTCGAATGGCTACTACGCTTATTTTTGTTTTTTCACTGCAAGTTTCTTAAGCCATTCAGGCTATTATCTGTAAGCTTGGCTATAAGGTTGCAACTTTGATAATTATTAATAATATTTGAGTCGTTTCGTAGTAAATCATGATATGGTCGATATTTCATCTATGTTTACACTATGTGCACTAGCGTGATCCTGGACTAGTGCAAAATACACAGGAAAGTCCGGATATGTAGATTTGAGTCTCGACACATTGACTGAACCTTCTTGATGTGTCGAGAATTTCTTCGACTACGACGGATTCTACGCGCAAACAAGAAACACTAATAAATAAATAGATATAAATAAATCCCAAAAATATAATATTTATACTGGAAGAAATATTAGGATTTTTTCTAAATTTAGAAACTTGAATAATTGAATTCGGAGTACAAACGACGGAGAACAAGCTTTTGGAAGATTGCCGTATGAGAAAATACTAAAAAAGAAAAATGAGGGAATATTCCTTATGTCGGGACCCCGGATTTCCGAACCCGGACCCTCTGTGTATTGCTGCACTAGTCCCAGATCAAAGCTAGTGCACACAGTTAAACAGAAATGAATACATAACCAGCAACGCTTTATTACAATATTAAAGAGTACAGACCGAAAGGTCTCATTATTACAATTGAGGTTTCAAGACCTCGCACACACGAAACACAGCGGAAGCAAAAGATAAACTCGGTGAAGACCCATCAATACGCCACAGGCAATTGACTGGGGAAGCGCGACCTAGAACTCCTGGAATCCTCCGTCGAATCCACCCGCGAAGAAGTCGTAGTCGCCTTCTTGAGCTTCGTACTCCTCTGGTGATTATTTTTGAGTGTAGCATGTGAGTACATAAAGTACTCCGCAAGTCTTGGGAAAAATGCATAGATGCAAGGCTTGACAAAGGAAGGCTATATGGTTCTTTTGCACAAAGCAATATTTTAAAATTTCAATTACTACTAATTATTTTCGAAGGCATCAATTTAATAAAGTAAATGTTTTAGCAGAAACTATCATCAACTTTCTAGTGAAGGTTCCATCTACCAACACTAGCCAACCAATTACAATTGGTCAAGTTTAAAACTGCGGGTTCCATCCACCCTCTCTGGCTCCAACCGCCAGGATTCCCTTCCAAGAGTTCCCTCCACTCTCGGAATACAAAACTTTTGATTTTAAAACAAAACCAGAAATCTACCATGTGAATGCATTCCTTGCCCGCCCTTGACCGTGGGCACGGCTATTCGAATAGTTTTACACTCTGCAGAGGTTGTACAACTTTACCCACAAGAGATAATTTATCCTAAAAGTCAACACGCTTCCTTTGGCATGAGACCCAGATAAAATATCACAAAGCCTTTACCTTACTCTAATCTAGCTAGATACCACCCGCTGAGGTTTCACCGCAGGTAGGCTAACTGCCCGAACCGAAGCCCCCTCTTGCGCCATATGAGTACAGTAAATCCCTGTCCCTCACTGTGGATAACCAGTCCATCCCTGGCACCCACTTTCCACTAGTGGCACCTAAACTAGACTATCGTAAGTTAGTTAGCTAGGTCGTACCCATATAGACTTGTGGTTGTACGGTTAATGCTCAGTTTGGACAAACACAAGCGTCGGTCCTTAATTGACTAGGGTGGAACATACACATTACAAGATCTCGTGCTTCCTGCACCAATCCAAACCAACCATCCATCCTAATCTAAACCAATTTTCAAATTTTATTTTATTTTAAAAGAACAGTGGCAACTCCAATTACCACTAATTTTCATAAACACAGGGGTATTACAATAAATCATAATTTCCCATTTGCAAGATTTATGAGGTATTCAATAGCATGGCTAAGCATTGTTCTACCATTCTAATACCAACAATTTAATATATTACTCTCATTAGTGAGTCAAAGGAATTTCTAGGGTTGCAAAGGTACATGGCATTCGAATTCAAATGAGGGCATAACAAGGTTGGATATAACTAATGCCTTAAGATTTGAACTAATATTTTATATAAATAGCAATGCACATAATTTAAAATAATTAAAACATTTCGAAATCATAGGTTCAAGATGATCAAAGGAGACTTGCCTTGCTCGGAGACTTGATGTTGCGAATCGTTAAAATCGAACTCTCCGGATTAGTCGTAGTCTACACGCGAAGAACCAAACAAAATAAATTCAAATAAAACCCAATTAAAATCCAAAAATTATAAAATATATATTGACGGATAGATTATGATTTTAGATGAATTTAGGAGAAAGAATCAACAGATTCGGAGTTCGTATGAGGGAGATCCAATATCTGGAAGTTTTGGACATCACATGAAATGATAACAAAATACGAGGATTACTTTTTGAATAGTACGGTGTCGATTGGCTACAAGGTGGCTCACGAATGGGCAAAATGGAATGCTGGCAATGAGGCGAAGGTGGTGACATGGGTACGGCGATGAGGAACGGCGGCAATCACCGCAGTGAGTGAAAAACTGCACCGACGGCACAGTAGCGACAACTGCAGGTTGGAGAGAGATAGTACCGAGTATGGAACGTGGAGATGTAAGGTGAGCGTGGGATAGTACATGGCATGGTGAAGTTAGGAAAATTATTGGCTAAGCTGAAAATTAATCGGAGACGATACAATCGACGTTTGAATGACGATAGTGGAGAAACAGGAAAATTTTGATATCTTGGTGCTCGGTAGAGCGAATCCAAAACCATTTGAAAGGTAGCTACCTGGGATGGTTTGGCACGATATGACGCGAACGGATTGGGGAAAACATCACTGGATAGACGGGGACACGAGATGCCATTGGTGGCCATGGCGAGGTGTCGGAGGTGAAAATTTGTGGAGGCTTTTTGGGGAAACGGAAGGAAGCATGGCGTAGAACGCGGTGAGGCAAGTCTAAGAAAAATTACGGCATGGGCTAAGGCTTACCGGAGGCGACGAATCGACGTCGGAAGTCACAAACAGCCATTTTAGCGGAAAGCTCAATTCCTGACAATTAGCTCCACGAAAAATTAAACAAAATGGTAGAAAAATTTCTTAGAGGCTAGGACACAATATGACGCGAACAAAAATCAAAGCGCTCACCGAAAATGGGTGTACGCGCGAAGGTACAGTTTTAGTGTCTGGGCCTGACAAGGTCGACGAGGACTCGGGAAATCTTTAGGCGATGGCAATGGGAGCGCGACGTAGAACGCGTCGAGGCAAACTCAACGGTGCAAACTGCTCGGCCAAAGGACATCGGATGGTGGCGGAACACGGTGGAGAAGACATTTTGCGACCGTCGGGTAGACATTGGCATTTCGGGCAAACGGAGAGAAGTTAGCATGTGAGGTTTTCGGCGAAACGAAGAGTAGAGCGTGGGGAACGTGATGCTCACCTTGGTTTTGGTCGGGCATGCACGGACGGCCGGTGGCGACGCGAGGAACGACGACGCGCTATGGCCCACGGTGGCGACGGTGCTCCGGCGAAGTTCTGGCGAAGGCGAGGTGAGCACCGTGTAGAACGCGACGAGGCGAATCCGAGGATGTGCTCAAAAGTGGCGGGGCTCCACCGGACGAGGCGCAATAAGCCGAAGAACGCCGCTTGGAACACAAAAGAAAAACTCCGATTGCGCCCAAGAGAAGAGGAGTGAGGACTTGATATTTTCGGGGTTGAGTGAGGATGAGGAGGGGCTCACGGTGCTCCCTTTTATAGGGGCGGGGAAGGTCCGAGATGGGAGATCAAGAGACCATGTCCATCAATGGCATGGGTTAATTTCTCGCGAAACGGCTCATGAATGAGGGGAAAACGATAGGGAAATGAAAGAGTTTGATGAGAGGAGTTGAATGCAATTTATTTCACTAAAAACCGTTGAGAAAATCAAAAGTTATTGAAGCTTGAAGAATCGGTCATAGCGCTCGCGCGTGCTGCTCTCTGGAGAATCTTTCGAACGGTGCAAGATGATGAATAGTGGAGGAGAGAGAAAATAATAATAAAATAATTATTTTTCCAAAAAAATAAAATAAATTCAAAAAAAATTCAGCAAAATTCCACAAAGATCCTTAGAACCCGAAAATACCAAATAAAATAATTACGGATTTACTTGAGGTATATTTTAGCCATTTAAAATATTTTTACTTTCTAAGCTTTAATTTAATTCAAATAAATTCAAAAATTCCAAAAAATTTAAAAAGAGGATAGAAATGAATATATTA
This sequence comes from Dendrocalamus latiflorus, assembly GCA_017311315.1. Classification (NCBI taxonomy): domain Eukaryota; kingdom Viridiplantae; phylum Streptophyta; class Magnoliopsida; order Poales; family Poaceae; genus Dendrocalamus; species Dendrocalamus latiflorus. Next base: position 24,675,431 of record CM029660.1, read on the forward strand.
GAATTTTTGATGAGTTTAGAAATTTGAATGGGCTCATTCGGAGTTAAAATGAAGAAATACAATATTTTGGAAGTTTAAAAGGAGAGAAAAAGAATAAACAGATTTTCTGGAATTATTTTTGAACTGAAATGACATCATTAAGGGAAATGATTTTCTGGCTGAATTATTTTTCAACAGGAAAAAGGGTTTTATTTACTGACAGGTGGGACCGGCTTTTGTGGACTGTGTCCGTTGACCGGGGAGAAGGCTGAGATTAAACCGGGCGAGGATGGATTGAATCAGGGAGGATCACGTGATGGGCGAGTAGAGAGGTTGAGGATTAAATTTGATTTAGATTTTGAAATAAAATTTAGATAAATCCAAATAAAGTTCAAATACTTTAAATTAATTAATTTGAAATTAAATTTTTCAGAGAACGAAATTTTGGGATGTTACACCTTAGTTGTGACAAAGGGATAGAGAGCAGGGCAAAAGGGTAGGGTTGGTGCCGGTGATAGGAGGCACGGGAGGTAGAGCTAACCAGTAAAATGAGTTGCTAGGAACCCGAGGAACACATAGGGAGTGATGGCACGTTAAACAGAGCATGGTGATGGTGTGGGTGGCAACAACGACATAGGTTGGAGAGAAGGACCATAACCAGGCATGGAACACGGAGAAGCAAGGCAAGCATAGGCTAGAACGTGGCATGGTGAAGCTAGAAAAATTGCCAGCTTAGCCAGAAACTCATCAGAGACAACACAATCGACGAATGAATGATGGTAGGGAAAAAGAAAAACTTGATTCATGGTGCTCGATGAAGGAAATCTAAATCTATTTGGAGGGTAGCTACCTGGGAGGGTAGAAATTTTGATGCGAAAGGATTGAAGAAAACATCACCAGATAGATGTGAACGCAAAGAGCCCTAGGCGGCCATGGCTAGGTTTCAGAAGTGAAAATTTGTGGAGGGTTTCTGGGGAAAAGGTGGGAAGTATCACGTAGAACGTGACAAGACAAATCTAAAAGAGGAGATGGCATAGGCTAAAGCTCACCGGAGATGGTGAATCGACATTGGGAACCAATTTTGGGTAACTTTGGGAAAAACTCGATTCTAGGAGATTGGCTGCACTAAAATCAAATTAAATTGGTGAAAGAGTTGCTTGGGTATCAAAACACAATATGACATGAACGATTTTGAAGAAAACTCACCAAAGAGAGATGGTGCGGTGAAGGGAGGAGGCCAATGCACGGTTTGGCTTGAGGCTTCACTGGTGATTTGCGTGGTGAGAGGGGATGTGAGGTGCAACACTTATTTATAGGGCAAAATCAAGCGAAACGGATTGAAACGACCGAAATGAATAGATGTCGGTTTCTGGGAAAACTAAAAAATGGATGAATAAATGGCTAATAAACAGATATGAATTGATTGCTTGCATTATTTGGTATATTTTTCTTTTTTTTTGCATGAGGTGGAGATGAGGCTTGATTTGAAAATAGGCTTAGAGAGAGAGAAATCGCTGCTTGCTTGGTCTGTTGTCTAGATGTTTTGGAGAAGATGAACAATACATAAGCCTTAAAGAATAAATAGAATTAAGGTAGGGACCAACCAAGAAAAGAGAAAGGGATACTGCTGGCTGATTGCTTGGGAACGTGGATGTTAAGCGTGTTCACCTAGGAGCAGCCCTAGATAGGTGATCGTTAGGAAGTTTAATTTTTATATTTGAATCTGAATTTTCAAAAGATGGATTTTTTTGAGATTTTCTTCTAGAAAAGCACATAAAATCCAAATACTTTAAAATAATTAATTTTTAAAGAAGGTAATTTTTGGATGTTTTTTTATATTTTCTTCTAGAAAAGCACATAAAATCCAAATAGTTTAAAATAATTAATTTTTAAAGAAGGCAATTTTTGGATGTTACAAATCTACCCCCTTAGGAAGAATCTCGTCTCTGAGATTTGGATGGATTGGGAAAAAGAAAGGAGAGGAAAACTCGGCTTTTAGATCCTCCTCATGCTCCAAAGTTGCTTCTAACTCTAAACCAAATTAAGCTTAGGTAGGTATCGGATTAATAAGAAGCTTACCAAGCATGGTTGCTGCCTCCGGAGCACCTTTCACGGTGTCCTCGGAGTTTTTCCTAGGGTCTGAGATACTCCCTGTCCTTGTCCTGTAGCTGGAGCTCGCACTGGCGTAGTCCTCAAGTTGAAAGGAATTGGAGTGATAGTTTGATGCTTTTGTGGACAATTGCTAGCATAATGACCCATCTCATGACACCAAAAACATTGCACTCCTATTGCTGATGTGTTGCTTGTCTGAGGTTGGACTCCGGTATAGATATAGGGTTCTTACATCATTAAATGGGGCGCTAAATTGTAGTTCTTGGTGCATCTATTGTTGTTGGAGTTTGTTGAACTCGGGTGGACTCCTTCGAGGTCTAGAATTGCTTGTATTATACTACATCTAAAAAACCATCTTTCTCTTACGAGATTCCTAAAGTTGACGCTGAGCATCTTCTTGAACAAGGGCTTTGTTAATCATGTGTTGGAACACTGGGTAATCGTTTGACACCAACTGCACCTTGAGGTTGGGGTCCAGTCCTTCCATGAATCTCCAATTCTTAGCTTTATTTGTTGCAGCATCCTCTGGGGCATACCTTGACTGATATGTAAATTGGTTAAGATACTTAGACACACTGAGATTGCCTTGTTGTAGCTTATGAAATTCTCTTTTTTCATCTCCATCACTCCACAGGAATGTGTGCGGTGTGGAAGGCTTCAACAAATTCTAAACATCCTGATGGGTAGCATAATAGTTCTCCCACCAACTAGAAGCAGTTCGCTTCAGTTGATGTGTGACATACATAACTTTCTCCTGGTCGTTGCACTGGGCCAAGATCAGTTTTCTTTCCACATCCTTAAGCCAATCATCAGCTTTTAAAGGGTCAACTGAACTGGCAAAGGTAGGCAGTCTGATCCTCATGAACTCCCCAAACTTAGACTACAGTGCTTGGATAGGTGTCTACTTGTTGGACCGAAATGGCGACAGAGGGGGGGTGAATGTCGACCTAAAAAAGTTTCCCCCAAAAAGTCTCTACTTAAATAATCGCCTCTCCAATAGCTATGAAGAGCTATGAAGGGGTTAAAATATACTCTCTGGAAACTTGAACACTCGGAAGAAAGGACACGACAAAAAGAGAAACCAAAAACCCACAACTTCACCAAAAACAGCAGGCAACGCAGACTGCCAGGGGGAGGCCGGTCAGACCGCAGCTATTGGGCCGGTCTGACCGCTCCCAAGCCGCCGGTCAGACCGCCCATTGGCTGCCGGTCTGACCAGTGTGGTTCAGCCGGTCTGACTGCTTTCGTCCCTCCGGTCAGACCGCCCCACGGTTTTCAGAGGAAACAGCAGGCAGTTTTTCAGACTAAAATCAAGAACTTTAAACTGCAATAAAATTGGTGATTTTTCTCTAGAGATTTTAGTCCAGAACTGTGAGAAAACCTCTTAAATAACAATGGGAGCACAAAGAACTAAGAGAAGCCAACTCACAGCCAAGAAAAGAGAAATTGGGACAAAAACTGAAAGATACAGAGTGCTACACAAAAACACAAATTCCCACCTTATCTCTAGTCCTTTGTCCATGAAACTCAGAGATTAGCTAGGGAATAGCCTTGTGACTCTGAAACTCAAATTTGGGCACATTCTCTCAAGGGAGATCAAGAATCACCTCAAACCCTAGAAAGTCCAAAAACTGAACTTCTACAGAGAGAAAGAGCCAAAGTCCAAATTTCTTAATAATCCCAAGTCCTTTGATCCTGAGCTTTTGCAAGAACATTAGCAATGAACTTAGGACACTAAGGCTCAAATATCAGGAAAACTTATGAGGGGAAACAAGAACTACCCCAAAACCCTAGAAGGGGAAAAAGAAGAACAGAGAAGGATGAGATGCAAAAACTGAAATTAAACGTGGTTTGGTTTGGAACATCACCTAGATCACAGCAACCCATTTTGCACCTTCCTAGCAAGAATCAACTCAAGAACACAAAAGCTCAGAAATCAACTAGAGGGAGTATCGAAGGGAAGAACAGCCAGACAAGCAAGAACTCAAAAGATTTCTTGAAAACAATCATTCCCATAACAACAGGGATCACAAAGGAGTCCCCTTACATGATTACAAACAGAGGAATGATTACATGGTGGGTTAACTCATTCCATCTCACCCCAACTCAAGAACTCCTCTCCCTGTCTCTCAAGAACACACACAGGAGACACGAAGGAGACACACACTGTGTTCCACACCCACTCTCAACAACTAAAGCTCTAAAGCCAAAACAACCCTCTAAAGCTCATTTTGACTAAAGCAAACCCTAGAAACCCTTGGAGTGCATACAGCCACAAGGAGGCACCTCCTCCTTATATAGCCTTTGGCTAACAGATCTCCAGCCCGTTACGCCCGCGAAATCCAACGGAACCCGCTCCCGCTTGTGCAGCCTCGCGAAATTACCAATTCGTCCCTCCTGCACCTTCCAGGAAGCTTCCGCGTTCCTTGTCGTCCAAGCCTTGCAACCACCTCGAGTCTCCGTCGTCTTCGACACATCCCGACCATTCTGACCTCAACGTCACCTGTGTCTAGTCCGGTCACCTCGTGTCTCGCCACGACTCCGCCTCGACGTCCTGCAGCCATCACGGACAAGAAACACATCAAATAGCACCGCTCGATACATGTAAGCATAAATGCATTAATGAAACCACATTAAGCATGAAATAGCCCAAACATGATAAGTCAACATAATATGCATCCTAACTACTTTGACCAGGTTTGACCAAGTCCGACCGAGCCCGATTGCACCACGCATCGTCAAGGTCCGAACCAACCAAATCAAACTCGACTTTCCTAAACTGATGTCAATTACTCATCACACACATGGGATGACCTCCACATGGTCTCTCACTACTAAACTTGGTTGACTTGGATCTGAGCAAGAGCTTGAAGAAGTTGCACTTGCATAGCCATCATCTGCTCCAAGTTAGGGGCTTGAGCTGGAGGTGGTGATGGAATTGGAGCATTTTTCCATGGCTAGGCATTGGTTCCACTTTTGTTGCCGGTGTTGCTCCTTGTGTTTACCATCAAAAGTGGCAACCGGGGTTAACAAAAGGTAAGAGGGAAAAGCGCAGATAAGAAATCGGGGAACAACTAAACAACATCCCAACCAAACACTCAAGAGAGAAACAAACACCAACTAGGAAAAACTTAGCTTGAAAAATAAAATAGTTCTGAAGATGGCTGTACCATAAGTGCATAAAGGCTTGGTACACTCCACCTAGTGCACAACTAGTAATATAAAATGTTCTAAGGACATACAACTTTATTTGGATACTACAAACTGAAAAACTACTCCTCAGACTCCATGATGATGTGCTCCTCTAGATCCTTCTCAGACTCATCCTCACTAATCTATCTATAGAAATTACAAAGAAAAGAGGATCCAATTATCATTCCAAAAAAGGTGAATGAGCAGCTAGATGAGCAAAAATAATATGACAAAGTTAAGGATAGAAGGACAAGAATAAATAAGGATAGCACATTATTAAATTGTTTGCTTTATAAAATAAAATTTTGAAGCTGTTCTAATAACGATCATTCTAACTAGGCCACATCCTATAGTCAACATGGCTCTGATACCACCTCTGTTAGGACTGGATTTCTGAATCTGAACCCTTTGTGTACTACTGCACTAGTACCAGATCAAATCTAGTGCATACTATTAAACAATGATGATTATATAACCAACAACACTTTATTACAATAATAGAGAGTACCAGCCTTATGGCCACTGGTTATAATTGAAGTTACAAGATCTCTCAAACTTACAAAATACAGTGGAAGCAAAATAAAATTCTGATGATGGCCCATCAATACGCCATAGGCAATTGATAGGAGAAGCACAACCTAGTACTCTGTGAACCCTTCGTCGAATCCACAAGCGAAGTAGTCATAATCTCCTTGATCTTCAAAATCCTCTGATATTTGTTTTGAGTATAGCATGTGAGTACATATAGTACTCCTCAAGTCTTGGGAAAATGTAGTATATGTAGGGCTTAACAAAGGAAGGATAATATGGTTTTTTTTTGCACAAAGTAGCATTTTATTTTAATTACCATTATGTATTTTTGAAAGCATCAATTTAATAAAGTAATTACAGTAAGTGGACTAGATAATTTCTAGTTAAGGTTCTAGCCACCAACACTAGTAATAAGGCTCTATCTGTTAAGGTTCAAGAATATGGGTTCAATCCACCCGCATTGGCTCTATCCACCAAGACACTCGAAAGTTCTAACCACTCCTGACTTCCCAAAAGATTTTACTTGGAAACCAAGACTCAAGATCTATCATATGAAAGCACACATTGCCCACCCTTGACTGTGGGTACAGCTATTCGAATAGTTTTACACACTGCAGAGGTTGTACAACTTTATCCATAAGAAATAATCAACTTATGTCGTCGACCATTACACGCTTCCTTTGGTGTGCGACTAAGTGATCATCACAAGGCCTTTACAACACATTTCCCCAACGAGGCTACACCTACGAAGTTTTCCATCGCCGCAGGGTTATATCTGCCTACTCCGGAAGCCCCCTCTTGCGCCATCTCTTCAAAGGCTTATATCTATCTCAACTGACTGTGTGCCACCAAATGGAGCAACCCACACTGGACGGATGCAAATTAGTTGGCCAGGTCGTACCCATTTAGACTTGTGATTGTACGGTAGTACTTAGTTTGGATAATTACAAGCGTTGATTCTTAATTGACTAGGACGATACATTCACAATACAAGATCTCGTGCTCCTTCCACACCATCCCAAACTTACCATCTGCCCAATCTAAAACCATTTCCACCATTTTATTTTATTTTAAAAATATTGGCAATGCCTATTGCCACAAAGTTATTTGAATAAAATGATTAAAGCATATAATAATAATTTTCACCCTAAGGGTTATAATGATTGATAAGTTGTCTAAACAATTCTACCATTCTAAATTTATCAAATAGTATTATAATCTCAATACTAAGACAAGAATTTCCTAGGGTGACAAAGGTACATGTTTGTGAACGTCCAATGAGGGTATAACAATTATCGGATTAACTAATATCCTTAAGACCAAAGTTAACATTTTATGTAATATAGCAGTGCAATTAAATTTGAAATATTAAATAATTTTGGTAAACATAGGTACAAAATGATGGAAGGAGACTTGCCTTTTTGGACATTGACGGGACCTTCTTGATGCGAATCGAGAATTTCTTCAATTGCGACGGATTCGACGCGCAAACGAGAAACACTAATAAATAAATACAAATAAAATCCAAAAAAATATAATATCTATACAATAAGAAATATTAGGATTTGAGATAAATTTAGAAACTTGAATAATTGGATTCAGAGTTTGGACGATGGAGAACAACCTTTTGGAAGATTGCTAGATGAGAAAATGTTGAAAAAGAAAAATAAGGGAATATTCCTTTGGAACATTCCTTTGCTGAGACAAAAGGAAAGAAAGTAGGGGGCTTGGCGCCGACGATAGGAGACACGGGAGGTGGAGCCAACCAATAAAATAGGTTGCTAAGAACCGAAGGAACACATAGAAAGTGATGGCATGTTAAACGAAGTGTGGTGACGGCGTGGGCGGCAACAACGACATGAGTTGGAGAGAGGGACCGTAACCAGGCATGGAACGCGAAGAAGCAAGGTTAGCACGGGCTAGAACGCGGCATGGTGAAGCTAGAAAAATTGCCAGCTTAGCCAGAAACTCGCTGGAGACAACACAATCGATGATTGAACGACGACGATAGGAAAAAAGAAAAATTTGATATCTTAATGCTCGGTGAAGGAAATCCAATTCTATTTGGAGGGTAGAACACGTTTTGACATGAAATGATTGAAAAAACATCACTGGATAGATTGGAACGCAAAGCGCCCTAGGTAGCCATGGCTAGGTTTCGAAAGCAAAAATTTATGGAGGGTTTCTAGCGATGAGACAAATCGAAGAGAGGAGATGGCATGGTCTAAAGTTCACCAGAGACGATGAATCAACGTCGGGAAGCAATTTCGGACAACTTTGGGAAAATTCGATTCCGGGAGATTGGCTGCCCCAAAATTAAATTAAATTTGTAAAATAGTTGATTGGGTATTGGAACACGATATGACGTGAATGGTTTCAAAGAAAACTCACTAGAGAGATGGCACAGTGGAGGGAGGAGGTCGACGCACGGTTTGGCTTGAGGCTTCACTGGTGATTTGCATGGTGAGAGGGGATGGCTAAAGGCTTGAAAAGGGTTAGAATGTGAAGTGCAACACTTATTTACAAGGCAAAATCAAGAGAAACAGATTGAAAAGGATTGAAACGACCGAAATGATTCAATGTCGGTTTCCGAGTTTAAAAGCTTAAAAATTGATAAATGGATGAATAAATGGCTCGAAAATAGACATGAATTGATTGCTTGCATATTTGGAGCATTTTTCATTTTTGCATGAGGTGGAGATGAGGCTTAGTTTGAAAATTGGCTTTAGGAGAGAGAATCCGCTGCTTGCTTGGTCTGCTATCTAGATGTTTCGGAGAAGATGAACAGTACTTTTGCCTTAAAGAATAAATAGAACTTGTAACATGATAGGTCTTCTTATATTTCTTGCCGTACACCCCAAATGTATTTAGGGTTTGCGTTGTTCAATTGGTTTGTTGAGGAACCGGTAATAATTGTGGCATTCATTAATTCAATTTGACCAGTAACTTTGTAATGTTTATATGCTATCTTTGATATAACATGATGAGCACATGTAACATGCACAATATTTGATATAACACTGATGTTTTCGTTGCAATGCACAGGCACTCAACTAGTGTCTATTTAAGCTGTACCATGCATGTGTGCCACTATTACTTTTGATACCTCTTCCTTTTACTGGGTATCTCTGTACACTAACATGAGTCTAATTCCAAAGTGGTCCTATGATTATTTTGTTAATGGGGATACCAATCCAGTCTACCTGGGTTCTCATCATCGACCCGGTCCAACTTATTAGTAATTTACATGTTTGCAACTTGCACCCAACTTCTTGAGCATATGTGGTACAATACATAACATGATTATTACTGTGGATTCTAGAGAGCTGAGCACTTCCCAGTCCCCACTCTTTATGTACCTTTTGTTTGGGCATTGCCTTCACCCAGTCTTCTCCTTTGTATCATTCTTGTCTCCATTATTGTTCATATCTACAATTTACACAAACTTGAGATATCTTTGAATCTTTGAACCAGGAGTGGTCTAACCAGCACATGGGGTACGGTCAGACTAGTGTCCTATTCCTTAGGTGGAATGGGACAGTCTAACCCGCTGGGTGTTGACAGTCTGACCAGTGCTGTCAGGTAGGGTTTAAGAGAGAGTTTGTTGAGTATGTGCACGACATGAGTGCCATTGCTTTGGTTCATTCATATTGCATGATGCATTGCTTTAACTAACGTGAGCCAAGTGCATGGAATTTGTGCTCATCATAGTTGCTTGGTCTTCATATGTGCATGTAGCTTAGAGGACATAATGGTTAGAGGCAATGGACAAGGACTAGGTGGGGGTGTTGAGGTGTGGAACGGTAATATAAATGCAGGTGTGGCTACGTGGCTCAAGCAAGATCACAAAGAAGATAAGGATCGTAGAGAGGTGAGTTGGTGCATGTAGTGCACCAAGTAACAAGATCGAACCATGTAGAGATGGTTCAAGAGAGATCAAATGTGTGAATGCGTGATGGCTAGTTATTGGGCACTATGGTCTGCGTGTCAAAGTACACAAAGATGCTTTGGTATGAAGGTAAGTGTTCGTGGCTCACCAATTGTATTAATTGATGATTTTGTGTATTGTGTGGTATTACGTGATGGTTTACTTGCTGTGTTGGTTGTAGGACTCTAAAACTAGGTCATGGTGAGGCAGTGGGGATCAAGACTAGGCTAGGGAGCTGACGTGCAGAGCGATCAAAGTGAAGCCAAAGATGACTGAGGTTAGCGGGGTGGTAATAAGCCGGGAAGACAAGGAATCGGAACAGAAACCACTAGTGGTGGTCATAATGGGCAGCAACAAGGTAGACCAGGACTGAGCTCAGGAAGGAGCTGAGGTCTTAAACGGTGAATGAAGCTGAGTGCGGTCATGGTGAAGGTGAAGCACGGGGTTACTTTAAGGCAAAGGAATCGGGAAGTTTCATGGAAGACGGTAGAGGGATATTTGGTAAATTTTCTAATACCAAAAAAGTGGTAGTATGCGAAATCACGGTGGTGGCCTAAGTGGTTTTGGTTAGGATGTGCTGAAAATGTTAAGTGGATGGAGTGTTAATTAACTAATGGGTTAATGGTTGTGTGCGCTTTGAGAAGCGTGTATGTGTAAGTGTAAAACCTGGTGTGATATTGGGTTAACCGGTTAGCACATATAAGAGTGGATGCAACCTAATTAGAGGTGCTGGTTAGGGTTTCCCTTGTGAGCCTCCATTTATAAGGAGGGAGAGAGGTGGTTATGGTGGAGTTTTGGGAGAATTTAGGTCTAGCCTTGAGGAGAGTTAGGGTTCTTGGAGAGAACCTTTGTGAGATGTGAGAGACTCTTGTGGTTGAGCATTTTGTCTTTCCTAGATCTTGTGTGTGGCTAGGGAGTGACTAAAATCATATATCTCTAAGTATCAATAGATATCAAAATTCATCCAAATCTTTCCCACTTGTGCTCAAGTAATGAAATCTTCATTTGTCTTTTTTTGGTGTTTCTCCCTGCCCTCCTGATCTTACTTTATGTCAAGGATGTGTGTGTGATGATGATATCACTTGGAGACCAAATCTCATCCATCTAGACACTTGTTCTCTACAAGTTCTTGAGTTTGCTCGGTATTGATGAAAGAATATGTGATTTTTGTGGACGTTTTTCCTTGAATTCGTGCTATGATCTAACTTGCTATGACATGTAAGAATACATCCAAGGTCTTTTAGATCATCAAGGACTCATGAGTAAGAGTAGGTCGTGGTTTCTCTCTTTTGTCCGGTTTTGGTGCAACCTTGCTTTAAATGGAAACATGTCAGAACTTTGATAATGATTTTATTGATCGTTAATTAAAATAAATTCCTGATATGCTAGAGAAGGTACATATGAAACTTCAAGTGATTGGAGTCTTAGTTTGAGAGTTGGATTAATTTATGGTTTTAGCTCGATTTTGGTGCAACAGTGCTTCAAGAGCCCAAGGTAAGTTCTTTCAAGAGATAAGTTCTTAAGATCATGATCTAGTCTTGGGTTAAGTTTTAAGTCATTTGGAGTTGTTGATCAAAAGTTACACTATTTTTTGGGTTTGAAATCGTGTTGAAAATCTTTTCTGTTCTTAGAGAGAGGTCAAACCACTAATCAACTAGATATTAGACTATCGAGAGGTAAAACCGCCAATCAAGTAGCGGTCAGATCACCCTCTAATTAGAGGTCAGACCGCCAGAACCTATGAAGACTCATTTTTGCTCGGTTTTTTGGATTTTTTCTTTATAGGTGTTTGGTCTCTGATCTTCGTAGCTTTTTATAGCTATCGTAGTGAGGAGTTTTACTTTCTCATTTGAAAAAGATTTGGAAAAGTGTTTAATCGTGTTGGCTCTTTTTCACCCTACTCTAGTCACCTACTCGGTCCTACATCATGACTCCCATCAAGTCATTTTGTTAAAATGTTTATTCCTGTTACTTCCCCCAGCTTGTATAACTTAACAAGCGTCAATGATGTTTTCAGTTGTGCGCACATGGATCCTATTCAGCAGTATTGGTCAGCTGAGGACTTAGTGTTGACACGCCAGGCGTCAATTGTTCATGGTGCAGTTAGCTCGCATTTCGGTAACTTCTTTTTTTGCATATACGTTAAGTTGTAATACTCGTTTCATCCTATAAGATTTTATCTGAACATGTGTAGAAACGCTTTAAAATATGATTCTGTATCAATCCAAGTGTTGCAGAACTGATGGGAATTAGTTAATAGCCTCGTCAGGCCAAATGCAGAGTGCGGTCGTGTGAACTCCAAATTGCTTAGTTTATGTGACCCAAGAAGACTTACCTGTTTTATATCCCTTTTTCTGAGACTTAACTCCGTTGAGCTCTGGGAGATGCTTGTGCCAATACCTTGCATTAGCTGTACCCAATATATAAGCATCACCTACACCCAAGGTGCGGTTAGAAATGTAGGCACGTTTGTTTTCTTCTCTCTGACTTAGCTTCAATCATTCGCGCCAACTACTGTAGTTTTACAATGTTTACATAAGATGACTTAGATCGTTCTTTCAGTAATGATGTAATTGCATTTTCTGAGGTCAGTGCAACATGTCATGATGCTGATGCATGAAATATGTTATGCAGGAGGCTGTTGGTGCAAGGCTCGGCACAGGCTAGCATGTAATGCCTGTAAGGGATTTGATTGGATGGTGGTCGAGGAAATGCCCCAGAAGGAGTGCACAGTTGGTGTTCGGTGAAATGCCTCTTGAAGGCTGCATGGTTGATGCTTTATCTTTACTATATAAAAGAAGGAGTTGGTGATTGGTGCGGCCTCACTCACTCCTTTTCAAAAAAAAAATCTGTTAACTGGCATGTGGCCCCGCTCACGAAACTGTGCGCTGCTTCCTCCACTTCTCCCCCGTCTCCCCACGTCCCCCGTCTCCCCACTTCTTCCCCGTCTCCCCCGTTCTCCGCGTCTCCCCGCCGCCTCCTCCCCCCGCGCCGCCGCCGCCGCCTCCTCCTCCTCCCCACCCCGCGCCGCCGCCTCCTCCCCTCCCTCCCAACCTGCGCCGCCGCCACCTCCTCCTCCCCACCCCGCGCAGCCGCCTCCTCCCCTCCCTCCCAACCTGCGCCGCCGCCGCCACCTCCTCCTCCCCACCCCGCGCTGAATCTTCTCCCCACGTCCCCCGTCTCCCCCGTTCTCCGCGTCTCCCCGCCTCCTCCTCCCCCCGTGATGCCGCCGCCACCTCCTCCCCCGCTTCTCCGCGCCGCTGCCTCCTCCTCCTCCCCACCTCGCGCCGCCGCCTCCTCCCCTCCCGTCCCTCCCACCCCGCGCCACCGCCGCCTCTCCTCCCCCCGCTCCTCCGCTCCGCCCCTCGCCTCCTCCCCCCACCCCCCGCTCCTCCGCTCCCTGACTCCCCGTACAAATGCGCGCTGCGCCTCCCCACCACGTCTAGGAACCACCTAAAAAACTGCATCCTCCTCAGCGCATCCGTGCCCAGATCCGATCGCCGGTGTCCCCCGCCCTCAGCCTCCTCGCTAGGCCACAGCCTCAGCCCTACCACGGCCTAAGCGGAGCTGCCGCCACTAATCTGCCATCCTCCTCCGCTTCCTCAGCGCCTAGATCCGGTCGTCATCGATAGCGGTAGAGGCAGCGGTGCCCGTGTTCTTGCCTACGCATGGCTTCGGCAGCGGTGCTCCTAGCATGTGGAGTCCATACCATGTTGTGTGGAGTCCATACCATGTAAAAACCACTAGCAATCTGCACATCTGAACCAGAGTTTATTTGTTGTGACATCAATTGGAAAATTCATTGTTGTTGACATATATTTACTACTGGATTTGGTTGGGCTGTCGAGGGCTGCAATCGATGTTCTGCACTGATTCTACCATTGCGGAGAGGTAATTACGCGACCTTGCCACAATTATGGGCATAGCGCGCTCTGCATCTTGTGCGGTCATTGGTTTTGCAGGCTGCAAAACCACCTTCTCATGGACTCCCTGTGTTCTTTCCTTGCTTTGTGATTTCCATGGTTATGCAATTAGGATTCTTTTCCTTTCATTTCATATGTGTTTGCAGCTTGTCAACTACATGAGGAACTGAATACTATGTTGATTCTTTGATTGTGTCTTTCACTTTATAATCGGTCCATGTAAAATCGGATAGGAACACTTTGATCCTGCTATGAGCGTCCTCTACAGGTATACAATTCAAGTCTTGAACTTTTCACTAAATTTAGTTATTTAGTTTTAGTGAAATGATATGATCATTAACTGTGCAAGTGTCATCTTGCGATACCCAATCATTGAGACGATGCAGCATGCAGTGATGTGAAATTTTCTGAGTAGAACACCCAACGTTAGCATGCCTCATTTTCTGATTCCTTGAATTGATTGATCTCCAAAGTGTTTATGGGTCTTATTGGTTTAACTAGGTAATGGCAATATGCAATGTTTATGATCAGTCAAGTGGTGCAGCTCATGACGGGTAGCAAGCTTGCAGTAACCAAATGGCATGTGCGTAGAAGAGTTTAGCATAGTGAGAGCTGCGTCATGGCAAGAGGCTATTGCAAGCACTATGATGCAGTACTTCTAATGCACTATCTGTGTAGAGGTAAACAAATATTCTCTTGTCCTTGGTACTATTTTTTGAACAAATATGAACTGATGTACTTTCCTATGTGTCACATCGTATTTCATCTTTTCACCGAATGCCTTATTCACTGCTACGTAATCATAAGGAGCCTATATTAACAATTTAATACTTTTGTTTAAGCTAATTCAAGTAGTCCATGTTAGTGAATTTCTCAAGGATTGTTGCAAGTTGGTTTTCCTCTTAAATATGCTCCTTGATGTAATTAATTGATGTCTTATGTTGATACTGCATCATATCATCTATTAGAATGTACTGTGGAGTTGTGATACATACAGATATTTGTGATGTTCAGTTCAGACATACCATGCTGGGTGAATGCTATGTTCTATTTCCATCTCCTTGACTATTGTCTTCAGTACCATTTGAGTTGTTCTATACATGGTGCATTCTAGCCGAAGCTCCAACCAGGTTGTGCTCAGCTTAATTAGCATCTTGGCATTAGGGTGGGCTCGGTGTCAGCAGACATGGGATGGATTTGTTCCTCAAAAAAATCTGTTGGTAGTGTTTTAATTTTCTGGTTAGTGTCTTGTTTCTTCTTTATTGCACCCACCTACTTCCAGCTAATTATTCAATTATTAGGTGCGATTATTAGGAGGCACCTACATGTTCTCCTTTCTCACAGAAATAATTGCTTTCAGGGTTTATGATGGATTTACCAAATGAGAAAATCAAGAAAGAATGTTATCACACGTAGATCTATTTATTCTTTTTCGTATAATTTAAGGAATTAAGATTAGGTTGTCAATTTGCAGAAGAAACTGAAGCCAAGCAAAACTGAAAAATCTTATACCTTATATGTCAATCTGTAGTTCTCTGTTTTTATTGGAATTTAGTATGTTTCTTGCTTAAAAAAATGTTGATATGTTCTCAAGGTAGCAATAGGTATTTGTCCTTTGTTCTTATAAAGAATAAAATTCTATTTTACTTTGTGTTCATTCCATTTGTTTTAATGCTTTTGCTGTTGGATCTGTGTTGTGTTTTGTTGATATTGTTTTGTACTCCAATTTAGGAATAATCATTTGATCTTTAGAGGAGCAACAAGATCGATATAACTTTGCTTGGCACCAAGATCGATGTCAGCATTGACTGAAAATGAATTAGAAGTCGTTGCAAGTACAACATTCATTTTCTGTTGGCTTCATAAACCTATATTCACAAGATTAACACAGTGTGCAGGTTTCTGTTGGCTCACTTTGATGGTTATGAGTTACTTCAGAAATACATTTTGCTTTTGGATGAGAACAGCAAGTTATTCTCTAAATCCTAGAGGTCTGTGATCATTTTTTTTCCTGATGTGTTACTGAGTTGTGGTACTGTTTGGATGGTTTTTGTCTGTTAGTGATGTAGACAGTAGTGTGTTATGTTCTGCACCAAACCATCTGTAAATCATGCAAATTGATGAATAATTGTTACTGATGGCTGCAATATGAATTTGTTGACTTTTGTTGTTGCTTTTGGATGAGAACAAGTTATTCTCTAAATCCTAGAGGTCTGTGATCATTTTTTCTTGATGTGTTACTGAGTTGTGGTACTGTTTGGATGGTTTTTGTCTGTTAGTGATGCAGACAGTAGTGTGTTATGTTCTGCACCAAACCATCTGTAAAGCATGCAAAGTTATTGCTAATTTGATAAATTCTTTTCCAAGAAGATTTGGTTGGTTGTTATGATAAAAATTGAATGCAAGAAGCTTCCTGGCTTGGTGGTTTTGTCAATAGAAGCTCTTATCCTAGCGATTGTGTGTCTTGCATGACTTTGGCTTTAGTTTAAACAAAAATAACCCTATTTAACTACTTCATTTATTTTCCACTTCTTATTGGACTTTTGCTATGATTTAGAAGTTAACACCTTCCTAGAGCTGCAGTCAAGCTTCTAATTGTGTATTTTCATTCTTCACTTGCCAGATGCTAATTGGAATTCTAACATGGTATTTGGATAATAAGAGCAATTGAGTGCTGTCGTTTGTGGCTGCTTGAATTTTGACAAGGTAGGTGGTAGATGTGGAGCCCATATGGCGTATAGCTGTACAGGTACTCTTAAGAATTCTGAGCTCAACTTATAGTCGACTAGGGCTTAGAATCTATTGAGCCAAGCCAGACTAAGCTATGCCAGGTGTAACTTATTTTTATTTGTCTTACCCTGCCCACCTGGGATCACTAAACTAGATCAAGCTCAATGGTCGGCCCCTTTTCTATGGTCAGGCTGGTTGTGCTCAATTTAAGTATTCATTAAGGCACATAAGATTCACTTATCCAAAATATGTTATAGATGATATCATTAATCCATATATATATATATATATATATATATATATATATATATATATATATATATATATATATATATATATATATCTATCTATGTTTGCAGTTTGCTTATGCACCTTTAAAAACCACAATATTCATTTCTAGGCAACTGTGTAAGCCCTACGTACCTTGGGTTCATTACTCTGAAATTAGTGTTGAAGAAACTTTAAAACCAATATACATTGGGTAAATTTATTTTTGACTGTAGGACTCACTTGCAAAGCCTGCAGTATTGTACGCATGTGCATTAAGTACATGTCCCTTGATTTTATGTCTTCCAGGATTCTCAAAGGGAAGAATCGGCTATATTGGGATTTTGAAATCTTCCTAACCTCTTGTGTAAAACAATGAAACCAAGTTAGTCATTTCCATTTCCACATTTGCCTATAGTTGGATGGTTTTTCAGTGTTCCAAAAGCTAAAGTATAATTTTAGATAAAAGTCAACAGCCACAACTCTCATATGACTGCTTGTAAGGTCTTAAAAAAAGGTCAGTTACTTTTGATTTCACATGCCTATGAGATAGTGGATCTAAAAAATAATATATATGAATGAGCTGCTATCTTGAAGAGATAACTGCACAATCTACTGCTAATGCTTTTAGCTAATTAATTAATTATCTGCAGGTTAAGGATGTTAGATGGAACTCCAAACTGGGAGGCCTTGAAATGGAAATGCGTCTGGTCAACTGCTTTGCCGATCAAATTAATAAGCAGCTCGGTAATGGAGTTGACATCCGTTAGTTTCCCAAGGCAATGGACAATTGTAGAAGCAAAAGCGCATCAAAGAAAGTGCAAATACCGCTGCTCTGATTTCAGTTGAATCTCTATACAATGACCTTGATTTCAGATGCATTCTTGCTCTATCTTACACAGTATATATACATATCCTATGGTCATGAAATATGGATGACAATGTATAAATCTCAAGACAGATGAAAATGTACCCAACATTGTCAAATACTCAAATTTGCTATCCAATCTAACGTATTGACTTAAATCAATCCCCAACAAATGATTTTTTGAAAGGAAATGCTTATTTCAGTCGAGCAAGTTCTAGCCTAGAAACAAACATGCTATGTCTGGAGTAGCATGGATGATAGACCTTGTTGCCTCTTTTGTCAAATGACTTGACCTCTGTAGCATTGATGTTTTTGTTACATTTGAAATTTGGTTTTTCGTTGCAACGCACGGGCACTTTACTAGTATTGAGTTGGTGCAAGAGATCAGTCATCCTGTGGGCACGAATCGCAATCCCCATGGCTTCAGACCACCTTGCTGATCTAGCTCACCATGGGTGGTGCGCGGCAGTGTTCTGGTAGAATGCCTGAGGTACATGCTACAATGCCCGGTACGTGTCTGGTTTCAAATTATCTCATGTTTGATTTTGCTTGAACATGTTTTTTTTATTCTCACATGCAAAGGCTGAAGTCATTTTTAAATACTTGCAAATGGACAAGTCCAACAAACTAAAGTGGTCGATGGTCCTCATCACTTGTCATGGCAAGGGACAAATTGGAGAACTGGATTACACAATAATGCAAGTTGTGTTTGGTGGGAATTCCTGTTGCCGTAATAATGAAATGAGCCAGTTTTGTTCCATTAGTACCTCAAATTCTATAATGCAATAATGCAACTCGGATTTGTCAGGATATAGAAGTGAACTATTTGTTCAGATCTTAGTGCTGCTCAAATAAGATATCGAACCCGGTTGAAAAAAATAGTATAAGGACAAAGGCAGGACAGGCACATGTAACAAATTGAACTCAGTTGACCTGTAGTAGGTCAGGTCAACTGAGTTCAGATGGGTCAGATGTTTATTTCCTTCCTTATTAAACTGTCTTGGATATTTGTGCAAGCCATCCTTTCAAAACTGTCTTGGATATTTGTGCAAGCCATCCTTTCAAGTGTTAACAATGAGAGACTGCTCTTATAATGAGGTAACTGTAGAACAATGCGTGTTGCGGTGTAACCTAACCTAACACACCATTAGATTCAGATTGACACCTGTTTAGTGAGTTGAAAAGTGCATGAGGGAAGAAAAGGTTGCCTTTTTTCTTGTCATTATGCTCCAACGTACTAGCATTAGGGATTTAGGATACAAATACCTCAAGTAGATTACAAATCTTGAAAGAGGGGGGAATAGAGCCGAGCAGAGACTAGACAGAGCTAAGCGGACTACAAAGCTAGAAACAGGAAGAAATAAACAGACTAGAGCAGCAATTTCCTGCGATGTTGGTTAGTTTATGGAATGCAAAGCAAGAAATGCATCCAGCTACATAAAGTACTCTCACGTGAACAGAGCTGCAGAGCATAATCATACTGAAGCTCTCTGTGCCTGATGCCCACCGTTTCCCTGTTGCTGTAACTGAGGAGGCTCAGGCCGCAGCTGGTTACCATTTCCTTGGCGGCCTCTCCTGCTGAAGCACGACAGCACTACATGGATTGCAATGTAGGCCAGCACGGCGACGACCATTGCGAGAACAGATCCTGAGGTCTCCCACTCCCTGCTGGAGCCGGCAGCGTAGGCCCCTAGGAGGCCGAGCAAGTCCAGCACAATTGTGGTGTTCATCACCCTGAGCCAAAACTCCTGCTGCTGCTGCTTCCACTTGGGTAGCAACAGGATGATGACAACAATGGACGCCACGAAGGAAGTGGAGTTGCTGTAGAAGAAGGCAAGGTACCGGGGCCTCCTGTTGTCATGCATGACCGGGTTGCCCGCGGCGTGGTCGCCACTGTTGCCCTGCCAGACTCCGCCTGGCGGTTCTAGGCCGGCCTGGTAGGTGACACTCGCCACCAGAATTCCTAGCAACATCAGGTATTTCCGCTTGGCGTGAATTTTCTCTCCTCCTCCTCCTCCTCCTCCTCCTCCATTTTCTGTCACAATGGGATTCTCTTCTGTGTTGCCGGCTCTCGTCCCCCTCTCTCCGTCGGCACTGCCTTCTCTAGACGACTCATCTGCAATGTTGTCAGGACTCTCTTGTTTTTTCAGATGGATCAGCAAAAATACTAGCAGCAGCATGACTACAAAGAAGAGGACCACAGCCACCAACGCGAAGATGTAGATGGATGTCTTCAGATGCTGCGTGCTTCCGGCGGCATAGCCACCCATGAGACCAAACAACCCCGCCGCCGTGCAGACAGATAGCGCATAGCTTCGTATGGCTGGCCTGTACAGATTCGGGTTCACGAGGAGTATGATGAGGGCGATGGACAGCATGAAGCTTACGGAGTTGCAGTAGAAGAAGGCCTTGTAACGGCGTGGATAGTTGTGAAGAAGAACCGGGTCGCCGGCATAGTGTCCGTCCCCATCGTCCTGCAGCCGGAAGCCGCTCGGCGGGGTCAACCCGGCTTGGTAAGTGATGGTCGCGGCCAAGATTGCGAAGAGGAGCAACCGCTTGCGCCTCTTCTCCACCAAGTCACCGTCCTCTTTCTTGCCGTCGTCCTTGTGGTCCAGCGTGAAGAAGACGACGTGGATCACCACATAGACCAGGACCGCGCCCGCCAAGGCCATGGCGTAAATGGAGGTGCTCACGTCCCGGCAGCTCCCGGCGGCGTACGCGCCAATGAGGCCAAACAGGTCCAGAATCATGGCGGCCTCCAGCACGTGGTGCTTGAGTAGAAACCTTTTCTGAACCAAGATAATGGCGAGCAAGGAGGCCACAAAGGCAATTGAGTTGCAGTAGAAGAACGTCTTGTACCGCCGAGCGTTCGTCGTTAAGAGAACCGGGTCGCCGGCCTTGTGTCCGTCCCCGTCGTCCTGCCAAAGGCCACCCGGCGGGTCCAGCCCCGCCTGGTAAGTGATGGTGGCTGCAAGAGTGGCGAGCAATAGAACAAGAGAGCGAGCCTTCTCCAGCGCCTGATTAATTTCCTCCTCACTGGTAATTGCAGAGAAACAGAGTTAAATTGCAAACTGGAATGGGCTCATAAATTACAATGATTTGTGAGAAGGAAGAAGAAGAATATGTGCTCCGTAGTCCCTACCCGCCATTGCCATTATTAGTCTGGGGATTTTGAGTTTGTTGCCTCGAACATGGTCTTGGTATTGCTTGCAACCATCCTGACACTGATGCACGGATGGCTGAGAGATTCCTCCAGAAGCAGGTGCCCCTGATGGCTGCTTGAAATACAATGCATGCCAGAACGGCACCAACCAGGCCGACCACATAGAAGGTTGTGTGAATCTTCCTGCAGCTGCCGGCGGCATACGCCCCCACGAGGCCGATCAGCGCGACGACGATACACCCGTAGAGCTCGACAGACCGTACCGTTCTCTCGCGCAGCTTCCTGTCCAGGAGCAGCAGGATGATGAGCAGGGACGCGACGAACGTTGTGGTGTTGCAGAGGAAGAACGCCTTCAAGCGTGCGTCGTGGCGGTCCTTGAGCATGGCGTCGCCCGGGAGGTGGCTGTCCTCGGCATGGTCCCAGAATCCACCGGGCGCGCTCAGCCCGGCCACGTACGTGACGCTCACCGCGAATGTCGCGAGCAGCATCAGGACCTTGCGGAGCCGTTCTTCGAGCGCGCCGTCGGGGTTCTTGTCTGGCACCGTGGCCATGTCGCGGTTCTTCTCTAGAACCATCTGAAACACAAGGTAGACAAAAACGGCCGCCACCAGCACCGAGGAATAGACGGTCGTGAGCGTGTCCCGGCAGGTCCCGGCGCCGTAGGCCCCCATGAGGCTAAGCAGGTTCAGCACCATGACCACGCGCAGACTCTGCAGCGGCACCATGGTGAACCACGCGGGTACATTCTTCTTCTCGTGGACGACGGCAAGGAGGAGGATGAGGACGACGACCACGAGCGACGAAGCGAACGCGGTGGCGTTGCAGTAGAAGAAGACCAGGTACCGGCAGTAGTGGGTGTCCCGGATGATGGGATCGCCGGCGAGGCGGCCGGCGGCGCGGTCGGTGTCCTGCCAGACGCCCCCCGGCGGATTGAACCCCGCGGCGTACGTCACCGTGGCCACCAGCGTGGCCAGCAGCAGGAGGTACTTCCGCAGGCTGTACTCCCATGGCTGGCCGGGCTCTCCGGACGCCATCGCCGGCATCTTGGGAATCAGATGCGAGCTTGGTGCCTTGGTGTCACCCTCTGAACAACTACTCCTTAATAGCCAATGGCGACACTTGCACACTGGGTGGGAGTCGTTTTATACGATTAGGACAGGCGGGACACGTCGGGGTTTTATATTCTTTTCACCAAAACTTTGACTCCTCGCCCGGTTTTTTGGTTTTTGTCTTACCACTCAGTGGCTATAGCTTTTTTCTATTTATAAAAGAGTATAAAGATAGAAATAATTTATGTATCTTTTGAAAGTTAGTTATGATAAAAAAATTAAAGAAAATAATTTTTAAAAGCTAAAAAAGAGAAGCCCCGTGTGATGTGGCGGGTAGCTTCTGCCAGGTAGTTTCTCGCATAGACACAAACAGATAAACTATGTGACGACGTTGCCCCCAACTCCATTCCAAGGTCACCATTCGAAAACTCTTCACGTGTCTGTTTTCTCATCTCGCCGAGTGCGCGTTTCCCCAGCAAAAGGACGGAGCACCACCGCATGTACTGGACTCCTGTGGTGGAGACCGGGAAGAAGATGCCTTGTCTCTGCCAGGTAGTTTCTCGCACAGACACACATAGGTAAACCACGTCGATCCAACTCCATTCCAAGGTCACCATTTGAAGACTCTTCACGTGTCAGTTTCCTCCTCTCGCCGAGTTTTGATGTGCAGCCTGCAGGAGCTGAGCGCGTTTCCCCAGCGAAAGGAGGGCACGCGAGCTGGCCGTGTTTGGTGTGTGCTGGCGAGGGGGCGACCGCCTGAAATGCCTCCTGGCGCGGGGACTGGAATGCCAGAGGAACGCGGCACGGCGGACGATTCTACCGTCGTTCTGCCTTAATTATATCAATACGACGGCAAGGACAAGCTGCATACAGTGTGTACTTCACTAAGCATCTGAAGAACGTTTATGGCAAATAATTGGATGCACCCCTAAAATGAGTAGAGGAACAATTAACCAAAAGAACAATTTCTTGCTTGTAACATTGGATGTTTGACGAGGCTAGGGAGTGATTACTCGTCTAACGTAGGGCGGTAGGGGTGAAAATGGATGGAGTACGAATTAAATAGTGTTCTTTATCATATTTGTATTTATATTTTTAAATAAATATGGATATAAATTCGAATATTTTCAAATACAAATATAAAATTAAATGTTGTAACAAATACGAATTTGAATCTAATATCTACTTCATTCGGTCAGATTATGATATCCTCGTAAATTATGTAAGTAAAGATATTAATGACACTTTATCATCGTACAATCACACTTAATCATTTTTATTTATTTATTTTTCACCTAAAGCAACATGAACTTGAGTTGAATTTAAAAAAAGCTTGCTCAACTAATTAGTCATATTGCAATAATATATATATATATATATATATATATATATATATATATATATATATATATATATATATATATATATATATATATATATATATATATATATATATATATAAGAGATATGAGACTCCGAGAGGGACTGAGAGAGAGGGGAGAATCCGAGAGGGAGGAAGAGGGGGCTAGGCAGTGAGAGACCATGTGGAGGTAACCCCGTGTGTGTGATGAGTAATTGACGCGTGTTCTGGAAAGTTTGAGTTTGGTTTGTGTGGTTTGTGCCATGTCGTTGCGTGGTGCAGTCGGCTTCGGTCAGACCTGGTCGAACTAAGTCGAACATGCTTAAGTCGTTTATTCTTATTTTCGACCGGTTTGGGCTTTGAGTATTTATTCTGATGCGGATGTATGTTTACATTATCTCGAGCGGTGCTATGTGATGTGTTTCTTGTCTGTGATGGCTGCAGGACATCGAGGCGGAGTCGTGGCGAGGCACGGAATGATCGGACTAGGCATAGGCGGTGCTGAGGTCAGAACGGTCGGGATGTGCCGAAGACAGCGAGGACTCGAGGTGGTTGCGAGGCTTGGACGACAAGAAACGAGAAAGCTTCCCGGAAGATGCAGGGGTGGCGTTTTGGTAAATACGCAGTGCTGCACAAAAGGAAGTGGATTTGGTTTTGAGTTATTGGGTAAAGCACTGAGTTAGTTGGAGTTATTGGGTAAAGGAAGTTGTAAACCCATTAACTAGAGGCTATATATAGAGGCTAGAACTCAGGTGAATGCATGTCTGGAGTCTCCCTTCTTTCTATTGAGGGGTTAGTCTTGCTTTCTGGTGTGTGTTGTGAAGGAGTAGGTGGGCAGAGCAGAGGGTGTTCTGGCTTCTATCTCCATGTCTCCTGCGTGAGTTCTTTTCACAACTGCGTATGGGGTTGTAGTGTGTTGTCTGTAACAATCATCTAAGCAATATGAGAATTCTCTATTTGAGATGCTTTGAGTATTTGGGTTCTCCCTGTGACTGGGTCTTAGTTCTGCACTTTGTTCTTCTCTCTGCATTCTTTGTCTTTGAGTGATTCTTTGGTTGAAGAATGCAAAATGAGTTTGCTCTGTGATGGGAAAATACTCAAGGCAATTTGGCCATTCCATTCCAAAGAGCAAATGGAAGATTTAATGATTTCTGCCTTTTTCCTGTGCTTCGCTCCATTTCCTCTGTTTGCATAAAACTAGGGTTTATAGTCAGGGGATTTGTGTTCTCTTGTTTGTGCCAACTAAAAGATGTGAGAAAAATGAGTTCTTGTGTTCTGAATTCATCTCCCTGGTGGATCCAAAGGCTCATGAGCAAAGGAGCCAAAAATCATGAGAAATATGGATCTTTGTCTCTCCTGCCGACTACTATCTGGCAAAATCAGATTTTCTCTGTCTTAATTGTTTTTTGTTTGCAATTCCTTCCCTTGAAGTCAAATTGCTATTTGGTTTAAAGTCTTGATCAAGTGACCTAGAAAGAGCAGCAAGATTTCCTCAATTTCCTTGTCTTTCGGCTACTATAAGTTTTTATAGTGCTGCAAGTTCTTCAGCAGGTTTCTGCTCTCTTCTTCAGTTCCTTTTTCGGTGCTGTTTCCTGCAGCTTACTTCTGGACTGCAGTCGCCATTTCTTGCTTCGATGCTGCAGTCGCTGTTTCCTGAAGCAGTTCGGCTGCCTCCTGTATAGCAGCCAGTCCGGCTAATTCTCTGCAGTTCGGTTTGCAGACTGGTTTCACAATTGCTAGCCGACTGCACAGGGAAAGCAATATTTTCAGTACTGAAGTAAAACATCACTACCTCAATGCCACAATTGGCAACATGACCAGGCCTCTCCAGTGGCCACGGTCTCCATCTCTATTGCATCGGTATACGACACAATCACGGCAAAGTCCCATAGGACACACAAATAATAAGTTTAAATGCTTGCTATCAACTCACAAGCATCAACATCAAGCATTACAAATCAACAACATGACTAACAGAAGCAAAAATGCAATGCTTGACCCAATCCCATCCTACTGTGCACACGTCCGCATCCTCTAGCTCTTGGCATATCTGTTCAAGACAGATGGCCAACCACACAGCTAGCCTACAACCATCCATTTCAACAGCACATATCAACATCAAGGCTATGAAAGCGTAAATGCAATGTAAGACCCATTCCCCATCCTATGGTGCACCAGTGTGTCAAGTTTTAATTTAGTTATTAGGCCTAAGTCAAATTTTAGTTAAATAATTAATATAGCTGTCACATTTCTTTACCACGGACCTAACGCCCGCTCTGATACCAACTGTAACACCTCGCCCACTCTCTGGGCCAAGATGCTACCACCTCTGCAACTCTTACCATTTCAACAACACTAGAAGAATTTAAAACCAACACTACAATTATTTATTGTGCTGCGATCAGTTACATCATAGCATTGTTAGTGATTACTCTAGCCTAGTAACAGCTAAAGTATACTGACAAAAGTAATGCAAAAGTGTTGTTGGTTCGTGCCAGTTATCCATGTGCTACTCCCGCCCGTGCATGTCGTCCTCAACGGTCACCTAAAAAAAATAACATCAACAAAGCAAGGCTGAGTCCACTGACTCAGCAAGTACAAAGCAAAACAGCAAATAACAGGTTCATTCATTAGATCATACTCATTCCAGTTCCATTAACCACTTTTCCATTTAGCCCTTTCAAGTTCCGATGAACCATTCATCATGCACATGCACCTTTCTCTTATCTCTTTAGGTTCTCATCAACCGATCGTTATGCATATGCCCATGCACATGCTCATGCACTTCTTTCTCAACTCTTTAGCCTATACCGGTATAGCAGAGTGAGCACCCGTCGATGCTCACCCAGGCCCACCCTGTTTCATGCGGGGACCTCAAGCCCGTCCTGTTTCATACGGGGACCTCAGTTGCCCGTAATTCTCATACCGGGACCTCAACTCCACTCCCGTGGAGCGTCCACTCAACATGGACCAACACTATCTCTTTTTCATGACATGCATGCAATGCAAGTTCTCCGACTACTCATATCAACATGGCATGTCTCAACATTCATCATTTCTCACTTCACATTATGCATTCCAAAAATATTTAACTTACCCCAACATGGTAAGCCATGCATCATCCGGAAATAGTAAACTTACCCCAACATGGTAAGCCATGCATCATCCGGAAATAGTAAACTTACCTCAACACGGTAAGAAATGCATCATCATTCATTTACCCGAAATCACTACCCGAATTCACCGCTTTACAAAGCACTTACCTGATTAGCCTCGGGAATGACGCGTGGGTGGCTCCGACCCGGACCTCCACCTGCGTATATGTTAACCCGGCTCAACGGCAAAACAGAAACCAGAGCCTCAACGGATAACGATGTTTCTACGCGCTGACTCGTCTCAAGCGTAGAATGCACGGGGTCAAGATCCTGTCGTGCAGGAACCACCCTTTTTTTCTCTTTTCTTTTTCTCCTCTTTTCTTTTCTTCTTTTTTTTCCTCTCTTTTCTTTCTCTTCCTTCTTTCTCTGCTGGTTTGGCCGAATGGCCTTTTCCTCTATTCGGCTGAAAAGCCTCCCCTCTCCTCACTTTTCTCTCTCTCCCTTATCCCCAGATCAGCCGAAATGGCCTCTCCTCCCGCCGGCCTCGCCAGGGGCGGCGCGGTGGCGCAGGGCCAGCTCTGCATCGCTGGCCCCCCAACTCACCGCCGGCAGCCCCTCCGCCGGCCTCCGCCTCCGTCTCCTCTCCCCGTCCCCTCTCTCGCGCGTAGCTGACCACACTCGGCCCCTCTCCGAGTCGCGTGACGGCGCACGGCGGGCTCGGCACGCCGGCCTCGAGCTCGTCGCCGGCCGGTGCCCCCCTGCTCGCCCCTACAACGCCGCCTCCCTCCTCACGCCTCCACACGCAACGATCCGACGGCGCCTCCCCAGATCCGGCCACCCACGGCCGGAACCGACCGGTCTCCGCCGGCTGGTTGCCTCCCCTACGCGCGCGGTGGAGGAGTGCTGGGCCCCGCCGCCCGACTGGCACGGCCAACGGCCGCCGGCCATCCTCCTCCGCCGCCTCTCTACAACACCACCTCCTCCGGCTCATCGGCCCCAGGTCGCCGACCCTTGCGCGAGCGCAAGTCGGTGCTCGACCCTGCCCCCCCTACTGGACTCGAGCTCACCGGCCGGCCACTCTCCTATGCGGGTTTGTCCCATGACTCCTCCTTCCTACCATTTGTGCTTTGCCGAGGCTGCGAGCTAGGAGAAGGTAGAGGGAACCTACTGGTGTACTGGCCAGAAAGAGAGGTGGCTGTTGATGAAGTTCGGGGTCCCGGTGGTCGTGGCTTCTCTGGGTCGCTGTCGATGGCGCCTTCCTACCGTCGACGCCCTTGCTCCCGCCTTCCTCTTGCTGTCATGGCCGGCTGCTCCTTACTCCCCCTCTTCGGGCTTCCTCTTCTCTTTTCTGTGGTAGACTTTGGAGAAGTGGATGTACTTGTGCTCTGGAGTGGCTCTCGGTCTTGGCAGTGCCTCTACTGGCTTTGTTCTTATCCTAACTGAGCAATGAGGTGAGAAGATGAGGCTAGCTACGATGTATTGGCTTTATAAAGGCATGGTTGGGCTGCCCTTTGCTTTGAAATGACTAGCATGCCCTTCCCTTCCTTTCCCATACAATTGATTGCTCAGGGGCATTTTGGTCAGATGCTGTGCTGGCTTTGGGGTTCCTTTTACTACAGCGGTAAGTCAGTGAAAGGTAAGGTTGGAATTTGTCGGATGAAGAAAACACATGTCGCGAGATGGTGCCGACTATCCCTGGGCAGTCCGGGAACCTCTGAGAGCGCTAATTATACGGCTCTCTAGACGGTGCCGACTACCCCGGGCGGTCAGGGAACCTCTGCGAGCGATAAACATTCGGCACGCTAAACGCCGATGGGTCTGACGGCAAAAACCCTTATTTACCTCTAATGTTTCCCTTTATGCAAATTTGGGGTATTACATTCTACCCCCCCTTAACAGAATTCGACCCCGAATTCTGGCATTCAACAATATGCACGAGTGAACAAAATGTCATAAACTGTACTTAACATAACATTAGCTCATACCACAGAGAACAAGTCCGGGTACTTCTCGCGCATGCGAGTCTTCAACTCCCATGTCGCTTCTCGCTCAGTCTGGTGTGCCCAAAGCACTTTAACATACTTTAACGTTTTATGCCTCAACACCTCCGATTCCTCCAGAATACGAACTGGACGGAACTCGAAGGTGAGGTCTTGCTTTATGCAATTGGTTCTAACACAATCTCCTGCTCTGGATCTCGCAAATACTTTCTCAACACTGACACATGAAACACATTGTGCACTCCGTGCATAGACTCAATTCTCATGCCTCGGCATAAGAAAACCTCCAATCCTTCAGGAAAAGCACTCTCATTGCTTGCACAAAAGAGACAAGGCTACTCTTATTTGCAACAAGGAGAGCTCTTCTCTTTCACAAGAGAAGCATTAGGCAACATTCATAGAATCACCTCATTCATCCACAAACATCAACCCTTCTCTCAACTCAAAAGGAAATTTGTTTCCTCTCGGGAAACCATTTCATCACAATAAATCCACTCAGAGTGAAAGCCGGACAGGAAATCAATCCTTAACCTAACAACCAACTTTATACCGCATACACCATGCGAAATATTTCTATTCCCCAAATCAGTCTTTTCTTTTCCAAGAAAAGAAAGCATATTCTTTTAGGCATAAGGATAACGCCTTAGCCAAAAACTACAAGTAAAATGCGGAAATACTGCAACTTTCCACTTAAATCCACTATCCCTCAAAGTGGCCATGAGCAAATTCTCAAATCCGGGGAACCCAAAATAGTCCTTTGATTATAGATCAATCACTTCAGTCGATAACATGAGATATATTTTACTTCGTGTCTCTTAAATCAGTATCGATCACACATCCATGTGACTAAACCCGCAAAGATAGTTCTCACTAACTCTTTTAGCAAGAATAATAGGTTCCCATGGTTCGACATATCAAAACATTCCAATTACCCATGTAATGGATTACACCCCTGACTACTTCTTTAAATAATGGTCACCAAATACGGTGGATAGAACAAATCACACACCATTCTCAACTTCTCACATCCACAGAAGAAGGTGAGCTCCATTAGGATCTCATGAAACATCAAATAACTAAATCTTCCAAAACCTCTACTTTAACTTTACCTCAATCTTTTAGCCTCTACTAGCTGTCAACAAATATGAGGCTCATAAACCAAGGTTCTCAATACTTCCCCAATAACTTCGATATTAACATCATCCTCGATCTATGTTATTGGAATCAAGCAATCTAAAACATTAATCCCTAACGCTGATTACCTCCAAAACATAAGTCAGGGAAGCTCTTTCACCAAAATCTCATACTCTCATTGCTACCCAGGCTTTACCCACTTAAATGTGACATCAGTCACCAAATTTCCCATGGACGCTACTAGTTGCGATACCACAATCGACCATCGATTTCGCCTTTAAGGCCAAGTTTATCCCTAACCAATTTCCCACCAGGATTATGGCATAAGGTCAACTCAGAACTCTATTAGCCATACGAATCTTTATTATCACCCTATTACCAACATATCAACCATTTCACTCTAGGTCTAGGCCTAATAGAGCTTCATGTTATGAATTTAACATTCATTCTGAGAGCAAGGGATTCCAATCCTTCAGCAACCCTCCAAAGTTAAGAAGTCTACGAAATTTAAACATCCAGAAAACAGAACGAAATCCCAACAACTTTCATTCTCCAACAAAACAGGACTTGAGAATGAGTTCATCACTCACTCCCCCAAAACAACTACAAAACTCCCCCAACATGGGATTCACTCTTTTAACGATGCAATGCCTAGACAGGAGAACCATTCCCACTGGCCATAGCATCACATCACAACAAACACATTAGGCAATTAACACCAAGAAAACGGATAGATGCAACCAAAATCCAAATATTACATTACCCTAGTTGACGCGCCCGGGCCCACTTTAGACTCAACTCAAGACAACCGAAATTGCAAGTTTGGGAAACGCTCAGGACTCATTCCTGAGTACGCCTAGGACTTCGTTCCTAGGTACGCCCGAAACTTACGCGTTCGGGAGCGCCACGGACCACTCGTCCGGGAAATCTCATATGCAGAAGTGAGGGAAGTCATGTAGCACTCACGACACATGCACATAAATCAATCTGCGAGTCATGCAGATCTCCTACCGTGTCCCAAGCATCTGTCAATGATGGGACTGAACATGACCTCCTTCGAAGTCATGAACCCTAAAAGATAATGCATGCCAAAACACAAAGTGTTTCTTCCAAATACCAACATAGAAACCAGTTAACATTTTCTTTCCCATAACCACAACAAGCCAGTACCTCTTGTACTGCTTTCACAGATTAGCAAATGGCAATTCGCTAATACAAAAGTCATTGACTTTTAGTATCCTATCTTGAACCTTCCACAGCTCACCGGATACTTTGTTCTTCCATATTTACTCTATAGTTCATCAAACACTGCCACCTTACTGTACAGAACAACATAATCGTAACAACTATCAAGCGCGCATACCACAAGATGTGGTCAAGGCTCTTTGATCAAAAGATCCACCATCAATAAATGATCCCATGAGCACCTAATTCCAAGGCGCTAACTAATCTCTACCAGCTCGACTTTAAGGATGATCAATCACCCGGATTTTAGCACACATCGAATGCACTTTCACAAACCACAATTGCTTTTAAGCATTGAATCCGTCTGTTCTATTTCCGTAGGCGTGCACATGATTCCCTACAAATGCAGTGGCAACTCCACCAACTCATGCTTAAATATTGCCACCAAATCTCACTAAAATGTCATTAACTTCATCCCTCAGAATTTAAGTCTCACAACAATTCTTCTCCATTCAAGTTAGCTAGGAGACTATCCGACGTCAAGATCCCTATTCTAGTCCTCCCAATGAATTCCAATAGAGTTATAAAATCATAACTATTAAAACCTTTCCAAAACATCAATCATGATTAAATAATCAATCATGGTGCGGGGTTGACGGACTTAGTTTTATAATCCTTCGCCTATTATCAACTGAAAGGATAACCCCAGATGTGGGATTTTCCACCAAGACAATAGATTAACACACCCCTTTTTAGCAAGACCCGCTCGCCTAGCTAGGTTCATGGATTCGGGCCAAAGTAAAACCAGTCATTCGATGTGACTTAACAGTCTAAGCAACCGTAATCACCAACTGGTTCACTAATAATTCAAATCCCACTATTAAACAGAAACGGATATGCTTTACACCGCTACTTCTCATGTTACTACAAAATCCTCATTGGATTCAAAGCAACTTTGATCCCACAACCATAACTAAAGTTAATTACTTCCCTAGATTCTCACAATTTAGAATACCATGACCTACCAACTTGTTACTTTAACCACCATATCCTGCATACGCCCAATTCAATACCTCAACCACTATCGGATATTGCCTTCTCTAACTAAATATTGGTATCATCATGCGAGTTACTCCAATCATCCATATAACCAAAATTCTCCTGAAAACCAGACTTACATGGAACACTCCCCACTATCGGGTAATTACCAAACAACTCAACGAGTTGCTAACCAAAGAGAACCAACTTCCCGAAACTGAAGTAAAACATCACTACCTCAATGCCACAATTGGCAACATGACCAGGCCTCTCCAGTGGCCACGGTCTCCATCTCTATTGCATCGGTATACGACACAATCACGGCAAAGTCTCGTAGGACACACAAATAATAAGTTTAAATGCTTGCTATCAACTCACAAGCATCAACATCAAGCATTGCAAATCAACAACATGACTAACAGAAGCGAAAATGCAATGCTTGACCCAATCCCATCCTACTGTGCACACGTCCGCATCCTCTAGCTCTTGGCATATCTGTTCAAGACAGATGGCCAACCACACAGCTAGCCTACAACCATCCATTTCAACAGCACATATCAACATCAAGGCTATGAAAGCGTAAATGCAATGTAAGACCCATTCCCCAACCTATGGTGCACCAGTGTGTCAAGTTTTAATTTAGTTATTAGGCCTAAGTCAAATTTTAGTTAAATAATTAATATAGCTGTCACATTTCTTTACCACGGACCTAACGCCCGCTCTGATACCAACTGTAACACCCCGCCCACTCTCTGGGCCAAGATGCTACCACCTCTGCAACTCTTACCATTTCAACAACACTAGAAGAATTTAAAACCAACACTACAATTATTTATTGTGCTGCGATCAGTTACATCATAGCATTGTTAGTGATTACTCTAGCCTAGTAACAGCTAAAGTATACTGACAAAAGTAATGCAAAAGTGTTGTTGGTTCGTGCCAGTTATCCATGTGCTACTCCCGCCCGTGCATGTCGTCCTCAACGGTCACCTAAAAAAAATAACATCAACAAAGCAAGGCTGAGTCCACTGACTCAGCAAGTACAAAGCAAAACAGCAAATAACAGGTTCATTCATTAGATCATACTCATTCCAGTTCCATTAACCACTTTTCCATTTAGCCCTTTCAAGTTCCGATGAACCATTCATCATGCACATGCACCTTTCTCTTATCTCTTTAGGTTCTCATCAACCGATCGTTATGCATATGCCCATGCACATGCTCATGCACTTCTTTCTCAACTCTTTAGCCTATACCGGTATAGCAGAGTGAGCACCCGTCGATGCTCACCCAGGCCCGCCCTGTTTCATGCGGGGACCTCAAGCCCGTCCTGTTTCATACGGGGACCTCAGTTGCCCGTAATTCTCATACGGGGACCTCAACTCCACTCCCGTGGAGCGTCCACTCAACATGGACCAACACTATCTCTTTTTCATGACATGCATGCAATGCAAGTTCTCCGACTACTCATATCAACATGGCATGTCTCAACATTCATCATTTCTCACTTCACATTATGCATTCCAAAAATATTTAACTTACCCCAACATGGTAAGCCATGCATCATCCGGAAATAGTAAACTTACCTCAACACGGTAAGAAATGCATCATCATTCATTTACCCGAAATCACTACCCGAATTCACCGCTTTACAAAGCACTTACCTGATTAGCCTCGGGAATGACGCGTGGGTGGCTCCGACCCGGACCTCCACCTGCGTATATGTTAACCCGGCTCAACGGCAAAACAGAAACCAGAGCCTCAACGGATAACGATGTTTCTACGCGCTGACTCGTCTCAAGCGTAGAATGCACGGGGTCAAGATCCTGTCGCGCAGGAACCACCCTTTTTTTCTCTTTTCTTTTTCTCCTCTTTTCTTTTCTTCTTTTTTTTCCTCTCTTTTCTTTCTCTTCCTTCTTTCTCTGCTGGTTTGGCCGAATGGCCTTTTCCTCTATTCGGCTGAAAAGCCTCCCCTCTCCTCACTTTTCTCTCTCTCCCTTATCCCCAGATCAGCCGAAATGGCCTCTCCTCCCGCCGGCCTCGCCAGGGGCGGCGCGGTGGCGCAGGGCCAGCTCTGCATCGCTGGCCCCCCAACTCACCGCCGGCAGCCCCTCCGCCGGCCTCCGCCTCCGTCTCCTCTCCCCGTCCCCTCTCTCGCGCGTAGCTGACCACACTCGGCCCCTCTCCGAGTCGCGTGACGGCGCACGGCGGGCTCGGCACGCCGGCCTCGAGCTCGTCGCCGGCCGGTGCCCCCCTGCTCGCCCCTACAACGCCGCCTCCCTCCTCACGCCTCCACACGCAACGATCCGACGGCGCCTCCCCAGATCCGGCCACCCACGGCCGGAACCGACCGGTCTCCGCCGGCTGGTTGCCTCCCCTACGCGCGCGGTGGAGGAGTGCTGGGCCCCGCCGCCCGACTGGCACGGCCAACGGCCGCCGGCCATCCTCCTCCGCCGCCTCTCTACAACACCACCTCCTCCGGCTCATCGGCCCCAGGTCGCCGACCCTTGCGCGAGCGCAAGTCGGTGCTCGACCCTGCCCCCCCTACTGGACTCGAGCTCACCGGCCGGCCACTCTCCTATGCGGGTTTGTCCCATGACTCCTCCTTCCTACCATTTGTGCTTTGCCGAGGCTGCGAGCTAGGAGAAGGTAGAGGGAACCTACTGGTGTACTGGCCAGAAAGAGAGGTGGCTGTTGATGAAGTTCGGGGTCCCGGTGGTCGTGGCTTCTCTGGGTCGCTGTCGATGGCGCCTTCCTACCGTCGACGCCCTTGCTCCCGCCTTCCTCTTGCTGTCATGGCCGGCTGCTCCTTACTCCCCCTCTTCGGGCTTCCTCTTCTCTTTTCTGTGGTAGACTTTGGAGAAGTGGATGTACTTGTGCTCTGGAGTGGCTCTCGGTCTTGGCAGTGCCTCTACTGGCTTTGTTCTTATCCTAACTGAGCAATGAGGTGAGAAGATGAGGCTAGCTACGATGTATTGGCTTTATAAAGGCATGGTTGGGCTGCCCTTTGCTTTGAAATGACTAGCATGCCCTTCCCTTCCTTTCCCATACAATTGATTGCTCAGGGGCATTTTGGTCAGATGCTGTGCTGGCTTTGGGGTTCCTTTTACTACAGCGGTAAGTCAGTGAAAGGTAAGGTTGGAATTTGTCGGATGAAGAAAACACATGTCGCGAGATGGTGCCGACTATCCCTGGGCAGTCCGGGAACCTCTGAGAGCGCTAATTATACGGCTCTCTAGACGGTGCCGACTACCCCGGGCGGTCAGGGAACCTCTGCGAGCGATAAACATTCGGCACGCTAAACGCCGATGGGTCTGACGGCAAAAACCCTTATTTACCTCTAATGTTTCCCTTTATGCAAATT
Organism: Dendrocalamus latiflorus; assembly: GCA_017311315.1. NCBI lineage: Eukaryota > Viridiplantae > Streptophyta > Magnoliopsida > Poales > Poaceae > Dendrocalamus > Dendrocalamus latiflorus. Next base: position 24,710,349 of record CM029660.1, read on the forward strand.
TGGGGTATTACATTCTACCCCCCCTTAACAGAATTCGACCCCGAATTCTGGCATTCAACAATATGCACGAGTGAACAAAATGTCATAAACTGTACTTAACATAACATTAGCTCATACCACAGAGAACAAGTCCGGGTACTTCTCGCGCATGCGAGTCTTCAACTCCCATGTCGCTTCTCGCTCAGTCTGGTGTGCCCAAAGCACTTTAACATACTTTAACGTTTTATGCCTCAACACCTCCGATTCCTCCAGAATACGAACTGGACGGAACTCGAAGGTGAGGTCTTGCTTTATGCAATTGGTTCTAACACAATCTCCTGCTCTGGATCTCGCAAATACTTTCTCAACACTGACACATGAAACACATTGTGCACTCCGTGCATAGACTCAATTCTCATGCCTCGGCATAAGAAAACCTCCAATCCTTCAGGAAAAGCACTCTCATTGCTTGCACAAAAGAGACAAGGCTACTCTTATTTGCAACAAGGAGAGCTCTTCTCTTTCACAAGAGAAGCATTAGGCAACATTCATAGAATCACCTCATTCATCCACAAACATCAACCCTTCTCTCAACTCAAAAGGAAATTTGTTTCCTCTCGGGAAACCATTTCATCACAATAAATCCACTCAGAGTGAAAGCCGGACAGGAAATCAATCCTTAACCTAACAACCAACTTTATACCGCATACACCATGCGAAATATTTCTATTCCCCAAATCAGTCTTTTCTTTTCCAAGAAAAGAAAGCATATTCTTTTAGGCATAAGGATAACGCCTTAGCCAAAAACTACAAGTAAAATGCGGAAATACTGCAACTTTCCACTTAAATCCACTATCCCTCAAAGTGGCCATGAGCAAATTCTCAAATCCGGGGAACCCAAAATAGTCCTTTGATTATAGATCAATCACTTCAGTCGATAACATGAGATATATTTTACTTCGTGTCTCTTAAATCAGTATCGATCACACATCCATGTGACTAAACCCGCAAAGATAGTTCTCACTAACTCTTTTAGCAAGAATAATAGGTTCCCATGGTTCGACATATCAAAACATTCCAATTACCCATGTAATGGATTACACCCCTGACTACTTCTTTAAATAATGGTCACCAAATACGGTGGATAGAACAAATCACACACCATTCTCAACTTCTCACATCCACAGAAGAAGGTGAGCTCCATTAGGATCTCATGAAACATCAAATAACTAAATCTTCCAAAACCTCTACTTTAACTTTACCTCAATCTTTTAGCCTCTACTAGCTGTCAACAAATATGAGGCTCATAAACCAAGGTTCTCAATACTTCCCCAATAACTTCGATATTAACATCATCCTCGATCTATGTTATTGGAATCAAGCAATCTAAAACATTAATCCCTAACGCTGATTACCTCCAAAACATAAGTCAGGGAAGCTCTTTCACCAAAATCTCATACTCTCATTGCTACCCAGGCTTTACCCACTTAAATGTGACATCAGTCACCAAATTTCCCATGGACGCTACTAGTTGCGATACCACAATCGACCATCGATTTCGCCTTTAAGGCCAAGTTTATCCCTAACCAATTTCCCACCAGGATTATGGCATAAGGTCAACTCAGAACTCTATTAGCCATACGAATCTTTATTATCACCCTATTACCAACATATCAACCATTTCACTCTAGGTCTAGGCCTAATAGAGCTTCATGTTATGAATTTAACATTCATTCTGAGAGCAAGGGATTCCAATCCTTCAGCAACCCTCCAAAGTTAAGAAGTCTACGAAATTTAAACATCCAGAAAACAGAACGAAATCCCAACAACTTTCATTCTCCAACAAAACAGGACTTGAGAATGAGTTCATCACTCACTCCCCCAAAACAACTACAAAACTCCCCCAACATGGGATTCACTCTTTTAACGATGCAATGCCTAGACAGGAGAACCATTCCCACTGGCCATAGCATCACATCACAACAAACACATTAGGCAATTAACACCAAGAAAACGGATAGATGCAACCAAAATCCAAATATTACATTACCCTAGTTGACGCGCCCGGGCCCACTTTAGACTCAACTCAAGACAACCGAAATTGCAAGTTTGGGAAACGCTCAGGACTCATTCCTGAGTACGCCTAGGACTTCGTTCCTAGGTACGCCCGAAACTTACGCGTTCGGGAGCGCCACGGACCACTCGTCCGGGAAATCTCATATGCAGAAGTGAGGGAAGTCATGTAGCACTCACGACACATGCACATAAATCAATCTGCGAGTCATGCAGATCTCCTACCGTGTCCCAAGCATCTGTCAATGATGGGACTGAACATGACCTCCTTCGAAGTCATGAACCCTAAAAGATAATGCATGCCAAAACACAAAGTGTTTCTTCCAAATACCAACATAGAAACCAGTTAACATTTTCTTTCCCATAACCACAACAAGCCAGTACCTCTTGTACTGCTTTCACAGATTAGCAAATGGCAATTCGCTAATACAAAAGTCATTGACTTTTAGTATCCTATCTTGAACCTTCCACAGCTCACCGGATACTTTGTTCTTCCATATTTACTCTATAGTTCATCAAACACTGCCACCTTACTGTACAGAACAACATAATCGTAACAACTATCAAGCGCGCATACCACAAGATGTGGTCAAGGCTCTTTGATCAAAAGATCCACCATCAATAAATGATCCCATGAGCACCTAATTCCAAGGCGCTAACTAATCTCTACCAGCTCGACTTTAAGGATGATCAATCACCCGGATTTTAGCACACATCGAATGCACTTTCACAAACCACAATTGCTTTTAAGCATTGAATCCGTCTGTTCTATTTCCGTAGGCGTGCACATGATTCCCTACAAATGCAGTGGCAACTCCACCAACTCATGCTTAAATATTGCCACCAAATCTCACTAAAATGTCATTAACTTCATCCCTCAGAATTTAAGTCTCACAACAATTCTTCTCCATTCAAGTTAGCTGGGAGACTATCCGACGTCAAGATCCCTATTCTAGTCCTCCCAATGAATTCCAATAGAGTTATAAAATCATAACTATTAAAACCTTTCCAAAACATCAATCATGATTAAATAATCAATCATGGTGCGGGGTTGACGGACTTAGTTTTATAATCCTTCGCCTATTATCAACTGAAAGGATAACCCCAGATGTGGGATTTTCCACCAAGACAATAGATTAACACACCCCTTTTTAGCAAGACCCGCTCGCCTAGCTAGGTTCATGGATTCGGGCCAAAGTAAAACCAGTCATTCGATGTGACTTAACAGTCTAAGCAACCGTAATCACCAACTGGTTCACTAATAATTCAAATCCCACTATTAAACAGAAACGGATATGCTTTACACCGCTACTTCTCAAGTTACTACAAAATCCTCATTGGATTCAAAGCAACTTTGATCCCACAACCATAACTAAAGTTAATTACTTCCCTAGATTCTCACAATTTAGAATACCATGACCTACCAACTTGTTACTTTAACCACCATATCCTGCATACGCCCAATTCAATACCTCAACCACTATCGGATATTGCCTTCTCTAACTAAATATTGGTATCATCATGCGAGTTACTCCAATCATCCATATAACCAAAATTCTCCTGAAAACCAGACTTACATGGAACACTCCCCACTATCGGGTAATTACCAAACAACTCAACGAGTTGCTAACCAAAGAGAACCAACTTCCCGAAACTGAAGTAAAACATCACTACCTCAATGCCACAATTGGCAACATGACCAGGCCTCTCCAGTGGCCACGGTCTCCATCTCTATTGCATCGGTATACGACACAATCACGGCAAAGTCTCGTAGGACACACAAATAATAAGTTTAAATGCTTGCTATCAACTCACAAGCATCAACATCAAGCATTGCAAATCAACAACATGACTAACAGAAGCGAAAATGCAATGCTTGACCCAATCCCATCCTACTGTGCACACGTCCGCATCCTCTAGCTCTTGGCATATCTGTTCAAGACAGATGGCCAACCACACAGCTAGCCTACAACCATCCATTTCAACAGCACATATCAACATCAAGGCTATGAAAGCGTAAATGCAATGTAAGACCCATTCCCCAACCTATGGTGCACCAGTGTGTCAAGTTTTAATTTAGTTATTAGGCCTAAGTCAAATTTTAGTTAAATAATTAATATAGCTGTCACATTTCTTTACCACGGACCTAACGCCCGCTCTGATACCAACTGTAACACCCCGCCCACTCTCTGGGCCAAGATGCTACCACCTCTGCAACTCTTACCATTTCAACAACACTAGAAGAATTTAAAACCAACACTACAATTATTTATTGTGCTGCGATCAGTTACATCATAGCATTGTTAGTGATTACTCTAGCCTAGTAACAGCTAAAGTATACTGACAAAAGTAATGCAAAAGTGTTGTTGGTTCGTGCCAGTTATCCATGTGCTACTCCCGCCCGTGCATGTCGTCCTCAACGGTCACCTAAAAAAAATAACATCAACAAAGCAAGGCTGAGTCCACTGACTCAGCAAGTACAAAGCAAAACAGCAAATAACAGGTTCATTCATTAGATCATACTCATTCCAGTTCCATTAACCACTTTTCCATTTAGCCCTTTCAAGTTCCGATGAACCATTCATCATGCACATGCACCTTTCTCTTATCTCTTTAGGTTCTCATCAACCGATCGTTATGCATATGCCCATGCACATGCTCATGCACTTCTTTCTCAACTCTTTAGCCTATACCGGTATAGCAAAGTGAGCACCCGTCGATGCTCACCCAGGCCCGCCCTGTTTCATGCGGGGACCTCAAGCCCGTCCTGTTTCATACGGGGACCTCAGTTGCCCGTAATTCTCATACAGGGACCTCAACTCCACTCCCGTGGAGCGTCCACTCAACATGGACCAACACTATCTCTTTTTCATGACATGCATGCAATGCAAGTTCTCCGACTACTCATATCAACATGGCATGTCTCAACATTCATCATTTCTCACTTCACATTATGCATTCCAAAAATATTTAACTTACCCCAACATGGTAAGCCATGCATCATCCGGAAATAGTAAACTTACCCCAACATGGTAAGCCATGCATCATCCGGAAATAGTAAACTTACCTCAACACGGTAAGAAATGCATCATCATTCATTTACCCGAAATCACTACCCGAATTCACCACTTTACAAAGCACTTACCTGATTAGCCTCGGGAATGACGCGTGGGTGGCTCCGACCCGGACCTCCACCTGCGTATATGTTAACCCGGCTCAACGGCAAAACAGAAACCAGAGCCTCAACGGATAACGATGTTTCTACGCGCTGACTCGTCTCAAGCGTAGAATGCACGGGGTCAAGATCCTGTCGCGCAGGAACCACCCTTTTTTCTCTTTTCTTTTTCTCCTCTTTTCTTTTCTTCTTTTTTTCCTCTCTTTTCTTTCTCTTCCTTCTTTCTCTGCTGGTTTGGCCGAATGGCCTTTTCCTCTATTCGGCTGAAAAGCCTCCCCTCTCCTCACTTTTCTCTCTCTCCCTTATCCCCAGATCGGCCGAAATGGCCTCTCCTCCCGCCGGCCTCGCCAGGGGCGGCGCGGTGGCGCAGGGCCAGCTCTGCATCGCTGGCCCCCCAACTCACCGCCGGCAGCCCCTCCGCCGGCCTCCGTCTCCTCTCCCCGTCCCCTCTCTCGCGCGTAGCTGACCACACTCGGCCCCTCTCCGAGTGGCGTGACGGCGCACGGCGGGCTCGGCACGCCGGCCTCGAGCTCGTCGCCGGTCGGTGCCCCCCTGCTCGCCCCTACAACGCCGCCTCCCTCCTCACGCCTCCACACGCAACGATCCGGCGGCGCCTCCCCAGATCCGGCCACCCACGGCCGGAACCGGCCGGTCTCCGCCGGCTGGTTGCCTCCCCTACGCGCGCGGTGGTGGAGCGCTGGGCCCCGCCGCCCGACTGGCACGGCCAACGGCCGCCGGCCATCCTCCTCCGCCGCCTCTCTACAACACCACCTCCTCCGGCTCATCGGCCCCAGGTCGCCGACCCTTGCGCGAGCGCAAGTCGGTGCTCGGCCCTGCCCCCCTACTGGACTCGAGCTCACCGGCCACGGTTCTACACCGGCCGGCCACTCTCCTATGCGGGTTTGTCCCATGACTCCTCCTTCCTACCATTTGTGCTTTGCCGAGGCAGCGAGCTAGGAGAAGGTAGAGGGAACCTACTGGTGTACTGCCAAGAAAGAGAGGTGGCTGTTGATGAAGTTCGGGGTCCCGGTGGTCGTGGCTTCTTTGGGTCGCTGTCGATGGCGCCTTCCTACCGTCGACGCCCTTGCTCCCGCCTTCCTCTTGCTGTCATGGCCGGCTGCTCCTTGCTCCCCCTCTTCGGGCTTCCTCTTCTCTTTTCTGTGGTAGACTTTGGAGAAGTGGATGTACTTGTGCTCTGGAGTGGCTCTCGGTCTTGGCAGTGCCTCTACTGGCTTTGTTCTTATCCTAACTGAGCAATGAGGTGAGAAGATGAGGCTAGCTACGATGTATTGGCTTTATAAAGGCATGGTTGGGCTGCCCTTTGCTTTGAAATGACTGGCATGCCCTTCCCTTCCTTTCCCATACAATTGATTGCTCAGGGGCATTTTGGTCAGATGCTATGCTGGCTTTGGGGTTCCTTTTACTACAGCGGTAAGTCAGTGAAAGGTAAGGTTGGAATTTGTCGGATGAAGAAAACCCATGTCGCGAGATGGTGCCGACTGTCCCTGGGCAGTCCGGGAACCTCTGAGAGCGCTAATTATACGGCTCTCTAGACGGTGCCGACTACCCCGGGCGGTCAGGGAACCTCTGCGAGCGATAAACATTCGGCACGCTAAACGCCGATGGGTCTGACGGCAAAAACCCTTATTTACCTCTAATGTTTCCCTTTATGCTAATTTGGGGTATTACAAGAAAGGAGATCATCCCTCATGTCTAAGATGGTGGAGCCAATCACATGTACCAAGCACTAGAAATGAGCTAAAGAGTGGTAACAGCATCAACTGGAGGATCCTGAGATCGTGCAGGCGTGTGTTGACCTCGAATGCATGAGCGATCTGGACATTGATGAGTATATAATATATACGCATCTTGTTACAATTAGTATGTATGTTGTTATTGTACCCTTCTCCTTACTTGGAGAAACCCCACTCTAGGGCATAAGGTTTTTAACGAGATAGTAACGTTGTATCTATAAAATATCAAGAGAAATTCACTTTTCCCCTGAAATATTTATGTGCACATGTTTATACACAATTAATTAAATTTTAACTAGATTTTTAACGAGGCAGGCACAAAAGAAATGAAGATAAAGGCCAACACCACCATCGCTGTCGCTGCTGTTAGATTGAGGAGACCGACTAAAGGGGGTGAATAGGCAGTCTAAAAAATCTTCTCCAATTAATTATCAATTTTTATTTGGCTAAACCAAGCAAATAATATGGAAGCTTAACTCAAAAAGGTTTAACACAAATAACGCCTAAAACAACCGACTTCACTTAAATGCACCAATAAACTAAGCCTATGTCAAGGTTTGCAATCCTAGAATGACAAACAGTCAATTTAATTTTATGAATGTAAATTACTTGAATGGAAATTGAGCACAAGAAAATAAACCACAAATAACATGGTTGCTTTTTACCGTGGTGTTCGGAGGCTTGCCGATTTCCCCTAGTCTATGTTGAGGTTAGCCTAAACAAATTGGACCAGCCGAAACACCTTAATCCACTAATGATAGCTCTTTACCGCTCCAGGTAGGTGAGCTCCAACCTTCACAATTTTGTCGGGTCTTCTCACAACTTTCTTTGAGAAGATCACCGTGCGCGACATCTCCAACGCTGTCTAGGAGTCGGCAAACTCCAAGAGTAATAATTCAAGCCCCTCTCTTTACACTCACCACGTGCAACGAATGCACAAACTTGAGTGAATACACAATCCACCTCTCGATACAACACATACAGTCTAGAGCTTTCCTTCTTGCTCACATGGTGCATCACATGTACAATTGAGAGAAGAACATCGCACTAGCACAAAAAGAATAAAATAGAGTACCAAAAGTTATCATCCCACTGGCCACAAGGGGGTATATATACCCCACACCTCGAAACTAGTTGCTGGAATAGAAAAATAGGATTTTCAGAAGTATCGCAGGCAAACGACCGGTACATCCGCTCTCCTCAGTAACGGTTAGAAAACTAACTGTTGCAGGCAAATCCGGTAGTTCTATCGTGCAAAGTCTAGTACTATTGATCGTTGAAAGTACCGACGTACCCATGCGAAACTACCGATTTCCTTGGGGATGAGAAGAGTCCACACAAGTGTCTTTCGAAAAACTGTATCGCTACATAAGTCGGATGTTCCGCAAATCGAAAGTACTACTCACACAGAGTCGGTGTACCGCTCGCTGATCGAACCGCTCACACAGAGCCGATTGGACCGCTCACACAGAGCTAGTTGAAAGTACCGATCCTCGACTACACTAGTCCCTAACTACATCGGATGGTTTGACCACTCAGATCCCCGACCACGTTGATCTCTGACTATATTGTCCAGTTTGACCACACAGGTCTTCGACTACGCTAGTCTTTGACTACGCTGGTCTTCGACCACGTTGTTCGAATTGACTACACAGGTCTCCGACTACACTGATCTCTGACCACATTGGTTTCGACTACTCCGGTCTTGACCATGTTGATCATATCGATTTTTGATCACGTTAATCTTCGATCACACAGATCTTTGACCACCACATCAAACTTCAATCACGTTTTATCAATCACGTCAGTTTGACCACGTCGATTATGACCACATAGGTATCGATCATGTCGGTTTGACCACGCTGGTTTCGATCACACAGATCTCGACCACGTCGGTTTGTCCATGCTAGTTTTAATTAGATAGATCTCAACCATGTCAATTTCGACCACACTGGTTTTGATCACATAGTTCTCGACCACATCGGATTCGACTGTCTTGATTCAACCACGCTGATCTTTGATCACATAGAGCTCGACCACGTTGATTTCGACCACACTGGTTTCAATCACACAGATCTCAACCACATCAGTTCCGACCACATTGGTTTCGACCACTTCGATCTTCGACCACACAAGTCATTGACCACATCGTCTTCAACCACATTGGTTCGACTGCGTCAGCTTCGATCTTGCTGGTTCCCGATCACATTGAACTTTGACCACACAGGTCTTATTGGTTTGACCATAATGGTTCTCGACCACACAGGTCTTCTGATCACCAACAGATACGGTAGTTTTGTGATTACAATGCTGGTAATTCTGACTAGCGATAGTACTGCAAAATACACTGTGGTAGTTCCAATTTTCTTGACAAGTGTTGGTATTGGAACTACCGCAGTATCATGCAAAACATATTTGCAAACTACAGTGTCATGCACACAAGGATTATCCATGATTTCTAATAAGTTGCAAAATACATTTGCACACTTTTAGAATCATGACACAGGGATTATATAAGAGTGTGAACCATTTGCAAAACACATTTGTAAATATAAGCCTCATACTAATAAGTATGGAAACATGGACTTCAAACACTTGCAAAATATATTTGCAATGTATAGTCCCATGTTACAAGGATTCAACACATGAGCTTCAACTATTTGCAAACACATTCGCAAATACAAGTCTAATGCCAAGGAGAGTTAGAGCATGTGAGGTTGAGTTATCAACACATGATGAGACTCAAGCTACTGGACATGACATCTCTTAATAGTACGGCAACATATACTAGCAATCCGGTCTTTCAACCAAACACCAAGACCGATAAAAGACTAGGAACACATCCTTAGCCCTAGCTAGTCATACCTTTGCCTTGAACATCCTCTTGAAGTTTAATGACTCACATCTACACTTCAAGTCTGGGTCATCGTCTTTACATGCATCAACACATGATCCATCTTTCACTTGACCTTTATCAACACATGATGGGTCTTCACTTGACTTGATAATCAACACATAATCATCTCCTCTTGAAATGCATCAACTCATGATGCATCCTTCACTTGACTTGATGATCTTTAACACATGAAGTCATCCCAAGTCTTCCTCATTTGTGGGACCTAACATATTCATCCAACTCATGAAAAATGTTAGTCCACAAAACAATTGTCATCAATTACCAAACTTCACCATTAACACATAATGGAGGGACTAGATTCTATAATCTTGCCTTTTTTGGTTATTCATGACAATCTCAACAAATAATGAGATAGAAATTGAATTGCGAGTATACAACATATATACAACACTTGTATCCTCTAAGGTAAGTTTTTGTTATCATTAATCATCCAACCATTAACATATAATGGAAGAACTAGATGACAACTCGATTGTGAGTATATATGAACTACATAAGTTATAAATACTCAAGGGATACATTTCAAAGTAAAGATGTTTAATATGTGAAAATAGAACATGGATCAATAATAATGAAACCATAAAATATATAATGAACTCCCCTAAATGTGTGCATACAAGAATGTATTGTGAAAACATATGCAAATATTCAAGTTTAAATGCAATAAGATAAGAATGTGATATTGAATGCATACCTCTTATATTTTTCAACTTTTTGTCCAAATGAGACTAACAAATATTATAATCAATAAACATATTAGTCTCACATTGTATTTATCACTATCACTAAAAGTAACTTAATGGAGCTTGAACTTACAGCTGCCTCTGTCGTTATAGTTACTTAGGACTGGGCTAGGGCTGGCACAACATAGCGCTGACCCGTTGGGTTTTGGGCCGTGCCTGGACCTGGCAAAAGGTGACACGGGTCGGCACGGTGGTGTTGTTGGGCCGAGCCGACATAATGGTGTGGCCAGGCTGAGCCAGCACGGCCCAATTGCCATCTCTAGCCACGTCCTATCTCTAAATACGACAATTTTGTAATGGCATATTTCAAAGCCTTCATTGTGCAGTAGCATATTTTGAAACTAGAAACTTTCAAGTCGCATATATCCAAATAATGCTTTGTTTATGTATTTGTAGGGTTCTCCTATGTTTGTTTTTTGTCTAGGTTTTTAATTCGTTCTTTGTCCTAGGGTGAGGGATTACCAGAGTGCTTAGATATTTATCTAAGGATTGAGAAGAGTGATTGAAATTTTGCTAATTCTAAGGCACCTCATGAATAGGCAACCCCTTACTTTTTACAATCTAAAATGTGTGTGACCCTTACTTTTTAGAACTAAAATGTATATGACCTAGACTCGTAAGAATATTTTCCGTTGAGTAGTAACATACTAACACTAACACCAGCTATTACCACGCAACCAGTGGCAAGAGGGAGGGGTGGCTAGCAGCGGACTTCGCTCCCCATGCTTGACACACCCCTATTACTACACAAGGTGTAACCATGTATGTAGTGATGAATTTTCAGTTGCCCACTTAAAGATTTACTTTTTACCATTCGGCTCCCTTAACGAAAAGTTTTCTGTCTGTGCATAACCAGGAGTGCCCCTCCCAGCAATACTATAGAATGCTTGCTCGCCTCATCTTACCCTTTGTTCCATAGGCACCAGGTACATCAAAGGCAAAGAGGTACTAAGCAAGGATCGACCACAAATAAAAGATACATGACCAATATCCCGTAGACATACCAACTGTTCTTTTTTCCTTTTTTTTAAGAAGATTCACTTGCCAACATGCTCTCGGTTTTGCTGATACTACAGTTGTTAGTGATATGTCCTAGAGGCAATCATGAAGATGGTTATATCACTTCTATATTTATAATCGTTTGAATAAAATGTTATTTTGTCCCTTGAATAAATATCTTTCATATTGATCAACAAGTATGTGACTTATTCGTGAAACTCTTTAGTCATGTTTTTGATGTTATTCTATGTGGGAACATAATGATTTACAGATCAACACATGTATTGATTGATGATCATGTTTCACAAATCATGGATATGAGATATCAAATCAATAATGTGAACACATGTTAGAGAACATGATGTTGGATTAAGAGAAATTCCAGCCGGTGTTCACCTCCCCTCAGCCAATAAAAGCCACCCCAGCATCACCTTAAGCCTCCATTGTTCCCCTATTCTAGTTCACACTCCTGAGTCCCGAGAAGCTCCGGTGCCGTCTTTACCGCTCCACCAAGCTTCGATGAGCTCCAGCAAGCCCTTTCCGCCATCCCAGGCCTTCCCTCAGACCACTGGCAACACTAAGAGCTTTGCCATCTTCACTCTGTCCCCGCTCACCCATTGGCTGAGCATCTCTGCCACCAGAACGCCAGCGCCATCAATGATCGAGCTCCGTAACCACCTCCTTCCGCCACCGGTCACCTACGTCCACCCCCGAGCTTGGAGACCAGGTGAAAAAGACTCCTTGTGCTCCCCTCTACCTTTTTCACACCTCACCGTTCGCCACCGAGTGCTGGAGCACGGGCGACCCTCAGGTCTTGTGTGTCGCCACCGGCCACCATGCCACATCAGCGCACAGGGCTGATGTGGCGATGATGTGGTGGCCACTACAAGCCACACAAGTGCCATGCCAACGCATGGGTGCCACGCAAGCCGCCCGTGCCACATGGCCATACACTGAGTCCACGGTGGACTGGCCAAGCTCATGGATCCAGTCCACAAGGACCAGGCCCACCTGTGAGCCTTTGGACCAATTTTTCTTTAGAAAAATAAATCAGCCAGAAATCCAAAATTCAAACTAATGTCAGCACGACGCAATAATCCAGATTTTCCTTTAGAAAAATAATACAGCCAAAATTAAATTCCTTGCTGACATCATAATTTCCTTTTCCTTTAGAAAAATATTCCAGAAATTCGGTTTATTCAATTTCTTTAGGATTTTAACGTAACTTCCGGGAGCCCATTCTCCTTCATCCTAACTACAATTGAACCCATTAAAATTTCTAAATTTATCTAAAATCATGATCTATTCAAATCTACCATGTTTTAAAGTTCTTTGAGTTTATTTGAATTTGTTTGAATTTTATTTGAGTTTGGTTGGTTATTTTCACGTGTAGACTGTGATGATTCTTAGGAGCCTTACATCGATGATTTGCATCAATCTGCAGAGCAAGGCAAGTTAGACTCCTTGACTATATTGAACCAAGTTTATAAATAAAATTATATTGTTTTAAACTATATTGCATGCTTAAGTTTTATTCAAGTTATTTCAATTCCAATTTTTTGCTTAGTTAATGCCTACTTGTTATCACTCCTTTGACATTGCAAACCTTTGTACCTTTACACCCTAGAATAAACTCTGTTAGTACACTAGTATTGGCTAGACAATTTTGTAGCAAATGCATAGCCCTGCCTAGAGGTAATTTTAGGTCTGGGATAACTTTTTTTTACATAAAATGATGAGCTTTGAAAATGTATTCTTGACTTTGGTGAGTCAAGAAGGTTTATGAAATATTTTCAAAATAAATATGAAAACCTAGTTTAGACTTAGGTGAAGGTTAGGTGGTGGGTGCTCGGTTGCACAAGGGCTGAGTGGTAAGTCTGTCTAAGTCAATTAAGGACCAGTATGTAAGCTACTGCTACAAAGCCCTAACGTACTACTACAAGACTACTATGGGATAGTCCAGGCTGAATAATTAGTGAGTCCCAACATGAGTCTTGTTGTAGGCTAAATGTGAGCATGGCGTAGGCCATGAGAAGTCTCACATGGCACAAAAGAGGCCCCGATCTAGTGGATTCTTTATTAGGATGAAACCTTAGTGGAGGTTTGGCCAAGTTGATGGCTTTACTTTGTAAAGGCCTTTTTATGATTTCTTAGTCGCACGCCTATGAAAGCGTGTAGTGGACGATTTTATGAGAAATCATATCTTATGGGTAAAGTTGTACCACCTAGATCTACAGAGTGTATAAACTATCCTAGATAGTTGTGCCCATGATCATGGGTATGCTGAGTAAAGTTTTTCATAGATTAGACTTTGTTTTCTAAACATGGCTTATCTGAAAGATTGGAATCATTTTTGAGAAAGATGGTCGGGGTCGGTAACTCGTGGATATGTTAGTGCTAGGTCAATGACTGCACTAATGGTATTAATTTGCTTAGATTACTATTTTAATTACTGTATTAAATTTAGGAATTTCATATCTACATAGTATATTTCGTTAAATGCCGTTTTGCACTTAAATAACCCTATATGCCTTCCTTTTGTTGCCTTCGCATTAATATTGCATAGTTCCGTGTAACTTGCGGTGTACATTTTATGTGCTCACCATTGATTACTCTGTTGATAAGAGGAGAGCGTCTTCGACTACGGTGAGGATTAGGATAAGCATAACACGTTTTACTATCATTTTCCTATGGGCAGACATTCGGCTTCACCATTTATCTATTTGATATACTGTCTTTTCTTATATATTAGCCAATGAGAATTAATATTGTAAGACTTGGCTATAATGCCATATTCTTTCATTTATTAAAGTGTGTCATTAAGCTTGATATGTATCCCTATTACACTGTGAGCATTAGCTATTTTTGGACTAGTGCAATTTACATAGAGGATCTGGGAGTGTTACTCCAAGGTCTGATAAGAGGCAACCCAACACAGCAAAAATATCAAGCACTGCGCCTGAGCGGTCTAATCGAAGGCAAACTTGTGGTTTGACCAGCAGCACACTGCCAGTCCAACTAGCTTGAAAATGGTACTCTAACTGGCGATAGGTCTGATCGAGCCCAGAAACAGTCTAACCATTCCCTTGTTCCTAGGATAGGAAATCAGCCTGAGTTCAAAGTACTTTTTGGTGCAAACCTCAAAATCCATGGTCAAATACTCAGTCTGAGTTCAAACTACTTTTGGTGCAAACCTCAAAATCCATGGTCAAATACTCAGCCTGAGTCCAAACTACTTTGGGTGCAAACCTCAAAATCCATGGTCAAATATGATCAAACTTTACACACACACACCTTGTTGAGGGTCTCAGAAACCTATTCCATCTAAGCATCTGGATGATCTTAGCCAAAGTCTCACCCTTTTCTCAAAATATACAAGGTTGAACTAAAACTGGGTAAATGTCAAAAATATGATGAACAACTTGCTCGTAGGTTAAGAACAGCAAAGATGGCTCCAGATGAATTCCCACATTCACAGCAAGCGAAACCAAATGATGAAACAAGGCAAAAACCCTTAGATTATGATTTCTCAAGAAAGGTTCCAAACAAGCAAAAACCTAGTAACTTCAAAATTTTGCAAACCACAATGGCTAGATAAATGAGATTTGATCTACATAAGTTATCTCCATTACTTACATGACATTAGCATCAATGAGATAAAGAAAGAGAGAGAAGAGGTAAAGAACCAACATGAAAAATAGCAAATTAACCAAGACAAGAAAGATCCATCAGAGATGAACAAATTTGATTATATTGTTACTTAAAGATGAAAGTTTTATAGTCACTCCATGAGGACAGAGAACACACTACAGCATTCACTCTTCTCTCCCAAACACTAACCCTAACTCAAGAATGGATGAAACGGTTAGCTTGCAGGCCTCCATCTCCCTCCACTAAATAGATAGAGCAACCAGCCCACATCTAACTCTAATAGATACTATCCACCAGCACAAATGGGGAAAACCTGCTAACCCCACGCAACATGAATTTTACACTCACATTTAACTCATGCATACTTTTCAAAGCATATGAGTTTAAACCCGCTAAGTCCTTAGACAATGAAGTTTCTAGTATTTGAAAAACTACCAAAATGCCCTCACCTTGACCTAATCTTCACATTTCTTGTAAGTAATCACCATGCTCACCACGTGTAGCTTCACCATTGGCTTCCCACACATTGGCAAGTCCCTCTCGCTTTGGTTCCACTGAACCATGCCTTATTTGGACTGACCAAATCATTTAGTGTAACTCATCTTTTGAACTTTTCCTTCAATATTTTTAGCTTCCTTGTGCTATGCTTGAGCTCAACTATGTCATATGGCATCCTTGACCATTCTAGACATCGGCTCCTCTCTAAGCATAGCTTTGATCCTCACTATTGACCATGGTTGACTCTAATCTTTTCTACACATTCAAAGATAAAAATCATTTATGGGCACAAGTTCTTCATAATTTAACCCACATTAGCTCAAACATGCTTCATGCAATATGAATGCACTGACCTAGGGCCAAACTACCCAAACCATGACCAATTTCCAAAAAATAAAACTTACTATCGAAAACTCAACCTCCCTAGTCAAACCGCAGAGCCCAACTAGTATGACCATTGAGAACGGCCAGTCAGAGCACTAGGAACAACTAGTATGACCGCTCAATGAACTGGTCAGACCGCCAGGACTAAAACTTGACAGGGAAATCCAAATCTTTTGCAAATTTAAAATTCAACTCCACAAACATTGATAATGGTTCACCATAATTCAATATGGACCTTCTCACGTGGTCCTTCAGAAGGTACTCTACCAGTGCAGCACTCATTGGATCAAAATGCAGCATCTAGTGACCTAAGGATAGCCGCTGGTGATATGATAATGGAGGAATCCTCTAAGAAGACTTATGTAGAACAGAATGCTCCACCAATAAGCAATCATGATGATGATGTAGAAATCGATGAAGTTAAACCATTTGATAATGATAAAACCAATAATGTTCAAGGTATACATAATCAAGAGAAGCAATTATTACAGCAATAAAAATACAAATGATGTGCGTCTGAAGAAGTCACGCACATACATATTGCTTCTTGCAATTCTTGTAGTGTCCTTGACATATAAAACTAGTCTAAATCCACCAGGTGGCTTTTGGACAATAAATGGTGGTAATCACTAAGTTGGTCCAAATCCACCAGGTCACTGAACAATTTAGCCCCTCTATTATGCGTTAATAGTGAGTTTTGGTAATTGATGACCACTGTTTGTGGGACTAACATTTTCTTTTAGTTTGTGAAATAGGTTAGATCCAATAATGATGAAAACCTTAGATGGCATCATGTGTTGTTAGTCATCAATCCAAGATATGGAATAAGGATGGCATCATGTATTGATGAGCATGGTCATGAGCTAATCATCAAGTCAAGTGAAGACCATCATATGTTGATGAAGGCAATATGGGAGTGACACATTAAGGAGGAGTGCTAAATCATAATCACGTATATAACATCCCTATGTGTGCCTAAATTAGTTAAGTGCTAGTAATTTTTTCAAAATTCAGCCTTTTAGCCAAAAGTAAACATTTATGAAATTATTGGTGTATCTTTGAAAAACTAGTTGCAAAATTTATACAAATGCATTTCAAGGGTTTTGGCTTTAGAAAAACTATCTTCATGTAAAAATAAGTTTCTAACCCAAAACTAACTATAAAGTATCTTCTTTCCGCTTTAAACTAAAAAATTACCCAAAATCAATTCTAAATGGAATGTAAAATGTTTTAATACTAAAAACTTAGAGTTGGCTATTTCAAATAATATTGGTATTCAAAAGGTTTGCAAAAAAGCCAACCAAACAAAAATTATTTCGTTTTGAAAGTCATCCAAAATCCTAACTTGACCTAAGTGGTGATAATCTAGTACTTAAGTGAGTTTTATCATTTAAGCCAATATATATATATATATATATATATATATATATATATATATATATATATATATATATATATATATATATATATATATATATATATATATGAAGCATTTTCCGTACTCCCACTTCCAATATACTACTTAAATGAATATTTTATACCCATTTATCTTTTTTGGTATACTTGAATACAAATTCTAAGATACTTCAATGCGACTTGGTTGAAAATTTTTCATCAGAACCTTTTATTTTTGCTATATACTCTTTTTTCATACATAAAAGAGTTATACACACAAATCATTCTATACAAAGTGAATTTTTGTGAAATTTTCCATGGAACTCACTTTGGAGTATCTTATAATTATTATTAGAGTATACTCAAATAGATAAAGAGGTATAATAGCACCATTAAACCAGTATATGAGAACTAGCACTATGTACTCCTAGGAGTATGGAATCATTTTCCTCTATATATATTGGGCATCATAATGTCTATGCACCAAGCCTCCCTGCCTTTAGATGTATGCGAGTGCAATAATATATAATATATCACATAAACCTGTTAATATTTATTAATTCGAAAAGGTATCGATTTGGAAAGGAATTCATTGATTTAACATGTTGAATCAATCATAGATGGAAATTCTCAATTATGGAGTCTGAGCATTATGGGGTCCCTGTTATTTATACTATACACACACAAGGGTATTTATAACTCATACATGCAAATGAATGCTAAATATACCTATGACCTCTGTCTTATGCTCAGAGTAGAGGAGTGCAAAAACCGTTACGAAAAGTCAGGTATTCATATTAACTTTTGACTTCTTCAAACAGAAACCAAAAGTAAAAATCAATACAAACAATCCGTAAAAACAACTCAAGCAGTGATGATGAGGACTTGGAGCGGAGGCGTAATTTACTCTCTTGCTGTTCTAGCAGCAACTGTCACATACTAAGCCGGCCTGAATCCCCCCCCCCCCCCCCCCCCCGAGGAGATATTTGGCCTGATGAGAACAGTAATATTGGCAAATCAGGGAATCCAGTTCTGCAAGATAGCCATCCAAAGCGCTATGATGCTTTCTACTACTCGAATGTTGTCTCATTTGTGTCATCTGTGGCTCTCGTTATACTACTTGTCAATAGGGAATCATGTGAGCATGGAATCATGTCCTATGCACTGCGCGTGTGCTTGGTAGCTGCTTTGCTTGGCTTCCTGATTGCTTACACTGCAGGGAGCTGCAGGAAAGTAAAATCAATATCTTATCTAATTACCATTTCTGCAGCAGTTCTTTTCTGTCTTCTCATTCAAGTCCTTGTACTCTCGTCAACAGAAGATGCATTAAAAGGGCCACTGGCCTGATTTGGCCCCGCTCGTTTTACTCGCTTGTTTCGGTTCCAGTTTCTATTTTCTAGCTGACTTTTAGTTTTTTGTTTACTATTCTTTAATTTTATTTTTTTAGCTTTTTAGTTTTTTGGTTTTTTCTCATATTCTTTTGTATTATCCGTGATGGTCTAATCTATTTTACTTTTAAATTTTTTAAATTTAATTATACAAAAACTATCAACAGATATAGTATAAAGTAAATTAGTTATAGTAAAAAGAAGTTATAAGCTAATAAAAAAATCAAGTTGAGCAGAGAGATGGGTGCAGAAGATTTTTCGGCTAAAACCTGATTCTGACATATTGCTACAAAGTTCTGATCGGGCAGACAGCAAAGGTAATGCTGTGGGGTCCGTGCCTCCGAACTGTGAGAAGAAAGGAAGGAAGAGACACAGTACTTGATGCTCCTCGCAATTCTTGCTGCATCCCTGCAGTGTTGTGAAAAACGGAATACAGCTGTTAGACGGATAGGATATGCCAATGAATAATTGGAATACAGACGATTAATCGGAGTTATATGGATAATTTGGCGTTTGCATTAACATATACATATATTCATAATACCACTAATCTGAATGATATTTTGAACTCTACGTGGTTCATGTCCTCACCAAATAAAGATTTCTACAAATGTCTAGGACAAAGAAGTGGCTGCTATCAAGGAAAAAAGATATTAACAATTTGAAAAAGGGAATTTCTTGTTTCCGCGAGTGCATGTTTTGGACAGATGGAACGCAAGCATGTGGAAGCCGTTCGATCAAAAGTAGTATCATTGTGAGCCGTCGATGTGTGACCGGACAAAAAATGGCGTGGCTTTCTTTTCTTGCGACGTAGTGTATATAGATAGAAATCATATGCACATATATATATATATATGGGGTGTAGCTATGATAGGTGAGACCCAATGCGTAAGCTGCACCATTATCAGTTTATAGGGACACAAACACAATGCTTGAAAAGCCAATTCAAAACTCTCTCTCTCTCTTTTTAATACTCTCTCCTATTAATATTCTGCCATCATCTTTTTCTCTCACTTTCTCCACTCAGTTTCGCCGCTCATCCCATAGTTTCCCAAGGCAGAGGACATTTTTGCTAGTGCAACGAAAGGTTAGTAGAGTGGCAGGAGGTGGAGACAATGGGGATCGACACATCGCGGTGAGGTAAGCTAAGGATTTTTGTGGGTTTTTTTGTGTTTTTTTGTAGAGTGGCTCGGTGTTAACCTAGTATCTCTCATGTAAAATTTTAGGACTTTTCTTCATAAGATATTTTCATTGCTTTTTGCTTTTGAAATTATCTTGAATTTGTTCTCAAACTTATTATGAATTTGCTTTGAATTTTGTATTGATTTGCTCTCAAAATTATATTGAATTAGCTTTTGAAATTATCCTAGATTTGCACTAAAATTTATGCTGATTTGCTCTAAAACGTATCTTGTATTTGCTCACAAACTTATACCGATTTGCTCTAAATATTATTCTGAATTTGCTTTGATATTATATTTATTTTCTCTCAAGATTATGCTGACTTTGATTTGCTCTAAATATTATATTGAATTTGTTTTGAAATTTATTTTTATTTACTCTCAAGATTACGCTAACTTTGCTTTCATATTATCACATACTTTTATAGTTTTTAATTTTCTGTTAATTAAGAACTAACTTATGGCATATAAAAAGAAAGGTACTTCCATGCTTTTCTTAATAGTGATTTGCACGATTTTTAAAGTATGATAAATAGTGGATAGATGTTACTTACCTCTTAATTTACTTTAAGATTAATGCTACTTTTGTTAAAGAAAAAAGTATAGAACCACTACTCATCTAAAAATCGTTCAGGTGTTGAGCATAAAAGAAACAATGGTGGAAATACATATTTTATCGTTTAGTTATTTGGGTGCGCGCATAGATAACCCTTGGAACATACTACCAGGTTATTGCCACGTCCTTGAAAAAATTGTTTCACAGGAAAGAAATTGAAATTGGACAGATAATAATGCGAAGGCCATTAGTCATGGGCTACAGGGCTAGACACACAATGAAAATTTTGGCGCGCATGAGCTCGCTTTTCTGGTCTAGATTGACAAGTTCGGCTATTAGGCCTTTGGCTAATGGGCCGAATTGGTAAATTAAAACGGTTTTAGCGCCCGGTTAATCGGAAAACGGCCGTTTAGTCGCTCTAAACGGCCGACTAATCACCCAGCAGCCTTAACACGCCTCCGAATCATGAATACGTAACGGAATCAGCGCCGACACCGACTATGCGGGCGATTATTCGGCCGACTCCACCGTTTTCTGTTCCATTGCATTACCAAGCAGGTCTGAGCCCACCCGGTGGCTTTTGGTCTGACGACAGTTCAGATGGCCACAAGGCTGGCAACCCGGTCCTTCAGGACATATACTCCCGACGCTGCATGGTATTCCTTGTGTTCAATTCCATCTCTTTCATGGCATCTATTTCTATAATACTGCTTCTACTGAGTAAATCTGTAAGGAAGAAGAAGGTTCCGCTCCAAGCATTGCACTTCATCATGATGCTGGACCTCTTGGCTCTGAAGACATCTTATGCAGCTGGAAGCTGCAGGAAGGTCAGAAATTCAATATTTGCCTTTTGTGATAGTATGTGGCGTCGTGGTGTACCTTTTGATTGTTATTATTTTGTCAAGTGGTATCTCAAAATGGCTGAAAGAAAGGAAAGGAAGGTGGCTTCCGTGCTGCAGATGTCCCAGCCATGTTACTGCAACAGCCGCACTGGCACCTGAACGGAATGTTTGAATGTCTTTATTTATCCACCATTGCGTTGTCTTCTGTACTTTAGATGAACCATAAGTGTTTCGGTTGTATGTTGAGCATTTGCCTTATGTTCAGGATAAGAACGGTGATATTCTTCGTTCTTGAACAAATATTCAGCAATGTTCAATTAGGAGAGAAGCTTGTAGGCTGCAGTAAATTATCTTTATAAATTAGATGTAGTTGACTAAACCTATGATGGAACTATGAGCAGGTGGTGGAGGTTGAAGATGCTTAGATTTCTTTCTTGTCTGTAGCGGGTTGGTTTGATGAACAAAGCTTGGAACTCTTGATTTTCTTTTACTGCTGTACAATCCAAGTGGCATCAAACAAGGTCAAATAACTGAATTTTGTTTTGAGTGAACGCAGCATTCAATGTGTGTTTAACCATTTTTGGTTTTAAATTGTAGCTTTGATATGCTGTATTAGCCTTGTAACAAGGAATAAGTTGAGGGGTATTATCTCCAATATCGTTAACATGGCATTTATCCAGAAATGGTATGCGGCCATCACCTGTGCAAAAGAGAAAGGTTGCTACTTAGAAGCTTGTTGCATCTTTCATGATTAACGGCATTGTTCTGTATATACATGTATAAGGCTATATATGTGGGACCAAACCCAAACACTTCGTAATACATATATATTAACAAGTATGCATACGATTCTTGTAATATTGTTTTGCTATTATTACAGATGCCAACTACTTCAATATTTGAGCTTCAAAGGTGAAAGCAACTTGATTCAACTTGAATTGTAACATGTATCATCTCCCAATTATCTCTCAACTTTACGCCATTATTTCGTTTACGTAGTTGTTGCAAATTTGATGGATCCAACCTGTTTCTGTAGCTTTTAGTGAAACGGTATGCAGCTTTTGTAATGTCCAAGCAGTCCAGTGCAGGCTTATGCACAGAAGGAACTAGCTACAGAAGCACAAATCCCTGCAAAATCATGGATGCCTCTAGTTTGGGCACAGAAGTTCTAGAGTTTCTTGAAATAGATATATGAACAAGTGCATCTGCACAAAATTAGTTCTCAATCCTACTCCCTGAACCTGTAACTTTTTGCAATCTGGACCCCTATTTTAGGAGGGTAAATGGCAAATGTTCTGTCGCCCTTGTTTAGTAGTGCTATTTAAGTAGAGGATCGCAGCTATGTTGGCTTTCAACATTTTTCCAGGGTTACTTATTCTGAGACTTGTCCTCATGTTCTTTCTTTTTGCTTGATTCCAAATTATACGTCTCCTCTCTTTATATAGATAAGATTATTTCTTAACAATACAGAAACTAATTTGATAAGGTAATTATTAAAGGATAGAGATAACTTAACAAACTAAATAAATCCTAAAAGATAACAAGCTAAACAAATTCTAATTGATTGCTACTGGTAGCCTTCCTTGCGTGCAGCCCCCTAATGGACCGTGGCTATCTATGGGCCCATGCCCATGGCACAAACATACTAGAATGTCTGAGGGCTAATGCAAAGAGAGAATATGGAGAAGTCATGAATCATGAGGATGCCCACAACTCTTATTAGGTAAAAAGTGGTTTAATCGGCAAGTAATTTCTATAATCAGTATTAGTTGCTGTCCCATAACCAACATGTGACTCTTTGAATTCCCTCACATAGATGGCTGTTTTTTTTTTTGCTGTCTCCTCTCAACATACTCTTTGCTGAGAACAATGAGAAGTCCTGAAACTTTGGCTTTGTCGAAAATAATGACAGGTCTTGTTCTGAAAGATGCTACCTTAGTGTTCCATGTGCATTGCATATGCTTCCCCCCTGACAGAGCTAGGTGAGCAACTTATTCAGTGGAAACACCCCTGGAATTACTGCAGTGCCTGAGCTATTGAAGAGCTTCCATGGTGCCATCAAGAACACAATAAGGAACTCCTCCATGAGACATTTGCTGTTATATTGTACCCTATGCATATTCTTGTGCGTGGCCTGTAGGGTTCACAAGATCGAATTCCTTGAAGTAATTATTTTGTGATACAACGTTGGCATGAACTCATTGGTTGTGGTGCCTTTAGGAGACTAGACTACTTGTTTATCAAAACCTTTACTTTTGGAGGATCAAAACCTTTACTTTTGGAGGGATCCCTCTGAGGATAGGGTGTCACATGATTAGCTATGCTAATTGCTAATCATTGACCTAGCTAGAGCTCCGAAAGACAACATTGATCGTTCATGCACCCCAATCTTGAGTGGTTTCATAAATCATAATGCAATATAATGTTGGAAACTGCAACTGTAGGGAAGCTCGGGCCAACCTTGACACTGATCTACATTCTACAGAGACATAAATAGTGATCATCACAGATAGTCCTAGGCCACATAGAAGGAACATCTGAGCATGTATGACTGCCCTACAGCACAAGTTGAGAGAAGACACTCATGACAGTATTAATTGTTGGGAGATTTAGTAGGCATTAGTGCATTACTAATGTGAAATTGATGCTTTGCTTCAATACATCTCTACATGTAGATTGTTTTTTTAAGAGTCTCTACATGTAGATGGAACATTCAGAGAAAAATCCAACCTGGCTTGAATTAAACGTACAGAGTTTGGAATATAGACCTTATGATTCTCCAATCCAAAACTATTTTTGTTGTAGGGGTGGCCCCACCTAAGCCCAGCCGGCTTGCCAAAGGATTGTAAAGCCCAAAACGGGATATGTGTAATGACATAAATGCCCATGCAAAGGGTACATGAGTGTAAGGACATAATTGTAAAATACTCCCCATGTGAATACATACAGGGGCGAAGCTACATGAGCTCGTCGGGGTCGGCCGACCCCGACGATTTTACCGTAACCTCTTATAGCCAGCGATTTTTCACCACCTTGGACCCCGGTAGAAAATATGTTCGACCCCAGCAGATTGGCAGCCCAGCAGTCCGACCCATCTTCCGCAGTCCGGCCCAGTAGTCATGACCCCGGTGACCATTTATCCTGGCTTCGCCCCTGAATACATATATGGCCGCCCTGGAGATGGGGAAGGGGCGGGCATTGTTTATTTGTCTTCTCCACTACTACACTATCATTTTACTGTTTGGTCAGTAGCCACAACAGTTGGCGCCGTCCGTGAAGACGACTGAGCAAGCCTTGAGATTGAAGGAAGAATGGCACCCAAGAAAGCTTCATTATCGGTAGCAAAGAAGAAGAGGAGCACAACGACAACGCTCGTCAACGCCAGAGCCTCTGCATCAGCAGCTGGCACGGATGGCAACGTTGGTGTTGCGACCGCCAACGTCGACACTCGCGGCATGACAGCCGACCCCACTATTGGCGCGGCAATCGGCGTTGGTGGTCCCGACCGGGTCGCCGAGAGCGGTGATGCCGATGCCCGCGCTGGCATGGCCACTACCCCCGCACCCGGTGTGGGGGCGACGAGTGGCTCCAGCGGCAACGTCGGCCTCATCACCGATCTCAGAGTCCATCGCACTGGCGCGTTGAGCAGTTCCGGAGCACAAGCCGTGGTCACCGCCAACCTAGGAGTTCGTGCCAGCCCTCCCGCCGGTGCAACCATGTTGACGGTGGAGAATGCCCTACTGATGGCCCTCGGCACGCTGCAGCGGGAGCTGGCGGACCTCCACGGAGCCGTGCGGGATATACAAGAGACTCGGAGCCAACAAGTCCCGCCGGCGGCGGCGGCGGCGAAGCCTACGCCAGAGCGAGCGGATAGCTGCGACGCCCCTACATCCAGTCGCATTCCGGTTCGGCGCGTGAATCCGAAGTCCCTCCTCTCCACGGGCCTGCAGCAGTCGGCGTGGCCGGAAGACTTCAAGTTCCCCACCACCATCGAGCCGTACAAAGGCAACACAGACCCCCGGGAGTTCGTGCGTGTGTACGAAACCGCCATCGAAGCCGCGGGAGGGGACGACTCCACCAAGGCGAAGGGGCTTCCCCTCGCGTTGCAGGGAGTGGCAGGCAGTTCCAGGTGGGGGGTGGCCAGCTCGCCGACGTGTTGGCACCCCTGATGATGGAGGAGGCCGAGGAGGATCCATGCCGTCAGCACTGAGCAGTGGTTGCCGAACGATCGTGCGGCACTCAGCGCCAGACCGAAAGCCTCTCCGATCTGCCGCAGTGTGCTCACCAAGTCTTCAGGCCCGAAAGTGAGGGGCGGCACAACAATGGAGAGGTCCAGAAACACATTCTCAAGAGCCTCCATAGAAGCCCAGGTGGTCACTGAGGCATCGCCCAATGTTCAGTCCCTCTCTCCAAGCGATGCCGCCAACTGCGCCTTCCCCCCTCCAGCGCAGAGATTTGCTGGAGCAGCCCGTCGCGCTCTTCGGTGGACGCCTGAGCGTACGCCGCTGCCTTCGCACCCTCCGCCTCGAGGAAGCAGATACGCTCGTCCTTGGCGGCAATGGCCTCTTCGGCCGCGCGGAGACGGTCCTCGAGCGCGCCTCGTTCATGGGCCTTGGCGTCCTATAGGGCGCGCACGAGGGCGAGAGCCTGTGCAACATGGTTGTTAGCAAAGACTAAAACACACAGGTAATTTGACAGTGCGAGCAACGTACCCTCATCTCCGTCGTCTCCAGCGCACCTCGCAGGAGCTCTGAGCCGCACGACGCCAGTGCCTACCGATCCAGCCCGGAGTCCGCGTAGTCTGCGGCCCCTTGTAGAGCCCGCAACGCCTCCGGTCCGGGGATGAGGTTAGAGATGGTAAGGCACTGGGTCTCCACGCCTGCAATCTCTAGCACGGCGGGGCTTGACGTCACGTCCGGGGCGGGAACTCCGGAGACCTCAGGACCACTTCCGTTGCTCGAGCCTTGTCCACGTCCCGGGGACCGGGCCTCGGCTGATGTCGACAATGGCATCAGCGAGCAAATGGGGGAGAGCTTCGTGAAGTCGAGGGGGGAAAAGGAGTTACGCCTACCTTTGTCACAAGGTGGTGAGGGCTGAACGGCGGTGGCGCCGCCTACACCCCGGGCAGCCGAGTCCCCTTCGGCTCCGCCGGCCTCCTCTTCGGAGTCACACTCCGACACGGCAACCACTGCCACCTTGTGGGAGAACTCACCCGAGCGTGCTTCGTGGTCGGCTCCTGCGGGGACACAGATTCGACCTCCGTAGCAGGCGTGGGCGACAAGGCTTTACCTTCCATGGTGGCAACGCGTCCCTCGTTTTCTGGTTGGCCCACGACCTTTGTCGCAGGGCGCGTCATGGTCCACCTCTGCCTCCAGGTAAGAGTTAGCATACTCCGCCAGGTCGGAGCCGATGACCGTTGTCCCCTCTGCCCCAGCAGGTCCTTCGGTTGGTACGGTCGCCGGGCTGGAGACGGCGGCGGGTGAATGGGCCCTTTGGCGAGGGGGTGAGGCCTCCCCCTATCGTCTCTGTCTTGAGGGCGAGCGTGGACAGCAACCGGTGCGGCGCGCTGTGGCGGTGCGGCGTGCTCTGGCACGGGGATTACTAGAGCCTCATATACTTGGTTTATCCGACCAAGCCTCGCCACCGCCACGGACTCGCGAAGGCTATGCTCCTTGGCCACGTATGGGCCAAGGAACACAACTGCTGCATGCTCCGCGTCCTCAAGGAGGAGTTCTATTACAAAAATAAAAAGCAGACAGGTCAAGGCTACAACAAAATATGACGGTTGCATATTGAACACTACGCGTCTTCAAAAATTTACGAGGGTTCGGCGGCTTGGGGAGCGCAGACACTAACGAGCGAACCTCGTCAGAGCGGATGGTCCTGGGCTGGATATGCCATTGTTTGCCCAGCGGAGCCACACCGTACATGAGGAACTCCTCCACAAGGTCCTGCATGTTGAAGCAGAGCGCAATCCCCACAAGCCTTCGCACCCGATGCTCGTCGTCGCGGTTGAGTGCTCCTGAAGGCAACGTGTTGAACTCCATGGGCCGACCCATGCATCGAAGCGGGGAGCCGCTCGCCACACTGTGATAGAACCACTGGCGCATCCAGTTGGACTCCCACTTTGCCTGCGTCGAGTTCGCGGGGAAGATCTTCGAGCACGGCGGCCGCAGCACGAAGTTGACACTCCCGAAGTTGGAGAACTCTCCTCTTTCGAGCTTCTTCGGCTGGCACTGAGTGTCGTGGAGGTAGCAGAATAGGGAGGCGCTCGGCCACACCCCCTCCGTCTAGGACGCCTAGTTGTACACAGCCAGGCGCGTTATAGCGTTTGGAGTTAGCTGCGCCAACTCCAGCCCGTACGCCCGGAGAACTTCGCCGACTAGCATCGCCGACGGGACTTGGAGCCCGGCTTCCAGGTAGGCGACGAAGATGACCACCTCTGATTCCGTGGGGTGGGGCTCCACCTCGTCACTAGGGGCAGTCGCACTGCGGTCGGACAGCTTCCCCTCGCGGAGAAGAGACTGGATGGTCTCCTCCGTTACGAGGCTTTGCCCCAATATGTTGGAGTAGACGCTGCTCAGCTTCTCTTCCGCTCTCTAGTGCTTGTTGGAGAACAACGTGTCGTGCCCCACTAGCGCGTACTCTAGTTCCATCGTCGAGGAGCCGTGCCACTGGGACGACGCACCATGGCCGGAGGATGCGGCACCGCTGGGCCGGCGAGAGTGTTCTTCATGGCGAGACATCGTCCTCTGTAGAGAGCACAGTGAGATGTGCGGTGGCGGTGGCGAGCGGCGAGAACAGTAATGCAGCAGCACGGCGCAAGGGAGGATCGGAGTAGTATGGGGGGCAGTTTGAGAGCGTGGGGGGCAATGGCACAGCGACCGTAGGACTTATATAGCCTCCTCGCCCCCATAATTGGGAAGCGCAACCGGCAGGAGCCGAACCGTTCGCCTCCCCATGATCCGGAAGCGCGACTGGTGGAAGTCGAAGCCGCGCAGTTGCCCAGGTGTGCGAGCGCGCGCATGCGTCCCGCCCCCTTGGGAAGGAACGCACGAGTGCGGTCGTGCGGCCGCCTGACAGCGCACGACGCGTCAATCGTGCCCCGCCACGCGTCCCGCCCCCTTGAGAAGGAACGCACGACTGCGGTCGTGCGGCCACCTGACAGTCCACGACGCGCCAATCCGGCGCTGCCGTCTGTCCCGCCCGCGTCAGCGCGTGGTACAACTCCCGTCGCAGGCCAGCAGCCGGTGTAATCCGCGGCGCCATTACAACACCATCGTTGGCTCGCGAGCCACCGGCTGTACTTCGACTTCGAGTCCGCAGGACGGCTTCGGAATCCACTTCGACTCTACGTCCGTGAAACGAATCTGGCCTCCGCTTCGACCTCGTGTACGCGGGACGAGTTTGGCTCCCGCTTCGACTCTGCGAGACGAGCCCAGCCCCCACCCCGACTTCGTCTCGGTGGGCTGGCTCCGCCAGGTACTTCAGCGGACTGGCTCCACAGACCGCAAGTGCTTCGACTTCGCAACCGGAGGATGACTTCAGTAACCAATCCAACTCCGTGTCCGCGGCACAAAGCCGAGCTGCATCGACAAAACCATTTCCGCCCAAGATCACAGAAGGTCATAGGCCGCAAGGACGGAGGGGGCCAAATGACTCAGCGACATGGCTTCGACCCGTGAAGCCCTTCACCATAAGAGACTCCTGTTGTAAGGGTGGCCCCCACCTAAGCCCAGCTGGCCCCCCAAAGGATTGTAAGCCCAAAACGGTATATGTGTAATGACATAAATGCCCCTGCAAATGGTACATGAGTGTAAAGACATAATTGTAAAATACTCCTCATGTGAATACATATATGGCTGCTTGGACATAGGGAAGGGGCGGGCATATTCATCTGTCTTCTTCACTACTACACTATCATTTTACTATTTGATCAGTAGTTACAACAATTTTCAATAAAGCTAGCTCACTCTGGTTCATGAACATGTTCCAATATCCACATTCGTTGGATGCGAGAGAGAGAGAGCGCGCGAGAGAGAGAGTCATACTGTTGATTTCTAAAGCGACACGAGAAGATACTCCTTATGTGTACACAGACTCACCAAGTAATTAAATAAAGGTATTCATATCCAGCACGTGTTCTTTGGGGAAATTAGTGGATGGACATATTAGATGCCTTTACAATTGTTGCATTGCATTATCCTAAAGAATGATTTTGGTCTTTGTTTCAGCAAACTCCCGAAGGCAACTATGTGGTCACATGGCTGGTTTATTCTTCTCAAATAATCTTCACAGCCACAGCCTGTAGTTACAAACATAAGAGCCAGGCACATGCTACTGTGCTAGACTGCTGATCTTCAAATAACAATTAATATCTGATATATGAGACATCAGACAAATAAAACTAAGGGAAATAACATCATTTGTAACCATACGGATTCGTATCCTCTACCATTGTATTCAAACGGTGTGAATGCCGTAGAGTTGAGGAAAGTTGACACACCAAGATGCTTAAAAACTTCTCTCGCCTTCCGTCATCACCATCGTCAAAGGCATGATGCTCCAGCTGTTTCTTCGAAAGGCGTTGGGTTAACTCGAAGGTGAGCCATGGCATGATTTGTGAGAAGAGGCACAGTGAGTTCTTTTCGACTGCGGCTTATAAACCATAAGTTATAAGTATAATCTAATCTCCACCGTTAGCTCCTAGACCATCATAATAAGCTATAAGTCAAAAAAAGTGACAAAAAAGCCGACCCGTTTGTTTGGGAGAAACCATAAAGAGATAGGGTGAGATCTTTTCGGCTGCGGCTTATAAACCATAAGTCATAAGCGTAATCTAATCTCCACTGTTAGCTCCTGGAACGTCATAATAAGCTATAAGTCAAAAAGGTGATAAAACAGCTGATCCGTTGTTTGAGAGAAATCATAAACCCTAAGTCATAAGCCACAAATCAAAACGAATGGAGCCGATGCACTACGGAGGCAACTCTGAGATAAGTGTACCTAGTGATGCAAACGGGTTGAATACGGACGGATAATGCCTCTACCATATTTGTTTTTATTTTTTTTCGGATGCGGATACGAATACAGATACAGATACCTCGTATACGAATACAAATACGAATAATATCGAATATAAATATGAAACGAATACGGTTATGAATATTTATTGGAACATGAAAACTCCTTAAACTACACATCCAAAACTCCTTAATACGACTAACAAGGTTATTTACGTATTTAATTACAAAACAAAATGATTTAAACAGCAATACACTAATTTAATCGGTACACGCTATGTTTTAATCTACTAAAGGCAATTAATTAACAAAACAGAATGATTTAGACTCTTCTAACTTTTCTCTCTCCGACTCCTCTTGCTTCCTGTCCAGCCGAATGAGTCGATGACATTTCTTTTCCCTTCCCCTTTATCTAATCTCTTTCTTTTCACTTAATCTCCCCCCTAAGGTCTCGGCCAACTACTGCCTACTTTCTCTTTTCCCTATTTCTACCTTACTTCTCTCTCTTTCTGCATTTATTCTTCTCTTGGCTTTTCTCCATCGAGCTCTCCCTTATCCTCTTCTTCCTCCTCCCCCTTGCCTCTCCCTATTTCTGGCTCCTCCCTACGCCAGCCCTTTGGCTCATCCCCCAGGCCGTTGCCCCTCCAATAGTCCAGCCCAGCTAGTCGGCCCCGGTCGCCTACGTGCCTCCCCTCGGTCGCCTCTCGATTTCCCCGCTGCTGGCCATTCCAGGCCTAACCTCGGTCGTCGCCCTTGGGCTCCGGCCGCTACTGCCTCTCGGCGCCATCTCCCTCTGTTACTCGCCTGGCTCCCCAATCACTTGCGTGCCTCCCTTTGGTTGCCTCCTGATTTCCCCACTGCCGGCCACTCTAGGCCCGACCCCGGTTGTCGTCCTTGGGCTCCGGTTGCTGCTGCCTCCCGACGCTACCTCCCTCTACTACTCACCTGGCTCCCAGGTTACCTCCCGATTTCCCGCTGGCGGTCACTCCGGGCCCAACCCCGACCGTCGCCCTTAGGCTCCAGCCGCCGCCGCCTCCCGGGCGCCACCTCCCTTTGCTACTCGCCCGGCTCCTCGATCACCGGTGCCGACCCTCGGTCCGGCCACCATGCTGACTGCGCGCACGGTGGCCTCGGATATCCAGACTCCATTATCCTCGAATAGTCCGAGTTTGTATTCGTATTCAGTGGATAGTGCGCTACCATATTCGTATTCGTTTCCGAAAAACAATCCATATTCATTTCTGATCCGATACTATCCGAGAAAAATCCGAACCGAAACATTCTATATTCGTAAATCATTCAGATCGGTTGAAAACTATCTGATCCGTTTACATCTCTAGGTGTACCCCCGATGGGCTCTCACGAGGGCCATGACCCTTACACTCTAACAGTAGGAGGCTGCTGCCAGTGCCCTCCATGATTGTGATCTGCCCTCCATGATTGTGATGTCGAACCTGCATGGCACATTGGGGCAACTCTAATCCATTAGGTCCAACTCAATGGACCATGGCTTGTCGGGGTGCCCCTACATAAAATTCTCTTCTTTTCGCCGAAAAATGGTCTGCGAAGCTCGTATCGGTCGCTGCAGGTAGGCCACCCCGAATGGCACTTGGATTGCCGGGACCACCTGCAGTAACTGTGTATGAGCCATGAACTGCATATGAATGATATTTGTTCGTACGCGTAGCAGTGCTTGTCTTTTATTTGTGGGCTCACTTACTTTTAATCGGATGGGCATGCCCTGCATAGTGCATACTCGCCTTCCACATGTATATATATATGGCGATCACTATTTCTGCATTGATGGTTGCTGGAATGGCCATCGAGTGCACACAAACAGAATCCAAAACTTCAGTTAACACAAATTTATGAATGTAATAACTCTGCAGTTTCAAATTTGGATCTTACTATATATCTGCACTTTCAATTACTAGTGTCAATTTTCGCTACATTTGAACTGCTACATTGGCCTCTGTGCAACAGGGAAGAGAATAAAAGCCATAAAGAAACCATGAATGCTGAATGAGAGGGCCTGTACTGTGCACTGTGCTTCATCCATACGGCCAAATTAGGGTTCAAAAGATTCGAGGAGAAGACACCGAAAATTTTACATGTAGCCTGCGAAACTCTGACCATGTCCAGCCAAATTTATTCAGGCACGGACTGTAACCCGGACTCCTAGAGCGTCGTTTGGCTGCATGCGTAGACCTGATGAAAAATTTACGGGACTGTTTGATTCATAGCCTAGAAATGCTTAAGCTTGCCAGCCATTTATGTCCAACATAAAGAAGTTGTCCAGAAAATTAGGGCATGATTGTTACGTAGTCAAAGCTTACCATACTTTGCCACACTTTGAGTTAGATAAGTTTGATCTTCGGTTTGGTTTGTAGCCACGTGGCAAGATTCTTTTCCTACAATCTAGATTCCATACGTCAACGACTCAAAAAATATAGCAAGATTTTCTTTTACTAGCCAAAGTGTGGCATCAAATTTCATGACCTTACATGAGTTTAGCCAAAAAAAAAATAGTGGTAAAGTATGACAACTTTATTATATGAACTAAACAGACCCTTAAAGCCATAACTTAGCATGCCACAACTTACTGTGCTTATAATGTGGGACGTAGCTGCAAAAAAGTTTGGCATGCCTAACTAATGACTAGGAACCAAACATTAGCCCAACTTGATAAAACTTGCCGAAAGCACTTTGTATAAAAATGCGGTGATCTTTAGCTTCCAACCAAACAGCCCACGATCTGTTACTATTCGCTTGTGTTTTTACCCAAGCTTCAAAGAACGAAAGAACAACTAGGGCATGTGCAATGTGGGCTAAAACAAGAGGCTAAGAAACTTTTTATTTTTTGTTTTTGGAACCGAGTCCAACCATTGCAGCAGGGAGAGGCTAAGAATTTTTTTTTTGTAGAGTCGACTTAAAGTTCAAGCTCTGGGAGCTAGCAAATAAAAAAAGAGAGGTGTGAGAAGAGGATTGCAAAGAGAGAGATGAGGGTGCAAGGAGAGAGAGTGGTGATTCAGCTGGGGTGAGAATCTTTGGGCTTATTTTAATATATGGTGGGTCGCATTTCTTAATTGGATTGGAAGGTTAATGGTTTTTTTTTGGTTTTCGGTGGTTTTTGATTCGGATTGTTTTGTAGTTGGAATAACTACAACGATTATCGTCGTTTATATTAATATTTTTATCATCTGCTATTATTTTGAAAAAATATAGATAAAAATAATTAGCCATAGGCATCTGTCATAGCTAAAAAGTATCGTTAGCCTGCTTACGTGGCAGTGATGCGTTATTCTATCTCCCTTCACGTTATTCGTGCTCAATCCACTTGAGCTGTTAGAGGGTCATTTTTATACAAAAGTGCAAGAGTCGCTATCATGCCATTACTAGAGTAAATCCCGTTCAAATACATATATTTATATTTCAATGTAGAGTAGTTATCCTTGTACAACTCTTAAAGCCAATAAGGTGTATTCGTTATATAATTGTAACATCTCTTGTGGAAATTTAATTAATCTGTATTGTTATAATTATATTGAACTATATAAATAATGTAGATTCTTCTTAATTCTCCATATTATTAAGAGAACTGACTTATATCTAAAATTTCATTTGTGATTTTGTAGGATTTTCTAGCTCTCAAGAGAGGTGTCTTACAACTCACCCATTATTTATATACAAAATAAATATATATATATATATATATTGAATATTGAGAGAATCTATTTTTTCTTGCCCTGGGATTTTCTAGCCCTCAAAGGGCTTAAAAGGAAAAATGTATCTTTAATCTCGCATGTTGTTTCTTGGTATTTGTGTTGTGATGTGTTGCATGGCATGACCATATGGAATTTGTGTTTTTTTATTTGTCTAGTTAACAGTTAAGTGTTGTCTCTATCCCACCAACAAAAAAAGTCAAGATATATAGATCATGTTCTTTTGGCCCTTTGGCTTTTGGCTTCTTCAAAGTTGAAATAAATAGAACAGTTTCTTAAAGCAGCTTCTTCAAACAGTTTCTAAGCCCTAAGACCATGTGCGCCGTCCATGTCGGTATCTCCATCGTCTATTGCTATTTCAAAAAACACATCCAAAAGACATTAGCTACAATCCAAAAGAATAGGCCACAAACTACTCGATTGCACTAAGTTGCATTCAGCCCTAGAAAAAAATCACTCTACACCTTTCCTTACAACCACACCTTTGCTACAAAGCAAGCAAATACAGCAACAAACACAGTAACACATTCTATTTTCAATAAGATTAGAATCTACCATTACAACATCACAAGATATCGAGTAGATTACCCATAGCACTGCATACACAAGAGGACACTTACAATTTTACAAAGATAAGCTTCACGGTTACATGTTCAAAAAAATACTTATACTACAAGAAACTTTAAGCTAATATAAGCTAGACTTACACATCCTTCATTAAACTACAACTAAAACAAGTGGTGTGGGAAAATTTTGAAGTAGCAGAAACAAAAGGGCAACGAACACCATTTTCAGCTTCTATGCCAAAATTAACAGCTTCTATGCTAGCGACTTAGAATAGTGCAGATTTGCTATTGCCTTCTTCCTTTCTATCTTGTTTCAAGCGAAATTTCAGTTGCCCTTGTCGAACCCCTTCCCACCCTTGCCATGCATAAACGAGTTGGAGTAGTACTGGTGGTATTGGTTCTTCAAGTAAGGAGAGGGGGTTAATAAGGGGCGAGAGGTGGGGAGGAGAATGATGCTTGCCGTTTGATGCAGAGAGAATGGACGGGTGAGATCGGGATCCTAGACGATATGTCGTGGATCGGTGATTTGGCGGGACATCACAGACGGTTCGGATTACAAACCGTCTATGATAGAAACATCACAAATGGTTCATAACAAAAACCATCTATGATAACAGGAGATATCATAAACGGTTCATAACAAAAATAGTCGGTGATAATGGCGTCACAAAGATAATATATCGGTACAATATAAATAACTAGTCTCAAAAGATAAAATAGCAAAATTTTATATGGCTTATATATACTTGTTTGAAAGGTTTCAACGAGATCTACAACTTTGTAGTTGAGGCAAAACCCAAATTCCGAAGGGAAGATATTTTTTTTTGGCAAAAACAGAAACTAAAAGCTTAAAACACAAATTCGGGGCTAAATTTTGAGGATCTTAGAGGGCGACTAGCACAAGCGGGTCATTTTTTTTAATCGGGCTCGTTATTAGCTTTCCAACGAGTACAAGAACATCAAAAATAGACAGCGTATGCAAAAGTTATGCCCGTTTTACTAAAGATGTCTCAGAACATAATCTTACTCGGATTCAAGCAGAAGATTATAAAATTTTGGGGGATAACGAGGTGGAAAAAAATATCACAGATTGTTTTTAGTACAAACTGTCTATGATAATTTCATTATCACAGACGGTTCTTATCAAGAAGCGTATGTGAAGTATCACAGACGATTTAAATAAAAAAAATTGTCTGTGATATTTGCCATTATCACAGACGATATGTGAATTATCATAAACGGATATTAGTAAGAACCGTTTGTGATGTCTTGTATTATCACAGACGGTTCGTATAAATAATCGCGTGTGAAAATACCACAGACAATTTATATATATAACCGTCTGTGAAAATACCACAGACGGTTATTCGTATGAACCATCTGTGATACTTACAGCACAGACAGTTCCTAGGAACCGTCTATAATGTAAGCGTCCAGTTTAGCCTCTTTTGTAGTAGTGCCACATCTTCGGGTTTATTGGAAAAAATGGAGATATTTGAATTTATACTTATATTGCAGATGATCAAAGTTTTGGGCAAGACTAATGATCTATCACAATGCTTGCAAAAACAAAGATCAAAACATTGTTCATGCTATAGGACTGATTAGGACCATATTGAAGAAAATTGAGCTAATAAGAAACGATGGTTGGCATAAGCTTTTTCGAAGAGGCAACTGCCTTTAGTCTTCAACATAAGATCATTATGCCAAATATGTATGATACAATACCAGTTAGGTGTCGTTCAAGGGGTCATGGTGGCCAAATGGTAATTTACTATGATCATTTTCATAATAAAATATTTATTGTGGTGCATGACCAAATTATTGTTGAGATGAATAATCGCTTAGCTGAAAGATTGAATCAGTTATTGAGGTGCATGTAATACCCGTGGAAAAGAAAAGGGAAGGAAAGCGAAGAAATTACCGTAAGAGCCCTAGAGGTTAATTTCGGGCAGGGTAGTCCGTTCACAGAGATACCTGACTGCCTAGGGGCCAGTCGGCACCTCTCACAACCATAAGGTCATCACTCGGCATAAACAAACCTAAAATATTCAAAGGACCTTGGAAACCAGCACACTGTCTCCAAATATCCATATACAGCCCACAACCACAGTAAAGGGACAACAAAGCATCTGAGAAGGCATAGCAAGGCACCTCTCGAAGACACAGCACAACCTCCAGAAAAAAGTCAGCCAAGCAAAAGAGAGGCAAAGTTCCATTTGGTAACCAACAAAACAGTAAAGCCAAGCCATCGCCACAGCCAAAGACAGCACAACACCCTCCAGAAAATATAGCACATCGCCTCTAGATAGCACGACCATTGACAAAGGCACACGTAGCCAGTTGAGAAGAGAAGTAAGAGGAAACATGGAGCACGGCACCAGCCGAAGCTCACTTCCTTCCCCATCCCTCATCTTTCCCCACACCATACACTAAACAAACCGAGAGCAAGAGGGAGGAGCAGCTCGGTTGCAGGCGCCAGGGTGAGGAGCCACGAGCGATGGGGAAACGACAGCCCTAGAGTTAGGCGAGCACCAGGGGAAGGCAACTACGGTGCCACCACAAGACAACCCTAGCCCAGCCGACCGAGGTAGGCCATGCCATCCATTTTCCCCAAGATTTCATTATTCAGAGCCACACATGCAACATACCAAAACCCTAGAGCACAACCAACCGGAGGTAAAGGAAGAGAGTAGAGGAAGTAAATAGTACCGAGGAGGTTTACCATAGATGAAGACCGGCGGCGGCGCACTACCATCGATGTAGCTACGCACCCAACTGCCACCATGCACTCCCCCGGTGTGCGAGCAGGTTCTAGCTCGGCCGTGACTAGCCAAGGCAGCTCACCTCCATGCCTATCACATCATGAGCAAACCAAATCAAACCAAATCAAAATAGCAAACAAATCAACCACAAAACTGGGATGCATCCGAGGGAGGAGGCGCCAGATCCCGGATCTAGTAGCAGCAAACCTGGCGAGGAGCTCAGGCGGCGAGGAGCCGGAGTCGACGAGAGACCGGAGTAGTAGTACTTGGGGGGAACCGCAGTAACCGTGGAGAAGATGGCCGAGGCGATGCGCCGGCGATGGGAGCGCCAGGAGGCGATGAGTAGCGGCATCGCCATGGCATAGCCGAGCCGAGGGGAGGCGGAGCACGGAGGAGCCTGCAACGAAGATGCCAGAGCCAGGGAGGGGTTGAGGCGGCGCGGCGCTGGACCTGATCTAAATCCAGAAGAGGAGACAGCCGAGAGAGAGAGAGAGAGAGAGAGAGAGAGAGAAAGTGGGGAAAGAAATGAGAGCGTCGACGGAGAGAAAAAAAGAAAGGAAAAGAAAAGAAGGGGAGGAAGGAAAAAGGAAAAAAGAGAGGAGGGGAGAAGAAGAAAAGAAAAGAGGAGAAAAATAAAGAGAAAAATGGTAGACATATAAATAAGATTTATCTGCGATTATAGACAATGATCATTAAATTTTGATCGTTTGGACACCGGTGCATAGAAAAGGTGTCCGGTGAGAGAGGTTGTTGGTATCGGGTTTGCGCGTAGGAACGTTGTCGGTTGTCTATACGCATAGAACCGATGCTGTTTGCATACTTGTGTAAATTGCAATGTGTGTTGAGAGTTCAAGTGGTGCTTACAGGTGGAGGTTTTGGATTGGCACTCCTCCACGTATCGTGCACGGGAATAATCAGGCAAGTGCATAGTAGAATAGTGGATTGTGATGAATGCATGGTATTTGTTTTATGCCATGTTATGAAATGATATCCCGGCTTATCTGTTGATTGTACTGCGATGAGTGATGCTTATGATTGATATCAATATTTGAAGAATGTTGCATTTGCATTGCACCATGAGCATCATGAAAGCCCTACGACGGTAGGCCTCTCACAACGGTGAGGAAATCGAGACCTATTTCGGTAGGCACCTCCAGGGATGGAGGCAGAGGGGCTTCACCGACGGGTGAAGCAGCTCCACTATACCGGTATAAGTGGCATACAGTGGCGCATTATGCATTGCACTCATGGACCTACGACGGTAGGCCTCTCACGACGGTGGGAAAATCGAGACCTATTTCGGTAGGCACCTCCAGGGATAGAGGTAGAGGGGTTTCACCGACGGGTGAAGCAACTCCACTATACCAGTATAAGTTACATACAGAGGTGCATTGCATCGCATTGCATTTGCAGGAAACGAACATGAGACAGGGAGGAAACCCAGAGATTCTAGGTTATAGTTCATAAATGTGGTTTGATAATTACTGTACCAACAACGTAGAATTGATTTACAGTTTCCAGTTACAGATTGGACTTATAGTTTATAGTTACAGATTTAATTTACAGTTTACAGTTGTAGAGTTGATTTACAACTTACGGTTCATGAAATCGATTCAGTTGATAAAGTGATGTCGTTGTTTTATCGTGTGTTTGCTGAGTCTTCGGACTCACCCTTGCTTTGTCCTTTTTTTAGGAATCTGTTGAAGGCGACATGTACGGGCGGGAGTAGCACAGTGGTCTCATGTGCAACAGTAATACACATATCATCTACAGATGACATATTTAGCC
The DNA here is from genome assembly GCA_017311315.1 of Dendrocalamus latiflorus. Classification (NCBI taxonomy): domain Eukaryota; kingdom Viridiplantae; phylum Streptophyta; class Magnoliopsida; order Poales; family Poaceae; genus Dendrocalamus; species Dendrocalamus latiflorus. The sequence continues at coordinate 24,749,748 of CM029660.1, forward strand.
TTGGATAGTCTTGGTACTTTTTTGGTAATTAGCAAATTTATTCCTCTGCTGCGCTTAGTGTCAAGCACATCGACTTTTGTCGTTTGGTTGGTATTTAAATAAAAGAATTGCTTCGCAAGACCAGCAGTAAAAGTTAGAGTTGGTAACATTATAGAGTAGGTGGTAGCACTTTGGGCTCAGGGAGGGGCCGGGGTGTTACAGTGCATTGCTTGTCTTGATCCAAGAAAATCTTTTGCCAACTTTAATGAAGACAAATTAATTGAACTTACTAGGATGCATGCTGCTGACTTCTTCCAATGTGATTGTGTAGTTCTTAGGGACTAACTTGGCATATTTATTGCTGATATGAGAGATGATCTAGATTTTTCAAAATACACTAACCTTGAAAATCTTATTGTGATAATGGTTTAGACTGATAAACACATAGTTTTTCCATTGGTATATCATCTCATTGAATTGGTCTTGATTTTGTTGGTGGCAACATCAACTGTAGAAAGAGCCTTCTCGGCTATGAAGATTTCTAAAACTGATTTGTGGAATAAGATGAATGATAAGTTGATGAATCATAGCATGGCATGCTATATTAAGTGAGATATATTTACAAGCATTAATGATTATAAGATTTTGAAGTGTTTTCAAAAGATGAAGTCACGTAAGACACAACTATCTTGTGCTAGTGCTAAGTTAGCTTTTTATAAATGTAAACTTCATGTTTTCTTCATATTTATTCATATACATATTTAATTATATTTATTCATATACATATTTAATTTACTCTCATATTTTGTCTTTGTAGGTTCTGATTCTTGTCCTACTATCAAAAAGAAATGGTAGGATAAGATAGAGAGTAAATCTTTGTTATTTAGATACCCAAATTATATCTCTACTATGGTACATTGTTTAGTTTTTGCCATGTTTTTCTTATTATGTTTTATGTTGAAGAATTGGGCTAAATTTTTATATCAATAGTGCATTTATGATGTACTTTTGTTATGCCATGGTATGGGTATAAATTAGTGTTAGTTTTAGGATGTTAGCCTCCTAAAGTTCAACATGGAGTATGGTAAAATTCTTGATTCGTCACTGACACCAGCAACATGTTATCATCCATATTCGATAGCCCACTATTGTAGAATAAGCCCCGCCACTTGCTAGTCTTGGTCGTTCTCCATCGCCTAAGACATCTGAACCTCGACCCTAAAAAGATTGCCAAAGACATCTGAACCTCGACCCTAAAAAGATTGCCAAAGATGCCATCGAGGTCACAGGTTGAATCCAAAAAACTTATTGGGTGCCTCATAGTCTCTGTTTTTTAGGATTTTGACTTCTTCGAAAGTCAACACAAAAAATGTCGGTTTTTTGAAGTGGGTTCTTCAAGCGGCTTCTCGAGTCCAAAACCGTGTACGCGGTCTATGTCAGTATCTCTGTTGTTTCAAAAACACAGAAAAAGCTATCAGTTGCAATAAAAGAAATTAGCCACGGTTAAAAAGAATAAGGCCAAAATGTGCCAAATGGGGAGAAAAGATTACAGTTACATGTGACTTATCAAATCCGTTGTTTCAACACTGTGCTTTTTGGTTGACCCCAGTCCATCTACCGTCGTCATGTACTGATGCAGGGGCAGATCCAGCAGTGGGGCGGGGGGGGGCTCGAGCCCCCCTACCGCTACCGGACCCTTGGAGCCCCCCTAAATTTTTAGTCATGGATGTATAATGTAGCAGGGGCTGAGGTCGAGCTGAAGGTACTTCAGCCCCTCCAAAAAATTTTCCTGGATCCTGTACTGATGTACGTTAAGCGTAAGATGAGGGAAATCGACGGTACCGAACTGATAAGGAAAAAAAATCGACAAGACCAAACCAATCGTCAATCGATTTGATTTGGTACGCCGTACGCCTGAAATTTGCTCCTCTCTCTGTGGTTAGTGCGGGTACCGACAGGAAGATTGAGGGCAGCCATGTCATTTTGAGATCACTCCGAGAGATCACATCATCTTCACATCAAGCGGAGCCCAAATATTAGACAGTATCATTACGTCTGTGAACGAAATCCACAGCAATTTAAGATGGAGAGAGAGGAGGGATGAGAGAGAAGGCTGGCCTTTCAGGACCTGGCACGTCGCCTTTCCTACCTGGCTCCCTCCCTTCTTTACCCCCTGCACATACACTTCGCCCACGCCCCCCTTACTCGCAGCACGAGAGCCCACAAGAACTTGTTGGTCAAAATACTCGACGACTCGATCCGTCTCCTCCGGGCTCTTCTTGTTTGTCTCGTTCTTGGAGGCGCAGAAGTTTCATCTCTGAAGGTTTTTAACCCATTCTGGTGAGATTTCTTTTCTTCTCTTTCTTTAGAGAGGGCATCATTACCCTGTTTGATATTCCGTTCTTGGTTCTTTTTCCTTTTGCTGTTATCGGAATGTGATTTGGCCATGTAGATCTGCGCCGCCTGGATTGCTTGTGCTTTTGTTTATTCCTTTGCTCTTTTGTACGACGAATGCGAGATTTCACGCCTCCGCATTTTGCAGAAAAGATGAAGGGGGCATCCTTGCTTTTGGCAGTTATTGGTTTCTTGCTTTAATTTCTCAGCTTTCTGCAAGAAAGTTCGCGTTTCGATGTGACTGGAATGATTAACATCAGCCACCGCTATCTGCTCCCACTTTGTCTGTGCGGCTTGAAAAGGATGCCATTAATCTGCAGGGCTGTGCTTACATGTTTCATTTCAATGCTTGCAATGCGCCTGCAAGAGACTAAAGGGCCTCTTTTTGGGGTGGGTGATCGGAAATCGGGAGCCACCTTTCTCTCTTTTTGAGTGGAAAAGATGGCTCCTTTGATAGGACAAGCTCTCTTTGCTGATCCCCAACACTTGTTTATTGCAAAGTGGGGAGTGCTAGATCTGTAGTGTTGTGTGATTGAAGTTAGTGGGCGGTTGGACAGGTTCAATTGTTTTATTGAGGCCATTGGGGGGGGGGGGGGGGGCATGAACTTTGTCGTACCTTTTAGGGTAGGCCAGATAAAATCAGCAAGTTTGGTGTACTGTGTGCATCCAGTTGTGACAAGTCTCACTGTGGTGGAAGGTTGATGGATCTGAGCGTGGAGGTTGTTTCTTGATTTTGTTTGGGATTGTTGGTTGGTTGATCTTTTGCACATCGAGTTGATGGATTTCTGTTTTTCTTATGCAATTCTTGGCTGCATGTATGTATCTTTGAATTTATCAATTTTTTGCTCTTTTTGCAGATTTAGAAAGCAAGGCTACACTTCAATGGTCCATCCAAGCTTCAATCTTTGATTGGCCATTGGTCTTTGTGCAATCTGGTGTTATCTACACATTTCAGTTGTCAGAGCAGTGGCTTCAAAGACAATGGCTCAAACCCTCCCAGCAATCCCCAACGTCCAAGCAGTGAAGCAGTATTCTCAGAATGATTCCTCCCTGAATATCACCAGTCCAAGTAAAGCCAGTGCAGTGGTGCCCAGAAGGTTGCCAGAATCAGCAATCTTGAGCAACCCGAATTGTGAAATGGAATCAAAGGAGCAGAAACCAACTCACCAGCGAAATGAGTCTGTTGATCTTACATCTTGCAAGGTTCCTGCACAGTCCATTAAGACTAAAATGGTTTCAGAGTGTCCTGCAGATGAAGAAAAGGAAGTTATGGAATATGGAATTATAAATGGAAGCTTGAAATCATCCTCGACGTTCGACAAGGAGCATGGTATAGCAAATGCAAGTGGAAGTGCCAGGTTGATCGGAAGATGCGATACTGGAGAAAGAGGTACTAGTAGCAGATGCAGGCCGAGCACAAGCAGTGATGTCAGTGATGAAAGCTCGTGCAGCAGCATTATTAGCATCAGCAAGCCTCACAAGGCAAATGACTCACGATGGGAAGCAATCCAGATGATCAGGACCAGAGATGGAATCGTTGGCCTGAGTCATTTTAAGCTATTGAAGAAGCTAGGCTGTGGTGACATTGGCAGTGTGTATCTTTCAGAATTGAGTGCAACCAAGAGCTATTTTGCAATGAAGGTTATGGACAAGGCATCGCTTGCAAGCCGTAAGAAGTTGCTTCGAGCCCAGACTGAGAAGGAAATCTTGCAGTGCCTAGATCACCCTTTTCTTCCGACATTGTACACACACTTTGAGACTGATAAGTTTTCATGCCTGGTTATGGAGTTTTGCCCAGGCGGTGACCTGCATACTCTTCGGCAGAGGCAGCGTGGCAAGTATTTTCCAGAACAAGCAGTCAAGTATGTATGATCTATATTTTACCCCATGCACACAATAGAGTTTACTGTCTCATACTCTTGTAGGATTTAGCATTTTATTATTAGTTCTTAAAATAGGTTTTTTTTTTGTGTTCTGATAGATTGTGGAAACATGGAGTACATAATTGAGGGAAAGGTTATGGCTTGTTTTTAATTTAGCTTAAGGAATATAGTCAGTAGACAAGATTAATTAATTGGCTGCACAATCCTGTGCAAATTGTCAATAAGAAGGCAACACTTGCAAAATTAATTTGCATGTGCATGACTTCATTTAATGATTTAATTGACTACAGCTAACATTGACATAATATAACTAAAAAAGCATCAAATTAAATAAAACAAATACAACATACAACAACATGAACATGCTAGTAATATTTGTGTTATTGGATAAAATCAATTTACTTCTTGTGTTTACTTAGTTTTGAGACTTAATTTATTTTTACTAAATAAAGAGTAGCATAGTAATCTGATATTGCATTTGCTTCTTAATTTCAGATTCTATGTAGCAGAAATCCTCCTTGCATTGGAGTACTTGCACATGCTTGGCATCATATATCGCGATCTCAAGCCTGAAAATGTCCTTGTCCGTGAGGATGGACACATCATGCTATCCGACTTCGACCTCTCCCTTCGCTGTGCAGTGAGCCCAACGCTGATCAGGTCATCTAACCCTGATACAGAAGCACTTCGGAAGAACAACCAGGCCCCACAACCAGCTTGTGTAGAACCATCCTGCATGATGCAGCCATCTTGCGCAGCCCCCACAACATGCTTTGGTCCCCGACTCTTCTCCAAGTCAAAGAAAGATCGAAAACCAAAGCCTGAAGTTGTCAACCAAGTCAGCCCATGGCCCGAGCTCATAGCAGAACCTAGTGATGCCCGCTCAATGTCATTTGTTGGTACACATGAGTACTTGGCCCCTGAGATTATCAAAGGTGAGGGTCACGGTAGTGCTGTTGACTGGTGGACCTTTGGTATATTCTTATATGAGCTTCTCTTCGGAAAAACACCTTTCAAGGGTTCAGGAAACCGGGCGACACTGTTCAATGTCATTGGTCAGCCGTTGCGTTTCCCTGAATACCCTGTTGTGAGCTTCTCAGCAAGAGATTTAATAAGGGGCCTACTTGTCAAGGAGCCCCAACAACGATTGGCTTATAAGCGTGGTGCCACGGAGATAAAACAGCATCCATTTTTTGAGGGTGTGAATTGGGCATTGATACGCTGTGCGAGCCCTCCAGAGGTTCCAAGGCCCGTTGAGATTGAGAGGCCTCCAAAGCTGCCCGTGTCAACATCTGGGACTGCTGCTGCACCTACTGATGCTGCCCAGAATGGCTCTGATAACTATTTAGAGTTTGATTTCTTTTAGCAAACATAAAGTTTTTACCCCATCCGTTTGCATCATTAGTAGGATTTTCGCATGTATGTGTCTGGCAGATGATTGGTATGTAGATTTTTGTCTCTGTCAACCTGTTTCTGTTTTTTCTAAGTGAGCGATTGATGTTCAAATTTGTATCTTCAACAAATTCTATGGTGGTTGATATTCTAGTGAGTCAAAAGCCCTCTACTTTCTGTGATGTGAATAATTAAATTCAGTTTAATGCAGTTTATATTTATCATAGTGATTACTCTCAGCAACAGTTCTGTCTCATGGAGCATTTCAAGGTAACTTATAGCTCTTCCTGCAAAAAAAAAGGCTTGGCCATTCCACTGTTGTTGGTCATATATTTGCTGACTGCTTCATTATGTGCAAGAGCTGAATCACGTTCAGCGTTAAGTCTTGCTGTATAGTGTTTGATTGAAGTAATAACGTAATTTACATGGTCCAGCACAGCAGAGGATAATCATGTGCAGATCAACTTGCACTACGGTACTAATGACTTTATTTAACTATTTAAGTTGACCAGCACATGATTGCATCAGCAGTTTCTGCATCTCATTATAACTCACTGATGCGTCATAAATATATAGCTCAGATGCCAATCAATATTATGCTAGTAAATGATTAACTGACAAATTAGCCATGTGTTCCTCTTCCGTATCCTTCTCTGCAATCAGGTTTCCAGTCATGCATCTTGTACAAAATCTTTCTGAAGTCTTAAAATAGCACTTACATGTATACTAAAATCGTAAGATCAACGACAGCCCCATTCCATCTAGAGCTCGGCTTTTATTACTTGTCTTCTGGCTACATGAACAAATAGCGCACCATTCTTCTGGTTGTTCAAATATGTATTACTTTATGATTTTTGTACAGGTTTCCAGATGCAATTTTCATGTAGCTCTGTAAACATTAGAACCAAATACAACTCTTCATCGCAAAAAAAAAAACAGCAAAATGCTGAGAAGCTCCACATGTGATTTTTTACACAATAAATCAAGAACCTAAAAAATCAAAACATTGGCAAAACTGTTAATCACAAACTTATGCTTTCTGAAGATGCTGCATACAGCGTTCTAGCTGTGCAAGTGACTGAAACAACAGTCAGACGATAATCAAAATGAGAGGCATCTCAAAAACTTGGGAATTTTCTTTCTTTCTTTGGATTTGCTATCCTTTTTGTCATCAGTTGTTGCTATGTTATTGTGGTTTGGTGTAGATGACGGCGGAGTCAGGTTGTTAGATCTGCTGCTGTTATATACAGGAGAAGGTGAAAATGGTGGTGTCGGATCAGCAGCTGTCACCGTTGTAACTTCTTTGCCATCACAGACAATCTTGACTTCACAGTAGAGATGTGCGTTCTTCTGTATATATCCTGCTACTGTGCTTCCTCTCTTCAACTTCCTGTGTCCATTCTAATAAATTCAGTATATATTTGCAAATGGTAAGCAAATTATTTGCAATTCTGTTAATTCCTGCTGCATGGTATCGACCTTACCGCATATTGGATTTTGAAACCCCCAATACTAGCTGTTTAATGGTCAAAACAGGAATAAGTTCGATGATTGCGTCAGCAATTTGATCGCTCTCGATGAGGTACACATCAACATTAACCTGAATATGTCACAAGAATGAGAATTGACTATCAAATTTGGGATACAGATGCCAACTCAAAGTGTGGTAGGAACTCGGAAATGTCAATAACCGATGCAGCTGGGTTACCTGAAAGTTGCGGCACTGGTCTAGAAATTTTTGCAGCATCTCTCGCCTCTTCAATCTCTCCTGGTTCATGTACGTTTCTACCTGCTCTGGGCTTGCTTGGCTCTTAGGCATCATTCCTACTATTTCAGAAAATGAATGTTCAATGTGTTAGATTTCTCACAAGATAATTTCCTTTGACTGAATATTGTTCACAGCTCAGCTCCTGCTTATGAACGTGAATACACTCAGAAAATTCTGCTATTCAGGCTATAATTGTAGAACTTCAAAAACATGTTTGTCCTTTTCCTTTGTAAAGGTGCTGAAAGCCTATTTGTATAAATGAATTGAGTTACGCGTGTCAAAGAAAAGAAGCTAGCAGAATGGAATCTTACTGTGCTGAATTGTTCACACTTCAGTGGCAGCCTATCACATACTAGTACGCGCCCTACTCTCCACGGCATCTCAGAAACCTGATTTCTACTGTTTGGCATCCTATACACTCCAGATACCACATATTTCTGTTAGCCTTACCTTGAGCTCAAAAGTTGAATCTGATAACTGAGAATACATTCATCATCTCGCGATGAAGCAAAATTCGTATATGGATGTAGCTTTAACCTCACCCTGAAATCTAGCAGAAGCATTTATTCTTTCTTATGACTAACATCGGACATATAAAGTGAGAACTCGAGAACTCACAATATGAACCGTGTAACGCTCTTAAAAAAACATTATGAGCCATCTTATAGTGAAATATAATCCGTTTTATCTACCAGCCTCCATACGGATGCTAGTAGAGTTAGCGCCCAATGACGCAGACATCATGAACATGGTTTTTATCCCCCACGCTGATCGGATGTCAGTTTGCAAGTTGCTATGCGACACACCCCCCAAGATGGGAATGTGTCTTGTGAGCCTTGACAATAACGATCAATCCAAACAAAGTTATGAGGTACAACCTAACACCTCATGGAGCGATCATAGGTGGCCTTGTTCATATCTCCATGCGGGATGCTGTCAGCATCAACACTTCAAAACTTTCTTGTTGCTGCTTTGCAACGTCCCAAATTATTCTTCACGGACGAGTCCCACAAAGCCCCAAAACTCCAAGATGTGACAATGCCACCTTTGAAAGTTCCCATCACACAAACCAGATCTCTCGAACCAGTCCAAGAACTTTACCTTCTTTACAACTATCCTTGCCAATATCAAGTTTACAGGTTTCTGGGACCCATTGGTGATGCAAGACCAGACTTCTTTGCAAATCGCAACATTACCATCGGTTGTCATCAACTGTTACAAGAATAGTCCTTAGGATTTACCATATATCTTTAAACTCCTCACTTGACTTTTTACTATTGTTAATTCTGATCAGCTCAAAAAGGCAACTAATTATTAGCTTCATGTCACAATGAACATCTATCTCACAATGACCACAAGATGTGCACCCGCTTAATCATATATATGGTACATGCTAAGGTGAAAAATTGGAACAAGTTTTGATCGTTGGTCCAAACATGCAAAATAATTAACCTATATGCGAAGAATGAAGATGATGAAGATGGAAGAAGAGGTAGAGGGAGAGAGGTTTACATGGGGTAGGGATGCTGGTGACCACGGGGAAGACGTGCACGAGGTAGACGAAGCTCCGGGGCTTGGTGAGGCGCCTCAGCGCCCACGACAGCGCCGCCATGCTTGACCCACCCTTGCCGACCGCCACGTACACGTCCTCGGCGTCGGCCGATGCGCCTTGCGGGACGCCGACGGCTGGAGGAGGCGGTCCAGCAGGCTGATCCGGGCCATCCGGCTCCACCTCCTCTATCTCCCACGTGCTGTCGTTCTTGCGGTTCTCGCCCGGCCGGCCGGCGGCGCCCTCGACGACGTCCACGACGCCGTGTCGATCTTCTCGGACTGCCTCGGCCATGCCTTTGCCTCCCTGGCGAGCGAGAGAGCAGTACTACAAGTTCTTGGTGAGCTGTGGAACGTGAGATGGAGCACCGAAGACGAAGGGAGGAGGCTAGGCTATAAAAGGTGTCACTACTACAGAAAGCCTAATAGTAGACGCCTCATCACAGACAGTTTTGTGAAACCGTCTCTAATGAGCACTATTACAGACGGTTGTAATTTGGAGGACGTCTGTGGTATTTGTGGCGGGAAAATGGATTATCACAGACGGTTATTAACTATGAACCGTCTGTGATACGTTTGTATCACAGACGGTCTGTATTAAAAACCGTCTGTGATAATCCCAGATTATCACAGACGGTTTTTAAATAAAAACCGTCTGTGATAACCTTGTTATCACAGACGGTTAATAATTAAAAACCGTCTGTGATAATTCACAGACGGTTTTTTATTAAAAACCATCTGTGATAATGTCAGTAGGCATTTATTGCGCTGCTCAGACCGCATCTGTCTTCATTTCGATCCAGATCTAGCCACTGCTGCGCACTTTTTCACTCGGGAGGAAGCTAGGCGATTTCAGGCCTTGTTAATTTGGTGGGAAGAGGCAGAGATTGAGCTTTGAAGATTCATACTTTGCTGGTTGTTCTAGATATGGTTAGTAATGCAATTTATTTTTTCTTTAATTGCATTACAATTTAGTTCTAAGTAATCCATGAGTGGTTATTGAAGATGGTTAATTTGCAAAATTGTTGGTTATATAATAGCTGTTGTGTTTGTAATATGAATCTAGCAAATAAAGTCTCAATATAATAAATGTGGCCGGTATATATGTAGTTATAATTAGTTAATCTAGATTTTAATACTAAGTTGTTATATATGTACGTAACGTAGGACCGAAGCTGGATGTATGCCGCGAGCCGTGTGAGTGAAGAGTACATTAATGGCGTTTCTGCTTTTATAAGAGCTGCCGAGGAGGATATGTTGAATAAGGGGGCGATATATATGTGCTGTCCATGCACTGACTGCGAGAATGTGAAGATGTTTAAGAACCGAGGGCAAATTGAATCGCACTTGATTCGGAGGGGTTTCAAAAAGGATTATACGTGTTGGACCAGTCATGGCGAAGTGAATGATCATATGCCGCCGGATGACATCGCCGGTGAAGTGAATGATATGCCCCCGGATGACATCGCCTGTGAACTGAATGACATGCCGCCGGCTGATGTCGATTGTGGGTCGGATTCGGATAGGTTGCACGATGATAATCTGGATCAGATGCTTCGCGATGTTGAAGAGAACTATGATGAGAGAGAGTATGTTAAATTCCGTGGCTTGATGGAGGACTCAGAGAAACCTTTGTACACGGGATGCAAGTATACGAGGTTGTCGGCCGTGCTTGAACTGTTGAAATTGAAGGCAAGCAACGGTTGGTCGGACAAGAGTTTCACGGCGCTGCTAGGTCTTTTAGCGGACATGCTTCCGGAGGGAAATGAGTTGCCTAAAACCACGTATAAAGCCAAGAAGGTTCTTTGTCCGTTGGGAATGGAAGTAGAAAGAATACATGCATGCCCGAACGATTGTATCCTCTACCGTAAAGAGTATGCAAACATGCATGTATGTCCGGTGTGCAACGCATCCCGATACAAACGTAACAATCAATCAGTTGATGGCGAGGGAACAGAGGCGAAGAAAGGACCTCCTGCTAAGGTGACATGGTATTTTCCTATAATTACCCGTTTGAAAAGGTTTTTTGCAAATCCAAATGAGGCAAAACTGCTGCGTTGGCACTCGGAGGAGCGCAAGAAGGATGGAATGATAAGACACCTTGCTGATTCCGCGCAGTGGAGAAACATCGATAGGAGTTTTGCAGAGTTCGGTGCAGAACCAAGGAATATAAGGTTTGGACTGAGTACAGATGGAATGAATCCTTTCAGTAGCATGAGCAGCCGACATAGCACATGGCCCGTGACTCTCTGCATCTATAACCTTCCTCCTTGGTTGTGTATGAAGCGAAAGTATATTTTGCTGTCGATACTTATCCAAGGGCCAAAACAACCTGGGAATGATATCGATGTGTTCCTAGCACCGTTGGTGGAAGATCTAAAAGTAATGTGGAACGAAGGGGTACAGATATGGGATGCGTACAAACGAGAGAACTTCACTCTGCGCTCCTTATTGTTCTGCACCATAAATGATTATCCTGCCCTTGGTAACCTATCGGGCCATAGTACAAAAGGTGCCAAAGCTTGTACTCACTGTTTAGATGGTACCGAGAGTGTGTGGCTGAGACACTCACGCAAAACCGTCTACATGCGTCACCGCCGGTTCCTTCGGAGGGCTCACCCATACCGCAAGATGAAGAAACAATTTGACGGAGAGAAGGAAGATGGTTCAGCTCCAAGGCATTTAAGGGGACGCGAGGTTTATGATATGGTTAAGGATTTAGATGTTGTCCTCGGAAAGGGACGTAAATTGAGGGCTCATGAGAAGAACACCTGGAAGAAGAGATCAATATTTTGGGACTTACCTTATTGGGAGTGCCTAGATGTTCGGCACTGCATCGACGTCATGCACGTAGAAAAGAATGTGTGCGATAGCTTGATTGGTCTCTTACTGAACATCCGTGATAAAACAAAGGACGGTGTCAACGCACGGCTTGACTTGGCTGACATGGACATCAGGCCTGAGTTAGCACCGACAAGCACTGATAATGGACGAACGTACCTTCCCCCTGCGTGTTACACTCTGTCCAAGGCTGAGAAAACAGAACTGTGCCAGTGCTTGCATGGTGTGAAAGTTCCGTCTGGTTACTCCGGCAACGTGAAGAAACTTGTTTCGATGCAAGATTTGAAGTTAAATGGCATGAAGTCTCATGATTGTCATGTGCTGATGACACAGATGCTCCCTATTGCAATTAGAAATATTTTGCCGATCAAAGTCCGAGAGACAATCATGAGGCTATGTTATTTCTTTAACACAATTGCTCAGAAGGTCATCGATCCCGAAGGACTAGATGCTATGCAGGACGAGGTGGTGATGACTCTATGTCACCTTGAAATGTATTTCCCTCCTTCGTTTTTCGATATCATGGTCCATCTCATTGTTCACGTTGTGTGGGAGATAAAAATGTGCGGGCCCGTATTCCTACGCAGCATGTACCCATTTGAGAGGTTCATGGGAATTCTCAAGTCCTACGTACGGAATCGTTCTCGGCCGGAGGGCAGCATCGTCGAAGGTTATGCAAGCGAAGAGGTGATTGAGTTTTGTGTCGATTATATGGCTCAGATTCAACCGATAGGTGTCCCTCAATCTCGTCATGAAGGGAGGCTGAAGGGTCTCGGAACTATCGGAAGGAAAGCAATCACTCCAGATATGGACACGTATACTCAAGCCCATTTCACGGTGTTGCAACACATGACTGAAGTGGCGCCTTATGTGGACCAGCACAAGGATGTGCTTCGGCAACAGAATCCAGAGCGGCCGGATGTTTGGATCATGAGGCAACACAACCGTTGGTTCAACCAATGGTTGAAGGAGCAAATTGCTAGGAGCTCGCCGAGTGAGACGCTGAGATGGTTGGCAAAAGGGCCGACATTTACAGTTGTGACATGGCAAGGATATGACATAAATGGGTACACATTCTATACGCAGTCTCAGGATGTCAAGAGCACTAACCAGAACAGCGGAGTCCGCATAGATGCATTCAGTACCGATGGGTCGAGAAACTCGTACTATGGCTTAATAGAAGAGATTTGGGAGCTCGACTATGTGGTTTTCAAGATCCCCTTATTTCGCTGCCGTTGGGTGCATCTCCCACAGGTGAAGGTTGACAAGTACGGTGTCACGACCGTGGACCTCCAACGTGTCGGGTACAAAGACAAACCATTCGTACTCGCCAATCAAGTTGTTCAAGTTTTCTATGTAACCGACCCGGCAAATAAGAAACACCATGTAGTTCTTCATGGAAAAAGGAGAATTGTCGGAGTGGAGAATGTAGTGGACGAGGAGGAATACAATCAATTTGACGAGTTACCTCCTTTTGGAAATGGCATAAGGGTCGACGATGAACAACGTGACGAAACTAGTTACGTACGCATTGATCATGATGAAGGGCTAATTTTTAAAGGAAATAAGCAAGTACAATAAGAATGTATATGTGAAAATGTGTGACAATTTTGAGATCTATATGTGAAAATGTGTGATGTAGTCAATTTTGAGATGTATATGTGAAAATGTGTGACAATTTTGAGATCTATATGTGAAAATGTATGATGTAGTCAATTTTGAGATGTATATGTGAAAATGTGTGATGTAGTCAATTTTGAGATGTATATGTGAAAATGTGTGACAAAATGTATATGAGTATTGGCATTTATGTATATGTGTGATGCACATGTGATGGTTGATATGAATGCAGCTGGTTGGTGTTGTATATGAATGCAGCTGTTTGGTGGTGGATATGAATGCAGCTGTGCTTATTGGTGTTGTCTTAATAACTACAGTCGCAAAGGCTTATCACAGACGGTTTTAAACTTAGAACCGTCTGTGATATCAATAAAACAGACGGTTCTAAGTTTAAAACCGTCTGTGATAATATGACTATCACAGACGGTTATACACTTAGAACCGTCTGTGATATTTATACTATCACAGGCGGTTTTAGACTTGGAACCGTCTGTGATATTAATATCACAGACGGTTTTTGAGTTAGAACCGTCTGTGATAACCTCCCTATATATACCCTCTGGCTAGGGTTTTCCCTGTGCGCTGCGCAGTTATTCGATCTAGATCCAAGTAAATCCCGAGCCCGTCGTCGCCTCCGCCTCCCCGAACCCTCGTCGGCCGCCTCCTCGAGCCCCTCGCCGGCCGCCTCCGTCGAGCCCCTCGTCGCCTCCGCCTCCTCGAGCCCCTCGTCGCCTCCGCCTCCCCGAACCCTCGTCGACCGCCTCCCCGAGCCCCTCGCCGGCCGCCTTCGTCGAGCCCCTCGTCGCCTCGGCCTCCCCGAGCCCCTCGTCGACCGCCTCCGTCGAGCCCCTCGTCGCCTCTGCCTCCCCGAACCCTCGTCGACCGCCTCCCCGAGCCCCTCGCCGGCCGCCTCCGTCGAGCCCCTCGCCGGCCACCTCCCCTCGATTACCGACTGCATTGTGAGCACTTTCTGTGATGGACTAGGGTTTTGAGCATTGTGAGCATTGTTTACTGCAGTAGCTTAATTAGTTTGCTATTTGGTACATATTGCTATTTGGTACATTAATTGTTTACTACAGTTGCTCGATGATGATAAAATCATATACTGAGATTGGTTCATTCAGTGCTTGAGCTCTAATAGCTGTCGGTTCATGCAGTTTTCAGGTTATAGCATGTTATTAAATTGATCTGTTAGGATTTAATCTTGACAAGTTAAAAGACTGAATTATTGGGCAAAGTTAACTTGTGTGGTCTTGATCTGTATGAATACTGCTGTTTGAATATATGCATGCTGAATATATCTTGATCTTGAGATTTTAGAGTTTGTATCTAGAGCTCAAAATACTGAATTCATTATTTGGCATAACCAATCAAGGAAGAGTATATGATTTAGTAGCGGGACGGCCAAGATTAATCTTGTGCAACCCTACAATTTGAGAGCACATATTCATGTTGAGACTATTATTGATTCTATTATTGATGCTTGTTGCTTGTTGCTTCATATTGCTACCATTATATATGTATATATGTAGGTATGTATATGTATATATGTAGGTATGTATATGTATATGTATGTATATACACATATAGTATGTAGTATATAGTATAGGCACATAACCCCTCTCTGTGTCCACATCACCCCCTCCCTTCTCCCCCTTCCCTCTACTCCTCTCCTCTCTTCCGAACATTGAGTATCATGTTTCACTTTTCGTGCTTCCTCACTTTGAACATTCTCATCTTATCTTAATAGACCCACAAAATGAGCAACATGTCACCCGCGCATTCTTCATCATCATCGCCGGAGGCGTCCGCTCCAACATCAAGACGCCAAGGAAGAGGGCTATCAAAGAAGCCTCAGAGCCGACAGACCATCACAGCGGTAAACGCAGCTGGGGTCCCTATCCTTCCTAAGCAAGCGGTAAACGCATTCCGAACCATGGTCGGAATAGTTGCACGACAACGAATTGAGATCACATACAATTCGTGGAAGAACGTGCCTGACACTCGGAAACGTGAGCTGTGGACCGAAATCTTGGCATCGTTCGAGTTCCCAGAAGAACACTTACACGCTGTGGAACGACAAAACTACCAAGCGGCGTGCAAAGCATGGAAGAACTTCAAGAGCATGCTTGTCAGGAAATACGTGGAGACGGACGAAACGCCTTTTACTAAATACCCATTCCTGGAACCACAATGGGAAGAGTTCAAGGCGATGAAAACGACCGAAGAATTCAAAAGTACAAGTGTGGCGCACCAGGCCCTCCAGGCAAAAAACACGCACCCCCACAGACTTGGCACAGCTGGGTATGCGGGTAAAATCCCGCAGTGGAGGTTGGAGGATGAGCTGGCAGCTGCAGAGGACATCGCCCCGCCGTTTTCCAATATCCCGGATGACCGCGCTCGAAATTGGCTTAGAGCAAGGTCATCTACAACGACATCGGGGGACGTCTCCTTTCGAAACCCTGCAGACCAGCAAGTGTCCCAGCGCCTGGTAAGATATCGATCGAACTACGTAGCTTGTAATTACTCCACAACTTCGTACGAATTGAAATGACATGTCGTGCTCTTGCAGGAAGAGCTGAGTTTTGAATCTACCCTGGGATCATTCCAGGGAACAAGGGAGAATGATATGCTCTCCGTGGCCCTGGGAAACAAGGAGCACCCGGGTCGTACGAGAGGCCTTGGGCTTTACGTTCCTTGGAAACATGGTTTCCAAGATGACTCCGGAATGTATCGGCGTAGGAAGAGAAACAAAGCCGAGCGTGAGGAGCAGCTACGAGAAGAGATCAAGGAATCTCTTCGAGAGGAGCTATTTGCTCAGATGGGTGAAGTAATCAGAGAAGAGGTGCGGAAACAGACAGAAAGTCAGCAGGCCGCCACCGCCGCTGCTATGCTAGGTAGCCCGCACAACCGTCCGAGTAGCTGCGCGTCCAATCCGACGCATACCCAGTCCAAATTTCCTGTGGACGACATCCTGGTAATAATTATTACCTCTCGAATGCTTGCTCCATTGGTAGGCCTATTCGAGTAGCTAATTTTGTATCGTTATGTAGGAGCCTACGAACTGCAAGCTCCAAGTGAGATATGGCGCCATTCCCTTGTACGCTGCTTGGGGCCAGGCATATTCGTCTGGTAACGGGGCCATGGTGCACGGCCAAGCTTTAGCGCCAGGCTTCGCAAAAGTTAATGTGGATGGTGTGTATATCAATTTTGAGGTGGTCCCACTACCGAAGCCCCCCAACGACGAGATCGTGTCTCTAGGACAGGCCATTGGAACATTCATCCAGTGGCCCAAAAGCGACATCTTCCTGGAGGCTTCTTCACCGGTGGCAGGACCAGAGCAACATGCACTGGTGCCATCTCCAGTACAAGACCAGTCGGTTCCACCACCGGATACTATAACGATGCTATCTCCACGGGCCCTATTCTCGCCAGAGCAACTTGCACCGCTGCTACCTTCAAAGTCGACTTCCGTGAAGTCGACCTATAGCCGAGGCAGCAAGGCCAGCAAGGGCAAAGCAAAGAAGACCAATGATGATCTTCCGTACCACCCTTTGGCCCGCAAATTCGTGCTTGGCGAGCCGTTGCTCGAGCAAAAAGCCCTCCAAAAGCTACCATATAGTTGCATGCAATTGCACACGTGGTATATGCAGCAGTCCAATAAGCCATAGGGAGAACGGACTTCAAGTATCACTGTCAAATTCTCCGAGGAAGATTTACACCACAATCTTCAAGAGTGTACATTCGTGGTCGCCTTTGAGGATTTATTCGAGCTGTTCATGCTCAACGCTCTTGACGTCTCAATCGTTCGATGCTGGACGCTGTAAGTGTGTACAATCACAGTCTCCGTTAATGTCATACCGATAAATGCCATATCTAATTTTTTGCTTTCGTGTGTATATATATAGACACATGCTGATTAAAGCTAGACTATCGAACTCATCAGTTGGTTTCTTGGACCCACAATTGGTCGCCAAGACTACCATCGACGTGGAGGCATCCCTAGTCGAGAGGTACATTGCATCAGGCCTGCTGAGTTGCCGCAATAAGGACTATGTACTTATGCCCTTCAATCAGAGCTTTCATTGGATTTTAATAGTAATTGTACCAAAATGGAACAAGGTATATTACCTTGATTCCCTAAGTAAGAATAAAATGGACTTCACAGTTGTCAGCCAAGTAATCGATAGGTAAGCACATATTCCCCATACATATCTACATTGTACTCTTTCTTTCCTTCCGAATGATTAAGGTTAACCTTTTCGAATTACGTAGGGCGTTCGCGATGTACATTGAAAAGGGAGGTGACACGAAGCGCGGGGCCAACGGCCTGCTGACACATGTTCGAGATTTTAAGGTATTCGCTATTTCACATTAATTAATCCTATGCAACAGATGGTACTAATGCCTTTTGAACTAACACATTCCATTTTTTGCAGTGCCACCAGCAGCAGCCGGGCAACACATGTGGATATTACGTTTGCCAACATATGGAACTACTCCTCGATTCCTCGAGGGTCACCAATCGCAAGGTTTGTCACTCTTCCCATAATTACTTCATACTTATCACGTTACATATATATGTACATTGATATTCCTATCGACAGGCTGTATCAATCTCGTCAACTGCATTGAAACAGTCTGAGCTTCGAGAGGTTCAATCAGAGTTGGCGTTCTTTTTGCTGACTCAAGTCATACAGCCAGAAGGACGGTTCCACTGCGCACACTTATTTCTTATTGGTCTTATCACTAAGTGTAAATGCAGTGTAGATCTTTTGTAACTGTGCATTTGTTAATGGATATTTCAGTTCAATTCAATTAATTGATTTGCGAAATGGATGCATGCTTTATGTCTGTGAGATGAAGTGCGATGTCAATTGGATGTTTTATGTCTGCGAAATGTACCTGAAAGCAAATGAGATGTGTGAATTGTATATTTTTTGTCTGTGATTATCTGCTTGTTTCAGAGGGCATGGCTAGCATTTCCTGAGGCTAGCCAATAAACAGAAATAGATTTTGGTTTAGGAGGAAGGAATATCACAGACGGTTTTTAAGTAAAAACCGTCTGTGATATGTATCACAGACGGTTTTTCATTAAAAACCGTCTGTGATTATCGGTTATCACAGACGGTTTTTAATTAAAAACCGTCTGTGATATCTGATAATCACAGACGGTTTTTAATTAAAAACCGTCTGTGATATCTAATAATCACAGATGGTTCGAAAACCGTCTGTGATAACCTTCGATCATCACTGACCCATAAATTCAGACGGTTCAGAAAACCGTCTGTGATGACGTTTCTGAACCGTCTGTAATGTCGATTTCTGTAGTAGTGTGTTGTTTGTTACTGTGTCGTACTCGTACCAATGTGGCCAGTTGGAAGGCATGGCGTGTTGGTTTCTAGTTTGACCTTTTCCAGATACTGTTCATTCTCATGCTACAAAGCACTTCTTGCTATATATTCTGGAACTTTACATTAGAACAGAAGTAACAGTGCTACAACAAGACGTGTAGGTAGCCATGTAGGGATGCTTTTGTATCAGTAAGTTTATTACCATCGGCTCAGATCTGGTCAGTAGAATTCAATTCAGAACCAACAGACCGAACGATTAACTCTTTTGGTTTCAGAGTTTCGGACACTTAAATTAACACGTATGGGCATCAAGAACGATTGTATTGTAATTAGAACGCATCATGGGAGGTGAAGCGCAATTAAACAAGTAAATATTTTTTTAACGGGCAGGAGTTATGCATTATATATTAAAGCCGAAAGGAGAGTCTATACAAGGAAGAGGGTGATGAAACAAAGAGGCTCGCACCCAACAAGAGTAAAATTAAGTCGTTACAGGGAAAGGTAGGAGCTCCGCTAGTCTCTTCAGCCTAGCTAAAACCAAGTCTTGAGACTCTTCCTTAATCTTGGCAAGAAGGGATGCGGAGAATGACTATACGGAATGAAAAACGCGAGAATTCCGCTCTTTTCAAATTTCCCAAGTGACAAGCATTATTAAATATGCTAGGGGTTTGCACGGCACATCTGACCTTAGAATGGTGGACTCCCACCAGTGCTAGATGGAGGCGACGGTGTGCCAAGAAACTAGGTCTATAGAGTCTAAGGTAATCCTGTGGCCGATGAGGTTCC
Source organism: Dendrocalamus latiflorus (assembly GCA_017311315.1). Lineage (NCBI taxonomy): Eukaryota > Viridiplantae > Streptophyta > Magnoliopsida > Poales > Poaceae > Dendrocalamus > Dendrocalamus latiflorus. Next base: position 24,769,313 of record CM029660.1, read on the forward strand.
AAATTCTTATCATGTAGCGGCATTCGGTGAATTTGTGAATGAAAATTTCTAGGGAAGTCTTGCAGAGGGGACAAACCGATTTGTTTGGCCATCCCCTCGAGGAGAGGCGGTCTGCGGTCCACAACCTGTTTTGTATCGCCAGCTAAGTTAATATTTTACATTTTTGCACAGGGGAGGGGGGAGGGGGGTCCAAGTCTTCCAGACTAGGGGTTATGTAATGCGGATGATTGTGGAGGGCGTGGACCGGGAGGGGAATATGCTCGGCGATCGCGGCCAGATCCCGCGATGGCGATTGAGATGCAACGTCGGGGTCTAAGCTAACCAGCTGACATCTTTGAACCGTCCGCCAGAGAGGAGAGGAGACCGATGCCATCTCGGCGACTTTGCCAAGGGAGATGGATATCTCGCATGTCATGTATAGCCTCTGTTCTCTTGGGTTTTGACTTTTGGATTTTGGTTTCTTTGAAAGTTAAAATAAACGGTACGATTTTTAAAGTAGATTTTTCAAACGGCTTCCTAAATTTAAAATCGTATACGTCATTGTCGTAGGGGTGGCCCCCACCTAAGCCCAGCAGGCCTGTTAGGAGGTTATAAGAACCAGAGTAACATGTGTAATGACAAAAGTGCCCCTAATGGGGATGTATAGATGTAAGGGCATAACTGTAAAAGTATATCCCATGTGAATATATATACCAAGATGAGGGGGAGGGTGAGACAGAACACTCCCACCTCTCCACTACCATCTCTCTCTGTTTGGTCTGTAGCCACAACAGTTGGCGCCGTCCGTGGGGAGGACAGGAGCAAGCCTGAAGACCGAAGAAGAAGGATGGCACCGAAAAAAGCTTCGTCAGCGGCGACGAAGGGAAAGAAGACGGCTGGATCGGAGCGGCGCGTGAATACCAGGGCTTCGGCATCGGCCGCCGAAGGACCTGGCGGCGGCGTAGGCGCGGTGGTCGCGGGCGTCGACGCTCGCGCTACAACGACCGGCCCCGCCAGCGCCGCTACAACGACAGCCCCCGCCGCCCTCGCCGGCAGCGCGGATCCGACGGCCGGGGGTAGCCGCAACGAAGCATCCGGCGGATCCGGAGATCGTGCGGCGAGGGTCCCTGCACCGACCTGCCCGCTGGGTGTTCCGGCGGCCCCGACAGCACCTGCGGTGGAAGGCGCCCTACTAGCAGCCCTCAACGCGTTCCAGCAGGAACTAGTGGACCTTCGCGGAGCCGTCCAAGATATACAAGAGGCTCGGAGCCAGCAGGCCGCGCCACTAATCGCGCCCGAGCCCACGCCGGAGGGGATGGACAGTCGCGAAGCCCCCGCGTCTAGCCGTGTGCCGCTGAGACGCGTAGATCCGGAGTCCCCGCTTTCGGCGGAGCTGCAGCAGGCGGCATGGCCCGAAGACTTCAAGTTCCCTAGCGCCGTCGACTCGTACAAAGGCGACACAGACCCCCGTGAGTTCGTGCGCGTGTACGAAACCGCGATCGAAGCCGCGGGCGGAGACGACACCACGAAGGCGAAGGGACTCCCCCTCGCGCTGCAAGGAGTGACGCTCTCTTGGTTCTTTACCATAGAGCCGGGCTCCATCTACGCGTGGGAGCAGCTTCGCGTCCGCCTTCACAACAACTTCCAAGGAAACTACGTCGAGCGAGTCGATATGGACCAGCTCTTCGCCGTGAAGCAAAGACCCTCGGAGAAGCTCCGAGACTACTTCAAGCGCTTCGCCAAGATCCGGTGCCAAGTAAAAGACATTAATGAAACCACCGTTGTTAATGCAGCCATACAGGGCCTTCGTCCAGGCCCGATGGCCAAGTACAACGCGCGGAGGCCAATCAAGACAGTCGCCAAGCTCTTCGACAAAATGGACGAGTACGCGCGGGCGGAGGAGGATGCGCGAAGACGCAGCATTACCGCCCTCGGCCTCGCCCATGAGGAGCGCCCCCCGCGCGAAGTGGGGGCGGGTGGTCCCTCCTCGAAGCAGGGCCGCAGCCGAGAGCCCCGAGGAGGCCCTCCCCGAGGCAGCGATACCGGGGTACAGGAAGGCTCTTCAAGGAGCAGGCATAAACCTCGGCGCCGCCAGCGCAGGTCGCAGGCGGCCCATCATGTCCTCGACACCGAGAGCGCCCGCCAAGGACCCGACCCCGCCTCATGGAGGGGAGACCAGGGATCGGAAGGCGGACTTGATTGCGGCGGCCAACCCCACGCAGAACAAGAGCTCCTACACTATGGCAAGTGGTGCGAGGTACACGGCTACGGTGATCATTACACAAGGGCATGAACCGCGGTTATGGAGCTGCGGAGGGTGATGGCCGGGTCTCGGGCTCTGCCTCCTCGGCCCCTCGCTGGAGCCCACGCGGGGCACCCAAGGGGTAGCCCCATACGAGCCACCGCAACGGAGGGCGCGCAGCATCGCACCGTCGGCGTCATCACCGGAGGCTCCTCCTCAAAAGCCCCCGGGGAGCAGCCGCAACTGTGGATGCCGCCCCGCAACATCACCTTCGACTTCAACGACGCCAGGGGTGTGGAGTACCCTCACCAAGACCCTCTAGTCATCCAGGCCCACATAGCCCGCTGTGACGTCAGGCGCGTCCTTGTCGACGGGGGAAGCTCCGCGAATATCTTGTTCGCAGAGGCCCTCGACCGTATGGGGATCCCCCGAAGCCAGCTAGAGCAGCCAGGAGCTCCACTTCAAGGCTTCGGGGGTCAACCGCTGCAGGCCTTGGGGCACGTGTCCCTTCCGGTCACTTTCCGTCAGGAGGGCAACAAGGGTAAAATCCGGACCGAGCATGTCATCTTCGACGTCGTCGATATCCCACATCCCTACAACGCCATACTGGGTCGACCCGCCATCAACTCTTTCGAGGCGATCCCACACTACGCTTTTTTGTGTGTGAAGCTTCTGGGCCCGGAGGGTGTTATCACCATCTTCGGCGATCAGGACCTGGCCAGACGTGCCGAGGTCGGCAGCCGCGTTCCGCATCGCCCGGTGCATGCCCTCTCCGGCACGCTCGGCGACGGGCCCTCCGCCCCCGGATGGACGCCCAAGCCTCGGCCCGAGGGCGGAGTCAAGAAGGTGCCGCTCCAGGCGGAGGGGCAGTTTGTGTCCATCGGTGAGGGGCTCCCACCGGGGGTCGAACGGGATCTGCTCTGAGTGCTTCAGAACAACGTTGACATTTTCGCATGGTCCCCGGAGTACATCAAGGGCGTAGACCGAGCAGTAATCGAGCATCGCTTGGCGGTCCGCCCCGACGCCAAGCCGGTCAAGCAAAGGCTTCGGCGTATGTCGATGGATCGGCAGCAGGCGGCCAAAACAGAGGTGGCGAAGCTTCTTCATGCCGGGGTCATCCGCGAGGTCCACCATCCAGAGTGGCTCGCTAACCCGGTGCTAGTCAAAAAGGCCAGCGGGGCCTGGCGTATGTGCATCGACTTCACGGCACTCAACAAGGCGTGCCCGAAGGATAATTACCCCTTGCCGCACATCGATCAACTGGTCGACGCCACTGCTGGGTACGAACTCATGAGTTTCCTGGACGCCTATTCCGGCTACCACCAGGTATACATGGCCGAAGACGACGAGGAGAAGACCAGTTTCATCACACCACTTGGGACGTTCTGCTTCGTCAGAATGCCCTTTGGTTTGAAGAATGCAGGCGCTACCTTCACCCGTCTCGTCGCCATTGCCCGGGCCGCCCAGCTCGGGAGGAACGTCGAAGCTTACGTCGATGACGTGGTGGTCAAAACCCGGCAGCTTGCTCTGCATGGCTGGGACCTCCAGGAGACCTTCGACAATCTCCGGAAGGCGGGCATCAAGCTCAACCCCAACAAATGTGTCTTCGGGGTGCAGGCGGGTAAACTCCTAGGTTTCCTCGTGTCCGGACGGGGCATCCAGGCGAACCCCGACAAAGTAGACGCCATCCTGGGTATGGAGCCGCCCAAGACAACGAGGGAGGTCCAGAGGCTGGCGGGCCACATGGCAGCATTAAGCCGCTTCCTATCCAGGGCGGCGGAGCGGGGCCTGTCATTTTTCAAGACACTCCGCGGGTGCGATGGATTTCGTTGGGATGGAGATTGCGTGAAGGCCTTCAACGAGCTCAAGCAGCACCTGGCAAGCCTCACCACTCTGGTCGCCCCAGCACCAGAGGCTCCCCTCCTGCTCTATCTGGCCGCGTCAGCCACCGCAGTCAGCGCCGTCCTCGTCTTAGAGGAAGGCGCCATGCAGCGGCCCGTCTACTTTGTCTCCGAAGCCCTCCAAGGCCCAAGACAAGATACACGGAGCTTGAGAAGCTCGCCTACGCGCTGGTCATGGCCTCCAGAAAGCTTCGGCATTATTTTCTGGCCCACCCGATCACAGTGCCTTCCTCATTCCCCCTGACAGAGATGCTACACAACAAGGAGTCCACAGGGCGCATCGGCAAATGGGCTGCCGAGCTGGCTCCCTTCTCTAACGTATGCTTCGCGAACGGCAATCAAATCCCAAGTCCTGGCAGATTTTCTCGCCGAATGGACCCCGCCGGCCCAACCCGTCCAGACTCACGATGATCCCGTCTGGACGCTTACAATCGACGGAGCTTACAGCGTCGCCGGCACGGGCGTAGGGGCGGTGATCGTCACGCCCGAAGGACAGCGTTTGCTATACTCGGCGCGCCTTGCCTTCCCCACCACCAACAACACGGCTGAATACGAGGCACTGCTCTTTGGCCTGGCGAAGCTCAAGGCAGTCGGCGCGAGACGGGTGTTGGTCCGCACCGACTCGCGCTTGGTGGCTGGCCATGTGGACAAGTCATATCAAGCCAAGGACCCTGAGTTGGCCAAGTACCTCGCGGCGGTGAGGGCGAGGGAAAGGCACTTTTTGGGTGTCACCGTCAAGGCCATCCCCCACGCGGAGAATGAGCAGGCCGACGCCCTCGCTAAGGCTGCCAGCCAGCAACTGCCCCCCTGAGGGGGCGTTTTACGAGATATTAGCGCAGGCGGCCATCGCGCAGGACAACCGGGACGCGGCACTCGTCCACCGCATTGATCGGCCGGGAGATTGGCGAGAGCCCATCTTCAATTTCTTGCAAGGCATCGCCGAGCCGGAGGATCCTGCCGAGCTTCGGCGCTTGCAGCACCGCGCACAGTCCTTCCAGGTGTTCGAAGGGATACTCTACAAGAGAGGGGTTTGCGCACCGCTCCTGTGCTGCCTCTCGACTGAGGGGGGGGAAGGAGCTCCTGGCGGAGATCCACGCGGGCGTGTGCGGATCCCACCTGGCACCGAGGTCATTAGTCAGCAAGGCGTTCAGGCAAGGCTTCTACTGGCCAACTGCCATCACCGACGCCCAGGACCTCGTCCGTCGGTGCCAAGGGTGCCAGTGGATGGCGCGCATCATCCGCAGGCCCCCGACGAGCCTCAACCCCATTCCCCCGGTGTGGCCACTGGCACGGTGGGGCCTTGATATAGTAGGACCACTTACCCGAGCTCCAGGGGACCTCCGGTTCGTGGTAGTCGCGCTGGAGTATTTCTCCAGATGGCCGGAAGCGGTCGCCCTGGCCAAAGTAACTTTTGCGGCCATACAGCGCTTCCTATGGCAAAACATCATATGTCGCTTCGGTGTGCCCCGGGAGCTCACAGTTGACAACGGCCTGCAGTTCGACGCCACTCTCTTCAAAGACTATTGTGACAGCATGGGCATCACCCTCCGATTCGCCTCGGTAGGGCATCCCCAATCCAACGGGGCGATCGAACGGGCAAATGGCGCCATCTCCGCCGCCATCAAAAAGCGCCTGGTCGGATTGCCAAAGGGCAAATGGCCAAGCGAGCTTCACAGCGTTCTATGGTCGCTTCGCACAACGGTAACGCGCCCGACGGGATTCACGCCGTTCAAGCTCCTTTTCGGTGACGAAGCGGTGACGCCCGAGGAAATCAAGGCCGGCACGCGGAGGGTCCTTGTCCAAGCACCCGAAGAGGAGCGCCGTGTGTCCTTGGACCTCCTCGACGGGATACGGGCAGATGCAGCCCACCATGTCGAGAAGTATGCGCGGCAGACAATGCGTACTCGGGACCGCTCTATATGCCCGCGGGGGTTCAAGCCTGGGGATCTCGTTCTCAGAGTGGCGCTCCAGGCGGAGACCGTTGGCAAGCTGGAGTCCAAGTGGGAAGGCTCGTACATCGTGATGGAGGCATTGCCGAAGGGGGCGTACCGCCTCGCCACGCTCGAAGGACAAGCCCTCCGGCACACATGGAACGTGGACAGGTTGCGGCGGTACTACGCCTAGAAGCAGGACAGCAAGCGTAGAGCCACCAGCCCTTTGTTATGCGATGCTCGCCCGCGCAAACGGGAGTTCAATAAAGGTTGCTGTTCCCAGAGCATCCCCTGTCCGCGCTGAGCAGAACAAAGTCCACGGACTTTAAATAAGACGTAGCGTCGAGGTTTGCCTCCGCACGCGCGAGTCTCCGGACTATAAAGCAAGACGTAGCGTCGAGGTCCGCCTCCACACGCACTAGTCCACGGACTTTAAATAAGACGTAGCGTCGAGGTTTGCCTCCGCACGCACCAGTCTACGGACTTTAAATAAGACGTAGCGTCGAGGTACGCCTCCGCACGCACTAGTCCACGGACATTAAATAAGACGTAGCGTCGAGGTTTGCCTCCGCACGCGCGAGTCTCCGGACTATAAAGCAAGGCGTAGCGTCGAGGTCCGCCTCCGCACGCACTAGTCCACGGACTTTAAATAAGACGTAGCGTCGAGGTTTGCCTCCGCACGCGCGAGTCTCCGGACTATAAAGCAAGACGTAGCGTCGAGGTCCGCCTCCGCACGCACTAGTCTACGGACTTTAAATAAGACGTAGCGTCGAGGTCCGCCTCCGCACGCACCAGTCTACGGACTTTAAATAAGACGTAGCGTCGAGGTCCGCCTCCGCACGCACCAGTCTACGGACTTTAAATAAGACGTAGCGTCGAGGTTTGCCTCCGCACGCGCGAGTCTTCGGACTATAAAGCAAGACGTAGCGTCGAGGTCCGCCTCCGCACGCACCAGTCTACGGACTTTAAATAAGACGTAGCGTCGAGGTCCGCCTCCGCACGCACCAGTCTACGGACTCTAAATAAGACGCAACGGGGGGACGCCCTCGCGCGCACCAGTCTACGGACTTTAAATAAGACGTAGTGTTGAGGTCCGCCTCCGCACGCGCGAGTCTCCGGACTATAAAGGAAGTCGTAGCGTCGAGGTCCGCCTCCGCACGCACCAGTCTACGGACTTTAAATAAGACGTAGCGTTGAGGTCCGCCTCCGCACGCGCGAGTCTCCGGACTATAAAGGAAGTCGTAGCGTCGAGGTCCGCCTCTGCACGCACCAGTCTACGGACTTTAAATAAGACGTAGCGTTGAGGTCCGCCTCCGCACGCGCGAGTCTTCGGACTATAAAGGAAGTCGTAGCGTCGAGGTCCGCCTCCGCACGCGCTAGTCTACGGACTTTAAACAAGACGTAGCGTTGAGGTCCGCCTCCACACGCGCGAGTCTCCGGACTATAAAGAAAGTCGTAGCGGCGGGGTTCGCCTCCGCACGCGCCAGTCCATACTTTGAATAAGACGCGGATGCCCTCCCTGCGCGCTCTACGGAGTATAAACAAGGTGCGGAGGTCTTCTCCCCTTCGCGTTCGGCGGCAGGTAACACCAAGAATAAGGTACTACTTGGATTCATTGCAAAAGCAAAGGGATTACAAGCGTAAGAACCAGTACATTATCCCCCTGCCCTACCCGACCAACCGCTCAGCCTTGGTGCGGTGCGGACGAACCCGTGCCGTCGTCGCCGTGACGCTGAAGGACCCTTTCGAGCCACTGGAGGAGGTCCCCCTCCCCATGCAGCATCTGCTGCACGGCGACCCTCGCTGCATCTTCCCCAAAGCGGCCCCAGATCCGTTGATGGAAGTTCTGCAGGCTAGGCCCGATGGAGCGGATGGCGTCTGACATGACCTCTGGTCGGTCGGGAAGATCCAGTTGAGGATTTGCTAGCTCATGGGTATGTCTACACCCACAAGTGTGAAGCAGGGCGAGGGCGAAGCACGCACCAAGATAGCCGCAGTGCTCGCCAAACGTTCTGGCGCCACGAAGAGCAACGCCGGCCCCCTCCTCAATCAACCCGAGCGTCTCCGACAGTGCCTCCGGCCCGTGCGTAGTGTCCGGCACTCTGATGCACAGATCTCGGAGGGCCTGGTTCAGAGACTCCATGGCCCGCCACGCCGACATGGACGCATTTTCCAAGACGAGGTTATTCTCGGCAGCAGACTCCGCCAGCTGGGCGTTCTCCCCTTCTAGGACGGCGATCTGCTGCACGAAGGCGGCACGCTCCTCAGCCGCGGCGCACTTGGCTTCTGTGGCCTCGAGTTCTGCGGCCGCCATGGCACCCTCCAGCGCGCGAAGTTCTTCATCCTTCGCGGCGAGAGCATTGTTTGCTTCACGAAGGCTGGCTTCCAGAGCCCTCCGCTCCCGAACGCGGGCCTCGTCAAAGGACCGGCTGAGGGCAAGCGTCTGGCAAAAACAACAAATCAGCAGGCGTCCAGCAGTACCTTACAAAGCTGAAGCGCACATATTTACCCTCATCTCGGAGGCCTGTAGCGCGAGCGCTAGGAGTTCCCCCTCGCATGGCGACAACATCTCTCGGTCGAGGCCGTTGTCGGCACGCTCTGCGGCTGCGGTGAGGTCGCAAAATATCTCCGGGCGAGGGAGGAAGTCCGAGCGAGCGAGCCCCGGCCCCAACGCGCCAGGATTTACCGAGGCCACGGCCACGTCAACAACAGCAGACACCTGCGGGGCACCCTGCACAAGGCTTCCGACTTCGCGCATACCTCCGCTGCTCGATCCTTCGCCACGTCCGGGAGACTTCGTCTCGCCTGATGTTGGCAGAATGAGCGAGCAGATCGGAGAGAGTCTCGCGAAGTCAGGTGAAGAAAGGGACTCACGCCTACCTCCTGCGCCCCTTGTCGCGGTAGGAAGTGGCGCCGGTTCGACCACCCAGGGGGAGGCGGGCGCCTCGACGGTCGGGGAGGAGGTCTTCTCGGCCGCGCCAGACGCCGTAATCCCGCAGCAAGGCCCCGCAACGGCGTATCGACCCCTCGCTGGCGGCGGGGATTGAGTCCGAGGGCGTTTCGCCTGCGGTGGCACAGGCGATTCTTCCGCGGCAACACCAGCTACGGTTACCGTCGCCCCCACGGCTTCCTCTGTAGGGGGCGCGCCCTCGCCGACCGCTGCGGTTGATAACGCACCTTCAACCGTGGTTTTCTCGCCAGGAACGACGCCACCCCCCGGGTTGGCGAGTTCCAACTCAACGATGGCCGCGAGCACGGGCTCGTGGGCGTCGGCAGAAGGTGCCGGGGGATTCGAGGCGGCGCGCTCCTCCGAAGCAGTATGACCAGGCCCACCGCCGGTCGCACGCCCCGTCTCAGCTGTGCTAGCTGCCGAGGGGGCTGCCGGGTCGCATACGGCAGCCGGGGAACGGGCCCGGCGTCGCGAAGATAACACCCCCGTAGGGCTATCACCGTCCTGAGCGCCCGGAGTCCCGGCGGGAAGCTCTTCCGGCATCGCGCGCTCGGGCACAGTAATGCCCAGAGCCTCGCAGGTGCGGTTTACCCGCCCCTGCTTAGCCGCCTTGACTGCGGCCTCGCGAGCCTGGTGCTCCTTAAGCGTGTACGGGCCGAGGAGCGCCGCAACCGCGCGCTCCGCAGCTTCTAGCCGAGCCACTGCGCAGGAGATCACGTCAGTCAGGCGAAAACCAAATAGATACAATGGCGCGCGTAAAGCGTGCTGGGCGACTTACAAGGAGCGGAGGGCGGAAGCAGGCGAGATACGGATGGATCGAACCCGTCCTCGCGGGGGCCGTTCTGTCCAACATACTTCCCCCGGGAGGAGAGTGGCGCCGCCCCATACATTGTGAACTCCTCGGCTAGGTCGCGCACGCTCATTCGACGGGCGACACCGACAAGACTCTGTAGCTTTCGCGTGTCGTCAATCTCCGCCTTCAGACTCGGCGTACTGTTAAACGAGATCGGCCCACCTCGGCACTGCATTCCGCTCTTGTCGGTCACGGTGTAATAGAACCACCGCCGAGTCCAGCCGGACGCCCATTGCCCCGACGAGGCTGGCACAGGGAACAACGTCGCGCATGACGCCCGGAGCACGAAGTCCACACCACCGAAGTTGGACACCGCCCCGTAGACCTTTCTGGGTCGACAGTGTGCGTCGTGCAGTGTGGCGAATAAGCTCGCGCTGGGACGCCACCCCTCTATCCGCATCGCCCACGTGAAGACAGCTAGGCGGAGTATCGCGTGGGGCGTCAACTGGGCTAGCTCCAACTTGTAGGCCCGCAGGACCTCGCCCACGAACAACGTGGAGGGCATTCGAAGGCCGGCGTCGAAGAACGCGACAAAAACAATCGCCTCCATTGCCCCGGGCTTCGGCTCCGTCTCGTCCCGACGGGGTAGGCGAGCCCCATTGCGATCCACGATCTTCCCCTCATCCACGAGTCGCTGCAGCGTCCCTTCAGTCATGCGGCTCTTCCCCAGCACACGGGAACAGCAGCCTCCCGAGTGCTCCATGGCGAAACGCCCTCGGAAACTGTGGGGGCGACAGTGACCGGCGCCACTTCCTACCGCGACGAGGGGCGCAGGAGGTAGGTGTGAGTCCCTTTCTTCACCTGACTTCGTGAGACTCTCTCCGATCTGCTCGCTCATTCTGTCGACATCAGGCGAGACGACGTCTCCCGTACGTGGCGAAGGATCGAGCAGCAGAGGTATGCGCGAAGTTGGGAGCCTTGTGCAGGATGCCCCGTAGGTGTCCGCTGCTGCTGACGTGGCCGTGGCCGCGATAAATCTGGGCGCGTTGGGGCCGGGGCTCGCTCGCTCGGACTTCCTCCCTCGCCCGGAGATATTCTGCGACCTCACCGCAGCCGCGGAGCGTGCCGACAACAGCCTCAACCGAGAGGCGCTGTCGTCATGCGCGGGGGACCTCCTAGCGCTCGCGCTGCAGGCTTCCGAGATGAGGGTAAATATGTGCGCTTCAGTTTGTAAGGTACTACTGGACGCCTGCTGATTTGTTGTTTCTGCCAGACGCTTGCCCTCGGCCGGTCCTTTGACGAGGCCCGCGTTCGGGAGTGGAGGGCTCTGGAAGCCAGCCTCCGTGAAGCAAACACTGCTCTCGCCGCGAAGGATGAAGAACTTCGCGCGCTGGAGGGCGCCCTGGCGGCCGCACAACTCGAGGCCACGGAAGCTCGGAGCGCCGCGGCTGGGGAGCGCGCCGCCTTCGGGCAGCAGATCGCCGTCCTAGAAGGGGAGAAGACCCAGCTGGCGGAGTCTGCTGCCGAGAACCGCCTCGCCTTGGAAAATGCATCCCTGTCGGCATGGCGGGCCATGGAGTCTCTGAACCAGGCCCTCCGAGATCTGTGCGTCCGAGTGCCGGACACTGCGCACAGGTCGGAGGCCCTGTCGGAGACGCTCGGGCTGATCGAGGAGGGGGTCGGCGTTGCTCTTCGTGGCGCCAGGACCTTTGGCGAGCACTGCAGCTATGTTGGTGCGTGCTTCGCCCTCGCCCTGCTTCATACTCGTGGGTGTAGGCATACCCATGAGCTAGCGAATCCTCAACTGGATCCTCCCGACCGCCCAGAGGTTATGTCGGACGCCATCCGCTCCATCGGGCCTAGCCTGCAGAACTTCCACCAACGGATCTGGGGCCGCTTCGGGGAAGGTGCAGCGAGGGTCGCCGTGCAGCAGACGTTGCATGGGGAGGGGGACCTCCTCCAGTGGCTTGAAGGGGTCCTTCAGCGCCGCGGCGACGACGGCGCGGGCTCGTCCGCACCGCGCCAAGGCTGAGCGGTTGGTCGGGTAGGGCAGGGGGATGATGTACTGGTTCTTACGCTTGTAACCATGTAACCCCTTTGCTTTTATAATGGAACCAAGTAGTACCTTATGCTTGGTGTTACCTGCCGCCGAACGCGGAGGGCAGGTCTGCGCATCTCGTTTATACTCCGTGGAGTGGCGCGTGCGGAGGCGAACCTCGACGCTACAACTTCCTTTATAGTCCGGAGACTCGCGCGTGCGGAGGCGAACCTCGACGCTACGTCTTATTTAAAGTCCGTGGACTAGTGCGTGCGGAGCTAGGCTCGACGCTACGTCTTCTTTATAGTCCGGAGACTCGCGCGTGCGGAGGCGAGCCTCGACGCTACGTCTTATTTAAAGTCCGTGGACTGGTGCGTGCGGAGCTAGGCTCGACGCTACGTCTTATTTATAGTCCGCAGACTCTCGCGTGCGGAGGCGGACCTCGACGCTACGTCTTATTTAAAGTCCGTGGACTGGTGCGTGCGGAGCTAGGCTCGACGCTACGTCTTATTTATAGTCCGCAGACTCTCGCGTGCGGAGGCGGACCTCGACGCTACGTCTTATTTAAAGTCCGTGGACTGGTGCGTGCGGAGCTAGGCTCGACGCTACGTCTTCTTTATACTCCTTAGAGTGCGCGCGGAGGCGTCCCCCCGCTGCGTCTTATTTATACTTCGTAGAGTGCGTGTGGAGGCGGACCTCGACGCTACGTCTTATTTAAAGTCCGTGGACTGGTGCGTGCGGAGCTAGGCTCGACGCTACGTCTTATTTATAGTCCGCAGACTCTCGCGTGCGGAGGCGGACCTCGACGCTACGTCTTATTCAAAGTCCGTGGACTAGTGCGTGCGGAGCTAGGCTCGACGCTACGTCTTATTTATAGTCCGCAGACTCTCGCGTGCGGAGGCGGACCTCGACGCTACGTCTTATTTAAAGTCCGTGGACTGGTGCGTGCGGAGCTAGGCTCGACGCTACGTCTTATTTATAGTCCGCAGACTCTCGCGTGCGGAGGCGGACCTCGACGCTACGTCTTATTTAAAGTCCGTGGACTGGTGCGTGCGGAGCTAGGCTCGACGCTACGTCTTATTTATAGTCCGCAGACTCTCGCGTGCGGAGGCGGACCTCGACGCTACGTCTTATTTAAAGTCCGTGGACTTTGTTCTGCTCAGCGCGGACAGGGGATGCTCTGGGAACAGCAACCTTTATTGAACTCCCGTTTGCGCGGGCGAGCATCGCATAACAAAGGGCTGGTGGCTCTACGCCTGCTGTCCTGCTCCTAGGCGTAGTACCGCCGCAACCTGTCCGCGTTCCATGTATGCCGGAAGGCTTGTCCGTCGAGCGTGGCGAGGCGGTACGCCCCCTTCGGCAATGCCTCCGTCACGATGTACGGGCCTTCCCACTTGGACTCCAGCTTGCCAACGGTCTTCGCCTGGAGTGCCACTCTTAGGACGAGATCCCCAAGCTTGAACCCCCGCGGGCATATAGAGCGGTCCCGAGTACGCATTATCTGCCGCGCGTACTTCTCGACATGGTGGGCTGCGTCTGCTCGTATCCCGTCGAGGAGGTCCAGGGACACACGGCGCTCTTCTTCGGGTGCTTGGACGAGGACCCTCCGCGAGCCGACCTTGATTTCCTCGGGCGTCACCGCTTCATCACCGAAAAGGAGCTTGAACGGCGTGAATCCCGTCGGGCGCGTTACCGTTGTGCGAAGCGACCATAGAACGCTGTGAAGCTCGCTTGGCCACTTGCCCTTCGGCAATCCAACCAGGCGCTTTTTGATGGCGGCAGAAATGGCGCCATTCGCCCGTTCGACCGCCCCGTTGGACTGGGGATGCCCTACCGAGGCGAATCGGAGGGTGATGCCCATGCTGTCACAATAATCTTTGAAGAGGGTGGCGTCGAACTGCAGGCCATTGTCGACCGTGAGCTCCCGGGGCACACCGAAGCGACATATGATGTTTTGCCATAGGAAGCGCTGTATGGCCGCCGAAGTTACTTTGGCCAGAGCGATCGCTTTCGGCCATCTGGAGAAATACTCCAACGCGACTACCACGAACCGGAGGTCCCCTGGAGCTCGGGCAAGTGGTCCTACTATATCGAGACCCCAGCGTGCCAGTGGCCACACCGGGGGAATGGGGTTGAGGCTCGTCGGGGGCCTGCGGATGATGCGCGCCATCCACTGGCACCCTTGGCACCGACGGACGAGGTCCTGGGCGTCGGTGATGGCCGTCGGCCAGTAGAAGCCTTGCCTGAACGCCTTGCCGACTAATGACCTCGGTGCCAGGTGGGATCCGCATACGCCCGCGTGGATCTCCGCCAAGAGCTCCTTTCCCCCCTCAGTCGAGAGGCAGCGCAGGAGCGGTGCGCAAACCCCTCTCTTGTAGAGTATCCCTTCGAATACCTGGAAGGACCGTGCGCGGTGCTGCAAGCGTCGCAGCTCGGCAGGGTCCTCCGGCTCGGCGATGCCTTGCAAGAAATTGAAGATGGGCTCTCGCCAATCTCCTGGCCGATCAATGCAATGGACGAGTGCCGCGTCCCGGTTGTCCTGCGCGATGGCCGCCTTTGTTAACATTTCGTAGAACGCCCCCTCGGGGGGGGCAGTTGCTGGCTGGCCGCTTTAGCGAGGGCGTCGGCTTGCTCATTCTCTGCACGGGGGATGGCCTTGACGGTGACACCCAAAAAGTGCCTTTCCCTCGCCCTCACCGCCGCGAGGTACTTGGCCAACTCAGGGTCCTTGGCTTGATATGACTTGTCCACATGGCCAGCCACCAAACGCGAGTTGGTGCGGACCAGCACCCGTCCCGCGTCGATTGCCTTGAGCTTCGCCAAGCCAAAGAGCAGTGCCTCGTATTCAGCCGTGTTGTTGGTGGCGGGGAAGGCAAGGCGCGCCGAGTACAGCAAACGCTGTCCTTCGGGCGTGACGATCACCGCCCCTACGCCCGCGCCGGCGACGCTGTAAGCTCCGTCGATTGTAAGCGTGCAGACGGGATCATCGTGCGTCTGGACGGGTTGGGCCGGCGGGGTCCATTCGGCGAGAAAATCCGCCAGGACGTGGGATTTGATTGCCGTTCACGAAGCATACGTCAAGGAGAAGGGAGCGAGCTCGGCAGCCCATTTGCCGATGCGCCCTGTGGACTCCTTGTTATGTAGCATCTCTGCCAGGGGGAATGAGGAAGGTACTGTGATCGGGTGGGCCAGAAAATAATGCCGAAGCTTCCTGGAGGCCATGACAAGCGCGTAGGCGAGCTTCTCAAGCTCCGTGTATCTTGTCTTGGCACCTTGGAGGGCTTCAGAGACAAAATAGACGGGCCGCTGCATGGCGCCTTCCTCTAAGACGAGGACGGCGCTGACCGCGGTGGCTGACGCGGCCAGATAGAGCAGGAGGGGAGCCTCTGGTGCTGGGGCGACCAGAGTGGGGAGGCTTGCCAGGTGCTGCTTGAGCTCGTTGAAGGCCTTCGCGCAGTCTCCGTCCCAACGAAATCCATCGCACCCGCGGAGTGTCTTGAAAAACGGCAGGCCCTGCTCCGCCGCCCTGGATAGGAAGCGGCTTAATGCTGCCATGCGGCCTGCCAGCCTCTGGACCTTCCTCGTTGTCTTGGGTGGCTCCATACCCAGGATGGCGTCTACTTTGTCGGGGTTCGCCTGGATGCCCCGCCCAGACACGAGGAAACCTAGGAGTTTGCCTGCCTGCACCCCGAAGACACATTTGTCGGGGTTGAGCTTGATGCCCGCCTTCCGGAGGTTGTCGAAGGTCTCCTGGAGGTCCCGGCCGTGCAGAGCAAGCTGCCGAGTTTTGACCACCACGTCATCGACATAGGCTTCGACGTTCCTCCCGAGCTGGGCGGCCAGGGCAATGGCGACGAGCCGGGTGAAGGTAGCGCCTGCGTTCTTCAAGCCGAAGGGCATTCTGACGAAGCAGAACGTCCCAAGTGGTGTGATGAAACTGGTCTTCTCCTCGTCGTCTTCGGCCATGTATACCTGGTGGTAGCCGGAATAGGCGTCCAGGAAACTCATGAGTTCGCACCCAGCAGTGGCATCGACCAGCTGATCGATGCGCGGCAGGGGGTAATTGTCCTTCGGGCACGCCTTGTTGAGTGCCGTGAAGTCGATGCACATGCGCCAGGCCCCGCTGGCCTTTTTGACTAGCACCGGGTTAGCGAGCCACTCTGGATGGTGGATCTCGCGGATGACCCCTGCGCAAAGAAGCTTCGCCACCTCTGCTTTGGCCGCCTGCTGCCGATCCATCGACATACGCCGAAGCCTTTGCTTGACTGGCTTGGCGTCGGGGCGGACCGCCAAGCGATGCTCGATTACTGCTCGGTCCACGCCCTTGATGTCCTCCGGGGACCATGCGAAGATGTCGACGTTGTTCTGAAGCACTCAGAGCAGATCCCGTTCGACCCCCGGTGGGAGCCCTTCGCCAATGGACACAAACTGCCCCTCCGCCTGGAGCGGCACCTTCTTAACTCCGCCTTCGGGCCGAGGCTTGGGCGTCCACCCGGGGGCGGAGGGCCCATCCCCGAGCGCGCCGGAGAGGGCATGCACCAGGCGATGCGGAACACGGCTGCCACCTTCGGCACGCCTGGCCAGGTCCTGGTCGCCGAAGACGGTGATAACACCCTCCGGGCCCGGGAGCTTTACACACAAAAACGCGTGGTGCGGGATCGCCTCGAAAGAGTTGATGGCGGGTCGCCCCAGTATGGCGTTGTAGGGGTGCGGGATATCTACGACGTCGAAGGTGACCTGCTCGGTCCGGATGTTACCTTTGTTGCCCTCCTGACGGAAAGTGACAGGAAGGGACACATGCCCCAAGGCCTGCAACGGTTGACCCCCGAAGCCTTGAAGTGGAGCTCCTGGCTGCTCTAGCCGGCTTCGGGGGATCGCCATGCGGTCGAGGGCCTCTGCGAACAAGATATTAGCGGAGCTTCCCCCGTCGATGAGGACGCGCCTGACGTCAAGTCCGCCGTCCGGTCCCCGGTCTCCCTTCCGTGAGGCGGGGGCGGGTCCTTGGCGGGCGCTCTCGGTGTCGAGGACATGACGGGCCGCCTGCGACCTGCGCTGGCGGCGCCGAGGTTTAGGTCTGCTCCTTGAAGAGCCTTCCTGTACCCCGGCCTTGCTGCCTCGGGGAGGGCCTCCTCGGGGCTCTCGGCTGCGGCCCGGCTTCGAGGAGAGACCACCCGCCCCCACTTCACGCGGGGGGCGTTCCTCATGGGCGAGGCCGAGGACGGTAATGCTGCGTCTTCGCGCATCCTCCTCCGCCCGCGCGTACTCGTCCATTTTGTCGAAGAGCGTGGCGACTGTCTTGATTGGCCTCCGCGCGTTGTACTCGGCCATCGGGCCCGGGCGAAGGCCCTGTATGGCTGCATTAACGACGGTGGTTTCATTAATATCTTTTCCCTGGCATCGAATCTTGGCGAAGCGCTTGAAGTAGCCCCGGAGCGTCTCCGAGGGTCTTTGCTTCACAGCGAAGAGTTGGTCCGCATCGATTCGCTCGACACAGTGTCCTTGGAAGTTGCTGCGAAGGCGGTCGCGAAGCTGCTCCCACGCGTAGATGGAGCCCGGCTCTATGGTAAAAAACCAAGAGAGCGCCACCCCGTGCAGTGCGAGGGGGAGTCCCTTCGCCTTCGTGGTGTCGTCTCCGCCCGCGGCCTCCATCGCGGTGTCGTACACGCGCACGAACTCGCGAGGATCCGTGTCGCCTCTGTACGGGTCGATGATGCTATGGAACTTGAAGCCTTCGGGCCACGCCGCCTGCTGCAGCCCCGCCGAAAGCGGGGATTCTGGATCTACGCACCCCGGCGGGACGCGGCTAGACGTGGGGGCTTCGCGGCTGTCCGCCTTCTCTGGCGTGGACTCGGGCGCGATTGCTGTCGCAGCCTGCTGGCTCCGAGCATCTTGTATATCTCGGACGGCTCCGCGAAGGTCCCCTAGTTCCCGCTGGAACGCGTTGAGGGCTGCTAGTAGGACACCTTCCACCGCTGGTGTCGTTGAGAACGCCGGAACGCCCAGCGGACGGGTCAGTGCAGGGACCATCGCCTCACGATCTCCAGATCCGCCGGATGGTTCATTGCGGCTACCCCCGGCCGTCTGATCCGCGCTACCGGCGAGGGTGGCGGGGGCTGTCGCTGCAGTGCCAGCGACAGGGTTGGATGTCGTCGTAGCGGCGCTGGCGGGGTCGGTCGTTGCCGCGCGAGCGTCAATGCCCGCGACCGCGGCGCGTACGCCGCCGCCAACTCCTTCGGCGGCCGATGCCGAAGCCCTGGTGTTCACGCGCTGCTCCGACCCAGCCGTCTTCTTTCCCTTCGCCGCCGTTGGTGAAGCTTTTTTCGGTGTCATCTTCTTTCTTCGGTCTTCAGGCTTGTCTTCGTCCTCCCCACGGACGGCGCCAACTGTTGTGGCTACAGACCAAACAGAGAGAGAGATGGTAGTGGAGAGTGATGAAGATAAGTGTAATAGCCTGGGTCTTCCCCATGGCTTACTCATATATATATATACACATGAGGAGTGCTTTTACAGCTATACCCTTACATCTGGTTATCCCCTCTGAGGGCAGTTCTGTCATTACACATGGCCTATTCTGGGCCTTATAATCTCCTACCAGGCCTGCTGGGTTTAGGTGGGGGCCACCCCTACGACAAATGGTGAAGAAGCGAGAGACGCCAGCAAGTTGTGTCACTGGCGGCATGGTCAACAAGAAGACAAAACTCCTTAGAGATGCGTCAGGAGATCGGACTTCATCTTGTGAGGTTTAGCAAATCAAGATTAAGGGGGAGATTGTTGGAAATTAATCTTGATTTGGTATTTGCTTTGAGTAAGTGCTTGCAGTTTCTAGTGAGTTAGTGATTGCAGTTTTTTGGTCATTAGTACTTCAGTTTTGTTCTTGTATTTGCTATAAAAGGAGAAGAAGTAAACCAGAAAATGCTGACAAGTTCTGCATCGCCAAATCCTATGTGAGTTCATCATATTTTTGTGTTGTATTCCTTAGGCGTTAGCAAGAGTTTGGCCAACATTAACCAAAAGGGTGCGGCAGAAAAGTCCTCGTGAACCACGGTCAGAATCTATTGGAGCAAATATTCACCGCCAAGATCACTGGAGACCAGGATCATCACCTGATAAATTCTTGTACACCCAACGCTTGAGGTATTCTTGACCCATTCTGGAAAGGGGACTGCGATGGATTTGAAATTCTGGTTTGCAAAGGTACAGCCCTACTGTCATCCTATCTTCAGGTGTTACTGTAATATCTATTACACTCCGATACCCATTCTTATACGCAGTAGCCCTCAGATTAGATCAGAATTTGTGAGATATAGTACAAGCATGTACGGTATCAAGAACGAAGAAGATGAATTTTGTAAAGAGAACCAAAATAATGATGTTGAAACAACTACGACGAGATAGAAAAGATTTGACGAACCAAACTGAACGCAACCAGTCCGTAGAGAAAAGCAACGTGGTTGAAAGGCAGACAATATGGTCGAAGCCACTGTGGTCGAAACCAACATAGTCAAAACTCACGTGGTCAAACTAACGTGGTCGAAACCAATATGGCCGAAACTAACGAGGTCATAACCAGCATGGTCGAAATTAACGTGGTCGAAACCAATGTGATCTTAACCAACACGATAAAAAAAATGTGATCGAAACCAACATAGTCGAAGCCAACGTGGTCAAAACCAACATGGTTGAAACCAATGTGGTCGAAACCAACGTGGTCCTCCTTCAACAGAAATAGCTAGAAATGAGCAAACATATTGCACTGGATGAATAGCTAGCTGAATGAACATCGGACAGCAGTATCAATCCAACTGTACTACATTTGATGAACTCTCACGCATCCTCCTTCAACAGATCCTTAATTTTTACTAGTATTGCACGTAGCAAGCATGTGGTTCTGCTTTATCGAGTCCAAACGATAATCTATTATCCCAGGATGGTACATTCGACAAGCACGAACAGCAACAACATGTATTCACTCTTCATGTACATATACACCGTAGCGGTTATGACGATTATTGGCAACAACACACACTGAAATACAAATGACATGTCTGTTGATTATTACACACAAGACCGAGCACAAGCAGCAGCATGTGTTTATGACAATAACTGACAACGACATGCACCGAAATAGAAATAACATGTCGGTTGATTGATTATTACACAGGAGTATGAAAGCACGAGATACGTTGATACAGGTTTGTGAATTAGTTCACACAGGAGCGGATACAAATTGAAATCTTGAATGTAGTGATGTTTCTGACAGGGAGGAGTTGGTGACGATGCCGTGCAGGAGTGCAGGGAATACAATTTCGGCCGAATTTCGTGAATTTCGGTTTTCTCGGCCGGGTCAGGCGTATTTTCGTTCGAAATTTCAGGGTTAAATAGCTTTCAACTTTAACTAGCACGAAAAAGAAAGACTTAGCTAACCTAGTGGCGAGGGATGGTGGTGAGCAAGCATCAGGATGTGTGTTCGAACCCCAAAATCAGCACTATTTTCCAAATTTTCATATTTGTCGGTGGGGGGCGAAAATTTTTTTCCCGAGAATGTTTTCCCTACAGGAGTGCTGACCTGATGTTAAGATGATCACTTGAGAGGTGGTGGATTGTCGAGGGTGGCGTCATCGGGGTAAGGTCAGGACCGCGAGCTCTCTCCTGCATATTCAGATTCTTCAGCATCACCAGATGTTAAGATGATCACTTGAGAGGTGGCCTGGTGAGTTGATGATTCTGTAGCTTCCACCATCACCTCGGATTCTTCAGCATCCCCCAGATCGTCGATGCTTACCGTACCCGTTGTTTGTAGCATAGGATGGTTGGGGAGTTTGTTGACTTCCTGCTGCAGCATATCTAGCTTCGCCACCATACAGCCGTATAGTGAAAACCCCTTGAGGTTTTGGAGATGCTTGATACCCTGGATCCCTGACCTCAAGTCGCAATTTGCAATGGTTATCCTTTCCATTTGAGGTGCGGTGCTCTCCTCAAATGCCACCTCCCTCAGATCCTTTGGATGTCTAATCTCTAGGATACTCAGCTTTGGGAATGCTCCGCTTCGGAACACCAATTTCTCTCCACTGTATGCAGACCATTCAAGACGAAGGCGCATGAGGTTGGGCAGTCCTGCCAAGGCCTCAACTTCCTTTAGCAAGCAATGTTCCAAGTGAATCTTCACCAGATTCTCAGACTTGCCAACCCAAGCAGGTATCTCTTGAAGAAGCCCCACCAATCTGAGGCTCCGAAGGGATCGGAGAGGGGAGGAAACATAAACCAACAGATCCAGCGGCCCAGTTCCGTCCACGTCCTGGGCACTCACACGGAGAGAACGGAGGGAGGAGAGCTTCTCTAGGGCCGCACAGAATGCCTTGCACTTTTTCTTGGAGGCCCCTCTCCCTGTCACCGCTAACTTCCTCAGCTGAGTTAGCTCCCCTAGCTCCTTAGTGGCTTTGCTGCTGGTTCGCTTGATGTCCACTTCTTCTAGTAACTGTAACTCTTTTAAACTTCCCATTCCTTTTGGCAGCCTAACTCCAGATGAATTAGACCAACGACTAGACAAGGCCATGTGCAAGTCTCCAATTGCCCGAGCACGATCATCACCAACTGAAGGATGGAAAATGTTGGCGGAGCGTATTGCAGCACACATGCATCCTATAGGGTAATTCATATCAAAATCCCAACCATATGCTTTGCTACATCGGATGCTGCGAAGATTGTGAAGTTTACTGATTTCTTTTGGTAAGTTTGCAACATTTGAACTCCTCATGTGTAGAGCCTGCAAGCCTCGCAGGTTCCGTATATATCTTGGAATTGCATAAACAAATGAACCAACGCTAAAATGGATGTACTTCAAGTGGATCAACAATCCTACGTTATTGATGTCTTGCTGCCTTGCTGCATATCTAGCATTTTCGAGATCCAATACCCTCAGCATCTTAAATTTGGATAGATAAAGTGTGGCTAGAGGCTCCAGAGGTTCACTGAACATAGTAAAAGATCGAACACGACTAAAATCCAAGCCGATGTCCAATTTCTTACTAGCAAAGCATGATATATGCCGGATGGTTTCATTTGCTGCACTGGTGGTACTTGTGTGCTCTTCCACCAGTAACACATGGTTCTCTTGCCTAGAGATTGACACTGCAATATCATGGATGATATCATGAACCCTGCAGGTCTTCACATTTCCAAGAATGTCTAACTTATTTGGTTGAATCATGCTTCGATTTATGAGTTCATAGAAGTAACTCTCTGCAACATCTTCAAGTGTTCTCCTAGTAGTACCACTGGTTATAAGCCCTTCAGCTATCCACCTGTTCACCAGGTATTTCCGTTTGATCTCAAAATCTTCCGGAAAGATGCTGAGATGCAGAAAGCAAGGCTTGAGGTGAGAAGGCAGGTAGTTGTAACTAAGACTAACCACTCGCCTAAGTGCTTCAAGGCTAGGATTGCTTTCAAGCTCTGAGGGGAGTTGGTCATACACACTTTCCCACTCCTTTTTATCTTTGTTAGCTAGGAGGCCTCCTATGGTTACAATAGCTAGGGGTAAGCCTCTACATTTCTTCAGTATCTTCTCTACTATCTCCTTCATATTATCCTTCTCTAGGACATCGAGGCATCTATTTGCCTTCTTCAGGAGCAACCGTTTAGCATCTTCTTTTTCTAGGGTGTCAGGGCGGTGGATGAGTGGCTCAGGACTGCAGTGCTTTGCTAGGAGGCCATTTCTTGTTGTTACCACTACACAACTCTCTTCCATACCATTATCAGGAAAAGCAAGTTTAATGCGATCCCACGCTTGGGTGGTCCACATGTCATCAAGAACAACAAGGTATCTCTTCTCCTTGAGTGTAGTTCTTAGGCGATCGATGAGGTTCTTCTCCACCCCGGCTACCATTCCTTGATGTTCCTCTGGATGTACCACCCCAAGTTGCTTCATCATCTCCTTGAGAAGCTCCTTGATGTCAAAGGATTGCGACACAGTGACCCAAGCACGGGTGTTGAAACTTCCACTGCACTCGGTGCTATCATACACCTGCTTGGCGAGAGTTGTCTTGCCGAGGCCACCCATGCCAACAATTGAGATCACTTTCGGGCCAGCTTCGTTGCTTATGGACTCTGCAAGCTCAACCTTCGGCTTGGTTATCAACTCCATGAGCTTGGCCTTTGGCTTCTGCAAGCCAAAGAGGTCGGCTTCCTCAACATACAGAGCTGACAAATTCCTTGTCAGCTCCATGTCGCCTACTGCATCATCAGATGTGGCAGGTGTGAGCTCGATTAGGTTGTATCGGAAGTTCCTCTGGCTCACCTCCTGGACTCTCTGCTTGATTGTCCTTATCTGAATGGCAATGCGGTGACGAGCTCCTAGGCTGAGGAGTTGCTGCAAGAGGCTCCGACGCTTGATGAAAATCATGAACTCCTCGAGGCAGTCTTCAATGTCGTAGGCCAAGTCACGGATTTGCTCCAGATATGCCTTGAGAACCCGGGTGTTCTTGCGTGCCCCATCGGCTGCCGTGAGGAATGCTTGCATCATTTTTAACTCGTCGTTGATGAACCTGACAACAGTAAGGTCAGAAACATATGCTTCCCATATATTACTGTGCGTGATTTTCGTTTTTCTAATATACGTTCCACCATATGGCAACATCTCGAATTTTATATGTAAGCAAGGAGGGGCAATATTTCTACACGTAAACATGGCGTTGTTACTTTAGGGTGTCCCAATAATTGCACGCGTATGCTTGCATAGTGTGAGAAACACAATAGGACTCATGTGTTGTCTTTGGTTGAAACAGTAACAAATCACTATCCATATATAATTTATTTTTTTATATCTTACAAATGAGGTTGAGTCTAATCCTGAATTTTGTATGGTTAGAGAACACCTCCTCCTTTACAACTAGTATTTGTTTCGGAATTTTTTAAAACATCAAAGACATGGTTTTCACGGGTTTCCAATTTTTAGGTGGTTTTCACCGGATATAGCCTCTTCTCTTTTAAACCACTAGATATTTTTTTAAAATAAATCAATTTGCAGTAGAGCAAATTTAAGCCTCCAAAATTATGGCCCACCAAATAAAGGGTCGGATATTTTTTTTGTATTTTCTTAGCAACTGTATGTGAAATCGTAGGCTAGCTACAGTACTCGAGAGGAAAGGAATTGGTGTTTCCTTTGTTCCAAACGGGGAAAATGTAGCCATTCCATAGGAACAGGGAGCATGTACTGCCTCCAAAATCCCTCCTAAATGGCAACTAAACGATTTTTTTAGCTGAAAATGTAAACTATTTGCACTAACTTTTATTATATAATATATATGTTTTTTATTTCTAAAATTTCCTTATTATTCCCCCAACTTGGGATGATCTAGGCAGAATACCATGATGTACTACATCCATGGATGTTTTGAGATTTTTTTGGTATATTTTTTGCTGCTAAAAATTTCTGACAACAGTTCCGCATCCCTATGGAGAGTGCTCTTTAGCAATGTGTGCGACATGCCAGTCGATTTTTCAGCAAATCGGCAAAGTCGACGATAGGTAAACTTGAATGAAAATCGATCCTAAATGAAACGTCAATGCGAAGCAATGACAAATAGGAACGAAATATCAAAATAGGATATAGGTGTAACTCATAGATTGATCAACACATTGATGCAAAGCAATATTAATCAAAGTTGAATTACGAAGGTAGGATTCTACTAGCTATGGTCTCCTCTCTCGTTTGCACACCTCACCATCCTGCGCAGTGCCGGCGACCATCGGTCCATGTGCACCGCCATCATAGCCATGGCCACATCAACGGTCATGTGGCTGCCCACATTACAATGCCCAGCTATCCGTGTGGCAAGTCCACCATGGGCCTTAGTGTCAATTTCGAGATTTATAACCTTGCTGACTCAGCATAGTGCAATAATCCTAAATTTTTCTTAGAAACAAAATTAGGTTAATCAGAAAAATCCCTTAAACAATGTTTTCTCTCTTATTTGCTTCGAATTAAATCTTTCAGAAGTTTGTTCTCCTACGTTCTAACTCCGATTGAGCCCGTTATTTTTCCTAAATTAGTACAAAATCCTAAACTTTCATTGACAACCAAGTTTTTGAATTTTGGAGTTTATTTTAATTTTATTTGAATGTGGTGATTTCCTTATTCAGATACGAATGTCTAGGATGTGTATTTACGACGATCACCAACAGCAACAGTACTACGAGCAAGGCAACTGACACCCGTTTGATCATATTGAACCTAGTATGCAAATAAAGTTAGGTTGATTTAAATTATTGTGCATGCCTAATTTTTATTTAATATATTTAAATACCAGTTTTAAATGTTAGTTAATTCCTAATTTTTATAGCCTTCCTTTACATTGGAATCCTTATACCTTGGCAACGTAGAGCAAAAACTAGTTGATACATTAGTATAGTATTGACTAGAACTATCTGTAGCAAATGGCATAGCCATGCTTCACCCGAATTTAGAATGATGGGGAAAATTTGCCAAATAAATTCTTATAATTTTAAAACTAATCCTTGGCAAGCTAGGTTGTTGCCAGTGAATGTTACAAAATGTTTTATAAATAAAATGAAAAATAGTTTAGATTTGGGCAGATGGTTGGCAGGAGGGTGCATTCCTATGCACGTTGTGGGTTTGTCACAAGTCCCGCCAGTCAATTATAGATGGGTCTATGAGCTGCAATTGTGAAGTCTTTTCGTACTACCATAAGTCTAATATGGGATAAATCTAGCCAATTAATTTGTAACTTCTCAACATAGGTTCCACCATCTAGTTGAATGCGGGTGTCGATTAGATAGTTATTCCTATATAGCGCAAGAAGGGGCTTATGAAGAATTTAGACTCATCATTATAAGTTAGTGATATATTTTAATAATTAATGACAAACATAATTGTAGGATTAATATTTCCATGAGTTGGATGAATAGGTTATGTCCGATGATAATGAAAACTTTGGATGGCATCATGTATTAATGAGCATCAAGTCAAGATCCCGAAGAGGAGATGACTATGAGTTGATCATCAAGTCAAGAGAAGACACATTATGTGTTGATAGAGGGCAAGTGGAGGATGCATCAAAGGTTGATACACATCAAGACAAAAACTCAGACTTGAAATGAGGATGTCCGTCATCAAACTTCATGAGAATACTCAAGGCAAAGGTATAACTAGCTAGGCTAAGAATGTGTTGCTAATCTTTTATCGGTCTTACTGTTTGGTTGGAAATCCAAATTGCTAACATAGATTTCCATACTATTAAGAGAGGTCATGCCTAATAGCTTGAGTCCCATCATGTGTTGATAACTTAATCTCACTTACTCTAGCTCTCTTGTGGTATGATGCTAGTATTTGTGAATGTGTTTTATAAATAGTTATAGCTCATACATAATTCTTGTGACATGTGACTAAGCCTTTGTTCCCTACTCCTTGTGACATCATGCTTAGATTTGTGAATGGGTTTTAAAAATAGTTGTAGCTCATGCATAATCCTTATAGCATGTAACTTAGATTTGTAAATGTGTTTTGCAAATAAGTTGAGTCCATGTACCCAATCCTTGTAGCATGATTCCAAAGTGTGCAAATATGTTTTACAATTTGTTGTGAAGTATGTTTTAACTTTTATTTGCATGGTACTATGATTTGTAAATATGTTATACAATGTTGAAGTACATGCAATCTGGCTCTACTGGAAAATGATATGCGGTATGACTGCACTTTGTGTGGCAGTAAGACGTAAGCGGTATGACCGTTCTAAGTGCAATGGTATGACAGGGGAGGTCTGACCAGCTGGCAGTCAGATCGATCATTAGTTGGCGGTCAGACCGGCTCATGATGAGCAGTCGTACCAGCACGATATGACCGGTCTTGTGGTACTGCCAGTAATTTGTTGCTGGTAGTTACTTTCCAAAGAGCCCTGTTTTCTAGGTGTGATCGTTGTGGTCAGACTGGCCTGTGTGGCGATCCGACTAGTGTTTGGTCTGATCGGTCCCTATGAGGGTGGTCAAATAGGTTGAGACTTGTAATAGCTAGTTTTCTAGCCTTTGCAAAGGTCATTGTAGTACCAGTTGTTTTCCTGCGGTACTACTGATCTCCAGCTAATTTCATCCCAACAGCTAGTTTTTGAGGTGAGGGTTATAAATACCCCCTTAGCTTGTTGGGCGAAGGTTGTTGCTGATGTTGGCTATGTTGCTACACTCATTTCATCACTTTTGAGCTAGTGTGAGCCTTTCCTTTCAATTGTGCATGTGTTGCACCTTGTGAGCAAAAAGAGAAGTCTCTAGTTGTATGTGTTGCATCTAGAGGTGGATTTGATATTTACATTAAGCTTATGCATTCATTTCACGTGATGAGAATCAAATAAGGGATTTGACTTGTTACTTTTAGAGGTTATCGACTCCTAGACAGTATAGAAGGCATCGTGTCTGGTGATCTTCTCAAAGAAATTCCTTACAGCTTTCGACTAGGTGGTTTAATCCTTCGGTGGTGGAGACCTTAGAGAGCAGGAACTCATTGGGATGGAGCATTATAAAGGCCTTATCATGATCTCTCCACCACACACTAAAAGAAGTGTGATAATCGTATGGCAATATCATATATTCATGATTTTTTTGGTAACATTGTACAACCTCTATATAGTATAAAACTATCTACATAGCTGAGTCTGTGATTATGGGCATGCCGAGTGAGGGCTTCTGTGGATTGAACTTTGGTTTTCGAAACATTTTAAATGGGAAATTGTGGGTGGTTTAATCCTTAGTTGGTGTTAGGAGGTTTATTCTGCACTAACTCTTTCATTCAACGTTTAAATCTAGTTTTTGACTTTACTGTATTAAATTCTGTTTTTACACCTATTTATTGTATTTAGAAACCATTTATTACTTCATGCTCAAACAACCTTAATATTAATGCACTTGTTATTATCCTTGCGTTAAATTTATTTTCTGTAACTTGTTGAATGCTCGATGTACTCAACTTACTATATTGTTGTTTAGACAAGGAGGACTTTGCCGATGTTGAAGGTTACGACAATTAGGCCGATTGCCCTAGTTGATTGCACGTAGCAGATCCTTGGACCTAGTACTGTTGTTTTATTTTTGCTGCTTAATAAATGTTGACATATGAGCTGTGGTTTGTAAATAATGGTGTAAACCCGTTTGTCTTTAATAATAAATATTTGTTTCTGCTCGATATTTATTTTTGTAAATAACTATGTACACTAGCACATTCTAGACTAGTATAGCATACAAAGAGATTCAAAGTCGTTACTGCTAGTGGTGGAACATGCAAGTCTCATCCCTACCTCTAAGCTCGGATAGGTAACTCAATTGAGAAGAAACAAACAAAAATTGTACTTGTTTGTGTTAGCCGTTAAGGTCCGTACCAGATGTCGTCCTGCACTCCAATCAGCAGGCCCATCTCCTCCCTTGCGGCCGACGAGGCGACGCCCAGCGCGCCGCCCACCAGCGTCGTCGCCATGCCCAGCGCGGTCTCCGCCATGGCGCCTCCCTCCCTGCTCTCCTTCCTTTCTCTCTCTCCCTTCGTTTCCTGTCCGCGAGGTGATGAAACTATGCAACCGTATGGTACAATGTAGTTATTATATATAAGTGGTCTCAAAGATTCCATGCTCTCGTCGGCTTTGCTCGCCCTTGAAGGCAGCATCGGCTACCTCTTCTCCCTGACTAAACATTCATTTTTGGCGTCTCCTGAACTATGAGTGCAAGACGCTCAAGCTAAACATCGAATTCCTTCTTCCTCCATCAATAGACATTCTTGGAGTCCCTTGAGCTTTTACGAGTGTCTCAGATGCCAGCCTTCTCTGCAACTCTTTGCAGGACCAAGAATCTATAATATTTTGGTCAAGAAGGTGATGAAACCAAGAGATTAGCAGAGGAAAATTACCATTGTATCTATGTTGTTGTTAATACCTTTGGAATAAGAGATAAGTGTGGGTGGGTGTTTATTACTCATAAATGTTGAAGAGGGCGGAAAGATAAATGAGGACAAAAGAGCGAATGACATTAAAGTCGCATGCACGTCTTATATTATGAAACAAAACTGGAAAAACTATATGTCTTATATTTTAAAATGGATGGAGTATATATGAGTGCACACATCTGGATCATCTGCAGCGTAGTGTCCAGCTAATAATAATGTTCAGTATTTGCATTGTGTGCATGAATGAAAGCCTTTTGGGGTCGCAGTTGTTCTACTTGTCACGAGGAAAGAAAAACATTGCCTGAGTTCATTGGTCCGTTCATGCGGTTGCTTGTTAGCACCATCAGATGGTTCATTGGTAAGCTTGGTAACGCCTGCATGTTTGTCTTGGCTTCTGTACATGTCAAATGTTCCGAGAAAAGAGTTGTGCTGTTTAGATGAAGAAGGAACGAATCATGCGTTGCTCGGCAAGTTGGCATGATCTATCTTAAGGCATGTTTTAGCTTTCACATGTCACCGACGAGCTCTTTCCGACACATGCGGCATCAATCTGCTGTTCTGGTGAACTCTTGGTCTCTGTGTTAGACGGTTTCTTTTTATGCAGGTAAAGAAGAACTTAAAAGGGAGGGCTAAAACCCATTCTGGTGGGGGGAAAAGTCATTACGCATGTGTTAGACGGTTTCTTTTTATGCAGGTAAAGAAGAACTTTAACAACTTTTATTAAAAAAGGGGCAGAGAGATAATTTGATAACTTTTCTAGTATTCACCAAATGGTTAGGCCTGCAAGGCTGCAACTCCGAAATGTTTACAGCAGCTGCGAGTGTTTATCTCATTGTGGATAGCATCAAGCAGTTGTAAGATGGTGACAGCTGCTGGTACGATTCTCCCTTTTAACTCATCGTGAGAGGATAAAACAGAGCAACGAACCCTGCTCCTGCATATCCATGTTAGCTAGTAGCATCTACATGGGATGTTACATGTGAAAGACATAGCAGTCATAGCAGACGTATTCCGTAAAATTCAATCGTCAAACTTTCTTCCAAACTCGCATAGTAGCATGCTTCCTCATTCTTCAGTTACAAACAAATACAAATTTAGTGGCAGCAACAAATAGAGAATACTGGTAAAAAAAGTGTCTATTGATGATTGCACGTATGAACAAGCAGATCTTCCGAGGGTTCGCCGAACAGTGCAGCATGCAATCGACTGATGTTCCTGGGACTGGAAGCTGTTGGTGTCCAAGACTGGGCTTCTCATCAAGCTGATCCGTGGTGTTGTCGTATAATTGAATGTCATCTGGTCGAGGGAATCAGGGCCAGCAAGTCACACTTGTAAACTCGATCTGGGCCTTGGAAATGACGTTATGGGAAAATTTTGTTTCTGCTACTTAAAATATGTGTAATATAGTTTTTGCTATTGAAAATTTGTTTGTTTCGTTTTGGTCATCCTTCCATCAGTGCTTATTCCTTTTTGTTACTCCAACAAAAAAAACAGGTTTGATCGGTAAGAAATATGAAAATATCCAAAATGAAGTTATTTACTGAAGTCACTACAATATGTACTATAATCGACTAGCAGACTCTATCTTGAAAAGATACTTCATTTGAATGTTAGGGATTATAGAAAAGTCATTTAGTATAGAAAATTAGCTTTTAGAAGCTAACACGAATAGAGCCTAAGGATAATTTTTACTTTTTTGAAAATTTACACTAGGAAAGTTTCTCAAAAAATAACACAGAGGGAAACATGTTAATCTTCCTCAATTTTTATGGAACATTGATAAAAATTTTCTTGTTGTAAAACTTTTGTGAAATTCTATTTTTTTCAAGAATTGGTCCCTTAATTTTTCTATATCTTCCGGTATTTTTAAATATATTTTTCAATTTTTCTTTTTTGATATTTTTGCATATCTCTTAACGGTCAAACCATGTTGATTTGATGATAAATTGAACGGAGTAACAAAAATAAAATGTGCACTAACGAAACAATGGCCAAAATAAAATGAGTAGCTTTTCAATGGCAAAAATGATATTACACATATTTTGAGTAGTAGGAACAAAAAAATTTCAATGACATTGTAGCAAGTATCATCATGCCCTTGGGCATGTTCTGCTTCGTTCGGATGCCTTTCGGTTTGAAGAACATAGGGACCACATTCAGCCGCCTGGTCTACCATGTCCTAGCCTCGCAAATTGGCCGGAATGCCAAAGCTTATGTAGACGATGTGGTTGTCAAAAGCCTCCTGGAGATGTCCCACATGGCCAACATACAAGAAAAATTCAACAACCTCCACCACACGAGCATCAAACTTAACCCAGAGAAATGTGTTTTCGCGGTCCGCACTGTTGGAATTCCTCATTTATAAGAGGGGAATCGAGGCCAATCTGGACAAGATTTCCACCATCATGGACATGCAGGCCCCCAAAACCACGAAGGAGGTCCAAAGGCTCACAGGCCGCCTAGCGACCCTCAGCAATTTCTTGTAGAGGCCCACGGAGAAGGGGATCCCCTTCTTCACAACACTCAGGGGCTCCAATGGTTTTGCGTGGAACGACAAGTGCCAAAGGGCCTTCAAGGACCTCAAAATGTACCTCGCCGACCTCCCAAAGCTTGTATGCCCTCGGTCGAAGCCAGCCTTGCTATTGTAGCTTGCAGTAATCATGATGTCGGTCAGCACTATCCTTGTCCAAGAGGACGACAGAGCATAGCACCCGGTGTACTATGTCTCAAATGCCCTATAGGGAGCGAAATTCCAGTACATAGAGCTCACAAAGATGGCCCACGTCCTCCTCATGTCCTCACAAAAGCTTTGCCATTAATTCCTAGTGCATCACATCACCATTCCCTCATAATTTTCTTTAGGGGAAATCTCACGAGTAGGGAGTCCACAGGCTACAAAGGTAAGTGGGCCGCGGAGCTCACTCCTTCCATATAACGTACATGTCTCAAACAAAAATCAAGTCCCAAGACCTGGCCAACTTTGTAGCCAAGTAGACACCATCGCCCCACACACCTTCGGGTGACTCAATCAAGCCCATGTTGGTTTTACACTCCGATGGTGCATGCTGCACCTCAGGAGCAAGGGTGGACGTCGTCATCGCCACCCCCTAAATGTCGAAAGATAGCATATGTGGCCGAATTGGAGTTCTGAATGATAAACAATGCAGCAGAGTATGAAGCCCTCTTGTTCAACCTACGTAAGGCCAAAGTGCTCGGAGCTCAAAGGGTAGTGGTCAAAAGCTACTCCTGTCTCATTGCTAGCCACATAGATAAGTTGCAGGTACTTAGCGAGATCTAGACATTGCTAAGTACCTCAGTGTTGTTAGAGCCTCCAAGCATCACTTCCTGAGCATGACAGTCAAAACTAGCCCACAGGCAGATAGCGTGGAGGTCGACGCCCTGGCGAAGGGTGCAAGCTAGGCAAAACTAACACACAGCGTGTTGAGCCCACGGGGGCTCAATAAGTCACGGGCCATAGTGAAGTCTATTGGCAGCAGCTCAAAGCACCGATGTCACAGAGGAGCAAGGTAGGAAGTCTACTACCTTTAGTAGCCTCACACCAGTGATGGGGATGACAAGTATTGGTAGTTCACGGCGAGGATAAGCCACCCTGCCTTCGACTGGTAAAGGCTCAACAAGCGCCTAAAGTGCACACATAGCCTCCTCAACCTAGCCTTTGGCCTAAGTGGCATCCTTAGGCTAGGGTAGAGTAGCTGCCACTGGCAAAGGAATGAACAGGGCCCTTAGGGGAGAAAGGAGCTGGAAGTCAAGGGAGGCAAAGGTAGAATCCAGACGTGCCACTTCCTGGTTAGGCACGTACGCCAGTGTATGGTCCTTAGTGGCGGGGGGAGAATTCCTCAAAGGGAACCCTCCGACCTGGAGCTATCATCAGAGGTTGGGGTGACCATGCGAAAACTGATAGGACTTGGCACGCCCCGGCTCACCCAACTTGGCCTTCTTCGAAGGAGGAGGCACCTCACCACAAACCTCCTTTAGCACCTCTTCATCATCATCTTCATCGTTCTCCTTGACATCGTCCATGGTCAAGGGGGGTGCAAAGGACAAGGGAGTGGGTTGAGTACCTCTTTCCTCTTTATGCCCCTCTTCTTCTTGGAAGAGGCGGGGCGGTCGGAGACCGCGAAGCCTCAAAGCCTTTGGGAGGGGCCGCATCGGTATGGATTTCTCAAGGGCCTCGCACAACCTGTTGATGCGAGGTGCTCCTCTAGTTGCATTGTGAAGGTTGTCCCCATCTACTAGCTTCTTAGGTTGAGGACAAGCTTCATGAAGGAAGGCAAACAGAGGGGTCATCCGTAGGGGCAACCTCCGACTAGATGGCCCACTCAAACACGGCTAGATGAGCGATCGTGCTGGCTGTCAGTTGGGAAAGCTCTAGGTTGTGCAATTGGAGCACCTCTGCCACAAACTTGGCATAAGGGAAGCATAGCTTTGCGTCAAAGTAGGCGACAAATCCTCCTCGCCATCGACGGGTTTGCACACTAGGTCGATGTGTGTTACCTTCCAACCACGAACGAGGCCCTTGAGGAAGTCTTGTGTTATCGGCAACTTCCCGAGGCAGTTCATAAGGACTCCTTGTTTAGCCCTTTCTAGCACTTCCCCTAAGCAGCATTGGGTGCGGGGCCGATGCCCTTTGCCGGGGGCACACTAGGGCCGAAGGCACCGGCGACAAGCGTTGTTGGCTTAGAATCCCCCTTGCCTCTCTAGGCGAGGTAGAAACGGCGTCGAAGCACCTAGGGCGAGAAGGCAGTGCCCAAAGATGCATGTGGCTGTTGTGCATCAACAGCGCATAAAAGTCACGATTGTCGTCCTTGGAGGAGCATGAATTTTCATGACCGCTCTTCGTCATCTCTTCCAGGTCCGAGCAGTTGGACCAAGCTTGAGCGTCATCGGTGGTGGGCAAAGACCAAGAGCGAGAAGAAATCTGACCCCCTGGAACCACAAGAGGTGCAAGGTCGTGCTACAGCAGGATGCGGTGGCGGCGATGGAAAAGAAGTATGATAAAAAGACGAGAAAAAGGAAGAAGATGAGAGAGTGCCCGTATCAGCCCCAACAACCATCACTCATGGTTATATCCGTGGATGCGAGGGAGCTACACAACTTCCAAGGGACAATGTGACATGATAGCAACCCCTCAGGCAGTGGCGGATCCAGGAAAAATTTTTGGAGGGGCTGAAGTACCTTCAGCTCGACCTCAGCCCCTTCTACATTATACATCCATGGCTAAAAATTTAGGGGGGCTCCAAGGGTCCGGTAGCGGTAGGGGGGGCTCGAGCCCCCCCCCCCCCCCCCCCCCGCCCCACCGCTGGATCCGCCCCTGCCCTCAGGGACCACATGCATGCGCCACTCGGCATCTCACATGGCTGCTAGATGGTTGATGCTTGGCACGACGAGCGGCGATGATGCGCCTAGGCCAAGCGATGCACATGAGGCGTCTATCCTGCTCCGTGGGCATGGTCCATGATGCACCATCTCCCACCACGCATGAGAAAGGGATTTGGGCTGGCTCGCGCCGCATGGCCCACACGTGACTTTAACCGCCAAACGTGAACAAGACAATTGGGCCAACGCACTTAGCGTGGCCCACGCACAAATAGAGATAGGCTAGAAAGAAACCCAGAATGAAGCGAGCTGGCGACTGCTGATACTCTACTAAAGGGGACAGAGTGGGCCAAATCTTTCGGCGAGAGCATGGGTTCAGCCTTCGCATTGCAAACCCTTGCCCATGAAGGGCTATTGTTGTAGGAGTGACCCCACCATCTGGCGTTTTAGCTGCATAGGTGCAGATTAGTGGCACCCATCCGGCATAGTTGGATCCAATCCACCAATGGCCATCGCCATTGGATCTAGTCTGGTCCATTGGACCAAGCCCACAGTGAACCACCGGGCCAAGGTTGGCATAGGGTGACACATGGGCGCTAGAGGGCCAAAAGGACATCTTTGTCCTCATACTGTAGCACTTTACATGGGTATTTGTGTAAGCCACCACACCCCAATAGCACTATAGAGCCTCATGGGCACCATTTGAGAGGATTGGCAGATCTATATTCCATCAACATACATAAGTGAAGTCTGCTTTACTCGTTCCCCTTGTCCATTAGGCTTCGGTAGGCCCCTTTGGTATCTCAAAAGGCTCCTACTTCTATTGTCTGGTCTGGTAACCACGAGAGCTCCACCAAGCAAACCGGAATAAATCTCGTTCCATTCCACCCACCATTCCACTCCATTTTGACCGTTCCGTCCAGTATGTAGCCGGAATGATCGGTATGTGGCTAGAATGCTCCATTCTATTTCGCTAGTTATTATTCAGTAAGAGCATTATTTACCATGAAGTTGAATTTAAGAGACATTTTGCTTTTGAGAATGTAGCATTTATCATAGACTAAAACTGTCATCAAATAGAAAGGCTGCAACCTTCGCTGGGCTTATCAACACCTAAAACGAAGAAACTCATACGTAGCCCCGCCACCCCCCCCCCCCCCCCCCCCCCCGCGGGTACACATCGCCAAATGGACTAGGACCGAAATAATATTAAGCCCGGCCTATTAGAAGATCCGGATGGGCTAAAACTGGGGAAGGCGAATAGATTCTCTTCTTGGACTTGGCGTTCTATCAAGTTTTCACTCTGCTTTTGGAAATGAAATCGGAGCAAGAATTCGTTTGGCACAATGTTCGACAACACGCAAGGCTCGTTCCTAAAGATAATTCGGTTACTTGCACATGGAATTGTCCTTCTTAAACATTCATCATCCCTCCAAATGAATTTTCCGAACCAAACGTGATGATTTGAAAATTATATAAAAAACCTGAAGCCTTGATGCTAGCCAAAAAAATTGACCAATCAGATGCTTTCAACCACGGCAATCTTATATGATTTCTTTTGTTTTTCTTTCTAGGGAAAAATATTATTTACTTTGACCAAGAACAGCAAAAATGAACAAAGTACAGCAGAAATATGATGTCAGAAACTCAGAATTTCAATGTTTGCACTTCGCAGTTATAGCAATAGGTGAGATTCATTCATATCATTGAAGTACGACTACGTCATAAAAAGAGACAGAGAAGGGGGACTAAAATTACAATCAGAAGTTCACTTATCCAAATGCGTGTCCGATAACTTTCACACATACATATACACACTTCAGAGTTTCAAGAGATACCCATCCTAACGGCCCATGAGTATAGGTATCTCTACAAGGTCTTACAGATAGTATGTATATAGCAAAATTAAAAGACGATATTTTGAAATCCATGGCAGTTGTCTTCCTCAAGTTAGTGTAGGACTGGATGTCACACAGCAAAACCATTTCTTCTGCACATGAGAACAATGACGTTAATGAAAAATTGCATGCTAACAAGTATTAGAGATAGTATTGTAGTTTCATCAGGTGAAATTCAAAGAAGAGTAATGATCCAAGTCATGTCACATACTGAGTTTGGCTTGGAGGCATAAGAGTCCACCCTCTCAGTCCTAGTATCTTTGCAAGGTGATTCAGTGTCTTGTCCATTCCCAGCCTTTTTCTCATCTCTGGCTTTGTTAAATATAACTGTGAATCCATCAGCAGAAGCTGGGTCGTTGACGTCCCATTCGCCAAACTTGGGTAAAGGGCGACCAGCTTCCTCCTAGGAAAATACCATTATCCATGTCAAAGGAGGAACCTACCTTCTTCCGAATGGTACTAATAGTAAGTTAGTAACAGAAGAGTAATAAACCAAATCCTACTGTTAACACTATGTGTGCACAATTGCTGTCAATTAGAAATCTCAAGTATATTCTGGTTACATGAAGAAGATCAAGTGTGACCGACTACCTTATTAGAGAGAGAGAGAGACTTTGTGAAGCAGCCATGAAATGCAATAACTTTGAGGAACTAAGCTAACCTTGTGAAGAAACAAGTAAATAAATTATATATAAACTGCTCTCTTTAATTGTTTCATTTGGGATACAAGATGTCCTTATTAGTTATGATCCGTCATAATGCATAAACCCAGAAAAGTACTCACGAAACAATAGAGAGCCGATGTAGAAATCATGAATTCAGCGTGCAAAAATTTTTTTCCTGAAATGGGTGGATGCTCAATAAAACCCAAGAGAAATGGTACTGTACAGTGGAACTACCAAAATGTAGTTGAAGGTTGATACATGTATACACCCAGCTAGCAATATGAAAGAGTTGGTATTTTCATCATGGCCCAAAACGGCACCAAGATTTACATTCATTTATTGACTACTTGGACGGCAAACTATAAGTAAATATCCCTGGACATGTAGTAATGAAGTATGAACTGCCCTGTTGAATGTAGTTGACATATTTCACTTGATATCCTACTTTTCATCCCCATCCCACCAACCAAACAAGAGACGGAACGGTTCCATTCTTCTCCATCCCACTAACCAAACAAAAAATAGAATCATCCCATACTATGAACCAAACACATGGACGGAACCATCCCGTTCCATCCCAACCCAAAAAACTGGAATCATCCCATCACATTCCTCCCCATTCCACCAACCAAACACACCCTAATAGAACACTCCAAGTTTTAATATCAGAGATGATTGATAAGCTGCCCCACCACATCTTTCAAGGACCCAGTGGATGCATCATCGAGGAGATTTTTTTACTATGAACAAAGGTATATTGAAAACCTGACCCCCATTACAAATGACATCCTGAGAAGAAAACAGTAGCCTCTCACCGCCACTCTTATATGTGATCTGATATTCCACGATGGATACAATACACCTTACATAAACCAAAGATGCTGTTGAAGAAATACAAAAGAAAAATTGGTAGTGCTTATTTTATAATATAAACGTAACTACTAAAGATTGGTTTCGCTTAATAGTAAAATGTGCCAGGCTAAACCTGGAAATGCGCCACTCAACCCAAGTGTCATGCTGCTAGGTAATAGTTTGACATGACATTGCCAACATTCTGCAATTACATTGACTAGCATGAAATTTCAATCATCATAAAACTTGGCCGCAGCAAAGCATAACTATTAGTTGGTTCTGCTTTTGTCAAGAAGTCCAGGAATCTGGTTTTCATGTTCAATCAGCAAGACTGACAAGGAATGATCACAAACTTAGAAAACGAATGAACTTGCTCCCCTACAAGAGTACAACCCTCCAAGATCATCTCAACCCATCCCAGTTGGACCTCACTTTCAACATTAGCCACATAACTCTCTATAGCTTTACCAGGATAGTACTATGCTCAATCAACGAAAGGTCACATGGGATCAACAATCATTCGATTGGTAAAATCAAGAATCCATACGACATAGGTTGAGCTCTCTTCCCTACACATAATTGAAATAAACTGTCCTTGGTTGCTCGCTAGTGCTGTAGTTCTGTCAAAGTAAAGGACGAGCGAATTTCCTCCCTACACCTAGTTTCCAAACTGCCAAAGAGTCATCTCAAGCAGCAGTCCTCTATCCTGCGTCAGGGTCCGATCTCCCTCCAGTTTCCATACAAAATTTCCCAAACAACTAACAGGACTAAATCTTGGTTCTAACTTTTTTTTAACCAAGAAAAATTCAAGACAAGGTGAGGTTACCTCGATCTAGGCACCACCAAACACCAACCCAAAATCAACGAAAACAAACACCAAGCTTGCAGAGAACAGCACTTACTGACATGGATTGCACCCAGTCCGATCCGCCGAGCAGGAAATTTTGGGGAAAGCTTCCTCTCTGCTGGTGGGAGGAGAGGAAAGGGACGGATTGATAAAGAGGAGACGAATCGGAGGTGGAAGAGTAGTCGGTAGATTTTATACCTAGAGAGTGGAGTATCCCTGTTCCCCCATAAAAATTAAATTTTTATTTAATTCTCTTCTAGGCAGTCGCTCGTTTTTTCGGGCCTCGGAATTTGGATGACGCGCATGTGAGCAGCGCGGCTGGTGGGGCCCGCGATGGGCCGAGGTGGGGCCCGGTGACAGTGAGGTGGTGACGGCGCGGCGCGGGGTTTGACCGGTGGAGCGGTGGTGGGGTCGGGGAGAGAGTGGAAACGCACGTCGATGTGCTTAGCTGGCGCTTGGATCTGAGGTCGTAATGGTGGCTTTCCATCAATTGAAGCAAATCAGCGTAGGTTGGTTTGTTTTTGTTTGTTTGTGTAGGGTGAGTTATTTGGCTGAGATTGATGATTTTTTATGATAATATAAATATTTGTATGAACGAATTGAATATTAGTAAATTGTTTCAAAACAATGATAAATAAGTCGTCTTATTTATTTGCTCCGAGAAAATCAAAAGACATAAGCTGAAAAGAATTATGCCTACGACTTTCTAAGATGAGGTTTTGAGAACTTGTGAGAATACAAAGAGACCAGAATGGTTCAACTACTTGACCTTAATTTTCCATAGTTTGATTTGGTTGTGTTCTTGTAGGAAGGCAGGGCCGAAGTTAGTGTAGGAGCATTGGACCCCAATGAAATTTAGCAAATCTTATAAGAAATTATTATTTATTACTATTCATCAATGGAGGTGACTCCAATGCTCCTGCCATCTGGCTTCACTCCTGTAGGAAGGTAGAAAGTGGAAGCAGCTAGTGAGGCTGAATGAGTTTATGCAGGTTATGTTAGATGGAGGTCGTCTGGAACACTGGTCGCTTTTAGGATTGATCGAGTGAGCGGGCTAGTTTTTGGGTCCAGTTATATAGACTTTTAGTTTTGACTTTTAACTTTAGTTTATGAATAGTATCAGTTTGTAGAGAAGCCTACAGAGAGAGACGTGAATGTGATTTTGACCAATATAAATAAAATTGCTACAGTGTATACTACAATTGACTAGTAGAACCGGTCTTAAAAGGCACTAAAACTATATATCATAAAAGAACTAATTACTATAAAAAATAGCTTTTAAAAATTAATATAAACAGAGCGTTCAACTTGTCGTTGCATAAGAAGTCAAGATGACCATGTTAGTCGACATCAATTAAAGTTGGCTCCACGCGCGCTAGTATCGTGTTAGCTTCAGTGTTAGCCTGGGTAGGGTCAAAATACTGTCAAGCATAAAAGTTGAGTTCCAAACAGCAATCGTGAATATACCTACTGTTCCTAAACAGCAATAATTTTTTATTTTCGGAACATTTGGAATTCATTAGGTTTTTTATATTATCCGTAAAAATATAATAGTGTTTTTTCTTAATTTTTATTTCTTCTTTTATAAATAACTTGAAAAGAAGTTAACTTTGCTACAATGTTATTTCACTCAAAGCTAGGAGTCACGACACTTCGGAAGACTGGAAGAGCCATAAAGCCTGTGATTGGGAAAAGTGTACCTGCAGAGAAATCGCATGATCAATCCTGATAATCTCAATAAATAAAAATGCATGATAATGTGGTTGGTGGGTCTCAACATTTAGCTTAGGCAATTGGATACAAACTGGTTGAATTAGCAAATCTTTGCCTACTTCATCCAACGGTGTCGAATGTCAACTGCTTATGGTACTCCTATGGATGCGAATATGACAGCTCGATATGGTTATGTGGTTGAAAAAAATAATGCGTTTGAAACAAGACAAAAACTATTAAGAAAACTGAACCAAATATTATTCCTCATCGCGTCAGATTGCCCCGTTCACATATGTTTTCTCATCGCTTGAAAAATAAAATACTGTTCCCTCCAGGTCTGGACCGCAAGCAACATCAAAGGAAAGCTAGTGCTCCCAAGGTAAAAGACAAGTTCAAGAAAGAAACAAGGGGGTATGTTCTGACTGTTGACTTCTCCGGATTCCAGAGCACCAACGTCCGCGTCATCCATCGAAAAAGAATCAAGTGGGCAAAAACATTTTTTTCTCCCGGAAAAGACCTTGGAATTGGTACACGATTAGGGATGAAAAATTAGCTTACGGCTCGCAGCTCGACTCGAGCTCGCTATGAGCCAAGCCGGCTTGGCTCGAACTTGTAAACTTTTGAGCCGAGCCGAGCCTCCTTCACGGCTCATAAAAAATAGAGCCGAACTCGAGCCGCTCGCGAGCCAACTATGGCTCGTGTGTGCATCACAGCGGACCACAGTCAGGGACTTAAGATTCAGCCATATGGTGTGGTCGTCCGATCTTCAACGGATTGCCCGATCGCCTTGAAGACGTTCAGACCGCTCTGAACGTTCGTTCATTCTGCAGCGTTCGATCGGTTTTGAATGGTCGATGGCGACGGTGACGTTCAGACTAGGCTGAACGATCTCGCCGTTGGATTGGCTGGAGACGCTTGCAGCCGTTCAATTGACTTGGAGGTGCGCAGTGGCGGAAAGAGGGGGCTGGGGGGCCTGGCACCCCCCAACCTTCTAGGGGAAACGGAAGAAACTACAAGATCTTCATTGTTGCAGAGATTTGAAGATGAAGTGTTTGTCAAATTAAAAGATGAAGGAAGTCGACTGCTGGTTATGGAAATAAGAATTTGGATTCTATTTGTGGTGTGCAAGCTTTAAGTAGTCATAGATGTATCTTTCGTTGATGAATATCAATAAGAGTACATTGAAAAGATCTACATCATATGGAAGAAATCGAATCCCAGTATGGATGGAGGCTATCTGAATTACA
Organism: Dendrocalamus latiflorus; assembly: GCA_017311315.1. Taxonomy (NCBI): domain Eukaryota; kingdom Viridiplantae; phylum Streptophyta; class Magnoliopsida; order Poales; family Poaceae; genus Dendrocalamus; species Dendrocalamus latiflorus. Next base: position 24,810,636 of record CM029660.1, read on the forward strand.
ATAACCTGATGTGCTGAAGTTATTGTTGATTTACCATTTCGTTAAAATAGAAAAAATTTCTTGTAGTGGGTCTTAATTTTGACCATCAATATGTAATCTGGAGTGGTCACACGAATTTACTGTTATTAAATTCATTACGAAAAATACTTTCACAATGTAAATTTATTCCCACAAGCTAGTACTTTTATTCCACACTAATGAATTCTTATTCATGACAAAAATATGACATTTTATCACTATGAAATAACATTGTCACAAATATAAATGAAAGGGTGGGAAAAAGTTGTCACTAGAAGCATCACCAATTGGTAAACAATCGGATCAGGTTTGGAAAAATGTTTATGTAAGTTTTTTCTTGCGTTGTTCACCGGCATATTAATTAATGTAATAGTGCAACAAACTTTTATACTGCTCCTACTTAAAAAAAATAGTCGGTTCCATCGTTTGTACGGTTCCCTTTTAAACGGGGAGGCGGTGGACCACCCGCCGCACTGCCTCTAAATCTCTGCAGCATATTATCACCATCACTGGTTCTTCTACTGCCTTTTATACTGTAACTCTGTACTTAAATTCTCTTGCTAGTGCCTATTTTTTATCTAAATTCTTCCTAGTACCTACTAAGTAAACACTCATAGTCGTGCAGTATTACTAATTCATTCAGACTAAATCCGGCATGGTTCATTAGTTCTACTCTACTTGTTGTCCATGTTGCCCCCTATATCCAATTCCTGGCTCCGCCCCTGGAGGTGCGGTTGCGGATAAGTCGATCCCTTAACATAACGCTAACCATTCGGCCACCACGCCCAAATTCCCGATCTGCATTCAGTCGATCCCCTTCCACCGCGCCACCCGCCACGCCGCTTGCCCCTCCCACCGCGCGGCCCGTCCCAACCACCGCGCCACCCGCCCCTCCCACCTTGCCGCCGCGCCCCATCCTCTCCTGGCCACGTGCACTCCCCGTTAATAGGTTGTGGCCTAAACTCAGACGTAGCGTAGACCTGGCTGAATGGTCAGACCAACTGTGCCAGTTCGAAACATAGTACTATTGGTATGACTCAGACATCACACGACACGAACAATAAATAGGTCGTACTAGCACGATCCGATCGAGCATGCCGTGATTGAGCCGACACCTAGACACGACACGCATAGTAACCCTTGTGTGGTAATGCAGTAAAATTACTTGTGTTAGAGTTGATGCACTCTTCTGAGCGCGAAAAGGTGACTTGACAGTAAAATTACTTATAATTGACAGTAAAAATACTTACAACTCAACGATTGATAGTAAAATTTCTTGCGATTGGCAATAAAATTAATGAGCTATCGATGATCCATTTGGCTAAGCATACGTGGCCCGACCCCTCTTCGTGTTGTGTCTAGATCAGAGAGTAGACATGTAAGTCGGCACAGCGTGATAAGATAACTTATTCGGGCCAGCTATGCTGGACCTAGGCCCCTCTCATTTGAGCTTGAGCTTATGCCTTTTGGCTTATTTTTATCTTTTTCTAGCTTTTTTATCTTTTTTTGTCGGTTCTTTTTCCCGTATTCGTTTATATTGTTCGCGATAGGCTAATCTGTTTTTTCAATTTTTAAATTTTTTAAATTTAGTTACGCCAAATAAGTCACCATCAATTATAGTATAATTTCAATCAGTTACAGTATAGTTTTAACTATAAACTAATTTATTTCAGCACAACCGACCGACACCTAATCAATCTGTTCCATGATACGCCGGGCAGCCCATTTGGGCGGGGCTACGTGTGGCTACTACATTTCCCTGGGAAACAGAACGACAGTTTTCTTATCTAGATATCAAGGCAACACGCACGCGTCCCAATGGCAAACAAACGGACCAATCAATCGAGACATCTGCCGGTAGAACCAGACAGGACAAATACCAAACGGTAAACTGGATTGGAGTTATCTGCACCGCACATCTGGATCCGCTCAAAGAACTGAGTAAAGTAATATTAATAGAATAGATAAAAAACCGAAGCATGGAGATTTTGAAATTATACACGGATTACGTAACAAAGTGGAGTTGTGATAACGTATCACTTTGTCTGGTACAACAAATGTGAGATTGATTACTGCATCCCTATATGTACAGAGTGGGCCACTCTATGCCTAGTTATAGAAATAATACTCAATAAATAGTAGTATTTGTTAGATGGCAGGCGTGGGGATGTATGACTATTTGAGTAGTGGTAAGTATTGAACTTCTTCTACCTTGTTTGTAGAAAATTAGTAATTTAATTTAGTTATGGTTATAGTTTCCATATTTCAAAATATAGCTAAATATTATAATACTATTGCAAAACATAAATGCCACACCTGCCTCTGTAAAAAAAGGATTCTCTAAACCCACCCTAAAAACCCGTGACAAATAATTTTCTTGTGTTGCACTTACACATGCCAATAAAGACCAAACAAATTTCTAATACAAAGGGGGAGGGGACGGTTTCTTCTTTATCGCCAAAACACTTTGAGGCTTTGATGCTTATGCATCACAAACAAAGTAGCAAAACTATTCACCAGTCTCCTACCATAAAATTATTGACAATAGCGATGACGTAGAAGATGCAGATGTTGATGTGCTAAAATTTGAAGCAGACAAGCCACAAGTTAACTCTAGAGCCAAGCTTGACATCGATTTTAAAGAGAGACTTCTTGGATCTAAATAGGATGAATAGTGAGGAGGGAGGAGCTGAAACCCTTCGGCGAAAACGATGTTGCTAGAGGTTGGAGGAACACTAGGAAGGAGTAGTGCTTGATGTTAGGGCAATGGTGAAGGTGATGGCAATGGTGCTAGTCGCATCGGTGTTGCCATCTCTTATCTGCCCCTAGCCTGCGGTTGATTTGCTGGTGGCTCGCACCTTACTTCACGCCTCCCCTCACTAGTCTCATCATCGCTTGCGCCACCCTCAGCCTTGTGTGTGACGACGAAGATGAGGACGAAGAAATTGGGTCACCTTCCCCTCCCCATCCTTCTATCTACTGCGTGCGTGTGATGACCTCATTACCTTCCTTCACTGTCGTCACTGTCGCTTGTGCCGGTATGCACTTAATAACCAACCACCTATGCTTCCTACTGCTTCTACTCTTTGCAAAAATGTTCAATGCTTAAATCGAAATAGCTGACATTAATTTCCATGATTCCATCCTTCAAATCTTTAAATAATTAACATCTCCGAATCTCATCATATATCTCTGAATCTCATCATATGATTTCTTCAGCACACAACTCATTGAGGCATTTAATCAAATGCCTAGTGTGCATACACACAAAGTGTTAGCCAAAACAAACAATACAATATCATTGTCGTATGGATCGAGCTCCTTCGTTATTCCTTGCCAACAACGACCTCCTAGCACTGCCACCTCCCTCGCCCCAACTACCTCTCTCAATGCCAAGCTCACTGTTGTCATTGAAGTGGGTTGGATATCCAATAGGGGGTGAATTGGATTTCTTTTTCCTAATGGCTGAAATTAAATACCTAACATTTTTCTAGCTCAACATATGTGCCTATGCCTTTTAGTGTGCTCAAGCAACTCCTACCACTTCCCCTCACCCTTTTGATTCTTATGCATCACAAACAAGCTAGCAAAGCTCTTTTCAATTTCCTACCATCAACAATTGACAATAGCGACGATGTAGGTGTATCAAGAAATGTAGCGAAGCACTGTAGAAGACGTGGATTCTAATGTACTAAAATTCAAAGGGGACAATCCACAAGCTGACTCTAGAGTTGAGCTTGATGATTGATTCTAAAGAGAGACTTATTGGATCTAAAACATGATGAATAGTGAGAGTGGAGTAGTTGAAATCCTTTGGTGAAAACGATGTTGCTAGCTGTTTGGAGGAACACTGGGAAGGAGCTATGCTTGATGTTAGGGCAATGGTGAAGGTGATGGCAATGTTGCCACAATAGGATGCTAAATCAAAATTAGTAATGATAAAAGCCAAAGAGAAATATGCCCCAATTCTCACCATGAAAGACATGCTCTTTAAGAACTATTTTTTCTCCCATTTACACCATGTTGAGAACACAATAAGTCCCCATATGATTTTTTACTTTTTTCTTTGATTTCCTTTTGTCATTTGAAAATTCTTAATTTATTGAATTTATAGATGATCCTCTAGATATAGTATCGAGAAACATTGTCGGCATAGATGCCACGGGGATAATGATCTTGATTGTTGAATTTTGAGGAATATGTGATCATAACAGGGAGGACAGTTAAAATTTTAGGAGAGGAAATGATTTCAGTAAGAAGATGAAGACAAAATGGTAATTCGATAGGTAGGACTCTTATACATGATAAGATGCTCTATCTAGGTGTCAAGTTTCTATTACTTTTTTTATATTTTTTGTGCAGTTGTTATATTGGATAGTTTGTCCTTTCTAATCTGTTGGTGAAACAAAAATGTCACACCTACAATTTACTCGTTGCATTTGGCATCACCATATTCTTATAAAACGGAAAGCGACAAAATTATGTAAATTCATAAATACGCTGGAAGAGTGTGGCAATTTCTAGCCCGAATGATTAGGCATGCATTTGGGTGGGAAAAATAAGCAATGACTCATAAGGCAGTTAGAGTTTTACATTAGAGTAAGTTACGTGTCTTTTATTTTCGCCCATAGATTACTATAGTAAAACTATTAAACTTCTGTAGACTGCATTAGCCATATTTTTGTATATCTGTCGTCCAGAAGTCTGCAACCGGTACGTAACAAACCGGTTGTTACTGTATGCCGTTGCATCGGTTGTACAGTGCGGCTACGATCCCACGGTCCCAGGGTTAGAAACATCACACGGCAATCTCGCAGTTTAACCTGGTCTGGGAGCCCCATAGCTGTACTCCTCTCCGGAATCTAAATACTGTCCTAGAACCACCCAAAAAATAATCATCCCCACCATATCCAGGAGCAATATAACAACTGGCATGTGGACCACACGCAGTATAGGACCCACACGTCAGGCACACCCGTCAGCCGCCGCGAAACACGCAGCGTGGCAGCCAAGGCACGCGATTTCTAAACGGTTGGGGGGCTCGGGAGCGTAGCGTAGCATACCAGGCCTCGCATCTGGCTCAGGAGTCACGAGCTCTACGCCTCTCTCCCACCCCCACACCGATTTCGAAACAGCGAGAGCCAAAAGCCGAACGCTTCTCGTACAGTGAGAGGAGGGGAGGAGGAGGAGAAGCTTCGGGCTCGAAACCCTCGCCGGGGCGCGAGCGCGAATTGGCTCCTGCGCGGTGGCTGGGGGGATGGCGGCCGCGGAGCAGCTGAGGGAGCTCGGGGAGAAGCTGGACGCGGCGCCGGCGGACCCGGCCGATGCCCTCGCCAAGCTCCTCGAGGTGAGACGGGGGACTCCAGAAGCTTCCTTTCCTGGTTTGGTTGGTTGCCCTTGTCGCGGAGGGGTGAGGTCGGGTGGGTTTGGGTGGATCTGTGGCCGAGGTGCGCCAATTCGGCAGGTTTAGGGTTTAGGGTGGTAGGGTGGAGGTAGTGGGGTTTCGCGTGCGAATTAGTGGTTTTGTTGCTGGATTCGGATGGTTTACCTTTAATTTGGTGGTCGGGGGGGGGGGGGGGGGTTCGAAAGGTGGGAGCTTTCGTCGGGTGGTTGGGTAATTAGGAGGCCAGTGGTTAGGTTTTTGCGAGATTTAGTCGCGGAGGCTGCGTTGGCGCTTGAATTGGTGCTATGCTTGGTGCCGGTTTTGGCTGGAATTGTTTGGCTTGTATTGGGAGGAAGCGCTGAGTGAAGCTTGGGCGTGTCGTGGTTTTGTGTGCTGAATTGTGCGGCTGCGACTTGGGACCCATTGGTTCAGTTTCTGCTGTTTTGCATGATGAATGTCTGTGTATTAGGGTTTATGGGGTTTTAGTGGTGTAAAAGGCTTCACCTTCGGGTGGGTTGGTGTGGTGGCGGTTGCTTCAGTTATAATTGAGAAGTGAGAGAAGCTAAGGAAACGGTAAGTTTCGGTCCGCGAATTCCTATTTTAGGTGTTCACGGGAAAACCGTTCTACTCCTAGGGCATGTTGTGTGGAAGTGCTCCAATGAGGATGCATTGTTTATATGGTAGATTTTGTCTCGATAATTTTGTAGACATTATTTTTAGAATAAAATTAATTTGCTAGATTTGTCCTCTAGTCGTTCTTTTTAGAACTACCCAAATGCGATACCGGTGCATTTGTTGGACCCTGACACTTGTCTGTGTTGGAGTAACATTGAATGCAATCCAACTATTTGTGCTTAGGCTACTTGTTTTGTTCTTTAGTTTAGAACTGACCAGCGAGGGGAACTTGGAAGTCAACCTTGTACCCTTGGTTCAAGTTTTTGGGCTTTGTATGTGCAGGTGCTGATAGCTTTATGTTAGGGTTTAAGATGTGGATAGCCGTATAAATATGTATAGTTTGTGGGTTATTCAATTCTCTTCTTGCTGAAAATTTTGGTAGTAAATAGCATAATTAGTGAAATTGATGAAAGATGCTCTGAAGGAGTTTGCCACTCCTTGATTAGGGGTCTGTTCTTTTTGGCTGAAGCTTATGGCTTTTGGCTGCGATTTGTGGCTTTTAGACTGTTTGTGCGAGAGATTACAGAGTAACAGAAACTTATGTGCGGTTTTGCCGATATAAATGAAGTCGGTACAGTATGTATAATGAAGTCGATACAGTATGTACTACAATTAACTAGTAAACCCTATCTTGAAAAGATACCCCGTTTAAAAATTAGTTACTATAGAAAAGCCGAAAAACAACTTTTAGAAGTTAAAAAGAACAGGGCCTATATCTTGTGAGTTCGCAGTTGCACACATCCATGATTTAGCTTTTGTTATTTTAGTTATAAATGGAAAAGTGCACTTAGGAAGTATTGATGCTTGTGCATAGGGACTTGGGTAATTTGATGGACAGCTGCATATTAGCTAGGGCGAATTTGGTAGGTCTGGGTGCAAGTTTTTTTAGGCTGAAATGCAGGTTCATCTGTATCACTCTGGGGTTTAATGGGGTAAATTCTATTGTTCAGAGTGAATTGAACCATTATTGTTCTTTCAGGTTCTTTAGCTGGATTTGGGACACTATAGCTTTTGAACTTGCTTAGGTGCTAACTGTAGTCATTCAAGTGCAAGTGTCGCACTCCAAATGCAAGCATGTGACAACCATTGCATATGTATATGTACACGCTATTGGCCCACAAGCATGCAAGACTGAAACATCTAATCCAAGATTCAGATAATATAAAATGAAATTAGAATGTGAATTTTGAAAAATCACTAATATAATTATGTAATCTTGGCCTTATTAGTCAAATATTTAACTATGACATAAATTAAATCTAAAATAACTATGTGGAATGAATTAAACAACTGAGTCTTAACTATGTGGAATGAATTAAACAACTGAGTCTTTGTAGAAAGAGAATATAGCACAAATTAGTTACTTATCGTAGTTCGTACATTTAAGATTTCTACCGTTCATTCCCAGTTGTGTATTCTGTGCTCTGTGCCAATTATCCACGGCTTTGCAATAGTAGTTCCAAAATAAGAGTTGGTAGGTTGTAAGCGCAGGCTTTGTGGCCAAATGTTGTTATGATTCAAACTTTTTCTTTTTTCTTTTTGCATTTACCCATTATGGTTGCTTTAGCTGGAATAACTGGACTTAACTATTAGGAACAAATCTAAAAGCTCAAAAGCTAGACCTTTTTCTTCTGAGAGGGAAAGCTGGAGTTTGGGTGGCATCAATGATGGAAAAAGATGTCCTGAGAATTGGTTGTCTGCCTTATACTTTCATTCCTAGCACAGGTCACAGGGAGTAAGACAGTATTTCAGTACCATCTGTATTTAGCTGCTTACTGTTGATATGATCTCTCAGAATCAGGAATTGTTATGTCTTATATTCATGTTGATGCCGTATTACCTGTTTGCTTGAAATTCTTTTTTCTTAAGTAAGCTCTGGATACGCTATTAAAGCTAATCGTACTACTGCAGCAAGCTGCGGAATGCCTACATGGAATAGAGCAATCGCCAGGGTCGTCGGTGATGGAAACTATACAACCATGTCTAAAGGCAGTTGCCAGAGAAGAATTATTGAAACATCAGGATGAAGATGTCAAAGTCCACTTGGCGACCTGCTTCTGTGAAATTACAAGAATAACTGCACCTGAAGCTCCCTACAGTGATGATATTTTAAGGGTAACTATCAACAAGAACCGTTAGAGAATGCACTGAACCAAATAACTTTGACTGAGTTTACTATGTTTATTCAGCATTTGAGAATCCTTTTTTTAATCTCTTTCAGGACATATTTCATCTCATTGTGGCTACATTTAGCGGACTCAGTGATGTTAATGGCCAATCCTTTGGCAGGAGAGTTGCTATTCTGGAAACAGTTGCGAGATACCGGGCATGTGTTGTGATGTTAGACCTTGAATGCAATGATCTCATCACAGACATGTTCCGAACATTTTTGGATGTCGTCAGGTAATTCTGTTCTGTCAACTAGTTTAGATTTGGTTGGATGTGATGCCTTGTGTTATGTAATACCACTGCACTCTGGCTAGTTTTCACACTTTGTGCATGATCATGCAAGTAGTAATTACTACCCTGTTTGGTTTCTCACTGTTAGTTGCATGTGGTAAAAAAGTCCTATGTAAAATCTCCAATAAAACTTACTTCTTGGCCTTCTTGACAGTACTTCACAAAGAATTGTTTTAATTTCTTTGTGAGTTGTGCTTATTGTTAAGGTTTATGAGGATACATTAATTTGAGGACTGAGGTATACATTGCAAAATTTTCGTTGTGTGAATTGTGTGAAGGACACTCTTTGAAATTTTAAATCACAAGGACTGAACTTCATATTTTGAAGACAGTAATGTGTATGAAGCACTTATCTGAAATTTTAAATTGCATGGAGGTCTGCCTTGAACTGCATGGCAGACCTCTTTGAAAATTTAACAGCTTGAAGGATTCTTTAAATCATTAGGATACTTTAGTATTCTATAAAGGTATTCTGTTAAAAAAATGAATGGAATGGACAATAGAAAAATTGCAAAAAAGGAATTATACAACTGTTAACACCAGTGCTCTATATAGCAGTTAGTGAGTGGCCGCCAGCCTTTATGCTCTCATGCAGGTTAACAGCCTTGATAGCAGCGTTGATATGCGGGCTGGCTGGCAGCCTTGACATGCAGAGCAGATGGGCTTGCTTGTGCTCTTTAGCAGTTTAGCAGTCCCATTTGTGGCTCTAACAACCTTAATTTAGAACACTGCATTATCCCATCTCTCTCCATTCCACCATTATGTAGTAGTACTATGTTGTTTCATGATACCAAGTTATTAGATACTTGGAATATTGTAATCTATTGTCCTAAAGAAGAAACACAAACTCTTATTTCCTGCCAAAATGATTTGACTATTAAATATTAATGCTACCAAGTGACTTCTACATGCAAGATTTATTCTAATTATGTAGTTTTTTGGTGGAAATTTATATGCTATGGATAGCTATTTTTTGTTTACCCCATTGTGTTTTGATTGACTTGTTTGATGCAGTGACAACAATGAGCCAAATATTGTAAAGTCAATGCAGACAATAATGGCCCTTACTATAGACGAGAGTGAGGATATACATGAAAGCCTTCTACGCGTACTGTTATCAGCTTTAGGCTGGAGAAAGACTGTGAGTTCCTTTAATTTCTAAGTCGTTTTCGGGCCTATTTTGTAATTTGTTAAACTGTCGTTAGCTTTCATATCCTTCTGTAAAGTTTTAATTTTGCATCTTTTGATCACTAGGGTGTTTCTATGTCTGCACGTAAGCTTGCTCGCAATGTTATAGAGCATTCTGCAGGAAAGCTTGAACCATATATAAAGAAGTTTCTCACATCATCCTTGGCTGGGGGTGGCAGTTCTTCAAATGATCACATTGATCATTATGAAGTCATATTTGATGTGTATCAGTGTGCTCCTAAGGTTCTTAAAGCGGTGGTGCCTTATATAACTGGGGAATTACTGGTACGATCTAACTTTCGCTATCAATTTGAAACAGAAGTACCTATATACTGACAGTGACTGCAGTATGAAATAATGCTTTGGGAACAAAAAGTGTCTTCCATTTTTTCAGAAAATGAACTAAAAATTGCCATACATCTAGTTTAAGTGGCTAATTTCTTCAGATGGTTCTGCCTTGTTAACGAAAGTTTGTATTTTACATTTTCTAGGCAGATCAAGTACAAATTCGGTCTAAAGCAGTTGAATTACTTGGGGAGATTTTTTCTTTACCTGGAGTCCCTATCTTGGAATCTTTTAAGCCTCTTTTTTCTGAGTTCCTGAAGAGATTGACTGACAGAGTAGTAGAAATCCGTGTTTCTGTTATTGAGCATTTGAAGAAATGTCTAATGTCAAACCATTCCCGACCTGAAGCTCCAGAGATTATCAGTAAGTATTCTTTTTTTTCTTCTAATAGCTGTCCATATCATTTGAGGGAGCAATGAATTGTACTTGCCCTGATGGTTGGCTCCTTGGCAGAGGCACTATGTGACAGATTGTTGGATTATGAAGAAAATGTGCGAAAGCAAGTGGTGGCTGCTGTTTGTGATGTAGCTTGCCATTCACTTGGTGCTGTTCCAGTTGAAACCATCAAATTAGTAGCGGAGCGTGTCCGTGATAAAACAGTTAATATTCCTTTGCTCTTTTCCGCATCTTTCAAATTTTTGTTTCATGCAATTCATGTAATTTGATCTATATGGTTTACTTAAATGTATGGTGTATTCTCAGCTTTCTGTGAAGTGCTACACGATGGAGAGATTGGCTGATATCTACAAGCTGTATTGCCTGAAGGGTTCTGACAGCTCAACAAATTCTGATGATTTTGAGTGGATACCTGGAAAAATATTAAGATGTTTTTACGACAAAGATTTTCGGTAAGTGCACGAAATATTCTCGAGGTGTATCGTATTCTGTTCACAATTATGCAACACAAATGATGCAATTTATTCAACATTTGCGATTAGATATTCTTGTGATTTTATACTCCCGCACTATATATGCTTTCATATCTGGAATATCTTGCTGGTATTTTCTTACCTGTAAGATATGCCCTACACACTACTTTTGGTAATGTGTACTGCTTGTTATAGTTTTCCATTTTTCTTGAGATCTACTTAATAGCATTTTGTTGGCCAAACTCTTGCTAACGCCTAAGGAACACAATACAAGAACATGATGAACTCATATAGGATTTGGCGCTGCAGAACTTGGCAGCATTTTCTGGTTTACTTCTTCTCCTTTTATAGCAAATACAAGAACAAAAACTGAAATACTAATGACCAAAAAACTGCAAACACTAAAGACCAAAAACTGCAAGCACTAACTCACTAGAAACTGCAATCACTAAAGACCAAAAACTGCAAGCACTAACTCACTAGAAACTGCAATCACTAACTCACTAGAAACTGCAAGCCCTTACTCAAAGCAAATACCAAATCAAGATTAATTTCCAACACATTTTATATGTTGTTCTTAGTTCTTACTGGTGCACATGAGACAAGCATTGGATGCAAAATTACAAAAGCATAAATTTGTGTTTTTGACATTTTATGGAATTATGGGCAAACTTCCATTGTTAATCTTGGCCGGTTTTTTCTGGTTTTTCCGGTTACTGGTTTTAAAACATCCCGAAATTCAAAATTTGACCTTTTAAATTGCTATCGGTTTTTTGCCGGTTTTTCCGGTAACTGGACGGTTACCGTTACCGGCCGTCGGCCGGGATTTCTTCCGGTTCCGGGTTGTGGAACCTTGGTTACAAACACAAATTAAGGGCTTGTTTGTTTCAGCTTCTGGCAGCTACAGCTACTTCCAGAATCTGCAGCTCCCCCAAACAGTCCAGATTTTCATCCAGATTCTAAGTAGCCAGAAGCTACAGAATCCAGAAAATGAATTAGTAGCCAGAAGCTGGGGTTATCCAGCTTCTCCAGATTCTGACTAGCTGGATACTCACCAGCTACTTCTCAGAATCTACAGCTGAAACAAAAATGCCCTAAAACTTGTATGCTTTAAGTCATGCATGGAAATCAGTTCAATATTATCACTTTTTTCACTGAGGCGAAGATATTATAGTTATGTGTGACATACGCTGTGATCAGTGAAGTTCTAGTGTGAGCCTTTGAGAAAATGTTCATGTGATTCTTTCATTTATTTGGCGCAGACCGGAGTCAATCGAAACAGTTTTATGTGGTTCATTGTTCCCACCAGAGTTTCCGACAAAGGAAAGAGTGAAACACTGGGTGACAGCTGTCACACAGTTTGATAAAGTTGAGATGAAAGCTCTTGAACAAATTCTTCTGCAAAGGCAAAGGTCTGACAGTCAGTCTGTCAAGAAATCGCTTAGTTTGATAATCTCTCTCTCTCTCCCCCTCACAATATGTTGCCTCCAATTCCAGACTACAACAAGAAATGCTGAAGTACATTTCCCTTCGGCAAATAAGCCAGGTTTGTGAATCTTGAAGTCTGGAATGGCCTGCAGAGTTACTCTCTGATGAGGTTCTTTGCCTTACCTATTTTTTTTGTAAAGCAGGAAAATGCCCCCGATGTGCAAAAAAGAATCCTCGGATGTCTCCGGAGCATGTCTCGTTTGTTCAGTGACCCTGCAACATCTGAGGAGAACTTGAACATGCTTCATCAGCTAAAAGATGCCAATATCTGGAACATATTCACAAGCTTGCTTGATTGTTCAACAGAATTCAACAAAGCTTGGTCTCTTCGGGTACCTACTATTTGATTTACCTATAGTTATTTTTTTCTAATTTGAGATATAAAATAGAAACGAAAACCGGGATATTAAGAAAATATGTCTCTAGCTCATTCTTATCATTAACTTTTACTCTTTTTGATTCCATTTGTCTCATCCATTGCTGCATATAGATATGGATGGTTGCCATACAAATAGTGGCTAAGCAATTGTATTTACTACCTAATTCATGACCCATATAAATACTATGTGGACAAAAACGCGAATGATGGCTTAGACCCGTTTGAGTTGTTTTCTGAATATCTTATTCTAAACAATTTGAATTTTATTTGTCATGTGCAGGTTGATTTGCTTAAGACACTTGGTGAAAAACATGTGCTATATGACTTTGTGAGCACACTATCGATGAGATGTTCATATTTACTTGTGAACAAGGAGTATGTCAAAGAGATTCTTTCTGAAGCTTCTGAACAAAAATCTGCTGGGAATACAAAACTCATCTCGTCATGCATGGATCTTCTAACGGTATGGTTCACTGAACTGTTTCTTTTCTTAGTTTCTAGATGCAACATCTTGGTCAATTTATTTCTGCCATCAAGGAAGCACAAAACATCTTCAGGAGTTGCCTGCATGTGGCTGCATGTTACGGATATACTGCTACTGAAGTGAACAATTGTTTCAGGATATTTCCTCCAGTGCTTAAAATCATGAGGTCCATTCATTAGCTGTAATGCAATGGTTTAGAGGTATCTGTGGGGCAGGTACTTTAATTGTTGGGCATATTAAAATTAGGATAAAAGGCTAGACGTGTAACTTGCTGTATCCATCAAAATAGAAAATGAGGTACAAGAGGATAAGTCAATGAGGTTTAGAATTAGCCTTGCTTCTATATTCTGTTGTCCCAAACCTGTGTTGGTACTCTAAAAACATAACTGCGGTGTTATATTTGCTTATTGATGGATAGGGGTCCAGTGCAATTTGATTGATGTAGATGCCATTGCCCAGGTCAAAAGGCCTTCCGCTTGGGTATCTTGATTGGCTTGCCTGCCTGCCGCAAAGTAATGATTGACATCAATTGAAACTTCTCAGGACATGTTGCACAATTACCTCTAATGGTAAATATAGATGAAGGACATGACAACAGCAATGGCTGAGAAAGGTTTAGGCATCGGACCAATGGTGATGGCAGGCCATTGTCGGGCTAGTTAACAACTATTAGATTACTTGTGTTATACAAATATCCGTACGTAAAGTACACTTGTGGAAATCAATGGTTGGTATTTTTCTGAGTGGAGGTACCTCTTGTACCTCCCAAGCGCTGTAAAACATCTTCTCTTTCAGATATTATTTTTAAAGCTTATTGTTTCTTATCCCATTTAGTGTGCATTTTGCTCCGTCAAACTCTAGAAGACAGTTCCAATTCCATGTTGTTTCACTCGTTGCAGGCAATATCTACTTTCTTCCCTTCACTTTTATCTGGACTTGAAGAAGATATCATCGAACTCCTGAAGGAGGATAATGAACTGCTTAAAGAGGGCATTGCCCATGTTTTGTCGAAGGCTGGTGGCCACATTCGTGAACAACTTGCCACATCAAGGTGCAGCTGCTTTAAAGTCTTCGTTCTGTGACACTATATTTTGCAGTGCTTACTAAGATTATGGAACTAAGTTGCTGTAGCTTCTATTTTCAGCTCCATTGCTCTTCTATTAGAGCGGCTATGTTTAGAAGGAACGCGGAAGCAGGCTAAATACTCTGTTCATGCTCTGGCTGCCATAACAAAAGATGATGGTCTGATGGCACTATCTGTTCTTTACAAGGTGTGAATTTTTTCCAGTTGTTTCTTTCTTGTATGCATTTGAGATTTCTGATATATTGTGCCTTGCATTTGTAACTTCACAGAGGCTTGTGGATTTGTTGGAGGAGAAGAAAGTGCATCTACCATCTATCTTGCAATCTTTGGGGTGTATAGCTCAGATAGCAATGCCAATTTTTGAAACAAGGGGGGATGAGATAATAAGTTTCATAACTAAAAAAATTCTTGACTGCAATGATGTAAGACTTACTCCCTTTCAATTTCTTTTTGGTTTTCCCTATACATTTTTATTGCAATTCCAAGTGCATCACCAGGATACGGTTGAAGTTTCTGCTCAAAAATCAGAATGGGGTGATAGTACACAGAGTTGTTTGTTAAAGGTTAGTGAAATTATTGTTCTCAAGGTCTTGACTTTAATCGAATCATCAATGCTCTTTGACTTCTAGTTTGTCTCTTGTGGTATTTTCTTCTGTAGATTTATGGCATTAAAACTTTGGTGAAGAGCTGTCTCCCTTGCAAAGATGCTCAAGCACATCCTGGAATAGAAAAATTAATGGGTATCCTTAAGAATATTCTTACCTATGGTGATATCTCCCCAAATATGATTTCAAGGTACCAACAGAGACATGCCTTTCTATTTAATGTGGACATTATGAAGTATATAGTGTCATTTCTCATTACTCCGTTGCAGTGCTATTGATAAGGCCCATTTGAGGCTCGCAGCAGCGAAAGCTGTTCTCCGCTTATCAAGACAATGGGACCACAAGGTGCCTGTTGATGTGTTTTATTTGACTCTGAGGATTTCACAGGTATGTCTTGGGGATGATGCAGCTTAGCAGCTTTCTCATTGTTTCTTTCATTTGATTCACTTGTATGCACCATCTTCTTTGGAGATTTATATTTACTTTCATTTCCAGGATGATTTTCATCAGGTGAGGAAATTGTTTCTCAGTAAAGTACATCAATATATCAAGGAGAGGGCCTTGGATGCAAAATATGCATGCGCCTTCTTGTTAGGCATGGATGATTATCACGCCCCACAGTACGAAGAGGTTCATATTCTAAACACGATAATCAATTGATTTTCATTACTTTATTGATTCTAATATGTTTCAATTGTTTCCTTTCCTTTCTTAGTTCAAGCACAACCTGATTGAGGTGGCGCAAATATGCCAACAAGTTAAGATGCGTCAACTTTCTGTCCAAGCAGATATGAATTTGCTCACGGCTTACCCAGAATATATAATTTCCTATTTGGTTCATGTCCTTGTTCATGACCCTGCGTGCCCTAACATTGAGGAATATGAGGATGTCAAAGCACTTGGTCCAATTTACTGGTATCTGATAATAGCTCTTACGATATTATTCTCTTGCTTGTTATCATGAATTTGCTTGTCTTTCCCATATATAATTTCATATTTGCTTGATGCCCTCACATGGAGGAATACCGTCAAAGGATATTAACATTTTGCTGGTACCTGATAATAGCTCTTATGATACTGTTCTCTCATTGTTATATCATTCTAATTTTCTTCGTAGTACTGCTTGGTAATTGCACATCTTAATTACTTTGTGTACATAAAATGTAATGTTGCTGTCAATGAATTTCACATTCTAACTATGTACCTGACAAGTTAAATGGCCAACCCCTAAAGCGTCCTTCAGAGATGTGAAGGATTTGTTACGGTAAAGGTTAATTAGAGCCAAGTGTTTGCTAATAAGAGAGTAAGACTTAAGGGGTTCAATTCAGACGATGCACCTTTGGCTGTTAATGTAAGGGCTCTTAGCGGACTCTAGTTTGTTTTGTAATATGTGCTGTTCTGACACAAAAGAAATCAACACCAATTTTTTTTCTTGCTTCTTCTACCTGAAATTGTTGCATGCTTGCGTATGCATATTTATCAAAAAGCTCTTTCCAGGCGATTGCATCTGCTTCTTTCAACTCTCCTGGGAGAAGAAGGTTTGCAGCATAGTGTTCCAGGCATGAAAAAGGAGAGCTTCACAACAATATTATCTATATTCCGAAGTGTCAAATGTTCTCACGACGTGGTTGATTTAAATAAGACCAAGGTAGGAAGCTGTTTTGAGTGTATTGTTTGATTGTTTCTATATATTTGCTGCTGTACCATAATCGTCTTGCTTGCTATTAAGTATGAATTAAAGATGAGATATGCTGTTTGCAGACTCTGCATGCTATATGTGATCTTGGTATTCTTATTGCAAAGAGGTTATGTGAAGACCAGATAAATGTATCAGAAATTCAAGTGGTTCCATTGCCTGCTCAACTTTATGTGCCAGTTCAGAATGACCAAAATGAAAATTCTGTGGTATGTTCTCTAGTCTCTACAAAGCATTAAGCAACCCATTTGTTTTAAGAATCGTCTGATAGTTCGTCTAAACAACGAATTTATTGCTTCATCTTTTTTAGGCTTCTGATATTGATAATTTATCTGACATTGTGTAGGAGAGTGATGAGCAGATGTGGTTGGGATGTGAGAAGGTACTGGCCCACTTTGAGTCTCTTATGACAGCAAAAGATGCTGAGGTACACAATACATATTTAGCTGTCCATATTATGATTCAGCTACAATCATCTACTGGACCTTGACTTCTATTGGGTTTTGTGTCCTTCCAGGTTGAATCTCCCAAAGATATGATGCTCATAGATCAGACTGATGAATTTGGTAATGAAGTTCCTCTAGGGAAAATTGTCAAAATTCTTAAATCTCGAGCAAAAAAGACGGGGAGAAAGCAGAAGGCACCATCAGGTTCAGTAAATGCTGGAAAAGATGATGATGTCTTGGGATTGGTAAGAGAAATAAACTTGGTCAACCAAGGAAATTTAGGAGAATTGGAAAAGAGCAAACCAAAGAAGCGGCGGATGGATATGAAAGAGAGCAATGAAAAGCCAGTAGATTTTTCGACACCAAAACGCAAAAGATCAGTCTCTAAGAGTAGACCGCACTCAGCGAAAGGCCATAAAAACAGTGACGAGCTTCTACTTCATTCTGTCAGCGCCGATGAAAACAATAACTCCTTGGAAAATAAGTTGAAGTTGGAGAAAGGCAGAGATGACTCAAATGATACAGAGTTGGTAGCATCGCCTACTAGTACCAAAACACCTGTATCCGAAGGGAAAAAAGGTGCTAAGAAATCCCGTACTGAACTCATGAGTAGTAGTCCAAAGGTAATTTCTTTCCATCCCTGTGGTACGTATGTATGGGACCTATGGGTAAAGTTCAGGTTCTGATTTGTCATGCTTGTTGCACTCTTCCAGAAGTCTGCTGATGCAGAAAGTACTAAAAGAACCGCTGAATTGGGAAACCTAAATGGGTCACTCAAAAGGCAGAAGCCAAAATTGATTTCTGGTTTAGCAAAGGTAATCTCTATGGTTTTCTTTTATTCTGTAAGTAGCACCGATCTATTAACATGCTCTACACAACATTGTAAATTAACATCCCTGAAAGTAAGTATATGTGCGCTAATGGTATTCTACTTTGTGCAAGTCCTTCTACGTCTGTGCTAAGAGTTAATTAATGCATGCAGTGCTCAACGCATGACTCAAGCAGTGCAGACTTGGTAGGACACAGAATAAAAGTTTGGTGGCCTTTGGATAAGAAGTAAGTACTCAAGTTTGTGTAATCCTTAACAATGAACATTTGTTATTATCTTATTTCTGAAGGTGGCCTTGATTTTAATGGATCGTATTTTGTATTAGATTTTATGAAGGTGTCGTGCAATCTTATGATTCAGCAAAGAAAAGACATACGGTAAGTTCCCTCAAATGATGCATTAATTAGTATCGATATTTTTTTTTCTCGAACGACGCAGGAGAGCTGCGTGTCATTTCATTAAGAGAGAAAAGTACAAAGTGTACAAAGAGTTGAGTCAACAAAACCCAACTCAAGAAAGGCCACCTCCCACACACCCCAAACAATTAGTATCGATATGATGTATTTGTTTGATTCATTTTATTGTTATAAGTACAAGCATGAAAAGCAATTGAGTGCTTTGCGTTATATCATTTTTGACTATTCTATGAAGATGGCTGACCGTATTTGTTATGACTTCCATTCTGCCTAACATTGTCTTTAAATTGTTGTTGCTAAAAAGGTTTATTGTGTTGGACGTATTTATGGGCCTATTCGTTTCGGCTGCGGCTTATGGCTTTTGGCTGAAATTTTTGAATTTTGGCTATTTACGGTACAGATTACGGAGAGACAGATACGCACTTGTGATTTTGGCTGGTACATATGTTGGGTTTGTAACGTGTAGATCGTTTAACTTGTAGACCACATCTTGAGAAAATACTCCGCCAGCTTTTGACTTAAAAGAACAGACCCTATATAGAATACTTGGGGCTAACAAAGTCACAATCAATGTTCCAAATCCCGGAGGTAACCGGCCGGTTACCGTCAGTAACCGGTTTTACCGGTGCCGATCGGGAGGGAAAAAACCGTTGGTTTTTTTATTTAATTCAAATTTAAACTTTTGAATATAAAAAGTAGTTTCTCTAATGATGTTTACATTGTTTAATACTAATAGAATGTATTAGGAAGATGCATGCTGTCATGAACCGGGGTAAATACCACCAAGAAGATAGCCGGATGGCGTCGGCGTGAACGAGAGGGAGAGAGACTAGAGATTTAGACGGGAAACACTTGATATTACTCTGCTTGCTTACAATGGCATGCGGTAGCCCTCTTATATAGACGGCTCCCCCTAACATATGGAATCTAATCCCAATCATATCTCCAACTCATATCATATCTCTAACTCTATCTCTAATACAAGGCAACTTATCTCTAACTCAAATGGAAACCAATCTCTAATTCAAATAGAAATCAATCTCTAATTCCTAATAATAACCCGACTGGGCCTTGGGCCAAGGCCCACACCCCTGACACATGCACTCTCCGTGCTTGACTTCATGCTTTTTGCCATGAATGTATTAGGAATTTCCAAATTTTGAATGTAAAAGTTAGTTTCCCTAATAATATTTACATTGTTTAACGCTAATGGAATGTATTAGGAAGATGTATGCACCTCCCGTGCTTGACTTCATACTTTTTGCCATGAATGTATTAGGAATTTCCAAATTTTGAATATAAAAGTTTCCCTAATGATGTTTACATTGTTTAACACTAATGGAATGTATTAGAAAGATCTATGCACCTTCCGCGCTCTTGACTTTATGTTTTTTTGCCATGAATGTGTTACGAATTTCCAATTTGAAAAATCGGTTTTTAGAGGTTTTTCTGTTTTTAGTGGGTTTTCTCCGGTTTTTTGGGCGGTAATTGGCCGGTTTTTCCGGTTACTGATTTCAAATTCAAATTTTGACGTGTGAAATTCGACCGGTTTTTTTTGGTTACGGGCCGGTTTTTCCGTTACCGGCCGGTAACCGCTACCGAGCCCCCTGCAGGATTTACCCTGGTAGCGAGATTTGGAACCTTGGTCACAATAGCAACTTTTTAGTTCTCCATAGCATCAAGTAATCAACATCACAGAATGCAACAGTGTATCATTGATAATTTTAGTTCAGATTGGTAGGAGTTTGTAGCTGTAACTGTACCAGATATACTAAATATGACTGTTTTTTCTCTGCATAGGTGCTATATGATGACGGAGATGTTGAAGTGCTTAACTTGGCTAAAGAAAAGTGGAAAATGATTGAAAGTATTGATCCAGCAGTAAAGGTAGAGTAGTTAATTCTTTCCTAGAAAATGTCTCGTTAACCTTGAAGATGATGTTTAATTCATTATAGTTCAATAAATTATTGCAGCTGCAAAAGAAGGATCATCCAGGGACAAACCAAGGACGGTAAGCTGGAGTTTCCTTTTTTACTTCAGATCTACTGTAGTTGAACATATGGAAAAAATATGGTACAGGATCATTGAGGCACAAAGCATCAAAGAAAAATATCATTGAGGCACAAAGCATCAAAGAAAAACGAATAACTTAAAAATTGAGATAAATTACTCTTTCAGCCTATATCTTGCACTTAGCCCAGAAGTCGATAATACTAATACCATCATATGATTTTTTTTTTCAGATGTAACAGGTAGTTTTTATAGTTTTCTAGTCAGACTAAATGTTACTATACCTCTCTTCATTCAATGTATATTGAAGGCCTTTGAGTATTTCATACTTAATCCTTATTGTGGTCATCCCTACATGTTTGATCTGTATCACACCTTGCAGAGCACAGGAGATGAGAACTACCAGCAGCAAGCAAACTTCGCCTAACCAACAGAAGTCAAAAAAGAGGTAAGTCCATATCTAATGATCAGACTTCAGGACGTCGGCGCAGTTCATCTGATTAATCCATCTTTCATAGGCCCTCACTTCCGAAGAGGAAAAGCAAACCACAAGGGCTGCCAAAAAACAAACGTAGAAAGACGGCAGAAGGTAAAAAGTCTGTCGAAGCTACCAGTGACAGTGGCGTTAATGATTCAGATTCATCCAGTTCTCTTGCTTGCTCAGATTCTGACAAAGATGTAAAAGCTGGTATGGTTGTTTAGGGTTGATTTTTATGAGCCCATTGTTTGTTCATAATATGCATGCCATTTTCTTCATAACTGAGCTTAGCGCGTGACTGTTCTATTACCCCAGATGGCCACAAGGAGAAAGAAGTAACAGTTAGCTCAGCTGAGAAAGA
Source organism: Dendrocalamus latiflorus (assembly GCA_017311315.1). Taxonomy (NCBI): domain Eukaryota; kingdom Viridiplantae; phylum Streptophyta; class Magnoliopsida; order Poales; family Poaceae; genus Dendrocalamus; species Dendrocalamus latiflorus. Next base: position 24,831,850 of record CM029660.1, read on the forward strand.
AAAGCCAGAGAAAGAGTTCGAAGAAGGTGTGGAGCTGAAAGAGGAGGAAAAGCCTGATGGCCATAGTTTGAACAGCAAGGAGGAATCTGACAATGAAACTCTTGTAAGCACATCACCGTGCTCTGAGCCTGAATCCAACACTGGATTTCTAATATTTTCATCTTATGATTCTCTTCTATTGTTCTGTGTTGAATGTGCAGAGCGTCTGGAGAAAACGCACAGCAAAAGCAACATAGGCTTGCTTTCTCAGTTGACTATTCTTCGTAGGTTGCAGATTTCACAGGCAGTCGGCCGGGAATGTGGATATCTCATTAATTGACCCTTGCAATTGACAGTTGTAATGTAGAAAATGTTCTTTGCAATAGCAACAGGTTAGTATAGAAGAGCAGTGGAATAGGATTTGCTTGTGATGTTATTAGATGCTAGAACTTGTTGCCAACTTAGAACGGTCTTGTGTCCGCCGAATTTCACGGTGCGTATCCTTGAGAAGGTCAGAGGCTATGTGACAGCTGTTAGCATTCTTTTGCAAAAATAGTGATTATGTGTTGACATATTGTTTTTGGACTCCCAAGATTTTGAAGTTTCGTGTACAAAAGATTCTGTTTAAAGTTTATTTTTATTTCGTGAACTTGTGTTGTTAACACTTCAATCCTACATTATGCTTAGTGGCAATCCTTGAGAGGGCATCCCCGTGGGGAGTAGCTCCATTGCTGTCCCTAGACAGAATGTTATGGGGGGATTTGAGTATTTGCCATTGCAAAAGATGTGTATTTGAGGATTTGTCACTAATATCTACGTGCTTTCAGGTCCTTTGTTGCATTAGTTTTACCTCCGCACGATCCACTTCTGCTACACCTCGACCACACAGATGTAGGGACCCTTAGAACATTTTTTTTCTCGAACAACGCAGGAGAGCTGCGTGTCATTTCATTAAGGAAGGAAAAAAATACAAGTACAAAGAGTTAGGCAAAAAGCCGAACCCGAACACAAACACAAACGCATACCCACAACCAATCAACCCCCAGAGGAAAAAAGACTCGCCACACAAAAAAAGAAAAGGCCTGACCAAGGACTACCCAGAAAAAAAGGGGAGCTAAGAAGCTGGTGACCCAGAGAGGAGGGTCTCGAGCTTGGAAGCACCTGCCCAGCACCACATGGTGCTCTCAACAGCCACTGTTTGCAGGAGAGCCTGAAGGTTTGGCTGCAATCCTTCAAACACACATGAGTTTCGATGCTTCCAAATCTCCCAAGCCACAAGAATGATAAGGGAGTTTAGCCCTTTCCGTGTCTCCTTCGGCACCCCTCTGATCACACCCCTCCACCAGCTAGAGAAACTTGCTGTCCCTAACACAGGTGCTACAGCAGCCAGATTTAGCCGCTGTAAACAGAAAAACCAAACCTGCCGAGAGAAAACACATGAGACTAGCAAATGCTGGATTGTTTCCTCAGCTTGGTCACAGAACGGGCAGGCAGTCGGATGAGGCAATCCCCGCTTGGCTAGCCGGTCCGCAGTCCAACATCTGTTGTTGAAAGCCAACCACAAGAAGAATTTGCAGCGCAAAGGGGCCCAACTCTTCCAGATCCTCCTCCAAGGGATGAACTTGAAGGTTCCAACGAAGAAAGCAGCGTAAGCTGATTTGCTGCTGTAGACCCCGGATTGGGTTAGCTTCCAACGGTGCTGATCAGGGACCCCTGGTTGTAGAATTAGGCCATCCACCAAGTCCCAAACCAGCAGGTACTCCACCAATACCTGAACTGTTAGGGCCCCTATGATATCACGCACTCAATTCCTATTTTGGAGTGCCTGAGCAACAGTCCGGGCTTTGACTGCCCTTCTTGGGATTACCTTAAATAAATTGGGAGCTAATTCCGCAATGGTCCTGCCATTCAACCACCGATCCGACCAAAAAAGAATGGATTCACCATTTCCCACAATTGTTTCCGTGGCCATATTAAAAAGTGCTCGGGCATTCTTTGGCACTTGGATTGGGAAACCAGCCCATGGCCTAGCAGGGTCAGTTTTTTCAGCCCAAAGCCAACGGATGCGCAAAGCCCAACCAAGGATTTCCAGGTTATGAATGCCTAAGCCACCATACTCTAAAGGCTGCTGAACTCTTGCCCAGGACACCAGACAGTTACCTCCATTTGCCTGTTCTTGACCTTTCCACAGGAAGCCTCTACGTTTTTTGTCAATGGCCTTGATTGCCCACTTTGGAAGATCCAAAACAATCATATGAAAAATGGGAGAAGCTGTCAACACTGCTCTAACCAGAACCAGACGCCCAGCTCTATTCATCAGGGAGGCTTTCCAACCTGGGAGGTAATCTGCAATCCTATCAATCAGAGGCAAAAACACATCCTTGGTTGGCCTGCGGATAGTGAGGGGAAGGCCAAGGTAGATGCAGGGAAAATCCTTGATTGCACAAGTCAAGATTTCTGAGGTAAGCAGCTTATCCTCATCTGAGCAGTGAATAGGAGTTGCAGAGCTTTTTGCCAGATTAGTTTGAAGCCCAGAGGCATGCCCAAACAGGTCAAGCAGGAGCTTAATGACTTGGAGGTCACTCAAAGAAGGCCTCAAAAAAATCACAGCATCATCCGCATAGAAGGAAACCCGATGTCTTGCATGTTGGATGGCAATCGGTTGCAACAAATGTTCTCTGGTTGCAAAGTTGACCAGAGAGTTCAGGACGTCCATCACAAGAATGAAAAGCATTGGAGAGAGAGGATCACCCTGCCTGAGACCACGATGGTGGATAATTGTGTCGCCTGGCTCCCCATTCAATAAAAACCGAGTAGAAGAAGTGGACAGGATGAGGCATAGAAGGTCCCGCCACCGCTGTCCAAAACCCAAATGTTGTAAAACTTCCAGCAAGAAAGGCCAGGACACAGAGTCGAAAGCTTTGGAAATATCCAACTTGAGAAGAATATGTGCCTCTTTCTTCTTATAAAGGGATCTTACCATCTGCTGGACAAAAAGGAAATTGTCATGGATATTTCTTCCCCTGACAAAGGCACTTTGATTGGTAGAAACCAGACTAGGCAGCAAAGGAGCAAGACGATTGGCCATGATTTTTGTCACCAATTTTGCAAAACTGTGAATAAGGCTTATAGGCCGAAAGTCCTTCACTAGAAGAGCATCCAATTTCTTAGGAAGGAGAGTGACGAAAGCCGTATTGAGGAGTCTAAACCGAGACACATGGCCACGCTGTATAGCCTCAAGAGCCAACAGGACATCTCCCTTGAGGATGTTCCAACAAGATTTGTAGAAACGACCGGTGAAACCGTCTGGCCCCGGTGATTTATCCAGTGGTAAGTCCTTGATGGTTGCCCAAACCTCCTCCTCTGTGAAGGGACTGTCCAGGGAAGAAAGATCATGTTGTTGAACCCCGAGCGCAGCAAGGTCAATGGTGTGATCCCTCTCCCCAGGGGAACCAAGGAGGTTCACAAAGAAGTCCGAGACAGCAACATGTTTCTCCTCTTGAGAAGAAACTAATTGATTATCAACCAGCAGCTTAGCAATGAAATTTTTCTTTTTCCTGAACCTGGCCTGCTGGTGAAAAAAAGATGTATTGGCATCTCCCTCCCTTAGAAAAAGGATCCTGGAACGCAGCCGAGCTATGGTGCGCTCAAGAGATGCCAAACCAAGACAGTGCAGCTTAAGCCTTTTCCGCAGCCCTTCCTCACCCACAGAGAGGTCACGAGAATCTCTAGCAATTTCCAAACGGTGGAGGATCTCCTTAGCCATATCAAGCTGGAGCTTAATGTTGCCAACTTTTCGCTGGCCCCATCTCTGAAGCCCCTTACTGAGCCGCTGCAATTTGAGAAAAAGGCGCTCAACCGCGCAAGAAGTAGACACGGGAGCATCCCAATTCTCCTTAACAGAGTCCGCAAAACCCGGGATCTTTGTCCAAAAACTTTCAAAATGGAAACGTCGCTTGCCACGAGTACTGACCTTCAGCCCAAGAATAAGGGGGCAACGATCTGAAACTGTTGACGCAGCACTTTGCAAAACTGAGTCAGGGAAGATTTCCTCCCAATCCAGGCAGCAAAAAGCTCTGTCCAACCTGACAAGAGTGGGGGGGGGGATCTCTCGTTCGACCAGGTATACTTACGTCCCAACAGTGGTATCTCCTTTACTTCCATATCACCCAGAAATCGCCTAAACCTTCCCATCATTGCTCTGTCCAGATTTGTATTATTTTTATCAACAGCTTGGTAAATCAGGTTGAAGTCCCCTGTAATCAGCCAAGGTCCGCTACACAAAGACCGCACATCTCGGAGCTCTTGCAAGAACAGAACCTTCTCATCATCTTCTTGTGGTCCATACACTCCAGAAAACCACCAATTACGCCCCTCTTGTTCAGAGAAAAGAACAGAGACTGAAAAGGTGTCGACCCGTGTGGCAATTGCTTGACAAACATTACTTTTCCAAGCGATCAGAACCCCTCCTCGAGTGCCATTGGCCGGCAGTGACACAAATTTGTCATAAGCTGAACCAAAAACAGACAGGAATAAATGTTGGTTTATGTCCGCGACCTTTGTTTCTTGAAGACAAACAATCTCAGCATTAGCAGAAAGAATAACATCACGGACGGCATTTCGCCGGTCCCTTTTGTTGAGCCCTCTCGCATTCCAGACTAAAATGGAGGACGGATTCATCAATAGATGTTGAGGGAAGGACGACCCTACAGATACAGGTTTAGAACCCAGCCAGTGCGTCAGCCGAGCGCACCTGCCCCCCTTCCTCCACTGTCCACCCAAAGATGGCAGCAAGAGCTGCAAGATGAGCCTCCGAGAGTTGTCTCCCAAAGAGCTTGCTGAAGTTGTCTTGCGTGTTGCGATCAATCTTCTCGCCCTCACCAAACCCAAGGCACCGCATCACCTTCCTCTGGGCATTACTGGTCACTGGGCCCGGGGAGCAAGGACCAGCACCGGCAACCCGCCTGCTCCTGCGAGGGGGAGCACCCGAAGGAGGGGCCTTGCTTCGTTTCTTATGTACCACGGGTTGGTGCAGCAATTTGTCCACCGGCTTGCAGACCTTCTCGAGTCGGCGTTGCGGAGATGTTGAGGGCGTGCGAGCTGGAGGGCTTGCCGCAGTCGGAGGGGTGGAAGGTGCCCTGGTATGGCAACGCCTACGAGAGTAAACCCGCAGGGGTCCGGCCTCCAACCGGAGAGGAGAGCCAACCGCAGGGGCAAGGGGAAGGACGCCAGGCCCAGGAGATGGCCTACAGGTGGCCTGGGAAGGAAAGCAGGCCGTTGTGGGCACGTCAAGGACTCTCCCAGTCCCCCCAGGCCCAGAGGAAACCTCAGGAACATCAGCCGGGGCAAAAGAACTAGCCCAGCAATCATTCCCCGCCGAGACCCGCGACAGCTCGGGAACCTGTACCCCCTCGTACACATCTCCCCCAACCCCGCAATCCACATCGGGAGCAGCGCAGACAGGGGAGGACGCCTGGGGCGAAGAGAAATTCAAGCCTGACACATGTACAAGCGGTTGCCCAACTGGATCTTCCGCGTGCGCACACACGCGTCTAATCCCCAAGCAAAATGTGTGTTGATACATTTACATGACCATAAAACTTTAGGGGCTGGATATGGGCGGCACCAAGCAACAAGTAAACATCGCTGCACCAGGACATGCTTAATTGCTTATGCTAGCACACGTCGGAAAGTCAGATTGATAGGTGAGGTCGCTTTTGCACGCCTTGGCACCGACTATTGCCAGTCCTGCTGTGTAGCCTATCATCACGGGCAATGAACCATTCTTCAGAAGAAACGAATGCAGCTGAGGGACAGTGACCTTGAGAATTTTTTAAATAAACAATTCATATTTTATTTGAAATAACAGAAATATACCCACGCGAACATTTTTTTTTACAAAAATGACTATTAGTCGCCTAACCATTGGGCGACAGGTTCCAGTCGCCCAATGGCTGGGTGAGCTGCTGAGCGACTACATTTATAGTTGCCCGGCTGTTCAGCGACCGCAAAGGAGCCATCTGGTCGGTTGATCTATTTGTGATTTTCGTAAATTATAAATGGTAGACAAGCTGTTAGATTGGCAATAACAGTTTGCGATCGTCGTATGTTGTTGTAGTGCAAGAAATTTTGTGAATTTTTTTTGAGAATGATTAAAATAACAACGATTGGTAAGTATGAAGGTAAATGATATTGTGATGTAACCGGAAATTTGTACACGGAGGAGAACTTGTTTGTTAATTTTGTTGGATGACTTGATGCGCGAATAATTAAATACGAAAAGGCGAGAAAATATTCTTGTATGAATTAAAGTAAACTTCATAGTAAAGTTGGAAATAACACGTCATGTAGGGTTTGGTTATATGCATAAGAAAGACTTCATGCACGATTGAACAAGCCGAACTGCTCCTACGATATATATGCGCCTTTTTAGAATGGAACTAAATTTGATCTTCATGGGACTAGTTATTGCGGGACGGTCAGACCTACTGCGTGGACCGTGGCCATTTCCCTTTCCTTGCAAGCTCGGCATTAAACTCGGCGGCCTCTTTTGCCTTGGCTGCCATTTCTCTCTTTTTCTCGCGCTCCCTCCGCATGTATGACTTGAGATGAGCTTTTGTCTCCCGATGTATACGCTCGGTTTACTCAACGTTGCGGCGCCCCTCCTCCTGGATCTCACAGGTGCGTTTGCCATTAATTCAGTGCACTGTTCGAGTGGTGAATGCGTCGGTGCGGTTGCCATTAATTGAGTGGTACGAGCGTCGACACGAATCGAACAAACAAACATCGTAAAGAGAAGTACAACTAAGATTGCAATAGTGTTGCAAACAGTATTGCAAATATCACTTAGTAAGAAATGTAAGTAGTACATGAATAACAAATGTACAATCATCACTATTCCCTGCAACAGCATCCCCAACCCCTCCTTCGCCACCCTGGCCCCCTCCATCTCCGCGTTCGCGTCCTCCCGTACGGCCTCGCTTGGCCGTCTTCCTCAGTGCTGGGTGTCAGCGCCCAGACAAGGTAAGACGGTTAGGAGACCATCGCACACGTCCTAAAGTAGTAGGCTGCAGTGCCGCTGTGTGACCACTGGTGCACCGTTGAGCTATGCTCCAGAGAGAACCTCCGGGAGTGTGGCCTGAGGTACCAAGCCTGTAGCCTGGCCGGCCTAGTCCAAATAGTACTGGTCCATATTGTCCTGGCCTGGGGAGACCGAGGCAAAGCGTATCCTCGGCTAGATCTATGGCGTGTTCAAAACCGTCTCGAGAGACGTATGGTACGCTGTATGTCCCTGCGTGGGGAAGTCGGAGAAGTACGGAGACAGAGGATTTCCAAACTGCTGCGCTGGCGGTGTAGGGTGGCGTGCCTAGCCTAACCCCCCGGCCTTATCAGGCTAAGGTGGTGTAGGACATGGCCATGCAGAACCCCCCGCACGGTGCCATGCCGGACGGGATGGCCCCAATGGACGCACCATGTGGGCACCGGACGTAGGTGTGCGGACCTCCGGTAGCCTAGTGCACGACAACAGGGCGACGACACGTGCACCGAAGGTCTGCACATGATGGAAAGCCTGCACCACCTCCTCCTGTGTCACCTCCATACCACTGGTGATCCTATCAGCCATGGTGTGCGAGTCCCTCCAAATCACAGCACCAATGTTAGCCTACAAGGAAAATATGAAAGGGTGAAACCTATTAGTGGGATTGCCAGAAGCGTACATTTACAAATTTGATTTAACATACCACGACGTAAGCGTCCTGCGTGAGGCAAGCAGGGTATGTGTATGTCGGTGCTGCGATGTGTGCTAGGAACGGGTCGACATGTACTAGCCTGATACGTGTCCAAGGTTGGTACCAGGGAAAAATCTTTCGGCTGAGGAAGATTTTCGCCAGGCAACGAAAGGACCGAAAGCAACAAAATTTTGGAATTTCATCCAAAATTTCAGACGAAATTTTCAAATAGCATTTGAATTTTGATAAAATTTAGATAAAATTCAAATATGGCCAAATTTGGCAAAAATTTAGCTGAATCATTATCGTTTCGTTGCCTAACAAAAGAGCTGAAATTTTTGAAATTTCGTTACCTTTTGGATGAAATTTTGAAGCCTGGCTGGTACCAGCGCAAGTACTTGCTGTACGCGTTGCTGTCATAGGGCATGTCCTCCACGCAATCCTGTTGCGTGTCCTCCCACTAGGTTATCCACGCCTCCATTTTCGTCATCTAGTCTGTGCCGCATTTGACTCTCTTCCTAGAGTGCCTGTAGGAGGTAGCATTTGGTTAGAAGTCGTCAAACAAATTAGAAGTAAAAGGAGAGTTATGTCAGGCGGTAACTCAAGCGTGGATGCTCTACGGCACCGGTCGGACGACTAGTACTGGAACGACTTGGCATAGGCCGAACTGGAGCATGACACGATGAGGCGCATAGTTCTCCACAAAGACGTCGTACACGAGCTTCCGCCACGTCAGCCAAAAAGCCCAGTCGCACCAGCACAGCAAGGTCAACCCTCCAGGAGCGCGGCTCTGCAGTGCCTCAAGTAAGTACGGCTCCCAACACACGTTATTAGCCATCAGGCAGTCCAACTACTCCACGAAGGGCAGATATACCCGCGTGACCTGCATGTGCGCGAACTGTACCTGCAACGAATAGCACCTATTACATATGATCATCCTTAATACGAAGGAATGAATCGCAAGTCAGACTACTTACATATTGATGACACTAGAGAGAACCCATCGTAGGCTGGTCTACGTCACCCCCCGGGTACATCTCCGACCCATACGGAGTCATGTCCTCGAGCATGGACCGTTCGAGGCTAAAGCGCTCAAACGACCACAATTTCAGTAGCAATGGACACCCCACGAGGATCGAATTCGCCTTAGTCCTGTCGCACGTGTCACACAAGCCGCGATAGGTCGCGACAAGTGCAATCGAACCCCAGCTGATCTAGGGGCCTCCCGCTCAGTGATGGCCCTAGCGTGAGCGATGAGGTGCGTGTCGACGGTGTTGCCGTGGCTGGTGGTAAAGAGCACCCAACCAAACAGCCACAACAAGTACGCCTCCAAGTGCTACGAGACCTGCTGCTCGTCTGCGGCTGAGTCCATTCGCTCTACTTGAGTACAACCAAAAAGTTGTTATTACAGTATAGCAGAAAGGAGAGTGCAGAGGATCGAATAGAAAGGGCGTCAGGCATGTACACGGAACTATGAGAGCCATCTCAGTGACGAGCCGTGCGTCTGACCTGGTGGGAAGTGGGAAGATGTAGTACTCCTCGGCCCTAGGCGAAAGAACTCCCTGGAACCTATCTAAGAGGTCCGCGCGCCAGTTAATTGGGGCCTCCAGTAGGAGGCAGCACCTCCCACGATTGGAAGGCTGAGCAGGAAGGAGATGTCCGGTAGAGTAGGTGCCATCTCCCAAATGGGAAGTAAAAAATGTGCGTCTCCAGCCGCCAGCAGTCCACCAAAGCTGTCAGCAGGGAGCAATCGAATGGGAAGCATCGCGATTGCTCCGCGCCGTCATCCCCACCCGCAGGCAAGGCCGGTCCGTCCTTGTCGGTGACCTGCACCATCTGGCCAAGAGGGAGTAGCCCGGCATCGCTCAGCCTACGAAGTCAAAAAAGGTCAGTACGCAACCTATGTAAGGCAAGAATACAACACTGCGGGAGTATAAACCTGGCTGTCCAGCGTAGGTCTAGCCTCCAGGCCACTCGAGGTGTGCGTGTGCGGACCACCCCCAAGTCAACCGCCTCCTTTGCGCTCCCTAGAGGCGGGACACGACGGGAAGCATGATGAAGCTGGTCGATGTGCTCGTCCAATAGGTCATAAAGCCAGTCCAATCTGTGAAGGTCACGAGCCATGCATGCAAAATGAATTCAAGTTAGCATTTATGTGGAACAAAAAAAATCAAATGTAGAGTAACAGTAAATAGAACTTGTAAATAAACAAACGAAACAATACTATGTTATCAGCACAATACTTTCTACAGTACGAAAAAGGGGGAAATACAATAATATTTGTACAAATGGTACACACAATGTTCGATACAATTAGTACGATAGTACGTACGTTAAAACTGCCAACTAACAAAGTATAGATTACAACGAACAATTAGTTATACTCTCCAACAACTAGTTGTAGAAACCATGTCGGTCTGCCTACTGATCAGCAGGTTCCTTGCATCATCTCGCTATTTGCCCCTCCCGACCGCATCACCCGCAGCGTGCACTAGGTGTTTCGGCTTGCGCTTTGTCTATATCATTTGTAATACACCGGCTCTATCGCTGAACATTCCCACCATTCAGCATGTCAACATCCGGAATCTAAGTCCTCCCTACAATATCCAAGGTGGTGAAGTTCCCCACAACCCTAAACCCCCTGAGCTCGCCACACCATGCATGCATCACACTCTCCTTGAAGAAGTACCCAGACATAAAGTTCGAAGGATCAATGCCCACAGTCCCGCATGCAACGAGGACATAAGAGCATGGTTTGTGTAACAGCTTCGGCTTGTTACACGAGCAGTTAGGTTCATTTACATGATTTCCAAGGCATACCTCGTGGATAACAAGGGCACGACCCATCCCAAATCCGGCTCTATCCTAGACGGGTCCCGCATGTCAGATCCATTGTGCTGTAGACCTATGGACCGATCATCGTCAACATGCCACCTCAGCTGCCACACAAGCCCTAAGTCCACGTGTCGCTTATGTCATGCTATGTGTGCCACATCATCACCCGAGCTGTCCCTTGTACCACGTCATCACGCCACGGTAGCTGCCATGTGTCATGACACGTCACCCTGCCCACCTCAGCCCTAAGGGCCACGTGTCATGCCATGTCTTATGCCACGTCAGCCTATCGCATTAGTGATGACATCATAATTAGGATTTCCTTTAGAAAATTAATTTTAGTAAATTATATTTTTTCTTTTTCTTTATATTTAAATTTTTCGAGAGCCCATTCTTTTCTGTCCTAGCTCTGATTGACCCAATTCTTTTTTTAAATTCATATAAAATTGAGTTCTACCTTTTGGTTCTAGTTTTGAAGTTTTTAGAGTTCATTTGAATTTTATTTGATTTTATTTGTACCTCATTCGTTTTCTCTCTCGTTAGATCACGTCTTCGAAGGAGCACAAGCAGGGACAGAAGATCAAGAAATTGGTAACTGAGCAAGGCCAAGGTAAGTCATGTCCTTTGATTATGTTGAACCTAGTTTTCAAATCTATTATATATTATTTTGTTTTAAACTATCATGCACCGCTATTTTATTATAAAACATTTGTATTGGTAGTTAATGACCCATTTGATTAATCTCTCTTTGATAATTTGAATGTCGTGATTCCATTGTCACTATAGGATGGGTATTTATCTAGTGATACAATATTAGTTGTCATATGGGTTGTACGTTTAAATTTCTTAGCCGTGCTCATAGTTACGTTGGGTTTATCATCACATATAATCTATTAATTAATTTTGACTTAATGAGATATTGAATCATGGTGGTCAGCCATAGTTATAACATTTGTATACCTTAGCATGGGTAGTGCCATTAGTGTTGGTTATACAAAATAGTTTTCACTTGGACGAATGATCGTGCAGTAAAGGGAGGAAGTGTGGTTAGAACTTCAGGGATGTGGATGTTTCGCCTGGGTAATGTCTAAGGACTTAAATTTATGCACTATTAATCTGAGCCTTATCATACAAACTATATGTCCAGTATGGGATGGGCCTAGCTGATTAATTTATGATATTTCAATTTCGGTTCCATCATTGAGATGAATGTGGTTTGGCCATAGTCATAGATCCACATTGACGTAAGAGGGGGCAATTATCGACTAGGGGATTTACCTAATCGACAGCGAAACCTTAGCGAGGCGGAACCAGATTAAGATTGAGCATTATAAAGGCCTTGTCATGATTTCTCTGCCGCACACGAAAGGAAGTGTGTTAATCGTGTGGCAATGTGAGATTATCATGCCTTGTGGGTAAAATTGTGCAACCTCTGCAGAGTGTAAAACTATTTAAATAGTTGTGTCCCCGGTCATGGACAATGCTCAGTGATTTCACACGAGGGGCAGTTTTTTTTCATAAAAATCCTGGTTGGTTGGAAAGAACTTTGGTTGAGAAGTGAATAGGTAGTGCACTTGTGGTTTGTTCAATCCTTTGATTCATTAATTATTTATATACATCCTTTCCAAAATTGCGTATTCAATCTATTTATTGCATTTACTTTAAATTATTGCTTCTGCAAAATAACCACTCAGCTATCTTTTGGTAAGTCTTGCATACTATATTGCATCTTTGTTGCAAATGACTTGTTGAGTACTCTATGTACTCATGGCTATATTCATATTTGCTCTATTGATGAAGAAGAGCCAGATCAGACAGAGGAATTTGAAGGAGGTTTCGTCGACGATTTCGCGGATTAGGACTTCGCTCCCTAGTCGATTGCTTGTGGATATATCGAATGGTTGCTACGCTTATTTTTTGTTTTTTGCTACAAGTTTCTTAAGACTTTCATGCTATTATCTGTAAGCTTGGCCATAAGGTCACAACTCTTAATAATAATTGAGTCTTTCCTTAGTAAGTCGTGGTATGGTCGATATTTCATCTATGTTTATGCTGTGTGTACTAGCGTGATCCTGAACTAGTGCAGAAAACACATGAGAGTCCGGATTTGCTGATTCAGGTCTCTACAACACCTGAGATAAAGAATATGAAGCCATGGCTTCAAGAAGGCATTGGAGGGGCAGTGGTGATGAGCATGAGGGAGTCATGAGTGGAGTATGAGGAGGAGGCGGTGATGACGTAGTGCTGGTGGGCCTCACTAGCACCAACGAGGCACCATATGGGACGTGGCCCGAGGAGGAATCCAGTGGTGGCGGCCATGGATGGATGGATTAGCGTGGGGGGGGGGGGAGAGGATAGGGTTGGAGATAGAGAGGAAGGTAGGTGTTAATCTAAACGGTTGAATCCGCATCATACGTCCTAAATAGACTAAATTATTTGAAGAAATTAGCTCAATAATGCCTAGAAACTCTAGTTTTGTAAGCTCATACAGAACTCTCTGACAGCGACCAGAAATTGATGGCGGAATGATTTGATGAGCCAACTGCGATGATGATTTTATTTTATGGTTTTAGAACATGGAACATGATTTTTTTTCTTCAAAAAAGATCCGTAGCAACACATGGGAAATTAACTAGTCAATAATAAATGGATGAACTAATTTAAGAGAAACAAACCAACATTATAAGCGTATTGGGATATTTAAATGATTAAATGTGATAAATAAATCACTTATCTGTCCCGCAACGGCAAAGGGAGGAGCGAATTGAAGCATAGCTGCATATATTTCTTGTACTGCATTATGTTTATAATGGAAACATAAGTCAAACTTGAACATGATAAATGCCTTAAAATGTGAAAACCTAATAGAGGATATGGCGAACTATACGTAACAATGCCATATGAAAACCCTGGCCTAATCGCAGGGATTTTTTTTGTTTTGTTCGCAGTAGTTCTACCACCACCCAAAATGAAAAAGATTATATATTAAATTTAGAAATCAGGGAAAAAAGGTAAAGACAAATAAGAAAGCTTACATTAGCTACTTACGTAGGCAATTGCTATAAGCTAGCATTATGGCCACCCCTGTCTCCAGCCCTTCGTCCTGCTCACAAATCTAGCACAAAATGAAAGGCTTTGCAGATCCAGTTTAGAAGCTAAACTCAGGACAAATAATGGTGAAAGAACTATTACGAACAAAGGGTAGAAAGGAAGCATAAAATGGATAAACAATTTTTTTTCCTTTGCAACAGGGATAACTAGAACAAGTTTGACGAGAGTGTCTAGGCATCACTCGGATGTTTTCTTCCTAACTATCATCCAAATTTTTTACCATTGGATTAGAGATCAAGGGCCCCTTGTTTTTTGAAGAGGGAGATTTTCTTTTCATGGAGGAGGGGGGAGAATTCATGACCATTGGATCTTTAATCCAACAGTCCTAAATCTGAATGATAGTTAGGAAAAAAACATCCAGATGATGTTTAACAAAATCCAGATGATGACCATTGGAAGCCGACGTGGCGCAGCCACCCACGCGCGTTGTGCCCTGTCAGAAACGAACGCACAACCACGGTCGTGCGGCAGCCTGACAGGCACACGACGCGCCAATTGCGTCATGCCACGCGTCTACTCCCTCGGGAATGAATGCAGGCCGCACGATGCGACTCACCTTCCGCTCCGCATCGGTAGTCGGCACGATTCTCGGGGCCATCAATGCAATCTCATCACGTCATTGACCAGTCACTCTGACTTCAACTTCGGCGTGGACTCCGCCTTCGCGGAGCGACTCCGGCTTCGACCCCGCAAGGCAACGCCTCGTCGTGCCTTTACTCTACACGACGAACCCGAAGACCATCTCGACTTCGATCTCGCGGGATGACTCTGTCGCCTACGACGACCCAAGTTCGTGGGGTCCAGATGGGCCTCCAACTCGGCTTCGTACACGGGGGCAGCTTTCTATCCCGCCTCTAACATTCTAAATATTTCACTTTACATGGTTAACATTTCATTAATAATACCCATAGCGTGAGGTCAGGCGCAGGTTTGGCTTCGTCTTGCTAGGCCGCCCCAGACGGACGGGGTCCGGAGACATCCAAACGCCGGTCTGACCCACAACGTCGTCAAAGTAACGTCCTCGAGCCGTGGGATTCCAGGTGGCCCTCTGACCTTCAGTCTGCGCGAAGACTCCAGAACCAGCTCCGATCGAACCCGCGTAGCAACGCCGGAGGCCACCTCAACTTCGAAGACTGTGCGACAGCCTCACAACCCCAAGTGGGGATCCAACCGTCTGCGTTCCCCACAATCGGGGAGCGCGGATACTGATCTATGACAAGTTTTGACTTGTTCTCATAAATAGGCCACCTTCAGTCCATCAACATTCTTTGATAGTAGCGCCAATCGACACGATCAAAGAACACAGATGAACCCAAGAAGGCCTACTTGCGAGAACAGGTCAAACCTTGTCGTCACTTGCAGGAATGCGGCCCGCCCAAGCAGAGAGCAACAAAGCGAACAACCAAGGCTGCAGAAGGGCGATGTTGCGGTAGCGGCATATATATATCCAACTCCCCCCGGCTGGGGACGGCCAAACCGACATAAGTTCAACCGGCGGAAGGTCAACCAGCGGAAGATCAATCGGTGAGAGGTGAGGCGTCGCGGTCGGGCGTGCGCACGACACACCTGTTCCGCCATGCCGTGTGTCCCATGCCCTCAGACAGACGCATACGGCGCCCGGCGCTCACCGTCTGGTCGCGTGCGCGCGCATGCCTCCCCCAAGGCGCCCCTCTGACAGTGCACAATGTCCTAGTCAAGCATCGCCACGTGTCCCGACGCCTCGAGAAACGCGGGTCGAAGAGGCCCCGTCGGCGTGGCACAATCCTCGGTGCCATTAAGACACCGTCATCGGGGCGGCGGCCATCGGCCTGTATGTCGACTTCCCATCTACAGGGTGACCTCGCCAATTGCCTCAGCGGCGTGTCCACTTCCAGCTCGCCCCCGTGGGGGGCCAACCCGTCTTTGGTTCCGGCACCACGCACGTGGGGCCGACCTGCCCTGCGCCCCGAGGATGTGTCCATCGGAGGAGCCTGGCTTCGCCTCACTTTCGACTTACTCAGACGGCACCCCCGACTCCACGGCTAAAAGACCCCGAAATCGAAGACGGCCTTGGTAACCAGCTCGACTCCATATCCTCAGTGCGAAGTTTGGCTGCACCGACAAACAAGAATTCTGCCCAAGGTCACTGAAGGTCACAGGCCGTAGGGATGGAGGGGGCCAAATGGCTCGGCAACATGGCTTTGGCCCGTGAAGCCCTTTACCATGAGAGGCTCCTGTTGTAGGGGTGGCCCCCACCTAAGCCCAGCCGGTCTGTTAGGAGGCGGCAAAGCCCAAAGATGGGACCTGTGTAATGACATAAACGCCCTCAGCAAAGGTAATTGAGTGTAAGGGTATAATTGTAAAACACTCCCCATGTAACTATATATACATGCCATGAGGCCATGGGGGAAACCCTAAGCATTGCTCACCTAACTCTCCACTACCATACTTCTCTCCCTCTGTTTGGTTTGTAGCCACAACATGCCCGATTTTTTACTAGATTTGGCCTCTTTGAGTCATTTCTTGATCCATTTATTTTTGTCTTGTTTTCTTAGGTGTTCTAGGTTACTGTGACATGTGGTAGTACATTTAGAACTTTCTTGACCATTATTCACCCGCGAGCAAGTCATATTCGCCATTTTTTAAGGTTTTGGTGCAACCTTCCTTCAAACGGAAAAATGTTATAACTTTAGTAGTGATTTTCTCGATCGTTGATTGGAATAGATTCCTGACATTCTAGAAAAGGTGCATACCAAATTTCAAGTGATTTGGTTTGAGAGTTAGTTCAATATAGGTTTTGGTGCAGTAGAGCTTAACGAACCACGAAGTCCTAGTTATCTTAAGTTCTTTTAAGATTTTTAGTTGAGGTAGGTTCTTAAGGTCATGATCTAGCCTTGGTTTAAGTTTCAAGTCTTTTGAATTTACGGATCAAAAGTTTTTTTTGGATATGAAAATAGTGTTGTTTTTACTGTTCACCGAATTGAAATCACTGTTCACCCGATTATTTAAGGCTAGTTTGGGTTCTTGATTTGGTGGCTTTTGTGTTGGCTTTTCATTCTAATTTTTATAGCTCTGTAGTTATCATAGTGAAGGATCAGTGAATACTTGGGGAAAAATTTGAAGGCACCATTTACCCTGCCTTTGTTGTCATATTGTCCTACTTGCAGTGCATCGATCTGCTTGCATTATCTATGGCTCGTATCCGCTTGATGCATGTCATTTATACGGTAAAGTACTAGCTAAGACTGGGTGTAGATACCATACTTGTAAATACCGTTCTGGAGGCCATACCGGTTTAGTTCTTGGAATGGTACGTTCTAGTACAGGTCCATACCGACGTACCATTTTGGATTTAATATATTTATTCATAAGTATATATATGCAATTATATGCATCCATAATTTCACTTAAAATCTAGCTTTAAATACATAAAAATAGCATAAAAATAAGTGGTCACTTCAATTATGCTTGGTACCAGAATAGATGGTGTACTACAAGTAAAATGCAAAAGAGATAAATGCGAGAAATGAAACAATCTAAGGGAGAATAAAGAAAAAAAGAGGAGTTTTGCCGTCACACTCATCGGCTTTAGAAATGCCGAATGAATTAGTGCTCACAGAGGTTCCCAAACTGTCCGAGGCCGGTCGACGCCTCTCGCTATTGTGGACTTTGTCATCCGGTAGGAAAATTTAGCCAACGCCCACTTTTACTGACTTACCATCCGAAGTAGAAAAGCCAATAAACAGTGCAGAGCCCTGTGGACCAACATGCCCTTTAAGCAAAGCCACATGAAAGAAGAGTGGGGGTAGGGTGAGGACACTCCAGTCTTTTCACAAGCCAAGAGAGAGAGTCATAAAACCAATGCCTCGATGCATAAGCAGGTCAGTCACTGGGAGGCCTCATCTCACTCCCATTTTCTTCCAACTGAGAGCCAACATTGCTCATAAGCCAAAGCCACCCAACCAGTGAGAGGCTGAGAGCATTCCCTCCCCATCTCCTTCTTCTCTACCAAGACAGAGAACAAATAGAGCTCATACACAAAGCTAGCCAAGAGAAAACACTAAGTCAAGCCAACCAGCTGAAAGAGAGGGAAGTAAGGGAGAGAGAGACAGAGGAGAGGAAGCAAGGGGGTAGAGGAAGACGAAGGCAAGGAGTGAGGATCGTGGACAACGTCCCTAGGCTGACCACGACAATAAGGTGACACCGCGGCCATCACCATTATCCTCTACACCACCCTTGATGTTTCCAATCGTCAACAAGTAGGCCCTCAACGCTTTCCCCTCTATCCATGGCACAACTCTGGTGGTGAGCCTGTAGGGTCGCCGTGCGCCCTTGGTTGGAGGAGCATGCTCTCTAGCGCATGTCCCCTGCCAAGTCCCACAGCGGCAATGCCCATAGGCATTCGCAAGACCGGGTGTAAGCACGAATAGAGCAAGATGAAATTAGAGGTTAAAACTAATGCACAAAGCAGAGAAGGGAGAAAGGGTGAACCAATGATGCCCCTGGGGGCTCACAGTGACGATGGCCGAAGGCCGAGCCATAGTGTGGGCAATTGGGCCAGAGGAAGGAGGCGGTGACATGTAGATGTCTGGAGCCGACAGTAGGCTACGGGCTAGCGCGCTATGGCCACCGAGCCCGGAGGGGGCGGCGGTGCCAAGTGGTGTTCTTCTGGCCAGCGAGCCCGAGAGCACCTGCATGCCTTTGCGTCGCCTGGAGAGGGCCAGAGAAGGAGTCACAGGGAGAAATGGAGAGGCCAGGGGAGGAGACGGCCAGAAGTCGGCGGTCAGCGGCATAAGGAGCGTCAGCCTCCCTGGGTTCGGATGGGGAAGAAGGCATAGGGCCTTTTGGCCAAATGAAGAGAGAGAGAGAGAGAGAGAGAGAGAGAGAGATGAGAGAGTAATGGGAAGCGATAAGGCTGGGTAGAGATGAAAAAAAGAGAAAAAAGAAAGAAAAAAGAGAAAGAAGAAGAGGCCATTCGGCCGAGTGAAAAAATAAGAGAGAAAAAGAAAAGGAGGAAAAAGAAAGAAAAAAAGAGAGAAGAAGGGGTTTTGCAATGTACATGTCGAGCCCTTCACATTGAGTGTCTAGTTTCGCTAGTATTAGGTTATGCACGTAGGGTCGTCGCTGCTCGCTTAAGTACATGTGATGATATGGTGTATTAAATCGTGTGATGCTCATACAGGTAGAGGTCCTGGTGAGAAGCCATCCACACATCGTTCCTGAGAATAATCAGGCAAGTACGTGGTAGAGCGGTAGACGATGGTTGTTATGAAATATGTAATTCGTACATTATTTGATGCTACTTGATTCATGATGATAAAATGTGATACATGGAGAAATAAAGGAGAAATGCATTCATGATATGACATGTGCATTATGAGCCAGAGCGGTGAGAAAGTCAATAGCTATGAGTAAAGCTATTGACTAGTCCGACATGCTCTTGAGAAAGTCCTACTTCAGTAGGCACTTCCACGGGATGAAGGGAAAGATCTACTTCAGTAGACACCTCCACGGGATGCGATAAAGGATGACATCGACGAGTGTGCTCTTCACTTTACCGGCAAAAGCTACAGAGGAGAATGAGATTGATCATGAGCATTGCATTGCATAAAGAGTGATTGCGATGAGATATTGAGACTTATGGAGAATGATTGAGTTATGGTGATGCTGTTGACTGCGCTTATGGTAGTGTTTACCAGTCTATTATGTGCTTGCGGAGTCCCTAAACTCACCCTTACTTTGTTTGTTTTTTTATGTGATCCTTGAGGACGACATGAACAGGTGGGAGTAGCACACGAATAATTTCACATACCAACAGCACTTCACATATCAGCTTTTCTTAATATGTTTAAACTCCACTAGTAAGCTAGAATAGTTGCTTAAAATGATATGATGAAAGTGGTTGCTGCATTATGAATAAAGGAGTGTTTGCTTAAAATGGTTAGTAGTTGTTAAAAATTGTAATATTATACAATGATGGCAGCATTCTAGGCCTAGAGGATGGGCGGGGTGTTATAGATGGAATGACAAAATCTACAAATTCCCAAAATCAAATACCCAATTACGACTGGTACCGGAATGGCTGGAATGGAATGGGCCAGTATAGGATAGAGTATTCCTTGTGCTGTTTTGCTTGCCGGAACAGAACGTTTCGGCCATTCCGACTAGAACTGGAATAAAATTTACAACTTTGGTAGGTACACTTACTAAGTTTGGACACAATCTTGTAGTGTTATAAATTGTTGTCGTTAGATTTTGGCAGGCAAAGTAGTCGGCAAAAGTATTTTTGATATTTGACGTAATTATAAGGAAATATTAGGATTTGCTAGAAATCAAGATCATGCATCAACTACATTAGAAGCCTCTAGAAGATGCTGACTAAGAAAGGTAGATGCAAAGACAGAAGTCATCGATAAAAAGATTGGAAACGAGGGAATTTGAAGATGGACAGGGACTCCATCCAAGAAAACGTTGAGCTGACACTAAGATTGAGACATTCCAAGATTGAGTTGGCTATTTTAGAATATAAATGCCCTGTACCGGTTGATGGAAAAACGTGCATATGCCAACTTTTACCACCTTTTTGCATTTACTTTTCGTGTATCTTAGAAGTATGCCGTAGCTAGTAGAATCCTACCATCATAATTCGACTTTGATCGATATTGCTTCGCATCGATGTTTTGTCTAGGATCAACTTTCATTCAGATTTACCTATTATCGACCTTACTGATTTGTTGGAAAATCGGCTGGCACATCACACACGCTGCTAGAGTGCACCCTCTATAGGGATGCGGTGCTGTTGTTAGGAATTTTCCGGCATCAACAGAGATCTACCAAAAAAATCTCAAAACATTCATGGATGTAGTACATCATGGTATTCTGCCTAGATCATCCCGAGTTGGGAAACAATGAGGGAATTTTTAAAAACATATCTATTGTATAATAAAAGTCAATGACAAATAGTTTACATTTTCTAACTCCAAAAATCGTTTAGACACGTTTAGGAGGAATTTTGGAGGAAAAGTACAAGAATCCCTATTCCTATGGAATGGCTACATTTTGCTCGTTTGGAACAAAGGAAACACCAATTCCTTTCCTCTGGAATACTGTAGCTAGCCTGCGATTTCACTTGTAGTTGCTAAGGAAAAACAAAAATATGATCAACATTCTCACAAAAAAGAAAAACATCCAACCCTGTATTTGGTGGGCCATAACTTGGAGGCTTAGATTTGCTCATACTGCAAATTTATTTATTTTAAAAAAAATATCCAGTGGTTTAAAAGAGAAGTGGACATATCCGGTGAAAACCACCTAAAAGTTAAAAACCTTTGAAAACCATGTCTTCGATATTTTCTAAAATTCCGAAATAAATACTAGGCGTAGGGGAGGTGGTGCTCTTTAACCATACGAAATTTTAGGATCAGAGTATCAGACTCAACCTCATTTCCAAGATATAAAAAAGGCAAATTATTTGTGAATAGTGATTTGTTACTGTTTCAGCCAAAGAGAACACATGAGTCCTATTGTGTTTCTGATACTATGCAAGCACATGCGTGTAATTATTGGGACACCCTAAAGTAACAACGCCATGCTTACGTGTAGAAATATTGCCCCTCCTTGCTTACAATACAATTCGAGATGTTGCCCTTTTCTTTAACAGACATTTTGGCCAGCTTATACGAAGCGATTTCATGAATTTGACAATAGGATAAAAATGAAACCAAAAAATAATTTGGCAGGAGCTTCCATGAATGTTTCACACACAACAATAAATATACCATGCCCCCATATTTAGTGAATTCTTGGTTGAAAGAATTACATTTATATTATGAGATTTTATTATTTTTGCAACATGGAAATGTTCCTTTGTATTACCAGCATATTTCTCTGAATCATAAGAATGCATTTACCATATGGTGGAACATATATTAGAAAAAACGAAAATCACACGCAGTAATATATGGGAAGCATATGTTTCTGACCTTACTGTTGTCAGGTTCATCAACGACGAGCTAAAAATGATGCAAGCATTCCTCAAGGCAGCCCATGGGGCACGCAAGAAGACCGGGATGCTCAAGGCATATGTGGAGCAAATCCGTGACTTGGCCTACGACATTGAGGACTGCCTCGAGGAGTACATGATTTTCATCAAGCGTCGGAGCCTCTTGCAGCAACTCCTCAGCCTAGGAGCACGTCACCGCATTGCCATTCAGATAAGGACAATCAAGCAGAGAGATTCCTAATCGAGCTCACATCTGATGATGCAGTAGGCGACATGGAGCTGACAAGGAATGTTGAGTATGTTGAGGAAGCCGACCTCTTTGGCTTGCACAAGCAAAAGGCCAAGCTCATTGAGTTGATAACCAAGCCGAAGGCTGAGCTCACAGAGTCCATAACCGACAAAACTGGCCCGAAAATGATCTCAATTGTTGGCATGGGTGGACTCGGGAAGACAACTCTGGCCAAGCAGGTGTTTAATAGCACCGAGTGCAGTGGCAGTTTCAACACCCGTGCTTGGGTCACTGTGTCACAATCATTTGACACCAAGGAGCTTCTCAGGGATATGATGAAGCAACTTGAGGTGGCACATCCAGAGGAGCATCAAGGAAAGGTGGCCGGGGTGGAGGATCTCATCAAATCCCTAAGAACTGCACTCAAGGAGAAGAGGTACCTTGTTGTTCTTGATGACATGTGGACCACCCAAGCGTGGGATCGCATTAAATTTGCTTTTCCTGATAATGGTATGGAAGATAGTTGTGTGGTGATAACTACAAGAAATGTCGACCTAGCAAAGCACTGCAGTCCTGAGCCACTCATCCGCTACCCTGACATGCTAGAAAAAAAAGATGCTAAACTGTTGCTCCTGAAGAAGGCACATAGATGTCTGGTTGGCCTAGAGAAAGATAATATGGAGTTGATAGTAGAGAAGATACTGAAGAAATGTGGAGGCTTACCCCTAGCTGGCTAGCTATTGTAACCATAGGAGGCCTCCTAGCTAACAAAGATATAAAGGAGTGGGAAAGTGTGTATGACCAACTCCCCTCAGAGCTTGAAAGCAATAATCCAAGCATTGAAGCACTTAGGCGAGTGGTTAGTCTTAGTTACAACTACCTGCCTTCTCACCTCAAGCCTTGCTTTCTGCATCTCAGCATCTTTCCGGAAGATTTTGAGATCAAACGGAAATACCTGGTGAACAGGTGGATAGCTGAAGGGCTTATAAGAAGTGGTACTACTAGGAGAACACTTGAAGATGTTGCAGAGAGTTACTTCTATGAACTCAAAAATCGGAGCATGATTCAACCAAATAAGTTAGACATTCTTGGAAATGTGAAGACCTGCAGGGTTCATGATATCGTGCATGATATTGCAGTGTCAATCTCTAGGCAAGAGAACCATGTGTTACTGGTTGAAGAGCACGCAAGTACCACCAGTGCAGCAAATGAAACCATCCGGCATATATCATGCTTTGCTAGTAAGAAATTGGACATCGGCTTGGATTTTAGTCGTGTTCGATCGTTTACTATGTTCAGTGAACCTCTGGAGCCTCTAGCCACACTTTATCTATCCAAATTTAAGATGCTGAGGGTATTGGATCTCGAAAATGCTAGATATGGAGCAAAGCAGCAAGACATCAATAACGTAGGATTGTTGATCCACTTGAAGTACATCCATTTTCGCGATGGTTCATATGTTTATGCAATTCCAAGATCTATACGGAACCTGCGAGGCTTGCAGGCTCTACACATGAGGGAATCAAATGTTGCAAAGGAACTGAGGGAGGTGGCATTTGAGGAGAGCACCGCACCTCAGATGAAAAGCATATCCATTGTAAAGTGCGACTTGAGATCAGGGATCCATGGTATCAAGCATCTCCAAAACCTCAAGGAGTTTTCACTATCCTATTGTATGGTGGCGAAGCTAGATATGCTGCAGCAGGAAGTCAACAAACTCCCCAACCATCCTCTGCTACAAACAGTGCGCACAGAAAGCATCGTCGATCTGGGGGATGCTGAAGAATCCGAGGTGATGGTGGAAGCTACAGAATCATCAACTCACCAGGACACCTCTCAAGTGATCATCTTAACATCTGGTAGTGCTGAAGAATCTGAACCTGCAGGAGAGAGCTCGCCATCCTGACCTTACCCCGACGACGCCACCCTCGACAATCCACTCACCAGGCCACCTTTCAAGTGATCATCTTAACATCAGGTCAGCACTACTGCAGGGAAAACATTCTCGGGAAAAAATTTTCGCCCCCCACCGATAAATACGAAATTTCGGAAATATCACTACATTCAAAATTTTAATTTGTATCCGCTTCTGTGTGAACTAATTCACAAACCTGTATCAACGTACGTATCTCGTGCTTTCATACTCCTGTGTAATAATCAATCAACCGACATGTTATTTCTATTTCGGTGCATGTTGTTGTCAGTTATCGTCATAACTGCACTCCTGTCTGCATATGTAACTCGAGAGTGAAGATACATGCTGCTGCTTGTGCTCGGTCTTGTGTGTAATAATCAGCAGACATGTCATTTGTATTTCAGTGCGTTGTTGTCAATAATCGTCATAACCGCTACGGTGTATATGTAACCGAAGAGTAAAAATACATGTTGGTGCTGTTCGTGCTTGTCGAATGTACCATAATGGGATAACAGATTATCGTTTGGACTCGATAAAGCACAACCACATGCTTTCTATGTGCAATACTAACAAAAATTAACGATCTGTTGATGGAGGACGCGTGAGAGTTCGTCAAATGTAGTACTGTTGGATTGGTACTGCTGTCTGATGTCCATTCAGCTAGCT
The DNA here is from genome assembly GCA_017311315.1 of Dendrocalamus latiflorus. NCBI lineage: Eukaryota > Viridiplantae > Streptophyta > Magnoliopsida > Poales > Poaceae > Dendrocalamus > Dendrocalamus latiflorus. Next base: position 24,856,296 of record CM029660.1, read on the forward strand.
ATTTATCCAGTGCAATATGTGCAATATGTTTGCTCGTTTCTAGTGAGGAAGAGGGCGAGAGTTCACCCAATGTCATCATATTTACTTCCCTTTTGTAGCTAGCTAGCATCTGAATTCGGTAAAATTCATCGTCAGCGCAGGTATAAACAACGCAGAACTACCATGTTATCACGAATCTAACCGCTCAATTGCACCGGCGAACAACCGGACTCTGCACCTACTGAGCCGCCGTGCCGGCACGGGAGTGGTTGACTGGGTGGTTGTATCATGTGGTGCTTATTGTTCCACCATGCATCGGAGGTCCCAAATTGGCATCACACATTACACATTATAAAGCGACAGCGGCTTCCTACATGCACGAGCCAAGGAGAAGGGCACCTACTTCCTCTCAGAAACCAAGTGCTCGACCATGTGAGTAAACTTAACAAGCATTGTGGTTAGAATGATGTTCCTCTCGCTGTTGGAGCGAAGGATCATTCCCAGAAACAATGAAGCAGTTGCCAAGTGGCTCATACAATGGCTAAATCTAGCTCCTGCAGATGCAACATGGGAAGATGTTACATTTATTCAACAAACCTTTCCTGATTTTAATCCTTGAGGACAAGGATTCAGTACAGCAGGGGGTATTGTCAGGTTCAGTTAAGCAATTCGGGCTATCATTAGATAAGAGTAACTGAATCAGACATAAACAAAACTGCTTTCAGAACACACGTAGGACATTCTGAATTTTTGGTAATGCCCTTTGGGTTGACTAATGCCCCAGCCACCTTCCAATCATTGATGAACAGGATTTTTGCTAATTACCTCAGAAAGTTCATTCTGGTCTTCTTTGATGACATTTTAATTTACAGCAGAAAACTTCAAGAACATTTGCAGCATCTGGAAATAGTACTATCCATACTAAGAGAACAACAGCTAGTTACAAAATTCAGCAAGTGCACCTTTGCTTGTTCTCAGGTGGAATATCTTGGCCACATTATTAGCAAAGAAGGGGTGGCTACTGATCCCCAGAAGATAGCAGACATTATATAATGGCCTAGACCCACTAATATCACTAAATTAAGGGCGTTCTTAGGTCAGACAAGGTATTACAGGAGATTTGAAATGGGGTATGGTCAGATCTGCAGACCGCTATTTGACTTACTAAAAAATGATTCTTTTGAATGGAGAGAAACCCAGGATATGGCATTTGAAACTTTAAAAAAGACAATGACAAGTTGTCCTGTGTTTGCATTGCCTGACTTCTACAACCCTTTGTACTAGAAACATATGCTTGTGGATCTGGTATTGGTGCAGTCCTGATGCAAGGCGATCGACCACTGGCCAATTTCAGTAAAACACTGGGAGTTAAAGTCTGTTCTCAATCCATTTATGACATGGAAACAACGGCCATACTAGCAGCTCTCAAGAAGTGGAGGCATTATTTGTTGGGAAGCAAACTGATTCTCAAGACCGATCAGAAGAGTCTCAAATTCATCACTACTCAAAGGTTAACTGAAGGAATTCAACACAATTTATTGCTGAAACTGTTGGAGTTTGATTACTTAGTGGAGTATAAGAAGAAAATTCATCACTACTCAAAGGTTAACTGAAGGAATTCAACACAATTTATTGCTGAAACTGTTGGAGTTTGATTACTTAGTGGAGTATAAGAAGGGAAAGGAAAACATTGCTGCAGATGCCTTATCTGGAAGGGATGTAGTGATGCCAAATGAAGCATGTCATGCAATTACCACTGTATTGTCTGAATGGGTGCAGGATATCAAGGCAAGTTACATAAATGATCCAGTAAGCCAGCAAATTATCACTGAAGTACAGACACATGCAAATGATCCAAACCCTTATTCTATAGATGTTGGACTCATTAGGTACAAAGGAAGAATATATGTGGGAGCTAATTCTGAGCTGAGGCAAAGGTTGATAGATAATTAACACTCATCAGCGTTTGGAGGCCATTCAGGTATGAGAGCCACGTATCACAGACTTGAAGCTGTTATATTGGCACAAGCTAAAGAAAGAGGTGGAGCAATGGGTAGCCCAATGTCCAATATGTTAGGTAACAAAATATGAAAACCTGCATATTCCTGGCCTATTAGACCCATTAGAAGTACCTAACATGATTTAGACACATATTACCATGGACCTAAAGAAAGAGGTGGAGCAATAGGTAGCCTAATGTCCAATATGTCAGGTAACAAAATATGAAAACTTGCATATTCCAGGCCTATTGGACTCATTAGAAGTGCCTGACATGGCCTGGACACATATTACCATGGACTCTATTGAGGCTCTTCCTAAATCAAGAGGCAGAGATGTTATTTTAGTAGTCGTGGATAGGTTCACAAAATATACACATTTATGGACAACATATTCAAATTACATAGGTTACCAATAGCACTTGTCACAGATAGGGATAGAATATTTACTAGTAAACTTTTCCAAGAAATATTCACTTCCATGAAAGTATCTCTTAGGTTTAGTAGTGCCTACCATCCTCAGACAGATGGGCAGACAAAGAGGGTCAATTAGTGCCTAGAATCTTATTTGAGAAGCATGGTATACCAAGAACCTAAGGAATGGTAGAGTGGTAGTATAACACCACCTATCACACATCATTGAAGATGACTCACTTTCAAGCACTCTACAGTTATCATCCACCTCAATAGGGGGAATTGACAATTACATGTAACATTTCTGAAGAAGCCAAGTTTACTGTGGAACAAAAGGAACAAATGCTAGAGCAACTTAAGGAAAACTTGCAACACTCTTAGGCCAGAATCAAGCATGTTGCAGATATATTAAGGTCTAAGCGAAGCTTTGATGTTGGAGACATGGTATACGTGAAGATGCAGCCATACCGGTGGAATGCCTTTGGGTTAAAGGGCTCACTGAAATTAAGATCTAAATATTATGTACCTTCAGAACCTTAGAAAACATTGGTAGGATGGTCTATAAGTTACAGCTACCAGCTGATGTAGTTATACACCCCGTGTTCCATGCAACTTAAAAAGCAGTATGGCAAGAATGTTGTTCCTGTAGCTGGGTTACCTCTGGTAGAACCTGATGGCAAGGTGAAAACTGAACCAGCAGCCATGTTGGAGAGAAGGATCATTCCTAGAACAATGAAGCAGTTGCCCAGTGGCTCATACAATGGCTAAATCTAGCTCCTGTAGATGCAACATGGGAAGATGTTACATTTATTCAACAAACCTTTCCTGATTTTAATCCTTGAGGACAAGGATTTAGTACAACACCCTTGGTGCTGATCTTCAAGTCTCCGCCTGTTCCACCTCCCGCTTAGGTTGTCACCTTCTGACAGTACACCAAGACTTTCATTCGATATGGTTTGTGTTAGACCATGTGGCTAGATTTAGGATATTTTGGTGATGAATAATTGACAATAGTTAATTTATGATAAATAATTGATGAATTTGTGATGAATAATTGATGATATTGCTTATTGTTACTTGAGGTGTGTTGTGTGTGTGGACTGATGTTAATCAATTTGGGACGAACTTGTGCCGGAAAAATGTTCTTTGGTCTTTGCATGTGTAGGTTGAGCATGGAGTGATCATGGTTGGTGACGAGGTGGACTGGGACTAGGATGAGAGATTCGAGGTTCAGACGGTTAAGGAGGTCACGAGATGGTCAGGCTCATGCTTGGGGCGCATGGAGATCACAGATGGATGATATGTGTTGGAGCTACAGAAGTGTGGTCCGGAGGCTATGACACGTGATGAATGATGCGTGGAGAAGCTACGGGAGGTGCGGTCCTGGAGGCTTCGACACGTGATGAGTTAGAAAAGTTGAAATTTTGAAAAATCTGTGTTAGGAAGGGTTTCGAGTCCCTTTACTATTGGAATTGGATTAGAAAACATGGACTTAAGATAAGTCCAAGTTTTAGGCTCTATACTATAAATAGAGATGAGGTTAGGGGCTAATCTTGTGGGTTTTGGAGATACTAATTTTGTCCTAGGGTTTAGGGGTGGTAGGAGGATACTTTGTAGCCACTGTGACTCAGAAATAAAGTTTAGATCTATTATGAGAAAAAGTTCTGTGGTGCTTTCATTTCGCTTCGTTCAAGGTCATTGTCAGCGACTCAGCATTGCATAGCGCAACGTGCTTTGTTTTGCATCGTCTCGTCCTTTTTCCACGTGCGAGTCAACACACACTGGTTTTGTCTCAAACGATTGCTACGCATGACAGCAGACACGCAAGTCTTTCACGAGGCATCTCGTGCGCGTCGTGGCCATCATCGATCCGTGCAGAGTCGTGGTGTTTTATGCATGACACGTTGAACCATCATTGCGATGTCTTCACAATGCCGTGAGTTTTCATGCATGATGAATAGAGGTGCTAATTTGGGAGTTGGTGGCTACTACCAAAAAGCATTGATTGAAGTGCTCTTGGTGAAAACGTATTGCAGAGAGAAAAAGTGGTTGCACGCTGGCATGAGGTTTGACCCAACACTTTGATAGCAATGGTCAAATTTTATTGATTTGTTATAGTGTTGTGTACATGTTGCTATAGTAAGCCAAATATATACATATAAATCTGCTATAGTAACCACACACACATATATATATTTCTTTTGCTGTCTTTATTCTTTTTGTTCTTACTGAGATTAAGAGGATGAAAGAGCAGAAGACAAAAGGTTAAAAAAAGTTTCCATTGTGCACTGCAATCATTCACCCCCTCTGATTGCTATCGATGATCCTACAAGTGGTATCAGAGAAGGTTCCAATATCATCAGATTGGAATCGTTTTTCAGGTAAGTCACCATTTTTTGATGGATCAGATTATCTCTATTAAAAAACACGTATGGAGATTTTTTTTACAAGCACAAGGTAATGCTATTTGGCAAAAAATTGAAAATTCATATATAGTGCCTCCTGTTGTTACTGTTGAAAATTCTGCTGATGTTGAAGCTAATGCTAAGGCTAGAAATATTTTATTACAAGGTCTTAGTAGAAATGAGTTTGCTAGAATTGCTCATATTAAATCTACAAATAAAATTTAGATTACTCTAGCTGATTATCATGAAGGTTCTAAATCTGTTAAAGGTGTTCGTCTGAACCAATTCAAAAAGGAGTGTTCTAAATTTAAGATGAAATCAGGAGAATCAATAGATAAACTTTTTGATTGCTTCAATAAAATTGTTAGTGATTTACAATCTGTTCATGTCACATATTCTGATTCTAACTTAGCTCGTCAAATTTTAAATGCTTTGGGTATGTCTATTTGGAATGTGTTAGTCACTACTATCAGTCATTCTGTTATATGAAAATACTCATTTTGAATGATCTTTATTCCAAGATGAAAACACATGAGATTGATGTTTTGACCAAGATAAATAAGATTAATTCTTTGGACTTAGTGACTAACCAAGCTGATAGTTTTTCTAGTTCTTTTATTGTTTCTTTGTCTGCATTGTGCTCTATTTCAGGTGTACAATTAGAGAAAATTTTAGAAGAGCAACTTGTACTTCTCTCCAACAGGGTGACCAAGGCAATTAACAATATTAGATCAAGATGGAGAGGAGCTCCAATCAGATGCTATGGATGTGGTGAGCTAAACCACATTAAGATGAATTGCCCCAAACTGAGGAGCAACAAGATCAAATGACAAGGCACCAACTTGTCGCTCTCAAATCAAGATTGATCCAAACAAGAAGCGCAATTATCACAGGGCAATCAACAAGATAATTTCAGCACTTGATGAGATTGTTTTGAGTGATGATGATTCTGAAAGCGATGATGAGGGCAATGGTAAGAAGGCAAAGGAGGTGGACTTCATAGGGATGTGTTTTATGGCCAACAGTGAGGAACTCAACGATGATGATCTTTACAGTGAACCTGATGAGGTAAAACTTTCTTATACTAATTTATCTCGTGTTTACTTAGATTGACAAAGGAGCTCAAAAAGTATGAAAAGAAAATTAAAAATCATGATTTTGTTGTTAAGAGCTTAAATTCTGAAATAAATAGACTTGGAACCTCTATTCCTGATGATGAATCTTGTGAGTTTTGACAAGTTGTATATTCTAAGTTAGAGATTGCTAGAACAATTAATACATCAAACTTAGTTCAACTTAGTGATGTAATTGCTAAACTTGATGAGTTATGATTGGCACATGACTCTTGTGATGAAAAGTTAAAACTTGCAAATAATGAAATTGAAAAGCTCAAGTCTAATTCTTCTACACATTTAGAGTCAAGTATTTCAAATGTTCAATCTAAAACTTGCTCTAAATGTGAATTTCTAGAAGCCAGACTTAGGGTCCGTTTGGTTGGGCTTCCTAGAGGTGCTTTTGCTTCCAAAAAGCCTAAAGCTAACCAAAGGGGTGGAAGCAAAAGCTGTTTCTTGGAGAAAGCTACTTTTGCACAGTTCATTTTTCACAGCAGGTACAGAGGTGCTTCCACCGGCTTTTGCTTCCTCCGCTCCCTCCGCTCCGGCCGCTGCGCTCCGCTCCAGCCTCTCCGGTCTCGGCTCCCTCCGCTCCAGCCTCTCCGGTCTCCGGTCTCGGCTAGGGTTCCCGGCGGCGCGCTTCTCCGGCCGCTCCGCTCCCTCCGCTCCGGCCGCTGCGCTCCGCTCCAGCCTCTCCGGTCTCGGCTCCCTCCGCTCCAGCCTCTCCGGTCTCCGGTCTCGGCTAGGGTTCCCGGCGGCGGCGCTTCTCCGGCCGCTGCGCTCCGCTCCCTCCGCTCCGCGCCCGCTGCCCCAAGCCCACCGCTCCAAGCCCGCCGCCCGTGGTCCCTGTAGCGCCCGGGGTCACAGCTGTTTCAACCAAACGGCTTTCAGCTTTTCTCACAGCTCTCAGCTCACAGTTGCTTTCTCACAGCTCACAGCCCACAACAGCTTTTTCACAGCTCACAGCCCAACCAAACGGACCCTTAATTCATCTCAAGAAATAATTCAACATATGCTTTATTATGAGATATCTTCTTACTCTGTCCTAAACTTAATATGAAAATAGAAGCATTGACTAGACAACTTAATGATTTTGCTGAAAAAGAAAGATTGACTCAGTCTAGTGCTTCTAAGAATTTTGTGAATGAACCTGTTAAATGCACTACTTGTTCCACTTTGACTAAAGAAAATGAGTACCTTAAGGGCACTTTAGAGAGATTCTTTTTTGCAAGAAAAATCTGAATATGATTCTAAACAAGTCAAAAACAAGCGTAAAAAATTGTGGTCTAGGATTTAATTTTGTTGAGCATGCAAAGAATAATCCTCCTAAGATTATTAAGCTTCTCGAATCTGGAAAAATTGAAGTAAAACTTGAACCAAAATAAACTATGTTTAAATCTGCTGGTTTTATGCAAAAATCATTGAATAATCCTGTAGGTGCTAGCTCACCATCTCAAAAGAATTGTGGTTATGTTAAATTTCATTGCACCTACTGTGGAAGAGTTGGACACTTGGATGGATTTTACTTTAGACGTGCTAAGAAAGAGAAGAAGGAAAGATTGAATACTTGAACATAAAAACGTGCAACCACTTTTGTTAGTAGAACAAATGCGAAAGCTAGGTTTTTAGAGAAATTTTATGATGACTTTAAATCTGCTTCACATGCTAGATTGGGATTTAATTCAAGTAATTCATGTTCTTTCAGCATTTTGATCACCCACATGCACGTGATTTTGGTTTTAGCTTTGTTTCTCCTGTTTGTCGTGTGTCTCAGTACTGGATTCCTAAATCTTATTTCACTAACCCTAGTACTGTGAGATCTTATTTCACAAGAATGGAGAACATGAGCTAGATTGGGTTTCGGTCTTTTACATCATTGCTTAATTGGAACACTTGATGGTTCTTCACTCTCTTTGATGGCTTCCAAGAGATTTCACTTTCTGAGGGACCATGTAGAAAAGGTGATGTTGTCCTACATCATGTTAGATTCTCAAGTTGCTGATATTCATACAAAACCACTTGATTCTTCATGTTTTACTCATTTGCAAAGTGAATTGAGTGTATTACATCCTATAGGATTATTCAGAGAGGGAGCTTATTGTTAAAATTTTTGGAAGATTATACTCGTCAAATAATTCATCAAGTCCAAGCCATTGAAATCAAATGAGTTGTAGAGCTTCCTTTATCATATTTACTGATATATTATGTAGCTTTGATCATGACTGGTTATAATTAATTTGCTATACTTGAACTAAAATGTGACATGGCGGAATATTTTGACTAGGTTGATTATAGATAGTACTCTACGATATTCATTAAAAAGGATTAGCGTGATTGTGAGTCTTATTTTAAATCTTGGCTACGAGGCTCGCATATTTTATATTGAGATATTTTTATGATCACTCAATTTGGCATGTTAAAAAAATGAGAAAAAGACAATTGAAAAAATATATGTTTCAAGTATGCCACGGTACACAAAAAGAAAAAGGCACAAAAAGTGCATAAATAAAAAGAAGTATGCATCAAGCAATCTAAAAGAAGTATGCTACAATTATGCCACATGCATATGAATTGAGTGTGGAGCAACAGATTGTTACATGAGACTGCTAGCTCATCTGGATTTAAACTTTGCTTCACTTTTAGGCTCTGACTTTTCGTTGTGATATCTCATTCTACTCTTTATAATTGGTTTGGTCATTATTGAGATGCCTGTTATTAATATAAATTGCTTAATCATGCTCAAGACTGATTTTGACATTACTATATGATATATGACTTTATATGATCTAAATAGCTCTACTAAAAAATATGGCTTGGTTGCTTTATTAAATCAATGCACAGTGACTTAGATAATCTACAAAGCTTCTTGACTTTTACTCTCATTGCTTCTTCTTAGAATTAGTGTTGTGCAAATGTTGCTACAGTAAAAAGTATTTTTCCTATATAGGAAACCTCTTTTCTACTCCCGGGTGTAATCACACCCTATGTCGTATCTCACAACATAGGTAGTATCTCGCGTAACGGAGAGTATGTACGTGTAGTATACGAGTATTTAAGACCATCTAGGTAGTATGGACAATTTTTCAGAGGTGGTATGCATATTTTTTTGACATACTCCTTTTTATGTATGCATATAAAGGTATTTATAAAATACGCTAAAAACTATGGACTTCCTTACAATTTTTTCGTGTGGTTCACATTGGAGTATCTTATAATTAGTATATGAGTATACCTAAAGTGATAAAGGAGTATTTCAAGTTTGTTTAGGTGGTATATTAGAGGCGGGTGTAATTACACCCGGGAGTAAAAAGCCTATATATATATAGGAAAATTACATAAGGCACCTAGGTGCCTAGGCACCCACATCAAGAACCGTCCGATACACGTGTATGATTGATAATTTTTTTGAGTTTGGGTATGGAAATGTTTTATACCCTTGATATATTTATGGTAAGTAAGTTTTGAACTCAGTTCAAACTAGTTTGAACTACTTTTGAGTTCAATGCGACTACAGTGAGTATATACCATAAAAATAGTTCAAACTAATTAAATTGAAGTTGAATTTAATTTATATATATATATATATATATATATATATATATATATATATATATATATATATATATATATATATATAGGAAGCCTCTTTTTTACTCCCCGGGTGTAATTACACCCTATGTCGTATCTCACAACATAGGTAGTATCTCGCATAACGGAGAGTATATACGTGTAGTATATGAGTATTTAGAACCATATAGGTGGTATGAACAATTTTTCAGAGGTGGTATGTATATTTTTTTTGACATACTCCTTTTATGTACGTACATAAAGGTATTTATAAAATACGCTAAAAACTATGGACTTCCTTACAATTTTTTCATGTGGTTCACATTGGAGTATCTTATAATTAGTATATGAGTATACCTAAAGTGATAAAGGAGTATTTCAAGTTTGTTTAGATGGTATATTAGAGGTGGGTGTAATTACACCCGGGAGTAAAAGGTATTTTTCCTATATATATATATATATATAACCATATATATATTTATTTTGTTGTCTTGTTCTTTTTGTTCTTACTGAGATTAACAGGATGAAAGAGTAGAAGACAGAAGGTTAAAAAAAAAGTTTTCGTTGCGCATTGCAATCATTCACCCCCTCTGATTTCCATCGATAATTCTACAGTTTGTCGCAATGTTTATTTGATTATGTCTGGTTTATAGCAATGTTTGTCAAGTTTTGTTGGAGTATTTTGTTTGCTATGCACACCAAGTGTTTAAAATAAGCCATAAGTTGAAAAGAATGGCCCTTAGACTTTGTACTTGTTTGCAACTAAAGAATGAGGACGCATGCTACTATGCAAGTATGGAAGAAAGTTTGATGATTGAATTTTATGGAATACATCTACTATGACTGCTATATCTTTCACATGTAACATCCCATGTAGATGTTATTAACTAACATGGATATGCAGGAGCAGGGTTCATTGCTCTGTTTTATTTTCTCACGATGACTTAAAAGGGAGAATCATACCAGCAACTGTCACCATCTTACAACTACTTGATGCTATAAACAATCATAGTTATTGTAAACATTTCGGAGTTGCAGGCCTAACCAGTTGTGAATACTGGAAAAGTTGTCAAAGTATCTCTCTCCCTTTAAAAAGTTGTCAAAGTAGTGCTCAATGCTTATAATGACTTCTCATGGAGTCCAATATACATACTTTTATCATATTAGTCCTTGTCTGGTGGCCTATTACACGATTGCTCACCGGTCACCCCCATATATACTTACTGAGAGAAATGCTAAAGCTAGACACAAGTAGGGGCGGAGGCACCACCTGACGAGCCTAGGCGGCTATCTAGGCTTGCCAACAATGGGCAGTGGTAGATGCAGAGCATCCCACCGTGCCGGCGTACTACCATTGAGCGAGTTTTCCAAGCAAGCATCGCGCCATCGCGGAGCTAGCGAGCCTGGGCCATTACATGGGCCAACACAGCCAACGGGCGGTGGCCCATTAATCCCCATCTCCAATTCCCCATTCCTAATTTCCCATTCCCATTCTTCCCTAGACCCTAGTGGCCAATTTGGTTCCTTGCTTGGTTGCTTCCCTTCCCTTCAGATCTCACTCACAGTTATAGGCGCAGGTGGCGTGTAGCGGCCGGCAAGGCCACAAGGGGAAGGCCTTAGGCCTCGACGGACAATGCATAGGTAGCTAGGTGGGTGCCAGGTGGGTAGGACGACAGCCTGAGAAAGCAGCAAGGCAAGGGCCAAAGGGAAGGGGGCAAGCACCAAGAGGAAGGAGGCGGCAAGGGGCCAGGGCCAAGGTCAGGGGCGGCAGCCAGTAGTGGCAGGGGTGCAGGGTGGTAGCTGGCAGGGTAGGCCTGGTAGTCGGCAGGCCGGCACCACTGGGGCCTGGCGCCCTGATCGCCATTTGCTTGGGATTGGAAAGAGTTAGAGTACTATGATTATGATCCAAAGTTAGCAAATAAGGAGAGAAAGAAAGGTATGAGAATCACTACATTGTCATGCTCCTCCTTTCTTTATCTTCTGATTTGCTCCTTGACTTCTTGTTGTGGTTATCTTATCTATTACAAATTTGAGCTTTAATGTGTTGTTTTTGCTCATAATAGGCTAACTTATCTTATGGGTTTATAGGTAATGAGTTTTCCAAGGAGAAAAATATCTAGAAGCAGTAAAGTATTACACTGAGGTTGCATTGAAAAGAATTGAGTCAAGAATTGACTGATTGTTGATGTCTTGATGCTTGATGAATGATGATTAGAGATAGACCGTAGATTCATAGTCATAGATATGATATTTGTGATTTGTGATACACTAATACTAGCTATCAAGATCGAACCACCTGTACATTCATGTAGGTGATGATTGAATGGGACTATGTGAGCGTATGTTAATGTTCTTATCATGTCAATGTCATATTGTCATACTGGTATTTTTTGGGCTAAGAGATTCATCGATCCCATCCTTAGAGTACTGATCCATTTTTCCTAAAATATTGAATATTTGAATTGCCAAAATTTTAGAAATGAGAAGGTTTTTGGTTGATACAAGAAGCATTGTAAATGATGGAACTCATAGAAACACAAGTTTAGCACAACCACAAGCTTCACATGTGTCGTAGCAAGGTACTTGTTGTCGTATCTTCCTTATCTTTTCATCTATCTAATTCACATGTGTATTGGATCATGTTTTTAGTTTAAAACTATTACGGTTATCAACTTTGCTTTTATATTGACTTATGTGTGCTTATTGGCTATGATTAAGCCCGCCTAGACTCCTAAATTATCCTAGTTCCATCACTGGCAAGAAACATTGCCCTTGCTGTGGTACGCCCAGATGTGACACCTCCGACAAGTCTAGCTCCTCTCCCTCACCACTATACTTCGATGAAATTATGGCCCTTACTTCATTCTTGGTGAGCCAATGGCTGCTCCCGGAATGCGATGCGGTGCTCCTTACCAACTATGAAGTGGATGGAGTACAGTGGTGACACCTAGAGTGTGTCTGGTTGGGAGGATGAAGTGGGATGGAATGTGATGGTCCTATTTTCTTTGGGATAGGATAGGATGGGATGGTCTGAGTAGGATGTTTGTTCAAGGGGATAGGATAGTTTTGGATATTGTTTGGTTGGGAGGATGAGATGGTTCGGGATAGTATATGTTAATGTTTGGTTAGAGGGATGGAATAGGCACTACTACAGAAATGATCATTACAGATGGTTCTAATTCGTCATCACAGACGGTTTTTTGAACCGTCTAAATTTATGTGTCTGTGATAACAGGCAGTTATCACATACGACTTGTGAGCCATCTTTGATAAAGCCACAACACAGACGGTTCATATAAAGAACCGTCTATAAAGGATACTATCATAGACAGTTCAAACCAAAAACTATCTGTGATACTCGCACATCACAGACAGTTCTAGCTACCAACCGTCTGTGATGGACTGGTATCATAGACGGTTGGTATATATAATTGTCTATGATACTTGCCCATCACAGACGGTTAGTAGATAGAACTGTCTGTAATGTGCAAGTATCACAGACAATTTTTGGTTCGAGCTATCTGTGATAATCCTTCACAGATGGCTTATACCACAAAACCGTATGTGATAGTTCATTCTATACCTAATTTTTTTTCTATTTTTCGGCTAGCCTCAGGAAATGTTAGCTATGCCATTTGAAAACAAGCAAATATAACAGCAAACACATCAGCAAATTCCATTTCCATTAAGATTAGAATCCACCATTGCAACATCACAAGATAACGAGCAGGTTATCCATCTAACACAGTAAGAACATGACAAGAACACATATCCTAATCCTACGAACCCAACTCTTAAACATGGCAAGAACATAGAAGAAGCAGAGACCTAGCAGACAGTAGAAGCTCAACCGCATCGATTAGGCCTCTATGCTTAGGCCCTCTTGTCCCTGATGCAGCGTGAGAGCTGGATGTCCTTGATGCCTGCTATTGCCAGTGCCGACTTGAGCACCGTCTTGGTAGCCAGCTGCTTTTGTGGTGCCTTACCACCCTTAGACTTGCGTGCCGTCTACTTCGTAAGGGCCATTCGAGTTGGGGTCAAGGAGGAGAATGGTGAGGAGGCTGAATAGATTTTGAGCACAGTAGGTAGTGGATGGGTTTAGGTGAGTATTTATAGGGGAGGAAGAGGTGGAAGTGGAAAAATTTTTGGCACGGGGATGAAGAGGCGGAGCTATGATCCGTGGGGTGGGGGTTTGTGGGTTTCTATTGACTGGGATTGGGTTGGGGAGGATCGACGGCCCCATCGGTCAGTGACATAATTATCACAAATGGTTTGAATAACAAACCATCTGTGATACATAATTATTATAGATGATTTGAACCATAAACCGTCTGTGATACATAATTATCAAAGACAATATATATATATATATATATATATATATATATATATATATATATATATATATATATATATATATATATATATATATATATATATATATATATATATATATATATATATATATATATATATATATATATATTAGTGCAATGTAAATATCTAGTCCCAAAAGATGAAATAGCAAATTTTTTATATGGCTTATATATGCTCATTTGAAAGGTTTCAATGAGATCTACAACTTTTCAGTTGAGACAAACTCCAAATTCCAAAGGGCAGATCGAAATTTTTGGAAAAAACAGAAACCAAAAACTTACGACGCAAATTTAGGGCTAAAGATGGACAGTTTTGGAGATCTTAGAGGGAGACTGGTACAAGCTAGTCAGTTTTTTTTGGATTGGGATCATCGTTAGCTTTCCAACGAGTATAAGAATGTTGAAAACGGACACCATATACAAAAGTTATACACGTTTTACTGAAGGTGTCTTAGAACACAATCCTACTCGGACTCGAATTCGTCTCGGGTTCAAATTGAAACTGCTATATCTTTCAATCCCGTGGGCCAAACTTGTTGAATTTTTTTGTGCAAGTTTGTGGCTATATGTAGAATGAATCAACCAATTTTCATTGGATTTAGCATGCTTTTGAATTTTTGGGAAGATAGACACTTTTTTGGGAAGTTCTACATGGTAAAATTGGAAAAACAGCAACACTGAATTTGGATTTTAGGAGATCCAATAAGTCAAGCAAGGTAAGAGGATTTGGATTTTGAAATGTTTTTTAACTGCAATGCCACAAACAATTTTTAATCCGAACTATCTGTGATAATTGTAGACATCACAGACGGTTTTTGTTAAGAACCGTGTATGAATTATCATAGACAATTCTTATTAAAAACCATATATGATAATTGCAGATATCACAGATGGTTTTTAATCCAAACCATCTGTAGTAATTCAAAGATGTTTCTTGTTAAGAACCGCATGTGATAATTATATATCATATAAGGTTCTAGCCATTGCTAGCAATATAGACGGTCACGCTTATAAAACTGTATGTGATAATTAAATACAGATAGTTCCAGGGAATTGTCTATGATGAGATGTCTAGTATAGTGTTTATTGTAGTAGTGAGGATGGGATTTGAAAAACCAAAGATGGCAACAAAAGGGGTGAGTGGTACCTTCTAATTTTCTCCTAAGTATTCAACGCTCCTTCACTCCAATAGCTACAAAGCAATGAAGATTGGAATGAGAATCCACCACCAAACAAGTAAAATAACCCTTTGAAATTTTGGAGAAAAATCAAGGAAATCAGAAGTACCTTTGTTATAATTGTGGTACTTCCGAGAATCAGAAGTACCTTTGTTATACCTATGGTACTTCTTTTCTCGATGAACAATGAAATTAGCCCAAGTTTCAAAAATTAAAATCGATAGAACTTTTGATTCGTAGATCTTATGATATGAAATTTTGTATGGATCTTCTTTAGGATGTTATGAATCTATTCCAACAAACGATCATGAAAATCATTGCTAAAGTTGAGACCTTTTTCAGTTTGTTAGAAAGTGGCACTGAAATCGAACCAAAACCCCAAACGATGAATACAACTTGGTCGTGGGTGTATACTGACCAAGATGGGTCTTGATGTATTTTCACATATCACAGTAAGTTAGAACACTGAAGAAATCAAGTCAAAAGCGCTCAGATTAAGAAATCACTTGGTGAGGCCAAAATCAACCAAAACTGGGTTTCTTGATGAACCTGCTATAAAGTGCCTAGATAATTGGAGATTGATGTCAAGAGGTTATGTCCATCTCATTCATATCCTTGGCATAGCAAGATCAAGAAAAAGGAAGAGAAGAGATCAAAACCATCCAAAACAAGAGCAAATCAATCAAAACAAGAGAAAAACATCGAGATGATCAAATATTGATGTATTGCCACTTGAGGAGATAGATTTTATAGCCACTCTACCTTGAAAGACAAAGAGCACCCAATGCACTCCACTCTCAAACCCTAACCCTAGACATGAGAGCATATGAGAGAGGGGTTGGATGGTTAACCTCACATGTCTCTATCCCAACCCCCTTTTATAGACGGGCAATCAGCCACCTATTCACCTTAGTGAATACTATCCACTATTAGCATGGGGAACCCGTTAAACCCCCACAAGGGTTTTACTTATACAAGTTCATTTATGCACGCTTTTTAAAGTGCATAAGTATTCATCCGCTAAATCCTTAGCCTTGATCCGCCTTGGTCAAACCAGCTCCACCTTGACCTAATTAAACTGCTCTCCAACGCACTGTCCATACACCGCAGTTTTGATCCAAGATAGTTTTCAGTATTTTAGTCAAACTATCAAAATATTCTTCCTTGACCCGGTCATCGCCAACCACTACAAGCAATCACCATGCTTACCATATGTAGGTGCATCACTAGCTTGCCATGTGTCGCCAAGTCTCTCCTATCCTGGTTCCACCGAACCACGACTCACTTGGCCCGTACAAGCCACGTGGTGTCATCCTGTCATTCGAACTCACCTTCAACATTTTTTGTCTTTCTCGTGCCATGCTTGAGCTCACCGTCTCATTCCGGCATCCTCAATCGTTTTGGGCCTCAACTCCTCTATGAGCCTAGCTCCAATCATTACCGTTGATCACAATTGACTCCAAACGACCTTGTACATCCGAAGATAAAGAAATCATTTTCAGGCACAAGTTCTTCACAACTTGATCTACATTAGCCAAGACATGCATCATGCAACCTTAATCCAATAACCCAGGTTATCCCAATTCAATACATGACTCAAATACCCAAAAACTCTATTTTTCTGGGAAGATCGGTAGTACCACACTTACAATGTCGGTACTACCGCTTTCCAAACCGATACTACAACTCATTTTTACTTCGCACTAGACCTCTCTGGAAAAACATATCACAACTCAACTCAGTACTTCCGCCAAGCAGTATTACCGCTCCTACACCTGTGGTATTACCGTCCAGCGGTACTACCGCACTTATACCTATGATACTTCTGATTTTTCTGAGACTTGTAAAAAGCAGTCTAAATCAAAAGTGATCTTCACAAAATTACTTAACTACTTCACGAAAATTACAATAGTTCATCACAACAATATCCTGGACCTTCTCACATGGTCCTTTAGGATTAGTTGTGGTAACCTTCTTTATAGAGGTGGTGAGAATACCTTTTTTCTTTCTTTTTATTTTTTCCCTACTTTTGCCTTATTCTTTCTTCCTTGTCCATTTTTGGCAATCTAATCTACTCATATATGCTAATTTTCCTCTCGTGTATTTCTCTCTCATTAGCAGGCAACGCATTTAAAAATTATAGTATAACTTCAACTTCCTCTCCAACTCAGACACCAAATTAAGTAGGTTTTGACAAGCAACTTCAAACTTTTGTCTAGCTTTTTTGTTCAACTGGCATAGCTTATATCTTGATGCTGGAGAGGAAAAGAAGTTTACTTGCATCTTGTTGTAGCGTTGGATCCTTCATATTTGGCATTCATGCTTCAAACAATTCAATTAAGTAACACTATTATTTCCATTGTGCTTTCATCAAACTGAAGACAGGCTTCGTCTTGCATTCGGTCCACTGCATGCATGATATCCAAGGAATTAATCGTCCTATAATCTGTTTGTGTTCATCTTCTTCTCATACCCGGAATTGATAACATGACACATCCTCGAAAGAGCGAAGCAACGGAGTTGTTTTTGTTGGATATTGATCTAAGGCCAAAACGGCCAGAAAAGGAAGGACGTGGGGAAATCCACGTCTCACTGATTTTCAGCACCCTGATCGGGGGTGCCTTACCAAAATTATGGTTACGGTCCCCCGTAGCAACAACGCAATATAAAGCAAGGGTTCCGGCCTCTCCCGATGGATCAACGTTCCCGTGAGAGTAAGAAACCCTAGACAAACCCTAACGCGATCCGATCTACTGCGCGCTGCTAGCAACGGGAAGGCCGTCTCTGCAGGACTCCGCCGGCGACATCCGTACACCGGTGACTCTCCGGATCTTCACCGACTCGTCCTCACGCCTGCATCACGCAGGCACGGGTCTTCGCTCAATGGCGTTCATCGGCGACCGTAAGTCTCCCGATCTAATGAACTCTAGGTGTTCTAGTGCTCTAGACTAGTGGCTTTATGTGATGACATGCATAAGGTTTAGGCCCTTACATTTGGTATCAGGGCCATCTACTAGTCTCCTAGAACCCTAGCCATATTTTTATGCGTCGGCTAAAGAAATTAGAAGGAGGGGATTCAAAACCCTAATGAAAACTCTAATGAAATCCCCAATTTTTGATGAATACCGAACCCTACAATCCCCAAATCAAAAAAAAAAGGAAAGGGGAGGGCTTACGGGCGCCGCCGCCGTGCTGCCGTCGCCGGCATGCCGCTGCGCCGCAGCCGCCGCTGCCTTCTGGGTAGCCGCGGGCCGCCGCCGATCCACGGGAGCAGGGCCGGCCGCTGCTGCCGCGCCTCCCATGGCGCCCCCGCCCCCGATGCAGCTTCGCTGCCGCCCCGCTAGAGCGCGTGGGAGCCGCCGTTGCCGCCTCCCGCCGCTGCCCCGCCATGGCGCCGTCGGAGCCGCCGCGCACCCGCCCAGCGCACCGCGCGCCGCCGTTATCCCGCCGGTGGCGCTCGCCATGCGCGGGCTGCCGCCGCCGCTAACGCCGCCTCGCGCGCGCGCCGCCAGTCGCGCCCCGCCGCCGCACCCGCTCCGGTTTTTTCGGGATGAGCCAGTGCGACTGGCTTAGGGTTAGGGTTGCGGGGGGAGTTTTAGTCTCTGTGGCCGCGCGTGTGAGCCGTTGGATCCGATCGAACGACACGCATGAGTCGCAGGTTTATGGGCCGCGAGTGCGCGTGCGCGAGGCGCATTTTGGGCCGCGCCATGAGTTCAGCCGCGCGCCTGCACGTGAAGTTGAGGCCGCGTGCGCATAATTAATGGGCCGGCTGCACTATTTTGGCTGTTAAATTTTTGGCCCAGCAGCACATAATCTTATGTATTTCAACATAGTTTTTTCATGCATATATTTAGGTATATATATACATGAAATTGATTTATGGTATATACTTCAGGCTGTTGGGTTTTATTTTCAGTGTATATTTCATATCTTTATGATATACCTAATGTATGATTAATGATTATTTGATGACGCTCATGAAAATATTACTATATAATGTATTTAAGCTGCTGAAGATATTATGCTCTTTTCCGCTGCGTAATGTTCTGCTCGTAATTGAATGGAACCAATGGGATATTCAATAGGAGGGCAATATTTAATTTTTACATGCTATTACCTTTTGACCAACATTAATTGTAATTGCATGTAATCAATTATGTTTATTTTTCGCCATGCTATTACTCTTTGGCCAACGTTAATTGTAATTGCATGCGATAAATTATGTTAAATTTTTCGCTTCTACCCAACGGTGATGCGAAAAATTCTTATGAGCATGTTGTTAATCATACCAACGTAAGATTAATTTTCATGCAAATTAATTATGCGCTTTCCTAATGAAAATTTTAAATTTTTCTAGCTGCTTCCGTTTCCGCTCATGTTAATGCAATTGAGCCACTTAATGGTAGTAACTTCCAGAAATGGAAGTTTACACTTATGACGACTTTTCAGCTCTTGGATGTGGACTACGCGTTCAGATTTGATGAGCCTGTCGCTCCTACTGAAGGGGAGGACAATTATGATGACAAAATGAAGGAATATAAAACTAATGCTGAAAAGTGGGAGCGGTCTAACCGTGTTTCACTTGCTGTGATGAAAAACTCCATCAGTGAGGCCATAAGGGGAGCAATCCCTGAAAAGGAAAGGGTAAATGACTATTTGTCCTCCATCGAGGATCACTTTAAGGGGTCCTCTAAAGTTTATGCTACCACACTGATGCACAGGCTCATGAACACTAAGTACAATGGTACTGGAAATGTTCGTGAGCACATTATGACCATAATCAATATTGCTGCCAGACTTAAGACAATGGACATGGCAATTTCTGATGGTTTTGTTGTCCATTACATTATGATGTCTCTTCCTAAGCAATTTGAAGCTTTCAAGGTGAATTATAACACCATTAAGGACAAGTGGACCATGAGCGAGTTGATCGCTAATGTTTCATAGGAGGAAGAGAGGCTCAAAGCTGAGGGGGCTACTGATTTTGTGAATCAAGTCAGCTCCTCAAATAAAGCCGGTCCCTCTAGAAATAGAGGTGGCTACAAAAGAAAGGGAAAGAAGGAGCAAGCCTACTCCCCTTATCAGAAGCAACAGAAGCTACAGCACCCACAACATCCTAAGACGCCTAAAAACGCTTCAGGTCCTGGGAGCTCAAATGGACAGAAGAAAACTGATGAGTGTTACTTTTGTCAGTCAAAGGACCATTTCAAAGATGATTGTCCTGGATGGCTGAAATGGCTCGCCAAGAAAGGTACTTATGAAATTACTTTTGTTGATGAAGCATTTTATGCTGATTTTCCTATAAATTCTTGGTGGATTGATTCTGGTGCTTCTGTGCACGTTACGAATTCCTTGCAGGGATTCCATATGTTGAGAAGTCTCAGAGGGGAAAGAAGCCTAAGAGTGGCTAATGGGATGGAAGTCGAAATTCAAGCTATTGGATCAGTTTCTTTAGTTTTGAATAATGGTTTTCTAATGAAACTTAATGATGTTATTTATGTTCCCTCGATGAGAAGAAACTTAATTTCCATTTCATTATTAGATAATGATGGATATTCTTGTAATTTTGGACACGGAAAGTGTCTGATTTATTTTAATAATGATAATGTTGGTTGTGCCATCCGACACGACAAGCTTTATATGTTATCCCTGCAAGATTCTCCTATATCCATGAATGTATGTGATGTGAATAAAAAGCGCAAGCGAATTGATGAGATTTCGTCGAAATTGTGGCACTGTCGTTTGGGCCACATTTCGAGGGGGAGAATTGAACGTCTCATTAAAGATGAAATTCTCCACCCTTTAGACTTTAATGATTCGGATGATCATTGCCTCGATTGTATCAAAGGCAAGTATGTAAAGCAAATAAAGAAAGGTGCTACTCGAAGCACAGGGATTTTGGAATTAATTCATACTGACATATGTGGTCCTTTCCCTGTGACATCAGTGGATGGTTATGATTATTTCATTACATTCACTAATGATTACTCACGTTATGGCTATATCTATCCTATTAAAGAGAGATTCGAAGCACTTGATAAATTTAAGATATTTAAGGCTGAAGTTGAAAATCAGCACAATCTAAAGATTAAAGTAGTGCGCTTGGATCGTGGGGGAGAGTATTATGGGCGACACGCAACTTATGGGCAGATTCCTGGTCGTTTTGCCAGGTTTCTACAAGAAAATGGTATAGTCGCCCAGTACTCAATGCCTAGTGATCCCCAGCAAAATGGAGTAGCGAAAAGAAGAAACCGCACACTTATGGACATGGTTCGAAGTATGTTGAGTTACTCCACTTTACCTGTAAAGTTATGGATGGAAGCATTAAAGACCGCTGCACATATACTCAATCGGGTTCCCAGTAAATCAGTGCCTAAAACACCTTATGAATTATGGACTGGGAGAAAACCAAGTTTGAACTATCTCCATGTGTGGGGTTGTGCAGCTGAAGCTAAAGTATTTAACCCACAAATTGGGAAATTAGATCCCAAGACTGTGAGTTGCCATTTTATTGGCTACCCTGATAGGTCTAAAGGGTACCGATTCTATTGTCCAGATCGTACCACAAAATTTGTAGAGACAAGGCACGCTGTGTTCTTGGAAAATGATGGCATCAGTGGGGACTTGGAGCCCAGGAAAATTGATCTTGAGGAGAAGCGGATTTATGTTGCTTCACCGCTAATCCGACAGACTGATTTTCCTGTGCCCCAAGTGGTTGTGCCCATAGTTGATCCTGTAGTTGCAACTCCTGTTGCATCTCCAGTTAATTCTGTGGCTATTCCTTCTGTTGAGGGCTCTGAAAATACAAGTGCAATACCTAATGCTGAGCCTTCACAGCCCTCTGTGACAATTAATGAACAACCTGATGAGCCTACTAATGAACCTGTCAGGAGATCACAACAAGTGAGGAGATCTGCTATCCCAAGTGATTATGAGGTTTACTTGAATGAGGATGATCTTGGGAAGGCAGATGATCCTAGCTCTTATAAGGAAGCTATGAAGAGTAAGGATTCATCTAAGTGGCTAGATGCTATGAAAGATGAAATTAAGTCTATGGGCGATAATGGTGTATGGGACTTAGTAGAAATTCCTAATGGAGCCAAAACAGTGGGCTGCAAATGGGTCTACAAAACCAAACGTGACTCCAAAGGGAATATCGAAAGGTTTAAGGCAAGACTTGTGGCAAAAGGATTTACACAGAGAGAAGGCGTTGACTATAATGAAACCTTTTCGCCTGTCTCAACCAAAAATTCATTCAGAATCGTAATGGCGCTCACAGCACATTTTGATTTAGAGTTGCACCAAATGGACGTTAAAACTGCATTCCTGAATGGAGACTTGTATGAGGACGTTTACATGACACAACCGGAAGGTTTTGTTGTGGAAGGCGAGGAACATTTGGGATGCAAGCTAAGGAAATCCATATATGGCCTAAAGCAAGCTTCTAGGCAATGGTACCTTAAGTTTGATGAAGTCATAAGGAAATTTGGATTTAAGGAGAATGATGTTGATAATTGTACATATGTTAAGTTCAGGGGGAGTAATTATACCTTCTTAATTCTTTATGTGGACGATATATTATTGGCCAGCAGTAGTGTGGACATGCTGTGGGAAACTAAAAGATTTCTCTCGTCCAATTTTGACATGAAGGATCTCGGTGAAGCATCTTATGTTCTTGGTATTGAAATTCACCGAGATAGGTCGAAAGGAACATTAGGTTTATCACAAAAGGCATACATTGACAGAGTACTAAAGAGATACAATATGCATAAATGCTCTGCCTTGCCTGCTCCTATTGTTAAGGGCGATAAGTTTGGGAAATTTCAATGCCCAAAGAATGACTATGAATCTGATCAGATGAAGGCTATACCTTACGCTTCTGCTGTCGGAAGTATTATGTATGCTCAAGTATGTACGCGCCCTGATTTAGCTTTTGTTACCGGGATGCTTGGCAGCTATCAGTCAAATCCAGGACCAGACCACTGGAAAGCTGTTAAGAAAGTCCTGCGCTATATGCAAGGCACTAAAGGTCACATGCTCACATACAGAAAATGCGATAACCTTGAGGTTGTCGGCTATTCTGATGCTGATTTTGCGGGGTGTAAAGACACTAAGAAGTCCACATCAGGTTACATTTTCACCCTCGCAGGAGCAGCAATATCATGGGAAAGTGTAAAGCAAACACTTACTGCATCGTCGACAATGCAGGCTGAATTTGTGGCATGTTATGAGGCTACCGGGCAGGCTGTATGGCTTAAGAATTTTATCCCGGGATTGAGAGTGGTAGACAGCATTTCTAGACCACTCGTTTTGTACTGCGATAATCAACCCGCAGTTTTCTATTCGAGTAACAACAAGTCGAGTGCAGCTGCCAAGCACATTGACATAAAGTATCATGTTGTGAAAGATAGAGTCCAGGATCAAACAATTAAGGTCGAGCATATTGGAACTAAATTTATGCTTGCGGATCCGCTCACAAAAGGCTTACCACCCAATAATTTTCGTGATCATGTTGCCGGCATGGGTTTATTGGAAAGCCTGTGATCCTGGAATAAGAGGACCATATATAGTAACCAACTCCCATGAAGTATTATGTTATCCGATCGATATAGAATGAAGCACTATGAGTACTGTTGTCCAGCGGTATCTAATTGACTGTTGTGACGCATTATTTTGGTGTGAAGTTTTATTGAGAGAGAGCTTATGACGTTTAGCCTTACGATCAAGGGGGAGAATGTTGGATATTGATCTAAGGCCAAAATGGCCAGAAAAGGAAGGACGTGGGGAAATCCGCGTCTCACTGATTTTCAGCGCCCTGATCGGGGGTGCCTTACCAAAATTATGGTTACGGTCCCCCGTAGCAACAGCGCAATATAAAGCAAGGGTTCCGGCCTCTCCCGATGGATCAACGTTCCCGTGAGAGTAAGAAACCCTAGACAAACCCTAACGCGATCCGATCTACTGCGCGCTGCTAGCAACGGGAAGGCCGTCTCCGCCGCCTCTGCAGGACTCCGCCGACGACATCCGTACACCGGTGACTCTCCGGATCTTCACCGACTCGTCCTCACGCCTGCATCACGCAGGCACGGGTCTTCGCTCAATGGCGTTCATCGGCGACTGTAAGTCTCCCGATCTAATGAACTCTAGGTGTTCTAGTGCTCTAGACTAGTGGCTTTATGTGATGACATGCATAAGGTTTAGGCCCTTACAATTTTTTGTACGGGCACCTTTTAGGTTGATTATAAGAATAGCTAAACAATTATAATTTATAAGGTTTACCTGAAATTTCCCTCAATATTTGTACTAAGAATCTCTTATCTCTATTAGATTATCTAGTCTCACCTTCAAAAAGCTACACTTCACCTCTTGTACTCCAAATCCAATCGTGCAATTCCATCTTTCTTCGTGGTATCAGTGTGGGTCCACATCTTCGTTGTTCTTAGCCACAAAAATTCTCTGCTGCCACGCCACCACTGGCAGAGAGTAGAGACGATCTAATCTCGTAGAGGTTGCGCTAACAAATTGTAGAGACCCGAATATGCAAATCCGGACTCTCCTGTGTATTCTGCACTAGTCCAGGATCAGGCTAGTGCACACAGTATGAGCTGAGTTTGTGCCGCCAAAAACTGACTTAAGATCGGATCCAAACCCTTTGGAGTTACTTGCGGTCCCTGAGTTGCCTGGTTTGCGTTGCTGCCTTCCGGGTCTTGGTTCATCTGACTGTGTCCTGCGGTGCTCTGAGTGACAACCATTTCTGCTCTGTTCTGAAAGAACGATCACTTGCTGAGAACTGACTCTCCAAGGCTCAATGGTAAGAGGGAAAAGCAAAGGTAAGCGGTAAACTCGTCTAAGGGGGATATTCTAATGGCAACCCTAAACTGAGCAAACACTTAGCCGAAAAGGCTAACAAAAGAAGCAATAAACTCCACAAATTTTTTTTGACATGACTGCATCATAATGCTAGAAGCAAAACTGCAGCTCACATCACACCCAACGGCAAATAAGAAGCAAGACGATCTACACGATACTAAAACTATAACAAGGTTCAAAGCTAATGGCTCCTAATCTTCACGGAAATCTCCAATCTTGTCTTGACATATTGGGTGCTTCCTTGATCCAAACTTCACAGCACAGCTTGAAGAATTTCCTGCCAACTTTCACTTTGATGGGGGAATACTCGAGACATCTATGGACATTATAGAGATAAGAAGTCAAATTGAGTTTTGAAAACAATATTTCAGAGGAGGCAAGGAATAAGAATCCTAAGAATGAGGTAAGAATAGAGAATTACTAGGGAATCATTTGGTTGATTTGATTTAGAAAATAAAATTTGAAAACTTGACTAATTCGACCATTCTAATTAGGGCTCCGTCCTACAGTCGATATAGCTCTGATACCATCTCTGTAGAGACCCGAATATGCAAATCCGGACTCACCTGTGTATTCTACACTAGTCCAGGATCACGCTAGTGCACACAGTATGAACAAAGATAAATATCATCCACATCACGATATTCTAAGGAAAAACCAAATTATATTGATAATTATCAGAGTACGACCTTATGGTCAAGCTTACAATAGACTAGCCCGAAGGGCTTAACAAAAACTAGCAGCGGAAATCCAAAAGAAAGCGCAGCAGCCAATCGACACGCCCACAGGCTATCGAGTGGAGAACGAAGCCTAATCCGCGAAGACGTCGAAGTACTCTCCTTCTGGAACCTCCTGCTGGTGATACTCCTCCTCCTCAACTGAGCAACAGGGGCATAAAGCCGTGAGTACATTGGTACTCAGCAAGTCGTTTGTAACAGATGAATGCAATATAATATGCAGGGCTTAACAATGGATGGCTGAAAGGTTAATTTTGCATAAAGCAACAATCTAAAGTAAATACAATAAATAGATTGAAAAGCAAATTTTACAACAGACATTAAGTAAATAACCAAAGGAATTGAATTTAACCACAAGTGAACTGACCATTCACTTTCCAGCTCAACCCAACCAGATTTCATAAAGACTCTACCCCTCGTGTGAAATCACCGAGCATTGTCCATGACCGAGGACACGGCTATTCGAATAGTTTTACACTCTGCAGAGGTTGCACAACTCTACCCACACGATGTGATTAGCCTCGCGCTAAGGAAATCACAACAAGGCTTTTACAATGATCCATCTCCACCTGATCCCACTCGCTAAGGTTTCGCCGTCGAGTAGGGCAACCCCCTAGTCGATAATTGCCCCCTCTTGCGCCACAACAACATCAGTAGTAAAACCAAAGTGGAGACTTCACAAATTATTATGCCAGGTCTATCCCATACTAGACATGTGGTTTGCACGATAAAGCTCAGATCAATGGCGCACAAAGTTAAGTCCTTAAGTATTACCCAGGCGAAGCATCCACATCCCAATGTGCCTCTCGCACCCCCTTTACTGCACGATCAATCGCCCAAGTGAAAACCAATTTTGTATAACCACCGCCAATGACGCACCAACGTCACGGCACAAATTTTATAATAGTGGCACCAACCACGATTCAATATCTCATTAAGTCAAATTAATTAATCACATGTGATGACGAACCCTTTCGCAAAATAAGCAAGGCTAAGCATTCTAATCGTACCAACCCAATGTGACAAATAACATAGCATCACTAATTAAATTCCCAACCTAAGCTGACAATGGCATCATGGTATTCCAAAATATCAAGGAGGGAAAATAACCAATTGGGACGATAACTACCAATACAAGGGTTTGAATAAAAATAGCGATGCAAGATAATTTAAAACAAAATAATTAAATAATAGATTGCAAACTGGGTTCAACATGATCAAAGGACACGACTTTCCTTGGCCTTGCTCAGTTAGGAATTGTTGATCTTCGAATCCTGCTTCAGCTCCTTCGAACGCGTGATCTAACGAGAGAGAAAGCAAAACGAAAAGACAAAATAAATTCAAATAAAATTCAAATGAACTCCAAAAACTTCCAAACCTGAACCAAAAGGTAGAGCTCAATTTTAGATGAATTTAGGAAAAAGAATCGGATCAATCGGAGCTAGGACGAGGGAGAACGGGCTCTTGGAAAAATGGATCTAAAGTAAATCGGGGAAATTGGAAAAGTGCACTGTGCTGTGGACCGTGCGCACGGGAGAACGGGTCTACGGTGGACGCGGCGCACGAAATAGTGCGGGCGGCGGGCTGCTGGCGCAAGCAGCTAGGGCTGACGTGGCAGACACGTGGCGACACGTGTGCGCCCGAGGCTGACGTGGCGGCTGACATGGCAGCTGACGAGGCGGGGTGACGTGGCGGCTGGCGTGGCGCCCACGTGGCATGACACGTCGGAACTTGGGCTGATGTGGCCGGCTTGCGTGGCTGGCTGGCGTGGCTCATGGCGCACGGGCCTACGGGACCGGACTTGACCGGTGGGTCCCATGCGTCAGCGGCACGGCGCATGGTGGGTTGGGTGTACTGGGAGGCGAAGGGTCGCGGAGGCGCGGGTGCGGTTCCGCTGGCGGCGCGGAGCGCGGGGCGGGACGGCCGGGCGGCGGGGTGCGGCGGCGGGCTGGCCGGCGGTGGCTCGGGACGGCGGCGACGGCGACTGGGACGGCGGCGGGGGCTCACCGGCGGCGACGATGACGGCGGCGGACGGCAGACGGACGGCGGCGAACGGCGACGAAGCCGACGAGGCGAAGGCGGCGGCTTCGAGCTCCGGCGGCGAGCGCGAGGCGCTCGGGGGCTAGCGGCGGCGAGGGCGGCGGCTGTGGGACGAGGAAACCGAGGGGGCGGGGCTCCGTATTTATACCCGGGCGGCGAAGAGTCCCGGGCGGGCACGAACGTCGAGTCCGGGGCGGAGACGGCGGCGGAAAAAGGAAGGCGGCGGCGGCGTGTCCTGATCGGAGACGGAGGCGGAGTCCAGGTCGGGGACGACCTGACAGGTGGGCCCCACCTGTCAGTGGCTCCGGGCGAGCGAGCGGCAGTGATGGGGCGCGGGCAAGGCGGCAGCGGGGGCGGATGCACGCCGCGTGGCGCGTGCGGGCGCGCTGGCTGGGCTGGCGGAGCCGAGGCGGGTTGGGCCAGCTGGGTGGGTTTCGGCCCACCTGGCTTTTGGGGTTTTCTTTTTCTTTTTCCCGAAATTCAATTAAAGCATTTGAGCTCTAAAAAATAGCAAATAAATCCAGAAAAATTCCAATAAATTCCTTGAGACACAAGAAACTCAAATAAAATAATTTTGGCAAATGTTAATGTTTAACTTAATCATATTAAATCCTTTTAATTAATGAAAATTCCATTTAAGCTTTAATTAATTCCAGAAAAATCCAAATGGTGAATTTTATTTTAAAAGCTTCAAAAAGGCTCTGAAAATCAGGATGTTACACAAATCCTTCGTGCTCTGTTGAAAAACTCACAACATGTAGCTATCTAGCTTCATTAGTACACACACACAAAAGAGTAACTAGTTCTCACTAGTTTCACAACTCATATCCTCCATTAGCAGACGCACATACTACTCGTATGATTACAATGGGAAGTTACAAGCTCCTTTTATAGGGAAAAGAACCGACTTAAGAAGTTGATTTTATTTTTACTTCTAGCAACATCCATGGCCAGCTAATTAGAACTAAAAAAACGTAGCAAACACTAACACGTTTTTGACTTGCCGACTTAAGCATTTCCAGAGTCTTCATGCTCCTGAGACATCTAGTAAAGCAAACCTCAAGACTTCTATTAGCATTGTTATCTCTTGTAGGAAATAATATCCAGAGTAGGTTTCCATAGCTTATACGGCAAGTACTCAAACTACATGTCGGCAGCTAGCTCCAGAAGACTCACTGCCTCTTGAAGCTTCAAGTTTCAGTCTGCATTTTTATCACAAGTATGCATTGCTATTTTTAACACTTCCCCTCAATGCATACTTGCTTTCAAAATTGTCTTGCAGACCATTCCGAGAGCATCTCAAAATTTCTCAAACTTTGCTTTATTGAGACTCTTTGTAAGAATATCTGCGGCTTGTTTATATGTATTTGTTGGCACTATCTCGATATCTCCTTTGAGAACTTTTTCTCTTATGTAATGATAGTGCACTTCTATATGTTTTGTCCTTGCATGAAAACCTGGATTCTCTGCCAAATGTATAGATGATAAATTATCACAAAGAAGTCTAACTTAATAATCTGTTGGTTGGTAGAGATCCTTCATCAATTGCTTAAGCTAGGTGCTTTCTTGTGCCGCTGTTGCTGCTGATTGATATTCTGCTTCAGTGCTTGATAATGCCACGGTAGGCTGCCTTTTACTGCACCAAGATACAACTCTTGATCCAAGATTGAAGAAATATCCAGTTGTTGATCGTTGTGTGTCACAATCTCCGGCATAGTCAGCGTCACAGTATCCAGTCACTTGGCATCCTTTTGTTTTATTGTATAAAATGCCATAATTAATAGTGACTTTGACATACCTAAGAATGTGTCTAATTGCACTGAGGTGAGGCTTCTTTGGCTTGGTCATATATCGACTGACTATTCCAACAACATAGGAAATATCTGGTCAACTAAGTGTTAGATAGATAAGACTCCCAATCAGCTGCCGATACATGGTTACATCCTCTAGATCCTTTCCTTCTTCTTGTAGCTTCGTATTAGGATCCATAGGAGTAGAAATAGGCTTACAATCAAGCATCTCATTCCTTTGAAGAAGGTCATTTGCATATTTTTGTTGGCCTAAAAATAACCCTTCCTTTGTATGCTCCACCTCAAGTACAAGAAAGTGCTTCAACTCTCCAAGCTCTTTCATTTGAAATCTAACCGAGAGATTTTCTTTTGTCCTCTGTATCTCCTCATGATTATCTCCTGTGATGATTAAATCATCAACGTAGACTAGAACTATTGCTAGTCTACCTTCTTTAGCCTTCACAAACAAACTAGAATCTGATGGAGCAACTTTAAATCCACTTTATACAAGAAACTCATCAATTTTCTCGTACCAAGCTCTTGGAGCCTGCTTCAAGCCATAGAGCGCCTTCTTCAATTTGCAGACATACTCTGGTTGAGTCTTACTCTCAAAACCTTTTAGTTGTTCTATATATATCCTTGTCAAGCTCTCCATGTAGAAAGGCGTTCTTGACATCCATCTGCCACAACTTCTAAGACTTACTAGCAGCCAAAGCAAGCAAGACTCGAACAGTTGTGATCTTCGCGACTGGACTAAATGTTTCTTCATAGTCCAACCCATATTGTTGAGAGAATCCCCGAGCAACAAATTGAGCTTTATATCTTTCTATTGATCCATCTGGACGAGTCTTGATTTTATAGACCCATTTACAGGATATTGGCTTCACATCCTTTGGTGTTGGCACTAAGTCCCATGTTTGATTTTCTTTTAATGCCTTAACTTCTTCCTCCATAGCCTTTCGCCACTCAGGGCATTGTGCTGCTTCCTCATAAAAAGATGGCTCAATAGGTATAGCTTCATCAATATGGGCAGCATTAGCATACCTAGGATTGGGATTCCGCTTTCTTGTAGATCTTCGCAGTTCGTGTACAGGTTCTTCAACATCCACTTGATCTGGATGATGTTCCTCGAGTACAGGCTGATGTTCACCAGTCTTCCATGGACTCTTGGCCTTACTGGGTGAGCTGCCTTCAACTTCACTTGGAGCTGATGTTTGCTCCTTAGCCTCTGATTTATCTTCTTCTAGAATCTCATCCAAATCTTGGGATTCAGAAATCTCGATCTTCTTGAGAGTCCACCATGAAGAGGCTTCATCAAACACAACATTTCTTGAAGTGTGACACTTGCCTGTAGTCGGATCACAACACCTCCAACCTTTTCGGGCATCATCATAGCCAACGAAGATGCACCGAATCGCCTTCTTATCAAACTTGCTCCTCAAGTGATCTGGCACAAAAACATAACATACATAGCCAAATACTTTAAAGTGACTGACAACTGGCTTTATCTTCCACAACTTCTCATGTGGTCATTTGAGTCCCAACCTTACTTGTGGTAGCCTATTAATCACATAGGCTGCAGTCCTCATACACTCGGCCCAGAATCTTCCTGGTACATTCTTAGCATGTAGCATACTCCGACAGGTTTCTACAAGGTGACGATTCTTGCACTCCGCTACTCCATTTTGTTATGGAGTATTGGGGCAAGTTAATTGTCTTTTTATCTTATGCTCTTTGAGATAGATAGTGAACTCATTGGATAAATATTCTCTCCTATTGTCAGTACGTAAGCATTGAATCTTTTTGTCAAGTTCACTCTCTATTTTCTTCTTAAATTCCTTGAACTTCATAAAAGTTTCAGATTTCTCTTTCATAAAGTAAACCCAAATATACCTTGAGAAGTCATCAATAAATGTTACCATATACCTCATGCCTCCAAGTGATATTTGCTTAACTGGGCCAAACACATCTGAGTGTATAAGCTCCAAAGGTATTTTGGACTGATATTCTGACTCCTTGTATGGCAATTGGTGAGCTTTGCCATACTGACAGCCAGCATAGACTACATCTGTCCAGATGTCTAAACGAGGAAGTCCTCTCAACACTTGCTTCTCTATCATTTCCTTCAACTTGATGTAGCTAACATGTCCAAGTTGTGCATACCAGAGATCAGATGTTTCATTCTTTCGAATCTTATCGACGTATGCTGATATGCAGAAAGCACATAA
The DNA here is from genome assembly GCA_017311315.1 of Dendrocalamus latiflorus. Classification (NCBI taxonomy): domain Eukaryota; kingdom Viridiplantae; phylum Streptophyta; class Magnoliopsida; order Poales; family Poaceae; genus Dendrocalamus; species Dendrocalamus latiflorus. Next base: position 24,887,989 of record CM029660.1, read on the forward strand.
ACAGACTATTTTCTTCTTCCTACCATGACAGGTGTGCCGATCACCTTTACTTTTCTAAAAACAACAACTTCTTTAGGGCCAAAGAGTACATAGTTCCCTTTTGCTGTCAATTGAGGTACTGACAACAGATTCTTTTTCAAGCTTAGGACATGATAGACCTTCTCAAGATGGAGTTGTTGAGGACCGTACCTTGGAACAACTATTTTCCCAATATGAGAGATGGGCAGCTTGGAGTTATTGGCTGTTAGCACCACTCTCCTCCCCTCATACTCAGTCATATTTTGCAACTTCTTGTCATTACTAGTCATATGATTGGAGCAACCAGAATCAACAATCCAATCTTCTTTATAATTTATCTCTGGATCTGTCATTGCTACAAAAGCTGGTGCTTCCATGTCCTCTTCAAGCTCCTCTTCTTCAACTTCTTGAGAAAATCCAACTTCAGCGTCCCACTCTTCTTCACTTACAGATGCTTCAAAAGTGATCTCCTCCTTATCCTTTGTAGTGGCCAAGTTCCCTTCGAATCGCCTTCTCGGGTATCGACAATCTCGAGCAAAGTTACCCTTCTTACCACAATTGACGCATCCGCCATATTGCTTCCTTTCATTCTTCTCTTGTTGTTGATCTTGTCTTCCTCGTTGAGCTCCCCCTAAAGAGTTGCTTCTCTCTTTTGGATATTGTTTGCCACCTTCTGTCCACCTTGTTTTGGGCCTCCATGGTCCCCGAGGTGGGCCCTTCTTCTTGTTAGTGAAGAGTGCCTCCTCTTCTTCCTTTACAGTAATACTTCCCATTTGCTTGGCTAACTCTTCTTGATTAGCCAATAAATTTTCCAACTCCACCAATGATGGCTGCAATGGCCATCCACTTACTGCGGCCATAAACCCGTTGTATTCGGGTCTTAGGCCATGGATGATGATTCTTTTCATCCTTGCCTCACTAATTTTCTCCTCAGGCTCAAACTGAGATATCTCACGACAAATATTTTCACTTTTGTAAAATACTGACTAATACTCAGAGTGCCTTGTGAGATACCTGCAAGCTCATTTTCAAAGAGCTAAAGACGCGCCACATTCTTCTTCGAGAACAATTTTGCCAAAGTCTCCCGAGCCGACTGTGGTGTCTTTTCTTCACGAATGTGCTCTAGTAGATCCTCCTCAATTGTTGTCTTGAGCACAAACAAAGCCTTACCGGCTTTGATACGCCACTTCTGCGAGGCTTCGACATTCTCCTTTGGTGGAGGAGCTATCTCGGTGCCCGCAACGACCTCCCATAGATCCTGACCTTGTAGGTAGGATTCCATGCAGGTCTTCCAATAGCCATAGTTGTGACTATTGAGCTTCTTGATTCCACTGCTTGCGCCAACAAGATCCGCCATGATGACTGACGCCCGGCGTCAAGTAAGCCTCGGCCCTAGACCAACGAGCTTCACAGTCTCAGACTGTGCACCGGTAGAGTCTCCCCTTAGCGCCTCAAAGACTCCTCTCGATCCTAATGGTCCTAGACCGCCTGCTTTGATACCACTTGTTGAAAAACTCACAACATGTAGCTATCTAGCTTCATTAGTACACAAACACAAAAGAGTAACTAGTTCTCACTAGTTTCACAACTCATAGCCTCCACTAGCAGACGCACATACTACTCGTATGATTACAATGGGAAGTTACAAGCTCCTTTTATAGGGAAAATAACCGACTTAGGAAGTTGATTTTATTTTTTACTTCTAGCAACATCCATGGCCAGCTAATTAGAACTAAAAAAACGTAGCAAACACTAACACGTTTTTGACTTGCCGACTTAAGCATTTCCAGAGTCTTCATGCTCCTAAGACATCTAGTAAAGCAAACCTCAAGACTTCTATTAGCATTGTTATCTCTTGTAGGAAATAATATCCAGAGTTAGTTTCCATAGCTTATACGGCAAGTACTCAAACTACATGTCGGCAGCTAGCTCCAGAAGACCCACTGCCTCTTGAAGCTTCAAGTTTCAGTCTGCATTTTTATCACAAGTATGCATTGCTATTTTTAACATGGTCAGATGTTCTTAGTTTTTTTTTGGCGATTAGTATATCGAGTCTATTCTATAACTTAATATCCAGCCAATCCTTGACGTTGCTTTCAGCCACCGGCATATCTGTCGTTAGATTATGTCTCGCGGCTTCTTTGCTTCCTTGCTTCCTCTAATTTTCTTCTAACTTTCTATTTTCGTTCGGGTCCATCCGAGCTCTATGTAGAGTCACTGAGGCCGTGGCCGTCGAGCTCCTCATCACGGCCGCTCCGTCGCCGTGCTCCTGAATCTGCTGCCCATCTCCTTGTTATGCACTGCTGCTCCCTAATCCCTATGTTGCTTCCATGCATGAAGTTGAATAGATGGATCCAAGAAGAAACCAACCACTCTCTCTGTCTTCAAATCCAACTCCGTCGCTACCTTTTCTGCACTCGTCTTACCAACAGATTGGAGCCATGCGCTCGGCCATTGTCAGCCTTCGTCGAGTTAGTTTATTGCGGCTCCTCTACGCACGCACGCACGCACGTTGTCTGCCGTGCAAGCACATGACGTGTGGTTCTGATACTCTGCCTTCTTCCTGTCTTTCACCCATGTCCTTTCGTATTTGCATAGCTGCAAGCATTATATGTCTTACATAACGCATCGGAGTTATTAAAAGCTACTGCGGTTTCCTCGCACCACAGCGTTTTGGGCGGCGTGGATACCCGCTGGCGGCGACACGTGGCGAGGCTCCCGCGCGCGCCTTCCTCCCTCTCGCGCTGGCGCCCGCCCGAACCCCGCCTTCCTCCCTCTCGCAGTCTCGCGCGTACGCAGGCGCCCTTGCCCGTGCCGCCATTGCCCCCATTCCGCCTCCCCCCTCCTCCCCCGCTGCCTCCCCCTCCTCCCCCGCTCCCCCGCCGTCTCCCCCACTCACCCGCCGGCCGCCGCTTCCCCCCTCCCCCTTCCTACCCCACCGCCTCCTCCTCCTCCCCCGCCGCCCCCTCCTCCTCCTCCCCCTCCCCCGCCGCCCCCTCCTCCCCCGGTCCCCCCTCCTTCCCCGCTCCCCCGCCGCCTCCCCCCAACCCGAGCGCTTCCTCTCTCTCACACACATTTTTTTAGCCTCCATCTTGCAATTGATCTACCTTGATTACTCTGCACCGACGACCAGAGGGTCTGCGTATATGCGATTTATAATATGGTTTCAAGTTGATCTCCAAATTTTAAACAGCAAACGTCTCCGATCCGATTATTTTCACAAGTTTCATATGCCATACCTTGCCTAAAGTCCAACGTGTGCATTTCAAAAAATAAAACAAAGAGATTGATTCAAACTCTAGAAGTTGTAGTACATGTACCATACGAATTTGTTAGATGGAAGATCATATAAGTTCACTCTAGCTCCACACAAATTTTAGATAAATCTATACCATTATAATCTGAACCCACTACCATCAACGGTGTGGATCTTTATCTTTTTTTTACTGATTAACATGGTAATTTCCATCCATAAAGAACGAACCTGGTGTCTTTTTTTTTTTACTTTTGCTTTGATATAATAATAGATAGTTTAGTCCTACATAGGCAGTCATTTGCCATCTCACCTTCTCTCCCCCTTAAATAGGGAGACATGGGCTGATTTTACACATACAAAAATATAAGCAATAAATTTAAAAAGAGCCATCGGGACTACGTCTTCTTCTTTTTCTTGTTTGTGTGTTTGTGCTTGATCACCGGCAACACGACCCTCAATATATCAGCACGATAACGATCTGGCTAAGGACATTGGCAAATAAATAGAGTAAGTCATTAGAAGGGGAATATAAAAATAAAGAAAATCCAAACGAGTGAAAATCTTACATATTTATTGTAACATCCCAAAAATTTGAAATTTGAAAATGTGAAACTTTTGAATTATTTTTGCAATATATTTTATTTGTATTGGATTTTATGGTGTTTTCCTGAATTTGGTTGAGGTTCCAAAAATTGAAGAAAGATCATCCAAGGAAATATGCAAATAATGGAAATTCCAAATTTTAAAGTCGAATCTGAAAAGATGATCCAACATAAGGAGGGAGAAAGTAAAATTAAAATGTAAGAGTTTCATTTTGGAATAGTATTATAAAAGGGCAACAAAAATAAATAAATAACATATATGCAATTATATGCAAAAGGACTAGTATGGTAAACAAAAGCATAAAAAAAAGTGTGTATATATATACCAAAATAATGGTATAAAGATATATATATACTTGTACGCATGTATAAACAAAAAAAGAAAATGAATAGCAATGAAATAAAAAAAGAGATTCAGCCGGCCGGCCACCACTCCCGCCTTCCACCCGCGCCTCACTCCCTGCCACGCAGGCCCGTGCCCCCGCCCGCGTCTCCTTCTTCCTCCTTTCCCCTACTACGCCGAGCTCAGCATCCTCCTTCCCCGTGGCGCCCAGGTGCTGCCAACGCCAGTAGCCTGCCCCGGCTTCCCCCGAGCTGTCGCATCACCCCAGCGGTGCGCCGCCCCCGGTATTGCCACCGCCCACAGCTCTCTCCCCCGCGCCTGCGCCTTCTTCTCCCTTTCTTCTTCCCTCTGCCGCGCCAGCATTTTTCCTCCCCGTGGCAGCCATGCGCTGCACCCTCCTGCCATCGCCCCCGGTTTTTACCCGCACCGCCCACCGTTTCCCTGGCCTTCCCGTGACCATAAGATCCTCCCACGCCACACCCCTTCTTCCCTGGTCCCTTCCCTCGCATGGCACCCGTGAGCCGCCCGCCGGCTCCTCCATGCCGTTCCCGGCCCTCCGGCAGCACCCCGCCTCGCCGAGCGTGTCCCGGCGTGCCCCCTGGAGCCCTCTACCTCCCCTCTCGCTTAATCGAATCCTCATGCACCGAGTTCGCCGCACGGCCATTTTCCCCCAACACCGGCCGCCACCGCCATTCCTACCGCCACCTCCTCCTTGGGCCGCCTCTTCTCAATTCCGCGCGGTGGGAGCAACTACGCGGTGCCCTGAGCCCCCTCCAAGCGACGGCGAAGCTCCTCGTCGCCGGAGCTCACTCCACGGCGACCTCCCCGATCCGCCGCCGCCTCACGTCGCCGGCACGCCTCGCCACCGCCCCGGCCAAGCCAACACTACCGGTAAGCTCCATACGGCCATCTTTCTCTCCCACCCCCTTGGGTTCACTCCTCTCCCCTCCGGTCGTCGCCGTGCCATTCGGCCTTGCCACCGGCCGCTAAACCTCGCCGCCGGCCCGCCTCAAAGATCCCCGGCTCACTCCAACTTCTCCACCAGCTTCCCAGGCTCCCGGGGAACCCATTTTGCCGATCATCGTCACCTCCCCGATCACCCCTTGCCGGTGCCCCCGCAGCTCAGCCACACCGACCGTCTCCTATGTTCGGCCGATTGACTCCCTTGAGCCCCACTGTTACACTCACCTCTTTAACTCCAATCCCCTCCTAACATCACCAAAAGGGCAACAGCCTAGTGGTCAGCCGAGCCGAGCGATAAGACACAGGTTCTCTGTTCGAATCCCTTCTCTGCACCTTTTTCTTTTATTTTGTTCTTAGCTTTATTAACCCATTTCGATTAGGAAATAAATCCAGAAAAATTATGGAAAATTAGTGTATAAAATGTTAACCAAGATTTAATGCTTGATTATTTATTATGTGAGCAATCGATACAGCTTGAATATTTATTTGAGGTCTAAATATCATTTAAAGGCATTAATAAAATATGGGTTAGCTATCACATATGAGAAATTAAGGTAATTTGCATAAATGAATTAAAAGACTAAATATTAAGCAGGACATTAGTAAAAGAGGGTTAAGCTTAATGTCCAAGGTTAATAAGGATTTCCACTGAAAATACATAATTTAAGAAAAACAAATCGGATGTCATACTAAAACTATCACAACAAGGCCTTAAAATAAAGACTACCGCTCGACAAAGTGATACCCAGTTGGACTTGTACACCTTTTCATAGATCTAACCTAACTCATGGAACTTCCTTGATAAATACAAAAATAATAAAAGATCAAGTTATCGTATTCTACCACCGACCTCATCACTCATAATGAAGCTAAATTGAGTTTACTTGGGTTTATTTGGATCTTTTGAGTTATTTGCCTTTGTTTGTATTCTGTTATTTAGCACGTAATTAGTTATGGGAATCTTGAAGAATCAAAGGATCAGGCGTGATCAAGAGCGAATCGAAGATAAAGACCAGAAGCCCAAGAGAAAGCATTGAGTGAACTCAAGATCGCGGTAAACCGCGTCAGGCGAGTCAACACTTTGATCATATTGAACCCAGCATTTCAAAGCTATTTCATTTTAAATTATCAACTTGCATGCTACTATTTCATGAAATATGATATGTTTGATTTCAGCAAGTTAGATATACCCTGTTATTGCTATTATGAATTATTCTCCTTGCCATACTTGGAAATATGAACCTTGTCGCCATAGTAATAATTAACTTATGATTTCACAAATTAGGTCCCTATGACATGCTTAGGAATGCTAGATACTTGGGGTGACACTAATGCCCCAAGGAAAACATTTCAAACTATTTTGAACTTAATGAAAAGCTTATGGTGTGATGCCATAAGTCACATATGGTGCGATGCCGTATGTAGTGTTGGTGCGATGCCGACACTTATCGTATGGTGCGATGTCATACGCAACCCTTGGTGCGATGCCGAGGGTTAACTTATGGTGCGATGCCATAAGGATTGTTGGTGCGATACCAACAATAAGCATATGGTGCGATGTCATATGCCGCCCTTGGTGCGATGCCAAGAGGTAACTTATGGTGTGATGCCATAAGGATTGTTGGTGCGATGCCAACAATAAGCATATGGTGTGATGTCATATGCCACCCTTGGTGCGATGCCAAGAGGTAACTTATGGTGCGATGCCATAAGGATTGTTGGTGTGATGCCAACAATAAGCATATGGTGCGATATCATATGCCGCCCTTGGTGTGATGCCAAGAGGCAACTTATGGTGCGATGCCATAAGGTTAGAAAACATGATTACATCGATTATTACAATGAATGGTTTAAAATGTGATTTCAAACCTGCTAGGTCATAGGAAATTTTAAGTAATTGTATTCAAAAGCACTCATTGGCAAACAAAATAGCCCTATGCCATTCCATTGACAAGCCATGCATGTCATATATATTTGCATTCTGTGTGTTGGCTTGCGGAGCACGGGGTTGAAGTGCTCACACTCACTTTTGCGACAGAATTCAGAATAAGGAATCAAAACACCTCGCCTCAGCAACAAGATTGGACAAGCTGGCCGAGAAGATGAAGATGTCAAGGGCTAGGTCGCGAACCTCCAGTTGGCTGCCTGTGGGCATGTCCTGAAGGTCCCACCTGTGTACTTTATTCCGCTGCTGCAATTTATTGATTTCGGCCTAATCGGCCCATGAGTAAGTCTACCACTATTATTATATTTACGCATTCACATGATATGTATCTTTGATATTCAGAACTGTAACTGTGAGCACTATCTACTGATCCAGGGAATAGTGCAGTGAATCACAGTGGATTTGGATTGAAAAATCCGGGTCCGACAGCGCTGATATCAGAGCATATCGACTGCAGGTCGTGACCTAGTTAGCTTGGTCGTTAGTTTCATAACTAGAATTATTTCTTCAAAATATATTTCGAAAAATATAAGTTGTATCACTCATTCTCATCTCTCTTAGATGATTCCCCCTCATCCATATGCTGCCCTAGCCATTTTACTTCTGAAGCTTTCTTACCCAAATTCAAAGTGATGAAAATCCAGTACTTCTCTTGTAAACTCTCTATGAAAACGCACTTAAGGCCAAGAGTCATGGTGCTTAACCTTGAAGCTTAATATCAAGATTGTTTTATTTTTGGAGAAAACAATAGAGTGAAAATTGGAAGAACAAAAGAAAACAAATTGGTGGAGCCTAACGGAAAGGATTAGATTGACTAGATAGATGAATTAATTTATTCTTGGAGAAAATAGGATATATGAAAATAATCGCGGGAGTACAACATTGATAAATAACATAATTCTTGGGAGATATTTACAATAGTGGAATAATGGAATATGATCGATTGCTAGATAAATTAATAGAGTCTTGAGAAATTGGAGAGATGATAACAACTATCAAAGTACATGCTTGATTAATAACATTATTCCTGGAAGATGTTCATAATAATGAATTAATTCGGAGGTTGTCACTGAAGATTTAGGTGGTTACCCGAGGAGTAATTATGATTTTGAATACAATCTTGGATTGTTAGGAAGTCCTGATACACATGACACTGGTGGACTTTAAGGTAATAATGTTGGATAATCATTAGAATTCAGAATTGAGGAGTAGATAGACAATAAAGATTCAGGTTGATCATTGGAGAAGCAAACTATGGATTTGGATCAATGACACCAGACTGGATTATTAGGAAGTCACGATACGAAAGACATCAGTGGATCTAAATAAAGAAAGTTAGGTCTTCATAGGATTGGAAAGCTTATAAAACCGGCAATTGACGAACCTGAGATTGGATTTATAAAGATGTGGTGGAAATTCAGGCACATATAAGAATTTGGTAACCTCGATTCGATTAATAAAATTATAGATGGAAAATTTATATATAGGTGGATTTATAGTAAAGGCGTTGGATTTTCATTGGATTGTAGAGTTAATAAGTTGACCAATAGTGGATCCGAGATTTTGATTATACAGTCATAGTGAAAATATGATATTTAATCCACAAATATATGATTGAAGGTCAAAGATTTATGCGGGACTTAGATAATCATGACTAGATTAATGAAATGATGGATGATACAATAGGACGAGTATGATTGGTGGATCAAATAAAATAAATAATCTCCTTCGCTGTTTGGAGTCTTAGATGGCAGTAATGCCATGAACAATTAATGAAGAAAGATAGCCTAAGTGCATTTTGCAAAAGTGAAAGTTAAATTATAAAGGCCGTTGGATTCTAAGCCTTATGTACAAAAAAAAATCATATGGGAGTGAATTGATTCAGTGATGGATAGTTGAGCATTGGAAGAGATTAGGATCTCTTGAAAAAAATCTATTTAGCCACAAGGATCATTTATAAAAAAAAGTGAGTGCTAAAACCAATGAAACTACCCCAAATACTTTCCACTTCTTTCTATTAATTACAAAAGGAAAATTTTGTTCCTCCTCTTGTACCCTCACTCCAAAATTTTAAGGTGGAACGTCGAAGATGGTCATGAAGATAAGGTGGTCTCGTTCTAAACGGACTACGCAGATAAACCCTGTGCCCCATTATGTGTGCCTTTCCCGAGTAGACGTTGTATTGTTGCAAGATTTTATTTGGCTCTGTGCACTGCCTTCTTGCCCTTGGGCGTCCTATTTCGCAGTCACAGGAAAAGCTTGCTTTTAAAATTTGTGTGCTTCTGTATCACCCCAGCTTCCGGGGTATTTTCCTTTAAAGTTAAATGGGTTAGAACACCTTATCTCCGCGATTTAATCCTCATCTCATGCTATTCCCTCTCACCTTTTCTGAAAACCCCATCGGATCCAAAGGAACGAAATAACAAGTAACCCAAAACCAGTGCAATCAAGAAGATGTGAAGACTCTGCAACCTTCCAATATTTGAGGAGAACAACATCACTGTGAAGAAGACCACCCGCCAATCTCGTGACAACCAGAGTACAATGGACGAATAATGATAATCATCATTTATTTAAGGGGGGTAGCACTACGAGATATAATGTCGGCAAAATCAAGGAGCGAGCACCTGAAATCGACGACCTCTCCAGAGGAATATAGATCCCCTCCCTCCCTTTTTGCCTCCTTTAAGTGCAGGTCCTCTCCCCTTCTGTTTACCCCTACGGCACAGACCATTGCTACCCACCTATTAGTATGAAAATTCTACAACCATATGTCCAATAGACAATGCAATTACTCCATTCTACGACGACGTGAAGACAACAACGTTAAAGAGCAAGTATTTGGAAGTCACCAGAAGAACAAGGTTTCTCTCTTCCCTTTTGACTTCTCTACGTGTTAACCCCTAATGTGCAGATTCTCATCTCTCGGTGAAACTAAAGAACTATACGTCGAGCAGCACCCAGAAACCCATTGCCAGCTAGTATAACCCCACCTCCTTTCTTTCAACTCAATCGGAATCTCAGGGTCGAGATTCATTTAAGGGGGTAGGTTTGTAACATCCCAAAAATTTGAAATTTGAAAATGTGAAGCTTTTGAATTATTTTTCCAATATATTTTATTTGAATTGGATTTTATGGTGTTTTCCTGAATTTGGTTGAGGTTCCAAAAATTGAAGAAAGATCGAAAAACAAAATCAAAAATAGAAATGTCATCCAAGGAAATATGCAAATAATGGAAATTCCAAATTTTAAAGTCGAATCTGAAAAGATGATCCAACATAAGGAGGGAGAAACTAAAATTAAAATGTAAGAGTTTCATTTTGGAATAGTATTATAAAAGGGCAACAAAAATAAATAAATAACATATATGCAATTATATGCAAAAGGACTAGTATGGTAAACAAAAGCATAAAAAAATGTGTATATATATATACACCAAAATAATGGTATAAAGATATATATATACTTGTACACATGTATAAACAAAAAAAGAAAATGAATAGCAATGAAATAAAAAAAAAGAGATTCAGCCAGCCGGCCACCACCCCTGGCCCGGCCCAACTCTCCCGGCGCCTCCCTCGCTTCATCTCTCTGGCGCGTGGGCCCCGCCTTCCACTCGCGCCTCACTCCCTGCCACGCGGGCCCGTGCCCCCGCCCGCGTCTCCTTCTTCCTCCTTTCCCTTGCTGCGCCGAGCTCAGCATCCTCCTTCCCCTTCTTCCAACACTAGCGGTAAGCTCCATACGGCCATCTTTCTCTCCCACCCCCTTGGGTTCACTCCTCTCCCCTCCGGTCGTCGCCGTGCCATTCGACCTTGCCACCGGCCGCTAAACCTCGCCGCCGGCCCGCCTCAAGGATCCCCGGCTCACTCCAACTTCTCCACCAGCTTTCCAGGCTCCCGGGGAACCCATTTTGCCGATCATCGTCACCTCCCCGATCACCCCTTGCCGGCGCCCCCGCAGCCCAGCCACACCGACCGTCTCCTCTGTTCGGCTGACTGACTCCCTTGAGCCCCACCGTTACACTCACCTCTTTAACTCCAATCCCCTCCTAACATCACCAAAAGGGCAACAACCCAGTGGTCAGCCGAGCCGAGCGATAAGACACAGGTTCTGGGTTCGAATCCCTTCTCTGCACCTTTTTCTTTTATTTTGTTCTTAGCTTTATTAACCCATTTCAATTAGGAAATAAATCCAGAAAAATTATGGAAAATTAGGATATAAAATGTTAACCAAGATTTAATGCTTGATTATTTATTATGTGAGCAATCGATATAGCTTGAATATTTATTTTAGGTCTAAATATCATTTAAATGCATTAATAAAATATGGGTTAGCTATCACATATGAGAAATTAAGGTAATTTGCATAAATGAATTAAAAGACTAAATATTAAGCAGGACATTAGTAAAAGAGGGTTAAGCTTAATGTCCAAGGTTAATAAGGATTTCCACTGAAAATACACAATTTAAGAAAAACAAATCGGATGTCATACTAAAACTATCACAACAAGGCCTTAAAATAAAGACTACCGCTCGACAAAGTGATACCCAGTTGGACTTGTACACCTATTCATAGATCTAACCTAACTCATGGAACTTCCTTGATAAATACAAAAATAATAAAAGATCAAGTTATCGTATTCTACCACCGACCTCATCACTCATAATGAAGCTAAATTGAGTTTACTTGGGTTTATTTGGATCTTTTGAGTTATTTGCCTTTGTTTGTATTCTGTTATTTAGCACGTAATTAGTTATGGGAATCTTGAAGAATCAAAGGATCATGCGTGATCAAGAGCGAATCGAAGATAAAGACCAGAAGCCCAAGAGAAAGCATTGAGTGAACTCAAGAAGTCAACACTTTGATCATATTGAACCCAGCATTTCAAAGCTATTTCCTTTTAAATTATCAACTTGCATGCTACTATTTTATGAAATATGATATGTTTGATTTCAGCAAGTTAGATATACCATGTTATTGCTATTATGAATTATTCTCCTTGCCATACTTGGAAATATGAACCTTGTCGCCATAGTAATAATTAACTTATGATTTCACAAATTAGGTCCCTATGACATGCTTAGGAATGCTCTAACTTGGGGTGACACTAATGCCCCAAGGAAAACATTTCAAACTATTTTGAACTTAATGAAAAGCTTATGGTGTGATGCCATAAGTCACATATGGTGCGATGCTGTATGTAGTGTTGGTGCGATGCCGACACTTAGCGTATGGTGCGATGTCATACGCAACCCTTGGTGCGATGCCGAGGGTTAACTTATGGTGCGATGCCATAAGGATTGTTGGTGCGATGCCAACAATAAGCATATGGTGCCATGTCATATGCCGCCCTTGGTGCGATGCCAAGAGGTAACTTATGGTGCGATGCCATAAGGATTGTTGGTGCGATGCCAACAGTAAGCATATGGTGCGATGTCATATGCCGCCCTTGGTGCGATGCCAAGAGGTAACTTATGGTGCGATGCCATAAGGATTGTTGGTGTGATGCCAACAATAAGCATATGGTGCGATGTCATAAGGTTAGAAAACATGATTACATGGATTATTACAATGAATGGTTTAAAATGTGATTTCAGACCTGCTAGGTCATAGGAAATTTTATGTAATTGTATTCAAAAGCACTCATTGGCAAACAAAATAGCCCTATGCCATTCCATTGACAAGCCATGCATGTTATATATATTTGCATTCTGTGTGTTGGCTTGCGGAGCACGGGGTTGGAGTGCTCACACTCGCTTTTGCGACATAATTCAGAATAAGGAATCAAATCACCTCACGTCAGCAACAAGATTGGACAAGCTGGCCGAGAAGATGAAGATGTCAAGGGCTAGGTCGCGAACCTCCAGTTGGCTGCCTGTGGGCATGTCCTGAAGGTCCCACCTGTGTACTTCGTTCCGCTGCTGCAATTTATTGATTTCGGCCTAATCGGCCCATGAGTAAGTCTACCACTATTATTATATTTACGCATTCACATGATATGTATCTTTAATATTCAGAACTGTAACTGTGAGCACTATCTACTGTTCCAGGGAATAGTGCAGTGAATCATAGTGGATTTGGATTGAAAAATCCGGGTCCGACATTTATTTACAAAGGCCTTGCCAGTTTCTACCTTTGCAAATTATGTTCATAGCATTGGCATGAGAAGATACAAAGAGTTGTTGTCTTTAGGATGAGATATATAATCTTCATATTCATCAATAAAAGATGTTGTACTCTTTTTTCCGTAATTGACTTTTGTTCAACTAGGTTTTCTCAATTGAAGGTTTTCAACGAGGCAATACGTGCAATAACATGGACATGAGTTATGTATTCTTTTCTTCTTGTTGTTTTTCCTATTGGGTTTTCGAAGAAGTTTTTAATGAAGTATGCCATTGGCAAAGTGTAAAAGGGAGAATGTTGTATATCGGCCCATTTTTGAAGGGCCTGCTTATGTTAACACTTTACTTAAACCAGAGTCTTGTGTCATAATAGAAATAGTTTAGTACTATATGGATAGTTATTCGATTATCTCACCTATCTTCTCCCCTGAAGTAAGGGACAAGGGGCTGATTTTGTACACACAGAAATCTAATCAATAAAGTTGAGACGAGGTATCACGACTATGTTTTGTTTTTCTTTTTGTTGATATGCTTGTGCTTGATTGTTGGCAACGTGACCCTAATATACAGTAGGATCTACTCTTGATTCACACCATTCATGGAGCATGTGGGACCAAGGCCGTAGAAATATGTTCTGCACGCACGCAACACCCGATGCTTAAAGAACCTATATGATCTTGTTCCTTTTCCACCACGAACGTACCTCACATTTGTTCTTTCCTTCCCCACAATCCGTAGCAAAAACCAATATCAAGTAAACTAACCCCCTTTTATCATCTTTTTAAGAAACCTAGGAATCATCCGTACACTAAGGCCTTATTTAGAAGTCTAAATTTCTCGGTCCATAACCATAGGATGGACTGAAAATTTTAGGCTTCCAAGCAAAACCTAAAACGCTTAAGAATCCCTGCGAAATATATATAGGAAGCTTTCCCATCTCGCCTCTCTCTCTATATATACACACACATACGCCAACACAAAAGAAACGGGATGGAGAGAATCGATCATTTCGGTTCGATATAGAAAAGTTTCTTTTACAAACAAGTGTTCTGTACAAAAGTTTGCATTCCTTTCTTGCGACATGTAGGAACTAAAACACCCTGCATGCATGGACTCTTTCGTCGGCGTCACTAAAGATCCATGGAATAATCCAACCAAGAAAAAACCGGCATCCTACCTGTCCTAACCCTTGAGCAATGCTAGAATTCACTGCGTCACATGAGCATTTGCGTGTGCACGAATCTTGCGGCAGAGTGCGCGGTCTGCAAAAACATGGCCTTTGTCTTCAGTTTTGTGGGCTGGATGTTTCATGGGCTCAAGGTGGGTTGCTTATTGCTTTCGTTCTTTCGGCTTCCGATCCCGTTGCTTTATTGGTGCCGACTCTTTGTTTTCCCGCATGGGGGCGAGTGCGTTTCTATAGTTTCACCTTGCCTCCCGAATAAAAATTGGAAGAAAAAACTCAGTAATTTTGATTGTTGATTGGTCATGATTAAAAGAATGTGCCTTTTTTTTTGCAGGAAAAAGTACATTTTCTTCTTCTTCTCTCTAGTAAAAAAATTGCTCCATGCGTTTAGCAAAATATTCCGAAGGTTGAATTGACTTGTTCCACATAGGGGTGAAAACAAATCAAACACGGATCAGATAGTGCTCAAATCATATTCGCATCTATAATTTTTCTTATATTCGAATACAACTTGAACAAATGTCGGATACGAATTTGAATCGAATACCTACTCAATTTGGTCGGATCCGGGTATCCTCATAACTTATGTAGTATGAAGATATTCATGATATTTTATCCTCGTACAATCATGCTTAATAATTCTAATTCATTTACTTCACCTAAAGAAACATGAATTCACGTTCAATTAAAAAACTTATCCAACTAATTAGTTGTATTGTAATAAAATATGCATATTGCTTTGTCGAATGCGAATGCGGATACGGATAGTCCGGATAAAATAATATTTTGGATGATAAAAGTCCATACCATATTTGCATCCATATTTTTTTTATGTGAATTCAAATACAATATGAATAGGATAGAAATTGTTAATCGGATGAAAAAATCTATACTATATTTGCATCCTATTAAATATGGTAACTGCACAATACAGATAATTCACATCCACTTTTTACCCCTAGTTCCACACGGTTATAAAAATGTTCGGAAACATAGAACGAAAATGTTCCGATGGTTGAATCGAATTGTTCCAGGTGTTGAATGAAAATGTTCTGAAGGTGTGACAAATGTTCCGAGCGTTGAATCAACTTGTTCCACTCATGTTTAACAAAATTGTTCCAAAGTTAGAATAAAAATGCTTCGAAGGATGAATCAACTTGTTCCAGGCATTTAACAAAAATGTTCCGAAGGTAGAACAAAAATATTCACAGGGTTGAATCGACTCATTTCACGCATTGAATAAAAATGTTGGAAGGTAGACCGAAAATGTTCCGAGAGTTGAATCGACTTACTTCGGGTGTTGAACAAAATTGTTCCAAAGGTAGAACGAAAATGTTCCAAGGATTGAATTGGCTTGTTCCACGTATTTTGTAGGACCGAAATGGCGACAGAGGGGGGGTGAATGGAGCCCTTTAAAAATACCCTAAGAAATCGAACACTGATTTTTTTTCAAAAGATGCAAAATAACGCAACTCACAGAAAACTATAAATTAATTTTGCTGAAATCTGAGACGCATGCGATACTAAAAAATTCAGCATAAATCAGAGATTAACCAGTAAAAATTTCAGTTGAAAATAATGCTGTTTGATCCGCATGCAAAATGGATGAAAATCAGCACAAGAAAAAAAGAGAAGCAACTAAAGATGAAGAAGGGCCACTACTGCATGCTTCCCTTGCCATTCAGCCAACAGGAGCAGTCCGTGAGAGTTTTGGCCGAAAGACAGTAGCTGCAGAATGAAAAACTTCAGAGGAAGCTCAAATCCAAGAGAATGAGAGAGGAACTTCTTTTCTTTTCAGACAAAAACACCAAGAGCATAATCTAAATATAATGAAGGCTCTAAACAACACAAAAAAACAACAAAAGCTTGAGAAATTCAGAGATTTCCCAAAAACTGAAAAAGTACAGAGGGTTCAACTAAAACTCAAATTCCTCTCAAATCCATGATCCTTTGGCTGTGAAATTTTGCAGATATGTTAACAATAGCCATGGGATAATCTAGATCAAATTTCATGCCATTTCTCCAAGGGAATCAAGAATGGCATCAAAACCCTAGAAGGCCAAAAACATGAACAGAGGAGCCCAAAAACTTAAATCTGAAATTAAACTTGGTTTGCTATGAAGATTTACTAGCCAAATAACTTTTGAGCATCTACCATGTCATAGCAACTCATTTTGGGCCTTTCCAACAAGAAACAACAAGAAAACAAAAATATCACAAATCCACCAAAAAGAGCATCGAAGGAACAGAAGCAAGAACAGAGAGCAACTTCAGATTTTTCATTCCAATCACAAGGATTACAGAGAGCTACGTCCCCATACGCATGGACATTAGAACAAGGAAGTGATTACAAGACTCTCTACACAATCCTCTCCCTCTCCCTCTCAAGAACACAACCCATACATGCTTAGGAAGGAGGAAGAACACTCTGTTCTATCTAGAAACCATCGTAGGGGACAGAGGGAGCACCACTCTGCCTCTCCAACCACTAAAGACTAAAGGAAAACCACCTCCTAAAGCCTCTTTTGACTAGAGCTAACCCTAATTCCCTCCAAAATGCTCAAGTGGGCATGCAGCCCTTCCATCCTTTATATAGCCTCCGACTAACGGGTTTCCACCCCGTTACGCCCGCTAAGTCCAACGGAGCCCGCTCCCGCTTGTGCAGCCACGCGAATTTCCCGATTCGCCCCTCGTGCACCTTCCGGGAAGCTTCCGCGCTCCTTGCCTCGCACGCCTCGCAACCACCTCGAGTCTACGTCGTCTTCGACACATCCTGACCGTTCTGACCTCAGCGCCACCTGCGCCTAGTCCGGTCCACCGTGTCTCGCCACGACTCCGCCTCGACGTCCTGCAGCCACACAGACAAGAACACGTCAAATAGCACCGCTCGATACATGAAAGCTTAAATACCATCACACTTACCACAGATGAAGTCCAAACCTGTCGAAACCAAGAATAGGCGTCCTAAACCCATACGACCAAGTTTGACCAAAGTCCGACCGAGCTCATTGCACCACACAACGACATGGTCCGACCAAACAATCCAAACTCGACTATCCTAAACCTTTGTCAATTACTCATCACTCATATGGAGTCACGACCACATGGTCTCTCATATTTAATAGAAATGTTCCGAAGATATGTTATGTGAGTTTAGTCAAGTTGTTCCACATGTTTAATAAAAATGCTCCGAAGGTAGAACAAAAATGTTTTGATGGTTTAGCCAAGTTGTTTCACGCATTGAATTGAAAATTCCCAAAAGTTATATAAATCATTTTTAGGCAAAGGGTTAAATATATCAGTTGAATATAAATTTTTTGAGTTATTCTAACCATGGATACAGCTCACGTACAAGTAGCTAGGGCTGGCAAAAAAGCTCGGGCTCGTGAGCCAGCTCGGGCTCGTGAAGGCTTGGCTCGGCTCGTGGATGAAACGAGCCGAGTCGAGCCAGCAAAAAAGCTCGGGGTCTAAACGAGCCGAGCCCGAGCCAGCTCGCGAGCCAACTAATGGCTCAGCCCAACTGCCAATAGCGGATGGCCCGATGGCCCCGATGCCCCGAATCCCCGATGCCTCCTCATCCTCCCAGCCTCCCCACCCCAGACCGGCAGACCCCCACACCCCACTCACTCGGCTCTCTCTCTCCCTCTCGGTTTCCACTCACGCCGCGCGCCCCCTCCCTATTTCCTTGCCCCGACGGCCGGCGCCTCTCTTCGGTTCCTCCGCGCCGGCCTCTACTCCGGTCTCCGGCCTCCGCGCTCCCCTATGCTCGGCCCTCTCTCTCTCTCCTTCCCGGACTCCTTTCAACCCGTCGCCCTGCGCCTCGGCTCCTCCTCATGCCGCTGCGTCGCACCGGTGTGGCTTCCCCCTCTCCTGCGCCTCCTTGCCCGTCGGCGCTGCTTGGTGAATGGTGAGTCACGGCCCGGCCGCTCCCTCCTTGCCGCTCGACGCCGCCCGGTGAGCTATGGCCAGATCCAGTCGATCTGGTGCTTTTTCCCTATATCCTACCCCGATCTATCGATTTTAGTTTGCTATTTTTGGGTTGCTCTAATGGTTTGCTCGAGGTGATAGGCTGGGAGGCGAGTTGCCCCGGCAAGCCACGGCCGGCTAGCCGCCGCCCGTACGCCGGGGAGTACACGGTGGTGGTTGGAGGTGTGGCTATGCCGGTGGTAGCTGGGGGCTCGGCCGGTGCCCGGCGGTCGCACGCAGCCGCTGTCCTCGTCGGTATTCGGTAAGCCTCTTTTCCCCTCTTCTACCTCTGGTGATAACTGTGATATACTTGGATTGGTTCCATGTGTTCTACTGAGGATGGATTCTTATGGTTTCTAGTTCAATGTTGGCTATAATGGATGAATGTAGTACATGGATGGTGATTTGTGGGGTTTACGGTTTACCTTTACTGGTGATTGCGAGAAGGGTTAGGGTTTGGGGCTGGTGGTGGTCGCTTGCTTGCGGTTCCCCTCGGTGGCTGTCAGCCTTCTCTGTTCATTGTTGGCTCGCGAGCCCGCTCGAGCTGGCTCGAGCCGCACCACGAGCCGAACCGAGCCCACAAAAAAGCTTGATATCCTAACCAAGCCGAGCCGAACCGAGCCTCCATTCCACCAAGCTTTCACGAGCCGAGCCGAGCCTGGCTCGGCTCGGCTCGTTGCCACCCCTACAAGTAGCCTCCCTTCACCAGCGTTTGTAAGTTGCTTATTTAATATCTCCGGTGCATGTGCATGCATGCAATTGTTCACTTCCGAGAAGCATGCGTGGAGACTGGAGAGCCGAGACCCTAGTCGCCACGCATGCCTACGTGTGCGTATGTGTCGTCCCAAATTGGCTCGGGCAGCATGCGTATGTGAGCTGACTGCGCGCGACCGCACACTCAATGACTGCATAGAGACTACGGGGTGCACGCGCACTCGCTAGATGTCCCCAAAGCTTGATTATTCAACAAACGTACGTAGAGTCGTAGACACATACGCTGCAATGTGCGACAAGCACCACCACCATGAAGTCCACATCGTTGACATCAACGGCTATGATCCACTAGACAAGGAGACATCGCGCAAGGAGATGCGCGGGTGGCTGATCATGCTAGCCACCCTCGCTGCATCGATGACATACCATGAGGGGCTCAACCCTCCCGGCAGCTTCTTGTAGGATGGCTAGGGAGCCGGTAACCCAGTGATGCACGATCAGATCATCAAGAGGTACCTGACCTTCTACTACTTCAACGCGATGACGTTCACGATGTCCCTGGTGATCATCATCCTACCCCTAAATGAGTGGTTCCACCGGTAGGAGGCCAAGGTGGCGATGCTCACACTCACAACTATGATCGACCTCATGAGCCTCGTCGGCGCCTACATCACCGGCTCCACCCGTGACACGCCCTCCATCTACACCATCGTGCTCATCTGCTTCCTCTTCGTCTGCATCATCTACATGGCTAGGTGCGTACATTGATTAAACACCTCGAATCCTTGGTCAGTGCCTGCTCAAGTTCTTGTACTGCATATGAGAAGTTGTTCATTCTCTTACATGCATGTACTGATGTGTAGGATACAACCAAACATTTGCTACATCGTTCTGTTTACAATGCCACATGCCTATACAAACTGGTGTAGAAGGGCTCCCTACCGGTGATGAAGCACACGAAGAACAGGGTGAAGACAACGAAGGAGAGGAGGCCGCCAAGGAGGAGAGGAAGAGAGCGGAGACGAATAAGAGGATGAGCGAGAAGAACCGATGCCCCTACTGCACGTGCTGTAGGGCGTTTAAGTACGACACCAAGGCAGGTCGGGTAGCCAAGTAAAACCTCAAATGCTACGCTTCCTGCTAGGTATGCACGTTACTAAAGAATAAATGAAAGGCTTCGTTTTGTCTTGAAATAATGATAAAGTATATTAATTTTGTGTCCCTTTGTATGTATTTGCATATGGAGATGTATCTATAGCATACAATTCAAAAATAAAAAAGGTTCATTCATATTGGCTTTTGGCGTTGGTTTATAAATAGTAACAGTTTGTAGAGAAACTTGTAGAGAGAGACACCTGCGTGCAATTTTAGTAGATATAAATGAAGTTACTATAGTGTATACTACAATCGACTAGTAGGCCCCATCTTGAAAAAATATTTCATTTGAAAGTTAGGTACTGTAAAAAAGTAACTTTTAGAAGCCAATACAAATAGGGAGTCTCATACAACATTAGACCTAGAGGGAAAAAGTTGACTTGTGACCTTCTGTAGGACCAGTGGAGGAGATTAGATGGGGTGAATGATCTTAGTCGTGACCTTCTGTAGGACTTGTGACCTGAGACGAAGAGTAGGAAACCATGGCTTTGAGAAGGCATTGGAGGGGGGCAGTGGTGACAAGCATGGGGGAGGCATGAGCGGAGGATGAAGAGGAGGCAGTGATGACGTAGTTCTGGTGGGCCTCACTGGCACCAGTGAGGCACCATATGGGTTGTGGCCTGAGGAGGAATCCAGCAGTGACGGCCATAGATGGATGGATGGATCAACATAGGGAGAGAAAGATAGGATAGGGTTGGAGATAGGGAGGAAGGTAGGTGTTAATCTAGATGGTTCACTACTACAGAAAGTCTAATAGTAGACGCCAAATCACAGACGGTTTTGTGAAACCGTCTGTGATTTACACTATTACAGACGGTTTTAATTTGGAGGCCGTCTGTGGTATTTGTGGTGGGAAAAAGGAGTATCACAGACGGTTCTTACCGCTGAACCGTCTGTGATACTAGAATATCACAGACGGTTTTATAATAAAAACCGTCTGTGATATTCCAGATTATCACAGATGATTTTTATTATAAAACTGTCTGTGATACTAGAATATCACAAACGGTTTTATAATAAAAACCGTCTGTGATAATCTGGAATATCGCAGACGGTTTTTATTATAAAACCATCTGTGATATTCTAGTATCACAGACGGTTTTATAATAAAAACCGTCTGTGATACGTTTCCCGCCTTGCAATCCCTCAAAATTTCATATTTTCCCGCTTAAGTCCGAGTATGGTTCAGTTTTGAGACACCTTCAGTAAAACGGGCATAACTTTTGCATACAGTGTCCGTTTTCGACGTTGTTGTACTCGTTGGAAAGCTAACGATGAGTCTGATCCAAAAAAACACGACTAGTTTATGCTAGTTGCCCTCCAAGACCCCGCAAATCGGCCATCTTTGGACCTAAACTTGCGTTGCAAGTTTTTAGTTTCTGTTTTTGCCCTTTTTCTTGGTTTTATTTTTGGAATTTGCATTTTTTTTCAACTGCAAAGTTGTAGATCTCGTCGAAATCTTTCAAATGAGTATATATAAACTATATAAACCTTTGCTATTTTATCTTTTCAGACGAGTTGTTTATATTGCATCGGTATATAAAATTTGTGCTCCAATTCACAGACGGTTCTATATATAGAACCATCTGTGATATTCATTCATCACAGACGGTTCTATATATAGAACTGTCTGTGATAATCTGACCACTGGGCCCGTCGATCCTCAGCCCCACAAATCGTAGCTCCGCCTTTCCGTTCCCGCGCCAAAAATTTCGAATTCCCGCCTCTCCCTCCCTCCCCCTCCCCTATAAATATAACCAAAATCCAGCCTCTTTGCTGGTCTCCTCTTCCTTGCTGTCCTCTTCCTTGTTGTTCTCCTCCTCCTTGCTGTCCTCCTCCTTGCAGACGACGCAGAAGCATCTAGCTCGTGCCAACCGGGCAGACGCTCAATCAATGCCGACGATGGTGGTCGTCAAAGACATTCAGCTCATGCGTTGCATCAGGGGCGAGAAGGCATAGAGGATCTTTGCTTGTTGTGTAACCTGCTCGTTGTTCTTGTTGTGTAACCTGCTCGTTGTTCTTGTTGTATAACCTGCTCGTTGTTCTTGTTGTGTAACCTGCTCGTTGTTCTTGTTGTGTAACCTGCTCGTTGTTTTGAGATATTGTAATGGTAGACTCTAATCTTAATAAAAATTGATGTTTTATGTTTGTGAAATGAATTGAGATGTGAATTGGATGTATACATGTACATGTTGATCTGCTTGTTTCAGAGGGCATGGCTAGCATTTCCTGAGGCTAGCCAATAAACATAAATAGGTTTAGGAATAGAAGGGAATATCACAGACGGTTTTTAGTTAAAAACCGTCTGTGATAGTTATAATCATAGACGGTTTTTAGTTAAAAACCGTCTGTGATATTTGCATCACAGACGGTTCGAAAATCGTCTGTGATGACCTCGTATTATCACTGACCCATAAACTCAGACGGTTCACAAAACCGTCTGTGATAACGTTTTTGAACCGTCTGTGATGACCTTTTCTGTAGTAGTGGTTGGATCCGTATCGTACGTCCTAAATTTTGACTGAAATTTTTGAAGAAGTTAGCTCAGTAATGCCTAGAAACTCTAGTTTTGTAAGCTCATACAGAACTCTCTGATAGTGACTAGAAATTGATGGCGGAATGATTTGATGAGCCAACTGTGATGATGATTTTATTTTGTGGTTTTAGAACATGGAACATGATATTTTTTTTCTTCGAAAAAGATCAGTGGCAACACACGGGAAATTAACTAGTCAATAATAAATGGATGAACTAATTTAAGAGAAACAAACCAACGCTATAAGCATATTGTGATATTTAAATGATTAAATGTGATAAATAAATCACTTATCTGTCCCGCAACGGCAAATGGAGGAGCGAATTGAAGCATAGCTGCATATATTTCTTGTACTGCATTATGTTTATAATGGAAACATAAGTCAAACTTGAACATGATAAATGCCTTAAAATGTGAAAACCTAATATAGGATATGGCGAACTATACGTACCAATGCAATATGAAGACCCTGACCTAATAGCAGGGACTTTTTTGTTTTGTTCGCAGTAGTTCTACCACCACCAAAAATGATAAAGATTATATATTAAATTTAGAAATCAGGGGAAAATAAGGTAAAGACAAACAAGAAAGCTTACATTAACTACTTACGTAGGCAATTGCTATAAGCTAGCATTATGGCCACCCCTGTCTCCAGCCCTTCATCCTGCTCACAAATCTAGCACAAAATAAAAGGCTTTGCAGATCCAGTTTAGAAGCTAAACTCAGGATGACATACATCGATGACATACCAGACAAGGAGACATCGCGCAAGGAGATGTGTGGGTGGCTAATCATGCTAGCCACCCTCGCCGCATCGATGACATACCATGCGGGGCTCAACCCTCCCGGCAGCTTCCTGTAGGATGGCCAGGGAGCCGGTAACTCGGTGATGCACGATCGGATCATCAAGAGGTACCTGACCTTCTACTACTTCAACGCGACGATGTTCACGATGTCCCTGGTGATCATCATCCTGCCCCTAAATGAGTGGTTCCACCGGTAGGAGGCCAAGGTGGCGGCGCTCACACTCACAACCATGATTGACCTCATGAGCCTCGTCGGCGCCTACATCACCGGCTCCACCCGTGACATGCCCTCCATCTACACCATCATGCTCATTTGCTTCCTCTTCGTCTGCATCATCTACATGGCTAGGTGCATACATTGATTACACACCTCAAATCCTTGGTCAGTGCCTCCTCAAGTTCTTGTACTGCATATGAGAAGTTATTCATTCTCTTACATGCCTGTTCTGATGTGTAGGATACAACCGAACATTTGCTACATCGTTCTGTTTACAATGCCACATGCCTATACAAACTGGCATAGAAGGGCTCCCTGCCGGTGATGAAGCACATGAAGAACAGGGTGAAGACAATGAAGGAGAGGAGGCCGCCAAGGAGGAGAGGAAGAGAGCGGAGACGAATAAGAGGATGAGCGAGAAGAACCAATACCCCTACTGCACGTGCTGTAGGGCGTTTAAGTACGACACCAAGGCAGGTCGGGTAGCCAGGTAAAACCTCAAATGCTACGCTTCTGGCTAGGTATGCACGTTACTAAAGAATAAGTGAAAGGCTTCATTTTGTCTTCAAATAATGATAAAGTATATTAATTTTGTGTCCCTTTGTATGTATTTGCATATGGAGATGTATCTATAGCATACAATTCAAAAATAAAAAGGTTCATTCATATTGACTTTTGGCTTTGGTTTATAAATAGTAATAGCTTGTAGAAAAACTTGTAGAGAGAGATACCCGCGTACAATTTTAGTAGATATAAATGAAATCACTATAGTGTGTACTACAATTGACTAGTAGACCCCATCTTAAAAAAAATATTTCATTTGAATGTTAGGTACTGTAGCAAAGTAACTTTTAGAAGCCAATATGAATAGGGAGACTCATACAACATCAGACCTAGAGGGAAAAAGTTGACTTGTGACCTTCTGTAGGACCGGTGGAGGAGATCAGATGGGGTGAATGATCTTAGCTGTGTCCTTCTGTAGGACTTGTGACCTGAGACGAAGAGTAGGAAGCCGTGGCTTTGAGAAGGCATTGGAGGGGGTAGTGGTGACGAGCATGGGGGAGGCATGAGTGGATGATGAAGAGGAGGAAGTGATGACGTAGTTCTGGTGGGCCTCACTGGCACCGGCGAGACACCATATGGGCCGTGGCCCGAGGAGAAATCCAGTGGTGACGGCCATGGATGTTTGGATGGATCAATGTGGGGAGAGAAAGATAGGATAGGGTTGGAGATAGGGAGGAAGGTAAGTGTTAATCTAGATGGTTGGATCCGCATAGTACGTCCTAAATTTTGACTAAACTTTTTGAAGAAATTAGCTCAATAATGCCTAGAAACTCTAGTTTTGTAAGCTTATATAGAACTCTCTGATAGTGACTAGAAATTGATGGCAGAATAATTTGATGAGCCAACTACGATGATGATTTTATTTTGTGGTTTTAGAACATGGAACATGATTTTTTTCTCTTCAAAAAAGATCCATAGCAACACACGGGAAATTAACTAGTCAATAATAAATGGATGAACTAATTTAAGAGAAACAAACCAACCCTTTAGGCATACTAGTATAGTGTCCGTGCTAACGCCACGGCGGCATTTTAGGGATGCATACGAAATCAACCAAACGAATTTTTGAATGGCCATACATGTTTTGTTCCCTGCTTTCAAAGCCAATTTTTGAATGGCCATATATGTTTTGTTTGGATAATTGGGTTCCTCCCCGCCGCACCGCGCCGCCGCGCCGCGTCCACTGCGTGCGCGCCCCGCACCATGTGGACGCGGGTCCGCCGCGTCTCGTCCGCCCCGCCGCGCCGCATCCGCCCCGCCGCGCCGCATCCGCCCCGCCGTGCCGCGTCCTCCCCGCCGCACCGCGCCGCCGCAACGCGTCCACCGCGTGCGCGCCCCGCACCGCGCGGACGCGGGTCTGCCGCGTCCGTCTCGTCCGCCCCGCCGCGCCCCGCGTCCACTGCGTGCGCGCCCCGCACCATGTGGACGCGGGTCCGCCGCATCTCGTCCGCCCCGCCGCACCGCGTCCACCGCGTGCGCGCCCCGCACCGCGCGGACGCGGGTCCGCCGCGTTCGTCTCGTCCGGCCCGCCGCACCGCGCCACCGCGCCGCGTCCACCACGTGCGCCCCGCACCGCGCGGAGGTGGGTCTGCCGCGTCCGTCTCGTCCGCCCGCCGCGCCCCGCGTCCACTGCGTGCGCGCCCCGCACCATGTGGACGCGCGTCCGCCGCGTCTCGTCCGCCCCGCCGCGCCGCGTCCTCCCCGCCGCACCGCGCGGACGCGGGTCCGCCGCGTCTGTCTCGTCCGGCCCGCCGCCCCCGCGCCGCGTCCACCGCGTGCGCGCCCCGCACCGCGCGGAGGCGGGTCTGCCGTGTTCGTCTCGTCCGCCCCGCCGCGCCGCCTACGGCACGCCGCACCGCGTCCGCGCCGCGAGGAGCTCGTAGCTCGTAGACGACACGACGTCCGCTAAGTTCGGAGCTCGTAGACGAAGCGACGTCCGCCGCGGGAAGATCGGAGCTCGGAGCCGTACCCGCGAGACGAAGCGATGTGCAAAACTGAATCGTCGCGACCTGCATGCGAAGGAGCCGAGGAGGAGGCGGCTTGGATGCGAAGGAGCCGAGGTGGAGGCGGCGACGGCAGCGCGGCGTGGGGAGGAGAAGGTGAGGGCGAAGAGGAGGAGCGGCGGCAGTGCGGGGTGGGGAGGAGAAGGCGAGGGCGGAGCGGAGGAGCGACGGGAGGAGGCGGCGGAGCGGGGGGAGGAGGCAAGAGAAGCGAGGGCGGAGCGGATCTGGCGGCGAAGCAGCGGAAAAACCGAGGGGGCGCGGGGGTGGGGAGGAGCAGCGGAAAAATCGAGGGGGCGCGGGTGGGGAGAGGAGGAGGAGGAGGCGGCGCAGGGTGGGGTGGGGAGGAGGAGGAGGCGGCGGCGGCGCAGGGTGGGGGGAGGAGGAGACGGCGGCGGAGCGGAGGGGTGGGGGGAGGAGGAGGCGGCGGCTGAGCGGGGGAGGAGGAGGAGCGGGGGAGACGGAGGCGGAGGAGGAGCAAGGGCGGAGCGGATCGGCGGATATTTCGTGAGTAGGGGAGCGGGACGCGGGAGGGGTACTGCAGATCCATTGAAGGATGACCGTCGGATATGGTTGAGTAAGGAGAGAGAATGGAGGAGAGTTAATCTGGTGCGCACGTTTTTAGGATGGTGTATTTCTGGGTGCATATTGTGGTGTGGATGTAGTTAAGGTCATGACTGTGGAGCAGGTAATTGTTGGGTGGATGTAGGATAATTTTAACTGGTGGTTTATTAGTTTAGATTGATCGCCATACTTTATTGAAGAAAATAAAGGCTTTCTTGCTAGAGGAACCCTCCTGCTACAACCATTTACTGCACTTCTTTTTTTTTAAAAAAAAATCAAACATGAAATCATCCCGAGGCACTGTAGCAATCAGCACAGAAAACTGGATATGGTTTGCTATAAGATCTATTCTTCATTCCATAATACTCACCTCTTCCAGGTGAAAAAAAGAACTCTCAAACAAATGAGGTAGCACGAAAACGGGAGTAACAGCTAGTGTTAGCTGAAAAAAAATAAAGGGAGAAATGTACATAAAGAAAAGGAAAAGAACGAACCTGACACATCTACGATTTTTGTGCCTCTGAAATTTGAACCGATAGGCTGGTGTACGAATTTTAGTATGTTCTAGAGAGTAAACATGGAATCAACACGTCATTTAGATAAGTATGGCAAGTAGCAGCCATCAATTTGATCTTCCCTGAATCAAAAGATAACTTGGTAGGTGATGTGGACAGAAATAGGCTGCAAGCACTATCTCTGTAAGTTTATAAGCATTTCTAGTGAACCTTCTATTCAAGAAATAATTAACTAACCTAGGGCATATACCACTCTTTGAATGAAACATAAGATTTGCCCCCACAGAGAAAAACCAAACTAATACAAAAAAAATGGACCACAAGAAAAGAAGAGGTTACTAATATAATCTAATTCCAGGATGACACCACGTAAATTTCATTGCAACTGTGAGTATTCACGAATGCTACAATTAGCACTTCCAAGAGCACCTACAGGAAAAGATGAATCAAAATGTATATGGAGGGATTGAAATAAGAAAGTTGATCATAAAATTCTATATGTACTAGCATGCCGAAAGGCAACATTTTTGGGCATCCTTCAAACTCTCAAACCATCGGCCATGATGAGTAATTAACCTTGCATAGAAATTCTCTTACATATATTAGACTCAACAAATTGATGCCTACATATCTATGCTGAGATACACAAATTGAGAAATTTGATTGTTGTTTAGAGAGCATGCAAAAGAGCAATACATATATATACCTTGATCAACCTGTATAGCTGCAAATTGAATACCTGAACAAAACATGACAAAACAGCATGATCAACATGTAAGGAGTATTCCGAGCTGCAGTTTTATGAAATGATATAAAATTCGTCTAGATGATCAGTTCAGAAAGTAAAACTGCAGCCAAAATAACCAAGAAATGATTTACGTGATTTAGGACAATAATGCAACCCTACATATAATAGATCATTAGATTTCTGACAAAACAATAATAGTAAATAATTAAATGATCAAACAATAGTTACATTGATGACACATTTGTATTTGTTGGAAAAGGTACAGCCACAACAATAATATCTTCTCATCAGGCGACTTAGAAGTCAAAAGGAACATGATGAAACGTTGGCCAAGAGGAAGAGAGAGATATGTCAGAAATTCAGAAAGATTGACCATGCAACAGCATAGGTTACGCTTAGCAAAAAAAATCACCATCTGCATAAAAAAAGACTGATAATGTACACTATCAGTTGAGGATCTCATTAACCATGTAAAAAATTTTATACCCTGCACTCCTAAACAAAGATAGAATTGCTAGCACAGCAGGACACAAACCATAAAAAGTAGCACCTACTGACCAGAATGATTGAAATATACATGTATAAGAATGAGAAATCATGAGGACATAATAGGAGAAGTGGTAAAAGGAATGCTAAGGTATCTACTGCAAACATATCTATGGAATAGACACATAAATATGTGTGTATTGCTTTATATAGTAACTGATTATAACAATAAACATCTAACTGCTGATAGCAACATAACACATTAAAGTAATTAACACAGGGAAAAACGACAACTTCCCTTTACTCCAAAGAACGAAATTTTGAAAGTTAGCAGCATTGCTGGAAACAAATTATTTAGATGTATAAAAAAAATCCTAAAAACCTACAGGATGTTGCAGAGCAGGTAATAAAGTATTCAACATTGAAAGAGCTGAAGGGAAACGTGCACAATCTATGCTTTTGCGCATTAAACAAATGAAGGCTACTTTGGACAATTGTACAATGCAGAAAAAGTTTTTCACGCAAAAGGTTTGTATTAAATAATCAAAAGATCTAAACATATATATCTTAGAAACAATGTCTGCCATGTCTGCTATGATGGCAGGTGGAATCCTGACACACCCTCGTCCAAGAACCCCCTCAGTGGACTTGAATACTTAAGCTGACCAAAGACACAATAGGTTGATACTTAAATAACCTCACGTGGCTGATCTGCAAGGAGCAATGTGATTCATCGACTGCTTATCCTCATCCAAACACCCCTCAATGGAACTGAATACTAAAATCTAATCAATGACAGAATAGCTTGATGGTTATTTGACCTCTGTGTGGTAGAACTGCAAGTTAGCTTTCCATTAGCGATGTGATTCATTGGCCTGCTCATTTGGCCACACGTGAACACAACTTCTAATTTAGGAGCGAATCTGTAGCGTGAACACCCAAAACTAATCACTGTCTATTGTTGTCTCATACCGTGTGCTCCAGTTTACAATTGAACCTAAAACACTGAACAATTACCCACTAACACAACAAATCATACGAACCTTAAACATTAAAACAGTGGGGAATAGTCTGGGAGCACCATTCAAGAGATATTTTTTGCTAATAGCAAAACAAAGCAGATGGCGCCATAATTGTTGGAGCAGCTGGGTGTACAAACTGTTAAACCAAACTTGAACTGAAGCACCATATCTTGAGGTTTTATCTGAATATTCATTTGAATATAAAATAAAAAATTGCATATATGGTACGACCAGAAAGAACATTTTCTTTGCTCCATACTGGGCAAATTGTTGTTATAATAGATGTACCAAATAAGATTAACCAGGATATATCAAGTCAATTGAAGAACGTATATTGTAATGAACAGAGCAATGTTTGATTTTTCTTGCATCACACCTTAAATTATAGAGACCACCAGCTAGCAGGGTTGAGGAACCTATCGACCACCCTGAAGAGATCGAACTGACGATGAACGACCAAGTAAACAAAGCTGAGTAGTGGTAAACAAAGGAAGCACCAAAAGCACAAATCATAGGACGACCGCAGATTCGCATCATGCCACCCGGTGTCCTAGGCTGTGGAAGGCATCGAGGCACAGAAGAAAAGTGTGAAGGGGCGCCGAGTAGAAACTACCCTGAAAACAGCGAAGTCCTAGATTAAACAACTCGAGTAATGGCACGTGGTGTAAGCACCAGCACTACATTGAATTACACGAAGAGTAAGCATCAGCAATATATCGAACTTACCTCAAATCAAAAGCATGGAAAGAGCGGTGTAGCAAAATAAATCAATCACTGGATGACCGAGGGATCCTACCTTGTTACTCAGAGTCTGAGGTTGTGGACGGGGTGGAGACGGCTGGGGATGCGAGGGCACCATTGCGCCGGCGGTGGGAAAGGGGAGATGCGGCAGCGAGGGAGCGGGGATGGTGGCGATAGGGCACGCGTCGACAGCAAGGGAGTGGCGGCGGCGGTGCTACTCGGCGATGGCAGCTGGCATGCTGGGGTCCGCGCGGTGGCAGCGCTCCTCCGGTGGCTTCAGCACCACCCCACCCCGGCGCCGGAGCCCATCTACCTCCTCGTCACCCTCAAGCGCGCCCCCGTCCGCCGCTTCGAGCACTGCCTCCGCCTCCCGCGCTCCCCCTTCCCCTCCATCTCCCTCGTCTCCGACCGCCTCCCCGCCGACCTCCCCAACGACATCGAGCCTCTCCCCGACTCCGCGCTCCGCTCCCTCCCCGCCGCCGCGCGCCGCGGCCTGGTCCTCGTCGACCGCCGCCTCAGGATCCCCAATAACGGCAAGGGGGGCAAGGGCCGTGGCAGGGTCGTGCCCGTCGACTTCGCCGACCCGAAGTGGGCGGAGTCCGCGAGGGAGGTGGTGCGCTGCGTGGAGCTGCGGGTGGAGGCGCGGGGTGGGGAGGAGGAGGCAGCGGCGGCGGCGGCGCGGGGTGGGGAGGAGGAGGAGGAGGAGGCGGCGGCGGAGCGGAGGGGTGGGGGGAGGAGGAGGCGGCGGCGGAGCGGAGCGGAGGAGCGGGGGAGGAGGCAGCGGAGAAATCAGAGGGGAGGAGGCGCACGGGTTCGGTGGGGGAGGCCGGCGGCGGCGGAGGAGGAGGGAGGGGAGGAGGGGTGGGGGAGGAGGAGGCGACGGGGGAGGGGGCGGCGGAGGAGGCGACGGGGGAGGAGGCGGAGGGGAGGAGGCGGCGGTGGGGGAGGCAGGCGGCGGCGAAATCCAAGGGAGAGGAGCGCACGGGTTCAGGAGAAGGGTGGGGAGGGCGGTTCGGGAGGAGGGAGGGGGTACTGCAGATCCATTGAAAGATGACCGTCGGATTTGGTTGGGTAAGGAGAGAGAATGAATGAGAGTTAATCTGGTGCGGACGTTTTTAGGATGGTGTAATTATGGGTGCATATTGTGGTGTGAACGTAGTTAAGGTCATGACTGTGGAGCAGGTAATTATTGGGTGGATGTAGGATAATTTTAACTGGTGGATTATTAGTTTAGATTAGATTGGGATATTTAAATGATTAAATGTGATAAATAAATCACTTATCTGTCCCGCAACGGCAAAGGGAGGAGCGAATTGAAGCATAGCTGCGTATATTTCTTGTACTGCATTATGTTTATAATGGAAACATAAGTCAAACTTGAACAAGATAAATGCCTTAAAATGTGAAAGCCTAATATAGGATATGGCGAACTATACGTACCAATGCAATATGAAAACCCTGGCCTAATAGCAGGGACTTTTTTTTTGTTTTGTTCGCAGTAGTTCTACCACCACCAAAAATGATAAAGATTATATATTAAATTAGAAATCAGGGGGGAAAAGGTAAAGACAAATAAGAAAGCTTACATTAGCTACTTACGTATGCAATTGCTATAAGCTAGCATTATGGCCACCACTGTCTCCAGCCCTTCATCCTGCTCACAAATCTAGCACAAAATAAAAGGCTTTGCAGATCCAGTTTAGAAGCTAGACTCAGGACAAATAATTGTGAAAGAACTATTACGAACAAAGGGTAGAAAGGAAGCATAAAATGGATAAACAAATTTTTTTCCTTTGCAACAGGGATAACTAGAACAAGTTTGACGAGAGTGTCTAGGCATCACTCGGATATTTTCTTTCTAACTATCATCCAAATTTTTGACCATTTGATTAGAGATCAAGGGCCCCTTATTTTTTAAGAGGGAGATTTTTTTTCAAGGAGGAGGGGGGAGAATTCATGACCATTAGATCTTTAATCCAACAGTCCTAAATCTAGATGATAGTTAGGAAGAAAACATCTGGATGATGTTTAACAAAACCCTAAAATTATATGGGCTTGTTCTTTTGTGCTGAGGTTTATGGCTTTTGGCCCTAGTGCGAATGAACTGAAATCCATAAGCTAATTCTAAAAGACTTTCCCGATAATCCCTTCAAAATGGCGATGGAGATGCCGTTCCGTTTATTTGTTAGAGAAAAGTTATAAGTCATAAGCTAAAATAAGCTAAAAAGAATATGCACTTAATCTAGTGGAAGAAACATATTGGAAAGTGTTTCTGCGAAGCAGCACTACGGCTGATAGCTATATGGTAGTAGTCTTGGCATCTTGATCAGTTCCTAGCCCCTTGCATTGGCTAAAGCTCAAATCGCTAGTGTGCACTTCCAAGGAAATGATCAAAAGGAAGTTAGGACAAACTAGGTAAAACAAAATTCTTGTTTGTTGAGACCTCAAGCATATTCTGGTTGCAAGCGAACAGAATATATATAATTACACAAGAGAACAAGAAACAACAGGCCAAACTTGCTTCTTGAAGCACAGTCTCGAAAAGAACAGGCCTGAAAGCAGAGGGCACAAAACAACAGGATAGACGTGAGGAACCAGCGGACAGCGGGAGGCAAAGCGGTCGCACAACACACGAACGTGGATGATCAACCGCCTAGCATGACCACCAAATAGGACAGCCAGCGGCAGGGCACTGGAGGACTTCACGTACGGAGACACCCTGCAAGTGCCATACCTTGCAACTTAAGATCAGGAATAGATTCCTAAGAATTTCGATCTGAATCCCCCTATCGAAACAATCTTTCTGGGGTGTTAATTTCCCATTTTTCCCAACACCAATCCGTACTTGTATGTATATTTTTACTTAGCTGCATGTTTGAGTTACATTTGTTGCATGAAAATGAATTTAGCTAGCTACCAAATGCTTTCTTACTTTCTTGTGCTTTTAATAGTTTTGTTTTGAGCCTTCCTTAAAAAGAAGTTGCCTTTTGAGGAGGCAGCGGCGAACACAAGATAAAAAATGAGTGGTGACCAGGGGACAAAACCCAACTTCTAATAGTGCCAAGCAAATCGAAAGTGAAATACCGTAGAACGCTATAGCGGTTCCTAAAAAACGATGCTATAGCCATCGCCAGTTCGATCAAGTCACTGTCGCATGAATCCTAAAGTGTTTCAACCACTCCTCTTGAACCCTACTCTTCTCGCTTTCTCCCAATCCACATCCTCCCAATTCGGACACTTCACGCATCTCGCTCTCTCTATTCCGACGTCTAACCACAGTGTAGAGCTTTGTGGGGACATTTGGCGATAGAAATCTTATCACCAATTAAAATAGTGACAGAGTCCTCAGATTGTATTTTTGATTTTTTTTAAATAATACAATTTTCTTAATAAAAATATATTATTTAAAAAATTCTTGTATTTTTTGTTTTAGTAGTTTCGAAATAGTATGTAACTATTAAACAGAATCTAACTAATGCACCTCATATTGTACTAATGATTTTTGTTGAAGTAAATCATTTGAAGCCCGACATAACACTTCATAATGAAAGTGCAAATTATACGGTGCGTAAGGTTTGGTTAGGTGCATATATTTGCCTCACTACTCCTACGATACAAATGTCAATATGCTCAAACTATTAACCCGAACTACATCTAAGATATATGTGCGCCTTTTGGAATAAAAAACACTGTAAGTTGGAAAAGAAGTCAAGCTTGTGGTCCATCAGTGTCTTTCCCTTGTCTCCCTTGTGGGTATGGGCTTTGGTCTTCCTCCATTGATCCTTGTACATGAAAATCCAATACTTGCCTTCTTGGTCAATAGGCTTGTCTGAGTCCGAAATAACCTCATGCTCAAGAGGGGCATCAAGGGCCATTGGCACCTTTCCCTTGTCTCCCCCTTTTCCTTGTCCTCTAGGGTGTAAGGTTTCCAATAGGTGAAATTCGCATATGCAACTACATAGTTGAGTATGTATTTTTATTGGATGAATGTCTTGTCATACTTGTCCAGCCGTCGACCCATTGGAAGAAGTAGCAATGCTCCGACGGCTACCTTTATACACAGAGAAAGTTAGCGATATGTAAAATACAACATGAAATATAAAATATCAATACATGACATTTACTTATGTGGTAATCCCTACATGTGTAGTACACCCGAGCGGCGGTATCTGGATGTGTGGATTGAATGATCTTTGCCAGATTACTGCAGTTGCACTACAAACGTGGAAACTCTGGTGGTACAGGTGCATCCTTGCAAGAGGAATTAGGGTAGGTCCTGTAGGATCGTATGATACAATCAGAGGGGGGAGGTGAATGATTGTCTCCACTTTTTACCACCTGAAATCAAAACACAGCGCAGAGGAACAAAAGAAAGACAATTTGAATTATTGGATGAAGATGACGACCGCAGACTGCTTGCTCATACGTGCTCAAAGAGTCACTGTCATTCGACTACTTGTCTCAACCGCTCGTTATGACCGCTCGTCGTGAACGCTCGCTCCGACCGCTTGCTTATAACTGCTTGCTTATGATCATTTTATTTGCTAACCTACCATGGTTTTAAAATGAAATATACAAAGAAACAGAAAGCTCACTTCTAGGACACATAAATCCACTCCTTCTCCCGCTCTCTTCTCCTCCTCTTCCCCTCTTCTCGCCCTCTTTCTTTTTTTAAATTAGAATGACTTTCGGCCAGTTTTCTAGGCCTTACGTAGGCCTGGCTTCTGTCACTATTTTAAATGACGTTGGTCTCTCTTGTCTCCAATTGGAATGACGACAGAAGCCATGGCACTGACGTGGCACTCTGTCGTCCATTTATTTGACGATATAGCTTCTGTTGCCATTTAAAATAACGACAGAGCCTCTGTCAGGAACGACGATAGTAGGATATTTATGTATTTTTTAATAATGATATATTTATGTAATATTAATAAAAGAATATATTATTTATAAAAAAATCGTAAGACGACCGCCAGGCCACGTCGTCGGCACGCCGGTCCTCCGGTCCATGTTCCCAAAAACGGTAATTGACCACAATACCTTGATTAATTAAAGGAAAATTCATTGAATTAATGTGCTTTGCGCCCTACCATTAGAATGAGTATTTCGTTTAATTACCCTTAACAAAAGAGATGTTGATTAATGCAGGTTCAACGTGTTCTTCTACTTCAACGCGACGGCGTTCGTGACGTCGGTGGTGATCATCATCCTGCTGATGAACGAGTCGTTCTACCACTCGGAGGTGAAGGTGGAGTATCCTCATCCATCTACATCATCGTGCTCACCATCGTCGTCTTCCTCTACGTCATCTACACGGCGCCGTTCCTGCCCAAGCTCTGTAACGCCCCCGTTTCCAGGGGCGTGTACGGACACGGCATTCCGCAACTATTCACGCATGAACAGTTATGGAACGTCGCGCAAGAGTATACCATTGCATGCTTACAACAAAAGTCCAACATATATTTGACATAAGGATTAACATCCAGGTTTTGACAGCGGGGCGTGCAAGCCCAAAGTATAATTACATTACAAAAGACTTCCAGAATCCGCTTCGAGCGCGGCGAAGACCTAAAGCCAAGGATCCTCGTCGAAGAAGAGATCCTCCGGGACTTCCTCGACGGGGAGACTTCCACCTTCGTCTTGATCCTCTAAAGATTAGATTAAGCAAGCCGTGAGCCAATCAACCGGCTCAGCAAGTCCCAAAGGGACCCTAACTTATTACATGCACGGAACATCAAAGGAAGGGAATATATTTGGTTTATTATCTTTGAGTGGATGCAGTTTTATTTGCAATCATTTTGATAAGACGGCCCAAAACTACTTCTCAAGAACTCATGGGTTTTCAACAAGAGTTCATTAACCAACCTAAACAAGTTAAAGCATGTACAAAACTACTTAAGCTTTGCTGCTGGAGTCACCCAAGTGACACAGCTCCATTAACCGGGAGCACGGCGTATTCGAATACCATTTATTTGACTCTGCAGAGTTTGCTCAGCTTTACCCACACGATCCCTTAACTCCCGCTAAAGAGTTAAGAAAGCCAGGTCGTGTCACTGCTCAACTCTTTATATAGGCTCTACACGGTAGAATTCACTCGGGTCTGGCTCCCACACACACACACACACACACACATAAGAGAAAAACGATGTCCGCTTCGAGTGAACTCTACCGTTGTTAGGCACCCACAACGCGGCCTGCCTAACCTCACTGCTAAACCTCCTCCTCCGCCACACCTGTAGAGTTTCAATCGAGTTGAGCAGCTACTAGACCAGTGTTGACAAGTCAACTCCTGTGGTTTGAGCGGGTTCTATGACATTTGCTCAGCATAAGGGTTTCAGTCCTTATATTTTCACATGGTCCGCAACCTCGCCAGGCTCGCGACCCAACCTAAGGTAAGCGGTGGGCGTAGACCGTCTCGCGATTTCCCACTCACCCTTACCCTACTCCGAACCTAGGGTAACGAGATGGGCGAAGACCGTCTCGCGGTTCCCCAACCCTTACCCTACCTTGTGCACGTCGGCACTCTACGCTCTAAGATACGGTGTCCCATACCACCCTACCTTAGAGTCGGATTTTCTAAATTCTATTGGCCCACAACCACAACCTTATTAGTGTAAGACTTTGCATGATGATAATAACCTACAATTATCTAGAGTAACAGATAATTATTTCTAGGGTTGCAAAGGCACGGCTACAAATTTAACAGGGCATTTGACAGTGGTAGGATTAACTACATAACAAGTCATTCTAAACATTTTATTTTATTTCAAACTAACATTTCACAATTAGCATAATGCAAATAGCATATTAACATAAATAAACATCATGGGTTGCAATATGATCAAAGGATTTGGGACTTGCCGTCAATCCGAATGATTTCCGCTAGCTCGAACGAAGAACCTCCTGGCTCCTGGGCTGCAACTGAACTTCCGGAGACTCCGACACTAGCGCAAACATATAAAACAAATTAAATCCAGCTTGAGACTAATCAAGCGAGGGAAAATAAACTATTTAAAAAGGAGTAAAAAGCATAAATCTCCAAATGAGGAATTTTAGGAATTTATTTTGGATGGATCTGTGGAAATGGAGGTCACCAATGGGTCTGGAATATTATTTGGAGCAAGGTGGTAAAATTTGGGAATTTTTGGGATTTTCTGTGATTTTCTAGGATTTATTTAGATTTTCTGGGATTTTAGAAATTGATAAACTCGGGAAAATCGGTGTGAACAGAAAAAGGGCCGGCCCGAGCTACAGTGCGGCCTGGCCCGGAGAGCGGCCCGCGCGGCCGAAGGCCAGCGTGGCCTGATTGCGCGCGCGCGCGAGGGGGAACGAGGCGGGCCGAGGGAGGCGGCCCAGCAGCGCGCGCGCCCGAGCGGGTCGGATGGCCGCCGCGTGGACGGCGGGGATGCGGGGCGGAGCGGACGTGCGAGATGAGCTGCGGGGTGGATCGGACGGCGATGAAGAGGGGAAGGCGGGCGAAACGGTTTGGAAGATCCAACGGTCGACGTTAGAAGGTGGCGATGGGATCGGTCGGCGGAGGGGAGGCCACGTCGCGAGGAGGAGTCGTCTTCCTCCTCCAGCCGCTACAGTAACCTCGCGGCGAGGTCACGGTGGCGACGGCGGTCTGGGCGCTAGGAAGCTCGTCGGCGACCACTGAGGGCACCGGCGGGTGCGGCTTCGAGAGGGGAACCCGTTTTGGGCGGTTGGAAGGAGCGGGAACCAACGGAGGGGACGGCAGGTAGAAGGGGGTGGTTCGGGTGCTTGGAGGCGAGGGAGATCACCGGCGGCGAGTTATCTCAAACGGCCGCGACTACACGTTCACGGGGATCGGGTGCTCACATTGGTGGCGACGGCGGAGGCTGGGAGCTTCGGAGCGGGCTGGCCACGGGAGAGGTGCGACGGCCGGAGAGGAACTTCGACGGCGGCGCTCCTCGGGCAAACACCTGTCCAACGGCAAGCACC
This sequence comes from Dendrocalamus latiflorus, assembly GCA_017311315.1. Lineage (NCBI taxonomy): Eukaryota > Viridiplantae > Streptophyta > Magnoliopsida > Poales > Poaceae > Dendrocalamus > Dendrocalamus latiflorus. The sequence continues at coordinate 24,926,417 of CM029660.1, forward strand.
AAAGGGGTCAGTGAGGGGAGGCGGTGCTCTCGACGAATGCAATCGAGGAATGAGGGAGAGGAGAGGGAGATTGGCTTCGGGGTGCCGCCGGCTCACAAGGCGGCAATGGCGAAGCTCCGGGCGGCGGGGCTTCAATCGGTGGCTCAGGGGGACTCTCTGGAGGCTGGGGAGGCGAATGGAGGTGGTGGAGCGGCTCAGGAAGCAAAGGAGGAACGAGGAGCCGGAGGGGGGATTTTATACCCCGAGCGGAGGGGAGCGGGGCGTGGAGGAGAAGCCAACGGGCGGGGGCGCCGAGTCAACCGGAGTGACGGGGGCAGTTGGGGGCGTCTCCTCCGCGCAGATGGGGCGTGACCGGGCGCTGCACAGTGTTAATGGCGACGGGACGGGAGAGGGGCAGGTGAGCTCGGGCATGGGCGAGGTAGCGTCCGCGCGCGGGAGAGGGAGAAGCCGGGGCTGACAGGCGGGCCCCAGGGCGGACGCGGGGCGACGCGTGGCGCGGAGGCGCCCACGGATTCGGACCGTGGCGGTCAGGACGGCGCGGGCGCGAGGAGGGGATCCGAGGGCGGCGCTGTCCGCGCGAGGGGAGGCGGTGCGGAGGCGGGCGCAAAGCGCAGCGCGCAGCGTTCCGCGCGTGCGCGAGGCGAAGGCGGGGAGAGGACGGGGCGCTAACGGGCGAGGGGAGCGGGGAAGGCACTGGGCGCGGGAGAAGGCGGGAGGAGAGCGGGAGGCGCCGGGGAGGAGAGGAGGCGGAAAGGGAGAAGGCGCCAACGAGAGGGAGGAGGCGCCAGACCGAAAAGGGAAAGCGGCGGCGGGGGAAAACTTTCCCAAAAAGGAAAGTTTTCAAAATTCACTCAAAAATGCAGCAAAATTAAGGAAATTTTTGTTTGAAATTTTGGGGCTTTTCAACCTACCCCCCTTAAAAGAATCTCGACCCCAAGATTAACTTGGTCCGGGGAGTAAGTTGGGAAAATCCCGCTGCAAGTCTGATTCTCGTTCCCAAGTGGACTCATCCGCTGTATAATTATTCCATTGCACTCTGCAAAATCTGATATTCTGGTTTCTGAGCTGCCTCTCTGATGTTTCAAGTATTTGTAGTGGTTCTTCAGCATACATGCAGTCATCCTGCAATTCAATATCTGACAATGGCACTTCATCTGTTGGTTGTCGCAGACACTTTCGAAGCTGAGATACGTGGAACACATTGTGCATTCTTGACAAGTTGGGTGGGAGCTGCACTTGATAAGCTACTTCCCCAACTCTTCCGATAATCTGGAACGGTCCCACATATCTTGGTGCTAATTTGCCTTTAACTTGAAATCTCTTAACTATTTTGAATGGAGTGACTTTGATGTAGACGAAATCTCCAACTTCAAAGTTCAAATCCTTCCTGCGGTTATCTGCATAGCTCTTCTGTCGGTCTTGTGCCATTTTGAGTCTGTCTCTGACAATTCTAACATGTTCTTCTGCGTCTTGAACAATCTGAGGACCAATAAGTTGTCGCTCTCATGTTTCTGTCCAATTCAGAGGGGTTCTGCATTTTCTGCCATAAAGTGCTTCAAATGGGGCCATTTGGATACTAGCTTGGTAGCTATTGTTGTATGAGAATTGAGCGAATGGTAAGCAAGTATTCCAGGCTGCACCATACACAATTGCACAAGCTCTCAACATATCTTCCAAAATCTGATTTGTTCTCTCCGTCTGTCCATCTGTCTGTGGGTGATATGCTGAACTGAAATTCAGATCGGTGCCCATAGCTTCATGTAATTTCTCCCAGAACTTAGATGTAAACTGTGCTCCTCTATCTGAGACAATTTTCTTCGGAACTCCATGTAGAGTCACAATTCTTGTCAAGTATAACTCAGCAAGCTTATCTTTCCCATAAGTTTGCTTGATCGGGAGGAAATGAGCTACTTTAGTCAATCTATCGACAATGACCCAAATAGCATCATATCCCTCACGAGTCTTGGGAAGTCCAGTAATGAAATCCATGCCGATACTGTCCCATTTCCATTCGGGTATTGGCAAAGGTTGCAACAATCCCGATGGTTTCTGGTGGTCTATCTTGATCTGCTGGCAGACATCACATTTAGCTACGTACTCTGCCACTTCCTTCTTCATCTGGTTTCACCAATACTTCTTCTTCAGATCTTGGTACATCTTAGTACCTCCTGGGTGAATTGAGAATTGGGACGAATGGGCTTCAGATAAGATTAACTCTCTTAATTCCTTCTTGTCGGGTATGCAATAACGACCACGGAAGGTAATGATTCCATGCTCGTCTATCGTATACTCTGATGAATCTCCTTCTTCAATGTCCTTTTTCAGTTTTTGAATCTCTTCATCTTCATCTTGTGCTGTTTTAATCTGATCTGTTAATAACGGTTGAATTTCTAATGTTGTTTCTTCACCCTGTTCTGTGATCACCAAGTTCAGTCGTATTATGTCCCTTTGCAATTCTGGCGGATACTCTGATTTGCTAGCTTTGCTTGGACGAGCCTTGCGGCTAAGGGCATCGGCAACTACATTGGCCTTGCCCGGGTGATACTGAAGATCGACATCATAGTCCTTTATCAGCTCTAGCCATCTGCGTTGTCTCATGTTCAATTCTGGCTGTGTGAACAGGTACTTCAGACTCTTGTGATCAGAAAATATCTCACATCGATTCCCCAACAGGTAGTGCTGCCAAATTTTTAGTGCATGCACTACAGCTGCTAGTTCTAAATCGTGTGTGGGATAATTCTCCTCATGCGGCTTCAACTGTCTTGAGGCATAAGCGACAACTCTTCCGTCTTGCATAAGTACACATCCCAAACCTTGCTTTGAAGCATCACAATAAATTTGGAATTCCTTCTCTGGATTAGGCAAAATCAAGACGGGCGTGGTTGTCAATTTGGTCTTTAACATCTGAAAACTTTCTTCACATGCATCTGTCCATGTGAATGGCTTGTCCTTCTTCAATAGCTGAGTGAGTGGTCGAGAAATTCTTGAGAAGCCTTCTATGAATCGGCGATAATAGCCCGCCAATCCAAGAAAACTCCTCACTTCAGTCACTGTCTTGGGTTGTTTCCACTCCATAACCGCTGAAATCTTTTCTGGATCGACTTTGACTCCATCTTTAGATATAATATGACCCAAGAAAGCAACTTCTCTCAGCCAAAAACTGCACTTGTCAAACTTTGCATATAGCTGATGTTCCCTCAGTCTTGACAATACCATGTGCAAATGTTGTCTGTGCTCTTCTTCACTCTTGGAATATATCAGGATATCATCAATGAAGACAATCACAAATCGATCCAATTGGTCCATATGCACCAGGTTCATAAGATTCATGGAATACGCTGGCGCATTGGTTAGACCAAATGGCACGACCGTGAACTCAAATAATCCATATCTGGTGATGAAAACAGTCTTCTCTCGATCTTGCTCTCGGATTTTAAGCTGATGATAACCTGAGCGCAGATCGATCTTGGAAAACACTTTGGCACCCTTGAGTTGATCAAACAAGTCATCAATCCTTGGCAACGGGTATTTGTTTTTAATTGTGACTGCATTCAAACCTCTGTAATCAACACACATCCTCTGATCTCCATTCTTCTTCTTTACAAATAGAACTGGGGCCGACCAAGGTGAAACACTTGGTCTTATAAATTCTTTTTCCAGTAGCTCATCTAACTGCTTCTTCAACTCTTTCAATTCACTAGCTGACATTCTATACTGATGTTTGGCAATTGGCTTCGTACCTGGAACCAATTCTATGGCAAGTTCCACTTGCCTGTCAGGGGGTCTTCCTAGTAATTCTTCCGGAAAGACATCTGGATACTCTTGTACCACTGGTACTTGATTAGGTGTGGCTGCTATCATGTTGATCATACGCTTCCTGGCATCTTTTAATACTTCTCGATCTGTCTCTACTACCACTTTCTGACCTTCAGAATTGACCAATGACACTGTCTTGATCTCACAGTCTACCTTGCCTTTGTTCTTGGCCAACCAGTTCATGCCCAAAATGGCATCTAATCCTGTCATATCTAGTTGCAACAAATCTGCTCTAAAATCTACCCCTTGGATTTTTATACTGAGTCCCGCACACCCATTGTGGGACTCCATTCTAACCCCAGGGGTCTCAACCACATAAGGTCTTGGTAAAGCAACAGAAGGCAATTGATTTCTTGAAGCAAAACTCTTCGAAATAAATGAATGCGTTGCACCAGGATCAAACAAAATCAATGCAGGTATGGAGTTGATTGGAAACATACCAGCGATGATATCGCTAGCTCCTGCTGCGTCCTCTGCCGACACATGGTTCACCCTCGCATAGAAGGTGGGTCTGGTACGGCCTCTGCCTCGGCCTACTGACGTGAAATTGGCTGTGCCGGCTGGAGATTGGGGTCCAGCTGCTTTGATCTGCAGATATCCTCCCTTGGGAGTGCCAGGGCTTGACTGTGTCTTGTTTTCTTGCTGTTGCTGATTCTAGACTTGAAGTTTCGCGGCATAAGATGGTAAGCTTTTCCGGGGACAATGATCTCTGAAATGCCCGATTTCTCCACAATGAAAACAAGCATTGGATCTGCGCGGGCAAGCACTAGCAAGGTGGTTTCCACCGCAAGTAGGGCACTTGAGAGCTAGTGGCAAAGGAGAGTTGTACTGCTGTGACTGGCCAGACTGAGTCCTCGGTAGCATCACATATTGGCGGGAGGATTGGGACCGATATGAGGGCGATCCCGATGTCCTGATTCGTTGAGCATTATGCGAAGAAGACTGAGATTTGTGTACTGCCTTACGCTTTCTATAGTCCTCCATTTCTCCTCGTGCTTCCTCTGAGTTGATTAAACTGTCTACCATGTCATGCAAATCCTTGAACTTCAGAGCTGAAATATGAAATTTCAGAGACTGCTGTAATCCTGCCCTGAATTTACTCATCTTCTTGTCTTCGCTGTCAACATCTTCCGGAGCACATCTGGACAGATGGTTGAATTGATGTAAGTACTCCATAACAGTGCGTCCTCCTTGCTTAAGCGCAAGAAACTCCCGACGCTTAGCCTCCATGATGCCATCTGGTATGTGTGCCTTGCGGAAGGCCTTTGAAAAGTCTTCCCAACTAATTTCTCTGTTCTGTAGGGTGCGTTGGTAGTTGATCCACCACGTAGCTGCAGCACCCTGCAACTGGTGGGATGCGTATAACACCTTCTCTTTGTCATCGCATTGTGCTATTTGAAGCTTTCTCTCCACGTCCACAAGCCAATCCTCAGCTACCATGGGGTCAGCGGAGGTGGAGAAGACCGGTGGACGTGTCTTCAGAAAATCCGTCCATCGGGTGGAAATTGGAGAACCATCCCGAGGAGCATTACTCCCACCATGAAAACTGGGGGATCAGGCTGCAATCTGTTCGAGAAGCTGAGCTTGCTGATCTAACACTCTCAAGATATTCTGCTCTCCTTGATATCGATTCTGTTCTAACATTGCAATAACATTGGCAAGTGTGTTCTGGTCGGTGGCAGGTGCACCCTGCCTGCTGGTCTGACCCATCTGCTCTGCCGGATCCATCTGCCAATTGGGAACTTGAGGTTAGCTTTGCAGCGGCTTTGACAATTAAGAGCAGGTAAGTAAGACTTCGAATTTCAAGGTAAGTATAGGGTGAACAGGGTAAGAACGAGAGTGAAAGGGGACAGAAGAAAGCTTTGAACACAGGAGGAACATACAGATAATTAAGCAAACAAATTAAAAGAGATAGCAAACATAATTCACATTAAGCAAGTGGTGCACAGACCACATAAAGGTTCATGTTACACTTGCATTACATACAAAAGTACTACTAATACAAAAGGTCAGGCTACGCTAGCGGTCAGCGTCTACTCCTCCATATCCTCAGGCGCTGGGAGGGTCAAGCGGGGCTGCGGGGCGGAACCGGGCACGGTACTGCGCCGCAGTCATCCGGCGCTTGGGCCTAGACTGCACTGAAGCACAGGAGGAATAGACGCTGGGCGACTCTGCGCTATCTGAGATCTCTGCTGCCTCCTGGGCCTCAAAGCGGAGAAGGGACTCCCGGAGGCGCTGAACCTCCTCGCGGGCGTCCCAAAGCTGCCTCCGCAGAACTCTGGCCTCCTCGACTGCTCCGTCGTAGCGGACGACCTGCTGCGTCATAAGGGTGGCGATGCCCGCCAGGCGGGGATCGTCATCCTCACCGAACCTAGGGACTATAAAGTCCCCAAAGTGCGGACGCGGCACCAGGTCGAAGGGCGTCCCTGCTAGCTCCTGGTGGTAGTAGTCCCTAAGGTAGAGTGCGGCCTTCTGAGCCACATCCTGAACAGCATCCTCCTCGTTCACCCGACGGGCGGTGAACCTCCGCTTCCTGTCTGGGCGGACAGGCAACGGATCAAGAACCACCCAAGCCTCGTACTCGTAGAACTGGTCCTGGCGAAACTGTCCCACAGCATGGTACACCGGGTTGAAGTTGCCTCTCGCTCCAAGATGCTTCCGCATCTCCCACACCTTGCGGGCCAACCATCCATACGGTCGGGGCGGGAGAAGATGTGGTGCACCATCTGCCGGAAACGAAAATTTTGAAGTTAGACAAGCGAGATAATAAACATTTGCGAAAATTAAAGCTTATGCAGAAATAAACTAAGACAGGGAAAGTAGCAACAAGAAAGGAACAAGACAGCAGTAATACTTATATTTTTCGTAAACTCTTTTTATGCCTTAAATTAATTTTTGCGATAAAATCGCTTCCTAAACAGCCTTAGGTCTTAACCTATGGTCAAAGAGCCTGCTCTGATACCACTTCTTGTAACGCCCCCGTTTCCAGGGGCGTGTACGGACACGGCATTCCGCAACTATTCACGCATGAACAGTTATGGAACGTCGCGCAAGAGTATACCATTGCATGCTTACAACAAAAGTCCAGCATATATTTGACATAAGGATTAACATCCAGGTTTTGACAGCGGGGCGTGCAAGCCCAAAGTATAATTACATTACAAAAGACTTCCAGAATCCGCTTCGAGCGCGGCGAAGACCTAAAGCCAAGGATCCTCGTCGAAGAAGAGATCCTCCGGGACTTCCTCGACGGGGAGACTTCCACCTTCGTCTTGATCCTCTAAAGATTAGATTAAGCAAGCCGTGAGCCAATCAACCGGCTCAGCAAGTCCCAAAGGGACCCTAACTTATTACATGCACGGAACATCAAAGGAAGGGAATATATTTGGTTTATTATCTTTGAGTGGATGCAGTTTTATTTGCAATCATTTTGATAAGACGGCCCAAAACTACTTCTCAAGAACTCAGGGGTTTTCAACAAGAGTTCATTAACCAACCTAAACAAGTTAAAGCATGTACAAAACTACTTAAGCTTTGCTGCTGGAGTCACCCAAGTGACATAGCTCCATTAACCGGGAGCACGGCGTATTCGAATACCATTTATTTGACTCTGCAGAGTTTGCTCAGCTTTACCCACACGATCCCTTAACTCCCGCTAAAGAGTTAAGAAAGCCAGGTCGTTTCACTGCTCAACTCTTTATATAGGCTCTACCCGGTAGAATTCACTCGGGTCTGGCTCCCACACACACACACACACACACAAGAGAAAAACGGTGTCCGCTTCGAGTGAACTCTACCGTTGTTAGGCACCCACAACGCGGCCTGCCTAACCTCCCTGCTAAACCTCCTCCTCCGCCACACCTGTAGAGTTTCAATCGAGTTGAGCAGCTACTAGACCAGTGTTGACAAGTCAACTCCTGTGGTTTGAGCGGGTTCTATGACATTTGCTCAGCATAAGGGTTTCAGTCCTTATATTTTCACATGGTCCGCAACCTCGCCAGGCTCGCGACCCAACCTAAGGTAAGCGGTGGGCGTAGACCGTCTCGCGATTTCCCACTCACCCTTACCCTACTCCAAACCTAGGGTAACGAGATGGGCGAAGACCGTCTCGCGGTTCCCCAACCCTTACCCTACCTTGTGCACGCCAGCACTCTCCGCTCTAAGATACGGTGTCCCATACCACCCTACCTTAGAGTCGGGTTTTCTAAATTCTATTGGCCCACAGCCACAACCTTATTAGTGTAAGACTTTGCATGATGATAATAACCTACAATTATCTAGAGTAACAGATAATTATTTCTAGGGTTGCAAAGGCACGGCTACAAATTTAACAGGGCATTTGACAGTGGTAGGATTAACTACATAACAAGTCATTCTAAACATTTTATTTTATTTCAAACTAACATTTCATAATTAGCATAATGCAAATAGCATATTAACATAAATAAACATCATGGGTTACAATATGATCAAAGGATTTGGGACTTGCCGTCAATCCGAATGATTTCCGCTAGCTCGAACGAAGAACCTCCTGGCTCCTGGGGCTGCAACTGAACTTCCGGAGACTCCGACACAAGTGCAAACATATAAAACAAATTAAATCCAGCTTGAGACTAATCAAGCGAGGGAAAATAAACTATTTAAAAAGGAGTAAAAAGCATAAATCTCCAAATGAGGAATTTTAGGAATTTATTTGGGATGGATCTGTGGAAATGGAGGTCACCAATGGGTCTGGAATATTATTTGGAGCAAGGTGGTAAAATTTGGGAATTTTTGGGATTTTCTGTGATTTTCTAGGATTTATTTAGATTTTCTGTGATTTTAGAAATTGATAAACTCGGGAAAATCGGTGTGAACAGTAAAAGGGCCGGCCCGAGCTACAGTGCGGCCTGGCCCGGAGAGCGGCCCGCGCGGCCGAAGGCCAGCGCGGCCTAATTGCGCGCGCGCGCGGGAACGAGGCGGGCCGAGGGAGGCGGCCCAGCAGCGCGCGCGCCCGAGCGGGTCGGATGGCCGCCGCGTGGACGGCGCGAGCGGCGGGGATGCGGGGCGGAGCGGACGGGCGGGATGAGCTGCGGGGTGGATCGGACGGCGATGAAGAGGGGAAGGCGGGCAAAACGGTTCGGAAGATCCGACGGTCGACGTTAGAAGGTGGCGATGGGATCGGTCGGCGGAGGGGAGGCCACGTCGCGAGGAGGAGTCGTCTTCCTCCTCCAGCCGCTACAGTAACCTCACGGCGAGGTCACGGTGGCGACGGCGGTCTGGGCGCTAGGAAGCTCGTCGGCGACCACTGAGGGCACCGGCGGGTGCGGCTTCGAGAGGGGAACCCGTTTTGGGCGGTTGGAAGGAGCGGGAACCAACGGAGGGGACGGCAGGTAGAAGGGGGTGGTTCGGGTGCTTGGAGGCGAGGGATATCACCGGCGGTGAGTTAGCTCAAACGGTCGCGGCTACACGTTCACGGGGACCGGGTGCTCACATTGGTGGCGACGGTGGAGGCTGGGGAGCTTCGGAGCAGGCTGGCCACGGGAGAGGTGCGACGGCCGGAGAGGAGCTTCGACGGCGGCGCTCCTCGGGCAAACACCTGTCCAACGGCAAGCACCAAAGGGGTCAGTGAGGGGAGGCGGTGCTCTCGACGAATGCAATCGAGGAATGAGGGAGAGGAGAGGGAGATTGGCTTCGAGGTGCCGCCGGCTCACAAGGCGGCAATGGCGAAGCTCCGGGCGGCGGGGCTTCAATCGGTGGCTCAGGGGGACTCTCTGGAGGCTGGGGAGGCGAATGGAGGTGGTGGAGCGGCTCGGGAAGCAAAGGAGGAGCGAGGAGCCGGAGGGGGGATTTTATACCCCGAGCGGAGGGGAGCGGGGCGTGGAGGAGAAGCCAACGGGCGGGGGCGCCGAGTCAACCGGAGTGACGGGGGCAGTTGGGGGCGTCTCCTCCGCGCAGATGGGGCGTGACCGGGCGCTACACAGTGTTAATGGCGACGGGACGGGAGAGGGGCAGGTGAGCTCGGGCATGGGCGAGGTAGCGTCCGCGCGCGGGAGAGGGAGAAGCCGGGGCTGATAGGCGGGCCCCAGGGCGGACGCGGGGCGACGCGTGGCGCGGAGGCGCCCACGGATTCGGACCGTGGCGGTCGGGACGGCGTGGGCGCGAGGAGGGGATCCGAGGGCGGCGTTGTCCGCGCGAGGGGAGGCGGGCGCAAAGCGCAGCGCGCAGCGCTGCGCGCGTGCGCGAGGCGAAGGCGGGGAGAGGACGGGGCGCTAACGGGCGAGGGGAGCGGGGAAGGCGCTGGGCGCGGGAGAAGGCGGGAGGAGAGCGGGAGGCGCCGGGGAGGAGAGGAGGCGGAAAGGGAGAAGGCGCCAACGAGAGGGAGGAGGCGCCAGGCCGAAAAGGGAAAGCGGCGGCTTGGGAAAACTTTCCCAAAAAGGAAAGTTTTCAAAATTCACTAAAAAATACAGCAAAATTAAGGAAATTTTTGTTTGAAATTTTGGGGCTTTTCAAGCTCTGGGCCTCGTCATCCACGTGCCGTGTGTACACGACGCGGCCCGGGACGGCGCGCTGCCCTTGCCGCACCACATCCTCGAGCAGGCCACGATCGACCGGTCCAAGTCTGCGGCGCCGCCCTAGTGTCTCGCTGCTTTAGTGGTGCCACATTTTTCTAGATGTGCGTTTAGTCGTTCTTGCTCATCCACTGTGTGTGTAGTTTCCTTGTATCTCCGTTGGAAAAAAAATGATTGGTTAACTATCAAGATCTAGGTAATGTCAGTGTGACTGAGCAACTCATATGGCCGTCGACAAAGGCTTTCCTACACTTCTCGTTGACAAAGGCTTGCCAAACGGGAAGGCAGATCTAGAATTCCAACGATAGGGGTGCAAACATGAAAGTTCAGAGTACATGCTATGTAAGTTCAATGTACCAAGTTATACATATTATTTAGACTACAACCCAAATCACAAATATTGTAGGAAAAAACTACAACTTCATTAATACCTTGAAAGCGATTGATTACATCATCATTACTAACTCGAAGAAAAATACTCACGGCTCAATAAATATAACAAAGCAATCATCCAACTAGAGGGTGGACTTCTTGACTTCTTTGGTTCTTCCCGCTGTGATCATTACTAACTCGCTGAAAAATACTCGCGCTCAATAGTGAAAATGATTGGTACAGATGATTGATAGATCTTTGATGAATAATGGAGAGGCCTCCTCCGGATAAGGATGCAAGACAGAGCGAGCTGGCCCACTAGCCTGCAGACCTGGCACACAAAAAAAAGTTGCCAAGCAACAGAAGCACGTCTATATTAAGGGTTAGGTCTGTTTGGGAGAGCTCCATCAGCTTTAGATCCACGAAAAACAGCTCTACTCCACAAAATTTTACCCAAACGCTAAAGCTCTGCGAAATCTGGATCCACCAAAATCCTGGATCTGAGGGCCAGATCCATGGATTTCATGGAGCTCCTCAATGGGTGCTCCACCGTGGAGTTGGGTGGTAATTACCCACCATTCCCATCAAAACCTCAATTTCGTGGATCTGGAGCTGCTGTACAAGCCAAACACTCCATGGTGGGATCCCAGATCCACGGTGGAGCTGCTCCAGATCCACGTTTTCAGTGGTGGAGCTCTCCCAAACAGACCCTAAACGCAAGAAACATTTTGCAAAATGTCACCCAACTGCTGACTGGTGCATTTGCACATAACACCCTCTCGAAGCCTCCTCCCTCCTAACACACAAAAATATCCCAACACTGAGTTTTTGGCTTCGGCTGATAAATAATAACAGCTGATAAAGAAACCATGAGAGAGAGTACGGAGTAAAAAAACTTCTATACAGTTTTGATTGATATAGATAAAATCGCTATAGGTGTTACTATAATTAATTTGTAAACTCTATCTTAAAAATATATTCTATTTAAAAGTTAGTTACTATATAAAAGTATTTTACTATAGAAAAGTCAATAGCTAAAAACGAAAAGAAGAGGCACAAAGGACTTGAAGTTCCAGCTTGAAGGTTGTATTGCATAAGTTTCGAAGGAGGTTTCCAATACATGAAACATAAATAATTTCGCATAGCAGCACGTGACATAGTATCGCACTACCTGAACAAAAACAATTTAGACGTCTTGCAAAATACAACAACAAGAACAGGTATGCTGCTGCAGCTCCTAGCGATGTTGTCCACTTGTGTTGAACCTGCTTCTTCTCCATGTCCAACACCACGGAATCCTTCATTTGAGCAAACGAAGCGTTTGTACAACGGCACACCATCGACGGCCTTGTGTTGTGCAATGCGGACTGAAAACCCTACATGATGAGCCTTCGTAGAACTCATTCGCTGAGCACAATTCCTCAAAAACCATCCCTATGGATGGCTTAATGGCATCATCACACACCGGTGTACAAGATGAGCCCTGTAATGTGCGAGCAGCTCTAAAAGATGGGCTAAATTTAATCCCCTATAATCTCATTTTAGGGGACATGCCAAAAAGTTGAGGATTAATATAACTCCTTTGCTCCAACAGTCATCCCCAAAATTAGTCCCCTAAATATTTTAAATCTGCTACATGGACTTATGTGCCATATTAGTTATAAATCGGCCCAGCTGCTGAGCCTGTTCACCACCAAGTGCAGCCCCTGTTCATGCCCTTGCAGCGCCGCCCTGTTCATTCCTTCTAGCGCCGCCCCTGTTCGTTCTTCATAGCGCCGCCCATTTCAACCAACCTACTCCTCTATTTATTTTATCACGGTAATCTCAACGAACGCCACTGCTCTTACTATAATCTCCACGTGCATGTGAACTAGCTAGCTAGTTGGAACCTAAAATTTATTTTATCTGCAACGCGAAGGAAAAAAATTGGGCGCGGAATCGCCTACTCGCGCGCGGCAACAGTGATTGGGGACGCGTGGGGGGAGGCCAAATTTGGCTCCGGTGGGGTGAGATATTGGGGGTGTAAAAATTTTTAGTGGTGGTTTTGGGGATATTTTGGAGGGGGTTTTTTTTCACTAATCACCAAAATTTATTTTATAGGATGTTTTAGCCCATCTCTTTGGAGTTGCTCTAAGTGTCGCCACAAAAATTGGTCGGACATTTGTCCTTACACAAAAAGCGACGCAGAATGGTTTTTGAGGTGTCCTACATGCATTTCTCGGAGTAGAAATGACTTGCGCAATCGACTCCGCATCAGATTGTACATCATTGAAATCCAAATGCGGAACCATGCTCGCCTCACCCTCAGATTCCGTGGAGCTGCAAGGTCAGGACGATAAGATTAAAAATGTGCAAACGACAAAGAAAGAATGGCAAAAACAATGGATTAGTCAAAAGGCACATCCTTTTTCGAGTTCGTGCTGTCTATTACACTGGCTTGCAAGATGTGCAAGACAACCCATGCTTACTGCAGGTCTCACACACTCGCAGGCAGAAAGCATTCGTAGAAACAGACAGAAGGGAGAGAGATAAAGGAAGGAGAGCAGGGAGGGAGGCGCCATGGCGGAGACCGCACTGGGCATAGCGACGACGCTGGTGGGCGGCGCGCTGGGCGTCGCCTCGTCGGCCGCGAGGGAGGAGTTGGGCCTGCTGATTGGAGTGCAGGACGACATCTGGTACGTACCTTAACGGTTAGCACAAACAAGTATACATTTTGTTTGTTTCTTGTCAATTGAGTTACCTATTCGGTTCTTCCTTAGGCTTAGAGGCAGGGATGCGACTAGCATGTTCCACCACTAGGAGTAGCGATTTTGGATCCTCGTAGCATTCTTCGTCGTACAGATCTGGGGGGAGGGACGGGGATGGAAGATGACTGGGTGCACACCGTGTGGGTGAAGAAAGGAAACAGATCTGGAGGTTTCCTTTGACGGGGCAGTGGCAAGGTCTTTTTCATCTTGGGAACTGCGACGGCGAAAATGGCGAAGGTCGTTCTGGCGTGAGGAATAAGATGATAAGGTGGAAGATGGCTCTGACAGGTGAGCCCCACCTGACACCAAGAGGTAGTGCTGTCCACTGGGTCGTGCCGGGCCCGGTCCAAAAATAGCTTGTTTAGGCACGATAAATAAACGGGTCATACCGTGTTAGCCCATAGGCCGAGGTCTGAGCTCAGGCACGACCCACAACTGTGTCATGCTGGCACGGTTAAGCCTTAACGGGCCGTATCGGTACAGTTGGCCTGTTAAGCTGAGGAAAAAAGAAAAAATCAAAAAATTATAGAAAATTAAGGAAAAAATCGTAGAAAATTGTAGAAAATTACAGAAAAATTATAGAAAATTGTAAACATTGTTAATCATTAAGATAATTATTGTCAATGATATAATGAGATTTATTAACTTGTTAAATTACATGTCATGGTTGTCTCGTTAAAAACTTTACCAAGTAAAAACTCAATTTGAGAAAACCTTGGTAAAGAAAAAAGAGGACAACCTATAAAGCTCACTAGTGACTACATTTGAAGAAAAAAATATTGGAAATCCTATTCATTACTATTTAGATACAAATTCTCAAAAGATTCTTCTAAGTCTGTATTCACTACTGTATGTTGGAGTCTTGTTTCAGTTTGTTCCGAGTCTTTGACAGTCAGAAGAATTTCAACCATCTTGTTCAAGAGACTTGTTCGTCGTTCCTCAATTATTCTTCCAGATAGACTGAAAGCTGACTCTAAGGCAACCGTAGAGACAGGAACAGTCAACACATCCTGTGCTAATATGGATAGTACTGGATATGTTACTTTCTAGGTTTGCCACCATGAGAAGATGTTCAACTCTTACCCGAAACTGACGCTATCGCTGTTGAGATAGCTTGATAGGTCTTCGGTGCTTTACCGCCTTCCTCCTCCTGACAAATGTGTACCTGCATGAGAACCTCGAGAATCTCTAGAGGAAGAACAAAAAAATCATGCCCCACTGCATAATCCTCACAGAGGTGCTAGAGGCTACCAAGGGTTTTTCCAAACGCACAGACCCAAACTTATTCTTGTATTTCTTGTATACCTCATATAATTTATCCTTAACTACTCCATAGCATGTACAATAATATAAACCAGTAGCATCACTTAAAAGTTGTAATACATTTGTAAATCCTTGGAGCTTGGCCCTAGGATCCAAAATAAAGGCGAATGCATATAACATAGTAATTTCTTTCCAATATTTTAAAAACTTAGTTTTCATGACAATTACAGCATCCCATAGTATATGATCATTTTCAAAAGCCTTTAGGTGAGTGACAATTTCAAGAATGTTATGAACATTTATAGGAGAAATAGGGTAGTATATTCCAGAAAGACAAAGTATAGCTTATGAAAAAGTTCTAAAAAGAAAATATTTTGCACCAACAACCCAATCGGCCTTAGTAAGTTCAGAGTCTCTAACTTGGGTTCTACTGGAGGAGCTATGAGATTGATGAACTTGGGTGTGAAGGAAGACAGATAAGATGCTCTTATATGACAATATATGTTTAAGCATAAGGTAAGTAGAGTTCCATCTAATAAGCATGTCTAACTCAAATTTTCTAGGACAGACGTTCATTGCTGCACAAAAGCTCTTATATGTGGCTATTCGTTGGTTACAATGATTAATATATGAAATTTCATCTCTAAAAGAATCAAGATAAATATTTAATCTTTTTAAATCAGATTTAACAATAAGATTAACAATATGACAAGCACAACGTTGATGTAGTAAGAAAGATTGTGCATAAGTATTAAATAAAGGGGTAAAAATCTCCATTGCCTTAGTTTTTGCAGCTGCATTATCTAAAGTTATAGAGAAAATCTTATCTGTGAGGCCAAAATTAGAACAACTTTAATAATGCATTCTGTAATATTTTCAATAGTATTTGCAACATTAATTAACTTAAATTCTATAATTCTTTTTTTCATTACACAGTCATCATTAACATAATGAGTAACAATACTAATATAATCCTCCCTAGCCCTAACACTTCATATGTCTGATGTCAAAGCAACAAAGGACGTACAAGTATGAAACATTTCTTCCAATTTTTCATAGTAGTTGTTATAATATTTAATTAAACCTCTAGTTGTAGTTTGCCTAGATTCAGCACTAAATCTAGGGTTATGAGCAGTCCTGATATATTTTTGAAAAGTATCAGACTAACCAAAATTTAAAGGTAAATCTTGAGATGCAATTAATCTACAAAGGGATTCTCGAGCTACCTCCGGGTTGTACTCCCAAGTACGTACCGAGTCGTCGAGGTTGTATTGCAGCTACATTTGGCGCATTTGTATTCCTTGCCTTCTTTTGAAGCTTACAGCGTGCTGTTGCAAGTGACCCGTCCCACCTGAAGATTTTGCAGATAATTCGTTACTACAAATTTTACAAATAGCATACCTTACCGAATTCCCATCATTGTCGATCTTTAACTTTTTGTTGAAATTGTTCCAGACTCCCGATGTAGTAGCTCTTGTTCTTTTTGCACTCATGCTCTAGGTTGTGGATGCACTCGTTGAGCCAGCAGAAGATGGATCCAGCGACGCTTCTTCTGGCGGTACAATTTGTTGTAGATTTCCACCTTCCGTGGATGGATGTGCCTCTTGAAAGGATTGCATATCCTCAGCTGTGAGGCTGAATTCAGAGAGTTGGAAATTGTAGTTCTCCATTGAATCGACTGTAAATTCATATAGTAAAATACAATTAAATTACAGTTGAATCAACAAATAATAGCAGAAAAATTGAAATAAGGCAGTAGTATTAGTCTATTAACTCTTGTGCAGCTCTTCTGTACAACCCAGCCCATGATGGCCCATGTGTGTGTACATGAGGGTGTGTGTTAGTCCCACCTTGCTAGCTTAGCTTGAGAATCACTTACATATAACCCTAGGAGTTCCAATGGTAGCACATCTGGTTAACCGTTTTGCATGAAATAAGGACGAAAGTGCAAGCGGATTGCTATGTGTGCATGGCCTATTTAGAATGGGGTTAGGCCTAAGCCTGTTTGGACCCTAGGGCGTTACAAATGGTATCAGAGCCGACTTTCGCAGTTACATGGGCGTGTGTGGGTCAAGGGCGCGGGCATATGGCGCATGGCGCATGTGGGCCCGGAGTGGACACACGGCATAGCATATGTGCTGGCACTGAATGCACGGACATATACCAAGAGGGGAGATCCTTATCATTTGCCCCAGTGTGGGTATGTTGGTCCGACGAGGACGTCGGGTCCTTTGAGGGGGTGTATGTGACACCCCGGCCCATGATGGCCCACGTGTGTGCGCACATGAGGGTGTGGGTTAGTCCCACCTTGCTAGC
Organism: Dendrocalamus latiflorus; assembly: GCA_017311315.1. NCBI lineage: Eukaryota > Viridiplantae > Streptophyta > Magnoliopsida > Poales > Poaceae > Dendrocalamus > Dendrocalamus latiflorus. Next base: position 24,943,482 of record CM029660.1, read on the forward strand.
TTAGCTTGAGAAGCACTTACATATAAACCTAGGAGTTCCAATGGTAGCACCCTCGGTTAACCGTTTTGCGCGAAGCAAGGGCGATAGTGCAAGCGGGTTGCTACGTGTGCGTGGCCTATCCAGAATGGAGTTAGGCCTAAGCCGGTTTGGATCCTAGGGTGTTACATCTACGAAGATTCTTCGAAGTTTTTTCAATTTTCTGAATTTCGCATGAATTTCTCACTAATTTTGCCAAATTTGTGCAAACACAACCAGATTTTTCACAGCTAAACAGAGAGATGAGAGTGAGATTTGAGGTATGGAGAATGGAGGCCGGATGGCCCCTATTTATAGGAAAAAAACTCGACATTTTTTTGAAATTTGTTTTGGATTTTTTACACCCCAACGGTCAAAAAGGATAAAAATGGCTATTTTTTCACGGGCTGTGCAATGTCGGCACGGTCCATTTACGCAATGTCAGCACGGGTTGTGCAATGTCGTGCCATGCCGGCCCGGCCCGAGGTCGCTACTGGGCTGTGCCGTGCCGGCCCCTTGGCCCAGGCACGGCACGGTCCACCAGGCCATGCTGGCATAGCCCATGAGCTAGACAGGCCATGTCGTGCCTGGGCCAAGCCAACAGTGATGGGCCGTGGACCGGTAGGCTAAGGCCCAGCCCATTAGACATCTCTACCAAGAGGGAGAAAAAAGGAAGGGAGGGGCAGGCTGCGCACGGGTGATGGGTTGGATGTGCCGTTTGATGGGGAGAAAGAAAAAGGGAAAGAAGTGGGCCACATAGCTTGGGAGAAAGGAAAAGGGTCACGGACTGGGAAGGAATTTGGCCTGAATGCAATTTTGGATTTTAAATTGATTTTTCATTTTAGAAAACTCAAAAATATAAATGGGCTAAAAAACACCAAATAAGGCTAAAAAATTAAAGAAAAATAAAAAGAACTGAACTAGAGCATTTTGAACCCAAATAAAATATCTTGAAATAACTTTTTGCATTTAATTTTGCACAAAATTAAGATTGGGCTTCAGAAAGTCCATAAAACATTTTCTTTAATTTCAGAAAATAATTTTAGTTCAGTAATTAAAATTTTCCATGTCACATTGCCCGTCTGTGTTTCCTTTGGTAGTGGTTTATATTTTAGTTGGTCCCTCGTTTTCAAGTGATTCGTCACGTTCCTTGGTAAGGTATGGACGTGGAGTGATACGCAAATGAATTCTAATCTAACTATAGGAGCAAAGGTATCTTTAAAGTCTAAGCCTTCTACTAGGTAAAAACCTTGAGTACTAGCCTAGCTTTGTTGTGAACCATCCAAACTTTACTCATTGAAGTCAAGTGTCCTTGGGTTACGGTTTGAGAAGTGTGAGTGCTGTGGTTTGATCTCTTATCCTTTAGGTAGAATGGCTATAAAATCTTCATCATCAAGTACCAATACACCAACTTTGTTCGTCTATCATGTATCCTGTTTTGGTTGATTTGCTCTTAATCTTATTAGTTTTGACCTCTTTTCTTCCCTTCTTGATTTTGCTTCGTGCCAAGGAGGTGTAAATGATGGAGATGACTCATAGAGATCAATCCCCGTCTATCTATTCATTAGATTTTGCAAGTTCTTAAAGTTCTCCGATTTTTACTTAGTTTGGCCTCTCCAAGTGATTTCTTGATGCAGTTGTTTTTGAATCGTTTTCTTATGTGTTCTAGCTTGCTATGACATATATCAATATATTTGGAGTCATCTTGAGCATCATTTACCTACGAGCAAGTTATATTCACTCTTTTTATTTTTTTGAAAGATTTTGGTGCAACTTTCCTTTAAATGGAAAAAGGTTATAACTTTGGCACATTACCACAGAAAGGGTCATCACAGACGGTTCAAAACATCATCATAGACAGTTTCTGAACCATCTGAATTTATGTGTCTGTGATAACAAATGGTTATCACAGAATGCTCTCAAATCGTCTGTGATAAGTTACAACACAGATGGTTTTTCAAAACAACTGTATGTGTTATGACAGATATCACAGACGGTTTTTAAAAATAGCCGTCTATGATATCTAAAATATCACAATTGGCTAATACTAAAAATCGTCTGTGATATGTCAGATATCATAGATGGTTCTTAAACATAGCCGTCTATGATATCTGGCATATCACAGATGGCTAATACTAATAACCGTTTATGATATCTAACATATCACTGATAGGTGGTGTTACAAACCGTTTGTGATGGCTATTTGAATAACTAAATTATTTTCTATTTTTTTGGCTAGCCTTAGGAAATGGTAGCTATGCCCTCTGAAAACAAGCAAACAGATCATATATATAGTACACGGTAATCATTACATAGATATCACAAATGAATTAAACATTGAATAAAGTACAATTGAATTAATTATTTGATTAAGTACAACTGAGTGAATTACAATTGAATCAAATATTTGAACATCTAATCATCATTACCAGGGTTGAACTCTCCATTCAGGTGAATGACCTCCACCATCAAGAATTCGGAGAGCTTTTCTCGAACTTCGGTGAGTTTGTCAAGATCGAATACACTTGAGTCGAATTCCACACCCTGTCGTTAGGAGTGTTAAAGTCATTAATATATATATATATATATGTATATATATTGATAATCACAAAATAAATATTAGCAAGTTGACAAACCTCTGGATCTTTCATCTTAGTGCCCATGATTTCTTGCATATGTCTGCAAATGTAGAATCCACATACGTTGCCCTATAGCTGCTGGTGGCACTACAAAAATAGAATTACATACATAAGTATTATCAGTTCTAGGGGCATTATTACGAAGTGTGGTATAAGATTGTTATATTGTAGCGAGTGCCCGAAATTGCGCCTTGTGTCGCAGTGTGGCGCTAGATTCCTTGTGTCTCCCTCCTCGAGCAATGTAAGCGATGAACGACCTAGTGATTCAAAAAAGTTAGCCTCGGCTATTGCAAATGAAGGGAAGACTATAATAGAGTTATGTATGGAGGAAATGAGTTTACTTTCAATTGCTTGTTGCATATAGGTGAAATCACAGTTGTTCCTAAGTAGGGAATCAAGGTATATTACCTTGCTTCACTTTGGTACAATCACAATCAGAATCCAATAAGTCCTAGTCATGTATGTTGCCATAGTGATTAATACTAAGTTCATGTTGCGTATAAAGTACAAATGAAACTTATATGGCAACTAGTGAAACACTTAAACTTGGTTGAAGGGTACCAACATGTAGTCCTTATCACTCTAAGCAAGCAATCATGTCGTTATGTAATCTTTGACAAAGGATGTGTTTTCCTTGATAGATTACTCAGAGACCAAGTGTGGGTCGAGGAAACCCACCGGTTCTCGCCGTCGCTGGACTTGTTGGATCATGGATCTATACATAAGCAATGATTTATGGCATTTATCGATATTACGTGAATGTAGAACTTGATTGTATAGTACACTTACAGTGTCTAGCATTATAGAATTGAGACATCGAATTCATCGAGATTGAATAGTAAGAATAAGTCTTTGAAGGTCACAGCAAATTAGCCCGAGTTGTGGAGTAAATACGCCTCCACGTATCTCATGGTGAATCCACTTTGCCAGTTTGGCTTCCTGTTGGATCTTTGCATGTACTAGGCATGCAAAGTCCTGTAAACCAGTCCAAAGCTGGGTAATTGTGACTCAAGGACCAAGATACTCTGAGCTTGTACTTCCAGGGCCTGGGAGGCACCTTAATCTTCTTTGGTTGGGTCTTAGCGTCTCGCTTGCGATACATCTCAGCGTCATCTCCACAAGAGCTAACACGATGGCCTTGTGAAGCGGAGTTTGAGGTGGAGTCATAGATGGTTCTGTTTGACAAGCATGGTCGTGTGGAGATTGCGGCATGAAAGGGTCCAGAGCGATGTCTTTCTTGGGCCACTGGACGAATGTGTGAACGACATTCCCTAATATCATGATCTCTTCATTTGGGGGCTTCTCAAGTGGGACGACCCTAAAAACATCATTAATCATGTCCACCTTGACCTTTGTGAAATCGGTTAATAGCTGGGCATCGTGCACCTGTGTTCCTGGTAGGCATGGGAGCGCTATCCCCTACCCAATGTCAATGGAAATGGAGCCAACAAGTTTAACTCTGAGGATGCACGGTGTGGGCTTCTACATAACAACACACGATAAGCTAAGGCGTCCACTAGGTCCATCTATGTAGCATTCTAGAGAGGTACATTACCTAGATGTCGTCGATAGGTAAGTGGGCATCGCTATGTTCAGAAAGTGGCATGGACGAGCTACTCCGACGTTAAGGGGTACTGGGTACCGCAATAATGGGGGTGGCGTGAAAGTGGTTGTGAACTTCTCTCAGTTCTTCCCTCAATGAATCTATCTCTCCTTGAAGTGAGGCAGTTATCTTCTCTCGAAGTCATTTGATCCTCGCGCTCGGCCTTGGATCTCTTCATAATCCTATATGCCTCATAGTCATTTGGGAATCCATACCTTCAAGGTACATAAACCCCCAGGCCTCGCGTGCAACCTGGGTATTCCTTGTTTCCTAGGGCCGTTAATAGTATATCCTTCTCCTAGACTACTTCGAAGGAGCCTTGGTTCGGTAGTCAATATTTGCTGCAAGAGGCAATCATGTTATTTTAGACCCCAGGAAGTTATGAACCTATTAACAACTAGATAATTTAACATATCTTACCAGACGTTGGGACAATTCCTCGTCTGCGGGGTTTTTGAAAGAGGAGATGCTTGAAGATATGGTTGATGACCTCGCTCTTAACCAGTTTTGGATATGCTCGCTTGTGATCCTGGCAAATGGCGGGGAGGCCTCCGATTGGATTACGACCTCATCCTACATCCTCCATTGTGGGATTTTACCTGCGTACCCAGCGGTGTTGAGTTTGTGGGGGTGAGTGTTTTGTACCTGGAGTGCCTTGTGCACCGCACTTTGCTGTTAAAATTCGGTCATTGTCTTCATCCACATAAAGGCCTCCCATGTTTTTGACGACAAGAAAGAATACCTCGTGAAGGGCGTGTGATCCTTGGTCATGTATTGCGTGACATGTGTGCTCTTGAAGGTCTTCCACACTTTTCCCATCGCGATGAGCGTCTACCGTTGCTCGAGTCCTTGGACTTCTTCTCTGATCTCGAACGAGTTTGAAATTTCCACCCATAGATGCTTTTTCTCTCCATCTGTCAAAACTTTCCAGTTTGCTACGGTGATGGGGACCCGTTGCATTTCAAGTATCCTATAGGTAGTCCAGAATGTTGCCGCTGCTTTCTTCGGTTGCAGAGGGACCCCATCCGGAGAGATCTCCATGATGGTTATTCGGCTCTCTAGCTTTTTCGATACTCCTCTGTCACGCTTAGTTACCCCAGTTTTTGGTGTGTTAGACCCATTTGGCGACGTCGATGGTGACGATGATGCCTGTGCAAACGTCATCTATCTTACAAGAAAAACTAATTACAATGAGTTGTGAGCGTAAACATTGTCACACGGTTGATCTTACAAGAAATAAGAGCATTCGACAACACATATTATTGCTACAAGGTCTTGTTGCAATACTAACGTCCCAAATCACACAGTCCAATGTCTCAAGTTCTATAAAGTAAGTGATGGCTACAATTTATTCCTTCTCATTATTCTGCGTGTTGAGCTTCGTTGTTGTCTTAGGCGTAAAAAAACCTTTGGGCTGCCATGCCCTTCATTTACAAATGAATGGCGCAATAACCCAAAGGTTCTTTATACCTAAGACAGCAACAAGTCTAACACACAACATGATGAGGAGGAAGAAACAACAGACATAACTTACTTCATAGAACCTGACACACTGAAATGAGTAATTTGTCATTCCAAATAGATCTTGTAACAATAACAAAGTGAATCACACAGGACACTAGAGTGTGTGATTTGCTTCATGCCCTTTGAAGGTCTCTTTGGCATATATTATTGTCACAAGGTTACTTTGGAACACTAACTTGCCATTCCAAATAGATCTTGTAGCAATAACATGACCCTTCCTTAAGGTTGTCTCTAAGAACTCCAACTCACTTAGAAACAAAAGCTCTAATAATTTATCTCTAAAATCATTCTCTAGCTATGTTTTTATTATTTTCATCACAACTTCCATCCTCATACACTCTCACAATTTGTTTCTCCCCCAACAAGGATATTGAGTGATGTGGCATGTATTTCTCAACAAGTACAAACCGACTCACAGCGTTTCATGTTGTAAATAATGCGGTATAAGCAAATATTTAAATTTAATTCCATCAAAATAAAGCATAATTAAAGCACATTTCCAGTAGTATATAAATGACAAGAATTGTATACAAACATGTAATTCTATCATGTCATTTATACAAGAGTATAACCTTAAAGCATGAAACATGATGAACGCTAAAAGGAGCATATTATTTAGTTTCATGACAAATGAATCAATTATAATAGCCTAAAGCTCAGTTTTAATTGATATTATGCTCTCAGAAGCAGAGTTGCTCAAGACTTAAAACTTGGCCTTCTCAATACTATGTCAATACTCTTCTCGAAGTGATAAGACAACTAAAGATTAAGACTTGAGCTCTAATCAATGCATTCACTGTCACCAAAAATTTGCATACACAAAAGATAGCAACTTCTAAATTTCGGTATAACAGAAGGTCTTAAGAAAAGACTATAAGGCTGTATTCTAACAACAGTTTGAGATGATCAGTTAAATGATAACACAACTTCTATACTGATACGAAAACAAAATACCAGCTACTGCACATCAGATAGTTACAGAGCAATAAGACCGAACTAACTGACCAAAATTAGGAACTCAAAGAGCTATGAACAGACAGTAGAAAGCATCTCAGATTGGGCTCAAATTTAATCTAGTGTATATATCACTTTCAGTATTTGACAGATTTCATCATAGAGCTTTAAACTGAACCCACTAGTAAACAATGTCTCCCAGTAGTAGAACATATATCAGAGAGTAATGAACCAGCATAGCTCACAATGTTTGCAATTAAAAAACTAAAATACTCATAGTGCGGATGGCACTCAAAGCAGTCTAGAAGTAAACCGAGCCGGTAGTAAGCGAAACCGCCATCAAGAACCAGGGCAAGTCACACCCGAAGGTACTGACCCAGAAAACCTAGCGCCCCACTGTGCTGCAGTGAGAGAGCGAGGTAGTCGGAGATACAATGCCCCTTTGTTGTTCGGGACACATCGGAAGTAGCAAAGCTGAGGTGAAGGAGATGCCGCACAAGAACACCGAGAAGCCAAGCACCAGGGACCACAAATCACTGTAGAGACCAGCGGTTTTGCAGCGGAGAAGAAGCCCCAAGGACCAAGCTCCGAAGCCAAATTAGGAATAAAAGACTAGATCGAAGAGAGAGCTCACTCAAATTTTCACCCATCCATCACACAGAGGAGGCGCCCCCCTTATATAGCCGAGAGGAGGAAGGGAAGAGGAGATCGAAGTGATGGCCACCAACGACTGGAGCAGGGGCTCCTGGGCCGCAAGCGCCACCGCGTCTCCCTGCTGAAGCCGCTACCAACGAGGAGACTGGATCCACCAAATGAACCACCACACAGGAGGAGACTAGGTCTCATCCCCTTATCTCTTTGAGTTGGCCCACTGATAGGTGGGCCCCTTACTCTTTTTTCCTTTTCTTTTTCATTTCCTTTCTTTTCTCAATTGAGAAATTACCGAAATGCCCTTGAAAAGATAACATTTCATGCTCTTTTTTCTTGAACCAGTAGCTCACCCACACAAGTAAGGAGAGGAGAGTCGGAGGAGGGGAGACAAGAATATAGTGGAACCAGGACCCAGAAGGCCAACCGTGAGGACCACGTGAAGGCAACATCTACAACAATGACAAGAGACCACCATCCACGCCTTCATCTGCTTGAGACCACACCAAGATCACCCCCAACAACCTTACCACTTTCAGCATGACACAAGTAGGCCCACCTTCCCTCCCACATCCATTTCCCCATTCCTTTTTGGGTTCTACATCAAAAAGACACTAACAGATATGGACAAATTTAACACATATGAAGTAAAAAGTGGGGATCCATACCTTCAGGAGGAGAGGCGACGGGGAGAAGAGAACTCATGAACACACTGAACTTCGGTTCCAACACACATTAACATATACGGACGGATCTATGACACATGAGTTAAAGAGGTGGGATTTGGGATCCATACCTTCGGGAGGAGAGGCGGCGTTGGGAGGAGAGATGACGAGTAGGAGAGGTGGCACTAGGAGGAGAGGAGCCATCGGGAGGAGAGAGAAGAGGTGTCACTGGGAGGAGAGGCGATGAGGCTAGCAAGTCAGGTGAGGAAGGAGAGGACGGAGACATTGGGTTCTACGGTGGTAGCGCTGGGGGGGACGAGGAGACAGAGGGGTGTATGAGTAAGGAGTAAGGACGTAAACCTTAGCAGGCACTCTACTTATAGAATAACTTTCACAGACGGTTCTATTAAAGAATTGTCTGTGATATTACTATGATAGATGGTTCCATAATGGAACCATCTGTGATATGGTGGCTGTGATATGTATATCACAGATGGTTTGTACCACTAAACCGCCTGTGATAGTTCATTCTTTAGCTACAACAAATCCTGTTTTTTGGCTGAACTCAGAAAATGCTAGCCATGCCCTATGAAAAAAGCAAGCATACACAATCACAAATATAATTATTTCTTAATTATTGAATCAATTACCATGGAATAATTCCTTAATTACATGCCAAGTTTCTTATAATTACATTGGAATAATTTCCAAATAGATGTTCGCCATGTGGATCATTACACTTGGTTATTTCTTTTTAAATAAAGCCTTTCACGATGATCGACACACATATAGCTCGCTTCATTGCTAGGTTCTTCCTTGAGCCTGATGCCATCTCTGAATGGAGGTAACTTGTTAAATTGATTATACTCTTTGTCATCCACGATATTCTCAACTCCGACAATTTTTTCATGAAGAATTACGTGGTGCTTCTTATTTGCCGGGTTGGTTATATAAAAAACTTAAACAACTTGCCTCGTGACTACGAATGGTTCATTTTGTATCCTATACATTTGAGGTCCACAGTAGTGATGCTGTACTTGTCGACCTTTACACCCTGTGGGAGTTGGATCCAACAGTACCGAAATAAACGGATCTTGAAAATTACGTAGTCAAGCTCCCAATCTCCTCTACAAGCCCATAGTAGGAGCTTGGGCCAGCAATACTAAAGTGCTCATGAAATACATCTATGCGGACACCTGAGTTCTGGACTGTGCTCTTTCTATCCTGATCTGTTGTATAAAATGTGTACCTATTAATGTAGTATCCTTGCCAGGTCATAATTGTAAAATTTGGCCCTTTTGACAACCATTGTAGCGTTTTACTTGATGACCTCCGATGAATTGCACCTTCAACCATTCGTTTAACTGATAGTTGTGTTGTCTTGTGATCCAAACCTCCGACTGACCTAGATTCTCTTGGCGGGGCATGTCCTTGTACTCTTCAATATACGAGAACACTTCAGTCATGTGATGGAAGACCATGAAGTGGGCTTGAGCGTACATATCCAGATTGGGAGTTATTGCTTTCCTTCTGATGATGCCGATACCCTCTAGCCTCCCCTAATGATGAGATGGAGGCACACCTATCGATTTGACCTGAACCGTATAATCGATGCAGAGCTCAATGACCTCTTCAGTTGCATAACCTTCGATGATTCTGCTTTTTGGCTGAGATCGATTGTGTACATGGGACTTGAGAATTCCCATGTACCTCTCAAACAGGTACATATGATGTAGAAACACAAGGCCGTATATCTTTATCTCTTTCACAAGGTGTACAATGAGATGGCTAGATATCAAAAAAATGATGGAGGGAAATACATCTCAAGATGACATAGAGTCATCACCACCTCAGTCTGTAGAGCATCTAGTCCATCAGGATCAATGACCTTCTGAGCAATTGCGTTAAAGAAATAATACAGCTTCATGATTATCACTCGAACCTTGTTTGCAAAATACTTTTAATTGCAACAAAAAAACACTTGTGTCATTAGCACATGACAATTATGAGACTTCATGCCAATTAATTTCAAATCTCCATAGAAACATATTTCTTTATGCTGGCAGAGTGACCGGATGGAACTTTCACACCATACAAGTACTGACACAATTTAATTCTCTCAGACTTAGACAGAGTATAGCAAGCTGGGGGAAGGTACGTTTGGCCTTTATCGGTCCCTATCGGTGCTAACTCGGTCCTGATGTTCATAGCGACCAAGTCACATTGTGCGTTGATATCATCATTTGTTTTTGTCACGAATGTTCAGTAAAAGATCAATCAAGTTGTCACATATATTTTTCTCTACATGCATGACATCGATGCAATTGCAAACTTCTAAGTCTTCCAATAAGGAAAGTTCCAAAATGTTGATCTCTTCTTCCACATGTTCTTTTGATGGGTTCTCAATTTACATCTCTTTCCAAGCATAACATTGATATCCTTGATCATATCGTAGGTCTCTTTCCCGCTAAAAGGTCTTAGTGCTGAGTCATCATCTTTTTTTTCGTTAAATTGTTTCTTCATCTTGCGGTATGGATGATACCTTGGAAGGAACCTACGGTGACACATATATATAGTTTTGTGCGAGTTGTTCAACCACACACTCTCGGTATAATCTAAGCAGTGCGGACAGGCTTTGACACTTTTTGTACTCAACCCCGATAGGTTACCAAGGGTAGCAAAATCATTGATGGTGCAGAATAACATGGCGCGCAGAATGAAATCCTCTCGTTCGTTCCACAGTGTCATAAAAAACCTTCTTAGCTTGGTAGGTGATTCTTAGCAACACATTTCCCTTCGGATATGCATGTATTCTTTATACTTCCATTCCCAATGGACAAAAAACCTTCTAAGTTTGGTAGGTGGTTCTTGGCAATACATTTTCCTCCGGAAGGATGTTCGCTAGGAGATCTAATAACACCATGAAACTCTTGTTGGATCAACCATTGCTTGCCTTCAATTTTAGTAATTCAAGAAAGGATGACAACCTTATGTATTACGGTTTGCAGCCCAGGAACAAAAGTTTCTCTGAGCCTTTCATCAAGCCTTCAAATTTACTAAACTCTCTCTCTCTCTCACTATAGTTCCCTTCTGCATCATGTAGCATCTGATCTAGATTGTCATCATCTGACCTATCCTCACCGAAAGCACAGTCCACAACCGACATATCGTTATCTCCCTTGACGATGTTATAACTACCTTCCTGTATAATCTTCTCTTCCCCGTGACTGGTCCAACATGTATACCCCTTTTTGAAACTCTTCGAATCAAGTGAGCTTTGATCTGCGTAGAGTTAGTAATCATCTTCAGATTATCGCAATCAATGCATGGACAAACATATATTCCACCCCCTTCTTCAGCATATCCTACTCGACCGCTCTTCTAAAAGCAGACACACTATTAATGTACTCTTTACTTACACGGTTCTCAATGTACATCCATCTTCCATCCATCTACGCTACGCATGTAACAAATTAGTGTCAAATTAGATTGTTAATGCTACAATAGCTAGCTAGCCTAATACTTACACATAATTGTCATTCACCGTATAATAAATTACCCATATTTAAATTAAGTAGCTAGCTACGTACTATTCATGAAGCAATATATATCAAGTAAGAATATATTGAAGTAAAATAGGAGTAGCGACCCATTCTTAAATTGGAGTAAACTACCAATTAAGCTAGCTATCATCTCTCTTTATTACAAGGCATATAATTAGAAGCAAATACTAACCTCTAATCACCAAGAACAAATCGATCTACAAGTTAGATCTACAAGCGGTATGTTTTCACCAAACTTTCCAAAGCCGAATGCCTCCTTCAATGTAGCACAATGAAGACAGATCTGTCGGGACCTCGCTGGTTAGGCATTTAATAATACGGTGTATCCTAGACACGTCCAACCGCAAACCGTTTGTGATACATAATTATCACAGAAGGTTCTCATTAATAACCGTTTGTGATAATTACTTATCACATACGGTTCATATTAATAACTGTTTGTGAATACACATCACAGATGGTTCTAAAGTAGAGCACTTTAGAACCGTCTGTGATAAATACTATAGATGGTTCTAAATTCATTCTCATATACATATATGCAAATTCAGTAATGCCTCAAGAGTAAATATGTATTACTTAGTTGTTTTTTACCGATCAGTAATGTTGTCATGTCGTTATACTGAGATCGTTTATATATATAGAAGATAGTAAATACAAATTCAACTACTTGATTTTACATATGGCCAAACAGTGTTGCCAGTTGCTTCTTACAAAAGATAACAAAAAAGTATAAGCCTAACTGCTTCGAAGTTTTTTCTAGTGGCGAAGGTAGCATGTTATCTCTATCATCAAAACTTCATAGGCAACATGGTCAGTATCGAACGGTTCGGGATCATCAGCGAATGAAGCCTGAAATGCGTCCACCTGCTGACGCGCTCGTTTGAGTGTCTCCCAAACACCCTCCGACTGAACAATCAAATCAAATTGAGCCCATAGACTCTCTTACCTTTCTTGAGGGGTCTCGACAAGATTGACTCGGTTGTGTCGATGGCGAGGTTAGCTTGCCGGAAGTAGGAGACCAACCGGAAGATGTGGCGGAGGAGGATGTCAAGATGGCAGAAGGTGGCCTTCAACTGCTTTGCAAATCCTCGGACATATAAGGGAGGACACTGTTGGTACATTGTTCTTCCGTAGCATCGGCCAGTGTACGACTGATGAGGTGCTTATCCTGGATGGCCAGGTTGGCCATCATTGCCAGCAACAAGGAAGAGTAGGGAGCCATTTATTTGTGCTTGAGAGATAAGGAAGATATCCGGCCAGCGAGGTGCTCATACAGGATAAAGCGATGTGGGGATTAATATCCGGTACAGGATAAGAATATTTTTCTAACAACCTAAAAAAGGTGTATACCAAATTTCAAGTGATTTGGAGTTTTGGTTTGAGAGTTACTTCAATTTTAGGTTTTGGATTGGTTTTGGAGCAACAAAGCTTAACAAACCAAAAAAATCCTAATTATCCTAAGTTCTTTTAACATTTTTGGTTGAGATATGTTCTTAAGGTCATGAGCTAATCTTGATTCAAATTTCAAGTCTTTTGAATCTATAGATTAAAGGTTTTATAGATTTTTGGATTTGAAATAGTGTTGTTTTTATTGTTCACCTAATTGAAATCATTGTCCACCCAATTGTTTTAGGCTGGTTTAGATTCTTGATTTGGTGGTTTTTGTGTTGGTTTTTCATCATAATCTTCATAGCTCTATAACTATCAGGGTAAAGGATCGGTGAATACTTGGAGGAAAATTTAAAGACACCATTCACCCTATCTCTATTGCTATACTGGTCCTATAGGCAGTGCATCGATCTGCTTGCATTATCTATGGCTCTCCGATCCGTTTAATGCATGTCATTTATATGGTAAAGTACCAGCTAAGCTTGGGTGTAGGTACACTCATTAAGTTTGGACACAATCTTGTAGCGTTAGAAATTGTTGTCATCAAATTTTGGTAGGCAAAGTAGTCGATAAAAGTATTTTTGATATTTGATGTAAAAGGAAAGATCAGAATTTACTAGAAATCAGGATCATGCATCGGCCACATTAAGAAGCCTCTAGAAGTTGCTGACTAAAGAAAGATAGATGCAAAGACAGAAGTCATCAACAGGAGATTGGAAACGAGGAAGTTTGAAGACGGACATGGACTCCATCCAAGAAAAGGTTGAGCCGACACGAAGAGGGAGACTTAAAGCACAATCCAAGATTGAGTTGGCTATTTTAGAATATAAATACCCTGTACGGGTTGATTTGAGTATGTTGTAGCTAGTAGAATCCTACTGTTATAATTTGACTTTGACCAATATTGCTTCGCATCAACGTGTTGATCATATGTGAGTTACACATATCCCCTGTTCATCGACGTTTTGTCTAGGATCGACTTTCATTCAGTTTTACCTATTGTCGACTTTGCCGATTTGCTAGAAAATCGGCTGGCACGTCGCATACACTGCTAGAGAGCACCCTCTATAGGGACGCGGTGCTGTTATCAGCAATTTTCCAGTAGCAACAGAAATGTACCCAAAAAAATCTCAAAACATTCATATAGATGTAGTACATCGTGGTATTCTGCCTAGATCATCCCGAGTTGGGAAACAACAAGGAAATTTTTAAAAAACATATATATTATATAATAAAAGTCAATGACAAATAGTTTACATTTTTTAACTCAAAACATCGTTTAGACCTATTTGGGAGGAATTTTTGAGGAAAAGTACATGAATCCCAGTTCCTATGGAATGGCTACATTTTGCCCGTTTGGAACAAAGGAAACACCAATTCCTTTCCTCTGCAATACTGTAGCTAGCATGCGATTTCACTTAACAGTTGTTAAGAAAAAACAAAAATATGCTAGACATTCTCACAAAAAGAAAAACATCTGGCCCTTTATTCGGTGGGCCATAATTTTGGAGGCTTAGATTTGCTCTACTGCAAATTGATTTATTTAAAAAATATCCAGTGGTTTAAAAGAGAAGTAGACATATGCGGTGGAAATCACCTAAAAGTTGGAAATCTGTGAAAATATGTCTTCAATGTTTTCTAAAATTCCGAAACAAATACTAGATATAGGGAAGGGGATGTTTTTTAACCATACGAAATTTCAGGATCAGACTCAACCTCATTTACAAGATATAAAAAAGGCAAATTATGTATGAATGGTGATTTGTTACTGTTTCAACCAAAGACAACACGAGTCCTATTTTGTTTCTCACACTACGCAAGCACATGCGTGTAATTATTGGGACACCCTAAAGTAGCAACGCCATGCTTACGTGTAGAAATACTGCCCCTCCTTGCTTACATATACAATTCGAGATGTTGCCTTTTTTTAACAGACATTTTGGCCAGCTTATACGAAGAGATTTCATGAATTTGACAATAGGATAAAAATGAAACCAAAAAATAATTTGGCAGGAGCTTCCATGAAAAATCTCATACACAGTAATAAATATACCATGCCCCCATATTTAGTGAATTCCTGGTTGAAAGAATTACATTTATATTATGAGATTTCATTATTTGCAACATGGAAATGTTCCTTTGTATTACCACCATATTTTACTGAATCATAAGAATGCATTTACCATATGGTGGAACATATATTAGAAAGAACGAAAATCACATGCAGTAATATATGGGAAGCATATGTTTCTGACCTTACTATTGTCAGGTTCATCAACGACGAGCTAAAAATGATGCAAGCATACCTCAAGGCAGCCGATGGGGCACGCAAGAACACCGGGGTGCTCAAGGCATATCTGGAGCAAATTCGTGACTTGGCCTACGACATCGAAGACTGCCTGGAGGAGTTCATGTTTTTTATCAAGCGTCGGAGCCTCCTGCAGCAACTTGTCAGCCTAGGAGCACGTCCCCGCATTGCCATTCAGATAAGGACAATCAAGCAGAGAGTCCAGGAGGTGAGCCAGAGGAACTCCCGATACAACCTAATTGAGCTCACAAGCGATACATCTGATGATGCAGTAGGCGACATGGAGCTGACAAGGAATTTGTCAGCTCTGTATGTTGAAGAAGCCGACCTCTTTGGCTTGAAGAAGCAAAAGGGCAAGTTCATGCAGTTGATAACCAACCCGAAGGCTGAGCTCGCAGAGTCCATAACCAACAAAGCTGGCCCGAAAGTGATCTCAATTGTTGGCATGGGTGGCCTCGGCAAGACAACTCTCGCCAAGCAGGTGTATGATAGCACCGAGTGCAGTGGAAGTTTCAACACCCGTGCTTGGGTCACTGTGTCGCAATCCTTTGACATCAAGGAGCTTCTCAAGGAGATGATGAAGCAACTTGGGGTGGTACATCCAGAGGAACATCAAGGAATGGTAGCCGGGGTGGAGAAGAACCTCATCGATCGCCTAAGAACTACACTCAAGGAGAAGAGATACCTTGTTGTTCTTGATGACATGTGAACCACCCAAGCGTGGGATCGCATTAAACTTGCTTTTCCTAAAAATGGTACGGATGATAGTTGTGTAGTGATAACTACAAGAAATGGTTACCTAGCAACGTATTGCAGTCCTGAGCCACTCATCCACCGGCCTGACACCCTAGAAAAAGAAGATGCTAAACGGTTGCTCCTGAAGAAGGCAAATAGATGCCTCGATGGCTTAGAGAAGGATAATATGGAGGAGATAATAGAGAAGATACTGAAGAAATGTGGAGGCTTACCCCTAGCTATTGTAACCATAGGAGGCCTCCTAGCTAACAAAGATATAAAGGAGTGGGAAAGTGTGCATGACCAACTCCCCTCAGAGCTTGAAAGCAATCCAAGCCTTGAAGCACTTAGGCGAGTGGTTAGTCTTAGTTACAACTACCTGCCTTCGCACCTCAAGCCTTGCTTTCTGTATCTCAGCATCTTTCCAGAAGATTTTGAGATCAAACGGAAATACCTGGTGAACAGGTGGATAGCTGAAGGGCTTATAACAAGTGGTACTACTAGGAGAACACTTGAAGATGTTGCAGAGAGTTACTTCTATGAACTCATAAATCGAAGCATGATTCAACCAAATAAGTTAGACATTCTTGGAAATGTGAAGACCTGCAGGGTTCATGATATCGTGCATGATATTGCAGTGTCAATCTCTAGGCAAGAGAACAATGTGTTACTGGTTGAAGAGCACACAAGTACCACCAGTGCAGCAAATGAAACCATCCGGCATATATCATGCTTTGCTAGTAAGAAATTGGACATTGGCTTGGATTTTAGTCGTGTTCGATCTTTTACTATGTTCAGTGAACCTCTAGAGCCTCTAGCCACACTTTATCTATCCAAATTTAAGATGCTGAGGGTATTGGATCTCGAAAATGCTAGATATGCAGCAACGCAGCAAGACATCAATAACGTAGGATTGTTGATCCACTTGAAATACATACAATTTCGCGATATTTCATATGTTTATGCAATTCCAAGATCTATACGGAACCTGCGAGGCTTGCAGGCTCTACACATGAGAACATCGAGTGTTGCAAACTTACCAAAAGAAATCAGTAAACTTCAAAATCTTCGCAGCATCCGATGTAGCAAACTATATAGTAGGGATTTTGATATGAATAACCCTATAGGATGCATGTGTGCTGCAATACACTCTGCCAACATTTTCCATCCTTCAGTTGGTGATGATCGTGCTGCGGCAATTGGAAACTTGCACATGGCCTTGTCTAGTCGTTGGTCTAATTCATCTGGAGTTAGGCTGCCAAAAGGAATGGGAAGTTTAAAAGAGTTACAGTTACTAGAAGAAGTGGACATCAAGCGAAGCAGCAGCAAAGCCATTAAAGAGCTAGGGGAGCTAACTCAGCTGAGGAAGTTAGTCGTGACAGGGAGAGGGGCCTCCAAGAAAAAGTGCAAGGCATTCTGTGCGGCCCTAGAGAAGCTCTCCTCCCTCCGTTCTCTCCGTGTGAGTGCCAAGGACGGAGATGATCCTAAGCCGCTGGATGATCTGTTGGTTTATGTTTCCTCCTCTCTCCGATCCCTTCGGAGCCTCAGATTGGTGGGGCTTCTTCATGGGATACCTGCTTGGGTTGGCAAGTCTGAGAATCTGGTGAAGATTCACTTGGAACATTGCTTGCTAAAGGACGTAGAGGCCTTGGCAGGTCTGCCCAACCTCATGCGCCTTCGTCTTTGGCAGCGGGCATACAGTGGAGAGAAATTGGTGTTCCGAAGTGGAGCATTCCCAAAGCTGAGTATCCTAGATATTATACATTCAGAGGAACTGAGGGAGGTGGCATTTGAGGAGAGCACCGCACCTCAGACGAAAAGGATAACCATTGAAGATTGCGACTTGAGATCAGGGATCCATGGTATCAAGCATCTCCAAAACCTCAAGGGGTTTTCACTATGGGACTGTAAGGTGGCGAAGCTAGATATGCTGCAGCAGGAAGTGAACAAACTCCCCAGCCATCCTCTGCTACAAACATACAATACAGCAAGCTTCGATGATCCGAGTGATACTGAAGAATCCGAGGAGATGGTGGAGAGCTCGCAATCCTCACCGCTCCCCGACGACGCCACCTCTCAAGCGATCATCTTAACATCAGGTCAGCACTCCTGCAGGGAAAACATTCTCGGGAAAAAAAAATTTCGGCCCCCACCGATAAATAGGAAATTTCGGAAAATTCCGAAAGTTTTACTCGAAAATTTTAATTTCAAATCTGAATTTTATTCTGGGGTTCGAACTAACAAACTGATGCTAGCCCATCACCACCCCTCACCACTAGATTAGCTTAGTCTTTCTTACTAGTGTTTGTTATGAAAGTTATTTAACACTGAAAATTTGAACGAAAATAGGCCTCTTCGACTGATTTTTGGCGGCCGAGAAAACCGAAATTCACGAATTTCGGCCGAAATTGTATTCCCTGCACTCCTGCACGGCATCGTCACCAACTCCTCCCTGTGAGAAACATCACTCCGTTCAAGATTTCAATTTGTATCCGCTTCTGTGTCAACGTATCTTGTGCTTTCATACTCCTGTGTAATAATCAATCAACCAACATGTTATTTCTATTTCGGTGCATGTTGTTGCCAGTTATCGTCATAACTGCACTCCTGTCTGCATATGTAACTCGAGAGTGAAAATACATGCTGCTGCTTGTGCTCGGTCTTGTGTGTAATAATTAACAGACATGTCATTTGTATTTCAGTGTGTTGTTGTCAATAATCGTCATAACCGCTACGGTGTATATGTAAACGAAGAGTGAAAATACACGTTGGTGCTGTTCGTGCTTGTCGAATGTACCATAATGGGATAATAGATTATCGTTTGGACTCGATAAAGCACAACCACATGCTTTCTATGTGCAATACTAATAAAAATTAAGGATCTGTTGATGGAGGACGCGTGAGAGTTCGTCAAATGTAGTACTGTTGGATTGGTACTGCTGTCCGATGTTCATTCAGCTAGCTATTTATCCAGTGCAATATGTTTGCTCATTTCTGCAGAAACGAAGGAGCAGAAAGAGAGAGTTTCGGGAAGAGGCCTCGCAGAAAGGGCGCTCCATTCAATCGCTAATAACGTGATTACACAGGTTCATTACAAGGTAAGCTCTATACATAGAAAGCCTATACAAGGAAAGATTAAGAATGGAAAGCATTATACAAGGCAAAGAATAGTGCCATGCAGCGTAAGAGATAAATGGTTTCTAACACCCCCCTCAGTTGCATGATCGGGAAGCTAGCGCACAGACATGCAGACTGGAGCGAAAATCTTCAAACAGCGACGTGGGAAGACCTTTAGTCATAATGTCCGCAAATTGATGAGACGATGGCACATGAAGTACCCGGACCTGACCAAGAGATACTTTCTCCCGGACGAAATGAATGTCAATCTCTATATGCTTCGTCCGCTTGTGTTGTACGGGGTTAGAAGACATGTAGACAACACTCAAATTATCACAAAAGACAACAGTGGCTGTAGGAGGAGGCGAGTGAAGCTCCTGAAGAAGTTGACGAATCCAACAACACTCAGCGACGGCGTGGGCAACTGCACGATATTCCGCTTCAGCACTGGAGCGCGAAACCATGGCCTGGCGTTTAGAAGACCAAGACACCAGATTATCACCAAGAAAAACACAGTAGCCAGAGTTAGAACGCCGGCTATCAGGACAGCCAGCCCAATCAGCATCCGAGTATGCTGTCAACGCCGTTGAAGAAGAGACATGCAGAGAGAGACCATGTGACAATGTACCCCGAATATACCGGAGAACTCGTTTGAGAGACTGCAAATGAGGCTCTCGAGGGGCATGCATGTACAAGCAAATCTGTTGAACGACGTAGGCAATATCCGGACGAGTTAGAGTGAGATACTGCAAAGCACCTGCTAGACTCCTAAACTCCGACGGGTCCTGAACAGGGACACCTTCATCAGCAGATAATTTAGCACGGGTGTCAACAGGGGTTGCACATGGCTTACAATCACCCATCCCAGCGCGTTGAAGAAGCTCACGGGCATACTTCTGTTGAGAAAGAAACATCCACTGACTCGTCCGAGAAACCGAGATGCCCAAAAAATAATGAAGTGCACCAAGATCGGTCATAGAGAATTCCCGGCCAAGCAAGGAGGTGAAATCCCGGAGGAGAGAGGTGCTAGAGGCTGTAAGGACGATATCATCCACGTAAAGCAAAAGGTATGCCATATCAGAACCACGGCGGAGAATAAATAAGGAGGTATCCGAGCGAGAAGCAACAAAACCAATGGTGCGGACAAATGTAGCAAAACGCTGATGCCAGGCCCGAGGAGCTTGCTTGAGACCGTAAAGAGAGCGATGAAGACTGCAAACATGAGAAGGTCGGGATGGATCCACAAAACCAGAGGGCTGCTCACAATACACGGTCTCATCGAGGGTTCCATGAAAAAAAGCATTCTTGACATCCAGCTGATGCACAAGCCAAGAGCGAGAGACAGCAAGACTGAGAACCATCCGAATGGTAGCAGGTTTCACCACAGGACTAAAAATCGCATCGAAGTCAATGCCGGGCCATTGAGAGTAGCCACGCACCACCCAACGCGCCTTATAGCGGGCAAGACGACCGGCTTCATCAAACTTATGTTTGTACACCCACTTGCCGGAAACAATATTAGCTACCGCCGGACGTGGAACCAAAGACCAAGTTTGATTCTTCAACAGTGCTTCATACTCCTCAGTCATGGCCTGTCGCCAATAAGGATCCCGCAAGGCAACACAAAAATCCTTGGGAAGAGGCGAGATGTCGGTGGAGGCAGATAAATTCATTCGGTTGATTGGCTTGACAATTCCAGATTTGGCCCGTGTAATCATCTGGTGGGGACCCAGAGCAGGCCGAGCATCAGGAGCCGCCGTGGGCGTGAATGACGGAAACAGCTGGCGAGAAATGCATGGCCCGGGTGAGAAGTCGCCCGAAGACGACCCACGCCCTCCAGAACCCGCGCAAGGCGAGACAGCATCAGTCGGAGGAGCGGCGCTAGGAGAGCCACGTGGCCCAGCGCCAGACACCAGGGGCACGCGGGATGCGCTGGATGGTCCGGGTGTCCCTGGCGTGACGGGCGGGCCAGCAGCTGCAATGATCCCGGGGAAGCTGGCCACCTGACGTGCGATCGGCAAGGGCGCGCTGCCGACGACGTCAGTGAGGTCGCCAGAAGAGCCGTTCGTTATAGGCGTATGCAACGGCACGGCAACAGGAGCATGCAACGGACCCTGCAAAAAATCAAGCGTAGCAGCAGTAGATGGTGGCACAATCTTAGCAAAGGGAAAAATGCCCTCATCGAACACAACGTGCCGAGACACAATGACCTTGCGAGTGACTGGGTTATAACACCGGTACCCCTTGTGGGAGCTAGGATAGCCAAGAAAAATGCAAGCAACGGACCGAGGAGCAAGTTTATGACGGGCGGTAGCGAAGATATTAGGGTAACAAAGGCAACCAAAAACGCAGAGATGATCATAAGAGGGAGATCGTTTGTGGAGAAGTTGAAAGGGAATGCAGTTTTGAAGAGCTGTAGTAGGGCGCAAATTAAGAAGATAGGTGGCTGTGGCAAGAGCTTCAGCCCAAAAAATAGGAGGCATGCTCGCTTGGATGAGAAGAGTGCGAATGACATTGTTAACGGTACGAATGGTGTGTTCAGCTTTGCCATTTTGAGGAGAAGTATGTGGGCAAGAAAGGCGAAGATGTGTACCATGGGAAGAGAAAAAGGTAGTAGTGCGAGAGTTAACGAACTCCCCACCGTTGTCGGCTTGGATGGCTAAGATGTTTTTGCGGAATTGTGTGTGGACGTATGGGTAGAAAGTATGGAAAATGTCAAACACATCACTTTTACAGCGGAGGGGAAAGGTCCAAATATAGTGAGTGTAATCGTCAAGAATAACTAGGTAATATTGAAAACCCGAAGAACTAGAGACAGGGGAGGTCCATACATCACAATGTAAAAGTTCAAAGGGAGCACGAGTAAAGGAAGTAGAACGACTAAAAGGTAATCGAACATGTTTTCCAAGCTGACAAGCATGACAAAGCGAATGCTTGGTTTTATTACAATTGGAAAATTGCGGAATAAAAGATAATTTTTCTGAGGTTGGGTGACCAAGTCGGCGATGCCATAGATCGGTGGAGCAGGTAGCAGTGAAGGTGGCTGGTGGCGAGCTCTTGGCAGATCGGAAAGTGTATAGATCTCCACTACTATTGCAGCGAAAAATCTCGGTCTTGGTTTGGAGGTCCTTGACAGAGAAACCAAAAGGATCAAATTCAATGGAGCAAGAATTATCACGAGTAAATTTTCTAACGGAGAGGAGGTTCTGAACTATGTGTGGGACAACAAGGACATCATGAAGATGAAAGTTATGGTTGACAGTAGACAAAGTAGTATGACCAATAAAGGAGATGGGCAATGTGGATCCATTACCAACTGTGACGTAAGGAGGTGAAGTGAAGGGTTTGGAAGAATGAAGTATACCGGCATTGGAGGTCATATGAGAGGTGGCACCAGTATCAAATACCCAGTCACCAGCGTGGCCACCTTGCATCGTCATGGCGTTCATGGCTGCGATCAATCCGGCAGAGTCCCAGCTCGGCGGAGTAGACGACGACACAGAGGCAGGTAGCGCTGGAAGACCGCCTCCATGGTGATGCGCATCGCCGAAAGCCGAGAAAGCTTGCTGTCCACCGGTGGGCCTGGAGTCGAGGATACCCGGCCCGCCCATCCGCCATGTGCCGCCCCAGTTGGATGACCAGACCGGTGGTGGACCACTAAATGGGCTGAAGCAAAACCATGGACCACCACCGGGAGCGGGGGTGCGTGAGGTGGAGTTGTTGCTGAAGCCGCCGAAAGCTCCGGCGACGCCGTTCTCATTTGCACGATGCTTGTTGTTCTTGTTCCACTTCTTCCCACCTCCTTGCTTGCGTTGTCCTCCATTGTTGAAGCTGCTACCACCGGAAGAATTCCCAGCGGCAGAGCTCAGCAGTGCCGTGGAATTCCCAGCGGCCGAGGTCAGCAGTGCCGTGCTACTCTCTACGGCCAACTCGTTAGCTAGCTTCTTTTCAGCCATATCCAGTATTGAGTATTGACCTGGTGCGCAAAAAACTAGGGAAAGGATCAAGCAAGGGTAGGAGTTGAGCAGTAGATGAGAACCGCTTGTTCAGGCCCCGGATGGTGTTGAGGACAAGAGCTTTATCGGTCACGGGCTGGCCGACATCCCGCAGAGCATCGGCGATCTTCTTGAGCTTGCGGCAGTAATCGGCCACGGGCATGTCTCCCTGAACGATGCTCCGGAATTCAGCTTCAAGAAAAACGGCACGGCTCTCTTTGTTGTCGCGAAAAAGCTCCTCAATCACCTTCCAAGTCTGATGGGCCGTCTGGTGAGGCTCGACGATGATCTCAAAGATCTCTTCGCAGATCGACCCGTAGAGCCATGAGCGAACCGCGAAATCCTGGCGCTGGTGAGTGGTGAGTGTCGTCGAGGTTGGGGTTGGTGGTGCCGTCGATGAAGCCGAGTAATCCGTACTTGCTGACGAACACGGTGAAGAGAGTGCTCCATTGGGTGTAGTTGGAGCCGGAGATGTCGAGCGTGACGGGGACATGAGTCTTGACAGAAGCGACGTTGACGACGGAGCCCATGGGATCTGGTACAGTAACCGGCACGCCAACGTTGTCGGTGACCGGCATGAGCACAGAGGTAGTCGCTGGCGAGGAGGCTGTGTTGGTAGGAGGAGCAGCAGCCGGATCAATGGGAGCGCTCATGGTCGAAGGATCAGAGTCGCTCTGATACCATGCAGAAATGAAGGAGCAGAAAGAGAGAGTTTCGGGAAGAGGCCTCGCAGAAAGGGCGCTCCATTCAATCGCTGATAACATGATTACACAGGTTCATTACAAGGTAAGCTCTATACATAGAAAGCCTATACAAGGAAAGATTAAGAATGGAAAGCATTATACAAGGCAAAGAATAGTGCCATGCAGCGTAAGAGATAAATGGTTTCCAACAATTTCTAGTGAGGAGGAAGAGGGCAAGAGTTCACCCAATGTCATCATATTTACTTCCCTTTTGTAGCTAGCTAGCATCTGAATTCGGTAAAATTCATCGTCAGCGCAGGTATAAACAACGTAGAACTGCCATGTTTCCACGAATCTAACCGCGCAATTGCACCGGCGAACAACCGGACTCTGTGTTGGAAAGTCTTACGACCTCCCAGGATCTTTTACGACCGGTTAGAGTCGTTTACGACCGATTCCGGCTACTTGCGCTGCCGTACGACCACTCAAACTCGCCACCGATCGTTTTGAGTCATGGTCGTAACTTTACTGTAGCAGTTTACGATCGCTTCACTGTATCGCTGCGCTGTCTTCCTCAGCCGCTTGAAAAAATACCGTGATCGAAATCCTCTACGATCACGCAGTGATGCTGGCGATCACTGTTCACCGTGGTCGAACACCCTTTCGACCACGTTCACTTCCTCCAACGTGATCGGAGTCGCTCCCAACCACGTACTGGTCTTCTCGGCGTAGTCGCAACTCCTTACAACCACCTTCAGCGTGGTCGTAGTCTTCTCTGCGTGGTCGAATCCTCTTTCTGCACCCCTTCGACGTGGACGGAAAATCACTGTTCCTTTGCCGTGGTCGTAAGGGCTTACGACCACGTCTACGGAATTGCTCGAAGCAACAGAGAGTTTTTCTCCTTTCTTTATTATTCGTAATTACTTGGTACTCCTTGGTTACATGTCTACCCCTTCTTTGGGAAATTTTACCATCCTTGAGGGGGAAGAGGTATCAAATTTGAGCCGTTGATCACACTGATCGAACGACTGAGATTTGACAGTACCTAGTGGTACCGGACGCGAGGTACCAAGAGGTACAAGGTACCAAGAGGTACCAAATTTTGAGCCGTTGATCACACTGATTGAACGGCTGGATCTAATTTGGTACCTCTTGGTACCTTGTACCTCTTGGTACCTCCTCAAGGATAGGAAAACTGCTCCCCTCCTTTTATACCCGGTTCTATGACTTTAACATGGGTTCGACTACGATTACAACTCAGACTCCGACTCCGCTTCAGATACGACTTCTACTCTCTTTTCGATACGACTTCTAATTGCAGCTGCGACTTGACTTCGATTACAACCAAATTTTGTGCATGACTTCTAAACAAGATTATTTACAACACTCTGCACCTACTGAGCTGGTTGACTGGGTTGTTGTATCATGTGGTGCTTATTGTTCCACCATGCATCGGAGGTCCCAAGCTAGCAAAATCCTATCAAACAGTCCAGCTACTACATCTCTCAAATAGTCAAATTGGCAACACACATTATTAAGCGAGAGCGGCCTCCTGCCTGCACGAGCCAAGGAGAAGGGCACCTACTTCCTCGCAGAAACCAAGTGCTCGACCATGTGAGTAAACTTAAAAAGCATTGTGGTTAGAATGCTGTTCCTCTAGCTGTTGGAGCGAAGGATCATTCCCAGAAACAATGAAGCAGTTGCAAAGTGGCTCATACAATGGCTAAATCTAGCTCCTGCAGATGCAACATGGGAAGATGTTACATTTATTCAACAAACCTTTCCTGATTTTAATCCTTGAGGACAAGGATTCAGTACAGCAAGGGGTATTGTCAGGTTCAGTTAGGCGATTCGGGCTATCATCAGAGAGTAACTGAATCAGACATACACAAAACTGCTTTCAGAACACACGTAGGACATTCTGAGTTTTTGGTAATGCCCTTTGGGTTGACTAATGCCCCAGCCACCTTCCAATCGTTGATGAACAGGATTTTTGCTAAGTACCTCGGAAAATTCATTCTGGTCTTTTTTAATGACATTTTAATTTACAGCAGAAAACTTCAAGAACATTTGCAGCATCTGGAAATAGTAATATCCATACTAAGAGCACAGCAGCTGGTTACAAAATTCAGCAAGTGCACCTTTGCTTGTTCTCAGGTGGAATATCTTGGCCACATTATTAGCAAAGAAGATATCTTGGCTACTGATCCCCAGAAGATAGCAGACATTATATAATGGCCTAGACCCACTAATATCACTAAATTAAGGGCGTTCTTAGGTCTGACAAGGTATTACAGGAGATTTGTAATGGGGTATGGTTAGATCTGCAGACCACTGTTTGACTTACTAAAAAAGGATTCTTTTGAATGGGGAGAAACCCAGGATACGGCATTTGAAACTTTAAAAAAGACAATGACAAGTTGTCCAGTGTTTGCATTGCTTGACTTCTACAAACCCTTTGTACTAGAAACATATATATGCTTGTGGATCTGGTATTGGTGCAGTCCTGATGCAAGGCGGCTGACCACTGGCCAATTTCAGGAAAACACTAGGAGTTCAAGCCTGTTCTCAATCCATTTATGACTAGGAGTTAAAGCCTGTTCTCAATCCACTGGCCATATTAGCAGATCTCAAGAAGTGGAGGCATTATTTGTTGGGAAGCAAACTGATTATCAAGACCAATCAGAAGAGTTTCAAATTCATCACTACTCAAAGGTTAACTGAAGGAATTCAACACAATTTATTGCTGAAACTGTTGGAGTTTGATTACTTAGTGGAGTATAAGAAGGGAAAGAATATTACTGCAGATGCCTTATCTGGAAGGGATGCAGTGATGCCAAATGAAGCATGTCATGCAATTACCACTGTATTGCCTGAATGGGTGCAGGATATCAAGGCAAGTTACATAAATGATCCAGCAAGCCAGCAAATTATCACTGAAGTACAGACACATGCAAATGATCCAAACCCTTATTCTGTAGATGCTGGACTCATTAGGTACAAAGGAAGAATATATGTGGGAGCTAATTCTGAGCTGAGGCAAAGGTTGATAGATAATTAACACTCATCAGCGTTTGGAGGCCATTCAGGTATGAGAGCCACGTATCATAGACTTGAAGCTGTTATATTGGCACAAGCTAAAGAAAGAGGTGGAGCAATGGGTAGCCCAATGTCCAATATGTCAGGTAACAAAATATGAAAACCTGCATATTTCTGGCCTATTAGACCCATTAGAGGTACCTGACATGGCTTGGACACATATTACCATGGACCTAAAGAAAGAGGTGGAGCAATAGGTAGCCCAATGTCCAATATGTCAGGTAACAAAATATGAAAACTTGCATATTCCAGGCCTATTGGACCCATTAGAAGTGCTTGACATGGTCTGGACACATATTACCATGGACTCTATTGAGGGTCTTCCTAAATCAAGAGGAAGAGATGTTATTTTAGTAGTCATGGATAGGTTCACAAAATATGCACATTTCATATCATCCATATTACGTGCAGCAAGTTGCTCAAGCATTCATGGACAACATAGGCCCTGTTCTTTTCAGCTTCTAGAAGTTGCTTTTCGATTTTTCTACAATAATTATCTTTTAAACGGAGTATTTTTTCAAGATAGGGTCTACTAGTTAATTGTGGTACATACTTTACCGACTTCATTATATCGGCAAAAACCAGACGCGAGTTTTTGTTGCTTTGTAATCTCTCACACAAACAGCTCAAAAACCACAAGTCGCAGCCAAAAGCCACAAGTCACAGCCAAAAAGAACATGCCCATATTCAAATTACATAGGTTACCCATAGCAGTTGTCACAGATAGGGATAGAATATTTACTAGTAAACTTTTCCAAGAAATATTCACTTCCATGAAAGTATCTCTTAGGTTTAGTAGTGCCTACCATCCTCAGACAGATGGGCAGACAAAGAGGGTCAATCAGTGCCTAGAATCTTATTTGAGAAGCATGGTATTCCAAGAACCTAAGGAATGGTAGAGTGGTAGTATAACACCACCTATCACAAATCATTGGAGATGACTCACTTTCAAGCACTCTACGGTTATCATCCACCTCAATTGGGGGAATTGACAATTACATGTAACATTTCTGAAGAAGCCAAGGATACTATGGAACAGAAGGAACAAAATGCTAGAGCAACTTAAGGAAAACTTGCAACACTCTCAGGCCAGAATCAAGCACGTTGCAGATATATTAAGGTCTGAGTGAAGCTTTGATGTTGGAGACATAGTATACCTGAAGATGCAGCCATACCGGCAGAATGCCTTTGGGTTGAAGGGCTCACTAAAATTAAGATCTAAATATTATGTACCCTTCAAAATCTTAGAAAACATTGGCAGGATGGTTTATAAGTTACAGCTACCAGCTGATGCAGTTATACACCCTGTGTTCCATGCGACTTGAAACGCATTGTGGCAATAATGTTGTTCCTGTAGCTGGGTTACCTCTGGTAGAACCTGATGGCAAGGTGAAAATTGAACCAGTAGCTCACTACACCAGGAAGGAGCTATAGTAACACGTCTATGTGCTACTACATGTCAATAAAGGTGTTACTAGTCTTTGCAGTAACACAATTTTTAAGTGTTCTTATAGCCCATGTTATTAGCTAGGTTTGAAGTAACACGTGATAAGTGCTACTACAAGTCTGAAAACATGTTACTACCTTGCAACACATATCTTATCTATAAGAACACATATTATGTGCTACAACAAACTACCCTGGTAACACAAATATGTGCTACAACAAGCTACCCCAGTAACACATTTTTGGAGCAATAGTAACATCATTGTAATATGAGTAGCAACACACTTTCTTACACCAAAATATTTTGTGGAAACTTATTTTAATACATATAAATATATATACACAGAGATCTAGAGAGAGGAAAAAGTAATGATTTTTTCGAAATGACAATTAATTAATTGCAGAATTATTTTCTTTCACAAGAATCACATATTGCACAAAATTATAACCATCACCAACATTGCATTCCACAGGGAAATATATAAAATATGGTTCACATAATTTTATAACATACATGACAATCCATTTGAGAAAACAAGTCTTGAGAATAACAACACAAACTTTTCATCCTAGAATGACATAATGATATCTATCTATTCTTCTCAAAATCTTTGCCCGATGATCTATCCATGAGGTGAAACAAGTATGAGATTTCAACCATTAATCTTCCGAACCTGCATGTGGCAAACATTACCGAGCTTTAAGGATACATGAAAAGTATATATGTAGTATTATATGGACCAAGGTTGAAATATTATACACATATTGAAGGCCAAGCAATCGGCATTCCTTTAGCATGGGCATCATCAATTGACTTGCAGCAGTCCAGTGGTCGTACAAGCACCTCAGTTTTACGCAAAGAGTGATTGATTCTTACTTTCCAAAATTGGTTGCCTAGCTCAACACCACCTACTTTTGTAGATGGATTGCAGCTCAACAAACTAGCATAGGCCACCTGGTCTTTGTTTGGATATTTTGCACTCAAGAGTAATACTGTTGAACCAACCTATATTTATCACTTCATCAATAACTAGCATATAAGCAAATTAGCTGTACCATGAATCCAAACATAGTGTTTTTTACCTCCATTGGTGAAGGTCGTGTCTTCTTTGAAGGCACACGATGTGGAGTCTTGTTTCGAATCACTTGATCTTGTATGTTGTTCATGCAATTTTGGAACTTTTCCTGCTATTGTTCCGTTACTTACAGTGAAATACAGTAAAATTTATTGCATGCTATCAGTATAGATACTCAAAAATCACACAACAATTCTTCTACTAAAAATATGTATATAAGATGCCATTATTTGGCTATCTTAAAACAATTTCTTTATACACATCGAACTGAAAAGTAGGGAATAGGTTAATTAATTACTGAAAAAAGAACAGGTTTGAAGGAAGCATTTTTTAGACTATGAAATATCTTTATTTATTCATAAAGGTAAGCTTGTATTCTAAAAGATTCCAAACCTTCCATTATATAGCTATAATACAGTAGAAATAATTATAATTGAATTAAAGAAAATTGATTTATTAAATTTGGATGCATGTAACTCATTATATATGAGGTGTGCCATAAATTTTATTGTTGGTTCTTTAATTCCTTAATCCTCAAACAACCTAGTTAAAATAAGGAAGTGTTACTAGTTCTTGGCCCTCCTCTGATAGTCCTGCATTAAGAGAGTAAACAAAATAAGGAAGGTGAAATGGAATTACCACGAGACAATATGCTTATGAAATTGACATGAGAGATAACATGTGTAACCAGGTACTGGGAGGCACTGGGTCAGATATGAAGCTGTCTGGGCAAGAATAGACGCAGCTTGGTTTAAAGCTGGGACGGAGAGGAAGAGTTGTGAATCTTCAACCCTGTCGGCTGAATAACTATCATCAACCTAGATTCATCAGTAGTCGTTAACGAAAAAGAAATAATAAAACAGACTAAAGTATGACCACAGAGGCCTGCAGGTGATCTTGTTTGTAGCAGAATGCTAGTCTACCATAACAATTACATAAGCAACAACAGGTGTAGAGCTAATGTCAAGTAGTACGCCAAATCACTTAGCAGCTTGTTTCAGTGGATCTTGCTTGACATTAACATCATGGTGAGCAAGTTTGGTTTAGAATATTTGAGGAATTTCCCGGTCTGGCCCCAGTTAAGATTTATTTATCCTGTGTTTTTCTCACCTAATGATGGGCATGCTTACAAACATTGCTATAATCACCAAATTAAGTGTTGTGCAATGTGGTAAGACTCATAACACGAAGGCCTTTCCGCTTGAACTTCAAAATTGGACACGAAGGACAGTAGTGCCAAGGATAGTGAGTAGACATGACCAGTCTATTACTATCTGTGTCAGGTTTATGTCAGGCAGCAAACCAGGCCACTTGACAAGCAAATGGCACGTTATGGCTGCGGCATATCATGAAAACAAAAAGGCTATAGTAATCCAAGTAACACTTTAACAAATTTAAGGCAATTCAACACATAGGGTAGTAACGGGGAAAACAACTAGAAAATCGACGTACCGGTGCGGAAGTAGAAGGCTCGCCCTGTGTTGAAGGTAATTCCTCCATGTTCGATTCCTAGTCCTAGCAAAGTTCCCATTTGCCATTGTTGGTCAATATGCAACAAAGCAATCCATCCGTATATGTCAAAAACATAGAGAGCAATTAAGAGGCTGCGTATGGCATGTAGAATCGGAAAGGGAACACAATTGCAGCACAAGGCACGAGCTTGCATGTAGCGAGTTGGGTTTGGCTGTTGAGGATACTTATAATTAGTTACACAAACACATCACACAGGGGAAAAGACGGCAATTGCCGCCTTAAGGTATCAAGAAGGAAGGAAATCCATACATACACCATCTCTCTAGTCTAGGAGCAATCCTCAAGATTGCCGAGCAAGAAACCTGGTACGGATACTTTCCTTGCTATGATGTAATTACCCAAACGAGATCGACCAAGGCTAGCATAGCAATACGACGAATTCAGAGAATGATACGAGGTGATAATTAGTAATTGTATTGTTATTGTTACCCCTAAAATAACAAACGGAGAACAAGTGGGGATGCGGCATCGAATTAGTAAGAGATTGGCGCAAGGAAGGAAGGAATCCAAACCCTGGACGCTTGGTGATAGTCGGCGCGGGGGGAGAGGCGATCAATCTGGCAAGGGAGGGATCGGAGGGGCGGCTCGCCTCTGCTCTGCTCGTCGCCCGCGCCCCGCCTCTTTCGTCGTGTACTTGCGAGATCACCGTCGCGACTGGCACTGGAATGTCGGGTAGCTCTGCCTCTGGTGCGATTCCTTCGAACCTCTACACAGCTTTCTTGACAAAGATGGGAAGGCAGTTCATGACTTGTGAGGACTGAGGGGTGAGGAGTGGGGACTTAGGAATTGTGACCAGGTGATGTATACGAGGAGCCACCAATGAGTTATGGCGTATGGAAAGTTGAACTGAGAGATTTGCCTGAGATTATTGGAGGGAAGATTTTACATTAGCGGGAAGTATGTGGAGGGAGATTTGTGTGTGAAAAATTTCAGGCCATGCATAAAACAACATCATTTTTAAATAATTTTTATATTTGATCACTCCATGGAAAAAATATAAGGCTTTTTTAAAGTATATTTAGCAAAAATAGAGCGTACATATTTTCCAAAACTCTAATGCTTTTTAAATGATTTTAATATTTGATCGCTCCGTGGAAAAAATATAATTACGGACTCGGCTCTAGATTTTCACTTGTTTTAATTCGATTGTTCATTATACAAAATTGTATATTTGTTGTAATTCGTAAGGTGGCTATTATGTAATACAATTGGTAATATTTTTATTAGACTTGATATGTGTTCTAATCGTCGATCAATGGATGTTATTGATTTTATCCCACACGGATTGTAATTTAATGACTAATGTACTACGGATTGTTATATATAATTTAATTGAGTTGCAAGTTTTTACCTTTCGTGCAATCACATTTTATCTCACTCTAGTCTATACCAATTGGTCTTCGCCCTCGTCGATGGAGTTGCGGTATTAACGTAGTTATTCATCGTTCGTTGGTTTCAATCTATATTGACATATAAAAGTTTAAATTCCCCCGTATTTTAGTTCATTAGTTATGTATAATTAATCCTGCTAACGTCGTAATTCATCACTTATGGTTAATTAATGACGTGGGTCGTTACATATAATGTCTAATTATTTTGGACTATACAAATCTGGATTATTTTGTATGAAGAACATGTTAGCACTTTTCGTCATAATTAAATTTTCAACTTTACAAATCTGCCTTGTGGTTCCACGACCTGAAAGCAGATTTTCTAACATGAAAAATAGTAGCGAGGTTCCACATATTTACCTTAAACTGCAATTTTAAGGTTCCAAACCAAAAACTGCAATTTTCTGTTATAAGGGACAGTTAGTGTAAATTTAAGGACTTCTACCTTTGCCCTTCCAATTTCTTTTAAAAAAAAGATCAATATCTTCAATCTAGTAGTGGTGTTGTTTGTACAAATCTATCAATGTTGAACAAGATGATCCCTACAGTAGAGAGTAACACATGTCCGTAACACATATATTGTATGTTACCAGATGGCTTTGTAACACATGTTTATGTTGCGGTTCTATATGCTTGTAACACGTTTATTGATCATACTGAGTATGTGTTACAGGGTCTCCTGGGGACACAAGTATGTGTTGCTGAGTTTTTTTGCCTGTAACACAATTTGTATTATGTTGCAGTCAAGTGTTACCATAGCTATGTTCTGTTGTAGCCATGTTGAAGAGAAGGATCATTCCCAGAATAATGAAGTAGTTGCCTAGTGGCTCATACAATGGCTAAATCTAGCTCCTGCAGATGCAACATGGGAAGATGTTACATTTATTCAACAAACCTTTCCTGATTTTAATCCTTGAGGACAAGGATTCAGGACAGCACCCCTGGTGCTGATCTCCAAGTCTCCGCCTGTTCCACCTCCCGCTTAGGTCGTCACCTTCTGACACCATGCTGGTACACCAAGACTTTCATTCGATATGGTTTGTCGCAATGTTTATTTAATCATATCTGGTTTATAGCAATGTTTGTTAGATTTTGTTGGAGTATTTTGTTTGCTATGCACACCAAGTGTTTGTCCGAATGTCTGTAAGAGGTTGTGTATTTGCTATCTTGGCAAAGTTAGTTTTCCAGCATGTTTTGCTTCTAGCTTTAAACTTGGACAGAATATGTGTCTAAATATGCATTGGAAATTAAAATTTGGACAGAATCTGTGTCTAAACAAGTACAAATATCAAAAAAAATAAAAATAAAAATATATATTGAAAATAATACCAGAAGATATAGGAAAAAAATAAGGGACCACCTCTAAACTTTTTTTTAAATTTCACAGAAGTTTTGCATCAAGAAAATTCTAGCAATATTCAATAAAAGTTGAGGAAGATTAACATGTGTTCCCTCCATGTAATTTTTTTGAGAAACTTTCCTAGTGTAAATTATCAAAAAAAATGTCCAAATTTATCCTTAATTTTTTTTCTATATTTTTAGATATTTTTTCTAGAATTTTCCTGATTTTTTCTATGATTTTTCTATTTTGGATTTTTTTTTCATATTTCTTAACAGTCAAACTTGTTGGCTCAATGAAAAAGTGGACGGAGTGGAAAAAATGAAATAAGCACTAATGGAAGGATGATAAAAACAAAATAAGTAGATTTTTAATTATAGAAATGATACTGTACATATTTTAAATGGCAGGAGTAAAATTTTCTCACAATGTCATTTCCAGGGCCCAGACCAAGTTTACAAGTGTGACTTGCTAGCCCTGATTCCCTCGACCAGACACATTCAATTATTCGACAATACCATGGATCAGCTTGATGAGAAGCCCTAGTCTTTGACTCCAACAGCTTCCAGTCCTGGGAACATCAGTCGATTGCATGCTACACTGTTCGGCCAACCCTCGCATGACTGCTTGCTCATTCATATGTGCAATTACCAATAGAGGTACATTCTTTTTAATTGTGGCTGATGGCTTATGGTTATGACTTATGACTTTTGGTCCTAACACGAGCGTTTATTAGAATGAATCGAATGCCGATAATCGATAAATTGCTTTAAAAAAGTTGTCACGATAAGCCACTTCGAAAAAACGATAGACAAATAGTCTCATTTGTTTGTTTAAAATAAGTCATAAGTTGAAAAGAATGCCCCTTAGACTTTGTACTTGTTTGTAATTGAAGAATGAGGATGCATGCTACTATGCAGGTATGGAAGAAAGTTTGACGATTGAATTTTATGGAATACATCTGCTATGACTGCTATATCTTTCACATGTAACATCCCATGTAGATGTTATTAACTAACATGGATATGCAGGAGCAGGGTTCGTTGCTTTGTTTAATTTTCTTGCGATGACTTAAAAGGGAGAATCATACCAGCAGCTGTCACCATCTTACAACTGCTTGATGCTATCCACAGTGAGAAAGATACTTGCAGTTGCTGTAAACATTTCGAAGTTGTAGGCCTAACCACTTGTGAATACTGGAAAAGTTGTCAAAGTATCTCTCTCTCCCTTTAAAAAGAAGTTGTCAAAGTAGTGCTCAATGCTCATAATGACTTCTTGTGGAGTCCAATATACATACTTTTATCATATCAGTCCTTGTCTGGTGGTCTATTACACGATTGCTCACCGGTCACCCCCATATATACTTACTAAGACAAATGCTAAAGCTAGACATAAGCAGGGGTGGAGGTACGGCCCGACGAGCCTAAACGGCTGTCTAGGCTCACGAGCAATGGGCAGTGGTAGATGCAAAGCATCCCACCGTGCCGGCATACTACCATCGAGCGATTTTTCCAGGCAAGCATCGCGCCATCGCGGAGCTGGCGTGCCTGGGCCATTACATGGGCCAACACGGCCAGCGGGCGGCGGCCCATCAATCCCCATTGCCAATTCCCCACTTCCATTCTTCCCTAGACCCCAGTGGCCAATTCAGTTCCCTGTTGGTTGCTTCCCTCCCCTTCAGATCTCACTCATAGTCACAGGTGCAGGTGGTGTGCAATGGCCGGCAAGGCCACAAGGGGAAGGCCTCAGGCCTCGACGGACAGGCGGGCGCCAGGTGGGTAGGATGACAGCCTGAGCAAGCAGCAAGGCAAGGGCCAAAGGGAAGGGGAAAAGCACCAAGAGGAAGGAGGCGGCAAGGGGCCAGGGCCAAGGCTAGGGGCAGCAGCTAGTAGTGGCAGGGGTGCAGGGTGGTAGCTGGTAGGGTAGGCATGGTAGTCGGCAGGCTGGCACCGTTGGGGCCTAGTGCCCTAATCGTCGTCCACTTGGGATTGGAAAGAGTTAGAGTACTATGATTGTGATCAAAAGTTAGCAAATAAGGAGAGAAAGAAAGGTATGAGAATCACTACATTGTCATGCTCCTCCTTTTTTTATCTTCTGATCTGCTCCTTGACTTCTTGTGGTGGTTATCTTATCTACTACAGATTTAAGCTTTAATGTGTTGTTTTTGCTCATAATAGGCTAACTTATCTTATGGTTTTATAGGTAATGAGTTTTCCAAGGAGGAAAAAATATCTAGAAGCAGTAAAGTATTACATTGAGGCTGAATTGCAAAGAATTGAGTCAAGAATTGACTGATTGACTCAATTGAGTAAGTAGTTGATGTCTTGATGAATGATGATTAGAGATAGACCGTGGATTCATAATCATAGATATGATATTTGTGATTTGTGAATTGTGATACACTAATACTAGCTATCAAGATTGAACCACTTGTACATTCATGTAGGTGATGATTGAATGGGACTATGGAAGTGTATGTTAATGTTCTTGTCATGTCAATGTCATATTGTCATACTAGTATTTTTGGGCTAAGAGATTGATTGATCCCATCCTCATAGTGCCGATCCATTTTTCCTAAAATATTGAATATTTGAATTGTCAAAATTTTAGAAATGAGAAGGTTTTTGGTTGATACAAGAAGCATCGTAAATGATGGAACTCATAGAAATACAAGTTTAGCACAACCGCAAGCTTCACATGTGTCGTAGCAAGGTACTTGTTGTCATATCTTCCTTATCTTTTCATCTATATTATTCACATGTGTATTGGATCATGTTTTTAGTTTAAAACTATTGCGGTTATCAGCTTTACTTTTATATTGACTTATTTGAGCTTATTGGCTATGATTAAGCCCACCTAGACTCCTAAATTATCCTGGTTCCGTCACTGGCAAGAAACATTGCCCTTGCTGTGGTACGCCTAGATGTGATACCTCCGGCAAGTCTGGCTCCTCTCCATCACCACTATACTACCATGCAATTATGGCCCTTACTTCATTCTTGGTGAGCCGATGGCTGCTCTCAGAACGTGATGCGGTGCTCCTTACTAGCTATGAAGTGGATGGAGTACAGTGGTGACACCTAGAGTGTCTGGTTGGGAGGATGAAGTGGGATGGAATGTGATGGTCCTATTTTCTTTGGGATAGGATAGGATGGGATGGTCTGCATAGGATGTTTGTTCGAGGGGATGGGATAGTTTCGGATATTGTTTGGTTGGGAGGATGAGATGGTTCAGGATGGTGTATGTTAATGTTTGGTTAGAGGGATGGAACAAACACTACTACATCAATGATCATTACAAACGGTTCTAAACCGTCATCACGGATGGTTTTCTGAACTGTCTGAATTTATGCGTATGTAATAATAGGCAGTTATCACAGACGACTTTTGAGCTGTCTTTGATAAAGCCACAACACAGACGGTTCGTATAAAGAACTGTCTATGAAGGATACTATCACAGATGGTTCAAACCAAAAACTGTCTATGATACTCGCATATCACAGACAGTTCTAGCTATCAACCATCTGTGATACTTTCGCATCACAGATGGTTAGTAGATAGAACCGTCTGTAATGTGCGAGTTCACAGACGGTTTTTGGTTTGAACTGTCTATAATAGCCCTTCATAGATGGCTTATACCACAAAACCGTATGTGATAGTTTATTCTATACCTAAATTTTTTTTCTGTTTTTTGGCTAGCCTTAGGAAATGTTAGATATGCCCTTGAAAACAAGCAAATACAGCAGCAAACACAGCAACACATTCCATTTCCATTAAGATTAGAATCCACCATTGCAACATCATAAGATAATGAGCAGGTTACCCATCTAACACAGCAAAAATATGACAAGAACACATCTCCTAATCCTACAAACCCAACTCTTAAACATAGCAAGAACATAGAAGAAGCAGAGATCCTAGAAGATATTAGAAGCTCAACCATGTCAATTAGGCCTCCATGCTTAGGCCCTCTCACCCCTGATGTAGTGTGAGAGCTAGATGTCCTTCATGCCCGCTGTTGCTGGCGTCGACTTGAGCAACATCTTGGTAGCCAGCTGCTTTTGCAGTGCCTTACCACCCTTAGACTTGTGTGCCGTCTACTTCGTAAGGGCCATCGGGGTTGGGGTCAAGGAGGAGAATGGTGAGGAGGTTGAATAGATTTTGAGCGTAGTAGGTAGAGGATGGGTTTAGGTGAGTATTTATAGGGGAGGAAGAGGCGGAGTGGAAAAATTTTTGGCACGGGGACAGAGAGGTGGAGCTACAATCCGTGGGGTGGGGGTTGGTGGGTTTCTATTGACTAGGATTGGGTTGGGGAGGATCGACGGGCCCATCGGTTAGCGACATAATTATCACAGATGGTTTGAATAACAAACTATCTATGATACATAATTATCATAGACGATTTAAACCATAAACCATCTGTGATACATAATTATCAAGGACTATATATATATCAGTGTAATGTAAATAGTTAGTCTCAAAATATGAAATTGCAAAGTTTTATATGGCTTATATATGCTCATTTAAAATGTTTCAATGAGATTTATAACTTTTTAGTTGAGACAAACCCCAAATTCCAAAGGGAAGACCAAAACTTTTGGAAAAAACAGAAACCGAAAACTTATGACGCAAATTTAGGGCTAAAGACGGACAATTTTGGGGATCTTAGAGGGAGACTAGTACAGGCTGGTCAACTTTTTTTGGATTAGGCTTGTTGTAGGGGTGGCCCCCACCTAAGCCCAGCCGACCTATTAGAAGGTTGTAAGGCCCAAAATGGGACATGTATAATGGCATAACTGCCCCTGAGAGAGATACTTGGGTGTAAGGTCATAACTGTAAAATACTCCCCATGTGAATATATATCATCCAGGCCATGGGGAAGCCCCCAAGCATTGCTCACCTAACATATCTACTACCACTCTATACTGTTTGGTCTGTAACCACAACAGTTGGCGCCGTCCGTGGGGACGACAAGCTCCAAGATCTGAAGAAGGATGGCACTGAAGAATGCTTCGTCATCAGCGGCGGAGAAGAAGAAGAGGAGCACAGCGGAGATGCGCATCAACACCAGAGCCTCGGCGTCGGCGGTCGTGGGTGCAGACTTCACCACCAGCACTTCAGCTGCTAATGTCGACACGCGGGGCGCGACGATCGGCCCCACCACTAGCGCGACAGTCGACACCGGTAGCACCGATTGGGCTGTCGGGAGTGGTGACGCTGACGCCCGCCCTGGCACTGCCACCGCCCCTACATCTAACGCGGGAGCGCCAGGTGGCTCCGGCGGCAACATCGGCCTCGCCATCGACTCCGGAGTCCACCGCGCCGGCGTGCCGAGCAGCTCTGGGGCACAAGCCGTGGTCGCTGCCAACCCAACGGTGCAACCCATTGCGCCGACCGCTGCGACCACGGTAACGGTGGAGAGTGCTCTACTGACGGCCATCGGCACGCTCCAGCGGGAGTTGCAAGACCTCCGCGGAGCTGTGCGGGATATACAAGAGGCTTAGAGCCAACAAGTCCCGCCGGTGGTCGCATCGGAGTCCACGCCAGGGCGAGCGGACAGCCGTGATGCCCTTACCTCCAGTCGCGTTCCCCTTCGACACGCGGATCCGGAGTCACCCCTCTCCACGGGCTTGCAGCAATCGACGTGGCCGGAGGGCTTCAAGTTCCCCAACGCTATTGAGTCGTACAAGGGCGACACGGACCCTCAGGAGTTCGTGCGCGTGTACGAGACTACCATCGAAGCTGCAGGCGGGGACGACACCACCAAAGCGAAAGGGCTCCTACTCGCGTTGCAGGGAGTGGCGCTATCTTGGTTTTTCACCATAGAGCCGAACTCCATCTACGCGTGGGAGCAGATCCGCGACCGCCTCTACAACAACTTCCAGGGAAACTATGTTGAGCGCGTTGACGCGGATCAGCTCTTCGCATCAAGCAGAAACCCTTGGAGAAACTCCGGGAATACTTCAAGCACTTCGCTAAGGTCTGCTGCCAGGTCAAGGATGTCAACGAGACAACCAACATCAATGCAGCAATACAAGGCCTCCGCCCGGGGCCGTTGGCCGAATACAACGTGCATAAGCCAATCAAGACGGTCGCGAAGCTCTTCGATAAGATGGAAGAGTATGCAAGGGCGGAGAAGGATGCGTGACGGCGCAAAGGTGACGACTCCGACACCAATCAAGGGGAGGACTCGTCCAAGAACGAAGACCCATCGAAGAAGGAGGGCTCCTTGAAGAGCAACCGCAAGCAAGAGTTATCGAAGGACGCCTCCGAGCGCAAGGACGCTAAGCATAAGGACCCACCGGGTGACAGGTCTAGGCGTAGCCAACGTAAATCCCAGAGGGCCCGCTATGTCTACGACATCGAGGGCGGCTCTGAAGACAGTACCCCGCCGGTCGTGGGCGAGGCCGGGGTGAGGACGCGGCAGGGGTCGTGACGATAGGCCCCGCGCAGAACAAGAAGACCAGCTCTACGGCGGATGGTGCGAGGTGCACGGCCGAGGTGACCACCACACGCGGGCATGCACCGCCATTACGGCGCTCCGCCAGAGCGTGGCCAGGGATAGGTCCCTAGAGGCGGGGCCACCTGTCGTCGCTCATGTGCAGCAGCCTCAAGAGGCCCCCTGCGAATTTAAGCCCACGGGCAGCAGCCCCAGGAAGGCCCCCTGCGGATTCAGGCCAACGTGCAGCAGCCACAAGAAGGCCCCATGTGAGTTCAGGCCCTGGAGGGAACCCAGCACCGCATCATAAACGTCATCTCCGGGGGCTCTTCGCTGGAGTTCGCCTCGACGCGGCAATAGAAGGCCTACACGCGAGGCTCCACCATGTGGCGGCGTACCCAGCGCAGGCACCGCCGGAGTGGGTGCGGCACGAAATTTCCTTCACGCCCGCGGACGCTGAGGGTGTGGAGTTCCCTCACCAAGATCCCCTGGTCAACCAGGCTGCCATCGCAGAATGCGACGTCAAACGCGTCCTGATCGATGGAGGTAGCTCTGCGAACATCTTGTTCACGGCGGCCTTCGACCAGATGGGAATCCCCTGGAGTCATTTGGGCCCCTCGGGAATTCTGTTGCAAGGCTTCGGGGGTCAGCCGCTGAAGGCGTTGGGTCAGATAAGCCTGCAGGTCTCCTTTGGTCAGGGCAGTAACACAAGGAGCGAAGACGTCACTTTCGACGTCGTGGACATCCCATACCCATACAACGCCATACTGGGGCGCCCCACTCTCAACTCCTTCAGGGCAGTACCATACCATGGCTTCCTATACATGAAGCTCTCGGGCCCGCAAGGTATCATCACCACCTTCGGTGATCAGGACCTTGCCCGGTGCATAGAGCTTGGCGCTCGGACCCCAAGACCAGCGCCCAAGTCCCGGTTGTAGGGCTAAGTCAAGAGGGTACCCCGCACGAAGGCGGACAATGCATGCCCATCGGCGAAGGCCAAGCCGAGGGAGTGGAGGCTTCGGCGCAAGACGACGCATCAGCACCAGAGGCTCCCCACTCGTTCTACCTCAACACGGTAGTAACAGTGGTCAGCGCCATCCCTGTCCTCGAGCGGTCTATGGTTAGTATCTTGCCTTTTGTAATCGCTCACCCGCGCAAACGGGACATCAATAAAGTCCACCGTTTGCAAAACTTGTCTCATTCTGAATAAGACGCACAGAGCCTCGCCTCCGCGCGCACTCTACGGAGTATAAATAAGACGCACAGAGGCTTGCCTCCGCGCGCACTCTACGGAGTATAAATAAGACGCGTAGAGGATTGCCTCCACGCGCACTCTACGGAGTATAAATAAGACACACAGTCTGCGCGTGCACTCTTCGTGAGTATAAAATAAGACACGCAGTCTCCACGCACACTCTACGTGAGTATAAATAAGATACACGGTCTCCGCGCGCACGCTTCGTGAGTATAAAATAAGACACGTGGTCTCCGTGTGCATTCTTCGTGAATATAAAATAAGACACGCGGTCTCCGCACGCACTCTTCGTGAGTATAAAATAAGACACGTGGGGGGACGCCTCCGCGCGCACTCTACGGAGTATAAAATAAGACATGCGGTCTCCGCGCGCACTCTTTGTGAGTATAAAATAAGACACACGGTCTCTACGCGCACTCTACGTGAGTATAAATAAGACACGCGGTCTCGCGCGCACTCTTTGTGAGTATAAAATAAGACACGTGGTCTCCATGCGCACTCTACGTGAATATAAATAAGACACGCGGTCTCCGCGCGCATTCTACAGAGTATAAATAAGATGCGCCAAGGTTCGCCTTAACGCGCACTCTACGGAGTATAAACAAGACGCACGGAGGCTCGCATTCACGCGCACTCTATGGAGTATAAATAAGATGCACAGAGGCTCGCCTCCGCGCGCACCCTTCGGAGTATGAAGGTGAGCGGCCTCCGTGTGCCCACGATGCCCTTAGCGTAACGCGCCTTCAGCGTGTTGCACCAGGGAGTGCACCACTCTAATGGCACGTTAGCCGCATGCATGTGTGACGGAACACAAAGCAGCGCTTGCATCCTTCTCCTCTGTTTCCTGTGCGCAAGACGCAGCGCCAAGCAGCATCTTCGCTATCGGATTTACCTTCACGGGATGCGCCTGCTCGACTGGGGCCTCGCGGTCTTCGTCCCCAAGATCAGTGCGCGAGTAGTAGCCGTGGGCCTACTCTCGTGTCAATGGACACAAGCGAGGGGGCGAGCCAGCATTTACTGCCTGCATCGCGTCCGTGGCCGCTTCGCTTTCGGAGACCAGGGCGAGGATTCCTCTGCCTCGGCAACTGGCACAGGCGGCGACGCTTTGCCCTCCTGGTTGTCCGCGCCGTACCCTTGGTCCTTGGGGCTACCCAAGGACTCCTCGCCTGGAGCTGCCTCCTCTGCACTTGCCTCAAGGTCTGAATCAGCATACTTCGCCGAGTCGGAGGTAGCGGCCGTCGTATCCTCGGCTCCGATAGAGTTGCTGGTAGCGGCGGCCGCCGGGCTGGATACGGCTGTGGGGGACCGGGCCCTCCGTCGAGAAGGCGACCCCTTCCCCTTATCGTCGCCGTCGCAACGGCGAGGTCGGCTCGGGGCTGGAGTGGCCCGCTCTGGCACGGGAATACCCAGAGCTTCGCACACCCTTTTTATCTGCCCCTGCTTCGCCACCTTGGTCGCAGTTTCGCGCAGCTCGTGCTCCTTGGCCGCATACGGCTCAAAGAACACGACCACTGCGCACTCCGCATCTTCCAAAAGGAATCGTACAAGAAAAGGCGAAGCAGAGTCAAAAAAAGGATAAAGAAGAAGAAAAAAACCATGAGGACTCCTCGTGCAAAGCTTACAAGGATTGGAGGGTCTTGGCAGCAAAAATACGGATGGTCGGATGCCATCACACTGGAGGCCTCCAGCCTGGACGCGCCACTCATCGGCAAGTGGTGCCACACCGTACATGACAAACTCCTCGGCGATGTCACACATGTTGAGCTAGAGGGTGATTCCCACAAGCCTCCGCGCTCTCCGCTTGTCCTCGTCATCGATAGTCATGTTTGGCGAGGAGTTGAACGATAGTGCCCGGCCTGTGCAATCGAGGCTACTGCCGCTTGCCATGCAGACGTAGAACCACTGCTTCATCCAGTGTGACTCCCACTTCATCCGGATGGAGTTGGCAGGGAAGATCTGCTGGCATTAGGGCCGTAGAACGAAGTTGACACTACCAAAGTTGGAGATTGCCCCTCCTAGCTTCTTTAGCTGGCATCATGCGTCGTGGAGAAACACGAACAGGGAGGAGCTAGGCCAACAGGCCTTTGTCTGCAGCGCCCAGCTGTAAACAGCCAGGTGGGCTATTGCGTTAGGAGGTAACTACGCCAACTCCAGCCTGAAGGTCCGCAAGACGTCGCCGACGATCATGGCCGCCAGGATCCGAAGGCCAGCTTCGAAATAAGCGACGAAGACGAT
The DNA here is from genome assembly GCA_017311315.1 of Dendrocalamus latiflorus. Taxonomy (NCBI): domain Eukaryota; kingdom Viridiplantae; phylum Streptophyta; class Magnoliopsida; order Poales; family Poaceae; genus Dendrocalamus; species Dendrocalamus latiflorus. The sequence continues at coordinate 24,987,132 of CM029660.1, forward strand.
CGCCTCCGACTTCTTCGAGTGTGGCTCCATCTCGTCGCTGGCTGGCAGGCGCACCTCGCGGAGGTCCGATGGCTTCCCTTCGCGCAACAAAGTTCGGATCGTCTCCTCAGTCGCGAGAGTGGGGCCCAAGACACGAGAGCAAGGACCCTCCACCTTCTCCGTCGCCACCCACCGCTTGTCCAGTAGTGATGGCTCGCATCCTTTGTGCGTGTATTCCACATTGATCGACGACGATCGTCTGGACGAGGCGCCACCACCAACCACCGGCTCGGTGAGCACGTTCTTCGCCACGGGCCATTGGTCTCCGGGAGCCAGACATCAATGAGCACGACGCAACAGCAAAGGGGGGCGAGAGCACAGCGCGCAAGAGAGCAAGGGAGCAGAAGGTATGTGAGGCAGAATGTCGGCACGATGACAAAAGGGGGGTATATAAAGCCCCTTAACCCCCCACACCGCCTGTAGGCGCAACCGGCGGAAGCCGAACCGCTCGCCTCCCCCACGATTGGGAAGCGTAACCGGCGAAAACCCAAGTGGTGCAGCCGCCCACGCGCGCCCCACCCTCTCAGGACCGGACGCACGACACACCGATCACGCGCCACCACGCGTCCTATCCCATTGGGACGAAGCGCGCGGTGGCGGTTCTGCAGCAGTCTGACAGCGCACGACACCCTAATCATGTCCTGCCACGCATATGTTCCCTTGGGAATGAAGGCATGACTGCGGTCGCACGGTGTGTCCCACTTCCCATCACGCGTCAGTGGCCGGCGCGATTCTCGGGGCCATCAATGCAGTTCAGCAGGCCACTAACCAGTCACTCCGACTCCGACTTCGACGACGACCCCGCCTCCGCGGAGTGACTCTGACTTCGACCTCGACTTCGAGCCCGCGGAACGACTTTGGAGCCTACTCCGACCCCGCGCCTGCGGAGTCCAGTCGACCCTCCGATTCGGCCTCGCACACGAGGGGCGGCTCCATATCTCGCATCGTCTGCATGTCAATGAAGCGGGGTTGGATACAATTCGACTTTGCCTCAATAGACCACCCTCGACAGGTGGAGTCCGAAGACATGCAGCCGCCCGGCCACTCAACAAGCGCACGCCGCACCAATTGTGCATTGCCACGCGTCCCGCCCTATGGGAAAGGAGTGCTCGGCCATGGTCGCGCACCCGTGGACCGTGCAAGATGTGCCGGCCCCGCCATGTCGCACGGCGAGCGCCGACGCACCATCCTTGAGCCGCGAGGCGCCAGGTGGCCCTCTGATCTCCAGTCCATATGAAGACTCCAAGCCTGCTCCGATTGAATTCGTGCAGCGACACCGGAGGCCACCTCGACTTCGAGCCCGCACGACGGCTCTGGAGCACACTTCGATTCCGCGTCCCCGGGTCAAAGGTGTTAGTGATATGCCCTAGAGGCAACATGGAGATGTTATATATATCACATACTATGTTTATGATGCATTAGTTTGTTCCTTGAAATAGACATTATCATTATTGATCAATGAGTATGTGACTTATTCATGAGACTCTTAATGCCAAATGTTGCTATTTCTAAATGATCCCTGATTATATATCATATGAGGAACAAATATGATTCAAAGATCAGCATATGTATTGATTGATGATCATGTCTCATGGATCATGCTATGGAGATACCAAATCAATAATATGGACATGTGTTAGTGAACATATGTTGGATAGACCCGCCATGAGACACTGCAGAGATTCCATGTGTCATCAGTTGGTCTCAAGTAGTGTTTATGTGGAATCCTTAGACTTGAGATCATCATGGTTCCCAACATGCATAGTAGCTTATTTTGGGACTACTAAACACTACTCCGTAACTGGGTAGTCATAAAAGTAGTCTTCGGGTTTGCTATGAAACATGTAGTGGGATGTGAATGATCAAGATAGAATTTGCCCCTCCTTATGGGAGAGATATCTCTGGGCCCCTCGATGTAATGGATTATGAAAGTGCATGGCCATGCCAAGGTGATTGAGGAGTCAATCACGAGTTTAAAATCCATCACGGAATCGAGAGAGTGATTGAGCTATTAAGAGGATGACACAGGTCTCGCCTTGAGCTTAATCTATATCGTGAGGCAAAGGGATTCGTACATGAGAACAATACAGGTTTAGCCGATATGATCTTTACGTATACTTTGGGGTTAATATGTCTTGCTAGAGGCCGCTATTAACAGGGTGACCGGAAAGGCGTTTCCGGGTCGCGACCAAGTATACGTGAACCTACAGGGTCGCACACTTAACGGGTTGGAACACTAATTCGAACGTGATTCGGATGTGGGCTCAATTCGGATAGAGATCCGGATAGACTCCTATTGGGCCTCGGTCCACGAGGCCCAAGTGAGGAGGTCTATATATATGGAGGTGGGGGGCTGAGGGATGTACACACTTCTGTTCCTCCCGAGCAAAACCCTAACCGCCACCTCCCGAGCCAAACCGTAGCCGCTCGCGAGTGCTGGTACACTCGCGATCGGCGTTCCAGCCCCGGACGTGTGGATACCGGTGGAGGCGCTGCTCGTTGCGGCGTTGATCGGCATCAACAATCTACAGATTGGATCTGCTCGTGGTGTGATTGATCGCGTGGAGAAGACGATCTGTTCGGGACGATCGGCTACTTCCACTACTACCTCGACGCGCGTGGTTGGATCGGCTTCTCCAACTTCAAGCATGGTGGCCTAAAGGAGTGATGTGGAGGATGGAGATCGTCTACACCTACATGGAGATGGAGATCACCATTTTTTGGGCCATACTACTTCACAGTTAAATGTGTTTATCTGTGATATTATCTATCTTATTCTTATGCAATGATATTTATGATATGTTGCTTTGGTAGGATAGAATCCCTCATAAAAATTAGGTGTTCATGCCCTTCCATATGTTGCACCAAAAGATAATGATCACCGCATGGTAGGTCTACCAAAGTAGAGTGCCGTCGGTTATCATCATTATTTGGGGTAGATGTCGGACATCTACATGCGGAAGCATTTGGTTTACTTAACAAGGTTATCAAAACAGTTTTGGACCTTGGGGCATAGGTTGGGGCCGGGGGCATATTGATGTCACCCAACAAGCAAGAGTCACATAGGGATGTGATTAGCAAGGTGTTGCTTACCCATGTCACTAGTTTTCTAGCCGTGATGCCAAAGCTCACTAGGAATTAGTGAAATGAGGATCTTGACCCACTATGTAACTTAGAGGGAGTTTTGTTGCAAAACACATAGTGGGAGTCTTTTGTTAAATAGTTTAATAAAATATGAACATAAACATAGTGCTAAACTTTGCATATTCTTTGTTGTAGATCATGTCAACTAATGCCGCATACAGTTCTTTTAATTTGCGATCTATTCTTGAGAAAGAAAAACTCAATGGAACAAACTTTATGGATTGGTATCGCAACTTGAGAATTGTTCTCAAGCAAGAGCGCAAGGAGTATGTCCTTGAGTCTCCTTATCCTGATGACTTGCCTGATAATGCTACTGCGGCTGCACGGAGAGCTTATGAGAAGCAAACGAATGATTGCCTTGATGTGAGCTGTCTCATGCTTGCCACAATGTCCTCTAAGCTTCAGAAGCAATATGAGAACACAGATGCCTACAATATCATTGTGGGGTTGCGTGGTATGTTTGAGAACCAAGCAAGGGCTGAGAGGTTCAACACTTCAAAGTCCTTGTTTGCGTGCAGGCTTGCAGAAGGGAATCCCGTCAGCCCTCATGTGATTAAGATGATTGGCTACATTGAGAGTCTGGAAAAGCTTGGTTTTCCCCTTAGCCAAGAGTTGGCTACTGATGTGATTCTCCAGTCGCTCCCCCCGAGCTTTGAGCCATTCATACTGAACTATCACATGAACAACATGGATAAGACCTTGGCTGAGTTGCATGGGATGCTAAAAGCTGCCGAGGAAAGCATTAAGAAAAGCAGCAATCATGTGATGATGATGCAGAAAGGCAAGGGCAAGCCCAATGTCAAGAAAGGCGCGGTCAAAAGAAAGTTAGCTCCCGATGAGATCGCGAGCAGTTCTAAGGCCAAGCAAGTCAAGAAGGGCGCTGCTCCTAATGCAGATTGTTACTACTGTAAGCAATCAGGTCATTGGAAAAGGAACTGCCCAAAGTACTTGGAGGATCTTGAGAAGAAGAAGGGAAGTACGACTTCCTCTCCAGGTATAAATGTTATAGAGATCAATCTTGCTACTTCATCCACTGATTCTTGGGTATTTGATACCGGATCGGTTGCTCACATTTGCAAATCGTTGCAGGGGCTAAGAAGAAGTAGAAGTTTGAGGAGGAGCGAAGTGGATCTTCGCGTTGGCAATGGAGCAAAAGTTGCTGCGGTGGCTGTTGGCACCATGCCATTGTCTTTACCTTCAGGATTAGTTTTGGAATTGAATAATTGTTATTGTGTTCCATCTCTTTCCAAGAACATTATTTCTGCTTCATGTTTGCAAGCAGAAGGTTATGACTTTAGATCTATGAACAATGGTTGTTCTCTTTATTTCAAAGATATGTTCTATTGTCATACTCCATTGGTGAATGGGTTATATGTTCTTACTCTTGAAGAGTCACCGGTCTATAACATTAATGCAAAGAGGCAACGTTCGAATGATTTGAATCCCACGTTTATTTGGCACTGTCGCTTAGGTCACATAAATGAGAAACGCATGGAGAAGCTCCATAGAGATGGTATTCTGCACTCATTTGATTTTGAATCATTTGAGACATGCGAATCTTGTTTACTTGGCAAGATGACAAAGGCACCTTTCACCGGTCAAGGTGAACGGGCAAGTGACTTATTGACACTCGTACATTCTGATGTATGTGGACCAATGAGCTCAACTGCCAGAGGTGGATTTCAGTACTTCATAACTTTTACTGATGACTTTAGTAGATATGGGTATATCTACCTGATGAAGCATAAGTCTGAATCTTTTGAAAAGTTCAAAGAATTCCAAAATGAAGTGCAAAATCATTTAGGCAAGACAATTAAGTTTCTACGATCTGATCGTGGAGGCGAGTATTTGAGCCATGAGTTTGGCAATCATCTGAAGGATTGTGGAATTGTTCCACAATTGACTCCGCCAGGAACACCTCAATGGAATGGGGTATCTGAACGGAGAAATCGCACCTTATTAGATATGGTGCGCTCCAGGATGAGCCAAAGTGATCTTCTGTTGTCTTTTTGGGGGTACGCTCTTGAAACAGCCGCTTTCACACTAAACAGGGTTCCATCAAAATCAGTAGAAAAGACACCATATGAGATGTGGACAGGACAACGTCCTAGCTTGTCTTTTCTTAAGATTTGGGGATGTGAGGCTTATGTAAAACGTTTACAATCTGATAAGCTCAGTCCTAAATCTGATAAATGCTTCTTTATCGGGTATCCTAAGGAAACAAAAGGATATTACTTCTATAATCAAGAAGAAGGCAAAGTGTTTGTCGCCCGGCATGGTGTCTTCTTAGAGAAAGAGTTTCTCTCAAGAAGGGATAGTGGGAGCATGGTGCAACTTGAAGAAATTCGGGAACCACCTGAAAACGTTTCAGCTCCTACAGAACCACAACAGGATGAACAAACTGTTGAAGAACCTGTTGTGGACACACCGGCACCACGTAGGTCAGAGAGGTCACGTCGTGCACCTGAGAGGTACATGTTCTTGACTACTCAACAACGGGACATATTGTTGTTAGACAACGATGAGCCTAAGACCTATGAAGAAGCGATGGTGGGACCAGACTCTGAGAAATGGCTTGAAGCCATGAGATCCGAAATTGAATCCATGCACAGTAATCAAGTTTGGAACTTGGTTGATCCACCTGATGGTGTTAAAACCATTGAGTGCAAATGGATTTTCAAGAAAAAGATAGACATAGATGGAAATGTTCACATCTATAAAGCGCGATTGGTGGCCAAAGGTTTCAAACAAATTCAAGGTGTTGATTATGATGAAACTTTTTCGCCCGTCGCAATGCTAAAGTCTATTCGGATCATTCTAGCGATTGCTGCTTATTTCGACTATGAAATATGGCAAATGGATGTCAAAACAGCTTTCCTTAATGGAAATCTGAGTGAGGATGTGTACATGACACAGCCCATGGGTTTTGTCGATCCGCAATCAGCTGGAAAGATATGCAAGCTGCAAAGATCCATTTATGGATTAAAGCAGGCATCTCGGAGTTGGAACATTCGTTTTGATGAAGTAATCAAAGGGTTTGGTTTCATCAAGAACGAAGAAGAGCCTTGTGTTTACAAAAAGGCTAGTGGGAGCGCACTCGTGTTTCTGGTTTTATATGTGGATGACATATTACTGATCGGAAATGACATTCCTATGCTCGAATCTGTTAAGTCTTCATTGAAAAATAGTTTCTCTATGAAAGACTTAGGAGAGGCGGCATATATTCTGTGCATCAAGATCTATAGAGATAGATCAAAAAGGCTGATTGGATTAAGCCAAGATACGTACATTGACAAGGTGTTGAAAAGGTTCAACATGCAGGATTCCAAGAAAGGCTTTCTACCTATGTCACATGGTATAAATCTTAGCAAGAGTCAGTGTCCTAGTACACCTGATGAGCGGGATAAAATGAATGTGATTCCATATGCTTCGGCTATGGGGTCCATTATGTATGCCATGCTTTGTACACGTCCAGATGTCTCGTATGCTTTAAGTGCTACAAGTAGATACCAGTCAGATCCAGGTGAAAGTCACTGGATTGCCGTAAAGAACATCTTGAAGTACTTGAGAAGAACTAAAGATGTGTTCCTCGTCTATGGGGGTGAGGAAGAGCTCGTTGTAAATGGTTACACCGATGCTAGCTTCCAAACTGACAAAGATGATTTTAGATCGCAATCCGGATTTGTGTTCTGCCTGAATGGCGGTGCGGTGAGTTGGAAGAGTTCCAAGCAGGAGACGGTTGCTGATTCTACAACAGAAGCCGAGTACATAGCAGCTTCTGAAGCTGCTAAAGAGGCTGTTTAGATCAAGAAATTTGTTTCTGAGCTTGGTGTGGTGGCTAGTGCCTCCAGCCCAATGGACCTCTACTGTGACAATAGTGGGGCCATTGCGCAAGCCAAGGAGCCTAGATCGCACCAAAAGTCCAAGCACATTCTACGACGATTTCATCTCATCCGCGAGATTGTGGAGAGAGGCGATGTGAAGATATGCAAAGTACAAACGGATTTGAACATTGCAGATCCGTTGACAAAGCCGCTTCCCCAGCCAAAGCATGAGGCTCACACTAGGGCAATGGGTATTAGATACCTACATGGTTGACTCTAGTGCAAGTGGGAGACTGTTAGTGATATGCCCTAGAGGCAACATGGAGATGTTATATATATCACATACTATGTTTATGATGCATTAGTTTGTTTCTTGAAATAGACATTATCATTATTGATCAATGAGTATGTGACTTATTCATGAGACTCTTAATGCCAAATGTTGCTATTTCTAAATGATCCCTGATTATATATCATATGAGGAACAAATATGATTCAAAGATCAGCATATGTATTGATTGATGATCATGTCTCATGGATCATGCTATGGAGATACCAAATCAATAATATGGACATGTGTTAGTGAACATATGTTGGATAGACCCGCCATGAGACACTGCAGAGATTCCATGTGTCATCAGTTGGTCTCAAGTAGTGTTTATGTGGAATCCTTAGACTTGAGATCATCATGGTTCCCAACATGCATAGTAGCTTATTTTGGGACTACTAAACACTACTCCGTAACTGGGTAGTCATAAAAGTAGTCTTCGGGTTTGCTATGAAACATGTAGTGGGATGTGAATGATCAAGATAGAATTTGCCCCTCCTTATGGGAGAGATATCTCTGGGCCCCTCGATGTAATGGATTATGAAAGTGCATGGCCATGCCAAGGTGATTGAGGAGTCAATCACGAGTTTAAAATCCATCACGGAATCGAGAGAGTGATTGAGCTATTAAGAGGATGACACAGGTCTCGCCTTGAGCTTAATCTATATCGTGAGGCAAAGGGATTCGTACATGAGAACAATACAGGTTTAGCCGATATGATCTTTACGTATACTTTGGGGTTAATATGTCTTGCTAGAGGCCGCTATTAACAGGGTGACCGGAAAGGCGTTTCCGGGTCGCGACCAAGTATACGTGAACCTACAGGGTCGCACACTTAACGGGTTGGAACACTAATTCGAACGTGATTCGGATGTGGGCTCAATTCGGATAGAGATCCGGATAGACTCCTATTGGGCCTCGGTCCACGAGGCCCAAGTGAGGAGGTCTATATATATGGAGGTGGGGGGCTGAGGGATGTACACACTTCTGTTCCTCCCGAGCAAAACCCTAACCGCCACCTCCCGAGCCAAACCGTAGCCGCTCGCGAGTGCTGGTACACTCGCGATCGGCGTTCCAGCCCCGGACGTGTGGATACCGGTGGAGGCGCTGCTCGTTGCGGCGTTGATCGGCATCAACAATCTACAGATTGGATCTGCTCGTGGTGTGATTGATCGCGTGGAGAAGACGATCTGTTCGGGACGATCGGCTACTTCCACTACTACCTCGACGCGCGTGGTTGGATCGGCTTCTCCAACTTCAAGCATGGTGGCCTAAAGGAGTGATGTGGAGGATGGAGATCGTCTACACCTACATGGAGATGGAGATCACCATTTTTTGGGCCATACTACTTCACAGTTAAATGTGTTTATCTGTGATATTATCTATCTTATTCTTATGCAATGATATTTATGATATGTTGCTTTGGTAGGATAGAATCCCTCATAAAAATTAGGTGTTCATGCCCTTCCATATGTTGCACCAAAAGATAATGATCACCGCATGGTAGGTCTACCAAAGTAGAGTGCCGTCGGTTATCATCATTATTTGGGGTAGATGTCGGACATCTACATGCGGAAGCATTTGGTTTACTTAACAAGGTTATCAAAACAGTTTTGGACCTTGGGGCATAGGTTGGGGCCGGGGGCATATTGATGTCACCCAACAAGCAAGAGTCACATAGGGATGTGATTAGCAAGGTGTTGCTTACCCATGTCACTAGTTTTCTAGCCGTGATGCCAAAGCTCACTAGGAATTAGTGAAATGAGGATCTTGACCCACTATGTAACTTAGAGGGAGTTTTGTTGCAAAACACATAGTGGGAGTCTTTTGTTAAATAGTTTAATAAAATATGAACATAAACATAGTGCTAAACTTTGCATATTCTTTGTTGTAGATCATGTCAACTAATGCCGCATACAGTTCTTTTAATTTGCGATCTATTCTTGAGAAAGAAAAACTCAATGGAACAAACTTTATGGATTGGTATCGCAACTTGAGAATTGTTCTCAAGCAAGAGCGCAAGGAGTATGTCCTTGAGTCTCCTTATCCTGATGACTTGCCTGATAATGCTACTGCGGCTGCACGGAGAGCTTATGAGAAGCAAACGAATGATTGCCTTGATGTGAGCTGTCTCATGCTTGCCACAATGTCCTCTAAGCTTCAGAAGCAATATGAGAACACAGATGCCTACAATATCATTGTGGGGTTGCGTGGTATGTTTGAGAACCAAGCAAGGGCTGAGAGGTTCAACACTTCAAAGTCCTTGTTTGCGTGCAGGCTTGCAGAAGGGAATCCCGTCAGCCCTCATGTGATTAAGATGATTGGCTACATTGAGAGTCTGGAAAAGCTTGGTTTTCCCCTTAGCCAAGAGTTGGCTACTGATGTGATTCTCCAGTCGCTCCCCCCGAGCTTTGAGCCATTCATACTGAACTATCACATGAACAACATGGATAAGACCTTGGCTGAGTTGCATGGGATGCTAAAAGCTGCCGAGGAAAGCATTAAGAAAAGCAGCAATCATGTGATGATGATGCAGAAAGGCAAGGGCAAGCCCAATGTCAAGAAAGGCGCGGTCAAAAGAAAGTTAGCTCCCGATGAGATCGCGAGCAGTTCTAAGGCCAAGCAAGTCAAGAAGGGCGCTGCTCCTAATGCAGATTGTTACTACTGTAAGCAATCAGGTCATTGGAAAAGGAACTGCCCAAAGTACTTGGAGGATCTTGAGAAGAAGAAGGGAAGTACGACTTCCTCTCCAGGTATAAATGTTATAGAGATCAATCTTGCTACTTCATCCACTGATTCTTGGGTATTTGATACCGGATCGGTTGCTCACATTTGCAAATCGTTGCAGGGGCTAAGAAGAAGTAGAAGTTTGAGGAGGAGCGAAGTGGATCTTCGCGTTGGCAATGGAGCAAAAGTTGCTGCGGTGGCTGTTGGCACCATGCCATTGTCTTTACCTTCAGGATTAGTTTTGGAATTGAATAATTGTTATTGTGTTCCATCTCTTTCCAAGAACATTATTTCTGCTTCATGTTTGCAAGCAGAAGGTTATGACTTTAGATCTATGAACAATGGTTGTTCTCTTTATTTCAAAGATATGTTCTATTGTCATACTCCATTGGTGAATGGGTTATATGTTCTTACTCTTGAAGAGTCACCGGTCTATAACATTAATGCAAAGAGGCAACGTTCGAATGATTTGAATCCCACGTTTATTTGGCACTGTCGCTTAGGTCACATAAATGAGAAACGCATGAAGAAGCTCCATAGAGATGGTATTCTGCACTCATTTGATTTTGAATCATTTGAGACATGCGAATCTTGTTTACTTGGCAAGATGACAAAGGCACCTTTCACCGGTCAAGGTGAACGGGCAAGTGACTTATTGACACTCGTACATTCTGATGTATGTGGACCAATGAGCTCAACTGCCAGAGGTGGATTTCAGTACTTCATAACTTTTACTGATGACTTTAGTAGATATGGGTATATCTACCTGATGAAGCATAAGTCTGAATCTTTTGAAAAGTTCAAAGAATTCCAAAATGAAGTGCAAAATCATTTAGGCAAGACAATTAAGTTTCTACGATCTGATCGTGGAGGCGAGTATTTGAGCCATGAGTTTGGCAATCATCTGAAGGATTGTGGAATTGTTCCACAATTGACTCCGCCAGGAACACCTCAATGGAATGGGGTATCTGAACGGAGAAATCGCACCTTATTAGATATGGTGCGCTCCAGGATGAGCCAAAGTGATCTTCTGTTGTCTTTTTGGGGGTACGCTCTTGAAACAGCCGCTTTCACACTAAACAGGGTTCCATCAAAATCAGTAGAAAAGACACCATATGAGATGTGGACAGGACAACGTCCTAGCTTGTCTTTTCTTAAGATTTGGGGATGTGAGGCTTATGTAAAACGTTTACAATCTGATAAGCTCAGTCCTAAATCTGATAAATGCTTCTTTATCGGGTATCCTAAGGAAACAAAAGGATATTACTTCTATAATCAAGAAGAAGGCAAAGTGTTTGTCGCCCGGCATGGTGTCTTCTTAGAGAAAGAGTTTCTCTCAAGAAGGGATAGTGGGAGCATGGTGCAACTTGAAGAAATTCGGGAACCACCTGAAAACGTTTCAGCTCCTACAGAACCACAACAGGATGAACAAACTGTTGAAGAACCTGTTGTGGACACACCGGCACCACGTAGGTCAGAGAGGTCACGTCGTGCACCTGAGAGGTACATGTTCTTGACTACTCAACAACGGGACATATTGTTGTTAGACAACGATGAGCCTAAGACCTATGAAGAAGCGATGGTGGGACCAGACTCTGAGAAATGGCTTGAAGCCATGAGATCCGAAATTGAATCCATGCACAGTAATCAAGTTTGGAACTTGGTTGATCCACCTGATGGTGTTAAAACCATTGAGTGCAAATGGATTTTCAAGAAAAAGATAGACATAGATGGAAATGTTCACATCTATAAAGCGCGATTGGTGGCCAAAGGTTTCAAACAAATTCAAGGTGTTGATTATGATGAAACTTTTTCGCCCGTCGCAATGCTAAAGTCTATTCGGATCATTCTAGCGATTGCTGCTTATTTCGACTATGAAATATGGCAAATGGATGTCAAAACAGCTTTCCTTAATGGAAATCTGAGTGAGGATGTGTACATGACACAGCCCATGGGTTTTGTCGATCCGCAATCAGCTGGAAAGATATGCAAGCTGCAAAGATCCATTTATGGATTAAAGCAGGCATCTCGGAGTTGGAACATTCGTTTTGATGAAGTAATCAAAGGGTTTGGTTTCATCAAGAACGAAGAAGAGCCTTGTGTTTACAAAAAGGCTAGTGGGAGCGCACTCGTGTTTCTGGTTTTATATGTGGATGACATATTACTGATCGGAAATGACATTCCTATGCTCGAATCTGTTAAGTCTTCATTGAAAAATAGTTTCTCTATGAAAGACTTAGGAGAGGCGGCATATATTCTGTGCATCAAGATCTATAGAGATAGATCAAAAAGGCTGATTGGATTAAGCCAAGATACGTACATTGACAAGGTGTTGAAAAGGTTCAACATGCAGGATTCCAAGAAAGGCTTTCTACCTATGTCACATGGTATAAATCTTAGCAAGAGTCAGTGTCCTAGTACACCTGATGAGCGGGATAAAATGAATGTGATTCCATATGCTTCGGCTATGGGGTCCATTATGTATGCCATGCTTTGTACACGTCCAGATGTCTCGTATGCTTTAAGTGCTACAAGTAGATACCAGTCAGATCCAGGTGAAAGTCACTGGATTGCCGTAAAGAACATCTTGAAGTACTTGAGAAGAACTAAAGATGTGTTCCTCGTCTATGGGGGTGAGGAAGAGCTCGTTGTAAATGGTTACACCGATGCTAGCTTCCAAACTGACAAAGATGATTTTAGATCGCAATCCGGATTTGTGTTCTGCCTGAATGGCGGTGCGGTGAGTTGGAAGAGTTCCAAGCAGGAGACGGTTGCTGATTCTACAACAGAAGCCGAGTACATAGCAGCTTCTGAAGCTGCTAAAGAGGCTGTTTAGATCAAGAAATTTGTTTCTGAGCTTGGTGTGGTGGCTAGTGCCTCCAGCCCAATGGACCTCTACTGTGACAATAGTGGGGCCATTGCGCAAGCCAAGGAGCCTAGATCGCACCAAAAGTCCAAGCACATTCTACGACGATTTCATCTCATCCGCGAGATTGTGGAGAGAGGCGATGTGAAGATATGCAAAGTACAAACGGATTTGAACATTGCAGATCCGTTGACAAAGCCGCTTCCCCAGCCAAAGCATGAGGCTCACACTAGGGCAATGGGTATTAGATACCTACATGGTTGACTCTAGTGCAAGTGGGAGACTGTTAGTGATATGCCCTAGAGGCAACATGGAGATGTTATATATATCACATACTATGTTTATGATGCATTAGTTTGTTTCTTGAAATAGACATTATCATTATTGATCAATGAGTATGTGACTTATTCATGAGACTCTTAATGCCAAATGTTGCTATTTCTAAATGATCCCTGATTATATATCATATGAGGAACAAATATGATTCAAAGATCAGCATATGTATTGATTGATGATCATGTCTCATGGATCATGCTATGGAGATACCAAATCAATAATATGGACATGTGTTAGTGAACATATGTTGGATAGACCCGCCATGAGACACTGCAGAGATTCCATGTGTCATCAGTTGGTCTCAAGTAGTGTTTATGTGGAATCCTTAGACTTGAGATCATCATGGTTCCCAACATGCATAGTAGCTTATTTTGGGACTACTAAACACTACTCCGTAACTGGGTAGTCATAAAAGTAGTCTTCGGGTTTGCTATGAAACATGTAGTGGGATGTGAATGATCAAGATAGAATTTGCCCCTCCTTATGGGAGAGATATCTCTGGGCCCCTCGATGTAATGGATTATGAAAGTGCATGGCCATGCCAAGGTGATTGAGGAGTCAATCACGAGTTTAAAATCCATCACGGAATCGAGAGAGTGATTGAGCTATTAAGAGGATGACACAGGTCTCGCCTTGAGCTTAATCTATATCGTGAGGCAAAGGGATTCGTACATGAGAACAATACAGGTTTAGCCGATATGATCTTTACGTATACTTTGGGGTTAATATGTCTTGCTAGAGGCCGCTATTAACAGGGTGACCGGAAAGGCGTTTCCGGGTCGCGACCAAGTATACGTGAACCTACAGGGTCGCACACTTAACGGGTTGGAACACTAATTCGAACGTGATTCGGATGTGGGCTCAATTCGGATAGAGATCCGGATAGACTCCTATTGGGCCTCGGTCCACGAGGCCCAAGTGAGGAGGTCTATATATATGGAGGTGGGGGGCTGAGGGATGTACACACTTCTGTTCCTCCCGAGCAAAACCCTAACCGCCACCTCCCGAGCCAAACCGTAGCCGCTCGCGAGTGCTGGTACACTCGCGATCGGCGTTCCAGCCCCGGACGTGTGGATACCGGTGGAGGCGCTGCTCGTTGCGGCGTTGATCGGCATCAACAATCTACAGATTGGATCTGCTCGTGGTGTGATTGATCGCGTGGAGAAGACGATCTGTTCGGGACGATCGGCTACTTCCACTACTACCTCGACGCGCGTGGTTGGATCGGCTTCTCCAACTTCAAGCATGGTGGCCTAAAGGAGTGATGTGGAGGATGGAGATCGTCTACACCTACATGGAGATGGAGATCACCATTTTTTGGGCCATACTACTTCACAGTTAAATGTGTTTATCTGTGATATTATCTATCTTATTCTTATGCAATGATATTTATGATATGTTGCTTTGGTAGGATAGAATCCCTCATAAAAATTAGGTGTTCATGCCCTTCCATATGTTGCACCAAAAGATAATGATCACCGCATGGTAGGTCTACCAAAGTAGAGTGCCGTCGGTTATCATCATTATTTGGGGTAGATGTCGGACATCTACATGCGGAAGCATTTGGTTTACTTAACAAGGTTATCAAAACAGTTTTGGACCTTGGGGCATAGGTTGGGGCCGGGGGCATATTGATGTCACCCAACAAGCAAGAGTCACATAGGGATGTGATTAGCAAGGTGTTGCTTACCCATGTCACTAGTTTTCTAGCCGTGATGCCAAAGCTCACTAGGAATTAGTGAAATGAGGATCTTGACCCACTATGTAACTTAGAGGGAGTTTTGTTGCAAAACACATAGTGGGAGTCTTTTGTTAAATAGTTTAATAAAATATGAACATAAACATAGTGCTAAACTTTGCATATTCTTTGTTGTAGATCATGTCAACTAATGCCGCATACAGTTCTTTTAATTTGCGATCTATTCTTGAGAAAGAAAAACTCAATGGAACAAACTTTATGGATTGGTATCGCAACTTGAGAATTGTTCTCAAGCAAGAGCGCAAGGAGTATGTCCTTGAGTCTCCTTATCCTGATGACTTGCCTGATAATGCTACTGCGGCTGCACGGAGAGCTTATGAGAAGCAAACGAATGATTGCCTTGATGTGAGCTGTCTCATGCTTGCCACAATGTCCTCTAAGCTTCAGAAGCAATATGAGAACACAGATGCCTACAATATCATTGTGGGGTTGCGTGGTATGTTTGAGAACCAAGCAAGGGCTGAGAGGTTCAACACTTCAAAGTCCTTGTTTGCGTGCAGGCTTGCAGAAGGGAATCCCGTCAGCCCTCATGTGATTAAGATGATTGGCTACATTGAGAGTCTGGAAAAGCTTGGTTTTCCCCTTAGCCAAGAGTTGGCTACTGATGTGATTCTCCAGTCGCTCCCCCCGAGCTTTGAGCCATTCATACTGAACTATCACATGAACAACATGGATAAGACCTTGGCTGAGTTGCATGGGATGCTAAAAGCTGCCGAGGAAAGCATTAAGAAAAGCAGCAATCATGTGATGATGATGCAGAAAGGCAAGGGCAAGCCCAATGTCAAGAAAGGCGCGGTCAAAAGAAAGTTAGCTCCCGATGAGATCGCGAGCAGTTCTAAGGCCAAGCAAGTCAAGAAGGGCGCTGCTCCTAATGCAGATTGTTACTACTGTAAGCAATCAGGTCATTGGAAAAGGAACTGCCCAAAGTACTTGGAGGATCTTGAGAAGAAGAAGGGAAGTACGACTTCCTCTCCAGGTATAAATGTTATAGAGATCAATCTTGCTACTTCATCCACTGATTCTTGGGTATTTGATACCGGATCGGTTGCTCACATTTGCAAATCGTTGCAGGGGCTAAGAAGAAGTAGAAGTTTGAGGAGGAGCGAAGTGGATCTTCGCGTTGGCAATGGAGCAAAAGTTGCTGCGGTGGCTGTTGGCACCATGCCATTGTCTTTACCTTCAGGATTAGTTTTGGAATTGAATAATTGTTATTGTGTTCCATCTCTTTCCAAGAACATTATTTCTGCTTCATGTTTGCAAGCAGAAGGTTATGACTTTAGATCTATGAACAATGGTTGTTCTCTTTATTTCAAAGATATGTTCTATTGTCATACTCCATTGGTGAATGGGTTATATGTTCTTACTCTTGAAGAGTCACCGGTCTATAACATTAATGCAAAGAGGCAACGTTCGAATGATTTGAATCCCACGTTTATTTGGCACTGTCGCTTAGGTCACATAAATGAGAAACGCATGGAGAAGCTCCATAGAGATGGTATTCTGCACTCATTTGATTTTGAATCATTTGAGACATGCGAATCTTGTTTACTTGGCAAGATGACAAAGGCACCTTTCACCGGTCAAGGTGAACGGGCAAGTGACTTATTGACACTCGTACATTCTGATGTATGTGGACCAATGAGCTCAACTGCCAGAGGTGGATTTCAGTACTTCATAACTTTTACTGATGACTTTAGTAGATATGGGTATATCTACCTGATGAAGCATAAGTCTGAATCTTTTGAAAAGTTCAAAGAATTCCAAAATGAAGTGCAAAATCATTTAGGCAAGACAATTAAGTTTCTACGATCTGATCGTGGAGGCGAGTATTTGAGC
This sequence comes from Dendrocalamus latiflorus, assembly GCA_017311315.1. Classification (NCBI taxonomy): domain Eukaryota; kingdom Viridiplantae; phylum Streptophyta; class Magnoliopsida; order Poales; family Poaceae; genus Dendrocalamus; species Dendrocalamus latiflorus. The sequence continues at coordinate 25,003,991 of CM029660.1, forward strand.
CATGAGTTTGGCAATCATCTGAAGGATTGTGGAATTGTTCCACAATTGACTCCGCCAGGAACACCTCAATGGAATGGGGTATCTGAACGGAGAAATCGCACCTTATTAGATATGGTGCGCTCCAGGATGAGCCAAAGTGATCTTCTGTTGTCTTTTTGGGGGTACGCTCTTGAAACAGCCGCTTTCACACTAAACAGGGTTCCATCAAAATCAGTAGAAAAGACACCATATGAGATGTGGACAGGACAACGTCCTAGCTTGTCTTTTCTTAAGATTTGGGGATGTGAGGCTTATGTAAAACGTTTACAATCTGATAAGCTCAGTCCTAAATCTGATAAATGCTTCTTTATCGGGTATCCTAAGGAAACAAAAGGATATTACTTCTATAATCAAGAAGAAGGCAAAGTGTTTGTCGCCCGGCATGGTGTCTTCTTAGAGAAAGAGTTTCTCTCAAGAAGGGATAGTGGGAGCATGGTGCAACTTGAAGAAATTCGGGAACCACCTGAAAACGTTTCAGCTCCTACAGAACCACAACAGGATGAACAAACTGTTGAAGAACCTGTTGTGGACACACCGGCACCACGTAGGTCAGAGAGGTCACGTCGTGCACCTGAGAGGTACATGTTCTTGACTACTCAACAACGGGACATATTGTTGTTAGACAACGATGAGCCTAAGACCTATGAAGAAGCGATGGTGGGACCAGACTCTGAGAAATGGCTTGAAGCCATGAGATCCGAAATTGAATCCATGCACAGTAATCAAGTTTGGAACTTGGTTGATCCACCTGATGGTGTTAAAACCATTGAGTGCAAATGGATTTTCAAGAAAAAGATAGACATAGATGGAAATGTTCACATCTATAAAGCGCGATTGGTGGCCAAAGGTTTCAAACAAATTCAAGGTGTTGATTATGATGAAACTTTTTCGCCCGTCGCAATGCTAAAGTCTATTCGGATCATTCTAGCGATTGCTGCTTATTTCGACTATGAAATATGGCAAATGGATGTCAAAACAGCTTTCCTTAATGGAAATCTGAGTGAGGATGTGTACATGACACAGCCCATGGGTTTTGTCGATCCGCAATCAGCTGGAAAGATATGCAAGCTGCAAAGATCCATTTATGGATTAAAGCAGGCATCTCGGAGTTGGAACATTCGTTTTGATGAAGTAATCAAAGGGTTTGGTTTCATCAAGAACGAAGAAGAGCCTTGTGTTTACAAAAAGGCTAGTGGGAGCGCACTCGTGTTTCTGGTTTTATATGTGGATGACATATTACTGATCGGAAATGACATTCCTATGCTCGAATCTGTTAAGTCTTCATTGAAAAATAGTTTCTCTATGAAAGACTTAGGAGAGGCGGCATATATTCTGTGCATCAAGATCTATAGAGATAGATCAAAAAGGCTGATTGGATTAAGCCAAGATACGTACATTGACAAGGTGTTGAAAAGGTTCAACATGCAGGATTCCAAGAAAGGCTTTCTACCTATGTCACATGGTATAAATCTTAGCAAGAGTCAGTGTCCTAGTACACCTGATGAGCGGGATAAAATGAATGTGATTCCATATGCTTCGGCTATGGGGTCCATTATGTATGCCATGCTTTGTACACGTCCAGATGTCTCGTATGCTTTAAGTGCTACAAGTAGATACCAGTCAGATCCAGGTGAAAGTCACTGGATTGCCGTAAAGAACATCTTGAAGTACTTGAGAAGAACTAAAGATGTGTTCCTCGTCTATGGGGGTGAGGAAGAGCTCGTTGTAAATGGTTACACCGATGCTAGCTTCCAAACTGACAAAGATGATTTTAGATCGCAATCCGGATTTGTGTTCTGCCTGAATGGCGGTGCGGTGAGTTGGAAGAGTTCCAAGCAGGAGACGGTTGCTGATTCTACAACAGAAGCCGAGTACATAGCAGCTTCTGAAGCTGCTAAAGAGGCTGTTTAGATCAAGAAATTTGTTTCTGAGCTTGGTGTGGTGGCTAGTGCCTCCAGCCCAATGGACCTCTACTGTGACAATAGTGGGGCCATTGCGCAAGCCAAGGAGCCTAGATCGCACCAAAAGTCCAAGCACATTCTACGACGATTTCATCTCATCCGCGAGATTGTGGAGAGAGGCGATGTGAAGATATGCAAAGTACAAACGGATTTGAACATTGCAGATCCGTTGACAAAGCCGCTTCCCCAGCCAAAGCATGAGGCTCACACTAGGGCAATGGGTATTAGATACCTACATGGTTGACTCTAGTGTAAGTGGGAGACTGTTAGTGATATGCCCTAGAGGCAACATGGAGATGTTATATATATCACATACTATGTTTATGATGCATTAGTTTGTTTCTTGAAATAGACATTATCATTATTGATCAATGAGTATGTGACTTATTCATGAGACTCTTAATGCCAAATGTTGCTATTTCTAAATGATCCCTGATTATATATCATATGAGGAACAAATATGATTCAAAGATCAGCATATGTATTGATTGATGATCATGTCTCATGGATCATGCTATGGAGATACCAAATCAATAATATGGACATGTGTTAGTGAACATATGTTGGATAGACCCGCCATGAGACACTGCAGAGATTCCATGTGTCATCAGTTGGTCTCAAGTAGTGTTTATGTGGAATCCTTAGACTTGAGATCATCATGGTTCCCAACATGCATAGTAGCTTATTTTGGGACTACTAAACACTACTCCGTAACTGGGTAGTCATAAAAGTAGTCTTCGGGTTTGCTATGAAACATGTAGTGGGATGTGAATGATCAAGATAGAATTTGCCCCTCCTTATGGGAGAGATATCTCTGGGCCCCTCGATGTAATGGATTATGAAAGTGCATGGCCATGCCAAGGTGATTGAGGAGTCAATCACGAGTTTAAAATCCATCACGGAATCGAGAGAGTGATTGAGCTATTAAGAGGATGACACAGGTCTCGCCTTGAGCTTAATCTATATCGTGAGGCAAAGGGATTCGTACATGAGAACAATACAGGTTTAGCCGATATGATCTTTACGTATACTTTGGGGTTAATATGTCTTGCTAGAGGCCGCTATTAACAGGGTGACCGGAAAGGCGTTTCCGGGTCGCGACCAAGTATACGTGAACCTACAGGGTCGCACACTTAACGGGTTGGAACACTAATTCGAACGTGATTCGGATGTGGGCTCAATTCGGATAGAGATCCGGATAGACTCCTATTGGGCCTCGGTCCACGAGGCCCAAGTGAGGAGGTCTATATATATGGAGGTGGGGGGCTGAGGGATGTACACACTTCTGTTCCTCCCGAGCAAAACCCTAACCGCCACCTCCCGAGCCAAACCGTAGCCGCTCGCGAGTGCTGGTACACTCGCGATCGGCGTTCCAGCCCCGGACGTGTGGATACCGGTGGAGGCGCTGCTCGTTGCGGCGTTGATCGGCATCAACAATCTACAGATTGGATCTGCTCGTGGTGTGATTGATCACGTGGAGAAGACGATCTGTTCGGGACGATCGGCTACTTCCACTACTACCTCGACGCGCGTGGTTGGATCGGCTTCTCCAACTTCAAGCATGGTGGCCTAAAGGAGTGATGTGGAGGATGGAGATCGTCTACACCTACATGGAGATGGAGATCACCATTTTTTGGGCCATACTACTTCACAGTTAAATGTGTTTATCTGTGATATTATCTATCTTATTCTTATGCAATGATATTTATGATATGTTGCTTTGGTAGGATAGAATCCCTCATAAAAATTAGGTGTTCATGCCCTTCCATATGTTGCACCAAAAGATAATGATCACCGCATGGTAGGTCTACCAAAGTAGAGTGCCGTCGGTTATCATCATTATTTGGGGTAGATGTCGGACATCTACATGCGGAAGCATTTGGTTTACTTAACAAGGTTATCAAAACAGTTTTGGACCTTGGGGCATAGGTTGGGGCCGGGGGCATATTGATGTCACCCAACAAGCAAGAGTCACATAGGGATGTGATTAGCAAGGTGTTGCTTACCCATGTCACTAGTTTTCTAGCCGTGATGCCAAAGCTCACTAGGAATTAGTGAAATGAGGATCTTGACCCACTATGTAACTTAGAGGGAGTTTTGTTGCAAAACACATAGTGGGAGTCTTTTGTTAAATAGTTTAATAAAATATGAACATAAACATAGTGCTAAACTTTGCATATTCTTTGTTGTAGATCATGTCAACTAATGCCGCATACAGTTCTTTTAATTTGCGATCTATTCTTGAGAAAGAAAAACTCAATGGAACAAACTTTATGGATTGGTATCGCAACTTGAGAATTGTTCTCAAGCAAGAGCGCAAGGAGTATGTCCTTGAGTCTCCTTATCCTGATGACTTGCCTGATAATGCTACTGCGGCTGCACGGAGAGCTTATGAGAAGCAAACGAATGATTGCCTTGATGTGAGCTGTCTCATGCTTGCCACAATGTCCTCTAAGCTTCAGAAGCAATATGAGAACACAGATGCCTACAATATCATTGTGGGGTTGCGTGGTATGTTTGAGAACCAAGCAAGGGCTGAGAGGTTCAACACTTCAAAGTCCTTGTTTGCGTGCAGGCTTGCAGAAGGGAATCCCGTCAGCCCTCATGTGATTAAGATGATTGGCTACATTGAGAGTCTGGAAAAGCTTGGTTTTCCCCTTAGCCAAGAGTTGGCTACTGATGTGATTCTCCAGTCGCTCCCCCCGAGCTTTGAGCCATTCATACTGAACTATCACATGAACAACATGGATAAGACCTTGGCTGAGTTGCATGGGATGCTAAAAGCTGCCGAGGAAAGCATTAAGAAAAGCAGCAATCATGTGATGATGATGCAGAAAGGCAAGGGCAAGCCCAATGTCAAGAAAGGCGCGGTCAAAAGAAAGTTAGCTCCCGATGAGATCGCGAGCAGTTCTAAGGCCAAGCAAGTCAAGAAGGGCGCTGCTCCTAATGCAGATTGTTACTACTGTAAGCAATCAGGTCATTGGAAAAGGAACTGCCCAAAGTACTTGGAGGATCTTGAGAAGAAGAAGGGAAGTACGACTTCCTCTCCAGGTATAAATGTTATAGAGATCAATCTTGCTACTTCATCCACTGATTCTTGGGTATTTGATACCGGATCGGTTGCTCACATTTGCAAATCGTTGCAGGGGCTAAGAAGAAGTAGAAGTTTGAGGAGGAGCGAAGTGGATCTTCGCGTTGGCAATGGAGCAAAAGTTGCTGCGGTGGCTGTTGGCACCATGCCATTGTCTTTACCTTCAGGATTAGTTTTGGAATTGAATAATTGTTATTGTGTTCCATCTCTTTCCAAGAACATTATTTCTGCTTCATGTTTGCAAGCAGAAGGTTATGACTTTAGATCTATGAACAATGGTTGTTCTCTTTATTTCAAAGATATGTTCTATTGTCATACTCCATTGGTGAATGGGTTATATGTTCTTACTCTTGAAGAGTCACCGGTCTATAACATTAATGCAAAGAGGCAACGTTCGAATGATTTGAATCCCACGTTTATTTGGCACTGTCGCTTAGGTCACATAAATGAGAAACGCATGGAGAAGCTCCATAGAGATGGTATTCTGCACTCATTTGATTTTGAATCATTTGAGACATGCGAATCTTGTTTACTTGGCAAGATGACAAAGGCACCTTTCACCGGTCAAGGTGAACGGGCAAGTGACTTATTGACACTCGTACATTCTGATGTATGTGGACCAATGAGCTCAACTGCCAGAGGTGGATTTCAGTACTTCATAACTTTTACTGATGACTTTAGTAGATATGGGTATATCTACCTGATGAAGCATAAGTCTGAATCTTTTGAAAAGTTCAAAGAATTCCAAAATGAAGTGCAAAATCATTTAGGCAAGACAATTAAGTTTCTACGATCTGATCGTGGAGGCGAGTATTTGAGCCATGAGTTTGGCAATCATCTGAAGGATTGTGGAATTGTTCCACAATTGACTCCGCCAGGAACACCTCAATGGAATGGGGTATCTGAACGGAGAAATCGCACCTTATTAGATATGGTGCGCTCCAGGATGAGCCAAAGTGATCTTCTGTTGTCTTTTTGGGGGTACGCTCTTGAAACAGCCGCTTTCACACTAAACAGGGTTCCATCAAAATCAGTAGAAAAGACACCATATGAGATGTGGACAGGACAACGTCCTAGCTTGTCTTTTCTTAAGATTTGGGGATGTGAGGCTTATGTAAAACGTTTACAATCTGACAAGCTCAGTCCTAAATCTGATAAATGCTTCTTTATCGGGTATCCTAAGGAAACAAAAGGATATTACTTCTATAATCAAGAAGAAGGCAAAGTGTTTGTCGCCCGGCATGGTGTCTTCTTAGAGAAAGAGTTTCTCTCAAGAAGGGATAGTGGGAGCATGGTGCAACTTGAAGAAATTCGGGAACCACCTGAAAACGTTTCAGCTCCTACAGAACCACAACAGGATGAACAAACTGTTGAAGAACCTGTTGTGGACACACCGGCACCACGTAGGTCAGAGAGGTCACGTCGTGCACCTGAGAGGTACATGTTCTTGACTACTCAACAACGGGACATATTGTTGTTAGACAACGATGAGCCTAAGACCTATGAAGAAGCGATGGTGGGACCAGACTCTGAGAAATGGCTTGAAGCCATGAGATCCGAAATTGAATCCATGCACAGTAATCAAGTTTGGAACTTGGTTGATCCACCTGATGGTGTTAAAACCATTGAGTGCAAATGGATTTTCAAGAAAAAGATAGACATAGATGGAAATGTTCACATCTATAAAGCGCGATTGGTGGCCAAAGGTTTCAAACAAATTCAAGGTGTTGATTATGATGAAACTTTTTCGCCCGTCGCAATGCTAAAGTCTATTCGGATCATTCTAGCGATTGCTGCTTATTTCGACTATGAAATATGGCAAATGGATGTCAAAACAGCTTTCCTTAATGGAAATCTGAGTGAGGATGTGTACATGACACAGCCCATGGGTTTTGTCGATCCGCAATCAGCTGGAAAGATATGCAAGCTGCAAAGATCCATTTATGGATTAAAGCAGGCATCTCGGAGTTGGAACATTTGTTTTGATGAAGTAATCAAAGGGTTTGGTTTCATCAAGAACGAAGAAGAGCCTTGTGTTTACAAAAAGGCTAGTGGGAGCGCACTCGTGTTTCTGGTTTTATATGTGGATGACATATTACTGATCGGAAATGACATTCCTATGCTCGAATCTGTTAAGTCTTCATTGAAAAATAGTTTCTCTATGAAAGACTTAGGAGAGGCGGCATATATTCTGTGCATCAAGATCTATAGAGATAGATCAAAAAGGCTGATTGGATTAAGCCAAGATACGTACATTGACAAGGTGTTGAAAAGGTTCAACATGCAGGATTCCAAGAAAGGCTTTCTACCTATGTCACATGGTATAAATCTTAGCAAGAGTCAGTGTCCTAGTACACCTGATGAGCGGGATAAAATGAATGTGATTCCATATGCTTCGGCTATGGGGTCCATTATGTATGCCATGCTTTGTACACGTCCAGATGTCTCGTATGCTTTAAGTGCTACAAGTAGATACCAGTCAGATCCAAGTGAAAGTCACTGGATTGCCGTAAAGAACATCTTGAAGTACTTGAGAAGAACTAAAGATGTGTTCCTCGTCTATGGGGGTGAGGAAGAGCTCGTTGTAAATGGTTACACCGATGCTAGCTTCCAAACTGACAAAGATGATTTTAGATCGCAATCCGGATTTGTGTTCTGCCTGAATGGCGGTGCGGTGAGTTGGAAGAGTTCCAAGCAGGAGACGGTTGCTGATTCTACAACAGAAGCCGAGTACATAGCAGCTTCTGAAGCTGCTAAAGAGGCTGTTTAGATCAAGAAATTTGTTTCTGAGCTTGGTGTGGTGGCTAGTGCCTCCAGCCCAATGGACCTCTACTGTGACAATAGTGGGGCCATTGCGCAAGCCAAGGAGCCTAGATCGCACCAAAAGTCCAAGCACATTCTACGACGATTTCATCTCATCCGCGAGATTGTGGAGAGAGGCGATGTGAAGATATGCAAAGTACAAACGGATTTGAACATTGCAGATCCGTTGACAAAGCCGCTTCCCCAGCCAAAGCATGAGGCTCACACTAGGGCAATGGGTATTAGATACCTACATGGTTGACTCTAGTGCAAGTGGGAGACTGTTAGTGATATGCCCTAGAGGCAACATGGAGATGTTATATATATCACATACTATGTTTATGATGCATTAGTTTGTTTCTTGAAATAGACATTATCATTATTGATCAATGAGTATGTGACTTATTCATGAGACTCTTAATGCCAAATGTTGCTATTTCTAAATGATCCCTGATTATATATCATATGAGGAACAAATATGATTCAAAGATCAGCATATGTATTGATTGATGATCATGTCTCATGGATCATGCTATGGAGATACCAAATCAATAATATGGACATGTGTTAGTGAACATATGTTGGATAGACCCGCCATGAGACACTGCAGAGATTCCATGTGTCATCAGTTGGTCTCAAGTAGTGTTTATGTGGAATCCTTAGACTTGAGATCATCATGGTTCCCAACATGCATAGTAGCTTATTTTGGGACTACTAAACACTACTCCGTAACTGGGTAGTCATAAAAGTAGTCTTCGGGTTTGCTATGAAACATGTAGTGGGATGTGAATGATCAAGATAGAATTTGCCCCTCCTTATGGGAGAGATATCTCTGGGCCCCTCGATGTAATGGATTATGAAAGTGCATGGCCATGCCAAGGTGATTGAGGAGTCAATCACGAGTTTAAAATCCATCACGGAATCGAGAGAGTGATTGAGCTATTAAGAGGATGACACAGGTCTCGCCTTGAGCTTAATCTATATCGTGAGGCAAAGGGATTCGTACATGAGAACAATACAGGTTTAGCCGATATGATCTTTACGTATACTTTGGGGTTAATATGTCTTGCTAGAGGCCGCTATTAACAGGGTGACCGGAAAGGCGTTTCCGGGTCGCGACCAAGTATACGTGAACCTACAGGGTCGCACACTTAACGGGTTGGAACACTAATTCGAATGTGATTCGGATGTGGGCTCAATTCGGATAGAGATCCGGATAGACTCCTATTGGGCCTCGGTCCACGAGGCCCAAGTGAGGAGGTCTATATATATGGAGGTGGGGGGCTGAGGGATGTACACACTTCTGTTCCTCCCGAGCAAAACCCTAGCCGCCACCTCCCGAGCCAAACCCTAGCCGCTCGCGAGTGCTGGTACACTCGCGATCGGCGTTCCAGCCCCGGACGTGTGGATACCGGTGGAGGCGCTGCTCGTTGCGGCGTTGATCGGCATCAACAATCTACAGATTGGATCTGCTCGTGGTGTGATTGATCGCGTGGAGGAGACGATCTGTTCGGGACGATCGGCTACTTCCACTACTACCTCGACGCGCGTGGTTGGATCGGCTTCTCCAACTCTTCTTCCGCTGCGCTGCGCGTCTAGTGGTAACGATCTATGATCCCTCCTTAGCATGATGTCCTGGTGTGCGCGGTAGAAAATTTTATTTTCTGCTATCGTAGCCTACGCGCTTTCCTTCAAAAGGATCGGCTCCGCTTGGGGTGTACGCCTCGCGACTAGAGGACACCTTTCGCCAGCAACTTCCGCCCCGTGTCTATGCCATTAGGACGTGCTGCGCCAGCGAGATGCAGTCTTATCCAATATCCTAAAGGGTCACAGGCCGCAGGGATGGAGGGGGCCAAATGGCTCGGCAACATGGCTTCGGCTCATGAAGCCCTTCACCATAAGAGGCTCCTGTTGTAGGAGTGGCCCCCACCTAAGCCCAGCCAGCTTGTTAGAAGGTTGTAAGGTCCAAAATGGGACATGTATAATGGCATAACTGCCCCTGAGAGAGATACTTGGGTGTAAGGTCATAACTATAAAATACTCCCCATGTGAATATATATATATATATATATATATATATATATATATATATATCATCCAGGCCATGGGGAAGCCCCCCAAGCATTGCTCACCTATACTGTTTGGTCTATAACCACAACAAGGCTCATCGTTAGCTTTCCAACGAGTATAAGAACGTTGAAAACGGATACTGTATACAAAAGTTATACCCGTTTTATTGAAGGTGTCTTGGAACGGAATTATACTCAGACTCGAATTTGTCTCGGGTTCAAATTGAAACTGCTATATCTTTCAATCCCATGGGCCACACTTGTTGAATTTTTTTTGTGAAAGTTTGTGGCTATATATAGAAGGACTCAACCAATTTTATCTAGATTTGGCATAAATTTATCATGCTTTTGAATTTTCGGGAAGGTAGACACTTTTTGGGAAGTTCTACATGGTAAAATTGGAAAAACAGCAATATTGGATTTGAATTTTAGGAGATCTAATAAGTCAAGCAAGGCAAGAGGATTTGGATTTTCAAATGTTTTTTAACTGTAATGTCACCAAAAGTTTTTAATTCGAATCATCAGTGATAATTGTAGATATCACAGACAGTTTTTTGTTAAGAATCGTCCGTGAATTATCATAGACAATTCTTATTAAAAACCATATATGATAATTACAGATATCACAGACGATTTTTAATCCAAACATCTGTGGTAATTCAAAGATGGTTCTTGTTAAGAACCGCCTACGATGATTATATATCACAGACGATTCTAGCTATTGCTTGTAATATAAACGGTCACGCTTATAAAACGTTATGTAATAAGTACAATATAGACGGTTCCTGGGAACCGTCTATGATGAGACGTCTAGTATAGCATTTTTTTATAGTAGTAAGAATGGGATTTGAAAGACCGAAGATGGCAACAAAGGGGGTGAGTGGTGCCTTCTAATTTTCTCCCAAGTATTTAACACTCCTTTACTCCAATAGCTACAAAGCAATAAAGATTGGAATGAAAAACCACCACCAAACAAGTAAAACAACCCTTTGAAATTTTGGAGAAAAATCAAGAAAATTAGAAGTACCTTTGTTATAACTACGGTACTTCTGACAATCGGAAGTACCTTTGTTGTACCTGTGGTACTTCCTTTCTCGATGAACAGTGAAATTAGCCTAAGTTTCAAAAACTAAAATCGATAAAACTTTTGATTCGTAGATCCAATGACATGAAATTATATATGGATCTTCTTTAGGATGTTATGAATCTATTGCAACAAACGATCATGAAAATAATGACTAAAGTTGAGACCTTTTTCAGTTTGTTAGAAAGTGGCACCAAAATCGAGCCGAAACCCCGAACAATGAATACAACTTGGTCGTGGGTGTATGATGATCAAGATGGGTCTAGATGTATTTTCACATATCACAACAAGTTAGAACACCGAAGAAATCAAGTCAAAAGCGCTCAAATTAAGAAATCACTTGGTGATGCCAAAATCAATAAAAAACGGGTTTCTTGATGAACTTGCTATAAAGTGCCTAGATAATTGAAGATTGATGTCAAGAGGTTATCTCAATCTCATTCACGTCCTTGTCATAGAAAGATCAAGAAAAGGGAAGAGAAGAGATCAAAACCATCTAAAACAAGAGCAAATCAATCAAAAAAAGAGAGACATCAAGATGATCAAAGTGATGTATTGCCACTTGAGGAGGTAGTTTTATAGCTACTCTACTGAAGGATAGAGAGCACCCAAGGCACTCCACTCTCAAACTCTAACCCTAGATACGAGAGCACATGAGAGAGGGGTTGGATGGTTAACATCACACGTCTCTATCCCAACCCCTTTTATAGGTGGGCAATCAACCACTTATTCACCTTAGTGGATGCTATACACTATTAGCATGGGGAAACACGTTAGCTCCCCCACATACGGGTTTTACTAACACAAGTTCATTTATACACGCTTTTCAAAGTGCATATGTGTACATTCGTTAAATTCTTAGCCTTGATCTGCCTTGGTCAAACCAGCTCCACCTTGACCTAATTAAACCACTCTCCAACACACTGTCCATACACCGTGATTTTGATCCAAGATGGTTTTCAGTATTTTGCTCAAACTACCAAAATACTCTTTCTTAACCCGGTCATCACCAACCACTGCAAGCAATCGTCATGCTTACCATGTGTAGGTGCACCACTAGCTTGCCACACGTCGTCAAGTCTCTCTTGTCCCAGTTCCACCGAACCACGACTCACTTGGCCCATGCAAGCCACATGGTGCCATCCCATCGTTCAAACTCGCCTTCAACATTTCTCGCCTTTCTCGTGTCATGCTTAAGCTCACCGTCTCACCCCGGCATCCTCGATCGTTCTGGGCCTCATCTCCTCCATGAGCCTAGCTCCAATCATTACCGTTGATCACAATTGACTCCAAGCGACCCTGTACATCCAAGATAAAGAAATCATTCCCAGGCACAAGTTCTTCACAACTTGACCTACATTAGTCAAGACATACATCATGCAATCTTAATCCAATAACCTAGGTCATCCCAACTTAATCCATGACTCAAATACCCAAAAACCCTGTTTTCTGGGAAGATCGGTAGTACCACACTTACAATGCTGGTACTACCGCTCTCCAAACCAGTACTACGGCTCCTTCATACTTCGCACTAGACCTCTCTGGAAAAATATACCGCAACTCAACCTAGTACTTTCGTCAAACGGTATTACCGCGCCTACACCTGTGGTACTACCGTCCAGCATTCGCTCCACTGCATGCAACTGAAGATAGGCTTCGTCTTGCATTTGGTCCACTGCATGCATGATATCCAAGGAATTAATCAATCGTCCTATAATCTGTTTGTGCTTATCTTCTTCTCATACTCGGAATTGATAACATGACACATCCTCGAAAGAGAAGCAACGGAGTTATTTTTTGTATGGGCACCTTTTAGGTGGATTATAAGAATAGCTAAACAATTATAACTTACAAGGTTTACCTGAAATTTCCCTCAATATTTGTACTAAGAATCTCTTATCTCTATTAGATTATCTAGTCTCACCTTCAAAAAGCTACACTTTATCTCTTGTACTCCAAATCCAATCATGCAATTCCATCTTTCTTCGTGGTCTCAGTGTGGGTCCACTCTGTAACGCCCCCGTTTTTGAGAATAGGAATATCATTACCTTCCGTAATAGCCCAGGAGTTCAGTTACGGACAAAAGAAGTATCATGCCTGCTCACGAATATTTAAAAGGAGTTAATTTGATTAAAATAAGACTTAATAGCCAATTTTAACAATTTTAAGGGCGTTCAAGCCTAAAGCTTAACTTACAATTAGAAGAACCAAAGAAAACTCCACAGGAACGCTTGAGTGCGGCCATAACCCTAACACGGAAACTTGTAACATAATGTTCTTCTCTTGATCTCTGTGTTGGTGGGAAAAATAGAGCAAGACTGAGTACAACCAATCATACTCAACAAGTCACATGGGAAAATGCTATATAACTACTTGCCAGGATTTCCAAAGGATGGGAATATATGTGTTTGATTAAGTAGTTGTGGATGCAGTTTTATTTGTAAACATTTTTAAACACATAAGAACAATAACTTCATATGGAATTGGGGTTTCAAAGCTTGATTACCAGACTTCGGCATTTCCAAATCATTTCTAAATCTAATTATGCTTCGCTGTTGGATTCACTAATTAAACACAACTTCATTTACCGGAAGCACGGCATATTCCAATACCATTAATCAATGACTCTGCAAAGCTGCCCAACTTTACCCACAAGATCTCTTAACTCCCGCGCCCGGGTTCAAGAAAACAAGGCTTTTCACTGCTCAACTTTTTATATAGCCTCTACCCAGTAGGCTTCCTCAGCAAGCTCGGGGGACCCCTCAAGCCTACCCAACTTGTCTCAGCCCTACTGTTGTGTGGATAACCACCTTCCATATGGACCCACTCAACCCTTTCGGTACGGACTCACACTTGGCCTCCCGTTGCCCTTGTAGAGGTTCAATCGAATTGGAGCAGCTACTAGACCAGGTCTAACATATCAACGTTTGTGGTTGGGCGATTACTATGTTCTTTACTCAGCATAAGGGTCTAGTCCTTATGTTTTCACTGAGGCAACCTCCTCCCACAAACCCATATTCAGCGCCCGCGGCACTACCACCAATCCTTACCCAATGCCTCCTCCCTAGGATAAGGTCATGGGATCCGGCCCACTCTAAGGCCACCAGCGATCCTCGCTTACCCTAGAACCATTTTCCAAAATTTCACTAACAAATGCCAAATCTTTTAATAGCAGAAAAATTTGTTGAGCTTCTAAACTACCATGATTACAATATTAATAGGTTTAATATTAGTAAGTCTTATCAAGGTGAATATGGCCATCAATTTGAACTAGGCGTTTTTGGGTGGTAGGACATAACTAATATCATGTCATTCTAAACATTTATTGTACATGAAATAACAACTTGTAAATAGTATAATAAAAATACTGATAAATAAATAATTAAAGGAATGTAGGTTCAATATGATCAAAGACATGTGACTTGCCTCTTTATCCATAGCCTCTGGTTATCTTTACTGTAGTCTTCAGATTGGATACCGACTTCTTTAATTGCTCTTGTAGTCCTTCTGTTGACCAACTCGTGTGGTCTGAGTACTAACTTGGAAGACGAATACAAATGAGTTCCTACTTTGCAAAACGCAAGCTGGGAACAAAATACAATTAAACAACCAAAAAGACATAAAGAAGATAGGTGGTGGGGTTAGGGCTTAGGCGGTGGGTGGTTTGGCTCAACGGGATTGGAATTAGGTTAGGTAGGTTTGAGATGATCGAGGATGTATATAGGCATTGTAAGGATTTTGATGAATGGCTAAAGGTATGGAGGGTATTGGATTTTAGGGTCAAAATATTTATCTGGATTGTTTAGAGCTTTACCGGAGTCTAAGATGGAAGAGCGAAGTTGGAAAGGTGTGGACGGGCTCAAGACGATAAAAAGGGCATATGTTTTTTTAGGATTTTGGCGAACGATAAGAGTTTGTACCGTATTAGGGTTTAGGGTTTGGAAATGTGTTTTAGTGGTTTTGAGTGTTATCGATGTCTGATATGAGAAAACAGAACTGAGAAATGGGTAGATGGGTTCAAAATGATAAAAAAAAGGATGCATAAATATTTTTAGGCTTTCGGTGAATAAAGAAGGCTTGAAAAGTATTTGATTTGGGTTTGGAATGGTGTTTGAGCTAATTAAAATTTTATTGGTGTCTGGTTTGACCAAATGGGATAGAAATTTGACTTCGCAGGGTCAAAATGGATGTATTTTGTATTTTTGGGTATGGATGAACAATAATGGGTATGTATTGTTCATTGCGAGTTTGGCACTATTCATTCCAGGTCTGTTACTGTTCATATTGGGTCGGTTGTTATAGTACTGGGTGAACACTGGTCATCATCTTCCTCCTCGCGCTGCTACAGTAGCCGAAAAACAGAGAAATCGAAAACCGGGAAAATCTCGAGCTGTGGTGCAAAGAAATGAAAACTGGGGATATGGGTGGACTCCTGGGGACGAGGGGGTTCCATTTTGAGGCTCGGTGGCAGCCTGGTCATCCGGCAGCGAGATGGTTTCGTCTTGGGGCATTTGGATGTACAGGAGCTATAGGAAGGTTATTTCTTCCAACTAGATACTTTTTAACCATCTATGGGTGGTCACGGTGGCTTAGGTGGCTGTGGTTTGGGTCGTGGAGGTCTGCGGTGAGCTGCCTACGGCGAGGTGGTGCGACCTAGCGGGGAAGCTATCCGCTGGTGGGCTACAAGACTTGGCAAGCTAGGGCATTGCTTTGGAAGGTTTACTATGAGTACAAGGATGCTACTGACCAAAGGAATTGAACGAAAATTGACTACACAAAAAGAATTGAATTGCCAGCTTACTTGGGGATTTTTGAAGGTCGATGGCGATGCGACGGTCACCGGAGCATTTAGGGGTGTGGGTGGCTTACCTGGGCATCAGTGCATCTCAACGGAAGGTCTTTGGGGCTTTTATAGAGGCTGTGAGGTAGAAGGGAGAGGCGGTGGCGAAAATATCAGAGGCGGCGGCAAATTTGATTTTGGCTTTGTCCGGCACCGGTCAGGGACCTTCGAGAGGTGTTGTCAGGCAAGTTGTAGAGAGGTGGCAAAGGCGAGAAGGTGCGGGAAGGCGCGAGAGTGAGTGAGAAATCAGGTGGCGGCAAAACAGGCGGCGGCGGGATATTTTTGGATGTGAACAATGATTGAGCAAAATTCAGCCCGCGGGAGCAAAGCTGAGAGTAATCCACGGCAGAGATGAAGTGATTGGATGCGGGATTTGGCTAGGAAACTCAAGAGATCACCCGGATGTTTTCTTCCTAACAATCATCCAAATTTGAGAGCGTTGGATTAGAGATCCAACGGCTTCTTTTTCTGGAGGGGGGATATTTTTTTTTGGAGGAGGAGATTTTTTTGGAGGGGGTGGGGGAGAATTCATGGCCATTGGATCTTTAATCTAATGATCACAAATTTGGATGATAGTTAAGAAGAAAATATCCGCGTGATGTTTATCAACACCCAAATTCAAATCCCTTTTGGAATTTTCGGTTCCGTTTCACACATCTTCGTTGTTCTTAGCCACAAAAATTCTATGCTGCCACGCCACCACTGGTAGAGAGTAAGACGATAATCTCGTAGAGGTTGCGCTAACAAATCCTTTGCGGTCAGATGTTCTTAGTTTTTTTTTGGCGATCAGTATATCGTATCTATTCTACAACTTAATATCCAGCCAATCCTTGACGTTGCTTTCAGCCACCGGCATATCTGTCGTTAGATTATGTCTCGCGGCTTCTTTGCTTCCTTGCTTCCTCTAATTTTCTTCTAATTCTCTATTTTCGTTCGAGTCCATCGGAGCTCTATGTAGAGTCACTGAGGCCGTGGCCGTCGAGCTCTGCACATTTTTTAGATAAATCTATACCATTATAATTTGGACCCACCACCGTCGACAGTGTGGATCTTTATCCTTTTCTACTGACTAGTAGTGTGCCCGTGCTAACGCTACGGTAAAATACAAAGCAAGATAAAATTTGTAAAAAATAAAACGAACAATCAGATTCATTAAGATTCACGTCTCATATATTGTATAACCAAATATTTTTGTCACATAATGAATGTCACATAACGACTGATCCTTTAAAGAGGCGACAACATCATTGGTTACATCCACGAAAAACACCTGGCTCTTCTTATTCATGACATGTCTTGTATAGCCGTTCGACCACTTTGCTTTGTCGTTGCGCTCGAAATACCGTGATCGCAAACTCCTACGATCACTCCTACGAGATTGCACAGAACGCATAGGGATTGCTTTTCACTTCTTCTT
Source organism: Dendrocalamus latiflorus (assembly GCA_017311315.1). NCBI lineage: Eukaryota > Viridiplantae > Streptophyta > Magnoliopsida > Poales > Poaceae > Dendrocalamus > Dendrocalamus latiflorus. The sequence continues at coordinate 25,021,294 of CM029660.1, forward strand.
TTCTCATAATTGCTTGGTACTTTTCGGCACACCTTGGTTACAAGACTCCACCACTTTTTATACCCAGTTTCTACTCCTACTCGGTTTTGACTACAAGTTACAACTCCGACTCCGACTCCGTTTCCGATACGACTTCTACTCCGTTTCCGATACGACCCGGTAATTTGGAGGAGATGAGGGGCGTCGGCGGTCGGAGTAATTTGCATAATTTTTAAAGTACGAAGAATAGTGGATAGATGTTACTTTCTTTTTTATATGCTTTGTGATTCTTGTTAGAGAGAAGTATAGAAGCATTTCTCAATTGAACCCCGCGAACTGGCAATGGTATACAGATTTTAGGCCTGCCAACTAACTATAGCTTATCAAATGGATAAGAGGTGTAGATTTATTCTATGGAAGCCCCGTATCCTACTAAAATGCAAAGAGCTACAAGCATGCATTCATTCGTAATATTTAGCAGCTGAAACTGCTGAAACTAAGCTGCGAATCGTTGCTAAACTTGCTGAAATGAAAACGTGACGAAGTCCAATCCACAAGTTCTAGTATAGCAAAACCAAGAATTATTAGCTTGGCATCTTCTAGCAAATGCAGCATATCAACAGTTTTTCTTCTCGGATCAGCTTGTGAAATCAGATCACTAAAACATTTTTAAAAAATAAAATAAAGAAACTTACAGTCAATGTAGATGGGATAATGTACTACTGCCTGCAATATACTTGTTCAGGAATCAGGAATGTCAAGCTCAATGGAACTGCACCCAGGAATCTTCTCAAGCCCATGGCGCGCCATCTTTCTCCTCGCGCTGCGCCTGCTCCCACCTTTCCGATGCGGCCAATATATGGGACAGCATCACCAGTTCACCACCTCACACAAATCATTGTCAAAATGAACAAACACTGTCATAAAGCGTCCAGAAGCACACTATTCCACAAATATACAAGGAGAAAGAGGCTAAGTTCAAGTGAATAACATGTAGCTAAATGAGTATTTTATCAACTAAAATTGAACAGAAAGATATGAGTTCTATATCAAAGCACAAGAAGAAAATTAGGAATCCCATATGTGCAGCAGGGTGATCTAGGGTGGCAGAAACCAAATGAAATACGGTAAGCATCTTCAGGTATCATAAACGATACTACAACAGCTGATTAGCACAATAGGATAATTATCATTTAGCTTGGGTCTTTGGGAATACCAAAAAGCATTTGCTGCAAACGTCCTTGAAATTTCTGTATGCTTGCTGCCCATTAATTAGAGAGCCAAAGCTACTAATAAGAAAGTATCTTAGCTTAGTAAAATATTTGTAGCTGATCATCCCTAATACACATACAATTTATTTCTATGTCCAGGCATGATTCAGTCTTAAAATTGCATCGTTGCCTAAAAATAGACTGGCTATATATTTCTAAAAGACTAAACCTCAGTTTAGCAGTAAGCATGTAATAGATATACATTTTTAAAATGTGCATTAAGAATTGAACCCAAAAATATGTTATTTCGAACAAAATACCATGATAGAAAAAAGAGAGGAATCCAAGCATGGTCATAACCCTTAAGCTGCAATTAGTGCAAATGAAGTTAACTGCATGCTTCTTTACTTAATGGACTATAGTGAATTAGGCATTAGGACTCTTCTCGTGGTCAACACTAACACACTATTTTACAGTTGGCTATAATATGTCCATTTAGAACTCTGAAGTCTGAACGCCAACCAAATTTGCTAAGCTTATATTTTTTTCTTTTAGCTTTCAGACGTTTCTAATTGTTGAGACTCACTCAACAGCACTAACATAGGAATTTCATAAAGAGAGGGCACTTGCATTGAGAACTAAAAGAAAAAATAACTTAAATGAGTGTAAGTAAGTTGAAGAGCATTCCAATGTATGAAACCACCCACAGAACCAATATAACCTTTTGCACCGAGCAGAACAGGGGACAAAAAAAGAGAGCACACAGTCAGGTACAGTAGAAAGATGTGTGGATGCGCGCGTGTGAGAGAGAGAGACCTGTATGAAAACTTTCCTATCTCTCTTGATGGCGATATCATGGCCAACAGCCAACACCCTGTTGATCCATACAACAGCCTGATCTGCAGCTTTCTCAACGACCACATCTGAGACCTCTAGATTAGGAAGTGGTGGAAGAGGCCTGCAAACATCATACTTGTTTAATGTATTAACCTTGAATAGACAACACATACAGACTACAATGTAAGTAGGATGGCCAATGGGTTTATCTTGTTTTGTATTTTACCGTAGCGTTAGCGGAAAATAATAGAAATGCTCATATCGTATACCCTTTTTTTCAGTTCTTCCAAATTTCGGCAATCTTCCTTAACACTAACATAGCGAATCCAAGCAGCATATATTATGTAGCCCACAAGCATACATATAACATAGACAAAAGATGGAGTAGTAATTGCGGACCATGGAACATGAGGCTTATTTCTGCACCTGCACACATTTATGGACAGCGGGATATAAAAAACAGATCATTGCAAAGTATAATATAAGAAAATTAATGATCAACGCACACATATGTACATGCAAATCATGTGATGCCTTCTGAATGGATCACCAAAATGTAGCATGCAGGTCTGTGGCGGTGAGGGAGCACCAAGAGGAACTTCAGACCCATACACAACAAGAGGGTTGGAATGGTTTTTGACATCATAAACATCCACCACCAATTCCTGATTGGCAGCTAGCCGCCTCAATAAATTTTCCACCACTGACTCTACATCAAAAGCTCCTCCAAGGTATCTGTTGAATAAAAGAAAGATTTAAAAGAAGTCATTTTGACCCATGCTGTTCTTCCAATACAACTGTTAATAATCTAAACCTCTGGTTTTCTGATGCAATAATATATGTAACAGCTCTATTGTGGTGTTGACCACAATTTGTACAAAATATTTTCGTTCTGAGTATTTCTCTATCAAGTATAAAGGCACTAATTGTTTCAGTCAGTGCCTATTGAGTGTTGAGCATTCAATAATCTCTGAAACCCGATGTGCTTTCAACACTAACGCATGACATAAATGTTGCATAATGGAACAGCCAAAGGCAATGGATTCCACATAGAAGAGGAATCAATTGAACTGAAAACCTTCACACGCAAAAAGAGAAGCTGCAAAACCTCACCCTGTGGTAGCAGCAACACGATCCTCCACCTTGGCATCCGCAGGAAGATCCACAAAACAAGAGGAAACAGGTAGAGATGGGGGAGCGGGAGTTACATGCGGGCCGGCAGTCGTGGAAGGAGCGGCCATCGGCGCGGGGCCAGTCGGCGCGAATCCAGGATCAAAATGGAGGGTGGGCTCAAAACCTCGAACGACCATTTCTCCATGCAACAAATAGCTCTTCATTGATTCATTCTCTCTCCATGGAATCTAGACAAGTGGATTCGGATTATGATACAGAAGAGAGTTGTAGCAAAGGAGATGATAGGATCACATGGAGCAGACCTGTTTGCATATTGTGTTTCCTTTCATACGATGGAAATTAAGAGTCCCAACCAAAAGGCACTATGTAAAAGAAGTACCGCCATAGCAACTGTTACAAGAACATAAGCGCTGAGAGGTTAGATTTTTTCTGTACCTTCAGAACAAACAAACGTATTAACAAATGAACTCACTTGGCCAGTCAATGAAACAGGTGGTTTTGTATGCTTCCTTGTGGTCCTGTAGACATCCTGAATGCAGTGGTAAAAATATCTTGATGACAGGCAACCAAACTGCGACGTAACAATCCACTTCAACACTGTAATCTAAAACAAATGGGAATGATTGAGACCGACAACATTGGCTCACCATAAGACTCACTTTCAGATACGGTGACATTGACAAGACCGTCGTTGCAGGTTTCAGGAAGGCAGAGGGATCACCCTTAGATTTCTCAAACCTGGCTACCCACTCCTGCAAAAGGGAATTTGATGTTTATTAGAGTGTAATGTATCATAGTAACAGGTAATTTCCATTTGTAAATCCATCATTCAGATTTCAGAAGTTATGAATGAAATGAATCAGAAAAATAATCACTTTTTTCAGACGCACCTTATCTTCGAGTGATTCTCTCACTCTTAAGAGCTTCCATCTCGTCGGTCGCCACCACAGAATGGAGAAATCTCCTGCTACAAATAAATGGCAATCCAGTTAAGTAAATCTCAAATCTGATCGAACATTCGAACAATTAGTACTTTGGAGTAAGTCAAGTGTACTACTGCTCTAACCTGGCTGATATCCCTGTACCCAAGCTCCTCCATTTTGGGCACGGGCAACAACTCGTACTCCCCAGTATCTCCAACCAGGGGGAGCTCAGAGTACTCCTGCCCGGCCACGCTAGCTTCTCGTCGGCCCGGGCACCTCAGCAACTCAGCTGTCGCCGCCACATCCGGATCTGCTTGGCGCCTTCGTCGCCGCCTAAATCTGCTCGGCTACCGTGCAGGCAGCTAACCGTCGGCGCTGCACCACCGAGCTCTGCCTCTGCATCTCCCTTGCGTGCGCCAGGTGCTCGGGCGGGTCGCCGGGCGCCGCCAGCCATAGGTGTGTGCTCGCCTCTCTCGTCTCCCTCATGCGTGGTGTGTCGTCATCTGGTGTGTGGCCTGTGGGGTGGATGACCTCGTCTCCAATTTGCTGGGCCGACCTATCTTGAGTGAGGATGGGGGTTCGGGGCAGGCCGGAGGGTGGGCTGAAGCCTGACGAAGCCCACCCGGTGGATCCGCCCCAGCGTCCTCGGCGAGGTGGCGCCGCAGCTCCTCCCTCCTCTCCCGCCGCTTGTCACCAGCAGCCCCCGCCGGAGAGTACGTCCCTGTCGCCGCCGCCGACATCGCCAGAAACTATGTGTGCGTCGCCGGCCGCCTGCTCGACCGGTGCCTCTCCCCGACTCCGCGCTCCGCTCCCTCACTTCGATCGACCCAAAACTCACTCACGGGAAATCTGCAATTCCCCAACCGAATTACCTGTCAGGACGAAGACGTGGTCGCGGCCACCAGACCGCCGCCACGCGGGGTGCGCGGTGACGCAGTCGACGACCTCCCGTTGGCGGCGGTAGTCGTCGTTCCCCTCCTTCCTGCGGAACGCGCCCTTGGCGCCCCACCCGAGCTCCATCTCCGCAGACAGCGTCGCGAAGAACGGCACGAACACGACATCGGCCTCCCTCCAGTCCGCGACGACCCTGACGGAAGAGTTGGCGGATGCGGAATCCGGCCAGAGGGAGGCGAGGAGCCAGTACTCGGCGCTGTACTGCTTGATGAGGGGGTTGTTGGGGTAGGGCGGGCGGGTGCGCGGCGCCGGGTGGTCGGGGTCGGAGGAGGCCGGGATGCGGGAGTCGGCGGCGGGGAGCGACCAGTAGAGGTCGAGGAGGCCGTAGTTGAGCGCGCGGGGGAGGTCGGAGAGGAAGACACTGAGGCGGCGGTCGGAGTTGGAGGTCTGCAGGGAGAGGAGGAGGGGCGGGGAGGAGGGTCTGAGGAGAAGGATGGAGAGGCAGAGGAGGAGGACGGGGACGGTGAGGAGGGCGAGCTGCTTCATGGCCGCCTTCCAGATCTTGCTTCAGATGGGAGGAGAGGAGGCGGGGAGCCAGGGCAGGCGAGGCGGCGACCGGAGGGGACGGACGGAGGCGATGGGCGACGCGACGGGCGGCGGAGGCGGCGGGCGAAGAGACGGGCGAGTGGAGGTGGCGGGCGAGCGGAGGCGCCGGGCGTGGAGGTGAGCCGAGGCAGCGGGAGAGCGGAGAGAGATAATTGGTTTCTTAGGACTCTAAACGGGCTTTGCATATTTAGGACTTCAAATATTAGCTTCGCAAAATTAGTACTTATATTATTGACACTTTGATTTTTATGATATTATACCTTATTTATTATTTCTTAATCCATTTTCTTAATACTTAGCACCTAATATAACTCTTATGCTCCTCTTCTGCCTTGCAGCGTGCTTATCCTCTAGTCGTATGGCCGGCCAGCCGGCCAAAACCCTATGCAAAACCCCTTGCTGCTGTACTTTGCGCATAACATCTGAGCTCACTAAATTGAATAGCTTTCAAAGATCGTACTCCAACTTACAAGAACTACAGCACAAGCTAATTTTCAGACTTACCAGTGAGGACATTGAACCACTCCCTTCATATTTTTCAGAAACTTACAGATTACGATGTGGACTTACATGTCAAAGAACTCTGCATCAGCTGCTGATATGATGTGGTTCAGAATAAAGACAATTAATTCAGTCAACCTCCGCAGATTCATATCTGGTCCCAAGCATATCAAGGGAAGAGGTGCATAAGAATCATATTAGGTGCCAAGCATTAAGAAAAGGGATTAAGAAATAATAAATAAGGTATAATACCATAGAAATCAAAGTGTCAATAATATAAGTACTAATTTTACGAAGCCAACGTTTGGAGTCCTAAATATGCGAAGCCCAACGTTTAGAGTCTTAAAAAACCAATTATCTCGAGCGGAGACGTCGGGCGTGGAGGCGAGCCGAGGCGGCGGGCGTCGAATGCGAGGAGGCGGCGGGGTGGGATGGGCGGCGGGATTGGGAAATCAGGAGGAGAGGCAGTAAGGGATCTATTTGCGGGATTGGTGTGCATGATCCGGATGATTTTAGCCTTAGGATCTTCAATGAGTAAGAGAAGAAGGCTTGAGCAGAGATCTAGGCCATTCATTTGTATGAAGTTGGATTACTTTGGTACACAAATCTGGGTAGACTTAGATTAGGCATGACTGTGGGGGTGGTTGAGGGGGTGGATTTAGTAAAGAAATTTTTGGTGTATTATAGAGTAGGGTAGATTAACATGGTAAATTTCATCCGTTGAAAACAAACGTGGTGGCTTTTCTACTTTTGATTTGATATAATAATAGATAGTTTAGTCCTACATAGGCATTTATTTGCCTATCTCACCTTCTCTCCCCTTAAATAGGGAGACAGGGGCTGATTTTATACATACAAAAATCTAAGCAATAGATTTAAAGAGAGGCATTGGGACTACATCTTCTTCTTCTTTTGTTTGTGTGCTTGTGCTTGATCGCCGGCAACACGACCCTCAATATACCAGCATGATATCGTTCTCACTAAGGACATTGGCAAATAAAGAGCGCAAGTCATTAGAAGGGGAATATAGAAATAAAGAAAATCTAAACGAGTGAAAAATCTTGCATATTTATTTACAAAGGCCTTGCCAGTTTCTACCTTTGCAAAGTATGTTCATAGCATTAGCGTGAGAAGATACAAAGAGTTGTTTTCTTTAGGATGAGATATATAATCTTCATATTCATTAATAAAGATGTTGTATTCTTTTTCCCGTAATTGACTTTTGTCCAACTAAGTTTTCTCAATTGAAGGTTTTCGACGAGGCAATACGTGCAATAATAAGGACATGAGTTATGTACTCTTTTCTTCTTGTCGTTTTTCCTACTGGGTTTTTGAAAAAGTTTTTAATGAGGATTAAGCATGACATTGGCAAAGTGTAAAAGGAAGAATGTTGTATATCGGCCCATTTTTGAAGGGCCTGATTATGTTAACACTTTACTTAAATTAGGCCCATGTGATATAATAGAAATAGTTTAGTACCATATGGATAGTTATTTGGTTATCTCACCTCTCTTCTCCCCTGAAATAGGGGACAAAGGGCTAATTTTGTATACACAGAAATTCAATCAGTAAGTTAAGAGGAGGCATCACAACTATGTCTCGTTTTTCTTTTTGTTGATGTATTTGCGCTTGACTGTTAGCATCGCGACCCTGATAACTCCTGATTCACACCATTCATGGAGCATGTGGGACCAAGGCCGTAGAAATATGTTCTGCACGCACGCAACACCCGATGCTTAAAGAACCTGTATCAAGTACCTCACATTTGTTCTTTCCTTACCCACAATCCGTAGCAAAAACCAATATCAAGTAAACTAACCCCCTTTTATCATCTTTTTAAGAAACTTAGGAATCATCCGTACACTAAGGTCTTATTTGGAAATCTAAAATTCTCGGTCCGTGACCACTGGATGGACTGAAAATTTTAGGCTTCCAAGCAAAACCTAAAACACTTAAGAATCCCTGTGAAATATATATAGGAAGCTTTCCCATCCTCTCTCTGTGTATATATATACACACATACGCGCGCATTACCAACACAAAAGAAATGGGATGGAGAGAATCGATCATTTCGGTTCGATATAGAAAAGTTTCTTTTACAAACAAGTGTTCTGTACAAAAGTTTGCATTCCTTTCTTGCGACATGTAGGAACGAAAACGCCCTGCATGCATGGACTCTTTCGTCGGCGTCACGAAAGATCCATGGAATAATCCAACCGAGAAAAACCCGGCATCCTACCTGTCCTAACCCTTGAGCAATGCTAGACTTCACTGCGTCACATGAGCATTTGCGTATGCACGAATCTTGCGGCAGAGTGCGCGGTATGCAAAAACATGGGCCTTTGTCTTCAGTTTGTGGGCTGGATGTTTTTTGGGCTCAAGGTGGGTTGCTCATTCTTTCGTTTTTTGGGCTTCCGATCCCGCTGCTTTATTGGTGCCGACTCTTATTTCCCGCATGGAGCGGGTGCGTTTCTGTAGTTTCACCTTGCCTCCCGAATAAAAATCGGAAGAAAAAACTCAGTAATTTTGATTGTTGATTGGTCGTGATTAAAAGAATGTACCTTTTTTGCGGGGAAAAGTACCTTTTCTTCTTCTTCTTCTTTTCTCTGGTAAAAAATTGTTCCATGCGTTTAGCAAAATATTCCGAAGGTTGAATTGACTAATTCCACTTAGGGATGAAAATAGATCGATTACACATCAGATAGTGCTTAAATCATATTCACATCTATATTCTTTCTCGGATTCAAATACAACTTGAACAAATGTCGGATACGAATTTGAATCGAATACCTACTCAATTCAGTCGGATCTGAGTATCCTCATAACTTATATAGTATGAAGACATTCATGATATTTTATCCTCGTACAATCACGCTTAATAATTCTAATTCATTTACTTCACCTAAAGAAACACGAATTTACGTTCAATTAAAAAACTTGTTCAACTAATTAGTCGTATTGTAATAAAATATGCATATTACTTTGTCGAATGCGAATGCGGATACGGATAGTAGGACTGTTCGTTCGATTTTGAACGGTTCGGTAAATATGGTTTTAGTAATTCGGGAAATACGGTACTTTTACAGAATACGGTGTGGTATCGATAAATACCATCTTATTTCGGTATGGTATCGGTAAATACCAATTTTACCCAAATTTGCGCGAATTGCTAAACGTTAATCTCCATTCCAGACTGGCAGTCTGGCTAGCACACTCATCACTTCATCAGAAAGACAACTACAGCAGTACAAAAAGGCAAAAGGCTACATAGAAGTCATAGAAAGCTCATCATCAGAATTACAAAAAGCCACAGCCCACACCACAGCTATAGAAAGTTCATCATCAGAATTCAGAAAGAAGCAGAGTAGCAGACTACAGACAGAAGTCACAGAACAAATGAAAAATCTAATGGCTAATGCCACATGACATTGCCACAGTCTGTCACTCAAGTTGACAAGCTATAACCGCAATACCACATAAACCAGCAGAGCAGCAGGCAGCAGAGTGCAGACTGCAGACCATAACCAAACTCAGTCGACTCTTCAAACTCCAGCAGATGGTGCAGACCAGTGTCCAGCAGCAGCAGGCAGCAGAGCAGCAGAGTGCAGTCCAGTAGGCAGCAGAGCTGTAGAGTGCAAATCGAACTCACTCAAGTCTCCAAACTCCAGCACAAGCAAGCAGTAGAGTGCAGACTGTAGACCAGACGAGTAGGGCAGTAGGCGACCAGCACAGGCTGCACAGTAGTCTCCAGACACTCAGGCAGTCAAGCAGATACCAGACAGACTACAATCCACAGTTCCACACAGTCCAAGTCCAACAAGACAACAATAACAAAATAGACAGTCTAATTTTGAAATAATAACAAAAGCCCCAACATGGCAACATATCTTCAGTCTAAAGCATCAAACTCGATCTAAGGAGTAGACACTTGCTGTTGGAGTTAGATTTAGGCCCGACATTTCAATGCCTTCATGACATAAAAAATAAGCTAATTAGTTGAAGTAGTTGTCAATTGTCAATTTGCTATCACTTATAAATAGAAATATATTGCATATATTATAGTACCTTCTTCAAATTTAGACAAATCCGCTAAATCGGTTTCCACATTGATGCGCTTTAAAGAACACAACTAATATTGTGCACATATCAAGCATTGGAGTGTGAATGGAGTCAAGGAGCTTCTAAAATCATCAAGAACATGACCACTAGTACTAAAAGCTGATTCAAGAGCAACAGTTGATATAGGGATTGCTAATATATCACGGGCCATCTGTGAGAGGATTGGAAAACGCAAAAAAGCAAAGATAGATAACCATTAACCAATGTAACATCCATTAACCAATGCAAGTATGCAACAACATTACAAGTTCACAACAGACTAGGCAACTAGCAATCTTGCATTCTACCAATTATAATTTGCCAAATGAAACATAGAGAAAGGAATTACTTTGCAAGATCCTATTGACTCCGTAACTCCAATGTTGTAGTAGATATCACTATATCAGTCAATCACCATTCACTAATCTAGCTTCAAGATTGCATTCATCAAACAAACAAATGAATCAAGATAATGTGTAACAAATTTGGTAGATCTAGAGGTTTAGGAATTAAGAGTTAGGACGACTGGACTACTGGAGCATTTAGATCTAGAGGTGGACTTGACTGCTGCCTACTACTCTACTGGAGCATTTCGAATTTTAGATCTAGTGGTGAATGGAGAAGACCTATTAGTCTGCGGCACTGTCAATGGCTCCACGCGGTGTGGGCTTGGCATGGGCGTCTTGGGAGAGGGAGCCCTGACTAGTCTTGGAAGTGGGACTTGGGAGGAAGCTGGCGTCCGGGCCTAGGAGGCTAGGACTCGAACTGGAGTCTGGGAGCACCGACAGAGGTGGAGCACTAGAGCCTGAGCGGCCGCCGGCCGAGCCTGGGACTGGGGGAGCACCGGAGGTCAGAGGCTCGCAGCATCGAGCACCTGTGGTTAGGGTTGAAGACGAGAGGAACAGATCTGGCGAGTGGTGACTGCGGTGTCGGTGGACGATGTGCACCTGTATGTAAGGCGTAATAGGCATGTTGCGTGCGTCAGTTGGTGGGCCGAGTCAGAGTTGGGCTGAACCGCTGAAGTCTGAAGAACAGGCGAACTGGCAAAGACTCGGTAGATTCGGTATTTTCGGTTCTAACTTGGTTTATACCGGAAATACCGAATATATGGGATGCCAATTTTTCAGATACTGAACCGAATACCAAATACCGGTCAAACTGAGTTAACCAATATGGTTCGGGTTTTCTGGTTCGATGTTTCGGTTCGGTGAAAAAATGCATAGCCCTAACAGATAGTCCGGATAAAATAATATTTTGAATGATAAAAGTCTATATCATATTTGCATCCATATTTTTTTATGTGAATTCAAATACAATACGAATAGGATAGAAATTGTTAATCAGATGAAAAAAATCTATACCATATTTGCATTCTATTGAATACGGTAAGCGCATAATACGAATAATTCATATCCACTTTTTACCCCTAGTTTCATACAGTTATAAAAAATGTTCAAAAACGTAGAATGAAAATGTTCTGATTGTTGAATCGAATTGTTCCAGGTGTTGAATGAAAATGTTCTAATCATGCTAACCACCCTCACCTCGTCGATGACATACCATGCGGGGCTCAACCCTCCCGGCAGCTTCTTGCAGGAAACCAGGGAACCGGTAACCTGGTGATGCACAATCAGATCGTTAAGAGGTACCTGACCTTCTACTACTTCAACGTGATGACCTTCGCAATGTCCCTGGTGATCATCATCCCACCCCTAAACAAACGGTTCCACTGGTAAGAGGCCAAGGTGGCAGTGCTCACCCTCACAACCATGATCGACCTCATGAGCCTCGTCGGCGCCTACATTGCCGGCTCCACCCATGACATGCCCTCCATCTACACCATCGTGCTCATCTGCTTCCTCTTCGTTTGCATCATCTACATGACTAGGTGCATACATTGATTACACACCTCGAATCCTTGATCAGTGCTTGCTCAAGTTCTTGTACTGCATATGAGAAGTTGTTCATTCTCTTACATGCCTGTACTGATGTGTAGGATACTACCAAACATCTGCTACATCATTCTGTTTACAATGCCACATGCCTATACAAACTGGCATAGAAGGATTCCCTGTCGGTGATGAAGCACACGAAGAACAGGGTGAGGACAACGAAGGAGAGAAGGCCACCAAGGAGGAGAGGAAGAGAGCGGGGACGAATAAGAGGACATGTAGGAAGAACCGATGCCTGTACTGCGCATGCTACAGTGCATTTAAGTATGACACCAAGGCAGGTCGGGTAGCCAGGTAAAACCTCAAACGCTATGCTTCCTGCTAGGTACGCACGTTACTAAAGAATAAGTGAAAGGATTCGTTTTGTCTTGAAATAATGATAAAGTACATTAATTTTGTGTTCCTTTGTATGTATTTGCATACGGAGATGTATCTACAGTATACAATTCAAAATAAAAAAGGTTCGTTCATATTGACTTTTGGCTTTGTTTTATAAATAGTAACAGCTTGTAGACAAACTTGTAGAGAGAGACACCCGCGTACAATTTAGTAGATATAAATGAAGTCACTATAGTGCATACTACTATCAACTAGTAGACTCTATCTTGAAAAAACACTCCGTTTGAAAGCTAGGTACTGTAGAAAAGTAACTTTTAGAAGCTAATACAAATACGGAGTCTCATACAGCATCAGACCTAGAGGGAAAAAGTTGACTTGTGACCTTCTATAGGACCGGTGGAGGAGATCAAATGGGGTGAATGATCTTAGCCCTCTTTGCAACTTCTACAAAACCAACTCCCTTTGTCTTCTCTCAATTAGCTATGAGAAGCTAATTAGATTAGATGCATAGTGGAAACAAGTACAAAACAGAAGTCAACAAGCCATAAGAACAAAAGAAGCAACAAATAGGCCAAAGCATCAACTAGCTAGTCTGACTGCAAACATCACAATGGTCTAACTAGGCCTGGGTGGTCCGACTGCTTGGGTCACAACGGTCTGACCACTTGTTGATCCAGAATAGAAAATAACCCACTGCCAAGATCTCAAAATGGCCTAACTTCTAATCTACTGAACCAAATAACTTAAAACATGGCTTCCTCAAGGCCCTATGAACCGAACCATCAATAGATCGATAAGCTACTCAACAAAGTTTTCACTTTTGCTCAACACAAGGTAAATCACATCAAAACCAGGCAAACTAAGACAATCACTAAGAACTTGATATAGGTTTGCCTAGATAGATGGGATCTAGCATCTAGGTTGTTCTTTAATAATTCACATATCCTTAGGAACCAGCAAGATCAAGAAGAAAAAAAATCAAAATAAGAAAACTAAACAAATCAAAAGCACAAGAAGAAATCTATGATAAAACTCACTTGGACAAAATTTGGATCTTTATTTTACTTAGAGATAGATGTTTAAAGTCATGGCATTCTTAGAGGACAGAGCTTCCTCCCTATGGAGCACACATACAAAGCTTCTCTCTTGGAAACCCTAACCATCAAAGGCTTAGCCAAGACTCCCAAAGCTTAGCTCCTAAGCTAACACCCCTCTCTCCTTATATATAGAGGGTCATAAAAACCCCCAACCAACACTTCTAGTTGAGTTTTATCCACTTACATGGGCTAACCCATTAACCCAACACCATACTAGGTTTTACATAAATGCACGCTTTTCAAAATTGGTTCATCCGATCCAATAGGTACTGATAGCCCAAAACACCAATCCAATCTATCAAAGCATCTTTGTATGCTTTGACACGTAGTATGTAGTGTCCAATAACTAGTCGTCATGTCTTCACACATTTGGACTCCTTTGAACCGTCTTTACGTGCTTCAGTCTTGTTACTTGGTGCATCACATGCATCAACTCACCTCATCGTGATCCTCATATCTTATGTGCTTCTTGCTTGAGCCACGTAGCCTCACCCAGACTTACCTAACCACATGGACCTCAGCTCTTCGCTTAGTCTCGATCCATTGCCGTTGACCACTGCCGTTCTCCAAGCCACTTGCACATCCAAATATAAAGCATTCTGATTCTAAGTACAAGTTCTATACACTTGATTCACATTAACTAAATCATGCATCATGTAATTCAACAGTACCATATAATTGCACTCTTGTTGTGCATGTACTCAAACCAACTCCACTTAACCAAAAATCTCATTAACAACCCAGACATGTCTTGGGCACCCCCAGACATGTCTGGCCTCTTCAATATTCTTTAGACACCCCAGACATGTCTAGAGTGCCCCTAGACATGTATGTCCTCGGGCCATTGGTTTAACCGCTCTCCTCACGATGGTCAGACCACCCTCAAAGACCATTTTGACCGCACCTCACTCCACAACCACATTGGTCAGAGGTCGGTGTAAGATCGAGGAGGCTGACTAGAGAGGGTTGAATAGGCGGTTTTAAAATTTCTTTGGCTAAAACAAAGTTTATAATGCAGAAAAATAATCAAATCTATTTTGTACAATTAAGGCCTAAATCAACTAGTCTCACTAAGTGTACCAACAACCTAAGTCTATGTCAAAGGTTTGCAATCCTATGATGACAAGTAATCAATTTAATTCTATAAATATAAATTGCTTAAATGTAAATTGAGCACAAGAAAATAAATCACAATGACATGGTTCCTTTTTACCGTGGTGTTCGGAGACTTACCGATCTCCCCTAGTCCACGTTGAGATAAGCTCAAACAAATTGGACTGGCTCCACGAATTAATCCTTCCACCTCAAATCCACTAGTGGTAGCTCTTCCCCGCTTCGAGTAGGTGAGCTCCAACCTTTACACATGCCAGGACTTTTCACAAGCTTTTTTGAGAAATCACTAGGCACGACGCCTCCAAATCCGTCTAAGAGTCGGCAACCTTCAAGAATAATAAGTTAAGCCCCTTGTTTGACTCTCACCACGTGCAACGAATGCATAAGCACAAGTGGATATGAAATTCACTTCTAGATGCAACACATGCAACTAGAGACCTGTCTCTTTGCTCACAAGGTGCAACACCTGCACAATTAAGAGGAGAAACTCACATTAGCTAAAGAGAGTGAAATGAAGTGCCAAAGACCTTACCCCAACCGGCCACAAGGGAGTATTTATACCCCCACACCTCGAAACTAGCTGTTGGAGACAAAAATCAGTACTTTCGGAACTACCGCTGTTATAGGACTGGTACTTTCGTTTTCCATCATAACGGCTAGAAAATAGTCGTTATTCAGCCATTTGTGGAACTACCACAGTTATAAGAGTGGTACTTCCATTTTTCAGAACTACCGCAATTATAAGGGTGGTACTTCCGTTTTCGGTTTTTAGCACAGACGACAGTCGGAAAAACAATCATAACTTTTGACTCCGATATTAGAATTGAGTGATCTTGTACTCTTTGGAAAGCTTATTCAGAGCGCTATATAACCCATCTATTTACATGACCTCAAACACATTAGATCAATACAGAAATTACAAGACATCCAAAGAGTTACTACCATGGTCTAATGTCAAATGAAATAGTAACAAATCATCTTAAACCATGCCAAGGGATAATGCATGATCTCCAACTTTTGCAAAACACATTTGCAAACTTAGATCATGCTACAAGTAGTAGGTACATGGATTTTAACCATTTTCAAAGTATAATCACATGTTACAAGGATTAGATGCATGAGTTTCAACTATTTGTGAAACACATTCGCAAATAATGGCATCATACCACAGCGAGTTAAAGCAAGAGGGATTGAGTTATCAATACATGATGAGACTCAAGCTTCTAGATAAGATCCCTCTTAATAGTATGACAAACTTATACTAGTAATTTGGTCTTCCAACCAAACACCAATACCGGTAAAAGACTAGGAATAATTTTTAACCCTAGTTAATTATACCTTTGCCTTGAGCATTCTCTTGAAGTTTGATGACGCACATCTTCACTTCATGTTCGGGTTATTGTCTTCTTTTGACTTGATGATCAAGTCATGACCATCTCCTTCTTGAGATCTTGATCAACTTATGATCATCTCCGTTTCGGAATCTTGATGTGCATCAACAAATGGTGCATTCTCTTTTTGATGACCTTCAACTCATAAAGTCATCATGGAACTAACCTATTCATTCAACTCATGAAAAATGTTAGTCCTACAAATTGATTTTCATTAATTACTAAAACTCACCATTAACTCATAATGGAGGGACTGGATTCTCAATCTTTCCCTTTTTGGTAATTGATGACAATCTTAACAAATAATGAGATAATAAATTGAATATAAAATCATTTAAACTAAAAGTGTGGTACTACCGCCATTATAAGTCCAGTAGTTCCGCTCTTCGATAGTTCTGATTTCATGCACGGTACTTCTGTTTATCTTGAGGTCCAAACTTGGTCCTTTTGGAAAAAAATACCGCCCCATAAATCCAGAACTTCTAGGTTCCGGTAGCACCACTCAGGAGTTGCGGTCATACCACGCTGCGGTAGTTCCACCGTTCAAAGTTCGGTACTATCATTTTCCAGATAAATAAAGGAGCTTGAAAGGAACTCTCTGGAAAAAATATACCGCCAACTTCTCAATACTTTTGGGTTGCGGTACTACCGCACTACCTTTCCGGTCATACCGCTGAGCGGTAATATCGTTGTGTAAACTCTAGTACTATCGATTTTTCTGACAATGCATAGTTGGCTTGAGAATTTAAATTCAAATGCATGCATGAACTTTGTCTCAAGCCATGTCGATCTTCTTGTCAACATTAGCATACATCTCCAAGTCGTCAAGCAAAATCTGGGACTAAACCTTTCAAACACTTGATAATCATGTTAGTTCCATACACAAATAATTGAATATAAAGCAATATGAGTATATATATAAACTACACAAGGTTTATATACTCAAAGGATAAATTTCAAAGTAGAGATCCCCAATATATGTGAGAAAAGAAACATGGATCAATACTAATGAAACCACAAAATATAGAGTGAACTCCCCCTAAATGTGTGCATACAAGAATGTATAATAAAAATATATATGCACATATTCAAGTTAGACTTTTTATGGAGTTCAACCTATATTTTGGATCTGAGGAATACAACAAGATATAAGAATATGACGTCGAATGCATACCTCCATGATTTTTACATTTTCATCCAAATGAGACTAAGCAATAACATACTCAATAAAAGATTTAGTCTTACATTTAGATTTGTCATTAATTGAATATCTCACATTTATATTTGTCATTAATCACCAAAACTAATCTAGTTGAAGCTTAAACTTATAGTCGGTTACACGACCACACTGGTTGTTGGTCGGAGGTCATTCCACAACTAGCTTCCATGACCACACTGGTCACCTGAAGCCAGTCTAAACGCCGTGCCACGAGTGTTTAGGCTGCCATGCACTGAGGTTTGAAGAAATGCCCAGGGCTGCCCTTGTCAAGCCGGATAGGCCAGTAAAGAGCTGACAATAATTCTGAAAACTGAAAAGTTTTAAACTTAAAGTTTGACAAAACCTGCACATCAAACTGAAAACTGAAAAGTTTTAAACTTAAAGTTTGACAAAACCTGCACATCAAACTTAAATACTCATCACACAATATATGATGACCTTCACATGTTTCATACTTTTCGTGACGACCAAAGGTCCATATAGGTCAGAGGCTTCGAGCAATGCAGCAAGAGTTACAATTTTTCATAACGGTTATCTGTGAACAGCCGACGGTCACTGCACTCCCGTAGTATTTTTCTTGTTTAGTCGACAGTATTTCTCATGTAATCCAAATCTCTCTTGACGGTAAATATAAATCACTGAACAAAATTGCGCCTGACAAAGTGAGAGCCGACAAGATGGACGCTTGAAAAAAATTACAAAAGAGATATCACCATCGGTAACGTACTAATAATTGTCAGAAAGTGTCAGCTAGAAACCTTAATTTGTCACGAATATTCCATAATAACTAGCAAAATGGTCTCCGGCAACTATGATCGTTTTGTGACGGTCTGGTCATCCAGCTGTAACAAAATGACTGCCAGAAGTTCGATGATGTTCTGAGCTAAATCCAAAGCTTCAGCATCCTTTTCGAGCCAGCTTGTGGTCGCTGCCGGCGTGGAGTATAGTTAGCTAGAGGAACTTTGCTAAATCCAGTAAGATTTTGCTGTTAGAAATTCAAAAAAGATACTTTCAACAAACAATCACATTCAAAAACTAGAAATAAACAAGTGCTTTTGAAAAGACAACACATTGTCAAACGGAGTCTTAAACTTTTACAGTTTTATCGATCCATTGCCTACATTACTTTCTCCATTCAGTGGTGAAATCAAGATGAAAATAGAGAGTTGTCTCAAAAAACTAAGCTAAAATAAAATAAATATAGCAAATATATTCTTGTGCAATTCAAATTTATACATAAATAAAAGATAAGTAAAATAAAAAGCAAAATACAGTGAAAGTACCTGTGCCTCGACGCTAGCCCCCCTGGCGTCCCACGCAGGCAGGATCGTTTTTTGGTGAACTAGATGGGACCCTAGGATTGACGTAGAATCATGATCCTATGAGATTTTTTAAATATAGGTATAATTAAATCTTGTATTATAAAATTACCATTGTTATTACTAAGAACAAATAGAATACATGTATAAATGAAGTACACGAGTACTACTACTTGTAGTTGAGTCATACATCTACGAACAGAGGGAGTAAATAATTAGTAGCTCCCATTCTTTTATACCGAAGATTCCTTTCACATTCATTTCCTTCTGCATCTATACAGTGTTGTCTTCTTCCATGGAGAAGCTCCTCTGGCTCTCTTTCCCCTTGTTTTACGATGCTCTAAGCCTCCAACAACAGAGTCCAACATGGGGGGAGGTGCACACTACGGCAGGCCGCGCAGTGCTGCATAGAGGGGCGATTCAGGGCCCCGGCGAGGTCACGTGATGCTCCGGCGACGCCGCACGATGCTCCTGGTGGTGCCGTGGTGGAGATGCGTGATGGTCAAATGCAAGAAGGCTCGCTACGGCGGCGCTGAACTGAGGGCGGTTCGACCAGGCCCGGCCCTGGGGGTCGAGCTGGGCCGCCGCACTGGGCCCTCGACGCCAAGGGGCCCAACCCCAGATACGTAAGTAGGTATAATATTCTTTCTATGCCCTATAGGAAAAGCTAGGAGCCCAGGAGGCCAGGAAGCAGGAAAGGCACGTACGTGCTGCACGATTTGCCTTCCGTCGCGTCGATTCGGCTTCCGCGTCCGCGACTCCGCGTTCCGCTCTTCCGCCGCGCGGCCGCGACTGCCTTCTTCCCCGCTACGACCTGCGACTCTGCGAGATTGCGCGTCGTGCTGCCATCACCGATCGGCTGTGCGCGGTGCACCCGTGTGTCGCGTGCACTCTCCGTTCCTCAGTTCCTGGTCTTCGTACGTACAGAGGTAAAAAATTGCCCCTAAGCCCCTTGATTGTGTTTGTGTATGCGGTATGTCAAGTATATATGTTTAATCAATATTTAGTTTGCTTTTGTCCGCAATATTTATTCTTTAGATTTGGGATTTAGGAATCCCTTACGGTGCAGCACGCATGTTTAGTATGACATTGAATTTTCTGAAATTCTGAAATTGAATTTAGTATGGCATAATTTTCTTAAATTACTTACTAATTTCTAAATTTACAGTGAACTCATGTTACCCAAAAAACACGCATCTGGAAGTGAGAAAAGAAAAAAGAAGAGAATGATAGAGGACTTGATACAATCACAAAGAGGAGCAATTGATAAATTTTTTAAGAGTAATACAAGCACTTCAAGAAATCCAGATGAGTGGGCAATAGTTGCTGTGGAGGAACAAACTACGTATCCAGAAGATCAAGGCCCTATAGAAGAAAATGTTGGCATCAACACGGATGATAATAATGTGAGTGATCATGAGCCCATATTTAATTCTCCTGCGACGGAATCTACTCGTGTTGATGAAGAACCAGTTTTTACTGTTGATATGTATGATCCAGTAAATTGGGACAATCTTGATAACAAAGCAAGGGACATATTAGTGGAGAAGGGGCCTATTAGAGATGAAAATATTGTGTTTCCTTTGGATGCCAACTCAAGACGTTTTTCATACACTCATTATTCTAGAAAAATGAGCAATGGAGAGGTACGTGATAGGAAATGGTTGGTCTATTCAAAAAGTGTTGACAAAGTGTTTTGCTTTTGTTGTAAGATGTTCGGTTCTAGCAACCGCAAAAGTTCATTGGGGCATGATGGGTTTAGAGATTGGAGGCATGTTAGTGAGAGACTAAAAGAGCATGAAGTTAGTGTCGATCATATGACCAACATGAACTCTTGGAATGAATTGAGAGTTAGATTAAGCAAACATGAAACAATTGATAAGGAGTTGCAACATCAAATCACGAAGGAGAAAGAACGCATAAGGCAAGTTCTATTAAGAATAGTTGTCATTGTGAAGTTTCTTGGTAAACGCAGTTTGGCTTTTAGAGGATCTAGTGAGCAACTTTACAATGATGTGAATGGCAATTTCTTAGCTTGTTGTGAGATGGTTGCAGAATTTGACTTGGTAATGCAAGACCACCTTAGACGCATTCAAAACAAAGAGCTGCAATATCATTATCTTAGTCATAAAATTCAGAATGAGTTGATTTCTCTTATGGCTTCTAGCATTACAAGCTCCATCATAAAGATTGTTAAAGAGGCCAAATATTTCTCGGTTATCCTTGATTGTACCCCAGATGTGAGTCACCAAGAACAAATGAGTTTGCTGGTTCGTTGTGTTGATATGTCTGATGGGAAAATAAAAGTTGGGGAGTACTTTCTTGGTTTCTTGAAGGTGGATGACACATCTGGCTCGGGGCTTTTCAATGTATTAGTTGACTCCATCAAGTCATTTGGTCTTAATGTTGATGATATTAGTGGTCAAGGTTATGACAATGGATCTAATATGAAAGGAAAACATAAGGGGGTACAAAGGCATTTACTTGATATAAATCCAAGAGCTTTGTATATGCCATGTGCTTGCCACAGTCTTAATCTCACTCTTTGTGATATAGCTAAATCATGCAGTAAAGCTATTTCATTCTTTGGAACTGTGCAGAGGATATATGTATTATTTTCAGGTTCTACCAAAAGATGGAATGTTTTGCTTGAACATGTTAAAGATTTGACTGTGAAATCATTGAGCGATACTCGTTGGGAGAGTCGCATCAAAAGTGTCAGAGCAATTAGATATCAAGCTCCTCAACTAAGGTCAGCTTTGTTGTGGCTAAGTGAAGATAGAGATATTGAACCAAAGGATAGGAGTGATGCAAAAAATTTATATGACGTGCTGGCATGACATTTTATATTCTGTAAATATTGTTAGTAAGAAGTTGCAATCACCATCCATGTGCATTGACAGGGGTGGAGCTACAGGGTGGTCCCTGTGGGCCGCGGACCACCCTGCGCTCGGTCCAACCAGGGGCGGAGCTACAGGTACATAGACTTGCTGAATTTTACCCTAATGATTTTTCAAGCTCTGACTTGCTAAGACTCGACTTGCAACTTGAAACCTTTATTGATGACATGAGAAAAGATGAAATGTTCAAAGGCCTAAACAATCTTGTTGACCTCTCAGTAAAACTTGTTGAAACAAAGAGGGATAAAGTTTATCATTGGGTCTGTTTACTTATCAAATTGGTATTGCTTCTACCGGTGGCTACCGCAAGTGTTGAAAGAATATTTTCTGCAATGACCTTTATCAAGAATAAGTTGAGAAATAAGATGGGTGATAGCCTTCTGGATGATTGTCTAGTCACTTTTATTGAGCGGGATATCTTCTTACAATTGAGTGAAGAAGAGATCATCAACACTTTCATGGCTATTAGAAGGCGCAGGCCTGACAAGAAGAAGAAGTAGTGACGTACTGTTCTTCAACTATTATGGGTATGTAATATTTCAATTCTATGTTAAGAAAGCTATATTCGTCTGTTTTATGAAGTTCGTATGCCCTTTTTACCTTAATTGCATTTCGTAATTCATATACTTGTGTACCGACATTTTAAATTTATAGCGGTTAAATAAAGTTTAGACAATGGACCACCATAGCTACAAATCCTGGCTACGCCACTGTGCATTGATTCTACCTTACAGCATATAAAAGGTATGGTGAAATACTTTCAGAACTATAGAAACAATGGGTTTGCTGATAGTTTGGTTGCTGCCACAGAAATTGCACTTGAAATGGGAGTAGAGGCATCCTTTCCAGTAAAGCGTCATTCTCTTAGAAAGAAACAATTTGTTGAAACTGACTACAATGAAGCTATTTTGCAAGCTGAGAAGGATTTTGAAGTTAATTATTTTTTGGTTATGGTTGATATGCAATTAGTTTATTGAAAAGCAGATTTCAAGAACTCCAGTCATTCAATGGAATATTCGGATTTCTAATGATCATTCAACATCCTTGAAGTCATTGGATGGTGCTGATCTAAAAGATCAATGCACGAAATTTGCAGAAACTTTCTCTTTGGATGGTTCCTCGGATGTTGATATAAATGACCTAATTTCTGAGTTAGGTGTTATGCAGTTTACTTTGCCAGATAGGCCAATGTCTGCTATGGAGATTTTTGAGTTTGTCACAGAAGCGGATTGTTATCCTAATATTTCCATTGCTTATCGGATCCTATTCACTATGCCTGTGACTGTGGCCTCAGCTGAAAGAACCTTTTCAAAGCTGAAATTATTGAAGAATTATTTGAGGTCCGTAATGTCTCAAGAAAGATTAAATTGTTTGGCAACTTTATGCATCGAGAAGAAATTATTAGATGAAATTGATATTGATGCCATCATCAATGACTTCGCATCAGTAAATGTTAGAAGAAATTTTTAAGGTAAGATGTATAACTTGTTTGATAAGAATGTTTTTATGCATTACACTTATTAGAAACATCATTATATTATTAGAGTTATATTAAAGGGCTCATCTTTCTAGCTTCGCTCCAGGTCACTAAATTCACAGGACCGGGCCTGGGTTCGACGTGGGCAGAGGGTGGGAGCCCATCGAAGCCCGCTTGGTGGGATTGCCTCTGCCTCCATTACTGAATGCAATGCAGGTCATTTTCGATATTGACGTGGTTTCCAAATTACTATACGAGGGGGAGTTGTAGAACATGCTTTATTGGTTGATTTGTTTAAGATATGATTCGACCGAGCACAATGTGTAAAGTTTTGATTGTTAATTTCTTTTAACATATATCGTCAATAACTGTAAAATTATGATGATATGAAAGTGCTTTCAAATACGAATATAATCAATAACTACAAAATTGCGGTAATATGAAAGTACTTTGATATACGAATACAATTAAACGATATCACTTTTATGTTAGGAAACGTATGTTTTATTGGACAAACTTGGTGAAATATAACAAAGTTTGAATCTTGGAATACGTGTTACCTTATAAAAGTTAAAAATAAAGGTGGAGACTATCCATGAGCAATACTTAAAAGAATCAGTAGACGTACGATGCCGGCATGCATATTGTTCCTTTTTTTCCCCATCACAAACGAGCATCACGTTTGTTCTTTCCTTCCAGATATAGCCCATGACAAATAACTACCTTTAGCCCGGTGACCTTATGATGAAAGGAACCAGCATAATATATCATCCGTACAGTAATAACATTTGTATATATCAACTCAATTTAGAAAACGAAAAATAGAACGATGTACATGCTACGCAGAAGGTACAGTTCTTCACCATGAACAGTTGGAAATTCCTTTCTTGTTCATGTATGCACTCTTTCGTCTTCTTCACTAAAGATAGAATAGTTGAGAGAGAGAAAAAAGCTTGATTGCTTGCGTTGCAGACGATGCTCACACGGACGTTAAGAGGAAGACACAAACCCAGTATATATATGGCATGTATATTACACATTCCCCTCGCAAGTGTCCTAAACCCAACGACCAAGAATGTCCTGCCCGCATGGAGCGCAGGAAGGTCGAGCCGTCCGCGTCGTGGACGCGGCTCCGGCCGACACGGCGGCAGCGGCCACCGAGATCGTCGCCTCCGGGAAGCGCGGCATCCCGGTGCTCATCGCGCCGTACCAGAGCCATGGGCGGGCAGCTGGCGCCACTGCTCCGGAGATGAGCATGGCGTTCCAGGGCTTCCTCGTCCTCCATGAGGAGGAGAAGGACGACCCGGTGACCCAGCGCAAGAAGTGGTTCAAGGAGATGCGCGGGTGGCTGATGGTGCTGGCCACGGTGGCAGCGTCGGTGACCTACCAGGCCGGCCTGAACCCGCCCGGCGGGTTCTGGCAGGACGACGACAAGGAGAACCACTACTTAGCCGGCAACCCGGTGCTGCGTGACAAGCTCTGGGGGAGGTACATGGCGTTCTACTACTTCAACGCCACGGCGTTCGTGACGTCGCTGGTGATCATGGTGCTGCTCATGAGCGAGCGGTTCTACCACACGGAGGCCAAGGTGATGGCGCTCATGCTCACCACCTTCGTCGACCTCGCCAGCCTCGTAGGGGCCTACATCGCCGGCTCCACGCGCTACATGTCCTCCTGCATCTACATCATCGTCATCACCTGCGTCTCCTTCGTCGGCGTGATCTACATCGGAGAGTAAGTACATATCGACACGCGCATAGGCCGCATGAACATGTAATCAATCTATGATACTTGTATGTAATTCGGTGTTTGCAGGGTAATGGGGAAAATATGCACGTTCTTCCTGAAGAGGCTTCCTTGCATGCGTAATCTTGCCCAGCTCAGGTGGTGCCCGGTGCCGGCGGACGTGGTGACGAGCGCGATGCCGCACGGCGAGGCGGCGGAGGCGCGCAGGAGGGCGACGAGGAACCCTTGCTGCGCTTGTTGTGCGCCAACGACGTCTGGTAGGCGCGACGTGGAGGGGGCAGTGATCTGAATAAGTTAGCTGTTGCATTGGATGCAAGCGTGCATGCGCTCGCCTCTTCGTGTTGCCAAATTGTTTTTTGTCATTAGTTTTGTTGACGGTTCGATTGTTTTTCTTTTTCTCGAGCGTGCTTGTCCGGATGAACTTGATTATCAGTCGCGCTCCA
The DNA here is from genome assembly GCA_017311315.1 of Dendrocalamus latiflorus. Taxonomy (NCBI): domain Eukaryota; kingdom Viridiplantae; phylum Streptophyta; class Magnoliopsida; order Poales; family Poaceae; genus Dendrocalamus; species Dendrocalamus latiflorus. Next base: position 25,046,473 of record CM029660.1, read on the forward strand.
ATAGAACTAATATCAAATAATGGTTGCAGCTAACACTACCGGGTTCAGCAGCTTTGCCGAGTGCCGGTGGCACTCGGCAAAGTCTTTGCCGAGTGCCACCCACGGCATATCTCACACGCCATAGTTTCTGACGGCAAAAAAATCTTTGCCGAGAGCTTTTTTTCGAGCACTCGGCAAAGTCTTTGCCGAGTGCCTAAACGACTCTCGGCAAACAAAGGAGAGTGGACGGCGAGAACACGGTGACGGCGTCGTTTGCCGAGTGCCAGGACGGAATGGCACTCGGCAAAGATTTAACCTTTGCCGAGTGTCTTCCTTTGCCGAGTGTCATGGTGAAGACACTCGGCAAAGATTTAACCTTTGCCGAGTGTCATGGTGAAGACACTCGGCAAAGATTTAATCTGTGCCGAGTGTCATGGTGAATACACTCGGCATAGTACGTTCCAGAATGCCCAGAAACGTTACTTTGCCGAGTGTTTTTACCATGACACTCGGCAAACTCACAACACTCGGCATAGTACGTTCCAGAATGCCCAGAAACGTTACTTTGCCGAGTGTTTTTACCATGACACTCGGCAAAGCATACCTTTGCCGAGTGTAACACTCGGCAAAGTAGCCCAGAATGCCCAGAATTTTAATTGTTTATTGCACCCCACTCAAACAAGTCACAATATACCGCAGTATATCAACAATATATCACATATAGTCATTCACAATCATTCACCAAGTAGAACCACAATATATCATCCACAAGTATATCAAACAAGTCACAAAGTATCACATAAACATAAACCAAGTATCAACCACAATATTCACATAAACATCAACCACAAGTATCATCCACAAAGCACGTCACCCCGACTGATGTGGTGGGTCATGAGGCAAGTTATTCGAAGCCGCCGATTGATTCTGCACAAAGGAGAAGAGATTGCATGTGTGAGACAAGATTTAAGGTATGAACATACAAACTTAAACATTCATACTCCACTAGAAACTCACAGGAGTAGTTGCAGGAGGAGGTGGAGGGAATAGCTCCGGTGGCAGAGGTTGACCCATCCTCTCGCCAAGACTTTGCATCCACTGAAACATCTGCGTCATCCTCTGCCGCTCGGCCTCATTCCTCTGCCGATCGGCCTCCATCCTCGCCGCCATCTCCTCCCGTAGCCTCTTCTCTTCTTCCAGCTGGGCCTACAATATTTCACCCCAATGTTACAATGGAAAGCAAAGGTATGTAAAAATTAATGAACGACGAATAAAACAGAAATAACCTGGAGTGCCTCCATCCGGGAGTGTGCAGTGTCCGGCCGTGGGCGTATGGCCGGGCTTGAGCTCGTGCTCCTTGCTCGAATCTGGGTGAGAGTGGGAGTAGTGGCCGTGTCGAGTGTGCTGTCACCAATCCAGTACCGCCCATGCTTCTTGCCTCCTCCCACCCTCATGACGACTTCTCCATCAAGGTCCTGGGTGCTCGGATCGTACTCTGGCCCATGGACCGCCCTTGCCATCGATGTGTACTCACTGAGGCGGCTGTGGACGGTCGCATTGCTGTACACCGAGGGCGGGTCCTCCGGGTTGTAGTCGACGTCGGACGTCGCCTTGCCCTTGTGGGCCAAAGCCCATGCCTTGAACTGGGAGCAAGGCTGGCCACCATGTGACGACGACTGCGAAAAAAACAGCAAGATGATTAGAAATTATGCAGAATTGAGCGTTATAATAAAGAAATGAATTCGCATACCCATGTAGCTGCGAATTCGTCGAGGCTACGGTTGCCTTGATGGTGTGGTGCACCTGGCATCATCAAACGCCGCTCCCGGCAAGCGTTGTGCGTCTCCTCCCACTCGGCGGCGCACCACTTGTCCACCATCTGTTCCCAGCACTGGAGATGCTGGGCGCACCACCACGGAGGCACCTACACGTCATCAAGTATATAACATATAAGAAGATCAAATTAAGCGTACTTAATCTCAGAAAAAATCAGTATTAATGTTGTATATTTACCTGCATGTAGTCTTCCCGAGTCAGCCTCATGTTTCTTGCTTCAGTTTTGTTGATCTTCACTCCAAGGTAGGTAGCGTTGTATGTTACGATGGCCTGGACGCGCGCCTCGTAATGCATGTCCTTCACGAGTTTATAACAGGCTTTGTGAGCCACACTAGCCGCCTTGGCCTCATATCCCTCCTGGCATCTGAAGAAATCCTGCATATAGACGCGATGTATCCAGTCATTATTTCAAGAAAGTCCAATGACGGCATAGTATTGAGCAATGTAGTGCGAGGAAAACTTACCCACAGCTCGGTCGTCACCCGCGCCGCCTTGTTGGCGAATACCCTGCCATCCCGATCTGGTAAATCGGGGAAGGCGACGTAGTGGTCCCACGTGTAGGCTGGCTCCTGCCCTCCGCCAAACGCAACCAGGCCAGGGAAGTGTAGCCTGCACAAAAGACCCAGGATGCCATTGACATGGCGTTTGTGATCACCTGCAGCCACAAGCGTCCAACCCCTGCCCAAGTGATTAAGATAAATTATTAGTTTCTATTGTGATTTTCAACATATCAAATGAAAAAGTAGTGATAACATCTAAAGTTACTTACCTAGCCCCAGTGGGTTGAATCAGCGGGCGTCTCTCACGAGGTATCGGTCGCCTCGGGAGGGTCGAGGGACCTCGCAACCAGACACCCGACGAACCAGAGGAAGCGGACCCCCCTGCCGCCTCCTCCTCCGGCACCTCCTGCTCCTCCTCCTCCTCCTCCTCCTGCTCCTCCTCCTCCTCCCGCTCCTGCTCCTCCTCCCGCTCCTGCTCCTCCTCCCCCTCCCGCTCCCGCTCCTCCTCCCGCTCCTCCTCCCGCTCCCTCTCAAGAGTGCTCCTGCTCCTCCTGCTGCTCCTCCCGCTCCTCCTACTCCTGCTCCCCGACTGCTCAGCTGCATCGTGCCGTCTTTGGTAAAGCGACTTTACGTTCCTCATACCGCCCACCATCTTTGTTCAATCACCTGCAATTAAAAACAATCACGTACTTTAGAAAGAGATGCAAAATAAACAAAACATTATTAGAAAATAACAAAGTATTACATGTATTAGAAATAATCATCATTGTCGGGATTAGCTGGATCATAAGTCTCATCATCACTATCAGCCATGTCCATATAATCAACACTATTCGAAAGAGCAATGTTGTCATCACTGTCATTGCCTAAATGTAATCGCTGAAGTAATTCTAAGTCCTTCACATTTTGAACCTCATCTCCAGCGTTCTCGTCAACAACCCTTTCATTGTCTACTTCCATTCCGATCGCTTCGGTTAAGTCTATCTCAAAACTCCCTTCTAGCCCCTCTTCTTGAAAGAACTCTCCGTCATATGTGTTTGGGTCAAAGTTGTAATCTTCATTGTTTGGGACAGGTAGTTTACCTCGTGGCGATACCTTGTACACAACATCCCAACCCTTAAGACGGTCGTCTTTTTGGCACGGGTATGAGAGATAATAAACTTGCGTGGCCTGTTGAGCCACAATATACACATCGTCTCCTGGTAAGACGGATGACTGTCGAATTTCGACTAGCCCAAGATTAGGGGTCCGTCTCGTTACTTCAGGATCAAACCAATGGCATTTGAATATGATAGGATTAAGAGGTTTGCAACCATGAAACGTGAGTTCGTATATTTCTTCAATTCTTCCATAATACTCGACCCCATCAAGGCCAGGCGTAAAAACTCCGGTATTTGTGGTTCTTCGATTGGGCCGACTCTGCTCATGTCTTGTTGTGTGAAAGCGATATCCATTCACGTCATAACCGGTAAATGAGCTTACCCTATAGGCACAGCCATCGGCAACCTGTCTCAACTCGGCACTCATAGACGCATCGGTTTGGCCCTTCTGTTTGAACCAAGAAATGAAATCGGGCATTCCATTTCCCGCACCCTGTCTAAGAAGGGTCTCAGCTTCCTGCGGGGTAGGTTCCCTTGATTCACGCCAGAATTGATGATGAAATTCCCTGCACCAACGAGAAACAAGGGGGTTGGATGCAGAATAGTGACTACTCGAGAACAAGTTTGTTGACAACTTACCGCATGTACGGCTCCACTTCGGAAAGGTTGTTCAACACATATAGCATGATAGTGCGCCACTCTTCATGTTTCAAGGTCTTGGGGGTCGCATCACTTGCACTTCCGAGTTGCCCTCGGAAAATGCTGAGGTTCGATTCATTTTCGCCAGCATTGTAACGAGGGGGTGGATTGTGCATGCTAGGAAGGTTGTCACCATAGTACGTTGTTGTGAAGTTTGACACCTCCTCCAAAATGTATGCCTCTGCAACGGAAGCCTCAATTTTGCATTTATTTTTACATTTAGTTCGATGAACCTTTAGACATCTCTCAATTGGATAGCACCAACGGCCCTGCACGGGCCCCCCCATTCGTGCCTCATACGGGAGGTGCAAAATCAAATGCTGCATCGGATTAAAGAAGCCGGGTGGAAAGATCTTCTCCAACTTACAGAGCAACACAGGTGTCATTCTTTCCAAGTCTGCAATCACGGTCCGAGATAACTCCTTGGCACAAAGCTGGCGGAAGAAATTGCTCAACTCTGCCAGCACTATCCAGACATGCTCAGGGACATAGCCTCGAACCATCACCGGAAGAAGCCGCTCAAGCCATATGTGGTAGTCATGACTCTTGAGCCCATTGATTCGCATAGTAGATAAGTTCACTCCCCTCCTCAGATTCGCTGCATACCCATCAGGGAACATTAACGTTTGGAACCATTCTAGTACTTCCCTCCTATGGGGCCTGGTCAAGACGAATTCGGCCTTAGGCTTTCTCCATGTCCTGCCGCCTCTAGGAGGCTTCATTTCTTGCTTTGGTCTATCGCATAACGTTGCCAGATCCACTCTAGCCTTAATGTTGTCCTTTGTCTTATCAGGAATGTCCATGATTGTTGCCCAAAGTGCCTCGGCGACATTCTTTTCAGTGTGCATTACATCAATGTTATGTGGAAGAAGAAGGTCATCAAAATAGGGGAGCCTCAACAAGCCCGACTTATGAGTCCATGCATGTTGCTCACCATATCCCACAAAACCGCGACATTCTTGATTGACCTCGAGAGCATCTATCTGAGCACGAACCGCGGCACTGGTCATCATCTGCGGTGCAGGGTCTATAACTACGACACCTTTCGTAAAGTTCTTGATGTCTCGTCTGAATGCATGGTCAAGAGGGAGGAATTGTCGATGTTTGTCGAACGAAGAATACTTGCCACCCTTCAGCAACCAAATGAACTTCAGAGCTGCCTTGCATACTGGGCATGGGAACTTCCCGTGAACACACCAGCCGCAGAATATCCCATACGCCGGGAAGTCATGCAGGGAGTAGTGGTACCAAACATGCATTTTGAAGTTTCTCTTTGTAGCTCGGTCGTATGTCCATACCCCTTCCTCCCAAGCACGGACCAATTCATCAATCACAGGCTCCATGAACACACCCATATTATTCCCCGGGTGTTCAGGAATTATCAACGACAAGAATATGTTCTGTCGTTGGAAGAGGACGCCGGGGGGGGGGGGGAGATTGAGGGGGATAACGAACACGGGCCAACAAGTGTATGGGGCGGCCATCATTCCATAAGGATTGAACCCATCTGTTGCCAGCGCAACACGTACATTACGAGCCTCTACAGCTTTCTCACGATGAATCACATCAAAGTGGGTCCATGCTTCACCATCGGATGGATGTACCAGCTTCTCAGGATTGTATCGACGTCCATTTTTGTGCCATGTCATCTGTTTCGCGGTTTCCTCGGTCATGTATAGCCGTTGGATCCTCGGTATGAACGGAAGGTACCGTAGGATTTTCACGGGGATCGCAAGCTGCCTCTTCTGACCATCACCAGAGTCTACCTCCAGGAATCTAGAGGATCCACACTTTGCACAGTACTTTGCTTCCGCGTGTTCTTTCCTAAATAGGATGCACCCCTTCGGACAAGCATGTATCTGCTCATATGGCATCTTAAGTGCACGAAGGAGTTTCTTTGCCTCGTACATGCTCTTCGGCAGAATGTGACCCTCCGGAAGCATGCTGCCAAAAACTGTCAACATAGCATCGAAGGCGTCTCGACTCAAGCTAAACTGGGACTTCAAGGCCATTACGCGTCCAATGCCATCCAGTTGAGAAACCTTCGTCTGGCCGTGAAGGGGTTTCTGTGCCGCAGACAACATGTCGTAATACGCCTTTGCGGTTGCCTCTGGCTCCTCCTCCGTACGTCCTTCAGCGAAGTGTGCTTCATGATAGTCATTTAACATGTCTCCTACCCCGCCATCAGCATCATAATCCTCGACGCGTGGTCTCACGACCTCCTCTCTCATACGATCGGATTCACCGTGGTAGATCCACCGGGTATAGTCTGCCGTAAATCCAAACTTGCAAAGATGTTTACCCATGACCTCCTTTGTTTGTCGACGCGTGTTTGCACATCTGCTGCAGGGACACCAAGTGGCACGCGCTCCTTTAACCTTGGCAAATGCTAGTTCCAAGAAAGCATCGGTCTTCTCAATCCATTCATCGGACAACGAACCCTGACTTGAGCGGCCCGTGTACATCCACTCACGGTCATCCATCCTCTAACATATCAGCCCTCAGCCTAACTAGGTTACGTAATCTATGAAGCATGTATCAAAGGAGCAGAAGCAGCACTGAGCACAGGCATGTGGCATATTGTAATTAAAATGGGCTCTCTGATCCTGAAACAAGCTATAGAAAGTTATTCCTTTGTGCTTTCGACGAATGGTGTTCTGTATCGTGATCTTAAAAGATTTCTTCTTCTGAACTTTCTTAGTTATAGCATTGTATCAGTCCTGGTGGCCAGCGATTCAGCAGATGTCACTACTGCTGTATGAAAGTGTGAGGAATGTGCATTAAATGTTGCAAAATAAACAGAATTACTATCATATCTTCAGAAATAACAAGCACAAAAGTTGGTTTATCAAAGGACTATGACACTAAATTGCCTTCTAGAACAATAGCAACATATTTAGTGTCTTTCCTTATCTAGTATCGAACAGCGAGACCAGATAATGAGAAATTTTATCCCACAACATAGCTTTAGGCAACGTTAGGGCGCAGTTTTGAGTTTTCAGCCTTTCGCCATGTGAAATGTGTAAAACCACCAGTGGCACAAATCCAATAATATTACATGTTGTTTTTGTCAGTAAGGGTAAACAATTAAGACATGCAATTTGAAACTTTGCCATGCCAGAGTGACTCAAGTCGTTCAAATTGTCAAAGCAATGACATGAATGGCAACAACATTGTATCTTCAAGCATGACGTGGGAACTGAACTGAATCATCAAGCTGGTGATGTTAATGACAATAAGGTTGCATCTTCAGCACAAGAACACGGAAACCAAAATGACAAATTGACAATAAGCATATAGCAACAACGGCTCAGTCTCAAGTTTAATCTATAAGGGGTGCATTAGGAGGATCAAGCTGTGAATCATAATCCTAAAGCCTAATGGCATCCAGGCAAGAACAAATATCAATGCACAGAAATGCTAGATTCAACCATGACACAGTATGACAGTAACAACTAACAACGACCGATGCTTATTAAGATTCAAGTGGTCACTATTTGGGCATTTTTCATTTACAATACAATGACCCAGATCACAGAAACACTTTGGTAACAGATTCAAGTGGTATGCTTATCGCTGACCTGGGCGGCGGGACTCCTCGTCGCGGAGACGGGCGGCGCGGAGGGCGGCGAGGAGGAGCGGGTCGCGCTCCTCCGGCTGTGGGAGCGGACCCCGCAGCGAGTGCCTCCGGTTTGTGCGGCTGCTCCGCAAGGAGGCGGCTTCGAGTGATGGGAGTGGTCGAGGAGCGGAGCGCGGGGGCGGGCCGGGGCGGCGGCGGGCGGGCGCGGGCGCGGGCAGTCGAATCGGGCGGGCGTGCGGCGCGGCGGCGGGCGTGCGGAGCGCGGGGGCGGGCCGGGACGGCGGCGGGCGGGCGCGGGCACGGCGGGGGGCGGCGCGGCGGCGGGCGTGCGCGGCGCGCGGGGGCGGGGCAGCGGCGGCGGGGAAAAAAACTTAATTTCTTGCGTGTGTGTGAGCGTGGCCGCGGGGACGGGGAAGTTTTGTTTTTCTCTTGTTTGCCGAGTGCCCCCGATCTGGCACTCGGCAAACTTTTCCTCTTTTGCCGAGTGCCCTTGATCTGGCACTCGGCAAAGCTTCTCTTTTGCCGAGTGTCGCCCACAAGGCACTCGGCAAAAATTTTTTTTTTAAATTTTGTCTCCCTCTTTTCCATAACATGTTTTACAAATTTTTTCAAATGTATTTTGAAAATGCCATGTCAAATTCACTCAACAATGCATATTCGATGCTTCTACGAATATTAGACCATTATTTCATGCAGTTATAGCTCAAATTCAATTTATATCAATTAAAATTCTATAATTGCAGTTTAAAGATTAAAATTATCAAAAAATTTCACATGAATTACCAATAATTCACATGAAATAATCTCTGTTGTCTATTGCCTATACAAAAAGTTTTGTAGTCAAACCATAATTCAACCGTCACTTTGACTCCAAATCTTACCGGATCCTTCTCAACTCTACGCTTCTTCTTCAGAAAAGCTTCGGTTTGTAAGCATCGTACGTGACAACTTATGCGAAATCTTTTCAATTTTTTACCACAGCCTCCGCGTATGATATCATGACATCTTGACAAATCTCATGATTTTCAAACTTCGTTTGCTTTTTTTTAAAATTTTAAAATCATTCGGCCACACGTTCGTGTTCGTGTTTCCTGAACAAGATGTTTGAAATTCCTTTTCATTTCACAGGTAAGGCATCAAACCGGGCTGAATAACATGAATATTATTTTTCTACTCATTTTTTCCTATTATTTGAATCACTTGCAGTTCAAATTTGACTTGATAGAAAAAATTGCTTAAAATACAATTAATTGATTAAATATAGCAAACATATACAAAAATATACCAAATTTTAACATGGAGTACCATATGTTGTATGTGGAGAGTAAAAAAAGTTTGAAGGGTAGGAAAGGAAAATGTTTTATTTCTTTGCCGAGTGCCGCAAAAAAAACACTCGGCAAAGCGATCTTTGCCGAGTGTCAGCTCCAGACTCTCGGTAAAGTTCTAACGGCGGCGGCTGACCTCCAATGGACGGCGGTTGGTGACGAGTGTTTTATTTTTGCCGAGTGTTTTCCCGTCAGCACTCGGCAAAGAGCTTACTTTGCCGAGTGTCTAATAGACAACACTCGGCAAAGATCTTAATTTGCCGAGTGCTTTATTTTGCCGAGTGCAATATATTGGGCACTCGGCAAAGTTATTGTTTGCCGAGTGCCCGATAGATTGCACTCGGCAAACTTGAAGGCACTCGGCAAAGTACGGGTTTCCGGTAGTGTAAGTAATGCATGCAGCCCTTCTTTGAATACAGGAATAATTCCATTAGTTCAATTACTAATTTGTTCATTCTACAATCTAAAAACTAAGGGCACTCCTAATGCAGAAACTATGAGATAGTTTCTATACTTGTCAATTAATGTAGACACTACCCATAGAAACTATACTCCCAATGGATAGTTTCTACAAATAAAATTTTCATCAAATCATCTATCTTCTCTCTCCTATCATCTACCTATCACAGCTCTTTCTATCTTGGTTCCTGTGTAGACATGGTGTCTATATAAGAAACCATTTCGTTATCTCTCCTCCTTAACTCCAATGACACATCAGCATTTTGCTTACTTGGCACCTTATTTAATGCCATAGAAACCATCCATAGTTTCTGCATTGGGAGTGCTCTAACGGGAGTGTCTAAACATCACTTGGATGTTTTTTTCTAACTATCATCCAAATTTGTGACCCTTGCATTAGAGATCAAGGGGCCTCTTGTTTTTAAAGGAGGAGATTTTTTTCAAGGGAGAGGGAGAAGGGGGCCTCTTATTTTTAAAGAAGGAGATTTTTTCAAGGGAGAGGGAGTAGAATTTAAAGGGGAGGGGAAGAATTTATGGCCATTAGATCTCTCTAATCTAACGGTCATAAATCTGGATGATGGTTAAGAAGAAAATATTCGGATGATGTTTATCAATACCTAAGAAGAAAACATCCGGATGATATTTAACAAAACCCAAAACTAAAATAGCTGGGGAGTAAATTACACTGAGTAGTGAGTAGCATTATGTGTACTTGTGTGGTTTGATTCTTCGTGTAATACAATGCATATTGGTGATAAAGAATAATCGTTGCCAATCACCTTGTCTCTTCTATCTTGACTAGTTACGTGGATACTTCTAGCTTTGAGGATTTGAACCCACGATCGTCTGTAGATTACTAAGATAACCAACTGTTCCAATCCTTTGAAAAAGAAGCATTGTGTTGTATTACTCGACGAATGCGTACATCGATTAGCTATTCCCATCTCCTATCACCATCGACATCCGCTCACCCTTCCCCATCCCTACAACTCACTTCCACAACTACGGCGACCAGAATTGCCATCACTCCACCTGCTGATCTGCTGGCGATTCACATCTCCTTGATAACTTCCAGCCACTCCCACACACCATCATTCTCCTTGTGGTTGATCATCATCTAGTGCACAAATCTCGAAGAACATGGATGAATCCAAAAAGTTTCTTTGCAAGAAAAGATAGGTACTAGCTTCATCAGTTGACCCCGGCCCATAGATAAATTTAGTCCGAAAACTCTCTGTTGCCTAAATAAAAATGCTTGTGCCACATATCTTGCCACTCTAAAACACTAAGAACTTGTAATGTAAGCCATTTTAGCGTCACATCTGGTGCGTCGCACACTCATATGTTAAGCAGCTGTCCTAATTATTTCTGTGTTTGATAAAATGAAGTTAATTAGCTCCTTTATTTTCGTGCCAAATCGAGGAGAGGGTCTCTCTCGTTGCGTTCACTAACAGAACTGATTAGCTGGCCCGACTGAGGCTCTGGTCTTTTAGGTTTTTGGTTTTTGACTTCTCCAAATATTAAAATAAATAGGACAGTTTTTTAAAGTAGATTATCTAAACAGCTTTTCTCGTTCAAATTTATGTACACTGTCTATATCGGTGTCTCTATCGTTTTAAAAACACGATAGAAACTATTAGCCGCAGCCAAAGGTCACCTTGTAGAAGAAAAAAAGACCTCCACGTGAGTTTGGTTGGCGTGGTGTGATGCACAGAGCCGCCCAATCAATGGAGTTTTTACTGAAAATAGCAAATTTTAAAGCGTAATTAGCAAAAATAATATTCTCATAGCTACAATTGTACAAATGGCGCTCTCGTCTACACGATCACCGTGCAATTTTAGCCACAGGCCGACACATGGCAGAGCATCGCACGGTCACTGTACAGTTTTAGCCACAGGCTGACACGTGGCACCGTGACCGTGCGGTTTAGCCTACATAAACCGCCACATGTTGCCTCATGGCTAAAACCGTCAGTGCTTTGCCACATGTCGTCCTATGGTTAAAACCGCACGATGACCATACGGACAAAGCACTATTTTTACAATTACAGTTATGAGTATATTATTTTTACTAATCACGTTTTAAAAGGCTCCAATCGATATTCAAACTTACTTCTTGAGTCAAAAATTTCGTGGGAGTAGAACGTCAGTCTTCAGGCACCACGCGGGGCTCCTGTGTCCTGTCGTGCAGCAAATGTGAGAGAAATTGGAAAAAACAACAGAAAGTGGAAGATAAAAAATTGTTTGAACAATAACCATCCTCTTGTGGCATAAATATCACCAAAGTTTCGAAACCGAATACTGAAATGGCCTAAAAAATTGTTGCATTATTATTTCACATTCCACCCCTGGCCCTTGAGAAAAAGCGTAATTTCATTTTTTTTATAGATACAAGATAAACGTACATAACATATGTGCATCCGCTCACATTACACTTACATACACAGACGTACATATCCTCTACACACTGGAATGTAAGCCTAATTTCATTCGGATCACTTGTGCGATGCGCAGGGCACACCATGTCAAGCTAGGCTACAGCCCATCCATCAAGCCCCAAGTTGGTGCCTGGGTATAGCCCTAAGGGCATGTGCAACGTGAGCTAAAACGAGGAGCCAAGAGCAATCCGAGAAACTTGGACCCGATCTAAACATTGCAAAGGGAGGAGCTTACTAGAGATGCTTGGAGCCGGAGAAAGTCGAGGATCCGATTCCAGAAGAATAAAAAAAATCGACAGATGAGGACGGATGAGGACAGACGCAAAGACAGAACTGACGGGACCCACAGATGAGGATAGATTTTTTTAGATAATAGATAGAAATCCGGCCTCTATATCCACACGTGGATATACACAGCCAAATGTTACCGGAGCCTTTAGACTCAATTACTCAAAGCCTCAAAACTGAGATACGCAAAAAACAAAGAGCACAAAGACTAAGAGAGCTAGAAAGACTAAACTTCTAACTTCTATGTCCTTGCTTCAAACTTGCTTTGATCTTATGCACTGGCAATCCTTCGCATCCTAGTTTACTTAGAAACTCTTGATGTCAGGCCTCAAAATTTGATCTTGTACAGTAGCAATCCTTCACATCCTCGTTTACTTAGAAACTTTGATGTCAAAACGAAGCCACCAAAGTGGGAACCACATGTGGAACTGTAAAGACAACGCCTTCAAGAAGGAACACGACGTAGCCATGCCGCCGCTGCCCGTCCAACATGGACAGGGATTTCTCGCGCAAGATCCACATCGAGAGAGGAGGGGTGCATCGACAGACAGACGCCTCCAAGGAGTAATACGGCTCCCAAAGGTATCGTCATCGTCAGCCCAACAGCAAGACAAAGGCTTTCGCCTGGCACCCAACCCACTCCCAGCGACAGCACGCCAACGACTAGCATAATGGCTGCACATCGACCACGGCCACCACCGCACAATCCGCCGGATCCACTCCCAGAGAAGCCGGATCGGGAGCAAAACGCCGGCATCGCGACGGGCGTCGGCGCACCACTGCGCCCAATGCGAGCACCGCTGCGCCCAGCCTTCCCGCTCGAGCCGCCGCGCCATGACTCGGGAGCCCGCCACGGCGCCGCAGAACCCTTTTTCTCATCCTACTCCTCGTCGCTTTCAGCTCCTCCACCACCGTCTCAGGCTCATCCGCGGCGGCAGCGGCGCTCCCCACGGAAGCACTCCCGACCAAGTCGGGCTACCTCCCAATCCTGCCGGCCAATGCTTCCCTCTTCTTCGCCTTCTACGAGGCCACCAACCCGCTTACCGCGACGGCCTCGACGCCGCTCCTCCTCTGGCTCGAGGGCGACCCCGGCAGCTCGGCCCAACTCAGCAACTACCTCCAGCTAGGCCCGTACTCTCTTCACCGCTCCACCAACGGCAACTCCAGCTCCCTCTCACCCAATCCCGGCCGAGAGACGCCGGATCTGGCCACCGGGCCGCCGGATCCGCCGCCGGTGAGGGAAGCCGTTGTCGGGAAGCTCTCGACCTTCTGCTCCCCACCGACCAGATCTGGGAAGGGGAAAAAACCCCCGCCGCCGCGCTCCTTGCGACCACCGGCGGCCGGCAGCGCGCACCGGCAACAGCGAGGAGGCGAGATCCGGGCTGGGGGGGGGGAGGCCCGAGAAGCCCGCACTCGGAGATGCTGCCCTCTGACGGTTGGGGGAGAGAGACCCGAGAGGAGGAAAAAAGCCCCGCCGCCGCCCTCCTTGCGACCACCGGCAAACGGTGGTGCGCTCCGGCGACGGCGAGGAGGCGAGATCCGGTGTGTGGGGGGGGGGGGGACGCCCGCCTAGTCGCCCCTCTTCCTGATGAGGATAGATGAGGAGCTAAATAAGCTATATAATGTAATTATGTTTAATGAAGGGTATTAACGTTCTGTTCATTTTGACTTGAGCTTCTAATTTCTAGTTTATTTTTTACTATTCATAAATGTTGTCTTTTTCTGAACTTTTGGCTTTTTTGAGCTTTTTTGCCGGTTCTTTTTTCCCGTATTCGTTTGCGTAGTCCGTGATGAGCTAACATAATTTTTCTATTTTTAAATTCTTTTAAATTTAATTACGTCAAATAAGCCACCGTCAGTTACAGTGTAATTTTAGTTATAAGTCACTATTTTTCAACCCAATCAAGTAGGGGCCTAAATAGCACTAATGGCGTCGATTTTTTAAAATATGCAGAGATACAAGTACAAATCTATGAAAGCCTGCCAACCCCTTCTCTCTCCGCCCTCCCACAGTCCCACCAACTAGGGCGTTCGGCGTTCCGAATCCACTACGAAATGGTAACGAGCTCGTTCCCGCTTTGAAACTTGTAAGCACGCTCGATAGCAATCCTACCCGTTCCATCCCTACTTGCTGATCCTACACACTGAGAAGCTCCCGCTACTCATCGTGGCAGGCGACCCCTTCGGCGAGTTTTTTGTACGGATAATCCATTTTTTATTCGAAATTACAGAAATATACCCGCGAGATTTTTTTTACAAAAATAGGCTCAAGTCGCCCAATGAGAGGGCGACTGGAGCCTATTGCCCAACCAGAAGGCGATTCTGTTCCTGTCGCTCAATCATTGGGCGACTGCATCCAGTCGCCCTCCCATTGGGCGACTTTAATACAGTCGCCCAACGGTTGAGCTAAAGGTATCAAACCTTCGCCAAACATAGTGAAAATTGGTGGGGCTATTCTTCATACATCCAAAAGCCTTCAGAAACAAATTTGAGCAATTTCGGCTACGGGATCAAAAGTTATAACAGTTTCAATCGAGGTCGAAACGAATTTGAGTCCGTTTCCGACACACCTTCATTAAAACGGGCATAACTTTTGCATACGATGTTTATTTTCGACGTTCTTGTACTCGTTGGAAAGCTGACGACGAGCCCGATCCAAAGAAAATGACCAACTTGCGCCCGCGCCCTCCAAGACCCTGAAAATCGGCTATCTTTGGACCTAAATCTGCGTCGCAAGTTTTTGGTTTCTGTTTTTGCATTTTCTCTTGGTCTTCCTTTAGAATTTGGATTTTGTTTCAACTGAAAAGTTCTATATCTCATTGAAACCTTTCATTTGAAACAAAATCCAAATTCCAAAGGAAGACCAAAAGAAAATGCAAAAACAGAAACCAAAAACTTGCAACGCAGGTTTAGGTCCAAAGATACCCGATTTTCGGGGTCTTGGAGGGCGCGGGCGCAAGTTGGTCATTTTCTTTGGATCGGGCTCGTCGTCAGCTTTCCAACGAGTGCAAGAACGTCGAAAATGGACATCGTATGCAAAAGTTATGCCCGTTTTACTGAAGGTGTGTCGGAAACGGACTCAAATTCGTTTCGGCCTCGATTGAAACTGCTATAACTTTTGATCTCGTAGCCGAAATTGCTCAAATTTTTTTCTGAAAGCTTTTGGATGTATGAAGAATAGCCCCACCAATTTTCATTATTTTTGGCGAAGGTTTGATACCTTTAGCTTAACCGTTGGGCGACTGCATTAAAATCGCCCAATGGGAGGGCGACTGGATGCAATCGCCCAATGATTGAGCGACAGGAACAGAATCGCTTTCTGGTTGGGCGATAGGCTCTAGTCGCCCTCCCATTGGGCGACTTGAGCCTATTTTTGTAAAAAAATTTCTCGCAGGTATATTTCTGTAATTTCGAATAAAAAATGAATTATCCGTACAAAAAAATTCCCCCTTCGGCCCTGTCTTTCTTACTACTCGTCATCATGGGGCACGCCGGCACTAAGCAAGCGAAACGCGCGACGCCGAGCTCCTCATGCTGCCACTGCTCATTTTGTGGATTAAGGAGAGAACGATACATACTCCGGCCTCTGTTTCTGAGAGAAACAAGATAACCAACGTTCCCAGCCCATTAAGCTGAACAAAAGATGAAGAAGCAGCTCTGAATACATTCTAGGCCACAATCCAGACCTCGCACAAATTAGCCAGGATCAATGCAGTAGTTGTAGAACTGATTCGCCATTGCATCCTCTCGCACAATCCAAACCTCTCGCCACAATCCAAACCTCTCGCACAAATTAACTATACATCGGTTGTTTTTTTTCCCCTATAAAATCAATCAAATTTTTGGACCATTGAATCTTTATCTGACGGTTGGGATCAGCCACACCCTTCACATTGATATAACACCACCCCCAAAATCCTACCCCAGCCGACACACACCTCGGCCGCCACCCCTAAGACCGCCACCTCAAATAAATAAATGATAACATCAGAGGCATTACTAATTAGAAGATTAAATTAAGCAATTAACCATGTGAACATAAAAAAGTAAAGGGTGTCGAGAAATGTGCCAAGAGGCAAGAGGCTTGCTATCTTTGTATTAGTCCCAAGACCAAAATAGGCACCCTCTCGAGAACTGAGCTAGCTCAATTGGCTGTGAGCGTGACGTCGCTCCTAGCCCGTCCGCGTTTCAACACCACAATCGAGTCCCCTCAGCGCGCGCTCACCTAAATAATTTTCGAATACATACATGCTTGTGCGTTTAGTGGAACAGCGTATTTCCACACTCCAAAGTGTAGAAATATAAGTGAATTGTCCATCGTTTCTCATCAGCTTAAGCCTTTAGGTAAACTGGTTGGTGCATAAAACTTAATATGGTATCAGAGCCAAGAGGTCTCGAGTTCAAGACCTGGCTGAAGCAATTAAAAAAAATTAATTAATTGCAATCCACTTCTATTCCACGTATTAGGCCTAAGGGAGCCTACACGTAAGGGGGAGTGTTGAAGTATAAGTGAATTGCTCATCTTTCCTCATCAGCTTAAGCTTTTGGGTGAACTGGTTGGTGCATGAAACTTAATACAAAGGTCTCTGTCTTCTGTTTAATTTTCTAGTGTGTATAAAGAACACTTATATGTGTGTGTGTGGTGTGTTTGTGTGTGGTGTATGAGTTGTATGCGTGTCTGTTTTGTACCTATAAAAAAAATAGATGCCCTCTTATGTAGGATAATTCGCTCTTCCGATTCCAAGATACAGCCTGAATTTTCTCGACGTCGATCCGGTGGCACGGTAATGGACCAACTAATTGATCAGTGAACTCCTCAGCCAAATGCGAATGGAAAATAGTAGGAAGAAAACTTGTGCATGTGTAAGTGACTTGGAACTGTTCATATAAATGACATTGTGTCTATTTTTGTTTTTCAATTTTGATCTTCGGCTGTTGGTGTTTGCAAACCTAGATCCTTGAGCTGAGGGGCAGGTAGGCCCTAGCTCGGCAGGCCAGCTGCCACATAACACTTTAAATAGCGAGTAATTGTAATTAATTAGTATTAATTATAATAATTACTGCTAATCATGGCCACATGCCGATTTATGGTGGCTTGGCAGGATGCTGCGAGCCACACTTGATCGACAGGTCCTATTGAGCTACTGTAGTGTGATATGTAGTGTGATAGACGATACATACCATCAGGTATGCTTAGGAGATGACTAGATTTATGTAAATAGGTGGTCGAGTGCTAGATTTAAAAAAAACTATAGTGCTAGCTCTGATGGGATGTAAAGTGTATGCATGCACTTCTTGTCTAACAGAATAGTATAAGATGTGGTACTAGGCATGAACCTTTTCACTGTTGGAGAGGATGGAGATGCGTGTTCTCCGGAGGCGGTGAACTGATAGGTAGGAGTGGCAAAAAAGCTCGAGGCTCATGAGCTGGCTTGGTTCGTTGAAGGCTCAGCTCGGCTTGTGGCATAAATGAGCTGAGCCGAGCCAGGGTTTCAGCTCGGTCTGTTAACAAGCCGAGCCGAGCCGGCTCGCAAGCCGCTTGCTAGGCTCGGTCAGCCCAGCTCGACAGCGTCTGTGGCCCATCACGACATGAACGGCTCAGTACAGCAGTAGTAGTAGTATGTATGCATGCTAATTTTCACACCTCTTTAGTCACTGAGAGGTATTATTAAAGTACATCTTACTCTTTTCTCTGTTAATTTCACCTATGGAAAGGAACCATTAGATGCCATGTTTGCTCATACTAGAACTGGAGTTTTCTTGACAATTTGTTCTTATTTTGTTATGAACCTACTACATTAGATGCTCTTTCCTTTTTGATGTAATTTCAGTCAAAGGATTACTATTGTATAGGTTTCACTATCACTCTAGAGAATCAAAGAAGTTATCATTCAGAAAAACAAATACGAAACATAACGAGCCTAACGAGCCGAGCCTAACGAGTCATAGGATTGATGCAATTTGCATATTCCACCTAACGAGCCTAACGAGCCGGGCTCAATCTTTTCAACGAGCCGAGCCGAGCTTCTGTTTTAGCTTGTTAGCTTAACGAGTCGAGCCGGGTCGAGTCGATTCCCTAACGAGCCTTCATGAGCCCAGCTGAGCCGAGCCAGCTCGTTATCCACCCCTACTGATAGGTGGTGACTGGATGATTTTTCCTAGAAGGTGTTGCAATCAAACTAGCTATGTATATCCCTCAACGTTCGTCTTTTGAACGTTTGCTCCTTCCAAGATAAGATGAGTCTTTGAAGTAACTAGGAAAAGGCGAGAGGTCATTGAAGAATGTCTAGGATTTTATATGATAATTTATTGCTATGGTTTTAGAGTTAGAAATTAGATTTTACAAAGTTTGCATTATTTAGACCTGGCGGTTTTGAGCCATCGTTAGCGATTAGATTGGCTTGTCTTAATGGTCTAACCGGCCAGAGTGTGTCTTTCGATAGTAAATTTAATTTTTTTGGAAATTTGACCGCGATTTGGATAGTTTGGACCCTGGTCAGTGCATTTATATTGCATAAAGTATATTTTGACTAAATACTTGAAAATGATTTCTTTATCTTTGGATGCGTAAGAAAGCTTAAAGTCAACTATGGTAACGGGGAGGATCGGGGCTACTCTCATGAGGAGCCAAGCTCCAGAACAGTCAAGTATACTGGGTGAGATGGTTGAGCTCAAATATGGCACAAGGAAGGTTGGAACTGTCAAAGGAAAGGCTCGAATGACGGGTTGGACCAAGTGGCTTGGTCGGTCTAAGTGAAACATGATCTGGTGGAATCAGAACATGAAAAACTTGCTGACACGTCACAAGCTATTAATGCACCTACACGTGGCAAGTATGATGATTACTTGCAAAAAAAGATAAAGACCGGGTCAAGGAAGAATATTTATGTAAGGAGGTCAAATACCGGTATCTATGTGAATCAAAACCGCAATGCTTGGAAAAGTGATTTAGGTTAAGTAAATACTGAGAAGATCAAGTGAATCAAAGGCTAAAGACTTAGTAGATTCAGGCTCATGTGTTTTAAAAAGTGTGCCTGAGTTAAGTGTGTGAGTAAAACCCATGTTGTGTGGGGCTAAATGTGCTATTGGATATTATTCATTAGGTTTAGATGTGGGTTAATTGCCTCATTTATTTAACAGGTTGAGGATGGAAGTTTGCAAGCTAATCATCCAACCATTCCAATCTTGTGTTCTAGGGTTAGGATTAGAGAAGAATGAGTCCTATGGTGTGCTATCTTATCCTCCAGTGGAGTGGTATTAAATCTTTGTCCTCATATAGCAATAGATCAACTTTATTTATCACCCATCGTGTCTTTTTTGATTTGGTTGATTTGCTCTTGTTATTGTCGGTTTTTGCCTCTTCTCTCTTATTGTTGATCTTGCTCTCGTTATAAGTGATAGAGATAGCTGATAGCGATTAACTCTCATCTATCTATGTATCAAGTCTTGCAAAATTTTGAAGTTGCCCGGTTTTGTTTGGATTTAGCCTTATCTTGAGTTTTTGCTTCGATTTTGAGAGAAATAGCTTGTTATAACATGTGAGAACTCATCTAGAGCTATCTTACCTATTTTTTACCTACAAGTAAGTCATATCCGAAGATTTTGAAGTTTGTCTAGGTTTTTCTGCAATCTTGCTTGTCTTTAGAAAAGGTTGTAATTTTGATCAAGATTTATGCGCTCTTTAGATGAAATAGATTCTTAAGACCTTAAGTAATGTGTGTTCAAAATTTCATCTATTTTAATTGAGGATTTGGAGAGTTATACCCTTTTTAGTCTTGGTTTGGACTAATTTTCTGTTATAAAAATATGAGAGTGGTCAGACCGTTCCTAAACCCGATTCAACTGACCACCGGTTATATTGGTGTGGTCAAACTGGTCAGACCGCACACTTTGTGGTGGTCAGACCGGTGAGATGTTGAAAAATCTCTCTCTTGGGTTATGGAGTTTGTTGCTTTGTTTTTGACTTTCCATTATAGTCTTTATAGCTCTTCAACTATTAGAGTAGAGAATTTATGAATAATTAAAGAAAAATTAAAAAAAAACACCGTTCATCCCCTATTCTATTACCATAGCCGATCCTACAGGGCTATTCGGAATCAATTTGTGCTTGGCCTCTAAATGAGCACATAGAGCACAAACTAAACGCATTATATTGTTTTATCCCTAGGGAATGGAGTCTAAACACCCGAAAAGTTTGGCCACGTATTAGAATCCCAGTCCCATTTTTCCGTTTGGTGGGTAGGGTTGGAAAGAATGCTGGATCGGAGGCTCCAGAATTGTACGCGCATAGGGAGCACAAACTTGGTTCCCTTGCTTCTGCTTTTCTCATTTTTTTTGGGATCTGCTTTTCCTCATCTCTTTCTTCTTTCGACTCTCTCACTTTTTTTTAAGTAAATTTAGTCTCTCTCTTTCTGTCTCCCCTTCTCTCCAGGCCTTCTGCTACCTTTTTTATGACAAAAATAAAAGACAACGTCAATTTTGTCTGAAGCATAGAATACTTTGTTCACATCTCCACCTTTTGTTCATGGTTTTGCCTTTTCGATTGTCTAGTTCTCTATGCAAGCTTGCCTGATTTGATCCTCCACACTCAGGTCCCTTTGGTCTAAAAAAGTCTGGTTTTTCCGTAACGAAAATGTAGATCTAACTATTTTTAAGTTGTTCGACATGGCGAGGACAGTATGATATAACACTTATTGTAAGATGTAGAAATAGTTGACTTGGTATTAAATTCATATAGTAGCAAACTTGCTTACAGAAAAGACCATCTGATTGATACAGTCGATCGTGGCGGTGGGATTTACAGGGTATTTAGCCAAAATTTCCCATTCTTTACGACAACTTCGATTTTCAATGGCTAGCATTTGCTTCATGGTCGCTACTAAGGATCATATGATCCATTTGTAGGATCATAAATCAGAAATCGTAATTTTATTTAGACCATTGTCTCTTTTGGTTATGCCTAATTTAGATCCTACATAAGATCAGGATCAGAATGGTCTCACTGGATCGTAACAATCCCACAAGTCAGATCGAGATACCTGCCAACCTTGGTAACTTGAATGTTCTTGCAATAGATTGCGGGCAGCTGCCGGAAGCTCTAGTGGTCCGTCTACGTGTTCCTCCTGGTCGTCCTTGGCGTTGTCTGCTACGTCGTGTACCTCGCGTGCCGCTTCAAGGTTCTGACCTACCAGCAGTAGTGAAGTCAGAATAAAAATAAAGTATAAACTCAAAACTTCAAAAAAACTTAGCTAAAATTATGTGGTAAATTCATTCCGCAAGATTTGATATCTTAGAATTGTCTTATGACTTTATCATCATCAATACTTATAAATATCTCTCGCTCAATGTAGCATACCATTAAATCATTGAGTCACACTCATCGGCTACTTTGTTGCACAAATCTATTTTGATAATATTCATTGTTAAAAATATTCTCTCAACAGATGCTGTTATGACTAAGAGGATCAATGTCAACTCGTTGATGTGATATACCAATGGGAAATTTTTATCTTTTTCGGTTTCAACCATCATTTGAGTAAGTTTTGAAATATCACGACATCCGTGAAATCCGTCATTTCTTTATTATTGCAAATCTGTCAACAAAATATGACACATCAATCCTAATTGGAAAATATAAATCATAGTTTTTATTTTAATCTCTAAGAATTCAACTTGGTCAATGACAATATAATTTCGAAAATTATAGAAATAAAAGGATAAACTAAGTACATATAGCATGTTTATCTAGCTAGCTAGGAATAAATGGTCCATAACTCAGTATAAAGAAGTTTACCACTACTCTCAGCTACTCACTTAGTCACCCAATCTGTCGGTCGCCTCTTGCTCGCCTCCTTGCGAACCCAATCCCCCGCTGTTGTTGGTTGTGCTAGCTCGTCTCCCCACGACCCCGTCAGTCATTGGACCTCCTCCCCATGACCTCACCGACTTCCACTGCTCCCCACCTCCACAACTGACTGCTGAGCTTCCCCTCCTTAGCTGCTCCACGACGTCCACGCCTCCCTAGTCGGCCATCGAGCCGCTTTTCTAGTGCTGCTCCACTCCTCGCCAGTTTGACCACCTTCAATCCTCGTCGTCCTGGCCTCTCGGCTACCCAACCAGCCATATCTGGTGTGGGCCGCCACTCATCGCCCTACCGTGCCAGCTGCCCATAGCCCACTATTGACTTCCTCTAGCTCAGGTCGTCGTCCATTGATCGTCGTGCTACCGGGTGCCCCTCCCTATGAGTCAGTAAGACCAGAAGACTAAGGTGCGTCCTCCCTTGAAGTCTTCCTTTCTGACATCTAGTCTTGGTGTGTGGAGTGGATGGAAGATCTGATGGGCTGACCCATCTTAGGGGGAGGGGTTGGGGTGAGTCGGAGGGTGGACTTCATCATACTGAAGCTTAATGAAGCTCACCCAGTGGATTTGCACTTGTTGATGAGCACAGGAGGAGGCTGGGGCTTGGGCCAATGCCGCCACCCACTACGCAGGTAGAAGGGCATGCCTGCACTGACGAACATGGCCGTTTAGTGAGTTAGTGATTTTTTGTGTGTGTTTTGTGTATGTGTGTTTGTGTGAAGAGCATGACATAAGGCGTGCCAAGGATGTGCGTAGTGTTTGTGAGATTGCTTTTGGGACATGTTCGATTCTGAGAGATGGTTTGTTCGATTGCTGATTTTTGCATCAAGTGTGCCATGACACCTTTGTGTTCCTGGTAACCACAAGTTTGAGAGACATTGTCTAAAATTTGGGGCAACACACGTCGGCAGATGTATAAGTATATTGCAATAACTCATGCAGCAGAGGGGGTTATTACCTATATTCCCCTTATGAACACATCACAAGAACAAATGTGTATGTTAGACCATGTCGATGGTCATGATTAAAAGTGATGATGAATAATTTATATTTGGATTGCTTTGAAATTTGCGTTTATAAAAGTTTCAGTCGATCGCAGTTGAAGGTTTGAAGTTCAAGTGGTTTGGTTGCGTACGAGTAGTTTTGCTCATGTCTGAACTGTTTCGATCTGCTCCGAGTAGTTTCAGTCGGTTCCGAGTGGTTTTAGTTTGCTATGAGTGCTTTTACTTTGCTCTGAGTGGTTTTACTAGGGTTCAAGTGGTTTTAGTTGCTCTGAGTGGTTTTAGTCTGCTACGGCTAGTTTTGCTTTGCTCCGAGTGGTTTTGCTTGGGTTCGAGTGGTTTTAGTCTGCTCCGAGTGGTATCGAACGGTTTTTGAGTGCCATCAGAACATCAAATAACACTCGAGTGGCATTAGAGGATCGTACGGCTAGCTTCGACCATAATAAGTTGACCACTGCAGATTTCGACCACGACAGACGTCGACCACGTCTGGCTTGGACCTTGAAGAGTGATGGCCCAGCTGATGTTTACGACCACTCAGGGTCGTTTACGACTATTTTATTTGTTGGTTATGACCACGCTCACTCAGAGTCGTTTACGACCACGTTGTCTGTTGGTTATGACCATGTTGATGGTTACGATCATGAGCTGTCAAGTATGCAACAAGGAACCGATCATAAATAACAGGGAATCGATCGTAAGCAACAGTGAACCGATCTTAGATACAGTGAACCGGACGGAGGTTGTAAGATCATCTGCTATAGGTAACTGATCGATAGTCATAGCTATAATACTTTTCATGGTTGTAGATTTCACTGGTCGATATTGAATAGTCGTAGACTTCACAGACTACTGTCATAGTCATAGTCATTGTGGTCTGCTGTTATTGTCATTGGTTTTTCGGTCAATTGTCGTAGACCTCGCGATCTGTTGTTGAAGGCTTTGCGATCAGTTGCTATTGACTTCTCGGTCGGTACTTATAGACTTCATTGTTGGTATGAATGCTTCAATTCTTGTGATCTTCGAGTACTCATGTTAGGCCAGTGGGATGCCTGGCTGGTGCATGGTGGTCAGGTGGTCGTGGTATTCGGTAATCGGTACTCGATGATTCTATGGTTGATAGCGATGATGTGATTCCCATGTGTTTTGAGTGGAAAGATGGTAACTCCTAAGTACTTGTGGTTTTCGAGTACTCGATGTGCTAGCAGTCGTAATGAGTGGTCTGAATTGGTGTTTTGGAAAGCAATGGAATTGCTGGTCGTGCTAAATGGTCGGAATGTGGATTTCTGGAGAGAGTTGGAATTTGTGGTTGTGGATGACTTGATTGGTATTCGTGGCTGGTTTGGTTCTTGTCTATAAATAGACAAGGGTATGTGATTCGTGTGTGTGCTGATGTCGGTCAAGTTGTGAAGAAATTGTGCTGGGGAGAAGTTTCCTTGGTCTTTGATGTATAGGTGGGTGTGAAGACGATCATGGTCGGTGATGAGAAGGATCAGGATTAGGATGGGGAAGTCTGAGGTCCAAGCGATCAAGGATGTCATGTGAGATGATCAGGCTCATGCTGGAACACATGAAGATTATAGGTGGTGATTCGTAGAAAAGCTACAGGCGGTGTGATACAGGAGGCTTCGACACGAAGGTTGATGATACGTAGAGTAGATACAGGAGGTGTGTTCCTAGAGGCTTTGATATGTGCGAATGATGTGTGGAGAAGATACGAGAGGTGCGTTCCCAAAGGCTTCAACACGTGGTGATGAAGATACAGGAGGTGCTGTCCTAGAGACTTCGTCACATGATGTGATTGGAGATGTTATAGGAGTCCATAACAGGAAGGGTTAGAGATATTGTAAAACCTGTATTAGGAAGGGTTTTGGGTCTCTTAGTTTTCGGTAGAGGTAAGGTTTTGAGTTCATGTTTGAGGTGGACATGGTTTGGATTTTAGCCTATAAAAGCGGGAAGATGCTAAGGGCTAAGGTGTGATTTTTGGTAGGGCTTTCGGGGAGAAAGCTTGTGGGTTTGAGAAGGCTTTCGTCGAGAAGGCTTTTAGGGATGCTTGTGAAGGCACTTTGTAAATCCACAGAAATCCAACAATAAATATTATCTTGAATAAATTTGGTTTGTGATTTGTTGAAGATTGCTAGTGTTTGTGATTGGGCTAAAGCATACAACCACGTGCAAATGTGTTGATTCACTGCCAAGAAAAAATAGAGCAATAGATTGAGCGATCAGAGCGGCAGAAGATTTCGACTACATACAAACTGGTCACAGAGCAACGCTCAGCGGTTGTAATATTCATCAAGCTTGTGCACGGTCGAGCAAGGATCATAGCGAGCAATCGTAGCGAGCGATCGAAGTGTTCATCGAGCACGTGCAAAAGAGTTAAGAGTAAGATGTCGAATTATTTGCGATCGAAATCTTCATCTGGTAATTTAGATTGTTTTTTTTCTAGTTTAAGATTTATTTTCAAGTATCAAAAAGCAGAGGCAATCATCACCCTCTCTGATTGTGCCATGCATACAGTGTATAAGAATCACACTGGTAAGTAATCCAATATACCAATGGGAAAATTTAATCTTTTTTTTGTTTCAATCATCATTTGAGCAAGTTTTGAAATATCATGACATCTATGAAATCTGTTATTTCTCCATTATTGCAAATCTATCAACAAAATATGACACATCAATTCTAATCGAAACACATAAATCATAATTTTATTTTAATCTCTAAGAATTCAAGTTGGTCAATGATATATATAATTTTTGATATTATAGAAATAAAAGGATAAACTAAGTACATATAGTATGTTTATCTAGCTAGTCAGGAATAAGTTGTCAATAAATCAATATAAAGAAGTTTACCTCTACTCTTAGCTACTCACTCAGTCACTCAGTCTGTTGGTTGCCTCTTGCTCGTCTCCTTGCGAACCCAATCTCATTGCCGGTTGCGCTAGCTCGCCTCCCCGCGACCTTGTCGGTCATCGGACCTCCTCCCCATGACCCTACCGGCTTCCACTGCTCCTCGCCTCCACAACCAGCCGTCGAGCTTCCCCTCCACGCCTCCTCAGTCGACCACCGAGCTACTTACTAGTGCTGCTAAGCTCCTCGCCAGTTCAACCGCCTCCACTCCTCGCTGTCCTGGCCTCTCGCTGCCCAACCAGCCATATATGGTGTGGGCTGCCACTCGTCACCCTACTGTATTGGTACCCACAACCCATTACTGGCTTCCCCTAGCTTGGGCTACCGCCCACCAATCGTCGTGCTATTGGGTGCCCCTCCTTGTGAGTTACTGAGACTGGAGACTAAGGTGCGTGCTCTCTCGAGGTCTTCCTTTTTGAAGTCTGATTTTGGTGTGTGGGGTGGATGGGGTGGGTTGACCTATCTTAGGGGGAGGGGTTGGGGGTGGGCCGGAGGGTGGGCTTCATCGGACTAAAGCCTAATGAAGCTCACTCAGTGGATTCCCACTTGTTGACGAGAGCAGGAGGAGGCCAGGGCTTGGGCCAGTGCCGCCGCCCACTGTGCAGGCAGAAGGGGTGCGTGTGCAACGCGGCCGTTTAGTGAGTTAGTGCTTTTGTGTGTGTTTTGTGTATGTGTGTTTGTGCGGAGAGCATGACATAAGGCGTGACAAAGATGAGCGTAGCGTTTGTGAGATTGCTTTTGGGAGATGTTAGATTCTGAGAGATGGTTTGTTCGATTGCTTGGTGTTTGGCATGTTTGCATCAGGAAATTATTTAGGGTATTGATAAACATCATCCAGATATTTTCTTCCTAACTATCATCCAAATCTGAGACCGTTGGATTAGAGATCTAATGGCTATAAATTCTCCCCCACCCCCTCCAAAAAAAATCTCCCCCTCCTTCAAAAAAAATCTCCTCCCTTTAAAAAAACAATTTGGGTGATTGTTAAGCAGAAAACAGACACACCCAAATCTGAGACTGTTGTGCCATGACACCGGCGAAGTTTGAGAGACATTGTCTGAAATTTGGGGCAACACACGTCGGCTGATGTATAAGTATATTGCAATAACTCATACAACAGAGGCGGTTATTACCTATATTCCCCTTATGAACACACATCACAAGAACAAATGTGTATAAGAATCACACTGGTAAGTAATCCATATACGTTAATTGCTGCTTCATCGTATCAGCGTTCTATGTCGGCTCCTTCTGACTTGGGGGACGCCGGCTTGCTGACCATGTAGCCTCCCCGCACGTCGTCGCCGCAGGAGAAGGCGATTTCCTGCAGCTTGGTGGACGCGCTGGAGCTGAACACGAGCAGCGGCTTCTTCCGCGGCACGGGCACCGGCTCGGCCTCGCGGTTCAGTATCTGCACCACCCGCCGCATCGCCGGCCGCTCCTCGCAGTTCGGGTTCGCGCAGCTCAGACCGACGAGCAGCAGCCGCAGCATCTCCTCCCGATCGAACTCCCCGGCCAGCCGCGCGTCCGCGGCCTCGACGAGCCGGTCTTCGCCGTGCAGCCGCCACACCCAGTCCACCAGGTTGACGTTCTTGCTCTCGCTCCCCTCCTTGGTCTCCTCCTTGTCGATCGGCCTTCTCCCGCAGCACACCTCGAGCACCACCACGCCGTAGCTGAACACGTCGGTCTGCTCGGTGGCCTTGCCGGACTGCAGGTACTCCGGCGCAAGGTAGCCCATGGTCCCGGCGGTGAGTGTGGACACCGGGCTCTTGTTGTGGTCCATGAGGCGGGCGAGCCCGAAGTCGCCGAGCCGGGGGCTGAGGTTGCCGTCGAGCAGGATGTTGCTGGTCTTGATGTCCCGGTGGATCACGCGCTGCTCGCACTCCTGGTGGAGGTAGGACAGCACGGACGCGATGCCGGCGGCGACGGTGTACCTCTGCGGCCAGGAGAGCTTGCAGGGCTCGCCGTATAGCGCCTTGTCCAGGCTGCCGTTGGGCATGTACTCGTACACGAGCAGCAGCTCGCCCTTGTCGTCGCACCAGCCCTCGAGCTGGACGAGGTTCTTGTGCCGGAGGCAGGCGATGACGGAGAGCTCGGCGACGAACTCGCTCCGGCTCTGGTGCGCCTGCGTCGACCGCTTCACGGCGTAGGTGGTGACCGCGGCCGGCATGGCGGCCTTGTACACCGTGCCGAAGGCGCCTTTGCCGATGACCCTGCTCGCGTGAAATCCTCTGGTCGCGATGCTCAGCTCCTTGTAGCTGAACTTCCTCGGCCCCTTGAGGAGCTCCGGCAGGAGGGCGGCGTCCTTCCTCGAGGTGAGCTCTATCAGCTTCTTCACGGACACCCAGGCGAAGAACACGAACGCGACGGCGAGCGCGACGGGGCCGAGAATGCCGATGGCGCGGCCCCTTTTCTTGCGGGCGCCGCCGCTCGCGGCCGCGCCCGGCACCACCGCCTGCTCTGACACGTTGTTGGAGAAGGCGGAGGCATTGGCGGTGGACGGGAAGCCGAACGTCTGAAAGGTCCATTCTTTGATGGTGTGCTGCTGGGTGCTCCCCTCCGTCGACGCCGAGAAGCCGACGTACATGGCCTCCTTCAGGTACCCCGAGAGGTCGACGGCCATGGAGAGGACGGGCCGCTTCGGCTTGACACCGGAGTAGCTAAGGGACACCTCTAGTAGGTGCTCGGCGTTGTGGTAGTCGATCCACGCCGTGATGACGTTGCCGCTCTTGAGGATGATCCCGGAAGCGGCGAGGTCGACGGCGTCGACGGACACCGGCGAGCCGACGTCCAGCCCGACGTGGTTGTCGCTGGGGTCATCGAACTCCACGTTGGCCATGGTGTCGAACTCCACGGCGACGATGGCCGACTCGTTGCTCTTGGCGCCGGCGGCCCCGGCCGAGGAGTTGAAGAGGCCGAGGTAGCCGCCGGTGGCGCCGAGCGTGGCGCTGTTGGGGGAGATGAAGAAGGCGATGCCATCGCCTCCGGTGGAACCCGCGTTCTGGTTGGCAATGACGAACGAGAACCTGGACGCGAAAGATGCGGTGGCGTTGTTGCCGGCGGGGCCCCGGAACGCGACGGCGCGGCTGCATAGCACGCTGCCGGCGCCGGACGACGGCACGCCCGTCTCGCGCGTCAGCCCCACGGAGCCGTTCCGCAGGAAGGAGTCCCCCAGCAGCGTAAGGTCCGAGAAGGACAGCGTGGCCGAGTCGATGCTGACATTCTTGGCCGCGGCCACGGTCACCGGAGCCGCTGCTGTAATCTGCGGCGCCGTTGCCGCTAGCAAGAGTGACAGGAAGCGGAGGGCGGCGAGGAGAGCGGCCATAGGTGTGGGAAAGGATTCGGGTCATCAAATATATGGGACGCGTGATCTTGCTGGGATTAAGAGGTGGTAACATGGTGCCGTTTGGTTGGACTGAAATAAAATGGTTTATGGCTGAAGTTGTACTGTAGCTGGCTGAAATTATACCGTAGCTGATGATGGCTTATTTGGTGTAACTAAATTTAAAAGGGAGATTGGATCATATACCCTCCCTTTAGTTGGGAAATTGAGGATTTACCCTCCACATCTCAATGACACGTGGGGTCATCATAAGTCACTGACACGTAGGTCAGAAGGGTAAATCATCAATTTCCATCTAAATGAAGGGTATATGATCAATTTTTTCAATTTAAAAATAGAAAAAAATATGTTAGTTTATCACAGACAACGCAAATGAATATAGAAAAAAGAACAAAAAAGGCTAAGAAGTTAGGAAAAGATGAAATTTAAGAAGCTTAAACTGAAATGGGGCCCAACACGAGGAGCTCAGGGAATCTCATCTGAGAGGGAGCGAGTGTGGCTTTGCAGTGTTTATGGGGCTAACGGTCGGATTGGCGCGTTTGAATGTAACGGTCGGGGAGGGAGCACCGATCAGGTGAGCAGGTGTCGGTGTTTATTGACAGGAGGAATGTGGGTCAGTTGGGACGGGATAGTTGTGTGGGTATTTAGTTATAAATGTTGAAGAGAGACGGTTTGTAAATAAGGGCGAAAGAAAGAAAGATCAATAAAACTACGTACGTATCTTATATTTTCAAACAAGATAGCAAAAGTTATATATATTTTATATTTTAAAACCGAGCAGAGTACTTCGTTGTAGGACGATGGCCGGTCGCCTGGGACCAACGGATAGTGGACCTGGCCTGCTGGCGGCCATGTCTGAACTGTCAAGTGGGAAGCGTGGTCACAGACTCAAAAGGTGTTGGTAAAGATTAGTACTCATGAGTCATGAATCATGGGCTGCACGGTGTACTGACTTCTGAGTGACGAGTTATGTTGAGCTCGGCTTTCTTCTAGATCTCGTGTCCTGCTTTCTCCATTGCAAAGTTTTCCTGGAAACTGGCGTCCATGCATCCATGGACTAATTAATTTTATGGCCTTTTCGAGTGTAGGATATTTTTAGGGATTTTAGAGGAATCAAACCGCTTATTGCAAAGTTTTCGTGGAATTTTATAAACGGGCCAACGATGCTGTTGGAAACGAAGGAATTCTTGAGGAATTAGAACCCTGTAAAATCCAAGTGCTCCAAACAAAAACTTACTAGCTAATTAGCACTTAGCACCGCTTTTGGGTTAAAATTAAATGAAGTATTGAACTCATGTTGAGTATTATAAAAAAAACAAGTACCTGTTTTGGCTGCACGGCAACCACACACGAGCAACTATAGAACGTGTCAGGTTGCCAAAGTGTGAAAAGTATGAAACCAATATAAAAAGAAATAAAGAAAAGAAAATGGAGCCCTAGCCTTGCACTTCTATTTACAGGCCCAAGAATAATAGTAATCAAATAGCCCATATTACACCTAGGAATGGAAACGGATTGGATACGACGGAATATGTAACATTCCAAATTCTAGGGTAAGCAAAAATGAGAAAAATTTATAAACTTTTTGAATGCCTTTTTGTTTCCTTGGCTATTTATCAGAGTTTCTTTGAAAAGATTGAATTTCAAAAATTAAAAGTGCATGTAATGCAAATAAAAAATTTAGACCAAATTATAAAAACTAAAAATATGATTAAAAGTTGGCATGAGAAAACTCATGGTGGAAACCATCTTAAAAAGGCCACGAATGTAAATTGTGACACTAAAAATAAACATCGAAACAAGTTCTGAAATTATCTAAAGCAAATAAGTATATTAACAAAGTCTTCTAGAAAAATATTAACATAATCATCAACTCTCTATCAAGAGCGTTCGCAAAGATTCTCATAATTTTTTGAGCTCATCTGATGTGTCTAACTTTTGCTCAAACTTTTAGCCTACCTCACTCTTTCTTTCTCTCTCATTGCTGAGTGCGACCCACTTACAGTACCTTTCTTCCACCTCCAGCCTCCTCGAGAGCTTCGACTGGTTAGCAAGTACTCGAACACACATAAGTACTTGAACACAGACTCATAAACCCTTTGCATGTCAAGTGTATAACCAAAAAATCCCGTCAGGCCATCTCTCCTTGCTCGCTGACATCGCGCCCACGATTTCATTTTCTGCTGTTGCCAACTTCACCTACTCATCACCTCAAACACGGTGCATATCTTCCCTCTTGTCTCTTTCTGCGCCTCATGTTCCCTAGTGAGTTTTGACCGCTCTGCTCGGTTGCCTTCCCGTGCCTATAAAACCCCTCCGACCGTGTGATTTCTCCTCAACTCCCCTCTTGGTCTCTTGTGCACGATCCTTGAGCACTTCGTTCTCTAGAACATCGAGAAAACCAAAGTCACGTGACGCCGGCGAGCACGCCACCATGTGTTAACTTCTCTGGTGAGCTTCTCTACTCCCTAGCTCGGTTACAACCTGCCTTATCTCTTCTCTGTGCACCCTACTCATTTTTCTGACCTTCGTGCAGTGGATTACTCGATGGATCACTCGATCTAGGCCTTCTTCTACATCTCCGACCAGGACGCCGCTGTAAGACTTTCTCCCTCCGGTGAGCCGTACCTTGATTTCTTTCACCCATACCTCCGCATGCATGTATGCAAGCTCATGCGCACCCCTTTTGTAACTTCTTTGTTGCCAAACACCGTTGTCACTGTGGACCTCTTCACCGCCGGCAGAGTCCCCGACGCCAGCACCCTCTGTTCCTTCTCAAGTGTCGTCATTGTCTTCAGTGAGCACCTCCTCCCCCGTAGAGTACGTGAAGTCAAAAATAGAACTAAAGTAACCATAGTCGATAAGAGAACTAAAAACAATTGTAGTTGAGAAGAGAACTAAAGTGGTTGAGCTTAAAGAAAACGTAGTGGTTGGAGTTAGTGAAGAAAACTGTAGCGGTCGAAGTTGAAAGCTGGCAGTGTGGTTGAAAATTTTGGCCCCTGGCGTAGTCAAGATCTTCGATCGCTTGCATAGTCATGATCTTTGACCGCTTGCATAGTCGAGATCTTCAACCCCTTGCATCGTCGTGATCTTCGACCGCTTGTGTCATCGAGATCTTCGAACACTTGCAAGGTCATGATCTTCGACCGCTTACGTCGTTGAGATCTTCGACCGCTGGCCTGGTCGTGATCTTCGACCACTGGCATTGTCAAGATCTTTGACCGGTGGCATGGTCGTGATCTTCGACTGCTTGCGTAGTTGTGATCTTCGACCACCGGCATTGTTGTGATATTGACCGCTTGCATGGTCGACATCATCGACCGCTGTCATGTGAAACTCTTTGACCACTGATGTAGTCAAAATCTTTGACCAAAGCCGTTGTCGAGATCTTCGACCATAGACATAGTCGAGATCTTCGACCGTAGATGTAGTTGACATTTTCGACCGTTGGCGTAGTCGTCATCTTCAACCGCAGTTGGACTTGTAATCATCGACTCAAGTAGACTGGTCGTAGGAATAGTACACCGGTCATGAGAAGTATTAGTTCGGTCGTATGATACATTAGATCGGTCGTAAGTGTAGTAGATTGGTCGTAAGTGCAAATAGATCAGATGTAAGTATAGTAGATTGGTCGTACGAATAGTAGATCGGTCGTAAGATACATTAGATTGACTGTAAGTGCTTTAGATCAGTTGTAAGTGCAGTAGATCAGTCATAAGATACTTTGGATCAGTCGTAAGTATGGTAAACCAATCTTAAGTTGTGGATCCTAGTAGGTAAGTCAGTAGTCGAAACCTAGAGAATGTAGTCGGTAGTCGAAACCTACAAAACATTGTTGGTAGTCTTAAGCTACATAACCTAGTCAGTAGTCGTACAGAACAGTACCTAGTCGGTAGTCGTAAGTTACAGAACCCGATTGACATTGGAAGACTGGCGTGGATGAAGATTGGTAGGACCAGCTCTCTACAAACGGTATGACCAGAGTTGCGTGGGATCGACATAGTCGAAGACCTATGTAGTCGAAGTGTCATGATTGGTAGTCGGTAGTCAGAGTGACCAAGTACCATAGCTATCAGAATGTTCAATGAATCGAAGTAGTCGTTAGTCGTACTTGTAAGGTCGGTAGCTATAATTGTTGTAAAATAAGATTGTAAGCCATAGTGGTCGTAAGCTGCAGCGATCGTAGGCTTCAGTGGTCATAGATAAAATTGAATAGTAGCCAAAGTGTGAGAAGTCGGTAGAGCTTCGTGGCGACCGAGGGACACTAGTAGTCCTAAAGAATGCTATATCAACCATGAAGAGACAATTTGAACCAAACGAGATACTCTACGATCAGCTATTCCTAGCCTTCTTTGAGTTAAGAAGCGGAGTATTACTATGAATATTCCTTCACCTTTGATCCATCCTTGTTTTCCTTCCCAGCAAAGCTTCCCCGCCAACCCCTCTTTTACTCAAACTCCGTTCTACTATGTCCCACATCCATCACCTTCTAAACATTCTCTTACCACACTAAACTCAATCCTAATAAAACTTAATGACATTCTCTTTAGATTTATTTGGATCTTTGCAGTCTTTTGGATTTATTTGGTCTTTCAATCACTTATCACATAATTAGAAGTTGAAGTCCTAAAGGAGCACCAACTCAAGTAGGAATCAAGACAGAGACAAAAACCAATAGCCCCAAGACCATTGACTGAGAAGGTCTTGAGTAAAATCAAGGCCATGGTAATTTAAGCAAGGCAAGCATCTCCTTTGATCATGTTGATCACAATATTTCAATTATTGTATATTATTTGCAAAATCTATTATGCATGTGTGTATGTTCTCTAAGAATTGCTATACTATGGGCAATGGTTACGACCACTCGAATGCATTGAACATTCCTTGCAAATTTGATATCCTCACTCTTGTAACCTCTAGGAAATGGCTTAGACAATTGATACTGTCAAATTAGGAATACTACATTGAAAGATGGTCTAGATGCTTAGTCAAGTACTAGTTTCTGCTAAGTTGAACTTTTGAACAAGTTTACACATAGGCATGTTGGTTTCAAAATGTTGGACCAGAGTAGGAACCTCTGTTAGTTTGGTATAAAACAAAATGAAAACCTAGTTTTTAGATGCGAGCGAGTTATATGATAATTTGTCAAATGTGAGGAGGAACCTCGCATGTAGATAGAGGGAGATTCTCGCTCAAGTTAATTAAGAACCGAACGCTATTACCGCACATCTAGGTCACACCGTACAACCACTTGTGCTATATGGGCTCTAGCATTTAGTTGATTAAGTTATCTAGGTTTAGCCTTGCATTGTTGTAGGCACAGTAGTAAGGGCACTCCACGGGTCGATTTGGCTTGTAGGTGCTCCCTCCACTAAGATGTTGGGACCAAAACTTGCTAATACAATGGTGAATGCATCACCAAAGGGACGTAATCCGCTGAGGTGAGGGTCTATCATGCGGCTCACTTGGCGTACCCAAGTGAGGGCTTGTCCATTCATTGGGCTGATGCAAGGTTAGGACTAGATGACCTAATGACTATAAGATAATCAACTTTCATCATATGCCAAAGGAAGCATGCAATTGCCGATAGTATAATTAATTATCTCATGTGGGTAAAGCTGTACAACCTTTGCAGAGTGTAAAAAACTATTTAAATAGCTCTGTTCATGGTCACGAGCAAGCTTGGATGTAGCCACAAAGGATATAATTTTTCTTTTCAAAACTGTTTCACTAAACATATAGAATGGCATGTACGCAACCGTGTGCCATGCCCATGGGTGGAAATTGTATGATGTTCTCAGCCAAGAAAGGCTGCAAATTGGTTTGGTCTACTGTTCTGGAAGTTATATAAATGTTATTTTATTATATGTCAAATGCTCTTTACAATTTTGTTGCAAACTACTACTTATTGGTATTGCAAATAAAATTTGCTTCATGTTGAAAATAACTTAGTATAGAGCCTCATCCCTTTTGATAGCCTTGTATATAGATATAATTTTACAATACACTACAAGTCTTGTTGAGTACGCAATGTACTCAACATTGCCTAAATTATTATTGAGCAGAGAATGAAGAAGGATACGTGCCAGACGACGCGTACTTTGCCCCCAGCAATGGGGAGTTCGACTATGGGTTTTCTCTAGGGCCTAATCACCAGCCGGTTGCATGTGGCAATGGTGGCGTACCACTGGATACTTCTACTTATTTATTTGTCTTCCGCTGTAGTTTCTCGACTTTGGTATTCTCTTGGCCAGTTGGCCACATGCTGTAAACCTTATTGTATTCACCCCTTTGTTATAAATTAAGTATATACGATGTGTATGGACATGATCTCGATATTGTGAATGTGTGTACTAGCTACTGATCATGGGACTAGTACAGAACACACATGTGGCTACCCCCCACGGGGCGGTCCCCCACAGAATACTCTCAAATACGAATATGAATCTATATTTTTAAAACGAATACAAATACAAATTTGAATATTCTCAAATATGAATCAAATGTCATAACGGATACGAATCGAATATGTACTTAATTTGGTTGAATATGAATATCATCCCACAACTTCTGTCACGAATCTCGATAGAACAAATTTCTAGTGATTTTACCGGTTTTTCATCGGTTATCGATGATAGGCATAGGAACGGATCGAATACGAATCGAATAGTCTCAAATACAAATGTGAATACGAATATTCTCAAATACAGTTACGGATATTCTCGAATATTAATATAAACATTTTCAAATACAAATTTTACTTACCACATTCATATTTTTTTGATACGAATATTGAATAAAATAGAATATTCGTTACCATTTCTCACCCCTAATTACACCCAATAGTCTCTTCCGTATGTCCCATGTCCCAGCAACTTAAACTGGCCAACATGACACGACTGCCCAATATTTTTTAGTCAAAATTCATTGGTCGCAGTTAATATGAATATATCCTCCGCTCATTAGAGCTTTTGGCTTTTAACTTTTTATTTTTGTCTTTTCTAACTTGTTGGTTTTTTTGGACTTTTTGTATTTTTTTTCTTATTCCTTTGTGCTACATGTGATGATATAATATTTTTTAATTTTTTAAAATTTAATTACACTAAAAAGCTAACAAACAGTTATAGTGGGGAAAAATCTAGAAGCTGTAAAAACCCAAATGAGCACCACAACATATGGGCTGCAAATATGCTCCGAACTCCTCATTGATGGCGCCTTCTACCAATGCTTGGCCGACCAGCGAACACGACTTCTCTCCATAAAACAGGCGATCAGGTATACATGATGGCTTCGCAAAAAAAAAAAAGAAAAGAAAAAAAAAGATACATGGTGGCATGCTCCAAAAAAGGAAGGTATACAGGGTAGCAATCGCATGTAAATACAGGCTTGTTGGGGTCAGTAGTGCCCGGCAGGATGTTCCGTAGGTTTCACCTTGTTGCTATAAATCGATTTGGAGTT
Source organism: Dendrocalamus latiflorus (assembly GCA_017311315.1). NCBI lineage: Eukaryota > Viridiplantae > Streptophyta > Magnoliopsida > Poales > Poaceae > Dendrocalamus > Dendrocalamus latiflorus. The sequence goes on from CM029660.1 coordinate 25,083,252, forward strand.
AATGGTAGCTATAAATAGGAGGCAATAAATATCTTGCAAAAATGTAGGGAGTACAACTTGTTGCTTGTTAGGTCAGTCTCAGTGGGAGTTTCATAGAGTTTCATGGGTATTAAATACGCTGACATGGCACTGTATTGATGAAGAGAGAGATGATAAAAGTTTCATGGGAGTAGAGAGAGTTTCATGGGGATGAAACTCTTCTGCACTGTTTCCAAAATATGGATGTGTTGGAAACTGGGACATGAAACCTCCACTGAGACTGGCCTTAAAGGAGATGAGTATGTCATTATGACGATGACGATTCTAAGAATCATTTCAAAGAAATGTGTAAAATGCATTTTTTTGGTGAAGATGAGCTGGAGTCGTAACAAACCCATGGGTGGGTTTTTTTATTAACCTTATAACTTATAGCTATGATTTTTGAATTCTGATTTGTTCGTAAGAGGCAATACATAAAGAGAAATAGTCGCATGTGATTTTAGCCAGTACAGCTAAACTCGATACAGTTTATACTACAAGTTACCTGTAGACCATACCTTAAAAAATACACCGTTTAACAGCACGTTACTATTTATCCATATATGAGTCGTAAGTCAAACACATAAACGAATCCAGCCTATATATCTTGCATATTAATGGTATATTAAGGAGATCGGATAACCGGCGTCAAAAGTAGGACAATTGATACATTGACTTCATGTTGATCCTCCGTCGCAAAAAAAGAACCTTCATGTTGATCCTTTCCTTCGAAACCCAAGGGCATGTCAGGGGTTTTCTCACGGAGCAAACGTGACTCGAATGTTTGTTATGATTTGTTTATGTTTTCTATTTCGTCGTTTTATATATGCTTTATTCATAATATTTTTAATGTCTAGCAAAGCTACAACTTGTACCAACAAGATGTAGGATCATGGCGCCGCGGCTAGTTGAGTTTCCCCAAAATCAATCTCGACTCTCCATATGTGGATAATATTTTAATTTTAAATTTTACTAGAAGACAAATATAATAAAAGATTAGTGATACAAAACTTATAACTAAAAGCAGGTTAGTAATTGTACTTTAGAAAATACGTAAAAAAGGTATAGTAACAAAGTCATTTAATCACATGAATGACTTACTGTTAGACTTGATGAAGAATAGGAATCAACGCTAGCTTGATGCAATCGACGTTGAGGAAGAAGCCAAGCGGTTGCATAGATTGTGTTGCCTAGGAACTTTATTGACGCCCTATGCAGGTTCTCTCTGTAGTTTTGGTTTGGAGATCCCGCTCTTGTCCCTCCCCGATGCATGTTGGGAAAAAAAAGGCTAGTGTGGTTGATCAGCTTGATACTACAACACAGCCATCCAAAGAGGATGTGAAAGAATGAAGGAGGAATTCTGTATCTTTTCCTGGACGTCTCTAGGCTCTTTTAAGGGTGTTACAATCACTCACTAATAACTGTCGCGGTTAAACATAATTAATTCACTGGTAACTGTCTCATCAAACTACATAATAATATTTATGTTGTGATTATCAGCTCCAAGACAGTTCAAAAAAGGAGAGAGAAAAGCACAGTTCACAAAAAGAAAGATGGACTTGGTCTACCAAGTGGCACGCCACATCATGTCACTTTTACGTGTCGCAAGTCACCAGTCATGATTTTTTAGGCAAAAATATACACATACGCGTGCGTGTGCGTGTGCACGCATGTGTTTAGCCAATGTTCTCCTCATGCCATTCATGTGTCACATGTTTTAAGAAGTGGCAAGGACTCCACATTATAAATTGCCTTCTCTCCACTTAGTTAGGCAATATGGTACTGAACCATGCATGCTTTGGAATTATAGAAAATATGCATTACACTCATATAGTCCTATTTCTAACAATCTCCTAACAATTCCAAAGCAAGGAGCAAAAAGATGTCAAAGATTGCTTTACTGAAGTGTTGTTAATATATCAGTTTTATGGTGTAAGTCCCATACGGGTTGAACTTACACCTAAATCCGCAAGATTCATCTTTTCACAGATGATGAATGGACTATACCTTGAATTCACAGCATTTTATAATCATACTTCACTTGAAATCTCAACTGATACTATGCTGCCAATGAACCACGCCTAAACAAAGCGTAATATGGTTATGCTTTCTTATCTGCTCATGAGCTTTCTAGAGAATACCCTGTTCTCATGAACTACACCTACATAGCTAGCATCAAATATGTGTATTCTTTCTAGGTATCATACAGACTAATACTTTTTTCTTATTTGGACAACATAATACACTAAGGCTAATATAGTGGAGAATACTTTATCTATTAGAACACGGGTACAATGAGGGGGCGTTCGTATTGGCTTTTACTGATGGATTTTGGCTGAAATGAATAGTAATGACTGAAAGAAGTAACTTTTAAAAGAAGGCAAGTGGTGGAAAAAGTGAGGGAGAGATATGTGTGCGTGACAGGAGCGAGAGGAGTGAGATGCGTGATGCACCCGTGACCCCTGCCTTATCCCTAGAGTGAGATGGAAACGAGAGAAGTAGAGAAGCCGAGTGTTCGCATTATCTTTTAACTTTTCTAAGTAGAAGCCAATACAAACAAGGACTGAGTATGTACTCTCTTGTTACAACATCAACTTGTTTTTTCTATTGCCTAAGTCATAGAATCTCTGATCAAGAAGATATGGGTTACCATTGTAATATAACTCAAATAGGCCTCATTCCCATGTCCATAAAAGCAACGGAAATCGCTTTTCACGCTAAGACCCTTTTGTAAAAGGGCCTGCTAGATTTTCCCTAGTGCGAATATAATTCACGTCAATCACTCTGGAGTTTCTCAGTTTTCTGATAGATTTAAGCCTAAGCTCCACATTCTAAAGGACTTCATATTATCCTTAGTACTTGTAACTTTAGCCAACATTGTTTGATTATCATAGTACATTAGGATTACCGGTATTAATTTCTCAACCAATAGCAAATCTAACAGAAGCTCTTAGCCGTTCAGCCTCAATAATGGTTGTGTCAAGTGCTACAAATTTTGCTTCTATGGTTGATCTCGTCAATATGGTCTATTTGCATGACCTCTATGAAACTGCAATACCAACTAAAGTAAACACATAGCTACTTGTATCTCTAATCTCATCCACATTAGAGATCCAACTGGACTTACTATATCCTTCTAATACAGAAGGATATCCACTACAATGAATTTCAAAAGATGTTATGCCTCTCAAGTAATGCAATACTCTTTCAAGTGCCTCAAGTGATCATCTCCTGGGTTAGAAATAGACCGACTTAATTTTCTTACAGCAAATGAAATGTTAGGTCTTGTGGTACCAGCTAAATACATGAGTAACCCAATAATTCGTAGATATCTCAGTTGCTCTTTTCCTAGCCACTAGTTCTTTCAAAACTTAATGCTCGCATTATAGAGTGTTGAAGTAACTTTGCAATTTTCAAAGCCGAACCAACTCAATATTTTCTTAGTATAATGAGATTGGTTCAAAGTGATCCCATCCCTATTCTTGATCAATTTAACATTTAGAATGACATCTGCCTCTTCCAAGTCTTTTATATCAAACATAGAGATAAGAAAATTCTGGTCTAATCAATTACGGCTATTTTTGTTCCAAATATAAGTATATCATCCACATACATACACAAGATCACTCCTTGACCCCCAACATAATGGTAATATACATATTTATCAACTTCATTAACAACATAGCCAGCGGATGTCAAAGTTTTGGCAAACTTCTCGTGCCATTATTTATATGCTTGTTTTAGGCCATACAAGGATTTTGATAATCTGCATACCTTATTTTCTTGTCCAAAACTTACAAAACCATCCGATTGATCCATATAAATTTCTTCCTACAATTTTTCATTCAGAAAAGTTATCTTCATATCCATTTAATAGACACGTAGACCATAGAAAGATATTAACGTGAGGAGCACTTTGATGGTGGTTAGTTTGGCAACATGATAATATATATCAAAGAAATCATCTCTCTCTGTCTCTCTCTGGGTGTAACCCCTGGCTATAAGTATTGCCTTGTGCTTCTTAATAGAATTATCAGGCCTTAGTCTCTTTCTAAAGACCCACTTACATCCTATAGGTTTGCACCCGATAGGACAATTAGTGATCTCTCAAGTCCCATTAATCATGATAGAGTCTATCTCGCTACAGACCGTCTCTTTCTAATACTCAACATCAAAAGATACATAGGCCTCTAAAAGAGTCTTCGGCACATCATTCACAAGGTATACCATAAAGTCATCACCAAAAGTTTTCCCAATCCTTTGTCTCTTGCTCCTGTGAGGAGCCTCTACAACTAGATTGTTATTCTCCCCATGGATATCACATATCAGATGGGTTTAGAAATAGTGGGAAGTTTGGAAGTTTGATTATTCTCACTGTTAATATTTTCAGTTTGAACATTCTTAGTTCGTGAAGTACTGCTTGCAGTTCTTATAGGAAAAATATCCTTAAGGATTGAAGTATTTCTAGACTCCATTATTGTGTTACCAATAATATTAGGAGTTTCTAATTTAACTATTAAAAATCTATAGGGCATGTTATTATAAGCATATCCTAGAAAAATACAATCAACTGTTTTAGGTCCAACTTTTCTCTTTTTCTGCAATGGTATATTGATTTTTGCCAAACACTCCTAAGTTCGCAGAAAATTGACATTAGGTTTTGTGCCCTTCTATCCCTCAACGGAGTAATCTCACTCTTTTTAGTTATTACTTAGGATGAAAGTTGCTGTTAATATAGCTTCCCCCACCATGCCTTAGACATACCAGCACTTTCTAACATGGTATTAACCAAAACTATTAGTGTCTGATTTTTCCTCTCAATTACCCCATTTGATTGTGGTGAATACGGTGACGTAAATTCATGGACTATTCCAAGCTCATAATAGAATTGAAAAAAATTCATAAGAGATGTACTCTCCTCCACGATCAAACATCAGTCTTTTTATTTTCTTCTCTAGTTGATTATTAACGTTGGCCTTACAAATGTTAAAGTAGTTTAAAGATTCATCCTTAGTTTTTAGCAAATACACGTAGTAATACCATGTTGCATCATCAATAAAATTTAGAAAATATATTTTGCCTCCTTTTATTAACAATCCATTTAATTCACACAAGTCTGAATGAACAAGATCTAATGGTGCCAAGTTCTTTTCATCCTCTAATCTCTTAAAGGGATTTTTATGTTGCTTTGTTTGCACACATGACTGACACTTTGATCTTTTGATAATTCCACATTTTTGAACTAAATCTAATATGGACATTCTAACAATACTATCAAAACCAATATGACAGTAATGAGAATACCAAATATTTGCCTCATATTTATTTAAACCAGTCACAACATTCAGATTATAATAAAACTCTAAAGTACTTGGGTGGAACAAGTCTCTGCTCTCATAGCCTTTATCAATAAAATTCTTGAACTTAGACATTACAACTTTGTTTGATTCAAAGACTAGTTTATAACCATCCCTGTGTAGGAGAGACCACTAATGAGGTTCCTGTTTATTGTGAGAGCATGCTACACGTTCTTCAAGTGGATAATTTACTCTAAAGTAAGCTTTAGATCCACTGTGCCAACACCAAAAATAGAAGCATGTGACCCGTTTTCCATTAGGACGGAGGAAGCCCCAACTGCTTGGTAAGAAGAAAACAAAGAGATATCAGAACATACGTGAATATTAGCATTGGTATCAACCCACCAATCAGTGGATTGACATGCTAAAACGATAATAGGAGAATTACCATACCCTCCTGAAGTTGAGGCCTTGCCTATGATCATACTGATAGCCTCCTTTTTTGGTTGTTCACCATCTCTACTCTTGCAGTAGCAACACTTCTTCGCCATATCGTCTTTTCTGCACACAAAGCAGGTGATGTCCCTCAAATTATTTTGATGTTTTATTGATTTGCTAGGATACAGATGTGAACTTCCCTTGATTAATTGCAGATGGAATATGGATGGTGGTTTGTGGAAAGATTATATTGAATATTGAAATAGAAATGAATTTTTTGGGGGCAAGATATACTGAAAACCTCTTGCATGCCAGTGACTTGGCCATTAAACCAAAAGTTTTGTTCACACATATATACCTGACATTTTCACATTTTAGGCATACTTTCTCTTTCCCACATGTATTATTCAATATAAAGAAAAAATTCCAAGTATTTGAGGATGGATGGAGCATTGTAAAGGTATCCAAATAGTGTGGGTGGTCTAGGACACTACACATAATTATATATACCAACTTCTTAGGTTTTGCCATTGCAATCCCAAGCAATACCAAACTATAATGAGCTTAGTTTCCCATCCTAAACAGGTGACAAACAATTAATTTGTACAATATGAGATCTAGCTTGTTGCAGGTTATATAGTGCTTTGATATATGCAAGAATTACATGTATGGTTTAAGCTTGTTTAAAAAAACATGTATGCTTTAATTATCTTACGATCATCGAGGATTCTTATGGATTTTCTTAGGTTTCTTTGGTTTTTTAAGTGTGATAAATCGTATACTCCCTTCGTTTTCTAAATATGCGTCCTTGTTTCTTCCTTGTATTGTTTCAAAATAAAAGGCCATAAGAGAAATTTATAATGCATTTAGTAAGTATTCTGCGGCATACCACATATGGAGTGATAGGTAGATGGATGGATAGAAAGATAAATAGATAGATAGATAATGCCAAAAAATATTAATTTCTTGTATTAATAGAGATAGAAAAGTCCATAATTTCTTCTCCTACTTGATTTTATCATTTCCTAATCTATGTGAAAAGCATAACACATATGTTGAAATGAAGTAACCCTCCATCCCACGATATAAATCCAAAGCCCCACCATGCACACAGACCAAGTAGACATTAAATTTAAGGAAATGTTAATGTTATTGGACCATGCTGTTGGGCCCCAAATGTGCAATTCAAAACCCTCTGTGATTCCACCGTATTATTCTCTAGATTAGTAGATAGTACTCACAGATACAATGCTGATTCATCTCATACATCGCATGAACCCTACCAAACACTTATATTACATAATAGAGTTTAAATAACTCATATCAGATAGAGTTTACATAATGGGCCGATTAGGCTAAAAGTTTACATTACAAAAGCAGAAGCGAAAAGCAAAAGGTGATGCCACACATTGCCATAGGCAAGCGACTAGGGGTAAAGGATACCATACTCTCTTCAAAAGTCTAGATAATAGATATGCACACAATCACCATCAAAAGTCTATTAATCTAAGTAAGGGCTAGAATACTAGAGAATATCCTAATCTCCACCATCTTCTTCGGTAGGCATAGTGGTCATGATCTATAGGCGCTGAGTTAATTGAGTGAGCGAGGGTGAGTACAAACAACAGTACTCCATGAGCCAACACACATAATGCAATAATATAGATACATGGCTAAACAAATGAAGGCTTGGGTTTTTTATTTGCTAAATGCCTTTAGTTAAAAGTAATAGTAACTAGCAAATTCCTAAGATAATAGTAGTAAACTAATTTTTTTAAAGTGTGTGAAAGAATATGATAATAGTAGTATAGGTTCCATTCTCCTTTTACATGGTTACCTTCACCATATGCTAGTTTATTTATCAGTGTTACATCCACATATTATTATCACTGGGTTACATCCACCTAGGGGGAATCAACTCAGAGTTACATCCACCCATTATGTTTTTCATCACACCCTCAAAATTGTAGAAATAGACACTAACTCCAGTAGGTTTCCATACCTGCCCATGACCGTGTACATGATTGTTCGAATAGTTTTCACTCTATAGAGGTTACATACTTTACCTATAAGAGACAATTAACTTGCTATATTCTACATATTTCCTTAGACATGCAGATCAAGAGGATCACGACAAGGTCTTTACAATACATCTCCCCAGCGAGGCCACGCCCACTAAGTTTTCTACCGATGTAGGGTTACGTCCACCCGCTCCAGAAGCCCCCTCTTGCATCGCACGGAGGCTTACATCCAGCACTCAACCCATGTTCTACCAGATGGTGCAACCCACACTGGGTCAATGCAAACTAATTAGCTAGGTCGTACTCATTATAGACTTATGGTTGCACTATTTTACGTTAGGAGGTCGTACAAGATTTAGTCCTTAAAATTATCTGGGTGGTTCTACCACAACCACACATTCTCTTGCTACATCAGCACCAACACCTGTTACCATCCACCCAGATATTTAAGCAAGTTTTAGGGTTTTTGGAAGCGTAAAATAACTGAGTTCAACATACCAGCCACTTCCCCCGGTGGTTACCCAAACCAAGTGTTTATGTTTGAAAAGATGTCAAGGCAATTAATGCCCCCAAGTATCTAAGTAAGGCTAAGCATGGTGCTTATATTCAGACTTATATCTAGTATATTTACCATTAATTCTAGGGCAATAAGGTTTCATGTCCAAAATTAAGGAGTAGGGTATAATAGCATAATTATTAATTAAGGCTTAACTATGAGTTTAATATGAACATAATTTGTATAATAAATTAAAGCATGCAATTTAGTATTTTAAAACCAATGTAATTTTCATTAAAAATATATATACGAAATGATCAAAGTATTGACTCACCTTTCTCACAAGCTATTTGATCTTGAGGGTCCTAGCTTGGCTCGATCACGAACAGAATTGAATAAATACTAAAGAATACAAATAAATTCAAACAAAAATGCAACTAAAGTCCAAATTCATGATTTTACCCCAAATAGGAGATCTTGATTTTAGATGAATTTATAACTAAGTTTTATTTGATTTGGATTTAAAACGAGTGAGAACATGCCTTCCAAAGTTTAAATTCAGGAAAAATCCCAAAAATAAATAAATGAGAGAGAGAGTCTGTCCCACTGATAGCCAGGGCTCGTGGTTTTTTTTTCTTTTCCAATTTATCTTATTATTAGAAAATACCTCAGAAGTCGACAGGTAGGGCCAGTCGGTTTTTAATTTGTTTTTAATTTATTTCTCTAAGGGAAATCATATAAGTGATTGATAGGTGGGCTCCTTAGGCTTTTAGTTTTCTTTGAATTATTTCCTTTAGAGAAAAGGAGTAAGCAACTGATAGGTTACCCTGGCACAGAAATAGGCCATCATTATAGTTACTTATGATTTTAATCTGGCCTTAAATAGTTTTCTTAATGTCCTAGGACCACATGTCAGTGACTACTTAATTTAAACTAATAAACTTCATTAACATTAATTAATTACGCTAGAGTGCCTTCTCCTCAGCTCGCGGATACATACAACTGCGCTCATCACCGACGAGGCAAATGATGGCGAGCTCCGGCAAACCCTAAAATGGGTTGCTAGGACTACAATGATGCTAGGCATTGTGATGGTGTGACTGGTGGCGAGCCACCGCGGTAGCATGACAGTGCACATCGACGGTGGAGCTCGGCCACTATGGCGGCCATTGCTCTAACGGATGTGACCGGGTGGCATGGGTGCCATTGGCCGGGGTAGGACGATGACACGGTGGAGTAGTGGAGGCCGATGTCACCACGGTGAGGGCACAGGGGTCACAACGGGATGACACGTGATGACAAGTTAAGCGGTGCAGCGGGCACGACGGAAGGGCTCACACGGCCGATCATCCGTGTGATGGTCGATGTGACGCAATGGCATAGTAGCACCGTGCAATGCAGCACACAACATTGGACAACGATGGCATGGGCAGGTGTGGCTCGTGTGAAACATCATTGACGCAATTAGTGATTGCGACCAGCGCTGGCGTGACACGGTGGGCTCGGGCACACTACAGAGCAGAGAGGGGAAGAGAGAGCAGGTGGGGCGCATGCTGGGCCAGGGAGGGAGAAGGAAAAAAAAGAGAGGAGGGAGTAGGCTGGCAAGCCGGCTGGGCCGAGTGGCCATGGGCCAGAGGAAAGGGATGGGAGGAGAAAAGAAGGTGGGCCTGGCCCAAGACTAATTTTTGGAGTTTAAATTTTAAATTACGAATTTAAATATGAAATTTAGTGTTTGATTTGCAATTGAATTTAAATTCTGAATTTTGAATTGAACTCATACCAACTCAATTTTGACTTGGGTTGGGATTTGATTTGCATTAGGTTCAAGATTTAGGATTCCATATTTGAATTTGATTTTACTGCAAATTCTCCTACTCCACTTTATGGTTCATCTGTTGTAAATAATGTGGTTTTAGCATGAATTCAGATTTAATTCTAGAAAAATATAATTGATTTAAAGCATAATTCCAACTGCATTTAAATGACAAAATCAACATATAGATATGTAAATCCTCCAAGTCATTTAAACAGAATAATATTCTTAAAACGTAGAACATGTGGGCTATTAAAATCAGCATAATGCTCATATTTATGTTTTGATTATTGCTCTCAGATGTAGAGTTGCTCAAGATATAATCTTGGCCTTCTCGCTACTATGGTATATACTCTTCACTAATTGAATACGCCAATATAGATTCAAACTTTGAGCTCTAAATAATACTTTACTAATCTGACAAAATTGATTTCAGACTCAAGATAACAATTTGCACTTTCGGCCAACAGGAAATCAATGCAAGGTGATCACCAGAAAACACTTCAATTAGCCAACAAACTTGATTAACTCACAGTATAAAAGATCAAAGATTAACCAGTTCAGCAACAAGCCTAATTGGATAACAAAAGGAGCATATATTCTGAATTACTAGAGATCACAGAACATAAAAGTTCAAAATATCTAAGCACATTCGAAAGTCACTAACTGCAAGTCTGAAGATCAAAATGATAGCAAAAGCAATACTTTAGAGCTCGAGTCTGAACAACTCAATTTCAGTATAAGACCATTATCATCATTGAGCTATCAAGCCGAACCCACATAATCTGTTTGCAATATATCCTAGTGCTAGAATTAATCAAGTTAATTGAAATTTCAGCTAGCACAACACATATGCAAAGATAAAGCAAAAATAAGACACTGTGATGTATTCTAAGAAATAACACCTATCTCTCTGGCATGCCTTATCGACTTAAGTCACTTCTTTATATGTTTTGAGGACTTCGTATTGTCCTTCCTAGTCTTTGCCTTAACTAGAACGGTTTGATTATCGCAGTAGGTTAATATAGTTGGAATTGGCTTTTTCAAAACTAGTAGGTCAGAAAGGAGTTCTCTAATCCATTCTGCCTCTACAGCCACTGAATTAAGTGCTACTAACTCAGCCTCTATGGTAGACTGTGTAAGGATAGTCTGTATAGAAGACTTCCATGAAACAGCCTCACCTACTAGAGTGAACACATAGCCACTCATAGCCTTCATATCATCTAAGTCACTAATCTAGTTAGAGTCACTAAATCCTTCCAAGTCTGTCAGATGGCCATAATAGTATATTCCTAAGTTTCTGGTCCCCTTTAAGTATCTGAGTACCCTCTCTAGTACTATCCAATGATCATCTCCTAGATTAGTTGTATAACGACTCAATTTGTTTATAGCATATGAAATGTCTGGCCTCGTTGCACTAGCTAGATACATCAAGGATCCAATTATTTGAGAATATTTAAACTAGGCTAGTCTTTTCCATGTCTAGTGTTTTTATGCAGCTTAACATTTGGATCATAGGGTGTGGCTACTAGCTTATAGTCCATGAATCCAAATCTGGTTAAGACTTTATCCACATAATAGGATTGAGAAAGGATAATCCCATTCTCACTATTTATTAGCTTGATATTTAAGATAACATTAGCTTCTCCTAGATCTTTCATATCAAAATTATGAGAGAGAAAAGATTTTGTTCTATTGATTACATCCATGTTGGTCCTAAAAAGCAATATGTTATCTACGTATAGATAGATAATTCCACCTTTCTCCCACTAAATCGATAGTAGACACATTTATCAGCTTTGTTTATACAAAAGCTGACCGAGGTCATGGTACTATCAAATTTCTCATGCCATTACTTGGGAGCTTACTTCAGATCATATAAGGATTTAATCAATCAACATAGTTTCTTTTCTTGCCCTTCAACCATAAAACCATTAGGCTGTTGCATATAAATCTCCTCATCCAACATCTGTACATTCATTTGATGTATTTGAAGTTTGTATACGGTAGCTAGTGCTAGAAGCACCCGAATTATGGGTAAACGAGCTATAGGAGAGTATGTTTCAAAATAATTTTCTTCTTCCTTTTGTGTGAAACCTTTAGCCACTAAACAGGCATTGTACTTTTCTATAGTACCAGTAGGTCTATACTTTCTTTTAAAGATCCATTTGTAGCCCACTGGCTTGAATCCAAATGGAAGATTTGTAATCTCCTATGTTCCATTAGCTATGATGGAATCCATGTCACTACGGATTGCCTCCTTCCAGTAATCCACATCTGGAGATGCGTATACCTCTGAAAGATTTCGTGGTTCATCATCCACAACATAGGTGACATAGTTATCACCAAAAGACTTTTCAGTTCTCTGCCTCTTACTCCTCCTCAACTCTAGTTCAGGAGCGGTGCTTTCCACACTAGGAAGATAGAGTGTTCATCTGAGCTAGTATGGTCAATGACTTCATTTGGTCTCATAGGAAACACGTGTTTAAGGAACGTCGCATCATGAGATTCCATCACTATATTTGTAGCAATATCACTTACCTCTGATTTGGCCACTAAAAATCTATAAACCATGCTATTTTTAGCATATCCTAGAAAGACATAATCAATGGTCTTAGGACCAAGCTTTCTTTTTTCGGTAATGGCACATGCCCTTTTGCAATGCATCCCCATGTTCGAAGAAACAATAAGTTAGATTTTTCTCCCCTTCCATCCCTCTAAGGTGTTTCCTCCTGATTGCGAGGAAAAACCCTATTCAGGACATAGTTAGATGTGAGAACTACATCACCCCACCAATAGTCCAGCACACCCAAACTTTCTAGCATGGCGTTAACCAAGTCACAAAAAGTTCTATTCTTTCTTTCGGCTATTCCATTGGATTGGGGTGATTATGGTGGAGTAATTTCATGAATTATTCCACTTTTTTCATAGAATAGAGAAAACTCATTTGAGACGTATTCACCGCTTTGGTCTGACCTTAACCGTTTGATTTTGTTTTCTAGTTTATTTTCCACTTCGGCTTTATAGACTTTAAATTGTTATAATGCTTCATATTTCGACCTAAATAAATAAATGTAATTATACTTAGTCGCATCATCTATGAGATTTAAAAAGTAACGTTTGCCACCTTTAGTTAATATTCCATTCATCTTGCAAAGATCAGAATGGATTAGCTCAAGTAGAGAGGTGCTTCGCCCTTCAATGTTATGAAAAGGTTTACGGGGTTGCCTTGCTTGTACGCACACTTCATACTTTGGAATCTTCTCATAATTATAGCTTGGAATTCAACTCATTTTTCTTAACCGCGCAATGGCTTCAAAGTTACATGACACAACCGAGAATGCCAAACATCATGGCTTTTATTGCAATGAGAAACATTAAAAATGTTTATATTATGGAAATCAAGCATGGATAAGTAGAACATGCCTCCGCTATCATAGCCTTTACTCACGAAATTACCAAATTTGATCAACATGACCATCTTGGACTAAAAAATAAGCTTTATTCCTTACCTACATAGCATCAACCCACTCAAAAGATTGCGAGTCATAGCAGGCACGTACTGTATATCTTTGAGGATGAGTGTTTTGCCTGAGGTAAGCTTCAGGCAAACTTGTCTGATCCCACATACTATCACAGTGACTCCATTCCCCATCAGGTTGGATCCACTATCTTCACCCTGAAATGAAGAGAAATATGATTGATCAGCACATATATGTCTAATAGCACCAGTATTAATCCATCAATCAATTGATGGACTTGCCATTAAGGCATGACGTACATGCCCTTCTGAATTGGACTAGCCAGTGCAACATTTACTTCAGCCTTACGACTCTTGTGCTGACCTAGAGAGGGACCCCTGCCTTTATGATTGTGGCAATGATTGGCCTTGTGACCAGCTGTTCCACAAACAAAGCAGATAATCTCCTCCTTCATCTTCATTTTCTTGCCTTTGAGCTTGTTCTGGGCCTGGCTCTTGAACTTTTGTTTCCCATTGCCTGCAACACTCTTGACCTCCACTTGATGGGCCTAGACTTGAGCCTTTCTTGCATTGTCACTGGCTCGTGCACGCTCTTTGACATTAATAGCTACTGACAACTCATTGAGAGTCAAGTGCTCCTTTATATGTCAGTGAGTGGTCACGAAGTCATTCCATGAGGGTGGTAACTTAGCTAGGATGATGTTTACTTGGAACTTCTCTGGTAGGATGCAGTCGTAGTAACATAAGTCACATACATGGAGTTGTAGCTCATGGAGCTGCTCCATCACCAACTGTTCCATAACCATCTTATAGTTCAAGTAATTAGTAGTTATGAATGACTCATTACCGTTATCCCCTTTGGAATATTTTTCATCAAGTTTATCCAAGAGTTTCTTGGCACCTTTAAAGTTAACGTATACGTCGAATAGCCGATTGGATAAGATGGCTAACAAATGAGCTAAGACTGAATTGTTCGCATCTCCCATCGCATCATTTTAGGAATTTCCAATGGGAACATTGGAGGATTTGAAATGACTGAAAAGAGGTTGAGATCAGTTAGCCATAGCTTCATTTTAGCTTGCCAACGTTTAAAGTTACACTGTCAAATACTTCTGGCTTAACGATATCAGACGACAAAACCATTTCTTTAATACTTGGTTTTCTGGCTTGTTGTAAATAATGTGGTTTTGGTATGAATTCAGATTTAATTCCAGTAAAATATAATTGATTTAAAGCATAATTCCAATAGCATTTAAATGACAAAATCAATACATAGATATGTAAATCTTCCAAGTCATTTAAACAGAACAATATGCTTAAAACATAGAACATGTGGCTATTAAAATTAGTGTAATGCTCAGATTTATGTTTTAATTATTGCTCTCAAATGTAGAGTTACTCAAGATATAATCTTTGCTTTCTCGCTACTATGGTCTATACTCTTCACTAATTGAATACGACAATATAGAATTAAACTTTGAGCTCTAAATAATATTTAATTGATATGTCAAAATTGATTTCAGACTAAAGGTAACAATTTATACTTTCGGCCAATAGAAAATCAATGCAAGGTGATCACTAGACAACACTTCAATTAGCCAACAAACTTGATTAACTCATAGTATAAAAGATCAAAGACTAACCAGTTCAGCAATAAACCTAATTGGCTAACAAAAGAAGCATATATTCAAAATTAACAGAGAACACAGAACATAAAAGTTCAAAATATCTAAGCACATTCGGAAGTCACTGATTGCAAGACTGAAGATCAAAATGACAGCAAAAGGAATACTTTAGAGCTCAAATCTGAACAATTCAATTTTAGTATAAGACCATTATCATTATTGAGTAATTAAACCGAACCCACATAATCTCTTTGCAATATCTCCTAGTGCTAGAATTAATCAAGTTAATTGAAATTTCAGCTAGCGCAGCACATATGCAAAGATAAGGCAAAAATAAAACATTGTGATACTCACGAATGCGATGGCACTCAAAGCCACCAAGATGTGCACAAGGTAAGGCACGCACTCAACGCTATCCTAGAAAACCAAGCACCTAGCTGTGTCACGCAAATAGGCAAGATTGACGGAGATACATGCTGATCTTCGCACTTCGGGACACACCAAAGAGCGAAGCTGTGGTATAGGAAAGATGCCGCACATGATCAACCGATGTGCTCCAGCTAAGAGCACCAAAGAACACAAAGCAACAAGCCTCAAATTCTTCTTCCTCAACTCGATACAGAGCCAACCAGATTCAGTTGTCTTGGGCAAAGATCCCCAAATTCCTCACTGCCAAGTCTCAAAGAGATATGGCACAAGGAACCAGATGGGAAACACTAGAGAAGATGAATCCAAACCACACAGCCATCGGCACTGGTGAGAAACACGGTGGAACAGTAGCCCCAAAGCTCAAACCGAGACCCAACCGAGAGGAGGAAGAGATCGAGGAAGAAGAGAACTCACTGACTTTTTCGGTGCCCAAATGAGGAGGCCGGCATATATAGAGGAGCGAGGAGGTAGCCGGCGGGCTGTAGCCAACCTCCCCTTTTTTTCCTTTTCTCAAATTGAGAAATTACCCAAATGCCCTCAAAAGTCCAACATTATCTTTTCATATTCGTCATCTTTTCATATTTGGCTTTCCAAATTATTTTTCCATTTAGGTATTCTTTAACCCCATGAGTTTTGGTTTTCAGTTCACCTCCCAATGCAAAATACAAAATGAAATAATCCTCTGTCTGAAGCTTGGAACCAACTGACGACCCAGAATACCAACTGACGCCTCGGTCGCCGGAGCAGTGGCATCAATTGCATCGACGTCACGGCAGTTCCCTCTCCAGCTAGAACGACATGTCATCGCCGGTCAACACTTGGGAGTGCATAGCTCCAAAGTCATTCAAGGCCACCTAGCTAACCGACACACAGTGACACACACACACCGCACGGCAGGGAGCATGAACTTACCGATCGTGGTGAGTTGACACTCGGTGACTCATCAAAGCAACAAGATAAGCTTCGAGTTCAATGTAACTCAACCAGATTTTTGCTTAATGCAACGACCGATGGAACATAGTCTGATGAATTGACTGATCAAGAGCAGGCAAGTTAGGTGATCGTCTATCACAGTTTCACCGAGTACTGCTGCAAGACTGTAACACCACCAAATTAAGTAAAACGAACTACGGAATCGAGGCGACGGAGCACGCAGAGCTGCCCCTGACGATGATGACAACGACCGACGCAGGACTCCGACCAGCGAGAACAGAACAGCACACCTGGCGCACCTGCATCTCATTAGTCATGGCTATTCGATAACAGATAAGCTCAGGGGAACTAGTTCGGCTAGTGGGACTGGGAGCCAGTGCCCATCGCCGGCGCCGGCGCCGCGTTCAACGATCTTGCCTCGTCAGCGGAGTCTCCCCGGATGCTACCAGCAACATACGCCCCTCCTCCGTAGTAGGCAGCCATGGAGCGCTCGCCGCCGAACAGCTCGTACTGGCCACTAACGTGCGGGTGCGGCGCGATGGCTGGAAGCGGCATGGCGACGGTGTATGCCTGCGCCGGAGCTGGGGGGGCGTACATGGCCTGCTGCATCTGAACCTGCACGCCGTGGAGCGCGGCCTCGGGCGGCGCCGGCGCTTGGGGCGCCCTTGGCCCGGCGGGGTCGGGGCGCGCGGGGCCGCGGCCTCCGCCCTCGGACTCGCGCATGCGCCGCAGGTAGACGCTCAGGGGCATGACGTAGTTGTCGAAGCCCAGGCGGTTCATGGCCCACACGAGGTCCTCGGCGGTGACGGTCTTGCGGTGCTCGCTGTGGCACCGGTCGTTGGCCTCGCCGGTGACGAAGCTGATGAACTCGGAGACGCACTCCTGGATCATCTCCTTGGCGTCGTCGGAGATCTTGGCGTGGGGAGGGAGCACGCGGCGCATGATGCGGATCACGTTCGCGAACGGCATCAGCCGGTCCTGCTCCCGGATTGCCGACTCCGCGGGCACTTGCGCTTCAGTTGCTGCTCCGTTGGGAACGGCGGGCTCCATTGCCAAGGTGCCAAGGAGTACTTGGCTTTTAGGGCTTTGGGGATGGAGTGTGGTGGTGTAGGTGCAGTGCTTGTGAGATCGATGAAAGTGCTTTATAGGAAGCTTGCTTAGCGTAGCAAGCGTAGCTTTCTGGAAGCATCTTTTGTGTTGTCTTTCAGATCATGATAAAGTGTTGGTTTAGAAGAGTAGTTCTAAAAATTAAAGGACATGGTCTTCTAAAAATGGTCAATATGAACATTAATCAGAAGCCAAAAAGAAATTCTAAAAGATTGACTATAGAGCACCTAGGTGCTCTTTAGTCTTAGCATTCACTTTTTTCTTTTATGGAATAATTGTAGAAAAATTTGGTTTTCTATTCATGACATTAACCACTAAATTATATCATCTAACTTAAAAAATTCAAAAATACAACTAAAAAATAAAAGTTATCATTTGGATTCTTAATAAATTACCAGACGAAAGTTACATAAATTACCACCAGTTAGACCCTAAATTACCACCAATAGTTTAATTGCACAATAAGTTACCATTGCCAGATTTAACAAATTACCACCCTAATTTCAACAATTTGTCTACACTCCTTTGCACCTTAAGTTATCACTGTAAGCTTTAATAAATTACCACATTAATTTTAGAATTTACCATTATTTTGTGAGTGTGTGTAAAAATGTTTCAAATTTACCATCATTAGTGCCATAAATTATCATATGCAGATTTAAAAATT
Organism: Dendrocalamus latiflorus; assembly: GCA_017311315.1. Classification (NCBI taxonomy): domain Eukaryota; kingdom Viridiplantae; phylum Streptophyta; class Magnoliopsida; order Poales; family Poaceae; genus Dendrocalamus; species Dendrocalamus latiflorus. The sequence continues at coordinate 25,101,577 of CM029660.1, forward strand.
TACCACCCTAGTTTAATAATTTACTATCATGTTTGTAAGTGTGCAAAAAATAGTTCAAAAGTTATCATTTTTTTATACCCTAAGTTATCATTTATAACTTGAAAAAATTACCATGTTAAGTTAGGAATTTACCACCTTAAGTCACCATCTACATTTTGAACATATTACTTCCTCTGTCTACAAATGTAAATCATCGTATGTTCTATGTGGTCAAGCTTTTCAAGTTTTGACCATTAATATATGTTAAAGTATATAGATTGACTACATGAAAATAATATCATTGGATTTATCTTATAAAATTCTTTTATAATATATTTTCTATTATTTTTATTAGTATATTATAATAATAAATTATAGTCAAGATCTTGCATTAGAGACCATAAGAAGTTGAAAACGACATACATTTGTGGACAGAGAGAGTACCACCCAAAAAGTAACACTTCTACCTAGATTTAAACATATCCAATATTGATCTTATTTTGTTGATCTTATTGTGTAGAATAAAAAAACACATGAATTACAAGTTGAAAGTATGGTTTGAAAGGTATGACTATATAAATCCCTTTAGTTAGATGAGAAAAGAATGTTCTACAAATTAATAGAAAATTTAAGGGGCATTTATCGAAAAGTAGGGATTCACATCTCCTATGCAGCATTCTCCAAGCAAGGAATATGGGGGTGGGGCCCGCACGTGGATGCATCCTGGGAGATGAGCGAATCAAAAGTGACGCGCGCTAAGACAACATCACTGGTAGTAGCATGGTAGATTTAGCGAATTCTAAAAAGGAGTGTAACAGTTGAATGACACAAATTTAGAGACTAATTAATTTTTCCGTTTCTATTGACTAGAAAATTCATTTGAAAATTTAAATACTAGATATGCATGAGGCAACAAATGAATTTAAAAATAGTCGATATGGACATTAATCGGAAGCAAAAGAGTAATTCTAAATATGGATGTAACCAATGAATGATGCAAATTTAGGGACTAATTGATTTTTCCATTTATGATGAATCCTAATCTTTAGAAAGATATTGATTCATTCTTTCTTTCGGTATTCCTTTCTTACTGCATTGATTTAGATTGCCCGGTGAAGTTTAAATGAGAAGATTTATCATTAGATATGTTCACACAATGCTATAGTTATATTAGTTTTACAAATATATCTTGGAGACCTCGAAATGGAAAAAAAAGATACTTGTTCTCTATCCTCGTCAATACTTCTTGCAGCTCAAGAGAGTACAAAGCTCATTGGGCAAATCTTGAGAACTAGATTTGGTACTTCCGTGTGATCAAAGACGACATTAGGGCATGCTTGGAACAGAGAAAAATTGGAGTAATTTTGAGTGATTTGAATCATATATAAAAATTTTCTACACAGCTATTTGGGGCAAAGATAAGTCATGTTTAAGTTCCTATAAATTACCATGGAATAGCTTGGTTCATAGGAATTATAGGGGGAAATGAACATAGGGATAAACCTCTTAGAAATTTTCTTTTGCCATTTATGCGAGGCAATCATCCCCCAAGTTCTATATTTTCATGCCAAGAAACCACTTCGTTCATTGGAGTAGTGGCATATCCTAGGTTGGCGGTCTCTCTGATATTATGGCCCTGTTTGTTTCCACTTAAGATTATTATAATCCAACTTATAGGTGGGGGATTATATAAGCTAGATTATAATAAGCTGGTGGAAAATAAGCTGTAAGTGTTTGGCAGCCTGGATTATCAGAGTTATGGATTGTTGTATTCGAATGTTTAAAGACTACAATATCCTTGAGAGAGAGGCAAGGGAGTTGGGGAATGGATGAATGGCAAAGGTGGGTAATATTCCTAAAGTTTTATGGTCCTTAAGATAAAAGGTGGATCTATAAGCTGAAATAAGCTCCTTTTTTGAGCTTATTAGATTACAATAATCTGGGCTATTAGATTATAATAAGTTGCCTTATAATCTAGGCTGTTTGTTTCCACTTATGATTATAAGCTAGATTATAATAATCTTAAGTGGAAACAAACAGGGCCTATGTCATCTGTGACAATGCCTGTCCATCCACATCATTCTACCTTACTACATTCTTCACCCACATCATAGTTTTAAAAACTAAAGGCCATCGCCTTCTAAAAATGTTCAATATGAACATTAATTAGAAGCTAAAGAGAGATTCTAAAAATGAATGTAACCATTGAATGATGCAAATTTAGGGACTAATTAATTTTTTGTTTCTGATGACTGGACAATTCATTCAAAATTTAAAATAGTAGATATGAATGAGGCAATAATTGAATTTAAAAATGGTATTATGAAAATTAATCAGAAGCGGAAGAGAAATTTGAAAAATGAATGTAAGTGTTGAATGACACAAATTGAGGGAATAATTAATTTTTTTTGTTTCTGATGCCTAGACAATCCTTTTGAAAATTTAAATAGTAGATATCCATGATATAACAAATGAATTTAAAAATGGTATTGTCAACATTAATCAGAAACATAAGAGAAATTCTAAAAATGAATGCAACTGTTGAATGATGAAAATTTAGAGACTAATTGATTTATCCATTTCTGATGACTAAATAATTAATTGAAAATTTAAATAGTAGATATGCATGAGGCAAAAAAAACTACGACATGATGTTGAGTCGTATTAAATTTCTTGAGTTTTATAGGGGCCTCCTTGATTGTATATCCTTGCAAAAGCTTGTGGTTATTCTTTCATTGGGAAACTGATGGGATTTCCTCTTAGTTAATTATGATTTTGGCTGCTTGTGGCAGAATTTTATTTGGAATAAATATTATTTGAGGCAACATAGACAGACAAATTACATGCTCAGGTAACCAAATGGTAAGACATTGGTCCCTCCAATAAAAAATTCGTAACATGTTTACCTTCATCTTCATTGCCCACACTGGATAATTATCGATCGTTAGGAGAGGGTACTAGAGGGAGATTAGCCCACTCAGAGCCTTCGCCTTGTTACCTATGCTCTGATACCACTTGTTGCAATCCTACTGACTGCTCCCAGGATCTCTACGACCAGCTTCTAGTCGCTATGACCACCTCCTGCAGCCGTATTACCAAGTCGAAGAGTCTACGACCACCTCCTGAGTCGTTAAGAACACTCCGCTGGTTCTTCGACCGCGTTGACAGTCGTTACAACCATGTTGTGACCTCTCCGATCACGCCTCGCTGCTCTGACCATGTAGTCATAAACTTCAGCTGAAGTTACGACCACGTTCACCATCGCTACGCTTCCTTCAACCACAGTCAATCACTGTAGTCGTAACTCGATTACAACCACGCAATGATTCTATCAACCATGTTGAAGGCTTTGTCGACTACTGTGGTCGTAACACTTTACGACCACACCTTCTTGCTATGCTATGGTTGTAGCACTTATAACCACGTCTTCTACTCTGTGACCGTGATCGTAACTCCTTTACAACCACGTCTACTGCACCTGTGGACACATCCGCTCGTCGCCATGGTCGTAACTCCATTTATGACCACGTTTGCGATCCTCCACTCGTCGTGGTTGTAAGTCGTTTACGACCACGTCTACGAACACACGATGAACTCGATACTCGATAATTTCCCAGAGCCAAACCGCTCTTTCTTCTCTTCTTTATTTCTTTCTCTCGATCACACTGATCACTCTCTCTTGCCTCTCGATCACATCGATCATCTTGGCCTCAACTCTTGCACTCTCGGTTACATGGCTCTGTCTTTTATACCCTGGTCTATGACTTTGGCACCATGAAGTGAGAGGTTTACTATCATCCAAATTTGTGACATTTGGATTAGAAATCAAGAGGCTCATTGTTTTTGAAGGAGAGAGATTTTTTCAAGGGGAGGAGGTAGAATTCAAGAAGGAGAGGGGAGAATTTATAACCATTGGATCTCTAATCCAACAATTCTAAATTTGAATGATAGTTAAGAAGAAAATATCCGGATGATGTTTAACAAAACCTAAAGTTAAAACTATCATACTTAAGGCTGGTTTTCACTATATGCCCCTTTTCTGGGGACTTTCTTGTTGATTTCGTACTAAAACCAAATTGGCATTCAAGTTTTCAAAATGACGATGGTTTTAGTCCATATATACTCGGTATGTATAGATAAAGGCAGATCAGATATGCATGTTCTTCTCAATTAATTCCTAAAACTTTCACAAATATTAACTGACTGCACTGGTCAACACCGACATTTCGAGCTTGATCGACCGATATGGGAAAAGTAATTGATGTGGTTAGGTTTGCAGTCCTAGCAGACTGATATGAACGTCTTCTTGATTTACAAATTTCATGGACAACTTTGAATATGTTCACTCCTTTTTGCTCCCGAAATATATGATCAATTATTTTCCTATATCAGGAGTGCTGGTCGATCGGCCAATTTCGATGTAGTTGCTGCATACTCCTACTAAGTTTTGCATTCCACAAGCAAAGTGGATGAGACTTCAATTTGTCTTCGTAGATGAGCTTGCAAAATGGATCTTGTTCCTTCTTCAAAATGGATTTTATCCATTCTTGAAAAAATGGATTTGCAGGGCTCAAATTTCTTCTGTGAATGCAGTGAATTGGATACTCTTTAAGTCGTAACTGTTGGAAGGCAAGGCGTGCGAGTATTCAGAGTACGAAATGATCTAATGGGAAAGTCTGAACTTTTTTCCGACCTGAATCTATAGCGTGGTTTGCTGATTAATTAGATGGATCATTACATCCAGATTTCACTGATGTCTCTTCGATGGCGCCTTGGAGATACGAAACATAGTAACTACTAATAATCTATGAGTACAACCGTGCCTAAAAGATGACTGAAGAAAGCAAATTAACAGAATTTAACATCTGTTTTGGAAATCTTGATGTAAACAAAGGGAAAAATTAGCTAGATAGTTCTCTTGTCTTCTCATGTACTGACACAAAATGTTTCAGACGTCAAGGTATCACGTGACATCTTTAGAAATATGTTCCACTGATAGATGAAACGGCGCATGCAAGTACGTCCTAAGAAAATTCTGATAAATGAGTTTGGTCCACGCAATTCATAAACAAATTAGCAAATCATAACTAGAATTAAGCGAGCGCATGCATCATATTATTCTGCTCAAACTAAGCTAGCTGCCAGCGATAACCACGCCATCAACCATCGTTTTCATTGGGTAAGCGAGAGCATTGATCATAGGAGCCCCCAAACAACAGCATTCTAAGCACAGATTGCTCACCACAGCACTAACACAACGGCCAGCACGGCGGCCGCCACCGCCACTCCGAGGCTGCACGACGCCGTGCCGCTCGCGCCATTCTTCTGCTGACCACCCTCATCTGCAGGTGCCTCGTCCACATATGGGGTTGGTGCGGGGGCGTCCGCCCGCTTTGGCGGTGACGCGGGGTGGCGCTTTGGCGGAGGAGCCCGCCCCGGCGCCGGAGCAGGTACAGACACGGGTGAAGGCGCCGAGACCGGCGCGCGTGACGGCGCTGTGCCCGATTCGCTGAGCAGCTCCCTTGGGAGCAACACGGCGTCGATGAGGTAGACGGCGAGGGGGGCCTTGTCCACGACGGTCTTGGTCACCCTGGCCTCGCTCCGGGACGACGACGACAGTTTCACCGTGTCTCCGTCGTCACGGATGGTGAGGTTGTAGCTCTTGGCCCTGTCGCTGGCCAACGTGTTCACCTCTCCGTTGATCGTCCTGAGCGCCTTCTCGGAGTAGTGCGTCGCCACGCCGTGGTACAGAAGAAGCGAGAGTTGGCCGTCGGCGGTGAGGTTCTTGAACGTCGGGTTGAACGCCCCCACCGCCTTGTCGGCCGGGCAGAAAATGGTGAGCCCGCCGTCGAAGCTCCTCTGGTACATTTCGGCCGCGTCGGCCGTCGCCGTGATGAGGCTGGCGAAGCCCCCGCATCCGTTCTTGGACATGAGATCCGTCAATCCCGGCGACGCCTTGGGCGACGGGGCAGGCGCCTGCGCCTCGACCGCCGGGGACGAGATCAGGGCATTCACCTGCAGGACGGCTATGTCGTACGGTGATTCATGGATGGACCTCTGGTAGAACACGGTGGGGGCCGCGTCGGCGGTGCCGTACTGCGCGAACGCCACGCGCCCTCCGCGGCGCGCCGTGATATTCACGAGGCCGGCGCTTCCCGGCGCGCGTCCGGAGGACTGGTAGACGCTGGCGGCGAGCGCGAAGCCGCCGGAGAGGCGAAGGAGCTTGGCGGCGTCGTAGTAGTCGACGAGGACGTTCAAGGAGAGCACATCAAGGAGGTTAACCGGCGGGAGGCGCCGTGCAAGGAGCGGCGCCATCACGGCGTTGTTGACGGCCAGGACCGTGATGGTTGTGCGGCGGTCGATCTCGGCCGCGAGGCCGGTACTGTTCAGGGCGTTGTTGAACTCGGTGAAGTCCGGGTTCGCGGCGAGGATGGCCGTGATGTTGTGATTTCCGGCGCCATGACACAACGTTGACGCCCAGAGGATGAGGACGAAGAGGAGGACGAAGGAGGCGGTAACGACTCCGGCGAACGGCATTGTGTTCAGGGATTTCTTCAGTTCCTGGTGTATTTGGTTTGGCTACGTTCCAGGGGAAGAAAGGGTTTAGACCCCACACATACGTAACTGGCGTGCTAGATTAACACACATCCTCTACCATACGCGGTTCAAATGGTACCAAAGTCACGAGGTCCAGAGTCCTCAAATGGAAATCTACTGCGGCTAATAACTTTTGTCTACGCTTTTTGATACGGTAACAGACGGTAGAGACGCTGACATAAATAATGTACACGGTTTTAGACTTAGGAAACCATATGAGGAATCCGCTTCAGGAAATCACCCATTTCAACATTTAACTTTTTAACTTCCAGAGAAGCCAAAAGATAAAAAGAGTAGGGCCTAACATGCGCCTCGTAAATACGCCAATAAGCACTAACATTTTTTGTGTTGCTCCTGTTGCTTAGCTGGTGGCCTTTTCTTCTTTTCCACTTATTGGCAGTGGAGCAAACAACTGGAACACTAGGTGAACTCATGGTAGGATGAAAAATGTGAGATGTTGGGTTTGTTTGTTTATCAAATCTGTGTTCTGCTATCTGTGAGTGAGACTGGACCATTTGTACTTTATGGTAGTATGACAAAAATGGTTTCCTTTATGACATTGTTGCACAGATGTATATGGCTGATAGAGAATAATACACTGCTGGAAAGGTTGGACGATCCAAGATTGACTAGTAACGTATACACGACCTCCATCATTGATACTTGGGGTGGTAACTTTGGTTCTTTCTTGGCAACTTCGAGGGACTCTGCCTGCCTACCTGGTTCAAGACTCACAATTAACTCAGCCCATTTCAGCTCTTTTTCTTTTGACCATTGTGTGGCGTGTGCGTCTCTTTTGTCCTTTCTCGGTTACCTTTGCTATCTTCAAATTAGGGTTAACATTACGTGAGCAACTACTCCTCAACCATTAGATGGGTGCGATCAATAGCATTATATAATTGAGGAATGGACACTTGTTGCAGGGGCTGTCTTTGCAGAAGAGGCTTCGGATGTACCAAGTTGGTCAGTTGTGTGACTTGTGACATAATCAGTTGTGTGACTTGTGACATAATTCTAAAGATTTTTCTACATAATTTTATCGGAATTGCTATGTATCATGTGCACGATTTTTTGTGTAAATTATTCGAATTTATGACCCCTACTGTTAGAATTTGTAATCTTGTTTTCAGTTTAGAAGTCGAAGTCGTATATGAATCATCATGGTCGTGTACGAGTACGAGTCAGTCTATTGAGTTTGTGTCGGAGTTATAGGAGTAGTAGTCATAGTCGAGTCCACCCCGTAGTCGTAGAGCAGGGAATAAAGGGCAGAGCATTGTACTGAGAGATTAGAAGGAGAAAACAGAGAGCAAGGAAAGAGAGAGTCGGAGCAATCGGGATGATCGTAGCGATTGGTGTAATCGAGAGAAAGAAATAAAGAAGAGAAGAGCGGTTTGGCTCTACGAAATATATCGAGTACATCGAATTCGCAGACGTGGTTGTAAACGGAGTTACAACCACAACGACGAGCAGAGGTGTCCGCAGGTGCTGAAGACGTGGTCGACAGAATCACAGCGTGATCATAATCGAGTAATGACTACGATGATCAACTGTGGTTGAAGGAAGTGCAGCACAACGGCGGTGAACGTGGTCGTAACTTCAGCTGAAGTTATGACTACGTGGTCGGAGCAGCGAGACGTGATCGGAGAGGTTCCAACGTGGCCGTACGACTGTCAAGGTGGTCGAAAAAGTAACAGAGTGGTCGTAACGACTCAGGAAGTGGTCGTAGCAACAACAGCGTGGTCATACGGCTGTAGTGAGTGGTCGTAGAATGTAACAAGTGGTATGAGAGCGTGTTGAAGATCATGGGTGACAAGGCGAAGGCTCAGGACGGGCTAATCTCCCTCCAATACCATCTCCTGACGACCGATAATTACCCGGTGTGGGAAATGAAAATGAAGGCAAACATGCATGCCCAGGGAGTCTGGGGTGCAGTCGATCTGAAGGGGAAGGGCAAGGAGGTGGATGACAAGGTGGATCAGGTGGCTTTAGCACTCATCTATCAGGCGGTGCCAAATGTGATGATGCATCAGCTCATCGGCAAGGAGACGGCACGAGAGGCGTGGGAGACGTTTCGAACGATGCACGAGGGCATTGATCGTGTCAAGGAGGCGCGGCTCCAGAATTTGCGAAGCGAGTTCAAGAACCTGAAGATGGGAGAGACCGGGTCGGTGGACAAGTTCATCGGCAGGTTGAGTTTATTGTACAATCAAATTAACTCTCTTGACGACAAGATGGAGGAATCTGTGGCGGTGAAGAAGTACTTACGCGTGCTTCCATAGAAGTACATACCTATTGTCACAATACTTATGTATTCCCCCGATCTAGATAAGAAGATGATAGAGGAGATCACCGGCTCTCTCAAAGCGCATGAGGAGTTACTGAAGGGGTTTCAGTCGCGTAACGAGTAGGGATCTCATAACGACCAGGTGTTGCTAGTAAAGGAAGATCCGAGAGAAGGTCGTGGCTCATAAAACAACCACGGGAGGTGGCACGGTCGAGGTGGCCAGAGTGGCCGAGGCGGTAGGGGTGGCCGTGGAGACAAAGGCTAAGCAAGGCGGTGGTGAGAGATCTCATGATAAGTCACATGTCAAGTATTTTAAATGTGGCAAATACGGGCACTATGCGTCAGGATGTCGCAGCCATATACAGTGTTTCAACTGTAATGAGTTTGGGCACTATGCTTCGAATTGCAAAAGCAAGAAGAAGGACGGGGAGGTGAAACTCGCCAAAGACGAAGAAGATGATGACGAATCGCTAGTACTTCTCTCCTCATATGTTGAAAAGGAGCCAGCCATGGTGATACTGAATAAGAAGAACATAGTTCTAAAACTACGCACGAAGGATGGTAGTCACGATCACACGGATCAATGGTACTTGGATAATGGAGCAAGCAACCACATGACGGGAGATCGCTCCATGTTTTATAAGCTCGACGAGAAGATTTGGGGGTAAGGTCAAGTTTGGCGACGGCTCCATGGTGGAGATAAAAGGCAAAGGGACGATAATGTTACAATGCAAGAGCGGAGATAAGAAGTTGTTGACAAGGATTTATTATATACCAAGTATATGCAACAACATACTTAGTCTCAAGCAGATGATAGAAAGAGGGTGCAGGGTGGTACTGCCGGATGAGTTCTTGCATGTGTATGACAAGAATAGAGATCTATTGATGAGGGTAAAAAGATCTCTAAATCGCTTATACAAGATTTCTTTAAAAACTTGTAAATCGGTTTGTGTGAAGAGTGGTTTGGAGGAGCCAGAAGATGGTGAAATTCACAGACGCGCAGTCGGCGCAGAGGGAGGCAAAGGTTTTGAGGGTGGTGAACCCTACGCTAACGCAGCAAACGGTGGCTTAGGCACACAAAGTGGCAAGACCCGAATGCAGCATGTAGTAGTTGAATGTAGGCATGTGGGCTTGCATGGAGAAGGTCCAGGGTGAGGTAGCGTCAGCTCGGGTGGTCGGCATAGGCCATATACATGAGGCATAGGAGTGCATGCAGCTGGTGTAGGTTGAGCACATGCAACGCAAAGGGAGATCAAGGTGAGGAGGTGCACAAGGCGCTGGAGTGTTCCAGGCCAAAGCGAGATACGCGGAAGCGGCGTCAGTGGGACAGGCAAACGCAAAGACCGAAGGTGGCATGATCTCAGCTGAGATATGTGTTGGAGAAAGATGGGAGGCTCAGGTAATGACAAGTTAGCTATGAGAGCAGGTGCTCCAGCCCAAGAAAGCATGCAAGGAAGAAGAGGAAGCAAGAGAGAAGATCGGCGTGATTAAGATGGAAAAACAAGATTAAGGAGGTGATTGTTAGAGTTTGTAATCTTGCTTTCAGTTTAGAAGTCAAAGTCGTGTACAAGTCGGAAGTCGAAGTCATACATGAATCATTGTGGTCGTGCTCGTGGTCATGTACGAGTATGAGTTAGTATATCGAGTCCATGTTGTATTCTTAGAAGTAGTAGTCGTAGTCAAGTCCACCCTGTAGTTGTAGAGCAGGGAATAAAGGGTAGAGCATTGTACCGAGAGATTGGAAGGAGAAAACAAAGAACAAGGAAAGAGAGAGTAGGAGCAATCGGGGTGATCGTAGCGATCGATGTGGTCAAGAGAAAAAATAAAGAAGAGAAAAGTGGTTTGGCTATGGGAAATCTATCGAGTACATCGAGTTCACAGTCGTAAACAAAATTATGACTATGGTGATGAGCGAAGGTGTCCGCATGTGCTAAAGACATGGTCATAAAGGAGTTACGACAACGGCAGCCGATAGAGCCTTCAACATGGTCAACAGAATCACAGCGTGGTCATAATCGAGTAACGACTATAGTGATCGACTGTGATCGAAAGAAGTGCAGCGCAACAGCAGTGAATGTGGTTGTAACTTCAGCTAAAGTTATGACTATGTGGTCGGAGCAGCGAGACGTGATTGAAGAGGTCACAAAGTGATCGTAACAACTGTCAGGGTAGTCAAAGAACCAACAGAGTGGTCGTAACAACTCAGGAGGTGGTCGTAGCGATAACAACGTGGTTGTACAGCTGCAGTGAGTAGTCGTAGACTGTAACACGTACGATCTGCATCACAATCCATGTGCATGTCCGCCTCCTTCTCCATCTCCAGCAAGGCTCCAACGTGTTCATCTTCTCCGATGATGGTGGCAAGTTAGGGCTCGACTTCACTGGATTGGGGTTTGAGGTTCAGCGTGGCCAGCTATAGAGGGAGACCAAGGCGACAGGAGAACTAGCGGTGGGCGGCAGGGGCGAGGTGGTGAGGCAGTGGTGGCACTACCTCTTGCTAGTCAAAGGAGGCAGCAGGCAGCGATTGTGGATCCGGTGGTGGTAGCCACTAGAGATGGGAAAGGAGGGTGACGGCGGTGGCGACAGGTTGTAGAGACATGGAAGAAGAGGAGGACGATGCTGGGGGCGATGATGCGAGGTGTAGCATCAGCTTGGGAGGGGCTCACCAGAGGGACCTCACCAGCGCTAGCGAGTTGACAGAGTGGAGGCAGGACGTGTGACTTGGGAGGCAACTGTTATGCCGAGAGGCTAGGGTTTGAGAGGTTAGAAGGCTTGAGTAGTGCTCGGAGATAACGTGGACTGTTGGATCTAGATCCAACGAACCAAATAATGACTAATTTGCTACAAAAAAAAATCATGTGAAAGATGCATAGACTATTTTTTTTCCCTAAGAAATTGATGTATTTGACCTTTTAACATGTTTAGGTCGAGTTAATGGGTAAAGTTAAGAACAAGTAATGCGACGGGACATTAGGATCCATGACAGAAAATATGTATGAATTAATCAAATCCACTGAATTGAAATGACCGACCCCATAATGTTGTACAAGCAAATGAGATTAGCAAAACCAAGAAACACTTGGTCCCTCCTGACAAGAGAGAATCAAGAACACACAGCCAAGATTATCCTTCCTCCGGACGTACGTGTCCACCTTAATGCCTCACCACGACACGCCACATCTTCGGCTCCACTTCACCTTAGTAGAAGATGACGGTAGCAACGGCAGCAGCAACGCCGGCAATGGCAGCGCCGCTCCCGAGAGCTGCTGCACCGGAATGCTCAGCATCGGCCGGCCCCTCCGCAGGTCCATCGGCAGCGGAGGACGCCGGGGCGGTAGATGGCTCCGGGGGGCTAGACACCTCGTCGGAAGTAGTAGGTGTACTCGCATCTGGTGCAGAGGTGGCCTCAGAGCTCTCGGTGGTCGGCGCGGCAGCCGGGCCAGACTTCCTCGATGCCGAGGCGGCGGCGGGGGCGACCTCAGGGGCCTTAGCTTGGGCAGCCTTCTTGGCAACCTCGGGTGCCTTGGCGGGAGTGGCGGCCGCGGTGGCCTTAGACGCCTTCGGCGACTCCGCGGGGGCCTCGGCCGCGCTGAGGGCGGCAACGGCGAGGATGTAGAAGAGGATTGCGACGGTGGCGCGCGACATCTTTATTGATTTGGGAAGGATCGATGGCTTTGTGGGGTGAGGAGGGATGGGGTGTGTAGTGTTTATTTCTGGCTTTGTGGGGTGGATTGGAAGGGAGAACTGGGGAGAGATTTATAGGGTGCGAGGGTAGAAGGGGATGGGAGGGAGGAACTCGCGGGAGAGTTTGTGGCGGAGATGGGAGTCCGGGGATCGGTGGTTGCCCGGCTATTGCGCGCCAAATTTTGAAACGGCGATGGAGCCACTGATTTGTGGGGTCTGGTATTGATATTTGCTGCGAGTAATCTGGTGGCTACGATGGTGTATGGTGCGTCCCATGGCCGCCTCTATTGGAATTTTTTTAAAATAATATATTTTTATTAATATTATATAAATATACCACCACTTAAAAAATTATAGAAATAATTTATTGTCGTCATTCTAAATGACGACAATGTTACGTAGAGTCCTGTGTAGCAGCGTGCAAGTCTCTGTGACTTGCAACAAAGATTCGGGCCCATTCTTTTTGGCTACGGCTTGTGACTTTTGGGATGTTTGTACGAGAGATTACAGAGTAACAGAAACTCACGTGAGGTTTTTGCCGATATAAATGAAATCAATAAAGTATGCACTACAATCAACTAGTAGACCTTATCTTGAAAAAACACTCCGTTTAAAAGTTAGTTACTGTAGAAAAATCAAAAAACAGCTTTTAGAAGTAGAAAAGAACAGGGCCTCTGTCACCAAATGAAATGACAACAGAGTCAATTAGTTGACACAGGTTGCGAGGGCCTCTGTCGCCATTTTAATTAACGATAGCTCTCCTTGCTATTTCAATTGGCGATAGAACCCGTGGCGCGAACGTGGCAGTCAATCATTCATTCGTTCGACGACAGAGCTTTAGTCACCATTGGAAATGGCGACGGAGTCTCTATCGTCAATTCAAATGACGATTCAAATGACGACAAGTATTATTTCTTTATTTTTTTGAAATGGTATATTTTTGTAAACTTAATAAAAATATATATTATTTTCTTTAAAAAAAGCCTCTATTGGGCCAAAGGATTGTTGGGCCTTATTCATGCAGACGATACAATTGCATTTAGTACCAGAGATATATCAAGAGTTCCACAAAACACAACTCACAACACAGTTACATCACCGCTTGGGCTTAGACCTCGGATGCAGCATTATGCACTCCTATATTACCATAGAAGGAAAGGGAAAGGTAACAAGTTAAACGAAGCAGCAGCAGCAGCAGCAGAAGAAAGAACCACTTCTCAAGTTCCCACATCCTGATATGAACAATTTGTACATGTACTTTAACCATGGCCATAGACCTTAGCAAGTACCTTAGCTATCTACCTATGGGCAGAAGATAGTAAGATTGCTCATCAACAGAAGTACAGGTAAGTTTGCTGATCATCAAAGGAGAGCCCATAACCGAATAAATATGATTTCCAAATTAAATAACTGTCCAGTTTCCAGTGCTTGATCGCCAAGATAGTTTCACACACGAATCAACTCAAGCCGACACATAATTGCATCAGCGATTCAACATTATCATACATACACTAGAATATGCACTTTGCGCATCATAGTACAAGGACTTGCAGCCTTAACCGTGCCTCCGCAGCTATATTCAAGTGCTCCTCGTTCGGGTTCTCTCTTGCAGCAGCAAGAGCTTCAGCATATGTAACTCTTTCCTGCTCTATCTTCTCGACCTCAATCTTGTCAATTTCGCTCTGACAGAGAAATGCGTAATGGTTAGCTCACGACAGTCAATATCCAAGCAGAGCACCTTCTTAGTTTTCATTGAGGTAAAAGTTTTCATGGTAGTCTACATAATAATCTTGCAAGAACAAGTCACATAATTTACATATTTTCACCGAGAGCATTACTCCAATTATATTGATAGTAAAGTTTCAACTCTAAATTGTTGCTTGTTACTGAAATTCCTTCGTAAAATTCAAATTTTACTCCTATATGACATGATTTTGAAGTGACTCGTACTAAAATTCCGCCTTGTTTTCTCAATCCCTTGCCCAAAAATTTTGAAGAACTTATAAATAATAAGAGGATATTTCAGAGCTAACCAACATAGAAATTAGTTTTTTTTTTCTACAAAAAGTTGAGTACACAGAACAACATCATAACATCAATTTTGAATACACTTGCATTGGTTCAAGAAGGTTAACCTCGAAAAGTAAAGGTTCGAGAATCATACTGTACTCACCACTGATTGAAGTGCTTCTAATTCATATGATGATGGTATGCTACCATCATAACAATCACCTGAAACATTCTCTGAAATTTTTTCGAATAACGCCATCAATGAACTTATTTCAAATTCCATATTGGACACATCCCCTTGAAGATCTTCAACTTTCTTATTTGACATCTTTACCTCCCATTCCAATTTCTCTAAAGATGCTTGCTTGTCTGCAAGCATAATCTACAGAAGGAAATAAGAAACGCAAATGTCACATGAAAATAATATAGGCTTTTAGCCATGAATCAAACATTTAACACAAGAAAAGAGAGAGATCTCACTATATTTAAATTTACCAAGCTTAAGCAATATTATTATCATATGGCAAGGGAAGAAGTAAACTGACAAGTTGACTCGTGCATAACTGTATATGAAGAAAGCATATTTGATTCAACAAACTGCAAAGGCTGGAATTGTGCAAAAGAAAGCGCAATCCTGTGTATGAGAACAGGCCACAGTAATTTGCAGTATGGTCAAAATGAGGATAAAAAACATTGGCCAAACTGCACAGCATAGACCACATTGTAGTAAGCAAAAACCGAAGGCACAAAGATAAGGGACTCGCTAATAAAGCTCAGAACCAGAATAAGAGATGAGTAAATGTGAGTGCAACACAAATTAGTACTGGCCACAAGCAGCTGCTTATGTCTTCTATTTGTGTTTAATGTCTTCAATTTTCAAATCAAGGTGACATAATGTAAACTTTGATGGTGCGGTGTAGAAAAACCCTCCTTAGTTTTTGTAATTACAAAGACAATATCAATTTTCTACAGATTTTATCAGAATCATCATGTTTTGAATGACAAGGATGTGTGACAGTGCCAATGTAGCAACTAATGCTAGATACATAAAGCAAAATTGCAAGAAAGTCGTAAATAAGCCTTCGGGAAAAAGAGGGAGCTCAGCTTATCGATCCAGAACATAACACAACATAGTTACAGATGGGCAGCAATTCACCTTTGCATTGTGCAACTGGGAATTGGTAGATTTGATCAAAGCTTCTTTCTCAGCAACTTGGCGTCTCAGCTCATCAATGGTCGAATACATTGCATTCATCTCACTCACTGAGCTCTCCGCAGATCTCAACGCCTCCTCTTTTTCAAGTAGATTCTTCTGCAGCTCATCGATCTGCTCGCGTAGCAAAGCCAACTCATCCTTGGGTTTATTTTCAGCTCCCGAAAGACCCATTGGCACCACCGAACCATTCTCACCATTGGAATCTGGGGTACTCTTCTTGACCGTATCTCCAGGATCTCTCCGCTTTTTCGCCGACACACTTTGCGGTGTCTTCCCACTTTTCAAATCACCAGCCTGCAGACCCATTCAACCTTAAGGGTCATCACCATGGAAACCAAAGAGAAATGCTCATGACAATTTTCATGCGTAGCGAACAAAATAGACTAATCTATGCCATTCTTTCTCAACAAGGCTGCAAAGTTTCACCAAAACTAATGAAATTGCAACTACCTCTGTAAATCATGCCGTGACTGTGGAAGTGTCTAATCTGAATAGGAAAATTAATCCCACATTTGATCGCATTTTCTTGAAAATCCTAACAACCGAACCCCGACACTTGAACCACTTGTAAGCCACAATTCAAAAAAAAAAAAGTATACAAAATTCAAACATAAGTAACTAGCACCACGATAAAATTAACTAATTCACACCACCCAAGAAACCAAGGGCTAAAATAAAGAAATCAGAGCGCCACCTTCTTGGCCGGCGCCGGCGTGTACACCAGCGACGCACGCCGCGAGTACGACGGGTTCGTCCTCCGATCCTGTAGCCAAAAACCCAAGAAACCCCACCAGGTTAGACAGCAAACGAGCGCCGCGAGAGCCTAAAACCACGTTGAATCCCGGCGAGAGCTGTGCCGCCGCGCCACCCACCGACGCACGCACGCACGCACTCACCATGAGGGACTCGACGAGGGGCACCATCTCGACCAGGTTCTTGAACAGCACCCGATCCACGTTCCCGCCGCCCTCGCCGGCTGCCCCGCCGGCGCCGGCGCCGCACTCCGCCGGCTGCTGCGGCTTGTGGGATCGGTCGAGCATTCTCCTTTCCTTTTTCAAATCGAATCGAAATCGAAACGAGTGGAATGGAATTGTGGTTGGGATTTTGGGAATGGGAAACAGCTGGGAATGGGACGGACTGGAGACTAGAGTGGTTGGGTCGGGGTTTAAGGCTGCGGCTTTTCTGGGTCGTTGGTTTCGGTCGGGGTTTGGATTCCGACCGGACCGCTTTTTATGAGGCTTGCAGGGGAGCCTAACCGGCATAAAATACCCGCCTTTGGTAAAGGAAAAGGGAGGAAAGATGGCAATGCCGCCCGGGCCACTGGTTTTGTTGAGTGGTTAACCAAAGTGGAAACTCCTATGTACTGTTTACTTTGATTTCTATAGAACGTTTTTTACAGTAAATAATTTTTTATAATAACTAGTTTTTGATCGATATGTCTTTTCAAGATGGGGTATACTAGTCGATTGTAATACACACGGTAGTGATTTCATTTATATCGACCAAAATCTCATACAAGTGTCTCTCTCTACAAGCTGTTACTATTTATAAGCTAAAACCAAAAGCCATCAGTAAAAACCAATCGAATGCACCTTCTCATATGCACACTAACTATCAAGGTTTCTATATGTGGTCTCGTTTATTTTGAATTATTTTTATGGGTAATACTTTGGCTCTAACATCCAATCACACAGTTCGTGTCGAATGCCTCATGGCCCATCCATTGACACATTTTGTATTATTGTGTGTGAGAGTAGTCCCATCGAATCCCCTCTACGGTTCTACATGACTTCTACGCATCGGGAAAAAAAATCCCCGCTACACCCTTGTCCCCATTTTCTGCTGCAATCGCACATCTTCTCCCCCTCCAACGGCTCCTTGGCAGCTGGTGCCATAGTTCCTCTTCTCCACGCCCTCTTCACTCACCCCCCAAATCTACCCTGATTCTGCTTCGAATCTGCCGCACTCCCCTCAATCACTCCAATCCTATACCTAAGGCTTTGTTGCTCGGTATAGGATCCACCTCCCAACTAGAGGTCACTCTTAACATCATCGCATATGCCTGACACATTGAGGTAGGGGGAGCTGCGCTCCTGTTGGGGCCACAGGGATTTATGTGTAGTGGTGGAGGAGGAGCTGCAACAGAGGAGCCAAGGCGTCGACGGAGGAGATCCCAATGCACTAGCGCTATAGTAATAGGCCAGTTGCGCCCATTTGCTTGTCTGCACCATAGACTGGTTGGTTGGTACAAGTTTTTTTTTTGCAATTTGTTGCTGCACCATTTTTAAATTGTTGTATAAGTGTTTCATTTTGTTTGCAATTCATCCTCCTCGAAAGTTATATCAAGTTATTTTTATTTGCAGTGGTTGTATGATTTTGTTACATCAAGCCACTTTTTTTTGTTGCAATAGAGGTTGTGGCTCTCAATTTGTTGCAAATATTTCTTCCAATTGTTGCATGTGCTCAACGAATCCATGAATCCATGATGCCCCTCTCCTCATTGGTTCCTGTGTGTGTGTGAGAGAGAGATGGGGTAGGCTCACAAGATGCCATAGTCTGTCGGTCAAAGCCTACCGTTGCTTGTGCTCAACAAATCCTTCTACTGCAGTTGCATCTCGTGTGGATGTCTCCCCTTTTGAGGAGCGGTTAGATCTCACCAAATCTAATGGATTAGAGGCCAGAGGAGGTAGATGACGAGTGGAGGGCTAGTGGACGAAGCAGTAGTTGTGGGGAGTGCGGAAATGAAGTACCCGGTCAGCGCTGCCATTGTCGCCCCACATTTTCCTCCTCATGTAGGCTTTTTTTGTTGCAGATGCTTCTCGAGATTGTCGCAACAGTTTTTCCAACTTGTTTCATGATATGTTTGACTTTATTGCAATGTCCTTTCTAAAATTTTGCCATAAGAGGTTTTTGTTGTAGTTGGTATTTTGATTTGTTGCATTTATTGATATATAATTGATGCACCTCTTTTAGTTTTATTGCAAAACATATTTTTGATTTATTATATCAAAGTTATTTTTTGTTCACTAGTTATGTCTTGTTATTGCACCAAGAAAATTTATGTACATTTTTTAGTTTTGATGTAAATATATTTTTGATTTGTTGCATATAAAATTTTAAGATGTTGCAGCATCGCGTCATCATTTTCTAAACAAGACCGATTGATGTGAGATGTTGCGTTGGTTGTATTTGGTTGCTGGTGATTTTTTTGAGTTAGTATAGCAATTGAATTCAGAGTGAATCTTGAAGCAGGAAAGGATGCCACTTTGGCAAGAAGGGATGCCTGCAGGAAGGAGTTGAGTAAGAGGAAGAGAAGTGGATGACTACGGGAAAGAGATCAAGGGAAAGAGGAGAAAAGCGGATGATAGTTGTCATGCATCCAATAATTGGTTACAGATTTAATAGCGGAAGGGAGCGTCCGATGCAAATGTTTGGATCGGACGTCTAGTCATTCTCATTTTTTTTATTCAATTATATATAATCAAATCTGTTATTGTCTGTAATTTTGTTAAGTCGAACCCGCTTTAGTCCGTTGTCACCGATGTGATGGCGCCATGTAACCATATATGCTTCCATCACGGTGGAGTCTCTGTGGCACCCTATAGAACACTGGTTGATTCCGTCGTTGTGTGATGGGAGTGTGAAGGAGACACGATCACCGTAGAAGAAAGAAGAGAGTAGTAACCACCTAAGGACTTGAGTCAGATTTGTGTGTGACATGGGTATTTCTAAGCTAGGGATAGTGTTGTCTATAACGTTGTCAAAAAAACGTGACACCCTTTGAAACATAACCCAATGAATACCCTTCCAACTTTTACATGCTAGCACAAAAACACAGATTTACACCGTATGTTCCCCGGCGAACTACCTAGCAGTATTCCACCGTAAGGTCGATCCTCTAAACCATAACCATGTCATAAAAATTCATCAAGTACAATGCCAGGACTAGCCAGGAACCAGTAGTAGGCTGCCACAGTAGCTAATGCCAGTACGTCCGTGCGTCACTGCACGATTCTAGCTAGTTAGCGAGGCTGAGGAGACACTGTGGCGACTAGCATTTTTCTTTTTTTTTTCTTGCGAGGTAGCAGTTGCATTCTTATCCGGTTGATCGCATACATGGCATTATGGTAATTTTTTATATATAATCTTTTGACACATGAATTTTTAATTTTGGACCTCTATAACCACAGAAGCAACGGTAGGTGACACATGTCACCTGCCGAGATTCCGCATCACGGTAGGTTCGGAGCACCTACCGAGCTAAAGGAGCTCGATGGGAGTACCTACCGAAGCTCAATAACCATCTACAAGATACAATAGTGCTTAACTTAAACATGCTTTGCACTAATTTTACACTAAAAGCTAAAAGCCCAACGAAGAAATCAAAATACGTAGGGCCTAAATTCTCTTCTCATTGATTTAGATAGGGTCACTTCAAAAATTTGAAAATATTAGGAGGTTTTCGCAAAACTTTCCGCTCATTGGTTTGGCCGTGGTCTTGCCAAAATGTCAAAAATACTCAGGGGTTTTCACAAAACCGAGGATGCTGGTTCGGCTAGGGCCTCACCAAAATTTCAAAAATTTCAGGGGGTTTTAGCAAAACTGGGAATGCTTCTCCAAGCCTCTCCAATACCATCCACGTTACACCACGTTATATATACATATATACATACATACATACATATATATGTGTGGTTCTATACTCTTAGAGTATATACTTCCACTTTTAATATATCCTTTAATGGTGTTGTTATATTTTTTTATCTATTTAAGTATGCTTTAATAATAATTATAAGATACTCCAAAGTGAGTTTTATAAAAAAACATTCATAAAAGTTCACTTTTATAGCATAATTTATGTATGTATTATTTTTATACATGAAAAATTGCATATAGCAAAAATAAAGGACTCTGATAAAAAATTTCAACCAAGTCGTGTTGGAGTATATTAGAATTAGTATTTAAGTATACTGAAAGTAATAAAGAAACATAAAATAATTATTTAGATGGTATATTGAAAGTGAAAGTATGTACTCCTATAAGTACAAAAAAGCTCTCTCTCTCTCTCTCTTTATATATAGGCCCCGTTTGGCATAGCTCTAGCTCCGAGATCTATGCTGGATCTGTAGTTTGTTGACTAAATTAAAGTGATTTAAATATTTTTATTTAATATATAATATAAATAAAATGAGTCATGTAAATGCACTTAACATGCCTGCAACTCTAGATCCAGGATTTCCTAGAGTTATAGATGACCAGCTCTAGGAAATCTACAGATTTCCTAGAGCTAGAGCTCTGCCAAACGGGGCCATAGTATAAATAATAGGGGTATCATGGTGTCCAGGCTTATGATTGAGGCTTTCCATCCATGATTAAGACTTTCCATATATGATTGATCCAATACGATAAATCAATAATTTCCTTTCCAAATTGATGTCTTTTTGAATTAATAAATGTTAACGGATTTGTCTGATTTGGTGAGGGGACAAGAACTCCGCCGAATCTTCGATCCCATCCACCCACCACGGTCTCACGATCCACACAGCGATTCCTTCCTTGGCTGTCCCTAGGGCTGGAAAAAAAACTCGAGGCTCGTGAGCTGCTCGGGCTCGAAGTTAGCTCGGCTCGAGCTCGGCTCATAAGTCAGCAAGCCAAGCCATGTTTTCAGCTCGTTACATTAACAAGCTGAGCCCGAGCTGCTCGCGAGCGGCTCGATGGCTTGATCGAGCCAACAACACGGCAGCGCAAGGAAAGCCCACCTAATTCCCCGAATCCTCTTCTTATTTCCTCAATCCACCGGACCGAATCCTCGTTTCCTCAGTCATTCTCACTTCTCAGTCGTGACCAGCCGCCCCCAAATCCACCGATCCGCCGCCGCCGTTTCTCCCTGCCCGCCGGTCGCCCCCCATCTCCCTTTTTCTCCTGACCTGTCTCTCTTCTCTCCCCCATTGACCAGCCACCGCTTCCCCTGCGCATCGCGCGAAAACCTAGGAGTGGGGACCGGAGATGGCGATGGTTTTGCAATGCCTCGCCGGCGCGTCGGGTGGCTCGCCGTCACCGGTCGCGTCAGCAGCCGCGCTTCTGCTCCGTCCGGCAGTTTCTCGGGAGGACCTGTGGCATTGCCGTCGATGCGCTTTGCGCCAAGCTTCGGCCAGACGGCGCCAGCACCAACGAAGGCGTCAGGCTGGTCGGGTAGCTCTACTCCTTCGTTCTTGGCCCCGCCGACGTTGCCGCCGTCCAAGTGAGTCATCTATGCTGCGAGAAATGGAGGAGCAAGAGGATGGCATCCAGGAGTAGGGGTTAAGCTTGTCAGATGTGGCTTAACTCAGTGATAGTGTTGAGGAGAAGAGATTGGAGTGTGATCCTGGGTCAGTGGAGATCAAGAAATGCGATACGGTAAAGTCATTTTCTTCGGTTTCTTGGTGCATCAAACAATGGGAAGCTTAGGCATCTGGCAATTTCAAGCGAGTTCTTGAGGATGTGGAAGACAATTCGGTGGAATGCAGTTTGGAGAAGGGATCATTCAAGGAAGCTTGTTCTGGGTGGCTTGGCTCGCAAGCCGACTCGAGCTAGAAAACGAGTCAAGCCGAGCTAGGCTTTTGGCTCGTTTCTTTAACAAGCTGAGCCGAGCCGCATCTTAGAGCGAGCTTGGGCGAGCCTGACTCGAACCGGCTTGTCTCGGCTCATTTCCACCCCTAGCTGTCCCAAATCCACCAAAGCCGAATCCGGAAGGCCCAACGCGCACAGCAAACACAAGGAAAACAGGCGAGGCGACGAGAGGCCGGGGGTGATGAATTATTACGCTGCATGGACGGAGAAAGCGAGGAGCCTCCCCGCTAGGTGGGCACAACATAACCCGCGATCCCGATTTGATCTCCTGTTATTTTCTGCTTCGCGAAAGATCGAGTGTTTTAGCTTCAGCTCATGGATCTATGTCCCCAGTTCTACCGCGTAGACCACTCTGGATTTGGTTTGATGCCGCTTGCTTGGAAGAAAGAAAGTGTTGTGCTGCCACTGCGAGGCCGTGCCTTCTACTATTGGAGAAACTGACTAATCGTTGTGTGTGTGTGTATATATATATATATATATATATATATATATATATATATATATATATATATATACTAGCAAAATGTCCGTGCGTTGCAACGAAAACACAAATTATATACGCATGAGCTGTGATATGGAAAAATACTAATAAACAAGTCTATGTACGCATCTTTTTTTACAATTTAAGTATATGTATCTATCCAACATTTCTTGAAGTCATGTATCTAAGCAACAATAAATTTTCCTCGGTGTGATCAATCTATAGTAGTCGTACTTGTGTGTGCCCACGAAGGAGCGAGCAAAGCGCTGTGTTGATGCTGAGCATGCAGATTTTGCCGAACTTGAGCCTATAAACGATGTAGGTCCGGTTCACAGCGATCTGCCAACCCAGCACCAGCCTCGGGTCCGAAGTGTACATGGTGATGGGTGTCACCTCCAGCTGTGGCGGCTGAGCCTCCTAGGTAGCCGCTAGTCCACGTTGTGGACAGTCCGGTCCCCAAGCCCCAATAGTGGTGGACCCAGAAATAAAATATAGCTAGGGTGGACTTGAAAGCATGAAGCAAACAGTATTATCCAAAAGCAAAGCAATCCATGATCAAAAATATTGAAAGCATTTCTTTAATAGATATGTAATAACCTGCTAGGTGTGGAGCATTATTTGTGGTCAAATGCTGTATGATTATGACATGAATGATGAAATATGCTAATATGAGTTGTGACCATAACTATGGACTCCAGGCCTAGTGCCTAAGGTAATCATTCAAAATGTGGAACACATTGAACCCAGCTGTAATGCAAAACATGTAAGCTTCTGCAGATCTTGCGAAGATTGTAGAATATATGAAGAGTTAGGCTTGTAAACTGGCAATACAAATTGATTTAAACAAAATGGACACAACATTTAGTTTCAGTTTACACATTGACTCGACATTATCCCTACTATTTAAGTCGCCCAAAGGCACTTTTTTCTTGATATTACTTTGGAAAGAGTATTATAAGATAGACCTCACCTACCCCATCGTTCTAGTTCGGTGGAAAATTATGTGTCCAATCTGTTTTAAAGCCTAAAAAGTCACAGCCACAGCTGGTACTTTGTGTGGCATTGCTAAATTTTAATTTGCATATGCTATTCAGCAAAGTTTGGATGGGGACTGGAAGGCGTGTATGTGGTTCTTTGCTGATGAGCTAAAGTTTTATTCCTTGTGCCGACTAACCATTTTGTGCTTAGTAGAACCTTGGCCGAAAGTGGCCTTGTCATGGCATAAATTGTTTTATAAGCATATTGCTTTTTGTACATTCATGCATCCAGCCAGCATGTCATAAGTCGAGCTGAGAGGACTTGTTAATACAAGACTACTATTTGCGACATTTTTTTTCTTGCTTGACATCATTCCATGCCAATGACAGTTCTAATATTAACTTCTTGACACCATAAATATGTTAATAATTGCCTACAACATCCCATTTTCTAGCATTATATCCTTTTTTACTGCAATGTTTTTCAGGACATCAACCATTTGTTATGCTCTTTTCTTTTGGGCCAGCACTAAACTTCTTTGAGGGGAAACACTTGTCTCAGACACTGGTCATTGTCCAATTAAAAGCCTCCTTGTTTGTTGGATAGATTCGTTAGACCAACTTTAACTATTTTAACTTTGATGCAATGGAAGTATGCAACCGTCCAAACTCCTAAGCAAAAGTAACTTGAACTTTGGTCATCTGCTCTGCAGGCAGCGGCTAACACACTCAAATTGCCTTGATGTGCTATAAAAGTATGATGGAAACATCGAAGGTACATACCTGAAAAACCAACACATTTTGGTAGTCCGACTTCCCTTGGAACAACACCTTCTCCACCTTCAAATTCAATGAGTGCCCTAATACAAGCTTTCCTTGTGATCGCCTTGGAACTGCAACCAGTAAAACATGAGCAATCAGATAGCTAATCTAGTTACTACCAAAACTCTGTCCTCAACAACATAACAGTAATAAATCAGTAATAGTGTAATACCAAATCCGGTGAAAGTATAAAATTAGTCTGTTAAATTGGTAGGAAAATTTAGTTGTTGATTAATGATAAGCCCCATCCCTTAACCAAAGAAGCCCAAACAAATAACACCAAAGATCT
Organism: Dendrocalamus latiflorus; assembly: GCA_017311315.1. NCBI lineage: Eukaryota > Viridiplantae > Streptophyta > Magnoliopsida > Poales > Poaceae > Dendrocalamus > Dendrocalamus latiflorus. The sequence goes on from CM029660.1 coordinate 25,126,525, forward strand.
ACACAACGCAGCACATAGCAGAGGATTGAGGAACATGGTACCCCTACTCACCATCCTCCTTGATATCCGCTAGCTTCCATCCCTCAAGAATCCACCATTACTGGCACCCCTCTTCTCATCACCTTCAGCAGCCGCCGATCCGTCCTCTCGCCCCTCCGCCTTGGCATCCTTCACATCATCCTCCTTAGCTTCAATGTCATCCACCTCCGTTCATCACGCCAAACAAAGAGATGAAATTTTATGGTTTTCGATTAACAAACTACAACAAAATATAAAAACAAAATAGGAATAAAAATCAAAGGCCGACACTTTAACCACGGCGGATAACAGCCGCCGCTTCAGCGCAGGTTGGTCCCCCGACTCCACAGCCTACATCAGAATCATACAAAATAAGAAAAAGGTTACGCACATCAATAGCGAGGGGGGGAGAGGAGATGTAGGCGAGAAGTATACGGGTCTCGTGAAGCCGCGGAGTGGGCAGGGGCTAGCGGTGGGGGTCGCGCAGGCGCTCGGTGATCGGCGAGAGGGAAGGAGAACACAAGAACATGTCAGAGGAGATGTCTCGGGGACTATGGAAGGTTCGAGAAGGGGCGGGGAGAGGCAGAGGGACCTCGCGGTGCTAGCGTTGGAGCTCCTCGGACGTCTTCTCCGTCGCGGCGGCCATCGCCGTCGGGGAGGGAGGGATTGGCGCGGCGGATGCTGCGGTTGCGACGGTGAGCGCGCAGCACAGGGATGGACTGGCCACACGCGCAGCACAGCCTGATCGTGGGTAGCAGTTAGGAGCCACGTACGTGAGAAAAAGACACCGTGAGATCCAACGGCTATGAAGAGACGAGAAAGAATGGACGGCTATTGAGAGTTAAAGGAGAATGGACCTACTACCACCAACTCAAACTTTTAAGGAGTATATATATATATATATATATATATATATATATATATATATATATATATATATATATATATATATATATATATATATATATATATATATATATATATATATCCGTGCATTGCAACAGAACTCGTTGAATGTATATAGAATTGTGCTATAGAAAAGAGTTGCTCTAATCGGTTGGAAAGTCGAGAATAGTGAGAAGTTAAGAATAGAGCGGTTGGAGGAGAATGGATGTATAACCACCAACTTATTCTTTTATAATAGTAATGATGGGTATTTCTAAGCTAGGTATAGTGTTGTCTATAACGTTGAAAAAAACATGACACCCCTTGAAACATAATCCAATGAATACCCTTTCAACTTGTACATGCTAGCACAAAAACACAGATTTACACCGTATGTTCCCCGGCGAACTACCTACCAGTATTCCACCACAAGGTCGATCCTCTAAAACATAACCATGTCATAAAAATTCATCAAGTACAATTCCAGGACTAGCCAGGAACCAGTAGTAGGCTGCCACAGTAGCTAATGCCAGTACGTCCGTGCGTCACTGCACGATTCTAGGTAGTTAGCAAGGCTGAGGAGACACTGTGGCGACTATCATTTTTCTTTTCTTTTCGTGCGAGTACAGATGGCAACGGGTACAAACTCACTGGGTTTTGCTATCACAAACCCGTGCACATGAAAGTTGGACGTGCCCGCTAAAAAACCCATACCTGTGACGGGTGCAGATTTTTGCCCAGACCCATACCCACTGGGTTAACGGGTACCCACGGGTCGCCCGTGGGTTCAGTAATGCGAGCTGCAACAATGGTTAATGGAGAGGAGGAAGAAGTTCACCGGCCATCTTCGTTGGAGCTGGAGGGCAGCGTCATGGCCAAGGGCCTTCTGCTGCGATGCGCGTTGGCTGTGGCGTGGGGGCGGCGGGCTGAACTGGAAGGCGAGGCGAGGGCGTGCGGGAGGACGAGCGTACGGCGAGGGCGTGCGGGAGCAGGAGCGGGAGCCGCGGGACGGGAGGGCGAGCGTGGAGACTGCCGGAGACCGAGCGCGGAGCGCCAGATGCGCCGCTGCGGCGGCTGTTGAATTGGGGTGGGGACTGGGGAGGAGTGAGTAGTGACCGTGACCGAGTGCTAGCTAGGGTTAGCCGTATGGGTAATGGGGCATTGCCGCATTGGATTTTGGGGCTTGGGGCTAAATGGCTAATGGGCTATGGGCTGGGCTGGTTTGCCTGGGAGGCTGGGAGCCTGGGTTTATAACTCCTATGGATCGGGTTTATATTACCCATGGGTTTACGGGTTTGGGTACTACAGGAACGAACCCGAACCCAGCAGACCCGATGGGTTGGGCTTTTTGCCCATTAAGAGACCCATGAGTTAGGAAATTGACTCAGACCTATGCCCTAATAGAGTAAAAACCCACCGGGTATCGGGTTTCGGGTACCCATTGCCATCTCTACGTGCGAGGTAGCAGTTGCATTCTTTTCCTGTTGATTGCATACATGACATTGTAGTAATTTTTTATATTTGATATGATCGCATACATGACATTGTAGTAAATTTTTATATTTAATCTTCTCACACATGAATTTTTAATTTTGATTCTCTCTACGACCACAGAAGCAGCGGTAAGCAACACGTGTCACCTGTCGAGATTCCGCATCACGGTAGGTTCGGAGCACCTACGGAGCTAAAGGAGCTCAATGGGAGTACCTACCGAGCTACCCAAGCTCGGTAACCATCTATAAGATACAATAGTGCTTAACTTAAACATGCTTTACACTAATTTTCATCTCCTGCCGCAATCAACTAATTCGACAAGTCCTCCTGCCGAGCTTCTCGAGAAGCTCAGCAGGTACCTACCACGATGCGGGAGCTCGGCAGATAACATGTATCATCTGCCACTGCTTCGGTGGTCGTGGAGGGGCCAAAATTAAAAATTCGAGAGGTTAGATTTGAAAAAATGCAACAGTGTCACATATACAATGGTTTCATTCTTTTTTGGACAAGTACAAATACACGAACTGACCAAACAAATTTAACCTAGCTGGGTTATGTTTGGGCCTCTTTGACACTCCAAACATACTGTAGCCATTACAACATTATTAACGACGAGTTGACGACTCAATGGTTAGTACTAATAACTACCATTACAACACTAATAATAGCAGTTTAAGTGTTAAGGGTGGTTTGATATAATGTAGTTGCACTTGCATGGGTTCATCTCGATTCGTATGGATTCCAGATTGTTGGCACCATTCGTAATCTCAAGTCAAATGTGTTATGTCCAATGGTATTTTTTCCTTGAAACTTTTAGGATGACTGAATAAGCACCATTTTTGGCCCATTCCTTGGTTCAAGTGCAAATCTATTAAGCCTAGGTGTCATCCACAAGCTCGTATTGCAAACTAACACTTGATGAAGGCCTTTCTTTTTAGTTTCTAAAAAACTGTTTTTCGGTTTTTCTATAGTAACTATCAAATAAAGTATCTTTTTAAAACAGAATCTACAAATTGATTGTAATATATATACTATAGTGATTTCATTTATATCAGTTAAAACTGTACACGAGTTTCTCTTACTCCGTACTTTCTCTTACGAATAGGCTAAAAATCATAAGTCGCAGCCTAAAAGAATAGGCTTGATAAGCAAATATTTTCACAAATCTATCAACAAAACTTTCTATCGAAACATCCTTTATCTTTTAACCTAAACGGCCACACCAGAGCATCCTATAGCATACTTCCTCTGTTTCACAATATGTATCCATAGCTTATCATACGCATTGCCCAAAAAAAAAAACATCAAATCTAACAAAATAGTTAATAAGAAATGGCCATATACATCTCTATTAAGTGGTATACTATAACTACTTAATCTGTACCATGCATTTAAGCAGCGATAAGAGAGTAAAAAACATTACAATATCTATAATTTTGTTTCTCTTAATTGATAAATATTTTGAATCGGATACTTCTCACACCTAGTTATCAGGCTCGATCGACCGCCCCAGCCGAAAGAACGAACCCAACTTATTAATTCGGCTTCGGCTTCTGACTTATTTTTTACTATTCATAAGTTTCGTCTTTTTCTGAACTTTTGGCTTTTTGTTGAGCTTTTTTGCCGGTTCTTTTCTTCCCGTATTTGTTTGTATTATACGCAATGGGCTAACATATTTTTTATATTTTTAAATTTTTTAAATTTAATTATGCTAAATAAGCCTCTGTCAGCTACAGTGCTTTTTTCAGTCAGCTACAGTGTTTTCAGCCATAAGCCATGAGTTTTTCAGCCGAACCGATCACCACCTAGGTTGGTTCAAGCAAGACCATTGGATTGTTTAAACAATTAGCCCGACCTGAACCGGACAAACCCATTTTCATTGCAAACCGGTCATATTTACCTGGGTCTACCCATATCCCTCCTCGCCACCTTGCAGAGATTGGGCAAAGGCGCCCTGAAATGAAAGCTCTTTTAAGAGAAATAACTGTGTACAATTATATATATTTTACGGCTATGTATGTATACATTTCATGTCATATATACTAAATATATTTCTACTTAAACATGCGGTCCGACCGCATGAACCACACATCCAACCAGTGTCCCGACACCTCGACCAGGTCAACGCCCGGGGCAGGTCTGATAACATTGTCCTGTTCCTATAGTCTGTAGTGGGCTTTAGCTAGGCCCACAATTGCACCCAGTCCGTCCACGCTAAAAAAAATCTTTGCCTGACAAAGCAAAAGCTCAGCGTTGCTAGCAAGTTTTACAAGGCCACGCTAGAAAATCAGGGCAGGGCCGGGTTCAAATTTTAGGTATATGGTGGTTAGGTCCTTTTTCAAGCCGACTTTGAAAATGGGAGCCATGGATTTTCATCACAAGGGGCTCCTAAAATCTCATGGATCACTTTAAAGGCAAAGTCTTTGTTCAAAAGTGCTGTAGTTTTTTGCTATGGTTTTTAGTTTTTGGCTAATTGCAAGAGAAATTGAGAGAGTAAGAAACATTCACATTCAAAAGCTGCTCCATTCAAAGTGGCTCCTGCAATGACTCCTATAAACGGCTTATATAAATCACTTTGAGAAGCCACCCTGTTCAATTTTTGACTTCTAAATACTAAAAACCAAAACTAGAAGTTGTTTAGAACAGGGCCAAAATTTGACTACGCATGCCCCAAAAAAAAAGGCAGGCCAGATTGGGCTAGGTTTAACTAGGCTTTTAAATTTCGAGGTAACTACATGATTCTTAGGCCTTTGGCAAAACAACTGTGACCAAACATTGAACCAAAAAATTATGAAATATTGCAGGAATCTTCTGGAGGGGAGAAATGAATCAAGAATCACCTTGAAAATGGGTCCCCCAACACGATAGGGTTCGCCCTTGCCATCTCTTGTGGCCCGCTCTGACGGCATCTGTCCTCGCTGCCGGTGTTTACCCTCCCTACCATTGCCCTCTCCCACACCACCCCCCTTCAGGAGCAGCAGCCGCCATCGCCAGCACCCTCCTCCTCCACCGCCCCTCCGGAGTAACAGCCTCCCCCAGATCTAGCTACCAACCATCCTCCGCCCATCATGTCAGCTGGAGCCACCTACCCTACCTGCTCTAGAGCCCCCCTGTTGGACTTAAGCCCGTTGCATTGCATATTTATGTTTTACTCTATCAAAGTTAGTAGCCTGAGATGTGCTTTCATTCACGTCGTGGACATTATTCAGTTAGCTAGTGGAGCTGTGTTTTTGCCGGACGTGGGATGGCATAGCTAAAGTGGATCATGGCGTAAGAATAGGAAATAAGTTTAGCCTTTACTTTGTATTCGGATCCTATAAATTAGAGAAGAAAGCTAAGAAACGCTACAACAGTTGAGCAGTACAAATCCCTGCATTTCTGAATGTCGCGTGCATTTCCTTGAGTGTCATATCCGAGCATGACTTCATTGTCATAATCAAGTACATGGTTGGAAGTTGAAGCCGGGCTTGCAGTCGTGGTCAAAACCGACTATCGAGTACGTGATCGAAATTGACTACCGAGTACCTGTGACAATGAGTGGTCGTAAGTCGTAACCAACTATCGTCTTGCTATGACTACCGAGTACCTGCAACAACGAGTGGTCGTAAGTCATAACTGACTATCGACTTGCTGTGATAAGATGTGGTCGAAAGTTGTATCCGACTATCGAGTTCGTGCATGTCTGCTCTAACTTCTGCTTCAACAAGTGGTATAAGAGCGGTGTGAGATCCTGTTGGCGATGTCAGGTCATAGATCTAAATCTCTTTTGAGGTCACTCACTCCACCAAGGATCCGCGGGCGCAGCAGGACGAGGGTGTGCGGCCATGAGGTGGTGGTTCAGCAGGCGACAAGGGAGAGCGGGGGAACGGTGGTCTACCCCATGCTAACATAGCAACATGGGTGTTCGAGGACATCGCCTTCAAGGATGGTGAGACCATTGACAAGTTTTCAATGCGCATCAGCAGCCTCGTCAACAACCTTCGCATCCTCGGTGGCGCGATGAAGGAATCCAAGGTCGTGAAGAAGTTTCTATGTGTTGTACCCTTGCAGTACGCGCAGGTGGCCATCTCCATCGAGACACTCCTCAACCTGAGTACTCTCTCAGTTGACGAGCTCACCAGGCGGCTTCGCGCGGTGGAGGAGCGATACAGACTTGATGACAAAAGCAGCTTTGGAGGGTACCTACTCCTCACTGAGGAGTGGCTTGCGCGTGCCAAGAAATGGGAGCAGGGCAATGGCTCCTCAGGAGGAGACCGGACAAGCGGCAGCAGTGGCGACAATCGCCATCATGGAAGGTCGCATGGCCGTGGGCACGATAAAGCTGGGCACAACGCTTGGGCTGGTGGCTTGTCCAACGTGCGTCGTGACATGTCGCAAGTACTACAGTTGCGACCAGATGGGGCGCTTCTCCAGGAACTGCTACAAGCCCCACCACGAGTGCAAGGAGGAGGCGCACCTAACGTGTGCGCAAGATGAAGAACCCGCATTGCTCATAGTCAAGCGCTGCGAGCTGTCACAAGCAAACAGTGAGGTCCAGCAGCAGTCGATGCTCCTTAACGATGAGAAGGTGATCCTGACAATGCAGGCAATGGTGTTTGATACCTCGACATGGACGCGAGCAGTCACATGACTGGTTCTCGAGCGATGTTTAGATCGCTTGACGAATCGGTGAAAGGGATGGTCAAATTCAACAACGGCTCACTTGTGGACATCCACAGTAAGGGAACTATCATGTTCCAGTGCTGGAATGAGGAACAGCAGCTTCCCACTGAGGTATATTTCATCCCACATCTCCATAGCAACATCATTTCAATTGAGCAATTGGATGAGAGTGGGTGCAAGGTGGTGATTGAAGATAGAGAACTGCTCGTGTTTGATCGTGAGCGCAAATTGCTGGCACGGGTGAAGCGAACCAGCAACCAGCTTTATATGCTGAAGCTAAACCTGGCTTGCCTTGTGCGCTTGCTCATATGCATGGACGACACGACATGGCTGTGGCACAGATGCTACGGCCACCTCAACTTCCGAGCCCTACGGAACCTAGCGCTAAAGGGAATGGCAGCTGGGGTTCCACTGTTTGATCACGTTGAGCAGTTCTGTGATGGGTACGCACTCGGCAAGCAACACCGACTTGGGTATACTACATCCCTCGACTATGGTATAACATCATTAATCTTAGCCAACTTGACGAGGGTGGATGCAGAATTGTAATCGAAGATGGTGAGCTAAGCATCTTCGACCAAGAATGAGTGCTGCTGGCACGGGTGCGTCGGTCAAGAAATAGGTTGTACAATCTTGGCCTGAATCTGATTGCACCCGTATGCCTGATGTTGAAGGCGAACAAGACGGTCATCTCAGCTTTCATGCCCTGCACGACTTGAGCACCAAGAAGATGGTTGAGGAGGTGCTCTTCATCGAACGACTAGAACAATTCTGTGATGGGTGCGCACTCAGCAAGCAGCACCGAGCACTAGTCCCATACGCCTCGATGTATCGTGCCAAGCATGGCTTGGAGTTGGCTCACGGTGACTTATGCGGCCCAATTACACCAACCACACCAGAAGGAAGCCGCTACTTCCTACTGATCATGGACGATCATAGCTGTTTCATGTGGCTCAAGGTGAACAAGATGAAGGACGAAGCATTCAAGTTCTTCAAGAAGATTAAGGCCATCGTTGAGAACTAGATCAGCTTCAAATTGAAGGCATTTTGAACCGATCATGGAGGGGAGTTCAACTCCATCAACTTCAATGACTACTACGACAAAATGGGTATCAAGTGGTATACTACTGCACCATACTCGCTGCAACAAAACGGTGTCGTGGAACATCGGAATCAAATAGTTGCGGAGATGGCTCGTAGTATGATGAAGAGCATGGTGATGCTTGCTATGTTTTGGGACGAGGCAGTAAAGACGGCAGTGCACGTCCTGAATCGTGCACCGACTCAGAGCTTGGACGGTGTAACGTTGTATAAGGCGTGGTACAAGAGGAGACCTAAAGTCCACTATTTCTGAACATTCGGATGTGTGGCACACGTCAAGAAGGTTGGCCCTGGCGCCACTAAGCTCTCTGACTGCTCCACACCAATGGTGTTCATCAAATACGAGGAGGGCTCAAAAGCTTATCGTGTCTACGATCCGGTCACAAAGAAGCTCCATGCGACATGTGATGTTGTGTTCAAAGAAGAGAAGCAATGAGACTAGACAACGTCATCTTCATCAACTGGCATCAGCGAACTCGACACGTTCACCATCAAGTACGATGTCACGAGTGATATTTTGGTGGACGATGATATCACTATGTCTTCGACAATGATGAATATGCCTGTGACGCCACAAACGACAGAACCACAACATCGTCTGGAGTTACGAAGCAGTGGGCAACACCACCGACTGGCAGATCACGTGATTTCGAAGGTATGCTGCTGAGGTATCGCACGGTGTCAAATATCTACAGCACAACTGAAGCGGTCCAAATCGACGACATCGAGCCTGCAGATGAAGTCATGGAGTATGGCAACCTCTGTCTCCTTGGTGCAGAGGATCCCATGAGTGTACAGTAGGCACTCTCAGACACAGCATGGAAACAGGCCATGAACGAACACTTGAAGTCCATCTATGACAACAACACTTAGGAGTTCGCCGCACTCTCTACTGGTCATCGAGCAATAAGGCTCAAATGGGTCTTCAAGGTGAAAAAATATCCTCAAGATAACATTGTTAAGCATAAAACTTGCTTGGTTGCAAATAGATATGCGTAGTGACAGGGGGTGGACTTTGATGAAATATTTGCACCGGTGGCTCACACTGAGACAATGCAAGTGCTGATCGCACTAGCGGTGCACAGCGGCTGCCAAATACATCATATGGACGTAAAGTCCGCATTCTTGAATGGTGATTTGGTTGAGGAGGTGTACGTTTAACAACCTCTAGGGTACGTTGACAACAAGCACAAGAACGATGTGCTAAGGCTATGCACGACCTTATACAAGCTGCAGTAGGCACCGTGAGCCTGGAACTTGAAGCCGGATGCCACTTTGGTGTCACTCGAGTTCACAATAAGTCCACTCAAGCATGTGGTATACCGGCGGAAACAAAATAACACATTCTTGCTCATGGGGGTGTACGTCAACGACCTCATCATCACTGGCTCAAACATCGTTGATATCATTGAGTTCAAGGCCCAGATGATGGAACTGTTCAGCATGACCGATCTTGGTTTGCTAAGTTATTATTTGGGCATCGAGGTCAAGCAAGAAGACGGGAAGATCACGCTATCACAGAGTAGCTATGCGTTTAAGATTTTGGAAGCAGCGGGAATGGCGCGGTGTAATCCGTGCTCAACGCCGATGGAGAACCGGCTGAAGTTGAGCAACAAAGATGGCAGTGTCGCCATCAACGCCACTGAGTACCATAGCATTGTCAGAAGTCTTCACTACCTTGTGAACATGAGGCCAGACATTGCTTATGCCGTGGGCATTATGAGCAGATACATGGAGGCACTAACGTCACAACATTTGGCCGTGGTGAAGCAAGCACGTCGGATCCTGAACTTGTCGGATATAGCGACAGTGACTTGGCATACGACACTGACAACTGCAAGAGCACTACGGATACGACAGTTTTCCTTGGTGCAAGTTTGATCACTTGGGTGTCGTAGAAGCAGAATATTGTGGCACTGTCCTCGTGTGAAGCAGAGCAACAGCAGCATGCCAGGCAATCTGGTTAACTTGGCTCATTGGAGACCTGATGGGTGTGGGGCCGAAGTAGAATCCTGTGCTCCATGATCGCAGCAAACACAATGATACGAGGTATCATATCATTCGCGGCTGCATTGAAAATGGCAAAGTAGATGTGGAGCACGTCGGCACAAATGAGCAGCTGGCTGACATTCTTATGAAGGTCCTCGGTCACGTCAGGTTGGTCGAGGTGAAGCCGGTGCCTACGTTGTCCGGATACCTCGATACAGATACGGATACGCGATACGGCGATACCGTGATTCGCCGTTTTCTGAAAAATACTAATACGGCAATACATTTATATATATGTAATAATATAAAATAAATAAAAAATTAATGAATTCTTGCAAGGAATTGAGAAACCGAGAATACCTTAATATTGAAGTAGCAATTCCATAACCTCTATGATACCTGTGCTAGCTTGTTATTTGAGTATCCCAACCAACTTGTATATTTCTGATTTCCAGATGTCATGTTCATATCGTCAACATCCACAAAACCTACTGTGTGCATCTGAAATTGAAGACAAGCCTGTTTAGATGCCGGAAGCATATCTACATAGCTGCTATATAGCTGATTCTCAATAGACGTTAGAATAATGAGCTCAAATAAGTAAAAACAGATGGGAGTAAAATGCATCGAGTAAAAACAGATCATAAGTTCTCAACTGGAACAACATATGGTAGGAAAACTAACAAGTTACAACGTATAATAGTCTGTTGCCATGCTGTACCGCAGCATCCCGAAGTGTAATTTCGAATAGCATTAGATGTGATGCAATGTAACCTCATGAACAAATTCACCACAATAGATGGGTATTGTGTTCAAATAAAATAATTATCTAGTAACAGGCTGACCTCATATTTGTGTTGTAACAATAAGAAAAAACATGGCATGTCAATCTAAAGGAGTTCGTTACTTTGTTCTAACTGTAATACAAGTGTTGTAATGGCAGTTAGGAGTTGAAGGTTTAAAACCCATGCACAACTAATTTGCACACAACGCTTGTGCAATCTAATATCGTCAAGCACCTGGACTAGTGAGAATTGCGCCAAAACCTAGGAAATTTCATAGCATCGAGTTCATTTTACAACGCATTAGTATTATACAAGCATAGGAAGTTGGGAACAAAATTGGAATATAAACAAACAAACAGGTTGTTTTGATGGCTCACCTCTATAACGCTGACCCGGTCGCCGAAGGAGCGATGCAGCAGCGAGCACGTCTCAAGGGATCCAAGGAGGACCTCCATAGAGGAGGCCTCACCGGCGAGGAGGGGAAGGAGCAGTGCCACCCACCTCAGCTGTCGCATCGCCATGGCTACGCAGGCGAGGTCCACGAAACCCTAGATCTAAGGTCGCCCGACACGTCAACACACACCATGCGTGCTCCGGGAATGGGCGGTGGCGACGGTGGCGAGGAGGAAAGGAGATTGGGCGTGGAGAGCGGGGTCTCCGACTCTTGGAGGCGTGGAGACGGCAGGCTGATGCCGGGGTGGGAAGGGGAGCCGACGACCGGATAGAGGAGGGAGCGGCGGCATTGAGGGGAGGCGACATCAAGGTTGTGCCTCCACTCGTGACTCAGATGCGGGCGTGGGATGGGTGGCCGACTGGAACTGGGGTGTACACAGAAGGGGTGAGTTTATTGAGCTCAAACGTATCTGCGAAGTATCGACGAAGTATCAAGATTTATTTTCTTTTTTAATAATCATAAATTTAGGATACGGGCAGGATACGTATTGGAGTGTATCGGGGCAGTATCCGTATCCTATACAGTATCCGATACCGGTACGTGACTTTTGTGAAGTATCCACGCAACATAGGCTGGTGCGCCATGGTTAGGGGGTGATTTGTTGGACTTAACCACGTCACACCTATAGACGTTACAGTAGTCTGAGTCATACTGCAATAGTGCGTGCATTAAGTGAGTAAGTGCGTGCGTTTTGTAACTTCATAAATGTCATGAATAGCTCAGACGTAGGATGGCGTGTCATGAAGAGCTGGTCATGGTGTGTACGTCAGGTTAGTTTCTTGTTTTTTCAGTATAAAAGATCAATGAAGAAAATGTGTGTATGTTTCCTTCATGGTCGTAACTCACTTCGAGTACATTTCCTTTCGTGGTCGTAATTCACTTCGAGTACGTTCCTTTATGGTCATAACTCGTTTCTTCGTAATCGTAACTCGTTTTGAGTACGTTTCTTCGTGGTCGTAACTCACTTCGAGTACGAGTTACTTCGTGGTCGTAAGATACTATTATGCGAGTACTGTAGCAGAGCACTGTTCTGCGAGTACTGTAGCAGAGCACTGTTCTACGAGTACTGTATCAAAGCACTGTTCTACGAGTACTATAGCAGAGTACTATTCATCGGAGCAGTTTTTTCGAGTACTCACGATTGAAACTTCGAGTACTCATGGTTGAGATTTTCACAAGTCTTTCAACTACATTGTATACTTCGACTTACCGTAATAGGCAACCTTTATCAGTGGCGACGTCAACCTCTTCTCATCCTTCCTCAAGGTTACACGAGCAAATGCTTTAATTGCCTTAGCTCTGACCACCGAGTGGCAACTTGTCACAATCCTCCCCGTTGTCTACACTGCGTGGGGCAGGCCACTTCAGTCGGTGGTGTCATCTAATGGCTCCGGCGCCTCGATGTAATATTCCCTCAAGATTCCATTCCGTAGCTTGCCAATCACAGAAGAAGTGGTTCACGACAAGTTACAGGTGGAGGTGTTGTCAATGGTGGTTGCTAGAGGTGATGGGGATGACACCCGTGGTGTTGCAGGGTTACAGGACTCCAGTTAGCCTCCTCCACCTTCAGTTGCAGAGATGGAGACAGTGCCGCCACAGGTTGCAAAAGCGGTCCCAACCACGCCGATCATACAGGTTGCAGAAGTGGTCCCAACCACGCCGATCATGCAAGCTAATGGGGGTGTTTTTTTACACTCCTGTGTAACTAGCAGACCCTGTTCTTTACGGCTTATAAAAGCGACTTTTAGTTTTTGCTATAGTACCTAACTTTCAAATGAAGTATTTTCTCAAGATAGATCTACAAGTTAATTGTAGTACATGTTAAAAGTCTAATATCTATATCAACTAAAATCGTAAATGAGTATCTCTCTCTGTAATCTCTGTCGCAAACAGCTAAATTCAAAAATTTCAAATAAAAACCATAAACCACTGAAAAAAGAACAGGCCCGTAGTCTCCTTCGGTGCCGAAGAAAACATGTGGGGGAGCATGTTGAGGGGGAGGTGTCACAGAATGTCTCTTTAGTGGGTGTCCCGTCAAGAGCAACGGATTCACCAAAGAAGACTTCAAAGGTGAAGCGACTATCTCACGGATCTTCTCTTAGGAGGAGTGCTCGTCTAGCCTCCAAGGTGAAAATAAAGCGACCCATTGGGGAGAAGAAGGCCCAGTACAAAGCTTTTAGGAAATTGGGTATCATTGGAAGGGTCAATGACGAAGTGGATGAACAAGCCATGGATAGATGCTTGGAGGTCTTGAAGGAATCCTTTCCTCCTAGTTTGATTGTGTCTGTTTTTTGTGGGTAAGATAAGGTGAAGGGCTTGAATGGTGAGTTACAGGATATCTCAGCCACCAATGTTCTCTTTTGATTTTCTTGTGTCTGGTTTAGGCAAGTTGTGTTTTTCCTTTTCTGAGTAGCTAGACGTTGTTATCGTGGTGAATCTAGGATATGAGTGTTTTTGCATGAGGTGTTGATGGGTACTAAGTGACTTTGTGCTGTTTATCCTAGTACAGGTGATGCTGGTGTAGACTCTATTTCTCTCTTTAATGAATGGGCAGAGCTCTTGCCATATGTTTCGAAAAAAATGGGTCCCATGAATTTTTCATCAGAAATGGCCCTATAATCTCACCCCCAATCATATCATCCGATCACTCTGTTTAATCACTCCAAGGCCCACTACTGTACGCTTCTGTCTGAATTTTCCCCGTTTGGAGCGTGAAAATTGAACTATTTCTTAGGAAATTCTTGTCTCCCAGACAGGCCTAAGCGTTGTTATGCTTACTATCTCGTCTTGTTACCATCGAGTTTCTGACATAGGTTTACCTCTTGAGTTTTTACTTTGCACAGGAATTTTGCGGTCTCTATCCACTGGAAGAGAGACTATTGTGCAACAGCACGGCCTGTTGTTACTTAGTTGTTGTATACTGCAGACTGCAAGAGACTCCCAAGTCCCAACAGTGACAGTACTAGTTGGAACAAGCCAGCTGCTGTGAACATACAGCTTAATACGTACGTTCTGTCAATTCTTTTACAGTGAACAGGATCACTTAATGGGAATAGTCCTTGTCGAACAGATACGGATGTCATTTTGGTCAAAGATGCTCTTAGCTGCGGCAGTACCTCCAGCTTGGACTCTTCAGTCTTCCCCGAGCAGAACTTGGTAATTGTACAATCTTTCTCCGCGATCATTTGTCGCAAGCAAATAGTTGAAGAGTCTGCTCTAATCTGACTATTCCAGTTGTTAATTTGTTGATAAAAAAACGGGTTGAGAGTTGAGACATTGGTTTGAACATATTCTCATGTGATGATGTACGTGGTGAACCAAAGAAATGTCTGTAACCGCCCCCTTTTCAGGGGCGCGTACGGACACGGCACTTCGCAACTATTCACGCATGAACAGTTATGAAATGTCGCGCAAGAGTATACCATTGCATGCTTACAACAAAGTCCAGCATATATTTAACATATGGAATAACATCCAGTTTTTGACAGCGGGGCGTACAAAGCCCAAAGTATAATAACATTACAAAAGACCTCCAGAATCCAATTCGAGCGCGGCGAAGACCTAAAGCCACGGATCCTCGTCGAAGAAGAGACCTTCTGGGACTTCCTCAACGGGGAGACCTTCACCTTCGTCTTGATCCTCTAAAGAGTGGATTAAGCAAGCCGTGAGCCAAACAACCGGCTCAGCAAATCCCAAAGGGATCCTATTTTACTACATGCACTGATTCACAACGGAAGGGAATATACTTGGTTTATTAATTTACGTGGATGCAGTTTTATTTGTAAACATTTTAATAAAACGGACCCAAAACTACTTCTCAAGCTCTCAGGGGTTCTCATCAAAAGTTAATTAACCAACTAATCAAGTTAAAGCATGTACAAAACTACTTAAGCTTCGCTGCTGGAATCACCCAAGTGACACAGCTCCAATAACCGGGAGCGCGGCGTATTCGAATACCACTCATTTGACTCTGCAGAGCTTGCTCAGCTTTACCCACACGATCCCTTAACTCCCGCTAAAGAGTTAAGAAAGCCAGGTCGTTTCACTGCTCAACTCTTTATATAGACTCTACCCGGTAGAATTCACTCGGGTCTGGCTCACACACACACACACGAGAGAAGACAAACGTCCGCTTCGAGCGAACTCTACCGTTGTTAAGCACCCGCAGCACGGTCTGCCTAACCTAGTTACACAGTCACCCCCTTCTCAATACTTGTAGAGTTTCAATCGAGTTGAGCAGCTACTAAACCAGTGTTGACAAGTCAACTCCTGTGGTTGAGCGGTCACCATGTCATTTACTCAGCGTAAGGGTCTGGTCCTTACATTTTTCCCCCAGGAGTCCGCAACCCCTGTCAGGTCCACGACTTTACAACCTAGGGTAAGAACCCTTACCCTATTCTGCACATCGATGTACTCCGTCCTAGGGCACGGTATCCCATACTACCCTGCCCTACAATCGGGTTTTTTTTTTAAAGTCTATTGGCCCGCAGCCACAACCTTATTAGTGTAAGACTTTTGAATGATAATAATAACTTACAATTATCTAGGCTATCAAGTAATTATTTCTAGGGTTACAAAGGCATGGCTACAAGTGTATCATGGCAATTGTCGGTGGTAGGTTTAACTATATAACTGTCATTCTAAACATTTTATTTTACTTTAAACTAACATTTCAAAACTAGCTTAATGCAAATAACATAGTAACATAATTAAACATCATAGGATACAATATGATCAAAGGATTTGAGACTTGCCGTTGATTTGGACGATCTCGGCTAGCTCGAACGAAGAAGCTCCTGGATCCTGCGACTGCGCTTGAACCTCTGGAATTTCCGACACTAGCGCAAAATAATTAAAAATTAAATTAATTCCATGCCCGAAGGATTGAGCGAGGAATAAAGAGAATAAAAGAATAAAGAAAATCCGACAAAAACTCCATTAAATTGGGATTTCTGGTTTATAGGAGGGTTATATGAAGAAATGGGCCTTGGATTTGGGTTGGCGAGCTCGAGACGAATCCGGGGAGTATAAATATGCATTTTTGGGTTCGGGTCAAGTACTGTTCCTTGGGCTCAGTGTACTATTCATCGGGTTCGGGCGAGTTGGCTGGATCGGACCACGTCGACTTGGCGCGGATCCGACGCATCGGGCGCGCGGGCGAGTGGGTCTGGTGGGGACGCGTCAAGGCGGCTCGGGTCGGACGCGCCAGGCGCGGGGCGGTGCGGTCGGCCGCGGGGCGGGCTGGCTTGGCCCAGCCAAGTCGGGGCGGCGGCCGGTCGAATGAACAGTGCCCAGGGGCACTGTTCTTCTTCCTCGCCTGGCTCCCGCGCGCAGTGAGCAGAGGAAGAAGGCGGCGAGCGGCGGCAGAGCTCCAGTGTTTTGCGACGCAAGCCAAGGGTACGGGCGGGTTCGTGGGGGTAAGGGGAGTCCATTTTGGGTGGTTAGACGGCCGGCGGAGGCGGCGTTCGCCGGCGGCGAGGCCATCTTTTCTACGGCCATTTTTGAAAGTTGGGACAACTGGGAGGTTCCTGGGGGCAATTGGGCTGGTCCTCGGGCATCAGTAGGGTTTAGGGAAGCTTAGGGAGAGATTGGCCGAAGCTCAAGAGGTCTAGGTTAGGCTGGCCACGGTGGCCGGTTTTGGTAGGGAGGGAGTGAACGGTGCTGGAGGAGGTGGGTGATTGAGAGCTCAAGGCCATGGTCGGGAGAGGTTTCTAGGAGCTCAAGGGTGCTACTGGCGAATGGAATTGGAAAGTGGATGGCCGGAGGTTGGACATCGAGCTAGGGCATAGGTTTGGGGATTTCTCTGATTACCGGCAATGGGAGAGGAGAGGGAAGCTCGGGGATGTTCGGTGAGCTTCAGGGAGGCTGGTGGGTCTCAATGGAGGGCTTGGGGCGGTTTAAAATAGGTGGGAAAGGCGGTTGGCAGCGGAGAGGGAAGAGGAATACCACGGCGGCGGCGGTTTCGCGAAGACCGGGATAGCTCGAGGTTTCCCGCGAGGCTGCAGCTGTTGTAGGCGATGCAGGGCGGCGGTCAAGGGTGTCAGAGGGGTTGGCTGTCGGCCGTGAGAGGAAGGGGCGCGAAAGAGCAGAGGCGGCAGCAGAGAGCGGCGGATGGCGCGGCCACGTCCTGTGGCCGTACCTGGGCGGTGTCAGGCGCATTTAATGAGCTAGTACGGAGGCTGGCAGGTGGGCGGGAGCTGGCAGAGGTGAGCGGCCGCGAGAAGGCGCGAGGAGGCGCGGGAAGCGACGGCGGCGACAAAAAGATCGGGCGGCGCTGCTTTTGCCGGACATGAACAGTGCCCGCGCGAAAAAATCTGTTTCCCACCGTTATGACGCCGTGATGACAGGGATTAGTGGGTGATTTTGCTTTGAGATTGGTGTGGAATAGATTGGAGAGGCTAGAGAAACTCAATTCAAATGCAAACTCAACTTCAAATTGAGTTTTGAAATTTTCGGTTGTTTCAACCTACCCCCCTTAAAAAGAATCTCGACCCCGAGATTCCTCTGGCTCAGGGAGCAAGTTGGGAAAATCCCGCTGTAAATCAGACTCCTTTTCCCAAGTGGACTCATCTGCCGTATGATTCTTCCATTGAACTCTGCAAAATCTGATATTCTTGTTTCTGAGCTGCCTTTCTGTCGTTTCAAGTATTTGTAGTGGTTCTTCAGCATAAGTGCAGTCATCTTGTAATTCAATATCTGACAACGGTACTTCATCCGTGGGTTGGCGTAGACACTTTCGAAGCTGGGATACGTGGAACACGTTGTGTATTCTTGATAAGTTGGGCGGGAGCTGTACTTGATAGGCTACTTCTCCAACTCTTCCGATTATTTGAAACGGTCCCACATACCTCGGTGCTAATTTGCCCTTGACTTGAAACCTCTTGACTATCTTGAACGGGGTGACTTTGATATAGACAAAATCTCCAATTTCAAAGCTCAAATCTTTTCTACGGTTATCTGCATAGCCCTTCTATCGGTCTTGTGCCATTTTGAGTCTATCTTTGACAATTCTGACATGTGCCTCTGCGTCTTGAGCAATTTGAGGTCCAATGAGTTGACGTTCTCCAGTGTCTGACCAGTTCAGAGGTGTCCTGCATTTTCTGCCATACAAAGCTTCAAATGGAGCCATTTGAATACTAGCTTGATAACTATTATTATATGAAAACTGAGCAAATGGTAGGCAAGTATTCCATGCTGCTCCATATACAATTGCACAAGCTCTCAGCATGTCTTCTAGAATCTGGTTTGTCCTCTCTGTCTGTCCGTCTGTCTGTGGATGATATGCTGAGCTGAAGTTCAGATCGGTGCCCATAGCCTCATGTAGTTTTTCCCAAAACTTGGAGGTGAATTGTGCTCCTCTATCTGAAATAATCTTCTTGGGTACTCCATGAAGCGTCACAATTCTTGTCAAATATAACTCTGCAAGCTTATCTTTCCCATAAGTCTGCTTGATCGGAAGGAAATGAGCCACCTTGGTCAATCTATCAACAATGACCCAGATAGCGTCATATCCTTCACGAGTCTTGGGAAGTCCAGTGATGAAGTCCATACCGATACTATCCCATTTCCACTCGGGGATTGGTAAAGGCTGCAACAATCCTGATGGTTTTTGGTGGTCTATCTTAATCTGCTGGCAGACATCACATTTAGCTACATATTCTGCCACTTCTTTCTTCATTAGGTTCCACCAATACTTCTTCTTCAAGTCTTGGTACATTTTGGTGCCTCCTGGATGAATTGAAAATTGAGACGAATGAGCTTCAGATAGGATTAATTCTCTTAACTCTTTTTTGTTGGGTATGCAATAGCGGCCACGGAAGGTAAGGATTCCATGTTCGTCTATCGCATACTCTGATGAATCTCCTTCTTGAATGTTCTTTTTCAGTTTTTGAATCTCTTCATCTTTATCTTGTGCGGCTTTAATTTGATCCGTCAACAACGGTTGAAGTTCTAATGCTGTCATACTGCCTTGTTCTGTGATTACCAAATTCAGTCGTAGTATATCTCTTTGTAACTCTGGTGGATACTCTGTAGTATTGGACTCGTTTTGTCGAACTTTTCGACTGAGGGCATCGGCAACCACGTTGGCCTTACCCGGATGATACTGAAGATCGACATCGTAGTCTTTGATTAATTCTAACCATCTGCGTTGTCTCATATTCAACTCTGGTTGTGTGAACAGATACTTCAAGCTCTTGTGATCTGAAAATATCTCACAACGAGTTCCTAGTAGGTAGTGTCGCCAAATTTTAAGTGCGTGCACCACAGCTGCTAGCTCTAAATCGTGTGTTGGGTAATTTTCCTCATGCGGCCTTAGCTGTCTTGAAGCATAGGCAACAACTTTTCCGTCTTGCATGAGCACACATCCTAAACCTTGCTTTGAAGCATCACAATAGATTTGGAACTCCTTTTCGGGATTGGGTAAAATCAGTACTGGTGTCGTTGTCAACTTAGTCTTCAGTAGCTGAAAACTCTCTTCACAAGCATCTGTCCATGTGAACGGCTTGTCTTTCTTCAGTAGTTGAGTAAGCGGACGTGAAATCTTGGAGAATCCTTCTATGAATCGGCGATAATAGCCCGCTAATCCCAGAAAACTTCTCACTTCTGTCACTGTCTTGGGTTGTTTCCATTCCATGACTGCGGTTATCTTTTCTGGATCAACTTTGACTCCATCTTCTGATATGACATGACCCAAGAGAGCAACTTCTTTCAGCCAAAAGCTGCATTTGTCGAACTTGGCGTACAACTGATGTTCTCTCAATCTGGTTAATACCATATGCAGATGTTTCTTGTGCTCTTCTTCGTCTTTGGAGTATATCAGGATGTCATCTATGAAGACAATCACGAATCGGTCCAGTTGATCCATATGCACCAGATTCATAAGATTCATGAAATATGCTGGCGCATTCGTTAAACCAAAGGGCACAACTGTGAACTCATATAAGCCATATCTGGTGATGAAGGCTGTTTTCTCTCGATCTTGCTCTCGGATCTTAAGCTGATGGTAACCCGAGCGCAAATCGATCTTGGAAAATACCTTGGCGCCCTTAAGTTGATCAAACAGATCATCAATTCTGGGCAAAGGGTACTTGTTTTTAATTGTGACAGCGTTTAAACCTCTGTAATCAACACACATTCTTAGTTCTCCACTCTTCTTCTTCACAAACAGAACTGGGGCCGACCAAGGCGAAACACTTGGTCGAATAAACTCTTTCTCTTGCAATTCATCCAACTGTCTCTTGAGTTCTTTCAGTTCACTGGCTGACATTCTGTATTGATGCTTGGCAACTGGCTTTGTGCCTGGGATCAATTCTATAGCA
Source organism: Dendrocalamus latiflorus (assembly GCA_017311315.1). Lineage (NCBI taxonomy): Eukaryota > Viridiplantae > Streptophyta > Magnoliopsida > Poales > Poaceae > Dendrocalamus > Dendrocalamus latiflorus. The sequence continues at coordinate 25,147,233 of CM029660.1, forward strand.
AGTTCTACTTGTCTGTCAGGGGGTCTGCCTGGTAATTCTTCTGGGAATACATCTGGGTACTCTTGCACTATTGGCACTTGATCCGGTGTAACTGCTAGCATGTTAATCATGCGCTTTCTTGCATCCTTCAACACTTCTCGGTCTGTCTTTACTACCACTTTCCGACCTTCGGGATTTACCAGTGATACTGTTTTAATCTCACAATCTACCTTGCCTTTGTTCTTGGCTAGCCAGTTCATGCCCAAAATGGCATCTAATCCTGACATATCTAGCTGCAACAAATCTGCTCTAAACTCTATCCCTTGGATTTGCACATTAAGTCCAGCACATCCACTATGGGACTCCATTCTAACCCCAGGGGTTTCAACCACATAAAGTCTTGGCAACGAAACAGAAGGCAATTGGTTTCTTAAAACAAAGCTCTTCGAAATAAACGAATGCGTTGCACCAGGGTCAAATAAAATCAATGCAGGTATAGAGTTAATTGGGAACATACCTGCAATGACATCACTAGCTCCAGCCGCATCTTCAGCGGACACATGATTCACCCTTGCATAGAAAGTGGGTCTAGTGCGGCCTCTGCCTCTGTCTGCAGATGTGAAATTTGCTGTGCCTGCGGGTGATTGAGGTCCGGCTGCCTTGATCTGCAAGAGACCTCCTTTGGGAGTGCTAGAGCCTGCTTGTGTCTTTGCTTCTTGCTGCTGCTGGTTTTGGACTTGTAGCTTGGCTGCATCTGATGGCAAGTTCTTCCGGGGACACTGATCTCTGTAGTGCCCAATCTCACCACAGTGGAAACAAGCATTTGATCTCCTTGGACAGGCGCTGGCAAGATGGTTGCCACTGCAAGTAGGGCATTTGATAGCAAGTGGTAGAGGAGTGGCATACTGCTGAGATTGTCCCGACTGGGTTTTCGGTAGCATTACAAATTGACGGGAAGGCTGGGATCGAAAGGACGACGATCCCGTAGTCTTGCTTCGCTGAGCACTGGGTGGGGAAGACTGGGATTTGTGTACTGCTTTACGCTTTCTGTAATCTTCCATCTCACCTCTAGCCTCTTCTGAGTTGATCAGGCTATCTACCATATCATGTAGGTCCTTGAATTTCATAGCTGAGATATGAAATTTCAAGGACTGTTGTAGTCCTGCTCGGAATTTGCTCATTTTCTTTTCTTCATTATCAACATCATCTGGAGCAAATCTAGAAAGGTGGTTGAATTGGTGCAAGTACTCCATAATTGTGCGTCCACCTTGCTTAAGTGGCAGGAATTCCCGACGCTTGGCTTCCATGATACCATCTGGTATGTGTGCCTTGCGAAAGGCCTTTGAAAATTCTTCCCAACTGAGTTCTCTGTTCTGCAGGGTGCGCTGATAGTTGATCCACCAGGTTGCTGCAGCACCCTGTAACTGGTGGGATGCATATGATACCTTCTCCTTATCATCACATCGTACAGTGTCAAGCTTCCTTTCCACATCCACAAGCCAGTCCTCAGCCACTAGGGGATCAGCTGAGGTAGAAAAGACTGGTGGACGTGTCTTCAAAAAGTCTGCCCATCGGGTGGAGATTGGAGAACTATCCCGAGGAACATTGCTTCCACCTTGTACGCCTGGTGATCTGGTTGCTAGTTGTTCAAGAAGTCGGGCATGCTGATCTAGTACTTTCAAAATATTCTGTTCTCCTTGGTGACGATTCTGTTCCATCATTGCCATTACGCTGGCAAGTGTGGGCGGATCGGTGGCAGGTGCACCCTGCCCGTTGGTCTGACCACTCTGCTGTCCTGGGTCCATCTGCCAATTGGGAATTAGAGATCAGCTTTGCAGCGGCTTTGGCAATCAAGAGTAGATAAGTAAGATTTCGAATTTTTCAAGGCAAGTATAGGGTGAAAAAGGTAAGAACGAGAACGAAAGGGGACAGGAGAAAGCTTTGAACACAGGGGAATTACTGATAATTAAGCAAACAATATACAAGGATAACAAACATAAATTTATAGTAGGCAAGTGGTACACAAACCACTTAGGGTTCGTGACTACACCTACTTTACATTACAAAGATACTATTACGACTCAGGGTCAGTCTATTCTAGCGAATACCAACTACTAATCTAACTACTGAGAAACGAAATTTTGAAGTTAGACAAGAAAAGTAATAAACATTTTGCAAAAGCAAAACTTAAGCAGAGGTAAACTAGGATAGATAAGGTAGCAACAAGAGAGGAAAAGACAGCAATATCCTTATAATTTTTGTAAAACCCTTTTTATGGCTTAAAGTAAATTTTGCGATAGAATCGCTTCCTAGTTTGCCTTAGGTCTTATCCTACGGTCAAAGAGCCTGCTCTGATACCACTTCTTGTAACGCCCCCGTTTTCAGGGGCGCGTACGGACACGACACTTCGCAACTATTCACGCATGAACAGTTATGAAATGTCGCGCAAGAGTATACCATTGCATGCTTACAACAAAGTCCAGCATATATTTAACATATGGAATAACATCCAGTTTTTGACAGCGGGGCGTACAAAGCCCAAAGTATAATAACATTACAAAAGACCTCCAGAATCCAATTCGAGCGCGGCGAAGACCTAAAGCCACGGATCCTCGTCGAAGAAGAGACCTTCTGGGACTTCCTCAACGGGGAGACCTTCACCTTCGTCTTGATCCTCTAAAGAGTGGATTAAGCAAGCCGTGAGCCAAACAACCGGCTCAGCAAATCCCAAAGGGATCCTATTTTACTACATGCACTGATTCACAACGGAAGGGAATATACTTGGTTTATTAATTTACGTGGATGCAGTTTTATTTGTAAACATTTTAATAAAACGGACCCAAAACTACTTCTCAAGCTCTCAGGGGTTCTCATCAAAAGTTAATTAACCAACTAATCAAGTTAAAGCATGTACAAAACTACTTAAGCTTCGCTGCTGGAATCACCCAAGTGACACAGCTCCAATAACCGGGAGCGCGGCGTATTCGAATACCACTCATTTGACTCTGCAGAGCTTGCTCAGCTTTACCCACACGATCCCTTAACTCCCGCTAAAGAGTTAAGAAAGCCAGGTCGTTTCACTGCTCAACTCTTTATATAGACTCTACCCGGTAGAATTCACTCGGGTCTGGCTCACACACACACACACGAGAGAAGACAAACGTCCGCTTCGAGCGAACTCTACCGTTGTTAAGCACCCGCAGCACGGTCTGCCTAACCTAGTTACACAGTCACCCCCTTCTCAATACTTGTAGAGTTTCAATCGAGTTGAGCAGCTACTAAACCAGTGTTGACAAGTCAACTCCTGTGGTTGAGCGGTCACCATGTCATTTACTCAGCGTAAGGGTCTGGTCCTTACATTTTTCCCCCAGGAGTCCGCAACCCCTGTCAGGTCCACGACTTTACAACCTAGGGTAAGAACCCTTACCCTATTCTGCACATCGATGTACTCCGTCCTAGGGCACGGTATCCCATACTACCCTGCCCTACAATCGGGTTTTTTTTTTAAAGTCTATTGGCCCGCAGCCACAACCTTATTAGTGTAAGACTTTTGAATGATAATAATAACTTACAATTATCTAGGCTATCAAGTAATTATTTCTAGGGTTACAAAGGCATGGCTACAAGTGTATCATGGCAATTGTCGGTGGTAGGTTTAACTATATAACTGTCATTCTAAACATTTTATTTTACTTTAAACTAACATTTCAAAACTAGCTTAATGCAAATAACATAGTAACATAATTAAACATCATAGGATACAATATGATCAAAGGATTTGAGACTTGCCGTTGATTTGGACGATCTCGGCTAGCTCGAACGAAGAAGCTCCTGGATCCTGCGACTGCGCTTGAACCTCTGGAATTTCCGACACTAGCGCAAAATAATTAAAAATTAAATTAATTCCATGCCCGAAGGATTGAGCGAGGAATAAAGAGAATAAAAGAATAAAGAAAATCCGACAAAAACTCCATTAAATTGGGATTTCTGGTTTATAGGAGGGTTATATGAAGAAATGGGCCTTGGATTTGGGTTGGCGAGCTCGAGACGAATCCGGGGAGTATAAATATGCATTTTTGGGTTCGGGTCAAGTACTGTTCCTTGGGCTCAGTGTACTATTCATCGGGTTCGGGCGAGTTGGCTGGATCGGACCACGTCGACTTGGCGCGGATCCGACGCATCGGGCGCGCGGGCGAGTGGGTCTGGCGGGGACGCGTCAAGGCGGCTCGGGTCGGACGCGCCAGGCGCGGGGCGGTGCGGTCGGCCGCGGGGCGGGCTGGCTTGGCCCAGCCAAGTCGGGGCGGCGGCCGGTCGAATGAACAGTGCCCAGGGGCACTGTTCTTCTTCCTCGCCTGGCTCCCGCGCGCAGTGAGCAGAGGAAGAAGGCGGCGAGCGGCGGCAGAGCTCCAGTGTTTTGCGACACAAGCCAAGGGTACGGGCGGGTTCGTGGGGGTAAGGGGAGTCCATTTTGGGTGGTTAGACGGCCGGCGGAGGCGGCGTTCGCCGGCGGCGAGGCCATCTCTTCTACGGCCATTTTTGAAAGTTGGGACAACTGGGAGGTTCCTGGGGCAATTGGGCTGGTCCTCGGGCATCAGTAGGGTTTAGGGAAGCTTAGGGAGAGATTGGCCGAAGCTCAAGAGGTCTAGGTTAGGCTGGCCATGGTGGCCGGTTTTGGTAGGGAGGGAGTGAACGGTGCTGGAGGAGGTGGGTGATTGGGAGCTCAAGGCCATGGTCGGGAGAGGTTTCTAGGAGCTCAAGGGTGCTACTGGCGAATGGAATTGGAAAGTGGATGGCCGGAGGTTGGACATCGAGCTAGGGCATAGGTTTGGGGATTTCTCTGATTACCGGCAATGGGAGAGGAGAGGGAAGCTCGGGGATGTTCGGTGAGCTTCAGGGAGGCTGGTGGGTCTCAATGGAGGGCTTGGGGCGGTTTAAAATAGGTGGGAAAGGCGGTTGGCAGCGGAGAGGGAAGAGGAATACCACGGCGGCGGCGGTTTCGCGAAGACCGGGATAGCTCGAGGTTTCCCGCGAGGCTGCAGCTGTTGTAGGCGATGCAGGGCGGCGGTCAAGGGTGTCAGAGGGGTTGGCTGTCGGCCGTGAGAGGAAGGGGCGCGAAAGAGCAGAGGCGGCAGCAGAGAGCGGCGGATGGCGCGGCCACGTCCTGTGGCCGTACCTGGGCGGTGTCAGGCGCGTTTAATGAGCTAGTACGGAGGCTGGCAGGTGGGCGGGAGCTGGCAGAGGTGAGCGGCCGCGAGAAGGCGCGAGGAGGCGCGGGAAGCGACGGCGGCGACAAAAAGATCGGGCGGCGCTGCTTTTGCCGGACATGAACAGTGCCCGCGCGAAAAAATCCGTTTCCCACCGTTATGACGCCGTGATGACAGGGATTAGTGGGTGATTTTGCTTTGAGATTGGTGTGGAATAGATTGGAGAGGCTAGAGAAACTCAATTCAAATGCAAACTCAACTTCAAATTGAGTTTTGAAATTTTCGGTTGTTTCAATGTCGGTGTCTGACTGGCTGTCATCTTCAAATTCCTACTTTCCATTAACTACATGTGGTGATGTGGTGATGATTGTAGGGAACAAACTCATCATACATTTAACTATATTCATAAGTGTTATATTTCTCCGTTCAATAATATTATTTTGTTACGAAGTACAAGATATGATATAATGATGAATAATTTTATATCTTTTACAAAAAAACATTTAATATTTCTGAAGTTTATTCTCCTCCACGATAGTTCTCAAAAGTTTAAACTTTCTATTTAATTGAATTTCCACTTTAGTTTTAAATATCTTGAACACATTAAAACTTGTCAACTTTTGTTTAAGGAGATACACATATCTAAATCTAGAATAATCATTAATGAATGTGATAAAATAAATCTTTTGATCTCTAGTGGGAGTAGATATCACACCACAAATATCAGAATGGATAATGGCAAGATGCTCATTAGATCTTTTTGCCTTTAAAAAACGTGTACGGAACACCAAAATCCTTCCACATAAAGTGCAGAATTCTAGAATTAATAAGAATCCTAATTCTGCTTTTAGATGTATGACCAAGTCGTAAATACCATAAATAAGATCCCGAGCATGTGTTCTTATTATTAGTATTCCTTACTATGTAGTTATTTTCACCAACTAAGCAATTAATATTGTTATTATTTGATAGTTGATCAAGAAAATAAAGACTTTTATGATGAGTTTCAGTATGCACTAATTTCCTATCGAGCAATATTTTAACTTTTCCTTTTTTCAAATAGTATGTCATAACCAATATATTCTAATTGAGTAACAGAAATTAAATTCCTTCTTATGTTAGGTAAAAATAAAGTGTCATGTAATAATAATTTTTCTCCATTGGGGAGTTTTAGGACATAATTCCAAATACATCAGTTTTAGCATTAGTGCCCAAAAAGACATACCTATTTCTCTTTAAAATTGTTTGCATAGAAGTAAAAACTCTGCGATCTCTAGTAATAAGAGATGTAACACTAGAATCGACAACCCAACTATTTGAAAAGATAGTGGTAAGTAAAGATTCAGTATATACAAAAATAACAGACATACCTATTTATAAACTCCACTTCCAGGTATTACAAAGCGACCCACCTGTTTTCTGGTATACCGTGAGACTCCTAAACCATATCACCAACCACAATTAGACAAGCCAGTTTAATGAGTCTAAAATACATTAGTCCCTAGCAAACATATGTGAGTCATACACCATGATCAGATTGTTTATAAGATCAATTCTAATCTGATCATGTGGGTCAACAGCCTACAGAGCCGATCCTGCAAAACAATCCCAGTTATTCCGCCCTATACTGTAACCGGGTTAAATATACGCATGCATATTAAATTCCAGTGGACTCAAAAAATATATCTACCAAATTCTAGCATAGCCTTCTTTGGCACCTCGAGTATTATTTTCTTGAGTTAAATTTCGCATCAAAATATTCCCTATCACTCGCATTAATTATATAAATAATTTTACATTAAATTAAGTAGACAATATAACCATAATAAATATTAAAAATCACGTAAAAATTCCAACAATATCCCATCATCTCGTACCGGCCTGCTCTGTACCTGTATACGTGACTATTACTAGCTGCTGGCACTGTGGCAGTACATGTTCATGTAGACAGTAGAACACGACTAGTCACCAAATTCCATGCGCGGAAGCATCTGCCAGATTGTTCCCAGACGCACAGGGAATGCTCCTGTTCCTCTATTATACAATGCTGTGGTGAGATGCTAGCTGCTACCCTGGCCCAGCCGGTCGGACAGACCCCGGTAGTGCGTTGACCCATTCGCGGGCGATAAGCATTACACTTCGGGTTTGGCCCCGACTATCCTCTAGACTTGGTCGGAAGCGAAGACGAAAGCTCAGGCAATGAGCTGGAAGTAATTCGTTATGGGGTTTATCTCCGAGGCAACCCGCGACCAAGAACTCATCAACGCCCTGTTCCTTCATCCAGGTGCACCTCCTGGTTATTCAGAGGGAGTAGTCGAGTAGCTCGTCATTACTGCCCGTTTCTGTTTCGGCGTTATTCAGAGGGAGTAGTCGAGTAGCTCGTCATTACTGCCCGTTTCTGTTTCGGCGTCCGTGTCACGGACTCACTATTTCGACCTATGGACAGATTTCAATGTGACGACTTCGGACCTGTTCTGTCTTGTTTTTTTGCCATTTTTTTTGGCTTTGGCTTCACACGAAGCCGAAACAAACGAACCGTTTCACCAAGCGATTTTTAGAAGTTATTTTTCTAAATAATTTTTCGAGCTTAAAATCATGTGTGACGTCTCTGTCGATGCCTCCACGGTCTACCACTGTCTTGAAAAATATAAACAAAAACTATCAGATGCAGGCCAAAAGAAGGGACCTTCATTGGGCAGGTCGGCGCTGAAAGTTTCGGTTTATGACTTATGGTATAGTAACTAAGTTTTAAAAATAGTATCTTTTCAAAACAAGATCTATTAATTAATTGTAGTTAACTCTATTAATCTGACTAAAATTATTCATAAATATCTATCTTTGTACTTTCCCGCGAACGAATGGAATTTAAAACTCAGTTTCAAGCCACTGGCCACGAATTGTCAGTCCAAAGCAATCCGTACCCATCACTCGACATAGCTTGTTTCAGGTGATTTGGAGTGACACGTATCATGTACAAGCAAGCACCTAATGGTATGGATTCATCTCCGACGCTGACGCAGACGTCATATAACGAGTTTTTGGTGTTTTTAGTATGTTTTAAATCCGTATTTATAAAAATAGTTATGGTTGCACCGAAATAACAAAAATGGTACGGCAGCGATGTAGAGCTGACACGTAGGCAGTAGAGGGCCTATTGTCTGGCCACTATGCGGCTCCCTGCCTGCCGCGCTACCACCAAACGGCAGGTAATTAAGTCAGCTAATTATACTTGCCTTGATTGATAGTTCTGGTCGCAGCCGCTTTCCCAACCTTCGGCCACCAACCACGTTATCCCGACCACTGCTGTATTTGACCATTGTCGTTGACGACCACAGCTACTCAAACTGCTATTGATCACTCTCGAGTATCGACCACTATTTGCACTCTGTAGCTTTCGACCACCTAAAGCCTATCGACTAGCTACTATATCTTCGACTACTGTAGATTCAACTACCTCAGCCATTCGACCACTTCAGACGTCCGACTACGACCATTCGACCACCTCGGCCATTTGACCACTTCAGTCGTCCGACCATGGCCATTCGATCACCTTGACCATTTAACCACTCCAGCCGTCCGACCACAGCTATTCGACCACTTCAGCCATCAACTAATTAAGATTGGTAATTAAGCAGGCCCTGCTTAATTACCTACTGTATGGTGGCAGGGCGACCGGCAGGGAGCCGCATGGTGGCTGGACGGTAGGCGCCTACTGCACGACCACGTGGCTCCACTGCCCACATGTTAGCTCCACACCGCTGCCATCGGTGACTATGCGGTAGAAGTGTTAGTTTTGCTATTTTCGTGCAACCACGGCTATTTTTATAAATATATGTTCAAAATGTACCTAAAATGCCAAAAATTCTCATATAAGAGGCTATGGGCGTATTGGTTGGGAATTGCCCTGTCCTGTCTACATCGCCGACATTTTGTATGACCAATGTAAGGAAAATGTATTGTCAAAAAAAAAAGTAAGGAAAATTTGGACTTCGTTGTCTGTCGTCTTGATCTTAACGAGTCTCTAGCAACTACTCTCTTTTTTCTCTCAAGAGATGTGATCTTTTGTTGTCAGTTTGCGGTCTATTTCATAGTGTGACAATTTTCAATGCCATGACTTCATTGGCAACCTAAACAGATTTCCGCAATTCAAAGCGACATTTGGCGTACAACAGCCGTGACCTCAGATCGCAGCTACTGCATTGGAGTCACGATGTTACAACCTTGCGTAATCAAAGAGCTTACAACCTTGCGTAATCAAAGAGCTACACGATGTAAATCCATACAAAAAATATAGATCCCGTTAGGAACATTGGAATTCTCCAGGATTTTTATAGAAATCATATTGTTTAAGGTAAAATTCTTGTGGGACTCATTTAAAACAAGATCGACTGTCTCGCACTATTCGTTAGCGTGGGTTAGTATACTTAAAAAACCTGTAATCTTTCATAACTTATACTAACTTAGAATATTTCTTTATGAGTCATTTCATGCATGGTTTATGATTGGAAAAGTCCAATTTACTCCCATAAAGTATCATAAAATGTCCACTTAACTTTCACATAACCCCTGACTTTTGATGCTGGATCATTTCACCCCTTGAAGCTTATGCCGGAGTGTGGTTTTTGCCACTGCGATTGTGACATGACAACCAACTCTCCTCCTCTCTTTTCTCCGTGCCCATACCAAGTGGTTGAAGGGTGCTCATTTGGACTTCTAGTATCTAATTTCTTACTTTTATTTTTTTCTCACGAAGTGGCTTTTTTTTTTTACTTTTGTCTTTTCTTTTTCTTTTTTATTGTCTATGATGATATAACCTTTTTATTTTTTTAAATTTAATTACGCTAAAAATCTACCAACAATACAATACATTTTCAACTACTACAGTACAAAATAAGCCATAAACCAAACCTTTTAAGCCTAAATGAGCACCACCAAATCAATGCATAAATGTGTTGGATAAGATAATTTTCTATGGTTTAGGGTGCGTTCGGAATGGCTTAAGCTTTGCTTTATCACCTTATGCTACAGTAATCACCTTTTAAACAATGCGTCTTTTTAAGACGGGGGTCTACAGGTAAATTGTAGTAGATACAGTACCGAGTTTAGCTATACCGACCAAAATCGTATGCGCCTGTCTCCCTGTGCATATTATCTCTTATAAGTAGGCAGAATTTAAAAATTATAAACCAAAAGCTATAGCTACAATCTAAAATAATCCATCCAATGTCAATGCCCTGTGAGATGTCAAGTGGCAAAAAACTGGTTACTAGCAGCCACGGCAGTAAAACCAGTCTCAAAACAAGCTCCAGGGTGAAGTGACCAATATTAGAAATTAAGAGGTTAACTCAACAAAAAAAATCAGGGGTTAAGTGGACATTTGCCACATTTCAAGGGAGTACAGTGGACCTTTCTTTTACGATTATGTCTTCTCTATTAACTTTAAAATATGTTCCAAATATGATTCAGTTATTGTGATTCAAAGGTAATTTGCCCATGTCTAGCAGTTTTTAACTCTTTTTTTCAAATCATCTTGTTGTGGGGGTGGCCTAGCCCCCATGACCGTTAAGTTCAGGTATTGGGCCTTGTAATAGGTCCAATAGTATAGGAATATATGTATAAAGGAATGTACCAATATATCCTCATCTTTTGTAATTATTAAGGGGTAGAATGAAATTTTTTTATCTTATCCCATTCATGTATATAAGCCCCCAAGGGGGTACGAGATGGTCAGGTCCACTTATTTTACTCACTAGCTCTCTCTCTCTCGGTTAGATCTCTAGCTCCCTTAGTTCCATATCCCCCAAGAGGGAAAGATGTACCTGTACCCACTATTGTGTTCATACCACATCAGTTGGCATTGTTTGGGGGCGCGTAAGAAGCCGTGCGAGGAAGAGTTGCCACCATGAGAGAGATCTGCTGGATTTTGACCGGCTGGAAGGAAAGCACTACAAAGGTAAGAAGGTAGAGAAACTTCAAACTGGTCGTGTAGTATGTATACATGATATTTGGCACTTGTTGGCTTTAGCAGTCCCAGGCAACTCTACAGTGTATAAATAGCCGCGCGAAGTCCACGGTCTTCACGCGAACTCTATGGAGTATGCTTAACAGTGCGGTGTCTACGGCCTCCACGCGAACTCTACGAAGTATAAATTACAGCGCGAAGTCCACGGTCTCCGCGTGGTCTCTACGGAGTATACATAACCACATGGAGTCCACGGCCTCCGTGTGAACTCTACGAAGTATGCATAACCGCGCGAAGTCCATGGCCTCCACGCGAACTCTACGAAGTATAAATTATAGCATGAAATCCACGGTCTCCACACGATGCGGTGCTAGTAGAGGTACCACCTTCCTCAGACACCGCTGCCATGCTTGGTTGCCTAGGAAGAAAACCCTCTCACCTACTTCGTTGACTTAGTTCCGAAGGATTGGAGGTGTGGGAATGGAGTGTGCGTGGCTGCACATGCTTTGCCCGTCCCACTAGAGAGTACCCAGCACTAGTAATAACCCTAGTGAGCCTTGCACACTTCACACAACTCACCAGGGAGTTCGCCATGCTAATGGCATCGAATGGCAATTCCGCCACATGGTCGTGACTTCGTTGACGCCCGTTTGACCACCTCGTGGTTGTGACTTCATCGTTGCCCGTCCAACCTCCTTGTGATTGTGACTTCATTGATGCCTGTCTGAGCGGTGGGAGGATGGAGCATGCACACACTTCAAGTCTTCGTCCCACCACCAACTTTGTCGATGCCCGACCGAAGGGTGAGGGACGGAGTGTGCGTGCTTCAGGTCTTCATCCCATCGTCGACTTCGTCGATGCCCACGACCACATCATAATCGATGTAGTCATGAGGCACTCTACAAACACCTCGTAGTCATGACTTGGTCGACACCTGTCCGACCACCTCAAGGTCACGACTTCGTCGACTCCCGTCCAACCACCTCATGATTGTGACTTCATCGACGCTCATCTGATCTCCTCGTTATCGCAACTTTGTTGATGCCCGTCCGAGCGGTGGGAGGATGGAGCACGTGCGCTTCTTGTCCCACCACCGGCTTCGTCGATGCCTGTCCAAAGTGTGAGGGTCGGAGGGCGTGGGCTTCAGGTCTTCGTCCCACCGTCGACTTCATCGACGCCCGTGACCACGTCATGATCGACATAGCCGTGCGGCATTCTATGATTGCCTCATGGTTGTGACTTCGTCGACACCCGTCTGACCGCCTCGGGGTCGTGACTTCATCAACATCCATCCGGTCGCCTCGTGGTCACGACTTCGTCAACTCCCATCCAGCCACCTTGTGATCATGACTTTATCGACTCCCATCCAACCACCTCGTGGTTGTGATTTCGTCGATGCCCATCTGATCACCCCGTGGTCGTGACTTCATTGACGCTCGTTCAACCACCCTGTGGTCATGACTTTGTCGACGCCTGCATGACCGCCTAGTGGTCATGACTTCGTCAATACCCATCCGGCCTCCTTGTGGTCATGATTTCATCGATGCCCGTATGAGCGATGAGAGGATGGAGCGCGCACGTGCTTCAAGTTTTGTCCCACAGCCAACTTCATCGATGGCCATCTGACTACCCCATGGTCGTGACTTCGTCCGCACCCATCTGACCACCTTGGGGTCGGGACTTCGTCGATGCTCATTAAACCACCTCGTGATCGTGACTTCATCGACGCCCGTCCGACCACCTCGTGGTAGTGACTTCGTCGATGCTGTACGACCACCTTACAGTTGTGGCTTCGTCCATGCCCGTCCAGCCTCCTCGTGGTCGCGATTCAGTCAACACCCGTCCGAGCGATTGGAGGATAGAGCATGTGCACGCTTCAAGTCTTCATCCTATCGATGGCTTCATCGACGCCCGTCCGAAGGGTGGGGGATAGAGTGCATGCGCTTCAAGTCTTAATCCCTCCATTGACTTCATCGATGACCGTCCGAAGGGTGGGGGACAGAGCATGTGCACTTCAAGTCTTTTTTCCTACCACCGACTTCATTGACACCTATCCGAAGGGTGGGGGACGAATCTTGTGTGCCTCAATACTTCATTCCGACGCTGACTTCTGTAGAATCATATAACGCAATCAGAGGGAGGTGAATGATTATCTCCACTTTTTGGAACTTGATACCAAAACTAAAAGTAGAAGAAAAATAATCTAAATTATCGGATGTAGATTATGACTGTAAGACACTGGTTCGCTCACACATGCTTAATGAACGCTTCAATCATCCAACCACCCCCTTCAATCGCTCATTACGACCGCCGAACCACATAGTCGTAATCTCCCTCCACTTGAAGACTTTAGCCGCTCAAACGAGTACACGCTAGAGATAGAAGAAAAATGATGCTTAGAAAATAAGTCGCCGATCCTAGCAAACTTTTCTTAAAATAGATCCGATCTATTATTTCTATATCATAGATGTAGTTACAAAGTCTTCTCACGGCACCTCTAAAAGCTCTCTTGACGAAAGCCCTCTAAAAAACCACACATTAGCCCTTAGTCTCTTACCTGCTTTTATAGGCTAACGTCCAAGCCGTGTTCGTCTCAAACACGAACACACAACTCTATCTCTTCCTCAAATTAAGAGACCCAAAACCCTTCCTAACATGGGTTTTACCATATATCTAAACCTTCTCGTTATGGGCTCCTTCCATAATATCTCCAATCTCACCACGTAACGAAGCCTTCGAGATGCACCTCCTGTATCTCCATCACACATCAGCAACTCCCATGTTGAAGCCTCCAGGACCGCACCTCCTGTAGCTTTTCCACGCATCATCACGTTCTCTAGCGTGAGCCCGATCACCTCGCGTGACATCTCGACTGACTGGACTTCAGATTACCCCCTCCTAGTCCCAGTCCTCCTTGTCACCAACTGTAATTATCTCCACGCCTCTACGCATTATCCACCTTCAATCTCCATGTGCTACAGTATGAGCTTGACACCTCGCATGACATCCTGACCGCCTGGACCTCAGATTACCCCCTCTTAGTCCTGGTCCTCCTGATCACTGACAATGATCGTCTCCATGCTCACCTGCACAAGCAAAGACCAAAGAAACTTTCTCCCAGGATAAGTTTTCCACAACTTAACCATCATTAGCACACACACACACGCTCACACCACCCTTGGCTGTCCATAGATAAGAACAAAACCATCCATGACCATCAACCAGGTCATCCATGATCATAAATTCCATCACTTTCCACAAAACAACTCCAGACAACTCAATACGACCACTAGCTCAACAAATACTCAAAAACAACAAGTATTCGGAAAATACCTTCACTCCACTCAAAACACTCGGGCATAACCATAAGCTTCTGACTACCAATCGCAACACCTATAACTACTAATCACCAACCACCGAGTACTGAGTCCTTCTGACAACCTGGCCATCTAGTTCTTCCAACTCCCGAGTACTGAAACCTTCGAGTATTGTTCACCAATCACCACCAGCCAGTCATACCACTAGTTTAACACAAGTACTCGAAGTACTCAAAGACGTCAAGGATTGAAGCCCTCATATCGACAATGAAGTCTACACTACCAACCGTGAAGCCTACAACAACCGATCACAAAAGCCTTCGACAACCGAAGACAATGCACGGCCTACAACTATGATGATAAGACTGAAAAGTCTATGACTATGACAATAGTCCACAAAGTCTACTATCATTGACTGCAAAACCTTTGACTATTGACCGGTAAAATCTATGACTATCGATCACAAAGTTTACGACTATCGATCACAAAGTTCACTACTATCGATCACAAAGTCTACGACCATCGACGTCATCGACTATCGATCAGTAAAATCTATGGCTTTTGAGTACTGACCAGGTACTATAGTTATGACTATGAAAAAGTACTATAGCTACAACCATGAAAAGCACTATAGCTACGATTACTTTCAGTGGTCATTCTGTCGAACGTGGTCGAAGCCGGACATGGTCGAAGTCTTTTTTGGTTGGAATGTTGTGGTTGAGTTGCCGTGGTCGAAGCCAGACGTAGTCAAAATACCGTGGTCATTCAGACATGGTTGAAGTCGGTCGTGGTCGTAAAGCCGAGCTCTGCTACAGTACTCTTTTGAGTACCAACCACTACTATAGTACTCTTCTGAGTACCAGCTGAATCACTGTTCACCTCCGAGTATTGTTCTTTCGATTGAATAGTTTTGACCAGATCACTGTAGCTTCAGCCGTACAAAAAAACCTATAGCTTTGACTGGTCCGTGCTCTAAATCTTTGATAACGCCACTCGAAAGCCGTCCGACGAATCTGTGCCACTCGGAAACTGTCCGATCATCTAGTGGCACTCAAAACCATCTGATCTTTTATCGCTACTCGAAAACCGTCCAATGCTCTTGTTCCACTCGAATGTCGTCCGATGCTCTGATGTTACTCAGACTTGTCCGAACCTCTGATGTTACTCGGACACTATCCGATACTCCAATGGCTCTCGAACGTTGCCCGATCTCCTTATGTCACTCGGACCCATCTAAGAACACTCGGAGCAGACCAAAACCATTCAGAACAAAGCAAAACCACTCGGACGAAACAAAAAACCCACTTGAACTTGAAACCTTCGACTATGATCGACTGAAATATTCACAAACACAAAATCAAAAGCAATCCAAATGTTAATTATTTATCATCACTTTATTTACAACCATCCACATGGTCTAACAACTTTATTGTTGCCAGTCTGAAGGGTGGGGGATGGAGCACGTGCTTCATGACTTCTTCCCACTGTCGACTTCATCGACACCAGTCCAAAGGGTGGGGAATGTAGCGCACGCTTCAAGACATGATCACGCTGCTGACTTCATCGATGCCTGTCTGACCACCTTAGGGTCATGACTTTGTTGACACCCATCAGACCACCCCGTGGTTATGACTTTGTCAACGCTCGTCTATCCTCCTTGTGGTCACGACTTCGTCGACACCCATTCGAGCGATGGGAAAATGGAGCGCGTGCACGCTTTAAGTCTTTGTCCGATGACCGACTTCATCGACGCCCGTCCGAAGGGTAGGGGACAGAGCACACATGCTTCAGGTCTTTGTTCCACCAGCGACTACATCGACATACATGACCATGTCATGATCGACGTAGTCGTAAGGAATTCAACGACCACCTCGTGGTCACGACTTCATCGACACCCATTCGACTGTCTTGGGATCATGACTTTATCGATGCCCATCCAGCCACCTCGTGGTCGTGACTTCGTCAACACCCATCCGACCGCCTTGTGGTCATGACTTTGTCGACACCCGTCTGAACACTTCATGGTCGTGACTTCATCGACACCCATATGACCGCCTCGTGGTCATGACTTCGTGGACACCCGTCCAATCACCTCGTGGTCATGACTTCGTCGACACCCATCTGACCACCTCGTGGTCCTGACTTCGTTGACATCTGTACGACTATCTCGTGGTCATGACTTCATCGACAACCGTCTGACCACATCATGGTCGTGACTTCGTCAACACCCATTCGGCCACCTCATGCTCGTCACTTCGTCAACGCCCGTATGATCACCTCGTGGTCGTGACTTCATCGACACCTACGACCACATCATGATCGATGTAGTCATGAGGCATTCTACGACTGCCTTGGGGTTGTGCTTCATCGACACCCGTCCGACCATCCCGGGGTTGTGACTTCATCGATGCCCGTCAGGCCACCTCGTGGTTGTGACCTCAACGACGCTCATCCGACCACCTCAGCGTCATGACCCCGTCGATGCCTGTCCGACCGCCTAGGGGTCGTGACTTCATTGATGCTCGTCCGACTGTCTCATGGTCGTGACTTCATCGACACCTGTCTGACCACCTTGTGGTTGTGACTTTGTCGACGCCCATGACCACATCATGATTGACGTAGTATCCAACCACCCCTGGGTCATGACTTCATCAATGCCCGTCTAGCTGCCTTATGGTAAGACTTCGTCGACTCTCGTTCGACCACATCGAGCTTGTGACTTCATTGACACTCGTCCAACTGCCTCGTGGTCAAGACTTCATTGACATCCATTCGGCCACCTCATGGTCGTCAGTTCGTCGACACCTGTACGACCGCTCTGGTCGTCACTGCATCGACAGCCATGACCACGCCATGATCGACGTAGTTGTGAGGCATTGTACGACTGCCTCAGGGTCGTGACTTCATCGAAACCCATCCGGCCACCTTGAGGTTGTGATTTCATCAATGCCTGCCCAACTACCCCATGGTCATGACCTTGTCGACGCTCATCTAACCACTTTGGGGTCATGACCCTGTCAATGCCCATCCGACCGCCTCAGGGTTGTGACTTTGTCGACGCTCATCCGACCGCCTCATGGTTGTGACTTCGTTGACACCCGTCCGACCACCTTGTGGTCATGACTTCGTCGACACCCACGACCACGTCAAGATCGACGTAGTCATTAGGCATTCTACGACCGCCTTAGGGTCGTGACTTCGTCGACATCCATCTGACTACCTTGGGATCATGACTTCATTGATACATATCCGACCACCTCCTGGTCGTGACCTCATCGACCCTCATTCGTCCACCTCGAGGTCATGACCACGTTGATGCCTATCCGACCGCCTCGAGGTCATGACTTCGTCGACGCTCATCCGACCACCTCGTGGTCCTGAATTCGTCGACACCAGTCTGACCACCACGTTGTTATGACTTCGTCAACGTCCATGACCACATTATGATCGACGTAGTCGTGAGGCATTATACGGCCACCTCATGGTCGAGACTTCATTGACACCTGTCTAACCGCCTCGAGATCATGACTTCATTGACGCCTATCCGGCCATCTCGTGGTCGCGACTTCGTCGACTTCCATCCAACCACCTCGGGGTCATGACTTCATTGACGCTCGTCCGATCGCCTCATGGTCGTAACTTCATTGAGACCCGTTTGACCACCTCGTAGTCATCACTTTGTCGATGTCCGTACGACCAACTCGTGGTCCAGACTTCATCGACGCCCGTCCAACCTCCTCGTGGTCACGACTTCATCAATGCCCGTCTGAGCGAGGGGAGGGTAGAGCACGCTTGTGCTTCAAGTTTTTGTCCCACCACTGACTTTGTTGATACTCGTCTAAAAGGTGGGGGACGGAGCGGGTGCGCTTCAAGCCTTCGCCCTACTGCTAACTTCATTGACGCCTATCCGACAGATGAAGATGGAGTGCACGCACTTCACGGCTTTAGCATGGGACTCTGTCTCCCACGTCTACGCACTGCCCGTGTAAGAGGCTCAACCTCGATGAGGCGGCTCCAGCTGTGTCGGGGGACTTTGCTGCCCTCGTCGTAGGCATCACCTTGAAGGGGCGGTCCGACCCACGACTTCGCCTCTATGTGCCACCCACGTCAGAGGCAAGACCTTGACGGGACAACCACGGCTTCGGCGTAGCACTTCATTGCCCGCTTCTACACATCGCTTGCGATAGAGGCTCAACCTCGACGAGGCGGCTCTAGCTACGTCGGGGGACTTCGCCACCCTCCTTGTAGGCATCGCCTTGGAGGTGTGGCTTGACCCACGATTTCACCTCTATGTGCCGCCAGTGTCGGAGGCAGGATCTTGATGGAATGGCCACGGCTTCGCTGTAGGACTTCGTCACCAACATCTACACGCCGCTCGTGTCGGAAGCTCAATCTCGATGGGGCGGCTCTAGCTGTGTTGGGGGATTTTGTCGCGCTCCTCGAAGGCATCGCCTCATATGGTGGCTCGACCCATGACTCCGTCTCTATGTGCTGCCCATGTTGGAGGCAGGACCTCGACGGGTCAGCCACGGCGTCAGCGTGGGACTTCATTGCCCACGTCTAAGCACCGCCCGCATCCGAGGGACAACCTCAACACAGCAGCTCCAGCGTGTCTGTGGACTTTGTCGCCCTCCTCGTAGACGTCGTCTCGGAGGGACAGCCCCATCGCTGGTTCGACCTCCGTGCACTGCCTGCATTCGAGGCATGACCTAGACATGGTGGCTCCGGATCTGTCAGGGGACTTCGCTGCCCTCCTCGTAGGCGTCGCCTCAGAGGGGCGATCCCGCCCGTGGCTTTGCCTCCATGCATCGCCACAACCATGTCATGATCGACATAGTCGTGCGCACCACCTAAGTCCGAGGCACGACCACAATGGGGCAGCCCAGGCTCTGTCGGTGGACTCCATGACCATGTCATGATCAATGAAAGAAGAACCCTGTTCCGGGAGGTTTAGAGCGTCCAAACCTCCGCGGGCTAGAGCTAGCAGTTGCATCAGCTCGCCCCTCAGGACCTTCATGCTTGTTGTCGGGGGACAGGGGCTGGGTCAATTGGTCACATCAGCCCACCCCTTAGGACCTCTGCGCTTGCTATCGAGGGAATATTGTTGTGGGGGTGGCTCAACCTCCATGACCTTTAAGTTCAGCTACTGGGCCTTACAACAGGCCCAATAGTATAGAGATATGTGTATAAAGGAATGTACTAATACATCCTCATCTTTTGTAATTATTAAAGGGTAGGATGAGAATTTCTCATCCTATTCCATTCATGTATATAAGTCCCAAGGGGGTACAAGGTGGTCCAATCCACTCATTTTACTCACTAGCACTCTCTCTCTCTCTATTGGCTGTTTAACTTCCTTAGTTTCATATCCCCAAAGAAGAAATAGGTACCATATATCTACTGTTGTGCTTATACCCCTAACACATCTGTAATTCAAAACACTAATCATCTGTATATAATATAGCAAAAGGTCCACTTTACTCCTCGAGTATCGCAAAATAAGTTCTACATTCGAAAGAGAGGCTCTAAATTGATATCCGTGCAACATGATTATGATATAAATAGTGACAATGTGCAATATTGCAAATTAAGTAGAAATGTGTGTGAAGCCATTGCCATGCTGAACCAACAACCATCGTAGAAGAGTGTGTCACACTGTCATGTCACATGCCATGCCGAACCCAGTGCCTCCTACTCGGAGAAGCATAATAGACGTAAGCTAAGCTAGTTTGGTCTCCCTCATGAATCATGGAGAGAGAGAGAGAGAGAGAGAGAGAGAGAGAGAGAGAGAGAGAGAGAGAGAGAGTACTGACTACTGAGCACACCAGTACAGAACATCATCTAACTACTAGTAGTACTGATCATCGTATCTACACTGATTAATCGTACGTACTACAACTCACTAATACGAACAAACGAATAGATTGAAGTAATGCTAGCCAAGTTGCGGCACATATACGATTAGGGGTTATAAAATGGCAGAAATAGAAGATTAATTGAGCGAAAGATACGAATTTAATTCTTGCGAGAAAATTATAGATGTATGGAGACAGAATTCACTATATATAAGAAGATATTATAAGCATGACGAACTTTGGTGCAATCGTATAACTACAAAGGTACATATATAGGTTAAGAAACAAGAGTTCTACGAGATTACGAAATCGAGACAATGTCGAGGTTTTTGTCTACTTGAACAAGTATATGAATTCGTGTCATATTTTAACGATCTTTACCTCGAGACGAATTCAGATCACATACTCAACACTCTTCAACTTGAAATGAATTTGCTCCTATAGCCTGAATTCACTCCTATAACCAAAACAATAGGGAACAAGAGTCCTAGAAGATTAAGAAATCGAGACGAGGTCAGCATTTGTGTTCACTTGAACATGTATATAATTTATATCATACTTTAACATTCTTCACCTTGAAATGAATTCAGATCACACACTCAATAATTGACAATTTAAAGTGAATTCGCTCCTATAGTCTGAATTCACTCTTGTAACCAAAACAAATCAAATATCCTCGAATCATAATTTACTATCAATGATCTTTATATGTTGAAAGTCCATATGACTAATCAACAAGTAGCACTGGATCAATCTTCGCTATTATGCTTCTTCTATGGCGCTGGATAACTATTGGGAAGAACCCATCTCATGAACTTTTTACATGCTCCATCTGAAACATATAAGTTGGCAAATAATGCCTATTGAAGAGCAACCACTACAACAAAACGAACATATTAAGACGTTTTGTTTAAGACGCTTTGAATCATGTCTCTCTTTTTAGAACCACAATTGAAATAGAGACGCAGTTTGAGACGCTCTAAAGGGTTGCATGCTATTAAATTCTATTAAAACGGCTGCTGAGACGTTTTGGAGTACGTCTCATGTATAGAGACGAAATTTTAGATGTCTTATTTATCATTTGAGACGTCTTATCTATTATCTCCATATAAGAATATTAAAAAAACAAAATGGTGTAAGTAACGGTATATATATAAAACATAAAAAATATCAATCTCAAAGTTTGAACTCACAACCTGAGACTTTTCTTTCGCTTTTGTCCAGTGGCTGAAAACATAAAAAAAATATCAATCCCAGGGTTCGAACTCTCAACCTAAGGTTTAGAATGTCACGCATTAACAGTGGCAGAATTGGGTAAATACCCTAATGGAGTCGGGTATGGGATGTATTCTTTACCTATGGGTAGGAAAATGGAGGAAAATTTCTGCCCATCGGGTAAACAGGTACAGGTATGGGTTAGCTCTATCCGTACCTGTTTCGCCCGTTTACCCGTGAAATAGACTGACAGGTGGGCCATCCAGAAAAACAGTAAACCCTAACTCTCCCCCGCCCGCCCAGATACCTCTTCGCCCCCCGCCCCCCCCCCCCCCGGTGGTTCGGTCCCTAACTCCCAATCGCATCCTCCGCCCCCCCCCTCTCGCACTCTCCTCCTTCCTCCGCCGATTCCGCCGGCGCCTCCGCCCCCCACCCGGCCGCCGGCCTCCTCCTCCGCCCCCAACCCAGCCGCCGGCCTCCTCCTCCTCGCTCGCCTCGCCCGCCGCCCTGCGCTCCGCTCGCCTCAGCCCTCAGCGCCTCCGCTATGTCGTCTGGGGCGTGGGGCTGAAGTCGCAGAGCGGCACCACCTGCCTCGACGCCCTCGCCGCGGCCGCCGCCGTCGTCCACTACTGCCACGGCAGACGCCGCCGCCTGCCTCGCCGACCCCGACGGCCGCCGCGCCATCGAGGTGCCTCCTCGTCACCGGACCACCAGTAAGCAAACCCCCACCCTCCTCCCCCAACAACCGCCTCACCACGGCCTCGGCCGCCGCTACTCGCAGGGCGTGGGGAAGACGACGCTGGTCACGCGGGTGCTCGAAGCCCTCAGGGAAGCCCACCCTCACCTCACGCTCGATGGGCGAAGCGGGCCGCTCGCCTCCTCTAAGATCTCCAGGTAGGGTTTAGTTTGCTACTATGCTTGGTTTAACTTCCTTGTTTAGCATCTCTACAACCATTGGGTTAAGTATTTATAATCACAAATTCACAACAGCTATAGCTACTCTGCAACAAGCATCACATGCTCTGCACAACAGATTTGCTTATGCTTGCATATATTGGGCCCATGATAACTCCAGCTTGGTTTTGTTAACCCCATTGTACACTTCACATCATTGGGGAATTGCTTGCTATTATTTAGTTATTGCTGTTGCTTTTACTCTTGTTTTGTCAGTGAAAGATGGCCAAGTAGCCGAAATGACTACCAAGATGAAACGTCAAGGTAATATGCCTAGCTACCTCCCCTGCGGATGGCTCTGCTGATAGATCTGTTCCTCGTGCCACTTCACCTGCGAATCGAACAAATAATTTTTTGTTAATCTTGTTTAGGTTGCATGCTTCCTAGCCATAGGATTGGTAGTTAATAGTAGGTGCTGTGCTAGCGTCGATTTCCATTACAGGTTAATGAAATTGATGTGGCTGCTCACTTGCTACTACTTGATTCAGAAAGGGATAATACTATTACTATAGACATTTTGGTTGCAGTGTTTGAGAGGCTGATGCCTTTTCTGATCATAAAGGGATATACCACTGCACACGCCTATGGATGTCATGCGGTTTCTGTTTGATTACTATGATTGATACAAATTACAATGGGTTGTCATTTGATAATACTATTACCATAGACATGGCCTTGACCCCTGACACCATTTGCGAGATGCATATGACGTTATTTTCTGTAGTTCCTTTTATGATGGTTTCAGTCGCCACCCTAGACAGCGCCACCCCGGTAAAGGATGCAATTGGTTGTGTTGTTGCTTGGCCACGGTTCTACGTAAGATCAATTCTTTGAACTACAAGAATAATTTTCCTACCAGAAATATTTGTGTCTTGTTACTCATATAATATCTATTGCTTCAGGTAAAAAAGCGTAAACGTTCTACTCGCTAGGTATGCCACTTCTAGTTTAATTAACTGAACTTGTACCGTAAGATTTTTCATGATTGCTCATATCTGATATTTTGTTGTTAATATTGCTATGTTTGCAGGATATGAAGGACTATGAAAAGAAATGCAGAGTGGAAGACCTGATGCACAATTTTCTGATTGAAGAAATAGACCTGATGATTTATTATAGCAGTTTAAAAAAAGATGTGTGTCAAATTGGAGGATGTTTTACCGACATGTGTTTATCGCATATTAGATTTTTATTTAGTTGTGAACTCTGTTGATTTAAATGGATGCTATAATTATTTGTAAACCTCTCTTATATAAACTTCTTTGGGGTTTGGAGGGTACAATGGTGACGAATTTGTCAATTGCCAATGGTTTGCCCGGGGTGTGGCTTGGTTCCAGTTGTAGTTGGTTTGCTTTTCTTATAACAGTATATCTGTTGTGCTACGCCCATTCCTTATATTTTATAAAATATGTACTCAATATTATGGTGCTGCCTATAAAATTATTATATATACATGTATATATAATAAATATATGGAATACTATATTCTCATACGGATACGTATTTGTGTGTATAGAAGAAAATATATACCAATCAAAACAAAAATGCATACTACATAGGACATCTTGAGACGGCACATAACGTCTCAACGCACGTGCCTATATTAATTGAGACATGGTGCAGCCGTTTTTATAAAAGCGTCTCTAACTTTATAGGGATACAGTGCAGATGTCTCTAATGAACGTCTCAAATAATATAGGCACGCCTTAGAGAGCATCTCTATATTTTTGAGACGGTTCATGTAGAGACGTTTCTATGACGCTTTATAAAAGCGTCTCAGTTGTCTGTGGGAGACGAAACAGAACGTCTCTAACCTACAAATATGATGTCTCCCCACGGATGTTTTGTTGTAGTGAACTTTCATGTATGACCATCATGTACATCGAACAGTCAACTGCAAAAGTAACTGAATTCTATGACATGGTTAAAAACTGCTCCTATAGAAGAATATCCAGATGAAAGTAACTCTTGTGTCATCAATAGAGCAAAAACAATCACTACAATGAACCCCTCATATTGAGTTGTGATAACTCAAACATATTGCACCTGTAATAACAAATGTTGTAGTGCCTATACAAATAATTAATTCCTTCTTGCACTTCAAATTCTTCATCTCGTACTCATATTTAGATCATAACCTTCACTAATAAATAAGAAATTCTGGAGAATATTATGTTAGCTGCCATCAGGGAGGTATCGAACGACGAATCAGTTATCCCCAACTGACATTGTTTTTTTAAGTCTCCTTAATCAAGCGTAGTTCAAATTGTAATGAAACCTACAACTCCACCTTAGACATCTCATGTACTGATTTTGCTGTAATAACATATAGAAGATGACAAAACATTAAAGAAATCACCAATGATTAATCCTACATGAATGCCACCAATAATAGTCACAACAACCTGAATTGCAATGAACTCCCCTTTCAACAAAAAACATGCAAAACTGAGACACAACTTCTTGATAGAAGATGACGATCAGTTGAGGCAGAAGATGGCGTAGTACGACACCAGGGCATGGTGTTAGGCGGCGCGGGCAATGGTGTTGGCAAACTGGACACTAGAATAGTCATCGTGGTAGAGAAGAGGTCGACCTTCAGTATGAAGCACGGAGGTAGCATTCACTGTATGAGAAGATATTACAAGTTTGAAGAACTGCGGTGTATATCAACCATGCAACTACAAATATACATATATACACATACGTACGTATGTATAAGCTAAAGAACAAGAATCTAAGATATTATAATACGGATTTGTATTCGTGTGTGTGTCTATATATATATATATATATATATATATATATATATATATATATATATATATATATATATATATATATATATATATATATATATATATATATATATATATATATATATATATATATATATATATATATATATATATATATATATATATATATAGGAAAAATACTTTTTACTCCCGGGTGTAATTACACCCACCTTTAATATACCACCTAAACAAACTTGAAATACTCCTTTATCAGTTTAAGTATACTTGTATACTAATTATAAGATACTCCAATGTGAACCACATGAAAAAATTACAAAGGAGTCCATAGTTTTTAGCGTATTTTGTAAATACTTTTATATACGCACATAAAAAGGAGTATGTCTAAAAAATATACATACCACCTCTGAAAAATTGTACATACCACCTAGATGGTCTTAAATACTCATATACTACACATACATACTCTCCATTATGCGAGATACTCCCTATATTGTGAGATACGACATAGGGAGTAATTACACCCGGGAGTAAAAAAGAGGTTTCCTATATATATATATATATATATATATATATATATATATATATATATAGACACACACACGAATACAAATCCGTATCATATTTTTAACATAAGTGGTTACAATTAGGTAACTCTTTAATCGAATTCAGTGGCCGGCGCCCCGATCGTTAAAGCACGGAACACTACGGTAGGTACATAGTCCCGTCCTGGTCCGTCCAGCTCGCCAGGTTCCAGTACGACGACGTGTCGCCGGCGAGGTCGAAAATCCTGGCGGCGTCCGCTGCTGCCGGTGGCCACTCGGTTGCCGATGCCATGGCCGCGCCACCAGACCGTACCGAAAGTGGCGCCATGTGGTCTGCGGTGGACGACGCCGACGACGGCTGCTCTGTGAGAGTGTGCGCAGGGGCGACGTCCTTCTCTGCCTTGGGCTGCGGGGGGAAGCTGAAGGCCGGAAGCTGCGGCGGCGGCGCGAAAAGCGACGCGAACGCGAACGCCTGGTCGGCCAACATCGGCGCCGGTGGCGGCAGAGTGAGCGCGTCGGCCGAGAAGATGCTGGGCCCGACGCCCGTCGCCGTCGTGCTTCGGCCGCTTGAGTGGACCACAGCAGCTGCACCAACGGTGTTCGACGCGGACGCGGCAGAAGAGGCAGCTGTGCAGCCGGAGCGCGGGTTCTTGGCGTAGCGGTGGGCGCCGCCGCTCCCGTCGACGTCAGCAGCGGCTGGTCGCTTGGGCTTGCGGCACCCGCCGCCGACGGGGACGTTACGGAGGAGGCCGCCCTTGGTCCAGTACCGGCGGCAGGTCTTGCAGAAGTGGCGCGGCTGGGAGAGGTTGTAGTTGTTGTAGTAGCAGAACTTGGTGTTGGCCGAGTCGCACCGCGGGCACCGCACCTCCTCCGGCGGAAGTGCCGCCCCGCCGAACAGCCGCCCCGCCAGGCCGGGGATGGGCTGGAACTCCTGCATGCACGTACGGCTTGCGCGCGCTTCTGGAAGCTTCTAGAAGGGGGCTGTGGTGCGCGGCATTCGGGGGTCGGTGGTGGATGGCTGCACTGACCACCGCTGAGCTGCCTAGGTTGTTCTATCTATCTGCTCTGCTCGGCCTGGGCTCCCCATCACAGAAGCCGTGGAGGTAAATATCATCCTCAGTCCTCAGCACTCCGCGCGCGCTCCTACTTCCGTCGTTGCCAGGTCTCAACTTACCATATTGCCCTTGGATGGGACAAATTGACAGAAACGCCATTACTACTACTGGTTTCATTCGTGAACGTACGGAGGGGCAGTGATGTCCTTGTATAGTGTTGTGGATTTTAATTTTCAGTTAAACTGGTACGATAATGGCTGTTATTTTTTTGAGGAATACTATTAAAGAAAAAAAAACTACCTTAAGAGCTAATACTTTTCAAACGGTTATTGGTTTCTGAAAACCACAAGCCGAAAGGCGTCTCGCTGTTTGAAATGGGGCCTTTACACTGTTTATCAGGATGAACCAACTTTAGTAGAATAAGTAGAGCTCTTGTTTTCGTTTTGAAAGTCGAAATTGATACTACGTGGATATCGGCGCATTACAAATCTCGCGGATGTCATCCCCACCCAGCCGTTGGATGTGATTTGTGACGTTTCTGTTTGCGTGCCAGGAGATGTTCGAAGATAAGCACCTCGTTGGAAGCTGACTGAAACTTGAAAGTCTTCAAAATCTCATTGGTAGTTCATATTAAGGACGTCTACTACCCATGCTCTCTGCTCCATAGTCCATACTAAAGATAATCCCCACTACAGGCAGTGGCAAGGCAAATAGCCAATGTTGATTGTTGGGCTGGCTTAACTTCCGGAGTCTTCAGCAGCAGGTCACCGTCGCTCCGGAGGACCACGGTTCACATCAGCGATGGCGCCGCCTGATACCGCCACCACGCGACTCGACCCCTCCTCCCCCCATCGATCGCTCGTCGTTTCGTCCCGGAAATCGCCAACAGCTGCTGCTGCGAAGCAGAACAGTGGGGGATTGGTTGCGGCCGCCTTATCCGATGCGTCCGATCCATCTATTTAGTGGCGAATCTAGAGTTTTGGTACGTCTTAAGCTGTGAAGAGCTAAAGACTATTATCTGGATTAGAAGAAAAAGTTACGTTAAGTTAATTTAGACCATCTACTCAGTGACGAATCTAGAGTTTTGGTACATCTTAAGCTGTGAAGAGCTAAAGACTATTATCTGAATTAGAAGAAAAAATTACGTTAAATTAATGTAGACTTTGTAATAAATATCTTATATTCCGGAGTGAAAGCCAAATTGCCATGGTTCCGGATCGACCTCTGCATCTATCGGTTTTAACCGAACAGAGATGGCGGACCGGTACGGATCACATCAATGACATCATCGTCGGGTTTGGCCCCCGGCACGTCGCGTCGCCGCCGCGTGCATGGCCGCCACCAGTGGGAGGAGAGAGTGATGTAGCTGTCACGAGTTCACAACGGCTTACACGATTAGTAAATGCCGTCCTGCCTGATGTGCTTGATTAGAGGCTTGCGCCGGTTGTTGGGGTTTGGCTTGTTCCTCACTGCAGCCTGCCATTACTGCCTACTGATCGAACGAGTAAGCATCTATCTTTATCGTATCTTTAATGCTTCTCCAGAAATTACCGATCGGACGAGCAAGCATCTTTCTTTATCGTATCTTTAACGCTTCTTCAGAAATTTTCATGTTAATTCTTATGGTAAAAAAACTAGAAATTCCTATATTAATCAAAAAAGTTACTACAAATTCTCGTATTAATCAGAGAGAGAACAAGGAAAGATTTTGATCATTCAGTGGTGATCATTTGGGTTTATTTTTTGTGGCTTATGGCTGAAAAACACTGTAGCTAGCTGAAAAAACAATGTAGTTGACAGAGACTTATTTAGCATAATTAAATTTAAAAAAATTAAAAAAATATGTTAGCCCATTACGTATAATACAAACAAATACGGGAAAAAAGAACTGGCAAAAAAGCTCAACAAAAAATCAAAAGTTCAGAAAAAGACGAAATTATAAATAGTGAAAAATAAGTCAAAAGCTAAAAGCTGAAGCCAAACCGATCATAGCTGTCTAAACGATGTAACCTACAGCTTGGATTGTGTGTCTAAAGGATGTCACGCAACAGAAATTGAGTTCGCCACGAACTCCGGATTTAATGCATGTGCTCATGCTCGCTGTTGGAATCCCAAACATATTGATATTAAAATATTGCGAATAGAGCTGTGTAACGATCTATTTTTTTTAAATATTATATATATTATTAAATTATTTAAATATATTTTAAAGATGATATCTACCCAAGTGTGCATACCACTTTGCGAGTGGATTGCAATAATCAACCACAACGTCAAACGGAGCATAAATCCTAGCAGAATAACTTAGTACGAATACGCCCTATTGTAGTACAGGATCGTCCCTGGCCGGCTAGCCTACCAAACAGGGTACTATAGCTCGAGTTAAAGCTCCAGATTTAGCGCAAAAATATCCTTGTACGAACAACGTTTATAAAAATATCACTTCTGCCGTCTAGTGGACGGGCGGTACCACCGGTCAGACAACACGCGACAGGGCCGCTGGTGGCAGGTGCTTGCCGCCTCCTCACCAGACGGTAGGCAGCCTGCCGCTTGGGGGGGGGGGGGGGACGGCAGGCTAAGCCTGCCGTCTGGTGAGGGGGTAGCAAGTAATTAACCTAGCTAATTAGCCGGCTTTATTACCTACCCTAATTTTTAATATTTGTTTAAATTTTTAAATATAATAAATGAGCTCAAAAAATTATAAAAATGTATGTACGGCCTCCTGATATAACGTACCTCTACTGTAATTTTTGAGTAATTTTATCCATTACGAATGTTGCTAAAAAATTTATACAATTTTGATATTTTTATGAGTTTTTACATATAACAAACGAGCTCCAAAATTTACGAAATTTTATGTGAAGCCTCTCAACATAGTCATAGTTGTTATGTAATTTTTTAGAAAGTTATTCGAATTAACTTAATCATGAATTTAACGATCGTCACGCATCTTTTGAAGTGGCACGTGTGGGCCAGTTGTGCTATATTTTATTTCCTGTTATCTAGTTCACACAACTATCACTCTCTGTGTATGTGCCCCCTTGTGTGCTCTCTCATTCGCACTAATGTCATTATGTCCATGTCGTCCCCCCTCGCTCGCTCCTTCGTTTGCACATTTGTCAGTGTTACGATATTGTCCCCCCTCACATGAAGCTTTGCTCATGATAATGGGTCCTCAATTTATGGGTTGAGCGCACCGGGTTCACCTTTCGCTCGGCCATAAATACGAACCTCTCGCGGTTCGTTGTTGCTCATCTCAGTCGCTCATCGCAGAAAGTCATTGTCGCGGTCGTCGCTCAAAATTGGTAGTGCGTAGCTCATTACTTCGAGAAACTAGTGCATAGCTCAAAATTAGCAGTGCTGGTTTCTTCTCTGGAAACCGGGTAATTTTTTATCGTATGCTTTCGACGTTATTCCCGTAATCCCAGTCAATTAGTGTTATTTAGTTAGTCATGATTAATATAGTTTGTATTACAAAGTAAGTAGGTTGTAGTATAGTTTGTACTATTTTTGTGTATGTACGATACCTATAATTTGTTATTGAATGGAAATATGTAATTAAGTAGTCGTAATTACTGTAGTGGCAATTAGTTAGGGGTAAATAATGAGTTAGTGCTAAGGACGATGGTAATGAATGGCTCGTCATTTTTTCCGGATGAGTAATCAAATTATCAGTAAGTAGTGAAGTATTCGTATGTAGTTACACACATGTAATCACTGACTTGCAGTATGTTGCTGTTATTATCAATCTTCGCACTAATATTTCGTATGTCCCTTTTGTTACAAGGTACTCTCAAAATTAATAGTGCGTAGCTAATTATTTGGAGAAGGCAGTGCATAAGTCATTAAGGACGCAACAGTATTGATTACTTCTCCCGAAAGACAGATAATTTTGTATAGCATGCTTTTGACGTTATTCCCATAGTCGTAGTCATAATTACTGTTATTTAGTTAGTCATAATTAATTTAGTTTCTATTATAAAGTAAGTTTTACTGTCGTTATTAACCTTTGCACTAATATTTGGTCTGTCCTATGTATTGGTAGGTATGGCTTTACCGGAGCTTCTGGAACACTCATGGATGACGGGTGACGTGACTGGCCCTTCGCCGTTCAAGCTGCAGGGGTGGGGGGAGGGATCCGTGGGCGTTGGATGAGCGCTACGTCCCAACCCTGTGGGCCACGGGTTTGTTGCCCTTTGTGAGGCTAGTCTCCACCAGGCACGTGTTCACCATCGACAGCAGCCTGCTCATGGCACTGGTGAACAGGTGGAGGCCCGAAACGCAACATTCCACTTTTAGTGGGGTGAGATTACGGTCACTCTGAAGGACATCACGTTCTTGACCGGCCTCCCTCTCGAGGGTGACGCACTTGTTCCAGCCCCTGCACCAGCCGACTGGAAGGAGAGGCTGGCAGACCAGTTCGGCCAGCCTATCCTGGAGAGTGCACGTGGCATCCCCCACATTTGGCTGAATAATTTTAGTTTGTGCCCACAGGTTGCACCGTTGGAGGTTATCAGGACGCACCTCGTCACGTTCCTTATCTAACTCTTTGGTTGGAGTATGTTTCTAGCCACACACGGCGATATTTGCAATACTGAATTCATCGGCCACACTGAATCTTTGGTGGACGTAGTGTTTGGGGCAATGCCTCGGTACAGCTGGGGATCAGCGGTTCTGTTCGCCAAATATCAGGGGTTATGTGATACTTGCTAGTGCACCACTACTGGTACCTCCAATCTAGCTATCTACTACGTGCTCCTGCAGTTGTGGAGCTGGGAGCACTTCCCTATCGGATGTCCGACCATCGTGACGCCAGTGCACCTATTCGGTGAGTGCATTGACCTGATAGATGGGCCTACTATGGGCATTTGGTGAACTGCTGCCCGTCTGCGGTGGGCGAAGGGCAAACCGTCGAGGTGCTACTTGCTGTGGAACAACAAGTTCGAGTCGTTGCAAGGTAGTGACATCATGTGGGGTCCATGGACGGTAGATTTTGTACATTGCCTGGAGGACGCGGAGCTGTGGGCAATGACACACCATCTGGTGTTCCTGTACATGGTGGAGGCTTACGTGCCACAGCACATGATGTGACAGTTCGATTTGCACCAGGCCGTGCCCCCTCTAGACAACAGGTTCCTACCATAAACCGTACACCGGTGAGTCAAACTCCATCTGACTATTGTGTACACTTTGTATGTCTTGCTATGTAACGTCGATGATTCTAGAATTGCAGGCAATCAAGGACTGGTCGGCATGGTACAGACTAGCAGCCAATGCAGTAGCAGTGGACGGTGGTATGGACAGACAGGGCGCACCTCGATGTCATCATGGAGCAGCATCCGTACGACGAGTACCTGGAGTGGTACGTACCTCGGTCACGCAGCAAACTCACCATTCCTCCACCAGATCGCCCCGAGCAGATCACGCATGAGGAATGTTTGCAACGTTCGACCAATCCCCACAGCACTTTGCAGCGGCATGATAACGTAATACAATTCAAATATTTTATCGTTTCATTCAACAAATTCATACTAGTCGTTACTGAACCTGTTTTGTATGTCACTTCAGTCGCAGCGCATCGCAAACAAATACTAAACAAAAAATTTAGGGTAGGTAATTAAGCCAGCTAATTAGCCAGCTTAATTACTTGCCACCTCCTCACCGGACGGCAGGCTTGCCTGCCGTCCCCACCAGGCGGCAGGCTACCTGTCGTCTGGTGAGGGTGCGATAGGCACTGCCGGCGGCGATCTCGCTGCGTGTCGCCTCATGGGCGCTGCCGCCCGCTCACCGGACGGCAAAAGTGACTTTTTTTTCAAATACTATCCGCATACGGCTACTTTTGTAGATTCAGTGTGAAACAGTGCCAAATATGGCTAACTCCCATACCTCCGTAAGTCCGGATGATTATACGGTTGGTGAGAGGTATCTCACCAGCTAATCGAATAGGCTCAAATATTATGCAAATATCAGTATATAGGTTATTTTGAATGCAACATATCCGGTGCAACCCAATCTTGGGGTGCAGTCTGTGCAACCCGACTGGTTGAGGTACAAAACCAACACGAAATATTCCGAAAAAACTAATGATGTAGTCTGTGGAATATTATAGTATCCTGTAAAATTTTGACTTCAAATTCAAGGACATTAGAAGAAACAAAAAATATAAGTTTGCTGTGAATGAAAGCATTTTGTTATCTCTTTCTTTTCCCTTTTTCTTTTGATTTATCCTCTGTCATAATTTTTTTCATTTTGTTATTAACATTGAATGAATTTTAACCCAAAAACTTTTATATAAGTCGGGTAAATTGACAAGGACATTATCATTTTTTTGAATTTTTCATATTGATTTGGTGCCGCAATCGACCGTGTTGAACACTGGAGTTGGGTTGCCCCAAATATGTTGTCTATTTTGAATGTTGTCGGACTGGTATGGCAACAGAGGGATATAAATTATGTCTTCAAATTTCCCCAAGTATTCTCTTAATCTTCGCTCCAATAGTTACGAGATGTTATGAAGATAAAGAAGCCAAAAATCTAAAGAATTCTCGATGCTATAGTGATTTGAACACGTGAATAGTGAAAAACAACAATATTTCAAATCCGAAAAACATCAAACTTTTGATCTGTCAATCCAAAGACTTAAAACTTGAATCAAAACTAGTTCATGACCTCAAGAACATATCTCAACCAATAAACCTTAAAGAACTTGAGAGAATTGAGATCTTTTGGTTCGTGAAGCTCTGCTACACCAAAACCGAGCTAAAATCTAAAATTGAGCTAACTCTCAAACAAAGCACCAAATCACTTGAAATTTAGTATGCATGTTCTCTAGAATGTTGCATGTTCTCTAGAATGTTAGAAACCTATTGTACAAAAAATGGGTCAAAAATCACAAACGGTGAATATGATTTGCTCGTGGGTGAATGATGGCCAAAATACCTTTAGATATGTTCCCGCATATCCCAAAAAACAAGAACACCAAAGAAACCGAGGTAGAAACAGCTACATCAAAAAATCACTCAGAGAGGCCAAAAAGAGCAAAAACTGGGTTTCTTTATGAACTTGCCAACCAAGTGTCTAGATGGATGAAGATTGATTTTCAGAAGTTGTCTCCATATCTTGCATATTTTTAGCACAACAAGATCAAGAAGAGAAGTGAGAAGAGAAAAGCCAACCAAATTAAGAGCAAATCAATCAACACAAGAGAGATTCATATTTTTTTGCATGGGTGCAATATATATATATATATATATATATATATATATATATATATATATATATATATATATATATATATATATATATATATATATATATATAGATACACACACACACACACACACATATATATATATATATATATATATATACATATATATATATACATATATATATATATATATACATATATATATATA
This sequence comes from Dendrocalamus latiflorus, assembly GCA_017311315.1. Classification (NCBI taxonomy): domain Eukaryota; kingdom Viridiplantae; phylum Streptophyta; class Magnoliopsida; order Poales; family Poaceae; genus Dendrocalamus; species Dendrocalamus latiflorus. The sequence continues at coordinate 25,181,493 of CM029660.1, forward strand.
CATATATATATATACATATATATATATATACATATATATACATATATATATATATACATATATATATATATATACATATATATATATATATACATATATATATATATATACATATATATATATATATACATATATATATATATATACATATATATATATATATACATATATATATATATATATATATATATATATATATATATATATATATATATATATATATATATATATATTGCGGTGTTGCAAGTTGCCGCACTACGATTCGTGCTCCAAAACAGTCGGTTTTTGACTTTGATTTCTATCAGATGGTACTATTTATCCAATCTACCGGCTGTAGCCAATAACCATTAGTTGTAGCCTAAAAGAACGGGCGATATGTGAGTCTAATGACCGAATGGGGAATATGATTGCACATTTGAACCCATCACTCCCACAGAAATGCTTTTGCCCAAACCAGGTCACCCTCAGGGGCTGTTGATGAGGTGCACAGTAATCGGCCGTAAGCAATCGGTTCCCATTCCGCCCATGCCATTTCTCGAGCAGAGCAGACCTGGCAATTATGCACTTGTTGTGTGTATATTCACACCTGGCAATCACAACAAGAGATCAAAATCCTCCAAAAGTGAACTTTGATAAAAAAAAATTATAGAACTTATTATGAAGTATCTTATAATTATTATTAGAATATACTTAAATAGATAAAGAGCTATAGCAACATCATTAAAAGGATACATTAGAAGTGAGAGTACGTACTTTCAGCCATATAGAACCAGTTTCCTATATAGGTTTTCGGTTTATGAATAATAATAGCTTGCAAAGAGACACTTGCGTGTGATTTTCACCGATATAAATGAAGTTGTTGCAGTGTGTACAATAATTGACTAGTAGACTCCATCTTAAAAAGACATTTCATTTTGAAAGCTAGATATTATAGAAAAACTATTTATGATAAAAAAGCAGGTTTTAAAAGCCAATATGTTTGAGCTAGCATCAGTTGCTGCTGCGAAATTTTGTGAGAAACCCTAACCGTACGGGGGCTAGCTCACTGTCCCATCGAACGAAACCACAGATGGCAATGTCCAATGCCCCTGGCCCTAAGGCAGCAGCTCTCCCTGGAAGCCACTAAGGATGATGAGCTTGGCTCTTCAGCACAGCTCCCTCCAAAGCCCAAAATGCTAGGAATTTTTTATGAATAATCTATTTTTTATTCAAAATAACATAAATATACCCAGACGAATTTTTTCACAAAATAGGCTCCAGTCGGCTAATCATCGGGTGATTGGAGCCTATCACTCAATGACCGCATGACAAGCAAGCAATCCGCCAGCCGTTGGGAGAATTATTGCTGTCGCCGAATGGTCAGGCGACTGCATGCGTAGATAATTTTTTTTGGCAACTGGAAGCGTAGATAAAAGGATCGTGCGGCCAAGCGGCCGAGGTCGCTCGACCGCGCGGTGAACAGAAGAGATAGACGATAGAAAGGAGACGGAGGAGGAGAACAGAAGGAGAGGAAAAAAAGAGAGGAAAGAAAAGAGAGGAGAGAAGAGGAGAGGGAGGAGGGGAGGAGAGGAGAGGAAGGAGGAGAGGGAGGAGGAGAGGAGGGAAGAAGCGGTTCTTGTGAGGTAATTTTTTATTGTATTTTAAATTTGTATATGAAGTAAATAGTTTATTTAGTCTTAGTATGAGTAGAAAATTGTAGATGTAGACAAAAATAGTTCAACTTTGGTATATAAAATTTAGTCAATGTACTTTTAGAAAATTAGCAGCCGTAGTAGCTTGTAGTTGTGTAAAATTTAGTGAACATAGTTGTAGAAAATTAGTATCATTAGCAAATTGGCATGCATACAAATTGTGGTTATAAAAAATTCAGTCAACGTTACGTAGAAATTAATCATCCATAAAAATTTGTAGTTATCAAAAATTCAGTCAATATTTTTATAAGAATTTCATAATTTGCTTTGCATAAAACAATAATACATAATATTTATGATTAATTATGAAGGAATGTAATGTTATTAATACATTAGAAAAACATGTGTACCATTGTAACTGGTATATAGGCATTTAAATCGATATGCCATGTAAATTGTCGAGACCATTAGGAATCATTTGCTTTAGGGGACAACTCGAGTAGTAAGAAAAGAGCGGCGTCGGTGCACGATCTGGTGATAAGAAGTTAATGCTATGATGTTAGTGTAGTTGGCTACGATAGGCGAATAGTTGGTGAAATGTAAATTACAGTACATCAGTACTTTCGTAGTGTGCAATGCGATTTGACTAGTTGCAAAATTAAAAATATATGCAGACAAACATCAGTAATGCTAATACCCATTACACTCAAAGTGCATTACAGTGTTGGAACCATTCATGAAGGTTTGAATGGTGTGGATTTGAGCAGTACGCAAACCACTCTGGTACACCCAGACGGCGAGAATTCTCGCATCATAGATGCGGTGCATTGGCTTACCCACTATTTTTCATTGGACCCCGAGGTGTGCAGCTTTGTCATACAAGGGCTTTGGAGCCGGTCTCCCACGAACATCAGATGGGAGTTGAGAACATTGATATGCACTATTGCGTAGAAGGGGTTTGTGCAAGGGTGCCGACGCTGTGGATATGAGTGCATGATGCTTGTGCAACCATGCCTAGTAGAAGATGTGCAAGGTCAAGCAAATGGCCATCATCCGTGATATGCGAGCAGCTTGGGTGGCCCATATATTGGCGAAGAGAAGGAAGATGCTCTTGACGAGGCCGATGCGGTACATGGAGGAGAGGGAGAATAGTCACGCCATGGTGAGAGTAAAGGACAAGCCGATGAAGGGGAGCATATGGAGTACATAGTGTATCAGATAGAGTACAATGACCAGATGGCTTGGGCTGAAGAGCAAGCTGTACAGGAGGATGACGAGGATAGTTCGGATGAGGACGAAGCTCCCGTGGGAATGCAACCGGTTTGATGTCGAGGGTGTTGCCGCACATGATGAGCATGAATTACCGTGGGAGTATCATGGGACAAAGATTCGGTTGCATGCAATATTTGCTGACAAGGCATTGCTGTAGGATGCCATTAAGCTGTGGACCCTATCTATGCAGCGGACTTTTCGAGTCGTGAAATCTAGCCAGGACGTAGAGACCCGAATATGCAAATCTGGACTCTCGTGTGTATTCTGCACCGGTCCAGAATCACGCTAGTGCACACAGCATAAACAAAGATGAAATATCGAGCATATCACGATTTACTAGGAAAAGACTCAAATATTATTAATAATTATCAGAGTTGCGACCTTATGGCCAAGCTTACAATTAATAGCCTGAAAGGCTTAAAAAAACTAGCAGCGGAAAAACAAAAATAAGCGTAGTAGCCACTCGACATGCCCACAGGAAATCAACTGGGGAACGAAGTCCTAATCCGCAAAGTCGTCGAAGTATCCTCCTTCAAGTAGCTCTTGCTGATCTGGTCCTTCTTCCTCAACTGAGTAAATATGGATGAAGCTGTGAGTACATAGAGTACTCAGCAAGTCGTTTGTAACAAAGAATGCAATCTAGTATGCAAGGCTTACCAACGGATGGCTGAAAGGTTAATTTTGCATAAAGCAACAATTTAAAATAAATACAATAAATAGATTGAAAAACTAACTTTGGAATTGATAATAAATAAGTAATCAAAGGAATTCAAACAAACCACAAGTAAGCTGGCCATTCACTTCAATGAATCACCCACGAACCAAGATTCACGTAATGAACCACCAGTGAACTACCCATTCACTTTCCCAACTCAACCCAACCAGGTTTTTATGAAAACTCTACCCCTCGTTTGAAATCACCGAGCATTGTCCATGATCGAGGACACGGCTATTCGAATAGTTTTACTCTCTGCAGAGGTTGTACAACTTTACCCACACGATGTGATCATCTTGTAGTGTCACCGGTATAACATGCTTTCTTTGGCATGTCGACCAAGAAGATCATAACAAGGCCTTTACAATGTTCAATCTCAACCCAGTTCCGCCTCGCTAAGGTTTCACCATCGAGTAGGGTAACCCGCTAGTCGATAATTGCCCCCTCTTGCGCCTCATGGAAATCAGCAACCATGTTCATCGCAATGACAGAACCAAAATTAAAACATTACAAATTAATCAGCCAAGTCCATCCCATACTGGACATGTGGTTGTACGGTAAGGCTCAGATCAATGGCGCACAAAATTAAGTCCTTGGATTTACCCAGGCGAAGCATCCACATCCCATGTGCAACCTGCACCCCCTTTACTGCACGATCATTCGCCCGAGTGAAAACCAATTTTGTATGCCAACACCAATGACACTACCCATGTCATGGTACTCAAATTTTATAACTGTGGCTGACCACCATGTTCCAGTATATCATTAAGTCAAGATTAATTAACACATGTGATGATATACCCAACGTACTGCAGCTGACTGGCCTTACTGACTCAGCTCAACGGTGCACAGGTCTACGGGACCGAGACCTGACCGGTGGGCCCCATGCGTTAGAGGCACGGCTCACGTAGACTAGGCGCACGAGAAGGCGAAGCAGCATGGGCGCGTGGGTGCGGGGTGCAGCTGACTGCGCACGGCGCGAAGCAGTGGCACGGGAACCGAGGCATCACCCAGACCGAGGCAAACGGCAGCGCGTGTGATTGGGCGGTGACGACGGCGCGGGTCATCGGTGGCTGACCGACGGTGAGCTCAGGTGGCGGAGTTTGGTCGGCGGCGACCGAGACGGTGGCGGGGCAAGGACCGGACGATGACTTGCCGGCGGTGAACAGTGGCGAAGATCAACGACATCTCAACGGCGTCGACTTGACCGACGAGGGCGACGACGCTCGACGGCGAAGCTCGGGAGGTGAGGTGGTGGCTCGAGATGCGAGGGACGAGGGGGTCGGCCGGTTTTATACCCAGATGCTGAGGAGTTGGGGTCGGGCACGGCGGAGACGGGCGAGCGGCGGCGGTGTCAAAACGGACTCAGGGACGAAGAGTCCCGTCCAGACATGACGATCTGACAGGTGGGCCCCACCTGTCAGTGACTGGATAGGACTAGCGGCCAGGATGAGCTCGGGCAAGGCGGACTCCGCGGATTGTCAACACATGGCCACCATCCGTCGGTCGGGCGCGAGCGTGAATGCGCGCCACGTGGCCTAGGCGGGGTAGGCTGGGCCAGCTGGTGGAGTGGCCGGAGGGAGAAGGTGGGCTGGGCTTTGGCCCACTAGGCTTTTAGAGATTTTAGAAATTCATTTTCTTTTTTCAGAATTCAAATAAATTCTTTTAAGCTCTAGAAAATAGCAAATAAACCCAGAAAAATCTAGAAAAAATCCAGAAAATTCCTTGAGACTTAAGGAACTCAAATAAAATATTTTTGACAAATGTTAATGTTTAATTCAATCATATTAAATCCCTTTAATTAATAAAAATTCCAATTAAGCTTTATTTAATTCCAGAAAAATCCAAATGGTGAATTTTATTTTAAAACCTTTAAAAAGGTTCTGAAAATCAGGATGTTACACAGGAGTAGTACACCATGAAGTGCGAGCAGGTCAGTTGTCCTTAGAGGGTGCACGCACGTAGACCCAAGTATGAGAATCACTGGATTGTGTCGAAGGTGGAGCCGCACTCTTGCATTATCAGTAGTATTTTGGCGAGACATTATAACCTAATATCCACCTTTATAACCAATCTGATGTATGGAGAGATAGTGGAGAAGAAAGACATGGAGGCCACGCACATCGTGGTAGTTATCAAGAAGAAATTCAAGTACAAGATTAGTTATGCGAAGGTGTGGCGTGTGAAGAAGAAGGCGTTGGAAAAACAGTTCGAGTCTTTCGAGGAGGTGTACGATAATCTTTCTCGTATGCTTCAAGTGTTGCAGAAAAGGAACCTAGGCATGTATGCCACTGTGAAGGACAACATGTTATGCGGTGTTGTAGAGGGCCTTCTTAGCATTCGGTGTGTACATCGAGGCATTCAGGCACATGCTGCCCGTGATCTCAATTGATGGGACCTTTTTTATTGGCAAATGCAAGGGCCAGATCCTGACGGCCATTGGTGTTGACAGCGACAATCAAATATTGCCGCTGGCCATCTCATTCGTGGAAAGTGAGAATTATGACAGCTGGTTGTGGTTCCTTAGACATGTGAGGGTTGGAGTTGTCAGCGCTTATCCTGGGTGTGTGTAATCCATTATCGCCACGCTGGGATAGTGAAGGCCATAAAAAAACTTTAGGAAGACCCCAAGACGCCCTTCCCTTGGCTGGATATGAGGAACAGTTGGTGCATTCGTCACCTAGAGTCGAACTTCTTCAAGCAGTTTCTGAAACAACTATTGATAAAGCTATTTAAGAGACTAGCTATGCAGAACCAGCAGAGAAAATTTGATGCTTTGTTGGCATTGTTGGACAAACACAGCAGGAAACACATCAACAAGAGGAACAAGGGGCCAGTCATGCCTAAGGTGGCACAACCGTAATGCCTAATAACACTTGATGAGCCTAACGCAGCTGGTCTGAGGAGATGGAGCTCACAGAACATCAAGTGTTTCTCGTAGTGGATCGAGGAAGAGCCATTGGAGAAGTGGTCACTGCTGCACGACACGGACGGCGCTAGGTACGGCATAATGACGACTAACCTTGGGGGGGTGTACAATTAGATTTTCAAGGGCCTTCATTCTCAGCCCCTTGTCATCATCGTGGAAGGTGTTCTGCACAGCACAATCGGCTTCTTCAGAGAGAGGTATGTGAATGCCGCACTTCATGCGGCCAACCCACGAACATAGTACTCATCAAAAATTACGGTATACATGGAGATGAAGGCACAGAAGGGCCAATTGTACACGGTGCACGTCATGGGCAATACGGAGCATCGTTTTGAGGAGGTACTCTAGGATAGAGCCAGATTTGGGATGGCTCGTGCCCTTGTTACACACGAGGTATGCCTTGGAGATCATGTAAATTAGCCTAGCTACTCATCAACAAGCCGAAGTTATTACACAAGCCATGCTCTTATGTCATCGCTGTATGCGGGACTGTGGGCATGGGTCCTTCAAACATCATGTCGGAGTGCTTCTTCAAGGAGAGGGTGATGCATGCATGGTGTGGAGAACTCAAGGGGTTCAGGGTTGTGGGGAACTTCACCATCTTGGATATTAAAGGGAGGACCTAGATTCTAGATGTTGACATGCTCAAGGTTGGGAAGGGTAGGCGACAGAAAATACGTATTAAAAATGATATGGATGAAGCGCAAGCCAGAGTACCTAGTGTACGCTGTGGGCGATGCAATCAGGAGGGGCACACAACTAGATGATGTAAGGCATATGCTGATCAGTAGGCAGAGCGGCATGGTTTCTACAACTAGTTGTTGGACACTACAAATAACTGTCCATTGTAAACTGTACTTTGTTAGTTGGCACTTTTGACGTGTGTACTATTGTACTAAATGTATCGTATATTGCATGTACCATTTGTACAATTATTGTATTACTTCCCCTTTTTAGTAATGTAGTTGGTATTGTGCTGATAGCCTAGTATTGTTTCCTTCATTTACTTACAAGTTCTATTTACTATTGCTTTACATGTGATGTTTTTTGTTTCGTGCAAATGCTAACTTAAATTCATTTTGTAGGTATGGCTCGTGATCTTCGTGGATCAGACTGGCCTTACGGCCTGTTGGACGAGCACGTCGACAGAGTGCATTGCGCTTCTGTCGAGACCCGAATATACAAATCCGGACTCTACTGTGTGTTCTGCACTAGTCCAGGATCACGCTAGTGCACACAGCGTAAACAAAGACAAACATCATCCATATCACGACATTCTAAAGAAAATCCAAATTATATTAATAACCATCAGAGTACGACCTTATGGCCAAGCTTACAATTATTTAGCCTGAAAGGGCTTTAAAGTAACTAACAGCGGAAATCCAAAATTTAACGTAGTAGCCATTCGACATGCCCACAGGCAATCGACTGGGGAGCGAAGTCCTAATCCGTGAAGTCCTCGTAGTAGCCTCCTTCTAGCCACTCCTGCTGATCTGGTCCTTCCTCCTCAACTGAGCAACATGGGCATAAAGCCGTGAGTACATTGGTACTCAGCAAGTCGTTTGTAACAAATGAATGCAATAATATGCAGGGCTTAACAATGGATGGCTGAAAGGTTAATTTTGCATAAAGCAACAATTTAAAGTAAATACAATAAACAGATTGAAAAGCAATTTAACAAAAGACACTAAATAAATAACCAAAGGAATTGATTATAACCACAAGTGAACTAACCATTCACTTCCCAGCTTAAACCAACCAGGTTTTTATGAAAACTCTACCCCTCGTGTGAAATCACCGAGCATTGTCCATGACCGAGGACACGGCTATTTGAATAGTTTTACACTCTGCAGAGGTTGCACAACTGTACCCACACGATGTGATAATCCTCACGTTAAAGATAATCACAACAAGGCTTTTACAATGATCCATCTCCACCCGATCCCACTCGCTAAGGCTTCGCCGTCGAGTAGGGTAACCCCCTAGTCGATAATTGCCCCCTCTTGCGCCACAACAACATCGGTAGTAAAACCAAAGTGGAGACTTCACAAATTATTATGCCAAGTCTATCCCATACTAGACATGTGGCTTGCACGGTTAAGCTCAGATCAATGGCGCACAAAGTTAAGTCCTTAAGAATTACCCAGGCGAAACATCCACATCCCAATGTGCAACCTGCACCCCCTTTACTGCACGATCATTCGCCCAAGTGAAAGCCAAGTTTGTATAACCAATGCCCATGACACTACCCATGTCATGACAACAAGTTTTATAACCGTGGTTAACCACCACATTCAAGTATATCATTAAGTCAAGATTAATTAACCACATGTGATGATAACCCAACGTACTAGTGATAAGCATGGCTAAGCAATTAAACGCACAACCCATGTGACAGCTAATATTGCATCACTAAGTAATTTCCCATTCTATGGTGACAATGGAATCAGGGCATTCAAATTATCAAGGAGGAATAATCAATTAGGTCATTAACTACCAATACAAGGGTTTTATAATAAAGTAGCAATGCATGATAATTTAAAGCAACATAATACATAATAGATTTGAAAACTGGGTTCAACATGATCAAAGGACACGACTTGCCTTGGCCTTGCTCAGTTGACGGCTCTTGATCTTCAAATCCAACTTCCGCTCCTTCGAACGCGTGATCTAACGAGAGAGAACGCAAATCGAAACACAAAATAAAATCAAATAAAATTCAAATGAACTCCAAAAATTCTCCAACTTTAACCAAAAGATAGAGCTCAATTTTATATGAATTTAGGAAAAAGAATCGGGTCAATCGGAGCTAGGACGAAGGAGAACGGGCTCTGGGAAGTTTTAATTCAGAGAAAAAGAGACAGACAGGTAGTCGTTACGACCACAAAGGATCCCTACGACCACGCAGAGAAATTTACGACCACGAAGAACTTTACGACCACGAAGAACTTTACGACTACAACCACAAACCAATCTAAGACTACGAAGCCGATTACGACCACTTAGGCAGGCTTACGACCACGTAGTCGAGCACATGACTACGATCACTCAGTCGAGATTACGACTACGTAGTCGAACCTACTACTTCGACCACACAGAACAATCTACGACTACGGCCACACGGGCGGCTACGACTGCACAGCGGCTACGACTACTCAGGCAGACTTATGACCATGAAGTCGTTTACGACCGCATGATCGAACTTACCGGTGGCTTTACGACTTACGACTAAGGCTCTTCAACGTAATCGTAGAACCTTACGACTACACGGATCTACGACCACGGATGGCGGCGGGACCTGGTCGGCGGTGACTAGTGACGGTGGCGGGACTCACCGGCGACGGCGGATCGGCGAAGGCGAAACGACGGCGAGGACGACACGACCTCGGGCTCCGGCACGGCCACAGCAGCGGCTACGCGTATGACCACGGCCTCGGCGAGGCGCACAACCACAGCTTTGGCGAGGCGCACGACCACAGCGGCGGGCGGCACGACTTCGGTTTGCGGCTCAACTCGGAGGCGAGGCTTGACTTGGGACGAGGGAGACACCAGGGGTTCGGGCCCTTTTGTACCCGATCGTAGAGGTGTCCTAGTCGGCCACGAGTACGAGTCCGGGTGGGATACGACCTGAGAGTCCCACTCGTAAACGAGTACGACTTGCTAAAAGCGGGCGGCTGCGATGCGGGGGCGGGGTTCTGGATGGCTGACACGCAGCGGGGGCGGAAGCGGTCGCGGCTCGACCGACTGGTTTTTCTTTTTCTTTATCTTTTTCCAGAAATTCAATTAAATCACTTTGAGCTCTAGAAAATAGTAAATAAATCCAGAAAAAAAACCTGAAAAAAACCAATAAATTCCTTGAGACACAAGGAACACAAATAAAATATTTTTGGCAAATGTTAATGTTTAACTTTAGTCATGTTAAATCTTTTTTAATTGATACATATTCCAATTAAGCTTTAGTTAATTTCAGAAAAATACAAATGGTGAAATTTTATTTCAAAAACTTCAAAAAGGCTCTGAAATTCAGGATGTTACAAACCTTCCCCCCTTAAACGGAATCTCGACCCCGAGATTCTGGCTCTCTAAGGAATAGGTTTGGAAACTCCGCTCTAAGATCCTTCTCGCTCTCCCAGGTTGCTTCCTCCTCGGAATGGTTGCTCCATTGAACCTTGCAAAAGCGAACTGTCCTTCTTCTGGTTACACGCTCTGCCACTTCCAAAATTTTTATAGGATGTTCTTTATAAGACAGATCCTCCTGAAGATCCACCGCCTCTACGGGCACTGCTTCCTCTGGCACTCTCAAGCACTTCTTTAGTTGAGATACATGGAAAACATCATGGATCCCGCTCAAGGTGTTTGGTAATTCCAGCTGGTATGCAACCTCTCCCTTGCGCTTTAAAATTTTAAATGGCCCCACATACCTTGGCGCTAGCTTTCCCTTCATTTGAAATCTCTTAACACCTTTGAAGGGTGTGATCCTGAGATACACATAGTCATTTGGCTCAAAACTTAAATCTCTTCGACGAGTATCAGCATAACTCTTCTGTCTGGCTTGGGCTGCCTTTAGCCTTTCTTGAATCAAACGTACTTTCTCTTCTGCTTCCTGAAGACATTCTGGCCCGAAGATTTGACTCTCCCCCGTCTCTTTCCAATTGAGAGGGGTTCTACATTTTCTGCCATACAGGGCTTCAAACGGTGACATTTGTAGACTAGTCTGGTAACTGTTATTGTGGGAGAACTACGCAAAAGGTAAACAACTATCCCATTTAGCTCCGTGATCCAATACACAAGCTCTTAACATATCCTCCAGGATTTGATTCACACGCTCCGTCTGACCATCCGTTTGCGGATGATATGCTGTACTGAAGTTCAAGTGAGTACCCATTGCCTCGTGAAAGCTATTCCAAAATCGTGAAGTAAACTGCGACCCACGATCCGATACTATCCTCTTGGGCACCCCATGAAGACTCACAATCCTGGACATGTATAACTCGACCTATTTATCTCCAGAATAAGTTGTTTTGACCGGAAGAAAGTGAGCGACCTTCGTTAATCGATCCACAATTACCCATATTGAGTCGTAGCCCTCTTTAGTCTTGGGTAAGCCTGTAATAAAGTCCATTCCCACATCTTCCCACTTCCATTCAGGAATCTTCAAGGGTTGCAGCAAACCTGCTGGTCTTTGATGTTCAGCCTTCACTCTTTGGCACACATCGCAAAGTGCTACATACTCGGCTATCTCGCGCTTCATACCTGGCCACCAGTATTTGTCTTTAATATCCTGGTACATCTTGGTACTGCCGGGATGGATTGAATATAAGGACTCATGCGCTTCCTTAAGTAATAACTTCTTCAGTTCACCCTTGTTTGGTACGCACAAACGCGTCTTATACCACATGATTCCCTGATCGTCCTCCACAAAGCCGGGTGCTTTGCCTTCCTTTAAACCTTCTTTGATTCTCTGGATATTTTCATCCCCTGGTTGCTCGTGACGAATCTGACTATCCAGGGTCGGCTGCAAGTCCAAGGTAGCTAACATCCCTTCCTCAACCAACTCCAAACTAAGCTTCTGAAATTCCTCGTGTAGAGCTGGTTGGTTTTCCTTGACCCTCACTGTATTGCAATACACCTTTCTGCTCAACGCGTCTGCCACTACATTGGCTTTCCCGGGATGATAATGGATTCCGATGTCATAGTCCTTTATCAACTCTAACCATCTTCTCTGTCTTAGGTTGAGGTCTGATTGGGTGAAGATATACTTCAGGCTCTTATGATCAGTGTAGATCTCACATCTGTTACCCATCAGGTAATGTCGCCATATTTTTAGGGCATGCACAACTGCTGCTAGCTCTAAGTCATGCGTAGGGTAGTTCTCCTCATGTGGCCTTAACTGGCGCGATGCATAGGCTACCACTCTCTTGTCTTGCATCAATACGCACCCTAAACCTTTGCGGGATGCGTCACAATAAATCTCGAAATCTTTCTTGATGTCTGGCAAGATTAGGACTGGCGCTGATGTCAGACTTTCTTTTAACTTCCGAAAACTCTTTTCGCATTCTGGCGTCCATTCAAACTTCTTTTCCTTCTTTAATAGCTGGGTGAGAGGTCGAGCTACACTGGAGAATCCTTCAATGAATCTACGATAATAACCTGCCATTCCCAGGAAGCTTCTGACCTGGGTCACTGACGTGGGTGCCTTCCAAGTAAGCACATCATGTACTTTACCTGCGTCAACGGACACTCCTTCTGCTGTCAACACATGACCCAAAAAGGCAACTTCCTTCATCCAAAATTCACACTTGCTGAACTTGGCATATAACTTATGTTCCCGCAATCTCTGCAATACCAACCTCAAATGCTCTTCGTGCTCCTCCTCATTCTTGGAGTAGATCAGGATGTCATCGATAAACACAACGACAAACTTGTCCAAGTAATCCATGAACACTTTGTTCATCAGGTACATAAAATAGGCTGGGGCATTGGTTAAGCCAAAGGACATCACGGTGAACTCATACAATCCATAACGAGTTGAGAAGGCTGTCTTGGGTATGTCCTCTGGTCGAATCCTCATTTGGTGATATCCCGACCTCAAATCAATCTTGGAGAACACTCCAGCTCCTTTTAACTGATCAAACAAATCATCAATTCGGGGCAAAGGATACTTGTTCTTGATGGTAACTTCATTGAGAGCTCGGTAATCCACACACATCCGCTGGCTACCATCCTTCTTCTTGACGAACAGTACCGGTGCTCCCCACGGAGAGGTACTAGGTCTGACATATCCTTTATCCAACAATTCTTGTATTTGCTTCTTCAATTCTGCTAACTCATTGGCGGGCATTCGGTAAGGTCTCTTGGAAATCGGTGATGTGCCTGGTGCTAACTCAATTGCGAACTCCACTTCTCTTTTTGGTGGCATCCCAGGGAGATCATCAGGAAAAACATCTGGATATTCTCTGGCAACTGGCACTTCATTTAGGGCAATCCCTTTACTTTGGCATACCATCACTTTTTCTGGCTGCTTCATATCGGCCTCAAATCTCACTTTGCTTCCATCGGGACCGTCCAAGGTGACTGCTCGGCTTCCACATTCCAACACTGCTTGATGTTTCTTGAGCCAATCCATACCCAGAATTACGTCCAAAGACTAAATATTCAGCACAACCAAATCCGCGGAGAACTCTACTCCTTGGATGGCTATCCTAACCTTGGGGCATCCTAGGTTTGTACTCATCTCAGAGCCTGGGGATTGAACCAATAAAATGGAACCAAGTGCAACGACTTCCAACTTATGCTTTAGAGCAAAACTCCGGGAAACAAACGAATGTGAAGCTCCAGAATCGAACAAAACTGTGGCAGGAACTGAGTTTACTTGAAACTTACCGATCACAACCTCTGGTGCTGCTTGAGCCTCCTCCATGGTGACATGGTTCACCTGGTCGCGCATCACGGTCTGCGATCCTCTGTTGGGTTGACTTGATGTTTGCGGTGCTCCACGTCCTGACCCTGCTGCGGGAGTCTGATCTGGTGTAGAGCCCAAGTTGAAACGAACTGGTGTCAAGGCTTGATTCTGCGGGCATTTGTTGGCATAATGTCCCGTTTCATGGCATTTGAAACAGGTAACTGCTGTCATGGGCTTGGTGATCCTCTGCTGTTGGCTTCCAACTGGAATTGGCCTTGGTCCTGATGAGAAGTGGCGAGGAGCTGGTGCAGGTGTTTTGAATCCTGACTGCTGTGGAACACGAGCGGGCTGAAACGTACTGAAGCGGGTCCTCTGAGCCTGGTGCATCTGTGATCCTTGCTGCATCATCCTCCGCTTGCGGGATTCCTCTATCTCACGACGACTCTCCTCAATGAGCATCGCTTTGTCCACCATGTTTTGAAAGCTGGCGTAGTCATTTCCCACCACTTGAACTTTCAGACCGGGGTTTAGTCCTTTCTTGAACCTCTTTTGACGGGCATTATCTGTAGCGACATCCTCCGGGGCATAACGGGCTACCTGGGTGAATTTATTGAGATACTCACTCACTGACATGTTCTTCTGCTGTAACTCCCGGAATTCCTCCTTCTTCATCTCAATCACTCCGTCCAAAACATGGGTATGACGAAAAGCTGCGGCGAACTCCGCCCAAGTGATGCTATCTTGATCTTCATGAGCAGCACAGTAGTTTTCCCACCATTCAGCTGCAGCGCCTTCTAGCTGGTGGGCGGCATACAAAACCTTCTCGCGGTCCGTACACTGGGCAAGATTAAGCTTCTTTTCTGTTGAGCGCATCCAGTCATCGGCTTCCAAAGGCTCCGAAGATCGTGAATAAGTGGGTGGCCTTGTCCTCATGAATTCTGCAAATTTAGACTGTTGACGAACTGGTTGGGGCATTGCCATTTCTTGATTCTGCCGATTCATCATTGCGTTCATATTCTGCATCATGGTACTCATTAATTGGGTCTGGGCAGCCATGAACTGACTCAAGGTCGGATCTAAACCAGCCGGATTCGCATGCTGCTCTGGAGTTGCTTGGTTTCCATTACTGTCTTCCGGATCTTGGTTCATTTGACCGCGTCCTGCGGAGCTCCGGGTGTCAACCATTTCTGCTCTGTTCTGAAAGAAAAGCCCATTTGTTGAGAACTGACTCTTCAAGGCTCAATAGGTAAGAGGGAAAAGCAAAGGTAAGTGGTAAACTCGTCTAAGGGGGTAACTAATGGCAATCCTAAAACTAAGCAAACACTTAGCCGAAAAGGCTAACCAAAGAAGCAATAAACTCCACAAAAAGACTTTTGACATGACTGCATCATAATGCTAGGAGCAAAACTGCAGCTCACATCACACCCAACGGCAAATAAGAAGCGAGACGATTTACACGATACTAAAACTATAACAGGGTTCAAATTCAATGGCTCCTAATCTTCTCGGAAACCTTCAGTCTTGTCTTGACATATTGAGGTGCTTCCTTGATCCAGACTTCACAGCATAGCTTGAAGAATTCCATGCCAACTTTCACCTTGAGTGAGGGACACTCGAGACATCTATGGATATTATAGAGATAAGAAGTCAATTTGAGTTTCGAAAACCATATTTCAGAGGAGCCAAAGAGTAAGAATCCTAAGAATGGGGTAAAAGTAAAGAATTACTAGACAATCATTTGGTTGATTTGATTTAGAAAATAAATTTTGAAAATTTTGCTAATTCGACCACTCTAACCAGGGCTTCGTCCTACAGTCGAACCTGGCTCTGATACCATCTCTGTCGAGACCCGAATATACAAATCCGGACTCTACTGTGTGTTCTGCACTAGTCCAGGATCACGCTAGTGCACACAGCGTAAACAAAGACAAACATCATCCATATCACGACATTCTAAAGAAAATCCAAATTATATTAATAACCATCAGAGTACGACCTTATGGCCAAGCTTACAATTATTTAGCCTGAAAGGGCTTTAAAGTAACTAACAGCGGAAATCCAAAATTTAACGTAGTAGCCATTCGACATGCCCACAGGCAATCGACTGGGGAGCGAAGTCCTAATCCGTGAAGTCCTCGTAGTAGCCTCCTTCTAGCCACTCCTGCTGATCTGGTCCTTCCTCCTCAACTGAGCAACATGGGCATAAAGCCGTGAGTACATTGGTACTCAGCAAGTCGTTTGTAACAAATGAATGCAATAATATGCAGGGCTTAACAATGGATGGCTGAAAGGTTAATTTTGCATAAAGCAACAATTTAAAGTAAATACAATAAACAGATTGAAAAGCAATTTAACAAAAGACACTAAATAAATAACCAAAGGAATTGATTATAACCACAAGTGAACTAACCATTCACTTCCCAGCTCAAACCAACCAGGTTTTTATGAAAACTCTACCCCTCGTGTGAAATCACCGAGCATTGTCCATGACCGAGGACACGGCTATTCGAATAGTTTTACACTCTGCAGAGGTTGCACAACTGTACCCACACGATGTGATAATCCTCACGTTAAAGATAATCACAACAAGGCTTTTACAATGATCCATCTCCACCCGATCCCACTCGCTAAGGCTTCGCCGTCGAGTAGGGTAACCCCCTAGTCGATAATTGCCCCCTCTTGCGCCACAACAACATCGGTAGTAAAACCAAAGTGGAGACTTCACAAATTATTATGCCAAGTCTATCCCATACTAGACATGTGGCTTGCACGGTTAAGCTCAGATCAATGGCGCACAAAGTTAAGTCCTTAAGAATTACCCAGGCGAAACATCCACATCCCAATGTGCAACCTGCACCCCCTTTACTGCACGATCATTCGCCCAAGTGAAAGCCAAGTTTGTATAACCAATGCCCATGACACTACCCATGTCATGACAACAAGTTTTATAACCGTGGTTAACCACCACATTCAAGTATATCATTAAGTCAAGATTAATTAACCACATGTGATGATAACCCAACGTACTAGTGATAAGCATGGCTAAGCAATTAAACGCACAACCCATGTGACAGCTAATATTGCATCACTAAGTAATTTCCCATTCTATGGTGACAATGGAATCAGGGCATTCAAATTATCAAGGAGGAATAATCAATTAGGTCATTAACTACCAATACAAGGGTTTTATAATAAAGTAGCAATGCATGATAATTTAAAGCAACATAATACATAATAGATTTGAAAACTGGGTTCAACATGATCAAAGGACACGACTTGCCTTGGCCTTGCTCAGTTGATGGCTCTTGATCTTCAAATCCAACTTCCGCTCCTTCGAACGCGTGATCTAACGAGAGAGAACGCAAATCGAAACACAAAATAAAATCAAATAAAATTCAAATGAACTCCAAAAATTCTCAAACTTGAACCAAAAGATAGAGCTCAATTTTATATGAATTTAGGAAAAAGAATCGGGTCAATCGGAGCTAGGACGAAGGAGAACGGGCTCTGGGAAGTTTTAATTCAGAGAAAAAGAGACAGACAGGTAGTCGTTACGACCACAAAGGATCCCTACGACCACGCAGAGAAATTTACGACCACGAAGAACTTTACGACCACGAAGAACTTTACGACTACAACCACAAACCAATCTAAGACTACGAAGCCGATTACGACCACTTAGGCAGGCTTACGACCACGTAGTCGAGCACATGACTACGATCACTCAGTCGAGATTACGACTACGTAGTCGAACCTACTACTTCGACCACACAGAACAATCTACGACTACGGCCACACGGGCGGCTACGACTGCACAGTGGCTACGACTACTCAGGCAGACTTACGACCATGAAGTCGTTTACGACCGCATGATCGAACTTACCGGTGGCTTTACGACTTACGACTAAGGCTCTTCAACGTAATCGTAGAACCTTACGACTACACGGATCTACGACCACGGATGGCGGCGGGACCTGGTCGGCGGTGACTAGTGACGGTGGCGGGACTCACCGGCGACGGCGGATCGGCGAAGGCGAAACGACGACGAGGACGACACGACCTCGGGCTCCGGCACGGCCACGGCAGCGGCTACGCGTATGACCACGGCCTCGGCGAGGCGCACAACCACGGCTTTGGCGAGGCGCACGACCACAGCGGCGGGCGGCACGACTTCGGTTTGCGGCTCAACTCGGAGGCGAGGCTTGACTTGGGACGAGGGAGACACCAGGGGTTCGGGCCCTTTTGTACCCGATCGTAGAGGTGTCCTGGTCGGCCACGAGTACGAGTCCGGGTGGGATACGACCTGAGAGTCCCACTCGTAAACGAGTACGACTTGCTAAAAGCGGGCGGCTGCGATGCGGGGGCGGGGTTCTGGATGGCTGACACGCAGCAGGGGCGGAAGCGGTCGCGGCTCGACCGACTGGTTTTTCTTTTTCTTTTTCTTTTTCCAGAAATTCAATTAAATCACTTTGAGCTCTAGAAAATAGTAAATAAATCCAGAAAAAAAAACCTGAAAAAAACCAATAATTCCTTGAGACACAAGGAACACAAATAAAATATTTTTGGCAAATGTTAATGTTTAACTTTAGTCATGTTAAATCTTTTTTAATTGATACATATTCCAATTAAGCTTTAGTTAATTTCAGAAAAATACAAATGGTGAAATTTTATTTCAAAAACTTCAAAAAGGCTCTGAAATTCAGGATGTTACAGCTTCCCGTCATGTCTCGCCTCCAGGGAGCGCAGAGGAGCCCAGCTGACTTGAGAGTGGTCCGGACATGCACACCTCAAGTCGCCTAGAGACTAGACCCCCGCTGGATAGCCAGGTGTGCATCTGGCAATGTTGTACTGTTGCCATAAGTAGGTTGTGTGCTGACCTTTACTTGCTTCACAGGTTGCGGGATGCCGGGCTACTCCATCATGCCCGGATGGTGCCGGCCACCGATGAGGATAGACCGGCCTTCCCCGCGGGCGGGGA
This sequence comes from Dendrocalamus latiflorus, assembly GCA_017311315.1. Taxonomy (NCBI): domain Eukaryota; kingdom Viridiplantae; phylum Streptophyta; class Magnoliopsida; order Poales; family Poaceae; genus Dendrocalamus; species Dendrocalamus latiflorus. The sequence goes on from CM029660.1 coordinate 25,200,420, forward strand.
TGATGGCACTCTCTGCTGACAGTTTTGGTGGACCGCTGGCAGTAGGAGACGCACACTTTCCACCTCCCATTCAGGGAGATGGCACCTACTGTACAGGACGTGTCCATGCTGCTCAGCCTTCCCATTGCAGGAGCTGCTACCTTCCTACCAGAGGCCCAGTCGGGTGGCGCGCAGACCAGCTCACCAGATTTGAGGGGGTCCTTCCGCCTGGTGCCGCGGAGGAGTGTTACATCTTCTCGCCAACTCAGACACACGGGCCGTTGTTAAGGTGGCTCTCACAGTTCCAGGTACGTGGCTAGCACCCTTTCTGTTCAATCCTGTATACTCTTATTTCTGCTATTTTTTACTAATAACGTTTTGGGTTACATTTAGGTGGAGCGGATGGATCTGTAGCCAAATGACCGGCAGGTCTTGCGGCACTTGGAGGCATACTTGCTATGGCTGTTTGGTTAGGTGCTCTTCACCACCAGCCACAGCAACACCATTGACATGTGCCTCATAGCTCATGCTAGGGCCATCGCCGATGGCCAGCCCCCCAGATCAGTTGGGGTTCGGCCACACTTGCCGCGACCAATCGCGGCTTGTGTGACGCATGCACTAGGACCAAGGTGAACTCGGTCCTCGCGGGGTGTCCGTTGCTACTGCAGTTGTGGTCATTCGAGCACTTTAGCCTTGGACGTCCCATGCTCAAGGACATGACTCTGTATAGGGCGGAGATGTACCCCGGGGGCGACGTCGACCGGCCTACGATGGGTTCTCTCTGGTGTCGTCGATGGGTAAGTAGACTAACAATCAATTGTTTCCTTCGTATCAACGATGGGCACACATAACAGCTATTGTTCCTTGCTGGTACAGTTCACACACGTCTAGGTCACATGGGCACATCTGCCCTTTATGGAGCAGTTCGACCACCTCACAGCTGACGACGTCCACTAGGAGTTGTACTCACCTACGACACTAGAGAGCCGCACTCCTGACGGGATGTCCTCGCTCTGTTGGCACGACTGGGCTTTCTGGCTAACACGTCGGAAGCTCATGTACGATGTCTTCATCGAGGACTACGGGTGTATCATGTGATGTGCTAGTTTGGCCTATGTCAGGTGATTCCTGTACCAATCAGACGACCCGTGCTGCAGAGCATCCACACATGAGTGACTGCCTCCCAGAAATCTCCTTGTACTGCCTATTCATTTGATGACTACTAATGAAATGGTATGATAAGCAGGCACTCTAGGAAGAGAGTAAAATGTGGTATGGACTGGACAGTGAATATGAAGGGGTGGTCAACACAGTGGGAGGGCGTGCTTGACGACTGCGTGGAGGAGGCCACCCCCTACGACAGCAGTGCATACGTAGAGTACCTGTGCTGTACCAGCATCGGACACATACTAGGCTCGTACATGTCGTTGACCAGCTCATAGCACACATTGCCGCCCCGACAGACACCTACCCTGCGCACCTCACGCGGGATGCTCACATCGTGGTACATTACATCAAATTTGTAAATAATCCCTAATGGCAATGTCACTGAGCTGATTGACCATTTCGTGTTTTTCCTACAGGCTGACATTGGTGCTATGATTTGGAGGGAGTCTTGCACTATGGCTGATAGGATCGTTAGTGATGCGGAAGGTGACACAAGAGGAGGCAGTGCACGCTTGGTGTCGTGTGTAGGCCTTGGGTGCACGTGTAGTCACCCTGTTGTCTTGCACGAAGCTACCAGAGGTTCGCACACCCACGCCTGGTGCACACACAGTGCGTCCACCAGGGCCGCCCCGACTGGCATGGCATCACTCGGGGGGCTCTGCTTGGGCACGTCCTACACCACCTCAGCCTGACGAGGCTAGGGGGTCAGCTTGGGCAAGAGCTCCTATACCGCCAGGGCAGTAATTTGCCCATCATCCGTACATCTCTGGCTTCCCCACACAGGGGCATACTCTGTGTTGTACATCCCTCCAAATGCCATCGCGCTAGTCAAGGGTACGCTTCACCTCTTGTCAGTTTTATCCCATCGCTTTATCTAACGAACTAATGATATTTGCATTGTAGGTTTTGTCCTCCCTGACCAGGGATGGGGGGTCTCCCCGGGCCAAGACGACACGGATCAGTACTTTTCGGACTGGCCTGGCCAGGCGACGGGCTCCGCACCTCGGGCCACACCCCGGAGGTTCTCTTTGGGAATATCCTCACGGGTGCACTAGTGGCCACACATGATGCGGTGTAGTCCACTCCACTAGCTCCAAGATGTGTGCGACGATCTCCTGATCATCTTACCTTGTTAGGACACCGTCACCCGGTGCCTAGGAAGACGCCAAGTGGGGCCGTATAGGAGGATGTGGGCATAGAGACCGAGGGGACCAAGGTGGCAGCGGAGGGGGCTGGGATGCTGTTGGGGTAGTTAGTGCTACCTGTACACTTGTTGTTCATGTACTGCTTATGTTTCTTATTTACTTAGTGATGTTTACAATACATGTGGCGAGCTTAGTTATACTTCTCTTAACCTTATCTACGCTTGTACCACTGAATTGATGGCAATCGCACCAACGACCGCATCACTCCAATAGTGCACTGAATTGATGGCAATCACACCGACGTATGGACAATTCGATTACATGCTTAATGACAATACAAAAATATTTCAAACAACAGGCGAGAGTACTATGGTACAACCATACACATCGTTGCCTATAGGTGAAAGGAGCCTCGTGGTACCCACATGGAGTGTTACTGAGGGGGCCGCCTCGAACGTGGCTGGCCGTCGTTATAGTGGCAAGCATATATACAACTAGGGTTCGCGCAGCAGTATGTTGAGTCGTACAAACATTCTATGTTGATGACCTCCTCGTTGCCCCTCTAGCGCTCCATCTGCTGATGGAGGTTATCGTTGTGCTCTTCGAGACTTTCAATCCATGCATCCAAGTCAGTGATTCGCTCCTACAATGTATCCACGTACCTTGAAATATACCGTACGGGCCAGCTTTGCATAGTGAGAAGACCATACGAGACACCTTTGCGCAGTCACAGGCTAGCTTTACGTAGCGACATGACCGCACAGGCCAGCTTTGCACAGTGACAAGACCAAACGAGACACCTTCGCACAGCGACAAGACTACACGTGCTAGCTTTGTGCAGTGACATGACCGCACAGGCCAGATTTGCACACTGACAAGACCATATGAGACACCTTTGCATAGTGACGTGACCACTCGAGCATCTTCATGCAGCGAGAATGCCACAAGGGGCCCTATAAAAGGAGGTCGAAGAGATTTATGAGAGAAAACTATACAAGCAAACCCAACACTACAGCGGCGCTTGCTTCACCACACCGAGATGGACAAGAGATAGAAGAGGCAATGGGACAAGATAATAAAGCAATGGGAGGAGACCCGATACCTAGCAAGGTCAGCTGAGCGCTTGATTGTTGTTGATGTTACTTCTGGTGTTCACCATCTGAAGCGGTTTCCAGGGTTAGCAAAAGGTAAGAGGGAACTAGCATAGATAAGAGGTTAGGGGAAACTAAATAACATCCCAAGCCAACACACAAGAAGAAACCAGCAACTACTTAAGGAAAACTTTATTGAAATCAAGATAATTTTATGAATGGCTGCACCACAAGTGCACATAGGCTTGGTACAGTCCATCTAACACACCAAAATATGATAAAGCGTTCTAAGAACGTGGACAATTATTTGGGTACTACTGACTCAACTAACTACTCATCCACCACGATGATGCGCTCCTCCGGATCCTCCTCGGGGTCCTCCTCTGAATCCGATGAGTGTCTCTGTCCACAACCACGGCAGTTGTTCGGCCAACGCGACCGTGATCGACTCTGACTGAAATCGGAAAAACCGGAGCGAGATAGCTGGCGTCCTCGGCTAGATCCTCCAATATCAACGTCGGGTGGCGGACTGGAGCGTCGCACACTCTTCCTCGCAGTAAGCCTAGTGCGAGGTCCCGTAAACTGGACTGGAGCAGCAACAGGGGCTGGTGGAGTCGGTGTAGTGGTAGCAGCTCGAAGACGCTCTACCTCTGCCTCGGCAGCAGTCCTCGCCTGAACGGCGTCGGCGTGGGCAGCCTCACTCTGCAGTAGCTGGGCTCGGAGAGTGTCGGAGTGGTCGTAGCTCGACGAAAGCAGCCTCCGAAGAAGTCTGATCTCCTGCTGAGCTCTGGCGTAAGTCGCTGAAGCTGCCAGAGTGTGCTGCACCTGGTGAGACAAGCGCGGGTCGTCCACCACCAGCTGGAAAAGCTCTGGATGAGTCTGTCCTGCTCTCGTCGTCGGGAAGAAGCAAAAAGGTGACTGTCGTAGCTCCTCCTTGTGCCTCCTGCACAACTCCGAGATAGCCAACTGTGCTGCATCCTGGATCGCATCTGAGCAGAAGGTCCGTGGATACTCAATATGACGCTCAACTGGGTCAATCCTCCCGTCTGGAGCGTAAATGAACACCTCCATGCTCCAGGAGTCCATGCTCATCACTCGCGTGTTCCGCCCTCTGAAAATAGGCTGTTGGGTGTACTTCAGATGCTGCATTAGCTGCCGTAGAAGAGTCGCAAAAGCTCCCTCGCTCTCGCCATGAGAATGGTGATCCCACGGGGCTGATGACGATGAACCTGCCATCTACAAGTTGGAAAGAGGAGAGATCAGTAAAGATTTTTAAATAGTGAAAAGGGAGGACAGAAACAAGATACTAAGTAAGAGGAGAGTAGAAGCAAAGAAGCTTATATATTTTTAATATATTCTTTTTAAACATAAGTCCTTAAAACTTCCCAAAACCTAGGGTTCGTCATACAGTCAAGATGGCTCTGATACCACTTCTGTGGGACCCGGAGTAGAAACTTCCGGACCCCCTGTGCATTACAGTACTAGTCCCAGATCAATGCTAGTACACACAGATAACCAGAAAAAATGGTACATTGTCATCCACGATTTATTACAATAATAACTTAAGTTTTACATTGGTCATTGCCTTACAAAGGTTCACAGAACCTTAAAACGAAAATAAACACAGCGGAAGCAAAAAGTAAATTAATTGACCCATCAATCTGCCACAGGCAATTGACTGGGGAAACGAGTCCTAAGCATTCGGGAAGAATCCACCGCATCCACACTCGGCACAGAAGTCGTATTCTCCAGCTTGAGCTTCTTCATTCTCTGCTAATGTATTTGTAGAGCAACATGTGAGTACAAAATTGTACTCCGCAAGTCTTGGGAAAGATGCATAGATGCAAGGCTTCACAAAGGAAGGCTATATGGTTCTTTTGCAAAAATCAGCATTTTATTTCAAATCTACATAATTACTTCAAAGGCCATTTGATAAACATCTTGTTTTTCATAAATGAAATTAGATAAATAACTTAGTGAAGGTTAAACCACCAACACTAAAATCTCAGGCTATCTGCCAACTTTCAAAACTCAGGTTAAACCACCTGATCTAGTTACACCACCAAATTTAAATCACGAGAGTTACACCACTCCCGAGTTTGACAAACCATTTTATTTTGAAATCAAAATCAAACTTCTACCATGTGAATGCATTCCTTGCCCGCCCTTAACCGTGGGCACGGCTATTCGAATAGTTTTTACTCTGCAGAGTTTGTACACTTTACCCACAAGAGATAAATTATCTTAATAGTCAACATGCTTCCTTTGGCATGAGACCCAGATAAAATATCACAAAGCCTTTCACCTACTCCAGTATAGCTAGATACCACCCGCTAAGGTTTCACCACAACTCGAATCCACGAGTCGGAGCCCCCTCTTGCGCCGTATGAGTACAGTAAACCCTGTCCCTCACTATGAGTAACCAGTACACCCTGGCACTCAATACACCACTGGTGATATCTAAACTACACCTTTATAGGTTAGTTAGCTAGGTCGTACCCATATAGACTTGTGGTTGCACTGTTTTGCTCAGTTTGGACAAACACAAGCGTCGGTCCTTAAACGACCAGGGTGGTTCATTCACAATTCCAAAAAAATTCTCGTGCTAAACTGCACCAGCCAAACCTTCCATCCACCCTTGTCAACTTTTCCCTTTGAACTTCATTTTTATTTTCAAATTAACAGTGGTAACATCCATTACCACTTTTCAAACAAATCAATTAACAATGGTAACATCCATTACCAATGTTCAAACAAACCATTGATCAAAACATTTAGCAAACATGCTTCTCATTTGACATTTTATATTGATTTGCTAAACTAAGCATTTGCTAGTATAAATTTAACAAAATGAAATACTAACTCATTATTGAGTCAAAGGGATATCCTAAGTTAACAATGGTACAAGGTAAACGATTTTCAATGGAAGGTATAACAATTGGAACATTTAACTAAATTTTTTTAAAATCAAGTTATCCACTTTTACAACATAAGCATGCAATAATTTAAAATAACTACACAAATTATTTTGTAAATCATAGGAGCAAGATGGTCAAAGGAGACTTGCCTTCCTGTGCTGGGTTGTTATCTTCATGAGCTTGATCCTGAATATCTTCGGACAAATCGGTCTCTACACGTAAATCGAGAAAACCAAATAAATAAAATAAAAAAATTCAGAAATTGAAAATAAATATACCAAATGAAAGATTGAAATTTTAGATGAATTTAGAAATTTGAATGGATCAATTTGGATTTAAAATGAGAAAGTTATGGCTTCCAGAAGATTAAATAGGAGGGAAAAAGGAAAAATCGGGTTTCGGGAATTATTTTTGTACTGAAAAATACTATTTATGACGTCATCAATTTTCAAATTTTCTGAGCGGGAAATATTATTTGAATGACGGGTGGGTCCGGTCTACCGTGAACCGGATCCACGGACCACGGGGTTCGCCGACGTGGCACACCGGCCACATGGCGCCATGCGGGCGCGAGGTGGCGGCCACGTGGCCGTCCACGCGGGCACAACCGGCCACGCGGGCGCACGCGCAGCCGCACGGGAGGATGGCCGGCCGGCGGCCTTACCGGCGGTCGGCGGCCGGCGGGAGGGCGGCGAACGGCGGCGGCGGATGAGGAGAGGCGGCGGCGCTTACCGGCGGCGGCGACGGAAGGCGGGGCGGTCGGCGGCGGCGCAAGGAGGAGGTGGCGGCGGGGTGGTGCGGGATGGCCGGTGAGGGGCGGCCGAGCGGCGGCGCACGGCGGCGGGGTGGTGGCCGAAAGAGAGGGAGTAGGAGCCGGCCGAAATGGAGGAAGAAAGGGGAAGGAATGGGGAGGGAGGCCAATTTATAGATGGAAAAGAGAGATGAAGAGCCGGCGGTTTAGAGATGATTAAAGGGAGGAGACGGCCGGCCGTGAGTGGGGATTGATGAGGGCAATCAATTGCACGCGTTAGCTTGGAGTTTAATTGAGAGAAACGGCTGAAATTAAAGCTTCATTTTCGGTTTAATGGAGGTGGAGAGAGAGGGTGGGAGGAGGAAGAAGGTGAGGTTGAAGATGGATATGACATGTGGGTCCCATGTGTAATAGAGAGGAGAGGAAGTGAAGGGGTACGGGCCGTCAGATTCGCGACACGTGGCAAGTGGATGGATAAGAGGCTTTGGATTTTATGAAGGGGTAAGTTGTAGTGGATGGCTAGGATTAAAACGTGGAGAGAGGTGGATTTCATCTGAGGGCGACACGTGGCGGGCTAGGGATATATTGATTTTTATTTTCGGATTTAATTTCAGGAATTACTAGAAACTTTATTAATACTTCGAAAAATAATATTTAATGTCTAAAAATTCCAGAAAAATCATGGAATATTCCTGGAAGTATTTTAGACTTTAATAAAAATATTTTTAATCTCAGATTTGAATTTAATAACTTTATAAAATACTTTTTAACTTTGAAAATTGATTTTAATTTCCAGAAAATTCTCAAAAATTAATTAAAAATTTAGGGAAGGCTAGGAAAAATAAAATAAATTCTTTTTGGCTTTAATAAAATATTAAAATATATTTTCTTGCTTTAAATTTTTAAATAAAATCCAGATAAATCCAAATAAGACTCAAATACATTAAAATAATTAATTTAAAATTAAAATTTTTCAGAAAGCGAAAATTTGGGATGTGACACGTTTGCACCTCCTAACCAGTTTCCTCCCATGAACTCCGGTGAGCAGTGCCGCCCTCTCCCCCTATAAATCCTCCCGAGCACCCCTACCTTCGCACCACCTCCCTCCGCCCTCACTCTCCTCTCTTTCGGAGCTCCCCCTCACCCGCGCCGCACCTCTCTCTCTCTCTCTCTTCGGGCCTCGGCCGACTCCGGTGAGCAATTGCCACTGGCTTGGACCGCCCCTCGCCCCGCTGCCACCACCTTCGCCTTCCCCGTGCACCCGTGACCACTTTCCGCCCCTCCGCCGTCAACCAGCGCCGACGAAGCACCGTCTTCATCGGAGATGAACACCGCTGCCACTCCTCTTCCATCGCCGACCACCTTCCGGTCTTCCTTGAGCCCTGCGCCAGGTGGGAATGAAATCCCCGTCACCTCTGCTCCCTTCTCTGCCCCTCTTCGGCCGCCGCCGAGTGTTGGAGCTCCGACGACCCTCGAGTCCCAAGCGCTGCCCTAGCCAGCCAGGCCACATCAGTGCCCGAGCCTGCGTGGCAGCCAACGTGCATGCCATGTGGGAGCCACACCAGCCCTAGCTGCCCACGCAAGTTGGTATGCCACCTCAGCCACCTCTCCGGTCCTTGGACTCATTTCGCAGTAGACCCATCCTACCTATCAGTGAATAAAACCATTTTCCTGTTGACAAATAATTCGGCCAAAAATCCATTTCTCTTGCTGACGTCACCCTAATGTCATAAATTCCTTTTTCCATAGAAAAATAATTCCACAAAAAATCAATTGCTTGCTGACATCATAAATATCTTTTTTAGTACAAAAATAATTCCAAAAAATTAGCCTTTTCCTTTTTCTCTCTTTTCAAACTCCAAAAGCTCGTTCTCCTTCATCCTAGCTCCGATTGGACCCGTTCAAATTTATAAATTCCTCTAAAATCCTAAACTACACATTTCTAGCCTCTTTTTGAAATTTTGAAGTTTATTTGATTTTTTTGTAAGTTATTTGCTTTGATTCTTCGCGTATAGATTACGACGATTTTGGAGAGTTCGATTTCAATGACTCGCAGCATCAAGACTTCGAGCAAGGCAACTTACACCTTTGATCATGTTGCTCTCAGTAATTAAAATTATTTATCTTGTTTTTAAATTTTTATGCATGCGTACTTTTATTCAAATTAGTTCAAATCTAATTTAAACTTTAGTTACACCAAAATTTCTTTATATATGGCCAAATTTGGTATTGATCAAACATGCCTTGTCACCCTAGATAAAAACCTAGTTAATACATTTGTATTAACTAGAAAGTTTTTTAGAAAATGCTTAGCCATGCTTAGAATGATTTAGGTGGGACCAATTGTTTCACATAAAATGATAAAGTTTTCAAATGTATTCTTGACTTTGGTGAGTCAAGAAGGAATATGAATTATTTCTAAACAAAATATAAAAACTTGGTTTAGACTTAGTCAAATGGTTAGGTTGTGGGTGCTTGCTGGCATGCATTGTTGTTTGGTGACACAATGTTGATTGCCAAGCACAAGGGGTGTGTGTTTGGTGCCTAAGTCAGTTAAGGATCAGTCTATGAGCTACTGCTACAAAGCCCTTTCGTACTACCACAAGACTAGTATGAGACAGTCCTGGCTAACTAATTTGTAGGTCCCAACCTGGGTCTCGCTGTAAATTGAAAGTGAGCGTGGCGTAGGTCATGTGAAGTCTCACTCAGCTCCCAGTCTGGTGAATTCCTTACTGGGGTGAAATCTTAGTGTTGGCTTGGCCAAGTTGAAGGCTTTGTATTGTAAAGGTCTTGTCATGATCTCCTCGCCGCACACCAAAGGAAGTGTGCTTATTCGGTGGCAATATGGGATGATCTTGTCTATTCTTTAAGGACTGCCTTTCTGATTTTCTTGCCAGCTTCTCGAGTTTATTGCTTTGGTTCATGGGGAGTTCATTTGGGAGCTTCTAGATCTTATTGTTGACATAACTCAACTTGAACTAAAAGTTGCATCACATGTTGAGGGGGAGCTGGATTTTCTGCATCTCATTCTGCATTGTAATATAACTACATGGAGCCTTGATTATTATCCTGTTATGACTTGTTTTCATTGAATTACATCTTGCCATGATCTGAGCTTACTTGCTAGATATATCATGATTTTATATGTGTAGTCTAGTATTTACCATGATAGGTTAATTAAAATGCTCAACTTGAATTAATTCATGTCTTGTTAGCTTTTGAGACTAGTCTGACTTTAGTTATCCTCTTATGATTCATGCCATGTTGAGAGACCATGTGGAGGTCATCTCGTGTGAACGATGAGTAATTGACATCGGTTTAGGAAAGTCGAGTTTGGTTTGGGTGGTCCGGACCTTGACGTTGCGTGGTGCAATCGGGCTCGGTCGGACTTTGTCAAACTTGGTCGTATGGGCTTAGGATGCATATTCCGATGATTCGATAGGTTTGGACTTCATCATGGGTAAGTATGATGTTTTTATGATACTTATGCTTATATGTATCGAGCGGTGCTATTTGATGTGTTTGTTGTTTGTGATGGCTGCAGGATGTCGAGGCGAAGTCGTGGTGAGACATGAGGTGACCGGACTAGACACGGGCGGTGTCGAGGTCAGAACGGTCGGATGTGTCGAAGACGGCGGAGATTCGATGTGGTTACGAGTTGTGGACGACAAGGAACGCGGAAGCTTCCCGGAAGGTGCAGGAGGGGCGTTTCGGGAAAAATGCAAGGTTGCACAGGCGGGAGATGGTTCCGTTCGGGTTTAGCAGGCGTAACGAGTTGGAGACCCGTTAGCCAAGGGCTATAAATAGGAGGGAGTGGTTGCATGCCCCCTCATGGCTTTGGGAGAGAGTTAGGGTTTGTATTGGTCAAAAGAGTCTTTAGGAGGTGGTTTTGCTCTTTAGTGGTTGAGAAGGGCAGAAGGTGTCTCCTTCGTTCATCCTCCCTGTGTGTTGTGTCTCCACCAAGCATGTAGAGAGTAGATGAGTTCTTGGCTTGGGGAGAGGGAGAGATTGGAGTGATGTGCATGTAATCTTCCTTGTTCTAATGTCCATGCGTATCGGGACTCCTCTGTATTCCTTTTGGTTCAATGAATGAAAATCTGAAGTTTGATTCTCTCTGTTCGTGCTCTCTGTTCGTGCTCTCTGTTTTTCGTTTCTCCTCATTTGGTGATTTCTTGACTTTTTGAGTTTCTTGTTGTTTTTGCTAGGGAGGCCCAAAATGGGTTGCTCTATGTTGGGATGATGCCTCAAGATCATTTGATCGAGTTTCCCAAGAGCAAACTTCGTTTAATTTCATATTTGGGTTTTTGAGCCTCCCTGTTCTTCATTTCCTCCTTCTAGGGCTTAATGCAAATCTTGATTCCCTTCGCGAGATGGCATGAAACTTGGCATGAGAAGTCCAGAGGCTATTAAGTAGCTATCCTCAAAGTTTCATGGCCAGAGGATCAAAGGTTGGGGAGAAATTTGGTTTTTGGTGTTGGCTCTGTATCTTTTCATATTTTGGGTCAAATCTGAAATTCTTGTTCTTTTCTTTGATCTCTTGGTTTCCTAGAGTCCCCATGCTATTTTGTTTGTTGTGGTAGTGCTTTGAGCTAAAAAGATTGGGAAGAAACCTTCAATTTCTCAGTCTTTGAAGTTCTGAAATTTTCAGGTTTTAGTGAGCTGTCTTCTGTTTTCTTCGTGCGGTACTACCGCTCCTCAAAAGGTACTACCGCTCAAAGGTACTACTGCTCGGCTCAGCGGTACTACCGCTCAAAGATACTACCGCTCGGCTCAGAGGTACTACCGCTCGTCTCAGCGGTACTACCGCTTGCAGTCAGACTTGCTCTGAAATTATTTTTCTTGACTGCTTCTTTCTGGATCTGTTTTGTCCTTGTTGCTGTGACTTCCAGTAAGTGCATATCTTCTATCTTCATAGCTTCCATAGCTATTGGAGAAGAAGCATAAGTGTGGATACTTGAGGGGCGAATTTAATTTTAGAAAGCGACATTCACCCCCCCCCCCTCTGTCGCTATTTCGGTCCAACAATTGGTATCAGAGCCGGTTAGCTCTTTTCCATAGATCTTAACCGGTCTCTAAGAGCTATGGCAACGGACAAGTGTTCCACCAAGCCGCCCGTCTTTGATGGCATCGATTACCCCTTCTGGAAGAGCCGAATGGAGACATACATCCAGGCTCGGGGGTATGCCATCTGGCGGAGGTGAAGGTGCGATTTGTTGTTCCTGCCGATGAGAACATCAACGCCGGGAATATGGCTGATGTTGAGGCGAACGCTAAGGCAAGGAACATCATAATCCAGGGGTTGAGCCGAAGCGAGTTTGATCGCATCTCTCATCTCACGTCGGCTTTCGACATCTGGGTGACTCTGGACGCATACCATGAGGGCACCACCCAGATCAAGACTGTCCAACAGGACCAATTCAAGCGAGATTATAACAAGTTTGAAATGCTCGCTGGTGAGTTCTTAGATGAGTGCTTTGCGCGCTTCACAAGATCTTGAGCAACCTCCGAGTGGTTGGTCTCACATACCCCGACTCGGATAATGCTCGTCAGATGCTCGCGGCTCTCGATTTGCGGGTTTGGGAGATGAAGGTGACTACCATCAAGGACACCACGGACCTCTCGACTTTCACTCTTGATGCGCTATACTCGCGCCTCAAGACTCACGAGATTGACATTGTCTCTCGCAAGTCGAAGTCACAGTCGATGGCTCTAGTCACCGATCCCAGTTCGGCTTCAGGTATTTCTTCTTCTGATTCGCTTTGCGGTTTCTCTCTCGCTGCTCTCTGTGACGTAACTGATGATCAGTTAGAGCAGCTTGAGGATGAGTAGCTGGCCCTCCTAGCTCGGAAGTTTTCCCATGCTTACAAGAGGAGGAGGGACAGAAAGAGAGGAGGACTTGTGATTTGTTTCGAGTGTGGTGGCCCCAACCACATTCGGGCAAACTGTTCCAAGCTGGAGAAGGCCAAGAACAACTACGGCGGTTCGGGCAAGAACGACTACACCGACAAGAACCGCAACAAGAAGCCTCCAGCGCACCCTCAAGGCAAGAAAAAGTTCCGCGACTTTGGGAAGGCCAAGAAGCTCTTCCACCGCGTCCTCACCGCCTTCGACGACCTCGACCTCAGTGAGGTGGAGGGATGGAGCGACGACGATGGGACGGGTGACCAAGAACCCAAGAGCGACGACGACTTCTCCGGCATGTGCTTCATGGCCCTTGAGGGTGAACTGAGCGACAGCGAGCTGTACTCCAACTCGGACGAGGTATGCCCCACCTACGATCAGCTTAATCATGCTTTTCTTAAGCTAGGTGGATTTTATGCTAGAGCTAGGGCTAGGTGTACCGAGTTAGAGAAGGAAGTAGAGAGCTTGTCACGGGAGCTTACTTCACTTAGATCTGCTCCCTCCCGTGATGATTGTGATGTTTGTTCTGCTTTGCTGGATGACATGGAGAAACTAAGGATCTTGCATAATAGTGTGTCCTCTGAGCTAGACATGATTAAGATGGAGAATGTTAGTCTTCTTGCTGAGCTTGAGATGAGTAAAGTAGCGCCTATTTCAATTGCTGTTGTTGAGACTACATCTTGCACCTCATGTGAGGATAAGGACAATGCTTTTAGAGGTCTTTATACTATGTTGCTTGATCTGCCCGAGACATGTGAAAATTGCAATAATCTAAAGATGAACTTAAAACGGGCAGATCATAAAATTGCAGAACTACAAGCTTTTCTTCTTGAGCCGATTGCTTCATGTATGAACTGTCCCAAGGTTATAGCTGAGCTTGAAGCTGTCTCCAAACAGTTTCAAGAATTAGTTGATGACAATAATAGATTGGCTCAAACTGCTTCTAAGGACCCTGTTAGCTCACTATGCATTAATTGTAACAAACTAAAATCTGACTTGATTGCATTAGATGAGAAATATGTGAAGCTAACTAAGGACCTTCTAGAGAAGCCACTTTCAGCTTGTGATGTGATTGATGAGAAGGGGGAGAAGCCTCAGGGTAAGGTAGAGACGCCTAGTGACGTGAACCAAGCTGCTAGTAGTAGGACTGTCCCCTCAGAGTCGGCTGTGCGTGCACAAGCCATTTTTTCCTCTGCTGTTGGTTCTTCTTCTGCTCCCTTACCTTCTGCTGTCTCTTCTTCCCCCTGCTCTTCTTGCACCTCTCTCTTTCGGGAGTGTCAGTATCTTATGAACACTCTCGAGAGATTTGTAGGAGGCAAGAAGAAGCTTAATCTTATTCTAGACCAATCCAAGATTTACAAATTTAATCAAGGTCTAGGATACGATTTTTATGAGGACATGAGGAAGCATCCACCTGCCGTGCTCAGACCCATTGCACCAAGTGTGATCGAGACTGAGCCCAGGACCGAGAAAGTCCAATTTAAGTCAGCGGGTTTTGTCCAGGGGATTTCTGACAGCAAGGTGATTCCACCTGCTGCTTCAGCCTCTCAGAAGGCGAAGCCTCCCCGTGCTACTTCTACCTCTCAGAAGGTGAAGTATCACTGCACCTTCTGTCAGAAGGATGGACACTCAGTCAATCGATGCTTCAGGCGCGCCAAGATCGCGCGTAGAGATCGTGTGGAGTCTCTTAGGCGCATTCAGGGTCAGCCCCAGACCTTGAGTGCACCTAAGACCAACACGAGGTTCAGGTTTGCTTCTGATGGGTTTGGGCAGCATCAAGGACTTGGTTTTTCCGAGTTCTCTTGTTTTCATCCTCATGCTGCTCTTGGTCGTGACTTCCGCCGTCCTGAGGGTAGATCTCGTTTCCCCCGTCGAGATAGCTACCCGCGGCGTGATCAGCATGCTGCTGGTGTCTTGACTCGCTCCTCTGTAGCAGTCAAGCCCAACAACAGCTTCGGGTCTGCACACAGACCTTCTGGCTTGTTGAGTGACAGAGAGCGTAGGGTAGATAGAGGTCAGTCGTGCTTGACTACTTCATCTGCTCGAAGTGTTACTCAGTATTAGGTGCTAAAATCACTCTTGATTTACCCCAGTACTGAGACTTTACTCTCTGTTTGACTTAAGTTCGCCAGGCAGGGAAGGGAGAGGTTTGGCTTGTAGACTCCGGGTGTTCACGGCACATGACCGGAGACTCCCGTTGGTTTTCTTCCCTTGCCCGTGCTCCAGGTGATGAGACGATCACCTTCGGAGATGCTTCATCTGAGTGCGTCATCACCAAAGGTACAATGCGCGTTAATGATTGTTTCATTTTGAAAGATGTTACTTTGGTTAGTAAGCTGCAGTATAATTTGCTTTCCGTTTCTCAGCTTACCGATGACGGTTTCGAGGTGAGCTTTAAGAAAAACGCTTGTAAAATTCTTGATTCTTTGGGTAGTCAGGTTTGCGGGATTTCTCGTTTTGAGATAATCTTTCGTACTGATTTTTCTGAGTCTTCTGCTGATCCTCTCAGGTGTTTGGTTGCTTCTGAGTCCCGCGACCTTTCTTTCTGGCATAGGAGACTTGGTCATATTGGATTTGACCATTTGACCCGAGTTAGCGGCCACAACCTCATTCGTGGTCTGCCGAAACTCAAGATGGTCAAAGATCTAGTTTGTGCTCCTTGCCGGCACGGCAAGATGGTTGCCGCTTCTCACCATCCGGTCATAGTTACTATGACCGATGCACCGGGACAGCTGCTCCACATGGACACAGTTGGACCAGCTCGAGTGCAGTCCGCAGGAGGGAAGTGGTATGTTCTTGTCGTGGTGGATGACTTCTCGAGGTACTCTTGGGTATTTTTCTTAGCCTCGAAGGATGAGACGTTTACACATTTTCGAGGTCTTTTCAGTAGGCTTTCTGTTGAGCTCCCGGGTGGCTTATGAGCGATCCGCAGTGACAATGGCACGGAGTTCAATAATTCCTACTTTGAGAGGTTCTGCGATGAGACAGGTGTAGAGCATCAGTTCTCCTCTCCACACGTCCCACAGCAAAATGGCGTCGTGGAGAGAAAGAACCATACCTTGGTCGAGATGGCCAGGACGATGCTTGATGAGTACTCTACACCGCGGAAGTTTTGGGCTGAGGCTATAGCCACCGCTTGCCATGTTTCTAATCGAGTTTTTCTTCGGGCACATTTGCATCGCACTTCTTATGAGTTGATATATGGGCGAAAGCCCAGTGTCTCCTATTTTCGTGTGTTTGGATGCAAGTGTTTTATTCTGAAGTCCGAGAACCTAGACAAGTTCGAGTCACTTTCTTGTGATGGGATCTTTCTAGGTTACTTGACTTCTTCGTGGGCTTATCGGGTTTGGAACTGCGAGTCTAGCAAAATGGTAGAGACCTGTGAGGTGACCTTCGATGAGGCCAGTCCGGGGACTAGGCCCGATATCTCAGGTTCTTTAGAGCAGTCCGAGCCCATCTTTGTGGATGATGAGGACGATGGAGATGAGGGTTGTTTACCCAATCCACCTCCTCATTCTCCTCCTGAGGTGCCTCCTTCTTCCACTGTACCTCAAGGAGATCAGCCCATGCCTTCCGCTTCTTCTGGAGTTAGTGACTTTGTTCCTACCTTCTCTTCTCACGAGGTAGAGGCCACTTCTTCTTCTCATCCTGGACCTCCTCGGTATATCCAAAAAGACCATCCTTCCGAGCAGATTATTGGAGATCTCTTTGAGCGAGTTACTCGTTCAAAGTCTGACATGTCACATTTCTGTCTCCATTCTGCCTTTGTTGCCACCTTTGAGCCCAAGGATGTCGGTCATGCTCTTTCCGATGAATCTTGGGTCAATGCCATGCATGAGGAGTTAGAGAATTTCGAGAGAAACAAGGTCTGGTCGCTTGTTGAGCCCCCTCGAGGTCATAATGTTATTAGGACTAAGTGGGTGTTCAAGAACAAGCAGAGCGAGAATGGGGTAGTCATTCGAAACAAGGCTAGACTGGTAGCTCAAGGTTTTTCCCAGGTTGAGGGTCTAGATTTCAACGAGACCTTTGCCTCTGTAGCTCGACTTGAGGCCATTAGAATCCTGCTTGCCTTTGCAGCTTCCATGGGTTTCAAGCTTTACTAGATGGATGTTAAGAGTGCCTTCCTCAATGGCTTTATTGAGGAAGAAGTCTATATGAGACAACCTCCTGGTTTCGAAAACCCCAAATACCCAAACCATGTCTTCAAGCTTTCCAAAGCATTGTATGGACTTAAGCAGGCCCCTAGAGCTTGGTATGAGAGGCTTAAGTACTATCTGTTGAGTCATGGTTTTGAGATGGGTAAAGTAGACAAGACCTTGTTCATCCGCCGGTATGGCACTGATCTTCTGCTCGTCTAGATTTATGTGGATGACATCATCTTTGGCAGCTCCTCGCATGCTCTCGTTTCCCAGTTTTCCGATGTCATGAGCTCGGAGTTTGAGATGAGCATGATGGGCGAGTTGAGCTTCTTCCTTGGCTTCCAAATTAAGCAGACTCGGGAGGGTAGTTTCTTGCATCAGGGCAAGTACACTCGAGACCTCCTGAAGCGCTTCGATATGAGTGATGGTAAGTCGGTGTCCACTCCTGTGGCTACATCAGCTTCACTCGACCCAGACGAGGATGGTGAGTCAGTTGATCAGAAGGAGTATCGTAGTATGATTGACTCCCTCTTGTACCTCACTGCCTCGAGACCGGACATACACTTCGCTGTGTGTCTTTGTGCTCGGTTTCAGGCTTCTCCTCGCGTATCTCACCGCCAGGCGGTGAAGCGCATTCTTCGGTAACTTCGAGCTACCATTGACTATGGTATCTGGTACTCTTCCTCTTCTTGTCTTTCCTTGAGAGCCTTCTCAGATGCAGACTTTGCTGGCTGTAGGATAGATAGGAAGAACACTTCTGGCATCTGCCAATTCATTGGCACTTCTCTTGTTTCCTGGTCTTCGAGGAAGCAGTCTGGTGTTGCACAGTCCACTGCAGAGGCCGAGTACGTTGCTGCAGCCAGCTGCTGTAGTCAGGTGCTTTGGATGGTCTCGACCCTGCGGGACTTTGGGTTAGTTATCGACAGTGTTCCACTCTTTTGTGATAACACTTCTGCAATTAACATTGCTAAGAACCCAGTGCAGCATTCTCGGACCAAACACATTGATATCCGATATCACTTCCTTCGAGACCATGTGGAGAAGGGTGACATAGTGCTCCAGTTTGTGGAGAGTGACCACTAGTTGGCTGACATCTTTACCAAGCCTTTGGATAGTTCGAGGTTTTCAGCTCTGCGGGGAGAGCTTGGGGTGATTTGTCCTTATGGGCTGTTGTGAGGGGGAGTTTGTGCTTTACTGCTTTGCTATATTGATTATGCTCTTACTCCTTGTTGTTGCATTGCATTGTGGGTGCATTCGGGATAGTCTTTCTAGCATAGGTTAGAGTGTTTCTCTAGTCTAGCTGCTTAGATCTCTTATCTTGTGATTCTAGGATGCTGCTTGTTAGCTGTTCCTCTTCTCACTAGGTTGAGCTTACTCACTGCTTATAGGTTCTAGCGAGGGTTGGGCCACCCTCGGATAGACAGGGTACGTGTTTGCTCCTTAGAGTGTTAGATGTTCAGTTGATAATCCTGGAGTCATATGGGGTAGATAAGAGTTAGTCTGAGCCACCGGTCGAAACCGGTGAGATCTCCCAAAACCATCTGTGTCACGTGAATCTAAGAGTCAAAAGGAATGCATAAAAAGAAGTCGCATCATGATTGGAGTCTCTAGAGAAGAAAAATGATTTGTGATATGATTGCCAGTGATCGTATCACCCTCCAGGTGGTGTGTCTCATCAAATAGATCACGACAATAGTGGTTTCAGCTCTTAATTCTGCATGGAGGCTTCACAATACCTTAAATATTGCGTCGCGAAGGGATTGAAGCAATACAACAAGAGGAGATCATATCGGCACAGAGTTACCACCAACCCTAGGGGACAACAGCGCCTTCAGTACCTTCTTCCACCTCTAAATAATCCATTCTACCATATTTCTCTATAGGATTTAACCATAAACTATGTTAGATCATTCTTAAGACTTGTGTCTACACTTCCACCAACGGTTTCTTCATCGAATTGGTTTTGTGGTTTAATCTACTACTTCTAAACCATGTGTGCCATCTCAATGCTATTCATATATTCCTCTTTCATTATTAATGTATTTAGTTCTTAAGGTCAAGGGGTATCCCAATGTAGAGATGATGAGAAGGATCGGGGATCTAGTGCGGTCTAGTATATTCTTGTGATGATGTTCTTCACGATGGTTGTACGAATGTCGATGGTGCATCATTTGCCCTTGCAGGACATGGAGGATAGCACCGCTAGATGCGATGAGGATGAAAGGTAGAAAGGTAATAGGCTATACCTAATTCCTTATACCATTAATGCGGGGATATCACGAAGACCCATCTACATAAGGCTGTAGCCTGGGGACCATGATAAGGTCTTCCTTAAATCTGTATCATATTGTTACTGTAGTACTTATGAACGGGGGTTACAAAGGGATGTGCTTGATAGACATATTCATCTTCGGCTCTGGCCACATAAAGATAGTATGAAAACATCACAGGGGTATCCATTGACCCTCTAAACTCCACTAGTGGAGAATCGACGGTGCAAGAATGCCTTTAATTTTTATATATCGCATCATTTATATTTCTGCAATTTATTATTATTGGCCACTTAATTCTTATTTATTTATTATTAAGATTATGCTTTTGTCTTTGAAGACCAATCACTTTTCGTAGATACGATACTCTTATTTGAAATAGCTACTGACAACAATATCGTGTCTTGCGAGGCATTCAGCCATCAGCCGTGTTGTTTTCTCCCCTAGCACCTATCTCCTTCCAAGTAAACTATTTCTTTATCGTTGTCCTCAAGCCATCACACTTTTGCCTTCGGCCAGCTCGCCAGAGCCACTGCACACATGCTCTCGGCCCTCTCCCTCTGTTATGTCCCCCCTTCTTTGTGCTCGACAACATAGCAAGAGAGCGCGGGACGTAGCCACTCATTACACCATGCAAGCAAAACCACCCTACGAAACTGGGCTAGGGGGTTTTGTCAATCGGATTAGGAAGTTTGCGGGGTTAAATATCTGGTTTTTATAGTTAGTTTGCTGGACGGAGCAAAGTTTGGGTGATGTATGGACTTTTTCCAAAAGAAAAAAAAACAGTTTATGTTATATAAGCACCACAAATATAAAAAGCTCAGACTACAATTCGGGCCTAAGCATGGGCTATAGTACCATCTACTATCAGAAAGACGATTGACCACTAAACTTGCGAATACACATGCACCGACGGCCTAGTCCAAACTTCAATTATGGACTTGTGATAATTTTGCTAGCCCATCGACCAAACATCGGCGGAATATCTCTGTCAGTACGTGACAACTAGGAGCAGAAAAGCCCAGCTTGTACAGAAGAGAACAGAACGGAGCAGTGTGTAAATTGGCCTGGCTGTGCTGTAGCTGTACTGTCTAGTCTACTAACACGTCTTAAATTTAGATTTTAGCTTGGTGGATCTTTGAACCTTTTTTACCTGTGCCATGAAAGTTCGGGCATCAATAAGCGACAGGAAGGCACGCACGGCGCACCGGTGCATTGCACGGCGGAAAACTAACTGATACTAGAAGGAACCAAAAGGTTTCAGGAAACACAATTGACAGACAAGTAAGCGATTTTTGGGACCAATTCTACTTTTCACCGGCCGCGCCATTCTCCTGTAGTGACGGAGCCAGAATTTAGTTACGCTCCGAGTTCAATGATGGGATGATCTAAGCTATCTAGGCTGGAGCATGAAAATGTTACTCAAATTGGATTGAATTTACCCAGGCTGTACACTAGATATTTTTCCGCACTCCAAACTGAAATCTACTCTGCCCGAGGTGTGGCTCTGCCCCTGTTCTCCTAGACCGATTCGACCTGAACAAATAGGCACCGTTTGGAGCACAAGCTTCTTGTGTCTGAATTTGCTGAATATGCAGCCTACACAGGGATGGAACCGGTTGATCGTCCCTCCTAGCCGCTCAAACAGTCGAACGCTCTCTCTGATGATTCCGCGGGATTCACACGGATGCCTGCAAGAAGCACGTTTCAAGAAGCTGGGTTGGTACTTGCTGCCGTTCGGCTCCACACGGCGGGCACCTTTTTTAGGTGGGACGTTACGAATCACGCACGCACGCAGGTCGGATCATGGCATCGGCGGTCCAGTTGTCAATAGAAAAGCACACAGATGCATTCTTGCCCAGCTCAGTAGTGTCTGGCACGCGCGGTAGGTTAAAAAAAGACTTATGTTCATTAAAAATAGATATTTGAAGATCCTTTTTTTTAAAAAAAAAGGAGGATAGAGTCATATTTTTAGACTTGATTCAAGGAATTTGTACTTTCTGGTGGCCGCGCTCGATTGGCGGAGATTTCTAGCCGAACCATTTCGCCTGTGGCGCCGTCGTCTACAATAATAAGCATCTCATGGAGCTGTCTAGGTGGGCAGGACTCATGTTCCCAAGTAGGGATGGTAATTTCCCCCGTGGGCCGCGAGGAATTTCCCCATCAGGGGTAGGGGCTATCTCCCCCACAGGGAACAGGGGTGGCTCCGCTAGGCTAGCAGGACGGGGGCAGGGTCGTCCTCCCCCGCAAGGTCTCACGGATACCCGGTAAAAATAAAAATATTTTTAAATAATATATTATAGTTATTTAATATAAGAGATTGTATTCTCTTTTTTATATTTGGACTAAAACTTGAATATATATTTTGAATCTATATTTTGAAAAACAAGTATTGCTAATTAGTTATAAATTTATAAATAAAACCAAATTATTATTTTAAAATAGTTTACCCTATTTTTAAATCCCCGCAGGGATCCCCGTGAGGGTCGAGTCCCCGCGGGGACTGTGGACGGGGGGCCAAGTCGCCCTGGTAAGGTTGGTAGGGCTGGGGCAGGGATGCGCTAGCGGTGATTGAACCCCAGCCTTGTTGCCACCCCTGTTCTCAGCCTACTGTATGTGCACCTCACAGCGTCTTCACGGCTGCCAAGAAAGTCAATGGTTGATGTTCTAGAGTTGTTAAAAAAAAGATATATATTATATAAAAAAGCATTTATCCTTCTATTGGGTGGACCTTAATTATAGGCAATAAATCATAACCCTATGAATCGTATAATGTCTACTATATACTAAAAAGTAGATGATAGATATTTTAGAGTTCAAAAAAGCTAGAAATTCTTTTAAAAAAAGAAGCATCCATCCCCCAACTGGTGGACCCTAATTATAGCTAATAAATCATAATCCTCGGTTGTTATTAAATAAAACAACGAATCATATAAGGTAGGACTAATTATTATAGACTCATAGATAGTCCTACAAAATAAAAAGAATACATGGCCCACACCGATCGCCACTAATTATAGTCAATAAAACAACTAATCATATAAGGTAGGACTAATTATTGTAGACTCATAGATAGTCCTACAAAATAAAAAGAATACATGGCCCACACCGATCGCCACTAATGGGAGGGGGAAAAAAGAAACAAGCTAAGGAAAAAAAACCATGCGTGTGACCAAATCCCCGGCTTTGTTAACGTTGCGGTTGTTGGTGATTTAACCAACCCGTCAATATAATGGAATCCTAGTGATCCGTATCAAAGAAGAAGAAGAGGCTAGCCGGTTCAAAAAATAAAAGGAAAAAATGCCAGTCGGCCCAAAAATTAAAGAGGCAAAAAATGCCAATCGACAAAAACGAGACAAAAACACAAAAAGGGAGAGAAGGGCTGCATATGCTACTAACCCGCTCGTTTTGGCTTTGGTTTATTTTTCACTATTCATAAATTTCGTCTTTTCCTGAACTTTTGACTTTTTTTAAGCTTTTTTGCCGGTTCTTTTTTTCCGTATTCGTTTGCGTTGTCCATGATGAGCTAGCATATTTTTCTATTTTTTAATTTTTTAAATTTAATTACTCCAAATAAGCCACCTTCAGCTACAGTGAAATTTCAGCCGCTATAATGCAATTTCAGCCATAAGTCATAGCTTTTCAGCCCAACCGAGCGGGGCAGCCGCAATAGTTTGCCTCGTGCTTCCTAATCACCTCAGCATGGCCTTTTGTCACTGCCTTGTCGTCTTAAGATGTATTAATTTTATGTGTATTAAATTGCATTATAGGGTCATAACGGAGCGTCGGTACACACTTTTGCACTGAACACATACAAATGTTTGTATTTAGATTAAATAAGGCACACTGATCCTAGAAATCGAACCCAGCTGGTGGGAACAAACAACTTCACTCCAACTACCAGAAAACTAGTTTGTCCTTCAACTCAGGTGATCTTTCATGATGGTATATAGCAATATTTCCCTAAAATAAAACATGTGTGCGTACCATGTGACAAACCTAAATTAAACATGTTAGATTTATGTATAAACTAAATAAATATCAAGAACAATACACGTTATATACAATGTGTTACCCAATAGCTACCTTAGTCTTATCTTGATGAGTCTGACGGGACCCAACACCTTTTGGCATTGACATGTTTTTTTAGTACTTCAAGAGTTAAGAATCTACAACTATGTCTACGATGTTGCCACACCCACCACAGCTCCGCGATCGGAGTCGAGTCATCAAATGAAACCTTAGCTACCACAAGCCCTTCAAGCGAGCTTGTAGCTTCCATCTCCACCGGATTGAACTGAGGAATCGAACTACAAAGGTAGGAGAAGGGGAGTACAATGGGTTCCGCAGATATCTTATCTTGCAATAGAATATTAAAATACCAAAATTGGTGCCAATTTTTTTTTCTAAATTTCTAAATTCTGTGTTCTAACATTGTTGTTTATGGAATATCTAGATTACACTTCAATACTGCA
Source organism: Dendrocalamus latiflorus (assembly GCA_017311315.1). NCBI lineage: Eukaryota > Viridiplantae > Streptophyta > Magnoliopsida > Poales > Poaceae > Dendrocalamus > Dendrocalamus latiflorus. The sequence goes on from CM029660.1 coordinate 25,224,256, forward strand.
CAACAAGTCATCACAGATTATTCAAAAATATCATCACAGACGGTTTCGTGAGCCGTTTGAGTTTATGGGTCAGTGATAATAAGAGGTCATCACAGACGGCTTGCGAACCATCTATGATGCAGACTATCACAGACTGTTTATAGTAGAAACCGTCTATGATATATGGTTTATCACAAACAATTTCTACTACAAACTATTTATGATAAATCATATATCACAGATGATTTCTACTACAAATCGTCTGTGATATTCAACTATCACAGAAGGCTCCGAGTTAAATACCATATATGATATTCTTTTCTGTTCCTAAGTCTATTTTGTTTGTTGTCTAGCCTTAGGAAATGCTAATCATGCCCTCTGAAACAAGCAGATCAACATAGTATATGTCCATCTAATTCACATTCATTCATTTTAGAAACAAGAACATCAATTTCACTAACCAATTAACAGAAATGAAATACAAATACACATATGAACAATTAAGCTCAATCTTATTTCAGTGAAATTTATTCTACATTGTGGAACTCCCATTTTCTCTTATGACTGTAAACATTAAGAAGTACACACACTGTCCTCAAATATGATTGAAGTCGGCATGTTCGAACGAAGTTGTAGTGATGGACGGAACCTATCGGTATGAAGATCAATGTTATGCATACATATATAAATTGATAAGTATAAAATAATTATCGCAAGATTGACAAACCTCAGGATTGTTCTTCGCGGAACCGACGAGTAGTTGCATGTTGTGGCAAACATAGAATCCACAGGTGTTGTTGCCCGGCGGCTGCTGGTGGCACTGCAAAAATAGAATTGTTAGTTCAAGAGACATTACTATGAAGTGTTATATAGGATTAATATGTACTAACAAATACGGGAAATCTAGAATATTTTGCAGGGCGTGATTTCTCCCTTAGATTTTCGTACCTTTGCAACGTACGTGGCGAACGACCTATGTGATTCCAAAAGGTTAACCTTAGTCATTGGGAAAGAATGAAAGACTACAATAGAGTTATCTATGGAGAAAATGTGTTTACTTGTCGATTACTTGTTGGACAACTGTGTAGTCGATTTTGTTCTTCTTTAGGGAATCTAAGGTATATTACCCTATTCCATTTTGATATAATTACAATTAGAATCCAGTGGAACCTACACAGGTATGTCATGGTCATTAAACCTAAGTTCGTGTTGCTTATAAAGTACAATCAACAAGTGTAGCCACTAGTGTAGCACCTACCTCTGGTTGTAGGGCATAAGTATGAATTCCTTGTCGCGGTGACCCTCCAATACCTTTGTAATATAATTCTCGATGAAGGATGCATCTTCCATGATGATATCCATGGCGACCAAGCGCGGGTCAAGGAAATCAATCGGTGATTTCGTTAATCTGGCTTCACTCACCATGTGTGTATACACACACATAAAAGCAATTAGTTATATATGATATTTATCAGTATTACATAAATATAGACCATGATTGTACACACTTGCAGTGTCCAACATCGAATGAGCGAGACATTGAGGGCGTCGAATGTGAAGAGAAAGAATAAGTCCTCGAAGGTCACCGTGAAGATACAGTCATAAACATTGTGCTGCAGATGATGTAGCATTAACTTCACATTGACACTCAAGCGTCGTTGTTTCTCCGACTTGTTGGCCTGTTCCATGTAATGCATATGTAATCTTTGGCAAGATAGTCCTAGAGTTAGGAGGCTCTCTTTTGGGACGACCAACAGCTTGTCTAGCACGAATTATTGGGCCAACAGCAAGTAGCGGATCTCATCATCCGTCTTTTTCAGTTTAAGCTTGCCGCTTCGGCTGTAGGTCAACTTCATGGTAGTCGACCAGACACGAGATGTAGATGCACCGCACCCTTGCTATGTCTGTGTAGGTAACGATAGTGCAGATCGTGCCTGTGGAATTGGCACCGGTGCAGATAGCTCAGGTGGACTTGGCACCGATGCAGATAGCTCAAGTGGACTTGGCACCAGTGCAGATGGCTCTCGTGAACTTGGCACCAGTGCAGATGGCTCTGTGGACTCGGCAAAGGTGCAAGAGCCTCTAGGGAGATGTCCCTATATATTGGGCCACTAGATGAATATCCCAATGGCTTTTGTAACACCCCCATTTCTGGGAACGTTAGGTTATCCTCGCAACTGCCTAGGACTGTTCAGCTGCGAGTACTGTAGATGAGTGTACACCATTGCCAAAGCAAGCTTAAGCATAAAACCAAACTTTATTGTAGAAGTAAGGCTTATCAACTAAGTTTTACATAAAGGGGCGTACAGCCCAAAGTTACATTACCAAAAGAAACTCTACAGGCGGCCCTGAGTGTAAAATTAAACCCTAACACCAGGCGTTGTCTTGAAAAGCTTCTTCACTTTCTTGGCGGACATTATCTGGTAATGATTTTAGCAAGTATGAGTACAATCAACCGTACTCAACAAGTCACATGGGAAACGCTATTTAACTATATGCTAGAGATTGCCATGGAATTACTACAAGAAATCCTTCTTTCTATGACAAAAATCCTCATGACGGGGCAAAATTTTGTCATATAATATATCATAATATGACGCAAAAGTCTGTAGCGTCATAAAATCAGGACAGCCAGAACTATTTATGACGAAGCTATTTTTTTTGTCACATAAAGGTACCAAGTGTCGTCACAAAATGCAAGTCGCCAGGAGCCGGTTGACGGTGGCGGTTTTATGACGATATGTGTTGTTTTATGTGACGGCTGTGGAGCGTCACTGTTTGTTATTTCAAACATGACGGCCCCCAACGTCAATATACCCCCAATAGGAGGTGGACCCTTGACCCCTCTGATCTGTTGACCAGTTTCATTCCCCATTTCCCCAACTGAAGACGGCGGCGAGCGGCGGGCGGCCTCTGGGCGGAGCCAGCTCCCCATCTCCCCAACTGACGGCGCGGCGGCCTCTGGGCGGAGCCAGCTCCCCATCTCCGCAACTGACGGCACGGCGGCCTCTGGGCGGAGCCAGCGCGCAGATCCGCTGCAAGCCCGCCCGGCGGAGCGCGGATATCCGGTGACCGGCGGTGACTCCATCTCGTTGGTCGGCGGCGTGCTCCTAGTCCCCAGGTGCGCCATTGTGGCAGTGCCGCCCTCATCCCCCTCCCCGTTCCCGCTCCGTTGCCTTTCCCCGTCGCTCACCTTCCCCCTTTCCAGTTGATGTGTGAGGCCTAATCAATCCCCGCTCTCTCAAGTTCTCATGTCGCAGGCGTCGTCATCTACCGCTCGCACTCGGCGGTCAAGCGCAGCTAGGGTTTCCTGGCAACCCGCACCCCTTGCTGTTGTTGCTGCAGCGCCTCCGCCCACTGCTGTCGAGTTGCAGGCGCCGATTGATGATGTGACTGGGTTGCCGTTGATAATGTGCCCGGATTGCAAGGACGTGAGGGTGTTTGCTGCCACTACCACGCAGTCTGAGTATAACGTTGGAAGGAGATTTTTCAAGTGCCCCAGGAAGAACTATCAAAATGTCAGTGTTATAATCATTTTGCATTGCCCAAATTTCATTCTTGTTTGAATGGGCATGCCTGAGAATGGTAGTGTTTTTAGCATTCAGTGGCTGCACTATTGATGTTAATTTGCCTGTTGTTTTAATTTGGATACAGGGGACATGTACTAGGTATTGGTTGGAGGAATAATATGTGGTGTTCCTTCATGATAATGGTTATCTACTGTCAGCTTCCTCGACCATTGCAGCAGCTTCGACAACAGAAGTTCTTGAGCTGGTGGAAAAAATTGATAGCTTAGAGCAGAATCTGAACAAGGTGAAGGAAATGGTTGGCAAGAACAGGGAAGGCATGGGAAGCTGCATTTGTCTTGTGTGTGGCTGTCTGAATGTAACATTCCTGGTGTTGGCCATCCTTTTGGTTGTAACTGTAGTGTTGAAGTAGGCAATGATGATGAAGTAGGACATGTTGTGAAGTAGGTTGGATATGTTGGCCACATTTGATATGCTTTTGGCTATGATGATGAAGTAGGCTAGGACATGTTGTATTGAACCTGTTATCCAGGATGTATTTGCAGTTGGTATGAAATATGTGCCTTTGTGCTGTTGGAATATGCGCCTTTCTCATGTATGTTGGAATTAAACATCCCTTTTGCTTTGATGTGTAACCTGTGTGTGATGAAATTTTGGCAGCATGTATGTAACTTCCAGCATATATATATCATGACAGATCCTGTAATTTCCATGACACTGTCAGGTTGTCATAAAAACCCAGAATTTTTGTAGTATATATCATCTCAATGAATTCTGGGCAGCATATAACATATCTATGATATTTTGGCAGCATATAGCATGTATGTAACTTCCAATAGGTTACATGTGCATAGAATAGAATTCATAAATCAAGTTTAACATTGAAACAGAATCATTGCATACAAGGTCTTACAATTTCATAATTCAGATACAAATTTCAATAGCATAATTCAGATACAACAGAATCGCTAATAGAAGTTCATGGTTCACAAATAGCTCCAGAAATGCAAAGGTTAGTCATCATCACTGTCTTCTTCTGATATACTCGCTTCGTCTTGACTATGGTACTCAAGGAAGGTTTCATCTTCGCCGTCTGTTTCATCACCTTGAGGTCATTTGGGAGGAAACGTCTATGGCCTATGAACCCAATTTTGTTTCTCAGACATTCGGAGCATGGATTCTCATCACAGTGCACACATGCGAAGTAACCCCTAGTGGTTCTGCCTGACATGGTGCCTAATGCAGGGTAGTCATTGATTCCCCACAGAATCGCTGCACGCAGACTGAAATCTTTGCCTTCATATGCATCATAAGTAGAGACACCCTCCCAAAGGGTAAGCATGTCTGCTATCAAAGGCTGCATGAACACATGGAAATCTTTGCCTGGTGATTTTTTGCCTGGAATAATTAAAGCAAGCATATAATTGGATTGGTCCATACACATCCATGGTGGAAAATTGTATGGAACCACTATCACTGGCCAGATGCTATATGAATTGGTCATCTGACCAAATGGGTTAAATCCATCAGTAGCAATGGCTAACCTCAAACTACGGGGATCATCTGCAAAAGACTTGAAAGTATCATCAAATTCTTTCCAAGCTTCTCCATCAGCAGGATGTCTCATTTCATTTTCAACTGGTACCCTCTTATCCTTGTGCCATCTTGCATACTGTGCCCGCTGCTTTGAGATAAAAAGCCTTTGAAGGCGTGGAATTATTGGAAAGTAACGCAGGACCTTGTGAGGAACTTTCTTTCTGCCCTCCTTATTCACTTTCCATCTTGATTCGCCACAAACTGGGCAATGATCATCATTGGCATGGTCCTTCCAAAATAAGGCACAATCATACTTGCACACATGAATAGAAACATAACCAAAACCAAGCTTCCGAAGTAGAGCTTTAGTTTCGTTATAGGACTTAGGGAGACCGGTAACATTCTTCAACGATGTTGAAAGCAACTCAAGGAATGCATTGAACCCAGAATTTGTTATCCGATTGTACACTTTTATATGCAGCAGTTTAATAATGAAAGTTAGCCTAGACTCCTCGGTGCAACCTGGATAAAGTTCACGCTTTGCCTCTTCCATGATTTGTTGATATAAGTTACCACCGAAGCCATGGCTTGCTGCGGTGTACAAATCTTGAATCAACCCCTGAACTCCCCGTGCACTATCTTCTATGACATCTTTAGCTTGTCCTTCATCATCAAGTGGAGCCTGGTCATTTCCATCCCATGATATATCTTCAGTGCCATCATCTTGTTGAACATGATTATCTCCCTCTCCATGGTGAATCCACCTTGTATAGCACCTAGAAATACCATTGATGTGGATATCCTCCTCTACCTCATCTTGACTTTTTGGTATTTGGTTCAGGCATCGACGGCATGGGCACTTGATTTCCTCATCTGCACTAAATCTACTTCTGACATGTTCCATGAATTGTTCAACACCAGACATATAGGGATCACTAAATGGTGCACTGTTATAAATCCAGCTTCTATCCATCTCGACCTGGATAAATTTAGGTGCCAAAATGTTACAAATCGAGCTTCTATCCTTCAATTCAATTAAGCTGCCAAAATGTTACAAATTCAGCTCACCTTGTACAATGGCCAGCGAGATATGTAAGCTGCCAGCTGGGGTGGCCGGCGAGGCTGCTGGTGGGGGGAGGGGGGAGAGGCAGCAGGTGGGGGGGCCGGCGAGGCAGCAGCTGGGGTGGCCGGCGAGGCTGCTGGTGGGGGGAGGGGGGCGAGGCAGCAGGTGGGGGGGGGGGGGCGGCGAGGGAGCAGCTGGGGTCGTCGGCGAGGCAGCAGCTGGGGTCGCCGGCGAGGCAGCAGCAGGGGTGGCCGGCGAGGCACCAGCTGGTCTGGCCGGCGCGGCTCCAGCAGGGGTGGTGGACGTCGAGGATGCAGGTGCCTAGGCCGGCGAGGCTGCTGGTGGGGGGGCGGCGAGGGAGCAGCTGGGGTCGCCGGCGAGGGAGCAGCTGGGGTCGCCGGCCACCCCTGCTAGCAGGTGGGGTCGCCGTCGCGGCTCTTGCAAGTGGGGTGGCCAGCCAGAGCGTGCGTGGCCGCCTGTGCCTTCTGCTGCTTAGCCACAGTATGCTAAGTACCCCTTTAATGACATGTGGGCCCTGCGTGCTAAGTAGCCTTGACTGCCATGTGGGTTCAACGTTTGAATGACATGTGGGCCCTGCATGCTATTTAGCCTCTTGTAATGAATTCATTGTGCAAACATCATTTCTCTTTTTAATCTATGGCAAAAACTTGTAACTAGTATTTCTCCCACATACTAACTCCAAATGTGATGCTTTTTTTCTAAAATTTTCTAAAATCATGATCTATAAATTTATTGCGTTGAGTTTGGTCATCTTTTCATGTGACAAAGTTTGAACAATTCAAAATTTTAATTTCAAAAAAATGACAACTTTAAACCAGATTTTGAAACTCCAAATGATTTCAACTGAAAAAAATGTCAGAAACAAAGTTGTATAACACATCGAGATCTACCACTTTGATTTTGGTCATTTTTTCATATGACTTTGTTTGGACTGTTTGAATTTTGAATTTCAAAATATTAGAACTTCGAACAAAATTTTGGGGTACTAAGTAATTTCAAATGAAAAAGTCATGAACATCAAAGTTGCACAACTCATCAATATCTACAACTTTTATTTTGGTCATTTGTTCATCCGACAAAGTTATAGTAATATAGTTCACAAATTTTACATATCTCTCTTATAGTTTCATAAACCATAAGAGAGGTATGTAAAATTTGTGAATAAGGTTACTATAACTTTGTCGGATAAACAAATGACCAAAATAAAAGTTGTAGATATTGATGAGTTGAGCAACTTTGATGTTCATGACTTTTTCATTTGAAATTACTTAGTACCCCAAAATTTTGTTCGAAGTTCTAATATTTTGAAATTCAAAATTCAAACAGTCCAAACAAAGTCATATGAAAAACTGACCAAAATCAAAGTGGTAGATCTCGATGCGTTATACAACTTTGTTTCTGACATTTTTTCCAGTTGAAATCATTTATTACCACAAAAATCTATTTGAATTCCTAATACTACTAATACGGTCACTAACATAGCGGACCCACCGCGCCAGGACCAAAAATTGGCCAGCGCAGGCTCTGCCACCGACATAGCGGACCCACCGCGCCAGACCAAAATTTAGCAGCTACACCTTGTCCGACCCTCCCGCGGTTCGTCCCGCCCTCCCCTGATCCCGACCCCACTCCCCAGTCCCTACTCCCTCGGTGAACTCGGTCCCTCCGCAAGACCGCAAGTCCGCACCGCAGTCCCCAGATCCAGATCTCCCTACTCCCTAGTCTCTCCCCACTCTCGCGACTCACGACTCGCGAGGCGACGCAGCGAAACCCTAGCCATAATCCTCCCCCGACGGCCCGATCCCAAGCCCCCGACGTCGCCGGCGGCTGGCAGCCACCCGAGAGGCCGAGATCCCCAGTTCCCTACTCCCTCCCCAGTCCCCAGGACCCCAGATCTGAGTCTCTCTCGCCGCCGGCAGCCACCCCAGATCCCCACTCCCCAGTTCCGTACTCGGCTACTCCCTCCCAGATCTGAGTCTCTCTCGCCGCCGGCAGCCACCCCAGATCCCCACTCCCCAGTTCCGTACTCGGCTACTCCCTCCCAGATCTGAGTCTCGCCCTCGGCCCCGAGCCCCCGACGCCCTCGGCCCCGAGCCCCCGACGCCGCCGGCAGCCCTCCCCAATCCTGGACGCCGTGTGAAGTACTCCACCACGAAGATCCTCCTCGTCCTCGGCTCCCCATCGCCACACCGACATCAAGTCCCACCATAGAGGGTCAGAGGCACAGACAGTGAGACAGAGTATGAACGATGCTCATGACCTCTCCTTTTTTTGTTGTTGCGATTTGTGTTGATAGTATGACAGAGTATGAACGATGCTCATGTGATTTGCGTCCAATATTGTGTTGATTTGCACAGACTGAGCTCGCTCGAGCTCGGCCCGTTTACAGCCCTACGCGTGATCTCCTATCCACAGGTTAATGACTTTGAATGCATAGATTAGAACATGATGAATTTTGCTGAGATTACAGTTCTTTTCTTTCTAGTTTCTGATTTTGCCTTGTAGCTATGGCCATTAGCAATTTGTAAATAGTATGTTCCATATGAATGCATTGCAATGTTCTGTTGTCTCACTTATGAGGAGCTGGTAGTTCTTGATCAAGAGTGTAGTGAGCATAAGCATTGTATTGTTCAGTATTTTCTTTTCAGGTGTGGTGTGTAGAGATATTGCCTTTATGAATAATACTTATGTATTGCCTCTTCTTCTTGTTGTAGAAGAGTACTGATGTTAGCTTTGTCTCTAGCATGTTGGTTTGCTTCTAGCATTTAGTACAATAAGTTACATTATCAAGTTCATCATTTGAAAGTGCTTTTTGACTGACTATTAGACTGCTCCTTTATTTCGTTTACAATTTCTCTACTGATCTGTTAGATCTTTCTTCAACTTTTTTATAGAAACTGAATCCAGTTTCTGCTCTTTCTGCGTTTCATCGTAATAAGTATTAGAAGAAATGCCAAAAAACAAGTATGCGCAGGAGAGGGACGAGAACGTTAAGAAGGTTCAGGATGTTTTTAAGTCTTTGGGTATTCCAGTGTTAGCACAGACTGTTAGGGATGTTTTTTCAAAAGGGAAAGAGGGCAAAGGGAAGAGACTAGTGTCTGACAAATCAGAATCTGACATTGAATATGATCCATCCTCTGACATCGATAACCAATCTGACAGTGATGATGATGACCTCAATACTGAGGTCAATACTGAGGTGAGATGGATTACTAGGCCAATTTACAAGTTTACATATCCGTCTATTTGAAACATATACTTCATTGTAGTTATTTAATCTATTGCTGTCTTCTTAATTTATAAGATGCATGTTTCTCTTGCCAGGTAAGACCGATGGTTCCAGGAACTCGCCCTCAACAGAAGAAGCAAAAGGCGGCTACAATGGCGGCTGCCAAGCAGCAGCCACCGCGCACGCCAACCAGATTCACCAGGGCCAGTGCAGCCATGTCTTCGCCTGGTGCAAACACTAGGACCACTGCAGGCCGTCCGCCACCTAGGCCAAGAGAGAACTTGCCTACTAGGAACAATTTGAAAGCCAACCCTAATACAAATGCCATTTGCAGTAGCAGCCATTTGCAAGGCCACCTAACTACAAGCGCCAGGCAAACCACAGAAACTACAAACACAGTGCCTAGTTCTCCTAGATTCACCAGGACCAGTGCAGCCATGTCTTCACCTGGTCCAAACACAGTGCCTAGTCCTCCTAGATTCACCAGGGCCAGTGCAGCCATGTCTTCGCCTAGTGCAAACACAATGCCTATTCCTACCAGACCCACTGATAACCTGTCTGAGCAACCTACTCCCATAAACATTGTGAACCCAACAGTTTCTGCAGGTCGTCCTCCACCTAGGCCAAGAGAGAACTTGCCTACTAGGAACAATTTGAAAGCCAACCCTAATATAAATGCCATTTGCAGTAGCAGCCATTTACAAGGCCACCTAACTACAAGCGCCAGGCAGACCACAGAAACTACAACCACAGTGCCTAGTTCTCCTAGATTCACCAGGACCAGTGCAGCCATGTCTTCACCTGGTCCAAACACAGTGCCTAGTCCTCCTAGATTCACCAGGGCCAGTGCAGCCATGTCTTCGCCTAGTGCAAACACAATGCCTATTCCTACCAGTTCCACTGATAACCTGTCTGAGCAACCTACTCCCATAAACATTGTGAACCCAACAGTTTCTGCGGACAACTCGCCAGGTGGACAAAGCTCTAGGCAAAGCAATGACATCAATGAGTCGGCTGAGCAATTTGATGCTGCTAATTCAGAGGGTCATACAACTGAAGGAGAACCAGTCCAGGACTCAGTTCTACATAAACAATATGTGTTTCCAAGCATTAGTTTCTCCATTCAATATGTACAATTGGTACTGCTATAATAAAACATTTCTATTATTATTTGCCAATGCAGCGCCCCCAAAGAATGTCCGCAAGAAAACTATGGGTCATGGCTTAGAGAAGATGATTAATAGAGGAAAGAAGCTGGCTATCCAGGTGGCTGAAGGGAAGAAAAGACCTGAGGTCCCACTTCAAGCCGCGAAGCTGGCATCAGAATGTGGTGTTGCCCTTAGAGACAACCTGCCTATCTACAAATCTTGGAAAGAATATGATAATGAGCAGGGGCAGGTAGAAGTATCAAAAGTGCTTAGGAAAGTGGCGGTGAGACAGCTATTTCATTCTTCCAAATATTTTCACGCATTACAATACTCCCATGTGAAAATTGTGTCTAATAATTCATTTGTGTGGCTTCAGTCAAGGTTGGATGTGGATGTTAGGAATGAGGGACCAAGCAAGGCTGCATGCACTGATATCATTAAGAGGGGAGTAAGGCAGCAGAGGTATCACCTTAAAAGGAAGTACTTCGACGACTCACTGACAAGAGAACAGCTGTTGGCCAAAGAACCTCCACCTAAAATGAAGAAAGAGGAATGGATCCACCTGGTTGAGTACTGGTGTGACCCAAACAATCAGGTCCATGCCTGCATTATCTGCATTTGTTAATATGCAATGCAAACTGTGCATGTGAATGAAACCTCTGTATTGCATTTGTGGTGCAGGAGAAATGTACTAAGAATAAGGTAAACCGAGGCCAAGTGCAGCTTCACCAAAGGACTGGATCTAGGTCCTATATTGCCCATCGATACAGCCTGGTACGGATACTATTACTTTCTGTGTATTCCAATTATAAGGAACTGTGTGCCATTAATTAGTTCTTGCACTGAAATGTGAAATGTTATGGAGACAAACCTGATTGCCTGATGTTTGTTTGGATCCAATATGTGTGCCATTAATTACTTAGGCTTGTGAAGCCTGACAAGTACTGAAGACCAACAGCATGGGGACATTGATGGTGTTCAGCCATATAAACTGTCCAGGTTGCATTGATGCACAATTTTTTTTATGTCGATGGCCAACTGGGAATCAAATGCATGTGAATGTTGATTGGCAAATCATAGTACTATTTAGTTGACTATGCCAGTCATTGCATTTGTTGTTGGCATAAAAAATCTGGAGACAGATACTTGTATGATCTGTAGTGCATACATATTTTGGCATCTTGCTGTTGACATGTAAAAATAATTTATGGCTAATCTTATATCCCATGTTTGTCCAGCCCTGTAACATCCTGATTTTCAGAGCCTTTTTGAAGCTTTTAAAATAAAATTCACCATTTGGATTTTTCTGGAATTAATTAAAGCTTAATTGGAATTTTATTAAATTAAAAGGATTTAATATGAATAATCCAAACATGAACATTTGCCTAAAATATTTTATTTGAGTTCCTTGAGCCTCAAGGAATTTTCTGGAATTTTATTGGATTTTTTTCTGGATTTATTTGCTATTTTCTAGAGCTCAAAAGTATTTATTTGAATTTCTGGAAAAAGAAAAAGAAAATCAGGTGGGCCGCCAGCCCAGCCAAGCCTCGGCCCAGCCGGCCGCCAGCCCAGCCAGGCCTCGCCCAACCGCGCCCCGCCTCGCCACGTGTCGGCGATCCGCCCGCGCCCGCGCCCGCACTGCCCTGCTCGATGGCCGCCGCGTGTCGTCATCCCAGCCGTTCGCCCGCGCGCGCGCCATCTCGGCCGCTCCTTCTCCCGCGCGCGTCCCGCCGCCCTAACCCGCCGCCGCCCGCACGCATCGCGACCGTCCGATCTCCCGCGCGAGATCTCAGCCGTACGCGTGTCCCAAAACCGCGTCAGGCCGGGACCGATCGGGACACCTCGGTTCACGTGCTTTTATACGCGCGGCCGCCTCGATTCGCGTGCCTCGCCCGTCGCCGCAGCGCTCTCCGCCGCCTTCGCCGCCGTGCGCCGCCGCCGTTCTCCGAGGTTCGCCGCTCCTCGCCGCCGTCATCCGCCGTCGCCCGTGTGCACAACCGTCGCTCGCCGTTGCTCGCCGCCGCTCCGTCGCCGGTGAGAACCCCGCCGCCGCGCCCCTCTCTCCGCTCCGCCGTCGCTGACGCCGGAGACGGACCCGTCGCGCGCCCGCGCCCTCGGTCCTGTCGCCGCCGGCCGAGCCGCCGCTGCCAGTCCACCCCGCCGCCCGGCCGACCGTGCGCCGCGCCGCCGCGCCGCCAGCGGGACCGCACCCGCCCAACCCGCCGCTTCGCCTCCCCGTGGACGCTGTCCACCGTTCACCCCGCCGCCGCCATGTGGGCCCCGCATGACAGCGGGACCCCGTAGACCCGTGCGCCTCTGTGCCACGTCAGCCGAGCCCGGTCAGCCGCCGAGTCAGCGCCACCTCCGCCCTACCCGCACGCGTGTCCGCCCCGTCAGCGCCACGTCATCCCTAGCCGCTGGCGCAAGCAGCCCGCCGCCCGCACTGTTCCGTGCGCCAGATTCACCGTAGACTCAGCTCCCCGTGCGCCCGGTCCACAGCACAGTGCCCTTTTCCAATTTCCCCGAATTTCTGTAGATTTAATTTTCCAGAAGCCCGTTCTCCCTCATCCTAGCTCCGATTGACCCGATTCTTTTTCCTAAATTTATCTAAAATTGAGCTCTAACTTTTGGTTCAGGTTTGAAAGTTTTTGGAGTTCATTTGAATTTTATTTGATTTTATTTTGTCTTTTCGAATTGCTTTCTCTCTCGTTAGATCACGCGTTCGAAGGAGCTGAAGCCGGATCCGAAGATCAAGAATTGCTAACTGAGCAAGGCCAAGGCAAGTCGTATTCTTTGATCATGTTGAACCCAGTTTGCAATCTATTATTTAATTATTTTGTTTTAAATTATCATGCATCGCTACTTTTATTCAAACCCTTGTATTGGTAGTTATCGTCCCAATTGGTTATTTCCCTCCTTGATAATTTGAATGCCCTGATTCCATTGTAACCATAGAATGGGAAATTACTTAGTGATGCAATATTAGTTGTCACATGGGTTGTGCGTTTAATTGCTTAGCCATGCTTATCACTAGTACGTTGGGTTTATCATCACATGTGGTTAATTAATCTTGACTTAATGATATACTTGAATGTGGTGGTTAACCACAGTTATGAAACTTGTTGCCATGGCATGGGTAGTGTCATTGGTGTTGGTTATACAAAATTGGTTTTCACTTGGGCGATTGATCGTGCAGTAAAGGGGGTGCGAGAGGCACATGGGATGTGGATGTTTCGCCTGGGTAATTCTTAAGGACTTAACTTTGTGCGCCATTGATCTGAGTCTTACCGCACAACCACATGTCTAGTATGGGATAGACCTAGCTGATTAACTTGCAAAGGTTTAGTTCAGATATCATCATTGGTAAGTGAGTACCAGGGGTACTGGATTGCTCACAGTGAGGAACAGGGTTACTGTCCTCATACGGCGCAAGAGGGGACTTCTGACTGTGGTGGTTAACCCTTCAGCAGTGAAACCTTAGCGGGTGATGTCTAACTAGATTGGAGTGAGGTAAAGGCTTTGTGATAATTTATCTGGGTCTCATGCCTAAGGAAGCATGCTGGCTATTAAGATGATTTATCTCTTGTGGGTAAAGTTGTGCAACCTCTGCAGAGTGTAAAACTATTCGAATAGCCGTGTCCTCGGTCATGGACAGCGCTTGGTGATTTCACACGAGGGGTAGAGTTTTCATAAAAACCTGGTTGGGTTAAGTTGGAGAGTGAATGGTTAGTTCACTGGTGGTTCATTTCATGGATCTTGGTTCATGGTGGATTCCTTGGGTGAATGGCTAGTTCACTTGTGGTTGGTCTCAATTCCTTTGGTTACTTATTTATTATCATTTATAAAGTTTGCTTTTCAATCTATTTATTGTATTTACCTTAAATTGTTGCTTTATGCAAAATTAACCTTTCAGCCATCCATTGGTAAGCCTTGCATACTATATTGCATTCTTTGTTACAAATGACTTGCTGAGTACTCTATGTACTCACGGCTTTATGCCCCTGTTGCTCAGTTGAGGAGGAGGAGAATCACCAGCAGAAGGTTCCAGAAGAAGAGTACTTCGACGTCTTCGCGGATTAGGCTTCGTTCTCCACTCGATAGCCTGTGGGCGTGTCGATTGGCTGCTGCGCTTTCTTTTGGTTTTCCGCTGCTAGTTTTTGTTAAGCCCTCCGGGCTAGTCTATTGTAAGCTTGGCCATAAGGTCATACTCTGATAATTATCAATATAATTTAGTTTTTCCTTAGAATATCGTGATATGGATGATATTTATCTTTGTACATACTGTGTGCACTAGCGTGATCCTGGACTAGTGCAGAATACACAGGAGAGTCCGGATTTGTATATTCGGGTCTCTACAAGCCCTCTCTTTACCTTCACGGATATCATTGTAATCCAAATTTTTTGCATGCTACAGAGGCCTAAGTACAACAACATGGATCCAGATCCTGTTGATTTCTTTGGGGAATATATGAATAGTCCACAAAATGGTCGTACTCCTCTTGCAAATGAGATATATGTAAGTTACATAATTATTGGATACATGTACTGTACTCAAGTAAATGCCTGGTTGAACACTGTTGTATGGCCTTGTTAAGTGGATTCATTCTATGTAGGAACATATGGTTGCAGAGAAGGAAAGAGAACCAGAAGAAGGAGAAGCACAAAAGTCTCCCTCCAAGATTGTTGCTGACAGTCTGAGCCAGATCAGCCATTCATCCACCTTCCTTCCAAACATTGGTGTCGCTCGAGTGTCGAAGACTGCCGGGTCTACATCGACAGCCGCAGAAGCACGCCTGAGGCAACACTCCAAGCAGAAAAAGAGGAAGCTGCTAGGAAGCAGGAACAGTTGGAAGCACAGCTTCTTGCTCAGCAGGCCTCACTTGAAGCCAACCAAGCAGCACTTGAAGAAAACCAAAATTTGCTGCGCCAGACCCAAGAAGAAGTGAAGGGGATGCATACCAAGTTTGAAGAGACTAATGCACTGCTGCGAGCTGTGCTGAAACTTCAGAAAGACTGAGGTAGGTCTGAATGCAGTTTCGGTAGATGATGCCTTTGCCTAAGCTTTTGCGGCCTTGCTAGAACACCAAACTTTCTCTGTTGTTGGAACTTTGTGCACTGTGTTGTCAGAACCTATGTCGAACTTATTTGCATCTGTGTGTATGTTTGAACCTGTGTGATGGAACCGTTTGAACCTGTGTGATGGAACCTGGAACTAGTGTGATGTGTTTGAACTTGCAAGCACTGTGTCTTATGCTCTGGAATGTATGTGGATGATGGCTTGGCTGAAATGTGTATGCTTTATGAGCTCTGATGAGAATGCTGGAAGGATCTGTCTGACATTGGTCATTGAATTGATACATATATTTGAGCCACGTTCGTCATCGAATGAAAGGAAAATTAATGACGACCTAGAGTCGTCTCAAGATGTCTCTAACTACCTTACATAACAAGACAAAATGAAAATGTCACAAAATCTGCATAATTATATATGACGCTACCGTATCATCACAATAAGTTGTCTAAATCAGGGTTCCCAGGACACAATTTATGACGGTTGGCGTATTAGGTGACGAGTTCACCAACCAATATGTGACAGTCACAGTCGTCATTAAATGACAACAATATATGACGACACAATAAAACTGTCACAAAAAGGCATCGCATTTTGTGACGGTTTTCCATATTTTCGTCACAAGGTACAATTTGTGACGGTCGTTATATGACGACCTTCATGACGGTGGTTTTTCGTCATACCATTCATTTTGTGACAAATTCTGTACTTTCCATGACACTTTTATTTTGTTATAAAAGCCCAGATTTTTTGTAGTGGAACAGGGTAAAGTAGTTTATTATTTTATGTGGATGCAATTTTGTTTGTAAACACTTTACTTTTAAACATAAAATATCAAATCATAAACTTCTTAGGGTATTTGAGGTTTTTCCAAACTTGATTAACACACCTTCACATTTCCAAAACCATTCCAAATCTACTTATGCTTTGCTATTGGAATCACCCATTAAACACAGTTTCATATACCGGAAGCACGGTGTATGCGAATACTTTTATAAATGACTCTGCAGAGTTGCCCAACTTTACCCATAAGATTCCTCAACCCTTATGACTTAGTTGAGAAAATAAGATCGTTTCACTGCTCATTTCTTTGTGTAGCCTCTACCCGATAGACTATGGACCCTCTGTCATGGAATACGGCGGCCTTGGCAGAGTGGAGCCTATCGTTGTGAAATATGGTCTTATTGTTTCCATACCACATCTTTGCGCCGGCTTTTCCCTTTTTAGAACAGTATATTAAATCCATATAGTAGATATTCAATCGATTTGAGCAGCTACTAAAACTAGGTTTGACAAGTCAACGCTTGTGGTTGAGCGGTTGTTATGTTCTTTACTTGGCATAACGGTCTAGTCCTTATATTTTCACTGAGACTTCTACTCACAAACTCATATTCCAGTGCTCGTGGCACTGCTAAACTTCCACCCTAGGATAAGATCATGGGCTTAAGCCATCTTGTGGCACCCCGTGATATTTCCTTATCCTAGATTTACTTTTGAAATTCTATCGGAAAAATGTCAAGACTCTTAGTAGCGAAAGATTGTTGAGTTTCCTAATCTACGGTGATTTACATAATAATTTTAATATTACTAAGTCTTGTCAAGGTGAATATGGCCATCAAATTAAATAGGTCTTTTTGGGTGGTAGGACATTAACTAACATCATGTCATTCTAAACATTCATTGTACATAAAATAATAGTGCGCAAATAGCATAATGAAAATACTGATAATTAGTAATTAATGGAAAGTAGGTTCAATATGATCAAAAATATGTGACTTGCCTTGCGGATTTATTATTTCAACAAGTTCGTACTCGGTGGGCTGGGCCTGGACTTGAGCTTCTCCTTCCTGCTCCTGCGAAACCTCGACTTCGGAAGTTAACACAAAACAATCAAAATAAATTAATCCCATGCCCGAAGGATTAAGCTAGGAATAAAGAAATAAAAGAAGGAAAGAAAATCCAAAAAACTCAAATAAATAGGTTTTGGGCTTATAGGAGGGCCAAATGGGGAAATGGGCTTGAGAAATGGGTTGGCGGGCTCGAAACGGTTCAAATGAGTATAAATATGGATTTTGGGTTTCGGGTGAACAGTAACGGGTTCACTGTGCTTATCGGGTTTCTACTGTTCCTCGGGCTCGAACTTGTTTCGGTTAGTTGGTTCGGCTCAACGGCATCGGTCGGATAGACAGTAACCGCCAAAACAAAGCAAGGAAGCGGCGGTTGTCGGTGGGTCTGGGATGATTTGCGACGGCATTTGAGGGTACGATTGGGTTTGTGAGGTCATGGGGGTTCTATTTTAGGTGGTGGTTGGCCCGACAGAGGTGGCAATCGCCGGCGGCGAGCTCACCTTCTCCACGGGTGATTTGAATCTTGCAGGTGAACGGAAGCTCCTCGGGGTGATTGAGCTAGTGTTTGGGCATCTTTGGGGCTCGGTTAAGCTCACTAGGGTGGTGGTTTGGGCTAGGGAAGTCCGGGTTGCGCTGGCCACGGTGAGGATTTTCGGTCAAGAGGTGGTTCACGGCGCCGGGGAAGAAGGGTGGCCGAGGAGCTGAGGCGGCAGTTGGGGCTTATTTCTGGGAGCTCAAGGAAGCTTCAGACGAAGGGAATTAAAGAATGCTTGGCTGGAGGATGGACATTGGTCTAGGGCTTACTCTTGGGGAACTTTTGCAATCACCGACAATGGAAGGGATGAGGGGAGCTTCGGGGGTATCGGGCTGGCTGTGGAGGTTGATGGCTTCGACTGAGAGGGCTTGGGCGCTTAAATAGGGCAAGGGAGGTGGTTTGGCACCGGAGAGGGAAAAAACCACGACGGCGGCAGCGGTTTCTTCAAAGATCGGGAGAGCTCGTGATCTCTGGTGGGGTGCTACTGCCTTGGGCGCGAAGAAGTGACGGTCAAAGGTGTCAGGGCGGCGTCAGGTCGACCGTGAGAGGAAGGCATGAGAGAGAGCAGGGGTAATGGCAGTGAACGGTCGGCAGTGCTGCCACGTACTCTGGCTGAGCCAGGGTTTGTCAGGGCGGGAGAGGCGATGCGTACGGGGCTCGAATAGGGTGGCTGTGGTGGCAAAGCCTGGAAGGCGCGAGGAGGCGCGGTTTGGCAGAGGAAACCGGCAGCGGCAAGAAAATCAGGGCGCAGCGACGGCGGCTAGGGCTGGCGGCAGCTGACACTGGTGTAGGGGCATTCAAGGAAGTGGTACGGTGTCTGACAAGCAGGGAAGAGCTGGTAGGGACGCGCAGGCGCGAGAAGGCGCGAGGGAGAGCGGCGGCGAAGATTTTCGGACATGAATAGTAGCTGGGCGAATTCCCTCCGTTCATGCCGTGGTGACAAGGATTAAGGGCTGCTTTGCACTGAGATTGGTGCGGATTAGGGCTGGGAAGCAAGAGATCAAATCCAAGACACAAATTCAAACTCAATTTTGATTTTCAAAACTCGGTTTTGTTTCAGCTTGCTTATAGAGTCATGACCTCATCATTGGGGGGCATCTGCAGTGGGGCGACCTCAAAATTTGTGTGACCACTGTCCACATTCACATTTATGAAACTTGGCGCTAGAGATAAACCGTGTACCAAGGCTCTAGGCCCGGATGGATACGCCTGGCCCCAAGCAACGCACAGGGTAACGGAAATATATCTCACTTGAAACTTGCACTTCGTAGCCACCTACATAACGATACAAAATTAGCTACTCTAACAGGCCTATCAATGAATCGAGCATTTTAAAGATAATGATTATTACCAGGATGTCATCGATAGGAAATCGATGGTTGCTTTCTGAGGTAGGGTTGGACGACAGCTACTCTGACGGTTGGGGGGCTGCCTAGCACAAGAGTAGTAGGGGCTTACTGCTGATTTTTCCTATACCTTTGCATCTCATCTTTGACCAACATTTGCATCTCATCTCTGATTTTTGCCGTAATGTCCTCTCGTAGCTATGCCTCGCGCTCGGCTTTGGCTCTCTTCCTACTCCTATACGCTTCGGAGACCTCTGGGAAGCCATATTTCCAAGGAACATAAGGACCAAGGGCTCTCATGCGACCCAGGTGCTCCTTGTTTCCTAGGGCCGTGGAGAGTAAATCTCTCTCTCTCTAGCTGCCTCGAATGAGCCTTAGGAAGATTCTACACTCAGCACATCCAGACGATGGGACACTTCCTCGTCTGCAGGGTTTCAAAAGGAGATGGCCCCAGATGTCACAGTAGATGACCTCGCTCCTATCTAATTTCAGGCACACTCATCAGGGATACCAGCAAATGACGAGGATGTCTCCCGCAGAATTGCCTACTCGTCCTCCTGCCTCCATTGTGGGATTTTACCTACATACCTAGCGGTATCGAGTCTGTGGGGATGCGTGTTTTTCGCCTGGAGGGCCCTGTGCACCACACTTTCACTCCTAAAATTATCCGTTATCTTCATCGTCACAAACTCTTGTCATTATGGTTCCAGGAATGGATATTTGTCGAAGGGCGTTAGATCCTTCTCCACGTATTGCTTGACAAGCAGGCTCTTGGAGTTCTTCCACGTTTTGCATGTCGCTAGCAATGCATGTTGTCGCACGGAGGCTTGGTGTTCTTCCAGGATCTTGAACGATCAAGAAACTTCCTTCAGTAGCTGACTTTTCCGATCTTCAGTGACCTTCTTCGATGAAACGAACGTGAAGTCAATCTGTTCCTATGCAACTATTCTGATTATTCTCTGGAATGCGAATACTGATTGGCGAGGATTGAGAGGGGTCCTAGACGCACCGACATCTGTGATGGTAAATTGGCCCTTATGCCTTTTTAATAGTTCTCTTCCTTTTCAGGATTTTCCAGAGGAGGGTGCATCACATACATCCGGCGACGATGTCGAAAAATGAGCGAACGATATCTTTAAAAGATAATAGAAGTGAGCAATTGTTGAGCCAATTCTTGGTGAATTTAGAATATGATCACATATTTACGTGAAAATTTCTCTAATCAGTCAGGCTTTGAACTCTAGACTATCTTGTCGAATATCTGAAGACAAGCAACTATAAACTTAATAATAAACTAGAAACAGATATCAAAACTATTTACTTCAAGTAAATTGCATTCGTATCATAGTGTTTCATTTTTGTTTTATCTTTGCATATATGTTGCGCGAGCTGAAATTTCAATTAATCTGCTTAGTTCTAGCACTGGAAGATATTGCAAAGAGATTTTGTGGATTCGGTTCGATATCCCATATGCTGTATGTTCTAAGCATAATATAATGTTTAAATGACTTGGGAGGATTTACATATCTATATGTTGATTTTGTCATTTAAATGTGGTGGAATTATGCTTTAAAATAATTATATTTTTATTGGAATTAAATCTAAATTCATGCTAAAACCACATTAATTACAACAATCTAGAAAATCAAGTGCATACACAGCGAAGCATATATCCAAAGACATGGTAATAACATAGTGATCAAACTATTATCTCTCAACATGAACAATGTAATCAAGCCAAATAACAATATGCTAAATTGAGTACAAGCATGAGCATTTGTAATTAACATAATACATAGATTAAGATGTGAGTTTTGCTCTCAGTTTGAGGAGTTTCTAAAGTTAAAACCTGGCCTTCTCACCCTTGTCAACAGATCGTATATCAAAGAACTAACTCTTCAGTATTCTGCTAGTTTGATAATCTAAAATTACCTTAGTAAAGTAATAGAATCAACTGATAGATTTTAAGCACACGACAGAATAAATAACAACTATTGCAATATCAACAATAGTGCTACGGCAACAACAAAAACAAACACCAGAGATATGATATGGCAATAATAGCAGTAATAACTGAATCTAACAATATTCAGTCTAGAACAGTAGTGATTTATACTTAACCAAAGTAAGAAACAAGTAATGATAAATTAATACTAGCAGAATACTCTCTCATTAGTCATAGTGATCTTAATCTGACAAGTTATCCTCATCAAGCATTCACAAAACCCACATTCTATTATGCAAAGTCCCCCAAGTGCTAGCACTTACGAGGAGGGCCGTTGGAGTCAAGGAAGGTGGCGACGAGCTCAGGAGAGGCGGTGACAGCATTGGGGTAGGCGGCGACGAGCTCGGGAGGAGGAGGAGGGTGACTGCCTTGAGGGAGGAAGACCGCCGAAGTTAGGGGAGGAGGAGGAGGGAAATGGCCTTGGGTGAGGAATCCCACCGAAGTCGGCAGAGGAGGAGGAGGGCGATGGGCAATGGAGGAGGAGGGCGACAAGCTTAGGGCGAGGCGGCGGTGTTAGTGGGCAGTACAGTGGGGATAAACCCTAGTGCGCAATATATATAGGGGAATAATCACAGACAGTTATATTTACGAACTGTCTGTGATATTTATTATCGCAGATGATTCTTATTTAAAACCATCTATAATAACAAAATATCACAGATGATTTTAATGTAGAACCATATGTGAATATAATTAATATATATATATATATATATATATATATATATATATATCACAAATGGTTTTACTTTAAAACCGTCTGTGATGTTCCCTACTCGTGTTCACATATATATCACATATTCTCATATACATAAATGCAAATTCACATATATATCACACATTCTCATATACATAAATATAAATTCACATATATATATATATATAATGACTCATTCTCATATACATAAATGCATATTTACATATATATCACACATTCTTATATACATAAATGCAAATTCATATATATATATATCACATATTCTCATATACATATATACATACAAATACAGAACATATGACATATAAACATTTTATTCATTATTCCACTTATTTCATGATGATCAACGTGTATGTAGTTACTTTCATCACATTCTTTCTTTACTCTTATGTTGTTTTTGAAAGGATGCAACTCATCAAATTGATTGTATTCTTCCTCGTTCACTACATTCTCAACTCTGATAATCCTTCTTTTCCATGAAGAACTATGTGACACTTCTTATTTGTCTGGTCGGTTACATAGAAAACTTGAACAACATGGTTAGCGAGTATGGATAGTTCGTCTTTGTATCCGACATGTTTGAGGCAACGGTAGTGACACCGTACTTGTCGACCTTCACCTATGGGAGATGGACATAACAACACCGAAATAAGGGTATCTTGAAAAGCACATAGTCGATCTCCTAAATCTCCTCTATAAACCCATAGTAGGAGTTCCTCAACCCATCAGTACTGAACGCATCTATGCGGACACCGCTATTCTAGTTAGTGCTCTTTACATCCTGAGCCTGCGTATAGAATATGTACCCATTTATATCATATCCTTACCATGTCACAACTGTAAATTTTGGCCATTTTGCCAACCATGTCAGTATATCACTTGATGAGCTCCTAGCAAGTCACTCCTTCAACCATTAGTTAAACCGACTGTTGTGTCGTCTCATGATCCAAACATCTGGTCACTTTGGATTCTGTTGCCGAAGCATGCCCTTGTGCTGGTTGATATACGGGGATACTACAGTTATGTATTGCAAGAATGTGAAATGGGCTTGAGCAAACGCATCCAAATCTAGAGTGATTGCTTTCCTTCCGATGGTCCCGATACCCTTGAGCCTCCCCTCATGGTGAGATTAAGGCACACCTACCGGTTCGACCTGAGGCATGTAGTCGACACAGAACTCAATGACCTCTTTGGTTGCATAACCTTCGACGATACTGCCCTCTGACCGAGATCGATTCTGTACATAAGACTTGAGAATTTTCATGAACCTCTCGAACGGGTACATGCTACGTAGGAATACGGGTCCACACATTTTTATCTCCCACACAATATGAACAATGAGATGGATCACGATATCAAAAATTATGGAGGAAAATACATCTCAAAATGATATAGAGTCATCACCACCTCGTCCTACAGAGCATCTAGTCCTTCGGATCGATGACCTTCTGAGCAATTGTGTTAAAGAAATAACAAAGGCTCATGATTGTCTCTCAGATCTTGATTGGCAAAATACTTCTAATTGCAATAGGGAGCATCTATGTCATCAGTACATCACAACCATGAGACTTCATGCCAATTAATTTCAAATCTTCCATCGAAACAAGTTTCTTCATGTTAACAGAGTAATCAAACGTAACTTTCACACCATGCAAGCACTAGCACAATTCAGTTCTCTTAGCCTTGGACAGAGTGTAACAAGAGGGGAAGGTAAGTTCGTCCTTTATCGGTCTTTATCAGTGCTAACTCAGGCTTGATGTCCATATCAACCAAGTCAAGCCATGCGTTGATACCATCCTTTGTTTTGTCATGAATGTTCAGTAAGAGACCAATCAAACTGTCACATACATTCCTCTCTGCGTGCATGACGTCGATGCAGTGGCGAACATCTAGGTGCTCCTAATAAGGTAAGTCCCAAAATATTGATTTCTTCTTCCAAACGTTCTTCTCATGGATCGTCAATTTACATCCCATTTTGAGCACAACATCTAAATCCTAGGTATGGGTGAGCCTTCCGAACGAACCTACAGTGACACATGTGCACGGTTTTGCACGAGTGCTTCAGCCACATACTCTCGGTATCATCTAAGCAATGAGTACATGCTTTGGTCCCTTTTGTACTTTGGCCCGAAAGGTTAGCAAAGGCAGGATAATCATTTATGGTGCAGAACAACAAGGAGCGTAGAGTAAAGTTTTCTCGTTTGTACATATCCCATACATGTACCCCTTCGATCTATAGTATTTTCAGATCTTCCACCAACGGTGCTAGGTACACATCAATATCGTTCCTAGGTTGCTTCAGCCCCTTGGATAAGTATCGACAGCAAAATATACTTCCACTTCATATACAACCAAGGAAGAAGGTTGTAGATGCAGAGAGTCACGGGACAAGTGCTATGTCGGCTGCTCATGTTACCGAAATGATTCATTCCATCTGTACTCAGTCCGAACTTATATTCCTTGGTTCTGCACCAAGGTCTGCAAACCTTCTATCGATATTTCTCCACTGGGCGGAATCAGTAAGGTATCTTAGCATTCCATCCTTCTTACGCTCCTTTGAGTGCCAACGCAGCAGTTTTGCCTCCTTTGGGTACGCAAAAAACCGCTTCAAACGGGAAATTACAAGAAGATACCATGTCACCTTAGCAGGAGGTTCTCTTCACCTCTATTCTCTTGCCATCATCTGATTGATTCTTACGCTTGTATCGAGTTGTGTTGCACACTGGACATATATACATGTTTGCATACTCTTTACGGTAGAAGATACAGTCATTCGGACATGCATGTATTCTTTCTACTTCCAACTTCCATTACCAATAGACAAAGGACCTTCTTGGCTTTGTAGGTGGTTTTGGGCAACTCGTTTCCCTCTAGAAGTATGTCTGCTAAAAGACCTAATAGTGCCATGAAGCTCTTATTGGACCAACCGTTGCTTGCCTTCAATTTCAGCAGTTCAAATATGGTTGACAACCTCGTGTACTTTGACTTACAACACATGAACAAAGGTTTCTCTGAATCCTCCATCAAGCCCTGAAATTTAACATACTCTCTCTCATCACAGTTCTCTTCTACATCACGAAGTATCTAATCTAGGTTGTCATCATTCAGCCTATGTGAATCAGAACCACAATTGACATGATCATCTAGCGGCATATCATTGATTTCATCGGTGATGTCATTATTACTACCTTCCTGTGTAATCTACTATTCATCATGATTGGTCTAACGTGCATACCCTTTTTGAAACCCCTTTAAATAAAGTGCGCTTCAATCTACGCTCGGTTCTTAAATATCTTTAGATTCTTGTAATCAATGCATAGACAGTACATATATTCCACCCCCTTATTCAACATATCCTCCTCAACAGTTCTTGTAAAAGCAGAAACGCCATTAATGTACTCTTCACTCACACGGTTTCCAACGTACATCCAGCTTCGGTCCTACGTTACGTATATAACAATTGAATATAACATATTCAATTAATTAATTACTATACTATATATGTACGATCTAAATTAAGAAGCTATATGTAACAATAATAATTAATTAAATTGAATAAAGTACAAATAGACTATGAATTGACTAAACCCTAAACCATAAACCATGCTAAATGTAAAATAATCTTCTCTCTGCATCAATCTAGTTAGATCAACCATCTTCAGTTCTCCTTTCACCAAAAGTTTCAAATCTAAATTATAAAGAAATTAGGAACAAATTACTAACCATATGTAGTCAAAAACTTAGTGGATCTACAATTACACTTGCCAAATAGTCTTCTTTCACCAAATAGCCTCAAAGGTTTGCCTCCAGCTCAAAGCAGCAGAGTAGATCTGGAATTTAAGACAGAGGGTTAACGGGTCTGCACGCAATTAAATAGTAAAATTATCACAGACGGTTTTTTGTACAAACCGTCTGTGATGACTTAATTATCACATACGATTCTTAATACAAACAGGCTGTGAAATATCACAGACGGTTAAAATAAAAAACCGTCTATGATATTTGGTGATATCACATACGGTTCTTGCTTCATAGACGGTTTTCACCACGAACTGTCTATGATATTTCCTCTTCACAGACAATTTTTAGGGCTGGCAGAAACACAGACAGTCTCTAAATTAAAATCGTCTGTGATTGTATTTAATACAGATGATTTTGAAGAACCGTCTATGATGTGGCGTCTAATATTAGGATTTTTGTATTAGTGCTTCTCGATGATATTTGCATGTGTGTTGCACATATCTGTTTTGTACTTTTGATCTAAACAAAGCATAATCACATACTCCCTTGGTTCTTAAATTCTTAGCACTATTGACTAAATCACACATACAAATGAAATATAGTTTTGGACAATTTTTTCTAAACACACGTTTTGGATAAAATGTGACCAAACTACCTCCCACCATTGTCACAAGCACAAATTGTGAGAGAGCAAAAAGGGGGAGAAGAGTTGTTGGGTTTGGATTCGGAAAAGTGGTAGTATGGAGTACTGCCCTCTGTTTCATGATGTTTGCTCAAACTCATCATGCGTAGAGACCAATGAAGCACTGCTTCTAAGAAATTCTAATTATGGATGACCATACAATCCTATTTAATAACATACTACAATTATTTAACCTCTTTATGATATCAAAGTAAAGGTAGAGGGTAAAAATATCGTAATAACTGCACTTTGATTTCCTCGCTAGATAAACATTGTGAAACAACGCTTCCCAGGATAGTGGACAAATGCTGTGGAACATATGTAATTTGATAATGGAAGGAGTATTAATTTTCTTCAAGACAATTTATCAAGCAAACAACAAGGTTTAAGACATGTTTTATCAGTCAAAAGTTATCAACTTTGCACGTTAATTTCCAACAAAGCTTTTTACCAAGATGTTTAAAGATACTAAAATTGATGCCCACACAAGTGCATGGGCCACTATGCTAGTTGTTATAACATGTTGTTCTTTTTTAGTATACCAGGAATTTTCAACCTCACAAGCAAACAAGGTGCGTTCAGTTGACCATTTCATTTTCTCAAATATTAATGAAATGTGTGCCTTTTTTCTAAAAAAGAAATTTCCCAAATCTTACAAAAGATTAATAAATATTTCGAATGAAAGAGTCAACCGAACTGTGCACTAGTACTACATGTGGAAAGGTTCATCTCAGTGGTTCGTACTAACCACTCAAAACATAGAGATGGGTATTTCATTCCAGCCGTGCAATGGTGGGGCTGGAATCAATCAGGCAGCCACTTTGTGTATCATTCAAGAAACTGGGCAAGCTGCTAAATGTAGCAAGTAAAATCCAGCCATGCATCGAGGAAAGACTTGCAACTTTCAGCTCAATTATATTTTTCATCTTTCTGAACAACATTTCCGGAGTGTTTGAACATTTCTGAACAGTATTTTCAGCTCAATTATACAAGAACAGGCCAATCTAATTACAGCATCTCGATCCGAAGTGTTGTTTTTCAAACAACCATCTTAAAGACTAATTATAAGGGAGTGTTTGAATAAGGGGATCTTTGGGAGTTTTCGGGATTTAGCCGTAGGACGTAAAGAGGAAAGAAAGGGCACGGTTACATTTTATGTATTCGCTTCCATGCCAAAAGAAACTATTTGTCCTTGCCAACGAACGGGGCACATGGCTTACAAAACGTCCGTCGGTGCAAGCTAGAACACCAATATAATGTATGCATGATTAGCACCTAGAATAAAAGGAATGCCTATCTAATTTGTGCGCATGCATATCACCAACCTGTCTAACCCTCTACCTTTTTTTGTTTGATTTTTCAGGGGTGATGGATGCTTGCGGTTGCTGTAAGGCTGCTGCTGCTGCTGCTGCTTGTGACGGTTTTTAATAGTGGATGGCTTGTTTCAAAAGACGATGATAAAGGTAGAGGCTGCTGGTGGAATGCAATTGTCTACCAACCAGCATGACGCATAACAGCTTGAGAAAGTTGCTTGCCGGTCGACGGATGCACTGAGGTGACACCCGTATGTTTGGTGAGCAGTACAGTGCCTTTTACACAACGAGTCGGTTGGTTTACTCCATGTCACGGTATAACTGTGAGTCCACCGTGCACAAACATCTCTTCTATTGTTGCAGGACTCGACAATCTGAACTTAACTAGTGTTGTTTTGATAGTCAGTTATGTTATTCTTAGGTTAGTTCGATTATACATGGGTCTAGTTCAAATTTCGAAATAAAAGAGAATACCTCTGGTTGGTATTTTGACCAGGCTAACAAGATTGATTTCTCCTCTCATAAAACATAATGTTTATTGAAGTGTGATCCAAATTTGTCATTGTATTTGTATTGAATACTGTGCCAAACGTAACGCCAAGTGGTGCATGCACCACGTTGTGTTAGAAATGGCAACGACTGATATATCCGACTCTAATTCAGTTTTCTTCTCCGTTAGTTCTTGGCCTATATATGTACCCTTGTAATCGCACGGTTTTTAGGTGCACCGAAGTTCCCCGTGTTGTAATCTTTCATCATATAGTGAATTCCACCTTTGTGTTCGTGATTTTTCTGCAAGAATTTTCCATGATAAATTTATATCTCCTATTCTTTTGATCTTCTAATTTTACCATACGTTTTATAACAACACTTAAGAGATCTACACCTACCACTATAAGCGAGAAATCCACTCTCTTTAATTTAGCTAATACATATACATCGAAGTTACCCTTATTAATTGGAGTGCTTCACCATAATCAATAATCTCTCTCATAACAAAACCATGGGCAGGCATAACAAGTACACTACCATTCCACCATAGATATATATTGTAAAGCATTTACTAAAAAAATAGACCTACGTTGGGAAATAGGAATACTTATATTATTTTCTATACATATGAAAAACCATGGTGTCAAAATTATAAAATTATGACACTTTAATTTGTCCAAGTATCTGGTATATATTGGGTGATAATTGTTGTATATTCGCAGTCGCGTTGCCAATGAACGAACCTTTCAACTCACAAACAAGAATCAAAAGTAAACAAGGACACAAAAATGTAGTGATAGTCTTATCTCTCTATTGATCTGCCAGTAGGTTGTGTGTACAATGAGAGCCCCTTGTCTCTCTTTATATAGGCAGTGGATGTTCCCCTTCATAGTTTGGTAAGATAGTGGTACTAAACAAGGCTTGCAGCCCCTTAATAAGCTTTCATTTAGGTAAAGTGTCCACACATAATCGGTCTCGAAATGGGTCGACATACAACACCCCTTTGGACACTTTGCCAACGCTATACTCATGCATCGTTAAAAAAATCCTTCCAAAAACCCAATGGAAAAGGTAAGAAGAAAAGAGTACATAGCTCACGTTCTTGCTATTACACATGTTGTCTCATTAAAAACCTTTGAATGAGAAAACCCAATGGGACAAAACTCAAATAGAAAAAAAGAGTACAACATCTATCCATCCAGTGATGAACATATATAAAGATCATATATCTCCCCTAAAGACAACAACTCCTTGTGTCTTGTCATACCAATACCACAGACAAGTTTCTCAAGACTTGATCCTGGCAATGCCTTAGAAAATAAATCTGTAAGATTCTCACTTGTTTGGATTTTCTGCATTTCTATATTCCCATTCTCCAGTTATCCATATGAGTATAAATGTTTAGGGAGTATATGCTTTGTCATATGCGTCTTGACATAGCTACTCTTTATTTATGCAACGCAAGCTGTATTATCCTCATGGAGGACTGTGGGAGTTTTATCCACCTCTGCACTACAAGACTCATTGGATATGATGAATTAGTCTTCTAAGCCATATACACTCTTTAGTCGTCTCATATAGTGCAACAATCTCAGCATGATTTGTTGACGTGGTGACAATCGATTGTTTTACAAATCTCCAAGAGATAGTTGTAGAACCACTTAGAAAGATGTATCCAATCAATGACTTGGCATTGTGAGGATCAGAAAGATAGCTAGCATCTGAGTAACCTTTCAGCTTTATATCTTAACCCTTGGGATAATAGAGTCCCGATGGTTCCCTTAATTCCATTCCAATACCTTTTCATAGGCTCGAAACTATATCTTGCCAAACAATTTACTGCAAATACAATATCAGACCTGGTATAATTGGCAAGATATAACAATGCTCGAATAGCACTTAAATAAGGAGTTTCGGGCCCTAATGTATCCTCATTCTCTTGTCTAGAACCATATGAATCTTTATCCACTTTCAAACCTAACGAACATGGGTATACTCAGTGGATGAGATTTTTCAAGATAAAATCTCTCCAACTCTTTCTTGGTGTAGGTGCTATGATATAAAAAATATGCCTCCAGGCAAATTCTTAATCTACAAACTGAGAAAGTATTTGGTTTTCACCAAATCTTTCATCTCGAATTCCATCTTTAAGTATGAGCTTGCCTCAAGAATATCTTTCGTGTTTTCGATTATGTTCAAATCATCAACATACATGGAGATGATACAGAATCTAGACTTAGATTTCTTTATGAACGCACATAGACAGACTTCATTGTTTATGTATCCTTTTACAAAAGAAATTCACTCAATCAGTTGTACCACATACAACTTGATTGTTCCAACTCATATAGTGACTTTCATTCCCTTTGGAATCTTCCTAAAGATTTTAGAATATAGTGACCCATACAAATATGCAGTCATGATATCCATAAGTTTCATTTTCAAATTCATTTCTGCTACCATAGCTATAAGGCATTGGAACATTGTGTCGTTCATTAGAGGAGAGTAAGTTTCATTGAAATCGATGCCGGGTCTCTGCATAAACCATTGTGCTACTAATCTCGCTTTGTATCTCACCACTTCATTATTATGTTTATTTTTTTCTTGTGAACACCCACTTGTCTCCAATAGGAATAACATCTTGAGGTGTCTTGACCACATGTCAAAAAACTTTCATCTTATTAAGCGAGTTTAGTTCATTCTTAATTGCTTTTTTCCATTTATCCTAATCTTGACGATTCTTGCATTCCACAATCACCTTTGGTTCTGGATCTATTATTTCAATATGGAAGACAAACCTTGAGATGAAGCAGCTGCTATTTGCATACATTTCTCTATGAAAGATTTCCACTGTTTTTACATAATTAATGGCAAACCCTTTAGCCAATTCAATTGAAACTTTATTTAAATCTATCAGCTCTCCACTATTTTCCAAAATGGTAGAGTCTCAGGGTTCTGTTGCCCTAGTGCCAGTGGGTGTGCTTCCCCCATTCACTAGTCACTTGTCCCTGTACTCCAACATGGAGCACCTCCCCCTCTGCTCTTGTACAGGGCGCCACCCGTCGTGTCGTCACTCGAGGTGTAACATCCACCGGACGTTTCTCATTCATGTTTGGTTCATAGAGTTTCTCCTCTTATTCAATACATCTCTTTTGTGGACATCTTTGTAGTTTGAAATTCTTCAACCCAAGAGGTCTTTCCCTCTTCTTAGTAAAAGTGGTGAAATCAAATGTAGAACCCAAAACTCGAGATGGTTCTACTCTTTCAGGTATATTTACCACTGGTACTGGTATATGCTACTTGTAACTTCTTTATGATTCATGAATGAATATGGCAGCTAATTTGTAAGATTTTGCAAATCTATTATCCTCTGAACCTCTTGTTCAGAGTCTTTAGTGCATGGATCACTATTGTGAAGACTACTATCGTTCCATGATTATTTCTGGTATTCAAACTTAGGGTCATTCCCTCGTTCCATGATTATTTCTGGTATTCTAACTTAGGGTCATTCCCTCCTAATGCTAATAATAGTTCTTCATTGAATACACTGTCAGTGTATCTTACTTTTAGCAGATCCCCTGTCATGGGCTCCAATTAGTTTATTATAGATAGAGATTCAAATCCCATGTAAATTCCCAATTTACGATGAGAGCCCATTGATGTACGCTAAGGAGGTGAGATAGGTATGTATACGGCACAACTGAATATACACAGATGGAAATACTTCACTCTTTTCCACGATGGTATGCAGATGGTCAGAGTTGTATTAATGCCGATGCATGTAATACAGCATGTTCCCAACATGTAGTCGGTAGACGAGATTCCATTAACAAGAGTCTAGTGATCGTGTTGATCCTCTTGATTAATGATTCGATAAGTCCATTCTGAGTATGAACATGTGGGACCGAATGTTCCACCATTATATGTAAGGCCATACAATAGTCATTAAATGCTTTTGAGGTAAACTCTTTAGCATTATCCATTCTTGTGTATTGGATCCTATGATTTGAAAACTTTACCTTTAGTACAATAATATGTGAAATTAGCTTGGCAAAGACATGATTTTCGGTGGATAATAGGCATACATTACCGAGTAGATATGTCTATTAGTACAATAAAGAACCTAAATGACCTAGACATGGGCTCTACAGGCTTCTCTATTCATTGATCTTTCTGCCCGTAGGGTTGTACGTACAATGAGAGCCCATGTCCGATAAGAAATATAGGTCTAAACTATCTAATGGACCTTATGGGCTGACAACTATCTAATAAGCTTTTTTTAAGTAAAGTATCCACACATAATCGGGCTTCAAAACAAGCCACATACAACAATAATTAGACTTATTGTTCGGACGGGTATGGTTCATACTGGCCGGTTAGTGTTAGGGTTTATTTAGTTTTACATAGTAGAAATGTGAAGTTGGTAATCATAGAACTCTTAAAGGTGAAGGAATGACGGCCCTCCTAGGCCATCCATGCCACCATTTTTGCATAAAGGCCCTTAGAGTTTCTCAAAATCCTAATGAGGTCCCATTCGAGCCGGCTAAACCAGCCTTTGCCCGTCTGTTTAGCGCAAAGGTCCTCGTGTTTCTAGCTGCACATGTTTCCCATCTCCCTCCCTCTCTCACCCTAGGCACCGTCGTTGCTCCACTTGCTCGCCCATCCCCATCTTCTCCCATGCTGTCCGCACCGTCGCCACTCCCTCACCCCCGTTTCCTTCGCTCCCACTCCCCTTTACCTGAGCGCCACCACCTACACCGCTCCGCTTGCTTGCCCTTCCATTCTCCTCCCATCCCCTCACATCTCCCCGCATCAGCTCCCTCTCACCCTCCCCACTTCACTTCCCCTTTCGCGTCGTGGTGCCTCCACCATGAGCTGGTGTAGATTTGTGCCCTCTATCATGCCAGCTTGCCATCAGACCTGGCCGATGCCAGCCCACTTCACCCA
The DNA here is from genome assembly GCA_017311315.1 of Dendrocalamus latiflorus. NCBI lineage: Eukaryota > Viridiplantae > Streptophyta > Magnoliopsida > Poales > Poaceae > Dendrocalamus > Dendrocalamus latiflorus. Next base: position 25,257,456 of record CM029660.1, read on the forward strand.
ACCCCTGTCAACGACCATGGAGCTGTCAGCACCCCTTTCTCTTGTCCTCCTTGCTTCCCTCCCCCTCCACGTCGTGGTGGCCTCCACCATGAGCTGGTGTAGGGCCTGTTCTTTTTTGCTGCGGCTTATGGCTTTTGGCTACGGTTTGTGACTTTTGGGTTGTTTGTATGAAAGATTACAGAGTAACAAAAACTCACGTGCGGTTTTTGTCAATATAAATAAAGTCAGTAAAGTATGTACTATAATTAACTAGTAGACCCTATCTTGAAATAATACTCCGTTTAAAAGCTAGTTACTGTAAAAAAGCCGAAAAGCAGCTTTTAGAAGCTGAAAAGAACAGGGCTGTAGATCTATGCCCTCCATCGCACCAACTTGCCATCAGACCTGATCGACATCAGCCCACTTTACCCAACCCCTATCGATGACCATGGAGCCGCTGACATCCCTTTCACTTGCCCTTCTCCTCCTATGCCGATATTCCCCCTTCCCTCCTCTTCGTCCCAACCATCTTTTCCTCTTGCTGCTATCTAGATTTATTCATAGACTCATTCCTTTAGACAATAATATATTCAGTTGTAGTGTTTAGGCATACTGACTTGGATTTATGTTCCATATGTTATAGATGACTGATTGGATACCAATATGAAAGAGTTCTGTATATTTAACACAAAGTATTTTGGTGTGATCTTGAGTGCATATTTTATTGGTTGTGTTGCTCTGGTATATTTTAACACAAAGTAGATTGATGCTGGCATCCTTACTCAAGTAATGCTAGATGCTATTACTTGAGTAAGGATGCCAGCATCAATCTACTAAATGTGGTTTGCCTTCCGAGCACACACCCAAAATCGACCGATTCACTGGTTGTTGATCTGATTCTATTTCAGTGTTTGGCTTATTTCATGATTGAGTTATTGGAGAGATAACTAAAAGAAAAATGCCAGATGAGTCCTTGTGTTGTGTAGAGCATGCAACTTTGAGTCTAGAGTACGGCAGTAGTGTCTAAGAAATAAAATGCTCATGAGGTGGTTAATGAATCGTTAAACTGCGGATATGTGATCGTGGATGGAGGAAATGCTGCAGGGTACGTGCTGACGGCATTCATCAAGCGTGCCATGGCTGATGCCCATATTTGTATTGTCTCCAAAGAGGTGGTGTTCGTTGTTTCAATTTATGCACTTTGCTAGTTAATTGCAGAGATGGACTAAACTTCTTCTTTACGTTATATAATTGTGATGATGATTTGTGTTTGTCACTGCTCTCATATAATGTGCCGTGAGGTATTAGTAGTTTCCTTTGTGAGGTTATATGTTGACTTATGATAATATCTAACACAGGAAGATTAAACAGTCAAAAAAGAAATGCCCTTTGATTTTGTGCTTGAATTTATTTGAGTCATTTTGACATTTTTGGAGATTGTCCTGTAGCAATGTGGATGCTCAGGTGGTCAAAGCCAAACTTTATATTCCAGGTGCTAAATGGTTCCAGAGATGCCTCTACAAAGGTAATATGTTTTCCATGGATGGAATGTGTATGATTGAATGAAGGACGGGAAGCACAACGAGCTCCACACGGGGCAGGTTATCGGATTCTTCTCTCCCCCGTCTTCTCTATAACATGTATGCATTCTTATGTGTAGACTATTGTGCATCTATTTGCAATCGAGGTGTGAATTGGGATACGACGACTCGCATCATCCCGTGGCATCATTTTAGGTTGTAGAGTTATGAATAGATTACTAAGCAAAACTAGATCCTCCTCACTGATTTGGGTTTTCTCATGGCGAAAGCTTGGCGTTTTAGATGATGCAATAGAGGCATAGCATAGATTGATGTCTGGCCTTCAGATCTATGGCTTGTGATTTAAGTAGTGATATGCTGTTTTGGATGAATGATTCGATTGTGGCTAGTGCTTTCAGACTGTCATTTAGTGCCATTGATTAGGTTACTTATCTTTCACCTTTTCATGCTACGTCCTTAGGTAATATGTGCTCTTTACATCTTCTAATTGTAGCCAGAACTTACAAGGTTGTCATGATATCAGCTGCTGTTCTTATGTCACAAGAGGTTTGTTTCTGAATATGAACTATGTGGCACGGCATTATGTGAACTAGGGACTCCGGTAGAATGCTTGCTTTCCCCTTTATTTCTGAAGTTGTTTCGTGTTTCGCGCATTGTTCAGGTCCCATTATAGAGACCGCTCAGTTGGGCTGAAATAAGATGGTTTATGACTAAAATTACACTGTAGCTGACTGAAATTACACTGTACCTGATAGTGGCTTATTTGGCGTAACTAAATTTAAAAATAAAAAAACAAGTTAGCCTATTACAGACAATGCAAACAAATACGGGGAAAAAAGAACTAGCAAAAAAGCTCTAAAAAGCCAAAAAAAACTAGAAAAAGATGAAACTTAGGAATAATAAAAAATAAGTCAGACGCTCAAGCCGAAATGTGCAAGGCCATGATCTCATATAATCAACTTTCATGATATGTTGTTTTGGATGAATGATTCGATTGTGATTGGTGCTTTCAGACTGTCATTTAGTGCCATTGATTAGGTTACTTACCTTTCACCTTTTCATGCTACGTCCTTAGGTAATATGTGTTCTTTACATGTCCTAATTGTAGCCAGAACTTACAAGGCTATCATGATATCAACTGCCCTTCTTAATGTTACAAGAGGTTTGTTTATGAATATGAACTATGCGACGCAGAATTATGTGAACTAGGGACTCCCACAGAATGCTTATTGTCCCCTTTATTTCTGAAGTTGTTTCGTGTTTCGCGCAATGTTCAGGTCCCATTATGGAGGCCGCTCGATTGGGCTGACATAAGATGCTTTATGACTAAAATTACACTGTAGTTGACTAAAATTACATTGTAGCTGATAGTGGCTTATTTGGCGTAACTAAATTTAAAAAAATGAAAAATGAAAAAATAAGTTAGCCTATTACAGACAATGCAAACAAATACAGGAAAAAAGAACTAGCAAAAAAGCTAAAAAAATCCCAAAAAAAACTTGAAAAAGACAAAATTTAGGAATAAAAAAAATAAGCCAGAAGCTCAAGCCGAAATGAGCAAGGACATAATCAGCTTTCATGATATGTTGTTTTGGATGAATGATTCGATTGTGACTGGTGCTTTCGGACTGTCATTTAGTGCCATTGATTAGGTTACTTATCTTTCACCTTTTCATGCTACGTCCTTAGGTAATATGTGTTCTTTACATGTCCTAATTGTAGCCAGAACTTACAAGGCTATCATGATATCAACTGCCCTTCTTAATGTTACAAGAGGTTTGTTTATGAATATGAACTATGCGGCGCAGAATTATGTGAACTAGAGACTCCCACAGAATGCTTATTGTCCCCTTTATTTCTGAAGTTGTTTCGTGTTTCGTGCAATGTTCAGGTCCCATTATGGAGGCCGCTCGATTGGGCTGACATAAGATGGTTTATGACTAAAATTACACTGTAGCTGATAGTGGCTTATTTTACAGACAATGCAAACAAATACGGGAAAAAAGAACTAGCAAAAAAGTTAAAAAAGCCAAAAAAAACTAGAAAAAGACGAAATTTAGGAATAATTAAAAAAATAAGCCAGAAGCTCAAGCCGAAATGAGCAAGGCTCATGATCTCATATAATCAGCTTTCATGATATGCTGTTTTGGATGAATGATTCGATTGTGACTGGTGCTTTCGGACTGTCATTTAGTGCCATTGATTAGGTTACTTACCTTTCACATTTTCATGCTACGTCCTTAGGTAATATGTGTTCTTTACATCTCCTAATTGTAGCCAGAACTTACAAGGCTATCATGATATCAACTGCCCTTCTTAATGTTACAAGAGGTTTGTTTATGAATATGAACTATGTGGTGCAGAATTATGTGAACTAGGGACTCCCAGAGAATGCTTATTGTCCCCTTTATTTCTGAAGTTGTTTCGTGTTTCGCGCAATGTTCAGGTCCCATTATGGAGGCCGCTCGATTGAGCTGACATAAGATGGTTTATGACTAAAATTACACTGTAGTTGACTAAAATTACACTGTAACTGATAGTGGCTTATTTGGCGTAGCTAAATTTAAAAAAATGAAAAATGAAAAAAAACAAGTTAGCCTATTACAGACAATACAAACAAATACAAAAAATAAAAACTAGCAAAAAAAGCTAAAAAAGCCAAAAAAAACCTAGAAAAAGACGAAATTTAGGAATAAAAAAAAATAAGCCAGAAGCTCAAGCTGAAAGAGCAAGGCCTGATCTCACATAATCAGCTTTCATGATATGTTGTTTTGGATGAATGATTCGATTGTGACTGGTGCTTTCGGACTATCATTTAGTGCCATTGATTAGGTTACTTATCTTTCACCTTTTCATGCTACGTCCTTAGGTAATATGTGTTCTTTACATCTCCTAATTTTTGCCAGAACTTACAAGGTTATCATGATATCAACTGCCCTTCTTAATGTTACAAGAGGTTTGTTTATGAATATGAACTATGCGGCGCAGAATTATGTGAACTAGGGACTCCCAGAGAATGCTTATTGTCCCCTTTATTTCTGAAGTTGTTTCGTGTTTCGTGCAATGTTCAGGTCCCATTATGGAGGCCGCTCGATTGGGCTGACATAAGATGGTTTATGACTAAAATTACACTGTAGCTGACTAAAATTACACTGTAGCTGATATTAGCTTATTTTACAGACAATGCAAACAAATACGGGAAAAAAGAACTAGCAAAAAAGCTAAAAAAGCCAAAAAAACTAGAAAAAGACAAAATTTAGGAATAATTAAAAAATAAGCCAGAAGCTCAAGCCGAAATGAGCAAGGCCATGATCTCATATAATCAGCTTTCATGATATGCTGTTTTGGATGAATGATTCGATTGTGACTGGTGCTTTCGGACTGTCATTTAGTGTCATTGATTAGGTTACTTATCTTTCACCTTTTCATGCTACGTCCTTAGGTAATATGTGTTCTTTACATCTCCTAATTGTAGCCAGATTTTACAAGGCTGTCATGATATCAGCTGCCCTTCTTAATGTTACAAGAGGTTTGTTTTTGAATATGAACTATGTGGAACAGAATTATGTGACTAGGGACTCCCGTAGAATGCTTGCTTTCCCCTTTATTTCTGAAGTTGTTTCGTGTTTTGCGCAATGTTCAGGTCCCATTATGGAGGCCGCTCGGTTGGGCTGAAATAAGATGATTTATGACTAAAATTATATTGTAGCTGACTGAAATTACACTGTAGCTGATAGTGGCTTATTTGGCGTAACTAAATTTTAAAAAAAATTAAAAATGAAAAAACAGGTTAGCCTATTACAGACAATGCAAACAAATACGGGAAAAAAAAGAACTAGCAAAAAAGCTCTAAAAAGCCAAAAAAAACTAGTAAAAGACGAAATGTAGGAATAATAAAAAAATAAGCCAGAAGCTCAAGCCGAAATGAGCAAAGCCCAATCTCATATAATCAGCTTTCAAGATATGCTATTTTGGATGAATGATTCGATTGTGACTGGTGCTTGCATACTGTCATTTAGTGCCATTGATTAGGTTACTTACCTTTCACCTTTTCATGCTACGTCCTTAGGTAATATGTGTTCTTTACATCTTCAAATTGTAGCTAGAACTTACAAGGCTGTCATGATATCAGCTGCCCTTCTTAATGTTACAAGAGGTTTGTTTATGAATATGAACTATGTGGCGCAGAATTATGTATCTTTTTTACACATAAAATTGTTGTGTGATTTCACCTATAAATCACAAAATAGGCCCATCATTTTTTACACCTACTAATCTATTGGCCGGTTCGGTTCTTGAACGATAAAAGAAATACGTACAGAGCTATTTTACCTAGCTCTACTTACAGGTCAGAGCAAAAGGTCCACGCAATCTAGGTTGAGCTTGGACCACGTCCACGCAATCGACGTACGTGAGACGTCCGTCTGCACAGCTCATCCCACGATGCAAAACCCGTTCGACACCCAAACACAGAGGCCACGCTACGCACAGGACAACACCGGCGTTGGCTCTACCCGTAACACCAAACCTGTGCAAGCTAGGCGCAGCGTAGCACTCCGCCCCTTCTAGTTTTCTAATCAAAGGTTGAAGAAGCATGTAAGGGAAGTACTAGCAAGGAGGGCGGTCAGATGCTGTTCTGGCGTACATGACGGCACCGGATCAGCATTTCTTGATAAAGGAGAATTGGAACCTTATGCAGCTTGGACCACGGAAAGAGACTCTCACCTAGAACGGAACGTGAAAGTCTCTCTAGCCTGCATCTAGCTTGCATTGAGACAAATAAATTTCTCCTCGAAAAAAAAATGATTAAAAAAGTCCCTTCCCAAATTAATCTTGTTTAACACTCAACTCAAGAATCTCAATAAGGTCTTGAATTGTGTGCTTAATGTACTTGATTGCAGCATAAGCGCATCAAACAACGTTAATAATACCATCTCAGCTATTTTTTAGCTATATTAAATAAGTAAAATCTTATATAAAGGAGATAAGAAGAGATAATATATTGTCTTTTATGTAAGAGACGACTTGAACCCATAAACTAATATAAATAGTGGAAGAGTGTGAGACAGGAAGTTATGATGAAAATAGTATAAAATAATTAACGAAATAATTTACTATTGAAGAGGTTATCTCTAGTATTGTCTTTAGATAAGGTGAAGACATTAAGACCATTTTAAAAGACAGACTATTATATATATATATCCTAATACATTTAATAAGAAACCAATATTTTTCCTTAATCGTCTCTCGATGATGGTGTGTGCATGAGAGTGAGCATACCACACCTCCCAAATCACTCTCATGCATTTCCCAAGTAGGAAAAAAAATAGAATAGTCTAGTCTACGCACCTAAACGCCTTAAGCTTAAGGTGGTGTTCAGTTAGGCTGAATTTTAGTAATTTATAACTAAAATTTCACTGTAACCGATACTGGCTTATTTGGCATAATTAAATTTAAAAAATTTAAAAATAAAAAAACGGATTATCCCATGACGTATAATACAAACGAATACGGAAAAAAGAACTTGCAAAAAAGCACAAAATAAACTAAAAAATCAGAAAAAGATGAAATTTAGGAATAGTTAAAAAATAAATTAGGAGACAAAAGTCTAAACTCAAATAAGCAGGGTCTAAAAGAAAGCCTGTATGCACAACTATTTATTTTATACGAGCGCAACAGCTAAACATATTCCCAAGAACATTCCTTGCTCGATGGATGAGTTCGTCGCGGGAATGATGCGAGCGGCAACCATTTGAGGGGAAATGATTAACTAAATCATGGGGATATATTATTTAATGATCACATTCATTAATAAAGTGTAATTACGATCACCATAGCTACTTTATTTGTTACACACACGCGTTATGATCTGTCACGATATTCTCTTCTTTACATTCTTTACAAGAAGCATCGGCCAACGCGGACGTCCATGTGAAGGGTAGAAAGCAGGGCACCCGGTTATGGAAGCCTTCCTACGTTTAGGCAGCCTCATCTTCGCTTGTTTGGATAGAAATAACATCCCTCCCACTCAAATTTATAAAAATAGCTCCATCTTCCACCTCGATAGACCCAGAAAGTGACACGTGTTACCTAATACAGTATAGTATAGCATTAGATTCATACACATGGAAAATGTACAACAAACCACCATTGCGCTCCTATATCGCAACAAGTGGCTGTTGCGCTTCCCTGCTGTTGTATTGGAGCATAGTAGGTGGTATGCTGGTATGTTTCCTGTGCATACGAACCTAATGTGGTACCATATGGTATTAGGTAATACGTGTCACGTACACTACTACAGGACAGGGCTATGGTAACACAACCCAGTAACACATGAAGAATTATGTTACAAAGAAATATCACAGTAGCACAAAATATGTGTTGCACAGAAAGGTTGTAACACATCCAGCATTGAGTGTGAAACAATGTTACAGGCAGTACTACAGTAACACATAATATGTGTTACTAAGGCTGGTTAGCAGGTCACTACAGATTGAACTTAGTATCTTTAGAATGGGAACAACTACTCATCTTGATTTTTTATTCAGTTGTAAACTAGATATGTTTAAAAGCATTATGTGGCACCTAAAGTTATCTAAGATCTGAGAGCTAAAAAATGTATGTTATGTTAAAGTTTCTACAAGAGTTTGATCAAAAAAAATTTCCATGGAGAGAACATACATATTCATAGACAGTTATATATTTGTATCAGAAGCTGCAATAGTATCAAACTTGATGGAACAAGCCATACACAAAACAGTAAAATCAGGTTCTGCTGAGTTGTGAGCTAAACAAAAAACAAGGAAAAGCCAAAATAAATAACAAAACTATTTTATCATCAAAACTATATAGGATAGCTCTGCTGAATTTTTAGGTAAACCGATGCAGGATGCAGAGTAATCTTCGATGAGACACACTAGGCAGGTATGTGCTCTAAGTGATGCTACCACCAACCAATGCTGAAAGGAGCGACTTGGCGCCACGTCGCCACCAATACTCCAATAGAAACATGATAAATAAAAAATGAGTAAGTTATTTTTTGTGGGAGATAATAATTTAGAATGAACTATAATATAGAACTTTGATCAACAGTTTTTTAAATTTTCGTAATATGCCACTGACAAAAAAACCGGTTCTATAACAAGTTTAAAGACATGCATCTATATTTAAAGACTGCTAATATATTTTATTTCCAAACTAAATAATATTTACTAAGTTTAAAGACCACTAATATATTTTATTTCCGGACTAAATAATATCCACTAAGTTTAAAGACCGCTAATATATTTTATTTCCGGACTAAATATAATTTTGACTATTTTTTAATAAAGAGGACAAAATTTAGCTTTAAAATTTATAAATATGTCGATGGAAACCAACAGAAGGAAAGGTAAATCATCCGGTTATTTTTACTAGCATGGAACAGTGCGAATATTTTTAGCGCCCATGAAAATTTTTGGCGCCCGGCGTGAAAGCATATATGTGACCACTCAGATTCCCAAATCTATTCATTATATTATCTCATTGAACTTTTCCCCTTCCCCACAATCTCCAGACTACGCCGCTGCTCTCCAGACTACGCCGCCGCTCTCTCCCGGCACTGCTATGCTCTCTCCAGTCTCCACCGCGCCGCGCGATGCCGACTTCGGGCAGCCATGGCGACGCCTACCCGACGCATCCAGGGGAACGACCGGACGGCGCGCGCGAGCCATTCCTCTCCTGCGAGGGTTTCCATCTGAGGGCGGCGGCGGTGGAGCTGCACGGGCGCGCGCGCGTGGAGGCGAGCTAGGCGGCGTGGCTGCTCTGGCCGGCGGCGCTGCGGCTCTTCCAAGCGGGCAGCGCGGCGGATCTGGCGGGCGGCGCTCGGCTGTTCGAGCGGGCGGCGCGGCGGCTGTTCGAGGCGGCGGCGCGGCGGGTCTTCGCGGCGGGCGGCGCGGCAGGTCTTCGAGGCAGCGGGCGGCGCGGCGGCTGTTCGAGGCAGCAGCGCGGCGGGTCTTCGCGGCGGGCGGCGCGGCAGGTCTTTGAGGCAGCGGGCGGCGCGGCGGCTGTTTGAGGCAGCGGCGCGGCGGGTCTTCGCGGCGGGCGGCGCGGCAGGTCTTCGAGGCAGCGGGTGGCGCGGCGGCTGTTCGAGGCAGCAGGCGGCGGAGCTGCACGGGCGCGGCGCGTGGAGGCGAGGTAGGCGGCGCGGCTGCTCTTTTGAGAAAACACAAATGGAAATGCAAAAACACATTGCTTCTTTTGAGGAAAAAAACTTCCAGTTGATGCAGGTGATGGACAGTTTGATTAGAGAATTACAGGCTTTGATAACCGAAAACTTCATAACTACACAGAACTTATATACTACTGCAGATTCTTCTTTGTTAATTTATCACATGTTAGCCCTTGTTAAAGAGAGAGTAATTTTCTCCAAAATGAATATCCTGCTCTTCCATCTAGTCAAACAATTTTCTTACTTTCCTTTTGAACTTCTTCTAACAAATCCAAAAATATAAGATAACAAAAGATCACAAGACAGTGTGTCGATCTCAATTTCAAATATCATAAATTGTTGAGTTCATCTAAAAACGTCACCAGATTGTGGGAAGCTATTGTTCTTTGACTAAATTTGTTCATACCATGAAGATAGGAAGAGCCATATACATGCATTACAGCATTAGGTCCACCTCTCAATGTGGTAAAGTTGGAATTGTTGCATTTGTTGATAATGAGTTATACTATATCCCTGGCCAGTGTTTGGCTTTGCGGTTGTGTAATTTTTGTTCATTGGATGGCTGATACATTCTTTGGGATTCTTTGATGTGTATTCACGGTTTGGGGAAAAATGTAGTCATTTTTGTGGTAATTGTGCGGTCTCTAAGCTATAATAAGTGTAACTCATCTTCAATGGAGTACCCATAACTCATTTAATTTTCCTGCTGACTTCGTTAATCAGTCATGATTTCATTACTTCGGTACTCCCTTGTATATTGAAATCATTATTTGCTCATGGCAATTCTTTCTGTGGCAGCTATCGAATCCCTCCACTGGTTACAAAGAACACAGCTGTTGTTGTCAGCCCTCTCCTGTCACTGATGCAAGACCAGGTAAGATTGAAATATTCACTATAATATCCTTAGTGCTTTGCTCACCATGGATTTGAAAGCTTATTGTTGATTCCATCTACTTAAAACAGGTCATGAGTTTAAAACAACATGGTGTGAAATCTGAGTTTCTTGGCAGCACTCAAATGGATAGCTCTGTTAGCAATGACGCTGAAAAAGGCCTGTTCGATGTTCTGTACATGACGCCAGAGAAAGCTGTCTCACTTCCTTCAAGGTGAAAATCCTGTGATATTTTACAACTATTTCAGGATATAAAAGCAGATGATTGGTGTCATATACTTGTAGTTTGTAGTGCTTAACATATCTTGTGAGACCCAAGTAGACTGTTGTAAGACTCGAGTAGCATATCTAGTCTAAAAATTTTCGATAGTTTGGCTTGAAATGGAAGGCATGTACGTACTTTGTTATTATATGGATGCTACAAGTTACTGCTCTTTTGTCTACCTTGGTTCCTCAAAGATTTGATAATGTAGCATTCAGTCTGTTTGGAACAGAGGAATTTCACAGGAATTTTGCAGGAATTTTGCAGGAAACAGTTCAATTCCCGCAGGAATCGGGAAAAATTCCCGCATTCCAAACAGGGCCTCCTTTTTCGAGCTTCTTCCCAGGTTTTGGAGTAACTTGCAGGCTGCCGGAATCTGCATGTTGGCCGTTGATGAAGCGCATTGCATATCAGAATATTTTTACCTTGGTCCACTGCAGTACATTCAAGACTTGTATTAGTGCAAATGGAAGTGGATGATCGGTTTTAACTCAAGGAAAACGAATGTTGTTCATCTCATCAATGGACCAAGCGACAAATAATTTCCTGAAGAATATGGAAATAGTTACATTTTTTTATTCCATCATTTGATATTGTACTTATTGTTATGGATTGATGTAAATGACAATTACGTGCTTCCTGTATGCAATATGGTTTGTGCCATATTGATTCATGTCATTTGACTATTTGAGATATGTGGTGTTAAATATTTTATATGTTTCTGAAAATAAAAAAGAAAAAAATATGTAACAGTATTGCTAATTATATATCCCATTGTGTTTCTGCAATTACAAGAGCTGTCAAAAGCTGTTACTAGTGTACTAAAATATGTGTTACCGCTGCTTTGATGTGTTACTAGGATTATAGTAAACTGTAACATTATATGATCATATTATATAGAAGGTGTTACTAGGACATATGGCAACATCTAATATGTGTTACTAGAGAAATGATTGTAACACCTTTTCTAATGTATTGGAACACTATTTATGTGCTACTATAGGCTGTACGACAGTAACATAGGCTATAGGATCACTTATCAATTGTGTTACTGCGAACCACAGTAACATCTTTTTTAGGCTATAGTAGCACATAGCTGTGTTACTAAAACCCTGTCCTGACGTAGTGGTAATGCTTCTTTCACGGTTTGAGAGGAGGCTATTTCTACAATTTTAAGTAAGAAGGGGCTATATCTGCTAAAACAAGTGACAGGAGGCCAAAAGGGCAGTGGATTCCATGGTTAGAGGTGGGAAACGTAACAGATAATCCGTTTCATTCGATATTTGTATCCGAGAAAACGCGAATATGGTAAGCAAAATCCATATTCGAAAATGTTCATATTCATATTCGAGAATATTCGTATCTATATTTGAGAATATTCGTATTCGTATTTGAGACTATTCGATTCGTTTCCTATGCCTAACAGTAACTAGCCAGTTACCGGAAATCCCAAAAAAAACTGGGACGAATTTTGTGTTTCGAAATTAGAATTTGGACGGTTCGAATCCGATAACCAGTTAAAAACTAGCAAAACCGCTAGGAATTTATTCTACTGAGATTTGTTATAGAAGTTGTAGGAAGATATTCATATTTGACCAAATTAAGTACATATTTGATTTGAATTCCTATCATTACGACATTCGATTCGTATTTATATTCAAAAATATTCAAATTTATATCCGTATTCGTTTTAAAAATATAGATTCATATAAAGGGCATTGAACTCCCATTTTTGGCCAAACTAACCAGGCCAATAAAGTTGTGTACTAACATGTACATGGATTTGCTATTGCTACATGCAAATGCAATGTCTTTGGTCATGGTCAACACATACGTCATGTATGTCTATCTATTAAGTAGTAGTTGACCTGAGCATAACCTGCCTTCTGAAGTTAAACTGAGGCAATCAATGCTCGAAACAAATTCAGACAGGTTAATTTTTCAGGTTGTTTTCTTGACCAGTCATAGTAATTACCTAGCCTAGTTGCACGTGTATGTATCATGTCCTCCTTGTGTTTTTTTATAAGCCATATAATTCTCTCTCTCTCTCTCTCTCTGCATAATTTAAGTGGTGGGTGTGAATTTATTGATGTTTTTAATTGTTTGCCCTCACATTTTCTCTCCATCAATTATTCTGTCTTATATTCCTTTTTAAGCAAAGGTAGCATTGTCATTTCCCCTTCCCTTGATTTTATTTTTTTATTAATCCTTGTGTCCACTCGAAATACCCATATAATTTGCAATGGAGGGAGTGTGTACCAAACCCCGAGAAAAGTGTGGTAGGATATTAGTAGTGTGTAGCACAGTAGCAATGTCATGCATTTTATACCTTGGTAGAAAATGGATTAGATGAGAGGGCTTTAGGCTTATTTGCACATTTCACCTTAGATTGCTTGATTGATTTGTGCCTTTAATATTAACTCGTCGAATTGATTTGTTTAATATTAACTCGTCGAACTAATCTTTATACTCATATAAAGAACTTGACCAATGGCATATAGACACTCAGGCTATGCATTGGGGATTTAGAGCATAAAATCTATACGTTTCTTTGGTAAAGAAAAGATGAGTGCCTATTTGCTTAATCCCCAAGGGTTATGTACACAGAGGAATATATGAGTGGGTTCTTTTTAGCTACGATTTATGGTTTTTGGTCTTAACACGAACGCTTATTTGAATAGACCGAATATCGATAAGCCGTTTCAAAAATACTGTCCCGAAAAGCCGCTTCGAAACGACGGCGAAGAAATCATCTAGTTTATTTATTTGAGAAAAACTATATACCGAAAAGAAGACATACATAGCCTATTGTTCTCCTTACTAGCACTAATTGTTTTTTATTCTCCTTGCACGAGACAAAAGCTACATAGGAGTAATTGTCGGTCCAAAGAAATTACTTCTATCAATGTTGATTGGAGTTTCAACAAAAACAATGTGGTCATACAATTTCTTACACGATGGTATAATGAAAGAATCTAAAACAATGAAGAAACGTATAACAACAGATGAACAATAAAAAAAATAAAAAATTGGGAGCGTGTTTGCTTGTTGCCCTGGGACGTAATTGTTTGGCCGGGACAAAGCCAGGAGCTTGCCGGGACCATGTTTTGTTATTGACCTGGCGAGCGCTCAGGCCTAGGCGATAAAAAACGAGCGCCTAATTTCAAGGAACTCAATCCACCGTTCCTGTCTTTTATCCTATATCCCTATATCACTATTTTTATACATTAGTTTTTGGCACATGCTGCTAAGTAAATAACCCATCTTTTAAACTTGCGTAATGAGATAAAAATTATCAAAATATGAGTCTTTCCATATATCACTTTTTATCAGAAATGAAGGTTATCAACCAAATAAATCCTAGCATTAGCATAAACACAAAGGGCAGTGGGTGGTAGGTTGAAAACCGGCGCAAACGACGTTCCGCGGCGGCCTCATCACGGGAAAAACCATCCCACGACACCAAACGCCAAACGGCTCCGCTCCGCCTCCGCGTGCCCCGCAAGACCGCGTTCCAGCCCTCCATCTACCCCCCGGCCAATCCTAGCCGTCCATCATCTCTGAAATTCCGCGCTGCCGCAACCAGGACCCTCCACGTGTGTACCTCCGTCCCATGTACACCACCCGGTGCCACCTACCGTTTCCCTTTACGTAGATTACGACACACAGCGAAGGCATTAATACTGCTACGCGCACCCTGACCGTGAAAGGGGAGGGAAGGAGTGTGCGCGACTCTGCCCGTGCGTCGCTACCACCGACGCCGCGAGCCAAGAATAACTACGCGTCCCCACAAATCGCTCTCCCTCCCCTCCCCTCCCCTCCTCTCCCCTCCCCCGAGATCCACTCCGCCCGCCCGGCCTTGTCGTCTCCGGCGGCGAGGTTGCCTCGCGATCTTGCAAGGAGCCAAGGACGCGGCTTGCTTTGTGTGATAGGTGCCCCCACCGCGCCTACGGGCGGTTCTTGGCCGGCCGGGCTTGGCCGTTCGAGGTGGAGGAGGCGATAAGGCGCGGCGCCCGAGGAGGACGTGCCGGGCGGTTGCTTGCTGCCGCGGTTCGGGCAAGGAAGGCGTCGGGTCGGCGGTGAGGTCCGGTTTCGTGGAGGTTGGGAGGGGTTCTTGGGTGGCCGCGCGCGCAGCTGTCGCGAAGGTGGCGGCGTCGACCTGGGAGGTGCTGGGGCGAGGACGGGAGAGGCGGTGTTTGGTACTGCATTGGGTGGGAGTGGGAGCAAGGCGGCGGGTTCTTGGAGTTGGTGGTGGATTTGAGGCGTGGGGGATTTGGATGGTCGCCGCCGCGTAGGTTCTTGGCTCCTGGGCTCCGTTGGTCCATGGTCGATGGGGTGGAAGGCATCCATGGGGGGTAAGGCGGCCGGAGTCGGCGGCGAGAAGCTCAAGTGCCCGCCGTCGTCCACGGCGGCACGATCGCGGATGAAGCTGTGGATGGTGCGCGTCACCACGACGGTGCTGCTGTGGACGTGCGTCGTGCAGCTCACCGCCGTCGGGGACACGTGGGGCCCCCGCGTGCTCAAGGGGTGGCCGTCGTGCCTCACGGCGTCCGAGGAGGCGGCCGCGGTCACCGGCGCGCGGCCGACGTCGCCGGAGCCCATCGTGGAGAAGGCCGTGTTGCCGCCCAAAAGTGAGTGAGTTTGTTTGGTCGCTTGCTCGCTTTTGTTCGCCCTGTTTAAAACTGCTCTTTGTTTGGACAAGGCTGTTCCTTGGACATTGACAGCCGGCCTGCATTTTGGTAGATCCTTCCAAATCACTGGTGTAGATTTCCTCAAACTTGGATGAAAATGACTAGCGGTTGGTGTAGATTTCAGTCATATTCGCGTGCTTGAACTGGTTGTAAATCTGCGTGATTTAGCTCGGGTCATGCGGATTTCATTCCGTCATAATGTTGTCTGCAGTGTGCTGTGGAGGATTTGTTAATGTGGGCACACCGTTTCATCTTTTCCGAATTCTTGATTCGGTAAATTCAGATTGAGTTTAGGCTTGGATGGTGTGGTGATGTCGTTTGTGCTGCATCGTGTAAGATTGCACAGTGTCGGATCTCCTTTCGGTTGGTAGGTCAGGGTTTTTGTTGTTTGGTCGTTGTAGTCTGCGCGTGACATTTGTGTTTTGGGTTGTTTCTATGTTAGGATCATACTTTTTTAGGTGGGTTGCATATGCTTGGATGGGGTGGCAATCATTCATCACTCTAACTGATGTTTTTGTCCTTCATAATTGCCTATCATTAGTCACATGGATAGCAAAGGAAATGCCCAGCACCTTTTGGGTAACTGTAGCAAGGTTTTTATCTGTGAATTAACTGTGTTGGACATTTTCTAGCATTCACATTTTGTAAATTAACTCTTGGTTTGTTCAATTAGGAGGTAATTCAATAAAAGAGAATCCTATTCATTTTCCTTCTACACCAATGCACATGTTCACGCATTTTACTTTCATTGATAATTATGTGTCCTTCCCCACATGGAAAATGGTATTTACAGGACTGAGCGACTGGCAAACAGGCAACCTATGCTCGATTTTCCTGTTTCCACACAAATATTCAATGTGCATCACTACAATAGTAATGCTTTATTTGTTACCAGTATAGCTTGCCTGCAGTATGTACAGTATGTGCTCTATTTGTGTTTGCCACTGATGTTTTGTTGTTGTCATTGTCATCCAGGAATCTATAGAAACAATGGTTATTTGATGGTTTCTTGCAATGGTGGGCTTAACCAAATGCGAGCTGCAGTAAGTATTGGAAAACCCCTATTCTCTGTTCATGAAATTTCTTCAGCAATGTGCTTTACAATGACAACTTTTGACTCTTAACATTGGCTTCTTCTCTTCTCTACCTTTTGGTTTCATCAGATATGTGACATGGTTGTAATAGCAAGATATTTGAATGTCACTTTGGTTGTGCCAGAGTTGGATAAGACTTCATTTTGGAATGATCCAAGGTGCAGTTTGGCACCTTGATATTCATTTCCTTGCATAATTTATTTCTTGAACTATTAGTGGGTCTTGTGCTTATGAGTGATCCATTGTCTTGCAGTGAGTTCCAAGATATATTTGATGTTGAATACTTTACAACCTCTTTACGAGATGAAGTTCGCATACTGAGAGAACTGCCCCCAAGGGTAAAGCGAAGAGTCGAACTTGGGATGTTCCACTCAATGCCACCTATCAGTTGGTCTGATATATCGTATTACCATAATCAGGTAAGCTTCATCATGCATTGTATTAAGGCTGCTTTGGATCACAGCGTTTATTCAATATGCTAATAGTTGATTAAATTTGAACTAGATTCTTCCATTGATTCGGAAGTACAAGGTTCTCCATTTGAATAGAACTGATTCTAGGCTAGTGAATAATGGCTTGCCTATGGAGATTCAGAAACTGCGATGCCGAGTAAATTATGCCTCTCTGAGATTTACCTCACAAATTGAAGAGTTGGGCAAGCGAGTAATTAGGATACTTCGCCAAAATGGTCCTTTCTTGGTTCTTCATTTACGTTATGAAATGGATATGCTGGCTTTCTCTGGCTGTACACAAGGTTGCAGTAATGAAGAGGCAGAAGAACTCACAAGAATGAGGTGAATATTTGGAATTATAATTTAAACATGCAATTGCATTTCTTTGGTTAATTATTGTTCGTAGAGTGGGTCATTAAAACCTGTCAAATGGACATGCTCTTTTGACAATAGTTTTCGAACTATTCTTGGCCTCAGGTATGCTTATCCATGGTGGAAAGAGAAAGTCATTAACTCAGACTTGAAAAGAAAAGATGGCCTTTGCCCATTGACGCCAGAGGAGACTGCTCTTGTCCTCAGAGCATTGGACATCGATAGAAGTATGCAAATATATATTGCGGCTGGAGAAATATATGGTGGAAAGCGCAGAATGGCTGCTCTCACTTCAGCTTACCCAAATGTGGTATGGACACAATGGAATGTGTTATAAATCTATTGAATCACACGTGTTGTACAAGTATACGACCATTTCTCACCTCCTCGTTCTCCTCCTTGCTGATTCATTTTTGCTTTAACAATGATTTATAGGTGAGGAAAGAGACACTTTTGGAACCTTCTGATCTTATGTTCTTCCAGAACCATTCATCGCAAATGGCAGCACTGGATTACTTGGTTTCTTTAGAAAGTGATATATTTGTTCCGACATATGATGGCAATATGGCCAAAGTTGTTGAGGGTCATCGCAGGTATGCATTCCACTTGGCCATACGACACATTATGACGGAGATTTCAATATATTGCATTTGCAACTTGGTACATACATTGTTTGGTATTGGTCAATCCTCATTGATAGTTGTAGGGCAGATAATCAGGATATGCTTTCTGCTAAACTCCACGAAGTGATGCACTTGTCCAGATGTGGTACTTACATGTCTTCTGTCACTTGCTGCATGCAGGTACATGGGTTTCAAGAAGACAATCTTGTTAGATCGCAAGCTTATTGTCGAGCTAGTAGATCAGTATAACAATGGTTCTTTGCGATGGGATGAGTTCTCTTCAGTGCTCAAGGCTGCCCATGCAAGCCGGATGGGATCAGCTTCTATGAGGACAGTGATTCCTGACAGACCCAAAGAAGAGGACTACTTCTATGCCAATCCCCAAGAATGCTTGCAAGATCCTGATCTCTTACGGATATCATGATATCCACTCCTGTCAATATACCATTCTTCGTTATACCAATCTTTCGTAAATGCAACTGAATCTGAAGTTGGATTCGTCGTTATTTTGAAGTCAAAAAGGCCTGTGTAAACTTGAGGAGAAGGGAGAAAGGGGGTGTTGGATAATTTGGATGTAGTCGGTAAATACACATAATAGAATGGGGACGGATTCGTTTATTCCACCAAATAAAGAGTGACGCTCTTGTATAGATGGTGATAGAATCTACCATGAAGGTGAAGGTAATTTAAAAGGGAAGTGAGAGATGCTGGATTCCCATCTCTTCTGGTCTTGGGTTGTGTAACATAGCAATTGTTCTTGATAGCCACCCTGTCCTCTCCGTTGGCCAAATTTTGTCAATCAAGTTGTTGAAAAAATACACTGTTTATTGAATCTATACAGCCTGTATTATTACACCTGTGCAGAATGTTGATACCACTTGCAAATTTTTAGTACTGTCCGTACATGGAATTCCCACATGGAGCCATGGAGGGTGTTGCTACCACTTGCAAAGGCCTGATGGACGATTAAGATATATGATGAACATTGGTGCAAGAGCAACTGTTTGGTGTTCGTTACTATTCTCAATTGCTAATGGTGACTGACGGTTTGCCAAAAAAAAAAAAGCAGCTGAATTTCCTTAGCATGAAGGACACTGTTGCATTTCCTTTTTTTTTCCCTGACGCTGAGAACGTTTCATCATTTTCCTTGTGTCGTTGTCACTTGACAGCGTTCGTGTCGTGCTTTTTTACTTCGGGCAGCTGCAGACTGAAGCCTTTGTCAGCAGCGCAGGTGTCACTTGTCAATTGTCATGCCCAATTGGCTCACTTGGTTTTTCTTTTATATCTTTCTTCTTTTTCTGGATGGGCTTTTTTTTTTGGAATATGCTGGATTTGCAATATTTTTGTTTATACCCCTAGGCATATCCTACTAATATACCCAAGAAAGTTTTTAAAAAAGCAGTTTCAATAAGTGGACGTAAAACCCATATCAACAAAAGTAACTTCAAAATTTTCCTGTCTACCTCGTTTACTCCAGAAATTCCTTTTTTTTATTTTATGTATGTACACTATAAGAAAACAAACATGTTCTAAAAGGTTATATAGATCATTAAATCATTAGGGCTCAATCCAATACTTGATTTGGATTTACCGTTCTTTGATATCCACCGTCCATCCCAACTTAAGGCGATCTCTGTACAAGGAATGTATGGCCGGTGTACAAAAAATATAAATGTGGTTTTCTTTACATGAAAAATACAAATATGGTTGGCCTCGAATTTCAAACTACGGGATACGGGTTGTGTTTTGCGAAACTTCCGACCGTTAAATTGGAGTAGCTTTTCTAGCCCAATCTCAAAATATAAATATGGCTGGCCTAAGGGGTAGAGGCTGGATAGTGTATCATAGGTGACATTCACTATATATAAGATTTTTTTTAATTTTACAATAGGCTTTTGAGTTTAGGTCAGAGTTTAGGTCAGAGTTGAACCCAGACAACCCTAGGTCTAAATCCGCCACTGGTTGGCCTTAATCTAGCCCGAGCTATTCTCTTGCCTGCGTACTGTAGTAGTTGTACCTAGGGTCCAGATCGCATTTGGAGGAAACCTGGCCCAGAGGGCAAGACGGTCCCTGCAAAATCAGCTTCCTTGTTTAGTTAAATTCATTAAAGCAAAGCTTAGTTAATCAAGCCATTGCACATGAGATCGTATCAGCCATATTGTTTGGATGGGAAGTCTGCCCTTCTTGATGCATTCGGCACGTGCAATTTCTTTCCCTACAAGACGACCTGCAATTTTTACTTTTACTTTTCTTATAGCTGCTTTTTTAGTAAATTCAACAGCTTTTTTTTCACTGCCTTTCGGAATGAAACTCTATTTTTAATTGAAAAGCTATATGTTCTGCAAGAATGTTCGAAACGAAACTCTATTTTTCAATTGGAAAGCTACATGTTCCGCAAGAATGTTAGGTAAAACGAGCTCGAGGCTTCCCCTCGATGCGAGAGGATAGAGCTGTTCTGTTCTCCTCCCACAAGCCTACCTGGGCCGGCCACGCCGCTCCGGTGAAGCTTGAGATGGGCCTCTTTACGTACCTCTGCCGACCTGAACACGGTAGGCAGGTAGGTAGAAAGATGGACCGGCCACACTCTGCGTAACTTGTTGCTAGCGTGAGTCTTCTTCGTAGCATGCTTCTGCTTCGTTGCTTGCCGCGTCTCCGCGAAAACCAAAGATATACGTCACTCATCGTACTGGGAGAAGTTTCGTATTCGTTACGCGCGCACGGTGAGCAGACAATTTGTTGGGTTGGAAGACGCCTGTGCTGCGTGCGTCCGCCGCTTGGGCCATCGTGGTATGCTGCGTAGCTGCAGCCTGCAGGGGCGTCGTGCGTTGCCATTCCGGGATCCTTGTCAGATCCGGTCACTTCCCTTCTCTCCGGCGAGATTCGAGGGCCTTTTTTATTATAGTTTAAAGATTTTAGTTATGATTTATTAGTATAATAAATAATAATAGTAGAAAGAAGTTGAAGCCGAAAAGTATAAAATTATTTTACTGGTTTTTCGTAGATCTAGAGTACAAGCAACATTTCCCCCGGAGAATATCCTTGGGTTCCCTTCCAGATCCGGTCACTCCTGGGTTTTGGTGTGAGTCATGGTAAATACCCTAATAGAGTCAGGTATGAGATATTTTTTTACCCACGGGTATGGAAATAGGGGGAACACTCTACCGTCGAGTAAGTAGGCAAGGGTATGGGTAACTCCACCCGTACTCGTCCCGCCCGTTTACCCACGATGTAGATTGATAGGTGGCATAACCATAACAATATCTCTAATTGCTATTGATTATTATAAACTTTTTTATAGCTATTATATTTCCTAACAATAGATGTTGCTTATATGTACATATTATTAATTCAACTCTCAGATGATAACTTTCAGTTCGCGGGTACATGGGTATGCCCACGGGCGACGGGTACCCGCGGGCGATAGGTATGAGCGAGGTTTTCACCCGTCATCCTTCGTGGGTATGTTCGTGGGGGTAAATCGGGATCACAGGTACAAGTATAAGCAAGCACTACTCGTGTCCGTCGCGCTCAATTGCTATCGCTAGCCTGGCCGGCTTCTTAATCCCTGGCGTAAATTCTATTTGTGCTATGCATCGATGTGTTTAACGATCTGAAAACTTGGAAGAGCTGCCATGTAATTTTTCTTTATTTCTAGAATATCTTTGTAAAAGAGGGACCTTGTACTGTCGTTTCACTTAATATAAATCTGGGATGTTTAAACTTCCAAAAAAAACTTGATGTAGTACTCCGTTTGTTTCACAATATAAGGTCCCCAGCATTTTTCGTTAAGAGGGGCCGCCGCTGTTTCGAAGAAGTTTATCGGGACAGTCTTTTCGAAACGTTTTATTGGCATTTGATTCATTCACATAAATACCTTTTTTATGGTCAAATATCATAACTTATAACTATATAAGTCATAAACCATAGTTAAAAGGAACCTATAAAAAACTTCTTTCATTTACCTCTTATTTTGCCCTTGGAAGCTCCAAGGATCAAACAAGCTGGCCAGAGGTCTGTATAATGTACCCAATTCCTCCGGTCACCACGTTTTTCGTTTTTTAGTTTTCAAAGTCTCTTTTTACCATTAAATTCTTTTATTATATATTTAAAAGTATAATACTTTTATTTCAAATTACTCATACAATTTTTGTTTTAAATAATATCGTTAGTCAAAATAATAGGGTTTAACTGCACATATCTGGGGACGTCAGTTTTGTTAATCGAAGAGAGCGCACGGATAAATGGATATAGCCTTTTATGCACGGCAAAAGATTTCCCATTTATCACATCCAAATTTGCCCTTTTGTAAGACCAAAACTTGCCCTTTAAAAACTCCAAGGGTCAAAGTAAGGAATAAGCTAGCGACGGACGACGGTCAGTCATGTTTCCCAGAAGTAGAAATGAGGGTATCTGGGAGTGGAAAGAAACTACGAGATTAGCCACTAACTAACAAGGATTCTTAACCGAGTTAATATTTTTCTATAAAAAGCTGACCTAGAGGTTCAAGGGTGAGGTAAAACAGCTAATTGTCTCCAACCACCCAGGGACCTAAATGCCCCATACCTCCTAGAATGAGTCTACTTCCATCGGTGAAGTCATAGTCGCCCTGTCTCTAGGCAATGTGTAGGGGCGTAGCCACCAAGGAAGGGCCACCCCAAAGTTGTGTAAGATTCGCCTTGTTGCTACCTTTTCTAATGAGCTACTAATGTTCCCCCTTTAGCAGTGTTGGTGCGATTGGCTAGGCCAGAGGCACCCCACGCTGCCGTGAAGAGGTGATCAGCACTTTGTGGGAAACAAAGCAGCTGAACGTAATGGTAGCACTAGGGGTGAAAACGGATCGGATAGTTTCCGACTGATCCGGATGAAAACGGATACGATTGTGTCGGATTGGATTTTCTTCGGATAATTCTCAGATCGGATACGAATACGGATTTTTTTTGTTGGATACGGATACGAATACAGTAGACTTGATATCCGGTGAATACGGATACGAATACGAATTATCCGGATAATACGAAAACAGATATCCAAGATTTCAGCCCAACATTGCTCAGCCCAAGTCAGCCTCTCTCATCTCCCCTGCCACTAGCCCACTAGCCCAACCAAGCCATAAGCCTCCATTACCATTAGGCATTATGTTCCTTAGTCATATTAAATTACAAACACCACTAGCAAATATTTATGTTTATTAAAAAATAAATTTAATATTGTCGGTGGATTAAAATTTGTACCAATTAAATTGATTTACTCCCGTTTAACTCATTTTGATGCAAATTTAAATACTTAATTAATTTATTAGTCACATATAAATGGTAGAAATCCATTAAGAATTATTTAGGACTTTAGAAAAAAAATTAATTGCCACTTGAAGATTTAAAATCTATACAACGGTATGACTATTGTGGATAAAAATACTTATGCTTGTTTAGATTTTATGAATGTTTTGACAAGTCAAACTATTTATGTGTTTTCATTGATTTTGGATGTATAGTTTAAGGGGTTTTTTATGTTCCGATAAATATTCATGACCGTATTCGTTTCGATTCATATTCGCTCCGTATCTGTATTCGATATTATTCGTATTTGTATTTGTATCCGAGGTATTCGTATTTGTATCCGCATCCGAGAAAAAAATATGAAAACAAATATGGTAGAGACATTATCCGTCTGTATTCGATCCGTTTGCATCCCTAGGTAGCACGAAGGGCCTTCTGAAGCACACCGTGGCAGGGAGGCTGGATCACCGTTCCTCTACCTTTGGAAACATCACCCATGGAGGGCGAGCGGTGTGGCTCGTGGGGGCACTAACACACGTGGAGGCAGGGAGGTTGAACCGTCATTTCCCTGCCTTCAAAAATAGCACACATGGAGGGCAAGCGGCACGGCCCAAGGTGGACGCTAACGCATGTGGAGGTAGGGAGGTTGAACCATTGTTCTGTTGGTGATATGCCCTAGAGGCAACATGGAGATGTTGAATATATCACATACTATGTTTATGATACATTGCTTTGTTCCTTGAAATAGACATTATCATTATTGATCAATGAGTATGTGACTTATTCATGAGACTCTTAATGCCAAAATGTTGCTATTTCTAAATGATCCCTGATCATATATCATATGAGGAACATATATGATTCAAAGATCAGCATATGTATTGATTGATGATCATGTCTCATGGATCATGGTATGGAGATACCAAATCAATAATATGGACATGTGTTAGTGAACATATGTTGGATAGACCCGCCATGAGACACTGCAGAGATTCCATGTGTCATTAGTTGGTCTCAAGTAGTGTTTATGTAGAATCGTTAGACTTGAGATCATCATGGTTCCCAACATGCGTAGTAGCCTATTTTGGGACTACTAACCACTACTCCGTAACTGGGTAGTCATAAAAGTAGTCTTCGGGTTTGCTATGAAACATGTAGTGGGATGTGAATGATCAAGATAGAATTTGCCCCTCCTTATGGGAGAGATATCTCTGGGCCCCTCGATGTAATGGATTATGAAAGTGCATGGCCATGCCAATGTGATTGAGGAGTCAATCACAAGTTTATAATTCATCACGGAATCGAGAGAGTGATTGAGCCATTAAGAGGATGACACAGGTCTCGCCTTGAGCTTAATCTATATCGTGAGGCAAAAGGATTCGTACATGAGAACATTACAGGTTCAGCCGATATGATCTTTACGTATACTTTGGGGTTAATATGTCTTGCTAGAGGCCGCTATTAACAGGGTGACCGGAAAGGTGTTTCCGGGTCGCGACCAAGTATACGTGAACCTACAGGGTCGCACACTTAACGGGTTGGAACACTAATTCGAATGTGATTCGGATGTGGGCTCAATTCGGATAGAGATCCGGATAGACTCCTATTGGGCCTCGGTCCACGAGGCCCAAGTGAGGAGGTCTATATATTTGGAGGCGGGGGGGCTGAGGGATGCACGCATATGTTCCTCCCGAACAAAACCCTAGCCGCCACCTCCCGAGCCAAACCCTAGCCGCTCGCGAGTGCTGGTACACTCGCGATCGGAGTTCCAGCCCCGGACGTGTGGATACCGGTGGAGGCGCTGCTCGTTGCGGCGTTGATCGGCATCAACAAACTACAGATTGGATCTGCTCGTGGTGTGGTTGATCGCGTGGAGGAGACGATCTGTTCGGGACGATCGGCTACTTCCACTACTACCTCGACGCGCGTGGTTGGATCGGCTTCTCCAACTCTTCTTCCGCTGCGCTGCGCGTCTAGTGGTAACGATCTATGATCCCTTCTTAGCATGATGTCCTGGTGTGCGCGGTAGAAATTTTTTATTTTCTGCTATCGTAGCCTACGCGCGTTCCTAAAGTGGTATCAGAGCCATCTTGCTTAGTTTGCGATCTGGATCAGCGCATATGATGATATGCGGTTGTAGTAGATTGGATCTATTACAGTCTAGATCAGTCGGTTCATGTGATGAATCGATGGTAGCACGGGTTGATGAGATCAATCGGTGAATAGGGGTTGGATGAGGCGCAGATTGTATCACTACTAGTGCCCTAGAGATTGTCTCGGATCGGCATAAGGTGGTTATGTCGAATACTAGTAGGATACGAATCTGATAGCCTCGGGCCAGTGGGAATACTAGTGCCCTAGAGATTGTCTCGGATCGGCATAAGGTGGTTATGCCGAATACTAGTAGGTTACGGATCTGATGGCCTCGGCCCAGTGGAAAAACTAGCATCCTAGAGAATGTCTCGGATCGGCATAAGGTGGTTGTGCCGAATAGTTTTTCCATTGCGATTTCATAGATTGGATCTGTAAATTTCGTAGGGTGTTCAGGGCGCTGCCCTGAAACCCGCGGGGGGCGGCCCCCCCCTCGACCCCCCGCCCGCTGACCGGCCAGCGGGACCGCCGTGCGTACCCGCCTTGTATAGCGTCTTGGGTTCACATCGTTAGGTAGAATACGATTCTACGTCTAACTTGTTTTTGCAGAGAATGACGTGAATAGTATGGCCCTATATCTTATTGGAATGTATGAGATGTATGTGATGCATGTAACATTCGTTCATGGCCTGCGTGTCATGATTATTTCAGCTATTGTTAGCTGTCTATATTGTATTTAACGACCTGCGTGTCGACCTTAATGCTTGAATCTATCTTTGTAATCTTCAATTTCTAGCTATTATAGGTAGTAGCCTAGTTTTGAGGTTACAAGCTTTCAAGCATGGTGGCCTAAAGGAGTGATGTGGAGGATGGAGATCGTCTACACCTACATGGAGATGGAGATCACCATTTGTTTGGGCCATACTACTTCACAGTTAAATGTGTTTATCTGTGATATTATCTATCTTATTCTTATGCAATGTTTTTGTCATATGTTGCTTTGGTAGGATAGAATCCCTCATAAAATTAGGTGTTCATGCCCTTCCATATGTTGCACCAAAAGATAATGATCACCGCATGGTAGGTCTACCAAAGTAGAGTGCCATCGGTTATCATCATTATTTGGGGTAGATGTCGGACATCTACATGCGGAAGCATTTGGTTTACTTAACAAGGTTATCAAAACAGTTTTGGACCTTGGGGCATAGATTGGGGCCGGGGCATGTTGATGTCACCCAACAAGCAAGAGTCACATAGGGATGTGATTAGCAAGGTGTTGCTTACCCATGTCACTAGTTTTCTAGCCGTGATGCCAAAGCTCACTAGGAATTAGTGAAATGAGGTTCTTGACCCACTATGTAACTTAGAGGGAGTTTTGTTGCAAAACACATAGTGGGAGTCTTTTGTTAAATTGTTTAATAAAAGATGAACATAAACATAGTGCTAAACTTTGCATATTCTTTGTTGTAGATCATGTCAACTAATGCCGCATCCAGTTCTTTTAATTTGCGATCTATTCTTGAGAAAGAAAAACTCAATGGAACGAACTTTATGGATTGGTATCGCAACTTGAGAATTGTTCTCAAGCAAGAGCGCAAGGAGTATGTCCTTGAGTCTCATTATCCTGATGACTTGCCTGATAATGCTACTGCGGCTGCACGGAGAGCTTATGAGAAGCAAACGAATGATTACCTTGATGTGAGCTGTCTCATGCTTGCCACAATGTCCTCTGAGCTTCAGAAGCAATATGAGAACACAGATGCCTACAATATCATTGTGGGGTTGCGTGGTATGTTTGAGAACCAAGCAAGGGCTGAGAGGTTCAACACTTCAAAGTCCTTGTTTGCGTGCAGGCTTGCAGAAGGGAATCCCGTCAGCCCTCATGTGATTAAGATGATTGGCTACATTGAGAGTCTGGAAAAGCTTGGTTTTCCCCTTAGCCAAGAGTTGGCTACTGATGTGATTCTCCAGTCGCTCCCCCCGAGCTTTGAGCCATTCATACTGAACTATCACATGAACAACATGGATAAGACCTTGGCAGAGTTGCATGGGATGCTAAAAGCTGCCGAGGAAAGCATTAAGAAAAGCAGCAATCATGTGATGATGATGCAGAAAGGCAAGGGCAAGCCCAATGTCAAGAAAGGCGCGGTCAAAAGAAAGTTAGCTCCCGATGAGATCGCGAGCAGTTCTAAGGCCAAGCAAGTCAAGAAGGGCGCTGCTCCTAATGCAGATTGTTACTACTGTAAGCAATCAGGTCATTGGAAAAGGAACTGCCCAAAGTACTTGGAGGATCTTGAGAAGAAGAAGGGAAGTACGACTTCCTCTCCAGGTATAAATGTTATAGAGATCAATCTTGCTACTTCATCCACTGATTCTTGGGTATTTGATACCGGATCGGTTGCTCACCTTTGCAAATCGTTGCAGGGGCTAAGAAGAAGTAGAAGTTTGAGGAGGAGCGAAGTGGATCTTCGCGTTGGCAATGGAGCAAAAGTTGCTGCGGTCGCTGTTGGCACCATGCCATTGTCTTTACCTTCAGGATTAGTTTTGGAATTGAATAATTGTTATTGTGTTCCATCTCTTTCCAAGAACATTATTTCTGCTTCATGTTTGCAAGCAGAAGGTTATGACTTTAGATCTGTGAACAATGGTTGTTCTCTTTATTTCAAAGATATGTTCTATTGTCATACTCCATTGGTGAATGGGTTATATGTTCTTACTCTTGAAGAGTCACCGGTCTATAACATTAATGCAAAGAGGCAACGTTCGAATGATTTGAATCCCACGTTTATTTGGCACTGTCGCTTAGGTCACATAAATGAGAAACGCATGGAGAAGCTCCATAGAGATGGTATTCTGCACTCATTTGATTTTGAATCATTTGAGACATGCGAATCTTGTTTACTTGGCAAGATGACAAAGGCACCTTTCACCGGTCAAGGTGAACGGGCAAGTGACTTATTGGCACTCGTACATTCTGATGTATGTGGACCAATGAGCTCAACAGCCAGAGGTGGTTTTCAGTACTTCATAACTTTTACTGATGATTTTAGTAGATATGGGTATATCTACCTGATGAAGCATAAGTCCGAATCCTTTGAAAAGTTCAAAGAATTCCAAAATGAAGTGCAAAATCATTTAGGCAAGACAATCAAGTTTCTACGATCTGATCGTGGAGGCGAGTATTTGAGCCATGAGTTTGGCAATCATCTGAAGGATTGTGGAATTGTTCCACAATTGACTCCGCCAGGAACACCTCAATGGAATGGGGTATCTGAACGGAGAAATCGCACCTTATTAGATATGGTGCGCTCCATGATGAGCCAAAGTGATCTTCCGTTGTCTTTTTGGGGGTACGCTCTTGAAACAGCCGCTTTCACACTAAACAGGGTTCCATCAAAATCAGTAGAAAAGACACCATATGAGATGTGGACAGGACAACGTCCTAGCTTGTCTTTTCTTAAGATTTGGGGATGTGAGGCTTATGTAAAACGTTTACAATCTGATAAGCTCAGTCCTAAATCTGATAAATGCTTCTTTATCGGGTATCCTAAGGAAACAAAAGGATATTACTTCTATAATCAAGGAGAAGGCAAAGTGTTTGTCGCCCGGCATGGTGTCTTCTTAGAGAAAGAGTTTCTCTCAAGAAGGGATAGTGGGAGCATGGTGCAACTTGAAGAAATTCGGGAAACACCTGAAAACGTTTCAGCTCCTACAGAACCACAACAGGATGAACAAACTGTTGAAGAACCTGTTGTGGACACACCGGCACCACGTAGGTCAGAGAGGTCACGTCGTGCACCTGAAAGGTACATGTTCTTGACTACTCAACAACGGGACATATTGTTGTTAGACAACGATGAGCCTAAGACCTATGAAGAAGCGATGGTGGGACCAGACTCTGAGAAATGGCTTGAAGCCATGAGATCCGAAATTGAATCCATGCACAGTAATCATGTTTGGAACTTGGTTGATCCACCTGATGGTGTTAAAACCATTGAGTGCAAATGGATTTTCAAGAAAAAGATAGACATAGATGGAAATGTTCACATCTATAAAGCGCGATTGGTGGCCAAAGGTTTCAAACAAATTCAAGGTGTTGATTATGATGAAACTTTTTCGCCCGTCGCAATGATAAAGTCTATTCGGATCATTCTAGCGATTGCTGCATATTTCGACTATGAAATATGGCAAATGGATGTCAAAACAGCTTTCCTTAATGGAAATCTGAGTGAGGATGTGTACATGACACAGCCCACGGGTTTTGTCGATCCGCAATCAGCTGGAAAGATATGCAAGCTGCAAAGATCCATTTATGGATTAAAGCAGGCATCTCGGAGTTGGAACATTCGTTTTGATGAAGTAATCAAAGGGTTTGGTTTCATCAAGAACGAAGAAGAGCCTTGTGTTTACAAAAAGGCTAGTGGGAGCGCACTCGTGTTTCTGGTCTTATATGTGGATGACATATTACTGATCGGAAATGACATTCCTATGCTCGAATCTGTTAAGTCTTCATTGAAAAATAGTTTCTCTATGAAAGACTTAGGAGAGGCGGCATATATTCTGGGCATCAAGATCTATAGGGATAGATCAAGAAGGCTAATTGGATTAAGCCAAGATACGTACATTGATAAGGTGTTGAAAAGGTTCAACATGCAGGATTCCAAGAAAGGCTTCCTACCTATGTCACATGGTATACATCTTAGCAAGAGTCAGTGTCCTAGTACACCTGATGAGCGGGATAAAATGAATGCGATTCCATATGCTTCGGCTATGGGATCCATTATGTATGCCATGCTTTGTACACGTCCAGATGTCTCGTATGCTTTAAGTGCTACAAGTAGATACCAGTCAGATCCAGGTGAAAGTCACTGGATTGCCGTAAAGAACATCTTGAAGTACTTGAGAAGAACTAAAGATGTGTTCCTCGTCTATGGGGGTGAGGAAGAGCTCGTTGTAAATGGTTACACCGATGCTAGCTTCCAAACTGACAAAGATGATTTTAGATCGCAATCTGGATTTGTGTTCTGCCTGAATGGCGGTGCGGTGAGCTGGAAGAGTTCCAAGCAGGAGACGGTTGCTGATTCTACAACAGAGGCCGAGTACATAGCAGCTTCTGAAGCTGCTAAAGAGGCTGTTTGGATCAAGAAATTTGTTTCTGAGCTTGGTGTGGTGGCTAGTGCCTCCAGCCCAATGGACCTCTACTGTGACAATAGTGGGGCCATTGCGCAAGCCAAGGAGCCTAGATCGCACCAGAAGTCCAAGCACATTCTACGGCGATTTCATCTCATCCGCGAGATTGTGGAGAGAGGCGATGTGAAGATATGCAAAGTACAAACGGATTTGAACATTGCAGATCCGTTGACAAAGCCGCTTCCCCAGCCAAAGCATGAGGCTCACACTAGGGCAATGGGTATTAGATACCTACATGGTTGACTCTAGTGCAAGTGGGAGACTGTTGGTGATATGCCCTAGAGGCAACATGGAGATGTTGAATATATCACATACTATGTTTATGATACATTGCTTTGTTCCTTGAAATAGACATTATCATTATTGATCAATGAGTATGTGACTTATTCATGAGACTCTTAATGCCAAAATGTTGCTATTTCTAAATGATCCCTGATCATATATCATATGAGGAACATATATGATTCAAAGATCAGCATATGTATTGATTGATGATCATGTCTCATGGATCATGGTATGGAGATACCAAATCAATAATATGGACATGTGTTAGTGAACATATGTTGGATAGACCCGCCATGAGACACTGCAGAGATTCCATGTGTCATTAGTTGGTCTCAAGTAGTGTTTATGTAGAATCGTTAGACTTGAGATCATCATGGTTCCCAACATGCGTAGTAGCCTATTTTGGGACTACTAACCACTACTCCGTAACTGGGTAGTCATAAAAGTAGTCTTCGGGTTTGCTATGAAACATGTAGTGGGATGTGAATGATCAAGATAGAATTTGCCCCTCCTTATGGGAGAGATATCTCTGGGCCCCTCGATGTAATGGATTATGAAAGTGCATGGCCATGCCAATGTGATTGAGGAGTCAATCACAAGTTTATAATTCATCACGGAATCGAGAGAGTGATTGAGCCATTAAGAGGATGACACAGGTCTCGCCTTGAGCTTAATCTATATCGTGAGGCAAAAGGATTCGTACATGAGAACATTACAGGTTCAGCCGATATGATCTTTACGTATACTTTGGGGTTAATATGTCTTGCTAGAGGCCGCTATTAACAGGGTGACCGGAAAGGTGTTTCCGGGTCGCGACCAAGTATACGTGAACCTACAGGGTCGCACACTTAACGGGTTGGAACACTAATTCGAATGTGATTCGGATGTGGGCTCAATTCGGATAGAGATCCGGATAGACTCCTATTGGGCCTCGGTCCACGAGGCCCAAGTGAGGAGGTCTATATATTTGGAGGCGGGGGGGCTGAGGGATGCACGCATATGTTCCTCCCGAACAAAACCCTAGCCGCCACCTCCCGAGCCAAACCCTAGCCGCTCGCGAGTGCTGGTACACTCGCGATCGGAGTTCCAGCCCCGGACGTGTGGATACCGGTGGAGGCGCTGCTCGTTGCGGCGTTGATCGGCATCAACAAACTACAGATTGGATCTGCTCGTGGTGTGGTTGATCGCGTGGAGGAGACGATCTGTTCGGGACGATCGGCTACTTCCACTACTACCTCGACGCGCGTGGTTGGATCGGCTTCTCCAACTCTTCTTCCGCTGCGCTGCGCGTCTAGTGGTAACGATCTATGATCCCTTCTTAGCATGATGTCCTGGTGTGCGCGGTAGAAATTTTTTATTTTCTGCTATCGTAGCCTACGCGCGTTCCTTCATGTTCCCCTACCTCGAAAAATAGTGCCAACGGAGGACGAGCGGCGTGGCCCGATGAGGGCGCTAACACACGCGGAGGTAGGTAGGCTGAACCGCTGTTCCTCTACCTTGAAAAATAGCACCCACGGAGGGCGAAGTGATGTGACCTGAGGAAGGCGCTAACACATGCGGAAGCAGGGAGGCTGAATCGCTGTTCTTCGACCTTCAAAAATAGTAGCCACTACGGGCAAATGGAGTGGCCTGAGGAAGGTGCTAACGCAAGCGGAGGCAGGAAGGCTGAACTAATGTTCCCCTACCTCAAAAAACAGCGCCCATGGAGAACGAGCGGCGTAACCTGAGGAAGGCACTAACACACGCGAAGGTAGGGAGGTCAAGCCATTGTTCCCCTACCTACAAAAATAGTACTTATGGAGGGCAAAACAGCGTGGCCCTACGAGGGCGCTAATGCACATGGAGGTAGGGAAACTAAACCGTCATTTCCCTATCTTCAAAAATAGCTCCCATAGAAGGCAAAGCGGCGAGGCCTGAGTGGATGCTAACTCACGCAAAGACAGGGAGGCTGAAACATCATTCCTCTCCCTTCAAAAATAGTGCCCACGAAGGGCGTAGCGCATGGCCCGAGTAGGATGCTAAAGCACATGGAGGCAGGGAGGCCATATTGCCATTCCCCTATCTTGAAAAACAGAGCCCAGCATTCACATTATGTGGGAGATAAAGATGTATAGATCCATATTCCTACATAACATATATCCATTCGAGAAGTTTATGGGAATTCTCAAGTTTTATGTACGGAATCAATCTTAGCCAAAGGGCGGCATCGCCAAAAGTTATGCAACTGAAGAGGTCATTGAGTTCTGCATCGATTACATAATTCAGATCGAACCGATAGATGTGCCTTGATCTTGCCATGAGGGGAGGCTCGAGGGTATCGAGACAATCAGAAGGAAAACAATCACTTTAGATATGGATATGTATGCTCAAACCCATTTTATGGTCTTGCAACACATGACTGAACTATCCCCGTATATCGACCAGCACAAGGGCTTGCTTCAACAACAGAATCCAGAGTGACCGGATGTTTAGATCACAAGACATCACAACAGTCGGTTCAACCAATGGTTGAAGCAACGACCTTATGGCCAAGTTTACACTTTAGTAGCTGGAAGGGCTTAACAGAACTAATAGTAGAAACACAACAAAAATAAAGTGGCCATTCAACACGCCCACAGGCAATCGACTGGGAAGTGAGAACCTAATCCAAGAAATTATCGAAGTATCCTCTTCCAGGTACCTCTGGTTGATATGGTTCTTCTTCAACTGAGTAAATATGGATATAGCCGTGAGTACATAGGGTACTCAGCAAGTCATTTGTAATAAGAATGCAATATAATTATGTAAGACTTACCAAATGATGGCTATGTAGAATTGGTCCCGATCTTCCAGTGGATGATAATTTGATGGGTAGAGAATGACGTTGATGACAAGGCTACTTGACTGAAACACGATCAAACCATCCAACAATCATTACATCACGCTCTTGTCGTTATCAACCCCGCCAAGAATGATGGTTGACCTAATCACGAAGATCAATTCCTACAAACAATCGAAGAACAAGCAAGAATTCAAGTAAAGAGCAATCTAAAAATTGCTATATATATGTCACACAATGATAGCTGATATTCTATAACACGAATTTTTTGGTCTAATTGACACAAGAAACATGTGAAGTTTGCACACAAAGCGCTAAACTGATCTAAACAAAACCTGAGGAAAAAGGAGGTGCTAGAGCTTTTTATAAGAGAAAGAGGGGCAGGGAGCAGCGGCCAAGGCTGTGGGAAGACAATCCTAGGAGGTACAAGGCCCATGGGCCTAAGTGGAGGTGGCGCAACACCTTTTGACTCAGATTCAGAATTAGCCCTGACTTATTTTGACGATCGTGGTGCGCTC
The DNA here is from genome assembly GCA_017311315.1 of Dendrocalamus latiflorus. NCBI lineage: Eukaryota > Viridiplantae > Streptophyta > Magnoliopsida > Poales > Poaceae > Dendrocalamus > Dendrocalamus latiflorus. The sequence goes on from CM029660.1 coordinate 25,291,749, forward strand.
AAATGGAATTTGGAGGTGGGGCCAAACTGTTGAAAAGAGAATGAGACAAGCTTTCCATGCTATACTCATACATCTCAAATGGAATCCGTATGCAAATTCTATGTACATTTAAATTTAGTGCTATCTCCGAAGGCTAAATTAGATTCTAAAACGTGTCCAACTTGAACTCTTACTTTGACTGGACAAAAGTGACATGGTGACCTCAAAAAAGAGTTGGGGAAGGCATCGACTTGGCTTTGATGTGCGGATCAACTTCCCTTTTGGTGGACCCCAACCACGAGCGCACAGTGTTGATGCACTCCTCCTTGTATTGCTGCACAAATATGCATTTTCATCATTAGGTAGTATCATATTCTTATTTAAAATAATTAAATGCTGAAGGAATGAAACCAACTTTTGTTCAATCTTGAGAGATATGGTCATATACATTTGTGGCATGGCCACATCAATGGCTAAGTGGTTATTTTTGCAGAAAGCGGTAATTTAGAGTAAATATAATAAATAGATTGAAAGTGAACTTTGAAAATCATAAATAAATAAATGATCAAATAATTGAATAAACCATAAGTGAACTGACCATTCACCCAATGAACAACCCGTGAATTAACCATTCACTTTGCAAACTTGACCCAACCAGGTTTTATGAAATATCTACCCCTCGTATGAATCACTAAGCATTGTCTATATCCAGGGACATGGCTATTCGAATAGTTTTACACTCTACAGTGGTTGCACAACTTTACCCATATGACATGATTACCTCATAAGGACACTAAAGCAACGCGCTTCCTTGGGCATACTGACCAAGAAGATCATACCAAGATTGTTACAATGCTCAATCTCAACTCAGTTTTGCCCACTAATATTTAACAATTGAGTAGGCTAACAACCTAGTCGTATATATCCCTCTTATACCCCACGGAAATTTCTAACCGATACCCACTGACATACCAATGGCGAAACTAAAATTGAAACATCACAAATTAATTAGCCAGGTCTATCCCATACTGGACAGGTGGTTGTATGATAAGGCGCACATCAATGCTATACAAAGTTAAGTCCTTAGACATTACCCAAACGAGACATCCAAATCTCAGAAGTGCTAACCACACTTTCTTCTTTACTGCACGATCACTCGTCTAAGTGCAAACCATTGTGTATGACCAACACCAATGACACTACCCATATCATGGCACTCAAATTTTATAACTGTGGCTGAGCACTATGATTCAATATCTCATTAAGTCAAAAGTAATTAATTACTTAACATATGATGATATACCTATTGTACTACAAGCATGGCTAAGTATATTAAACGTACAACCCATGTAACAACTCGTATTGCATCACTAGATAAATACCCATCTTATGGTGACAATAGCATCATGGTATTCAAATTATCAAGATGGAATTAATCAAATTGGACAATAACTATCAGGTACAAAGGTTTGTATTAAAATAGCAATGCATGATAATTTAAAATAAAATAATAAATAAATATATTTGAAAACTATATTCAATATGATTAAAGGACATGATTTACCTTAGCCTTGCTCAATTACCAACTCTTGATCTTCAAATCCTACTTCAAATCCTTCGAAGACATTATCTAACGGAAGAGAAAGCGAATGAAGCACAAATAAAATCAAATAAAATTTAAATGAATTCTAAAAACTTCAAAACTAGAATAGAAAGATATAGCTCAATTTTAGATAAATTTAGGAAAAAGAATCAGGTCAATCGGAGCTAGAACGGTCTTTTCTGGAATTATTTTCTTAAAGAAAATTCTAAATTATGATGTCAGCATCTAATTTAATTTCGACCGAATTATTTTTCCAAAGGATATCAAGGTTTATGACATCATTGTTGATGTGGTGACTGACTGGCATCTAGGGCTGACATGGCATGACACGTGCCTCAGTTGGCTATGGTGGCATGGTGACATGGCTGACATGTGGCAGGGTGATATGGCTCTGACATGTCTCTCGGTTGGCTGACATGGCTAACACGTGGACTGACATGTCAAATCTAGGGCTGACATGATTGCTTGTGTGGCATATTGACTCAGCTGATGACTCGACTCGATCTACGGCTCATGGAACAGTGGACGTTGACATGTGGGCCCCATGTGTCAGAGACACGGCTCACATGGACTGGGTTCACAGGAAGATGAAGTAGTGGGGTGTGGGTGGCATCACTACTGATGTCATCAGTGACGTTAGCGGCGCGCAGCATGGGGTGGCACTTCAGCTGTCGAAGGGACGGCGTGGTAGGCACGAAGACCGAGGAAGCAACAACCGAGGTGGGACAGCAAGGTGGCGGAGAATGGGTGGGCAGCCAACAGAGAAGTGGATGATGGTGAATCACCGGTAGGGAAGAAGATGACGATGGCGATGACAACAACGATGAGCGAAGGTGGCAGCTCCAGATGGCTGTGAAGGCGATGGCTCAGGATGGCTCAAAACACAAGGGCTCGGCCGGCTTAAATACACAGACGCCGAGGAGGTGGGGACAGGCATGGCACGGAGTCTAGAGCAGACATGGCACAGACGCGAGGCTGTCATGGCGAGCAACGGTGGGAGTTTAAGATAGAGATGATGAATAGTGCACAGGTGACCAGATCAAAGACACGTGGCACCAAAGGGGATCGGACGGCGCTGGCGAGCGACAGTGCAGATGGCTCCAATGGGCGACACTTGGCCATGATCAGATGGGCAAGGGAGGAGGCCGACCGAGTGGGCTGGGCCATAGAGGTGGGCTGGCCGAATTGGGCCAAAGAAATATGGGCCAGGCTAGGGTTAGGCCCAAGGCTTTAGGAATTTTTGAAATGCTTTTTTAATTTTCCAAAATAGGAATAAATTCAATTGAGCTCCCAGAAATAGCAAATAAACCCGGAAAAATTCTAGAAAATTAAAAAAAATCCATGAAGCATAAGGAATCCAATTTAAATATTTTTAGCAATAGTTGAAGTTTAAGTTAGTCACATTAAATCTTTTTGATTTGCAAAAAATTAGTTTAAGCTTTAATTAATTCCAAAAAATCGAAATGGTGAATTTTATTTTAAAAGCTTTAAGAAAACTCTGAAACACAGGATGTTAGGGTATTTATCATAGACTGTTCTAATTTAGAACCTGCCTGTGATGCCAACGCTATTTGTATTCAAACTAGGGTTTGCCCGCACCCCTACTCCTCCCCAAGCATGCCGCGTCCTCTCGGGCGCACCTCCTCCCCGAGCATATCGCGTCCTCCCCAGCGCACGTCCTTCCCGAGAACGCCATGTCCTCCCTGGTGCGCCTCCTCTATGAGCACACCTCCTCCTTCCCAAGCATGCCTCCTCCCCGAGCACGTCGCCTCCTCACAAGCATGCCGTCTCCTTCCTAGCGCACCTCCTCCACGAGCATGATGTCTCCTACCTGGCCTCCTCCCTGAGCACACTACCTCCTCCCTAGGCGTGCCACGTCCTCCTCGAGCACGCCGTATGTAACATTCTTCTTTCATGCCTATGATATGGCAATGAACATGTATCACCATGGTTACCAGTTATCTCTTTTGCTCTGTTGTTGTTTCGACAATACATATAAGATGTTTCCCACTGCTATGTTACATAAACTGAATGCCTGGGCTTAAGTTTCAATTATGCCCTTTTGATGTGAAAGGTACATAGGGAGTGACCTTTGTGCTTTGTTGATTTATTTCTTTACATTTGCCACAATGCGTGAGGTTCTTGATTTCTCCCATAGCAACACGCAAGGTATTAACTAGTTCTTCATTAATTATGTTATAATCCTACTCTTATGTTCACCATGCATAGTGTTAGGATGTCCAGTTGTTTAAGTCTAGTTGTCTAACCTTGTTTTCTCCTACCTTCATAAGGCATTGAGGAGAAACGAGCATGTCAGTGTCCAGGCCTTTCTTCTCTACAAAAACCAAAAGTTACCATGGATAAGATATTAAACATGATATAGTAACAAAACAAACTTGTGGGCAGCATTACTTCTATTAATTACTCTAGTATTGGGAGACATTGCTACTCAGTGAGTATAATTGTCATATTATGAAATTAAAATGATTCTTGAATTGATTATTATTGCCATTTGTTACTGACAGCTAGTTCACTAATACTGTCTATTTCGGTTGATCTTGAATAGTGTTACTGTTATAAAATTCTCTGGAGATTCATTGTTAGCTGATTGTGTGTGCTACAATTATTGAGACTGATAGACACTTCTATTATGTATTTTCAATAGACTATTCTATTCAAATGGTGAATCCTTACACTATTAATTTTTTAATTTTTCTCAAAAGGAGGTATTGTCAATAGTATTGTTCTCGACAAAATGTAGAGAACCTTCATGAAAGTTCAAAGTCTGATCCATAGTTATCATATGTAATTAGTGAGGAATATTGACAAGTATTGAGAAGGACAAGATTTTATCTTGTGCAACTCTGCATCTGAGAGCAAGACAACACACTTTGAATCTGAGCTCTATGCTTATTGATAAAAATTTTATGAAATATTTGTAGACATTGCATACTTATATTTAAGGTATTCTATTTCAAGTATAATAAATAATTATATAACTTTGCAAATTTATCCTCTTCTATTTTTTGTGAAGATGCGGTTTACTGATTCTCCGTCATCATCGCCTCATGAGTCTGATACGCTGTCCTCTGGAAAATCCAAGCACGCTAGAAAAGGAATATCAAAAAGGCCAGAGGGCTGATTTACCATCACGGATGTTGATGTGTCTAGGACCCCTCTCAATCCTCACCGAGTAGCATCTGCATTTCTGAGAATGGTTGGAATAGTTGCACATGAATGGGTTGAGATCACCTACGATTCGCGGAAGGACTTGATCAAAGCTCAAAAAGATGAGCTGCTAATGAAAATTTTTCATTCATTCAAGGCCTCGGAAGAACACCAGGGCTCTGTGCGATAACACACATTGCTAGCGACGTGCAAAGCATGGAAGAACTTCAAGAGCACGCTTATCAAGCAATACATGGAGAAGGATCTGATGCCCTTCTAGAACTACACATTCTTGGAACCATGTTGGCAAGAATGTGTGGCGAAGAAGATGACAAATAAGTTTAGGAGTGAAAGTGCAATGTACAAGGCCCTGTAGGCAAAAAAACACGCACCCCATAGACTCGGTATTGTTGGGTGTGTGGGTAGAATTCCATAATTGAGGAATGAAGATGAGCAAGCAATCCTGTAGGAGGCCTTTCCGCTATTTGTCGGGATCCTTGATGAGCATGCCCAAAACTGGATAAGAGCGAGGTCATCTACCGTGTCTTCAGGGGCCATCTCCTTTCAAAATCCCGCAGACGAGAAAGTGCCCTAGCGCTTGGTAAGATGTCTCACTACCTAGTTTGTAATTACTCCATAACTTCATAGGAAGTGAATTAACATGTCGGGCTCTTGTAGGAAGCGTTGAGTATAGAATCTTTCCAAAGCTCATTCTAGGCAGTCAGGGTGAGAGATATACTCTCCGTGGCCCTGAGAAACAAGAAGCTCCCAGGTCGCATGAGAAGCCTTAGTCTTTATGTTCTATGGAAATAGGGATTCCTAGAGGAATCCGCAGTGTACCAAAGTAAGAAGAGAACAAAAGCCGAGCGTGATGCACGACTACGAGAGGAGATTCATGAAACCCTCAGAGAAAAGATCACTGATGCCGTCAGAGATGAGATGCGATGATAGATAGAGCATTGAGTAAAGGCTTAGGGGAAATTAGTTGTAAGCCCCTGCCGCCACTGTGCTAGCTAGCCCCCCAACCTTTAGCGTAGCTACGCATCCAACCTTACTTTAGAAAGTGACCACAGATTTCCTATCAATAACATCCTATTAATAATTATTATTTCTAGAATGCTCAATCCATTGATAGACCTGTTGGAGTAGCTAATTTTGTATTGTTATGTAGGTGGCTATAAAGTGCAAGCTCCAAGTGAGATATATCTCTGTTGCCCTGGAAGCTACTTAGGGCCTAGCGTATCCATCCGGTGCTAAGGCCTTGGTACAAGGTGTAACTCTAGCGCCGGGTTTTGCAAAAGTGAATGTAGATAGTGTTTGTGCCAACTTTGAGGTTGTCGTGCTACAGATACTCCTAAACAATGAGGTCGTGACATTAGGGTAAGCCATTGGAATATTCCTCCAGTAGCCCAAGAAGGACATCTGCTTGGAGGCACCTACAACAGTGTCAGCTTCATGGAAAAGTTCTGCAATGGTACCAAGTCCATGGGAGCTATCTGCACTGGAGCTACCTGCACTGGTGTTAACTTCACAGAAAAGTCCTGCAATGGTGCCAAGTCCACGGGAGCTATCTGCATTGGAGTTACTTGCACCAGAGTTACCTGCACCAATGCGGCAAGGGCACAGTGAATCACATGCATCTACATCTCGTGCCCGATCGACTCCCGTGAAGTTGACCTCTAAACGGCAAGGCGGTAAGGGCAAACTGAAGAAGACTGATGATATCCTCTTCTTACTGTTTGCCCAAAAATTTATGCTAGGCAAGCCATTGGTTGTCTCGGTAGAGTGCATCCTAACCCTAGGATTCGCTTGCTAGAGATTGCATGCATGGTATATGGAACAGACCAACAAGACGGATGGACAAGGTGCTCGGATATCAACATTATGCTCTAGTCGCATCATCTTTACCACGAGGTTGAAGACTGTGTCTTCACGGTAACCTTCGAGGAGTTGTTCTTTGTCTTCAATCTCGACGCCTCACTTTTTTGATGTTGAACACTATAAGTATGTACAATCATGATCTATGTTTATATAATACTGATAAATATCATATATAACTTCTTTCTTTATATATATATATATATATATATATATATATATATATATATATATATATATATATATACATGGTTTCTGATGTCGTATCAAGGAAATCACCGGTAGGTTTCCTCGACCCACACTTGGTCTCCATGCAAACCATCCAGGAGGATGCATCCTTCGTCGAGGTTTACATGGTGATGTCATTGTTGGCTCACCACAATGAGGAATTCATACTTTTTCTCTACAACCAGGGGTAAGTGCTGCACTAGTGGCTATACTTGTTGATTTGTACTTTATAAGCAACATAAACTTAGGTTTAATGACCATAGCGACTGCTGTGTGTACTGACTAAATAGTAAAGAAGGGGACTAGCTAGATAGATCTCCTTTTCTCATACCCTTCTTGGGGGTTTATATACATGAATGGGGTATAATAAAAAATTTCTATCCTACCCCTTGATAATTACAAAAGATAAGGATATATTGGTGCATTCCTCTACACTATTAGGTGTATTGCATATTGGGCCAGATGCAAGACCCCGCCATGGGGGGTTAGGCCACACCTACAACAGTGACATACCTGTGTAGGTTCTATTGGATTCTAATTATAATTATACCAAAATGGAACATAGTAATATACCTTGATTCCCTAAAGAGGACCAAACTCGACTTCACAGTTGGCCGATAATTAATTGACAGGTAAACATATTTTCTCCATAGATAACTCTATTGTAGTCTTTTGTTCCTTTGCAATGGCTAAGGCTAACTTTTTGGAAGCACGTAGGTTCTTTGTCGTGGACATTGCTACTGCACAAAGATCCAAGGAAGGGATCAACGCCCTGCGACACGATCTAAATTTTTTGGTATTCGTTAGTACACATTAATCCTATATAACACTTTGTAGTAATGCCTATTGAACTAACCATTTCTATTTTTGCAGTGCCACCAGCAACCACTGGCAGCACCTGTGGATACTATGTTTGGGATACTATGTTTTCCACAGCACAGAACTACTCCTCGATTCCGTGATGATCAATGATCCTCAGGTTTATCAATCTTGCAATAATTATTTCATACTTATCAATTTATATGTATGCATGACTTTGATCTTCCTAGCAACAAGTTGCAACCATCGCTACAACTGCGTTGGAACAGGCTGAGCTCTAAAAAATTTGAGGACAGTTTGTGTATTTCTTGTTATCTCAAGTCATAAACCAAGCTGGGGAGTTCCACAATGTAGATTGAACTTGATTGGAATAAGATTGAACTTAATTATACATGTATTTATTTGTTTATGAATAGTTAATTTTAGTTCATTTGAGTTAATTGATTGGTGAAATAGCTGTTCTAGTTTCTAAAATGAATGTGAATTGGACGTATACATGCACTTGTTGTGTTTCTGCTTGTTTCAGAGGACATGACTAGCATTTCCTGAGGTTAGCCAACAAATAGAAATAGATTTAGCAATACAAAAGAATATCACAGATGGTTCCTTAGGACAAACCGTCTGTGATACATCATCTATTACAGAGGATTTTATCTACAAACCATATGTGATACATCAGCTATCACAGACGGTTTCATATACAAATTGTCTGTGATAGTCACAGACGGTTATGAGTTAATAAACACCATTGATAGTTTGCATCACAGATGGTTCGAAAACCGTCGGTGATGACCTCATGTCATTACTGACCTATAAACTCAAACGGCTTACGAAATCGTATGTGATGATGTTTTTAAACTATCTATAATGACCTTTTCTACAATAGTGAATGCAGTATCTCAAACTTATTTTTTATAATATTTTTTATTATATACTCCTTTCTATTTAGGCATATGCTTCTCATTTTTTCTATATGCTCCTTTGGTTATACTACTTTTTAAATATACTTTTTTTGTGTAGTCGTTTTGCTGGATACCCTTTTCCACAAGCATATATACTCCTTTCTATTTGGGCACACACTTCTCATTTTTTTCTATATTCCCCTTATGGTTATAGTACTTTTTAAATATACTTGTTATTTTTTTTTCTATATGCTAGGGCACTATGATGCTCAGGCTCCATGATTGCGAATTTCCATTTATGATTAAGACTTTCCAAGATGATTGATTCAGCATACTAAATCAATGGATTCCTTTCCAATTCAATGCCTTTTCGAATTAATGAATGTTAACGGGTTTACGTGATATATTATATATCATTGCATTTGTAAGTATCTAAAAGCAATCCAAAGACAGGAAGACTTAGTGTCCAGATAACAATGAAGTAGACTTGCCTGCTTACTAAACAATGAAGCAATAAGCGAAATGATGCGTTCTTCTAGCTCCTCCTGATAACTCTCTTTTTTGTTTTTCTTGTTCACAGGAATCTAAAAAACCATATATCGGAAGAATTTTAATATGCTTACAAGTATCTCAGAAAACAGCAATAAGTTAAAAATCGAAATGCGGTGAGCTGTTTTGTAATAGAGGCCAGCTTTAGTTAAACTGTTTCTTAAAATAGAGAAACTCCAACCTCACCTACTGCCTTATCAGTCAATTTTCATATTAATCTTTTCTCTAATTCTATTACCTCATAATTTCCATTGAAACATGAAACACAATGTATGTTGCTATGGCAGGATTTATACAACAAAAGGGAAGACAATGAAGCAAGATAAATTTGATCAAATCATAAAATTCCAGCCAGAAAACTCAACTAATAGGTTGTTTCATATAACTGAAAGGCAAACAGGAGATCTCGTTATGGTATGGAAAATCAGGATACAATTTTGAGCACAACAAATATTTTCTAATCCTTCAAGTTTACTTAAATAAACAATATATACAATTTCCATATAACCTTGTTGGAAATTGTAATGTCAGTTAATCTTATACAGGAACTTGAAATCATTTCTATCCATTTTCAGTTTTACATTAGCAATGAAAACTGTAATGGGCCTAATGGCAGTCCATGAACATATGAACTTGCAGGAAATAGTGACAAATTTTGTTCTCTTACAAAGTACTGCATCACAACATTAATCGATACCCAAACATTTGAAATCTTAGAAGAGAGAGAGAGAGAGAGAGAGAGAGAGAGGAAATGAGCAGGAGCAGTAGTCACTTTCCTTACCCATCGGCCTTGATAAATCTCTCCTTGTTCTCCATCGGCATCAGCACGCAGCAGAGGCAGTCAAACAGGTTCTCGAGCAACTCCTCCTCGTCGGAGGTCTTTGGATCCCTGGACTTGTACATGGCAATGGCCTACAGCAAGCCGTTGACCCCGTTTATCTGGCCCAGGCGCTTCTGGTTGGTGGGACTGTTCTGGAGGAGAATGGCGAGGATCTCGGAGGCGTACTGCTTGTTGGCGTCGAACTCGTGGGCCTTGAGGCAAGCGAGGAGCCAGCGGAGGAGCTTGGTGCGGTCACAAACGAGGTCGGCGAGGTGGGGGGCGGAGGTCGAGGAGGTTCTCGAGGATAGCGAGGGTGTGGTGGATGGCCTCGGCCTCGTTGGGGTCGGCTTCAGAGAAGCGGGAGAGGTTGTGGACGAGGAGATCAAGGGCATTGGCGTCGACGAGGGTGTCGGAGAGGGACTCGACCCCAGCGAGGAGCCGAGGAATGAGGAGACGAGGGTGAGGAATGAGGGCGAGGAAACGAGGAATGTGGGCGGCGACTGGGGAGTCAAGTGGAGTCTGCACTTTCGGAGGCATGGTATGGAGGAGTTAGGGTTTTGTCAGATCGCGGGTAAACGGGCGAGACGGGTACGGGTGGAACTTACCCATACCCGTGCCCGTTTACCCGATGGGTAGAGAGTTCCCTCCATTTTCATGCCTATAGGCAAAGAATACATCCTATACCCGGCTCCATTAAGATATTTACCCACGTGCACATGGATAAACGGGTACAATTGCCATCTCTAATTGCTCCTTAAAAGTTGTTATTAGCAACGCTAATTCCGGGTAGGTGGGTAGCTTCTCGCTCCGACAAGATCATCATGGCGTAAACAAAGCAGGTTTGACGGGAGGCTAGACACTTAGCAGGTAGCAACATGAAAAGAATAACAAAGGATGAGACCAGTTCAAACGGTAAGGACGAAGGAATATCAGCTTAACAAAAAAGTACGAGAAACCCACTCAATATATGATTCGATTTTTTGGACCGTAGCTAATATCTTATATCTATGTCTAATAGTTTTTGGTTGGATTTTTTAAGGCAACAATAAATGATAAAAATACTAACACGGACAGTACAAATAATTTTAAATTTAAAAAATTGTTTAAAGAAGTAATTTTGAGAAATTATTTGGAAAAACTAGCCTATTAATTTTGGTTTTCAAATGAACCGAAGCTAAAACCAAAAGAAAAAGCAAAGAAAACCGGGCCTGTGGCTTGAGCGAGAGATCAAACAAGATCGCTAATCAAAGCCACTTTGCGCCCCCCGTGCTCCACAGATGCTTCACGGGGCGACCCGGGATGGACACGCGGCGAGCCCCGATTGAGCAGAGCACCATCAATGATTACGATCAGCGCCTCCCCACGTGCGGCGGTCTCTCTCCCTGACAGCACGTGAGCGGGTGGGGCCCACCGTCCGCTCGGATCGCGCGAAACGTGGCACGCATCGGGGCGCAGATGGGGGAAAGACCCACAGGTGGACGAATGTGATCGAAGGTGGGGTGGTTTTTGTTTTTCTGGGTGCACGGGATGTCGGGATCCCGTCCGTGCTGAACTACTGGTGATACATCATTGTACGTGGACCGAAAGTTGCGCCTGATGGAACCGTTTCCTGTTGCTGTTTCTTAACGTCTTCGGTGGATGTTGGACGGTGGGTTATAGCTTATAATTTAAATATTTAAATTTGATTCGTTTATAAGAGACAGTATGTAGATAAAAATAGTTATATATGATTTTTGTCGATACAGCTAAACTTAGTATATTTTTTACTACAATTTTTCTATTGATCCCTCCTTGAAAAAACGCACCGTTTAAAAGCTGGTTACTATAGACAGTACTAACATAAGCCAACTTTAAACCCAAAAGAATCCAAACATTGTGTTCACATACAATCACTCACAAATCTGCACAGTCACACGAGGGGCGGACAACTATTTCTCGTTGTGCGACTGATGAGATTAAATAATCAATTAAATATGGTTTAACATTTAATTAAGACTTTAAAACCCATATGATCGTAAGTTTCTAAAGGTAATTGTTTGAGTACCATTGGTCGGAGGTCTATTGTATAGTTTACCCGATCAACAATCACTCGGAAATCTCATGAACTGATATAAGAGCTTGCCTCCAGACAATTCTCCCGTGCGACAGATAAAGCACGTGCTTTATCCACTCCTAACCGTATGATGATTCGGTCTTATGCCTCTAACAACAACCGCCCTGTAGTTGTCTCCGTGATTCTCCCACTGATTGTTAGATCTTTCTCGCTAATAGCAATCGCCCATTCGATTGGACGGAAAGATTCAACAAAGCGCATACTCATGTGGATAACTGACACCCCTTCAGTGCTATTTAAAGGTTAATGAGAGAAAACGCGAACAAAAACAATGGGAAAAACAACAACAAACAAGATAATTAATATCTTCTGACCAGTAAGAAGTTTATAGAGACTAGGGCTAATTACATCATTTTATAATCTCTCAATAAGTGCATTTTGTAACAAGTTCATATCAATAAAGATAATTCCTATTCTCCTCCTAAATCCTTTTAAGAGACTCAGCCTTTTTCTCATTATTCATAAGATCGACAACTTTTGTCGACAGCTGTCGCCATCCGTGGGGATTAAGGCACTGAGTCCTTGAAGGTTCTCATCAACAACATTACCATTCCCTTTTCTGGTGATATTGCCCATGCAATCATGGTAGGAACATAGGATAAGGAGAATTGGTTCGATCTGGCAGACTACACCAATCTCGACATGGACGCATGCATTTGCACCATATAACATGACGCCTCATTATCATCATCCTACATCTTAGGCTTGCCAATCTTTGAGACCAGCAAAGTCGACCAAATGGAAGAAGACACGTCACCCTAGTCATCAACGTTACCTGGGGAATCAGGCATTTCAACCTTGTCAGAATGCCTAGGCACTATGGTAAGCCTGGTACTTTCAACCATCAAACACGACAACAAGAGTGTGATGCCACGATCTGAGGGTCAGGGTACTCTCAATGCAGTCGTGGGCGACCTTTATTCGCCAACACTCCTAGGAATAGCGAAAGCTAGTCGACACCTAATCACAGTGTCGATAAAATTATCTCAGGCAAAAAGCCAGGCAACGACAATAACAGTCACCGTCTAATCAACAATTCGCTGAACCTGGTTGAGTCTACCATACAATCCCCTTGAAACGGTGGCCTCCAATTGTTCTCGCCATGAAAGCTCCTTGCCGAAGCAATGAAAAGTCTCTCTCAGTTTCGATGAGAGTTCATCGGGATATTTCTACTGGAAGCACAAAATTAACGTAATCGGTGATACTACTGTAGTTGTCGTGCAAGATTCTTCGCGACAGATCCCCTCACAACAGTTATTATGGATATTAAGTCCATTTATAAAGAATTATTTAATTCTCATCAATATGGAAACGTTAAAAATATTACGTTCAAGGATATGGTTTTGGCACTACCCCTGTTTCGAGCTTCGAATCATGGAATTTTTTTGTACGGATAATCCTTTTTTTATTTGAAATTACAGAAATATACCCGTGGAAATTTTTTTTACAAAAATAGGCTCCAATTGCCTAATGGTTGGGCAACTGGAGCCTTTCGCCCAACCAGACTGCGACAGTTAATGAATATACCAACCGTTCGGCGATTAATTGCAGTCGCCCCACCGTTGGGTGACTGCAATATAGTCGCCGAACCGTTGGGTGATTGCAATCCAGTCGCCGAACAGTTGGGCAACTGGGGGCGATATAAGACCACTCGGCCGAGCGCCGGCCGTTGCACTGTTTTCTCGTTCGGCCACGCGAAGAGTAGAAGAAGAAGAGAAGAAGAGAGGAAGAGAAGAAGAGAAGGGGGAGAGAAGGAGAGGGAGAGGAGGAGAAGAGGAGGGGGAGAGAAGGAGAGGGAGAGCGCGATTTTCAGGTATTGTTTTGTGTTATATTTTTTGTTAGTGTTAGAAAAATAGTTTAGAAATTTAGTTTAGAAAATTTAGTTTATAAATTTAGTTTAGAAAATTTAGTTTAGAAATTTAGTTTAGAAAATTTAGTTTATAAATTTAGTTTAGAAAATGTAGTTTAGAAATTTAGTTTAGAAAATATATTTTAGAAATTTAGTTTAGAAAATTTAGTTTAGAAATTTAGTTTAGAAAATGTAGTTTAGAAATTTAGTTTAGAAAATGTAGTTTAGAAATTTAGTTTTCAAATTTTGTTTAGAAAATATAGTTTAGAAAATTTAGATTATAAAATTAGTTTAGAAAATATAGTTTAGAAATTAAGTTTAGAAAAATTAGTTTTGAAAATTTACGTTAGAAAATATAGTTTACAAATTTAGTTTAGAAAATATAGTTTAGAAATACAGTTTAGAAATTTAGTTTAGAAAATGTAGTTTAGAAATTTAATTTAGAAAATATAGTTTAGAAAATATAGTTTACAAATTTAGTTTAGAAAATATAGTTTATAAATTTAGTTTAGCAATTTAGTTTAGAAAATGTAGTTTTGAAATTTAGTTTAGAAATTTAATTTAGAAATTTAGTTTTCAAATTTTGTTTAGAAAATATAGTTTAGAAATTAAGTTTAGAAAATTTAGTTTATAAATTTTGTATACCATTTTTAATGCATTATTGTAGAAAATATAGTATTCAAATGTAGATGTAGAAATTTTTTTTGTATGTATTATTGTAGAAAATGTAGTGTACAAATTTAGATGTAGAAACTTGAGTGTACAAATTTTGTATAGTATTTTTGATGTATTATTATAAAAAATTTAGTGTAGAAATTTAGATGTACAAAATTTAATTTTGAAATTATTGTACAAATTTTGCAGGTATGACTCGTGCTGGACGTGACTCCGAGTGGCGGTACGCGCTGTTGGACGAGCACGTGGACCGCGTGCATCGCGCTTCCCGTCGTGCGGCGCCACCGGGGAGCACGGACGAGCCGCATGAGCTGGGAGTGGTCCGGACACGCACACCTCGCGTGGCCTGGGGACTCGACCCCCGTTGGACTGCCAGGTTTGCACTATGCCAACGTTTAGCCCGACCGTAAGAACGTTCCGTGCTGATCTTCACTTTGTTTGCAGGCTGCGGGATGCCGGGCTACTCCCTCTTGTCTGGATGGTGCAGGCCACGGAGGAGGATGGAGCCGCCTTAGCCGCGGGCGGGGACGAGGCGGACGGGGAGCGATCACGACGCTTCCCGTTCGACCATTCCCTGCTGACGGCTTTGGTGGACCGTTGGCGGCCCGAGACGCACACTTTCCACCTCCCATTCTGGGAGATGACGCCGACCCTGCAGGATGTGTCCCTGCTCCTTGGCCTTCTGATCGCGGAAGACGCTACCTTCCTACCGGAGGCCCCGGCCGACTGGCGCGCTGACCTGCTCGGCAGATTCGACGGGGTCGTTCCACCGGGCGATCACCACCACATCTTCGACGAGGATCAGACCCATGGGCTAACGCTGAGGTGGCTCACACAGTACCGGGTACGTAGTATTTAGAATTGATCGTGTATTGGAAGCTCTTATTTGTTGTATTACGTATTAATAACAACTTGTTTGCATTCAGGTGGAGCGCATGGATCCGCAGGCAGACGATCACCAGGTCTCGCGCCACTTGGAGGCGTACGTGCTGTGGCTGTTTGGTTGGGTGCTTTTCACCACCAGCCACGGCAACTCGGTAGATGCACGCCTTATCGCTTATGCGAGGGCGATCGCTGACGGCGAGCCCCCCAGGTCAGCTGGGGATCGGCCACACTTGCCGCGACGTACCATGCGTTGTGCGATGCGTGCACGAGGACCAGGGCAAACTCGGTCTTCAAGGGCTGTCCCCTGCTGCTGCAGTTGTGGTCGTTCGAGCGGTTGAGCATCGGACGACCTGTGCTAGACGACATGGGTCCATACGGGCCCGAGATGTATCCAAGGGGAGACGTCGACCGGCCGACGATGGGTTCTCTCTGGTGCCGTCGTCGAGTAAGTATTATCACAGTCAAATGTTTCTTTCTTATTGATGATCGTCGTACTAAACAACTTGTCTTGCTTGCAGGTATAGTTCGCGCACGTGCAGGTCACGCGGGCGTACCTGCCCTTTGTGGAGCAGTTCGACCACATCACAGCCGACGACGTGCGCTGGGAGCCGTACGCAGATACGGCAGTGCAGGCCCGTGCTCCTGGCGGGCTGACCGCACTTTGCTTCTGTAACCGGGCTTTCTGGCTCACCCGTCGGAAGCTTGTGTACCATATCTACGTGGAGGACTACGCACCCCAGCGCGTCATGCGGCAGTTCGGGCTACGGTAGGCCCTTCCTGTACCAGTCGGACCATCGCTTCCGCGGAACGTGCACGGGTGAGTGATCGTTTGTGCTAAATATGTACATACTTACTACTGCGTTCGCAAGTATCTCACATTACGTAATGGTTCTATACGCAGGCACAACGCGAAGGGTGTTAAAAGAGGCACGGACTGGTCGACGAAGATGCAGCCCTGGGTCGAGCAATGGGAGGGTGCGCTCGACGACTGCGTGGAGGAGGACCAGCCATACGATAGCAGGGACTACGCGGAGTACCTGCGCTGGTACCAAGAGCGGACACGTACCAGGTTCGTATATGTCGTAGACCCGCCTGCCACACAGGTCGCCCTCCGACAGACACGTACCCCGCGCACCTCGCGCGCAACGCTCACATCGCGGTACGTTACATGTAATTTCAAATATTCCCAAATGGCCATTTTGGTATGCATGCAGTTTACATTTCCCAAATGTCGTTTCGATGATCGACCATTTTATGTCTTTGTGTCCAGGCTGACGTCGATGCTGCCCTATGGAACGACTCCGCCTCACTACTGCAGAGGGTCGCCACTGGTGCGGAGCTAACCCACGAGGAGGGCGTCAGCTTTGTGCGTCGAGTGGAGGCCGGGTGTAGACGTATTGTTAGCCTGCTGTCCTGCACGAGGCTACCGGCGGTCTCCACGCCTAGCGCTCCGATTGCTCATCCACCAGTGCCACCCCGACCAGTGTGGCACTACTCCGGAGGTAGTACGTGGACACGTCCTACACCACCTCACCCGGAGCAGCCAGGGGGTTCAGCCTGGGCACGGCCTCCTACACCACCGAGCTTCACGCCTCCTCCGCACATCCCCGGCTTCCACACGCAGGGGGTGCATGCCCCTCCTCCTACCTCGATGGCGCCAGCTACGGGTACGCATCGTCTGATCTCGTTTTTATCCCAAGATGACATGCAACGAACTAACGATATTACTATTGCAGGTACTTACCAGCATCACGGCGTCTCCCCGGGCCCGGACGATGTGGACCAGTTTTTTGCGGACTGGCCCGGGCAGTTCTTCGACGCAGCACCGGAGGTTCTCTCTGGCAGTGCCCTCCCCGGTGCACTGGAGGGCACACAGCCAGAGGTGCAGCTGACTCCACCAGCGCAAGGGCGGGATAGACACCCTCCTGCTCGTTTTACTTTTTCGGAGCCTCGTAACCCGTTGCACCGGAGAAGGGCCAAGCGGGGCCGTATGGG
Source organism: Dendrocalamus latiflorus (assembly GCA_017311315.1). Taxonomy (NCBI): domain Eukaryota; kingdom Viridiplantae; phylum Streptophyta; class Magnoliopsida; order Poales; family Poaceae; genus Dendrocalamus; species Dendrocalamus latiflorus. The sequence continues at coordinate 25,309,212 of CM029660.1, forward strand.
AGGACGCGGGCGCGGTGACGGGGCACACCAGGGTGGCGAGTGATGGATGCTATATTATGTAATGAAAAAATACGCGGCATGTTACTCACACTTATATTATGAAGTTTATTTAAATTCAAACATGTCTATCATCTCTTCTTTTCGTATTCAATCATAAACATACCGGTTCTCCGCACACGAATTATCATCGTATGTCACTTAACAGTGTATATATCGATCGTTCTCCCGTTAATCTTTAATAAAAAAAAGTTTCTAAAAATTTTTACGCACCTACAATATACAATAAACATAAACTTATATTATAGCATTTTTTTACCACTTTAAAACTACAAAAATCACAAAATTCACGGGGGACATGCAGTCGCCTAATGGGATGGCGACTGCATGCAAGTCGCCTAATGGATTGGCGACTGCATGCAAGTCACCGTACGGAAGCGCGACTGGATGCAATCGCTCCAGCGTACGGCGACAGATATTGTGTCGCAGTCTGGTTGGGCGAAAGGCTCCAATCGCTCAACCATTATGTGACTGGAGCCTATTTTTGTAAAAAAATTTCTCACGGATATATTTCTGTAATTTTGAATAAAAAAAGGATTATTCGTATAAAAAATTCTCGAATCATGCATGCTCTTTAGTTTTTTTTTATAGAGAGGGAGAATATTTTTTTGTTTTATCTGCACGACCCAATCTGTACTATCTTATTGCCTTAGCCCTGTGCCCCTGTACTACCACGTGGAACAAGAATACTTAACTACTAATTAAACTACAAGATCTCCACTAGTGTCGTGCATGTTACTTCCTTAATATTAAAACCAAATAAACTAGAAGCTAGAACCACACCAAACTAGATTTCATCCATCAGATAGCTACAACTTAAATTGCTTAGTTGCTAGCTTCCACTTGTATGACTGTATCCTTTCTTGGAGATTCTTGTTAGTATTTGTTGGCATTTCCTAGTTTTATGTCCTATCGCTTTCAGTCTCCTCTCATCATTCAGCTTAATTAATCTAACGTTCCAGACAAATATTTCTGATGGAGGAAGAGATGCACTGAGTTGCTATAGTCGCCTATTTTCTGGTCTTCTATGCATGCTCCAGAATCAGAATCTTCTGTATATATTAATACCATCTTTCATTAATTTTAGGTATATATATTTGTGTTATTTGTGTTGTGGGCACAGTATCAGGAATCAAGACAATGCACGGTGCTTCTTTTCAATATTATTATCACTATTAGTTTGTACTTCATACTCGGTTATGTAACACCCTGATTTTCAGTGCCTTTTTAAAGTTTTTAAAATAAAAATAATCATTTAAATTTTTCTTAAATTAATTAAATCCTAATGTAAATTTTTAGAAAATAAAAAAAATTTAATATGAATAAGTTAAACCTCAATTAAATCAAAATCAGTTTAAGTTGGGTTCATTGTGATGCAAGGAATTTTTGTATTTTTTGAGTTTATTTGCTATTTGTTTGAGCTCAATTGAATTTATTCCAATTTTTGAAAATCAGAAAACCCTAGAATTCCGAAATCCTCTCTGGTCCAATTTCTTTCTCCTGGCCCATTCTCTTTTCCGGGCTGGTCCAATTCCCTCATCCGGCCTGCCTTGCCCCGGCCCAGCCCGCCAGCTCGTTACACTCATTGACTGGTTGGTCTTATCTATGAACCGCTCTCTTTCTCTCACTTCTTTCACTTCTAGCCGAACCCGCCTGCCAGCTTGTCTCCGCACTATTTTTCTTCCCCACGGAGTCTGGTTCGCATACGACTGCGCCGCTGTCTCCATCCCAGTTTCCTCTTGCCTATGCCATAAAAAGGCATGCCAAGCACTGAAAATCATCACCCCGAGCCGCTCTACACTTTGCCAAACCCTAGCCATCGCCCAAAGTTGTGTCATCTAGCCAGGATTTGAAGTTGAAGTCGTCGTCACTGCCTTGCTCCAACGAGTAATTGCCCGATCATCAGTGAGTTTTAGCCTTCATCGACCACCTCGCGAGCATCGTCGTGCTCCACTTTATCTTTTCCACCGGTCGCATCATGCCACCTCTTAACCTAGCGTCCACACCGTTGAGTTCCCCTATGTGTGCACTACTAAATCTATTGTTTGCCATCAACCATCGAGTCTTGAGCATTATTGCCAACGTGTCCGTCCTAGTCAACCTTGTCGTCCGATGTGTAGCCACGCAAGCACTATGTCAGCCCGGTCTGCCACCGCAGCCTTTGCCAAGTCATCTGACTAATCATCATACATGTAGGCATCCATGTCAGCCCTAGTACACACATGTCATCCCATCACCATGCCACCATAGCCGATCTGCCAAGTCATCACACCGGTACACTGTTTCAGAGACCAAGTCTACCGTGAACCAAGGCCTTAATCCACGCACCCTGTCTATACATCATGGCACCTACTTGTCAGTCTCTAATCCTTTTTCCAGAATTATTTTTATTTTGGAAAATCCAAAACTCTGTAGGGCCCACCTATCAGCCACTAGCCTACTATCAAAATAAATCCAAAGGGAATATTTCAGATAATATTCTTCTCTCTCTCTCAATTTCTAGGAATATATCTTCTTAGTAAATCTTACGAGAGTCCATTCTTCTTCATACGAACTCTGATTAACCTGATTTTTTCCCTAAATTTATCTAAAATTAAGCTCTATGTTTTGATTCTAGTTTTATTTTATTTGAATTTTCTTTTGATTTTATTTGTGTTTTGTTCGCTTTTTCTCTCATTGGATAACATCTTCGACGGAGCAGAAGCAAGATTTGAAGATCAAAAAGTGGTAATTGAGCAAGGCTAAGATAAGTCATGACCTTTGATCATGTTAAATATATTATTTTAAAACTAAGTATTGGTATTTTATTTTAAATTATTACACATTGCTAATTTATTATAATATCCTTGTACTTGGTAGTTGTTACCCAATTTTGATTAAATCACTCATTTGATAATTTGAGTGCCATGATTCTATTGTCACCTAAGATAGTTAATTATCTAGTGATGCAAAACTAGTATCCACTTGGGTTGTACGTCTAGTATGTTTAGCCATTCTTATTGTTACGTTGGGCTCATCATCATATTGATCAATTAATTAAATCTGATTTAATGAGATATTGAATCATGGTGGTTAGCTAGAGTTATAAGATTTGTGTACCATGACATGGGTAGTATCATTGGTCTTAGTTAAACCAAAATAATTTTCACTTGGACGAGTGATTGTACAGTAAAGGGGAAGTGTGATTAGCACTTTGGGATATGGATGCATCGCCTGGGTAATAATTAAGGACTTAACTTTATGTGTCATTGATCTGAGCCTTATCGTGCATCCACATGTCTAGTATAAGATGGAGTTAGCTAATTAATTTGTGATGTTTCAACTTTGATTTCATCATTAAGATTGTGTAGGTGGTTAGTTCATTCTTGGGTAATCTTCCACATGGCGCTAGATGAAGTTTTTTCGACTAGGTGGTTAGCCTACTTAGCAGCGAAATCTTATCTGACGAGATCAGATTGAGATTGAGCATTGTAAAGGCCTTGTGTTAATCACTTAGTCGCACGTCTAAGAAAACATATATTGGCTGACAGTATAAGTTGATTATCTCTTATGAGTAAAGTTATGCAATTTGTGCAGAGTGTAAAACTATTCGAGTAATCATGTCCCCAATTATGAACAATGCTCGGTGATTTCACACGAGAGGTAGAATTTCATAAAATTTTGGTTGGGTTTAGTTGGGAAGTAAATGGTCAGTTCACTTATGGTTTATTCAATTTCTTTGATTTATTTACTTATTAATTATTTTCATAGTATGCTTTTAATCTATTTATTGTATTTACTCTAAATTATTAATTTCTATAAAATAACCATTCAACTATTCTTTGATAAGCCTTGTATCATTATATATTGTATCTTATTACAAACGATTTGCTGAGGACTTTATGTACTCATGGCTATATCCTTTGTTGCTTAGTTGCTAAAGGAGAATTATATCAGACAGAGGTATTTGAGGAGGGATTCTTCGATGACTTCGCGGATTAAGACTTCGCTCTCAATCGATTGCCTATGGGCATGTCGAATGACCACTACATTATTTGTTGTTTTCCGCTGCTAGTCTTGTTAGACCTTTCAAGCTGTTATTTGTAAGCCTGGCAATAAGATTTGCTGAGAATTCTATGCACACAGAGAGTTCAGATTTGCATATACAGATCTCAACAAGCTAGCTGATATAGCACCCTAAAAATTAGATCACTACAGAATGTCCATTATATATATATATATATATATATATATATATATATATATATATATATATATATATATATATATATATATATATATATATATATATATATATATTATTGCATTATTTACAACTACTTCTATATCAAATACTACCAATTAATCCACAAGTTTACAGCAAAGGATTATTAGGACGTGCAGGGTCGTCAAATGTATAAGATTTGCAGGTAGTCTAGCTAGTTTCAGTATCAGCTTACACAATTACACTTTTGTGAGGACCAGTTCGGTACTTTTTGTGTGGAACCTCTAAAAAAGTGCAAATGTGAAACTTTTCTTTCTTTTCTTTCTTGCTGTTACTTTCCCTGCAGCGAGCGAGTGAAGCAGATAGGTCGTGATGTTCATCCTGCGCCTTGCACTACTGTTTACGACGATGCAATCGAGTAGTACCAGCAAAACAAAGACAAGAGCCACCTTGTTCGTGCTCTTTTCAGCCACCTTGCTCGTGCGCTTTTTATCAGTAGGGATATAGAATTCAGGAGGGTCCCTGTCTGTCGGAGGAGCCCCTAGGATTTCACCAAACACCCACAGAGTATCAGATACCTGCAAGGCTGGAGCCTCTCCCTCGTCATCGCCATTGGAAACAACTCACCATGCATGTGTATTCCTGTGGGTGGAGATGGAAATTAAACACACATGATTACTATTGGTCTTTTTATCGTTTGAAGATTTCGATTAGAAAATAATGTGAACTGATTGAAAGTTATGATTGAGATTATCTTCGTATATGGATGAACTCTACATCGATCTCCATCAGATATGGTGCTTTAAGGTGCGTGCATCGACTGGAGTTCAACGTGCTTACTCGAACCGTTTCTGACTACAACTCTACACAATTATCTTCTGAGACTCTCCGAGCGGGATACTATTCCCATTTTTCGAGAATATTATTGTTCCAATTTCCGAGTAGCTCTCTGTTTCGTTGCCGACTAGGACTCTTCCTTTTATCGTCTAGGAATCTTATTGCTAAGACTATTCATATCCTCTGTAAGCTATCTGGTAGAGGTGTAGAATCATATATATACGCCAAGAATATTTTGTAATTTATCCTTATATAGTGATTTCGTCGATTATACATCTATAATTTTACTTACATAAAAGAGTTTTTCACTTAAAAATATTTGTATTGTGTTCTAAATTGTTCTTCTCGTTTGCTGTGGTAAGCCTGACGGCTCCTAATCAGGAGCAGGGATATAGGATTCAGGAAGGCCCCTGTCTCTGTCGGAGGAGCCCCTAGGATTTCACCGAACACCCACAGAGTATCAGATACCTGCCAGGCTGGAGTAGTGGTAGGTATCGTGGCACATCTTCATCTTATTAAGTTTTTTTTTCAAAATTAATATGATTTAATTTAATATTACTTTATTAATAGTTTGAAAATATTTTTAGAATTGAGTTAACGAGCCGAACCGAGTTAAATCAAAATTTAACTTCATCTAAAATTGATTTATCCAATGTTTAACCAGTTAACAAGTGTAATTGAAGTAATTTTAAATTAAACCATGAGCCTTACTAACAAGCTTTTTTTCATCCTAGGCTGGAACTCTGCCTCGTCATCACCGTTGGAAACAACTCAAACCAGCATGTGTATTCCTGTGGGTGGAGATGGAAATTAAATACACCGGCTAAGCATCTTGTTCTTCAAGCTGGTGCACCCACATTATCTTCGCTTGGAAAATAAGGTTTTATATACACGACTATCCTCAGAGTTTGACCTATTGCATAGTTAACATGACTCACTTGAAGATCGAAACCTTCGAAAAGGCCACTGCCCTGTTGGTCAAGACTGGGTGGCAACGGGCCAGGGTACCGGAGGAGGCCCTGTGGCCCGCCCTGATCTCCATTAGCTCGTCCTGGCTCTAGCCTCGTTAGGCTAAACAGGGAGATCTCTCGCTGTCCTCGATCCTAGGGGACCCGATCCTACGGAGATCTCTATGGGATTAAAAAAGCTCTAAATTATTTTTCAAAATAGTAATGTGTCTTTATTTATTATTTTATTATTATTTGGGCATATATATTTTTTAGATATAGCTTTAAAATATATATTTTAACATGTATATTTAAGTTTTAGTCAAAATATACAAGAAAAGAACACAATCTTTTATATTAAAAACTATAATCTATAATAAAATAATATTTCCTATCTCACGAGGGAGGGTGACCCCGTCTCCATGCCTGCTCCCCGTGGGGAAGATTGGCCCCTGCCCCCGTCCTGACGGAAAATTTTTTAGACTCAAGATGTGGCGTTACCTCTATGGTTCAGGTTTGAATCTTCAAATTTGTCGAGTGCCTACCTCATTTTTTAGGTACAAGTCAGAGCTTCTGACAAAATTTCAAAATAAAAAGGAAATCTTATGTAAGGATTATCTATCCTTGCAAAATGCCAACATTAGAGGGATTAAGTGCAAAGGTTGGCTGTAATCTAGACTCCATCCTGAGGTGAGGTGCCACCTGCCTGTGTTCACCAATCAATGGTGTCTTTTCAAATTTAATCGTAGTATAGCCTAGTGGTATAGAACTTTATCTTGTGGATTGGATGTTGAGTATATATAGTTTGATTTCCATCAACTCATATGTTGGGGTAGATTATTTGTGTGAATTTTTCAGCATTTGAATCCATGACATCTAAGTTGTGAGCTTCAAGATAACTGCACTAGCCGTCATTTCTACCCTTTAAGAGAAAAATAAAAGGGAATTATCTCGTAATTTTTTCCATTTTTGCGGTAGCAACGCCCTGCATGCATACTGAAGCATAACTTCATCATTGCAATAGTGAAGGGTCACACCGATCATTCTCAAGCTAAGCTGGAAAAAGAAGAGTGCCTGGAGGTTCCATCCTTCCCACAGATTGTGCACATCACCGTCCATCTATACCCCGGCTCAATTCCGCCATGCCGCGTTGTTTTCTTGTGCGCTTTTGCATCTTTTCACCTTCCTATCGATCGTCACTCTTTCAAGTTAGCTCGCTATGATTATATTCCACTCTACAGACCTCAACGGCGATCGACACGCCAAGGGAGGTCTTAGATTCATGTGACGCTGTCACACCAAACAATTACCAGGTGTGCGACTCCAGGCTGCAGGCATACAAGTGCAGGTATATAGAAAGTAGCATAAAGAAATTCAAAGCTCATGCATGAGGGAGAAAAATAAATATCTTACCTATTAAACCAAAAGAGATTGCCGCCAGCAGACAGCTACCACGTCAGCACTATTGCAGAGGGCCCCTGGGATTTTTGTAACTACGTTGGGCTCCTACACTCTCATGGACGATTAGATCGTGATTGGACGGTCGTGATGGAGCTAGTGTTCAGCCGAGGGATTGGCGACCGACGGCTCATATTCATTTGAAGTTTGCAGCTCTACATCCAACCCTACCAAAAACCTGCCTGTCCTCCACCCAGCATGCCGCCCTTGCCTCTTCCCCTCCCTTCCGTTCCATTCCCCCCACCCCTCCCTCCTTCTCCCCCTTCCGTTCCTCCATGCCACCGCCGGCAACAGTGAGACCCACGACGCGCTCGCCCTCTCCCTCCCCCTCCACACCACCTTTCCTCGCCCTTCCTGTTCCCTCGGCCCTCCCTCCTTCCGTTCCTCCCCATCGGCGGCAGTTGTGACAGCGAGACTCACGACGCACTCGTCACCTCCCTCCACGCCTCCTCCCTTGCCCTTCTTGTCTCCATCCCGCCCCTCTCCCTCCTCTCCACAGCGCCACCATCGTCTCCCCCCTCCGCCCCCACCATTATCTCCTGCCTTCGCCTTGGTCGCCCAGTGCCTTTCTCCACCTTCCTCCCTCTTTCATGTACGTGACTTGCTCCCCTCTCCAGCTATTCTCTCTTTTCCACTCTTTTTCTTTGATTTTGCTTTTTTGTGCTGATTTCTTTACGACGTCCTTGTTGGCTTGCCGGTGGTTCGTTGTGCAATTGTGCCTATGGAACTGATGGTAAAGGTGATGGACGGCGTTGGCCGCGGTAGGGAGGGGCCAGCACGGCTAGGGGCTATCTTGCCCTAAATCTTCTGTCCCACCGATGCAGCGTGCTGCATCGCCTATCTGGCAGCCGATCATTGCAGTCCAACCAATGAGATTCCTCTTTCCCTCTTTCTCTCAGTTTCTCTGTTCTTCGTTAATTTGGGGATGTTATTTGTGGTCCGCGAGCCAACGTAAGGACAAATCTTTAAAGATGAGTCTGTTCTGTATTTTGACCGCGTACCATCCGTTAGCTCGGCGTGCAGTGTAGCTCGCGTCCTAGTCTAGTTCTTTTCACGCAAGCTACAAAGTATAGGGTTCCAGGCTTTACACGCGGCCCAAGGCAGTATCCTTTCAAGGACACACACGGAAGTGCCAATGAATAACGATACTACGTTGCCAAAGGAAATAGATTGTTACGAATGTAGGAATTTTACAGGGACGATGAGTGCTGCATAAAATTAACAAGGAAAAGGTACTATTTAGAAAAACTAAGCAGAAAGTTCTAATTAAAAAGCTAATAAAAAGAACACATTATTCTTAGTTCACTGTTGTAGTATTTCTTTGACCATGCATGATTACACATAAATAATTAGGAAGTTTTGTCCGTAATACTACATAAGATGTGTAAATTAAAACCAATAACTTTTAGGTGGTGATCGGTTCGGCTGAAAAGCTCATGGCTTATGGCTGAAAACACTGTAGCTGGCTGAAAAAAGCACTGTAGCTGACAGAGACTTATTTAGCATAATTAAATTTAAAAAAATTTAAAAAATATAAAAAATATGTTAGCCCATTACGTATAATACAAACAAATACGGGGAAAAAAAGAACCGGCAAAAAAGCTCAACAAAAAGCCAAAAGTTCAGAAAAAGACGAAACTTATGAATAGTGAAAAATAAGCCAGAAGCCAAAAGCCGAAGCCGAGTTGATCAGGACCTTGGGGCTGACTAGAGGCCCTAACCAAGGCCCCCTGTGGATAGACAATGATGCTATTTTCCAACTTGTGATATATTGAGTAATATGGCCCAAAAAATTAATATTGCTTTGCTTTGCTAGTGTTTTTGGACCTTGTCCTAAACAGAGAGAACAAAGGTGAAAACAAACAGTGAGAAACAGTACTGGAGTGTCGGGATCTATTTGAAGTGGGATCCACGTTTCTGCCTTGAGATTCCAATTCGATGCTCATCTTGGAGCCACCTATGCTACCAACACTGACAAGTGATGGCCTTTTCTATCTTTTCTATTTAACATCTGTCTCAAATGGGTTTAGCTTCTATATTTTAGCTTTTAATTTATTTAAATTAGAACCTACTTAGAATATACCAACTTTTAATTTTGATTTATTTTAACATTTTAGTTTTTTTTATTTTTTTGTCTTTTTTCTTTTTTCTTCTTATTACTTTACATTTATATGATGATATAAATTTTTTTAATTTTTAATGTTTTTTAAAAAACTAATAGCCGCTATAATATAATTTTAGCTAGACCCACAACCGAAGTCGTCAGCCGCTCATAGCACGGCCTCCTAAGTAACTATCATTCTTTCTTCTGTCTTTCAGTCTCTCTAGATGCAGTAATCATCCATTCTTGATATATTTTTACCGTGATAATGTCTTCAATTAGCTACTAACCAGTAACTATGCACGTGCGATACATATTTTTCCCAGTATATCTTATTTTAAAATAATATTACTAATAGTCAAATTGAGGCCTTGAGAACCACATTGCAGAGGCTACCTCGGTTTCATTTCCATTATTTAAAATGATATTGAAAAAATTAGCATGCTTTGTTTTCATTTCCATTCAAAACGGAAACGTAAAAAATACCAGGCTTCGTTTCCATTTCCATTCAAAACGGAAACATAAAAAAGATCAAGCTTCGTTTTTGTAAGACCATGTGGCTAGGTCTAATATTTTTATGATGATGAATAATTGACAACATGGCTTAGTATTTTTATTCGAGGCGTGTGTGTGTGTGCGTTGACTAATATCGGTCAAGTTGGTGAGAACTTGTGCCGGGAAAAACGTTCTTTGGTCTTTGCATGTGCAGGTTGGGCGTGGAGACGGTCATGGTCGGTGACGAGAAAGACCGGGACTAGGAGGGGGAAATCTGAGGTCCAGGCGGTCGAGGATGTCGCGAGGTGGTCGGGCTCACGCTGGAGCACATGGAGATCAAAGATGGATGGTGCGTGGAGAAACTACGGGAGGTGCGGTCCTGGAGGCTTCAACACGCGATGAGTTGAAAAATCGGAAGTGAAAAAAACCCGTGTTAGGAAGGGTTTCGGGTCCCTTGAAAATTAGTGGGCCAAAAGTCTAGTTGGGGTAAAAAGGCCCAAATCTAGTTGGATGAGTCGGATTAGGATTCTAAGTAGAGATTGAATAGGATTAGGATTCTAAATAGAAAGTGAATAGGATTCATAGTGGGCTGTATAAAAAGAACGGAAATAGGAGAGAGGGGGGTGGCTTTTGAAGAGGCTATTTTCGTGTTAAGGTTTAGGTGTGCTAGAAGAGAGCACTTTGTAGCCACCATAATTTAGAAATAAAGTTGAGATCTATCTCGACAAAAATTCCGACGGCTTACGAGCGTTCGTCCTCGGCCTCAGGTGACGTGTTCCACGACGCTGTTCCTCACGCAACAGGGCGACAAGATTTCTCGAGTGAAGCGTGGAACCGCAACTCGGAGTCGACTTCATTGCCTCGGGTGGAGCACCTCGCGCGCGTTCACGGTCTTGGTCGCCAAGTCCCATGCCACGTCCTGATGGCTCGTCACGCAAAGCGTAAAAATCGGTTTGCATGCTTTAATTGACCTGTACATGTTCACGTATTTGCTCTGAGACTCAATGCCATGCTTATGTGAATTTGCGTCAAAGCAATATTAGTTGTGCATGCAGGATTAACACGGAGGAGAGATAAAATTAGATAGCCATCACGTGAAAGAATTTTCATTGCTTTGCTTGTTGATCTGATTACGGTTTTCCTTCCAAATCTTTAATTGTCCAGTAGCAAAAATTCAATAACTGACGGTAGACTTTTTATTATTAATACTACAGTGATTTGCTAAAGTAAAAAAAATATTTTTTTTCCTATTTTTGTTTTTTGTTTTTTTTTACTGTGATTGGTAGGTTGAAAAATCAAAAGGCGGTAAATTTTGAGAAAAGCTTCCGGTGCGCACTGCAATCATTCACCCCCCCTCTGATTGCCATCGACGATCCTACAAGTGGTATCAGAGCGGGTTGCTATGGCGTCAGAGAGGTATGTGAATCGTCCCCCCATGCTAGATGGTACTGATTTTGCTTTTTGGAAGTGTCGGATGCAAGCTTATATTGAGGCTCAAGGTAGTGATGTTTGGAATAAAGTTTCTACTCCATATGAGGTTCCTGCTGTTGTTACTGATTTAAATAAAGCAGATGTTAATTTAAATGCTCAAGCTCGTAATTTGCTGTTTCAAGGAATTTCTCGTAAAGAATTTGATCGTGTAGCTCATATTAATTCTGCCCATTTAATTTGGAAAACTCTTTGCGATTATCATGAAGGAACCACTAAAATCAAGAAGGTGCGTAAAAATCTTTATCAAAAAGAATATTCTGATTTTGCTATGAAACCTAATGAATCCATTGATGATCTCTTTGCTCGGTTTGAGAAAATATTGAGTGATCTGCGCGGTGTTGGTGTTATTCCTGCTGATGAAGATAATGCAACTAAAATTTTGAGATCTTTAGGTTCTGAGTGGTTGATGGTTGTTACAATTATTAATCAAACTGTTGATTTAGATACTTTAACCATGGATGATCTTTATTCTAGATTGAAAACCTATGAGATGGAAGCTTTGCCATCTAAGATTGATAAATCTTCATCTTTAGCACTTGTGACTAACCCCGTGCAGGCGACTTCGTCGAGTGGTTTGTCTTGTGTTTCTTTGTCTGCCTTGTCTTCTTTTTCAGAGGAACAGTTAGAGGAGCTTCCTGAAGAGGACTTGGTTTTGATTTCCTCACGAGCATACAAGGCACTCAACATTGTGAGGATGAGAAAGCGAGGAGGCATGTCAGGTCCGATCAGATGCTATGAGTGTGGCGAGCCTGGCCACATTAAGATGGATTGTCCCAAGCTCAAGGGGAAGATGATCAAAGAAGACAAGAATTATCGTCGTCGGCCATCCAAGAACAACAACACCAAAGGTGGCAATTTCCGTCGCAAGCTTGCTGAAAAGATCATATCGGCTATTGAGCGTCTTGATTTGAGCGATGTGGAATATGAGAGCTGCGACGATGATGACCACGACGATGAAGGCAAGAAGAAGAAGAACGATGACTTTACGGGCATGTGCTTCATGACAGGCAACAACAGTGATGATGGCGATAGTGATCCCGATGAGGTAAGACCTTCATATGATGAGCTTGAAGATGGTTTGATTAAACTTGCTATTGAATTAAAAAAGACAAAACAGAAATTAAAAGAAAATAATTGTGTTGTTGAAAGCCTAAATTCTGAAATTAATAGACTTAGAGCTTTAATTCCTGATGATGAATCATGTGAGTCTTGCCAAGTTTTACATTCTGAGTTGGAGGCTGTTAGATCTATTAGTGCATCAAACCTGGTTCAACTTAGAGATGTAACTGATAAATTTGATGAATTAAAATTGATACATGACTCTTGTGATGAAAAATTAAAACTTGCAAATGATGAAATTGAAAAGCTCAAATCTAGTTCTTCTACATGTTTAGAGTCAAGTATTTCAAATGCTCAATCTAAAGCTTGCTCTAATTGTGAATTGCTAGAAGCTAGACTTAATTCATCTCAGAAATCTATTCAACAAATGCTTTATCATGAGAACATGTCTTGCTCAAATTGTTCTAAGTTAAATATTGAAATTGATGCTTTAACTAGGCAATTGCATGATTTTGCTGAAAAAGAAAAATTGGCTCAATCTAGTGCTTCCAAGAATTTTGTGAATGAACCTGTTAAATGCACTGCTTGTTCCACTTTTGGTAAGGAAAATGAGTACCTTAAGGACACTTTGGAGAGATTTTCTTTTGGCAAGAAAAATTTGAATATGATTCTAGACAAGTCAAAAACAAGTGTGAAAAATCGTGGTCTAGGATTTAATTTTGTTGAGCATGCCAAGAATAATCCTCCTAAGGTTGTTAAGGTTCTTGAACCTGGAAAAATTGAAATAAAATCTGAAGCAAAACAAACTGTGTTTAGATCTGCTGGCTTTGTGCAAAGTTCATCGAATAATAATATAGGTGCTAGCTCATCATCTCAAGAGAATTCTGGTTATGTTAAATTTCATTGCACCTACTGTGGAAGAGATGGACATTTGCATGAATTTTGTTTTAGGCGGGCTAAGAAAGAAAGGAAGGAAAGGTTGAATGCTTTAAGACAAAAACGTGCATTGTCTTTTGTTCCGAGATCAAATGCAAAAGCTATGTTTTTAGAGAACTTTTATGATGGCTTTAAATCTACTTCACATGCTAGATTGGGATTTAATTCAAATAATTCACGCTCTTTTTGGCATTCTGATCATTCACATGCACGTGATTTTGGTTCTACCTTTGTTGCTCCTATTCATCGTGTGTCTCAGTATTGGATTCCTAAATCTTATTTCACTAACCCCAATGCTGTGAGACCGATATTTCCTGTGATGTAAGAACAACTAAGAAGGATGGAGAACATGAGCTCGATTGGCTTCCGGTCTTTTTCATCATCGCTTGATTGGAACACTTGATGGTTCTTCACTCGTTTGATGACTTGCAAGAGATTTCACTTTTTGAGAGATCATGTGGAAAAGGTGATGTAGTCTTACACCCTATTGAGTTGGATTCTCATGTTGATGATATTCTTTCAAAACCACTTGACTCTCCTTATTTTGCTCTTTTGCGAAGTGGGTTGTGCGTGTTGCATCTTTTGGGATTTATTCTGAGGGGGAGCTTGATGTTTGAAAATTTAGAAAGCTTTGTTTATTATACTTGTCAATTAAATCAACAAGTCCAAGCCATTAAATTTAAATGAGTTGTGGAGCTCTCTTTATCATATTTATCCATATGCTGTGTAGCTTTGATCATGACTAGTTACAATTAATTTGCTATATTTGAACTAAAATATGACATGGCGGAATATTTTGACTAGATTGATTATAGATAGTACTTTGCGATGTTCATCAAAAAGGATTAGCTTAATTGTGAGTCTTATTTTAAATCTAGGCTATGAGGCTCACATGTTTCATATTGCAATCTTTTTATGATCACTCAATTTGGCATGTTATTAAAAAATATATATAAAAAAATGAAAAGATGTATGCTTCAAGCATGCCATGGTGAAAAAAAAGCACAAAAGTGCGCAAAATGAAAAGAAGTATGCTTCAAACATGCCACCATCAAAAAAAAAGAAGAAGAAAAATATGTCATTATGAAAAGAAGTATGCTACAAGCATGCCACATGCCTAAAAATTGAGTGTGGAGTAATAAGTTGTTACATGAGACTGCTAGCCCGTATAGAGTTAAAATTTGCTTCACTTTTAGGTTTTGACTTTTCGTTGTGATATCTCATTGTGCTCTCTATAATTGGTTTGGTCATTTTTGATATGCCTGTCATTGACATAAATTGCTTAATCATATTAAAAATTTGTTTTGACATTGCTATGTGATATATGGCTTTATATGATCTAGATAGCTCTACTCAAAAATATGGCTTGGTTAAATTACTAAATCAATTCAAAGTGACTTGGATAATCTACAAAGCTTCTAGATTTTTATTCTTATTGCTTCTTTTTAGAATAGTTCTTCCTTGAAATTTCTTGATGATTACATTGCCAAAGGGGGAGAGATTTGGTGTGTTTTGTGAGACGTTGGAGAAATTTGCTCTCTTTTGTTGAGGGGGAGAGATTTGAGACTTGTGGCTTGAAATGATTTTTCGTCTTTAGTACTTCGCTTATATCTATTTGACACAAATTCATCATGCTATCTTACGTTGTTGTCAATGTATTCATCAAGGGGGAGATTGTAAGACCATGTGGCTAGGTCTAATATTTTTATGATGATGAATAATTGACAACATGGCTTAGTATTTTTATTCGAGGTGTGTGTGTGTGTGCGTTGACTAATATCGGTCAAGTTGGTGAGAACTTGTGCCGGGAAAAACGTTCTTTGGTCTTTGCATGTGCAGGTTGGGCGTGGAGACGGTCATGGTCGGTGACGAGAAAGACCGGGACTAGGAGGGGGAAATCTGAGGTCCAGGCGGTCGAGGATGTCGCGAGGTGGTCGGGCTCACGCTGGAGCACATGGAGATCAAAGATGGATGGTGCGTGGAGAAACTACGGGAGGTGCGGTCCTGGAGGCTTCAACACGCGATGAGTTGAAAAATCGGAAGTGAAAAAAACCCGTGTTAGGAAGGGTTTCGGGTCCCTTGAAAATTAGTGGGCCAAAAGTCTAGTTGGGGTAAAAAGGCCCAAATCTAGTTGGATGAGTCGGATTAGGATTCTAAGTAGAGATTGAATAGGATTAGGATTCTAAATAGAAAGTGAATAGGATTCATAGTGGGCTGTATAAAAAGAACGGAAATAGGAGAGAGGGGGGTGGCTTTTGAAGAGGCTATTTTCGTGTTAGGGTTTAGGTGTGCTAGGAGAGAGCACTTTGTAGCCACCATAATTTAGAAATAAAGTTGAGATCTATCTCGACAAAAATTCCGACGGCTTACGAGCGTTCGTCCTCGGCCTCAGGTGACGTGTTCCACGACGCTGTTCCTCACGCAACAGGGCGACAAGATTTCTCGAGTGAAGCGTGGAACCGCAACTCGGAGTCGACTTCATTGCCTCGGGTGGAGCACCTCGCGCGCGTTCACGGTCTTGGTCGCCAAGTCCCATGCCACGTCCTGATGGCTCGTCACGCAAAGCGTAAAAATCGGTTTGCATGCTTTAATTGACCTGTACATGTTCACGTATTTGCTCTGAGACTCAATGCCATGCTTATGTGAATTTGCGTCAAAGCAATATTAGTTGTGCATGCAGGATTAACACGGAGGAGAGATAAAATTAGATAGCCATCACGTGAAAGAATTTTCATTGCTTTGCTTGTTGATCTGATTACGGTTTTCCTTCCAAATCTTTAATTGTCCAGTAGCAAAAATTCAATAACTGACGGTAGACTTTTTATTATTAATACTACAGTGATTTGCTAAAGTAAAAAAATATTTTTTTTCCTATTTTTGTTTTTTGTTTTTTTTTACTGTGATTGGTAGGTTGAAAAATCAAAAGGCGGTAAATTTTGAGAAAAGCTTCCGGTGCGCACTGCAATCATTCACCCCCCCTCTGATTGCCATCGACGATCCTACAGTTTTGATTTCCATTCAAAACGAAAATGTAAAAAAAAAATCAAGCTTCGTTTTGATTTCCACTCAAAATGAAAAATATAGTAGTTTGATGCGTACAATCGGAGCATAGCACCCCAGAGCCTGCCTCATTTGCATGATCCAAAATCCATAACAATAAACTTGTCTCAACGAAAGACTGCAATCATTTACTTAAATGCAAGGAATGAAGAGTACCCACATTCAGACACATGGAGTGCCTGAAAAAGCACATACAATGCCTACATCGTGCTATCCCTTTGAATTTTTGCAAAAAAAAAGGGCATGGCATGGTGTGCTTGTTACTCAGCAGTAAGATAAAGCACTTAAATAAAATAGAAGGCAAGGTGTGTGTCGAATCTGGATTTAGTCAATTTAGAATCCTCTATCAAACCACTACACTATTCCCTAAATCAATAGATAGTGCCCACATATACATCACTAAATCATTTTCTACAAATCGTAAACCGAAACATACATTAATATTACATCATCGAAGTTTAAATAAACCATCTCGTGTCAAATTTACACTAGGCGATAACGGAAATTTTGGAAGCGATAACGGAATCAACTAGGGGAGAGCATATCTCACCACAGACAAGCGACTAGGGAAAGTTTATGTGCTACTAATATTAACCAAGGATCTGAAGAATATTGGTGCACGTAAACACCACCTTAGCTAGATTAGGGGAGGCCTAATCTAATGGATGCTAAGCAAAGCTCTACCATCTTCATCACTATCTGCTCCTTGATTGTCATAGTATGCGTACTATCTTTGACCCACATGTTCTGAAGATTTTGTGAGCGAGTGTGAGCACAAGCAACAGTACCCCACGAGCTAATACATAGGACGCAATATTTATACATGCAGGGTTTAACAAGGAGGGTTTGGGCTCTTTTATTTGCTAAAGCCAATATTTCAAAACTACAGATAATTAGAAACTCCTATGACTTAGCATTTTAACTAAAGCATATTTTCTAAAGTGTGTGAAAGATTACAATATAAATAGTAGTACAAACTTCATCCACCATTACATGGTTAACTATACCATATGCTACATTTCCAGCGTCATAGTCGCTCTTTATTATCACTGGGACTCACGTCCAAGGCAACACAATTTAGGGTTTTAACTGTCCGACACGTTTTATTTCACCCACAAAGTTTTTTTTGAAATAGACACATCTTAAGTAAGATCCCATGCCCACTTATAACCATGGGTACGGCTGTTCACATAGTTCACAATCTGCAGAGGTTGTACACTTTACTCACAAAAGACACCAAACTTGTTATATTCTACATACTTTCTTAGATATGCAAATCAAGAAGTTTATCATAAGGCCTTTACAGTGCATCTCCCTAGTGAGGCCACACATGCTAAGGTTTCCATTGCTGTGGGGGGTACGACAACTCCTCTAGAAGCCTCTTACGCCATTACGTCAAAGGTCTTCCCTTCTGCATGTGTTCATACCTATGGCGCATCCCACACTAGGTCGATACAAATTAGTTGGCCAGGTCGTACCCATTATAAACCTATGGTTGCACTGTTTTTGTTAAAAGTTCATCACAAGATTCAGTCTTTAAAGTCATCTGTGTAGTTTTGCCACACTTTCAACACTCTCGTGCATTCACTGCACCAGCCCCTCTTACCATCTGTCCAAATTTTTAAGCAAGTTCGGACTTTTAGGGGGTATAAAATAATGAGGTTCAACATACCAGTCACTTCCACTAGTAACTACACAAAATAATTTTTCATGTATGAAATGATGCCAGGGCAAATTAATGCCCCCTAGTATCTAAACTAGACTAAGTATAGTGCTTTAAGTTTATTACTAGTAGATTAGTCATTAATCCTAGGGTGACAAGGTGTTAAGCCCAAAGACAAGGAGTAGGGTACTCAATCTTAACTATGATCCAATGCAAATATAAATTGCGTAATAAAACGAAATCATGTATTTTAATAATTTAAATTAAAATACTTGGTATCAAACTGTAGGAGCAAAATGATTAAAGTGATGACTTGCCTAGCTCACAAGCAGGGTGATCTTGGAATTCTTGAGTTTACTTGAACTGCAACTCCTCGGCTTCTTCGTACATTACTTGGATGGTCGCATCGAAAAATGTGCACATGAGAGAGCAAAACAAATAAATACAAAAAATTCAAATGAACTCCAAATTGAACAAAATAGTGCCATTAGATAGATCTTGAATTTAGAAAAAATTTAAAATAAATTTCATTAAATTTGGAGCAAAAATGAGTGAGAACGAATCGTTTAAAGTTTAAAACAAAATTCAATTCAAGAAAAAAAAGAGGAGAGAGGTTACTCTCACTGACATAGAGGCCCACGATTCTTTTTAATATTTGAGTTAAATTTCAATTGAAAATGGACACAGAGACTGACTTGAGGGTCCCACGGTAATTTAAATTAAAATTGATTTAGTTTCTAAAAGAGAAATGCGTGAGGGATTGACAGGGTGTCCATTTACTATGCAAACAGTAATTTGGGTCCACTTGTAAGTGGCCTTGACCTTTAAAATTGGTTTTAAAAGATTTTAAAAGGGGCTAAGGGGCCCACTTGTCATACAGACAGTAGCCTCATTAAGCGAGTGTGGCCCATTGGCCAGCGAGTGATTAATGAACACTAATGAAGTACGTTAATTTAAACTAATCCCGTGTGTTAACTTAATCATGATGCTACAATACTCGTCTTTGTCACCGAGTGAGGCACGGCTCGTCGCTAGCGATGGGGACCTTGGTGGACGATAGCAAGATCCAAAATGGATTCCTTGCTGCAGCGCACACTTTTGGCTGAAATTGCACCGTAGCGGTTGTTAGATTTTTCTAAGAAAATGACAAAAAATGGGAAAACCTTTATATCATCATGGACAATGCAACACATAGGCAAAATAAGCCAAAATTAGAAGCCGATGCGTTTTAAGTGACTTCTAGCTTAAATAATCCGAAAACAAAAAAGTCAGAAACTAAAACAGTTTGGAATGAGGAACTTGTGATCCCAACCACCGCATATATATTCTTTTACCACTAAGGTGTCATTTAAAGCAAATCCATCTAAGGCCTAGGTTTCATGTTAGGTGCGGTGCTAGTTCGAAGTACATTAGGGCCTATTCATATTGATACCAGCTGATAGTTTTTGGCTATGGTTAATGGGTTTGACTAAAAATAAATAGTAGCGGCTGAAAGAAGTGGCTTGCAGAAGGAGCGTGCGAGCGATGAGAAAAGTGAGAGAGATACATACGCGAGACGGAAGTGAAAGGAGTGACAAAGCCGTTTCAGAAAACCGGATGTTCATATTGGCAAACAGAAGATAGAAAGCAGAAACCAATATAAACAAACTCTTAATTAGGACAAAAGGAAAAAAAGCATAAAGAGAATAGAAACAGAAGCCGAAGCTTAGCTAGCTTGTTGCAATCACAGCATATGTCACGCTAGCTACATGCTAACATGCATTGCCCATATGCACTGGCTGTCTGTGAAAGAAAAAGAGACCCCTGGACATCCCTTGGGAATGGACCAGCTAGCTAGCAATAGCATGGCCTGGACGCTAGGTATCACACGTTGGGGCGCCGCCGGTGTCCCGTTCCTGTGTGCCCGGAGCCTGGTTCGGGGCAGCATCGAACAAGAGCGGCCAAAGCCAACGATGAGCACAGCCATGCCTGCATGGATCCACCACCAATGGATCCATGCACGCACGCAAGCCAACACAAGGATCCCGCAGGTGATCGAAACTTCCTTCTGCGGGTATCATCTTCGAGTTGTGCTTCCATGCTATGCTATGCCAAATAAAAGTCTTTTTTTTTTACAAAGATACTTCGATTTCCATTAACTACGCCAAAATAAAAGTAGCAGAGAGATTGAAAAGATTATGGTAATGCCAAAACAGCGACAGCCTAAAATGGGTGTAAGTCGCTTGTGCACAATGGATTTTAATATTCCTGGTCGATGCAAAGCTCGAAAAAAATTCAACTTTCTAAAAGGAGGGAAAAATAAAAGTACAGTTTTTTTTGTGTATGAAAATAAAAGTAGACTGGTGGGGCCAGTTCTTTGATTTTTCCCACGAAACCTGATTTCTCGCTACATAGTAAAAAGAAATTCATACGATGATATGCAACCATGTGTAACTTATACTTTGAATTGCCCCACACATAGTATGTTTTGAGTTTGTCCGTCTATGAGTATTGAATGACTTAACAAAAACCAACAAAACTGTTGTATAGCGAGCGGACACGCTTCGATTTACAATCAGGTGCACATTTGCAAAACTAGGCAAGACGACGGGTTGAAGTTGCCAACGCGGTTGTCAATAACAAAGTTATTACTATTTGGAAAATGACAACCGCTTCTATATTGGCCTCTTCCCATTTAGAGGTGGGTTTGAATGTGCTTATTTGTGGTTTACACTCTATCGTAACTAGCTTTTAAACAGTGTATTTTTTCAAGTGAAGTTAATAGAAAGATTGTAATAAAAAGTGTACTGAATTCAGCTGTATCGACTAAAATCACATGCGACTATTTTTCTGTACGTACTACCTCTCGCGAACAGACATAATTCAAATATTTAAAGCATAAGGCATAAGCCATCAGCCTAAAAGAACCCAATCTAGGTTTGTGGCCTTTGGGGGATCAGTGTTGCAATAGAAGAGGTGTATTCTTTTCAGTTTTTCTATAGTAACAGTTTTCTAACAGAGTATTTTTTTAAGATAGGGTCTACAAGTTAATTATAATATTATACTATAACAACTTTATTTATATCGGCTAAAATTGCACGTGAGTTATTTGTCTGCATACTCTTTCATGATCAACCAAAAGCCATAAATCACAGCTATAAATCATAAGCCGAAGAAAAAAAACAGACCCACGAGGTCATACCAATAGTAACTGCTCCTTACTGTCGCTATACGACGATAACGACAAAGGCATACAAAAGATTCTCGAATTTTAACCACAGTTTCTCCCTTGTTGCCACGAAATTAAGGTGGAAAGCCACCCAAACACAGAGCATTCGCTCTTGACCATTTCCCAACAAAGACGGCGAACAACGCATCCAATTCAATTACAGCAAAGTAGAGGGTTTAAAGCGCAAGAAGACGATGAACGCCCGCGGCGGGGGGGGGGGCGCTTTCACCCTCGTTACTTAACCATGGTTAAACTTGCTACCTTAACCTAACCCCAACATAACCCATCTCCCCTTTCCCTCCCTCTCTACTTGAGGCGCACCACCCCGCACACGCCCTCGCGCACGCGCGCGGAGAGCGAGAGCGGGAGGAGAAGCGAGGACTGAGAGGTTGGAGGCAGGGGCAGCGGGGTGTAGGGGAGTGGTGGGGCTCAGTGCCGGAGAGTGGGAGGGAGGGGGACCGCGTCGGCCCGCCGGAAGGGGAGAGGAGGTGGTAGGGTGAGGCGGCAGCGCACTGCCAGATCTGCGGCTCCCCCGGCGGCGGGCCGCCATTTCCGAGGCTCCCGCATTGGATTAGGTACGGATAAGAGCTCCTCCTCCCCCAAATTTCTCGGTGTTCTCCGCTCGCGTTCGCTGTTTTTGTGGCGGAAGCTCAGGCTTCCGCTGTCTCTAATCTCTTTTTTTCTTCTTTTTCATCTGAGTAGAGAGAGAGAGAGAGAGAGAGAGAGAGAGAGAGAGAGAACAAAATGTTGCATTTTTAGTGGGAGAGAACCGTACTTTCTTGCAAGAAAAGCGGTGCAGCTTCATTTCCGGTAGTTTCTAGAGCAATAATTTTCCTTTGCTAGGATTCTCTAGGCTTTTAGCTGGACGCATGATTCCTCAGCCTGGTGAATTTATTTCGGTGGATACAAGTCTGCGTTGTTATTTCTCTTGGCCGCGTAGTTGATAGCATTAAGCATTCCATTCTTGTAGCTTGCTCCTGCAGCAGCTGATCTGATTCTAGCTGGGGAGCAAATTTGTATGTACACAGCTTCTGAAATGTAGATTCGACTTGAAAGCTACAAGATTCTTGTAATAAAAGAGCGATCTTTGACTGCTGCATGTGAATTTTGGCTAATCCTGGCGAGACGAGATGAGATAGCCACCAGCTGCACAGAAAATTGCGCGCTTGTCGAATCGAGAAGCCTGCGCGCAGCTGCCAGAACAAATCGCGATGCCTTTTTTTTAGGTTTCTTGGTATGTTTGTCACATGAAAGTTTAGAGACATGCCTGGATCTCATCAGTTGTCAGAGGTTCAGGGTAAGTAAAGCACATATGCTATTGATGGGAAGAGTGAATGGGGGACAGCGTGGATCGGAATGATGAAACTGCAAAAAATGCATCTTTGTCCAACGAACATATCATAGCTTCAGTATGCGCCTTAAAAACTACCTAGTAGTCAACAATCACAATCATATGGAAAGTGGTAGTCCACTCCTTATGTATGGCAACTTTCTCTCAAGAAATAAAAATGCTAACTTTAATCATGCCAAGTGTTGTGATTTATTAATTACCTGAGTGGCTGTGTGTATCATGAGGAAACTTCCTTATCTTCATTTCATATTTTATACAGAACAAGAATGAAGCAAGTGTGATTTGGAAGGCACGTGGAGAATCATTCTTTTCTTGTTTCGATGCATGTTAGTAGTTCGTTTCTGCCTTGAGAACATGATGATAATCTCCACCTTCTCTGTCTTTTTCTGCAGGATTCAGTTGTCCAAAAATCAAGCTTGTCAGGTTTCATAACAGCTCCCCGTTGTAGGGGAGGTTATTGCTGTCTTCACCTTATTTATTGTCGCTTTCTGGTGCTGTCTAGCTAATGTGCAAGATGTCCTTCATTGCCTGATGATCTCTGCCGTGACGCCCCTCTCGCACTCTAGCACAACGTCATCTGCAGAATTTGACGGGCGCAGGAGAGAAGAGAGGAGCAAGAAAGGCCTCATTGTTCCAGCTGCATCTAGTGCATTGACATCAATTCGTTGGTCGCTGTTCGCCATGTCTCGCAAGTTGGAGAGCCCAGTCCAGACCCAAATGGCAGTTTCAGCCTTGAACCGTGCTCTGAGCAGTGAGTACCCTACTAAATGTAGAAGCGAGGGGAGGGCTGGTGGATGGAAACGTGTTTTTGTCCAAACTGACAATGGCTGTGTCCTAGCTATTCAACTGGACCGTGGTGACAATGCACACACAGTCAAAAGAAAGCTGCAGCTGGCCCTCAATATTCCCACTGAGGAGAGTTCTCTGACATTTGGTGATCGTGTCCTTAAGAATGATCTCAGCACCATCCGAAATGATTCCCCATTGCTTCTGACCAAGACTTTCATGCATCGGAGTTCCTCCACCCCATGCCTGTCTCCTACAGGCAAGGATCTCCAGCAGCAAAGAGATAGGAGTGGTCCAATTGAACTGTTAGTATGTCCAAGCCGCTGCACTCGGACAAAACAACTTGTCAAGGATGTTGCTAGGGCTATAAGAAACGGTGTGGATCCAATACCTGTCAATAGTGGGCTTGGTGGTGCCTACTATTTCAGGAACAGCAAAGGTGAGAATGCTGCCATTGTTAAGCCAAATGACGAGGAACCATTTGCACCCAACAATCCAAAAGGTTTTACAGGGAAAGCCCTTGGGCAGCCAGGCCTCAAAAGATCAGTTCGAGTTGGTGAGACTGGTTTTAGAGAGGTTGCTGCATACCTTCTGGACTATGGTAACTCAGCTAATGTCCCTCCGACTGTTCTTGTTAAGATCTCTCATCCTGTATTCAATGTGAATGAAGCCGTCAGCTCAGCCAACATGAAGACTTCTGAGGGTGATCCACGAGCTATTAGCAAGATTGCGTCATTTCAGCAGTTCATTCCTCATGATTTTGATGCCAGTGACCATGGCACTTCAAGCTTTCCCGTCTCTGCTGTTCATAGGATTGGTATGCTTGACATCAGAATCTTCAACACTGATAGACATGCTGGAAATCTTCTGGTAAGGAAGCTGATTGGACCAGGAAAATTTGGGAATCAGACTGAGCTGATCCCTATTGATCATGGTCTCTGCCTTCCAGAGTGCTTGGAGGATCCTTATTTTGAATGGATCCACTGGCCGCAGGCATCAATCCCTTTCTCCGAGGATGAGCTTGAGTACATAGCAAATCTTGATCCAGTGAAAGATGCTGACATGCTTCGTATGGAGCTGCCTATGATCCGTGAAGCATGCCTCAGAGTGCTAATACTCTCAACCATATTTCTGAAAGAAGCCACAGCATTTGGTCTTTGCCTTGCAGAGATTGGTGAGATGATGAGCAGGGAATTTAATGGGATGGAAGATCAGCCAAGTGAGCTAGAGGTTGTCTGTATGGAGGCAAGGAGGCTGGCAACAGAACGAGAAGAATGTTCCACAGAAAATGATTCTGGTGATGAGAATGTAACTCAGTTTGAACTTGATTGTGAAGATGATCATGAAATGCCAAAAGCACCATCAGCCTACCATTTTGAATTTCAGGGGAGAAGCTCCCGAAACCCACTGTCTAAATTGGATGAGGCCATTGAAGAAGATGACATTGAAGAGGAGGAAGAAAGCAATGCAGAAAAGTTAGCTTGCCCTAAGCCTGTCAATAAGTGGCTTCCTAACATTTCGAAGCTATCGACCTCACTGAACGGTGTCAGTCTCACCAACAAAAGCCAGCGTCAGCTGCCTGCTGTTCCGAAGGGTGTGGATTCTGTGAAAACTTCTGAGAGCAACAGCAACCACAGTGGCTCTCAAGTTGGTAACTGGGGGAGTGCGAATGAGCAGCTCCCAGCAAGTGCGAGCTTTGTCAAGCTGGCTGACATGGGGCCGGAGACATGGGTGCTATTCCTTGAGAAGTTCCAGGAGCTGCTGCCTGAGGCATTCCGCTCGCGCAAGTGCGGCACCACAGGGCAAAGGGCAAGGCAGAGGCTGGGCACTTCTTGCCAGTTTTGAGTTAACGCAGTAATAGGGAGGTGCACCTGTTTGGCTGCTGCTGTTTGATGTGGCATTCTTGTAGGTGTTAAGCTATGCAGTTCTAGAATAAAGCCATCCTTTACAGGCTTGCAATAGGGTTTGAGTAATTGAGCGCTTGTGTCAGAGGTCCATGTTGAGATGATGGCCTTTTCTGTACATAGTTTTTCTTTGATTTTCTAGCTAGACATGAGTTGCTTGAAGGATGTTGGGATGTGATGTCTGCCCAGTTCTTGGCCGCCCAATTCCTCCACTCGTGATATGCATTCAAATTTGTCAATTCAAATAAACATTCAACAAAAGTTTCCGATGTGGTAATTAAACATTGTTCAGACTTCAGAGTAATGTTCAAGCTCAACTTACAAGGTTTTTGTTGTGTTGTCAGTTGTCATGTTATGTATACTGAACCTGTGGTCACAGATGTATCAGTTGATAGTGTACCTTACTCTTTATATGCAGTTACTCTCTTCAGTCTGATCTGTTCATGCTGCTGGGAAACTCACCTTCTTGTTCATATGGCAATAGTAAAATTCTCCCACAGGCTGCGTTGAACTGCATCTATGAAATTTAAGCCATCCTGCAATTTAATGTCCCGTCTGTCGTGCAGTCTTTAGATATGAAATCAATTCTCTCAGAGATACTAGTAGACCAAGCATAAATGCAGCAGAAGTGCAGAACATTGTTGAGAAAACAGAATCCCTTCATCTATTTCCAGTTTTAGCATTCGTTGCTGACCGATTTACGAGTCTACCAATGGAGAGGCGATGATCCTACCAAATTCTACCAGTAGTTTTGATTATTTACAACTATGTCAAGCCACGGGAGCACACACCTCAAATTAACAAGACCCACGACACCTTCAAAGGCGAAAATTACTTGATGCTTCATCAAAACAGCAAGGGCTCCTCGAACCTAGTTCACTCCTGTTTACATTTGATTACCGGGCCATTTTCCTAAGTGAGTAAGCATACCATAGACTGAGGGGGAGAGAGAGAGAGTTCAAGCTCTTATTGGGGTTAGTTCTTTCATGCTGGTAAGATCGCTGAGCTCCACATGCTGGTACTCTATCCTCCTTAGAACGGTCCTGGTTTCGCTCCTCGGCGAAGTTAGCGTGTCATATTTCATCAGCTGGCTCTGCCTTAGCCTTGATATGGCCTGAGTAACCTCTGATATCCAGGGGCGCTTCCTTGGACTCTTGTTAACACATCGGTAGGCGACATCAGCAAGGGTCCTTACCTCCTCAGGAATGCTCCCGGCAAGCAGGTTCTTATCTAGTATCTCATCCCAATCAACCTTTCCTCCCCCGCCAATTGCTGCCTGAAAGGAGATGCATAATAAATACTACGCTACCAATGATATTGGTGCTCACATACTGACGTTACAAGGTAAATTCACCTTACTGCAAAATAATAGTTATTACTAAACAACAATTTTTATGACCTAACATCATGCTGCAAAATAATACTCATGTTAAATGATGTCTCAGCTAGTGCATTCTCTTGCGTGTTAGACAGTATTCTGTTGCATGACTGGAAAGTTGACCAGGCAAAACAAATACTTGCAAGAGGTGATCAATTTGCCAAGTCTAAATAATACCTATTGAATATTATTTCCCCTTATGAGAACTATATAATTTCGTTTGAAATTACAGTAAGAATGTTTAAATAACTTACTAGGTCAATGTACTCCATCAGACCTTGTTGTGGATTTATGACTGTTATGAGTTCAAAAAGTATTATGCCGAAACTATACACGTCACTCTTCTTTGTGAACTTGTTGGTGGACATGTAGTCAGGATCCATATATCCATAGGTGCCCTTGAGGCCTGACTTCCTTCCATCGTATACTTCCTCCTTTGACAGACCAAAGTCTGCAACCTGCACCCACCAAGTAAAACAAATAGAGCACATTAGCATAATTTCAGGCTAAGAATTTTGCCTCAGGACTTCAAATCTGTATTTAGTTGCACACGTCTTCAATCACAAATATTTTTAGCTTGTTCAGTTGATCACTGAACAGTACTCATCATGAGACAGTATTGGTTTAGTTAAACAACTGACAGAATCATACTAAAAAGTACATACAAAGCAGAAAGGCATTTGCAATGATAATATGAAGTACATCATAAATTGTCTAACCTTAGCCCTCATTGATTGGTCCAAGAGTATATTAGCAGACTTTAAGTCTCTGTGAATAACAGGTGGGACAGCCTGCACACATAGTCATAGCTTTCATCAAAAGCCAAGATCAGGTTATTAACAATGGAAGTACATGTTTAATAGCCATCAACCATACTCCTTCATGTAGATACTCAATCCCATGAGAGACATCGTGAGCAATTTGTAGCCTTTCTTGCCAGCTCAAACTCCGTTTATTATCACCTAACAGGACATGGTACGAAAATAATCAGGGATAATTCTTTTGATTCATGGAACATTTCGCTTATTCCCCTTGTAATGCACCACATGCTATATGCTCTGCATAGAACTACTATACAAATCATTTTGTTCTTTTTCATGCTTCATTCTCCAAAAGTAGAGAAATTGTCTCCCTTACCATACAAAAGGCTTGCCAAACTCCCGTTACTCATGTACTCATAAATCAGAATGCATCGACCTTTTTCCACGCAATACCCGACCAAATTAACAAGGTTTCTATGGTGCAGCCTACTAAGCAATGCTACCTGCAAATGCAGACGTAGTCAAGATTGTAACTCAGTTTATCAAAGTCAAATGCTTCACTACCAACTACTTGACATAGATTAAAGGTATTGCAAGTTGCACTTGGCTTCACCCACAGCATGTTTCATCACTCAAGAACATAATTAATTGATGACTATCTACAGATAAGATACATCTAAGAATCCTTAAAATAGCTAATCAGAGGGATTAACCAAAAAAAGAAGCTACTAAATTCTATAGGTATACAAGAGACTATTTGTCTATTCTTTTCGATGGGCACATTTTTGTTTCTTTTCCTACGACTCACAAACCACCACAATCTGCCCAAATACATTGATCCACACACTATAGAGAGAGGGGAATCCTTCAACCCTTAGCCCCCAAACCCCATTCAAGGCCTCTTTGATTTAAAGGAATTTCAAAGGAAAAACAAAGTACTTCAATCCAAAGAAAAAATTCTTATGATGGGTGTTTGGTTTGTAGGATTACTTCAAAGGAATTACATAGGATAGGAAAAATTCCTACAAATTTTGGAGGAATTCTAGCATGACTAACCTTATGTTACCAATTCCTTTTAGAGTTCCAATGCACAATCTCTCTTCCTCTCTCCTCTCTCTCTAATCAGTTAACATTTAATCTCAAATTTTTTGTATTTTTTTCTCTGAGGCATCCAAACACATCTCTTGAATAATTCTATGGTTTTGTTTCCTGTGGGATTCAACAAGTCTCGACATTCCAATCCTATGTTTTTCCTATTCCTGCATTCCAATTTTCCCTATTCCTGCATTCCAAAGAGACAAGGGTTCTTCGCAGTTTTGCCTTTCCCCCTCTGTGTTCTCACCTGCATTTTTCTCCCCATAGTGAACAGTGGCAATGCAATATGCAAATCATGGCTAAGGATCCGTGTGACAGAGAGAATGGAGCATCAATGAGAACACAGTGCGGTGGCAGGCAAGCGAATTTTCCCTTGGGTAATCCATAGGATCAGCTAATGTGCACCTATATCCTTCCTAGCACATCAATCGCTTCGATTTTTTTGCTCTGATTTTTTTTTAAAAAACTGTAGAACAAAAAAAAATCAACCTTACCTCTGTCTGGAACTCTCTTTCCCCTTGCCTTGAATCACTCGCGAGCACCTTTACAGCTACCACTTCACCGGTGGCCATTACAGCCTTGTACACAGGACCGAACGATCCTTGCCCCAGAATTGTGGTAAAGTTGTTGGTGGCCTTCTGCAGATCCCTGAACAACAACAAGCAGCAACATGGAACAATCACAAAAAATGTTGACCACTTCTGATCACAAGAGTATTATATCGGTTGATGGCTACTCAATCTCAGCTATAACAGCATCATGATAGCATGAGCGCGAAGCTTGCCTAAAGGGGAGTAACTAATTGCCATACTTGTAATGGTATTTTGGTATCCCGGAGACGGAGAGTGGTGGCTCCCTGCCGTTGTTGCCGCCTCGCCACCCCCAGAACGCGGCGCGCTTCGCCGCCGCCGGCGGGTGGCCCCAGTCTGCGACGCTCTCGGAGGCCACCGAGACGGACACGCTGGACTCGAGGCTGGTGGAGCCGGCGCCGTTGGCCCGTAGCGTCGCCGTGGTCGACTCCAGCGACCGAGTCCGGTCGGCGACGCTGGCCCGCCTCCGGTACAGCCAGATGGCAAGGAACACGCACGCCGCCGCGAGCACCGCGGCAGCCACGCCGGCGGTGACCCCGATGGCCAAGACCTTCGTCCTATTGTCGACCATTCCCGCGCTCCCTTCGGTGCCTTCCCGGCGAGGCAACGACCATGCCGAGCAAGATCACTCCCAGGAGCAAGAAACCGCGGCAAGGTCGGCGGCGTCCTAGGCTTCTCCTCCTCCTCCTCTTGCCATGGAGCAACAGCACGCGTCAAGGAGCAACCTTGCACTGAAAATTCCGCAGCACGACGCGTGAAGAAGCGATCCTACGAAGCATCACGCGCCAAGAAGCAATCTTGCTCCAGAATTTCGCGGCACCATGCGCCAGAAAGCAATCTTGCGTCGAAATTTGGCGGTACAAGTACAGAACTGGGCCTAAAAAAGGAATCTAAAACCAGACAGTAAGTGTGTATCATACCTTAACACCGATGCACAAAAAATTTCGCTCTAGGGTGGCGATCCCCGAGCCCTTCAAAGACGTGGAGCAGGAAAAAGGATCGGAGGAGACGACGGGAAAGAAATTTTCTCCTTTCTTCCTCTCTTTCCTCTCTGTGTGGGAATAGTAGGAGAGGAATTCAGAGGAGACGGGCGCGTGGAAAAAGCAGCCCTGCTTGGAGCAGACGCAGTCTATGCTAATATCCGAGGCTTCACACGGCCAGAATAATTAATATCTTTCTGTTTTTTTTATCTCTCTCTTTCTCTACGATCCTTTCTGAATCTTCTTTTTCTTTTTTTTAATCTTTTGTTTATGAGATGGAAGCAGCCGGTGTTGGTCAGCATTTTTTGTTGGGAGTGTAAAATTTGGTTCACACGTGTGACAAGAATTATTGTGAGGTCATCACAATCACACTGTCTGTGTGTTTCCTGTATTTTATAAGTAGGGAAAATTTGTTCAGTAGCACTGAAAGATCACATCTTTCGGAAAATACCACTAAAAAAATGGGGTACCGAAAATTACCACCGAAAAGTTCATTTTTCTTCGGGATTTAGCATTTTGGACAAAATTACCCCTCTCCTTCCCCTCCCTCACCTTCTCTCCTCCTGCGCCCCGCCCCGTCCGCCTCCCTCCCTCTTTGCCGCCGGCCTCCCCGCCTCCTCTCCCTCTTCTCCCCGCTCCTCCTCGCCCCCACCTCCTCCCCGCTCCTCTCCCTCTTCTCCCCGCTCCTCCTCGCCCCAGTCGCCCTTACCCCTCCGCTCCTCCTCCTCCTCCGCAGCCGGCTGGCCGAACAGAGGAGGTGTGGGGCGCATGGCGGCGGCGGGGGCTCCGGCGAGGGGGGCCAGAGGGGCGGGAGATCCGGGCGGCCACGGGTGGAGGACGGCGGCCGGAGGAGCTGCGACGACGAAGAAGAGCCTCACCGTGACACGGCGACACCATCCCGACCGCCGGCCGAAGCTCCCGCTGCCCGTGCGTCGCCGGCGCCGTGCGCATGGCCGCACCGCCCTGAGCTCTCGCCGCCGGCTCTCTCTGGGTCTCCCCCGCCTTCTCCAACCGCCTCGGTGCGCTCCCCTCGCCGGAGCCCCCGCCGCCGCCATGCGCCCCACACCTCCTTTGTTCGGCCAGCCGGCTGCGGAGGAGGAGGAGCGGAGGGGTAAGGGCGACTGGGGCGAGGAGGAGAGGGAAAGAAGAGGGAGAGGAGCGGGGAGGAGGCGGGGGCGAGGAGGAGCGGGGAGGAGAGGGAGAGGAGCGGGGAGGAGGCGGGGAGGCCGGTGGCAAAGAGGGAGGGAGGCGGACGGGGCGGGGCGCAGGAGGAGAGAAGGTGAGGGAGGGGAGGGAGAGGGGTAATTTTGTCCAAAATGCTAAATCCCGAAGAAAAATGAACTTTTTGGTGGTAATTTCCGGTACCCCGTTTTTTTAGTGGTATTTTCCGAAAGAGGTGATCTTTCAGTGCTACTGAACAAATTTTCCCTTATAAGTATCATTGTTGAACGGGCTACACCTTGATCCGAAAATATATTGGAGCGGGCAATAGCTGCGGCACATAGGTGGCAACTTCGGCAGCTCTGAAAACTGACTCGATTCGATTGGACTAAAAAATAGTAGCTTATGACTGAAATTGTACTGTAATTGACTGAAATTACACTGTAGCTGAAGGTGACTTATTTGTCGTAATTAAATTTAAAAAAATATAAAAAATAGAAAAATATATGTTAGCTCATCACTGACAATGCAAACGAATACGGGAAAAAAGAACCGGCAAAAAATCTCAAAAAAGGCAAAAGTTCAAAAAAAGACAAAATTTATGAATAGTAAAAAATAAGCCAGAAATCAGAAGTTCAACCCGAAATGAGCGGGGTGTAACACCCTCCCACAATCTTAACCACGCGGAGAGATGTTAGATTGAGCCGCATATTATTAAACTGATGTATAGGTAGTGGTTTGGGTAAGATCGTCGGCTAGCTGATCTTGAGATGGTATAAACCTGATATCTAAAGCCTTTCTTGCAACACGCTCTCTTACACAATAGAAATCTACTTCAATGTATTTTGTTCTAGTATGGAATACTAAATTGGCTAATAAGTACGTAGCACCCAAATTGTCATACCAAAGTACAGATGACCGAGGTAGAAAGATACCAAATTCTGACAACAAAGACTGAATCCACACTAACTCTACAGTTGCATTTCCCATTGATTTGTATTCCGCCTCAGCACTCAAACACAACATAGTGACTTGCTTTCATAAGCTCCAAGAGATCAAATTGGGCCTGAAATAGACAGCGAAGCCTCCTGTAGATCACGGATCGTCAGAACACCCACCCCAATTTGTGTCTAAAAATGCAATGAGTAGACATGACCTTGATCTCCTGATTTTCAGTCCCATGGTACATGTAAACTTCAGATATCTTAGAATGCGCTTCACTGCACTCCAGTGGCTATCTGTAGACCATGCAGATATTGGCATATTTTGTTGATGGCAAAGGAGATCTCTACATGAGTTAGTGTAAGGTATTGAAGCTCACCAACAACACTTCTATACTGTGTTACCTCAACATCAGACAAGACATTTCTTATGAACATAGAAATCTTTTTTGATGCAGACATTGATGTAGATATTGGTTTGCAGTGTTCCATGCCAGCTCAATGAAGAATGTCTGTAATGTACTTCTTTTGTGTCAGCACAATGCCATCAGGTTCTCTAACAACCTCGATATTGAGGAAGTAGTGAAGTTGGACCAAATCTTTGATTGCAAGCTCCTGTTGTAACTATTGCAACAGTTGATCTGCAGCTCAACTTGAGGAGCTAGCTATGATTAGGTCATCAACATATATGAGAACAAACATCATGGTACCTTGCTTATTGAGAGTAAACAACAATTTGTCAGACTTGGATGGCACAAAACCAACTTCTTATAGCTTTGAACTAAGTTTTGAGTACAAAGCTCCAGATGCTTATTTTAGACCATAAATTGCATTGGATAATTTATAGATATGATGCGGAAAGATTGAATCTTCATACCCCAGTGGCTATCACATGTACACTTTTTCTTGCAACTTGCCAGGTAAGAAAGCGTTCTTCACACCTGCTTGTCGCAATGTCCAACCTCAAGAAATGGTAATGGACAAAACTGATCGAATTGTAGTTGGTTTAACTGCAAGAATAAATGTGTCCTTATAATCAATTCCATACCTTTGCTGAAATCCTTTGGCAACAAAATGAGCTTTATGTCTCTCAATCATTCCATCTGCTTTGCGCTTCAACTTAAATACCCATTTGCAATCAATGAGGTTGATGCCATGACAAGGAGGCACCAATGTCCAAGTTCTGTTCTGGTAAAGTGCAGCAAATTCCTCTTCCATTGCTCTCACCCATTCTGGATGCTTATGAGCTTCTTCATGTGTTGTAGGCTCGATTGTTACAGATAGTGCATGTCGACGTCTAGTAACATATGGTACAATACCACTCATTCGCACCCGTGGTGTGCAGATGTTATTCCGTAATCTAGTTCTCATCTCATCTTGCTTCTCACACTTATTATCTTGCAGACACAAGAGCACTCGAAGAAGGATTATATTCAAGCAACTCATTAGCACCAAAATGACTACTCTCAAATTGAATAATCTCATCTCTAGAAGAACTAGACTATGCTGGATCAGATTCTGGTAGTTTAATTGCTGTAATTGGAGCAGTGGGCTAAAGAATGGTAGATTTGTTGGGTGTTGGAACAGATGATTGTGACTAAGACTGGATGGCAAAAGGAAAACATTTTCATTGAAAATCACATCTCTTGAGATATAAACATGACCAATTGAAATGTGTAGACATTTGTATCTTTTGTGAAGGTTACTATAGCCGAGGAAGACACATTGCCGTGAACGAAACTAAAGCATATACGTGTTATATGGATGAAGGCTGGGCCATCATGCCAAACTGAATACTTTGAGGAGATTATAGTTAGGTTTAGTTCCAAAGAGTAGTTCTAGAGAAGTCATGTGATCAATGGTTTTGGAAAGCAAGTGGTTTATGAGATAAGTTGCAGTGAGGAAGGCCTCATCCTAGAAACGAAGAGGAACAAAGGACTAAGCGAGAAGGGCTAATCTTACCTCGACGATGCAGTCATGTTTTCTTTCCATTGTGCCATTTTGTTGGTGTGTGTGAGGACATGAGACACGGTGATGAATGCCTAGCCTCTTAAAGAACATGTTGAGCCTTTGATACTCTCCTCTTTAGTCAGTTTGCACAACTAGAATCTTATTATTAACTAATCATTCAATGTGATCTTGGAATTAGAGAAAGGCATCACAGACATCATATTTGTGTTTAATGAGATAAAGCCATGTAAATTTGCTATAACTATCAATAAAACTAACACAGTAAGCGTAGCAATTAATAGACTTGGAAGTTGGCCCCCAAACATTCAAGAAAACTAGTTCTAACAGAGTAGTGGCAACATTGTTGAAATTTGGAAATGGAAGTTGATGACTTTTTACCATCCGACAAACATTACAAACTGATGAAACATCACTATTCTGAGAAAAAGATAGGTTATTTGATTGTAGAACTTGCTGAACGATCAAAGAAGAAGGGTGTCTGAGACACCAATGCCATTGTTGTTTGGAAGGCTTTACTGTAGAAAGAGCCTCCGTGGATAGAGCAATGTCTCTTGGCATAATGGGATACAACCCACTTTCACATCGTCCTTGAAGAAGAAGACTCTGTATGGCTTGATCCTTCACATAGAATTGGTTGGGATGGAATTCAAAGAAAATGTTATTGTCATAAGCTAGCTAGTGCACAGACAAAAGATTTTGGGTAGCTGAGGGAATACGAAGAACATTCCTAAGTTTCATACTATTGCGAGGAGTGAAGAGACGAGATTGACAAATATGAGAAAAAGCCAAACCCGAGCCATTCACAGCTTGAACATGATCCTTGTTGGTGTAGCACTCATGGACTGTCAAACAATCCAAGTCACTGGTTATATGGTTCGTAGCACCAATGTCATTGTACTAGTTGGTGTCGATGCCATAGGATGGAGTAGTGGTGAGCGCAACAACATGGTTCTCTTCAGCCTGATAGGAATGATCAAATCTATGGTAGATCGTAAGTTTCACATGACTAATCTTACAACACACTTGGCACTTGGGTCTGTTGTTGCTGCTGCTTGGAGCAGACAAGTTGGAGTTGCTGCTGTTGAAGCCATGTGGTGCATTGTTGCCGCCACGGCCACCATTCTTGTTATGCAACCAATTCCTGTAGTTGCGATTATTCCTCAAAGCAAACTTTGCTAAGGATTCCCCAATCTGAAGATCAGCATTGCGTTGCTCGATGCATAATTCAAGGCTCAGCATGTGTGCATATAGGTCGCTAAGGGAGAATGGCGATATGCCTTTGGTAATGGAGGTGATGAGATCGTCATAGTCTGAGTCGAGTCTAGCCAGAATATATGTGACGATCTCCTCATCGCGAAGGGATTGACCAATAGTAGAGAGGGTATCAACCAACTTCTTCATCTTATTGAAATACTCTAGCATGGCAAGATCTCTCTTCTTAGTATTAGATAGTTGCATCCTAATCTGCATTATACGTGCCCTGGATTGTGAGGCAAAGCGTTACTTTAGAGTCACCCAAACATCACAAGTAGTAGAGAGAAGCATAACCTAACCCAGAACCTTTAGGGAAGTGACAAGAGTAGTGCATTGAGGACCACTTGGTCCGGCTGCAGTGTAGGATCGAGTATGGCGACTAGAGGTGGTGAATAGGAGAAAAAATTAATTCTGAGACTTTCCAAAATCTTTTCCTTGAGTGAAAGCAAAAATTTTCACTCCAGTAGCTATAGAAGCCATGAAGATCAGAGACAAATAATTACAAGGAAAAGATATAATCAAAATCAAGCAAAACACATTTAAACAACCCCTGGCGTTCTAACCTTCATGAAGGAGGTAGTTTGACCTCCGTTCTAGTGGTTTGAATGCTATGAACAGTAAAATTAGGCAAAGCTACTATAACCCTGGTCAGACCACTGCTACAGTGCCATGCAGACTTCTGCTACAATAATTTCAGGAATGAATAGTGTTTTCATCCCGATTTCAAATCCAAAAATCGATAAAATTTTTGATCCGTAGATACAATAATATAAAATTTTGTAGGGATCTTCTCTAGGTTATCAAGAACATATTTCAATAAAGGATCATGAAAAATCATGGTCAAAGTTGAGACATTTTTCAGTTTGAAGAAAGGTGCACCGAAACCAAGCTAAAATCAAAATCGGTGAATTCAATTTACTCGTGAGTGGACGATGATCAAGATAGGTCTAGATGTATTCCCACATATCCCAGCAGGCAAGACCGTGAAAGAAATCATGTCAAAAACCTTCGGATCAAGAAATCACACTTTGAGGCCAAAACAAGTAAAATCGGGTTCTCATGATAAACTTGTTATCAAAGTGCCTAGATGGGTAGAAATAGATTTTCAGAGCTTGCCTCCATCTTTTACAGTTCTTGGTACAACAAGATCGAGAAAAGGGAAGAGGAGAGATCAAAACCAACCAAATCAAGAGCAAATCAATCAAAACATGATGGATCCATGGGGCTGATCAAAGATTGATGTATTGCTTGCTTGGAGAAGTATGTTTTATAGTCAATCCCTTAGAATAGTAGAGCTCTACACCTAAAGCGTGCACACACAAGGCTCCAACTCAAAGAACCCTAATCTCACATGGGAGGGAGGAGGAGCTAGCCATTAAAAGACTTAGTCAACCTTCTCTCACCCTAACCCTTGTCTCTTGTTCCTTTATATAGCCTCACAACCTGAACCAAAACCTAATGGATCCACCCATTAGGCTAAACTGGGGATAACCCGTTAACCACACCAAGTACTGGGTTTTACTCTCTCACACATGCTTCTCAAAGCGGCTTACAACCATTAGCCCATTAATGAATCAATACTTGATCTACTTCACATTTTTAGCACATACATGACTTACCACTTAGGCCAATGCAGCGGTTTCAGATATCACCACTTTCCCAATATTAGATAATTTACCAAAATACCCCTCTATCATTTTCCACGAAGCTTCCCGCTTCCTTTTCTATGAAGCATTGTCCATGCTTTGTGTCAGACCCGGATTTTTCAATCCAGAATCTACTGTGTTTTGCTGCACTATTCCCTGGATCAGTAGATAGTGCACACAGGTACATTGCTGAATCATTTCATATATCGCATGAACATTAATAATATAACTGCATTAAAATACACCACATCGGGTGAGAGTTTACAAAAGGGGCCGCTTAGGCCAGATGTCTTCATTACAATAAATCAGTGAAAACGAAAGCAAAAGTGAAACCACAACCACAGGAAAGCGACTGACGGGTAATGTGTGCGTTATATATTACCGAGACTCCGACAATATATGAGCACACAATGCCTTATGTCAACTTGTCTAGGCTCAAGAAAAGCGTAGACTACGCCCTAGTTTTCTTCATTGCTCCTCCCTTCAATTGCAGGAGTGTCTTCATGGGCATAGTGATCCTGCATCTCTGTTTTGGGTAATGCGAGTATGAGTACAAATCCACCGTGCTCAGCGAGCCAACACACAGAATGCAATAGATAGTATGCAAGGTTTATCAAGGAAGGCTTGGGTTAATGTTATTTTGCCAGAACTGCCTTTTTAAATATGTTACTTAAAAATTCCTATGACCTAGCAGTTGCAAAATTCATGACATATATTTTGTGAAGTAAGACCAACATATTAGCGACACAGATTCCATCCACCATTACATGGCATCTGCACCATATATCATTTTTCAGCGTTATAGCCGCTTAACTTACCACTGGGACGACACCCAGGACAATTCAAACCAGGGCTTTCCACTGCCCTTCACTTTTCCATTCCCACCCTCAAAGTTTTTGAAATAGAACTATATCTGGTTAAGTTCCCATGTCCGCCCATGACCGTGGGCACGGCTATTCGAATAGTTTTGACTCTGCAGAGTTTGCACACTTTACCCACAAGAGACAGTTCACTCGTTGCCCCACACGATTCCTTAGTCATGCGGTTGAGCAAACCATCATAGTAACCGTTCAAAGTACCTCGCCCCTCCCATCATCTCACCCTATGGGATGCTTCCATTTGCGGTGGGTCCCATTCGTTGTGCGGGATGATCCTCTCCTATGCGCCTAGCATCTGGCTACCCATACTGCTAGTGCATTGAAGAAGATCTTCACCCTCAAGCCTGCCACCCAGGCCACCACTTGCGGGGGTCCCATTCAAGCCTGCCACCAAGGCCGCCACTTGCACTACTGCCATGATGATGACTTTCAGGGTCCGGTAAATTTATTAAGCCAAGTTGTATTTTACAGACTTGTAGTTGTACTTGTTTTACACAGGAAGTCATGACAAGATTCGGTCCTTAGGGTTATCTGGATGGTGCTACCACTTTGTGCTTCCACTGCACCACTCATACACCTTTGAGCCATCCACCCAGATATCAAAGCAAGTTGAGGTTTTTGGAAGCATAAAATATCCATTCCAACATACTCCAGTCATTCCCACCATGACTGCCCAAGATCATTTCATAATTGCAAGTGATGATTTTTGGAGTAGTTATGTACTCCTGAGTATCTAGCCATACTATGCAATGCAATATTTATATGGACTTATTTGCAAAAGATACACCATTTTAATTTTACTAGGGCGACAAGGTTCATATGTCCAAAGTTTCAACGGAGTATTATTACCACGCATAATATTAGGTGTATAACTAACACTTTTAAAAGTGAATGTAATTTACCACGTAAAATAACAGCATGCATGTTGATAATTTAAAAGAAACTAAATTTGCAAAATCATGGGTTCAACATGGTCAAAGTGTTAACTCGCCTTGGTCACAGTGGTCAAGATCTTGATTATCTTGTGCTTCTAGAGTTGCTGCCTCGATCTCTTCCTCTTGAGCCTCGTATGCTATTTTTAGCGTGCGCGAAAATTTGGATAAAAAGAGAAACAATAAATCAAACCAAATAACACCAGAAATTCAAATGAACTCTAAAAATCATGGTTTCAGTTCCATTGGATAGATCTTGAATTTAGAAATTTGTCTCACTCAATTAGGAGTTAAAATGAATAAGTTATGCTCATTTAAAGTCCTTAGTTTGATTTAATCCCAAAATTATCAAAGTCCTGACAGGTGGGTCACACTGGGTACGTAATTTTTTAATTCTTTTACATTATTTTTATTTCCATGTACAGTATCTATGACAGGTGGGGCCCACTTGCTTTTATTGTTTGTTTTATTTCTACCCCCGGTTGCCACTGACATGTGGGCCTTGCTGTCAGGGGGCCGCTTGGACTGCAGCCGCTGACAGGTGGGGCCCACCTGTCAGCACGGAGGAAAATAGAGAAAACTCAACCCGGCGCTGCGGAGCGGGGGCTCGAACGCGCGCGGCCGGGGAGTCGGGGGAGAGAGAGAGAGTAATGCTGCTAGCCAGTAGAACCTCGAGGTGTTGCTTACCCTATAAGGGAAGTTAATCCCCCTATGCTATCTCGCAAAGGGAGCTAGACAGAGAAGACCGGGGCAGAGGAGGCTTCGACGGCGGGCTCGTCGGCGAGGAGGGGCTAGCGACGGCCAAAATGGACTCCTTGTGTCCTCGCGAAGGTGATGGAAGTGGCGGCGGCGATCGGGGGTCACCAGAGTAGGACCGGCGGCGTGCGGTGGCGGCGGGCTCGGGATGAGGTCGACGCCGGCACCGGAGAGGGATCGGGGAGCTCGGTGGAGGGTGGGATTGGCTTCGCCTGGTCCCGAATAGGGCGTAGGAGGAAGGAATTGGCCAGAGGTGGAGGGGCACGGCGGCACGGTCGATTGCCGGAGTGCGGGAAGAACGGGGCGCCGGTGGGGAATTGGAGCACGGGGGTTCGATTGAGCGCCAGGGGAGGGAGAGGGGGTTTGGGCGGTGAGGATGGCAGCTTCGGGCGGCATTTATAGGCGCTGAGGTGCTCTGGCATCAGGGATGCCCTGCGGCGGCCGTGCGAGCGACGTGCGCGCACGTCTGGGGGCAGCGGCGGCAGCGGGCGATGCTGGCAGGCGGCAGCGTCAGTGGGCGACGGGGGTATGGCCGCGGGATTCGGGGCTTCGCACGTCGGCTGTGTCGGGCGCCCCAGAGAAATGATATGTAATAAAGCCCCCCCTCACTCATATATCTCATTTTGTCATTTTTATGTTTCAATTAGCAAGTTTTACAACTATTATCACTTATATCACTAAAAATATATATTCTCCTCCTTTATGCAAATTTTCACCCCTTAATGCCTTTTTCTTAATCATTCTCCCCCTTTTGGCAATATAGATATCAAGGGCTAAAACTCTCCCTTAAAATATGCATGATACTATTTAGAGTATAAGAGATAGCATGTATGTATACATGAAAATGCAAAACCTAAAGAGATTTGAAAATTATTCAAAGTGAGATTCAAGCTAAAAGAATAACATTTGAAGCCATAAGATGCATACAAAGCTATCTAGATTATGATGAGGTATATATAACAAATCTAGATGAGATATCATAATTTAAAGTATTCAAATTAATTTCAAAATAAGTAAGACTTTAAAATTGATAAGTTTATCTAATATATCCAAACATGAGCTAAGCCATGTCAAGAATACTAAATCGAACCAAGAAGCTCAAATTGAATCAATCAGAGCGCTACAAGTTCAATATTGAATTATTTTTGTTTAAGCACTTAGAATTGAGCAAATTTAGCACATTTGGCATTTTCTGAAAATTTATTTTTCATAATTTTTTATTTTCTTAGCCATATGCTAGATCTCAAGCCTTGGGCGACCACCCTAAGCAAGAGTCTTAAAGAAGTGGTCTTGGTCATCTAAAACTCCCACTGAGTTTATACCTAGTGCAATGGCAAGCTATCTTATGAGAAAGAATTGGTAAGATTAGTTTTTTCGCACAAAA
This sequence comes from Dendrocalamus latiflorus, assembly GCA_017311315.1. NCBI lineage: Eukaryota > Viridiplantae > Streptophyta > Magnoliopsida > Poales > Poaceae > Dendrocalamus > Dendrocalamus latiflorus. The sequence continues at coordinate 25,350,496 of CM029660.1, forward strand.
TAGATCAATCATTTTGTATTTTTTAGCTTAGTTCAAGAACAAAGAGCTAACCCTCAAGAACAAAGAGCTAACTGAGAAACCATGTGGATGCGACCACATGCTTGTGATGAGTAATTGACAAGTATTTTGGAAAAGATTGAGTTTGATTGGTTCGTTTCGTGCCATGACGACATTTGGCTCAATCGGGATGGTTAGACGGTCTTATTGCATATTATTCTCCCCGATTGGTCGTTTAGGCCATTTTATGCCTGAGTATGATTCATTGATGCTATTTATGCTTACATGTGTCGAGCGGTGCTATTTGATGTGTTTCTTGTCTGTGATGGCTGCAGGACGTCGAGGCGGAGTCGTGGCGAGACACGAGGTGACCGGACTAGACACAAGCGATGTCGAGGTCAGAACGGTCAGAGGTGTCGAAGACGGCAGAGACTCGAGGTGGTTGCGAGGCTTGGACGACAAGGAACGCGGAAGCTTCCCGGAAGGTGCAGGAGGGGCGTTTCGGTAAAAACGCAAAGCTGCACAGGTGGAAGCGGTTCCGTTCGGGATTTAGCGGGCGTAACGGGTTGGAGACCCGTTAGCCAAAGGCTATAAATAGGGGTGAATTCCTGGTTGTATGCATGTCTTTGGTGAGGGAGTGCATGGCTTTAGGGTTTGCTTTAGTCAAAATGACCTTTAGAGAGTTGCTTTGGCTTTAGGCTTTAGTTGGTTTGGGTTGTTGAGAGCAGGAGTGGAGGCTTGGCTCTGGGTGTGTTGTCTCCCATAGCCTCCCTGTTCTTGGGTATTCACGAGTTGTGAGAGGGAGAGACGGGTTCTTGATTTCTCTAAGCATGTATGGGGTTGTAGGGATGGTATGAGCTGATACTCTATGTAATCATGTATCTCTCTTCCTCATTATCAATCCAAGATGGTTTTATTTGAATTGGACTGTCTTCCTGTTCTTTGCTTCGTTTTCTTGCTCTCTGTTGATTTTGGTTTTTCGTGCTCTAGGTTTTGATTCTTGCTGAGAAGTTGAAAAATGGGTTGCTCTGTGATGGAATTGTATTTCTAGACTCTTTGGTCAGCTAATTCCAAGAGCTCAATGATTGATTTGCAAGAATCATCTTTTTCTCTTCCCTGTGCCCTGTTCATTCTCTGCTTATCTTTCTAGGGTTTTTTGTGAGATTCTTGTTTCCCTTCTTGTGATGGCATGAAACTTGGCATGTTGAGTCCTAAAGCTATTAAGTAGCTATTCTCAAAGTTTATTGGCCAAAGGATCAAAGTTGAGATGGCAATTTAAGTTTTAGAGTTGCTCCCTGTAGTTTTTCAGTTTTCGGGCAATCTCTTAAATTCTTGCTCAAATGTTGAAATCCTCGGTTCCAGAAGTGCTTAATGCTATTTAGATTATATTCTTGCACTTCTGGGTTGAAGAGAAAGGAGAAAAACCACACATCTCATTGATTCCAGCAAGTCTCTGAATATTTCGGCCTGTTTTCTGCTTGCTGTCTGCCTGCATTCGGGGAGGCCGGTCTGACCGGACCTGACATGGCGGTCGGACCGCCCCACCAATGCCGGTTAGACCGGCAACCAACGAGCGGTCAGACCGGCGGCAGGGTAGCGGTCAGACCGCCCAGACACCTGCGGTTTGACCGCCCCCAGCAGCTCTGTGTTTTTGTTGATTCCTTTCGAGCTATTTTCTTCTGAGTTCTTCTCTGCTTATTTTTCTTTCGTCCAGTAGGCTCATTCGGAGAACACAAGTCTTTGTCTTCATAGATTTGATATCTATTGTAGAGAAGATTTTTGTGGAATACTCTTTGGGAGATTAGTTTTTAAAGTCGATATTCACCCCCCTCTGTCGCCATTTCGGTCCAACACTAACACTAACTCATGCTTCAATAAAGAACTAGCATAGCTCAATCTAAAACTTAATTTAGATTCTAGATTCAAAAGAGCATTTTGACATGGCGTATGTTGTGGGGGTGACCCAACCCCCCGTAACTGGGCCTTGCAACTGGCCTAACATGTAATAGGCCCGATAGTGTAGAGAAATATACTCATGTAAATATACTAATGTACCCTCATCCCTTGTAAGTACTAAGGGGTAGAATGGGACCCATTCTACCCCACTCATGTATATAAACCCCCAGGAGGGGCAGGAGGAGGGACATCCTCTCATTCTTACCAACTCTCCCACAGATCTGGTTCTCCTCTTCCTCTTCTATGAGTCCCCCTCTTTACTGTTAGGCCTGTAGCCACAACAGATGGCGTCGTCCGTTGGGATGACAGGAAGTTGTGTATGGAAGAGATTTCTCTAGCATTCAACAAAAGTGGTGGCTATGTGGATCTTTTCTGTTCCTGGGAGCATACAGCTTCATTCGTGGCATCGGTAGCATCTTGCAGACCACCAGCGACAGATAAGTAGTTTACTTGCTAAAAACTTTGCCACCCTGACTACAGAGGTGTATTTGCTTCGTCCATATACTTCGCCATGTTTGGTAGGCGGTGTATCGAATAGATCTAGTCGTATGGGTTTCGCCTGTATACTTCGCCAAGTTTTGTATGGTGTATTGAGTAGATCTAATCATTGCCTCAGCTCCGCTGGGAGTGTTCATGCAGGGAAATGATGCCTTGGATGACCTGAGGGCACGATCCTCCTAGCCAGGGAGCCTGCGCGCCTTGAAAATGGGGACCTCCCCGACTGTGAACTCTACACAGTGGAAACGGGCTCTGCACAGGCAAGGTGCAACTATCATCAGGAGCAGGAAGGTTTGGGCGACGCTGGTCGAGCTCCGTTCGAGCTCCCCATGGAGGTCTGGGCAAAGCTGTTGCTGCTGATTTCAACATGGTGTTTGGCACGAGTCTGCTGGCCTACGTACGAGGAGATGCGGAAGCCTGGATATAGCACGCAGTGGAAGCGTCTCGGCAACGGCACTTCACGGCGCCACGACACAGGAACTCGTCTCCGCGGGTTAGACTTCGCTGAGACTTCGTCCTCCATCGGGCCTCCGGCTTCGTCCCGCCTTCGCGGGATGGACTGCGCGCACGCCTCCGCGCTGTCGAGCCTCCGCGCTCGCGTATTGTAGGCACTGTGCAAGTAGGCCATGGGCGCCGCGCAGGGGGCACGCTCGACGTCTACATCCAACGCTCCTGGATCGCCTCCACGTCCATGCACTCCGCGTCACCTGCAGCTACGGCCAAGAGCTCCGCCTCAGCCGGGCACTCGCGTGACACCTCCGACTCCGGGTCTCCGCGCTACTAGGGGCTCTGTGCCGTCTTCGAGTCTCCGCCTGTCTTCGTGTAGCAGTGGACTCCGTCGCGTCGAAGCCCACCACGGAGCCACCTCGACCGAGGCCTCCGCGCAAACGAGGCCCCCTCGACCGTGGACTCCACAGATGAAGTGAGCTCCGCACGGGCGTGGTCACAGCACTGCGTCGTCGATGTCTTCCACAGTCGTGGCCTCAACAACGCGCCGTGGCGTCACCACAGCCGGAGTTCACCTCAGCCGTGGCCTCTGCGTTGTCGAAGACAACCTCGAAGCAGCGGCCTCCGCGGAGCTTCACGTACGCCTGCATGGATTTACTCCTGCGTCTGCTGTTCCGCCCGGCGTTCGCGACAGCGGGTTCGCCCTCATGCCACGGTCCTCACCGCAGTATCCGCGCACCTTGCCGAGGAATTTACGAGACGCTACAGCAAGCAGCGCGGGTTACCCCGCTCTCCGTACTTCGCGTCGCCTCCGCGAGCGGGACTCCGCACGCGCCACCTGGACCTCCACTCAGTGCCTTTCTGGCATATAGCACCCGAAGCGTTGAATCTGTAAGCGCATATGTTCACGGTGGCAATCAAGGGAATGTGACGTGAAGGGCACATGCACGTCGTGCATGGCTTTGCACGCATGGCGCTCTGGGCCTTTGCGCGTCCTCATCAAGACTTCGTCGGCCTCCGCTCAACCCCGCGACGACGTCATCGGCACGAAGATTTCGCCGGTCCGCCAGCATGACTTCGCCTACTCCGTGACGTCCTCATCGACCTGCTAGCGCCACTCCGCCTCGGCTCTGGTGCATGCATGAGGACACGCAGGATGCAAGCAGACTCGTACAGCATTGCATGCATGACCAATTGCCGCGAGCTCTGCGTAGCCAGGGCCTCCGCACCTGCGGAGCCTACTCTGCGTCGCCACCGCCCCGCCCGATACGCACTGCATGTGATTGCGTGTGAGGCTCTAATAGTAGCCCTGTATTTCTTGCGTGCATGGCCTTAAAGAAATGGGTGTTCATATCATTTATTGCGGTTACAGTTCCATTCTAAGAGCATTTGATTTGGCCGTGTTTGCTTCTCCGGTTTTGACCTGTTCTGGGCAATCGTAGTACCAAATGCTTTTCTGGTACTGCATTATGGAGCGTTTTGTTGTCGCAAGTCTTCGGCCATTTCTTTCGTGCCTCTGTTTTGACCCCTTTTTTTGGTTTAAATCGCGCGACGGCCTTGCGCCTCGGTGTACTCTACGGAGTATAAACAAAGACATGCGTTCGCGCGCGCACTTTTTGTGAAAAACACGGGCATGAGTATAAACAAAGACACGCGTTCGCGTGCGCACTTTCCGTGAAAAACACGGGCATGAGTATAAACAAAGACACGCGTTCGCGCTCACTCTCTGTGAAAAACACGGGCATGAGTATAAACAAAGACACGCGTTCGCACACGCACTCTCTGTGAAAAAACACGAGCATGAGTATAAACAAAGACACGCGTTCGCGCGTGCACTCTCCGTGAAAAACACGGGCATGAGTATAAACAAAGACACGCGTTCGCACACGCACTCTCTGTGAAAAAACACGAGCATGAGTATAAACAAAGACACGCGTTCGCGCGTGCACTCTCCGTGAAAAACACGGGCATGAGTATAAACAAAGACACGCGTTCGTGTGCGCACTCTCCGTGAAAAACACGGGCATGAGTATAAACAAAGACACGCGTTTGCACGCGCACTCTCTGTGAAAAAACACGGGCATGAGTATAAACAAAGACACGCGTTCGCGCGCGCACTCTCTGTGAAAAACACGGGTATGAGTATAAACAAAGACACATGGGGGGATGCCTCCGCACGCACTTTACAGAGTATAAATAAGACGTAGCGTCGAGGTCCGCCTCCGCACGCAACTTCACCGCCCGCAACGCGCGGAGGCTTGCCTCCGCGCGCAGTCTACGGACTCTAAATAAGACATAGCGATGAGGCCCGCCTCCGCACGCAACTTCACTGCCCGCAACGCGCAGAGGCTTGCCTCCGCGCGCAGTCTATGTACTCTAAATAAGACGTAGCGCCGAGGTTCGCCTCCACACGCACTCTATGGAGTATAAATAAGACGCGGATGTTGTCCCTGCGCACTCTACGGAGTATAAACAAGACGCAGATTCCACGCACGCATGGATGTTCTCCCTATGCGTACTCTCCGGAGTATAAATAAGAAGCGGATGTTGTCCCTGCGCACTTTACGGAGTATAAACAAAACGCGGATTCCACGCACGCACGGATGTTGTCCCTATGCGTACTCTTCGGAGTATAAATAAGACGTGGATGTTGATCCCACGTACTCTACGGAGTATAAAAATTGCGTAATGGTCGAGACACCTGGGTGTGCCTCTTTTTAGCGGCACAGCAGTTGGACATCGCGCTTCCGCGTGCGTTGCACCAGAGAGTGCGTCGCTTTAGCGTCCCTGGCCTACGCTGCAAGCGCCCGCTCTCCGCGGGCACCATTTTTGAAGGTAGGGGAACGGCAGTGTCGCCTCCCTGCCTCTGTGTGCGTAGCGCCCTCGGCCTACGCCGCAAGCGCCCGCTCTCCGCGGGCACCGTTTTTGAAGGTAGGGGAACGACAGTGTCGCCTCCCTGCCTCTGTGTGCGTAGCGCCCTCGGCCTATGCCGCAAGCACCCACTCTCCGCGGGCACCGTTTTCGAAGGTAGGGGAACAACGGTCTCGCCTCCCTGCCTCGGTGCGTGTAGTGCCCTCGGCCTACGCCGCAAGCGCCCGCTCCCCGTGGGCACTGTTTTTGAAGGTAGGGGAACGGTAGTGTCGCCTCCCTGTCTCTGTGTGCGTAGCGCCCTCAGCCTACGCCGCAAGTGCCCTCAGCCTACGCCGCAAGCGCCCGCTCTCCGCGGGCAACGTTTTCGAAGGTAGGGAAATGGCGGTCTCGCCTCCCTGCCTCGGCGCGCGTAGCGCCCTCGGTCTACGCCGCAAGCGCCCGCTCCCCACGGGCACTGTTTTTGAAGTAGGGGAACGGTGCCCCCGCCTCCCTACATCGCCTCGGCCAGACGGCACGTCTTCGGCGCGCGACTCCGTCGTCCGCCTTGCAGGCATCGCCTCGGCGCGACGGCACGTCTTCGGTGCGTGACTCCGCCGTCCGCCTTGCAGGTATCGCCTCGGCGGGACGACACGTCTTCGGCGCGCGATTCGGCCGTCCACCTCGTAGGCATCACCTCGGCGGGATGACACGTCTTCAACGCTAGACTGCGCCGTTCGCCTTGTAGGCATCGCCTCGGTCGGACGGCACGTCCTCGGCGCTCGACTCCGCCATCCGCCTCGCAGGCATCGCCTCGGCGAGACGGCACGTCTTCAGCGCTAGACTACGCCGTCCGCCTTGTAGGCATCGCCTCGGCCGGATGGCACATCTTCAGCGCGCGACTCCGCCGTCTGCCTTGCAGGCATCGCCTCGGCGGGACGGCACATCTTCGGCGCTCGACTCCGCCGTCCACCTCGTCGGCATCGCCTCGGCCGGATGACACGTCTTCGACGCTCGACTCCGCCATCCGCTTTGCAGGCATCGCCTCGGTGAGACGGCACGTCTTTGGTGCATGACTCCGCCGTCCGCCTTGCAGGCATCGCCTCGGCAGGATGGCACGTCTTCGGCGCGCGACTCCGCCGTCCACCCTGCAGGCATCGCCTCGGCGGGACGACACGTCTTCAGCGCTAGATTGCGTCGTCCGCCTTGTAGGCATCGCCTCGGCAGGATGGAACATCTTCAACGCTAGATTGCGCCGTCCGCCTTGTAGGCATCTCCTCGGCCGGACGGCACATCTTCGACGCTCGACTCCGCCATCCGCCTCGTTGGCATCTCCTCGGCCGGACGACACGTCCTCGTGCTCGACTCCGCCGTTTGCCTCGCAGGCATCGCCTCGGCGGGATGGCACGTCTTCGGCGCGAGACTGCGCCGTCCGCCTTGTAGGCATCGCCTCGGTCGGACGGCACGTCTTCGGCGCGCGAGTCCGCCGTTCGCCTTGCAGGCATCGCCTCGGCGGGACGGTACATCTTTGGCGCTCGACTCCGCCGTCCGCCTTGAAGGCATCGCCTCGGCTGGACGACACGTCTTCAGCGCTAGACTGCGCCGTCCGCCTTGTAGGCATCACCTCGGCCGGATGGCACATCTTCGGTGCGCGACTCCGCCGTCCGCCTTGCAGGCATTGCCTCGGCGGGACAACACGTCTTCGGCGCTCGACTCCGCCGTCCGCCTCGTCGGCATCGCCTCGGCCGGATGACACGTCTTCGACGCTTGACTCCGCCGTCCGCCTTGCAGGCATCGCCTCGGTGAGACGGGCACGTCTTTGGTGCATGACTGCGCCGTCCGCCTTGCAGGCATCGTCTCGGCGGGATGACACGTCTTCGGCGCGTAACTCCGCCGTCCACCCTGCAGGCATCGCCTCGGCGGGACGGCATGTCTTCAGCGCTAGATTGCACCGTCCACCTTGTAGGTATCGCCTCGGCGGGATGACACATCTTCAACGCTAGATTGCGCCGTCCGCCTTGTAGGCATCGCCTCGGCCGGACGGCACGTCCTCGTGCTCGACTCCGCCGTCTGCCTCGCAGGCATCGCCTCGGCGGGACGTCACGTCTTCGGCGTGAGACTGCGCTATCCGCCTTGTAGGCATCGCCTCGGTCGGACGGCACGTTTTCGACGCGCGACTCCGCCGTCCGCCTTGCAGGCATCGCCTCGGCGGGACGGCACATCTTCGGCGCTCGACTCCGCCGTCCGCCTTGCAGGCATCACCTCGGCTGGACGACACGTCTTCAGCGCTAGACTGCGCCGTCCGCCTTGTAGGCATCGCCTCAGCCGGACGACACGTCTTCGGCGCGTGACTCCGCCGTCCGCCTTGCAGGCATCGCCTCGGCAAGACGGCACGTCTTCGGCGCTCGACTCCGCCGTCTGCCTCGTCGGCATTGCCTCGGCCGGACGGCACGTCTTCGACGCTCAACTCCGCTGTCCGCCTTGTAGGCATCGCCTCGGTGAGACGGCACGTCTTCGGTGCGCGACTCTGCCGTCCGCCTTGCAGGCATCGCCTCGGCGGGATGGCACGTCTTCAGCGCGCGACCCCTTCGTAGGCATTGCCTCAGGAGGCCGCAAGCTACTAGTTGCTTCGGCCCGCCAGTTGGTACCCTCGCGCTTGTTGTCGGGGAACGGGGGGCTGGGATAGTTTGGCACGTCAGCTCGCCCATCGGGACCTCAGCACTTGCTGTCGAGGGAGTACTGTTGTGGGGGTGGCCGAATCCCCCGTAACTGGGCCTTGCAACTGGCCTAACATGTAATAGGCCCGATAGTGTAGAGGAATATACTCATGTAAATATACCAATGTACCGTCATCCCTTGTAAGTACTAAGGGGTAGAATGGGGATTTCCCATTCTACCCCACTCATGTATATAAACCCCCAGGAGGGGCAGGAGGAGGGACATCCTCTCATTCTTACCAACTCTCCCACAGATCTGGTTCTCCTCTTCCTCTTCTATGAGTCTCCTCTCTTTATTGTTTGGCCTGTAGCCACAACAGATGGCGCCGTCCGTGGGGACGACAGGAAGTTGCGTATGGAAGAGATTTCTCTAGCATTCAACAAAAGTGGCGGCTATGTGGATCTTTTTTGGAGCACACAGCTTCATTCGTGGCATCGGTAGCATCTTGCAGACCACCAGCGACAGATAAGTAGTTTACTCGCTAACTTTGCAACCCTGACTACAGAGGTGTATTTGCTTCGCCCATATACTTCGCCATGTTTGGTAGGCGGTGTATCGAATAGATCTAGTCGTATGGGTTTCGCCTGTATACTTCGCCATGTTTTGTATGGTGTATTGAGTAGATCGAATCGTTACCTCAGCTTCGCTAGGAGTGTTCATGCAGGGAAATGATGCCTTGGATGATCTGAGGGCACGATCCTCCTAGCCAGGGACCTGCGCGCCTTCGGCTCACCCACGCTGGACTCCGCACGAGGTACACCTCGCCAAGCACGCCGTGCATGATCGCGCAACCGTGGACTCCACGTGGTCGAAGCCTTCGGCCGCCTCGGAGCCTCCTCCATGCGATCAAGTCTCCGTGCTATCCTCTAGTCTCTGCTTCCCGAAGTCTCTTGCTCGACGTATCTGTATACTCCATGCATGCATGTTGCTTTATATACTCCATGCATGCACGCTGGTTTACATACTTCATGCATGCACGTTGCTTTGTATACTCCATGCATGGCACATGCACACGTGATATTTATGTGTGATCACATGTGAGTTGAGGAGGTGCGGTGCTTTGTACGCTTCGCTTCGCCGAGGTCTGAGCTGGCCACACCTACCTCGCCGCGGCTTTGCCAAGGGAGCTTGCATGCCTTCGGCTCGACCACGCTGGACTCCGCGCGAGATGAGGACCTCCCCGACCGTGAACTCTACACAGAGGAAATGGGCTCCGCACAGGCGAAAATGTTGGAATCGAGCAGCGAACTTGAGCTAAGATCGGCGTGTGGCAACTCCCCGGAACGCGATGAACACGGCGAACTCGAACACACACGAAGTGGCTGGAATGGAACACAGGTGGTTGCGGCGACAAACGCCCTCAACGACGAACACCGGTTTTCTATTTTTTTCAACTACTAAACAAAGGATATTTACACGGCTTATATAATCACGTACATGCACACAGCTAGCAGCTCCCGGGTCGCATGCACACGACCACGATCTCCATACCTGCATGAGCCACTCACTCATGCATGAACGGCGCATCTCACGCGTGAGAATTGCTCCTCCGAGCTGACCATGAGCCACGCCAAACGTGCTCCACTAATCCTGCATGCAGCTAATTACTCGGCCGTATAGATGCAACACACGCACAAGCTAATTAAGCTCCTATCCTAAATGCAATACTAACTGCAAGATGCACACATACTACTTGCAACGTGCTTGACTGACATGCACGCTACTACTACTACTGTATGAACTTTAAGTAAAACACATGCAAGTTAAGATTAGTGCTAACAAGGTGCAGCTATCATCAGGAGCAGGAAGGTCTGGGTGATGCTGGTCGAGCTTCGTTCGAGCTCCCCATGGAGGTCTGGGCGAAGCTGCTGCTGCCGATTTCAACATGGTGTTTGGCGCGAGTCTGCTGGCCTACGTACGAGGAGATGCGGAGGCCTGGATATAGCGCGCAGCGGAAGCGTCTCGGCAACGGCACTTCGTGGCGTCGCGGCGCAGGAACTCATCTCCGCGGGTTAGACTTCGCTGAGACTTCGTCCTCCAATGGGCCTCCGGCTTCGCCCCACCTCCGCGAAATGGACTCCGCGCACGCCTCCGCGCTGTCGAGCCTCCGCGCTCGCGTACTATAGGCGCTGTGCGAGTAGGCCACGGGCGCCGGGCAGGGGGCACGCTCGACGTCTACATCCAACGCTCCTGGATCGCCTCCACGTCCATGCACTCCACGTCACCTGCAGCTACGGCCAAGAGCTCCGCCTCGGCCGGGCACTCGCGTGACATCTCCAACTCCGGGTCTCCGCGCTACTAGGGGCTCCGTGCTGTCTTCGAGTCTCCGCCTGTCTCCGCGCAGCGCCACGGAGCCACCTCGACCGAATTTATTTTCAGAATTTTATTTAAGCCAAAAAAGTTTATTTTTGCTTTTCCTAAGTTCTCCTTTAGTTATAGTAATTTTTGAGAATTTTCTAGAATTTAAAAATCAATTTCAAAGCTAAAAAGTATTTTTGTGAAAATTAAATATGAAGTTTAAGTTGGAAATATTTTCCCTAAGTCTAAAACATCTCCAGGGATTTTTGTAAAATTTTCTGAAATTTTCAGACTTTATTTGCTACTTTCTAAGTATTTTTGATGCTTCGTTGTATTTTTGAAAATTAAAAATGAATTTTAAATGCAAAACCTCCTCCATCCGACACTTGTCACTCCCTGGCGCAGTCCATCCCCGCCCGAGCTAATCTCGGCCGTCCACTGCCACTTACCCCTTCACCTCTTGGCCGACGGCCCCGATCTGCTCCTTGCGCTAGGTGGCAAACATCTGGCCATCTGCTACTCTCCTCTCCTTTCTCTCACTCACCGATATGCAGGGCCCGCATGTCAGTTCCTTGTTCTTCCCCCTCTTCTTCTTCCTCCGGCCAAACCACTATTGCTGGCCCCTCCCTGAGCTTTTAATTCGGCGGTTTCATCTCCTTTACTCCTGAGCTAATGCACGGATAAAAGTCCCATCACTCCTTACTTAACCCCACCCATTTCCCCCTCGTTTAAAGCTCCATCCCTGCTGTTATGTGTCATTCATGGCCGCCTTAACTCTGGTGAGTAATCGGCCGCCGTTCCTCTTTCCCCTCGCCTATATAAACCCTTCCCCGAGCTCCTCTCGGCACACTGCACCTCACCCCGCCTCCAATCTTTTCTTCCATGCGCCAGAATCCTCTCCATGCCATGTTCCCCATTCGCCGCCCAAGCGAGCTTTGACGAGAAATCACCGCCGCCCCGGTTACTTCCGTGCCTCGCCGACATCACCTCCATCTTCCTTGTGCCTTGACGACCGACATCTGCTCCTCTGCCGAGTGAAGCCGCCACCGGGGACCCCTCGCCACCGACGCCCTTGCTCCACTGCCGCTAGAACTCGTCGCTGGCCCCTCGGACCCCGCCCACCGTGAGCTCGCCTCCCTGCCTTCTCTTGCCGTTGCACACCTTGGCCACTGCAGCCGGGCGTTGGAGCGCTGGTGAGCCGGCGGGCCCGAGCACCACCTCCGACCGGCCGCACCGCGTCAGCCCGTGCTAGCGTGGCAGCCCAGTGGTGGCCACATCAGCTCGGTTGCCCCGTCGGTGTGCCCTGCCACATCAGCGGTGAACCGAGTCCACGGTGAACCAAGCCAACCCGTGAACCCAGTCCACCATAAACCCGGCCCCATCTGTCAGTCAAATACAATCAATTTCAATGTAAAAATAATTTCAAAAATTAGTCTTTTTCTTTTTCTTTAGTTTTAAACTTCCAGAAGCCCATATTTCTTCGTTTTAACTCTGATTTGACCTGTTGAAATTTATAAATTCTAAAAACCTAAACTATCCATATTTGGACTCTTTTTGAATTTTTTTTGAATTTGTTTTGGTTCTTCGCGTATAGATTTCGATGAATCCGGAGAGTTTTACTTCGACGACTCGCACTAGGACTTCGAGCAAGGCAAGTTACACCTTTGATCATGTTGTTCCTAGTAATTCAAATTAATTATATTATTTTTAAATTATTATGCATGCGTACTTTTATTCAATCTAGTTTAAATTCTAGTTATGCCCAATTCCTTTAAGTATAGCCAAATTTGATATTGAACAAAAATGCCTTGTCACCCTAGATGAAAACCTAGTTAGTACATTAGTATTAACTGGAAATTTTATAGAATTGCTTAGCCATGTTTAGAATAATTTACGTGGGAAGATTTGTTTCACATACAATGATGATTTATAAAATTTATTCTTGACCTTGGTGAGTCAAGAAAGTCTATGAAATTTTGATAAAATAAAATTATAAAATCTGGTTTAGACTTAGGCATTGGTATGGTGGTGGGTGCTTGCTCGCATGCATTGTTGTTTGGTGACACAATGTCGACTGCCAAGCACAAGTGGTATGTGGTTGTGCCTAAGTCAAATTAAGGACCGGTCTGTGAACTACTATTACAAAGTCACACTGTACTACCACAAGTCTGGTATGGGATAGACCTGGCTATGTAATTTGTGAAGTTCCATCTTCGTTTCGCTATAGATTGAATGTGAGCGTGGCATAGGCCATGAGAAGTCTCACATGACCCAAGAGGGGGCTCCAACATGTGGATTCATATTGTGGCGAAACCTTAGTGGCAGCGTAACTAATTTGGCAATGGAACATTGTAACAGTCTTGTCATGAACTCTCAGCCACACACCTAAGGTAGTGTGTTAATCGTGTGGCAAAACAAGAGCACATGTATTGTGGGTAAAGTTGTACACCTCTACAAAGTAACAAACTATCCTGGATAGCCGTGTCCACGGTCAAGGACATGTTGAGTATGGTATTTCACGAATTAGACTTTGGTTTTTAATAAAAATCTGGTTTGTGGAAATCTGTGAATCTTTTGGAAAGATGGTTCGGGTGGGATACTCGTGAGGTTGGTGCCTGCACTAACAGTATTATTTCAGTTAAAGAGGATTGTTTTACATACTGTATCAAATTTAGCTTTTGCACTTACTTTACGTTATTTACTCTAATGTTGCTTTTTGTGCAAATAACCATATTATGCCTTCCTTTGTCAATCTTTATGCATGCATAAACTTTGTTAAACCTCTTGGTGTAACTTGTGGAGTACTTTATGTGCTCACCTTGCTTAATTCTGTTGCCAGAGAATGATTGCGTCGACTTTGGTGAGGATTGCGGCGAATAGGCCACATCTTACAGTCATTCGCCTGTGGGCAGACATGATAAACTACTCCTTTTATTTATCTTCCGCTGTTTACCTTTTTGTTTGGCCCTGAGCCCTTTTATTGTAAACTTGGCCATAAGGCCCGTACACTTTGCTTTATAATAAAATTGGTTATTATGCATGACATGTATCCCTGTTAACACTGTGTGCACTAACTTTTCCTGGGATAGTGTGATTAGCATAGAGGGTTTTGGAGTTGTTGCTCTGGGATCCGACATTAAGCTAGCATGGTAAGGATTTAATCATACATACAAAAGTATGACAAAACTAGCTTACTAGGCATAACATGGAAATAAACAATATCAAATTAGAATTATATCACAATTGAGTAATAATCAAAACTGTAACATCCCAAAAATTCGCAACCTAAAAACAATTTAATTTCAAATTAATTATTTCAAATTATTTAAGTTTTATTTGAATTTGCCCTGAATTTCTGTTTTTGAAAAAAAACTAGATTTGAAAAGTATTTTAAGTAAAACCTAAAAATATTGTTAAATAAAAAGATATTTTGAATTTCTATAAAAACACTAATTCAAATTAATTATTTGGAGTTATTTGACTTTTATTTGGTTTCCTGGATTTTCTGGAGTTTAAAAATGTAATTTTGAAATTAAAAAGTATTTTAAAGTATGAAAATTAATTACCAACATTAGTTGGAAATTTTTTTACTAAGTCCAAAATGTCTCCAGGAACTTCTGTGAATTTTCCTGGAATTTTTGGAAGTAGTTTCATATTTTTCGGAGCTTTATCGAATTTCCTAGCCTTTTCTGAAAATCAAAATCAAAATTTTAAAATAAAATTCCCTCCCTCCCCTCCGGCCGCCACGTGGACGGCCAGGATTGGCCCACGTCGCCCGGCCGATCCCGCCAAGCCCCCTTCCCCGCTTGCCACGCGTCCGGCCGGGATCCTCCCGCCTCCCCCGCGCCCGGCCCATCCGCCCGTCCCTTTCTACTTAGCGTCCTCGGCCGCTCGATCTCCCTCTCCCCCGCGTGGCGCAATATCAGCCGCCCGAGCCCCGCTCCTCTCCCTTCTCTCTCTCCCCGGCCCCACCCGTCAGCCGCCTCCTCCCTCTTCTGCCACCGCCCGGGCCCACCTGTCAGGCCTCTCTTCCCCGCGCGCCGTCTCCTTTCTCCCGCTCGGCCGCGCCTTCACCGCTGCCATTCCCGCCGCCTCCTCGGTCGCCCGGATCCCCTTCCTTTCTCCACCTCTCTTCTCCCCCGACCCGACCCCGCCATCCCCGCGCCCGAATCCCCCCTTCCCCGCGCCGCTTTCCCCTTTTTCTCCCCGCAATCGCCGCCAGCCACCGAGATCTCCGGTGAGCAATCCCCCGTGCCGTGCCCCTCCCCGACCCCTATAAATACCACCTCCGGCCTCCCCTCTCCTCGATCCACCTCCCCCACCGCTCCCCGTTCCTCCTCCGCCACCCGAGGGTGCCCGCGCCGTGCATCCTCTTCCCGAGCGCCTCGCCGTCTCCACCATCGCCTTCACCGCGCCCGTGCGAAGACCCTGCGCCCCTCGGCCGCGCCTCCCCACCACCGGAGTCCCCTCCCCGTCGCCACCCGAACACCGCCGCCGCCTCTCCTCGCCGCCCGCTCAACTCCGGCCGCCCCCGGTAAGGGCCACCCCACCACCGTACTCCCCTCGGTCCCCTCTCCCTCCTGCGCCGCTCGCCGCCAGCCACGGCCCGCCGGAGCGCCGGTGAGCCCGCCGTCCCCGTGCGCTACCCCGGCCGGCCAGGCCATGTCAGCACGCCCCGCCTACGTGGCCGCCGTGTGGCTGCTCGGTGGGCGCCACCTCAGCCACCCGTGCCCCGTCAATGCCACGCCAGTGCCAGCCCTCCACCCCGCCACCTGAGCGCCTCCCTGTAGTCCGTGGACTCGGTCCACATGGACCGGGCCCGCTTGTCAGTGTCGGCCCACCCCAGGGCTGACGCCTGCTGACGCAATAAATCCATATTTCCCGTTGGAAAATAATTCGGCCGAAAAGAAATTCTCAGGGCTGACGTCATAAATATCTTTTTCAGTAGAAAAATAATTCCAGAAATTCTCATTTTCCATTTTCTCCTTTTTTTAAAACTTCCCGGAGCCCGTTCTCCTTCATTTTAACTCCGTTTGAGCCCATTCAAATTTCTAAATTCATCAAAAATTCCAAACTATCCATTTCTTCCATCCTTTAAAATATTTGAAATTTATTTTATATTTCAAAATTTCAATTTGAAATTCCAATACCTAGTTAATTTCAAAGCCTCAGTTCCATCCCAAATTTTCTGTGCACTTTCAAAATTTAAATTCAAATCTTGCAAAATCTCCATAAAATCTATTCTATTTTCCTTGGTCCAAATATTGTCTCAGCAATTGCTTTTCCCAACCGATCTTCCAGATATTCGTTCTCCCTCGTGTGAACCCCAAATCCGCTGAATCGTTCTCCTAAATTCGTATGAAATCATAAACTATCCAAATATGTGCTCTTTTTGAATTTTTGAATTTTATTTGAATTTTATTTGTATTTATTTGTTTTGTTTGCTTCATCTTTTCGCGCGTAGATTCGACCGTTGTCGACGATCTCTCCACTACGCAGCAAGAAGACCCCGAGAGCGTGCAAGAAGGCAAGTCTCCTTTGATCATTTTGAACCCATGTTTGTGAAATGTTTTTTTTAAATTATTTTAAATTTATGTGCATCACTATTTAATTAGAACTCTAATTTTGGTGTTAAGGCATTAGTTAAATCCAACCTTGTTATGCCCTCAATTGAACTTGAATGTCATGTACCCTTGTAACCCTAGTATTACCTTTGTCTCAATAATGAGAATTACATAATCCTTTGGTAATATTAGACGGTAGTATAATGCTTAGTCATGCTATTTAATTCTTTGGTAATCTTGAAATGGGAAATCATATGTCATTCAACTGGTATTTGTATTTAGAAATAATTGGTGACTGGTGTTGCCACTGTGTTTTTCAAACTAAAATAAAATGTGAAAGTTGGTTTAGACTGGAGTGGATGGTTGGTTGGGATTGGTGCGAAAAGCACGAGATCTTGTAAAGTGTATGTTCCACCCTAGTCAACTAAGGACCGACGCTTGTGTTTGTCCAGACTGAGCACTACCGTACAACCCTAAGTCTATATGGGTACGACCTAGCTGATTAACTCATGATAGTCTAGTTTAGGTGCCACCAGTGGAAAGTGGGTGCCAGGGATTTACTGGTTATTCACAGTGAGGGACAGGGATTTACTGTACTCATATGGCGCAAGAGGGGGCTTCGGATTGGGCAGATTTAACCCTTCTGCGGTGAAACCTCAGCGGGTGGTGTCTAGCTAGTCTAGAGTGAGGTAAAGGCTTTGTGATAATTTATCTGTGTCCGATGCCAAAGGAAGCGTGGTGACTGTTAAGATAATTTGTCTCTTAGGGGTAAAGTTGTACAACCTCTGCAGAGTGTCAAACTATTCGAATAGCCGTGCCCACGGTCAAGGGCGGGCAAGGAATGCATTCACATGGTAGACTTTCTGGTTTTGATTTTAAAATCAAAGTTTTAGTATACCGAGAGTGGAGGGAACTCTCGGAAGGGTATCCTGGCGGTTGGAGCCAGAGAGGGTGGATGTAACCCGCAGTTTTAAACTTTATTGGTTATGTAGTGTTGGTGGATGGAACCTTCACTATAAAAAGTTAATTAATTTCAGTTAAGCAATTTACCTTGTTAAATTAATGCCTTAGAAAATATTTAATAGTAATTGAGATAAAATAGTGCAAAAGAACCATATAACCTTTCTTTGTTAAGCCTTGCATCTATTGCAGTTTTTCCAAGACTTGCGGAGTACTTTATGTACTCACATGCTGCACTCAAAAATAATACTCAGAGGAATACGAAGCTCAAGAAGGAGACTACGACTACTTCGCGTGAGGATTCGACGAAGGATTTCCGGAGTACTAGGTCGCGCTTCCCCAGTCAATTGCTTGTGGCGTATTGATGGGTCTTCACTGGATTTATTTCTGCTTCCGCTGTGTTCTGTGTGTGTGAGGTCTTGAAACCTCCTTTGTAATAATTAGACCTCTCGGTCAGTACTCTCTATTATTGTAATAAAGCATTGTTGGTTATGTAATCATTTTTGTTTAACTGTGTGCACTAGCTTTGATCTGGGACTAGTGCTGTAATACACAGAGGGTCCGGGTTCGTAAATCCGGGGTCCCGACAAAAACTCATATCTAAATGCATATCTCACAATGCATGGTAATGAGTGAAACATGAACACTATACGCTATCGAGATAAATCAAGCTCTCTATATATATTCATGGTAGATATGAAGCACAAGTGCAATAAGACACAACATGACAAGCACACAATTAAGGACAAAATAGCAATACCACTTATATTATCAACACCATGTAAGCATAAAACATGTCAAAGAACAAAACATGCTTAAATTATACCAACAAGGATCAAGAGAAAGATATGCTAACATAGATGTCTAATAGATACGTAGATACTTAGAGAAAAATATCACAAAAGCTTGATAGTAAATATATCAAGATAACACAAGCTCATGATGAAAAGCTAAGCTCAAGCATACATGAAAATCATGATCAAAATTCTAGGCTATGCATATATGAGCAATCAAAAAAATGACAAATGATGAAACTATAATAGCACATGCTAATAGAAATATATAAAAAATCTTATTTATCCACAATTGATGTATCACAATATTAAGTATACAGAAAATATGACATGGAGCAAATCATGCAAATACATAGTATAATGACATCAAGCAAGCACATGAATACATGAAACACAAGCAAATACATAATCCATAAGGAGTACATAAGAAGTAAGCTCTCCCTGAAAAGTAGCTTGAAAAGAAGGAAACTCCAACTCCCCGTCACATCGCTTGGCGATGTGGTGTAGCTGAGTGGTGGAAGCTGATTGAAACTACATCGTGAGATCTATAGAAATCTCCACCAGAAGCTCAAAGGAGGTGAGAGACCCAAAGCATCCGCACCGGTCATGTGGTCTCCCCCTCATATCCACAACCTGTAACTCAAACATAGGAACAATTAGTGTCCTAGTATTGGGGTAAGTGATATATGAGCATGGATCCAGTACTGGGACATATGACAACAAAAGTAACATGACAAGAACAAATGACAAAGAACATATGAGAACACATCTTTTACACAAGCTCTATCTAGACCTCACCAAATCATCTAGTACAATAAAGCCTAGTGCAAGTTAAATTTAGAAGAAACTTATGGACTAACCAAAATTATCATGATATCTAGGTATAAGCACAATCTAAAACTATCGAAGATATCATACAGACTAATTTCGTGTTGAGGCAAAAATAAGTAAGCACATGATATACATGCATCTCAATGAATTATCAACCATACACACATAGCAAATGATAAAGAAAAGCCATAAAAACATATGCTAGAATGGATACAAGTATAAACATGTACACATGAACTAAAAATGATAAATAGGCATGAGCAAATGTAACATCATGATATAGAAGGCTATTCAAGATGTAATCAAGCCGAAAATATCCATAATCGAACACATATCATGTAGGCATACATCATGACAAATAAAAATATGAAAGGTACGCTAACACACACACATATGTATATGTATGTATGTATATATATATATATATATATATATATATATATATATATATATATATATATATATATATATATATATATATATATATATATATATATATATATATATGTGTGTGTGTGTGTGTGTGTGTGTGTGTGTGTGTGTGTGTGTGTGACATAAGGAGCAAGATATAGACAATAAAACAGGATAGATACAACAAATCATAAAATCATCATGATACTTGACTCCTAATACTCACAATCAACAAGCAATTTATACTCAAGATGTCAAGTTAAAACTTAAGCATCCAACAAACTAATGCATACAAACATGACACATAGATACTAAACAAAAGACTAGCAAAAGCATGCTAATATATACATCAAGGAAAATACATGCACAAGGTTACCATATAAGGCTCATATATCCACAAAACATGAATAGTTAGCTAACTCATGGATCTACAAGAAAAATACACGTAAAGATATGACAATAATATAGTAAAACATGCCAATATAGTACAAGTGAGAATATGGATAAGCACATCATGCCAAATATGATTAAACATGAATATAACAACATGAAGATATATGATACCTCATCAAGTCGGTGGAAACACCAAATGTAAAAGCACGTACCTCTTGGAGGCCATCAAAAGGGAGTAAAGAACCATCAAGAGTTCTAATCACGTGATAAAACAAAAGACCATAACTCAATCAAGTTCTCCATATCGTATCCCAATACCTACACATGAGAAGAATAAGGTGCCCGAGTCTTGGATCCCGAAGGGTTAGTAAGCATGTACTTGGGAATCCAAAACTTAGACAAACCAACACTAGAAGTCTGCAAGTTAGTATGATATAATGGATGATTTATGTAAGAAAATCTAATTTTGGAGGCACGCCACAAGTGGACAACTCAATGAGAAAAACAAGTGCCATCTTGGGAAAACAGCGAATGCCTAGCAACAAAATGAGAACCAACAAAAGCACCAAAAGAACTTACAACTCCTCCCCGCCGTGAGTGCACACCTCCATGGAGAAAACGAGGTTCACCACTTGAGAAATGACAGAAATCCTTCCTCGGGACAGCACATGGACTAAAACCAAAATTAAGGTGTTAAAGAAGTCATCACCAAAGCGAGCTTCATGCTAGGCTCACGAGTATTCATGCCATGAGAAATGCTATACACACTTTGAGACTTAGAGGCATGGGCTTGTCGCATGCATTTGGCATACCGAAAGCAAAAGTCTACATGATGTCTATCCTTCCCATAAAATGAGTAATGGTGCAAAGGTCTACTAGAAGACACAATCCGAGAGAACAAAGTACCATTCTTGCTAAAATGAGAAATCCCTTGGGACAAGCATAAAGATCTCGTGTCGACACTAGGTCCACATATGCCATGAGATGGATGATGTGTGTTCCTAAAAGCTCAATGGCGAACTCGATGCTCATGCTTAACACGGTGAAAGAAAACTCAACAATGTGTCCATACTTCTTACAAAAAGTGTAATTATACTTATTCTTTAAGAGATGTAGTATCATGTGAGAAAGAAGTACTCTTCTGTTTAGAAGTCCCTTGAACAACACTAGAAGAACACAAGAAGCATCACTAGTCAAGCTAGAGCTATCCAAAGCAATGACACAAGTGTCAACATCAAGTGACTCAAGAGATGCATGATAAATATCCAAATATGATTGCAAAGAAGTAAGATCATCTTTTAAAATATTAATCTCAGATTAAAAAGTAACACAGAAGTTACAAGACTTGGCGCTCATATCATTGCCCACTTTCTTCAAAGAATTAAGCTTATTCTTCAAGACAATATAAGATGTGCAAGAGATTGAAGATGCATTGATCGAATGCAAAGCATCAACATCATTTAATAAATTAGCACAATATTTGCAAGAGAGTAAATCATCATCAAGCAAATTATCATATCTTAAGCACATGCTAGGAATACTAGACTTAAGCTCATCAATTTCAGCCTTAGTCTTCTCTAATTGCTCTAAATAATTGAAAAAACTTAAATTCTATTTTTATTTTCAGTTCTAACAAGTTCAAGTTGTTCTACACATGTGGAATGAGCTAATTTTAGCTTCTCAATTTCAGCAAACATGCTAAAACAAGAATCATGTTCATTCCTACCCAAAGATCTAAAATTGCCTAATTCTAACTTAGCACAATCAAGCTCATGATGTAAGGCAACACAAGAATCACAAGGTATAGAAGCATTTGATCTAACCAATTCATTTTTAGATTTTAAGCATGCAAGAGAAGTTCTTAAATTACTATTATCCATAAGTAATGACTTATAAGACTCACATGCCAAAGGCAATTTTAATCTAGCTACTTCATCAAGCAAATCATTCTTTTCTTTTACTAGGTTCTTCATCTAAAATTTAAGAGTAACTAATTTTGAGATGTGTTTCTCCTTACTCACCATTCTTAGCATGAATCAATGATACACTATGGAGAACTCCTCATAATCATTCTCCATGGTCGCTCCATGCAACCCATATGTTTCTTCTCTTTCTTTGGCTCTAAAGCCTCCTCATCCTTGGCACAACACCAAGAGGAATGGCTAAAAACACTACATAACTTGTGTCACGATTTATCCTTTTGCATTCTCTCACAATTCGATTAATGGATTCAAGGTCACCGGCCTTATCAAGGTCATCAACCAAAGAGCCACAAGAAGATGGAACAAAAGACTCACAAGGCCTCACAGTAGCTGCCATGCTCATAATCAATAAAGATCAACCAAAGAGCAAACCTCGCTCTGATACCAATTGTAGGATCATGTATAGCAACTAGAGGGGGTGAATAGGAGCCCAAATTAATTATGAGGCTTTCCAAAATCTTTTCCTTTGAGTAAAAGCAAAACTCTTCAATCCAGTAGCTATAAAAGTTATGAAGATCAGAGACAAATAATTACAAGAAAAAGATCCGATCAAAATCAAGCAAAATACATTTAAACAACCCCCGGCGGTCTGACCTTCATGAAGGAGGCGGTCTGACCTGTCTCCGGGCAGTCCGACCTCCATTTTAGTGGTCTAACCACTATAAACAGTAAAATTAGGCAAAGCCATAGTAATGGTGGTCAGACCGTTGTTATAGTGCCGTTCAGACCACTGCTATAGAAATTTCAGGAATGAATAATGTTTTAAGCCCAATTTCAAATTTGAAAATCGATGGAACTTTAAATTCATAGATCCAAATGACATCAAATTTTACAGCGATCTTCTCTTGGTTATCAAGAACCTATTCTAACAAATGATCAAGAAAATCATGGCAAAGTTGAAACTTTTCAATTTGAAGGAATGTTGCACCGAAACCGAACCAAAATAAAAATTGGTGAGTACAACTTGATCGTTAGTAGACAATGACCAAGATGGGTCTAAATGTGTTTCCACATATCCCAGCAAGCATGAACATGAAAGAAATTAGGTCAAAAACCCTCAGATCAAGAAATCACATTTTGAGGCCAAAACAAGCAAAACCGAATTTTCTTGATAAACTTGCTATCAAAGTGCCTAGATGAGTGGAGATAGATTCCCAGATGCTGTCTCCATTTCTTATACATCCTTGGTATAGCAAGATTAAGAAAAGAAAAAAAAGGAGAGATCAAAACCAATCAAATCAAGAGCAAATCAATCAAAACATGATCATGGAGCTGATCAAAGATTAATGTATTACTTACTGTGAGAGGTATGTTTTACAGCCAATCCCTCAGGATAGCAGAGCTCTAAGCTTAGTGCACACACAAGGCTCTAACCCAAAGAACCCTAATCTCACATTGGAGGGAGGAGGAGTTAACCACCAAAAGACTTAGCCATCCTTCTCTCACCCTAACCCTTGCCATCCTCCCCTTATATAGCCTCACAACCTGAACTAAAACCTAATGGATCCACCCATTAGGCTAAACTAGGGATGGCCTGTTAACCCTATCTAATACTGGGTTTTACTTTCTCACGCACGCTTCTCAAAGCGGCTTACAATCATTAACCTATTAGTGAATCAATACTTGATCCATTTTACATTTTCAAACAACTTAGCTCAAACAAACGCACGTTCAAATAACTTCTTGGCCGATCAGATTGCCAACCAAAAACCGATCTGACCGCCACCTCCTATAGCCAGTTTGACAGCTAGCCCTAGGCCAGCCAAACCTCTGGCAACACAAAGCAACTGAAAAATTGTAACTCTTGAAAACCAAACTCAAATTCTACAAACTCTCTTTACTAAAAGTCAATTACTCATCACAACTATAGGGTAATCTCCACATGGTCTCACTTGCAGCCACTGCACATATGCAGGATTCGGAACCTATGTGGCTCTTGCTTCAGTTGTCGTAGAGATCAACTTCTTTGGGCAGGGCAATGATCCATTAGCATATCTGAAAAGCTATTGACTTCTTAGATAGGGCATGAATTGAGCCTTCCACAACAAATAGTTGTCGCCTATCAACTTGAGATTGATGAGATGGCTGAAGGAGGGTGTTGGCAGCAGACCAACTGATACAAAGGCAACGGTGGAGGAAAGACTAGGGGAGAAGCTGCCGGAGTTGGAAGAGGAAGTCGACCCTGTGGCATGGATCAGAATGGCTTTGATACCACATAAAATTTGGTTCGCAAGTGTAAAAGAATTATTGTGAAGCAATCGCAATCACACTGACTGCTTGTTGTCTATATTTTATATCTGTAAGCATCATTGCCAAATGTGCTAAAGCCTGATCCAAAAATACAACAGAGTAGGTGATGGCTGCGGCAGCTTCGGTAGCTCTGAAAACTAAAAGAATACATGCATGTACACCACTCCTCTAACTACTACCTGAATTCACGTTTGACTAGATACAAGCTATTTTAATTGGGAGTTGTCATGTGCAAATGAACCGCAAGTGAAGCCTTACAAATTCTCCTTGATAGTCATGCCGTGCCTGGAATAGAAATTCAGCATGGATTTGTTTGTCAGCGACTTAGACGGATGCTCGAATGCGTATCTTTGTACACACTGAGTTTTTCTTTACATTGATCATGCTTAAGGCACGTTTGAACACCAAAATTTTCTCTGAATCCTACGGGAATTAAATTATCTCTGTGAAAATCGTGCGGATTTCATGTGAAGACATTGTGTTCCAAACGAGCCCTAATTCATGAACCAGGGATATATATATATATATATATATATATATATATATATATATATATATATATATATATATATATATATATATATATATATATATGTTCTCTCAGGAAATGAAACAGTGACACGCTCCATATGCTCAGATTATCACAGATATTCCACTCCAGGACAAAACATTGGGTCTTAGTAGAGGCAAAGATCTCAATAGTATAATGTCACAGTTACACCACATGCGTGTCCTACGCTTGCCTTCGCTGGTTACTACCGCCAAAGTATTAATATGGACGGATCTGATTAGGCAGATCTTATAATTTCTTATGCAGTGTCGCCGTCCAAACCCAATTACGATGTTCCGGGTGGTTTTCTGGCTCCCTCTCTCTTGAGCTTAACGCCAGCCTTGTTTGGGCACTGGCTCATATTGATTTTTAAAGAAGTCAGAAACTAATATAAAAAATCTAGTTTTCTAAAGTAACTTTTTTATTTTTCTTGCTTCCATTTCACTTCGTGAATAAGATAGAGATCACAAATACATCACGCACTCTACTCCACTCGCTCCCGTCTTACGCACGTATCTCTCACTCACTTCCCCCACCGCTCGTTACATCCTTATAAAAGCCACTATTTTTTGTCACTATTATTTATTTTCAGTCAAAAGTCATCAGCCGCAAATAATGTGAGCACCCCCTAAATTGTTTTGATACCAGTTTTTTCTTCTCATTTGGATCTATTTTGTGTTGATCTTTTGTGTTTTTAACTGCTGCTACCGGTGGTATCTTATTTTTGGCTAGAACACTGAGATTCGATTAAACTGAGGGCACAGCAGAGTCGCTGGCGACCAAGTTCAAGACAAAATCGGGGGGTTCGTTATAGTAAATCGTACCCTCATCCTAACTGAGACAATGACCATGCGCTGCTAAGGCATGCACAACTTGATTACATTGACGAGAGCAATAGACCACACAATAGCTAATGAAGTTCAAGCGCAACAAGCTTTTAACCTCACAAAACAGGGCACCATTTATGGAGAGATCAAAAGCATCACCTCCGATGGCATCTTAAGAACGATGGAATCGGTCTTGACAATGACATGGCCCATTCCTAGGTTGATGGCTGCTTCCACTCCCTTATACATGCTTCTGCCTCTGCATGACCTGCATCTTGAAGGTTTGAACAGTGGCCTGCTATGGCAAAGAATCAAAGATCACCTCTCCGTTGTCATCACGGATTACAAAACCCCTGTCTCCCAAACCATTCTCTGCAATGAATGCCCCATCAACATTGATCTTAAGCTTATCGTGATTAGGTGGTGTCGAGACTCGAATATACAAATCCAAACTCTCTTGTGTATACCACACTAGTTCAGGATCACTCTAGTGCACATAGTATAAATATAGATAAAATATCAAACACACTAAATTAATAAAAGAAAAGACAAAAATAATATTAATTATCAGAGTTACGACCTTACGGTCAAACTTACAATTAATAGCCTGAATGACTTAAGAAACTAGCAACGGAAAACAAAAGAAAAACGTAGTAGCCATTCGACATGCACACATGCAATCAACTAGATAGCAAAGTTCTAATCCGTGAAGTCATAAAAGAATCCTCCTTTACACATCTCAAGTTGGTATGATTCTTCTTCTTCAACTAAGCAAATATGGATATAGTCGTGAGTACATAGAGTACTCAGCAAGTTATTTGTAACCAAAATGCAATATAGTATGGAAGGCTTATCAAGTGATGGCTGAGAGGTTATTTTGTAGAAAGCAATAGTTTGAAGTAAATACAATAGATAGATTAAAAGTGCACTTCAAAAATGATTAATAAGTAAATAAACAAAGAAACTGAGAGTAACCACAAGTGAACCAACCATTCACTCTAATGAACCATCTGTGAACTAATCATTCACGTAATGAATCACTAGTGAACTAACCATTCACTTCTCAATTTAACCCAACCAAAATTTTACGAAATATCTACCCTTCGTGTGAAGTTACTGAGCATTGTCTATAACCGGGGACATGGCTATTCGAATAGTTTTACACTCTGCAAAGGTCACACAATTTTACCCACAAGAGATAATCAACTTATAATGTCAACATTTGACACACTTCCAAAGGTGTGTGACTAAGTGATTATCACAAGTCCTTTATAATGCTTAATCTCAACCCTGTCCGCTCGCTCCCTTAATGTGGATCCATGGTTCCTGTCAAACCGCATTCATCCCAATGACGGAACCGAAATTGAAACATCCCAAATTATTTAGCCAGATCCATTCCGTACTAGATATGTGGTTGTACGATAAGCCTCAGATCAATGGTACATAAAGTTAAGTTCTTAGACATTACCCAGGTGAAACATTCACATACCTGAAGTGCTAACCACACTTTCTTCCTTTACTGCACGATCATCCGCCCAAGTGAAAACTATTTTGTATAACCAACACGGATGACACTACCTATGCCAAGGTGCATAAATTTTATAACTATGGATGACCACCATGATTTAATACCTCATTAACTCAAAATTAATTAATTGATCACATGTGATGATAACCAAATGTATTATAAGCATGGCTAAACATACTAAACGTATAACCCACGTGACAACTAATATTGTATCACTAGATAAATACCTATCATGTGGTGAAAATGAAATCATAGCATTTAAATTATCAAGGAGAAATTAATCAAATAGGTCATTAACTAACAATATAAAGGTTTCATAATAAAATAGCGATGCATGACAAGTTAAAACAAAATAATACATAATAGATTTAAAAACAAGGTTCAACATGATTAAATGACATGACTTATCTTGGGCTTGCTCAATTACCAATTTCTTGATCTTTTGGTCCTACTTCTGCTCCTTCAAAGACATTATCTAACGAGAGAGAAAACAAATGAGGCATAAATAAAATTAAATAAAATTCAAATAAACTCCAAACACTTCAAAAATAAAACCAAAATATAGAGCTCAATTTTAGATGAATTTAGGAAAAAGAATCGGGATCAATCGGAGCTAGGACTGGGAAGAACGGGCTCTTGGAAGATTTAAATCTAAAAAAAGGAAAATATGATTTAATGGAATTATTTTTCTAAAGAGAAATAGGAATTATGATGTCATCAGATGACGTGACGGGTGACTGGGCTCCTAAGGCTGACATGGCATGTCGCGTGGCACGACACGTGACAATAGGGCTGAGGTGGCTGGTGACATGGCTGCCGATGTGTCGCTGCCATGTGACACGGGATTGGCTCGTGTGTTGACATGGTGAACACGTGGATGGACACTTGGTGTACACGTCAGATTAGGCAGACGTGGCATTCGACGTGGCTTGGTTGACTCAACTGCTGACTCGACTGGCCTACGGTCTATGGAATAGTGGATTTGACACATGGGACCCACACATCAGTGGCTCGGCGCATGGTGGACGGAGTCCACATAGAACTCAAAGGGTTGCACGGTGCAGGCGTGGGGTGACGTGGACGGCGCGTGAACCAAGGTGAGGATGACGGGTAGCTACCGGTGGTGAGGCGGATGACGAGAAGAGGCGGCAGACTCACCGGCACGGACGACGGAGACTCACCGGTAGAAGGTTGAGCAGTGAGGTCGAAGCAAGGCTCGATGGTCGGAGGCGAAGACGAGGACGACGATGACCGGAACCAAGGACGATAGCGGCGGCTACGAAGGCTACAACGGCGCACGGGTGGGAATGGCGATGGTGCGAGGGATGCGAAATGCAAGGGGGCGGCGTTATTTATAGCACGAACGTCGACGAGGAGGGGTTGGACACGGCCGAAAGTCCGTGGTGGAGCCGACACAGATGCCGAGACATCTCCGGCTCGGACACAACTCGAGCTCCACCGAAGACAAAGCACAGTGCACAGCACCCTGGATACGTGACATGTGGCAATTGGACGACTACGGTGCAAGGCGGTCGGAGACCATTGGATGGGCTAGCGCAGATGGCTCGATCGCAACATGTGGCGGCCATCCGATGGATGAAGCAGCGGGCGGATGCACGACACCTGGCACGACGGGGGAAGAGTGCGGGCTGGGCCCGCGGTGATTTGGGCCAGAGGAGATGGGTTTCGGCCCAAAATGTTTTAGGGTTTTCTAAAGGTTTTCTATTTTTGGAAATTAAAATAAATTCATTTGAACTCAAAAAAATAGCAAAATCCGAATAAAATCCAGAAAATTCATAAAATTTTCTTGTAACACAAGGAACCCAAGTAAAATACTTCTAGCAAATATTAATGTTTTTTTGTCATATTAAATCCTTTTAATTAATAAAAATTTAATTTAACCTTTAATTAGTTTTAGAAAAGTCTAAATGGTGAATTTTATTTTAAAAGCTTCAAAAAGCTCTGAAAATCATGATGTTACTTCCAAGCCAATCTGCTTACCCCTTTTGAGCGTTTCTCTGAGAGGAAGTTTTGATAAATTCATCAGAGTGCCATCTGATCATAAAGGACAATTCATCCATGTGCTTAGATCCACCTTCCCTGACATGGTTCCCTTCTACCCACCACTTCCACATCAAAGTAATCACTAGGCTTTGTACTTTCGGTTGAATGGCAAGAATATCTCTTATCATCTCTTCTGCATTATGACACAAACACAACCTTTCCCTGATATCAGTCAATTGTAAAGCCCCCCACACCTACTTCACATACTTACATTTGAGGAATAAATGGCCTCTATCTTCATCCAGGCACTGACAGATTGGGCAAATGGGGTCAACCTTCACTCCACAGTGGATCAAATTTCTTCTCAAAGCTAGACTGTTGCGTGCCAATCTCCACAAAAATGTTTCACTTTATTTGGACATTTGATATTCCATTGCTTTGGCCAGATATATTGTTGAGCTGCAAACTCATCTGAAGAGTTTGATTCTCTTATGTTACTTCTTCTTTGTTTGTCCTCATAGCAAACCCGATAGGCAGACTTGATAGTGAAGGGTCCCCTTGGATCATAATGCCATGCAATCACGTCTTCCAGCTCTCCCCTAACTGGGATAGATAAAATCACACGGACAACATCTTCCCAAAAAATTTGCTCGATCAATTCTTTATCCCAAGTACCTGTTATAGTACCTGTTATAGTATTGAACATATCAACCACCCTATTAATCAAATTTGTTCCTCTCAGAGTAATTGCTCGTCGCGTATAATTTCTTGGTAACCAAGCATCTTTCCATATATCCACTGATTGCCCATCTCCAATTCGCCAAATAATACCCTTCTGCAGCAGATTAGTTCCTTTGAGAATGCTCCTCCACGTGTAAGACATTCCTTGTACTGGTTTTGCATTCTGAATGTTGCCATCAGGAAAGTATTTGGCTTTAAGAACTCTAGCACAAAGAGAATCCGAATTCTGAATTAGTTGCCACACTTGACGAGCCAGCATAGCAATATTAAAAGAGTGCAAATCCCGGAAGCCAAGTCCACCATTCTTCTTTGTTCTCATTAATTTCTCCCAACTGACCCAGTGAATTTCATTCTCTTTGTCCTATTGACTCCACCAATGATGGCACACCATGGTACTAATTTGATTGCACAATTCATTGGTTTAATCAAAACAGGACATCGCATAAGTGGGGATCGCTTGTGCTACCACCTTAATGAGGATTTCTTTTCCAGCATTGGATAACATTCGTTCTTTCTATCCCTGTATACGCTGCCAAATTCGGTCCTTGATATAAGAAAAAGTTTTAACCTTTGACTGACCAACATGAATGGGGAGACCCAAATAACGCTCACTTCTAGTTTCACCTGTGAGATTCAGTTCTCTCAACACTGCTTGGCGTTTGCTCCCACTTGTATTCGGATTGAACAAAATGGTGGACTTTTCCTTGTGATTGTTTGGCCAGAGCATGCCTCATACAATTGAAAGATGTCTCGCAAAGCCTTTGCATCTTCACTCTCAGCCTGAGAAAGAATCAGAGAGTCGTTCGCAAATAACAGGTGTGAAATATTTGGGGCTCCTGAACATATATCCTGATTCCTCTAATAGCATTTCTTCTCTCTGCTTCGTAAAGTAATGCTGAAAATCCTTCTGCACATAAAAGGAAGAGATACGGTAACCGCGGATCACCTTGTCTCAAACCTCATTGTGACATAATGACATCGATATGTTCTCCGTTAATCTTGAACCAGAAAGAGACTGTCCGGACACATTTCATAATGATATCCACCCACGCCAGCTGGAAACCTAGATTCAGCATCATAGCTACAAGAAAAGGCCATTCCACACAATCATAAGCCTTGCTCATGTCCAGTTTTATCGCTGCATACCCTGCTTTCCCCTTCTTCTTGGTGTGCATGTAATGGGTCTATTCATATGCTAAGAGCACATTGTTAGTGATCATGTGACCCGGCACAAAAGCACTTTGGTTGGGAGCAATAATATCTGGTAGAATTCTTTTAAGTTGATTTGCAAGTACCTTAGATACCAACTTATAAATTACATTGCATATATTGATGGGGCATAAATCCTTTATCTGTTCTGGTGCTTTAACCTTTAGGATGAGTACCACATTAGTTTCGTTCTATCCCTCTGGCATTACTCCTCCATTCAAAACCTGTAACACCTCCTGTTTAGCGTGATCACCAACTATTTCCCAAAACTTCTTGTAAAAAATGGCTGGCATACAGTCCAGACCGGGAGCTTTCAAATCACCAATCGCATTTAGGGCTGCTTTAACTTCCTCTTCAGTGTACGGTTTCAGCAAATCTTCATTCATCGCTATTGATACAAGGTTTGACATGCTGCAGTAAATATCTTGTGTTTGTTCCTCCATTAGAGCAGAACTGTAACATCCTGAAATTCCAAGAAATATGAAAATAAGGGTAATTTAAAACCTTTTGCATGCATTTATTCTCCCTTGGCTTTTATTAGAGTTTCTCTGGAAAAGTATTTTCAAAAATCAAAAGTGTATAAAATATAAATCAAATTAAATCAAAAATAAAATGTTAGAAAAGATGATTAAAAGCGGCATGAGAGAAAGTATGGTAGAAATCATCCTAAAAACTCATAAATATAATGATGACACTGGAAATAAATATTTGAGTAATTTTCAAACACGATCAAAGAATTTAATTAAATTAGAAATCGACTTTATATGTGACAGTAGCCTTCCTAGAATTTTTGAGAAAAATCTAGAGCAGATAAAATGCTAAAAATTTTAACCCGTAATCTACTCTATGTCAAGAGCATTTACAACAGTTTCATAATTTTTCAAGCTCATCTGATGTGTCTAACAATTATCCAAACCTTTCAACCCACCTCACCACACCCCCTCTCACTGCGGCATAAGGCCCACTTGCAGTATTCATCTTCCAGCTCCGGGTGCCCGCGCCAGCTTCGCCATGGCCGCACTACCCTTGGTTTCTGATGGCGCGCCCACCATTCCTCTTTGCTGCTATCAACCCTTGCCTACTCGTCGCCTCAACACAATGCATCTCTTTCTCCTTGTCTTCTTCCACGCCTCGTGTTTCATAGCGAGAAATTGAGCCACGCCGTTATGTTACATTCGCAAGAACTCATACTCTGCTTGTAAGTTCAAGCTCCATTAAGTTGGTTTTGATGATAATGATAAATATAATTATGAGACTAATTTATTTATTGAATATTACATTGCTTAGTCTCATTTGGATGAAAAGTTGAAAATTATAAAAGGTATGCATTCTACATCACATTCTTATATCTTATTGCATTTCTCGAATCTAAAATATAGATTGAACTCCACAAATAGTCAAACATGAATATGTGCATATACTTTCATAATACACTCTTGTATGCACACATTTAGAGGAACTCTATATTTTGAGGTTTTATTAGTATTGATCTATGTTCATCTCTCCACATATTAAGGATCTTTACTTTGAAACATATCCCTTGAGTATATATAGCTTATGTAGCTCATATATACTCATAATTGGGTTGTCATCTAGTTACTCCATTATGTGTTAATAGTTGGATGATTAATAACAACCGGATGAGTAAGCTTTGCTTAAAAATCTTATTCTAGAGTATATATGAGACCCGAATCAGCAAATCCAGACTCTCCTGTGTATTCTGTGCTAGTCCTGTGCACGTAGTGTAAATATAGATAAAATATTGACCATATCACGACTTACTAAGAAAAGACTCAAATATTATTAATTATCAGAGTTACGACCTTATGCCAAGCTTACAGATAATAGCTTGAAAGACTTAAGAAACTTGCAGCGAAAAACAAAGATAAGCGTAGTAGCCATTTGATATGCCCACAGCCAATTTACTGGGGAGCGAAGTCCTAATCCTTCTTCAGGTACCTTTTGCTGATATGGTACTTCTTCAGCAACTGAGCAAATATGAAAATAGCCAGAGTACATAGAGTACTTAGCAATTCATTTGTAACAAAGATGCAATATAGTATGCAAGGCTTACCAAATAATGGTTGAGTGGTTATTTTGCAGAAAGCAATAATTTTAAGTACATACAATAAATAGATTAAAAGTGAACTTTGAAAATAATTAATAAGTAAATAATAAAAGGAATTGAGAGTAACCAAAAGTGAACTAACCATTCACTCCAATGAACAACTTGTGAACTAACCATTTACATAATGAACCACTAGTGAACTAATCATTCACTTCCTAACTTAATCCATCTAGGTTTTTATGAAAACTCTACCCGTCGGGTGAAATCCCCAAGTATTGTCTATAATCAGAGACAAGGCTATTCGAATAATTTTACACTCTTTAGAGGTTGCACAATTTTATCCACAAGAGATAATGCACTTATTAGGTCAGCCAATACATGCTTTCTTGGGTGTGTGACTAAGCGATTATCACAAGGCCTTTATAGTGCTCAGTCTCAACTCAATTCCGCCACGCTAAGGTTTCACCATCCCAGCCCCCTCTTGTGCCTCATGGAAATCAGCATCCATGCTCATCATAACGAAGAAATTGAAATATTATAAATTAGTCAGCCAGGTCTATCTCATACTAGACATATGGTTGCACGGTAAGGTTTAGATCAATGGTGCATAAAGTTAAGTTCTTAAACATTACCCAGGTGAGATATCCACATCTCTCGAAGTGAATCCACACTTCCCCTTACAACACGATCACTCGCCAAGTGAAAATTAAATTTGTGTAACCAACACCAATGACACACCAATGTCATGGCACATAAATTTTAAAACTGTGGCTATAACCACGATTCGGTATCTCATTAAGTCAAAATTAATTAATTGAACAATATGTGATGATGAGCCCAACATACTACAAACACGACTAAGCAATGTAAATATATAACCCATGTGACAACTAGTATTGCATCACTACATAGTTACCCATCCTATGGTAACAATGAAACCATGGCATTCAAATTATCAAGAAGGGATTAATCAATTTGGACATTAGCTACCAGGTGCAAAGGTTTTATAATACAATAGTGATGTGTGATAATTTAAAATAAAATAATACATAAATAGATTCGAAAACTGGGTTCAAAATGATCAAAGGACATGACTTGCTTGGCTTTGCTTAGTTACCAATTCTTGGTCTTTTAGTCCTGCTTCTGCTCATTCGAAGATGTCATCTAACGGTAGACAAAATGAACGATGCATAAATAAAATCAAATAAAATCCAAATGAACTCCAAAAACAGAACCAAAAGATAGAGCTCAATTTTAGATGAATTTAAGAAAAAGAATTGAGTCAATTGGAGCTAGGTTAGGTTTCACAAATGAAGAAGACTTATGAGGACTTCATGTGTTGAAGATCATCAAGACAAGTGAAGGATGTATCACAAATTGATGCATGTTCAAGAGGAGATGATTATGAGTTGATCATTAAGTCAAGTAAAGGGTGCATCATATGTTGATGCATATCAAGACAATAACTCAAGGCAAAGGTATGATTAGGTAGGGCTAAGGATGTATTCCTAGTCTTTTATCGGTCTTGATATTTGGTTGAAAGACTGGATTGCTAGTATAGGTTAACGTCCTATTAAGAGGGGTCATGCCTACTAGCTTAAGTCTCATCATGTATTGGTGCTCAACCTCACTTCCTCTAGCTCTCCGTAGCATGATTCGTGTATTTGCGAATGTGTCTTGCAAATAGTTGTGGCTCATGTGTTGAATCCTTGTAACATGGGATTATACATTGCGAATATGTTTTGCAAGTGTTTGAAGTCCATATTTTTCTATTCCTTTTGGTATGGGGCTTATAATTGCAAATGTGTTTTACAAATAGTTAAAGCTCACATAATCCTTCTGTCATAATTATAAAAGTGTGCAAATATATTTTACAACTTGTTGGGAATCATGGTTGATCCTTGTGTGCATGATACTATAGTTTGCAAATATGTTTTGCAAAATCTATTGAAGTATCTACATTTGTCAGGACAATCAGAACTACCACAGTGTATTCTACGGTACTACTATAGAACGGAATTACCGATGTTGTAATCACGAAACTATAGTGTTCATTGGTGGTCAAAGACCTGTGTGAGAAAGAGTCGACGTGGTCAAACCAATGTGATCAAGGGCCTGTGTGGTCAACGATTAATGTGGTCGAGAACCAACGTGGTCATAGATCGATATGGTTGAAGATTGACTTGGTGATCGGAGATCTGTGTCATCGAAACTGACTTGGTCAAAACCACCATGGTTGGAACCGACGTGGTTGAGATCTGTTTGATCGAAACCATCACAGTTGAACCGTCATGCTCAAGATCTTTGTGATTGAAACTAACCGACGTGGTCGAGATTTGTGTGATCAAAACCAGCTTGGTCAGAATTGACGTGGTCGAGATATGTGTAATCGAAACTAGAGTGGTCGGAACCAACGTGGTTGAGACCTGTGTGGTCGAAATTGACATAGTCGAACTTACATGATTGATACAATGTGGTCAAAGATCGACGTGGCGGTCGGAGATGTGTGTGATCGAAGATTGACGTGGTTGAAGATCGATATGGTCGACGTGGTTAAGACTTGAGTGGTTAAAGCCAACATGATTAGAGACTAGCGTAGTCAGAGACCTGTGTGATCAAACCAAACAACGTGGTCAGAGACCTGAGTGGTCGAATACCGGCGTAGTACTAGACTTTAGCCATCGAAACTACTAGAATTCACTGATAACAGCTAGTTTTCTGACTGTTGCAAAGAGGAGCGGAAGCACCGGTCTTAAGACGGTGGTACTTCCAAAGATCATGTTTTCTTAGGTGTTTTATTTCCAACGGCTAGTTTTTATGGTGTGGGTATATATACTCCCTTGTGGCCGGTTGGAGGAAGACTTTTTGCACTCTATTTCACTTCTTTGAGCCAGTGTGAGGTCTTTCTCTCAATTGTGCATGTGTTGCACCTTATGAGCAAGGAGAAAGGCTCTAGATTGCATATGTTGTATCTAGAGGTGAATTGAGTATCCACTTGAGCTTGTGCATTCGTTGCATGTGGTGAGAGTCAAGCGAGAGGCTTGACTTGTTACTCTTAGAGGTTGCTGACTCCTAGACGGCGTTGGAGGCATCATATACGGTGATGTTCTCAAAGAAGGTTGTGAGAAGACCTGGCGAAGTGTGAAGTTTGGAGCTCATCTACCCGAAGCGGGAAAGAGCTACCACTAGTGGATTTGAGGAGGAAGGCTTAATTCGTGGAGTTGGTCTAATTCATTTGGGCTTACCTCATTGTGGACTAGGGGAGACTGACAAATCTCCGAACACCACGGTAAAAAGCAACTGCGTCAATTGTGGTTTGTTTTTCTTATGCTCAATTTCCATTCAAGCAATTTATATTCATAGAATTAAATTAATTGCTTGTCATCCTAGGATTGCAAACTTTGACATAGACTTAGGGAGATGGTGCACTTAGGTGAACATAATTGATTTAGGCTTTCTTTGTGCTAAACCAATTTGAGTTAAACATCCACATTATATACTTGGTTTTAGCCAAATACAAATTGATAATAATTGGAAAAGAATTTTTAAGACCACCTATTCACCCACTCTAGTCGGCCTCCTCGATCTTACACTGCCCTCAGCCATTCCATATCTACAAAGCCCCCCAACCGCGCCTTTGCACTTCAGCTCGCCCCCTCGGTTTCTTGCACACGTTTCTTGGGCACCTTGCTTATTGAGGCACCAAAAAATCAATGTCATCCGTGACGTTGGCGAACACGCCACCATATTCTAGCAACTCCGATAAGCTTCTCTCCTCCGCAATTTCGTCACAACGTGCCTTACCTCTCCCTTAAGCACCATACTCATTTGATTGACCTTTCGTGCAATGGACCACTCGGGCTAGGCTTTCTTCTTCATCTCTGGCCAGGACACCATCGTAAGCCTTCCTCTCTCTTTGGTGAGTTGTACCTCAATTCCATTCACCAATACCTCCGCATGCATGCAAGCAAGCAAGCTCATGCACACCCTTTTGTAGTTTCACTATTGTCAGAATTCGCTGTCACTGTGGACCTCCTCTTCGTCGTCGATAGGGTCTCCGTCGCCAAGCCACTCCACGCCTTCCCGAGTGCCATCATCATCTTCGGTGAGTTTCTCCTCCCCCATGGAAGCTCCCCTAGCACCGAATAGAACCATAGGAGCTCATAGTCCCATAGTGCCATTCCTCTACCTCCGCCACCATAGGACCTCGCTGCCGACCACCATATCCTCCAAGTTAGGCCTCGATTCTTCACCTAGGCATGTGAGCCAAGGTCCTGACTCTGTTCTGGCTCACGCCCCATCTGCCGAGGAGTCCCTCATCGGTGACGATCTATATCTCACTTGGTGAAGTCAAAAAGAACACTGTAACACTGAAGGGTGTGAGTAGTCAAAGAGAACACTGTAGCACTGAAGGGTGTGAGTAGTTGAAGAGAATACTGTAGCACCAAAGGGCGTGAGTAATCGGAAAGAGAATCATAGAAGTTGAAGTCGAAATCGAAAAGAGAACTATAGTAATCCAAGTCAAAAAAGAGTACCATAGTGGTCGAAATCGAAAAGAGAACCGTAGAAGTCAATGTCAAAAAGAGAACTTTAGTGGTTGAAGTCAGAAAGAGAACCATAGTAGTAGAAGTCAAAGAAGTACCATAGTGGTCGAAGTCGAAAAGAGAACAGTAGTGGTCAAAGTCAGAAAGAGAACCGTAGTAGTAAAAGTCGAAAAGAGTAACGTAGTGGTCAAAGTCGAAAAGAATACCGTAGTGGTCATAGTCGAAAAAGAGTATTGTAGTGCTCGAAGTCGAAAAGAGAATTGTAGTTGTCGAAGTCGGAAAGAGAATCATAGCAGCCGAAGTCGAAAAGAGCATTGTAGAGTATGTGTAGTCAAAAAGAGTATTGCAGAATATGTGTATTCGAAAAAAACACTGTAGAATATGTGTATTCGAAAAAAGCACTATAGAGTATATTTAGTCGAAAAAGAGCACTGTAGAGTATGTGTAGTCGAAAAAAGAATACTGTAGAGTATATGTAGTTGAAAAGAACATTGTATAGTATGTGTAGTCGAAAAGAGCACTGTTGAGTATGTGTAGTCAAGAAGAGCACTGTTGAGTATGTGTAGCCGAAAAGAGCACTATAGAGTATGTGTAGTAAAAAAAGAGCATGTAGAATATGTGTAGTCGAAAAGAGCACCGTAGCGGCCGAAGAGTGTAGAAGTTGAAAAGAGCACTGTAGTGGTTGAAGAGTGTGAGAAGTCGAAAAGAGCACTGTAGTGGCTGAAGAGTGTGAGAAGTCAAAAAGATGTAGTAGATGAAGAGTGTTAGAAGTCAAAAGAGCAATGTAGTAGTTGGAAAAGAGTACAATATCAGTTGAAAAGAGACAATTCAAACCTAGCCAAAACTCAAACGCTTATAACTTTTGCATACGAACTCCAAATTTAGTGATCTTTGTTTCTAATTTTTTTTTCTAAAACCATGATCTTTTTTAATATACAAAAATATTTAAGTTTTATCTCTGTTTAAATTTATTTGGCTCTTATTTGCACATACCTGGATTTTATTGATTAGACGCCGCCGTGCTAGACGACTTTGAGAACGCGCCCGAAACATTCTCTGAATAGCAATTGCAAGGCAAGCTCCCCCTTTGACCATGTTGATCCCAATATTTTAATTATTATATATTTTTTGCAAAATCTATTATGCATGTGTATATGTTTCATCAAAATTGCTATATTATGGGTATCGGTAGTTATGACCTCTTGCATGCATTGAACCACTTTAAAATTTTGTATCCTTACTATTGTAACCCTTAGGACATGATTAGACAGTAGCCAATGTCAAAATTTGGGTATATTACATTGAGTACATGTTCAAGATGCTTAGCCACGCACTAGTTTCTGCTAAGTTTGAACATTCGAACAAATTTGCATATGGACATGGTGGTTTAAAAATGTTGCACCAGAGGAGGAACCTCTGTTAGTTTGGTATAAAACAAAATGAAAAACATAGTTTTTGGACACAGGTGAGTAATATGATAAATTGTCAAATATGAGAGGGTATCTCACATGTAGTAGGGGGAGATTCTCACTCAGGTCAATTAAGGACCGAATGTTATTACCACATATCTAAGTCATACCATACAACCATATGTGCTATATGGGCCCTGACTTTAGCTGATTAAGTTGTCTAGATCTAATCTTGCATTGTGGTAGGCACAGATGTAGTGAGGGTATTCCGGGTAGGTTTGCTTGTAGGGGCTCCCTTCACTCAGGTGTTGGGGCTAAAGCTTACTAATACAATCGTGAATGCTCATTTAGGGGATGGACCTAAGTGAGATTCTTTGCTTAGGGGATGGACCTAAGCGAGGATTTGAGTGCTCTCTTAGGGGATAGAGCTAAGAGAGGTTCGATGTTTATTGAGCTAGTGTAAGGTTAGGACTAGATGACCTAAAGGCTATATGATAATCATTTTTGTCACATGCCAAAGAAATCGTGAAGTTGCCGATAGTATAATTAATTATCTCATGTGGGTAAAGTTGTACAATCCCTGTAGAGTGTTAAAAACTATTTTAATAGCCGTGCTATGGTCATGAGCATGTTTAGATGCAGCCACAATGGGTATAGTTTTCATTTTCAAAACTGTTTCACTGGGGTGGCATGTACGCGTCTTCCTTGTGCTATGCCCGTAAGTGGGAATTATGCGATGTTTACAGCCGACGAGGGCTGCAAATGGATGTGATTTATGGTTATTAAAGTTATATAAATGATATTTCATTACATGTCAAATGCTCTTTACAATTCCATTGCAAATTATTACTTATTGATATTGCAAATAAAATTTGCTTCATGTTGAAAATAACTTAGTATAGAGCCTCATCCTTTGATAGCCTTGCACATATATATAATTTTGCGATACACAACAACTTTTGCTGAGTACACAATATACTCAACCTTACTTAAATTATTGTTGATCAGAGAATGAAGAAGGATATGTGCCCAACGATACGTACTTTGCCCCCGGCTCTAGGGAATTCGATGATGAGTCTTTCTAGGGCCTAACTCTAGTCAGTTGCATGTGGGCCATTGGATTCCTTTGCTTATTTACTTGTCTTTCATTGTGATTTACTCTTAAGTCTGATATTTATTTGGCCGGTCGGCCATATGTTGTAAACTTTATCTCGCATCGCTTATGTATTTGCCCCATTTGTTGTAAATTTAATTGCGATATGTATGGATGCGATCTCAATGTTGTGAATGTGTATACTAGCCATTGATCACGGGACTAGTATAGAATACATACGGCGATTTCGGGTATTCCACACCCAGGGGTCCCCACAAGAATGGTTTTTTTTAAATGATTGGTAATAAATTGATGCAACTCATCATGTTTCTCCACCCATCGCCTATCTTTAGATCACAATTTAGTGATACAATTAATTTTCCTACGCTTAGATGCAATAGCATGGAAAAGGCTGGTATTTTGATCCCTTTCGCCAACCATTGGACGTGCTATAATTGCCTCCAGTACATGTCCAGCTGGTCCTCAAGGCGTTTCAGTTTGTATCAAAGAGTTGCCTTGCGCTTAAGCTTCTCCTGACCGATTTGGCTTCTCCTACAAGTCTCCAGCTCCTTTTTAGCCTTCCTTATATGCTTCTCTAAATCCCCAAGAACATTTCTGTTCTAGTCATTCAGATTCATAGCCACTACTCAAACTACATCACACGTGCCCTGCCACCATCAAAAGTTTGCTACCAAGTAGTTTGTACTATATGTTCACAAGCCTCTTCCGAAAGCCACCTAGCTTCAAATTTGAAATTATCACCATAGCTTCTTCTTTGTCCCTAGCGTTCAACTTGTTCAGGTGTGATGATAACTGGACGGTGATCTGAATGGCGTGGCTTACCATTAACCATTTATACAGTGTGAACCTTCTCCTCCACCTTTCATTAGCACATGCTCTATCCAATTGTTCCCTTATATAATCCTTACTCAGGTCATTATGGTTACTCCAAGTGAAGATGTCACCCTCATAACCAAGGT
Source organism: Dendrocalamus latiflorus (assembly GCA_017311315.1). NCBI lineage: Eukaryota > Viridiplantae > Streptophyta > Magnoliopsida > Poales > Poaceae > Dendrocalamus > Dendrocalamus latiflorus. Next base: position 25,391,395 of record CM029660.1, read on the forward strand.
CACGCAAATCACAAAACTCTAGCATTTCTTTAAATATATCCATATATACATATGCTTTTGATTGACCACCTTCTTTCTCATGAGCAAATAAAGATCTCATTAAAATCTCCGGCACAAAGCCATGGTGCAGAAATATGATTATGTAAATTCCGCATAATTAAGCTACCAAGTTTCCACCTTCTTATCCAATTGTGGCTCCCCATAAATCCTTGTGAACCTCCATTTGAAGCCATCCTCTTCCTTTATCTCAATATTGATATGGTATCTTGACATATTGTTCAAGTCCACATCAATCCCCCATTGCCAAAACACTTCAAGACCACCCCCTTTACCTCCATCTTCACGGACCACCAAGTTTGACAACCCCAACATCCATCTAAAACGCTACATTCTTCCTTTGTCTAGCTTTGTTTTTCATAAAAAATAAGAATGTTTGCCCCTCCAACTTCTAGAGATCCACAAGTCCCTAAATTGCCGAGCTGTTGCCCAGACCCCAGCAATTCTAAGCTACTATCTTCATTTGGTTTGGCAGGATTGTCCTGGCAATCTCGCCTATTTAGTGGATGATGTTGCATCCTTCCCCTCCAGAACCACTAAAACCCGTTGCTTTTTTTTGGGTTAGCCTCCATCACCATGTCTGACACCACAGCCTATCATTTTTCGCACACTGATTGCATAGTACCACCACTTATGCGAATTTTTTGCTATGCATATTCCTAACCTTCCTCTTGAAAGTTCTTGCTTTTGTCTTTCTTATTGACTTCTTGGGAGTAGTATCTTCAGAATTGTTCATTGAGAGGACGTAAGTTGGAATCTGCATGCTAGTGTTCTCCAATTCTGTCTTGCTCAATGTGTCCTGAGCATCTAACACCATCAGATTCTCCTTTTCTGTATAGTTCTCTTCCCTCCCCTTTAGAGACTGTAACCCTTTTGCCAAATCCTATTTATCCTCTTCCTCAGTCCTAGCCTATACTTTCTTTTCCTCACCCCCTACCATCTGGTTTCAACAGCTCATCAATTTGTGATTTTGGAATTGGTTCCTTTTTTGCCGTGCCAAAATCAAGTTTTTCCTACATTCCTAACTCTTTATTACTTCCCAATAACTTTAGTGGAATAGTAGTTTCATCTACTACCATTGTGTCTAGTACAAAATTCTTCTTCTACCCCTCAAGACTATTCTTTGATCAATCCCCTGATTGAGACAGGTTTTGATTGCCTTCGCTCCATCCTGTCTAGTTACTGCCACTACCTCAAAATGAACTCCTATTTCTGCCCTCCTCTAGATTCTTTCAGCATGTTGGGATAACTCTAAGATCATTCCCAAATGGTTTCTCCTTTTCTTTCCAGTCTCCCTCTACACATTCTCTGTCCACATGCCCAATAATACCACAAACATGGCATAGTTGGGCATGGATTCATACTCGAATAGACAGAACAACTCCTTCCCTTATTCAAACACCATCATCAACCCTGTCATTATAGGAACGTGGATATCAATTCGCACCTTGATCCTGAGGTGATGACCCATTGCCATTCCATCTTCATCAGCGTCAACCTCAAGAAAATCACCTACATGGCTTCCAATTTTCTCTCCTGTCTCCCTATTCATAAAGCCTAGAGGTAGCTTTCGTACTTTGATCCAAATTGAGATAGAGATGAACTGGATCGATCTCGTCCAATCTCTTTGCCCTATCGAAATTAGCCACCACAAATAAGTCATTGCCAAAAGGGTGTTGGTAAACATCATCCGGATGTTTTCTTCCTAATTATCATCTAGATTTGTGGCCATTGGATTAGAGATCCAACGGTCATAAATTCTCCCCCATCCCTCCAAAAAAAATCTCCCCCTCCTCTAAAAAAACCTTCCCCTCCAAGAAAAAGAGGCCGTTGGATCTCTAATCTAACGGTCTTAAATCTGGATGACTGATAGAAAGAAAACATCCGGATGATGCCTAGACACACCCTTGCCAAAATTCCACAGCCCATCCCCCAACGCCTTTCGTTTACCGCTCACATAAGGGAACATGAGTAGAAAAATATTTTCCCCCAGATCCTTGCATACAACTCCTTTCCCTGGACACTAGATTTTTCCTAGAGTTTGGGAAATCCCATCAACAAATCCTGGTTTTTCCACAAAGAGTTTCCCCACCGCTTGCAAATTAGAAGTTTTCCCATGAATTCATCTTTCTTATCCACTCGAATGCCTTGGTGTTCCAATGCTGATAGTTGTAACTTCATCATCATTCTGTCTAGATCATAAAGATCAGCCCACGAGAAGAAAACAAGAGCACACGCATGCGAAACCGCGGATTTGGTGGAAGACAATTGAGAAAATTTGGCCAACAACCGATAAACCATAGGAGAATCCTAGGTTGAGACGGAACTCTGAGTCGCCTAGGGCATTGTGCAGGAGCTGCAGGAGCCTAAACACTAAAGACAGTAGAGCTTAGGGCATCTCCAATAGTCTATCTCAGCTATCTCTAAGGGTTATCACATATGATTTTATGATGACATGGAAGAGGGAGATGGAAGAGAGAGAGAGAGTAGTCATTCGTTCGGGAAGCGACCGGTGTAGCGCGAGAAAAAATGGTGGTAGTGACAATGCATCAATTTGTTGGAGATGTATTGTCGATTGTTAATGTGTTTTCTCGATTAGATTTTATCTTCTAACTTCTAGAAACCAGTAACCGTTTTAAACACATTGGCTTCTTAATACGGTTTTTTATTTTTCTTCCTTTTGCATTGTTTATGTAGATATAACTGTCTTTTTTCATTTTTATTTATTTTTCTTTAATTGAATGCCCTAGTCAAAAGGTAACAACCGCTGCAGTACCTATTTTAATCAAAAGGTAATAATCATAGCCAAAAACCATAAAGTAAAAAGCGTTTTGAACAGAGTCTATAAATCCAGCCACGTGAGTGAGACCAATTCCGTGCTCCGGGTCCACCAACCATACCTCATATAAACCAGCAAATTTTGGTTCCAGTACTACATAATTATGGCAAATTAAAGAGTGTTTACTTGGTATGGATTATGCCTAGCAGTTGGTATGGATTAGGCCTAGCAACTTCACTGTAGGATAATCTTGACATGCTATGAAATGTACAAGTTGTCTACTATTTCTGCTGTGGGATATTCACCTTAACTAAACAAATATGAATTTCAGACTATGTCTACACTAACAGGAGGCGGCAGTCTGGTCCATCTGCCTGCCGGACAACACTGAACTGATGACTTCTTTTACAAAATTACACAAGCATTCTCTGCAAGAATTGGTTATGGCCGACGATTTGAGAGTATCGGTTCTGGAGTTGTGCTTACAAACCGGTCTTGAGACTGCGAGAGCTAGTGATGGCGAATGTTCCAATCCGCAGGAAGCCAAGATAGTATGTGTTGCTGCTCGAGCAACTTCCTTGAATCTGTCTGAACCTGAACCACAAGCAAGTTTTTTCAGATCAAACATGTGACAATAAATCCCAACAATATAAGAATGTTCTGTTAGTGAACAAAGAATTAGAAGCTCAGTTGAAAGGAAAATACATACCATGTGTTTTGTCTATCTTGAGTAGCTTCAACTCACGTATGGCCAAGGATGAAATTTCACTTTTTGCAGTTTTAAAGCTTTTCCTAGATGTTTTGGATCCTTGATCATCAGATGTTTCAAAACAAAGTTTTCTCTTGCACTCATGACGATCAGGTCCAGAACTTTTTCTAACTTCAACAGTTGCTCCAGCAGTACCAATTTCATTGGCTGTTGCAACACAAATGTCTGAAGGTTCGTCAGGTTTTACCATCGTAGTAGATTGGCTCCCAGTGCAAGGTCCTAATTGTAGCGATGAGGTCACCATGGACCGACCAGACGATAAACTGCATGTCAGTGGATGCAGCACATCTGATTTGGGTTTCCCTGATCTGACTGTACCACGCAAAGATTCTAATGTTTGATCAATGTGTTGACCGTGGCTTGATGAGGCAACTTTACCATTTGGACTTTCCTGATTTACCATTCTATCTTGGAAAGAAACCATCTTTTCATGAACTGATACATGATAGTTCTCAGGCAGGCTACGGTTTTCTTCGGAATTCTTAGTGGGCAGTGTATTTTCCTTCTTTGTGCCACAATCATACTTCGCAGTGTTTTTCTGAGTCACTTCATTAAACAGGCTCTCGTTCATCTGTCCTAAGATTATATCAATCGGACTGTATGAACTTGATCTATTTCCCATGGAGAATGGAGAACTGCAATTCAGAGAGGAAGGCATGTTAGATTTCTTCCTATCACCAGCAGATTTTGCCATTTCCAACATTTTCCATGCCTTACGGACATTATGGGTGTCTTTAGGTGAAGTTTTGTTAGCATGGCCAGATATGGTAGGGGTTTCCTCGGTGAAAGGCGTTGCAGACTGCTGATGCTCTTTAACAGAAGTAGCAGCAGCACCATTTTTGCTACTGATGACTATGGGTGTTGCACAAAGCTGATGCTCTCTGACAACGGTAACGGATTCAGTACCATTTTCCCTTCTATTGTTGGGTAGATATGTGGCAAACCCCACAGAACCTGATTGGATAGCAGGCCAGTTCTCACGCAGCACCCTTATACGGTAATTAAGATTCCGGGAATTACGCAATGTTCTAGCTCTCTCAACTTCGAAGTGAATGTGGGCATGCAATGATGCGCGATGATTGTCTCGCTCCTGAGGAGATTCAGGACATTGAGATCCAGCTGAAGAAGTACTCTGTGACGGCAAATGCTCAGCCTTTCTTTCCGGCCTAGTGCTCCGTGCATTGGTCCTGCGCACTGGATTCGTGGTGTAATCCTCATCCACAATATCAAAAATGGAAGGAACTGGATCAACTAAGAAAGGCCTACTGCTCTGTGCATTTGTCCTGTGCACTGAACTTGGAGAGTAATCCTCATCTATAATATCAAAAATGGAAGGAGCAGCAACTGGCTCAGCTCTCGGAACTTCAATGCTGATTTCAAATCCAACCTGATCACCAGACCCTCCATCATCGATCTGATACCTCGAATGCTCCTCTTTGGACGTCGCGCAGTCCTTGCAGAACCAGTCTCCCTCTGGCACGGTGGTCCCTAACCCAACACAGTAAGTGTGCGCAGCCGCATCACACAGCTCACAGAGCAGTAGCAGGTCATCGTCCCTGGAGCAGTTACACACGCTACAGCTGGTGTTCGCATAAGGATCGGTGTCCACCGTGCTACTCTCGTTGCCCAGAGGACGGTATACCTGCTCAAGCAACACAACCCGTCAGTGTTGCCAGACAATTTACAGAGTAACCAACGACTTGTTGACATAACTGCGCAAGAAATAAAGTCCACTAAGGGCCAGTTTGCGGTAGTTGTGCTGCGCTACACCGTGGAATCTAGTAGGCTACAGGAATCTTTACTAATTCCAGTAAGAATTTGTTGCCATGGCTTAACAAATGCTTCAATTAAATTTGTTGCCATGGCTTAACAAATGCTTCAATTAAGTATTATATCCAAGGGTAAAGTAGAAAAATACACCGCTATGCCGAATGGAGCTTACGGCTTCCCGAACAAAACGTCTTCTCCGCCGCCGCGGTTTCGAAATGGTTTATCGGGAGAGCCTTTTCGAATCTGCCCCTCGCACTAGGGCCAAAAGCCATATGCAGGAACCGAAACGATCAGGACCAGCCATTTCTATGTAGGGGGGAGATTTGAATATTTGATGATTTGCCCCATCTTACATAGGGCTGGTGTGATGGACAACCAGCCCTACAGGCCTGAGTTCTGATGCGAGGTTGCAATAAACTGGGGGGGGGGGGGGGCTGGTTAAGACTAGGGCACCGTACCTGGTTGCGCTCGGAGACGGTGACGAGGCGCTCGGAGGGGAAGCGGCCGGGGACGGGTGGGCGGCGGATGGTGCGGAAGCGGGCCTTGCAAAAGGGGCAGCGCGACTCGACGCGCGCCCAGGCCATGATGCAGACGAAGCAGAAGTGGTGGGCGCAGCAGTCGAGCTCGCCCCGGATCTCCCGCCGCGCGTCCGCGAGGCAGATCCCGCACGTCACGCCATCGGCCTCGTCGTCCATCTTGGATTTGCCCTTGGACGCCGACGGCACGAGCGCGCTGCCGTCTCCGGCGCCGCCGGCGGGCGAGGCCATGTAGCGGTCGGTGGGGCGGCAGCCGTCGCGTTGGGTTGGCCGAGCCTTGGATTGGATTGGATGCTCGTGCTCGCGCTTGGGAGTTGAGTGATATCGAGCCGAGCCTTGGATTGGATTGGATGCTCGTGCTCGTCTTAAGGAAAGAGAGTTGTGTTGGGCCTCGAACTGCGGTGGCCAGTGGGCATGTTGCCTCTCTGGGCCCCCAGAGACAAAAATTTCCAACGCTGCCCAAGAGAAATAATGGCTCTCTTTCCGGCTTATCACTCAAGATTTATAGTTCTCCTTGAATAAACAAACAAAATGACTTTTTCATCATCTTTTTAACTTTTTTCAGTCAATACATCTATCGGGATACCAGCTGCACAGCTAGAATCTAGAATGCCAAACAGGCTAGCTACTCAGACCAGCTGCTACTCAGACTAGCCAGCTATTCAGCCTAACCAGCTAGCTACTCAGAATCTCCAGCTCCCCAAATAGGCCCTTAAAGTGATTTATCAGAACAGCTATAATAAACAAGTATTTGATAAAGCTCTAAACATATAGTGAGATGAAATACCATGCACTTGCGCGGTACAAATTAGACTCAACACTAGCTTAAAAATTTACAATATAGAATCTAGATGCTACATAAGATGATTTCATGGGTCACAAATCATCACTTACCCCTTGTAGTTTCATCCTAACTGTTATTTGATCACGTAATTGAATTGGTAGAAGCTTACTTCTAGTAAAGTTCTCATACATCCTAATGGAAGGAAGTTAAAAATCATGAGGGGGCACGCCCTGTCTCCGCCCCTGCACACACGTACCGCCGTCTACATGGTACATAATTACATATACATCGACATAGCAAATTATACATAAATTTCAGTAAATTATTTCTGTAAATTTTTAACAGTAATTATTATCAAAAGTCTTAATACTCCTGTTTCCAAATACTTTGAGAAGTTGAGACAAAATGACAAAGACAAAAGTGAATTACCAACAAAATATGGCACTTTGGTGAACCCGTTAGGGTTAGATACCTTAATTTGCATGCAGATCACTATCCACATCCTTTAGAAAAGAGTGTTCACTGCTACAGACATCCCTATCACAGACGGTTCGGAACCGTCATCACAGACGGTTCCTGAACCGTCAGTGATAGTTGGTGGTTATCACAGACGGTTCCCGAGCCATCTGTGATAACTCACATTACAGACGGTCTTTATTACTAACCGTCTGTGATAGACGAGTATCACAGACGGTTGTTTATAAAAAACCTTCTGTGATAGTCTCGTATCACAGACGAGTATGTGTGATACTTTGGAAGGAATCTACGGTGACGCATGTACACAGTTTTTCGCGAGTTGTTCAACCACACACTCTCGGTATAATCTAAGCAGTGCGGACACGCTTTGGCTCCTTTTATACTCAACCCTGACAGGTTACCAAGGGCAAGAAAATTATTAATGGTGCAGAATAACATGGCGCGTAGAGTGAAGTTCTCTCGTTTGTCCGCATCCCATACATGTACCCCTTCATTCCACAGTATTGCAAGATCTTCCACCAATGGGGCTAGGAACACATCAATATCGTTGCCAGGTTGCTTCGGCCCTTGGATAAGTAGTGACATCAACATATATTTTCGCTTCATACACAGCCAAGGAGGAAGGTTGTATATGCACAGAGTCACGGGCCAGGTGCTATGTCGGCTGCTCATGTTACCAAAAGGATTCATTCCATCTGTACTCAACCCAAACCTTATATTTCTCGGTTCCACACCGAAATCTACAAACATCCTATCGATGTTCCTCCACTGGGCAGAATCAGCAACATGTCTTATCATTCCGTCTTTCTTACGCTACTCGCAGTGCCAACGCATCAATCTTGCATCCTTGCGGTTTGCAAATAAACGCTTCAAATGGGGGATTACAGGAAGATACCACATCACCTTAGCAGGAGGTCCTTGCTTCACCTCGATGCCCTTCCCATCATCAGAGTCATTTTTACGCTTGTATCGGGATGCTTTGCACACCGGACAAACATGTAAGCTAGCATACTCTTTACGGTACAGGATACAATCATTCCGACATGCATGTATTCTTTCTACTTCCATTCCTAATGGACAAAGAATCTTCTTGGCTTGGTAGGTAGTTCTCGGCAACACATTTCCCGTTGGAAGCATGTCCACTAGGAGACCTAATAATGCCATAAAACTCTTGTCGGACCAACCATTACTTGCCTTCAATTTTAGCAGTTCTAGAACTGATGACAACCTCGTGTATTGCGACTTGCAGCCCGGGAACAAAGCTTTCTCCGAGTCCTCCATCAAGCACTCGAATTTACCAAACTCTCTCTCACTATAGTTCCCTTCTGCATCACGTAACATCTGATCCAGATTGTCATCCTGCGACCTATCCTCGTGATCGAAAGAACAGTCGACAACTGACATATCGTTGTCTCCCTCGACTATATCATAACTACCTTCTTGTGTACTCTTCTCTTCACCGTGACTGGTCCAACATTTGTACCCTTTTCTGAAACCCCTTCGAATCAAGTGAGCTTCAATCTGCGCTGAGTTGCTAAACATCTTGAGATTATCACAATCAATACATGGGTAATACATATATTTCATCCCCTTCTTCAACATATCCAGCTCGGCCGCCCTTCTAAAAGCAGACACGCCAGTAATGTACTCTTCACTCACACGGTTCTCAATATACATCCAGCTTCGGTCCATCTACGCTACACAAGTGACAAATGGGTGTCAAAAATGATTATTACCCCTACTACTAACCTCTGATCAGATCACTAAGAATGTTAAGTAATTGAGTACTAATCTCTGATCAGATCACTAAGAATGTTAAGTAATTGAGTATACTAATCTCTGATCAGATCACTAAGAAGACGGTGATATTTTTTCACCCCCAACTCCCTAAAGGCGGCCGCCTTGCTCCACCGATGCAGCGCAATGAAGACAGATCGGTGTCGACATCCTTCAAGTAAGTACGCCAAGTAATTAATACTACGCAGAATATCACAGACGGTTTCAACCACAAACCGTCTGTGAAAATGATATATCACAGACGGTTCGTATTAATAACCGTCTGTGATTTATGCGTATCACAAACAGTTCGTATAGAGAACCGTCTGTGATAGTCCTTCACAGACGGTTTACACTACAAACCGTCTGTGATAGTTCATTCTGTACGCAAACAAGCAATAAAATAATGTTACCCATGCCCTCTGGAAAGAAGATGAAAACAAGCAAATACAGAGGCAAGCACAACAACACATTCAGATCTATTACGGCTAAGAACGAACCCTTCATGGCACGACGGTGCGGCTGAACAAGACACACTTATGACACTTACGGCAAGAGTGTGTTGTCCAGCCGCTCGCCGTGCAGCGACGGAGGCGCTAGCTCACGGCAGTAGTTGGCGTTGTGGAGGAACAAGCAAATACATAGGCAAGCACAACAACATATTTAGATCTATCTATTACAGGATAACAAGCTAATGAACCCTTCATGGCACAACCGTGCGGCTGAACAAGACACACTTATGACACTTACGGCAAGAGTGTGTTGTCCAGCCGCCGACCATGCCGTGACGGAGGCGCTAGCTCACAGCGGAGGGGAACCTAGCTAGTGGATGAACTCACGCGTTACTAGTACCGGTGGAAAGGTTGATGAGAAGTTATTAATAATGGTCGAGGCGTGGGAGGAACTGGTGCCAGCCATTCGATGTGGAGAGAATGGACGGGTGAGATCGAAATCCTGGGTATACGCCAATTATTGGTAACATTTGCTTATCACAGACGGTTATTTACACGAACCGTCTGTGATGCATACTATCACAGACGGTTAGTGTTAATAACCGTCTGTGATTATGCTTATCACAGACGGTTCGTTAATAGAACCGTCTGTGATAGACCTTCACAGACGCAAGCACAACAACACATTCAGATCATCAAATTGATTGTCCTCATCCACAACATTCTCCACTCCGACAATCCTTCTTTTTCCCGCAAAATTCAAGGCAATTTTATTACAAAAGTGCAAAAAAAAAGATATTTCTAGATTCTTCGGTGAGCAGCCGACATAGTCAACTTCTTCGCTGAGCGACTATCCATCTGCTTCTTCCCACTTCTTTTCTTCATCTCTGGTCTCTGGATCACGTACGCCAGTAGCGATGATTCAGGAAGAATCTGGGAATGTCTTTTTTTGCACTTTTGTAATAAAATTGCCTTGAATTTTGCGGGAAAAAGAAGGATTGTCGGAGTGGACATCACATCTCGGCAGTAGTCGGCATCGTCGAGGAACATGCAAATACAGAGGCAAGCACGACAACACATTTAGATATATTGCAGGATAACAAGCTAGTGAACTCTTCATGGAACGACGGTGCGGGTGAACAAGACACACTTACCACACTTACAGCTATATATGCTCACAGTGGATGAACTCACGCGTGACTAGTACCGGTGGAAAGGTAGATGGGGCGTTATTTATAAGGGCCGAGCAGAGGGATGAACTGCTGCCTGCCATTCGATGTGGAGAGAATGGACGGGTGAGATCGCAATCCTGGGTATACGCTGCCAATTATTGGTGATATGTGATTATCACAGACGGTTATTAACGCGAACCGTGTGTGATAATAAATATCACAGATGGTTCTTAATACGAGCCGTCTGTGATGTTTCAGTTATCACAGACGATTCGTATTACTAACCGTCTGTGAAAGTTCACAAACGGTTATTAACACGAACCGTCTGTGATCTCTAAAATTATCACAGACGGTTCCAGTTAAGAACTGTCTGTGATTTCTTAATTATCACAGACGGTTAGTGTTAATAACCGTCTGTGAAAATATCACAGACGGTTGCGAGTATAAACCGTTTGTGAAAGTTTAATCACAGACGGTTCCGTATAAACCATCTGTCATAAGCTTTATCTCAGAACGCTTCGTGTTTCGATCGTCTAATTAACGTCTCTGGATCGTTATACGAAGCGTCTATATCATTAATATTTGGGTATACAAACCGTCTGTGCTAAAGGTTAAATATGCGCGCCTAATCCAGGTCTCTTCTACGTACGTACAATATGGCTTCTACTATTCTTGTGATCATCTCCTTCCTCTCATCTGTTCATCAAGAATTGTTCGGCTAGAACCTTACACAGGCGGCCAGCAATTTGCATCTGGAGCAGCTTCTCCGCACACGCCCTGCTCTCCTTCCCCGACTTTCTTGCATCCATCAGCTCGACCTGATCATCCGCCGTCGACGGAGGCGTCTCGCTGCCGCTCAAGAAAGGGAAACAGCCCTTACCCTGGTTCTTCTCCACAATGTGCGCAAAGCGGAAGAAGCTCTACACGCATTGGAGAGACTGATGGATAGCCTTGCCGATCAAGCAGAAACGGCAGATTCTGAGGAATCTTTTCATGCTATCCTCTACGACATTATGGGCTATGCTACTGATTATTTGCCCAGGCTGGAGGAGGAAGTGCTAAGGACAAGGACAATCTTAACGGCGTTCGAGAAGTCAGTGCCTGATCCTCCAAGTCCCAAAGTCGAAGAAGAAGCGTACGAAGCCCAAAAGATTACAATCTGGGAAACTCTTTACCTGTGCGACTTTTGTAATAAATTTGCCTCTAATTGAAATTAATAAATTTGCCTTTAATTTGTGATCTCTTGTCTCAATAGTTCTGTAGTTAAGTTATTAGAAGCAATGTGTACTTATATATTAACCTCTGATCATGAACAGAATATGACAGACAAAGGGACATCACAGACGGTTCTTGTCAAAAACCGTCTGTGATAGTCTACACAACACAGACGGTTTTTAATAAAAAAAACCGTCTGTGATACTAAAGTATCACAGACAGTTCATCGGTAAGGACCGTCTGTGATACTCGACCACTAACACAGACGGTGTCCAAATTAAAACCGTCTGTGTTAGTGTCAATCACAGACGATTTTGTCAAACCGTCTGTGATGTAGCCGTCCAGTATAGCCTCTTTTGTAGTAGTGGTTGCCCCCAAATTTTGCCAGACAAAATAGTCGGCAATAATATTTCTAGCATTTGATATGGTTTAAGGAAAATTAAGAATTGCCAGAATTGGAGATCAGAATCGGCCATTCTAGAGGAAAGTATGATGCAAAGGAAACATCAATGGGAGTTTGAAGACTTAAGATTTGGAGACGGATAGGGATTCTATTAAAGGAAAATGTTGAGCCAACACGAAGAAGAGGGACTTGAACTGTAATCTAAGATTAAGTTGGCTATTTTAGGCTATAAATACCCTGTATCGATTGACAAGGGAACTTGGACACACTAATCTTTACTACTTTTTGCATCTACTTTTTCTGTACATTAGGACTAGACCGTAGCTAGTAGAATCTTTCCTCCGTAATTCACTTTTGATCAATATTGCTTCGTATCGATGTATTAATTAATTAGTGAGTTACACCTATTCCCTGTTTTGAGATTTATTCCTGTTTGTTATTGCTTTGTGTCAATATTTCGTTTAGGATAAGCTTTCGTTCAGGTTTACTTATCGTCAACTTTGCTAATTTACTGAAAAATAAGCTGCCATGTCGCATACGCTACTAGGAAGCATCCTTGATAGGAATGCGGTGGTGCTATCAGAAACTTTTCAATGGCAACAAAGTGTATGAACTCAATGTTAGGGAAAGAAAGAACATACTAAGCTTGGTACATATAGTTACTTAGCATTTGTGCAGACTTTTATGCTTAATCCGACCAGCAAATCGTTTCATTTAGCTACCAGATGCCATGATGTTGCTCCTCATCCTTCGTCTCTACATACTCATCCCAAAATTTGGATGTTTGAAGATATGAAGAATTTAAAACTTTTTAATACATCTCATTGACATTCGGATTTTCTGGAAATTTTTGGGATTTTCTGGAAATTTTTGGGATTTTCTAAAATTAGTGTTATGCAAAATAATACAAGGAGAAATACACAATAAATAACAACAACAACAAAAGAATAGCCCAATTTCCTGAGAAATTCAAATTTGAACTCAAATTTGAAATCCAAAACCAGAATTCAAAAACAAATGAAAAATAAAATCAAAACTTCAATCGGGCTAGCCCATTGCCTTCTTTCCCTTTCAGCCCAACTTATGGCCCACTTCCATTCAGCCTGGCTGCCTCCTTTTCTCTTTTCTCTCAGCCGAGTCGCAAGCCCAACCCACCCTGCCAGCCCTTCTCCCTCCCCTTTCTCTTTCTCTTCTCCCCATTCCTCCTTTGCTCCTGGGCATGCATGCTGCTTGGGATGCGCATTCGACCAAGCTATCCTTGCATGCGTGCAACCACGTCATGCGTGCACCAGCTCCACTTCACGCCAAGCCTGAGCCGCATGCACGTGTTGCATCACCTGCACCCATGCTATGCGCTCACATCCGCGTGCTCTACCTGCATCACATTGGCCCCACCACATGCGCCCGCACCTGCTCCCGTCACGTCAACCACACGTTCTGTTCTTCCATGCCCATACTACGCCACACCACGCCCTGCCATGCCCATGCTGCGCTGAGCCAACTGTGCCGTGTGCTCCCGTCCCACTTGTGTCATGCCAGGCTGCTCCATCGCATCACCAACACCCTACCTATGCACTTGCACTTGCGTCACATCACCCACTCATCATATTACCTTGCCACGTGATCCGTGCGTGCCTATGCTGTGCAAGCATCGAGCCATGCTAGAGCCATCACCTCATCGCGTGTGTGCCCTGACTGGTGAAATCGCCTCGCTGCGACTACCAATTGCTCTAGTCACCTCGCTGTCTCCTCGTCGCACCACACCCAAGCTGTGGACTACTGCCCAATTATCGTGCACAACAACACGCACTGCTCCATCACCTATAAAAGCCGCCCGACTCCTCTCGATCCCCCATGCCTGCCATCTTTCCTCCATTTTCTCCCCAAGCCAAGGTAAGCATTCCCTCCCTCTCCTTTAGCACCGGCCGCCACCTTATCTCCCCGTTTCAACCACTCCAGTGAGATTTTTCCCAAACTACTCGCGTCACCCACATCCCCAATTACAAATCTCCTCAACCAATTTTGGATTCCCTTCGCTGGAGCTCGTCAGGACGTTGTCTTCCCTGGGAGGCAGTAAGGCGGCGGTGGCACCACCTCGACTGCGGGCGGGAGGAGGGCAGTGGGCAAGGTAGGTGGCGGGGGCGACACGTCGTGAAGTCATTAGGTGGCAGAGGCCGGCGTTGGCGGATTCGGTGGTGTTAGCTGCTGGAGACGGGGAAGAAGGTTGGGGCGGGGGCGTTGGAGGTGAGCGGCGGGGAAGAAGAAGGCAATGGGAGGGGAGGAGAAGGTAGCGGGAGGGAAGGAGAAGGAGAAGGGAGGTGGTCGCTGGTAGATCTCGTCGGTGCCGGGGGTGATGCTAGTGAGAAGGTAGGTGGTGGCACGGGGGAGGTGGGAGGTGGCGACTGGGGTGGGGTAGGAGTGAGGGTAGGGCTAGGGTTTGGGTTGAGGAGATTTTATATAGGAGTGGATGGAATGATTTAGGCCACTGATTTTTTATCTGATGGTTAGAAAAGTAACTAATTTTAGGAAAGAAAATAGTCAAAAGTTGTATAGATACTCCCTTGAAAGAAAACTAGAGAAAAGAAAATCAAAGGGAAAAGTGGCAACCAGAGAAAAGAAAATCAAAGGGAAAAGTGGCTTTAACTTCCCTCAAAGCAACCTCCCTGTCATCCTTGTTCTATAAACAGGAGGTGAAGTGTAGAGAAAAAAGAACTTTTGGAGAAAGGAAGACACGCACAACTGCTTGAGAGGAGGAACTGTAGGAGGCACAAGAAGAAAGGAGAGAGATAGAGGGAGGGTTGCACATCCAAAGATGAAGTTCTTGCACTTCTTCCGCCCATAGGTTCGGCCATTGTGGTATGAATCAATTAGCTTTCTTCTTCCTACCTCTCTTCATCCTTAGGCTTGACCATCGCAATATAAGTCAAGGAGCATTCTTACTTTCTCCCTCTCTCTTTTTCATTTTTGCCCCTTCGGTTCAGTTCCATTAGTGGATACAAACTAAGAACGAGTACTCAAGCCCTCATTTCTTAGATTTGGTCTGTATGCATGGATACGGATCAAGATTGGGTATGAAGATCTTATATCCCTGGCTCAATCCTGTTAGTGGATACAAACCAAGAACGAGTGTTCAAACCTCGCTTCTTAGGCTTGGTCCCTACGAATGGATATAAACCAAGGGTGAGAAGGATGAAGACCCCATTTCCTCAATTCGGTCCCTTCAAGTGGATACAAATTAGGAGTGGATGTATGCTACAAAATAATAATAATAATAATAATAATAATAACAACAACAACAACAATATGGGGAAATCACTAAGTAACCAAACATCGTCTTGGTTGCGCTCGCACATGGGTTCCTTATTCATGAATACCATGTCATGAGTAGCAACACGGACTAAACCAAAAATAATTTTCACCTGACTACATTATACATAGGGGCTCCATATTAATGAGTACCATGTCATGAGTAATAGTCTGGGTAACACAAAATAAACAAATAAATAATTTTTGTCCTATTGCGTCACATTTACACTTTGCGCATGGGTTCCATATTCATGAATACCATGTCAATATTTATGAGCACTATGCAATGCTAGTAGGGGTGGGAAATGGATACGAATTATCTGTATTGTCCTGTTACCATATTCAATAGGATATGAATATGGTATAGATTTTTCCATCCATTAACAATTTCTCTCTTATTCATATTCTTATTCAAATTCGTATAAAAAATATGGATGCAAATATGGTATGGACTTTTATCATCAGAAATGTTATTTTATCCAGACTATTCCTTTCAAAAAAGTAATATACATATTTTATTACAATGTGACTGATTAGTTAGACCAGTTTTTTTATTGAATGTGAATTCATATTCCTTCAGGTGAAGTAAATAAATTAGAATGATTAAGCGTGACTGTATGAGGATAAAATATTAGTAATATCTTTATACTACCAATGTTAAGAGGATATCCAAATCTTACCGAATTGAGTAGATATTCGATTCAAATTCGTATTCATTACAATATTTGATTCATATTCAATAATATTTGAATTTATATTTGTATTCATTTACAAAAATACAAATGTGAATGTAGTAAGAGCGTTATTGAGAGACCATGTGGAGGTCATCCCATGTGTGTGATGAGTAATTGACATCAGTTTAGGAAAGTCGAGTTTAATTTGGTTGGTTCGAACCTTGACGTTGCGTGGTGCAATCGGGCTCGGTCGGACTTGGTCAAACCTGGTCAAAGTGCTCAGGATGCATATTCTCTTGTTTCGACAGGTTTGGGCTCTATCATGGTAAGTATGATTTGTTGATGCCATTATGCTTTTATGTGACGAGCGGTGCTATTTGATGTGTTTCTTGTCTGTGATGGCTGCAGGGCGTCGAGGCGAAGTCGTGGTGAGACACGAGGTAACTGGACTAGACACAGGCGGTGTCGAGGTCAGAACGGTCGGATGTGTCGAAGACGGTGGAGATTCGATGTGGTTGCGAGTCGTGGACGACAAGGAACGAGGAAGCTTCTCGGAAGGTGCACGAGGGGCGTTTCGGTAAAAGCGCAAGGCTGCACAGGTGGAAGCGGTTCCGTTCAGAGTTAGCGGGCAAAACAGGTTGGAAACCCGGTATGCAAGGGCTATAAATAGGAGGGAGTGGCTGCATGCCCCCTCATGGCTTTGGGAGAGAGTTAGGGTTTGCTAGAGTCAAAAGAGGCTTTGTGAGTTTGTTTTGGCTTTAGGCTTTAGTTGGTGAGGCTTTAGTTGGTAGGAGAGGCAGAGGTTCTGTTGTTGCTTCTTGTCTCCTTCGATGTGTTCTTGGTGAGAGCTCCTTCCTTCCAAGCATGTAGTGTGTGTTCTTGAGGTTTAGGGAGAGGATGAGTTGAGAATCCATGTAATCATTCTTCTTGTTCTAATGTCCATGCGTATGGGGACTCCTATGTAATCCTTGTTTGGTTGGAATGAAATTTCAAAAGTTTCTCTCTCGTGCTCCTGTCTGTTCTTCGTTCTCTTCTTGGCTTGATTTTTGACTTTTTGAGTTTTGAGTTCTTTCTTGCTGGGAAGGCCCAAAATGGATTGCTCTATGTTGGGATAGTGCCTCAAGGTCATTTGATCGAGTTTTCCCAAGAGCAAATCAAGTTTAATTTCAGATTTGGGTTTTTGAGCTCCTCTGTTCTTCTTTTGCATTTCTAGGGTTTTGGGGTATTTCTTGATTCCCTTCAGGAGATGGCCTGATTTTTGGTCTGAGAAGTCCCTTTGTTATTGCTAACTTGACTGCAAAATTTCATTAGCAAAGGACTTGAGACCATTGAGCAATTTGTTTCTTTTGTGCCCCTCTCTGTAGTTTTTCAGGATTTTGGCATTTCTAGGGTTTGGTGCAAATCCTTGATTTTCTTCTTGAGGTGGGTTGAGATTTGGTCTCTCTGGTTCTTAGGCTATTGCTTTCATTTCTGCAAAGTTACTTGGCCCAAGGATGAGAGTTGAGATGGCAATTTGAAGTTTAGGGTAGCTCTCTAAATATTTTCAGATTTTGGGTCAAATCCCAAATTCTTGTTTTTAATCTGAAATTTCCTGGTTCCAGAGGTTCCCTTAGCTACTTGAAAGGATATCCTACATTTCTGGGCTGAGAAAACCAAAGGGAACTTGCTATTTTTCTTGCTGTGAGGTTTTGTGAAGTTGCTCTGAATTTTCAGCTTGCTGCTGTCTGAATTTTTCGAGGGGCAGTCAAATCGGGGGCTAAAGGGCGGTCAGACCGGTTTTCCTTGGGCGGTCAGACCGCCATGTGTTGTGCGGTCAGACCGGCGGCAAGTGACCGGTCAGACCGCCCCTTCAACAGCGGTCTGACCGGCCTGAGGGTCCAAGCACTATTTTCTGAGGTGTTCTTCTGCAGCTAGCTTTACTTGATTTTTGCGTGTCGTTTCTTTTGGTGTTTGTCCATTAGATTTCCAGTAACCTTCAACTTTATCTTCCTAGCTTAATATAGCTATCGGAGATAAACATTGAGCGTGGGTACTTGTGGGGGATAAAATTTTGAAAGCGACATTCACCCCCCTCTGTCGCCAAATTCGATCCAACAGTTATTCGATTCGTATTCGATCCATTTTCATCCCTAAATGCTAGTAGTAATACAAGGCAGAGTAAAATAAAAGGAAAAATGATGAAATAAATTTAACCCCTATCATGCTACGTGCATAGATTCTCTTAAAATCAATACTATGTCATGCTAGTAAAAAATAATATAAATAAAAGTAAAATTCTCCCGAGCAAGCATCCATTAGCCATGTCAAGATCGAAGAATTTTCTTTCATATTTTTGTAATTGTCATATGTTATAATTTGTTGTAATATTTATGTTGGAATTCTTAATTAGGGGTTTTCTCGTAAGAGATATAATTAACAGAATTTCTATGTAAATGTACTAATTTTGAAAGTAATGGACCTACAATACCTAATTTGTTTGTCTCATTTTCAATTAAATTTAATTAACTTGTCTCTAATGATGTGGAGGAGGGTTCACACCCATTATACCACCATCACTCGTCCTTGTGTTGACATTAGGATCACAAATGCCATGAGAAGGGCGATGTATGTTCTTAAAAGCTCAACGACACACTCAATACTCGTGCTTGACACAGCAGAAAAACTCAACAAGGTGTCTTTCTTTCTTATAAAAGGTGTAATGGTACTTCTCTTTGAAAGATGTAGTACCATATGAGAAAAAAACACCATTGTCTTTTGAAGTCCCTTAGATAACACCAAAAAATCACAAGAAACACCACTAGCTAAGCAAGAAAGATCCAAAGCAGTGGCACAAGTGCCAACATCAAGCAACTCAGGTGCTATATGAGAAGAATCCAACTCTGATTAAAAAGAAGCAAGAGAAATATTCAAAACAACAATCTCAAAGTGGAGACAAATACAATAGTCGCATGGCTTAGTGCCCAAATCATCGCACACTCTCCTTATAGACTAAACTTTATTTTTCAAAGCAAGGCAAGAAGTACAAGAATTCAATGATGCATTGTTAATAAGCTTAAAATTCGAAGCATCAATTTTACTCTTTAACCTAGCATAATTGTTGGATGAAGCTAGGCCATTATTAAGCAATTTCTTAGTCTCTAAGCACATCTACAAGGGCTAGCTTTATAATCAATAATTTCAGTCTTAGCCTTCTCTAATTGTTCAAGATGGATAGAATTAGTAATTCTAACCTTTCCATCTTCTTCCTAAGAGCATTCAATTTGGAATCGTGAAGCAACAAGCTCTTAATGAGCTTCTCCTTGCTCATCTTGCTTAGCTCATAAAGAAGATCAATTTAGATATCCTCACCATCAAGATCATCCTTGACATGCACCTCAATATATAGCAATTCTGCACAAGCCATCTAGTTCCTTCTCCTCCTTGGGCTTGCCAAGTATCTCCTCCTTGAACCTAGGACACAAATAGGTAAAGTGGCCAAGAGTACCACACAAGCCATAATTAATATGTTTATATGTAGCCAACCAATTTGGAAAAGACTCATGCCTCACAAGGTCATGGGCCAAAGAGTCATGAGAAAAAGCACACAAAGGCTTGTAAGAAATCCTACTAGCCGTCATGCTCAAGACTGGTAAAGATCATAAAAGATCAAACCTTGCTCTCATACTACTTGTAGGACCGATGACGGAGATCAGAGGGAGTGAATAATCTTTGCCTCTTTTTGAACATTAACAAAATTAGCCCTATTTGGCTTCTTCACTCAATTAGCTATGAGAAGCTAATAAGATGAGATGCACAGTGGAAACAAGCACAAAACAGAAGCCAATAAGCCAAAAGAACAAAAGAAGCAACAAATGGACCAAAGCACCAAATGGCTAGTTTGACCATAGGTAACAAACCAGTCTAACTAGGCATGGGTGGTCTAACTACTCAGGTCATAGCGGTCTGACCATTCGATGTTCCTGAATAGAAAAATAGCCCATGCCAAGAACTCAAAAAGGCCTAACTTCTAATCTACTCAACCAAATAACTTGAAATTTGAAAAGTAGCTTCCTCATGGTCTTAGGAACATATTCCATCAATGGATTGACATGCTACTCAATAAAATTTTAATCTTTTCCCAAAACAAGGTAGATTACATCAAAACCGGGCAAACCGAGACAAACATCAATAACTTGCTATAAGATTGCCTAGATGGATGGGGTCTAGCCTCTTGGAGGTTGCCTAGATGCATGGAATATAGCCTCTAGGATTTTATTCCATCATCCACACATCCTTGGGAACCAGCAAGATCAAAGAGGAAGGAAATCCAAGCAAAAAAACAAAACTAATCAAAAGCACAATGAGAAATACATGGCAAAACTCACTTGGATAAAATTTGAATCTTTATTTTACTTAGAGATAAATGTTTAAAATCACTTCACTCTTAGAGGACAGAGCTCCCTCTCCATGGAGCACACACACAAAGTTTCTCTCAAGAATCTCTAACCCTAACTCTCCAAGGCTTCTTCAAAGCCTCTAACCTTAAGCCACCTCTATATCTTCTTTTATAGTGGTGGCTTATAAGAAACTCTAGTCAGTATCACTAGTTGGGTTTCATCCACTTACATGGGCTAATCCGTTAACCCAACAATACCATATTTTACACACAAATGTATGCTTTTCAAAGTGGCTCATCCAAAGGGCTCTGATAGCCTAAAACGCCAATTTAATCCATCAAAGCATCTCTGCTTACTTTAACACGTAGCCTATAGTATCCAATGACTAGCCATTATGTCTTCATGCATTCAGTCTATCCTGAACTGTCTCTACATGCATCGGTGTGACAGCTAAAAAGTTCCAAAAGTGCATGAACATTTTTCGCAAAATCTCTCGAATTGTTTGTTGCATTTTTTGAGTTCCTTGTGTTTTCATGCATCAGAAATCCTATCTTCTTTCCCTAAAATTCCTGAAAAGTAATCTAAATTCCTCAAAATATTTTCCCTCTCTTGGCCCATTTTTAGCCCAATCGGCAGCCATCTTTCTCTTCTTTCTTTCTTCCTCCTTTCTTATTTGGGCTGTAGCCCACTTCCTTTTCTGCTTTCTTTCCCTTTCTTTCGACCGACCCACCTCCCAGCCCAACACCTGTGCCATCTCGCTTACCTGGTCAGCACCGATACTGATGCTTCACCACCTCTACCAGCTCACCATCCATGTGCCACCATCGCCAAGCCCTTGGTCCTGCGCTAGTGCCACCATAACTTCACACAACGACTTTCACACCACTTCACGCTAGCTCACCCGTGAGACATGCACGCTCATTCATGCAATGACCATGTGTCGCCTCTACCTTCGTCATGCCCTGTGTGCCACTCTCTTTGACTGTCTTTAAAACCAAAGCAGCAGCAATAGCTAGCTCTCTTCCTTCCCCTTGACACCATGAAGATAACCTCACACTGTTGAGCCATGCTGTCATCCACAAGTCGGTGAGAGCGTTGCCCATTTCCTTTGGCTGGTTGGGTAATTTGCCCAAATTCACCCTCATCTTTGTTCCTCTCCCAAAATTGATTATGCCATCACCTCCCTCACTTCCTTGCAGTTCTAATGACACCTTTCCCGCACTGAGACATCATCCAAGCAGTCAAAGCTTTTCGTCGTCACCACCTCCATTGTTCCCTTCCCTCATCGTCCATGTCACGAGGTGTGCCTTAACCCGCCATTGCCGAATCCCACGTCCATCGACCACTGCATCTGCTGAACACAACCACTACTGAGCTTCACCTCACCGCCATGGCCACCCTACCACCAGCCTTCCTCATTATGCCCAAGACCAAGCCATCACCACTGGACTCCCCATGCCCACGCTGTGCTCACGTACCCGCCGTTTACATCAGAAACGGCTGGAGATCACCATCGATGAGTTTTTCCCCTTTTCATGGCGTTGCCCTTGCTCTACCTTTTTTGACCACCACAGTCCTCCCTATCATCCCAAACCGCCCAAAATGGGATCGTGGTGCCCCGGGACATGCCATGCACAATCATCATCACCGTTCCATCACCGGAGTTGCTGTCTCTTTTCCTCTCTCTGTTTTCCTATCTACTCGACTAAGAAGAAGAACAATGTTAGTCGGCACTGCGCTCTCATGATTCAACCAAGCCAACTAGACGCGCTTGACCTAAGCCGCTCACACACGGTCAAGCTAGACCACCTCACGCTAAGCCAAACTGGACCCAAACTAATTTCAGATCAAGTCCAACCATGTCAAACCCATTTATCCTAAATCAAACCCAATTTCCACTAATTCAACCAGGTTTAGACTGGTTTAGAATGCACTTGTGACTGATTCACATAGTTTTAGGTCGTTTCTCACTACGTTAGCACTAGTTCTACATAACAAACTAACCCTAGACTCCTGTAAATCACTCAATTGCCACCGTTCAGCCTCCATATCCAAATCCAACCTTTCTAAAGCTTATTCTCTCTGTTTTTTCTACTAATAGCTTTCTGGCTTTGTTTTCTCCTTTTCTTTATGTAGTGTTTTATTTGCAAGTGTTGTATATCTGTAGTAGGCTTATTTAGCTTTGTTCATATGTGTGTACGCTAGATTACAAAGGAGGAACCACTAGGACAACTAGAACCAAAAGTGATAATCCTGAAGCGTTTGAAGGAATAAGCACTGACTACAAGTTGCAAGGCAAGCTATGATCTTTGATCATGTTGAATTCCTATTAGTCTGGTTATATTACTTATGCGTTAATTTCTACATTATTTATTTGTTGATGCTATTTATTATCAATTACTTTTGAATGATCCTACTTTAGTAATTAATGCCTTTAATTATATCGTTTACATGCCATCTTTTATAATAATTTGATCTAGTTTTCCTTAATAAATGTAGAGTTAGTATATCATACTTTATATTAACATAGTAGTAGAGGAATAAGAACTGAAATCACTAACCACTTGCCATCCAAAATCATGAGTTGATGTGCAGGGACTTATGCTTGAAATGAATTGTGTTGTTTATGTTAGGTCACTCACTAAGAGTGAAGATTTGGAAATGTTTTCCAAGGGTGTGGTGTGGTTTATCATGCTAGTCATGAAATTGTGGTGATTCACGCCGTGGCTATCATTGATGTCCACCCCACTTGATGGTGTAAAAGAATTTAACTTGTGCCATGAGAAGAGACATAATTACCGCCCATCCATAGAATCAATTACTAAAACTTGATTCAGATACTATATTAGTCTGATTGGTGTTATCATGGGTAGGTTCGGTTTTGGCATGGACCATAGACCAGCCTATGCCATAATATGACCCCTGAGAGCAGTGGAGTAGTCACCCATACCTAGGCCTAGTAAGGAACCCACTGCTTATAGGGACCTGCTTTGTACTGGGTAGCACTAATGATGTGAATCAGTGATAAATTTTTTTATTTTGTCTTTGATCAAGTCGTGGATATCATGTGGATAAAACTGAGCACTCGATTAAATCAAATTATTCAAATGTACTGTGCTTTCGGTTAATGGAGGTGTGTCAAAAAGGTGATTCCCAAATCAAGACATAAGGAACATTGTTGGTTAAAATTGTGATAACTTAGAAATAAGATAACTTATTAATATATAACTCCTCTAACAAAACCTTTTTTATGAACTTGTTTTGGTTTAAGTCAAATATTTACAAATAAAATTGTGTGGGTACTAGTGATTATAGGTCCAAGGTAAACCCTCCTTGATAGACATTTTCCTTGAAATTCTCAATTACATTATAAGACTTTACTACCGTGGCTTATTGAGTACGAATGTACTCATTCTTGCATATTT
The DNA here is from genome assembly GCA_017311315.1 of Dendrocalamus latiflorus. NCBI lineage: Eukaryota > Viridiplantae > Streptophyta > Magnoliopsida > Poales > Poaceae > Dendrocalamus > Dendrocalamus latiflorus. The sequence goes on from CM029660.1 coordinate 25,415,366, forward strand.
TGGTTTAGACAATGAACAATATGAAGAGAACATTCTAGCAAATGACGAGCACTACAATAGTGAAGATTACACATTCTAGGTTGAATCTACACTCAAGTATAACCTATAATGTGATCGTCTTTTGTTTGTAATATAAGTAAATTTGGCTTGTAAACCTTAAAACCCTGTTTTCGATAATATGTCATATTTTATAGAAGACTTCTATTATGATATTGTAATCGTAAGTAGGATGTTTATCAATTGCATGCAACTAAAATCCTAGACAATTATGTGAATACGAAGATTCCTGGCAAATTCGGGTGTCCCCACAATCAGTTTTGTTACTTGGCATACCACATGCACCAACTAGCCTCATCGCAATTCTTGTCTCTTATGTGCTTCCTGCTTGAGCCACATAGCCTCATCCGGCTTACTCGACCGCACGGACCTCAGCTCTCCTACCTAGTCCCGATCCATTGCCGTTGACAGCCACAATTCTTCAAGCCACCTGTACATTCAAAGACAAAGCAAACTAATTTCAAGCATAAGTTCCACGTACTTGACTCACATTAGTCAAATTATGCATCATACAATACAATACAACTATCCAACAGCGCCCATGCTGTGCACACACTTAAATTAACTCAACTCACATCACACCCTGAACCTACAGGGCTAGTCTGACCACTAATCACAGGTCGATCAGGCAGCCTAACTCCTCTTAGACTCACCCCAGTAATAGGGGCTAGTCTGACTGCTAGCTCAACGCCGGTCAGACCTCTAGCAGTCTAATCGCAAACCATAGGTTGGTCTGACCACTTAAGTGCATTAGAAAATATATTCTCTGAAATTTTGGTTAAACTCAATCTAGTTTTAACTTAGAACTCCACTTTAAATGACACCTAGTGCAAATACAACCCCTAACATGCCAATACAAGTGTTTGGTGTCCAATTTTCAAAAGGTATACCGGTCTAACTATTCTATAGCCGTCGATCAGACCGCTCTTCAGAAAGTCTAAAGAAATGTCTAGGGCCTGTCTGATCATTATTGTCAGAATGGTTGAAATCTGACAGCAACTCTGAAAACTGAAAAGCTTCAAAACCAAACTTAAACTTCGATAAAACTTGCAAATCAACGGCAAACGCTCTTCACACACTATAGGTAACATCCGGCATGTGTTATGACTCTATTCAAATTCAAATATTAACATGTCTAAGCTAGTGTTCTGTCCGTGCTCGAAATAAAATGTCCCAGCTAGCATATCGACTACTGCATTCATATTTCAGTGTTTCTTCAAATGGTAAAGGAAGCTCCAACCGGACCAATTTTCTACTAGCTTCTGGTGTGGCCTGACCATACGATCCCCTCCTGCGAGTCCTGCCCTGCCCACTGCGTCTGCGACCTCTGCGCCTCGCGACTCATTCCTCCGGCGATCCCTCTCCCCAAGCGAATCCTCCTCCATCTCTCTCCCCCAAGCGAGTTCTCCACTTTCCCCTCTCCGGGGGATGTGGATGCGATGCACACTTCTGGTACTGTATTTCGATGCCGTTACCCAAATAAACCAAATAGATTTAGCTTTCACTCGTTCCCTTTGCGTTCCGGTGTATTCTGAAAATATTTACGTTTGCGTTGCAATCTTTTGAACCAAATATCACCTAAATTGTAAAAGTGTTTAATAATTAACTAGGCATGTTGCGCCTAAAGTTGTTTCCTCGTGTTCGAATTCGAATACATATTACATCGATAGCAATATTTTTGTAGACCCGATAGCAACAACATTTGCGATTGAAAATCTATACTGTACCATATTCATTATTTTTTCAAGACACTATTGTTCTGATGGGAAATTTTTTAGCCATATTCCATCTTGTTAATTCAGCAACTACATACCCTGCTCGCTTGGGCTGAAAAGTTGTGGGTTATGCTTGAAAATATACTGTAGCTGGCTGAAATTTTACTGTAGCTGAAAGTGGCTTATTTGGCGTAATTAAATTTTAAAAAATTTAAAAATAGAAAAAATATGTTAGCTCATCTCGGACAACGCAAACAAATACAGGAAAAAAGAACTGGCAAAAAATCTCAAAAAAGTGAAAAATAAAAAAAGACGAAATTTATGAATAGTGAAAAATAAGTCAAAAGCTGAAGTTGAAACGAGCGGGGCTACGCATATGACTTCGGCATGCTTTCCACCCCTAGTTGGAAGAAACTGCTGGCCATAGCAACCTCGGTACTGTTCCGACCAAAAGCTAGAGCCTCTGGCGAACTGGAAAGCAATTCTTCAGCTGCTTGTATAAGCTATTCTAGCATAATTTAAGCAGTGGTTATTTTCCTCTGGAAACAATACTCACTAACGATCTCTAATCATAAAGCTCATATAACGATCTGTAGCAAATTGGATCTAACAGCCTAATCGGCTTTAGTTTTCCATTTCCTGTTCCCAAATAAGAAACACCAAGTTTCAATTCTATGCATGTTCTCTTAGTTGCAATTTTACCTTAAAAGAATAGCCTAGAAATGCCCTAAGCAATAAGCATACTTCATTTGTACAACAGCCATTCAGTAGAGTTTCTAGCTCTTTTGGCGGTTTTCAGAGCTGTGTTTGTAAGAATAGCCATCGTCGCGTGCAATTTATAAAAAATAGCGCATCCATAACACAGTGGACGAGGGGGGGGGGGGGGGCCTTGGCCGCACGGCCACTGTGCGGTGCGGCCACTGTGCGGTGGCCTCCTCTTCCACACGGTCATCGTCGGTGGCTGTTTAGTTAGGGTAATTAGTGCTAATGTAATTGTTATTAGAGATTTCGTTTAGGTGCACTGCTTGTACGAATTTTTATATATAGCAAATGAGCTCCAAAAATTACAAAAAAATTTGTGGGGCCTCCCAATGTAGCATACTTGATTGTGTAATTTGCTTGTAATTTTATCCATACTGAACTTTACTCAAGAATTTATTTAAGTAGACTACTTGTAGAAATTGTTACATGTAGTAAACGAGTTTGAAAAATTACGAATTTTTTTAAGGATCCTTGCACAATGGACTTGATTGTGTAATTTTTTTTCAAAAATTAGGGTTTTATAATTTCATGGAACTTGTAATGTGCGAAGTTTAGTAACACATGATTACTCTAGGTGAGAGACACTATTAGAGCAACTCCAGCAGGGCCTCTACTTGAGCCCTCAAACCTCATATTTGAGGGCTGAGGCAAAAATAGAGGTCCAGCAGGGCCCCTACTAGAGCCCTCAAAAGTAGGGGGCCCTCAAATCTCCCCCTCAAGCCCTCATTCCTGGAGGGTCTGGAGGGAGCCCCTATTTTTCTGTTTTGACGGTTTTCACTCGCGGGCATCGACAGTTCCGCGCCGCCGCCCGCCTTCGCCCGGTTCCTCTTCCCCTCCGACGGCCTGCCCCCGCCCAGATCTCGCCACTGCCCGGCAGCCCGCCCCTGCCCGGCCGCTCGTCTTCCCGCTCCCCGCTCCTCCGTCGACTCTAGGCCGGCGGTGGAGGAGAAAAGAGGCGCCGGTGGCCGAAGGGGTGGGGGAAAGAAGGGAGGTGTGCGCGAGCATGAGCAAGGTGGTAGAAGCTCACCTGAGCTACCGGGGCGGCCGGAAGGAGGCCGGGTTGAGCCGGCGACGAGCACGGGCAACGGCGCGGGGAGGCGACCGTGGCGGGGGAGCTCGCGTGGCGGAGGATGCCGGCCGGCGGTGGGGGAGGCTGCAGGGTGCCGGGGTGCGGCTCCCACCGAGCGGAGTCGGTCCGGGGTCGACTGATGGGGAGGCGGCGGTGGAAACCGCGGCGGCCAGCCGGGGGTGAGGAAGAGTCAGCCGGGGGTTGAAGGTGGGCGAGGGCGTCGTCGAAGAGGGCGAGGAGGTCGGAGGAGTAGGTGGCCGGCGGGAGGCGCGCGGTGAGGAGGGGAGCGTGGAGAGCGCGGCGGAGAGGGAGGGGCCCGAGCGGGGAGGGGAGCGTGGAGAGCGCGGAGAGCGTGGCGGAGAGGAGCGTGGAGAGCGCGGAGAGCGTGGCGGAGAGGAGCGTGGAGAGCGCGGCGGAGAGGGAGGGGCCCGAGCGGAGGCGGAGGGAGGGCGAGGCGAGGCGCGCGGCTGCGGCGGGGCGTGGGAGCGGGTGGGCTGAGAGGAGAGGAGGAGGCGCGGGTGGAGGAGACGAGGAGGCGCGGTGGACGAGCGGAGAGCGCACGGGTGGAGGAGAGGAGGGGTAGAGAAATTTGAGAATGACGAGTGGGCTCTACATGTCATTCTCAGTTGGAATGAATTTGAGGGCCCTGATTTGAGGGCTTCTGCTGGAGTTCAACTCAAAAAACAGGGCCCTCAAAAGTAGGGGGAGCCCTCAAATCAAAAGTAGGGGCTCTGATTTGAGGGCTCCTGCTGGAGTTGCTCTTAGGAGACTAGGCAACTGCGCTGCCTCCCTCCTCCACGCTTATGTCGCCCCGTCACTTCGGGTAGCCATTTGAGTTAGGGTTTCATGGTTAATTTTTGCAATTACACAAGGAATAGACAACCCTAAAACTATTACTTTGCACATTATATAAATCTTTCATACATGAATCTTTCACATTTTGTCAACCTTGCTACTACTACGGTACAGAGCGATATAAACATCCAGGCCATGTACGAACATAAACCTTTAGGAGATACGAAAAATATGGCGGATAAGACTAGGGGCTACTACGGAATTGCCTAATCTATTGCATGGACTGAGGCCATTTGCCCTTCCTTCCGAGTTCGGCATTGTAGTCCTCGCCAGCCGCTCTAGCCTTAGCCACCCTTTCGCGCTCTCTCGCACTCCTCCTCATGAGCCTCGCATTCTCTGCACCTGCATGCCTCCAGATGAGCTTGCGTCTCTCGCTGAATAAGCTTGCTATGCTCTTCCTTATGCCGCCGCTCCTCCCTCCTCTCACGGTCCATCTCGGCATCCCACTCCTCGCAAGCGAGACACCACTAGTTGTTTGGATGGAACTCTTGGTCAATCCATTTGCGGAATGTGTATACCAGATCTGGAGACTACGGGTAGATTAGAGAGGTAGTTAGTGCGTGCTTTCGAAGAGAAATGGAAGGGGAATATACTATAACCAGTCCTTATCGGCTGGCGGTACCGTCCCGTGTCCCAATGTCGATTAGAGTAGTCCTAGACATAGTTAGGTTAACTCTAGTAACGCATACCTAGGCTCAACCATTGTTTCAACTTGAAGAACTTGCACGTGTCCCTACACCAGTAGTGGGGTGGCGTCTCCCCCTCGGATGAGTCTTGTGGCAAATGCTTGGTGGGAATGTTGTGGTAGGGGTTGGAGCTACAAGGGGTGTCATTGATGGGAGGTGGTCTCCTGTAACATCCCAAAAAATTGCTTTCTAAAAAATTTAATTTCAGATTATTTATTTTAAAGTATTTGAACTTTATTTGGATTTATCTGAATTTTATTTCAAAATCCAAAGCAAGAAAATGTATTTTAAATATTTCAATAAAGCCAAAAAGAGTTCATTTTATATTTCCCAACCTTCCCTAAATTTTTAAATAATTTTAAAGAATTTTCTGGAGTTCAAAAAAATCTATTTTTGAAAATAAAAAGTATTTTAAGTTTAAAAATTAAATAGCAACATTATTTGAAAATATTTTTATAAGTCCAAAATGTCACCAGGAGCTTCTGTGAATTTTCCTGAAATTTTTGGAAGTATTTTCATATTTTTCTGAGCTTTATTGAATTTCCTACCTTTTCTAAAAAAATTAAAATCAAAATTTAAAAATTAAAAATCCCCCTTCTCCCTCCGGCCGATGCGTGGACGGCCCAAATCCGCCCACGTCGCCGCCCGGATCCCGCCTACCCCGCTCGCCACGTGGGTGGCCGGGATCCTCCCGCCCCCACGCGCCCGGCCCATCCACCCATCCGCCCCGCCCGGCCCATCTCGACCGTCCGGTCCCCATTCGCGCCACCCGCGCCTCCCTTCCCCTTCCTCTCTCACTTCCTCCCTGGCCCCACCTATCAGCTCGCCCCTTCTTCCTCCTCCCGCACGGCCGCGCCATCACCGCCGCCATTTCCGCCGCCTCCCCACTCGCCCGAATTTCCTTCCCTGCTCCCTCTCTCTTCTTCCCCGACCCGACCCCGCCATCCCCGCGCCCGAATCCCGCCGTCCCCGCGCCACTTTCCTCTAATTCCCCGCCAATCCCGCCGCCCCCGTGCCATTTCCAGAGAGCAATCGCCGCCGGCCTATCCCTCGCTGCGCCTATTTAAGCCCTCCCCGAGCACCCCCGTCCTCCGCACTACCTCTCCCCCACCTCCGCTCTTTCTCCCGAGCTCCGGAGCACGCCCGCCGTGCGCCCTTGCCTCCGCCGCCGCCGTCGACTCCGGCGAGAAATCGCCGTCGACTCGGTCCGCATCTCGCCTCGCCGCCGACCCCTTCAGCATCGCCGCGTCACCCCCGACATCATCCACCCCTCGGCCATGGCCTAGCGCCGCCGGAGCGCCACCTCCGCCGCCGCCCGAGCGTCTCCGCCGCTCTCCCCTTGCCGCCGGCCGCCTCCCCCCGAGTCCCCCTCGGTCTCCTCTTCCTGTTGCCGCCCTCGCCGCCGGCCGCCGCTCGCCGGAGCGCCGTCGCCGTGGCTGCCCCGAGCGCCTCCCTCGCCGGCCGGCCACGTCGGCTCAGGCGCCTGCGTGGCAGCCGACGTGGCGCCATGTCCTCGGCCACCTCGGCCCCTCCAGCCCCGTCAACGCCACGTGCGCACCCGACGCCTTCCTTGCCACCTCAGTAGCTTCCCCGGTCCATGGACCTAGTCCACATGGACCAGGGCCCACTTGTCAGTGGGGTTTACCCCAGGCTGATGCAATGCTGACGCCATAAATCCCAATTTTCAATAGAAAAACAATTCAGCCGAAAATAAAATCCCTGCTGACGCAATAATTCAGGCTTTTCAGTAGAAAAATAATTCCAAAAATTCCTCTTTTTCCTTTTTCCTGAATTTAAACTTCCCGGAGCCCGTTCTCCCTCATTTTAACTCCAAATTGAGCCGTTCAAATTTCTAAATTTTTCTAAAATCATAAACTATCCAAATATACACCCTTTTTGAATTTTATTTGAATTTTGCTTGTATTTATTTGTTTTGTTGCTCTGTCTTTTCGCGCGTAGAATCCACCGTTGCCGAAGATCTCTCCACTCCGCAGCAAGAAGACCCAGAGAGCGTGCAAGAAGGCAAGTCTCCTTTGATCATTTTGAACCTATGTTTGAGAAATGTTTTTAATTATTTTAAATTTATGTGCATCGCTATTTACATAGAACTCTAGTTTTGGTCTTAAGGCATTAGTTAATCCAACCTTGTTATGCCCTCAATTGAACTTGAATGCCATGTACCCTTGAAACCCTAGCATTAAATTTGTCTCGATAATGAGAATTACATAATCCTTTGGTAATATTAGAACGGTAGTAAAATGCTTAGTCATGCTATTTAAATTCTTTTGTAACTTGGGACTGGGAAATCATATTTCATTCAACTGGTAATTGTATAAGTGGTGACTGGTGTTGCCACTGTTCTTTTAAAAATAAATAAAATGTAAAAGTTGGTTTAGACTGGGGCGGATGGTTGGTTTGGATTGGTGCGGCAAGCACGGGGTCTTGTAAAGTGTATGTCCCGCCCTAGTCGATTAAGGACCGACGCTTGTGATTGTCCAGACTGAGCACTACCGTACAACCCCGAGTCTATATGGGTACGACCTAGCTGATTAAATCATGATAGTTTAGTTTAGGTGCCACCAGTGGAAAGTGGGTGCTAGGGAGTTACTAGTTATTCACAGTGAGGGACAGGGTTTTACTGTACTCATGTGGCGCAAGAGGGGGCTTCGGACTGGGTGGATTTAACCCTTCTGCGGTGAAACCTCAGCGGGTGGTGTCTAGCTAGACTACAGTGAGGAGAAGGCTTTGTGATAATTTATCTGTGTCTCATGCCAAAGGAAGCGTGGTGACTGTTAAGATAATTTATCTCTTGGGGGTAAAGTTGTACAACCTCTGCAGAGTGTCAAACTATTCGAATAGCCGTGCCCACGGTCAAGGGCGGGCAAGGAATGCATTCACATGGTAGATTTTTGGTTTTGGTTTTAAAAACAAAGTTTTGTATTCCGAGAGTGGAGGGAACTCTTGGAAGGGATCCTGGCGGTTGGAGCCAGTGTGGGTGGATGTAACCCGAAATTCTAAACTTTATCGATTAGAATTGGTTAATTAGTGTTGATGGTTAGAACCTTCACTATAAACTGCTTAATAGCTTCAATTAAAGCAATTACTTTATCAAATTAATGCCTTCGAAAATATTTAGTAGTAATTGAAATAAAACATTGCTTTGTGCAAAAGAACATAAAGCCTTCCTTTGTCAAGCCTTGCATCTATTGCATTTTTCCCAAGACTTGCGGAGTACTTTATGTACTCACATGCTGCACTTAAAATCAACTCAGAAGAATATGAAGCTCAAGATGGAGACTACGACTACTTTGCTTGTGGATTCGATGAAGGATTCCCGGAGTACTAGGTCGCGCTTCCCCAGTCAATTGACTGTGGCGTATTGATGTGTCTTCGCCGGATTTATCTTCTGCTTCCGCTGTGTTTCGTGTGTGCGAGGTCTTGAAACCTCATTTGTAATAATGAGACCTTTCGGTCAGTACTCTATTATTTTAATAAAGCGTACTTGGTGATGTAATCATTTCTGTTGACTGTGTGCACTAGCTTTGATCTGGGACTAGTGCTGTAATACACAGAGGGTCCGGGTTCGGAAATCCGGGGTCCCAACACCTCCTGGCACGGGCACTTTGCTCATCACAGGCCGCAATAGCTCTTTCTAGTCATTTGATCTCCTCCCATGGGTTCTCCATCTGAGCATGGTAACGTGGTACTCTTGTTGCATAAAAGGCCACCGCAAAGGGGTAGTACTTATACACCAAGCCGACACGACGAACTCGATAGAAGTCCAATTAGGTTGATGAAAATTCACGTTCACGAGGTAGCGGCCTCAAGGAGGAATCTTGCTACAGCGTGCGTCACGTCGCTGTGTGAAGCTACCTTGTTGGGTCATATCACTGCGCAAAGCTACCTTGTGGGGTCACGTCGGTCTGTAAAGTTGCCTCACTAGGTCACATTGGCACGCAAGGCTTAGTTGTTGGGTCACGTCTGCCACACAAAGATGCCACACTGAGTCCGTCACACACACAGTGTGGGACAATGCATGAGAAAGCATATCCGACATATATGGGTATCGTGCAAGTTTCGCTATGCATAAAAAAAACAAGGCAGACAATGCATGAAATTACGAAACTGAATGATGACCAAACGAGCTTGTTTTGTTGGGGCAATCCTTTATGAGTGCCTAGAGGTCTTGCATATCCTGCACTTGATTGTGCATCTAATGCTGGTACATTGGCTAGCATCCATGCCTTGTACCCATACGAGCATAGCTTGTGCTGAAACTTTGGCTTGTTACAGGTGCATGTCACCACATCACTTAGAATGCATGCCTATTTCATTTCACCCTGGTATGACTATCGACATATCTCTGTCGAAACCTAATCTCATACTTCCTCCTAAGGCCATCGATTACCCGGATGTCATGCATTTAGGCCTTCTCTATCTTCTGGCCCATGTGCCTCTATATGTTCTCAAACCACTGCTTGCCTTCCTCCATCTGTCTCTTAGCTGCAGTGGCTCTATTGATGAAATAACTAATAGTGTGAGTACATGTCTCCTCGACGATCGCGGTGATAAGGAGGCACTACACACCTTTGAGGACATTGTTGTACACATCAGACATGTTGGTCGTCATAATTACGTACTTTGCATCACCCATGTCGTAGAGAAGGGACCATTTCTCTAGTTTAGGAGCATGTCGATGAATCCACTCTAAGAAACTTATGGCACTGCTGGGTTACTCTCCCTCTGTTGTTGAGTGCTGCCAACAACCCAGCATTACGGTCCGACCACCGCCCACTTCACATTCGCTAGACACTAGAGCGAAGTGGATGTGTTCTCGCTCTTCACAATGGCAAATGCCATCGGGAGAACCTGGTCATTCGCGTCAGCTTCCACTGCAATGAGAATGGTGCCCTTGTACCTCCTCATGAGGAAAGTGCCATCCATCATGAGCACAGGATGGCAGAACTTGAAGGCCCCAAAGGCCTGGGTGCAAGCCCATAACACCCGGTCTAGTATGAAGCAGTTGGGCCCTCCATCAACATCTTCTCTCTCAAGCTTGTTTATATACATGCTAGGGTTTGATTCAGCAATCTGGTATAGCAACCTAGGCACAAGGTTGTACACCTCTTTGTATGTTTTGTACACGGACTCAATGACCTTTTGCTTGGCTCATTAGACCTTGCTATAGCTGACAAGATAGCCAACCAAATTGACGACTTCTGACATTAGCATCTTGAGGGAGATGGACACGTCCGTCGCAACTAGGTGACTGATGAGGCTTGTCACATATGCGGAAGTCACATTTCGATGCTACCGTAGGGGCTCGCTAAGCTCACAAGTGTGGTCGGTTAGCGCCTTGACCACGAAGACTGAGCCAAAAATCTTTGCTCGTTGAGTGCTGATCTTTCCAAGACAACCTTCCACTACCACTTTACTGCGTAATGTCCCGGGTTGGACCGGTGCACTCGGTACACTTAGCTGATGGATAAGGTGTACCATGCTATAGCTTATTGCACAGCCACCATACTAGGGAAGTACTGCCCAACTAAGAGGGTGTCAGCCTAAAACCCCCATTAGGACTCTTCTTCTTATGGCAGTACAAGGGAACATACAGTAATATCATCGAGTTTGGAGGCCACATAGGGCACCTCCGATGACACAATTCCCCCGCTTGGACTACCTGTCTGGTGTGCATTGTCGTCGCTACCATCGGAGCCTCTTAATTCTCAGCGACGAATGCGAGAACAAGAAGTAAAACACAGTTAAGATGAGTGATGAGTGACTGTGAGAGCTTGCTATTTATAGCAGAGCAAAAAGGGAGTCCGCTGCATTGCCATCAGGAATTCCGGAGTCATTATCGACGTGCACCACTACGGGAAAAGGGGGGCGGCATGAACGGGATGACATACATGCGGAGAAGACTGAGGGGGCAAGGGGGAACAGTATGGACGGGGTGACATATGTACAAAGGAGGGAGGGGGCAAGGGGGACGGCATGGATGAGGCAACATATATGCGGAGGAGGGAGGCCAGGGATTGCAAATGATGGCCACCGCATGTTGGCCATGTAGATTACGAATTAAAAGATGAATTAAATGAGCACTTTATGTCGCTAATTATGATTAAATTAACATGGAAAATTTGGAACACATAAAATTCTAAAAAAATTACACAATTAAGTCAACTATGTCAGGAGGCTCTACAAAATAATGCGTAATTTTTTGAGATCATTTGCTACATTAACAATTCCTATAAGTAGTCTAATTAGATGAATTCTTGAGTAAAATTCAGGATGGATAAAATTAAAAAAACAAATTACACAATTAAATGCGCTGCATCGGGGGCTCCACAAAAAAAATTATAATTTTTAGAGCTCATTTGCTATATGTAAAAATTCGTACAATCAGTGCACATAAATGAAATCCCTAATTATAATTACATTACCACTAATTACCCTAACTAAAATGGCCGCCACACAGTGGCCGTGTGGCCGAGGGCACGTGTTGCCCCGCCCCCCACCCCTGGGCTGCCACGCGGTGGATGCGCCATTTTTATAAATTCCACGAGATGACGGCTATTCTTGTAAATACAGGTCCAAAAACCGCCAAAAAAGCCAAAAACTCCCATTCTGTATTACAATAACAACTCTATAATTCACATTTGACATGGTCGTCTTGTAATTGTACATTTGGACCGAAGCAGTTCAGACCGAAGTTTGCGCATCCATCCTGTTGATATACATACATTCAACTCAACACGATTGAGTCAAGCGTGGTCCGCCAAACAAATTGTGAAACCAATCCATGAGTACTTAAATGATGTTTTTTATTGACTGACTAATGTACAAACCACCCTCGGTAGTTCCCTTGTCCCTTGACTCCCCAATAGGATTATGCAGCTCAGGCTTTGGAGGGGGCACTTTTCTTATGGAACATCGCATATGCATCACTATACACTGCTACTACGTTTGACACGACTGCAAGAACAATCATGAAGACGGCCAGAATCTTGTCCCACTGCTTTGCTATGTTGTGCGGATCCCTGAGAAATCCAAGCAAAAGGAATTAGATGACTGAAACAATGAACTGTATTAAACAACTAAATCTAGCTCTCAGTTTTATTAGGTCTACTACCCATTCATATGTTAGCAGCTATATATTCTCTTTAGTTTATAACTTATAATTTATAGCTTCACTCAACCAAACAAACTAGTTTCTCCGTTGCCGTTTTGAAGCAGCTTATCGGGACAACTTTTTTAATTGGCTTATCCACATTTGGTTCGTTCACATAAGCGTTCGTGTTAGAACTAAAAACTATAAGCCACAGCCGAAAAGAACCCGATGTATTTCAAAGTCACAAACTCACCATGGATAACATCACAACAGGTTCTGTTGAAGTCTTACGTCCACTCCCAGAAGCCGTACGACCACTCTGTTGGTTCTCTGACCACCTTGACAGTCATTACAACCACGTTGTGACCTCTCTGATCACGTCTCACTGCTCCGACCACGTAATCGTAACTTCAGCTAAAGTTACGACCACGTTCACTGTCGCTGCACTGCACTTCCTTCGACCACGTAGTAGGCTCGATCACCGTAGTCGTAACTCGATTACGACCACGCAGTGATTCTATTGATCATGCTGAAGGCACGTCTCCCACAATCATGGTCGTAACTCCTTTACCACCACGTCTTCAGTACTTGTGGACACCTCCGCTCGTCGCCGTGGTCGTAACTCCGTTTATGACCACGTCTGTGAACTCGATGTACTCAATAGATTTCCCAGAGCCAAACCGCTCTTTTCTTCTTTATTTCTTTCTCTCGATCATACCAATCGCTACGATCACCCTGATCGGTCTCTCTGTTTTTCCCTCACTTTCTGTTTTCTCCTTGCTTGCTCTCGGTACAATGCTCTGCCCTTTATACCCTGCTCTACGACTATGGAGCGAGCTCAGCTACGACTACTATGACTCCACCACGGACTCGACAGACTGACTCGAACTCGTACACAACCATGACTACCAACTCGTACACGACTCCGACCACTCGTACACGACTACGAGTTCCGACTCAAATACGACTATGACTTCTAACTTATACACGACTTTTGTTAGTTAATCTAGTTAATTATCTTCCGCCCACATTCTGCATGCATGAGCGTTTCAGTCTGCATGACTGTTAGCGTTTTTAGTCTTCAGTGCATGGGTCAGTTTCTTGGTCATTACTAGTTCAGTTTCTTGGTTATTAGTTCTTCAGTTTCTTCTTGATTAGTGCATGTTAGTTACTGCTGTAATTGCTAAATAAAAGGGAAGTAAAAATCCAGGAAAAGCTGTAGCTTGCAGCGCCAAAACACCAGGAGTTAGCGTGAGTTTCTTTGAGTGTTTCTTGTCTGATCGTTGAGTTCCACGGACAACAGTGTCTTGTCCAACACAGGCCAAGCCGACAATTGGTATCAGAGCTCCGTTCAGGATCTTGGTGGCCATGTCAGCTCCGGTGGGACGAGGGTCGATCACTCCTACGCGGCGGGATCGCCTTCGGTCGCCATCACGGGGTCCTCGCCATCCGCGACAACAGAATGGTCGGGAGCGCGAGGTCGTCATCGAGCGCGTGGTCAAGGAAGCGTCGGCGTCGGTACAATATCCGATGCTGACCAAGACCAACTACCCGGAGTGGGCGATGCTCATGCGCATCAACCTGCAGGCGCAAGGCTTGTGGGGAGCCATCGAACCCAGCGGCGCAGAGTACAGCGTGGATCGTCTTGCATTAGCAATGATTGCACGAGCTGTCCCACCGGAGATGCTGGCCTCGATCGGCAATAAGGACTCCGCGCAGGAGGCGTGGGATGCTGTCAAGATCATGCGGATGGGCGTCGAGCGCGTACGTGAGGCGAACGCGCAGAAACTCCGACGCGACTTCAACAATATTGCATTCAAGGAAGGGGAGGCCATCGACGACTTCTCGATGCGCATCACGGGCCTCGCCAATAATCTGCGGCTTCTCGGCGACCACATCACCGAAGGCGAGGTCGTGCGCAAGATGCTGCAGGTGGTCCCTGATAAGTTCATGCAGGTCGCAATCTCCATCGAGACGCTGCTCAACATCAACGACCTGTCCATCGAGGAGGTCACGGGCCGTCTTCGGTCCGTGGAGCAGCGGCTCGACGCGCGGGCAGCAGCTGCGGAACTGGGCTCCCGGCTGCTTCTCTCGTCAAAGGAGGAGGATCTCATCCGTCGCCTACGGAAGCGCAACAAGGAGGGTACGCGCTTCGGCAGCGCTGGCGCCAGCGGAAGTGGTACGAGCGGCGGCTCGGTCTTGCCACGGCGTGGCACGCAGCCACCCAAGCGCGGCATCGACGACGCACGCAAGGGTGGTGGCGGCAAGGCCATTGACAAGGATGTGTGAAAGTACTGCGGCAAAACTGGGCATTGGGCCCGGGAGTGCCGCAAGAAGAAGAGAGACGAGGCGGCGGCCGCAGCGCTGCTGGCGGAGGAGGGCGGCGGCGACGACGAGCCGTCTCTATTGATGGCCCAGGTGGCTTCTCTTTCACCGGTGCCCGCGCGCCTCCTAGAGCGCGCCGCACCTGTGCACGTCGGCGGACGGGTCTTCCTCAACGAAGAACACGCGACGGTGCAATTGGGTGACACTGACAACCACACCGGCGGCCAGGACGACGGCGTGTGGTACCTCGACACGGGCGCGTCGAACCTTATGACGGGAAACGACGCGGCTTTCTCCGAGCTGAACCGCGACATCACGGGCACGGTAAAGTTCGGCGATGGATCAATGGTGGACATCCTCGGGCGCGGCACGATCATGTTCGCGGCACGGGGTGAACGCCATCGTGTGCTGTCGGACGTGTACTTCATCCCACGTCTGCGCAACAACATCATCAGCTTGGGACAACTCGACGAGGTCGGGTGCCAAGTGTTGATCAAGGACGGCGTACTGCGAGTGCGCGATCCAAGGAGGGAGCTTCTCGCCAAGGTACAGCGATCGGCGAATCGACTGTACAAGATCTCCCTCACGCTCGCTCGACCGATCTCGCTCCTAGCGCACGCGAATGATGATGCGTGGCGCTGGCATGAGCGGTTCGGCCACCTGAGCTTCGAGGGGTTGAAGAAACTTGGGCGTGGTGGCATGGTGCGTGGGCTTCCGCTGCTGGATCATGTTGATCAGCTCTGCGACGCGTGTCTCGTCGGCAAGCAGCGACGCACGCCGTTCCCTGTCGAGGCCAACTACTGTGCCAAGGGACGCCTGGACCTCGTACATGGAGATTTGTGCGGGCCTATCATGCCAGCGACGCACGGCGGCAAGCGCTACTTCCTCCTCCTCGTTGACGATGCTAGCCGCTATATGTGGTTGGTGCTGTTGTCAAGCAAGGACGAGGCGGCCGACGCGATCAAGAAGTTCCAAGCCGGCGTCGAGGTGGAGACCGGCAGGAAACTCCGTGCGCTACGCACGGACCGAGGAGGCGAGTTCACGGCGGTGACCTTCGGCGAATATTGCGCGGAGAAGGGCATTCACCGGCAGCTCACGACACCGTACTCGCCGCAACAAAACGGGGTCGTGGAGCGCCGGAATCAAACAGTGATGGCCATGGCGCGCTGTCTCCTCAAGGCGAAGCAGATGCCGAGCACCTTTTGGGGGGAGGCGGTGAGCACAGCCGTGTTCATCTTGAACCGTTCGCCGACGGAGAGCGTCACCGGGATGACACCTTATGAAGCTTGGCATGGCAAGAAACCGACCGTGCATTTCATGCGCACGTTCGGTTGTCTTGCTCACGTCAAGGTTACACGCCCGCACGCCGCGAAGCTTGATGACCGAAGCGTGAAGATGGTTTTCGTCGGGTACGAGCCGGGCTCCAAAGGCTACCGGGTGTACGATCCGGTGGGCGGCCGGCTCCATGTGACCCACGACGTGGTGTTCGACGAGACCGAAGGGTGGAATTGGGAGGCGAACGGCGACGCCAACCCTGAGACGTTCACCGTGGAGTAAACAGTCAGCGGCGTCTTGGGCGGCGGTGAGCCGAGCGCTCCTGTATCCCCTGCGGTCCCGTCCATGGAGGAAGGTGAGGAAGCTGTGGCGTCACCTCGAACGCCCATGAACGCCATTCACGACATCGGTGGTGCTCAAGTCGAGCACTGTACTCCACCGTCGCACATCCCGTCGGGGCTCGACCATAGTGACAATGGCGCGCCGCGGCGTTTCCGCACGGTGGACAATTGCATCAACACTGCTGAACCACGCGTACTGGACTCCGACGAGTGGCTCCTCGTTGCGACCGAGGAGCCCACCTCCTACGACGAGGCAGCCACCGATCCGGTGTGGCGCACCGCGATGGAAGAGGAGATGGCGGCCATTGAGGACAACGACACGTGGGAGGCAGTGGACCTCCCGGCCGGACACCGCCCGATTGGCCTCAAATGGGTGTTCAAGCTCAAGAAGGATGCGCAAGGGGCGGTGGTTCGGCACAAGGCGCGGCTGGTGGCTAAGGGGTACGTACAACGCGCTGGCGTGGACTTCGATGAGGTTTTTGCACCGGTGGCGCGGCTCGACTCCGTGCGCGCACTGGCAGCGGTGGCAGCACACGAGGGCTGGGCGCTCCACCATCTCGACGTCAAGTCTGCGTTTCTGAACGGCGACCTCACGGAGGAGGTTTACATCGCTCAACCGCCGGGATTCATGATCGCCGGGCGAGAGCGGCAAGTACTACGGCTGCGCAAAGCACTCTACGGCCTACGACAAGCTCCTCGGGCGTGGAATGCTAAGCTCGACCGCACGCTGGTGGCGCTCGGGTTCACGCGCTGTGAGGAAGAGCACGACGTGTACACTCGCGGCATAGGGAACGGGCGTCTACTATTGGGCGTGTACGTCGACGACTTAATTCTCACCGGTGCCGACCCGGGTGAGATCGATCAGTTCAAGAAAGAGATGCAGCGCTCATTCAAGATGAGCGACCTCGGACACTTGAGCTACTACCTCGGGATCGAAATTAAGCAGCTACCCGGGAAGATCACATTGTGCCAGGCGACGTACGCGACGAAGCTGCTGGACAAAGCGGGCATGGCCGGCTGCAATGCCGTGCAAGTGCCCATGGAGGCACATCTTAAACTGAGTAAGGAGAGTTTCAATCCACCTGTTGATCCCACATTCTACCGTAGTGTGGTTGGCAGCCTCCGGTACTTGGTCCACACCCGGCCGGATATCAGTTTCGCGGTCGGGTACATGAGCAGGTTCATGGCGAACCCGACGACGGAACACCTGAGCGCCGTCAAGCATCTACTCCGTTACATCGCTGGTACGCTTCACTTTGGCCTTAGCTACACCAAGGGGAACAACGACATCGAGTTCAAGGGGTACAGCGACGCGGACATGGCCGGCGACGTGGATGATCGCAAGAGCACCTCCGGCATTCTGTTTTGCCTCGGCAACGCGCCTGTGTCGTGGCAGTCACAAAAGCAGCCGGTGGTGGCGCTATCGTCGTGCGAGGCCGAGTACATCGCGGCCTCAGCAGCGGCATGCCAAGGGCTTTGGCTTGGTCGTCTGCTCGGCAGATTCTACGGGCGAGCTCCGGGCATCGTCACCATCCATGTCGACAACCAGTCGGCGATACAACTCTACAAGAATCCAGTCTTCCATGGCCGGAGCATGCACATCGAGACGCGCTTTCACTTCATCCGAGAGTGCGTCGAGGGTGGCCAAGTTGCCATCCAAAAGATCCACACCGACGATCAGCTGGCAGATATATTGACAAAATCACTTGGCAGGGTGAGATTTCTGCACCTGCGCTCGAAGCTCGGCGTCGTCAACATCAACATCAACTAGATTAGGAGGAGTAATGTTAGTTAATCTAGTTAATTATCTTCCGCCCACATTCTGCATGCATGAGCGTTTCAGTCTGCATGACTGTTAGCGTTTTTAGTCTTCAGTGCATGGGTCAGTTTCTTGGTCATTACTAGTTCAGTTTCTTGGTTATTAGTTCTTCAGTTTCTTCTTGATTAGTGCATGTTAGTTACTGCTGTAATTGCTAAATAAAAGGAGAAGTAAAAATCCAGGAAAAGTTGTAGCTTGCAGCGCCAAAACACCAGGAGTTAGCGTGAGTTTCTTTGAGTGTTTCTTGTCTGATCGTTGAGTTCCACGGACAACAGTGTCTTGTCCAACACAGGCCAAGCCGACAACTTTGACTTCTAAACTGAAAACAAGATTACTAATCCTAACAAGTTCCATTCCCTTTTTCATTTGGTGCCATATTAAAAATGGTAATGTGACATACTCAAGCTAGAAAGAAAGATGTATAATGAAATATGTGAATCTATTAACTTACCTTAGAGTGATTGCAGCTGGGAAAATAAAGGCAATACAAACAGCAGCAGTTGCCCCAGTAAATTGGAAGGCATCCCAAATACTAGGAATGAAGTTCGCAGATACAAAAATCACAAGGAGGAGCACCGCTGTCATCCCACCAAACCTTCTGTTGTCAGAAGACAGGGGCCTTGCAGAGGAAAAGAGAAGCCCGTCCAAATTAAGCCGCAGTGCGTGGAATATCATGGGGAACACGAGCATAAGGTGGACAGCGTAGCTCACTCTAACGGCATCATTAAGAACTGAACTGTATGGAATGCCGAGATTTGCATCGAAGTTAGCGAGCACATCAGCGAGCGTAGATTCGCCAAAGAGAAGATATCCAAAGAAACTTGTTGTGATATAGACAGTTGAGCATAGAGCCAATGATGTGTGCACTATTGGCTTGATCTGGGAAGAGTCCTTGAGCTCATTATGAATTGGGTGAATTGCAAAATATCAATCGGATCCCCTTAGATAACTGAGAAGCAAGCGATCTTTCTGGGGCTAAAGGCATTAGCTAAAATTTTCAAAACCTACATTGCAACGTTAGCTCTCAAACTAATCTATGATCATTTTAGCTCAGTATGCATGTGCATTTTATGCCATTACAATTTCAGACACATGGTCATGGAAACACTACGAGCATTTCCACGGCATGCAACTTGATAAATCTTATTGACCATCTTCTATGAACATTTCCACGGCATGCAACTTGATAAATCTTATTGACCATCTTTCTCAGACTTTTCTGCATGATACTTGTTTTGTTGAAATCAGGACTAGAATTGGCTCATACCATTATAATGGCAAACGTAAGCAGTGACAAGAACTGGCACTGCTGTGAAAAGTTCCCAGACAGATGCCGAATCGGGAACGGCAGGGAACAATTTAGGCATTGCAATTTGTCCACCTATCAACTTGACAATAGCAATTCCTGCTGTGATAACAACGAATACAACTGCCAAAGCAACAGATATAGCAGATGTATAGCTCAGTGAATCTGCGAGAGAAACAAACAAATAGATATTATCAGATAGTGGTGAACAAAACATAGTATCCTACTCTTACAAAATACAGAAACATGAAAGACTTTTCTTTGCAAAAAAAAAGTAACAGCTACTTTGCTCAAGCAATCACTTACCAACACGCTTGAAACATGCTAGTGGAGTAAATACACTAAAGGAAGTAACCAGGAGAACAAAGAAACGCCCATTCCACCAGTGCGTGCCAAACCATCCTTCTGAGTGGTGTTCACCACCAGAGGAAGTTCCAGAAAGCACATCACCTAGAGTAAAGAGTTGTGGCTTGTATATTAGATTCACTGCCATGCCTCAATAAGGACCGATCCCCACAATTCAAGCACCAACTATCAAAACTTAAAAAAAAACAGTGGTGCTTATCTACAACACAGTGGAAAATGCAAGCAACTATATCACTAACAAATATATTCTCAGCGCTTCCAGTTGGCTACATATAGAATCTCATATGAGACAAAATTCACATTTTGTTCAGAATGTGCATATGCTCTACAACTTACAGTGATGGGGACCCAAACTATATGGCGACAAGAAATACAAAATACTAACAAAGCCGCATCACAGAAGAAATGAACAAAGTTAACTGATAAAGAGAATTTATTCGTCGATTACCCCTAGGTTGCATTTCAGTTACTTCAGAACTTATAATCTATTCTGCATGCACCAATAGTGATGAAATAGATGTTCTTAAATCCAAGGTCCAAAGCAAGCTAGATTTCCAAATATCGATATTACTTAAATGTAAAAGAGAATTAGAACTACTCATACTAAAGTCTAAGACACACAAACCAAAAAGGGTGCACGCGCAATCATGTGCACAAAATCCTTGTTCCAAAACCCTGAGACAATTCACACTTTACATAAGCAACTGAACACAAATCCAGAATCAAGAGTCAGGATGTGCTAAAATGGTTTTACCAATAATGATCATGTACACGATCATGACGCCGACGTTGTTCACGACGACGCAGACCTGGAGCAGCGTCCTTCCCCACCACCCGAACGCGTCCTCCATGACGGCGCCGTAGGAGGGCGCGCCCACGACGCGGCTGAACCGCACGAGCAGCTCGATGGAGGCGTCGGTGAGGAGCGCGGCGAGCACGATCATGACGAGGCCGGGGACAAGGCCGAGCACCTTCATGGTGGCCGGGAGCGCCATGATGCCGGCGCCGACGATGGTAGTGGACAGGTTGAACACCGCACCGGCGAAGGATGCGCCGTTGAACTCGTGGAAGGCGGCTTCGGCGCCGCCGCCACCCTCCCCCCGCTGCTTCGTCGGGAGAAGCGGCTCGCTGCCCTCCGGGAGGCGCTCCTTAACGGCCCCCATCGTCATCTTCGCAGAGCTGAGCAGAGTCGTGGATTCTTGTGCTCTGGTGGGAAACAAAATCCTACAGAAAAAAAAGGCGCAATCTTTGTGCAAGACTGCACCAAAGGACTAAAAAAAGCTAGGATCTTTATCCGTATAATCGATTCCTAGGACTCCAAGAAGAGGTCCTAAGAGCGGAATGCTTCGAGAGCGGGCGCTCAAAGAACAACCAGAAAATTTCCCAAAACTTGTGGGTACAGCACCGCGCGGTACAGAAAGCGTAGATCTTTTTGCGCTGGAACCAGAATCGCCAAGAATTTGGCTGGAGAAGGGTAGGGGATACAGCGAGCGGAGACTTCGGATTAGCTGCGCCTTCCGTGGCGTTGAAGCGACGGAGGTAGAACCGATTAACTGAAGAAATGGCCAGAGCAGGAGGAGGAGGACGATTTTGTTAGAGAATTCTTCTTGTCCCCACTCTCCTCTCTCTCCTTGTGTATTGCGAGACAAGAACAGTAGAGGAGGTCTCGTCAGGTCAGGAGGGGCAAGCGAAGCAATTGCTAATTTGCTATGGAGAGTAGGGGACTGGAGGAGGACGAGAGGTTCTGTGAGTCTTCAGTTGAAGAGTTGCTATGAATTAGTTGGAGGTTTTACGATTTTTTTCCCCTTTTTATTTGTAATTTCGTATTTAGGACTGTTTTATCATGTGCATGGTTGGAGATGTTGGATGTTTCTCTTTTTTTTTTGCGACTGTGGCGGGTGAAGACATGTGAGGCACCTGATAAAAAGAAGAGCGGAAATTGTTTTATAGTTCCTATTTCCATTTCAATTGGACACCATGGCGGTGGCTGGTTCTTTGCAGCTTTTTAGTCTATTTTTAAGTTTGATTTCTATCAATTAGTATTAGAGCATCCAGCAGGAGCCCTCAAAACAGGGCCCCTACTTTTAATTTGAGGGCTCCCCCTACTTTTGAGGGCCCTGTTTTCTGGGTTGCACTCCAGCAGGAGCCCTCAAAATAGGGCCCCTATTTCTCAATTTCCTCTATTTCCTCACACACTATATGCATATGTATGAGACAAAAGCACAATACACAATAAAATATTTATGATTTCAAAATGAGGGACAATATTTAAATTTATGAATTCAAATACGAACATTCAAATTTAAATTCAAATTTGTTTTGAATTTTATTGTTCCAAATTTAAATTCAAATTTGTTCCGAATATTCAAATTTAAATTCAAATTTGTTCCGCATATTCAAATTTCAATTCAAATTTGTTTCGAATATCCAAATTTGAATTTAAATTTGTTTCGAATATTCAAATTTAAATTCAAATTTGTTCCGAATATTCAAATTTAAATTCAAATTTGTTCCGAATATTCAAATTTAAATTCAAATTTGTTCCAAATATTCAAATTTAAATTCAAATTTGTTTCGAATATTCAAATTTGTTCCGAATATCCAAATTTGAATTTAAATTTGTTCAAATTTATTCCGAATATTCAAATTTGTTTCGAATATTCAAATTTAAATTCAAATTTGTTCCGAATTTAAATTTGTTTCACTCGTACGGGAAAAAACGAGGAAAGCTGAAAAATGAGGGCCGGAGTAGGGGCCCCCTAGGAATGAGGGCTGAAGGGGGGATTTAAGGGGCCCCTCAAATTTGAGGGCTCTAGTAGGGGCCCTGCTGGACCTCTATTTTTGCCTCAAGCCCTCAAATTTGGTTTTGAGGGCTCAAGTAGGGGCCCTGCTGGAGATGCTCTTATTTATCAAATCTACTAGTTGCAATCTAAAAATTGACCCAGTATTTGCTCTCACTTGTCTAGTGTTGTTTTGTAATTTGTGCTTCGGTGGCTATAGGATCACACAGTATTAATTGTGATTGAGAAGGGTTAATGCCATTGAAAAGGAAACATGCTGGAACGTAAATGTGACCATATACGCCTTTTCTACGATGCTTTTGATCGTTATTACTAAATATATATAACGTGGGAAGATGGCTTTTGCGAGATGCTGCTTCAACAAACAAGTTGCTGTAGTCGACGGCCGATGTATAGCCAAGTCCCGGGAGCCCAAGGAGACATTGCAGGTAAAAAGGCCACTGAATGCTGAGGATGAAGTGTTTTAGATTGTTGAGGATGAAGTTAAGCAAGTAGCCAACTACACTTGTCTAATCTTACCTGTACCATTAGGTGGCAATGATACTGTGCCACTCAATTTGTTCGATGAAAACTGGCGCACACTGTTTTTATCTTCCCAGAGGGTGGGGAGAAGCAGATGATATCGAAGCAAACAAGGGGAGCTGGAGGAGGCTTATCCCATTGTAGGTCTTTGTATTAGTTTTTGTTTTTAGATTTTATATGGAAAAGAGAAAAATCAATATGAACATCTGGCTTCTTAAAGCAGCTTCTCTACTTCTCTCGTTATTGTCTCACTCTGAGATAAGATAAGGGTCACAGATACATCACCCACTTCACTCCTCTCACTCCCGTTACGTGCACGTATATCTCTCTCACTTTTTGCATCGCTCGTCTCCTCGTTTTAAAAACCATTTTTTCAGTCACTACTGTTTATTTTTAGTTAAAAATTATAAGTCACAACTAAAAACTATCAACAAAAGTTAATACGAACACCCGTAGTGGTTAGAAATAACAACATCATGTTTTTGGTATAGCTTGACATTTTAGCACAGGTCAAATCGAACCATATTTTATCTACCAGAGCTCCTAGCCAATACTTTCAGCCACTGCAAAAAATAAAACATAGCTTTTTTTTTTGTAAATTTCTCCTCAGAAGTTCGCCTAGAGAAACCGCTGTCATGGTGTCACCGCGTGATGGAAGGAATCCACACCGTGCATCACAAATCACAACTATTTCATCCCATGCAACGGCAATTGGTCCTTTCATTGGTCTCCTCTGTATTTGATTGATGATTCCTCGTACCACATTTCTAGGTTTTCTTTCGGTGTCTTGCGTGGGGCCAGCTCATGATAGTTGCTTCACTAAAACCACACATATAAGCTGGCACGGCACCCAATGACCCCCGGGTCCTACGCACCCTGCGGCTCACATGTCGGTAAGCAACCGACCACCGGTCACATCTGACGTACGGATGGGTCCCGCGCGTAAAGTGGACACTGGCGTGGGCACTCGTCCGCGCCTGGTACGTAGTCCTCTTGTCACTTGCTGGTGGGGCCAGGGGGACCAGGTGCCCCGGAGCTGCCGCGACGTGCGCCGCTCGTTAGGAGATTCCCTCCTGGCCCCACCACCCAGCGACGTGGTGCGCGAATCGTTTGGCGTTCGAGCTGGACACGTAGCGAGTTCTTCCTGCTCCCACGTGGACATCGTAGGTCCCTAGTCTTAAGCCCAGTTGTAAGTGTGGTATTACTGCTCGCTAAAATACTGCAGCGACGGTAAGTTTTTAAGATATTTAATTAAAAATAAATAAAATAGAAAAAACACAGTTATATCTTCATCAATAATACAAAGGTAAAAAAACCAGGGGCGGACACAGGGTATGCCGGGCCTGGGCCCGGCGCCTCCAACCGATCCGGTCAATCCGCCGGTGCGCCTGCCGCACGCGCCGCAGCCCTCAAGCACCTGGACGCCTCGCTCCGCCTGCTCGGCGCCAGCCGGCTCGTCACCCGGCGGTCGGCCGACGCCCTCGCCGCGCTGCTCGAGCTCGTCCGCAGCACCGGCGCCACCCACCTCTACTTCAACCACCTCTACGGTTCGATTCCTATATCTTACTGCGATTGTTACTCTTGGTCAATTCTTTGTTGCTGTTCTTGCAAAAGACTTGGTTAGGATTTCTGTTCTAAAATTGTTTAGTTTTTTTTCTCTGGGTTTTCCCCCGAATCTTGGTGGTCTTGCTCTGCTCTGGTTGAACAAGATCCACTCGACCATGATCCAAATAAAGAAGGAAGAGGGGAAAAATAATCTTTCCATGAACAGTACATTGTGTGCCAACTATGGATATTTCATACCTTAACACCATTCCTCCATACGTCATTCCTTGCAGGATATGAACATAATATCAATGAAGTAAGACATTACAAACTTTCAGATTATAGTTGTACTTTGAATTTACAGTAGGATAAATGAGCAGATTCAATCTGTTGATGTAGCTACCTTTGCAGTTCCTTGATGTTGTGGTCAGTAGTATTCAATGTCTGAATATGATGGCAAGATTCTTGATGATATGCAATACACCCTCAACCTTTCATGGTTCAGTTTTGCTATCAATTTCTTATTATCAGCAAAAACCAACTGATAAATGAGGAAATAGTGATCAAGTGAAGCAATTTCAGAAAAGTAGTTCAAGAGAAATATTTACTTTGCTTTTGGTAAAGTTCCAGCAAAACTTAAGCACAGCTTCGTATTTCACCTGGCAATGTTTTCTGGGGGTAAACTTCAGTTGTACATTTGGAATATGTCATTATTTTGTGATTCTGGAAAGCTGTTTGTTATTTTTGTGATTCAGTTGTACAATTGTATCAGGACTATTAACAGTTTAATATGAAATATTCGATGTTAATTCTTCCCTTGCAAGGATTTTAGGGAAACTTAAATTTGCATATCTTTCCTTGCAGAGCCTGGTTACTATGAAGAAGGAAACTTTGGTATAATCTTTCCAGTCAACAGTTTATTTTCTTAGCTTCCAGCATAAGCACTCTTTCTAATAAGAACATCATCATCTTTCTTGATTCCTCATACCTGTGCAAAGGGATCGAGGCCTTCAAGTGAAGCTCACTTTAGTTCTCATTCATTGCATATTAATAGAACAAACATAACATTGTTCGTTTGTTTGTCATCTGTCATTAACTTGCTCATCTACTGATGAATTCCTTACACTTTACAGGCTCCGATCCAGAAATTTCGGTAATTTCGTTGCTTTCGCCTCATCCTCGACGAGAACAGCTGCCCGTTCACCATGTTCGCGCCGTTCTGGAACAGGTTCCTCTGCATGCCGGACCCTCTCGCGCCGCTGCTGCCACCCAAGAGGATCAATTCAGGTATTGAAAAGCATCAACTGCGACGATCTAATGGCATGATGGGTACTGATGTGGTAGTAGTTCTCGGTGAATCACTGACATGAAAATGGTGTGTGTTCTGCTCCGTATGGCTTTCAATCCTTTCAACTCATTTGCTTCTTTACCGAATTGCATATGAAATTTTTGGTGCAGCATACCCTTTGGTAAAATCCTGGGTCCACCACTGAAAAAACCACGTTAAAAAACCAATACGTTTCAACCGGTTTTTGGCTTCTAAAGCTAGAAATTGTTTGAAACAGGACCTTATACTCCTACGTCCTTAGGAGTTATGACAAGAGTAGTCCTTAGGAGTTATGACAGGAGTAGTATTAATTTAGGGCGATGTGAAAATAGCTAAGAGTACGTGATGTCAGATGTATGTAAAGCTTGATATGTAGCATATAAGATGATGTGAAGTAGAGAGGGAAAACATAGAGAATTGAGATGTTTCTCATGTAACAATCGACTGTAATATGAGAAACAAGATACATTATATATAGAGAAACTGTCTATAGAGACATGTAAAAAGAAAACATATTATAGGTGTTATCTTTAGTGTTGTTTATAGATGATATGGAGAGTGTTATAGACAACAGTTATCTATATTATTGTATGTGCCCTAACACCCCATTTGACTGCCTATAATTTAATTCAATTCATTCAACTGGATCCCAAATTCAATTGTAGGTACATTTGAATTTGATTCAAGTCAATTCAAGATCCATTTTTTCTGTTTGAATGTCATTTGCAATTCTACAAGGCTATGGGGCTTACCTATGCATCTAGATCTGTTAATGTGCACAAAGTAGCTTCTCCATAAGTTTGAGCATCACCGATAGATTCAATCGATTTTGTGATGAGAGACCATGTGGAGGTAACCCCATATTTGTGATGAGTAATTGATGCTTGTGTTAGAGAGTTTGAGTTTGTTTTGGGTATTTCATGCTTGAGTACCTTTCACTAATGTTAATGTATGATTATGCTATTTCGAGCGGTGCTATATGATGTTTTCTTGTCTGTGATGGCTGTAGGACTTTGAGGCTAGGTCTGTAGGTCGTGGCGAGGCATGGATGGCCGGACTAGGCACATGCGGTGCTGAGGTCAAAGCAGTCGGGAGATGCCGAAGATGGCGAGGACTCGAAGTGGTTGCGAGGCGTGGACAGCAAGAAAAGAGGAAGCTTCCAGAAAGGTGCAGCAGGGGTATTTCGGTAAAATGCGCATGGCTGCAAAATGGAAGCGGATTCAGTTGAAGCTGATGGGTAAAGTGCTGTAGCAAATGGGTTGGAGACCCGGTAGTAGAAGGCTATAAATAGAGGAGGTTTAGGGTTTGAAGGGTGTACTTGTTTTCCCTCGACTTGTCTGATGAGGGCTGGTGGCTTTTGCCTCTTTTGTGTGTGAACTATGTAGTGTGAGTTGGCTGACACTTCTTGTATTTCCTTTTAAGTGTGAGTTTGGCAATGTAGTTGGTTCTTGAGTTCTTGATTTCTTTGTGTGGGTGTGCCCAAGACGGAGAATGGGTAGGAGATGAGTGTAGCAAAAACTCAATGTAATCATTCATATCTCTAAATCCATATGAGAAGGAATGTGGTTGAGTTGTTCTTAATCCCTATTTGTTTGTGTTCTTGTTTGTTGTTTCTTCTCTGCACTTTGTTCATCTCTGCTCTCTTCTTTCTCTGTTGAATTCTTGGGAATGTAGAAACAGAATCCTTGCTGATCTGAACAGGGAACATCCTCTAGGCCATTTGGCTACTTCATTCCCGAAAGCAGAAGGTTGAATCAAAGAGTTCTTTCATCTTTCTTTCTTGTGCCTAACTTCTTCTGCTTTCAGAGTTTTAGGGTTTGGAGGCAGAGTAATCCTGTTCTTCGTGATGTCTTGGGAAAGGCCATCCATTCCAGTCCACTGTCCACACTTCACAGAAAAAAGGCTATCGCTGGTAGAGTACTAATTGCTACAGCTTCCAACGGACTAGCTGCATTCCAGCGTCGTGAGTGCGCCTGACTCCTGGGTCCCATATGGGCCAGTAGGCCATGCATCACATTAGTTAGTACTTAGTACTAAGCAAAAACAGCTAACTTTTCACAAGCCCGTCGCCTTGTGCAGCACACTGCGCACCCCTGCTTGGCCTTGACTCCCAAGTCTCTCTTGTGGCCAGCATGGCATCACCGGATCACATCAGTGTATGTGCATCACAGTGCATACCGCCTGCCCTAGTCGCTAGTAGTAGCCGACGACGCAACCACGTGGGATGCCCGACGGCCGGGCCGACGTCAAGTCACGCGACACCTGCCGGTGGTCGCCACGCCATCCGCAGCCCATCCTAGGATTCCTGGTAGTATTGATATTTTTTCTCCAAATTCTTCTGATTTTATTTAGGCAAAGTGACTAAATTTGTAATTTATTTGCTATGTGGAGAATGAAGAAATCAAGAAAGTTATCAATGATGCTGCGGTTCATCGCTTCATGAACTTGAAAGAACGTAAATACTAAAAGGTAATGCGTTTACTTTCATTTTATCATTCTATTATTTTTTTCTTGAATATATTAATTTATTTTATTTTCTTTTTTATTGCCCACTGAGGTCGGATGATGTATTTTTCCAATATCGATCATCTTTTGTCTGTGATTTCACTCTTAGTTTTTTCACTTCTCTGCAATTAGCAAATAGTATTAGTAGGTTTCTTTATTTTGGTAAGTATTTTGATCGCTATTTCTTTATCGTTGTACATTGCCATCGATTATGTTAACTTATTGATGCTAAAAATTATCGAACACATAACTATTTAGTACAATATTACTTTAAAATTATATATATATATATATATATATATATATATATATATATATATATATATATATATATATATATATATATATATATATATATATATATATATATATAAAGTGTTACATACACGGTGAAATAGTGAACCCCGGTTACTTTTATTTTAGTTCTGTCCCTGTGCTCGTATTCCTTCTTCTCTAAGAAGGAGAAGTAGGTTCATATCAAAACTTTTTAGATTATTTGATTATAAATATAGGAGAGGTGCTATCTGTTTTATGCACAATAAATCATTACAATAAAAAAGATCATTGGATTACTCTCTGTTACGTATTTATCTATTGTTCATCTATTTTTGTATTGTCTAATTGCTATGTGGTGTTGTTCTAGTTACTTGGATTGGTTGTATGATCCCTAGATGGCAGCTAGTTTCTCGATAGAGGATTCCATCGGCAGGAGACGCAGTCAACGCAATTACGCGTGTGCGCCGACAGGAACACCGAAACAGCATGACAGCATGCAGTAGATAAATATTTAGTGCTGGTTTGGTGTCGAGACTTAAAAGAAATCACTCCCGGCCGCGAGAGCGACAGCGGTTTGGTACCTGAGGCGGAAGGCCGCACGCCTCAGTTGGTCGGGCTGAGCCCCACAGGTTGCCTGCGGACAACGGCACATCGTAACTTAACTCATTTTTGTACAGGAGTTGTTTGCCTCATTTGCATGCTGCTATCTCACGCTGCCTACTACTTTACTTGCCGTGCTTCTCCTTTTTTAATAGCCATGAAAAATTTTGGGGGCAGGTATTTCAGTACTTCAGTAGCATAAGAACCCACGTTATTATCTTCTAATCAGCTAGATTTTGAGATGGTCAGGAGAGGTGGTTAGGGAGCAAATTCGACTTGATTTTGACTATTACATCAAAACGAATCAATGGATGAATTTCAAGCGCATATTTGCAACAACATGCGGGATTTGAATTAGTAATTTAGTAAGGATAAAAACGAGTTAACAGAAATCGGGTTTTATTACTGCAATATCACCTAGTACGAACTAGCCGAATATGCTTATAGAGTTGTACTTAATTATATACAACTCTAATACATATGATAAAAATACACATGTATTCCTTATACAACTGCAACAACTCCGTCTTATATTTGATTATCCTGCACCATTATAATATAAACCCATCACAATCGATGCCATGGATTTTTTCTCTTTTTACACCGATAAACGCGGTTATTTTCTAACCCTTAAAAGTGCATGTGCTGACTTATTTTTACCCTTTTTAAAGTAGCATATTTGCCCGGGTAATTATGCGGCTAGATACTATGATACAGTAGTCTTTGGTATACAAATTTGCCGTCTATGATTGAAATACAATTATATTTGCTATACAACTTTAATATACATATATGATTAATCTGCACCGTTATAATCTGACTCCACCAAAATAAGTGGTGGTGATGTTTCTCTTTTCTAGATTAATGTGAGAATTTCTAGGTTTTTTTCTTTGTTAGGATTATTATGGGATTTTATTGCTCTCAAAATGAAAGACGTGCCTTAAATCTCACCAGTTGTTTTTATTTATATAGATGATGATGATGATGATGATGATGATGATAATAATAATAATAATAATAATAATAATAATAATAATAATAATAATAATAATAATAATAATAATAATAAATAGGGAAACTCTGAAGCACTCGGGATAGCTTTCAGTACTTCAGTAGCATAAGAACCCACGTTATTATCTTCTAATCAGCTAGATTTTGAGATGGTCAGGAGAGGTGGTTAGGGAGCAAATTCGACTTGATTTTGACTATTACATCAAAACGAATCAATGGATGAATTTCAAGCGCATATTTGCAACAACATGCGGGATTTGAATTAGTAATTTAGTAAGGATAAAAACGAGTTAACAGAAATCGGGTTTTATTACTGCAATATCACTTAGTACGAACTAGCCGAATATGCTTATAGAGTTGTACTTAATTATATACAACTCTAATACATATGATAAAAATACACATGTATTCCTTATACAACTGCAACAACTCCGTCTTATATTTGATTATCCTGCACCATTATAATATAAACCCATCACAATCGATGCCATGGATTTTTTCTCTTTTTACACCGATAAACGCGGTTATTTTCTAACCCTTAAAAGTGCATGTGCTGACTTATTTTTACCCTTTTTAAAGTAGCATATTTGCCCGGGTAATTATGCGGCTAGATACTATGATACAGTAGTCTTTGGTATACAAATTTGCCGTCTATGATTGAAATACAATTATATTTGCTATACAACTTTAATATACATATATGATTAATCTGCACCGTTATAATCTGACTCCACCAAAATAAGTGGTGGTGATGTTTCTCTTTTCTAGATTAATGTGAGAATTTCTAGGTTTTTTTCTTTGTTAGGATTATTATGGGATTTTATTGCTCTCAAAATGAAAGACGTGCCTTAAATCTCACCAGTTGTTTTTATTTATATAGATGATGATGATGATGATAATAATAATAATAATAATAATAATAATAATAATAATAATAATAATAATAATAATAATAATAATAATAATAATAAAAATAGGGAAACTCTGAAGCACTCGGGATAGCTTCCCCACGCGCGAGCTTCACCAAGGCTAGGGGTGTCAATGGGCTTAACCTAAAGCTTCACCACCTTCTCCTTCGCTGGTGATAGGCGGCTGATGGTGGTGGGGTTAGGGTTTCCTTGGGTTAGGGGAAGGGTTCACCCGAACCCTTCGTTATAGAGGGAAGATGGGAGGTACAGCCGGGCGATGGCAGTGGCACCGCTAGGCACGAGATTGGAGAAGGGTGGCAGCGATGGGCACCATGGCACAGTGAACCTAATATTTAATTGTTAGAAGTGGGGGTGGGTGGGGGAAGGCACGCAAAGCTCATGAAAGAAGAAGGTAGAAGAGGGAACTCGGAGGTGAAGGAGGGTGACGAGGAAGGAGGTGGAAGGAAGCGCAATGGGCGGTGAAGGTGTCGAGTGCCACGGGTGGTGGAAGGAACAGCCAGTAGCACGGAGGTCGACTACGATGCCATTGGTGGTGCCAGTGGCTACAGCGAGAGGTGGCTCGCCAGGCAAGGGTGGGGGTGGGATGGAGGTGCATGGAGCTCATCGATTGTGGCCTCGTGAGGAAGCAGAAGAGGTGGGGAAGAAGGAGGCAGCAAGGCACACGCATAAAACTAACACGCCCCAGTTGGTGGGGCTGAGCCCCACTGGTTGCCTGCGGACAACGGCACATCGTAACTTAACTTACAGGAGTTGTTTGTCTCATTTGCATGCTGCTATCTCACGCTGCCTACGACTTTACTTGCCGTGCTTCTCCTTTTTTATAGCCATGAAAAATTTTGGGGGCCGGTATTTCAGTATTTCAGTAGCATAAGAACCCACGTTATTATCTTCTAATCAGCTAGGTTTTGAGATGGTCAGGAGAGGTGGTTAGGGAGCAAAGTCGACTTGATTTTGACTATTACATCAAAACGAATCAGGGGATGAATTTCAAGCGCATATTTGCAACAACATGCGGGATTTGAATAAGTAATTTAGTACGGACAAAAAACGAGTTAACAGAAATCAGGTTTTATTACTGCAATATCACTTAGTACGAATTAGCCGAATATGCTTATAGAGTAGTACTTAATTACATACAACTCTAATACATATGATGAAAATACACATGTATTCCTTATACAACCGCAACAACTCCGTACTTATATTTGATTATCCTGCACCATTATAATATAAACCCATCCCAATCAATGCCATGGATTTTTTTTCTCTTTTTACACCGATAAACACGGTTATTTCTAACCCTTAAAAGTGCATGTGGTGACTTATTTTTACCCTTTTTAAAGTAGCATATTTGCCATTGTAATTATACGGCTAGATACTATGATACAGTAGTTTTTGGTATACAAATTTGCCGTCTATGATTGAAATACAATTATATTTGCTATACAACTCTAATATACATATATGATTAATCTGCACCGTTATAATCTGACCTCACCAAAATAAGTGATGGTGATGTTTCTCTTTTCTCTATTAATGTGAGAATTTCTAGGATTTTTCTTTGTTAGGATTATTATGGGATTTTGTTGCTCTCAAAATGAAGGACGTGCCTTAAATCTCACCAGTTGTTTTTAATAATAATAATAATAATAATAATAATAATAGGAGGGAAACTCTGAAGCACTCGGGGTAGCTTCCCCACGCGCGAGCTTCACCAAGGCTAGGGGTGTCAATGGGCTTCACCTAAAGCTTCACCACCTTCTCCTTCGCTAGTGATAGGCAGCTGATGTGATGGTGGTGGGGTTAGGGTTTCCTTGGGCTAGGGGAAGGGTTCACCCAAACCCTTCGTTATAGAGGGAAGATGGGAGGTACAGCCAGGCGGTGGGTGGCGAGGTGGCGGTGGCACCGTTAGGCACGGGATTGGAGGAGGGTGGCAGCGATGGGCACCATGGCACGATGAACCTAATATTTAATTGTTAGAAGTGGGGGTGGGTGGGGGAGGCACACAAAGCTCATGAAAGAAGAAGGAAGAAGAGGGAACTCGGAGGTGGAGGAGGGTGACGAGGAAGGAGGTGGAAGGAAGCGCAACGGGCGGTGAAGGTGTCGGGTGCCACGGGTGGTGGAAGGAACAAGCAGTAGCACGAAGGTCATCCATGATGCCATTGGTGGTGCCAGTGGCTACAGCGAGAGGTGGCTCGCTAGGCAAGGGTGGGGGTGGGATGGAGGTGCATGGAGCTCACTGTTCGTGGGCTCGTGAGGAAGCAGAAGAGGAGGGGAAGAAGGAGGCGGCAAGGCACACGCAAGGGAGCATGGTACAATTAACGCACTACCGCAAGTGTGTTAGTCGTGTTCATAATAATAATATAAAGATCCTTTGGCCGAAACATTCCTCTCCCTGAGATGTATGTGAACACCATCCTTTTTGTTCATACGAGCACATACGTACAGTGTCCTTCTCGTTCATATGAGAACCATGAATATGCCATGCCGGGTCCAAATTGTTAGAGTACATGTTTGTCAAGATTATAAGAGATAGAATATAATTAATTAAGGTGATTTGTATCTGATATGGTTTCTTCTATATCTCTAGTACTCTTCTATATCTGTATTAGATTGACTTGATCTCCAAGTCATATTATACTCTATATATACACCCTCCGAGGCTCAAGCAATATGTCCAACAATTATTCTGGCTATTCTATTTTCCTACATGGTACCAGAGAGAGTTTGCATGTGGGCCTGTTCCTAGCCACCACCAAATTCCGCAGTGCATCCTGGGGGCTATGCAAAACTTTGTAGATAGATGGCATCCTTTCTTCCTCACGGATCAGTAGGTCGATTCTTTCCTCGCGTCCAGCCAGATCATCCTTAGCTTGCCACACCAGATCTGCACCTCCCCTGGCCTTCATTCTCTTGCACAGTGCTAGATCCGGCCGACGTCTCCCGACCACTGCCCTAGGCCAGATCCTCAATGCCTTGCCCAGATTTGGCCTCCCCGGCGTCGCCTTCGCTGCTCTGGCCTCTGTGCGTGGCTCCGGCTTCCCACCGTCCTCTCGAGCATCGAGCTCCACCTCGGCGTCACTCGTCAAGCTCCAAGCCATGTGTCAGCCTCCGCACCGTGGCCACCCCTCGTCGCTACCCCGCCCGAATTATGCCGCCGCTGGTCGGATTAGGCCACCTCTGCGCTGCATCCAGCGTTTCTAGCCTGGATCCGAGTTGATCCACCTGGAACCAGACACCCTGATGCTGCTGCCACCCCTTCCCATGTCGATATCGCCCTTCCTGAGCCACCGCTACCCTCGGGTCATCGCCGTGCCCTCGCCTTAGCCTCTGCTACCTCTAGGCTATCGCGCAATGCTAGGCTCTTCCTCATTGCTATCGCCCACACCCGATACCACCAGAGATCACGCCCACCCGAGCCCACGCAGGTGACTCCTCCTGGTCGTCGACAAGCCTAAATCCAGCCATCTATGTGCCAGATCCGGCCCTCTCCACTACCACCTCACCCAGAGCCGCCTACGCCGGGCGGCGCCATCGCTCCTGCCCGTCTCTTGGCCTCCTCCCACACCACCGCATTGGGCCTCTTGGCATCCTCCTGGCTTCCCCCCTTCGGCCACCGCCACCCAGATCTGGCCGCGCCTCCTTCGTGCCCCCTTAGATCCAGCCGTCGCCGTTCTAGATCCCGCCTGACGCTACCCTAGCCAGCCTTCTCCTGGCTACCATGCCGTGCCGCAGCCTCCTAGCCGCCGTGCCCGCGCTGCCACCTCTAGTCACCATGGCATCCTCCTATCGTGGCCCTTTTTCATTATCGCCGGTTGCTCCTCCTCGAGTCCTCTTCTTCTTCCACCACATTCGCATGTCTCCGTGGTTCCTAGCCATCGCGCGCTCTGTCGATGTTTTCCACCCTACTGTTCTAAATTCTTCTTTGTTTCTTCATCGACATTGGACACCTTGTCCTCACCATTGTCGTCTTCCTCTTCTATTTCTCTGAACACGACATTCGCTGCTGTGTTGTCATCCCTTGCTGTTCTCCATAGCCAACACATATTTGCCTCCACTATCTATCTCTTTCTCTCTTTTGGTTGCATTCGTGCACCACCTATCTACTCTGACAACCATTGTGCTGATCTGTGCTGCCTCGACTACGGTAAACAACTTCACCATTGGCTCTTTGCATGGC
Organism: Dendrocalamus latiflorus; assembly: GCA_017311315.1. NCBI lineage: Eukaryota > Viridiplantae > Streptophyta > Magnoliopsida > Poales > Poaceae > Dendrocalamus > Dendrocalamus latiflorus. The sequence goes on from CM029660.1 coordinate 25,450,749, forward strand.
ACTTCTCGTCAGCTTCTACTTCAGCTTGAGCATCCTCGTCGAGTTCTTCTCCAGTCTGAGCATCTGCGACGCTCCCGCTCCGACTGCGGGGATGTTAGAGTACATGTTTGGCAAGATTATAAGAGATAGAATAGAATCAATTAAGATGATTTGTATCCGATATGGTTCCTTTCATATCTCTAGTAACTTTCTATATCTGTATTAGATTGACTTCTCCAAATCATATTATACTCTATATTTACATTCTTCGAGGCTCAAGCAATATATCCAACAATTATTTCGGCTACTCTATTTTCTTACACAAATCAGCCGGCCGGTTGAATGAACGAACCCTATCAGCACCATTAGATTGCGATCAGTGGTGACGGCCATGTTGCAGCAATCATGCAAACGAAATAGCCACTAATCGCACTGTCCCTCCCTCCGCGCCCAGCTAGCTATCGCTCTCGTGTCGTCTGGTAGTACTGTCTTACGTTCGAGCGAGAATGATTCTACGCTTTTATCTTTTGAGAGTTAGGAATGATCCTGTGCTGAGTTGTGCCAATCAGATTGAGGTTTTGTGCACGCTAGCTAGCTTGTTTAGGAACGATCGAGCTCAACTGTACCGGATAAGTTCTAAGGACCTTGTCGTGCACCGTCATGCTATTTTCTTCTTATTTCGTAAAAAATTATATGCTATTTTCTTCTTTTGTTTACTAGTACTTACCGGTGGATGGGTCTCAAAGATGAACAAGTCCGTTTACGAAAATGAAAAGGGTAAGTCCAGAACCTGACAAGAAATTAAACATTTGAAGAGCTAATTAAGTTGTAGAATTTGACAAATTCGAGGGTCTCCGGTTTACTTCCCACAACTGTATGTCGTTATAGAGAGCATGCAACTAAACTTTTCTAGCTTTGATTATCAATATGACAGAAGTATCTACATAACACGAAGATAGTTTTAGTACATTCATCACAGAAAAAATACTTTTGCAATAACATATTTTCTTAAATTTTTATATTTAGCAGTTGAAATTGTATCGTTAAAGTCGTATCTTGATGACTAGGTTGATGTCCAAAACAATATAGTATTTTCGAAACCATGTGAGGCCGGGAGTATATTACTAGTCAAAACTTACTGTACCACTCTTGAGTAGTACTGCACTACTGCCAGTACTATAATCCTTGGGTTGGTTAAGAATTAATTAACAGAGAAACAAATCTCACCAACTTCAGACCCTAATAACTATCAAGAATGCCCTGATTGGCTTACCCAACACCCAACTCTGTTCAGATCGATCGGAAACTCTGAAACTTTTTTTGCTCACAGATTTAATTAGAGAACTTAATGAGCTCTTCCATTCCACAGATTCTTGAATCCGATCGGCAGCCTGAGGCCAACAATGCCGTAATGCCTTCATGATGAGGCAAATGGAGCAGCAGAAGAGATTGAAACGTAATATCCAAGAACTCATCAGGGTGAGTGAGCTCAAAAATTCTGCAATAATTCTGTCCTGGGATGTGCTTCTATGTTTTTCTTAAAGTGATTTACACAACTTTTAAAACAGAACTGAATAGTGGATAGTGATTAATTATTCCTTTATATATTTTAAAGTTATTTTTATTAGAGTGGAAAATATAGAAACACTATTCTTCCGTCTCTCCTAGCCCTTTTCCTTACAACCCCGTCATATCATTGGCTCAAGAACACAGCCAGTCCTAATTACCTACACAGATAATTCATCAGTTTACTGAATTGTTGGCTGACATGTGAGCCCTACTCTACCCATGGATGTCGTTCACCAAGGTCCACCTTTTTTTCAGAGAAAGAAATCTTCCGACTTCTATCCCAACTTTTAATTGAACATTTCATAAGAATTGTTAACAACTCGTTTATCTTCTTTGAGTCGATAAACATTTTCGACTTATTTATCTTCTTGGTTACCCACTTGTTTGTACCAATTTAAGAGGTTTGTCCTCGCGTTGAAAACATGGAGGACAGCCCGTCCTTCATAGGTGGTGATCGGTTCGGCTGAAAAGCTCGTGACTTATGGCTGAAAACACTGTAGCTGGCTGAAAAAAGCACTGTAACTGACAGAGGCTTATTTAGCATAATTAAATTTAAAAAAATTTAAAAATAAAAAAAATATGTTAGCCCATTACGTATAATACAAACAAATACGGGAAAAAAAAGAACCGGTAAAAAAGCTCAACAAAAAGCCAAAAGTTCAGAAAAAGACGAAACTTATGAATAATGAAAAATAAGCCAGAAGTTAGAAGCTGAAGCCGAGTTGATCAGGGTAAGAAACGCAGGGACTCTCTGAAAAAGGAGGAATTTCGGAGAAATTATTCTGCTTTTTGCGAAATTCTTGTGAGCTGACACATAACTAGCTACAAAATTTTTAGCTTGTGTTGAACTTGCCGTAAAAAACAATCTTGGGGCAGTTAAAACGCCAAATCCGTGGTTTGACACGCGCGTGCGTTGCAAGCATTCAGTCGCCGAGCACGATCCGAAAAAAAAAGTCAATATCTTTGTACTCTTCCCATCCTCTCATGGAGCACTACTAACTAAACAAGTGCAGCTGCGCGGGAGGCACTATTACAATGGTTGTAAAAAAAAGGTCGTTTTACCGATCTATGAACTGCCCTCACTTTGACATTGTCTCTGTGCTGCGCGTTCTTCCATCCATTATTCCTCCATTGTTTTCCTCCACCGTCCGAGCAGAACAATGACAGTAACTTCGTGAGATTCTCGGTGGTTAGATAAAAAAGAATGGCTTAGATCGGATGCCACAGACAATGTGTTACAATGCCTAAGTTACAGTGTTTTGCTACCGAACCGATATGAAACAGAGGAGGGGAATGGTGCCCTCAATTTTTCCTTAAGTATTTCCTTAATCTTTACTCTAGTAACTATAAAAAGCTATAAAGATTAATAAACTAAAAATCCAAAAATTTTAAGAGCTATTGAAATTTTCAGCCTTTAAATAATGATTTCAGCACTATTTCAAATCCAAAAAATCATGTAATATTTGATCCGTTGGTCTTAAAGACTTGAAATTTTAAACCAAAGCAAATTCATCACCTTAGAAACCCATCTCAATCAAAAAAACTTGAAATAACTTGGGATATTTTAGTTCGTGAAGCTCTACTGCACTAAAACTAGCTTAAAACCTAAAATTGATTTAACTTTTAAATTAAAACTCCAAATCACTTAAAATTTGGTATATACATTCTCTACAATGTCAGGAACTTATTCCAATCAACAATTAAGAAAATTATTGCTAAAGTTCTGACCTTTTTCCATTTAAAGGCATATTGCATCGAAAACAGGTCAAAAACCTAAAACGGTGAATACGACTTGTCCATGGGTGAATGATAGCCAAGATGGCTCTACATGTATTCCCACATATCATAATAAGTTAGCACACTAAAGAAATCAAGCCAAAAATCCTTAGATTAAGAAATCACTTGAAGGATAAAAACATGCAAAAATGAGTTTCTTGATGAACTTGCTACCAAATTGTATAGATGAATGGAGATTGATTTTCTAAGATTATCTCCATCTCTTACACGCCTTTAGCACAACAAGATCAAGAAGAGGAAAGAGAAGAAATCAAAACCAACCAGATCAAAAAAAAATATAGCCATGGAGATTATCAAAATTTGATGTATTACCATTTGAGGAGGTAAGTTTTACAGCCACTCTACCTTAAAAGACAGAGGGCACACCACAAGCACTCAACTCTCAAGCCCTAACCCTAAAATAAGAGAGCACACAAGAAAGGTAGGTTGCATGAATAACCACAAGTCTCCATCTCAACCCCCTTTAAATAGATGGGCTAACCAGCCATATCTAATTTTTAGTGGATACTATCCACTTAGTACAATGAGGAAACTCTTTGACCCCACACACATGAGTTTTAACTCATACATCGCACTTATGCATGCTTTTCAAAGCACATAACTCTGAATCCGCTACGTCCTTAACTTTGATCTTGACCAAACTAGCTTCTCCATGACCTAAATTGCCTTCTCAAGTGCCGTTCCAGCGCTGCTGTTTTCTTCCAAAGCCGTTTCTAATACTCTAGCCAAACTACCAAAATTCCTTTTCTTGACCCGATCTTCATCTTCCATTACAAGTAATTATCATGCTTGCCACATATAGGTGCACCACTGGTTTGCCACGTTTTGGCAAGTCTCTTCCACTCTGGTTCCATCAAACTATGCCTCACTTGGACCGACCAAGCCACATAGTGCAAACCCAACATTGGAACTTTCCTTTAATATTTCCCGTATTTCTTGTGCCATGCTTGAGCTCACCGTCTCACCTAGCATCCTCGATCATTCTGGGCCTCAGCTCCTCTATGAACATAGCCCCGATCCTTGCACATTGACCACGAATGACTCCAAGCGAGCTACATATTCAAAGACAAGGAAATCATTTTCGGGTACAAGTTCTTCATAACTTGACCCACGTTAGCAATAACATAGCTTATGTAACCTATAACCACTGACCTAGGTCACCAAATCATCATATGACTCAAAATTCTCAAAATCATCCATTTCTGCAACTTGTTTAGAAAAATCTGCAAATTTGCAAATTCCACATTTTCACTCCTCTAAAATAATAATAGTTCATCATAACAAAACTATAGACCTTTTCACTTAGTACTTCAATCTCTCCTTTGATGAATCCATTGGTAATTTCTCAAAAATTCAAGTATAGGGTAGTTTTAGAATTTAGAAAGGAAATTTTGCAAATAAAGCTCAAAATAGTCAGAAGAAAATATAAAGATTGAAAATGACCATAAAAGACAAATGGATTTAAGCAAGTGAAAATAGCAAGCTTTCCACAAAATGTATGAAATCCAGAAATGAGTTAAGAAATCTCACTCTAAGTCCATATGAAAGAACAATTGTTCTATTTGACCTTGGTCATAGTGAGAAGAGATCAAAATATCAATAGAATCACATCAAAACATCAAAGCTCCACTTTAGCGAGATTTTACATAAAAACTCTAAATCATGTTTTAGATATGCATTTTTACCTATTTTTCTCCTCCTTTGACAATAGAGTTATCAAGATGTATGGAAAAAATAGAGCATGAATAAAATAAAGTGGCTATATTTTATTCATTTTTAGCAGTAGGAGCTATGAAAATTATCCAAAGTTACTCTACAAGAATTACACCAAGCCATATTGTGAAAGAGCTATCTAGATCATGGCAAACCATATATAGCACAACTAAAGCCAAATAAGCAATAATCTGAAATTAAATAGATTTTTGCATATCAAGTTGTTCAAGATCATAATGTAGCTAAAAATATCCAAAAATAAACCCAAGCTAGTTCATGGCCATAGAAATCTATCCCAACCAAAAAACTTAAAAGAACTCGGGAGATTTGGGATATTTTTGTTCATGAAGATTGCTGCACCAAAATCTAAAATTGAGCTAACTTACAAACTAAAACTTCAAATCACTTGATATTTGGTATGCATCTTCTCTAAGATGTCAAGAACCTATTCTAATCAACAATTAAGAAAATTGTTACCAAAGTTCTTACATTTTTCCGTTTGAAGGTAGATTGTACCAAAAACTGGTCAAAACCCTAAAATGGTAAATATGACTTGTTTGTGGGTGGATAATGGCTAAGTTGGTTCTAGATGTATTCCCACATATCACAGCAAATTAGAACACTGAAAAAATTAAGACAAAAATTCTTAGATCAAGAAATCACTTAAAGGATAAAAAATGTGCAAGAATTGAGTTTCTTGATGAGCTTGTTACCAAAGTACCTATATGGGTGAAGATTGATTTTCTGAGATTATCTCTATCTCTTACACATTCTTGATATAAAAGATCAAGAAGAGGGAAGGGAAGAGAAGATATCAAAACTAACCAGATCAAAAGCAAATCAATCAAAATAAGGGATAACCATAGAGGTGATCGAGGATTGATATATTGCCATTTGAGGAGGTAATTTTTATAGCCACTCTACTTTGGACGACAGAAAGCACACTACAAGAACTCAACTCTGAAACCCTAACCCTAAAACATGATAGCACACAAGAGAGATAAGTTAGATGGATAACCATAAATTTCCATCCCAACTCTTTTAAATAGATGGGCTAACCAGCCACATTTAACCTTTCGTAGATACTATCCATTTAGTATAATAGAAAAACTCGTTAACCCTACACACAGGTTTTAACTCATAAATTACATTTATGCACACTTTTCAAAGCACATAACTTTGAATCCACTACGTCCTTAGCTTTGATCCATCTTGATCAAACCAGCTTATTTATGAGCTAAACCGCCTTCTCAAGCGCAGCTACCGCGCCACGGTTTTCTTCCAAAGCCGTTTTCGGTATTTTAGTCAAAGTACCAAAATACCCTTTTTTGACCTAGTCTCTATCTTTCATTGTAAGCAATCGCCATGCTTGCCACGTGTAGGTGCACTATTAGTTTGCCACGCGTCGACAAGTCTGTTCCACTCTGGTTCTATTGGGCCACGCCTCACTTGGACTGACCAAGCCACATGATGTAAACCTGCCGTTCGAACTTCCATTCAGCATTTTCTGCCTTTCTCGTGTTATGCTTGAGCTCACGGTCTCACCTGGCATTCTTGATCTTTCTGGACCTCAGCTCCTCTATGAGCGTAGCTCTGATCCTTACCATTGATCACAGATGACTCCAAACTACTCTACAAATCTAAAGACAAAGATATCATTTTTAGACACAGTGTTTAACAAATTGATCCAAGTTAACAATAACATACACCGTAAGTGGCACATGACCTTTACTATAATATTCAGATCATCTTGACTTTTGTTTTTTTATCTGATGGTTAAGAATTAAAGTCGCGGTGCCGTAGTACGGCCACATAGCACCCTCATAGGATCTGGTTCCCTCCTGCGAGGCAGTATCATTATTATTCCTTCATTTCTTCTGCAGTTTCGAGGGCTGGAAGAGGAGGAGGAGAGAATGAACTCCCAATAGCTCCTCTCTCTCGGTCTCAGGGGAGGTGGTTGGAACTCGGAAGAGGAAGAGGAGGAGGAGAAGCTCGAGTTCTTGGAGGTCTTGGATGCAGGTATGCGTTGCTGAGCCGCCTTCTCTTCTGGTGACAAGCTGATTGCTTATGTGACGCGGTTCGCAGTGGTTTCAAAGGATTGAGTAGGTTTTGCGAATTTTAGCTGAGTGGTGAGCTTGTGTGACTCCGAAAGACTGGCGGTTCTTGTGTTGCTTATGTTCGTATTGCGTGCTTTTGGTATGCCTTGTGGGGAAGATTCGTGGGAGCCTAGCCGTAGAGGCGAATAGCAAAAAATTAGGATGGTGTTGGTGGGTTTAGCAGGATGGGAGGGAGAAACGAAGCTGATGCGGCGTCAAATGTGCAATTGAACTGTTCTTGGTGTTTCTTCCTCTTTCTATTCTTTCTCGAGGCGTTCGTGATGTTCTTTTAAGCACCATGGAAAGTTAGGTGTTGCCGCTTTTCTCCATCAATCGGTCTGTTCTTTTTGGTTTTAACTTCAAATTTTTAAGCTATTCATAATAGAGAATACAGAATATCAGAAACTTGCATGAGGTTTCAATGGATATAAATAAAGTTGCTATAATTAATTTGTAGATCCTATCTTAAAAATATAAAATACATTTTATATGAAAAGTAGTTATCTTAGAAAAGTCGAAAAATAGTTTTTAAAAGTTGAAAAAGATAACGGTGAGTACTAGTTAGCATTTCTCAATTTAGTCTATTTAGTTTTCGCAATTGATTAAGATGCTAATTCGTGAAACCATCTTGTAGCAATAGGGAATTTGAGGACAGTGGCCATTCCTGTATCATATTCTCCAATTGTTTGTAGAATCAATCCCTTTGTCATCTTCAGATTGTTTATAGCGAAGGATGTCTGTCGATTTTTTCTTTATAGTTTCCTGGTCTGAACTATCCTTTTCCATGAGAACAATTCGTCCGTTAATGGAAAATGGGATGTGTCCCAGTTAAAAAATGAAAACAATTCGTCTGTCATCTCAGTTTGGATGCATTTGCTTGGGTGCCTGACATATACTTCTTTTCAGCGAAGTGGAGCACAAGCCAGGAAGGCATCACTCGCCGAGTCCCAGACTAGCAGCAATCTCTGAGCTCATGTCGTCGGTGGCTGCCGCCGATGTCGAGCAAGAGAACTTCATGGACGTAGGCAGCCACCTTCACCGCGCGCCCCGGCCACAATGGAGCTGCAGAGAGCGAAGAATTCGCCGACCAATGTGATGCACGTGATAGAATATCTAGCTGCAAATGTCGACCTCGCCAAGGACCTCGTTGCGAGGTGCAGCGCCGTTGCGCAGCAGATCATGGACGACGACCTCCAGAGCATAACCGAGGACCTTGACAGTGTCATAAAGAACATCGGTCATGAGCTCAGCAGGATACCTGCTTCAGCATTTGGGGGCAACAGGTTTGCAGATGCAGCAGTCGGTGCGCACCTTCAGGTTGCTGAAAACAGGCAGCATCCTTGTGATCGGCGTTCCTGCGATTACTACTCACAGGCCGATATGTCGATAATTGCGGCGAACGACAGGCCCAGAAGAAGAACACTGCACAACAGTGACATGCCGAGGCTGGTGGACTTCCTACAGGGAATGTACCAAGAGTCTCACGAGTTAGGTAGACAGTCGTTCAGCTCTCTTCCTGAAGTCGCAGAATACGTCGAACCGTTATATGATTCTTTCTTCTGCCCACTGACAAACAAGGTCATGGTTGATCCAGTGACAACAGGAAGTGGTGTGACATATGACAGGAGAGCCATTGAGGAGTACTTTGACAAGTTTACAGATGGCTCTGAACCTGTGATATGCCCGGTTACAAAGATGGCAATGCAAAGCAAGGCACTGAGGAGCAATGTTCCACTGAAGAGCACAATTGCAGAATGGATTATGAGGAACGAAGCGACGCGGGTCAGGATCGCACGTACTGCACTCTCGCTGGCAACCACGGAGGCAATGGTGCTTGAGGCCCTACACGAGCTGAAGGTGCTGGCCAGGTTAAGGAGAGAGAATAGGGAGCAGATGCACAAGATAGGGATAACTAAGTTCCTCGCTCGGCTGCTGGAGCACAAGGATGCTCTGATCCGCTGCGACGCGCTGGATCTCCTCTGCCTGCTGGTTGAGGATGAAGCAGGAAAGGTAAGGAAGTCTGAAATGTTTCAGCCTTTGTCATGTTCAATTTCCCCAGCCTGGCTGTGTGAAATTTATTGAAATGCTGAAACTGGTATTCAATTGTAGCTTCAATGTCAAATTGCCCTGCATGTTGTTTTAACAACTCAAATTTTGCTTCATGATATACAGGAAATCATAGCAAAAACCAGAGCCATTGCAAGGACAATAAATCTGCTTTCTAGTAGTAGTCCTGATGAAAGACATGCAGCTATCTCTTTCTTGGTTGTACTTTCAAAATCAGAGTTACTGTTGGAAAACATCGGGTCGACTGCTGGAACCATACTGATCCTCACCACCATGAAATTCAACGATTCTGATGATCCAATTGGTGCAGAGAAGGCCGGAGAGGTCCTCAAGAATCTGGAGAACTGTCCAAAGAATATCAAGTATATGGCGGAAAGTGGGTACTTGGACCCTCTCCAAAGGCATTTAGTTGAAGGTAAGATTTCACCCATGCAGAAAGATACTTTATATTTTGGATTAAAAAGCAGAAATATACTTGAATCCCATTGATGTGTTAATATATCATATACAGAGTAAAAAGGACCGATTTTCTCCTGCCATAACTATCGATGAGTTACTCAAAACATGTTCTTTGCACAAATGAGTATGGCGGACAGTCGATCCAATCAACTTTTGAAAACACATAAATACAGTGGAAGATATAACTTATGTTTCAACAATTTGACAAAGCCGCAGGACAACTTTATTTTGCAACAAGTGAGCTAAAGCCTAAGCTAAAATTATATCCCTTGCTCTGGTGACTGATTTGAGGTTTTTTTCTCAACAAACTCAAGCTGTTGTATACTGTACAATCACTCCCTAAACACCATGACATTGCCATTAGCTGACATGAAAAACACAAAACAGGGTCAGAAGATGTGCAGATGGAGATGGTGAGCTACCTAGGCGAGCTGGTCCAGAAGCAGGAGATGACCATCAACATCGCCGGGAGTGCCTCGGAGATCCTGATCAAGATGGTGCACAGCGGCAACACGATGATCCGCAAGGCGGCGCTCGACGTCCTGGTCCAGATCTCCTCCCACCGCCCCAACGGCAAGACGCTCGTGGACGCGGGTGCTGTCCCGGTCATGGTCGAGGAGCTCTTCATCCGAAAGATTGACGATGAGCCCATGGGCTCCAAGACCGAGGCCGCGGCAGTGCTCGCCAACATTGTCGAGTGTGGTCTCCACCCAGACTCCATTGTTATCAACAAGGAAGGTCATGTCATCACGTCCAAGTACTCGGTGTACAACTTTGCACACATGCTCAAGTGCTCCATGCCCGACGACCTCAACCTAAGCATCATGCGCGTGCTGCTCGCTCTCACCACGCTCCCCAAGCCACTCGCCACGGTGGTCTCCGTCATGAAGGAGCAGGACAGCAGCCAGACCGTGATTGAGTTCATGGGCTCACCAAGTGAGGCACTTGGCATCGCTGCGACGAGGCTGCTCATTGCGTTATCCCAGCAGATGGGCCACACCATCGCCGAGAAGCTCTGCAAGGCGCCGGGGCAGCCGGCCAGGCTGGTCAAGAGCATCGGCCAGCCAGGGCGTATCACCGAGCGGCACGCCGTGTCGGCAACACTCTTGGCGAGATTGCCGTACCAGAACATCACGCTCAACCTCGCGCTGCTGCACCGGGGCGCCGTGTCAACTGTTCTGGCCAAGATAGAAGAGATGCAGCGCGGCGAGATGCGGGCGAGCCGCCATGCAAAGCCGTACTTGGAGGGCCTCGTGGGCGCGCTCGTCCGGCTAACGACTACGCTGTACGACCCGGACGTTCTCCAGGCTGCCATGGACCACAACTTTACCTCGGTGCTCACCGTTCTCCTCGTGCGGTCGGCGGGCAGCGACGAGGTCCAGCGGCTCGTGGCGGTCGGCCTCGAGAACCTCGGCCACCAGTCTGTGAAGCTCTCGCGGCCGCCGTCCGACGAATGGCGCCCCAAGAAGAAGAACATCCTCCGGCGCCTGCGCGACGCGCACGCCGGTCGGGTGCACGACAACCGGAAATCGCCGGCGCATGGCCGCCTCTGCCCGGTGCACCGTGGCGTGTGCTCCCCGGCCACTACGTTCTGCCTGGTGGAGACCGGCGCGGTCGAGGGTCTCCTTGGCGTCCTCGAGAGTAACGAGAACGGGCGTGTGGTCGAGGCCGCGCTGGGCGCGCTCTGCACGCTCCTGGACGACGCCGTGGACGTGGAGCGCGGCGTGGCCGTGCTCACGGAGCACGATGCTGCACGGCACGTGCTGCGTGCACTGCGGCAGCACCGTGACAACGGATGCGGCGATGGCGGCGACGCGGTGTTGCGGCGGTGCTTCTGGGCCGTGGAGCGGTTCCTCGCGCACGGGGGCGAGCGGTGCATCAGGGACGTGACCAGCGACCGGGTGCTGCCGAGTGCGCTGGTGAGCGCCTTCCACAAGGGCGACGCCGCCACCAAGCAGGTCGCCGAGAGCGTGCTCCGGAGCCTGCACCGCATGCCGGACTACTCCGCCGCCTACGTCTCCATCGTGTTGTAGCGAGTACATCGTTCATCTCTTCTTGCCTTTTTGGCTGTATATCACGCATGGGCTGGTGCGTTGTTTGGTGTAACTAAATTACATATATAAAAAAGGGAACAAAATCTGCAGATGCAATATAACTAAAGGTCATAGCAGGGAAAGACACATATAGTCTTGGAAGAAGACTATTTTTGGTCTCTCAATTTATGCTCCGAGTCCGATTTACATCTTCAACTACGAAACCATTTACTTTACACCCCTTAACTATCAAGACCAGAGCAAATCACCGCCTGCCCTAAACCACACCAGTTTTAGATGACGTGACGTCTACGTGTCAATGGTTTTTGACATATAAACTTATTTTTTATGATATAGCAGTCACGTGTGTTGGCAAAACAAAAAAATTATAGGATCCTCATGTCATCCTCTCATCACCTTTCTTCTTCCTTCCTCTCTCACCCATCTCTCTTCTCTCTCTCACATCTCTCCCTCTCCTCCCCTGTTCAAGTCCAGCACTGGCAAAGGCTGGGTCAGACCTCACTGGAGCCTCCTGCGCTAGGCTCTGCCCATGATATCATCAATACCCTCGACTGCACCCTCCTCGACACCGAGAAAGGAGTCGAAGCAGTCGTCACTGTCCAAGTCAAGCTCCCCGAGCTCATCGACGGTGGCGGCGGCCATGTGTGCGATGAGCAGCGGCATGAACACCGGCGAGCTGCTGTCATCCACGGGGTAGAGCTCAAATCGGCACAACATGACGTTGATGACGAACTTCATCTGCACGAAGGCCATCTCCATGTAGAGGCATGTCCGAGGCCCCACCTTGGAAGACTGGGAACTTGAATGGAGACACTCTGTCCAATAGTGCCAGCCACCTCCACCACGTGCTTCGAGTTCCACGCCACCGACAGGTATAACTGCATGGTCTTGCAAAGCGTGGCATCAAGGATGCACATCTTGTGGGAGCTGTCTAAGTCGACACCGCCGCCGCCGCCGTCACCCATGCATGTGGCGACTTCTTCCAAGATCTCCCACTCGACATCACGGCGGCACGTCATCAGCTAGAAGAACCACATCAGTGTCGATGACATGGTGTCGCAGCTGGGCATGATAAAGATGATCACCATGTCATGCCATGTTGCTGCTCCTCCGGCCAAAAATGAGCTCCATGATGGTGTCGTGTATCACCTTCACCTCCTCCTGGAGCTGTCTCTCCGAACTGATGCCCTGCTCATGCTTAACCTTCCACACAACAGCCATGGTCACACAGCAAGAAGGCATGGTCATAAAGTGTTACGACCACAGCAGTTGATAGAGCCTTCAACGTGGTCAACAGAATCACAGCATGGTCATAATCAAGTTATGACTACGGTGATCGACTATGGTCAAAGGAAGTGCAGCGCAACAGCGGTGAACATGGTCGTAATTTCTGCTGAAGGTACGATTACGTGGTCGGAGTAGCGAGATGTGATCGGAGAAGTAATAATGTGGTCGTAACGATTGCTAAGGTGGTCAAAAACCAACAGAGCAGTTGTAACGACTCAAGAGGTGGCTGTACCTTCTTCAACATGGTCGTACAGCTGCAGTGAGTGGTTGTAGCGACTACAAGGTGGTCGTACAGCTCCTGGGAGTGGTTGTAGGACTACAACAAGTGGTATTAGAGCATGGGTGACAAGGTGAAGGCTCAGGGTGGGCTAATATCCCTCCAGTACCCTCTCCTGACGACTGACAATTACCCGGTGTGGGCAATGAAAATGAAGGCGAACATGCGTGCCCAGGGAGTTTGGGGTGCAATCGATCTAAAGGGGAAGGACAAGGAGGTGGATGACAAGGTGGATTAGGCAGCTTTGGCCCTTATCTACCAAGCAATGCCAGATGCGATGATGCATCAGCTCATTGGCAAGGAGACGGCACAGGAGGCATGTGAGACGCTTTAGACAATGCACGAGGGAGTTGATCATGTGAAGGATGTGCGACTCCAAAATTTGCGGAGCGAGTTCGAGAATCTGAAGATGGGAGAGACCCAGTTGGTGAACGTGTTCACTAGCAATATGAGTTCATTGTACAATTAGATTAGACTTGGCGACAATATGGAGGAATTTGTGGTGGTGAAGAAGTACCTGCACACGCTTCTGGAGAAGTACATACCTGTTGTCACAACATTTATGTACTCCCCCGATCTGGACAAGAAGAAGATAGAGGAGATCACTGGCTCTCTCAAGGGGCATGAGGAGGTAGTGAAGGGGTTTCAGTCGTGTAACGAGTAGGGATCTCATAACGAGCAGGCGTTGCTAGTAAAGGGAGATCCGAGATATGGTCATGGCTCATCAAACAACCGTGGGAGGTGGCGCGGTCAAGGTGGCTAGAGTGGACGAGGCGGCAGGGGTGGCCATGGACACAAGTCTGGGCAAGGCAGTGGAGATAGATCCCGTGATAAGTCACATGTCAAGTGCTTTGAATATGGCGAATACGGGCACTACGCGTTAGGATGCCGTAGCCATATAAAGTGTTTCAACTGTAACGAGTACAAGCGCTATGCTTCGAATTGCAGAAGCAAGAAGAGGACGGGGAGGTGAACCTTGCCAAAGACGAAGAAGAAGATGACGAAGTGCTAGCACATCTCTCCTCATATGTTGAAAAGGAGTCAGTCATGGTGGTACTGAATGAGGAGAACGTAGTTCCAAAACTACATATGAAGGAATGAAGCCACGATTACACAGATCAGTGGTACTTGGACAATGGAGACAAGGCCAAGGAAGAAGAAGGGGGAGGTGGAAGAAAGCCTTGATAGGTGAGGCCCGCTTGCCGGTGAGAGAAGAGGGGAGAGGAAGGGGTGGACGGCCGAATGGATGACACGCGGCGAGGGATTAAATCTCGGCCATTGATACAAAACGAAGGGGTAAGTTGTGGTGGACGGCCAGGATTAGATCAAGGGATGGGATGGATTTAATCTAGGCGCAACACGTGTCAGCCCGACATTAATCCGGATTTAATTTTGTTTTAACTTTTCAAAAATAACAGAAAGCTTTAAAAATACTTAGAAAATAGTAAATAATATCTAAAAATTTCATAAAAATTTATAAAAAATCCTGGAAATGTTTTAGACTTTTAGGAAAATATTTTAATTTACATTTGGCCTTTTCAAATATTAAAACAATACCTTTTTGGCTTTTAAAATTAATTTTTAAATCTAGAAAATTCTCAAAAATTCTATAAAATTCAAGGGAGCTTAGGAAAAGCAAAATAAACTCTTTTTGGCTTTAATAAAATATTTAAAGTAAATTTTCTTACTCTAGGCTTTGAAATAAAATCCAGATAACTCCAAATAAATCCCAGAAAATCACATAAAATCCAAATAAAAGCCAAATACTTTAAAATCATTAATTTGAAATAGTATTTTTACAAAACTTTACAAATAACTTTTATTAATAATAATTTTATGTTTTTAGTTAAATTACTTTTAACAAAAGCCTTTTTAAAACTTATTTTTAAGAAACCAAAGAACACTTATTTTTATTTTAAATTAAATTAATTTTAATATTTTTTTACTAAAAACTTTGAAATAAATAGCTATGCTGTTATACCATTGCACTTGGCTTGAACTCGAGGGGTTATGTATGACCAAAACCATTTGCTTAAGCTCTCTACTTGATATGGTCGACAATGGCTTAAGATCAATTAAACGGCAGAATAAAATTAATTCAAATTAGTTGAAACTTGGGAGGCAGTTGTAGATGGCTCATAGTCTACGATTTGCTCTACCAAGATAAGTCATTGATAATATTCAAATTGGCTTTTTAGCTTAAGTGAGCTATTTTAAAGCTCTTTAGCATATTTCTTGCCTAACGTAGAATCTTAGCTCATTTTGTACTTTACCTTGTCATGAATTAAATTAGGATATCTCTAGCTATACTTGTGATATTGAGATAGCCTGATATATTTAAAATCCATGTAATTACTTCTAACTATTCTTAGCTTGCTTTGCTATATATGTTCATACAAGATTCTGCAAGCTAATTTTCAAAGCTCCCAATCCATCTAAAATCTGAAAATTACCAAAAGGGGGAGAAAGTGTGGCAAAAATACATGAATTGGGCTAAGGGGGAGAAAATGAGGAAGTTTTGGATTTGTGAGCTTTATTCCTCTATTTTGATTTTCTTAGCTTCTTCTCTCCATAATCAAGGTCAAAATGAATAATTGTTGTGTCATATGGATCTAGAGTGAGAATTTCCCAAGTTTAAATGGCTTTAGAGTGTTTATGTTGAAAACCTTCTCTTTTTAGTTTGTTCACTTTATTTTCTAGCTCACTTGGTCATTTCTTCAAACCGAGACATAAGAATAAGATATGATGTAACATGGTGTTGCTGATTGAAAATTTTTGATAGCATTACCTCATCCCTATGGAGGGTGCTCTTTAGCAGCATATGCGATGTGCCAGTCGATTTTCCAACAAATCGGTAAAGTCGACGATAGGTAAACCTGAATGAAATCCGGTCATCGATGCGAAGCAATAATGAACATGAATGAAATATCGAAACAAGAGGATATATGTAACTTAAAGATTGATCAACACATCGATGCAAAGCATTATTGATCAATCTGTAAAGGTAGGAGAGGTTGGTGTGTGTACGTTTTTTGTCAACCGATACATGATATTTATATTATAAAACAGTTGACTCAATTTTAGATTGTGCTTCAAGTCTCCCTCTTCGTGTCGGCTCAACCTTTCTTTGGATAAAGTCCTGTGCATCTTCAAATCTTCTCACTTTCAATCTCCTGTTGATGATTTTATTCTTTGTATGTATCTTTCCTTAGTCGGTATCTTATGGAGGATTTTAGCGCGGCCGATGTTTGATTCTGATTTCTGGCAAATTTTGATCTTTCCTTGTAACTACATAGAATGATAAAAGTATATTTATCAACTATTTTGTCTGCCAAAATCTGACGGCAACACATGGCCAAATAGCCAGATGTCATGCATTGTTGAGTAAAAGGAAAAAAGGACGGTATGCATTTTCTTTGTAAGAGCTGACGTCCGAAGATGTTGTGCATTGCATTGTTGATCCGCTTGAGGAGGGTACATATACCCAGCTTCAACTAGGCAACATCGTGAATTTTTTGAATCTCCTTTTTCTTATACTAATGTTAGGCCCAAGGTATGGATCCAAAACTAATGTCTATTGACTAACGGGCTCCAAGGATGGTCCAGTTCCCACACCAACTTTCATCTTCTTCCCTTTTTGAATAATGTTCACCAATAGTACTCAATGTCCCAGACAAGTCCTTCTGTTTTCAATTTCATCAATTGAGTCCCTCTTTTATGTCGATTACTGTAAATTAGACCCTCTTTTTTCAATGTCAATGAGGTCCCATTACCTTGTTAAATGTTTAATAGAAAACCTTAAGTTCATTAGCAATCCACCAAATTAAAATACCTATTAATCTTACAAAATTCAAAACAAAAAACTATAATATAAATCAGTGAACTAAAATCTAAAGATACAGGAACAAAACTTCAATATAACAGAAATCCAATATGTAGCTCTAAAGATGAATTTGAAATATATATTTAGAAATTTTAAGAAGTACTCCCTCCGTTCTTTTTTAAGTGACATCCTAGAATATGTGTCATCCACTAATATATTTAAAACTATCTTGATTGGCTAATTGAAAACCATATCATTAGATTTATCATTAAAAATACTTTCATAATATTATAATTTTATAAGTATAAAATAAGATAAAGTTACAAAAGTAACGATGAAAGTCACATCTTGTAGATTGTGAAAATAAAAAACATCACTTAAAAAATAACAGAGGGAGTATCATTACCTTCAAAATTCATTATTAAATAAGTGACAAAATTATACATATGCATCCATTATCAGCGATCAACCACATTAACCAATATGCATGGATGCAAATTTTGCACAATTTCATAATTTAGTTAAATCTTCTGGACAAATTTGACAACGATAATAATAATAATATTATATATATGTACAACACATACATGTGTGTGTGTGTGTATGTTTTTCAATTTCTAACGTGTAGCAAGGAAGAGGGACCCAATTGACACAAGTGGTGAAAGGAGTGATCATTGCAAACGATTGGCAAAAAAGGAGCCAATTGATGAAGCTGAAAGAAGAGAGGGATTTAGGTACAATATCAGACAAAAAAAGGGACGGCGAGGTCATGAGAACACGATAATCAACGGCGGCAACAACCGCGAGGCCCGCTAGAGATGGTGAGGATGGTGGTTTGGGAGGTGGCACATGGCGGCCAAGGGATGTCTTGACGAAGCTGCGTGTCTACACGAGAAAAAAAGGCAGCGCGTGATATGGAAACAATGCATCGGATGGCCGAGGGATGTCTTGACGAGGCCAATCGGGCAGCGGAGCGTGGTTTCCGCCCCCAATTAAAAAAGTTTAGACATACAAAAACATTTGCAACGATATGGACTTAGTTATAGAAAGATTTTTTTTCAGATAACTATTCTGTTGGCAGCACACGCTCAAGTCAGGAATTGAACTCAAGGGTCACGACTTCCCATTGGGTACGTGGATCCAGAGACCACGATCTACCTATATATTCAGTTGCACGCATGAGCGCATCACAAAAGGATCTTAGAGCTAAACTAAAACTCGCATGAAAAAACAATGTTCTCGCAACAAAACAATTATAAGATCAGTTCAGCAGCAAGAGAAGTAGCGTATTAGACGCGGAGGGAGAGAGAGAGAGAGAGAGCGAGCGAGCGCAACGTCGGAGCCACCGCGAACTCGACAGCGCGCCCGCGCGCGACACGCCGACAGCTGAAAGCAGCGCGGACGCCAGGCGCGATCACGGCATGCGCCCGACGTTACGTTCGAATAATCGAATGAATGGCGTGCAAACACAGGCCATCATACGCGCTTTTTGCTCGTGCAAAGCGATTCGTGCGAGTGGCTTGCCTTGTCCCCTCCCTCCCTCCGTCGGCGTTTGCAAATGCATAGAGATTCAGGGAGATCGACGAGACGGGACGGGATGCAATGGTCTCCCGGTCGTATATAGCTATAAGCCTATAATACATGCACATCTTTTGCCTTTCATCATCGCGAACGAAAGCAGATGGACATGAGTCCCATCGTGTTTCGACTCGACAAGCACTGTAGATCACTAGCTAACTGGATTACGACCATGGCGATGGTGATGGCGCTCGATTAATTGACATGCTAAAACAATATATACTACGATCTTTTACCAAAGCAGAGAGATAGTCCGGGAAAATGCCGTGTTACTGGAAATGGGGATAGAATGCTACGTTACGTGTTACGTCAAAAACAAGTAAGTATCGTGTTTCATGCATGACAAACAATAAGAAACAAAGAAGAGTGAAGATAACAAAAAAATAAAAGGAGCATCCGAACCCCTCGAATATCAGAGCCAGGTTTCGCCACGCTTCCGCTGCGCCACTCTGGTTGTTGTGAAAACGATGAGATATATTGCGATTATAAGCTCAGTTGCCTAAGCCCCAGGCTCTCAAGTTTAAGCACACACTGCATCTCTGAAGCATTCTGATGTGCAGACACAATTTCATACCTGAAGACAGCATAAGCAAACAGTATGGCCATAAACCACAGTAGGCAGCTTTTTTTGCACTGACAGCAAACAAATTAGAGCTAGCTTGCTTGGTGTCTACCCGTATTTCTGGATTCAAACAAAGCACACATCCATGCATGTCAATCTGTTCTGCTCAGCTTCCATCAGTCTCCTACTTATATTAATTCCAGCTGAAACAAAGCCTAAAACCGAAAGCTCTCGAGAACCTAGGCTAGTTTGGTAGTCATGGAACATGGATTAGTTCATGGCTAAGCATATGCAAATGGCATTACCCAGACCCAGCCCATGCCAACAGATATGCTAAGGGCACTCCCAATGGGATGATATCAACCATGTCTATAGGAGGCCAACTCAGCAAAAAACTGGTGTAGAGGAGGAATTAAGGAAGAAAGAGAGAAAAGCAATATCTCATGTAGGACATTGCTCGATTTGAGAGAACCAACCAACACAGCTGGACATGTCGCTCGACACAACGCTGGAGCGATTGAATTTCCGAATTTTTTGTACGGATAATTCATTTTTTATTCAAAATTGTAGAAATATACCCGCGGGAAACTTTTTTTTACAAAAATAGACTCCAGTCACCTAATGGTTGGGCGACTAGAGCCTTTCGCCCAACCAGACCGCGACACAATATCTGTCGCCGCACGCTGGAGCGACTGCATCCAGTCGCTCTTCCGTATGGCGACTTACATGCAGTCGCCATCCCATTAGGCGACTTGCATGCAGTCGCCATCCCATTAGGCGACTTCATGAATCCCCCGTGAATTTTGTAGTTTTAAACTGGTAAAAAATGTGGTGGAGTTGTAAGTAGGTGCGTAAAAAAGTTTTAATAAAAGTTTATGTTTATTGTATATCGATACATACACTGTTAAGTGATATACGATGATAATTCGTGTGCGGAGAACCGGTATGTTAATTTTCTAGATGACTTGATCTATGAATGATTGAATGCGAAAAGAAGAGATGATATACTTGTTTGAATAAAAATAAACTTCATGATATAAATGTGAGTAACATGCCGCATATTTTTTCATTACATGCATAACATATAGCATCCGCAGCACCCCTCACTCGCCACCCTGGTGTGCCCCGTCACCGCGCCCGCGTCCTCCCATACGGCCCCACTTGACCCTCCTCTGGTGCAACGGGTTACGAGGCTCCGAAAAAGTAAAACGAGCAGGAGGGTGTCTATCCCGCCCTTGCGTTGGTGGAGTCAGCTGCACTTCTGGCTGTGTGCCCTCCGGTGCATCGGGGAGGGCACTGCCAGAGAGAACCTCCGGTGCTGCGTCAGAGAACTGCCCGGGCCACTCCGCAAAAAACTGGTCCACATCGTCCGGGCCCGGGGAGACGCCGTGCTGCTGGTAAGTACCTGCAATAGTAATATCGTTAGTTCGTTGCATGTCGTCTTGGGATAAAAACGAGATCAGACGATGCGTACCCGTAACTGGCGCCATCGAGGTAGGACGAGGGGCGTACACCCCCTACGTGTGGAAGCTAGGGATGTGCGGAGGAGGCGTGAAGCTCGGTGGTGTAGGAGGCCGTGCCTAGGCTGAACCCCCTGGCTGCTCCGGGTGAGGTGGTGTAGGACGTGTCCACGTACTACCTCCAGAGTAGTGCCACGCTGGTCGGGGTGGCACTGGTGGACGAGCAGTCGGAGCGCTGGGCGTGGAGACCGCCGGTAGCCTTGTGCAGGACAGCAGGCTAACAATACGTCTACACTCGGCCTCCACCCGACGCACAAAGCTGACGCCCTCCTCGTGGGTCAGCTCCGCACCAGTGGCGACCCTCTGCAGTAGTGAGGCGGACTCGGTCCATAGGACAGCACCGACGTCAGCCTGGACACAAAGACATAAAATGGTCGATCATCGAAACGACATTGCCATTTGGGAATCTTTGAAATTACATGTAACGTACAGCGATGTGAGCGTCGCGCGCGAGGTGCGCGGGGTACGTGTCTGTCGGAGCGGCGACGTGTGTGGCAGGCGGGTCTACCACATGGACGAGCCTGGTACGTGTCCGCCCCTGGTACCAGCGCAGGTACTCCGCTTAGTCCCTGCTGTCGTATGGGCGGTCCTCCTCCACGCGGTCGTCGAGCGCACCCTCCCACTGCTCGACCCAAGGCTGCATCTTCGTTGACCAGTCCGTGCCTCTTTTAACTCGCTTGGCGTTGTGCCTGCGTATAGAACCATTACGTAATGTGAGTACTTGCGAACACAGTAGTAAGTATGTACATATTTAGCAGAAACGATCACTCACGCGTGCACGTTCCGCGGAAGCGATGGTCCGACTGGTACAGGAAGCTCCTGCCGTAGCCCAAACTGCCGTATGACTCGCTGGGGTGCGTAGTCCTCCACGTAGATATGGTACACGAGCTCCGGCGGGTGAGCCAGAAAGCCCGGTCACGCCAGAAAAGTGTGGACAGCCCGTCAGGAGCGCGGGCCTGCACTGCCGTATCTGCATAAGGCTCCCAGCGCACGTCGTCGGCTGTGAGGCGGTCGAACAGCTCCACAAAGGGCTGGTACGCCCGCGTGACCTGCACGTGCGCTAACTGTACCTGCAAGAAAGACAAGTTGTTTAGTATGACGATCGTCAATAAGAAAGAAATAGTTGACTGTGATAATACTTACTCGTCGACGGCACCAGAGAGAACCCATCGTCGGCCGGTCGACGTCTCCCCCTGGATACATCTCGGGCCCGTACGGACCCATGTCGTCTAGCACAGGTCATCCGAGGCTGAAGCGCTCGAACGACCACAACTGCAGCAGCAGGGGACAGCGCATGAGGATCGAGTTCGCCTTGATCCTCGTGCACGCATTGCACAGGGCGCGGTACATCGCGGCAAGTACGACCGATCCCCAGCTGACCTGGGGGGCCTCGCCGTCAGTGATCGCCCTCGCATAAGCGATAAGGCGCGCATCCACCGAGTTGCTGTGGCTGGTGGTGAAAAGCACCCAACCAAACAGTCACATCACGTACGCCTCTAAGTGGCGCGAGACTTGGTAATCGTCTGCCTGCGGATCCATGCGCTCCACCTGAATACAAATAAGTTGTTATTAGTACGTAATGCCACACATAAGAGCTTCGAAGACACGATCGTTTGTAAATACCATGTACCCGGTACTGTGCGAGCCACCTCAGCGTCGGCCCATGGGTCTGATCCTCCTCAAAGATGTGGTGGTGATCGGCCGGTGGAACGACCCCCTCGAATCTGTCGAGCAGGTCAGCGCGCCAGTCGGCCGGGGCCTCCGGTAGGAAGGCAGCGCCTCCCGCGATCGGAAGGCCAAGGAGAAGGGACACATCCTGTAGGGTCGGCGTCATCTACCCGAATGGGAGGTGGAAAGTGTGCATCTCGGGCCGCCAACGGTCCACCAAAGTCGTCAGCAGGGAACGGTCGAACGGGAAGCGTCGTGATCGCTCCCCGCCCGCCTCGTCCCCCCCGGTGGCCAAGGGGGCTCCATCCTCTTCCGTGGCATGCACCATCCAGGCAAGAGGGAGTAGCCCGGCATCCCGAACCCTGCAAACAAAGTGAAGGTCAGCACGGAACGTTCTTACGGTCGCACTAAACGCTGGCGTAGTGCAAACCTGGCAGTCCAACGGGGGTCGAGTCCCCAGGCCACGCGAGGTGTGCGTGTCCGGACCACTCCCAGCTCAGGCGGCTCGTCCGTGCACCCCGGTGGCGGCACACGACGGGAAGCGCGATGCACGCGGTCCACGTGCTCGTCCAACAGCGCGTACCGCCACTCGGAGTCACGTCCAGCACGAGACATACCTGCAAAATTTGTACAATAATTTCAACATTAAATTTTGTACATCTAAATTTCTACACTAAATTTTCAATAATAATACATCAAAAATACTATACAAAATTTGTAAACTCAATTTTCTACATCTAAATTTGTACACTACATTTTCTACAATAATACATACAAAAAATTTTCTACATCTACATTTCTAAACTATATTTTCTACCATAATGCATTAAAAATGGTATACAAAATTTCTAAACTCAATTTTCTAAACTAAATTTTCTACAATAATACATAAAAATACTATATCTAAATGTCTGAACTACATCTAAATTTGTAAACTACATCTAAATTTCCAAAATATATTTTCTAAACTATATTTTCTAAGCTAAATTCGTAAACTAAATTTCTAACCTAAATTTTCTAAACTAAATTTCTAAACTTAATTTATAAACTATATTTCTAAACAAAATTTTCTACAATAATACATAAAAATACTATATCTAAATTTATGAACTACATCTAAATTTGTAAACTACATCTAAATTTCTAAAATATATTTTCTAAACTAAATTTCTAAACTATATTTTCTAAACTAAATTTGTAAACTAAATTTCTAACCTAAATTTTCTATACTGATTTTTCTAAACTAAATTTCTAAACTATATTTTCTAAACAAAATTTGAAAACTAAATTTTCTAAACTAAATTTTCTAAACTAAATTTCTAAACTAAATTTTCTAAACTAAATTTTCTAAACTACCTTTATAAACTACATTTTCTAAACTAAATTTCTAAACTACATTTTCTAAACTAAATTTCTAAACTATATTTTCTAAACTAAATTTGTAAACTAAATTTATAAACTAAATTTTCTAAACTATTTTTCTAACACGAACAAAAAATATAACACAAAAAAACCTGGAAATCGCGCTCTCCCTCTCCTCCTCTCCTCCTCCTCTCCCTCTCCTTCTCTTCCCCTTCTCTTCTTCCCTTCTTCCTCTCTTCTTCTTCTCCTCTTCTTCCTCTGCGGCCGTCTCCTCTTCTTCCTCTTCGCGGCCGAATGAAAACAGTGCAACGGCCGCGCCCGAGCGCGGTGGGTTTTATATCGCCCCTAGTCGCCAAACTGTTCGGCGACTGCATTGCAGTCGCCCAACCGTTCGGTGACTGGATTGCAGTTGCCCAACGGTGGGGCGACTGCAATTAATCGCCGAACGGTTGGTAAATTGGCTAGTTGTCGCAGTCTGGTTGGGCGAAAGGCTCCAGTCGCCCAACCATTAGGCGACTGGAGCCTATTTTTGTAAAAAAATTTCCCGCAGATATTTTTCTGCAATTTTAAATAAAAAATAGATTATCCGTACAAAAAATTCTTGAATTTCCATACCACGCATTTTGTGGGGACCCTCACGGATCATCTATGCCTATTGGATCAAAATGTGCCATGGCAACTGCTTCACTTCTCCATCTCCATCCGCCTGTGAAACTCCCTTGCCTCTCAACCGCCTCTCTCCCGACTTCCTCCCCCGCCTACCTCCCTCCCAGATTCCTCCGCCGTCGGGCTCCCTCCCCGTTTCCTCTGCCACCAGCCTCCCTCCCCCTTCGTACCGTCAGCATCCCTCCCCCCTAGCTTTCTCCACCGCCGGCATCCCTCCCCGCTTCCTACGTCCTCCCTCCCTCCCAGATTCCTCCACCGCTAGGCTCCCTCCCCCTTTCTACTGTTGGCTGCCTCCAGGCTAACGTCAACACCACCATGTGCTGCCTCCAGGGATTCGACCCCCCTCACCGACAGCTGCAGCCAGGGAATCCAGCTTTCCCACCGTCGGCTGCCTGCCCATCTAGTGTCGGTTTTATCAGCAATGCCATGGTGAATCATAGCTAGTGGTCAAAATGAACACCAACTGCCCATCTTAGTCTGCTCTTTGATCGTAAAACTAGTATTTAGTTGTTAATTTAAATGTGCTCATATCATAGGACATTCAGCTATTTTTGTTATTCTGAAAATTCTGAATTTGTGCGACCAAGGGACAGATTTGCAGCAAAATTCAGAATTCGTATCATAGGTATTCCTCCTTCGCTGCCTCCTCTTCTTGTTGCGTAGTAGTAAAAGATCATCACGCTGGTTCTCATTTTCTGAAAGCATAGAATTTTTTGTACGGATAATCCGTTTTTTATTCGAAAATACATAAATATACCCGCGACAACATTTTTTACAAAAATAATCTCCAGTCGCCACCCCATTGGGCGACTGCTGCCTTTCGCCCAACCGGGAGGCGACATTTAGGGAATCTGTGTACCGTTGAGCGACTTCTTCAATCACTTTACGGTTGAGCGACTGCAATTGCAGTCGCCCAACGGTTGAGCGACTGCAATTGCAGTTGCCCAATGGATGGGCGACTTTACTCAGTCCCCGTGAATTTTTAGAGTTTTATCAATTTTGTAGTTTTAAACTGGAAAAAAATATGGTATAGTTGTAATAAAAGTTTATGTTTATTGTATGTTGTAGGTGCATTTAAAATTTTGAGGAATTTTTTTTAAGTACAATTGACTGTAGAACGTTTGATATATACATTGGTATGTTTTAAGGGTTTGCAATCCGCGTGAATTTTGTATGTTTTGTCAATTTTGTAGTTATAAACTGCGTAAAAATCAGATAAATTTGTAATAGAAGTTTATGTTCAATGTAAGTTGTAGATGCAAAAAAAATTTTGGTAAATTTTATTAGGCACGATTGACCGTAGAACGGTTGATACATAAAGTGGTAAGTGATGTGACCAGTGGCATGTGTGGAACTCTGTAGTTGTAATGTTCAGAACTCCACCGCTAGTCGTAACATGCCTTAGGAAATATTACATTTTGTCTACTGGGTGTAGCGTGGTTGTTTGCCCTTTTTGTCGCGCCCTGAAGATGGCTCCGCTGCATCCTTCTTCCTGTCACTCTTGGTCTTGAGAGCTGCCTCACGAGCTTGAAGCTCTTCCTCCTGACGCTTGATGGCTGCTTCACGCAGACCTAACTTCTCCCGCCTCCTTTGCAGCTCATCCTCCTTGCCCTTAAGACGGATTTGGTCCACCCTCACGCGACGCTCTTGCTCATGCCGCATTTGTCGTTCCACCTCGCGAGCCTGATCCATCTTGACAAGGTATTGTCCTTTGTTTTCCACCTCGCGAGGGTTCCGTGGCCATGCCGGCGGCACCCGATCCACCCATTCGATGAACTTGCAAGGCTATGTGTGTCGTGGTAGATGTCATGGATAAAGTTGAAGAACGATAACGAGAAACAAAGGATTTAGTTGTCGTCGTTACCACGAAGTCGTCATCCAGGTCTGGACATTTGAAGTACCTACGGCCGTAATTGGCTCGTGGTAGTGGATCCGTCCAGACGCACAGCATCATCCTAAAACCGCAATGGCACTTCGGACGCTCATGCCACTCCGGCACTCGAAAAGGGTCGGACCTCCAGGAAGACATTGTTATGTAGTAGTATTGTGATGGCTTGAGGAGGAGTTGTGTTGTGGTATGTAATACATGTGATGCCTTTATGTCGGCAGGTGAACTGGTGCAGTGGGCATAGTCCATGGAGAGTACATATGAATCTTTTCACTTTTTCAGGCTTTTCAGATGCCAGTGTAGCAATAAATGTCCCTCCGTAGGCTTTTCAGATGCCAGTTTATGTAGGCTAGGCTTTTCAGAGGCCAGTCTATGTAGGCTAGGCTTTTCAGAGGCCAGTCTATGTAGGCTTTTCAGAGGCCAGTCTATGTAGGCTTTTCAGAGGCCAGTCTATGTAGGCTAGGCTTTTCAGAGGCCAGTCTATGTAGGCTAGGCTTTTCAGAGGCCAGTCTATGTAGGCTAGGCTTTTCAGAGGCCAGTCTATGTAGGCTTTTCAGAGGCCAGTCTATGTAGGCTTTTCAGAGGCCAGTCTATGTAGGCTTTTCAGAGGCTAGTCTATGTAGGCTTTTCAGAGGCCAGTCTATGTAGGCTTTTCAGAGGCCAGTCTATGTAGGCTTTTCAGAAGCTAGTCTATGTAGGCTTTTCAGAGGCCAGTGTAGCAATAAATGTCCCTCCGTGTTGCTATAAGTAGCACGGTTGGGGTCCCATGACATTGTAAATCGAACAAAGAAGAACCATCTCTTTCGTGGTGAAATATACCATGTCGGAAGCCGAGGGGCCAGTGGGATTTGGGTCACCGAAGGACGACATTCCCTTAGAAAGGAGGGATATGTTCGGTCCACAGTACCGATTGATATCAAGTCGGCGTGCTCAACCAGCGTGGCCGAAATGCAGACACAATGAGTACGCGGTCGTCCAGATCTTGGATTCCCCGAACGATGGCGGGCGACGTTTCTTCCGATGCGGACGTTTCTTATACTTGAATTTATTCTCAATAGCTAGCATAATATGTGTGGCCGCAACATCTTTCTTCTCCACTATCTCCCCATACATCAAATTGGCTATAAATCCGGACGTAAGGTTACGATGCCTCGCCAAGACTGTGTTTAGAATGCAGGAGTGCGGCTCCACCTTGGACACAATCCAGTGAGTCTCATACTTGGGTCTACGTGCGTGCACCCTAAAAGGACAACCAGTCTGCTCGCACTTCACAGTGTACTGCTCCTGGCTTGATTTGACGACGCGAAATGTCCGTTGCATTGAAAGGGCCCAAAGTTTGATGGCATCCTGCAGCGCTTCCTTGTCAGCAAACATAGCATGCACCCGAACCTCTGTTTGATGATACTCTCATTGCGATTCATGCTCATCATGTGCGGAAACACCCTCCGCATTATATTGGTTCCATTCTTCGGGGATAGGAACTTCTTCATCATCGGAACTGTCCTCCTCGTCGTCCTCTACAGCTTGCTCTTCATCCCATGCCCTCTGGTCATCAGATTCCATCTGATGCACGATATACTCATTATGCTCTGCTTCATCAGCTTGCCCAGTTCCCTCTCTATAGCTTGACAGCTGTAACTCTCCTCCATGTACCGCATCGGCTTGCCCAGTTCCCTCTCTATAGCTTGACGGCCTTAACTCTCCTCCGTGTACCGCATCGCCTTCATCACGAGCAACTTCATCAGCTCCACCGACGTGCGGCCCGCCCGAGGTGCTAGCACCTCCCGAAGCATAGGCGGACGCACGAGCTTGCGCAGCTGCTTGTAGTGAGCACGGTTGCACAAGCAGGACACACTCGTATCCACGGCGCCGGCACCCTTGCACAAAGCCCTTCCACGAAGCAGAGCGCACCAATGTCTTCAACTCCCATCTGATGTCAGTGGAAGACCGGCTCCAAAGCCCTTGCACAACGACGCTGCACACCTCGGGGTCCAATGAAAAACTCTGGGTCAGCCAATGCTGCACATCTGTCATTCGAGCATTCTCGTCATCCGGAAGTACGAGAGTGACTTGCGGAAAATCGCTCAAATCCACACCAGTCGGACCTTCACGAATCATTCCAACACCACAATACACTCTCAATGTAGTACTGGCCATTAATGATGTATGCCTAGATGTATGATTGAAATTTACGACATGTCAAATAACATGGGAGTTGAAGACTGTAAATACAACATAATTACAAAAAATACCTGGATCCAAATCGATGGAATAGCTTCGACTTCTTCTTCCTCCCTCACCTCCTCTCCTTCTCTTCTCTCCTCCTCTCCTCCCTCTCTTCTCCTCTTCTTTTCTTCCTCTTCCTCCTCTCTTCTCTCTGGGCAGAATGAGGGAATAACGATTTCTGCGCAGAACGAGGGGAATGTGCCCGGGGGTAATGGGCGGCATAATTGCAGTCGCCCATCCATTGGGCGACTGCAATTGCAGTCGCTCAACCGTTGGGCGACTGCAATTGCAGTCGCTCAACCGTAAAGCGATTGAAGAAGTCGCCCAACGGTACACAGATTCCCTAAATGTCGCCTCCCGGTTGGGCGAAAGGCAGCAGTCGCCCAATGGGGTGGCGACTGGAGATTATTTTTGTAAAAAATGTTGTCGCGGGTATATTTATGTATTTTCGAATAAAAAACGGATTATCCGTACAAAAAATTCTGAAAGCATAGGTATTCTTCTTTGTGTTTGATTACAGACATATATTACTAGAGTTCATTGATCAATTTGTCTGAAGCAATTTAGTTGAATTTAGCATAGACTGGGTAACACAATTTTGTTATACATTTACACTTGCTCTTCTTTTCTAGAAATTTACTGATTTCTGGAGATTAGTTGTGATGCAGTTATGATGTATTTGTGTATGCAGGTGGCATGAAGGGTTGCACAAAGTCAAAAGAGAGAAAAAATGAGCTACTGAGGTAGCAGTGAGCATAGATGCTTTGCTGTTCTTCCTACTAGTAATCTAGTGAAAACACCCACGGTTGTTCTTGAGAAGGTACAAGCAAGATCATTGAAGCTGGCGCTGGCGTAAATTTTGCAAAGCTTTTATGTAAGCATGTTTTTGTTCATGTATATGTACGAATGTGTTGTTTAAATAAAGTGAGATGTAGTGTGTACTAGTTCTATCTGGTAATATATTTCAATTTGTACCAATGTAATTCTAGCGCCATATGTGTACAACTGTCGGCAGGAAGTATTGTGTCAGCAAGTATACAGATAATTCTTCTTTCTACTTAATATAGTCAGGTTTTCTACTTCTTTCTACTTGATACAGTCAGTGAGTTAAAGCCACTTTTGGTACGTTTTGACATTGTATTTACAAAAATAGTCGTATGTGCACCGTATTGACAAAAATGTCATTTATGCCGTCTGGTGGACAGGCGGCAGTGCGGAGCAAACGACGCGTGGCACCTGTCACCCCGTGAGTAGATGGCAGGTGCCTGCCACCCGTTCACCAGACGGCAGGTGCCTGCCGCCCGCCTACGGGAGGGCAGATGATTAAGCTAGCAAATTAGCCGGCTTAATTACCTATCTAATTAGTAATTTATAATTTTTTACATTTGTAAATATAGCAAATGAGCTCAAAAAATTATGACATTTTTATGGAGCTTCCTGAGGCATCGTGGTATATTGTATAATGTTTTGCAATTTTTTTAGACTATTTGCTACCTCTAAATATTCCTGGAACGACGCATAATTAATTAGACAATTAAGCAGTTATACGTCTCTCTAAGAATTTTTAGAGGTACAAAATGGTTATAAAAAATTGCTAACTTTTTTATGCAGCTTTCGTATATAGTGTGCTACGTTGTGTAAGTTTTACATAATTTTTGCACCACTTTGCTCCCTCTAAAAATTATTCAAACAGCGCATAATTAAATAGGTAATTAAGAACTAACTAATGGCTAGGTCTAATAACCTGCCACCCGGCCACTGTACGGCAGGCTAGGCTTGCTATACAGCGGCCGGGCGGCAGGTCATTAGGTCTGGCCATTAGTGCTTAATCATCAGATTTAATTATGCGTCAATCAAATAATTTTTATAGGTAGTAAATTGGTGCAAAAAATTATGTAAACATTACACAACGTAGCACACTATATACGGAAGCTCCACAAAAAATTCATAATTTTTCATGACCATTTCCTATCTCTAAAAACTTTTAGAACAACGTATAACTGCTTAACCATCTATTAATTATGTATCGTTCCAATAATGTTAAGAGATAGCAAATGATCTCAAAAAATTACAAAACAATTACACAACATGCCAAGATGCCTTAGAAAGCTCCACAAAAAATATCATAATTTTTTAGCTCATTTGCTATATTTACAAATTTAAAAAATATATAAATTACGAATTAGTCAAGTAATTAAGCCGGCTAATTAGCTGACTTAATCACCCACCATCCCATGGGCAGGCGGCAAGCGCCTGCCGTCTGCTCACGGGGCGACAGGTGCTTGCCGTTTGCTCACGAGACGACAGGTGCCACGTGTCGTCTACTCTGCGCTGCCGCCCGCCCACCGGACGACATAAGCGACATTTTTGTCAATATGGTGCACATACAGCTATTTTTGTAAATACGATACCAGAACGTGCCAAAAGTGGCTTTGTATTTCTATACCAAATAGTAAAAAGCAAAACATGTAGGTTATAAGGTTGTAACCTAGTTTAGATCATAATACATGCAACAATAGTAACATTGACATAACACGCATAGACACTACATTGGAGTAGTTGTATCTCAACACCTATTTAATTCAGTCTCTCTCTTTCTAGATATTGCTATGAAACTGCCCATTGGGAGTGCCGGATAGCCTAAAATATTCTCTTTTCCAAAGTAGACTCAGCATGATTGTCCTGGGAGAATGACTACACTGCATGCAAAGAAAGTGGGAGCACGGTAGAACAAAGTGGAGGGTCTAAAAGATTTCAAACGGTACAAGTGATGGTACCACGAATTAGGTACCCTTGGAGGGATCGGAAGTGCTGTCATTGTGGATCCACTTTCCAACGGCCGGACGGTCAAACAAATTCTTGACAATTTGCCTAGAAATTTTTTTTTGAAGGGTAGTCGAAGTTAGTCACACTATAAGAGCGTTGATACAGAAAACCATACATCACTGCGATGCATATACGGTGAATATATTTGGGAAAATCGGGTCAGTAACACTATGGAAACGTACATGTAGTTTTTCTTAGGAAAATAAAACTCCAAAGAGCCGATTAGTCATCGTGTAACATCCATCCAGTTTGATGTTAACACTAGAAATAAGTTGTAGGTAGAGAAACAGAAAATATGAAACATAACTGGCGCTACTCTTGTGTAGTGGTTCTATATTTTTCACTCTAATAAAAATAGCACTAATTTCAAAGCACATGATGGAGTAAATAATCACTATCCACCATTCAGTTCTGCTTTAAAAGTTGTACAAATCACTTTGAGGAAAGCATAGAAGTATCTCCTGCTACTCTTTTATAGAGTATCATTTTCATATAAAATTCTTACCAATTTTTTTGAGCCTGAAGGTAGACGGAGACCCGAGATCCCCGAAAATGCGTCACCTGGGCTTGAAGCCAGACAGGCGAGGTGGCCACCGTCTCCCTCTGCCAACCGAGCAAACACTTGGACGCAAATTCTTATAAAATTTTTATAAAATTCATATGTTCCAAACAAAGTTTTACAAGGCCACAACCAAAATTCCACGGTTGGTTCCGAGTCTTAGAACTAGCAGTAGTACCACAGAACACAAATGGTGACCTCTCTAATTACTGTCCATTATTGGTCCTACATGGTGGAAGCAAAGGTTCCTCAGGCCCTCGCCTAGTGGCCTAGCGAGGATAATGGGCAACGACGACGTCCTTCGCCCCTATCATGCATCGCAGACGCACGGTGGCAAGGCCCGGGAAACACAAGAAGGTGCTAGTCTGCTACATCTGCAGGAAAAAGCGCCGATTCCACCCGAACGCAGGCGCCGCGAATGAACAAACAGCCTACCCAGTAGGGGTTGGCACTGCGTAGAGGATAAGGCAACCGAAATCTATATTTAATTTATATATACGTATTTAAAATAATATTACTCGTACCTAAATGAAAAAGATATATCAAATGAGTTTGGATAATCCAGTGGATAAAGGAGAAGGAAAAAGAGGGTTAAGTCAAAGAAGCTTACGAAGAAAGTTTAGTAACACTTCGGTATTTAAAATTTCAACATCACATTCATACCATAAAAGTTTTCTGAAATCAATTAAAATTTATTGAAGATGATTCCACGTGTAGGGGAGCTACTCTATGCAAATTGACAGTGTAAACGCACACGTGGGTCCCACATACTTTTATAGGAAGTTTTCGTAAAACTTCGGTAACAAGGATATAATAATCATCATTTTATTATTATCTATAAATAATGTGATTACATTATTATGCTCTTTAAGTATACCGCTTATTCATAAAGGAGAGACTTAACCAGGTTGTAGTAAACCTTTCTACGATTACTCCTTAGTTGTAACCTTTTTCATGACCAATTTATGATCGTAAGTTTTTCTACGAACATGACATAGTCGTAAGTCATTTTATTACCACCTTGTGATCGTAGACTCTTCTGCGACTAGCCTAACTTCGTCTACCTTGTCTACGACAACCTGTTATATTCAGGTCTGTCTGACAAAGTAGTTAATGTACGCAGTACATTCTTTGGAAAAATTGCACATAACTTCTCCCTGCCCTAAGCAATAACCACCTGGCGGCAAGAAAGAACCACATCTCTAACAATAACTTCCACGATGGTTACTCATTTGAAACATTGAGGTGTATCTTGGCATGAAAGAACTGTCGTCTCTTCGTACACTATATAAGAGTTGACATCAGGAGAGCAAGGGGAGAGAAGATCAATAAGCGTAAACAATAGTGATTCTCTTGATTGTAATCAGTAGACTCAATACAGTCACACAGGAGTAGGATTATTATTTTCTCTAGAGAAAGTCCAAACCTATATAAAATCACTATGTCTTTCTCTGTGTGGTCAGGTCTTTAAGATATCCCCCGAATCCAAATAATCATACATAAGATTGATACTAAAACATTGACAGTTGGCACCGTTCGTGGGGATAGCTCCAAACTCTGGTAATTCCTTGTTGACAAATTCTCTTCTTTCTGATGTCATCATGGTAGGAGAATTGGTTTGACCTGGTCGACTACATAGGCCTTGACATGGATACCTGCTATGACTATGAGCAGAATATGCTTTTGTCTGATGGTAAGACTGTCTCTAGAGATCCCTCACAAAATCCTGGAGATTGCACCACAGATAAGGCTGAGGAGGGATACTTATCCCCCACAGTGTTACGCTCAACGAAGAGTCTATTTGACCATAAACAGAACTCGGAACATGATGAGGGACCTGCTTCTAAATGTGCAAGTCCCTCAGAGGCCTTCCAATCTAGTTTGGTAAGTCCTGGAATCCAGCATTCCAGGGCTCCATCGGCATCTGATGGTTGTTACTCTCTGGTTGTCCCTGTAGAGAATGTGGGTGGGCTCCCTCCGAGTTCGCCCATACCTTCACAGGGCTCAACTCAGACTGGAGACAGTTATAACCCAGAATTCTCTTTCTTGGAGGGGCTTACTCCAGATCGCGAGGCGCTGTCGTTTGATGACTCCTCAAGCCAGGATGCATCTAACACAAATGGAGATTATATCCAAGAGGTCTTCGCCATCCTCTCATATACTAATCACTCTCTCGGAGGAAGGGCTAAGAATGCTCTCCGCTGCTCACACACTACGACCCCTCGTGGTGATGGCGAGGAGACCTCTGGTGATAAACGAGGTTAGTACTTTGATGAGCGTGGGAGAAATTCTTGAAATAATCGCTCCCCATTAAGGCGGACTCAAGCAATCTCAGACATAGAAGATCCTAAGACCATCCAGCGGAAAAGGTTGGCAGCCTAGAGGAGTTTGCCTGGGTGCATCCTATATCAATCTGTGGAGGCTCAAGTGCTTCAACGCATAAATGACATGGTCGAGAACACAACTCAAGAGCTTACTCAAACGCCAGGTTATGACCATTTCGCTGAGGAGATCACACAAAGACTCCGAAGCATGATAGCCAGTCTTGAGCAACCACGCTGACACAATTCTAGGAGTCAAACAGGTACACTACGACAAGCACCAGTCGTTCAAATAACTCACCCTATGGAAATCAACATGATGATAGGTCACATTATTCTCCTAACCATAACTCTGGTCGGACAAGAGTTCTTCGAACATCCCAAGATTGACAAGGTTCTAGAGGTGGTGATCATTCTCCACTTCAAGCAAGAAATTTGCAGTGGCAGATAGAATACGAGGAGTATTACCCTCATATGGACAAGACTTATCACAGGTTGGGTCCATTGACCACCAGACATCATCGAGTACGATCGCCTGGAGACAATAATCATCCTTTTCGACAAAGGAGGCATCACAATCTTGTTACCAGATGCTAGGCTTTTATGCCTAATCTTCGAGCAGTTCGCTAGCCACAGTGGTTTCAACCAGTAAACATGGAGAAGTTTGATGGATTTCAAAGTCCCATTGCATTTCTTCAAATTTACACGACCGTTGTTCGAGCAGTAGGAGGAGGAGAGCATTTCATAGTGAATTACCTTTCGATTATGTTTGAGGGATCTGCTCAATTATGGTTGTTAAATCTATCACTAGAGTCAATCTATTCGTGGCAACACCTTTGTGACCTTCTACTAGCCAATTTCCAGGGCACCTACAATCACCTTGGGAAGGAGGACGACCTGCACAGGATGAGAAAAAATAGCAACGAGACCATACATCAATTCATCAGACATTTTAGTTAGGTTCGTAATTCCATACCCGAGGTTTCTGACGCTTCTCTCATCAGAGCATTTAAGCAGGGGGTGCACAATAGAAGGTTCACTGAAGATATTGCCTTGCATCCTTTGACTACTATTTTCAAACTCTTTGAGATGGCCAATCAATATGCAACTACTGCTGAAGCAGTCGAGTGGAGCAAAACCGTCGATCAAGCTGATAAAAGTCTTAAAGATGCAGGTGAAGGTAACAAAAAGAAGGATCAGAAGGCCAAAAAATCCAAGAACAAAACAAAAGTCCAAAAGCCCTAAGCCAAAACTTCCAAAGAGGTCTTGGCTGTAAGCGATAAGAGGCAATGGAGTTCCAAATAGTACTCCAATCGAGGCAAGGGCGAACTTCCTGTAAGGAAGGACAACAAGCTTAGGTGTCTCCTCTTCATAAAAAGGAAGGACACAACCTTCGTAATTACCAAGTTTTCAACAAAAACTCGAGGACTACTACTCTAGTAAAGGATCACTTCGTACACTGAAGGAGTTAGGACAAATAAGTGGTCAGAAACAGTCAGATGATGATGAGAAAATGCCGTTCTAGGATCCGAAGTACACCATCAAACACATCTATGGAGAACCTTCAGCATACGAGTCAAAATGATAGCTTAAAGCTGTCGAACATGAGGCAAACTCTATTGACCCTCCTCTTATCAATAATTTTCCTAAGTGATCAAAGGTCACCATCTCCTTTGAGAAAGGTAACTATCCGATCCCCTCAACTCGGCTAGGTTGGTTTCCGATTGTGGTCGAGCCCACTATCAAATAACTGTTTAGTAAATCAAGTGTTGATTGATGGTGGTAATTCATTAATTATTTTATTTATGAGTGCCTTGGATGAAATGCAAACAAAAAACTCAGGCACGATTCTTAATTGTTGCTCACTATATATATCAATATCTTAAGATGTCATTCCTAATGGAGTAACCACAGTCCGCTGTGATAAAAAGATGGCACTTATATGTGACCACAAGTCCCTCGAAATGGTAGCCTAGTTACCAACTTAAGAAGCAAGTAAGGCACAGCCTTCAACCAAACATTCTAATCCTAAAATTGCACCAAACCCGAACAAACAAGTCCAAGAAGTTCCGCTAGATCCAGAGGAGCCTTCGAAGACCGTTCACATTGGGGTTACTTCCGATCGCATTTATTACACCATTTGGGATATTTTGCTATATCAAAATACCATTTGGTTCAAAAAATACTGGTCCTACTTTTCAATGTTTGATGCAATTAACTTTTTCACCTCAATTAGATCAAATTTTAGAAGCCTATATTGATGATCTAGTCGTAAAAAGCATCAAATGACTTGATCATATTTCCAACTTGCAAGAAACATTTGATAACCTCAAAAAACACTGCTTGAAACTCAATCCTGAGAAGTGTGTGTTTAGAGTTTCTTCAAGAAAATTACATGGATACCTTGTTTCTATAAGAGGTATCAAAGAAAATCCTAAAAAGATAAAGGCCATTGAACAAATGCACCCTCTAACATCTAAGAAGGAAATCTAGAAACTCATATAGTGCATGGTGGCTTTAAGTTGTTTTATCGCATGACTGGAAGAAAAAGGATTCCCTTTCCTTATAATTCTAAGGAAGCACGAGGGTTTCAAGTGGCCCAAGGAGGCTAACGATGCTTCTTAATTTGTCTAGCTACCACACCACAGGTACTGAGCGTAGTACTGGTCGCAGAACATGAAAATATCCAACGACCAGTTTACTACGTAAGTGAAGTTTTACATGGGCCTAAGGAGTGCTACCATCAGGATCAAAAACTTTTATATGCCCTCGTCATGTCTTCAAGGAAACTGAGGCATTATTTTTAAGCGCACAAAATTATTATGCCATCTAAGTTTCCCTCAGGGGAGGTCCTCTAGAATAGAGAAGCAGCAAGATGCATGACAAAATGGTCAGTCGAACTTGGAGAGTTGGAGTTCCATTTAGTGTCTCGAACGGCCATTAAATCCCACATCTTGGTAGACTTTGTTGCCAAATAAACAAATCCTGAATCTGTTTACCCAGTACAATTCCCACGACCAGTGGGCGATACACTTTGATGGATCACTTACGCTTACTGGCTCAGGGGTTGAGGTGGTCCTGGAATCTTCCACAGGAGAAACCTTAAAGTATGCCATTCAATTGAATTTTCCAGCCACTAATAACGTGGCCGAGTACGAAGGTTTGTTAGTTGACATACGAGCAGTGAAAGTGCTCAGTATTTGATGACTATTCGTGAAAGGAGACTCACAACTAGTCATGAATCAGGTTGGAAAAGAGTACTAGTGGTCTAATTAGACCATGTCTCAATACTTATTGAAAGTCAGAATTTTTTTCGTTTTTCAGTATAATAGTGATTCTCTTGATTATAATCAGTAGACTCAATACAGTCACACAGGAGTAGGGTTATTATTCTCTCTAGAGAAGACCCAAATCTGTATAAAATCCCTGCGTCTTTCTAGTGTGGTCAGGTCTTTGAGATATCCCCCGAATCGAAATAATCATACATAAGATCGATACTAAAACATTGACATTCAATATTTGAAATTTCAACCTCGCATTTACACCACAAAAGTTTTACAAAATTGACTGCTATGGGTATGAAGCTACTCTGTGCAAATTGGTGGGCATATGTGCATAGGTGACTCCTACATGCTTTTATAGGAAGCTATAACTGAGTATGGATATCCAACCCATGGATAGTCTAAGTGCACTCTCAATCTTATGTTTGAATAGGTATATGTAAAGATAGGTAAGTGGGTATTACCCACCTCATATCCAAATCCAAATGAGTATTTTATTTCTTACAAATACCCTATTCAATAGTGTGGGTATGGATTTGGATAAGGGTAATGGGTACCCAGTGACAACCCTACTAGCCAGCGAGCGAAGCAGCCAGCCCACGGGATAGGATCATGTGAATACTACTTACACACACTTAGGGGGTGGTAAAATAGCACGAAGCTCGCGAGTTGGCTCGGTTTGGCTTGTGGCATAAACAACTGAGTCGAGTCCATGTTTCAGCTCGACTGCCTAACAAGCTGAGCCCGAGCTGGCTCACGAGCCGCTTGGTGGCTCGTGAGGCTCGACCGGTCCAGGCACCAGCCCAATGTCAGGCGCCCCAGCTGGGCTAATTAACCATAAGTCCCTAACCTCACACTTGCACACAGTAAGCAGCATAGCAAAGGCGCTCGCTGCACACAATAAGCCGCTCAGCCTCCCCTCGATGTCCCCATCTGCCTCTCCTCGTCCTCCTCATCCGACTCCACCGCTGCCTCTCCTTCTCCTCGTTGTCCACCTCCTCCTCCCCTTCCCATCCCCTTCCCTATCCACCTCAGCCTCCTCACCGTTTGCCTCTGTCGCCGTCTCCCCTCCTCCTCGCTGCCCGCCTTTGCATCAAAACCACTATCTTCTCCACCCCAAATCGTTGTTGTTGTTGCCTCCCTTCTTCCCCCCTCCTCATCGTCGGCATCTGTCACAACCCCAATGCTCCTGCAGATCCACGGCAACCTCCGCCTCCAGCCACTTTCCAGCATGGGTCAGGAGCCACCACATCCACCGGCTGCTTTCTTATGCAGATTTGGCACCATCAATGTTCTTACCATACTATTACAAACTAATGACATTCTTTATCCTTTGAACTTATTTCCTATTCTACGCATGTTCTGCATACAAATATTGATTTCTCTACTTCAATACAATGACTACTAAATGGAAGAGTAAGTTACAAAGGAAGTCACAGCTCAGATTTTGTTTTCATCTATCGATTACTTAGATTAATTGTGTCATGTCTAGCTGTAACCCCCCACCTTATTTCCAACAATGTTCTTGTATTTTGATAATTAAATTGCTTGTTTTGTATGTAATAAGTCTAATGAGCTGAGTTCAAACATTCAATCAAGCTGAGCTGAGCCTCTACTTTAATTTGTTAGCCTAACGAGTCGAACCAAGCTGTACTACTTGCCTAACAAGCTTTTGAGAGCCGAGTTGAATATTCACTCGACACACGACAGCTAGTACTCGGCGAGGCATTCGTTTCGTCCGGGGTCGGCGACCGTGGGGGAAGCGAACGGATCGAGCGCGTGACGCCGTGGCAGGCAAAGTAAAAGTGCGCGGCAGGCAACAGTAGCGGGCGAGCCTCCCAGCGCGCGTCCGCCGTGGCAGGCAAAGTGGCAAACGTACGCGGGTCCGGTTCGGTCGTGCGGTGCGCGCGCGGGCTGGCTGGCTGGCCCAGGTTCCCCGTCCGTGGGTCGGACGCGCGCGGGGGTGGTTGGCCTGGCCGGCCGGCAAACGGGACGCATGCGGTTTGACTGCTGGGCGTACGACCGGCCACTAAGACGACCGGATTTAATATTGTGAAAGGCGGTCGAGGTGCCAATGATGGATGCGCGATTCCGATTCCTCTCCTTGGATGGTGCTTTGTCGTTGCTCGCTACGGTGCAAGACTGCTCACCGCCCCTAATACAAAAGGGTCATTGCTGCTGGCCACGCACGAAACAGGTGGGACTCGGCTCCGCTGTCCGATTGACGATGAATACTGGGGCTGTTTTTTTGTTCACGATGAATACTGGGGCTGTTTTTTTGTTCTCTTGCTTTCATGTGCGTCGAGTGTCGACTCGATCCAATCCAAAGTGTCCAACGGAATGCAGTGCGCACACGTCGGCGTGGGCCCCCACGCTCGCCCGAAACGCGGGGCGACGCGTGCGTGACGGAGTGGGGTTCCAACGGTGACGGCCCGATCGTGAACCAACGGCCGGCGGATTCGCTCTCCGCCCGCGATCGCCGGCTTTGGGGGGCCACCATTTTGATGCCGGACGATGGGCGCTGCCGGACAAACACGGTTCTTTCGCCTATCTCCGAAGAAACACGGTACTACAATAACTAGCTTTAGGCCCCGTTCATTTTAGTTTGAGCTTCTGGATTCTGGCTTATTTTTTTTATTATTCCTAAATTTCGTCTTTTTCTGGCATTTTTAGCTTTTTGTCGGTTCTTTTTTTCCGTATTCGTTTACATTATCCGTGATTGGCTAACCTGTTTTTTCTATTTATTATTTTTTAAAATTTAATTATGCCAAATAAGCCACCATCAGATACAATGCAATTTCAGCCAGCTACAGTGCAATTTCAGCCATAAACTACTTTTTCCAGCCCAACTGAGCGGGCTGTAAATGGATTATCTTTTCAAGGGGGTTTACAAATCGATTGTAGTAGATATTGTACTAATTTCAATTATACTAGCTAAAATGTAGATATTGTACTAATTTTAGTTATACCAGCCAAAATCGCATGCGACTACCTCTCTCTTCGTACTCTATCTCACAAACAGTCAGAAATCAAAAGTCCTAAGCCACAGTGCAAAATAACCTACCCATTATATACTATATGTTCACCTTTTAATTTAAAATCAGTTTTTTTTGTAAATATCTCTTGTAACATTCTTGTCGTGCTTTGCTACAGATAAAAACTATATTATCCTAGCACGTCGAGTCGATATTGTCGGGATCAGCCTCCGCGCTCAGCCGTGTCATGCCTCTATGCCCTCGGTTCTGCCACGCACACAGTAGAGCCCTGTTGTTTTTTCCTTTAAAGAATTTTTAGGGTGGTAGAATTTATTTTTTTATAGATTTTTCTGTTTTTATTAAATATTTTTTTAGGAAAGTACAAGGGCAAATTGGGAGGGATAGATGAATCACCACCACTAATTCACTTTTTTAAATAGTAAAGATATATGCAGTAGGATCCTTTCCTACCGTTTAACCCTAAAAAATCAGTGTTCATCATCACTCTATAAAAGCCCCATACCAGATCTGTATTATACTACTAGTATTCAGGTTTGGATGGTCTATGTCACATTCAAATACTACTTTATCTGATTGCTGGATGGCCAGTGATATACTAGGGTTGCATAATAGACAGCAGAAGTGTACAGATGTGGGGCTAGGAAGAAAACAATGACCTCTCTACTATGAAGAAACTAGTCCAACCTAGGCCTAATTGATCAAAACGAGTTGAGATGTTAATCATGTTAGAGAAACCCTTGTCGTATTATCGATTACGTCGTAACTACATATATATTTTCAGCCCAAATTAATCACCGCTGACAACAGAGATTTTCTGCATGAAGACACGGATCTAAGCCTCATGATCTGGCCAATCAGACTTCAGACAAGTATAACTGTTGCAAGTTCAGACATGTTTTCTCTGGCCTGAAAGGTGACGTTTTTGTCAAAAGCAACGAGTGAAATCAAACGGCAATCTCCTTTCTCTGTGACCGTGTCGTTCTGTGGAAGTTCTTTGCTTTGTTCTTGCGTTCGAGATCTAAAGATGGGGCGAGACAAGATTTTTCTTGTCCTCCAAACGCGACGGTCTCGGAGCTCGGCCACGAAGGCTTATCTGTTAGGTCATCGAAAGAGGCTGGTTCTTTTGACGTCATGCTTATGTCTTTTGATTTTGTTATAGTAACTATTTTAAATGGTACGTCTTTTTAAGACAAGATCTATAAATTAATTATAGTATATTCTATATTGACTTCAGCTATATCAACTAAAATAATATACGACTGTCTTTTTCTTTGTACTCTTAAAATTCAAAAATCAAAAGTATAAGCTACAGTAAAAAACTTTCCAACCACTCCTAAAGACAGATGGGAGTGGATAGGGCTAAGCTAAGGTGCGAAATGAAATTAATGGTGTTTGGAATCTTTGGTCGAATCCTCTTGAACTTGACCTCCCCGCATGAGCTAAAGGAAACCTCGGTGATGTCTTTGCATAGCTATTCTCCTCTGTTAACTCCAAGTAAATTATATTCAACAAATGCTAACTTAAACTTTCTCATGTTTACTAATTGCTATTAGCTTGCTTTTCTAAGAGTTGGAAGCTGGAAATGAAACCTTGCATCAGGGCTTGTCTATTCGCCCTCATTTGTTACCCGGTGAACACCGAGGGGACATCGGAGGGGAGCAGGTAAACCACACCCATTTTCAGTGAATACCTCGGCGCATGGTTTCTGTACATGTCACTATCTTTGAACTTACGATGTTACTCAGTTATTATCTCTTGTATATCATCACAGCTCCACAAGTTCAACTAGGAACGTGAATGACTATGTCAGAAGGTTTAGAATTTTGTTGTGATGAACTATTGTTATTTTAAAGAAGCGAAATTTTGGATTTTGTAACTTTGCATTTTTGCTTTGGACGAATTTTGTGATTTTAGAAAATTATGTCATGGATTGGTTTGAGTTGACTTAAGTCAGTTCAAGTGTGTTGCATAATGTATGTTACAACTTATACATTACAGCTAATGTGAGTTAAGGTATGAAGAACTTGTACTCAGAAATAATTTCTTGGTCTTTGAATGTGCAAAGTCGCTTGGAGTCAACTATGGTCAACATTGAGGATCGAAGCTACGCTTAAGGATACGGGTGAGATGGCTGAGCTCAAGCATGGCATAAGGAATGCGAAAAATATTGAAAGGAAGTTTGAGCGACGGGTTGCACCATATGACTTGGTCAGTTCAAGTGAGACGTAGTCCAGTGGAACCGGAATGAAGATACTTGCGGATGTATGGCAAACTAGTGGTGCATCTACACGTGGCAAGTATGGGAATTGCTTGCAATAGAAGATGAAGACCAGGTCAAGAAATAGTATTTTGGTAAGTTGACCAAAATACCGGAAACTATCTTAGATGAAAATCATGATGCTTGAAAAAGTGGTTTAGGTCAAGAAGAAACTAAAAAGATCAAGTTGGATCTAATACTAAGGACTTAGCGGATTGAGACATATGCATTTTGAAAAACGTGCATAAGTGTAGTGTATGTAAAACCTATGTTGTGTGGGGTTAATAGGTTTGCTCATATGTGATAAGTGGGTAGTATCTATTAGAGTTAGATATGTTCTAATTGTCTATCTATTTAATAAGTTGGGATGGAGACATGCTAATTATCTATCCAACTATTCTACATTTACTCTTGAAGCTAAATGTTCTAGGGTTAGGGCTTGAGAAGTGAGTGCTGTGGTGTACTCCCT
Organism: Dendrocalamus latiflorus; assembly: GCA_017311315.1. Classification (NCBI taxonomy): domain Eukaryota; kingdom Viridiplantae; phylum Streptophyta; class Magnoliopsida; order Poales; family Poaceae; genus Dendrocalamus; species Dendrocalamus latiflorus. Next base: position 25,494,049 of record CM029660.1, read on the forward strand.
TGTTCTTCAAGTGAAGTGGCTATAAAATCTTCATCTTTAAGTAGCAATATATCAACTTTGCTCATCTCTTATGGATTTTTCTTGTTTTAGTTGATTTTCTCTTGATCTTATTGATTTTCTTTTTCCTTCTTGATCTTGTTCCATGCCAAAGATATGTAAATGATAGAGATGTCTCATGGAAATCAATCTCTATCCATTTGGACATCAGATTTTGCAAGTTTTTAAAGTTGACCGGTTTTTGTTTAATTGATCTTTTCGAGTGATTTCATGATACAATTGTTTTTGCCTATGAATTACATCTAGAGTTATCTTGTCTATGAATTACGTATGAGCAAGTCATGTTCACCATTTTTGGTTTTTTGACCGGTTTTGGTATAACCATCTTTCAAACGTAAAAAGGTCGCAATGATTTTATTAATAATTGATTGGAATAGATTTTTTTATATCCTAGAGAAGGTGTATATTAAATTTCAAGTGATTTTGAGTTTTGGTTTGGGAGTTAGCTCAATTTTAGGTTTTAACCCGGTTTTGATGAGCAGAGCTTTACAAATCAAAATATCTCAATTATTTTAAGTTCTTTCAAGATTTTTCGTTGGGATGAGTTCTTAAGGTCATAATCTAGCCTTAGTTTAAGTTTTAAATATTTTGGATCAAGTTTTATTGATTTTTAGATTTGAAATAGTATTGTTATTCACTGCTCATGGACTGAAATTACTGTAGCACAACGATTTTTAGAATTTTGAGTTCTTGATCTTCATAATTTCTCATAGCTATTAGAGTGAAAAATTAGCGAATACTTGAGGAAAAATTTGAAGGCACTATTTATCCTCCTCTGTTGCCATACCGGTCCTACAGAATACAAGGCCTTTACCAGTTTCTGAAGACAACTAGATATCATATTGCTCAGCTGTGTCATTAGAAATGCAGAGACCAACACCACTATAGTAGTAAGAATTTTCCAAGCAACAAATAAGGTATATAAACGTATAATAACGACCAATCGACCATGATAAGATAAGTTGCAAGAGTGTGCGGTGCTAATTGCAACATAGGCTCACATTACCCTATGATCCATTATCCATGGTTTTAGATGTGAGATGTCCCTTCGACTTGGCTGCAAATCTCAAATAGATCATCTTGTCCAAAGAAAATAACGCCAGCTAATGAATAGGACCTCCTTTTATGAAAATGATATCTGCCAGCTCTCCATTGAGTATAAAGCCTAAATGCACTTCCTAAGGGCACGTTTATCATGCAAGAATTGTAGAAGCACTGAGAGAGTAAACAACTCAGTGCTGAAAATCTTAAGGTCCTAAGAAACTTCAGAGGATTGGATAGTTCACTTTCTCCCTTGTTTAGTAGTACCAGGCCATGAAGTCCTCAAAACACTTTATGACATTAAGGTTTGTTCATAGATCCAAATTGGCTGGTTGAAGGGTACCCAAATCTTAGTTAATAAAACATAGTCGCAGATAACAATTTCAAAAGGAACACATGACAAGCGTAGTGGCAACATATATCTACTTGCATGGCTGTGGATGAGAATAAATAATGACATCTGCAGAAGTGCATATTCTCTTTATCCAAACAAATTTCAGAGCCTAAGTCCATGCATGGGGGGGCACATTAGTGGGCATGAACCACCAACCACAATGCCTGCCTCCTTTTCCTTCTTCCCTTCCAGAAAGATACTGCCATTGCGTAAGCTCTGCAAGAAAGCGAAAGCTTCAGTTGAAGAATGAGGAATAAAATGCCATCCAGACCAGAGCACGGCTAGCTGGCTAGTGCTCTCAACAGCATCTCTATCCACTTCTTCTGAAGCTCAATTATGAGGGCCCCAGAAGTAGAAACTTCCATCAAGAAACGCAACTACAGTATATGCACATCGTCGGTACGTCGATGGATCATTCTCCGGTAGAAATGATTGCTCGAGGGCGTATACCGCATTCCGTGCGACGGCGTCAATCCATGATCATGCAGTTTCCTCCCACGACCCACTGCAAATGGCCGTCACTGTTAGCCAACCACCGTCCCTCAGAATGGCCGGAGCACCTAGCCCTGCTGACATTACTTACAGGAACGGCCGTGCGCCCTAAGGCCGCTATCCGATCGCGAATCGACAGCCTAGATGCAGGCTCTTTCGGTGGCACGCCGGGCCGGTAGAGATTTTCGAAAAGCCGGCACGTTTTTTTTTTTTGAAGTGGGCAGGAGGGTTGCCCTGTTTTAATTTAGAGGAAGCGAGTGATGGTAGAAGGAGCCCCTTCTGAAAGAAGAGGACGGGTGCCGCAAAACGGCCCCGAGAATGAAACCAGAGTTACAGGATTTCAGGATAAGAGGTAACTCCACTAAGCGTTTAGCTCCCGTAAGAACCCAAGCACGGACTTTTTCTTTGAGTCGCACTATAAGTTGTGTTTGGTTTAAGGATAAGGTGGGATAGGATGGTCTTGTCCCCTGGTTTTGGGATGGGATGATCCCATTTTTTGTTTGGTTGGGGGATAGAGTCATCCCTGTTTTTTGTTTGGTTGGAAGGATAAAGTGGGATAGAATGGTCCCATCCTTTGTTTGGATAGAAGGATAAAGGTGGGACATGTGTGGCATTTGAGTTTTTTTTAAAAAAAATTTGAAGGCTATTGTTGATATGTTTCTACACATAAGCCTGAGTTTTTTTAAAAAAAAATTTAAACAAAACAGTACTTAAAAAAACAAAGAGGTGGGATGACTCTATCCCATGTGGGATGACTCCGTCCCATGAAAAAAAGAGGATTGACTGGTCCCGAATCTACAAGGAATATTCCTAGTGGGATGTCCTTGACTCTGCTTGTCTCCCATCCAAACACCTACAAAAACGGGTCCATCCCATCCCGTCCCACCTAGTCCTTGCAACCAAACACATGGTAAGAGACTCTGACGAAGACTTTGATGAGCGGAAAATTCATACATTTCGCTCATTCTAAATTTGCTACGTTACTAGCATCAAAAGAGTTGTCAGGGCTTTATGTGAGACTCTAGGTGCTTGGATGATCGACTTGCACCACTATCGTAACGAGGACATGGCTGGCTAGCTTGTGGGCTCTAAGGTGCCACAAGCAGCCCATCGTGAAGTGGCCGTCCATATTCTTGCAGAGAAATGACATTCGGCTATGAGGTGGATTGCCGTCTCTGTGTCACGTTTGCAAAGTGGGCATAACTGTTGATTTGGCCATCCTTGCATTGAGAGACGATCAGCTATCCAAATCCTGTTTTGTATGATGAGCCAGGTATGCGGTGCCCAATTCTTCCAAATTAATCTAGGCAAAGCCGGCACGTTAATAGGACATGATATGATGATAAACATAGCAAGACGTAGAATCGAGTATGGCAACAGAGAAGTGAATGATGCCTTCAAATATTTCTTAAGTATTCGTTGATCCTTTATTCTAATAGCTATAGAGTTATGAATATCAGGATGGAAAGACACCATCAAAGCTAGAAAATCAAGAACAACATGCAGTGAAAATACAAACACTTAAGCACACCAAAGTCTTGAGCCAAAGAAGACAAAATACTGGAAAAGCAAAGTCCCACCGGTCAGACCTCTCAGTAGGGGCAGTCAGACCTCTCAGCCAAGGTGGTCAAACCTCTCCATAGGGACGTTAGACCAGATAAATAGTAAAATCAGCTCGGTGAACAGTAAAATCAGCATGATTTCAAAACTAAGAATTCATATAACTTTTTATCCGTAGATTCAAATAACTTAAAACTTGGCATATACCTTCTCTAGAATGTCATGAACCTATTCCAATTAAAGATAAAGAAAATCATTGTCAAAGTTATGATATTTTTTTATTTGAAGAAATGTTGCATTAAATATGGGCAAAAGAGGAAAACAAGTAACATAACTTACTCGTGGGTGGAGGATAGTCGAAATAGCTCTAGATGTATTCCCATATACAGAAAGTAAGAATACCAAACAAATCGAGGTAAAATAACTGTATCAAGAAAACTCATTAGAAGGTCAAATATAAGTAAAATCAAGAAACTTTATGAGAATTGATTTTTAAGGTATATCTCCACTATTTACTCTTCCTTGGCATCCAGCAAGATCAACAAAGGGAGAAAGAAGATAAAAACCAACCAAATCAACAAAAACAAGTGAAATCCATGAGAGATGAACAAAGTTGATATATTGCTACTTAAGAATGAATGTTTTACGGCCACTCCACTTGGAGGACAAGAGAACACACCATAATACTCACACTTTTCAAACCCTAACCTTAAAATTCTTGGCTTCAATCAGTATAGGTTGGATGGTTAACTAACAAATTTCTATTTTAACCCGTTAAATAGATAAGGCAACAAGTTCCATCTAATCCTAATAGATACTATATATTTAGTACATATGGGGAAAACCCATTAACCCTACATAACACGGGTTTTACTCACATATTATACTTATATAAACGCTTTTCAAAGCACATAAGCCAGAATCTGCTAAGTCTTGAGCCTTTGATCCTTAACTTGATCTTCTTACCTTCTTTTTGACCTAAACCGCTTTTCCATGGATCGCTCAAGTGCCACGGTTTTAATCCAAAATGGTTTTCAATATTTTGGTCAACTTATCAAAATATCTTTTCTTGACCTGATCTTCACCTTTTCTTGTAATCAACCATCATACTTGCCACATATATATACACCATTAGCTTGCCAAGTGTCAGCAAATCTATGTCGTTCCGGTTCTACTGGATCACACCTCATTTGGACCGACTAAGCCATATGGTGCAATCTGTCGCTCAAACTTTTCTTCAATATTTTTCGCCTTTCTTGTGCCATGCTTGAGCTCAGTTATCTCATCCAACATTCTTGATTGTTCTGGGTCTCAGTTCCTCTATAAGGATAGCCCCGATCCTCACTGTTGATTATGGTTGATTCCAAACATCTTTGCGCATCTAAAGACCAAGAAATCATTTTCGTGTACAAGTTTTTCACAAGTTGACACGTTAGTTGAAACATGCATTATACAACACATATGCTCTAACCTAGATCAAACTAAATCATCCTATGACCAAAATTTCCAAAGATACATTTTCAGTCGAAGAAAAACCTACTTTGCCAATCAGACAGTCAACCCTGACCAATCTGACCGCTGGTAGTGGCCAGTTAGACCGCTAGGGCCAGCCAGTCTGACTGGTAGCCGATCTGACCGATAAGTCTGACAACCGCTCTAAAAAACCACAAATTTTCACAATCCAATTGCTAGCTCCTCTTAAATGATTAATAGTTTATCACAACAAAACCTTGAACTTTCTCACATGGTTTTTCACATGAAATCCGGTGATTGATCTCATGCACCTAAATCATTTATGTCATTGTGTGCGTACAGGTCCGGCCTGTTGCTATCCTGCCTAGCGTGTGCTGTCTCAACATCAGATGAAACTCTCTTAGAAAAGCTAGCATGTTCTTTTTAGCTTATGACTTATGACTTTTCTCAAATAAACAAATAGGACGGCTTCTTTGCCGCCGTTCTAAAACGGCTTATCAGAATAGTCTTTTAAAAGCGGCTTATTGGCTTTCAGTTCGTACGCACGAGCACTCATACTAGGCCCAAAAATTATAAACCATAAGCCACAGTCTAAAAGAACAAGCCCACATATATCTTAACATTCTACAGGTGTGTGGGTCAGGTAACCAGTACGTACAGTCACCATGATCCCCACTCAGCCCTCTTGCTTCCTTTCAATGCCTCTTATCTATTTCTCCTCTCACTGTCTCACCTCCACTTCAGCTATATATTCTCTCTCCTGGCTCAGCGACCCAACAACAAGCAGCATGTACCCTAGTGGGTTTGCAAGTGTGGTTCTCCCATACTCGAAACCTGCTGCAAGCACAGCCTCTTTTGGACCCCATTACCACATAGCTGCAGATGATCACTTCTTGTTCCAGTACAGCAGCAGCAATCTTGTGCAACCGTACTCTGCTGCACACTGCCTGCAGCACGCTGACGAGCCGTTTCTTGATCATGCCGGCACTCCGGTGGCGCGCAAGGCGCCGAACTCCGACGAGTCGGCCGGCAGCGACCGGCAGCGCAGGCTGCAGCTCGCGGAGGAGAGGAGGAAGAGGCGGATGGTGTCCAACCGGGAGTCGGCGCGGCGGTCGCGCATGCGGAAGCAGAAGCAGCTGAGCCAGCTCTGGGCGCAGGTCGTCCACCTCCGGGACACCAACCGCGAGCTGCTCGACCGGCTCAACCGCGCTATCAGGGACTGCGACCGCGTCCTGCGCGAGAGCTCCCGGCTGAGGGACGAGCGGGCCGAGCTGCAGAGGAGGCTTGAGGAGCTCTCCGTGGTCAATGACGGCGCGGAGACCGTCGCCATCGACGTCGCCGGTGATGGTGATGATGATCAGTCTAGGATGGTTGCAACCACTTAGAAGCAAAAGGCAATGCTCTGATAATGTGGCTTCCTTCATTTTTCTTCTACTCTTCATCAAATCTTTGCTCCATGGACGAGTAATAACCTTCTAATCTCTCGTTCCAGAAATATATGATGTTTTATAAAACTTACGGCCAAACTTCTTTATCTTTGACCACTGATACATTAAATTCTATTTTGATTAGTAATGTGAAAATGATACAATTAGATTTGTTACGAGAAAATATCTTTATGGTATGATAATTTTATAAACTTTATCTATTTATAATGATCAAAGTTACATCGTCGTATATTCTTAAATGGAGAGAGTAATATGTATGAAGTGTATAACTGTATATGGACCAATCACAGGAAAGGTTGAGGTAGTGACAGGCATGTCCAAACTAGTATTACTCGCAAATTAAGGTTGTGAAGAGCTAAACTTAGCTTATTAAACTGACTGGTGACTGGTGGGTATGTACGTTGCTGATTCTGCAGTGACTCCCCATGCTTACAGTGCACCGCGCCGGAGAAGATTCGTATTCCCCGTTCATGTTGGAAGATGAGTTCGTACTGTTGTTCGCAACAAGTGGTAGTGGAGCATTCCCATACGAAGAAATCAGACAGCAGCTGTTCAAATACCAAGGAATGAAAAAAAAAAGGACCCGGGCGCTCAGTTGGGCTTTTATAAGCCAATTTATGGTTTTTTTTACGGTAGTTACTTATAGTTTTTATAGCGTAATTAAATTTAAAAATAAAAAATAGATTAACCTATCACGGAATACAGACAAAACAAAAAATTTAAAAAAACTAAAAAACTAAAAAAGACAAAATTAAGAAGTTAAGGTTTATACAAACCGAAATGAGCATAGGCGTGACTACTAGCGTGGTAGCATTTAGGTGCTACCACTAATTTTTAGTATGCATGCAACCACCTCTTTCTTTTCTGGCTTGTCTTTCTTCCTATACACACTCCTCTCGGACGACCCAGTCAAAGGTGTTATCACGCAGCGCCAATGCCAAGGTAGACGTGTTATTAGTCGATTGCTTTGTACATGTTCATCATCTTTTCTTTGAATGGTTATATTTTTTTTGGAACCGAGTGTCCAATTTATGTTTCGTCTATATCGTTATGATCTATATACATGACGGGCCTAAAAAAATAAAACACATATTAAATATATTTTGTATGTACACTGTACAATGATAAAATTATTTTTGAGAGCCCCGCTCGTTTCGGCTTCAGTTTCTGACTTATTTTTCATTATTAATAAATTTCGTCTTTTTCTGAACTTTTGGATTTTTTGAGCTTTTTTGCCGGTTCTTTTTTCCCCGTATTTGTTTGCATTATACGTGATGGGATAATATGTTTTTTCTATTTTTAAATTTTTTAAATTTAATTATGCTAAATAAGCCTCTGTCAGCTACAGTGTTTTTTTCAACCAGCTATAATGCTTTTCAGCCATAAGCCACTTAAAAAAAGCCATATTGATAACAGCCTAAATGTCCACTTCTAGCAACTCTAGGTGATGACACTTAATAATTTTTACTACTAGTAGTTATAGGTGCTTACATTTAGCAACTCCAGGGGCTACTAAATAGCATATCTAGGGCGCCACCAACTAGTAAATTTTTTTCTACTAGTTTACTACGTACGTGTTAGCAACTATCAACTCTAGATGCTAATGATTTTCAACTCTAAGTACTGATAACAATCAAATGATACATTAGTTGCTAACTTTCAATAATACACATTACATTAGTTGCTAGCTCTATATATTACTTACTATATTAGTTACTATTAGCTCTATATATGAGAGACCATGTGGAGGTCATCCCGTGTGTATGATGAGTAATTGACATCGTTTTAGGAAAGTTGAGTTTGGTTTGTGTGGTCGGACCATGTCGTTGCGTGGTGCAATCGGTTCGGTCGGACTTGGTCAAACCTAGTCAATCGTGTTTAGGATGGGTATTCCTTTGATTCGACATGTTTGGGCTTTATCATGCTAATTTTGATTACATGTATCGAGCGGTGCTATTTGATGTGTTTCTTGTCTGTGTTGGCTGCAGGACATCGAGGCGGAGTCGTGGCGAGACACGGTGGACCGGACTAGGCGCAGGTGGCGCTGAGGTCAGAACGGTCGAGAGGTGTCGAAGACGGCGAGGGCTCGAGGTGGCTGCGAGACTTGCAAGGCAAGAAAGGAGGAAGCTTCCTACAAGGTGCGCGAGGGGCGTTTCGGTAAAAACGCAAAGCTGCACTAAAGGAAGCGGGTTTGGATAAAGCATCGAGTAGGTGGTGACCTAATGGGTAAAGCATGTGCAAACCCATTAGTGGAAGGCTATAAAAGGAGAAGGAGAGGTTGTGCTGAAATTTAGAGAATGAGTGTAAGAGTTAGGGTTTTAGTTGGTTCTCTCCATGTATGAAATATGAGAAAGAGAGAAGGTGAGAGTTTCCCTCTATGCTCTCCAGGCGTATGGGGACTTAGCGTGAGATTAAGAGGGAGATAAGCTGAATGTAAACTTCTTGTGTTAATCATGTATGTCTCCGTCTTGTTGTTCAAGGTTTCATGTGCTTTGAGTTGTTCTTCTCTTAGCTTCTAGATCTGTTTGAAGCTTTGTCCTTGAGTTTATGCTTTCCAAGCTTCAAATTTCTTTTCTGCAGAATTCTTTGTCTTGGTTCTTGCTTGGCCGAGAGCATTTCATGGTATTTCTATGAGCAAGTACTTGTTACTTTGGCCGGCAGCGAGAATCAATCATTGCATGCAGTTTGGCTAGTCCTGATGCTTAGTAGTAATGCCTTATTTGCTTGCATCGGCAGCTGTTCACAGCAGTCTCTCTTGCCATTTGTTTATTGTGGTTTAAAAGTAGCATAGCTCAACCATTTCTTCTCAAATTTCGGACAGCACAATTTCTGTACGGCTAAACTGTTTCAATATGTCTCTCGGCTAGCAGTAAATAGCCCATTGTGCCATCCGATTCTTTGTCTCATCTTGTACACAAGTGTTGGCCAGCATGAAGGATTTTCAGCCAGCAGAAAAGAGATGAGAATTTCGGCCAACTTCTAGTTTCTGCAGTGCAATCTTTATTGCTTTAGTTTTTTCGGTTCAAGTCCAGTTTTCCTGTGTTCTTTTCAGCCTCTAGTAGTACTAATTTGCAGCAGCCTGTGTGTTTCTTTTCAGTCTTTAGTAGTGCTGTTTTTACAGCAGCAAGTAGCTCTTTTTAGCAGACCTCTTTTCAGTTTTTGTCTCATTTTTCAGCAGCTAGTTTGTGCAGTTTGCTTGCAGATTTTTTGTGAGTTTTCGTTTGCTTTCTTTTTAGTGCTTTTGGCCAGCAAAAATGTGGGGCTGCAACCTGCATTTCCTGTAGACTAATATTTGCTAGCAGCTCTCTTTTGTCTTCCTGCCGTGACAACATTTCGCTTCCGTTTCTCTGCCGTTTCGTTGCCGTGACAATGCATTGAGCTCCGTTTCTGCCGTGACAATATTCTTGAGCACATGCGTCTTAATTTAATCGTCACTCGTTCAGTTTCAACTTCATAGCTCCATAGCTATTGGAGTTGAGGTTTTCGTGTGAATACTTAGGGGTCGATTTTTAATCGCACCATTCACCCCCCTCTGTTGCCGATTCCGATCCAACAATTGGTTTCAGAGCCGGTTAGCTCTTTTCAATAGATCTTCGGTCTCTAGAGCCATGGCGACGGACAAGTACTCGATCAAGCCCCCGGTCTTTGATGGGATCGACTATCCCTTCTGGAAGAGCCGGATGGAGACCTACATCCAGGCTCAGGGCTATGCCATCTGGCGTAAGGTCAAAGTACGATTTGTTGTTCCTGCCGATGAGAACATCAATGCCGGGAACATGGCTGATGTTGAGGCAAACGCTAAGGCAAGGAATATCATTATCCAGGGGTTGAGTCGTAGCGAGTTTGACCGCATCTCTCATCTTTCGTCCGCCTTCGATATTTGGGAGACCCTCGATGCGTACCATGAGGGCACCACCCAAATAAAGACGGTGCGACAGGACCGGTTCAAGCGAGATTACAACAAGTTTGAAATGCTCGCTGGCGAGTCCCTTGATGAGTATTTTGCGCGTTTTCACAAGATTCTGAGCAACCTCCGAGCGGTCGGTCTCACACACCCCGACTCAGATAACGCTCGACAGATGCTCGCTGCACTTGATTTGCGAGTTTGGGAGATGAAGGTGACTACCATCAAGGACACCATGGACCTCTCGACTTTGACTCTTGATGTGCTGTACTCGCGCCTCAAGACTCACGAGATTGACATTGTCTCTCGCAAGTCGAAGTCACAGTCGATGGCCCTAGTCACCGATCCCAGTTCGGCTTCTGGTCTTTCTTCTGATTCGCTGTGTGGTTTCTCTCTCGCTGCTCTCTGTGATGTGACTGATGATCAGTTAGAGTAGCTTGAGGATGAACAGCTGGCTCTCCTAGCCCGGAAGTTTTCTCATGCATACAAGAAGAGGAGGGACAGAAAGAGAGGCGGACCCGTGATTTGCTTCGAGTGTGGTGGCCCCAACCACATTCGGGCAAACTGCCCCAAGCTGGGGAAGGGCAAAGGTGACTACGGCGGTTCGGACAAGAACGACTACATCGACAAGAACCGCAACAAGAAGCCCTCAGCTCCCGCACAAGGCAAGAAGAAGTTCCGCGACCTTGGCAAAGCCAAGAAGCTTTTCCACCGCGTCCTCACCGCCTTCGACGACCTCGATCTCAGCGAGGTGGAGGGGTGGAGCAACGACGATGGAACGGACGAGCAAGAACCCAAGGGCGGCGACGACTTCTCCGGCATGTGCTTCATGGCCCTTGAGGGCGAACTGAGCGATAGCGAGTTGTACTCCGACTCCGACGAGGTAAGCCCCACCTACGACCAGCTTAATGATGCTTTCCTTAAGCTAGGTAGATTCCATGCTAAGTCTAAGGCTAGGTGTACTGAGTTGGAGAAGGAAGTAGATAGACTATCACGGGAGCTTACTTCACTTACATCTGCTCCCTCCCGTGATGATTGTGATACATGCTGTGCTCTGTTGGATGACATAGAGAAACTAAGGACCTCGCATGATAGTTTGTCTTCCGAGCTTGACAGTGTTAAGGTGGAGAATCTTAGTCTCTTAGCTGAGCTTGAGATGAGTAGGGTAGCTCCTTCGTCATCTACTACTATTGAGACTATTGCTTGCACCTCATGTGAGGATAAGGATAATGCTTTTAGAGGTCTTTATACCATACTTCTAGATCTACCCGAGTCATGTGAAAATTGCAATAACTTGAAGATGAACCTAAAACGGGCAGATCACAAAATTACTGAGTTGCGTGCTTCTTTACTCGAGCCTGTTGTGTCTTGCACCAATTGTCCAAAATTAACCCATGAACTTGAATCTGTTTCCAAGCAATTCCAAGAAGTGGTTAATCATAACAACAAGTTGGCTCAGTTTGCGACTAAGGACCCTGTTAGCTCACCATGCATGAGTTGTGAAAAACTAAAACTTGAACTCGTTGCTTTGAATGAAAAATGTGTGAAGCTAACTAAGGATTTACTAGAGAAGCCATCAATTTAGTTATGGACAATTTATTATAAGGTGAATGTTAATTATGTGTAAGTTGACTATGTAGAGGAGCTTGTGGAGTGGTCGTAAAAGCAGTCGTTGTAGACGTAGGTGCAGTCATAGTAGCTGTAGTCGTAGGAGCAGTTGTAACAACTATTGTCGATCTTAGGTGCTGTCATAGTAGCTGTAGTCGTAGGAGCAATCGTAGTAGCTGTAGTCGTAAAAGCAATCATAGTAGGCTCTACCTCATGAGTGATTGTAGAAGTGGTCATAGGTTTCAAAGTATTACTCAGAAACTCCCTGTTGTCATCATCATAGTCATAGAAGATGTCTTTGGGTGCATCAGTTACCTATATACCTGCATTGTCATTGATGCATACAGTGCCTTTAGCCAGAACTCGTCCTTGAGAGTTATCCCCAAAAGTGATCATCTCATCACCGGGGGCATGAGTGAGGGAGGAGAACCATTGTGAGTCTCGAGTCATGTGGTCATCAATATCTCCATATGTTCTCCTTCCTCTTGTGACGAGCCTACAGAGCAAAAAAATAGTCATCAGTATCTCAGTATTGGGGTTAGATAATAGAGATTTAGGTATCTAGTACTGAGATACTCGATAATTAGGGGAAAAAGCATGCAAGGATTTAAGTGAAGCATTAGTATCTGACATATTTTGACCAGTTGGTTGTTGAAAAGCAGGTTTGACCATGGGGTGGTCTGACCTCCTCATTAGAGTTGGTCTAACAGATGATCGATCAAATCGCATAGACGACCTTGGTCAAAAATGATCTGACCGACTATGTAAAAATGGTCTAGCCATCGACTGGTCTAAACGAGTAGAAAACATTGGTCAGAAGTTTTTTGAGAAGCTGGTCCAATCATGAGAAGCAACTGGTCGAAAATCTCATTTAACCACTCTGGTCCGACCATGAGAACCAACTAGCCAAGCACCTGATCCAGCCATTGATTCGACCACAGGAAGTAGCTGGTTGAAAATGCTTCTTTGTGCTATATTTCTTCTCTTTCTTTGCTTTTCTAAAGCAGAATTGAACCAAGTGGCTGTCTTTACCGCAATGAGTATATTGATACTTGACATGATGAGTGATTGTATCAGCTAACTTAACAGCACTTAGTTTGGTAAGGTGTTCTTTTGCAAAACTGTAGATCTAAAAATGACTTGTTTCCGTTCCGATTCTATTTCAAATTTTCTTGGTTTGAGTACTTTGATTACTTTAGAAGGATTATTCTTAGCATGCTCAATAAAATTAAATCCTAGACCATAATTTTTTACAATAGTTTTTGACTTATCTAGGATCATATTCAAATTCTTCTTGCCAAAAGAAAACCTCTCTAAAGTATTCTTAAGGTACTCATTTTCTTCAGACAATGTGCCACACAATGCGCAATTAACAGATTCCTTCTCAATCTCCTTAGGAACACTAGACTGAACTAATTTCTTCTTTTTAACAAAATTATCAAGTTGTCTAGTCAATGTTTCTATTTTAGTGTTAAGCTTACGACAATTAGAGCAAGAAAAAGTCTCATGATAAAGTATTTGTTGAATTAACTCCTAAGATGAATTAAGCTTAGCCTGAAGCAGATCACACTTAGAGCAAACTTTAGATTGAACAGGAGGATTAGACTTGAGCTTTTCAATTTAATCTCTTGCAAGTATTAACTTTTCATCACAAGAGTCGTGTGCCAATTTTAATTCATTAAGTTTAGTGGTTACATGACCAAATTGAACCATGGTTGATGTATTAATTTTTTTCTAGTAGAATCCAATTTAGAATGTAAAACTTGACAAGACTCACAAGATTCATCATCAGGAAGAGAAGCTCTAAGTCTATAAATTTCAGAATTTAAGTTCTCAACAACAAGATCATGAATTTAATTTTTTTATACTTCTTGAGCTCCTTTGTCAATTTAAGCACAACACGAGATAAATTAGTATAAGAAGGTTTTACCTCATTAGGATCACTATAGATGTCATCATGCTCGAATTCCTCACTGCTTGCCATAAAACACATTCCCGTGAAGTCCGCCTCCTTTGCCTTCTTGCCCTTATCCTCCTTGTCACTTGTAGAATCAACATCGCTTAAGTCAATCTCCTCAAGTGTTGAAAGTACCTTGTTGACCACCTTGCGATAGTTGTGTTTCTTGCTTGAGGCAGTCTTGAATCGAAGTTGATGAGATGGTGCCTTTTTATCATTGACCTCCTTGCTCTTCAGTTTGGGGCAATTATACTTAATGTGTTTAAGCTCACCACAGTCATAGCATCTGATAGGGCATCCTCTCCGTCTTATTCTAATGTTATTGATTGCCTTGGTCACCCTATTGGAGAGAAGTATAAGCTGCTCTTCTGGTATCTCATCTAGCTGTTCAGCTGAAATAGAGCACAATGCAGACAAAGAGATGCTAGAAGAACTAGATGAACTGTTAGCTTCGTTAATCACTAATCCCAAGGTGTTAGTCTTGTTTATCCTAGCCAAAACATCTTTCTCATGTATTTTCATCTTGGAATAAATATCATTCAAAATAAGAATTTCCATGCTAACAGAATGATTAATAGTAGTGACCAACACATTTCAAACAGACATATCTAAAGAATTTAAAATTTTCCATGCATTGTTAGAATCAGTATATGTGACACCAACAGATTGCAAGTTATTAACAATTTTATTGAAGTGATCGAAAAGATCACCTACTAATTCTCCAAATTTCATCTCAAACTTAGAATAGTCCTTTTTGAATTGATTCTGATGAACTTCTTTAACAAACTTAGATCCTTTATGATAATCAGCTAGAGTAGTCTAAAGTTTAATTTACAGATTTAAGATGAGCAATTCTAACAAACTCATTTCTACTTAAACATTACAATAAAATATTTTTAGCCTTAACATTAGCTTCTACATCAGTAATATTTTCAATGGTAATGATAGAAGGCACTTCATACGAATTTCCAGTTTTTTGCCAAATAGCATTACCTTGTGCTTGGAGAAACATCTCCACGTATGTTTTCCAATAGAGATAGTCTGATCCATCAAAAACGGTGGCTTATCTAAGATCCAATCTCGATTTGACGCCATTGCAACCTTGTTTTAATACCACTTGTAGGATCATATGGCGCAATTAGAGGGGGGATGTATGACTGCCTCCGCTTTTGAAATCTCTAAGTAGTCGATGAAGGTTTCGGCTGCTCAATCGAACACTTGATGCTTAGCTTTGCATGTAGTCGTATGCTCTTCCCAAATAGCAATCACCAAAAATCTTCAAAAAAATCACGAACCAGATTGATTCAAGATGTTCTTTATTGCTAGATTTTCGTGGATTTACAAAGCGCCCTCACAAGCACCCCAAAAAGCCTTCCCAACGAAAGTCCTAAAATAAGTCTCTGAAAACCTACACAAAACTCTCTCAAAACTTGCATGTTAACTCATAGCCTCTCCCTGCTTTTATAGGTTAATACCACAAACTGTGTCTACCTCAAATGCGAACTCAAAACCTTATCTATTTCGAAACCCTTCCGAACATGGGTTTTATTCAAACTCTTAATCTTCTCAATTATGGACTTCATCCATAACTCCTAACACAACATGTGACGAAGCCTCTAGGATCACACCTCCCATAGCTTCATCTCACATCATCCATCTCACATGACAGGGCCGCACCGCCCGTAGCTTCTCTATGAATCACTACCTTTGATCTCCACGTGCTCTAGTGTTAGACTGACCACCTCACATAACATTCTCAACTGTCTAGATCTTAGATCTCCCCATCCTAGTCCCGGTCCTCCTCATCATCGACCATGATCGTCTCCACGCCTACCTGCACATGCAAAAACTAAAGAAATGTTTTTCCCAGCACAAGTGCTTCACAACTTGATCGTCATTAGTCCACACAATAAAAACAAACCTTTAGTCAACCATCATCATCAACTAGGTCATTCATGACCACATATCTCATCTCTATCCATAAATTAGCCTTAGTTCACTCAATATAACCGCTAGCTCAACGAGTACTCGAAAACAACAAAGTACTCAGGAATTACCATCGCTCCACTCAAAATACTCAAGAATAACAAGCATCGCTACTGACCAGAACCATCGAGTACCGATCGATACGACTAAAACACCATATTGCTAAATCTACGACTACTGATCTCCAATCAATCACTGCATCATCTATCACTGAGTTCTAAGTATCACTGACAATCGCTACGACAATATTAGTCAACCACTAATCCAACATTAGTAGTCGAGGTACTCAAAGATCACAAGGATTAAAGCACTCGTACTAACCATATAGTATACGAGTACTAACCGTGAAGCCTATGATAAACGATTGCAAAAGCCTTTGACTACCGTTCGTGACGTCTATTACAACCGATCGAAAAATCTAAGACAATGACAGCAGACTGCAAAGTCTACGAATACCGATCACAAAGTCCTTGACTATCGAGTATCGACTAGTAAAGTCCACGATTATCATGTGCCGACTAGTAAAGCACACAACTATCGAGTACCGATCAGTAAAGTCCACGACTCTCAAGTACCGATCAGTAAAGTCTATGACTATGGAGTATCAACCAGTAAAGTGTATGACTATCGAGTATCAACCAGATACTATAGCTACGACCATGAAAAGTACTGTAGCTATGACCATCGACCGGTTATTGTAGTAATGACCTTACAACCTTTGACCGGTTCACTATCGCTTACAACTGGTTAAATGTTGCTTACGACCGGTTCACTGTTCGAGGTCAAAATCTACGATTACCTACCGTGGTTGTTCTGCTGTGGTCGAAACCAGACGTGGTCAAATTTAGTCATGGTCGAAGTCGGATGTGGTTGAAACCGGATGTGGTCGAAGTCGGATATGGTCGAAGCCAGACGTGGCCGAAGTCAAACATGGTCGGAGTTGGATGTGGTTGAAGTCTGTTATGGTTGAAATTTGCAGTGGTTGCCTTACTATGGTTGAAAAAAGCTATGGTCGAAATCTGCCGTTCGGACCTACCAAATGGACCATCTATTACAATGCCAATCATACTACCATTCATGGTCGAAGCCAGACGTGGCCGTTTTACTATCTTGAAAACTCAAGTGCAGAAGCACATCGACCCGAACTTTGATGAATGCAAATTCCAATAAAACCAAATATCAATTATTCATCATCAACGAATCCACGACCACCACATGGTCTAACAGGTATGACCACCGCAAGACTTGGCCCCAACCTATAACACTAATAACAATGTAGAACAGAACCATCTTATAAGTTCTTGTGACCTTCATCATCTTCATCTTGTAGGTTTGACATCAGCCGCGCAGCCGTTACCTCTGCAGAAAGAATGTAGCAAAGATCCTGTTCCCAACCGTTGCATCATGATAATTGGAAGTTCTGGTGCCGGCGGTGGAGCACTGGAGCTTCTGTTCTGGTAGTACTAGCTTGAGTTATCTTGCTTGCTACTGTTATACGCTTGCGCCAAGCCTTATCAGGAAGTTGGACGTGTTTGTATCCATCCTTTGGGGTGTTAATGTGAGGGCTACGGCGTACTTCCGACTCCACCAATGGAGTATCTCTTTTGCGAGGGCGACTAGCCTTAGAAGATTTTGTTTGTTGCTGTGGAGGGGGAGATATAAAACTGTTCTGAAGTGCAGAATCTACATAGTCAACTTGGGCATCTGATTGAGGGTCAGTGATTTGGTTCCTTGATTGTGGGACATGATATTCAGAGCTTTCCAACAAAAAATTCAGCACCTCCTTCAGAAGGAAAGGGCGATATGGGACAAGTGTTAAGCACAGATTGCTGTTCGAGGGGGAGACCACATCCTGAAAATTGAGACGGCACGCAACCATCTTTTTCAGACTGTGCACAGTAGATACGATAGGCAAAACCGGTACAATTACCAGTCTTTTCCTTTTGGGGGTTCCCAAACTGACTTGTTCTTTCAGTGAGCTTAGAGTTGGCAGAGAAAATTGCAACACAAACCTTTCCGGCTGCTGTAAAAAATAACACTGAAATACCTGCACAAATCATTCATAACCATAGAAGGGGTTAACTCAGGCCCAAAATGGACTGGTGGCAGTGGCTATCTAATTTTTGATAGAGTGGATGTGAGTTGCTAGCTCATTTTTCTTCGAAGTTTGCTTCATGAATTAGAGCCGGATATGGGGTGGCATCGCATAGGGGTGGCAGAGTGTAACCTTAGCTACGCATGCGCGTGGGGAGAGGAGATGCGAGGACTTGGTGGCATCTCAGTGGGAGAATGAGGCGTGGTAGTGCGAAGAAGCTCGACGTGCACGGGAAAGAAAAGGGAAGAAGGAAGCATGCATGACAAAAACGGATGATAGCGCCGGAGCGCTAACGCATGAGTAGTCGCGCGTTAGTCGCGTCAAGAAAAAAGCTCACCTCTATATGTATTTCTCAGGAAAGTTAATGTTGTCAGCCGCCCTTGCAATCTCTCTGATTTTCTAGCTCTAGCTGCAAATGGATGGATTGGGATTTGATGAACACAAGCTGAAACAATGGAGGTTTGGTGCTGCGTGAACTGCACAGCTTTTCTGATCCTTTTACTCAACTATTTATGGAGATTACAATTTAGAAACTGAAGAAACGTAAAGACATAGAAACTGAAAACTGCATACACTTAGAAACTGAAAACTGCATACTTAGAAACTGAAAACAGTGAAGTACTTAATTGTGGAGATGAAACTGAAAAACTGCAAAATTCAGAAAACTGAAAACTGAAATCAGTAATGCCATAATGGCTAACTAAGAAACTGGCGCAGGATTATTTCTCCAACAAATGTCGCGAGGCTTCAGCTTCTCTTAGCGTTTAGAGTTCCAGATTCCAACCTGCCAAATCTGATCATCGATCGGTGATTCTAGCTTTGTATATCACTCAGTGATGTTATGGTATAATAACCTTCTTTACACTGAAGCTACTACGTACTGCAGTATCATAGCTGGCTACTCCTTTCAGAACCAACCATGAAAATCATCTCACCACATTACTCATTGTTTCAGAACCAATCTCGGAAATCATCTCACCACATTACCCATTGAATCAACATGCCAGAACATGGCACATAGTGACACAGACATGAAGAAAACCTTTCACTCATCAGTATGATCATCAGCATAAGCAGAGGCCAGAGGGTAAGATCAAGGTGATAAGTAATTGAGTATCCTTATACCTTCCATGCAAAAAAAAAGGGAAGGAAAAAGAGGAGATAATATGGGCCCATTCATATAAGTTTTTGACTTTGGCTTTTGAATAGTAATAGCTTGTAGATAAATTTGTAGAGAGACTCGCATGAGATTTTGGCCAATATAAATGAAGTTGTTGCAGTGTACGCTAAAATCGATTAGTAGACACACATTAAAAAGATACTCCATATGGGGACCCCAGGCGCGCGAGCACCCGTAGTCGCTGTATGTGTTCTGTACTAGTCCTATAATCAGTAGCTAGTACACAAATTCACAACATTGAGCTCACATCTATACACATTGCATATAAATAGTTTACAACAAAAGAAGTGATATATATATATATATATATATATATATATATATATATATATATATATATATATATATATATATATATATATATATATATATATATATATATATATATATGTGAGACATAAAAGAGTCTATACACATAAGGCCGACCAGTCAATTAACATCAGAGTCATGAACAAAATGTAGCGGAAGTCTAATAACAAAAGTATCTAGTGATTTGCCCTCATAACCCATAGGCAATCGACTGGAGTCAAACCCTAGAAAGACTCCTTTTCAAATTCCTCGATGCTAGGGGCGAAATACGTGTCATCCGGTACATAATCTACATTCTCTGATCAACAATAATTTAAGCAAGATTGAGTACATTGTGTACTCAACAACACTTGTAGTGTATCGCAAAATTTTACATATATACAAGGCTGTTAAAGAATGAGGCTCTATACTAAGTTATTTTTAGCAATAAGCATATTTCATTTTGCAATATCGATAAGTAATAATTTGTAAATGGAATTGTAAAGGGCATTTGACATGTAATGAAATAACATTTGCATAATTTCCATAATACTAGTTGTTGGATCGAAATGGCAACAGAGGGGGGGGGGGGGTGAATGGTGCCTTTAAAAACTCCCCAAGTATTCACACACCTCTTTTTCTCCAATAGCTATTGAGCTACGAAGATAGAACGAGATTGCTTACTGGAAAAACAGACTGGAAAGTCAAAGCAAACCGAAAATAGCCTGATCGACAATAGAATACTTCGGTCGACAACAGAGTAGAGCGCAACACTCGCAAGAACAAAAACAGTGCAGCTTCTGACTCTCGGGTCGAATGACCAAGTAACTTCTCCCAAAACAAGACAACGAGCTCACGACTAGAAATTACAGGACTAACAAGAGTTCGCTGCTGTGGTCGAGAAGAGACACATGGTCGACGTCGAAACAGAGGAAGAGATACTCGTTTGACTGCTATGCCAGATTTCCGAGTAACTTTAGACTCTCTGGTCTTTTGGTCCTGTAACTTGAAGCACTTCAAAAACCCAACCTCTGGAAGAGAAATTACCAAGAAAACACTAACTCTCTACCATGATCAAGAGAGACTGTATGGTCGACGTCGAAATAGAGCATCTTGGAACATACGACCACTCGGCAAGGTGGCCTTGAGAATGAATCCCAGTTCAGAGCTAAAGAAACCGAGGCAACACGACCAAGGAACACTACTCAAAACAGAACTCAACACAAGAGAACAGAACACAACATAGCACCCGAGAAACAAGATCTGAAATAGAACAGGTACAGGAATCAAAACATCTCAATTGAAATGAGGCTCAGATAGATACAGAGAGATGAATGATTACAATGGAGGTTTCTACAGCCACTCCATACAACCTTGCTCCTTTGAGCAATGCACACAAAACAGAGAAATAAACTGAGTAACTCAGCAGAAAACCTCAAACTCTTCTCGATCTCTGCCTCACCAAGACTTGTCTCCAAGATCCTGCAAGCATCACAGACAAGAACACACTCATAGCACCACACAAAACACTTGAAACAACCTCTGCATTAGTAAAAGTGAAGTTTAGACCTACTCCACAACGTTGTAAGTGCGATAGATTAGTCAAAATGCCAAAACAATAAATGCACAAGGTCTACAACCACCTCATAATTCTTTACGACCGATTCCCAGCTGATACGACCGCTTCTGGAAGCCATACAACCAGACAACAGAAGCTACGACTTTCAGCCTAAGTCTATAACGTGATCAAATGGACTTCCGACCACAACCGACCGCGCTACGACTTCACCCGAGTGCTTTCGATCGCTTCCTGCGATAACGTGGTCGTAGGCCACGACTTTCCAACGTGGTCGTGACCCAACTGCCGACTACCGACCACGATAGAGTTTCGCTGCCGACAAAGGATAACGTGGTCGTAAAAATCGTCTGGGGACTTCCGACCACGAACAAAGGGATGCATTCGAACCACGTCCGATCGCTCCCCTTCAACGTGGTCGAAAACTTTGAGCGCTGACTTCCGACCATAGCGGTCGTGGCTTCGACTTACAACTTCCGACCACGACCAACGTGGTCGTAAGGGAGTTCGACCATGGCCAACGTGGTCGTAGAGACCCTTGACTACTGCCATCGTGGTCGTAGCTGCGATCGACCATGGCCAACGTGGTCGTAGCTGCCTTCGACCACATCCAACATGGTCGTAGCTACGATCGACAACTGCCAGAGTGGTCGTAAACTTCCCGGATGACCTTAATGTGGTCGTAAACCTATCTGAGGACCTTCAACCACGATCAAAGTGGTTGTAAACCTTTTCGACCACGGTCAGAATGCACTACAGTGGTCGTAATTACTGCAAGTGACTTTCGACTACAGCAAAACTGGTCGTAATAGCTCCTAGTGTCTTCTGACCTCTCCTAGAGGCTACGACTTTGCAGGAACCACCCAAACCAAACTCAATCTTTCTAAAACAAAAGTCAATTACTCATCATAAACATGTGGTCACCTCCACATGATCTCTCAATCTCCCCCTTGATGAGTATATTGACAAACACCGAAAAAGCATAAAGTTGGGTTTGTTTGAAAATGAAAGAGAGTCAAACATGGCCTACGAAAGAAGCAAAGAGGAACGAAGACCATGTTGACAAAGGGAGCCTTAGAGAAAAAACAGAAAGAGCAAATTGTTCTCCAACGCTCTAGAAAGTTCTCCAACGCTCTAGAAAGTTCCCAAGTGGCTTTTTCTCCGCTATTCTCCCCCTTTTGGCAATAGAATCATCAAGATGCAAGGAAGAGAATAAATCATGTGTATGGATGGAATGGCTGACTATTTTTCATTTTAAGCATGACGAGCCATGAAGATTATCCAAAATGACCGTGAAGTATTACACCAAGCCATAACATATAAGAGTGCTATCAAGATCATAACAATACATGTATAGACAAGCTAGCCAAATAAGTCATAATTTGAAAATTAGTCGAATTTCTTAGCATGTCAAGTCAACCATGATTATAGTCTAGCTAAAGGTATCTAAATATGATGCAGACCATGTCAATAATCTAAGTGGAACCAAGAAGCTAGTATGGAGTTAATTTAGAGTGCTACAAGTTCAAGAATGAGACATTTGTTTAAGTACTTACAAGTTTTGTAATTTTAGCAAATTGAGCATATTTGACATGATCTTTCTTTTGAAACTCATGGTCGTTTCCAACCAAAATTTTAGTCATGTGCTAGATCTCAAGCCTTATGCGACCACTCCAAGCGAGAAGGTTAAGGAAATGATCTTGGTCAACCAAAACTCCCCCTGAGTTCATGCCTAGTGCAATGGCAAGCCGTCTCATGAAAAAGAATTGGTGAGATCAGTTCTTTCGCACAAAAGAGATCTTTTTGTTTTCTTAAAAGGTTGTACTAACTCATGCTTCATCAAGAAATTAGTATAGCTCAATCTAAAGCTCAATAAAGATTCAAGACTCAACTCAGCCTATTTGACATAGCATGAATCATAAGAGGATAACTAAAGGCAGACTAGTCTCAAGAGCTAACATGACATGATTTAATTCAAGTTGAGCATTTTAATCAACCTAACATGACAAAGACTAGACTACACATATAAAGTCATGATATATCTAGCAAGTAAGCACAGATCATGGCAAGATGTGATGCATTGGAAACATGTCATATTCGGATAATAATCAAGGCTTCATGTAGTTATATTACAATGCAAAAAGAAATACAAAAAATCCAGCTCCCCCTCAACATGAGATGCACTTTTAGTTCAAGTTGAGTTATGACATCATTAAGATCTAGAAGCTCCCAAATGAACTCCCCCTGAACCAAAGCAATAAGTACGAGAAGCTGGCAATAAAAACAGAAAAGGTAGTCCTTAAAGCATAGGCAAGATATAGAGGATACTATGGCTCAGACTGACTCTCATCTACCCCATATGACTCTAGGACTATCAACTGATCATCTAACACACTAAGGAGCAAACATGTACCCCGTCTACCCGAGGGTGGCCCAACCCTCGCTAGAACGTATAAGAAGTGAGTGAGCTCAACCTAATGAGAAGTGAAACAGCTAATAAGCAGCATCCTAGAATCACAAGATGAGAGGAAGAAGTCTAAACAACTAGACAAGAGAAACACTCTAATCTATGCTAGAAGGACTAACCCCAATGCACCCATATGCAATGCGACAGAATGGAGCAAGAGCATAATATACAAGATAAAACATGAAGCACAAAGCTCCCCCTCACAACAGTCCATAAGGACAAACCACCCCAAACTCTCCCCTCAAGGCTAAAAACCTAGAGCTATCCAAAGGCTTGGTAAAAATATCAGCCAACTGGTGGTCACTCTCCACAAACTGGAGCACTATGTCACCCTTCTCCACATGGTCTCGAAGGAAGTGATATCTGATATCAATGTGCTTGGTCTGAGAATGTTTCACTGGGTTCTTGGCAATGTTGACCGCAGAAGTGTTATCACAAAAGAGTGGAACACTGTCTATGGCTAACCCAAAGTCCCGCAAGGTCGAAACCATCCAAATCACCTGGCTGCAGCAACTGGCGACAGCAACGTACTCGGCCTCTTCGGTGGACTGTGCAACTCCGGACTGCTTCCTAGAAGACCAAGAAACTAGAGAAGTGCCAACGAATTGGCAGGTGCCAGAAGTGCTCTTCCTATCTATCCTACAGCCAGCAAAGTCTGCATCCGAGTAGGCTCTGAGGGAAAGACAGAATGAGGAAGAGTACCAGATATCATAGTCAATGGTAGCTCGAAGTTACCGAAGGATGCGCTTCACCGCCTGGCGGTGAGATACGCGAGGAGAAGCTTCAAATCGTGCGCACAGAAACACGGAGAAGTGTATGTCCGGTCTCGAGGCAGTGAGGTACAAGAGGGAGCCAATCATACTGCGGTACTCCTTCTGATCAACTGGCTCGCCATCCTCATCTGGGTCAAGTGTGGCGGATGATGCTATGGGAGTTGATACTGGCTTGCTATCACTCATATCAAAGCGTCTCAGAAGGTCACGAGTGTACTTGCCTTGATGCAAGAAAGTACCCTCCCGAGTCTGCTAGATCTGGAAGCCAAGGAAGAAGGTCAACTCGCCCATCATACTCATCTCAAAATCGGTGCTCATGACATCTGAGAACTGTGAAACAAGAGTATGAGAAGAGCCGCCAAAGATGATGTCATCCACATAAATCTGGATGAGCAGAAGGTCAGTGTCATGCCTACGAATGAACAAGGTCTTATCTACCTTACCCATCTCAAACCCATGACTCAACAGATAGGACTTAATCCTCTCATACCAAGCTCTAGGAGCCTGCTTAAGTCCATACAAGGATTTGGAAAGCTTGTAGACATGGTTTGGGTATTTGGGGTTCTCGAAACCTGGAGGCTGTCTCACATAAACCTCTTCCTCAATAAACCCATTGAGGAAGGCACTCTTAACATCCATCTGGTAAATGTTAAAACCCTTAGAAGCTGCGAAAGCAAGCAGAATTCTAATGGCCTCAAATCTAGCTACTGGGGCAAATGTCTCCTCAAAATCTAGACCCTCAACCTGGGAGAAGCCTTGTGCTACTAGTCTAACCTTGTTTCGAATGACAACCCCATCCTCACTCTGCTTGTTCTTGAACACCCACTTACTCCCAATGATATTGTGACCTCGAGGGGGCTCAACAAGTGACCAGACCTTGTTCTCTCGAAATATTCTAACTCCTCATGCATGGCATTGACCCAAGACTCATCAGAAAGAGCATGACAAACATCTTTGGGCTCAAAGGAGGCAACAAAGGCAGAATAGAGACGAAATGTTACATGCCATACTTTGAGTGTGTGACTTGCTCAATGAGGTCTTCAATCATCTGCTCGGAAGGATGATCTTTCCAGATATGTCGGGGAGTTCCTGGATGAGATGAGTAAGTGGCATCTACCTCATGGGTTGACGAGGTAGGAACAGATCCACTAACTCCAGAAGATGTGGAAGTCACGACCAAAGGCATATCGAGGACGAAAACCAGTAAAACCAGAAAAACCAAGTCCTCGATGCTGCCCAACCCATCAGCTGAAGCAAACCTAGACCTCGTGTTGGTCTTAGGTGCACTCAAGGTCTGGGGCTGACCCTAAATACGCCTAAGAGCCTCAACACGGTCTCTACGCGCGATCTTGGCATGCCTGAAGCATCGCTCGACCAAGTGTCCATCCTTCTGATAGAAGGTGCAATGATACTTCACCTTCTGAGAGGTAGAAGTAGCACGATGGGGCTTTGCCTTCTGAGAGGCCGAAGCAACAGGTGGAATCACCTTGCCGTCAGAAATCCCTTGGACAAAGCCCGCTGACTTAAATTGAACTTTCTCAGTTCTGAGCTTGACCTCGATCACACCTGCGGCTATGGGTCTGAGCACGGCAGGTGGATGCTTCCTAACATTTTCAAGAAAATCATATCCTAGACCTTGATTGAATTTACAAATCTTGGACTGGTCTAGAATAAGATTTAGCTTTTTCTTGCCTCCTACAAACCTCTCAAGAGTGTTCATAAGGTACTGACACTCCCGAAAGAGAGAGGTGCAAGAAGTGTAGGGAGAAGAGGAGACAGCAGCATGAGAAGAGGAAGAACCAACAGCAGAAGAAGAAATGGCATGTGCACGCACAGCCGCCTCAACATTGAGGTCTTCACAAGGACTAGGAGGGACAATCCTATCTCTAGCTGTTTGGTCATCGTGCCTAAGCGTCTCTACTCCTTTGGGCTTCTCCACCACACCAGCAATCACATCACAATAAGAATGTGGCTTCTCTAGTAGATCCTTAGTTAGCTTTACACATTTTTCTTCCAATGCAATCAAGTCAGATTTTAGTTTATCAAAATTTTTGCATGGTGAGCTAACAGGGTCCTTAGAAGCATATCGAGATAACTTGTTGTTGTGATCAATCAACTCTTGGAACTGTTTAGACACAGGTTCAAGCTCAGCAGTCAGCTTGGGACAGTTTACACATGAAGCAATGGGTTCTAGCAGAAAAGATTGTAACTCAGCAATTTTATGATCTGCCCGTTTTAGGTTCATCTTTAAATTATTACAACTTTCACAAGTCTCGGGCAGATCGAGGAGCATGGTATAAAGACCTCTAAAAGCATTATCCTTATCCTCACATGAGGTGCAAGAAGTAGCCTCAACAGTAGTAGATGAAAGAGACGCTACCCTACTCATCTCTAGCTCAGCAAGAAGACTAACATTCTCCACTTTAATCATGTCAAGCTCAGAAGACAGACTATCATGAGAAGTCCTTAATTTCTTCATGTCACCAAGCAAAGCACAGCATGTATCACATTCGTCACGGGAGGGAGCAGATATAAGTGAAGTATGCTCCCGTGACAATCTATCTACTTTCTTCTCCAACTCGCTACACCTAGCTCTAGATCTAGCATGGAATTTCCCTAGCTTAAGAAAAACATCATTAAGCTGGTCATAGGAGGGGTATACCTCATCGAAGTCAGAATAGAGCTCGCTGTCGCTGATCTCGCCCTCAAGGGCCATGAAGCACATGCCGGAGAAGTCGTCGCCATCATTGGTTTCTTGATCGCCCGTCCCATCGTCGTCGCTCCATCCCTCCACCTCGCTGAGTTCGAGGTCGTCGAAGGCGGTGAGGACGCGGTGGAACAGCTTCTTGGCTTTGCCAAGGTTGCGGAACTTCTTCTTGCCTTGGGCATGAGCTGGAGGCTTCTTGTTGCGGTTTTTGTCGATGTAGTCGTTCTTGCTCACACCGCCGTAGTCACCCTTGCCCTTCTCCAGCTTGGGGCAGTTCGCTCGAATGTGGTTGTGGCCACCACACTCGAAGCAAATTATCAGGCCACCTCTCTTCCGATCCCTCACTCTCTTGTACACGTGGGAAAACTTTCTGGCTAAGAGAGCAAGTTGGTTTTCTGGGAGCTGCTCTAGTTGATCATCGGCAATTTTACACAGAGCAGCAAGAGAGAATCCAGAAGAAGTGTCAGAAGATCCAGAAACAGAGCTGGGATCGGTGACTAAGGCCATCGACTGCGACTTCGACCTACGAGAGACTATGTCAATCTCGTGAGTCTTGAGGTGTGAGTACAACGCGTCAAGAGTCAGGGTCGAGAGGTCTGTTGTGTCTTTAATTGTGGTCACATTCATCTCCCAAACACGCAAGTCAAGAGCAAAAAGCATCTGACGAGCATTGTCCGAGTCGGGGTATGTGAGACCGACGGCTCGGAGGTTGCTTAGGATTTTGTGAAATCTCAAAAAACACTCATCCAAGGACTCACCAGCGAGCATTTCAAACTTGTTGTAATCTCGCTTGAACTGGTCCTGTCGAACCGTCTTGATCTGGGTGGTGCCCTCATGGTATGCATCGAGGGTCACCCAGATGTCGAAGGCTGACGTGAGATGAGAGATGCGATCGAATTCGCTTCTGCTCAGAGCCTGAATTATGATGTTCCTCACCTTGGCATTCGCTTTAACATCAGCCATGTTTCTGGCATTGATGTTCTCATTGACAGGAACAACATATTGGGTCTTGACCTTCCTCCAGATGGCATAACCCTGAGCCTGGATGTAGGTCTCCATCCGGCTCTTCCAGAAGGGATAATCGATGCCATCAAAGACCGGAGGCTTGGTGGAATACGTGTCCGTTGCCATGGCTCTAGAGACCAGTTAAGATCTACGAGGAAGAGCTAACCGGCTCTGATACCAATTGTTGGATCGAAATGGCAACAGAGGGGGTGAATGGTGCCTTTAAAAACTCCCCAAGTATTCACACACCTCTTCTTCTCCAATAGCTATTGAGCTACGAAGACAGAACGAGATTGCTTACTGGAAAAACAGACTGGAAAGTCAAAACAAACCGAAAATAGCCTGATCGACAATAGAATACTTCGATCAACAACATAGTAGAGTGCAACATCCGCAAGAACAAAAATAGTGTAGCTTTTGACTCTCGGGTTGAATGACCAAGTAACTTCTCCCAAAACAAGACAACGAGCTCACGACTAGAAATTACAAGACTAACAAGAATTCGCTGCTGTGGTCGAGAAGAGACACATGGTCGACGTTGAAACAGAGGAAGAGATACTCGTTTGACCACTATGCCAGATTTCCGAGTAACTTTAGACTCTCTGGTCTTTTGGTCCTGTAACTTGAAGCACTGCAAAAACCCAACCTCTGGAAGAGAAATTACCAAGAAAACACTAACTCTCTACCATGATCAAGAGAGATTGTATGGTCGACGTCGAAACAGAGCATCTTGGAACATACGACCACTCGGCAAGATTTTGTAGACAAGAATCTTTGCTCTCGGGAAGAACTGGCCAAGATGGCCTTGAGAATGAATCCCAGTTCAGAGCTAAAGAAACCGAGGCAACACGACCAAGGAACACTGCTCAAAACAGAACTCAACACAAGAGGACAGAACACAACATAGCGCCCGAGAAACAAGATCTGAAATAGAACAGGTACAGGAATCAAAACATCTCAATTGAAATGAGGCTCAGATAGATACAGAGAGATGAATGATTGCAAAGGAGGTTTCTACAGCCACTCCATACAACCTTGCTCCTCTGAGCAATGCACACAAAACAGAGAAAGAAACCGAGTAACTCAGCAGAAAACCTCAAACTCTTCTCGATCTCTGCTTCTCTATTTATAGTCACCAGATACTGGGGGGAGAACACGTTAACCCCACCTAACACCGGGTTTTACCATTGCTTAACCCACTAGCAAAATGGACTCCAGTGCTTTATCCGCCAACACCAACGGCTTCATTGCTTTGCCCGTTAACTCCGTGCTTTACCCGCACTTTGGTTGACAGAGCCAACAGAATCCACTTCCACCTTGCAGGCTTTGCGTATTTCACCAAAATGCCATCCTCGCATTTTCCTGTAAGCTTCCTCCTTCCTTGCTGTCCACGCATGCACCTACCTTGAACCCCAAGTCTTCTTCGGCTTCACCTAGTCGTTCTGGACCTCAACATCTCCCATGTCTAGTCCCGACCACTCCAAGCCTCACCAAGACTTGTCTCCAAGATCCTGCAAGCATCATAGACAAGAACACATTCATAGCACCACACAAAACACTTGAAACAACCTCTGCATTTGTAAAAGTGAAGTTTAGACCTACTCCACAACATTGTAAGTGCGATAGATTAGTCGAAATGCCAAAACAAAAAATGCACAAGGTCTACGACCACCTCATAAGTCTTTACGACCGATTCCCAGTTGATACGATCGCTTCTGGAAGCCATACGACCAGACAACAGAAGCTACGACTTTCAGCCTAAGTCTATAACGTGATCAAATGGACTTCTGACCACAACTGACCGCGCTACGACTTCACCCGAGTGCTTCCGATCGCTTCCTGTGATAACGTGGTCGTAGGCCTTGACTTTCCAACGTGGTCGTGACCCAATTGCCGACACCGACCACGACAGAGTTTCGCTGTCGACAAAGGATAACGTGGTCGTAAAAATCGTTTGGGGACTTCCGACCACGAACAAAGGGATGCGTTCGAACCGCGTCCGATCGCTCCCCTTCAACATGGTCGAAGACTTCGAGCGCTGACTTTCGACCACAGTAGTCGTGGCTTCGACTTACGACTTCCGACCACGACCAACGTGGTCATAAGGGAGCTCGACCATGGCCAACGTGGTCGTAGAGACCCTCGACTACTGCCATCGTGGTCGTAGCTGCGATCAACCACGGCCAACATGGTCGTAGCTGCCTTCGACCACAGCCAACATGGTCGTAGCTGCGATCAACCACTGTCAGAACTTTCCGGATGACCTTAACGTGGTCGTAAACCTGTCTAAGGACCTTCGACCACGATCAAAGTGGTCGTAAACCTTTCCAACCACGGTTAGAATGCACTACAGTGGTCGTAATTACTGCAAGTGACTTTCGACCACGGCAAAACCGGTCGTAATAGCTCCTAGTGTCTTCCGACCTCTCCTAGAGGCTACGACTTTGCAGGAACCACCCAAACCAAATTCAATCTTCCTAAAACAAAAGTCAATTACTCATCACAAACATGTGGTCACCTCCACATGGTCTCTCAGTAGCTCAAACCCATTCATAGCCTTCCTCGGCTGAGAACACATCCATTCGCAGCCCTCCTTGGCTGTGAACATCGCACAAATCCCACCCATGGTTATGGCACACCGAAGATACGTACATGCCGTCCTATATGTTCAGTGAAACAGTTTTGAAAAAGAAAGCTATAACCTTTGTGGCTACATCCAAGCTTGCTATGACCGAGAGTATGACTATTTAAATAGTTTTTAACACGCTGCAGAGGTTGTACAGTTTTACCCAAATGAGATAATTAACTATATTGTTGACAACTTCACGCTTCCTTTGGCATGTGACAAAAGTTGATTATCATATAGCCTTTAAATCATCAAGCCCTAACCTTGCACCAGCCTGATGAATGGACAATCTCTCACTTGAGCGTGTCCTTCCCCCAAGTGAGCTGACTGACAGACCCTCACTTAGGCATGTCCTTTCCCTAAGTGAACATTCACCATTGTATTAGCAAACCTTGCTCCCATCACCGTGATGTAGGAGCCCCTACGAGCCAGACCTTCACTCGGAATGCCTTTACTATTTTTGTGCCTACCATAATGCAAGGCTAGACTTAGACTACTTTAATCAACTAAATGCCAGAGCCCATATAGCACATGTAGTCGTATGGTGTGACTTAGATGAGCAGCAATAGAGTTCAGTTCTTAATTGACCCGAGCGAGAATCTTCCCCTATCTACATGCGAGGTTCCCCCTCATATTTGATATATTATCATATAACTCGTCTGCGTCCAAAAACTAGGTTTTTATTTTGTTTTATACCAAACTAACAGAGGTTCCTTCTCTGGTCTAACATTTTGAAACCAACATGCCCACGTGTAAACTTGTTCAAAAGTTCAAACTTAGTAGAAACTATTGCTTGGTTAAGCACCTAAATCATATATCGATGTAGTATTTCCAATTTGACAATGTATATTGTCTAAATCATGTCCTAGAGGATACAACAGCGAGGGTATCAAATTTTCAAGGAGCTTCAATGCATACGAGCAGTCATAACTATTGTTAACCACAGTATAGCAGTTTTAATAGAACATACACGCATGCATAATAGATTTTGCAAACAATATACAATAATTGAAATACTGGGATCACTATGGTGAAAGGGGATGCTTGCCTTGCTTAAATTACCATGGTCTTGATCTTACTCAAGTCCTTCTCAGTAAATGATCTTGAAGCTATTGGTCTTCATCTTTGTCTCAATCCTGCTCGAGTTAGTGCTCCTTCGGGACTTCAATTTCTAATTACGTGATAAGAGATTGAAAGACCAAAGAAATCCAAAGGATTGCAAAAGATCCAAATAAATTCAAAGAGAACTTCATTAAGTTTTATTAGTATTGAGTTGGTGATGTAAGAGAAGGTTTAGAAAGTGATAAATGTTTGACATAGTTGAATGGAGTTTGAGTGAATGATGGGATGGTGGAGAAGCTTTATGGGGAAGGAAAGCAATAACAGATCAAAGGTGAAGGAATATTCATAGGAACATTTTGCTTCTTAACTCAAAGAGGGCTAGGAATACCTGATCGCAGAATACCTCGGCTTGGTTTGAATTATCTCTATTGGTACAGTTTTCTTTATGACTACTAATGCTCTTCAGCCACTACGGAGTTATACCGACTCCTAACACTCTTTGGCCGCTACACAATTCTATCTACGGCTACTGAACCCTACGACCGTTGTAGCTTATGAACATGATAGCTTACAGTCTTACAACCATTGTGGCTACTGACCTTATGAGTGTGACTTACAACTCCTTCGATACTTCAGATGCTCCAACCGTTATGGTACTTGGTCACTCTGATTACAGACTACCGATCATGGCACTTCGACCACATAGGTCTTTGGCTAAATTGATCCTACCGCAACTCTGGTCGTACCATTCACATAGAGCCGGTATTGGCGGTCTTCGACCACGCAAATCTTCCAAGCATCGACCGGATACTGTAACTTACGACTACCGATAGGGTATTGTAATTTATGACTACCGACAAGGTACTGTAACTTATGACTACCAACAGGTACTGTAACTTACAACTACCGACCTAATACTGTAAGTTACGTCTACTGACCTGGTACTATAACTTACGACTACCGACTAGGATCTGTAGGTTTCAATTATCGACTACGTGCTGTAGGTTTTGACTACCGACTATGTTCTGCAGGTTTCAACTAATTATTACATTCTGTAGGTTTTGACTACCGACTATTGATTACGTTCTGCAGGTTTCAACTAACGACTACATTCTGTAGGTTTCGACTACCGACTAGGTTCCGTAGCTTTTGACTACCGATCGGGTACTGTAGTTTCACAACAGACTACCGATGAGGTACTATAACTTGCGACCAATTTACTGTACATATGAACAATTTACTATACTTACGACCGATCTATTGTACTTATGACCAATCTATTGTATCTCACAACTCATCTACTGCACTTACGACTGATCTATTGTAGTCTAGGATTACAAGTCTAGCTACGGTCGAGGATTTCAACACTAGCAGCAGTCAAAAATTTTGACTCTAACTGCAGTCGAAGATCTCGACACAACAGTGGTCAAAGATTTTGACACGGCAATGGTCAAAGATTTTGACACTCGGTTGCGGTCGAAGATCTCAACAGTAGCAGCGGTCGAAGATTTCAACTCTAGCTGCAGTCGAAGATCTCGACATAGCAGCAATCAAAGATCTTGACACGGCAGCGGTCGATGATTTCGACATGGCAGCGATAAAGGTTTCAGACCGGTTGTGGTCGAAGAACTCGACTCTAGCCGCAGTCGATGGTTTGACACCAGCTACTAGATTTTGACTTCGACTGCTACGGTTCTCTTCTGAGCTTCAACTACTGTTGTTCCCTTTTCGAGTTTGACTACTTTAGTTCTCTTTTCGACTTTGATTACTCTACGAGGGAGGAGGAGCTCACCGAAGATGATTATGGCTCATGAGAAGGAGTGGAAGAAGCTAGCGTCGGAGACCTCATTGGCAGCGAAAGGGGTCCGCAGTGACAACGACGTCCGACAACAAAGAACGAGGCGACAATGCTATCCGGCAACAGAGAAGCTACAAAAGGGTGCACAAGAGCTTGCTTGCATGCATGCGGTGGTACGGGTGAAAGGAATCGAGGTACGACTCACTTGAGAGAGTCTTACAGTGGTGTCCTGGTCGGATATGGAGAAGAAGGCCTAACCCGAGTGGTCCACTGTATGAAAGGTCGATCAAATGAGTAGGGTGCTTAAAGAAGAGGTAAGTGCGTTGTGACGGAGTTGAGGAGGAGAGAAGCTCACTAGAGTAGCTAGCACACAGTGGTGTGCTCACCAGCGTCGCGTATGACTTCGGTTTCTTGGTGTTCTAGTGAGCAAGGTGCTTAAGAAACACGCACAAGAGACCGATGAAGTGTGTGAGCTAAAGAGAAATGGTGCAGATGGGGGCTTTATAGATACGGAAAGGCTGAGGGCGGAGCGTGAGTTCTCGCAAGCGCAACCGAGCAACACAATCAAATACTCGCCATGGAACGCGAGGTGTGGAAGAGGACAAGGGGGAAGAAACCCATCGTGTTGAGGTGACGGGAAGGCGGAGTTGACAGCAGCAGAGGAAAAACTACGGCTGCGGTGTTAGAAACCGGGGGCAACATAAGCCACGACCACGACAAAGCTGGCATAGGTGCGTGAGGTGGAATATGAACCCTGTCAATGGGCCCAGCGCGTCAGCATGCGCAGAGGGGCAGGCTGACAAGATTGTTGGTTATGATCTGGACATGTAAAGGGTTGAGGAGTCATGTGTTCGAGTGCTTATGTGTTCGAGTACATACTAGCTGGGTGAAGTTCTCGAGCAAGTGCAAATCGATTGAAGCTCTTGAGGGCCAACTTAGCAGTCGTGATACAAAGCTAGGCACAAAGGCAGGATGCATGAAGGAAAAGTGCGGCGTAGGGCATGGCATGGAATTTGCGGTGGATACATGGCAAGGCAAAAGCATAGGGCATGGGCTGTCAACAGAGAGGAGAAACGATGGACGTGGTATCAAAATGATGAGTCATGGCGTCAAAAACCAGTGGCCTATGTTCATGGTTTCTTAGGCTGCTGGCTAGAGGTGGAAGAAAGATATTGCTAGTGGGCCACACTCGGCAGTGTTAGAGAGAGAAAGGGTGAGGTGAGCTGAGAGGTTTAGACAATTGTTGGACATATCAGATGTGCTCGAAAAATTATGAAATTTTTTGGTGGAGGCACCTGACATAGTGTGGATGATTGTGTAAATTTTTCAGAGTTTTATCTTCTCTTGATTTTTCTAGAAAAATCTAAGAAGACTCCTGGTTAATTTAGATTTACTTATTTGATTTAGATAGTTTTAGAACTTGCTTTAATATTTATTTTTAGTACTAAAATCATACTCGTGGGCTTTTAGGATGGTGTTCACCATAAGTTTTCTCATGCCCACTTTTGATCCTCTTTCTAATATGATTTTGGAGTTTTAATTTGAATTGCATTCTAAGCACCTTTATTTTTGAAGTTCAAACTTTTCAAAGAAACTCCAATAAAGAGCCAAGGAAACAAAATGCATTCAAAAAGTTTAAAAATTCTCTTATTTTTGTATGCCCTAGAATTTAGGATATGACACTTTATTTAAAAGCTAGGTATGATAGAAAAGCAACTTTTAAAAGCTAACAAGAGCATGGCTACTGCTTCGCTTATTCAGCAATTGATGCAGCTGCAATGTTTTTACATTTATCAGTATGGTAAAATACGAAAAGAAAATGTAGAATCGCCGATGACACTTAGAGCGGGGTGAATGATTGTAATCTTTAGCACAAGCTTTTCTCAAAATCTAACATGCTCCGTTTTTCTTCAACCTGCTAATCACAAAACGCACAAAAAAAGGAAAAAAAACAAGAGGACGGATATATATATATATAGGACACTGAAATGGGGCACCATGGTGCCCAGACACCATGCCTCTCTATCTTTAGATTGTTTTTAGATGCGTGCAGGTGCAATATATTAGGTAAACCCATTAATATTCATTAATTCGAAAAGGCATCAATTTAGAAAAGAATCAATCATGGATGGAAAATATTAATCATGGATGAAAAGTTTTAATTATGGAGCTTGGGCACCATGATGCCCCTGCTATTTTGCCCATATATATATATATATATATATATATATATATATATATATATATATATTTGTAAAGTTACTGTAGCAGCTGATTAAAAAACTGAAACCCCTGATGAACCAGGCCGTGAGATCAAACAGCAAAGCCAACGAAATATCATGCATGCAACCGTCACAATTTCTTAATGCCTAACCTGATCACCTATGGAGCCGCAACACCAATCCAAGTGGCAAAGATTTTTTAGCACAGATGGCGGTCAACAAAAGAGGCAATGCATGCAAGCTACTACATAATGCGAGCGATCAAGCTATTGTCTCGGCCGAGCCACCACACAAAAAACCTAATTAGTACTCCCTAATGACGCCGCCTAATCACATCCAATCCACCTCTCAGATCATGAATCCCCATCAACAGTAGTCACTACCAAAAAACAGACTAACCTCACGGCAGCCGCGCGTATAATACGAATATATATATTCTCTTTTTCTTGATCTACTCGGCCAGCATTCACGATGATCACCAAAAAGCCTTCATGATAGACCAATAGCAAACATGCATGCAATCACCAGACAGAGAAGAGATACCTTCACGTCGAAGAAAATGACAAGTGGCGAAGATTTTGAATACAAGTGGCGATCAACAAGATCAGTGGCGGATCCAGAATTTTTGGGATAGGGATATGAAGTTAAGAATCTACGAAGTATATATATAAGATAGAGAATTTTGATACACATAATATGTATATCTCATATAGTTAACCAAATAAACAATCACACATAAGCAATAAATGCAATTTCCAATATAAGTTTGATTGACTTAATTTCTAGTGAACACTGAACAGAGTACATGAAACAACATCAATGCAAAACTGACCTGGATGGCAATGTTATAACTCAACTCGACGAATTTCTTCTTCTTCTTTGAATTCTCTACAACCTAAAAATATTGAACATTTGTTCAATTCACCATTGAAGAACAGGAGAGTCCAAGAGTATTAAGTATAAATTGACCTTGAATTGTGTGCAGGGCCGGCATGGCCGTCAGGAGCGCCGCCGCCGGCCGTCGGGAGCGCCGCCGCCGTTGAAGCTGGAATAGGGGAGGAGCTGCCGCCGCCGCATGGGCCGCCTGGCCGTGGGGACTTCTTCACCATCGTCGCCGTGTCGGCCATTGGGTGTGGGCGCCCGGCGCCGCGCAGCCGCGCCGCCGCCGGTAGCCGTTCGCCGGTCGCCGCGTCGCCGAAGACGAGGTCATGAGGAGGGCTGGAGGGGCGCCGCCGTGCCGGGCCTGTGGTGGCCCGCGGCTGTGCAAGAGAGATGGAGAGGAGGGGTGTGGGCGCCCGGCGCCGCGCCGCCACCGGTAGCAGTTCGCCGGTCGCCGCGTCGCCGGAGACGAGGAGCCGAGGAGGGCTAGAGGGGCGCCGGGCCTGTGCTGTGGCGGCTGCCGGCTGCGCAAGAGAGATGGAGAGGAGGCAGTCTGCAGGCACGGAGCAAGGCAGGAGCCAGGAGGCGGCGTGAGAACTGAGAAGCAGCCAGTCAGCAGGAGGCTAGGGTTAGGTTAGGAAATGCCAATTGGGCCTTTTGGCCTTTTGGTTAGTGGGGTTTTTTTTTCTATATATATATATATTTGATTTTTTTGCAAAAAATTTTAGGGGTACAACTGTACCCCCATATCCCACTGTGCATCCGCCCCTGAACAAGATGTCCATCCTCAAAACATGCAAACAACCTTTTTTTTTCTAATCACATCTGCTCGCATCCACGCCTTCTCTCGGCCGGCCCTCAGCCTTTAGATAGTCACGCCCTACCTTGGCCGTCGCCGAACTCAGAAACTGCGCCGCCGACAATTGCAACACGAGTAATCTCCTCGGTCATAGCTCAAACCCTAATGCCAGATGGGACTAATTAATTTTGCACCCTAACAGGCTTTCGGTCTACTGCTTTTTAAAGGATCCGAAACTCTTTCGTAATATGGATTTTTCACTTTGTCATATATTGTAGCCTTCAGACTACGTCTCCATAGCTTCAACACATATCATCCACCTTTGATCTATCTCTATACACCCCAACTCGAACACGATCATCTCCTCTGGCATCTTGATCCTCTAGACCATAACTTCGTCTCAAACCATCTCCCGGTCCTCACCGTAGACTACGATCGTCTCCGAGTTATCCTGCATATGCAAAGACTAAAGCAATATCTTTTCTTGGCCAAACTTTAATTAACATCAATAAGTAATATTATTAATTATTTATTATCATAAAAGTCTAAATCTAATCACATGGTCTAACAAAAAAGATGAAAAAAATGTTCAATTTAAGGCGTTGATGATCTTTATTCATCGGCCAAGCAATCTGTAAATAATAACTGGCATAATCAATCTGAATAAATAAGACTTAATTATTCACGAGTGCTCCCTGACTTCCTACCTCTCCAACATGATTCCATCGTGTCGGTCGTGTCCTTCAACGTGAATAAGTTGGGCCTGGCCAGAGCCTAACCAGAGTACCTGTTCGGGCCAACAAGCCTATTAACTGGATCGGGCACAAGCCTACGCCTATTGGACCGTTCTGTATAGGGCCCATTTGTGCATGTGTCACGCCCTTACGTAATTCCTCACTCAGACGTATTTCTGTTATTTACGTACAAGCTGTCCGTTGGCGATCCGCAAGCAAGTAGGATTGTTTGGAAGGCGTAAACGCGTCTCGTTCCGCTGCAATGGCTGCACGCGGCAAGCTGCGCTGCACCCTCGTCACCGCCGATCCTCCAAGCCTCCGCCGCAGCCACGGTGCTGCTGCAATGCAGCGGAGTTGCGGCCCAATCCGACGCCGCGACGGGCGTGTCCTGTCCTGCCGACCGCTCGGGAGAAAGAGAAAGGCATACGCCGCGGCGGCGGCGGCGTCTTGGTCCGCTGCCGCCGCCGTACGTCTCCCCACACCGCCCGTTCGCTCCTCCTCGACCGCTTCGTACGTGCTGGGGAGGTACACAGCGCCAGCGCGCGCCTTACACTGCATTGCATTGCATGTTCGTATTCGTTTTGAAGAAAAACAATGCCATGTTCTTTTTACCACGTTCGTTTCTATGTTTCCACAAGATTATGTCCGCACTGCAACATGCATTTTGTATCACAAGGTTAACTTTTCGGTAGAGCGTGAGAATCTTGATCTCGGTACGTACTAAGGAGGATTTGACACCCGAAATTACCGTGTAGCCTGTTTGTTTGTTTGCTTGTTTTGCCTCCTTGCCCTTTTCTTTCACTAGTGCACAACCGGTCATCATAAACAGTTCAAAAATATCATCACAGATAGTTTCATGAGTCGTCTGAGTTTATGGGTCAGTAATAATATGAGATCATCACAGACAGCTTTTGAACCGTCTGTGATGCAGACTATCACAGACAGTTTGTAGTAGAAACCGTCTGTGACATATGATTTATTACAAACGGTTTCAACTACAAACCGTTTGTAGCAGTCAGCGCGCTTCTGCTGCCACCCCTGCCTCCCTCTACGCCGACCCGCTCCCGTCGCCTTGCACGAGCCGAGCCTCGCGCCCACGCCATGGCCGTCGCGCAAATCCCAGCCAACTGCCGCCCGGTCCCCCGCCAAGTCCGCCGCCTATAAAGCCGACGCAGTTCCCCGTTCACACCGCCCTTCCCCACACATCCTCCCCTATCGCGGAATTGAAGCCCCCGCGCCCGAGCTCACCGGAATCAGCTTCTTCCTCACCGCCGGCCAATGGCGCCTCCCCCTCCGCTACTTCGCCTCCAACGCCCCTCGGCCCGATTCCTCCGGGGAAGAGGACCTCCATGCTTGCCCGAAGTCAACCACAGCGCCACCATCGGGTTTCCTACCCCCTAGCAAGCCGCCCACAGTGACCCCCTCTGCGCCACCACCGGCCTCCACTGCCAGCTCCCCTCGGCACCTTTCCCGCTCATCCCACTCCGTGGTAAGCTTCCCCTGCCTCCTCTATTGCTTGTGTGCGCCTTAGTTTCTCTTATCCTCCACGCCGGCGCCGCCGCCGCGCTCCACCCCCGCCTCCGGCTGCTTGCGCCGACGCCGGCCACCGCCAACACCGCCAGCCCCTGTTGACCTCACCGTCATCTTCGCCATCTGTGGGGGAACCCATTTTGAGGGTCTCTGGCGCCACCCCGGCTGGCCCTCACCGGCGGCAACGCGACTGGCCGCGCGCCCCCGGCTCCTCTGTTTTCGGCTGGTGGCTTCCCTATTGGCTCCCAGCCCCCGCATGCTTTATCGGTTGGCCTTTTCCCCAAAAGTCACGAAACACCGAACGGTTTGCTGGCTAGCTCGACTGCACGTTAACCCCTTTGCCCTCCGGTCCTGGGTTCGATCCCACCGACATCACCCTTTTCCACTTTGTTTTACTTTAATTTTTGTACCTCATTTTAATTAGTAAAAATTGTGGAAAATTAGGAAATAATTTAGAGAAGCTAATAAATTTAATTAGGGTATAAACTAAGGTACTTAAGATTTAAGATTTGATTATTTTATGAGCTTAAATATTTATTTGAGGCCTAATTAATAATCAACAACATTAAATAATTAAGTGATACAAAAGTTGACCATCTAAAGTATGACTATCGTTCCTATATCCTTGAAAGGTCATGAAAATACTTTCACAAATAACCATTAAATAAATCGAGGTGTAGGGCTGTTACTAACTAAACTATAGGTACGTGACTTGTATAGAAGACCGTAATAAATATAACTATCCGGAGAATGAGGCTGAAAATTGTTAAACAAATCAACTAACCCTTAGCCCAAAATAAAAGTTATAATAAAGACGATATATGAACCCCTAGGTCAGGGATAATACTCTTGCGATGTACAAATTAATGCCATTCAAGAAATAATAAGCTTAATATTATCTATCAGCACATAGGTCTAACCTAACTCATGGAACTTCCTTAATAAATACAAAAATAATAGAGGAAACTATTAATACAAAGATCGAGTCATCGTATTCCGCCAT
The DNA here is from genome assembly GCA_017311315.1 of Dendrocalamus latiflorus. Taxonomy (NCBI): domain Eukaryota; kingdom Viridiplantae; phylum Streptophyta; class Magnoliopsida; order Poales; family Poaceae; genus Dendrocalamus; species Dendrocalamus latiflorus. Next base: position 25,534,713 of record CM029660.1, read on the forward strand.
CAGCTATAACTAGCTATCTCCGAGTGCTAAACAGAAATAATCCCATGAATACACCTTTATCATGACCCACCATTTGCCTCCATTTTGACAGTTTTTCCTGCCAAATTTTCACTTCACTCCAACCACTATGACTCCAACAATACTCCGCGCCCAATAAATCTTGCCTCAAATCACCCATTAACTCATAACAAAACTAAATTTAGTTTATTCAAAATTATTTGGATCTTTTGAGTTATTTGCATTTATTTGGATTCAGTTGCTTAGCACGTAATTAGAAACTGGAGTCCTGAAGATTCTATGGATCAAGCGAGACCAAGATTGATGAAGACCAGGAATTAAAGATCATCGCATGAGACGACTTTGTGTGAGCTCAAGACCACGGTAAACCGCGCCAGGCGAGTCAATACTTTGATCATGTTGAACCTATATTTTCTGCAAATTACTTTGGTTTAAATTATCAAATTGTATGCTGTTATTTTATATGCAAATACATGATTAATTTAAGATTCTAGTTATATGCCCATTGTTTGCCTTGAATAATATTACACCTCTTTTGGAATACTTGAATATGTGAACCTTGTCGCCCTAGCAAAATTATAATGGTAACTTTTCAAAAGTAAGTCCGTAATTATACGCCATGATTAGTACTGCTTAGATACTCAGGGGCGCTGAAATGCCCAAGCATCATTATCATTTTCAATCATGAGAAACTGGTTTGGAAAGCCATGGTAATGACTGGTATATGTTGGTATGATTATTTTATGTTCCCAAAAACCCCAACTTAAATATCTAGGAGGATGGTTCGAGTGTGTGTGTGGTGCAGTGGAAGCACAAAGTGGTTAGTGGTAAATCTGTCCAGATAATCCTAAGGACTGAATCTTGTCAAGACCTCCTGTGTAAAACAAGTACAACCATAAGTCTGTAAAGTACAACTTGGCTTAGTAAATTTACCGGACCCTGAAAGTCATCATCATGGAAGTAGTGCAAGTGGCGGCCTGGGTGGCAGGCTTGTGGGGGAAGTTCTCTTGCGAAGCGCTAGCAGTGTGGGTAACCCGCCGCTAGGCGCATAGGAGGGGAACATCCCGCACAACGAATGGGTCCCACCACAAATGGGAGAAACCCATAGGGTGAGATGATGGAAGGAGCGAGGTACTTTGAACGGTTACTGTGATGGTTTGCTCAACCGCATGACTAAGGAATCATGTGGGGCAACGAGTGAACTGTCTCTTGTGGGTAAAGTGTGCACACTCTGCAGAGTCAAAACTATTCGAATAGCCGTGCCCACGGTCAAGGGCGGACATGGAAACTTAACCAGATATAGTTCTATTTCAAAATGCTCTATGGGTGGGATTGGAAAAGTGGAGGGCAGTGGAAGCCCTAATTTGAGTTGTCCTGGGTGTCATCCCAGTGGTAATGTGAGCGGTTATAACGCTGAAATATTAGCATATGGTGCAGATGCCATGTAACGGTGGATGGAATCTGGATCGCTTTATTATTGCATTCTCTTACACATTATGCTTTGTTCAAAATTGCTAGGTCTCAGGAAATTTCTATGTATTGTATTTTTAAAACAATAACAATACTTCTCACAAAATAAAATGTCAGGAAAAATAAATAGAGTCGTAGGAAAAGAAGATGGATGTTTGTGGTAAACACATAAAGTTATCGGTGGATCTATGTCGATCATAAAAAGGAAACGATAGTGTGGATTCTAAGAGAGATAAGTTAGCAGAGTCTAAATGAATAGATAGGCTAGATAGATGATTTGAATGATTTTTGGAGAATTAGGGAGTGCAAAGGTATTTGCTGGATTACGACACTGATAACTAATATAAATTCTTGAGAGATATTGGCGATAATGGGATTAATGGGATTTGATCAATTACTATATGAGTCAATTGAATTTTTGGGAGTTTGGAAATATGATAATTAGAGTATAAACTTGATCAATAATGTTCTTGGTGGATGTATACTAGGGAATTAGTTAGAGGGGTAATGGAAAATAGGGTTGATTACTAGAAGATCAAATTAAGGTTTTGGATCAATAACCGAAAGGATTGGATTGTTAGAAAATCCTGATACAAATGATATCGGTGGATTTGAAAGTAATTATTTTAGAGAATCATTAGAATTCAGAAGTGAAGAGTTGATGAATAGCAATTACAAGATTGGATTATTAGGAATTCAGAACATAAAAGATATTGGTGGATTCAAAATTAAAAGATGACATTCGCTGTTTGGAGTCTTAGATAGCAATCAATATAGCAAGAGTATGATCGGTGGATTAATTAAATGATGTCAATCGCTATTTAGAGTTCTAGGCAGCACCCAATATGGAAAGTGTGTGTTCAGTGGATTCAGTAAATGGTTACATTCGCTGTTTGGAGTCTTACGCAGCAATCTTCGGTGGATTAAGTCAATTATAACAGTCGCTGAGTGGAGTTTTAGGCAGCAACAATAACACTATGATTCAATAATAATAATGTTACCAAAAGCGATTTTCGACAAATAAAATAACCTGAGCCTCTCCTTTGATAAGCCATGCGTACTATTTATTTGCATCCTGTGTATTGGCTCACGGAGCACGATGGTTTGTGCTCACATTCGCTTTCACAACAAATCCAGAATCAGGAATCAGATCACTACGCCTCAGCAACACAATTGGACATAATGGCAAAGAAGATGAAGTTGTCAAGGGCTAGGTCGCGAACCTCCAGTTGACTGCCTTGTGGGCATGTCCTGAAGGTCCCACCTGTGTGCTTCATTCTTCCGCTGCTGCAATTTAATGATTTCAGCCTAATCGGCCCATGAGTAAGTCTACTATTATATTTACGCTTCCGCAAGGTATGTATGTTGATATTCAGAACTGTAATCTGTGAGCACTATCTACTGATCCAGGGAATAGTGCGGTGGAATCACAGAGGAATCCGGATTGTAAAATCTGGGTCCCTACAGCCATTTTGCTGGGGGGACGTGCGGAGAAGAGAACAGATGCTCTACACCTGTCTCATCGCAAAACCTCTCAAAATAGGAATTCTTGAACTCCGTGCTATTGTCACTACGGATCGCTCGAAGGGCACCCGGAAGCTCAACAGAAAGCCTACTAAAAAGACCCCAAAAATAGGTAAATATCTCATCCTTCGAGGCTAAGAAAAACAACCAAGAGTACCTCGAGAAGTCATCGACCACAACAAGAACGTAGCACTTCCCTCCTGCCGACTACACTCTAGCTGGACCAACTATGTCCATATGGAGCAGCTGTCCTGGTGCATCGGTCATAGTCACTGTGACTGGAGGATGTGAAGCGGCAACCATCATGCCGTGCCGGCAAGAAGCGCAAACTAGATTTTTGACCATCTTGAGTTTAGGCAGACCACGAATGAGATCGTGGCCGCTAACTCGGGTCAAATGGTCAAATCCAATATGACCAAGTCTCCTATGCTAGAAGGAGAGATCACAGGACTCTGAAGCAACTTAACACCTGAGAAGATCGCCAGAAGACTCAACAAAATCAGCTCGAAAGATCCTCTCATATCTAGAAATCCCGCAAACCAGACTCCCCAAAGAATCAAGAATTTTGCACGCATTTTTCTTGAAACTTACCTCAAAATTGTCATCGGTAAGCTGAGAAATAGAAATCAAATTGTATTGCAGCTTACTCACTAAGGCAACATCTTTCAAAACAAAAGAATCATTAGCGCGCACAGTACCTTTAGCGATGACACACCTAGACGAGGCATCTCCGAAGGTGATAGTCTCATCACCTGGAGCTCGGACAAGGGAAGAGAACCAACGAGAGTCTCCGGTCATAGGTCGAGAACAGCCAGAGTCTATGAGCCAAACCTCTCCTTTCCCTGCCCGGCGAACCTGAGTCAACAAGAGAGGGATGGCTCAGTACTGAGATAAATCAAAAGAGATTTTGGAATCCAATACTGAGTCACACCATGAGTAGAAGAAATAGTCACACACGACTGACCTCTAACTACCCTACGCTCTCTATCGCTCAGAAAGCCAGAAAGTCTATAAGCATACCTGAAGCTATTGCTGGGCTTGACTGCTATGGAAGAGCGAGTCAGAGCACCAGCAACATGCTGATCTCACCGCGGATAGCTATCTGGACGGGGAAAATGGTATCTACCCACAGAACGGCGGATATCACGACTAGAGGCAAATCGAGGACAAAAATCAAAGAAATCAGAAAAGCCAAGTCCTCGACTCTGCCTAAACTCCTCAAACTGATCAACCCTACTCCTCGTGTTGGTCTTAGGTGCACTCAAAGTCTGGGGCTGACCCTGGATACGCCTAAGAGTGCGAACACGATCTCTCCGCGCGATCTTGGCGCGCTTGAAGCATCTCTCGATCATGTGTCCATCCTTCTGATAGAAGGTACAATGAAACTTCGCCTTCTAAGAGGTCGAAGCAACAGGTGTTACCCCCTTACTGTCTGATATCCCTTGGACAAAGCCCGCAGATTTGAACTCAACCTTTTTGGTTCAGGGCTTGACCTCGATCACACCTGCTGCTATGGGTCTGAGAGCAGCAGGTGGATGCTTTCTAACATCTTCAAGAAAATCGTATCCTAGACCTTGATTAAAATGCAAATCTTGAACTTGTCTAGAATAAGATTCAGCTTCTTATTGCCTCCAACAAATCTCTCAAGTGTGTTCATAAGATACTGACGCTCCTGAAAATGAGAGGTGCAAGAAGAGCAGGGGAAGAGGAGACAGCAGGAGGAGACGAAGAAGAATCAACAGCAGAAGAACAAATAGCATGTGCATGACTCTCCTTGTGCACAGCCGCCTCAACTTTGAGGGCTTCGCAGGACATGGAAGGGACAGTCCTACTTCTAGCCACTTGATTCTCGCGGCTAAGCGTCTCTACCATATCCTTAGGCTTCTCCCCCACCACAGCACACACAACACAACAAGATTGTGGCTTCTCTAGTAGGTCCTTAGTTAGCTTCACACATTTATCATTCAAAAAGCAACGCGTTCAAATTTTAGTTTTTCACAATTATTGCATGGTGAGCTAACAGGGTCCTTAGACGCATAATGAGCCATTTTGTTGTTGTGGTCAATCATTTTTTAAAACTGTTTTGAGACAAATTCAAGTTCAGCAGTCAATTTGGGACAATTGGTGCAAGAAACAATGGGCTCTAGCAATGAAGCATGCAACTCAGAGATTTTATGATCTGCTTTCTTAATGTTAATCTTCAAGTTATTGCAGCTTTCACAATTTTCAGGCAGATTAAGAAGCATAGTGTAAAGACCTCTAAAAGCACTGTCCTTAACCTCACATGAGGTGCAAGAAGTAGTCTCAACAGTAGATGAAATAGAGGCTACCCTAATCATCTCTAGTTCAGTAAGCAAACTAACATTCTTCACCTTAATCATATCAAACTCGGTAAGCACACTATCATAAGAAGTCCTAAGCTTCTCCATGTCACCAAGCAAAGAAGAGCATACATCACAATGATTTAAGTGAAGTAAACTCCCGTGACAGACAATCTACTTCCTTCTCCAATTTACTACATCTAGCTCTAGATCTTGCACAGAATTTTCCTAATTTGAGGAAGGCATCATTGAGCTGGTCGTAGGAGGGATCTACCTCATCAGAGTCGCTGTAGAGTTCGCTGTCGCTGATGTCGCCCTCATGGGTCATGAATCACATGCCGATGAAGTCGTCACTGTTCTTGTTGTCCTTGTCTTGATCATCTTTGCCGTCGTCGTCACTCCACCCTTCTAAGTCGTTGAAGTTCATGTCGTCGAAGGCGGTGAGGACGCGGTGGAAGAGCTTCTTGGCTTTGCCAAAGTTGCGGTACTTCTTCTCTTTGTCTTGGGCACGAGCTGGGGGTTTCTTGTTGCGGTTCTTGCTGATGTAGTCGTTCTTGTTCGCTTCACCGTAGTCGTTCTTGCCCTTCTCCAGTTTGGGGAAATTTGCCCGAATGTGGTTGGGGCCACCACACTCAAAGCAAATCACCAGCCCCCTCTCTTTCTGCCCCTCACTCTCTTGTAAGCATGGGAGAACTTTCTGGCTAAGAGAGCTAGTTGGTTTTCTAGTAGTTGCTCTAGTTGATCATCATCTAACTCACAAAGAGCAGCAAGAGAGAATCCAGAAACAGTATCAAAAGAAGATCCAGAGGCTTGACTAGGATCGATGACTAATGCCATCGACTATGACTTCGACCTGCGAGAGACTATGTCAATCTCGTGAGTCTTGAGGCGTGAATACAGACCATCAAGAGTCAAGGTCGACAGGTCTGTCGTGTCTTTGATGGTAGTCACCTTCATCTCCCAAACTCGCAAATCCAAAGCTGAAAGCATCTTACGAGCGTTGTCCGAGTCGGGGTATGTGAGACCGACCACTCGGAGATTGCTCAGAATTTTGTGAAACCTCACAAAACACTCATCAAGGGACTCTCCAGCGAGCATTTCAAACTTGTTGTAATCTCACTTGTACTGGTCCTGTCGTACCGTCTTGATTTGGGTGGTGCCCTCATGGTATGCATCGAGGGTCACCCAAATGTCGTAGACCGATGTGAGATGAGAGATGCGATCGAATTCGCTTTGGCTCAGACCCTGGATTATGAAGATCCTTGCCTTAGCATTCGCCTCAACATCTGGCATGTTTGCCACTGTGATGTTCCCATCGGCAGGAACCAGATACCGGGTCTTGACCTTTCTCTAGATGGCATAGCCCTGAGCCTGTATGTAGGTCTCCATCCTACTCTTCCAGAAGGGATAGTCGATCCCATCGAAGATAGGGGGCTTGGTGGAATACTTGTCTGTTACCATGGCTCAACAAACCGGTTAAGATCTATGAAGAAGAGCTAGTCGGTTCTGATACCAATTGTAGGACCGGAATGGCAACAGAGGGGGGTTAATGGTGCCTTCGAACCTCCCCATGTATCCACACTAGAGATGGCAACGGGCATAAACTCGCTGGGTTTTGCTATCCCAAACCCGTGCCTATGAAAGTTGGACGTGCCCGCTAAAAAACCCATGCCCGTGACGGGTGCAGATTTTTGCCCAGACCCATGCCCACTGGGTTAACGGGTACCCACGGGTCGCCCGTGGGGTCAGTAATGCCAGCTGCAACAATGGTTAATGGAGAGGAGGAAGAAGTTCACTGGCCATCTTCGTTGGAGCCGGAGGGCAGCGCCATGGCCAAGGGCCTACTGCTGCGACGCGCGTTGGCTGCAGCGTGGGGGCGGCGGGTTGTCATCGTGGGGGCGGCGGGTTGAATTGGAAGGCGAGGCGACGGCGAGGGCGTGCTGGAGGACGAGCGTGCGGCGAGAGTCGCGGGAGCTGCGGGACGGGAGGGCGAGCGTGGAGACAGCCGGAGATCGAGCGCGGAGCGCCAGATGCGCCGCCGCCGCGGCTGTTGAATTGGGGTGGGGACTAGGGAGGAGTGAGTAGTGACAGTGACCGAGTGCTAGCTAGGGTTAGCCGTATGGGTAATGGGGCATTGCCGCATTGGATTTGGGGGCTTGGGGCTAAATGGCTAATGGGCTATGGGCTGGGCTGGTTTGCTTGGGAGGCTGGGAGCCTGGGTTTATAACTCCTATGGATCGGGTTTATATTACCCATGGGTTTACGGGTTTGGGTACTATAGGAACGTACCCGAACCCAGCAGACCCGATGGGTTGGGCTTTTTGCCCATTAAGAGACCCATGGGTTAGGAAATTGACTCAAACCCATGCCCTAATAGAGTAAAACCCACCGGGTATCGGGTTTCGGGTACCCATTGCCATCTCTAATCCACACAAAATTCTTCTTCGATAGCTATAACAGCTATGAAGCAAGAAACTCAATGCTCATCGGAAGCTACAGACAGAAGAATAACAAGACTATAAAAAGAAGCTGGCAACCAAAAGAAAGGGGTCACAGCCGGTCTGACCGCAGTAGGCAGAGCGGTCTGACCGTAGTGCCAAAGCCAGTCTGACTGCTAGCAGGGTAGCGGTCTAATCGCAAATGCCCCTCCGGTCTAACCGCCTACTGATTAACGGTCTGACCGCCTTAGGGAGTCCAGTCCGACCGAGAATGGAATCAGCGTAAGAATCAGAAGTAAACGAAAAACATAGAGGGGCTCATCGAAAATAGAAACACAATGAATACTGCAGAAAAGAAACAAAAAGAGAGAAGATCAAACAACCACTGCACTTCTTAGGAAAGAGAAACAGAAACTCAAACCAAATAGCTGACCAATCCCAGGGAAGAAGATTCAGATCAAAAGATCGAAAGAGAATGGCATAAAGATTTCAGACCTGATTGAAGAAATGAACCAGAAAAGAACCTAATGAAAACAGGAGCTACAGCAGACTAAAGACAGAGACTAAGCACTCTAATCTATTTTCTATGATCAAGAGATTGAGTACCATCTTGAGGTCAAAAAAAATCTCTCGATAGAAACATATGCTCCACTGGAATTCAGAGAAATTGACCAACAACAGTAACCTTTTGGCTGACAACAGAGCAGAACACAACATCAACATGAGCCAAAATTAGTGCAGCTTCAGATTCTTGGAACAAACAGCCATGCAACTTTTCTCAAGACAAAATCATGACTTCTGGACTAGAAATTATAGAGCCAAGACACCTCATTGCTGAGGACAAAAATAAATTCAGAGATGAACTCAAAAAGGATGCAGACAGAACTTGACCACGAGATTTAGATTTTCAAGAACTCTTAATTCATGAATCTTTTGGATGCAAGTTTTTAGCTGCTGCAAGAACACAACCTTTGAAAGAGAAATCACAAAGAAAAGATAACTTCTCAGCCGTGACTACCAGGAAATGAGATTCCTCTGCCTACGCAAATAGTAAACCATAGAAATCAAGAAAACAGAGGAAGTTGAGGCGCACAACTGTGAGAAGTGAATACCCATTAATTCTGGCTTTTGCTCTTGGGAATGGACTAGCCAAATGACCTTGAGGCTGATTCCCCGCACAGAGCAGAACAAGAACAGAAGCCACACTAACAAGAATTCAACTCAGAACTGAGAAAACCAGATGGCAGGAAGAAAGAACTTGAGCAAACAAAATGGAAGCAGAACAAGGAAAAGATAAGTAATCAAAACATTTCATCCACAAAGGCTTCACAAATCGATTCAAAGAGATGAATGAATACAACGGATTTTTCTACAGCCAACTCATATCCATTTTCACATTCTGAGCAGCCGTGCTCTCTCAAACACAACTCACACAACAGGAACCAAAAGCAAAGACTCTGCAAAACTAACAACTCTCACCAAAACAAAGAAAAGAACAAGCTCGCCGGCTCTGGAACCTAACCCTCTTTATTTATAGTGCTCAACTACCGGGTTCACAATTTCCTTTACCCATTAGCACTTAGCAAACTCAGCGCTTTACCCGTTATCTTCAACCGAATCCGCTTCCACTTTGCAGCCTTGTGCATTTTACCAAAATGCCACTCCTGCACCTTTCTAGAAGCTTCCTCTTTTCTTGCTGTCCAAGCCTCGCAACCACCTTGAACTCTCGCCGTCTTCGGCATTTCTCGACCGCTTCGACCTCAGCACCGCCTGTGCCTAGTTCGGCCATCACAACCTAGCCACGACTAAGCCTCAAAGTCCTACAACCATCACAGACAAGAAAACATCACATAGCACCGCTCGAAACACTGTAATCATACATTTGCATCAGAAGAAAGCACTTAAGCATGAAATTCACAAATCAAACTCAAACTTTCTAGAACAAGTGTCAATTACTCATCACACACATGGGGTCACCTCCACATGGTCTGTCAAAATATTACAATATGAAACACTCATGACCAAGATTTAAAAAACAAGACTCGCAATCAAGCTAATCCTTTTTTATGAACATCAGAAGGCGCTATCTATAACCAATTTAGTCAAAGTCTTCAGCCATGCCATGTTTTAGTTTAAATATAGCAAATTGATTACTACCAGTCATTATTAAAGCTACATAGCATATAAGTAAATATGATAAAGAAAGCTCTTCTACTCATTTGATTCTAAGACTTGGACTTGATGTATTATTCGACAAGTATAATAAATAAATCTTTCAAAATTTTTGACCAACAAGCTTTCCCTTACAATAATCCCATAGAAAGCAACACATCCAAATTACTTCTCAATCGAGCCCAAAGAGAAGAATCAAGCAGTTAGGAGTTAAAACGAGTAATCTGAGAAAGAAACTTAAGGACCTCTTGTAGTATAACATCACATTTTCCACATGGTCTAACCAAAAGGTGACAACTCTTGGAAACCACCAAAGGAAGTGAAGAACCATCAAATATTCCAATCAAACAATGATGTAAAAAGACTGGAACCCACTCAAGCACATGCTCTGATACCACTTGTAGGATCGAATACTGCAATTAGAGGGGGTCAATGATTGTCGCCGCTTTTTGAAGTCTCCTAACGATCGATGATGCTTTTGACTGCTCAGTGATCAATCACCTGATCAAATGCCTACCGTATGACCGCTTGATCAACCATTCTACTTGACCGCCTGCTTGAATGCTTTGCTCATTGTAGTATGATCCAAACCACTAGCAATCACCAACGCACTTCAAGTAAATCAAGAACCAGATTGATTAAAGACTATCTTTATTACTGGAATCTCGTGGATTTACAAAGTACTCTCACAAACACCCCTAAAAACCTTCTCGACAACTGCTTAAAACACTCAGGAATAACAACTATCGCTATTGACCATAGAACCATCGAGTATTGACTATGTATTATATCACCGACAACCGCTACCGAGTATCTACCTGGTACTATAGCGTCGACCACCGAGTACTAACCTAGTACTGTAGCAATGACCATTGAATACCCACCTAGTACTATATCACGACCACCGACCAGTAACTATAGCACAGACTACCATCCACGAGTATTAAAGCACAAACCACAAGTCTTTGACAATCGATCGCAACACCTACGACAACCGATCGCTGACCATGATAAGCAAAACCATGACTATTGAGTATTGAGTCCTTCCAACTACTGAGTAGTGAGTCCTTCTGACTACCAAGTACCAAGTCCTTTTGTAACAGCCCAGCTGTTTATTTCAAAATTTTCAGTAAAAAAATTTAAAAGTTATTTTAATTTAAAATAAAATCAAGTGTTCTTTGGTTGCTTGAATTTCTGAGATTTTATTTTGCCTATTTTTAGCTTTTAAAAAAACATTCCTTAAAAGTAATTTAATTGGAAACTTAAAAATATTATTAAATAAAAAGTATTTTGAATTTCTATAAAAATCCTAGTTCAAATTAATTATTTTAAAGCAATTGGCTTTTATTTGGTTTTTCTTTGCTTTGCTGAATTTAAAAAACAATTTTAAAGCTAAAAAGTATTTTTGTAAAAGTTAAAAAGCCAACTTTAAATTGAAAATATTTTTTCCTAAGTCTAAAACATCCCCAGGAATTTCTGTGATTTTTTTTGGCATTTTTAGACTTTATTTGCTATTTTTTAGGTATTTTCAAAGCTTTTTAGTATTTCTGAAAACCAAAAATTAATTTTAAATCCTTTCTCTCCTCAGGCTGACGCGTGTCGCTTCCTGATTCAATCCATCCTCATCCGGTTTAATCTCAACCCAACCCCGCCTGTCAGCTTCTTCTTTCTCCTTGCCTTCTTCAACCTTCCACCGCCACCATTAATGCCCTTGCCGAGTGTGAGACCCGGAGTAGAAACTCTCGGACCCCCCCTGTGCATTTCAGTACTAGTCCCAGATCAAAGCTAGTACACACAGATAACCAGAAAAACGGTACATTGTCATCCACGATTTATTACAATAATAACTGAAGGTTTACAAAGGTCATTGCCTTACAAAGGTTCTCAGAACCTTAAAACGAAAATTAACACAGCGGAAGCAAAAAGTAAATTAATCGACCCATCAATCTGCCACAGGCAATTGACTGGGGAAACGAGTCCTAAGCATCCGGGAAGAATCCACCGCATCCACACTCGGCACAGAAGTCGTACTCTCCGGCTTGAGCTTCTTCATTCTCTGCTATTATATTTATAGAGCAACACGTGAGTACAAAAATGTACTCCGCAAGTCTTGGGAAAGATGCATAGATGCAAGGCTTTACAAAGGAAGGCTATATGTTTCTTTTGCAAAAATCAGCATTTTATTTCAAATCTACATAATTACTTCAAAGGCCATTTGATAAACATCTTGTTTTTCATAAATGAAATTAGATAAATAACTTAGTGAAGGTTAAACCACCAACACTAATATCTCAGGCTATCTGCCAATTTTCAAAACTCAGGTTAAACCACCTGATCTGGTTACACCACCAGATTTAAATCACGAGAGTTACACCACTCCCGAGTTTGACAAACCATTTTATTTTGAAATAAAAATCAAACTTCTACCATGTGAATGCATTCCTTGCCCGCCCTTGACCGTGGGCACGGCTATTCGAATAGTTTTACTCTGCAGAGTTTGTACACTTTACCCACAAGAGATAAATTATCTTAATAGTCAACATGCTTCCTTTGGCATGAGACCCAGATAAAATATCACAAAGCCTTTCACCTACTCCAGTATAGCTAGATACCACCCGCTAAGGTTTCACCACAACTCGAATCCACGAGTCGGAGCCCCCTCTTGCGCCGTATGAGTACAGTAAACCCTGTCCCTCACTATGAGTAACCAGTACACCCTGGCACTCAATACACCACTGGTGATATCTAAACTACACCTTTATAGGTTAGTTAGCTAGGTCGTACCCATATAGACTTGTGGTTGCACTGTTTTGCTCAGTTTGGACAAACACAAGCGTCGGTCCTTAAACGACCAGGGTGGTTCATTCACAATTCTAAAAATTCTCGTGCTAACTGCACCAGCCAAACCTTCCATCCACCCTTGTCAACTTTTCACTTTAAAGTTCATTTTTACTTTTAAATTAACAGTGGTAACATCCATTACCACTTTTCAAACAAATCATTTAACAATGGTAACATTCATTACCAATGTTCGAACAAATCATTCATCAAAACATTTAGCAAACATGCTACTCATTTGAGCATTATTACATTGATTTGCTACGCTAAGCATTTGCTAATATTTAAAAATTCAACAGATGTAATACTAACTCATTATTGAGTCAAAGGGATATTCTAAGTTGACAATGGTACAAGGTAAACAATTTTCAATGGAAGGTATAACAAATTGGGTATTTAACTAAATTTTCTAAATCAAATTATCACTTGATATAACATAAGCATGCAATAATTTAAAATAACCACCTAATCATTTTATAAATCATTTGAGCAAGTTGATCAAAGAAAACTTGCAAAACATAGGATCAAAATGATCAAAGGAGACTTGCCTTCCTGTGCTGGGTTGAAATTTTCCGGGGCTTGCTCTTGAAATTCTTCGGACAAATCGGTCTCTACACGTAAATCAAGAAATCCAAATAAATAAAATAAAATAGAAAAATTCAAAAATTGAAACTAAATATACCAATTGAAAGATTAGAATTTTAGATGAATTTAGAAACTTGAATGGATCAATTTGGACTTAAAATGAAAAAGTTATGGCTTCCGAAAGATTAAAACTAGGGAAAAAGGAAAAAACCTAGTTTCGGGAATTATTTTTGTACTGAGAAATATGATTTATGACGTCATCAATTTTCGAATTTTCTGAGCGGGAATTATTATTTGAATGACGGGTGGGTCCGGTCTACCGTGAACCGGATCCACGGACCACGGGGTTCGCCAACGTGGTACACCGGCCACATGGCGCCATGCGGGCGCGAGGTGGCGGCCACGTGGCCGTCCACGCGGGCGCACGCGCGGCCGCACGGGAAGATGGCCGGCCGGCGGCCTCGCCGGTGGCCGGCGGCCGGCGGTGGGGCGGCGAGCGGCGGCGGGGTGAGGAGAGGCGGCGGCGGCTTACCGACGGCGGCGGGGAGGGGCGGGCGGTCGGCGGCGAGGGGAGGTGGAAGGCCGGCGGTGGTGGAGCTTGGGCGGCGGCGGAAGATGGCCGGAACGGCGGCGACCGGCGGCGGGGAGAGGCGGCGCACGGCGGCGGGGTGGCGGCCGAACGGGAGGGGAGGGGCGGCGGTGAGAGGAAGGCCAAATGGGAGGAGGAACACCGGAGTTCAACTTTTATAGGTGGAGAGAAAAAAATGAAAGGCCGGCGGTTTAGAGAGAATTAAAGGGAGGTGACGGCCGGCCATGAGTGGGGATTGATGAGGGCAATTGATTGCGCAAACGCTCGGAGTTTAAAGGGCAAGAAACGGCCGGATTTAAGAGCTCCATTTTCGGGTTAATGGAGGTGGAGAGAGAGGGTGGGAGGAGGAAGAAGAAGAGGTTGAAGATGGATATGACATGTGGGTCCCATGTGTAATAGAGAGGAGAGGAAGTGAAGGGGTACGAGCCGTCGGATTTGCGACACGTGGCAAGTGGGTGTATGAGAGGCTTTGGATTTTATGAAGGGGTAAGTTGTGGTGGATGGCTAAGATTAAAACGTGGAGAGAGATGGATTTCATCTGAGGGCGACACGTGGCGGCTAGGGATATATTGATTTTTATTTTCGGATTTAATTTCAGGAATTACTAGAAACTTTATTAATACATCGAAAAATAATATTTAATGTCTAAAAATTCCAGAAAAATCATAGAATATTCCTGGAAGTATTTTAAACTTTAATAAAATATTTTTAATCTCAGATTTGAATTTAATAACTTTATAAAATACTTTTTAACTTTGAAAATTGATTTTAAATTCTAGAAAATTCTCAATAATTCCTTAAAAATTTAGGGAAGGCTAGGGAAAAATATAATAAACTATTTTTGGCTTTAATAAAATATTTTAAACACATTTCCTTGCTTTAAAATTTTAAATAAACTCCAAATAAATCCGAATAAATCCAGATAAGACTCAAATACATTAAAATAATTAATAAAATTTTACAGAAAGCGAAAATTTGGGATGTGACAAACCTACCCCCCTTAGAAAGAATCTCGACCCCGAGATTCGGAAAGACCGGGAAATAGATCAGGAAACTCTGCTCGAAGATCCTCTTCACGCTCCCAGGTTGCTTCCGATTCTGGATGATTATTCCACTGCACCTTGCAAAATTTGATAGTCTTGTTTCTTGTACAGCGCTCTGCCTCTTCTAAAATCTTGACAGGAAACTCTGGATACGTCAAGTCTTCTTTTAAATCCACCTCTTCTAAAGGTATTAACTCCTCTGGTACTCTTAAGCACTTCTTCAACTGTGATACATGAAATACATCATGTACATCTGACAACTGAGGAGGAAGCTCTAACTGATATGCAACTTCACCTCTTTTGGCTATAACTAGAAATGGTCCGATATATCTTGGAGCAAGCTTTCCACTGACCTTGAAACGTCGCATCCCTTTTAAAGGTGACACCTTCAAATACACATGATCCCCTGGTGCGAATTCCAACATTCTGCGACGATTATCTGCATAACTCTTTTGTCTGGTCTGTGCTATCTTCAATCGGTCTCGTATTAATCGAACTTGCTCTTCGGCTAGCTTCAAGACATCAGGTCCGAATACTTGACTTTCTCCAGTCTCTGACCAATATAATGGCGTTCTGCATTTCCTGCCATACAAGGCTTCAAACGGAGACATCTTCAGACTAGACTGGTAACTGTTATTATAGGAAAATTCCGCATAGGGTAAACTTTGATCCCAACTAACTTTGTTGGCCAATGCACACGCTCTTAGCATATCTTCCAATATCTGATTCACTCGTTCAGTCTGGCCATCTGTTTGAGGATGATAAGCAGTACTGAAATTTAAATTGGTGCCCAAAACTTCATGCAGTTTCTGCCAAAATCTTGAGGTAAACTGTGTTCCTCTATCCGATACGATCTTCTTTGGAACTCCATGCAGACATACAATTCTTGACATATAGAGCTCTGCCAATCTATCTCCTGAATAGGTAGTCTTTACAGGTATGAAATGTGCAACCTTTGTTAAGCGATCCACTATAACCCAAATTGAATCATACCCTGACTTGGTTCTTGGTAGTCCTGTTATGAAATCCATTCCGATTTCCTCCCATTTCCATTCAGGTATCTGCAGAGGTTGCAAAAGACCGGCAGGTCGTTGGTGCTCTGCTTTAACCCTTTGACATATATCACACAAAGCTACATATTCTGCAATTTCTCGTTTCATGCTGGTCCACCAATAACTTTCTCTTAGATCTTGATACATCTTTGTACTTCCGGGATGAATGGAATATCCTGATTCATGTGCTTCCTTTAGAATTAAATCTTTTATTTCCTTTCTCTCCGGTACTAAAATCCTTTTTCCAAACCAAAGAATTCCTTCTTCATCTTCTGAGAATCCAGGTGCTTTGCCTTTCTTCATGTTATCCTTTATTTCTTTAACATACTCATCTTCTTTCTGAGCTGCCTTAATCTGATCTTCCAAAGTGGGTTGGACCTTTAATGTAGACAGAATTCCTTCATTTATCACTCCCAAATTGAGACGCTGAAATTCTTCACGAAGAGTTGACTGACTGTCTTGAATCAACATATTGCTAACATGGATCTTCCGACTTAAAGCATCTGCCACTACATTAGCCTTTCCGGGATGATAGTGTATTCCCACATCATAATCCTTTATTAGTTCGAGCCATCTTCTTTGTCTCAGATTAAGATCAGGTTGAGTGAATATATACTTTAAACTTTTATGATCCGTATATATCTCACACCGATTACTAATTAGATAATGCCTCCACAACTTCAGAGCATGCACTACAGCAGCTAGCTCTAAATCATGAGTGGGGTAATTCTCCTCATGTGGCCTTAACTGCCTTGATGCATAAGCAACAACCTTTCCTTCTTGCATTAGTACACATCCAAGACCTTGTTTTGATGCGTCACAATAAACTTCAAAATCTTTTCTAATATCCGGTAATCGCAGAACTGGTGCTGAAGTTAACCTCTTCTTTAACTCTTGAAAACTTTCCTCACAGGATTTACTCCATTCAAATTTCTTCTCCTTCTTTAACAGCTGGGTTAAAGGTCTGGCAATCTTGGAAAAGCCTTCAATGAATCGACGATAATAACCAGCTAATCCCAGAAAACTTCTGATCTCGGTTACTGTCTTGGGTGGAGTCCAATTTAATACATCCTTAACTTTTCCAGGATCTACAGATACTCCTTCTGCTGAAATTACGTGTCCCAAAAACTCAATTTCCTTTAACCAAAACGCACACTTGCTAAACTTAGCATATAACTGGTGTTCACGGAGTCTTTGCAACACTATCCTTAAATGATCCTCATGTTCTTTATCGTTTTTCGAATAGATAAGAATGTCATCTATAAAGACAACAACAAACTTATCTAAATAATCCATAAATACTTTATTCATTAAATTCATGAAGTATGCCGGGGCATTTGTCAGACCGAAAGACATCACCGTATACTCATATAGTCCATATCTTGTGGCGAAGGCTGTCTTTGGTATATCTTCTGGTCTAATCTTCAACTGGTGATATCCTGACCGAAGATCAATCTTGGAGAAGACGCTTGATCCTTTGAGTTGATCGAACAGATCGTCGATCCGGGGTAAGGGATACTTATTCTTTATAGTTACTTCATTTAAAGCTCTATAGTCCACGCACATACGCTGACTACCATCCTTCTTGTTTACCAAAAGTACTGGGGCTCCCCAAGGTGAAGAACTTGGTCTAATGAAACTTTTCTCTTGTAATTCTTGAATCTGCCTCTTGACTTCAGCTAAATCATCAGCTGACATCCGATAAGGTCTTTTTGATATTGGGGCTGTACCAGGTACCAGATTTATAACAAATTCAATCTCTCGATCTGGTGGCAATCCTGGCAATTCCTCAGGGAAAACATCAGGGTATTCGCAAGCTACCAACACATCCTCCAACTTTTTTCCTTTTAAGTTGGTTAACATAATGTTCTTCTTTGAATGCATAACTGCCTCGTGTCTTATCTGACTTCCGTCAGAATTGGTAAGAGTAATGGCACGATTGGCACAATCTATATGTCCTTTATACTTGATCAACCAATCCATACCAAGTATTATATCTATGCCATCGGAGTCTATTATAATGAGGTTCGCTAGGAACTTTACTCCATTTATAATTATGGTTGCACTAGGGCTAACCAATTTAGTCCTCAATTCTTTTCCAGGAGATTGGACTATCATAAGGTTCTTTAGCATACAAATATTCCAATTATTTCTTTCAGCAAAAGCTTTTGTTACGAATGAATGTGTAGCTCCAGAATCAAATAATATAATTGCTGGTACTGAATTAACCAGGAACTTACCCAGAACTACGTCTGGTGCATCTTCCGCTGCTTCTGCGGTGACATGATTGATACGCCCTCTGTTGAATGGCTGTGGAGTCTGTGGAGTCTGAGGGCTTCCACGTCCTTGACCGGTAGTTGGAGCTCTTGCTGGTGTAGGATCCAGGTTGAAGCGGACCGGGGTTACCGCTTGACGCTTCTGTGGGCAACTGCTGGCATAGTGTCCCATATTTTTGCAATTGTAGCATTGCACTCCTGCAGCTACATTTCTATTCTGCTGTTGTTGGGCTGCATTTCCAGTTCTAGGAGTTTGAGGCAAAGGGCGAGGCGCAGAAATGGGTGTCCTTGGATGATTATGCACTGGAGGCCGGTTGTACTGTTGTTGAGTAGGGCGTTGACGGGAACTGCTAGCAGACTGTTGGGCTTGAAACTTCCTTTTCCTAGCATCAAAAAGCTGACGCTGGGCATCTTCTTGTACTAAAGCTTTGTTCACCAGATGTTGAAAGGTAGGGTAGTCATTGGAGACTAACTGAACTTTGAGATTGGGGTCCATTCCTCCCATGAACCTCCAGATCTTTGCGGCATCAGTCGCCACATCTTCCGGTGCATATCTTGACAATTGGATAAATTTACTCAGATATGCGGAGACGCTAAGGTTTCCTTGTTGTAGCTGATGAAACTCCTTCCTTTTCATTTCCATAATACTCATAGGAATATGAGCAGTACGGAAAGTTTCCAAAAATTCTTCCCATGTAATATTCTGGGCATCTTGATGTGCGGCACAGTAGTTATCCCACCAATTAGCAGCAACTCCCTTGAGTTGGTGAGCGGCGTACAGAACCTTCTCATGCTCTGCACATTGAGCCAAATTGAGTTTTCTTTCTATTTCTTTAATCCAATCATCCGCCTCCAAAGGGTCAACAGATCCTGCAAAGGTCGGAGGTCGGGTTCTCATAAATTCCCCAAGTTTAGACTGTGGCTGTTGAACTGGTGCTTGCTGGGCTTGTTGGACTTGGTTTTGGGCCAAAGCTTGAAGTAGTTGCAACTGCATGGCCATCATCTGTTCCATATTGGGAGCTTGAGCTGGCGGAGGTGGAATTGGGGCTTCATTATTGTTGGGCGCTTGATTGTTGTTGATATTCCTTCTGGTGTTCACCATCTGAAGCTCCACCAAGAAAAGTATAGGTAAGATGAAAGTAGCATAGATAAGATGGTCGGGGCAATTTAACAACATCCCAAAACAACTCACAAGATCAACACAACAGACAGAGAAAAACGCAACCTTTAAATTCAAATTAACTTTTGAAGAATGGCTGTACCACAGATGCACATAGGCTTGGTACAGTCCACTTTATTACATCATAGTAATATAAAACGTTCTAATGCCGACAACTCAAAAGGTAAACTATAGGCTAGTATCTAATCATCCTCAACGATGATGCGCTCCTCTGGCTCCTCCTCGGGGTCCTCCTCTGAATCCGATAAGTATCTCTGTCCACAACCACGGCAGTTGTTCGGCGAACGCGACCGTGATCGACTCTGACTGAAGTCGGAAAAACCGGAGCGAGATAGCTGGCGTCCCCGGCTGGATCCTCCAATATCAATGTCGGGTGGCGGACTGGAGCGTCGCACACTCTTCCTCGCAGTAAGTCTAGTGCGAGGTCCCGTAAACTGGGCTGGAGCAGCAACAGGAGCTGGTGGAGTCGGTGTAGTGGTAGCAGCTCGAAGACGCTCTACCTCTGCCTCGGCAGCAGTCCTCGCCTGAACGGCGTCGGCGTGGGCAACCTCACTCTGCAGTAGCTGGGCTCGGAGAGTGTCGGAGTGGTCGTAGCTCGACGTAAGCAGCCTCCGAAGAAGTCCGATCTCCTGCTGAGCTCTGGCGTAAGTCGCTGAAGCTGCCAGGGTGTGCTGCACCTGGTGAGACAAGCGCGGGTCATCCACCACCAGCTGGAAAAGCTCTGGATGAGTCTGTCCTGCTCTCGTCGTCGGGAAGAAGCAAAAAGGTGACTGTCGTAGCTCCTCCTTGTGCCTCCTGCACAACTCCGAGATCGCCAACTGTGCTGCATCCTGGATCGCATCTGAGCAGAAGGTCCGTGGATACTCAATATGACGCTCAATTGGGTCAATCCTTCCGTCTGGAGCGTAAATGAACACCTCCATGCTCCAGGAGTCCGTGCTCATCACTCGCGTGTTCCGCCCTCTGAAGATAGGCTGTTGGGTGTACTTCAGATGCTGCATTAGCTGCCGTAGAAGAGTCGCAAAAGCTCCCTCGCTCTCGCCATGAGAATGATGATCCCACGGGGCTGATGACGATGAACCTGCCATCTACAAGTTTGGAAAGAGGAGAGATCAGTAAAGATTTTTAAATAGTGAAAAGGAGGACAGAAACAAGATACTAAGTAAAAGGAGAGTAGAAGCAAAGAAGCTTATATATTTTTAATATATTCTTTTTAAACATAAGTCCTTAAAACTTCCCAATACCTAGGGTTCGTCCTACAGTCAAGATGGCTCTGATACCACTTCTGTGAGACCCGGAGTAGAAACTCCCGGACCCCCCCTGTGCATTTCAGTACTAGTCCCAGATCAAAGCTAGTACACACAGATAACCAGAAAAACGGTACATTGTCATCCACGATTTATTACAATAATAACTGAAGGTTTACAAAGGTCATTGCCTTACAAAGGTTCTCAGAACCTTAAAACGAAAATTAACACAGCGGAAGCAAAAAGTAAATTAATCGACCCATCAATCTGCCACAGGCAATTGACTGGGGAAACGAGTCCTAAGCATCCGGGAAGAATCCACCGCATCCACACTCGGCACAGAAGTCGTACTCTCCGGCTTGAGCTTCTTCATTCTCTGCTATTATATTTATAGAGCAACACGTGAGTACAAAAATGTACTCCGCAAGTCTTGGGAAAGATGCATAGATGCAAGGCTTTACAAAGGAAGGCTATATGTTTCTTTTGCAAAAATCAGCATTTTATTTCAAATCTACATAATTACTTCAAAGGCCATTTGATAAACATCTTGTTTTTCATAAATGAAATTAGATAAATAACTTAGTGAAGGTTAAACCACCAACACTAATATCTCAGGCTATCTGCCAATTTTCAAAACTCAGGTTAAACCACCTGATCTGGTTACACCACCAGATTTAAATCACGAGAGTTACACCACTCCCGAGTTTGACAAACCATTTTATTTTGAAATAAAAATCAAACTTCTACCATGTGAATGCATTCCTTGCCCGCCCTTGACCGTGGGCACGGCTATTCGAATAGTTTTACTCTGCAGAGTTTGTACACTTTACCCACAAGAGATAAATTATCTTAATAGTCAACATGCTTCCTTTGGCATGAGACCCAGATAAAATATCACAAAGCCTTTCACCTACTCCAGTATAGCTAGATACCACCCGCTAAGGTTTCACCACAACTCGAATCCACGAGTCGGAGCCCCCTCTTGCGCCGTATGAGTACAGTAAACCCTGTCCCTCACTATGAGTAACCAGTACACCCTGGCACTCAATACACCACTGGTGATATCTAAACTACACCTTTATAGGTTAGTTAGCTAGGTCGTACCCATATAGACTTGTGGTTGCACTGTTTTGCTCAGTTTGGACAAACACAAGCGTCGGTCCTTAAACGACCAGGGTGGTTCATTCACAATTCTAAAAATTCTCGTGCTAACTGCACCAGCCAAACCTTCCATCCACCCTTGTCAACTTTTCACTTTAAAGTTCATTTTTACTTTTAAATTAACAGTGGTAACATCCATTACCACTTTTCAAACAAATCATTTAACAATGGTAACATTCATTACCAATGTTCGAACAAATCATTCATCAAAACATTTAGCAAACATGCTACTCATTTGAGCATTATTACATTGATTTGCTACGCTAAGCATTTGCTAATATTTAAAAATTCAACAGATGTAATACTAACTCATTATTGAGTCAAAGGGATATTCTAAGTTGACAATGGTACAAGGTAAACAATTTTCAATGGAAGGTATAACAAATTGGGTATTTAACTAAATTTTCTAAATCAAATTATCACTTGATATAACATAAGCATGCAATAATTTAAAATAACCACCTAATCATTTTATAAATCATTTGAGCAAGTTGATCAAAGAAAACTTGCAAAACATAGGATCAAAATGATCAAAGGAGACTTGCCTTCCTGTGCTGGGTTGAAATTTTCCGGGGCTTGCTCTTGAAATTCTTCGGACAAATCGGTCTCTACACGTAAATCAAGAAATCCAAATAAATAAAATAAAATAGAAAAATTCAAAAATTGAAACTAAATATACCAATTGAAAGATTAGAATTTTAGATGAATTTAGAAACTTGAATGGATCAATTTGGACTTAAAATGAAAAAGTTATGGCTTCCGAAAGATTAAAACTAGGGAAAAAGGAAAAAACCTAGTTTCGGGAATTATTTTTGTACTGAGAAATATGATTTATGACGTCATCAATTTTCGAATTTTCTGAGCGGGAATTATTATTTGAATGACGGGTGGGTCCGGTCTACCGTGAACCGGATCCACGGACCACGGGGTTCGCCAACGTGGTACACCGGCCACATGGCGCCATGCGGGCGCGAGGTGGCGGCCACGTGGCCGTCCACGCGGGCGAGACCGGCCACGCGGGCGCACGCGCGGCCGCACGGGAAGATGGCCGGCCGGCGGCCTCGCCGGTGGCCGGCGGCCGGCGGTGGGGCGGCGAGCGGCGGCGGGGTGAGGAGAGGCGGCGGCGGCTTACCGACGGCGGCGGGGAGGGGCGGGCGGTCGGCGGCGAGGGGAGGTGGAAGGCCGGCGGTGGTGGAGCTTGGGCGGCGGCGGAAGATGGCCGGAACGGCGGCGACCGGCGGCGGGGAGAGGCGGCGCACGGCGGCGGGGTGGCGGCCGAACGGGAGGGGAGGGGCGGCGGTGAGAGGAAGGCCAAATGGGAGGAGGAACACCGGAGTTCAACTTTTATAGGTGGAGAGAAAAAAATGAAAGGCCGGCGGTTTAGAGAGAATTAAAGGGAGGTGACGGCCGGCCATGAGTGGGGATTGATGAGGGCAATTGATTGCGCAAACGCTCGGAGTTTAAAGGGCAAGAAACGGCCGGATTTAAGAGCTCCATTTTCGGGTTAATGGAGGTGGAGAGAGAGGGTGGGAGGAGGAAGAAGAAGAGGTTGAAGATGGATATGACATGTGGGTCCCATGTGTAATAGAGAGGAGAGGAAGTGAAGGGGTACGAGCCGTCGGATTTGCGACACGTGGCAAGTGGGTGTATGAGAGGCTTTGGATTTTATGAAGGGGTAAGTTGTGGTGGATGGCTAAGATTAAAACGTGGAGAGAGATGGATTTCATCTGAGGGCGACACGTGGCGGCTAGGGATATATTGATTTTTATTTTCGGATTTAATTTCAGGAATTACTAGAAACTTTATTAATACATCGAAAAATAATATTTAATGTCTAAAAATTCCAGAAAAATCATAGAATATTCCTGGAAGTATTTTAAACTTTAATAAAATATTTTTAATCTCAGATTTGAATTTAATAACTTTATAAAATACTTTTTAACTTTGAAAATTGATTTTAAATTCTAGAAAATTCTCAATAATTCCTTAAAAATTTAGGGAAGGCTAGGGAAAAATATAATAAACTATTTTTGGCTTTAATAAAATATTTTAAACACATTTCCTTGCTTTAAAATTTTAAATAAACTCCAAATAAATCCGAATAAATCCAGATAAGACTCAAATACATTAAAATAATTAATAAAATTTTACAGAAAGCGAAAATTTGGGATGTGACACCGAGCTCTTAAATTTGACCGTTTCTGCTCATTACCCCAAGCATTTGCTACAATTGAAAGCCTAATCACTCCCGCATTCAACCTCCACCATTTCCCCACTTTAAACCCCACTTACCTCCTTTTTACTCGCCTTTGCGCCGACCTTAACTTCGGTGTAACTGACAGTCGTCCGTCGCCTCCACCTTCGCCAGGCCCGCGCGCGCATTCCCCACCCCTCCAGCGAGTGAATCCGCCGCCAAAGAGCCCCGCCGCCAACGCTCTCACTCGGCCGCGCCTGCATCCTTGTCGTCGGCCCCACCAAGCATTCTCGAGCATCGCGCCAAGGTGCACTGAACTCCCCGTGTCCTCCACCCTCTCGCGCACCCCTCGCCGACCCCAGCAGCACCGCCATCCGCCGATGCCCTCAGTCCCCGTGCGCCACCTCAGCAGCCGTGAGCCACGCAAGCGCCATGCCATCCGCGTGCCACCTCAGCCTTCTCCCCGGTCCATGGACCCATTCCACAAAAGTCGGTCCCACCTGTCAGCGAATAAAACCCTTGTTCTGTTGAAAAATAATACGGCCAGAAAATCAAAATGCCTGTTGACGTCACCCTGACATCATAAAATTGCTTTTCTATAAAAAAATAATTCCTCTGAAAATCATTTCCCTTGATGACATCATAATCTGATATTTTAGTTCAAAAATAATTCCAGAAAATTGGTTTATTTTTTTCTCTCTTTTTGAACTTTCAAAAGCTCGTATTTCTTCATTTTAATTCCGATTGAGCCTATTCAAATTTCTAAATTCATCTAAAATTTCAAACTATTCATGTCTATCCTATTTTTAATTTTTTGGAATTTTTGAATTTATTGGATTAAATTAAAGCTTAGAAAATAAAAATATTTTATATGGCTAAAATATACTTCAAATAAATTCAAAATTATTTTATTTGTAATTTTCGGGTTCCAAGGATTTTTTAAAGAATTTTCTTGATTTTTTTCGAATTTATTTTATTTTATTATTTTTTTGGGAAAAATATATTATTTTATTTCCCGTTTTCTCTCTCCTCGATTCATCTTCTTCCATGCGTGTGTTTCGTCCAGAGCTTGGCTGCCATTATCAAGCCTTTGAAGCTTTCATTCCTCTTGAATTTCTTCACCGTTCTTCATGAAATCAAGTGCATTCACTTGCTCTCTTCATGACTCCTCCATTTCCACCATTTCCCTTCCTCCATGTGCATTTACACGAAAATGAAACCGTTGCTCTAAAAGACATCATCGGTTGATCTCCCTCTTCCGTCCACCTCCACCCCTATAAAAGGGAGCACCGGGTGCCCCTCCTCACCCTTAGTCATCCCTAAAAGTTTCAAGTGAAGATCACAGCCCAGTAATTTGCGACTATTGGGTGAGGATTTGAGAGGTTATTGTATCGGGAAGATCACAAATCAGAGACAGCGAATGGGGAACAAACTTTGCTCTGAATGTCTCGACAAAAAAGTGAAATGCTACAGTACTCTGAATGAATACATAACTCTGAAAAATAGCTCGCTAACTGAACTCTAACAGATAGCGCTAAAATGCAGTATGCACTACCGATCGGATCCGCTAACTCCGGTCACGATCTGCATGAAGTTTAACAACTAAAATGGACTTAGTCTACTGCCAGCTCATCAAGTCTGGATTATTTTCTTACATTCACCCCCTTAATCCAGACTATTTCAGTCTGTTCTACTGACGCCCAGTTTCTCCCTCATCTCGGCAAATTTCAATCTTCCAAGTGCTTTTGTCAGGATATCAGCCTTTTGATCTTCGGTGCTGACATGCTCAACTATGATTTGACCCTTCTCCACACATTCACGTATAAAATGTAAGCGTGTGTCTATATGCTTACTCCTCCCATGGAAAATCGGGTTTTTCATCAATGCAATCGCAGATTTGTTGTCCACGAACAGCTTCACTGGATTCTGCTTCTTCCCTATTATGTCCTGCAATAGACCTCGCAACCATACTGCCTGGCATGCTGCAGCTGTTGCTGCCATAAACTCGGCTTCACAAGAGGAAAGAGTGACGCACTTCTGCTTCTGGGATGTCCACACTATCAAACTTCCACAGAAGTAAAATGCCACCCCGCTGGTACTCCTTCTGTCATCAATATCTCCAGCAAGATTGCTATCCGAGTACCCCACTAGCTGCTCTTCTCCCTCTTTTGTGTACATCAGTCCATACTTCACAGTCCCTCGCACATACCTCAAAATATGTTTGAGCGCCTGGCTGTGTGACTTCTTCGGACTTTCCATGAACCTGCTTGCGATGCCAACTGCGTGTGCCAAGTCAGGTCGGGTATGGTCAAATATCTCAGACTCCCGATCAGGCGTCTGTACTTAGTAGGATCAACTACCTCTCCCTCTTCATCCTTACACAATTTAAGCTTTGCCTCCATTGGGTAATGCACTGGATTGCAGTCTGTCATCCCGGCTGCCTGCAAAATTTTCTTGGCATAATTTTCTTGCTTCAAGACAATTCTATCTTGTTCCTATTTTACTTCAATTCCCAGGTAATGTGCCAACAAACCAAGATCACTCATTTCAAACTCCACCTTCATCTGCCTTTTGAATTGTGCAATCTCTTCATCACTGCTGCCTGTAACCAAGAGGTCATCCACATAAACTCCCACTACAAGTACACATTTTGTACTATGTTTTTTGTAAACTGCAGGTTCATGTGGACATTTTTCAAACCCCAAACCTCTCAGGCTTCTGTCCAGACACACATTCCATGCCCTGGGTTCTTGTCTAAGCCCATAGAGTGCTTTTGCAAGCTTGTAGACTTTCTCTCCCTGATTTTTCACTGCAAATCCTTCAGGTTGAGAGACATACACCTCTTCCTGGAGTTCTCCGTTCAGAAAAGCTGATTTTACATCTAGATGATGCAAACTCCAGCCCTGCTGAGCAGCCAAAGGCAACAATAGCCGCACGGTTTCCAATCTGGCCACAGGAGCAAAAACCTCTTCAAAGTCTATCCCTGGTTGCTGCAATAGCCTTTTGTGACTAATCTGGCTTTGTGTTTGATGATCTTGCCCTCAGTGTCCTTCTTAAGTTTAAACACCCACTTAAGACCAATAGGCTTGTGTCCTGGAGGTAGTGACACCAACTCCCAGGTCTTGTTTCTCTGGATTGCATCCAACTCAGCCTTCATTGCTTCTTCCCAGTTCTTGTTGCCGGTAGCTTCCCCGTAAGACATGGGTTCGTCCTCAGCTGCAAGCAATAGGAATTCATCAGGCAACTCCACTTGTTCTGAGTTTGCATAAATGTCACTCAGGGATCTGAACTTGGCTGGTGCTTCTTCAGAATTTTCACTCAAATAAGGTGATGTTAGCTCTACTGCACTCCCTAGTATGCCCGAGCTGTCTGCCACCTCCCCGACCTCATTTTCAGACTCTCCTAGTGCTCCTGACTGCATGCCCGCTGCTCCAACTGAGCCACTTGCTCTGGCAGATGAATTTTCTGCCACGGCAGGCGAATTCCCTGCCACGGCAGGTGTATGTTCCCCACTGGGTTCTGTGAAATCTCCTGCTCCGGGTATTTCAGTTTCTGCTGCATTATCTTCAACAGAGAAAGTCACCCATTCCTGTAAGTCAGTAGGCTCTTCATCACCCCATTTCCAGACTGCACCTTCATCAAATACCACATCACAGCTGACATGAATTTTTCCAGTTCTAGGATCCACCAACCGGTGAGCTTTGCTGCCATCTTCTACTCCCAGATAGACCATACTTCTACTCCTGTCATCCAATTTCCTTGTCTGAGCAGATGGGACTTTAACATGGCCAACACACCCAAAAATCTTGACAAAGCTGAGATTGGGTTTCCTGTTGTACCAGGCTTCAAAAGGGGTGCTTTTGCTCAAAGCTTTTGTTGGCAACCGATTTAGGAGGAACACTGCATGCCTCACTGCTTTCCCCCACAACCTTCCTGGCAAAGACTTCGTTTTCAATAGACTTCTTGCCATCTCCATCACTGTCCGATTCCTTCTCTCTGCCACTCCATTTTGTTGTGGAGTGTATGGTGCCGTGAGATGTCTTTGTATTCCTTCCTGTTCACAGAAATCAGCAAATTCATGTGACAAGAACTCTCCACCTCGGTCAGTTCTCAATACCTTGATTTTGTGTGCAATCTGGTTCTCAATTAACGGCTTGAACCTCTTGAATGCTCTTACTGCCTCACTCTTGTACTTCAGGACATACACCCACATCATTCTACTGAAGTCATCCACTAAGAGGAGAAATTATTTGTTACCTGCAGGAGTTTTAGGGGTAATTGGCCCACACAAATCCGCATGAATGAGCTGTAGTGGTAATTCTGCTCTATACTTGGCTTGAAGTGGGAAAGGAATTCTTGTTTATTTTGCAGCTAAGCAGCCCTCACAAATCTTCATGGGATGATCAATCCTTGGCACTCCTTCTACCATCTGATCATCATACATTTGTTTCAAAGCCTGAAAGTTCACATGGCCCAACCGGGCATGCCACAACCAGGCCGGCTCCTCCAATCTAATTGCAAGACAGATTGGCTTGCATGTTTCCAGCACAATCTTGTAAAGCCTATTTAGTGTTCTTCTAACCTTCATGAGTAGCCTACCATTTCTGTCATGAACCCACAGAAATTGACCTTGCAAAACAATTCTACTGCCATCTTCCAACAATTGTCCAAGGCTAATAATACTGCTACACAAACTGGGTATAAAGTACACATCGGTTAGAAGCCTTTGCTCACCATTTTTGCACTGAAATAGGACTGATCCTTTGCCTTTTATCAGCACTGTCAATCCATCCCCAAATTTGACATGCCCGGTGATGCTTTCATCCAGTTCAGTGAATTTGGACTGGTGACCTGTCATGTGATTACTCGCACCATTGTCCAAATACCAAACATCTGAGTCAGTTGGG
Organism: Dendrocalamus latiflorus; assembly: GCA_017311315.1. Classification (NCBI taxonomy): domain Eukaryota; kingdom Viridiplantae; phylum Streptophyta; class Magnoliopsida; order Poales; family Poaceae; genus Dendrocalamus; species Dendrocalamus latiflorus. The sequence continues at coordinate 25,563,728 of CM029660.1, forward strand.
GTTACCTCATTCTCTTGCAGCCTTGGGTCAACCTTCTCCTCATTGAGCAGTACCAGAGTACTAACAAACTCCGGTTTGAGAAATTCCTCCACACATGCTGTCAACAACAATGCCGGTTGGTCATCTTCCTGTGCTTGAGTGAGATTGACCTCTCCTTCCTGGCGCTTACTGCGGTAGTGGGAGGCATAGTGTCCCATATTTTTGCAGGTATAACATTTTATATGGCTCTTCTCCTTGCCACCACTGTTATTCCCTGAATTCACTTGCCTCGAAGTATTGAAACTTCCTCGGCCTCTTCCACACCATTTCCCACGGCTTTGCCTCGATCTTGCCACCGATCTTGTCCATCTGGACTATCACCTTCCTTTCCTTTGCCGTGTGACGACTGCCAGCCAGACGACTGCCCTCTGCCGCCACTCTTCTGCCGGGCCTGCCACTCTGTGTGGGTTAGCAGCAGTTTGGCTTCGCCGTTCTCACTCCTGCCACGAATCTGTTCTTTGTACGCTTTGAGACGCCCAATTGCTTCCTCCAGCGACATTGTCTCCATGTCAGCAAATTGTTCTATTGCTGCAACCACTTGGAGAAACCTGTCAGGTGCTGAGCCCAGCAATTTCTTCACAAGCACTGCGTCTTCCATATTTTCCCCCAGACTGCGTACTTTGTTTGCCATGGCACAGATCTTGCCCGTAAACTCGTCAATTGACTCTGTCTCCCGCATGCACAGCGCTGCAAATTCATTCTTCAAAGTCTGAATTCTGGCCTTCTTCACCCGATCCGCTCCGAGATGCATGGTTTTCAGGCTGTCTCACGCCTCCTTAGTCGTCTTCTTCTTCGCGAATAGGAGGAGAACGTCTTCTGGAACCGCCTGGAAGATGCAAGCCAACGCCATCTTGTCGTGCTTTCTGTCGACGACCTCGCCGGCCGCTAGCTCTACTGCGTCCCAGACGCCCTGCGCATCCATGAAGACCTCCATCTTGATCGCCCAGGTGGAGTAATTCGTTGGCGTCAGCATTGGATAGTGGAGCGACACCCCAGCTTCCTTCATCGCCTGAACCGCAGTGGCTCCCGTGCGCTCAGTCAACGACATGATCTTGCGCTGGGTGTTCTTGGATGATTACAAGGCTCTGATACCAAATGAAGATCACAGCCCAGTAATTTGTGACTATTGGGTGAGGATTTGAGAGGTTATTGTATCGGGAAGATCACAAATCAGAGACAGCGAATGGGGAACAAACTTAGCTCTGAATGTCTCAACAAAAAAGTGAAATGCTACAGTAGTCTGAATGAATACATAACTCTAAAAAATAGCTCGCTAACTGTACTCTAACAGATAGCGCTAAAATGCAGTATGCACTACTGATCGAATCCGCTAACTCTGGTCACGATCTGTATGAAGTTTAACAACTAAAATGGACTTAGTCTACTGCCAGCTCATCAAGTCTGGATTATTTTCTTACATCACGTCCTCTCTCCCTTCCTTCTCTCTGCAATCGCCATTTTTCTTTTGTCAACCGAACGGCGTTCATCGGCCGTTTGCGCCTTCTACAGTGGAGTTCCGCCACTTTTGACCACACCATCGGCTTCGTCTTCATGCGTTCTACGCGGTGCTTCCCTCGTCTTCGCCGGAGCTTCGCCGGAGCATCGCCGAACCACCGTGGCCAAACCGCGCCGTCGCTTCTTTCCTTGCTGCAAGCCAACCATGCATGTTCCACCATAACCGAGGTGAGCATTGTGTTCCCCGCATTCTCCTCTTTGTTTCGCCGCAAACCTCACCTGCTAACTCCTCTCTGTTTGCTCGGAACGCCGATGTCAACCCGACAGTCGCAAAAGGTCTTCTCCGCCGTGTTCCGCCACCATCCGATGTCCTTTGGCCGAGCCGTTTGCACCGTTGAGTTTGCCTCGACACGTTCTACGTCGTGCTTCCATCGCCATCATCTAAAGATTCTCCGAGTCCTCGTAGACCTTGTCGAGCCAGACACTAAAATCGTGCATTCACGCGTATACCCCTTTTTCGGTGAGCGCTTTGATTTTTGTTCACGTCATATTGTGTCCTAGCCTCTAAGAAATTTTTCTACCATTTTGTTTAATTTTTCGTGGAGCCAATTGTCAGGAATTGAGCTTTCCGCGAAAATGGCCGTTTTTGACTCCCGACGTCGATTCGTCGCCTCCGGTAAGCTTTAGCCCATGCCATAATTTTTCTTAGACTTGCCTCACCACGTTATATGCCATGCTCTCTTCCTTTTCCCCAAAAAGCCTCCACAAATTTTTGCCTCCGACGCCTCGCCATGGCCGCCAATGGCATCTCGTGTCCCCATCTATCCAGTAGAGTTTTCCCCAATCCATTCACGTCATATTGTGCCAAACCATCCCAGGTAGTTACCTTCCAAGGGGTTTTAGATTCGCTTCACCGAGCACCAAGATATTAAGTTTTTCATTTCTCTCTACCGTCGCCGTTCAAATGTCGATGGTATCGTCTCCGTTCGTCGCTACCGTACCCGTGTCACCACCTTCACCTCATCACCAGGATTCCATTTTGCTTATTTGCTAGCCACCTCGTAGCCTACCGCCATAATACTTTTCAAAAAGTAATTCTCAGATGTTGTTATCATTTCATGTGATGTCCAAACTTCCAAATATTTGTTCTCCCTCATATAAACTTTGAATCCATTGATTCTTTCTCCTAAATTCATCTAAAATCATAATCTATCCCTCATTATATATTTTATAATTTTTGGATTTTATCTGGATTTTATTTGAATTTATTTTGTTTGGTTTTTCGCGTGTAGACTACGACTATTCCGGAGAGTTCGATCTTGATGATTTGCAGCATCAAGTCTTCGAGCAAGGCAAGTTACACCTTTGATCATGTTGCTCCCACTAATTTAAATTATTTAAGTTGTTTTCAAAATTATTATGCATGCGTATTTTTATTCAATCTAGTTTAAATTCGATTTAAATTCTAGTTATGCCCATCTCCTTTGTATATGGCCAAATTGGATATTGAACAAACATGCCTTGTCACCCTAGATGAAAACCTAGTTAGTACATTAGTATTAACTGGGAATTTTATAGAAATGCTTAGCCATGCTTAGAATGATTTAGGTTGAGATATCTTTTTCACATAAAATGATAAGCTTTTGAAATGTATTCTTGACTTTGGTGAGTCAAAAATGATTATAAAATATTTTGAAGCAAAATAAGAAAATTTGGTTTAGACTTAGGCAAATGGTTAGGTGGTGGGTGCTTGCTGGCATGCATTGTTGTTTGGTGACACAATGTTGATTGCCAGGCACAAGGGATATGTGGTTCATGCCTAAGTCAGTTAAGGACCGGTCTGTGAGCTACTATTGCAAAGCTCTATCGTACTACCACAAGTCTGTTATGGGACAGACCTGACTGAATAATTTGTGAAGTTCCAACTTAATCTCGCTATAGGCTGAATGTGAGCGCGGCGTAGGCCGTGAGAAGTCTCACATGGCACAAGAGGGGGCTCCAACATGTGGATTCATGTTGTGGTGAAACCTTAGTGGCGGCGTGATTATGTTGACAACGGATCATTGTAAAGGCCTTGTCATGATCTCCTGGCCGCACACCTAAGGAAGTGTGTTAATCCGGTGGCAAAAAGGGATGATCATGTCTTGTGGGTAAAGCTGTACAACCTCTGCAGAGTGTATAATCTATCCTGGATAGCCGTGCCCACGGTCATGGGCAAGCTGAGTAAAGTTTTTCATAGATTAGACTTTGTTTTTCAAATGATTTGTGAAAACCTTATGGATGGATGGAATCCATATGATATCTTTTTGGGAAAGATGGTCCGGGTGGGATGCCCATGGTTATGTTAGTGTTTGGTTGGAGCCTGCACTAACGATATTATTTCAGTTAAAATGATTGTTTTTACATACTGTATCAAATTCAGCTTTTGCACTACTTTACGGTATTTACTCCAATGTTGCTTTTATGCAAATAACCATATTATGCCTTCCTTTGACAATCCTTATGCATGCATCAACTCTGTTAAACCCCCTGGTGTAACTTGTGGAGTACTTTATGTACTCATGTTGCTCAATTCATCATTTTTTCAGAGGACAGCTTCGACTTCGGTGAGGATCAGAATGTATAGGCCGCGTCTTACTGTCGTTTGCCTGTGGGCAGGCTCAGTGGGCTTCTTCCGCTTCGGTTTTTCCTTCTGCTGCTAGTATTTAATTTTGGTTTATGAACCATTGATGTAAACTTTGGTCATCTGGCCCATATTCAGTTTAATAAAGTTTGTCATTTTGCTTGATATGTATCCCTGTTATCACTGTGTGCACTAGTTGATCTGGACTAGTGCGATTTACACAGAGGGTTTCGGAGTTGTTGCTCCGGGTCCCGATAGAGATGGTATCAGAGCTATGACGACTCTAAGACGTGATCGTAGATAGAATAGAATGGTTAGACCTTAAAGATTTATTTTAAATAATGAGTAATTTCAAAAGTTTCCTTATTCTTACCTCTCAATCTTTGCTTACTCGTATCTCTCATTCCTTTCTCATCTTTATGTCATTTTTGAAAAACTTATTCCTATCTCTTCCCTTGTTCCAAAGCAACTATAGATGGCAACAGTTGTAATTCTTCGATTTTGCCACCACTTCAATCTTCGCCTTGAAGGATCAAGCTTCGTAACTCTACAGTCGCGAAGGATCACACCAAGACAACCCTTACCTTTCTAGGATAAGTTGTTAAGCTAGAAAGTAGACGAAGTTATGAGCTGTCAGTTTTCTTTTTTGTCGGCAGCCGTAACTATTGCTTGTTATTTGTTTAATAAAGGTTTTGCTAGATTAGTGTTTTGTTTTCGGTTGCGCAAAACATCCATTGTTCCCTCTTTGCCTTGAGTCTCCCCTCTCCTAATCTTTGGAAGCATCAAGCTGAAGTGCCAACTGCCAACAACCTTTGCGAAGGAATGTTTGAACTAGATCTCAGCTCAAGCCATACAGAGTAAGATTCAAACCTATTTATTTGCTAGCCCGTGCGAATCTCGGGGACGAGATTCTGTTTAAGGGGGCTAGTTTGTAACAGCCCAGCTGTTTATTGCAACGCACAGCAGAAACTTTTTAGATTTTCTACCTTTCAAAGTGCAAAAACCAGAAATAACAAACAAAGAAATTATTTTTTTGATTTTACTGTAGCAATTACCGTAGCAGTTACTGTAGCGCCGAGAAAAAAATTCCGATCGATGTCTACTTCCGATCTCAGCGTTACACATTTTTGATCTAATCTAGAAATTGATTTTTAATCAAAATTAATTCATGTATGTAAGCAACAAAAATACCTAGACATAGATCAATGCATGGAGAATCTATAGGAATCAAAAAACCAATAAAAATGATAATAGATGCGAAATAAAAAACTCACAAACTTTTATTGAAACACACGTATACTGTTCATCCATCCATCAGCACAGTGCACCGTATTTTTCTTCTCGTGTTACGCCGCCGCACGTCCTTTTTCTTCGCCCGTACCGTGCCGTTCCAAAAACGCGTATTCTTTTTTTCGTCTCCCCAGCCGCTCTATTTTTTCCTTGCGCTCCGTTCTTTTTATGCAGCCAACTACGAATCCTATTCAATCTCTACTTAGAATCCTAATCCAATGCAGAATCCTATCCAATCTCTACTTAGAATCCTAATCCAACTCGTCCAATTAGACCTGGGCCTTTTTACCTCAACTAGGCTTTTGGCCCACTAATTTTCAAGGGACCCGAAACCCTTCCTAACACGGGATTTTCACACTCACGACTTTTCTAACGCGTCACGTGTCGAAGCCTCCAGGACCGCACCTCCCTTAACTTCTCCACGTATCATCCACCTTTGATCTCCATGTGCCCCAAGCATGAGCCCGACCATCTCGTGACCTCCTTGACCGTCCGAACCTCGGATCTCCCCATCCTAGTCCCGGTCCACCTCGTCACCGACCATGATCGTCTCCATGCTCAACCTGCACATGCAAAGACCAAAGAATATTTTTCCGGCACAAGTTTGTCCCAATTTGACCAACATCAGTTCACGCACGCACCACACACCTCGCATAACATCGCTAAAAAATCACCAATTATTCATCATAACAAATTAACCATTGTCAATTATTCATCACCAAAATATCCTAAACCTAGCCACATGTTCTAACAGTCTCCCCCTTGATGAATACATTGACAACACCACAAAATTGTATGATGAATTAGCTTCAAATAGATATAAGTGAAGAGCTGAAGCCGAAAAAGCATTTTAAACCATAAGTCTCAATCTCTCCCCCTCAACACAAGAGATGTAATTTTAGCAAATTTCTCCAATATCTCACAAAACACACCAAATCTCTCCCCCTTTGGCAATGTAATCATCAAAAAACTTCAGAGAAGGGATAATTCTAAGAAAGGGCATTGAGAGTAAAAATCAAGAAGCTTTGTAGATTATACAAGTCATTGTGCATGATTAAACAAACAAACCAAGCCATATTTTTAGTAGAGCTATCTAGATCATATAAATTCATATATTATATAGCAATGTCAAAACCAGTCTTGAGCATGATTAAGCAAATTATATTAATAACAAGCATCTCAACAATGACCAAACCAATTATAAAGAGCACAATGAGATATCACAACAAAAAGTCAAAGCCTAAAAATGAAGCAAACCTTAACTCTAGACGGGCTAGCAGTCTCATGTAACAACTGATTGCTCAACACTCAATTCTTAGGCATGTGGCATGCTTGTAGCATACTTCTTTTTTATAATGACATATTTTTTGTGATGGTGGCATGCTTGAAACATACTTCTTTTCATTTTGCGCACTTTTGTGCCTTTTTTTGTTCACCATGGCATGCTTGATGTATACATTTTCAATTCTGTCTTTCTTATATACCTTTTTTTAACAATAACATGCCAAATTGAGTGATCATAAAAATTGTAACATGAAACATACAAACCTCATAGCCAAGAGTTAAAATAAGACTCACAATCAAGCTCATACTTTTTGATGGATACCGCAAAGTAATAAATATAATCAATCTAGTCAAAATATTCTGCCATGTCATGTTTTTAATTCAAATGTAGCAATTTAATTCTAACAAGTTGTGATCAAAGCTACACAACATATGGATAAATATGATAAAGAGAGCTCTACAACTGATTTAATTTCAATGGCTTGGACTTGTTGATTTATTTGACAAGTATAATAAATAAAGCTTCTAAAATTTTCAAACATTAAGCTCCCCCTCAGAATAATCCCTAAGATGAAACACACCCAACTTACTTCGCAAATGAGCAAAACAAGAAGTATCAAGCAGCTTAAAGAGAATATCAGCAACAAGAGAATCTAACTCAATAAGGTGTAGGACAACATCACCTTTCCCACATGGTCTCTCAAAAAAGTGGAATTTCTTGGAAGCTATCAAAGGAGTGAAGAACCATCAAGTATTCCAGTCAAGTAATGATGTAAAAGACCAGAACCCAATCTAGCTCATGTTCTCCATCCCTATCAGTTGTTCTTACATCACAGGAAACATCGATCTCACAGTACCGGGGTTAGTGAAATAAGATCTAGGAATCTAGTACTGAGACACACGACGAATAGGAGCAACAAAGCTAGAACTAAAATCACGTGCATGTGGATGATCAGAATGCCGAAAAGAACGTGAATTGTTTGAATTAAATCCCAATCTAGCATGTGAAGCAGATTTAAAGCCATCATAAAAGTTCTCTAAAAACATAGCTTTCACATTTGTTCTAGGAACAAAAAACATTGCACGTTTTTGTTTCAAAGCATTCAATCTATCCTTTTTCTCTTTCTTTGCACGCCTAAAGCAAAATTCATGCATGTGTCCACCTCTTCCACAATAGGTGCATTGAAATTTAACATAACCACTATTCTTTTGAGATGATGAGCTAGCACCTACATTATCATTCGATGAACTTTGCACAAAGCCAGCAGATTTAAACACAGTTTGATTTCGTTCAAGTTTCACTTCAATTTTGCTAGGTTCAAGAGGCTTAATAACCTTAGGAGGATTATTCCTGGCATGCTCAACAAAATTAAATCCTAGACCACGATTTTTCACACTTGTTTTTGACTTGTCTAGTATCATATTCAAAATTTTCTTGCCAAAAGAAAATCTCTCTAAAGTGTCTTTCAGGTACTCATTCTCTTTAGCTAGAGTGGGACAAGTTGTGCATTTAACAGATTTATTCACATGATTTTTAGATGCACTAGACTGAGCCAATCTTTCTTTTTCAGCAAAATCATTAAGTTGTCTAGTCAAAGCTTCTATTTCTGTATTAAGCTTAGGACATTTAGAACAAGACGATATCTCATTATAAAGCATCTGTTGAATTGTTTCCTGAGATGAGTTAAGTCTAGCTTTTAATAATTCACATTTAGAACAAGTTTTAGAATGAACATTTGAAATACTTGATTCTAAACATGAAGAAGGACTAAACTTGAGCTTTCCAATTTCATCATTAGCACATTTCAATTTTTCATCACAAGAGTCATGTGCTAATCTTAATTCATCAAATTTTGCAATTACATCTCTAAGTTGATCTATGTTTAAAGCATTAAGTGACCTAACATTTTCTAACTCAGAATGTAAAATTTGACAAGACTCACAATATTCATCATCAGGAATTACAACTCTAAGTCTTGTAATTTCAGAATTAAGAGATTTAATCAAAATATTGTATTTCTTAATCTTTTTATCTTTCTTTTCTAGCAAAGTACCAAGTTTAGCAACAGCTTTAGCTAAATCATCATAAGAAGGTTTTACCTCATTGTAGTTGTCGCTGTGAAGATCATCATTGTCGGTGGAGCTTTTGCTACTTGCCATTAGACACAACCCAATTAAATCTTTCTTGCCTTTGGGAGTATCATCCTCACTGTTCGTGTCCACATCACTTAAATTAATTTGCCCAAGAACCGAAAGAACACGATGCACCACCTTGCGTTTCATATATCCTTTCTTTTTATTCTTCCTTTTTTCTTTCTCCATCTCTTCTTCCTTCTCATTCTCTTCCCTTGCAAAACTTGCTAGAAACTTTGTACATTTGGGACGAATATGATTGAGATCACCACACACATAACACCTTTGAGGACCAAAATTTCCTCTCTTTCTTGATCTCACATTCTGCAAAACTCTTGTGAAGCGTGTAGAGAGGAGTGCCAAATCATCTTTCAGGAGTTGCTCTAGCTGTTTATCAGTTAGTGAAGACAAAGAAGATAAGGCATAGCTAGTAGAAGAATTATCACCATTAGACTTGCTAGATTGTGAAGCTAAAGCAATTAATTTATTACCATTATGTTTCTAGTAAAACATCTAATTCATGAGTTTTCAATTTTGAATAAAGCACATCTAATGTAAGTGAACTCATGACAGTATATTTTCTAATGGATGTAACCTTCATCTCCCATATAGACATATCTAATGCTCCAAGTAATTGACGTGCATTTTCAGCATCAGTATAAGTAACATTAACAGCACGTAGGTTACTAAAAATTTTATTAAAGCGGGCAAAGAGATCATCTATTGATTCACCAGGTTTCATCTCAAAACGTATGTAATATTTTTTGTACATATCTTCACATACCTCTTTAATAGTAGATGAACCCTCATGATGATCACATAGTGCTTTCCATACCTCATATGCGGATTTAAGATGCACAACATGATCAAAATCACTCCTTCCTAGTCCTTGAATTATCAGGTTCCTTGCCTTGCTATTTGCCTCCACTTGTGCTATATTTGCAGCTGACACACCATCATTCTCGGGCACTTGATAAGCCTTGTAGACCTTCTCCCATATTGCAAAGCCTTGAGCTTGAATATATGCCTCCATCTTCGCTTTCCAATACTGAAAATCAACACCATCGAAAACACAAGGTTTTGTGGAATACCTATCCGTCGACATGTTTTCTAATCACCGGTAAAGATCAATTAGAAAAATAAACCTGCTCTAATACCACTTGTAGGATCGTTGATAGCAATCAGAGGGGGGTGAATGATTGCAGCGCACAGCGGAAGCTTTTTAGATTTTCTACCTTTTAAAGTGCAAAAACCAGAAATAACAAACAAAATATATTTTTTCTGATTTTACTGTAGCAATTACTGTAGCGATTTACTGTAACAGTTACTATAGCGCCGAGAAAAAAATTTCCCGATCGATGTCTGCTTCTGATCTCAGTGTTACACGTTTTTCATCTAATTTAGAAATCAATTTTTAATCAAAATTAATTCATGTATGTAAGCAACAAAAATACCTAGACATAGATCAATGCATGGAGAATCTATAGGAATCAAAAAACCAAGAAAAAGGATAATAGATGCGAAATAAAAAACTCACAAACTTTTATTGAAAAACACGTATACTGTTCATCCATCCATCAGCACAGTGCACCGTATTTTTCTTCTTGAGTTACGCTGCCGCACGTCCTTTTTCTTCGCCCGTACTGCGCCGTTCCAAAAATGCGTATTCTTTTTTTCGTCTCCCCAGCCGCTCTATTTTTTCTCATTGCGCTCCGTTCTTTTTATGCAGCCAACTACGAATCCTATTCAATCTCTACTTAGAATCCTAATCCAATGCAGAATCCTATCCAATCTCTACTTAGAATCCTAATCCAACTCGTCCAATTAGACCTGGGCCTTTTTACCTCAACTAGGCTTTTGGCCCACTAATTTTTAAGGGACCCGAAACCCTTCCTAACACGAGTTTTTCACACTCACGACTTTTCTAACGTGTCACGTGTCGAAGCCTCCAGGACCGCACCTCCCTTAGCTTCTCCACATATCATCCACCTTTGATCTCCATGCGCCCCAAGCATGAGCCCGACCATCTCGTGACCTCCTTGACCGTCCGAACCTCGGATCTCCCCATCCTAATCCCAGTCCACCTCGTCACCGACCATGATCGTCTCCATGCTCAACCTGCACATGCAAAGACCAAATAATATTTTTCCGGCACAAGTTCGTCCCAACTTGACCAACATCAGTTCACGCACGCACCACACACCTCACATAACATCACTAAAAAATCACCAATTATTCATCATAACAAATTAACAATTGTCAATTATTCATCACCAAAATATCCTAAACCTAGCCACATGGTCTAACAGAGGCAATGTTGTGCCAAGAAGCTGGTTGTATGGAGTCTGAGATGATACATTGGCCGATAAGGGTCTAGATTCGTTTTGTGTAGCGGCAATTGACGAAGAGGTGGATGAAAGTTTCCAGGGAGATTCTGCAGTGGGGGCAAACTGATTGGTTTGGCCATCCCCTCAATGAGAGGCGATCTATGGTCCACAACCTGTTTTGACTAGCCAGCCATGCAAATATCTTGCATTTTTGGGGAGCCAAAGTCTTCCAAACTAGGGGGCTCATGGATGTGCTTAATGTGCCAAGGAATTGCGCTTTGCAAGCTGAGGCCACAATGTAGCTTCCATGCGGTGTGAGCTTCGAAGTTATACGGTCGTGTACCCCTTCTTGAAGGTTGAAGGAAGATATGTGACCCCAGATGGTGGTGATGAGTTCGTGAATGTGCAATGCAGTTAGGCCATCCAACCAGTTTAGATCTTGTAGCCATTTATTTTTGGTTAGAGCCACATGTTGGGAATGATTTTTTGCTTTGGAGGTAGCGAAAAGATACGGAGCAATGTCACACAAACGTCTCCCTTGAGCCCAAGCCAAGTTTCAGAAGCATGCAATTTTCCCATCATCGATTGAGATGGAGGTGGCTGCCGCCAGAAAAAGCCTATCGTGCTCATCACAAAGGGTTTGCATCCCTTTCCATGGCTTGTTAGGAGCTATCCACTCATTCCATAACCATCTAATTTGCAGGGCTCACACAAAATGCTGGAGGTCTAGGAGGCCAAGACCCCCAGGTGTGTGGGTTTGCATGCCTTGTACCAACTGACCTTGCATGTTCCTCTAGTTAGGTGTTGAGAACTGGCCCAAAGAAATTGCCATGTTCATCTGTTTAGAAAATGGATCACACCGCTTAGTGGTTTGATAACTGTGAGGAGGTATGCTGCTTGGGCATTTAGCATTGACTTTGCCAGAACTTTCCTTCCTGCGAGAGTCAACAATTTCCCACACCAGCTTGATAAGCGGCTGGACACTTTATCTTGAAGCCTTCGGAAGTGCACGTGATGTAGCCTTTAAATTGCCAGGGGAAGTCCCAGGTATTCCAAAGGTAAGGAAGCTAGATTGTCATGTACCATGGCTTGTAGATCAATCCCTTCACAACGAATCAGAGCCACACAACTTTTTTGAAGGTTAGTATGAAGGCCCAGGCTTCACCAAATTTCTTGAGAATGTAGACAAGGGAGGTGACATCTCACTGAGAAGGGTGTAGGAATATGACCGTATCATCTGCATAAAGGGAGGTTTGCAAGGTTGCTGCCTATCCGCACAAAGGTTGCAGGAGGCCTCATTCCGATGCTAAGTTGAGGATGTTTTGCATGGGTCTATCGCTATTATAAAGAGGAACGGGATAGCAGGTTGCCTTGGGAAAGGCCTTTATGATGTTGAATAGAGCTGCCGAGGACACCATTTAGAAGAACTCTAGAGGTTGCAGTGGAGAGGAGGCAAAATATCCAATCCCTCCAACATGGAGGAAACCCTTGGCTGCTAACAGTTGCAAAAGGTAGTCCCATTGTATTGAGTCGAAAACTTTGGTTATATCTAGCTTGAGGAGGAGGGTTGGCATTCTTGCCTGATGAAAGATTCTTACGAGATTCCGAACATAAAGAAAATTTTCCTGAATACATCTTCCTTTGATGAATGCGCTCTGACTTTGTGAAACTAGGTTGTTCATGAATGGGGTGAGGCGCAAGGCCAAGGTTTTGGTGATGATCTTGGAAACACTGTGAATGAGGCTTATTGGTCTATAATCTACCGTGGATTGAGCTCCATCTTTCTTTGGAAGAAGAATAATATTGGCGGTGTTGGAGCACTGAAAACTGGCTATTCTAAGGCTGTGAAAACTATGTAGGATTGCCATGAGATCCTCTTTTATGATGTCCCAACATGCTTGGTAGAAGTTTCCATTGAAGCCATCCGGGCCTAGTGCTTTGTCCTTTAGCAACTGAAGAATGGTCGTGTGCACCTCAAGCTCGATGAAAGGTGCATCTAGGTCATGTAGGTCCAAGCAAGGCAGTTGTAGCGTTTCCTAGTTGAAGGTAGTGGCTACCTGCGAACTGTATTTGAGCATTTGAGAAAAGTGGTCAAAGAGCATGTTGGATTTGTTTTGTCGTGTGAGGTGCCAATCTTGTTCTGTCCTGAGGCGTTGGATAAAGTTCCTTCGTCTGCGGGAGTTGACCATGATGTGGAAAAACTTTGTGTTTGTGTCTCCCTCTCGCAACCAATTGATGCACAACGCTTGGTTGGTACGAGATTTTTGGACTACTACCAGGCCCATGATCCTCTTTTTGAGTCGAGCTCAGAGGTCCACCTATTGTTGAGTCAAAAGCCTGTTTTCCTGTGCGATGTCTAGTCGCAGGATGATCTCTTTGGCCATGTGTAGCTGTAGCTTGACGTTCGGGAGCAACTTGTTGCTCCATGTCCTTAGCCAAATCGCCGTTTTTTCAATTTCTAATTTCCTGTTGAAGGTGGAAATCGGGTTACGACCCGATGTTGTCTCCACCCAAGCCTCTTGAACTACCTATTGGAAAGTCAGCAATCAGGTCCAGAAATTTTTGAAACGAAAGATTTTGGGTGGCCGTGGTGCACCAACGTCTGATAGGAGGGGGCAATGATCTGCATAGAGGTAGATAAGGCCTGTAAGGTGTGATCATTGAAAGTGGTGTTCTAGGCAGCATTGCAGAAGTATCTGTCTAGTTTAACTTGAGTGGGATTGTGTCCTTCGTTGCTCCAAGTATATTTACAGTTTTATAGGTGAATCTCTTGTATCTCGTAGGTGTTGAGGGCGTTACAAAACCTTCCCATAAGACGTTGATTAAGATTCGAGTTGTTTTTGTTAGTGGCCCTGTAGATTATGTTGAAATCGCCCAAAAGGAGCCACTTGATGTCCAGCGGCAGATGCACAAGCATTAGTTCTGCAAGGAATCTCTCCTTGTCCCTGTCGAGCGTTGGGCCATACACCGTGATTAGAAGAAAATTGGTAGCGCATTCCTGGATTGTCACATCAATAGTGAGGCCGAATTCATGGTGTCGGGAGTTGGAGATGGTGACTATAGCGTTGTTCCAAAGATGAGGATCCCTCCTCTGGTGTTCTTCGCCGGGAGGAAGACAAATTCGTCTAGCCTATTTTCGCTGATGGAATTGGCGAGCAAATGATCGACTGATTATGATACAGTTGTCTTTAGTATACAATTCTGTTGTCTATAATTAAAATATACTTATATTTTCTATACAACTCTAATATACATATATGATTAATCTGCGTCGTTATAATCTGACCCCACCAAAAGTGGTAGAGATACTTCTCTTTTTCTCGATTAATATGAGAATTTCTAGGATTGTTTTTTTAAGATTATTGTGGAACTCTCTTACCCTCCAAACGAAAGGCACCTCTCACCAATTGTTTTTATTTATAGATGGGAGCTAGGCCATGCTGGAAAGATATGATGCTCACGGCCAAAGCACCAGTAAGTTCTTTGTCAGTTGTCACTGCTTTTCTTTTTGTCCGGAATGATTTGGGGGAGTGCAAGAACACTAGCTACTGAATCAAGCGATGCGAACGCCATCACTTCATCTATAGTGAAATTCCAAATCTCATCTCTAGTGGAACTTCAATCGAACAGAAGATCGTAATTGTTAGGCAAATATCTGGACACACCCAACTAGGGTCTTTCATTTGTCATCTGATAAGGAAACAAGCTTTCATTCCATTCAAAAAATTAGGCTGGTTAGCACAAAACAAAAATGAAATGACAGAACAGCTATCCAGTAGGGTGGAATTAAAATAGATATACGTTTCACTCGCGTGATGAAACTATATCGCTAACCCCAACGTCATGGTTCTGTTTTTAGCATTGTTACTTCGGTTGTTGGTAATCCAAGGCACCCCACAGTTATCTATGTACATATTTGCGTTTCATCTTATTGTATTGCTCTTTGTTCACTTAAAAATATTAAAGCGACTGAGCAAGTACCAACAACATATATCTGCTATCTGAAATGACAAAGCAAAACTTAAATGCTAAGGTACTTATCAATTAAGTTGTAGATAACACAATATTATTCAGAGCATCGATTTCCTAGAACTACTTGCACTGGATCTTATCACTCTGGTAAGTCCATATGCCTATAAGATAAATGTCTCATTGGTCCCATCAGAATCATGGAACAGTACTGTAGCTACCGTCAGATAAAGCTGCAGATGAGAACATCTGGTCCACTTCGATTTCCACATCTGATCTTTTGGCGAAGCGGCCCTTGATCCTTGGCCGTGCTTCGGCGTACGCCTTCCTTGTCACATACCGTATGGTCTTCTCAAACTTTCTGGCCTTCTTCTTCTCCTTGTACCTGAGGACCCTGGCCTCTCTGTCCATGGAGCTGAAGTGAAGCGGCATCTGAAGTGAAGGACCTGGGAAGAGATTGATGGCTCCAGCAGGTGTCAGGATGCTGGAGTTTGGCATATCTATCACTGTGTTGTCTGGTACTATAGCCACCTCCATTGATGAGAAAGATACCTGAGATGGAATCGGCAAATGGTCACTGAAATATGCGAATCATAAGGAGATTGCAGGTGTCATAGACCCTGCAATGATATGTAGATGGGTTTAATTTAATTCTATGTACAGAAATATTTTCAAGCTTTTCAATGTTCCAAAGTAAAATAATGTAATTTGTGCATAGGGATAAAATCTGCATTATACTTACCAGTTATCAAATCTCTAATGATGTCTCATATACTTTCATGTAGTGATTGGTATGTATAAAATAAAAAGTTGGTAAACAGATAGCATAGCTTCTAGTTGGCAGAGAATTCGAGAGATTGCATATGAAATGACTTTTAAATTTGTGAGCTAACTTGGATAGTCTATGTTTATAAGTACAGGAACCAATCAATTAATTTGCTTAGAGATGAACTGTGTACTTTCCTTTAAAGTGGCTTTTACAGCAGTTCCATTTTGAAAATCATCAGCCTAAAGTTCTCTGCCTAGAAGAAGAAACAGTTGAAGAAAGAACAAAAAAATTTGAGGAAACATTAAATATCCCCCATTTTACTTCCACCAAAAAATGTACTTTTTGGTTGAGACCAATTTATCTTATCATTTTGTTAGAAAAGTGCTTTTTTGGAGGATGGCCTTTCACTTGAAGTAGTATGAACTCTAAATCTAACACATGACAACATGACATGTAACGCCATAGTAATGATGAACTCACGCTGTTGCTGATGGAATCTGTGTAAGCACTGACCCCGGCGGTCATGGAGGCAGCCTGCTCTGCCCCTACAACTCCATAACCACTCTGCTGCTGCTCGCTCACCATTGAGACCTGCGAAGGTACTACACACTCGCTCCTTTCCTTCTCTGCGAACTCCTTTTGTATCTGCTGCTGTTGCTGCTGTTCTTGCATCCCATATTGCTCTTGGTTCTTGTCTATGTGGTTGTCGTAGAAGAAATTGTACCCGGCAAGATCAAAGTACTCATCCATTTCACCAAAGTACATGTTGTTGTTGTCGCTACTGCAATTGTGGTTGTCAGAATCTTTGCTGAGCAGCAGCCAAGAGTCCACCTCCTCTTCCTTGTCGCCGAGGACGGTGGTGGTGGCTGCTGCTTCAACAAGTACAGAAGCAGCCGGAATGGCTGCGGCCGGGAGTGGCACCACGGGCACACGTTGGTGCCTCCCGGCGAGCGGGTTTGCGGAGTGCACCTGTGCATCGCAGGCGGCACACAGCGCTGCAGCATCTGCGCGGCATGCCAGCACCGCAGGCACACGCTCGCAGGCCTCGCAGACGCGCACGCGCTCATGGCGCGAGGCCACGCGGTTCGCGGCGTGCACCCGCGCGTCGCAGGACGCGCAGAGGTACGCGGCGTCGGCGCGGCAGTACACCACGCTTGGCACCGCGCGACACCCGTCGCACGGCCTGGCCCATGGGCAGCTCCCCTCTCCTCCTCCAGCCTCCTGCTCGTAAACGTTGCCGCCGAAATTATAATTCATGAACGAAGAGACCTTGTGACTTGCACCACATAGAGCATGTAAGGAGTCTTAGGGAAGTGTAGTAGTAGGGTATAGGCAGCAGCTACTGCTTCCCTATATGTGTGTGTGTATGTCTTCTCCTGTTCCTCTACCTCTGATAGCTATTAGGTTTTCTTGCACTGCCTGTGTTCAGTGTGGGGGAAAGTCACCAATGCTGGAAGTTCAGTGTATAGCACTAAACAGTAGGGTGTCAGTGGAATCCAGGGAGTGACACTTGGCGTCATTCTTGGGGGCGAGGACCGCTGTGTGCCTATGCTGTGGTTGGCTTTGAATGTTGCTGCCTCGCTCTTTTGTGCCAACGCCAATCCTCAGAGTCGGAGTCGTTTTCAGATAAAGATTTGATTCACTTTGGCACGCCTGGAGGAATTAGAGGGAGTGCTTTTCGGCCAAATCCGCTTGAGCTGATGTCAAAACTTTTTAACCAAAGCAATTTGCATGGTCCCCAGCATAAGAGCTGAATTTGAGTTCTGACTTACTTCTTCAATTCCTTCAGAGATTCCGTTTGTTCATCTTCCACATTTGGATTCACAAGACAGATGAGCTGAACAGTTGCTGATGCAAATAATAGGACGGATCGAGATAATTCTCTCATGTATCCTTGGATTGTCCGTAGATGATGCAATTGCCATTCCTTGGACTGGGCTAAACCTAGAGGTGGAGAATTGGAAACCATTGTGGTATAAACTATAAAGGAGGCAAAGGGAGGAGGAAGATGCTGCCTCTCTCTCTCTCTCTCTCTCTCTCTCTCTCTCTGCACACCCTTTTGCAAAAGAGAAAGGGAGGGAGGGTTCTTTTGGATTCCAAAGCATGAGGTTCAGTGCCAGTCATTGGCACTCCCCCTTAGCCGTTCCACCTTTTGGAACCTCAAGCGTGCGGTAGCAAGTGGAGATACAAGGGAAAAGCTCCAAAGCGCCCCGCCATGTCACTAGATAGTTTTTTTGCCGACCTATCGATCTGCAAATATCTAACCTGCTGTGTAGTGGACAAATCAATTTACCGATGCGTCTTGTTCATTTCAGCTACGAGGGTTTGCTGACTGATCAAGGAACTGACCCATTCTATCTATAACCCTTTTTAGACCAATCCATCTCTAGCGACTGGATCCTTCGTGAGTTATGTGCTTTGTTATTAGCCCTGTTACGCCATTAAAGATGCCTCTGTGGTCATCCTTTTGCACTATGTTTGTAAGAAAAATATACTGTTTTGGAAGAGTATATTTGGTTTATTAGTTACATAAGTATTGCTAGTGCTCGGGCAATACAGCCAGATATATACCTGCTGCGATGATGTATATATTGAGTTTGCTTCTATTGTGGTTTGTTTAGGTTTTACGTCAAACATTAGACAACATATATTATTTGTGTACCAGTAGTGTTATTTTTTGCATTCTCCTTTAATTTTGTGGAAGTATAAATATAGCATAGAATAACTCGGAACTGCACATTAAATTGCTTCAGATGAAGTATTCTAGACGGTAGATATTCTCAATGGTTCAACAAGTTTGTGCACAAAAATTTCAAAAGAGCTTATTTGGATCTGTAAAAAACACAGAGCGCTTATTTGGTTATAGCCTTACACACTGTAACACAAATTATGCCCTCGGTATATTTGATTTTCTTCCCAAAAAAGTAACATGATATGTTGAAAATTAATCTTCTTCCCTACCAGTTGTCCTATCTGTACAGATAAAGCTAATAGATTTTTTCCTCCTCAAATCCATCTTTATTCCATTTCATGAGTGCGTGTATATACAGCAGTTCCGCATAGGTGGGGACTGGTGAGCTGCCAAGACCAGGCGACTGAAGAATGGGCCCCACTACCCAGGAATTGTAGCGGATCGTGACACCTAAAGTAAACTCATCAGGTAAGGACTCTGTCTGAGATTCCATTTTTGGCCTTCACAGTTGGCGTAGACATCTTCAGAATTATTGGTTTCTATATGTTCTAAAGGAAGAAATGTCCTTGTTCCTGCATACAGTGTGACGTATACATTAACACGTTCCAACTTAACTACATGTGTTCACGGGGAGCTGATCTAACAAAGGAACATGGGGTTTTCGTTAGACCATGTAGATAAGTCGTGAATATAGTGATGATGAATAATTAATATATAGATTGTATTGAAATTTGTGTTTGTGAAAATTTCGGTCGATGCACTATTGTGAAACTGGATTTGTTGGAATATTAAGGTTAAGCGATTTGACTACCTTGTATTGGGCAGTTTGATCGGAAGACTTCAACTGCTGAACAGTCGGAGGGTTTGACCACAGTCGGTAGCCGCAAGCTTTGACCTCAACCAGTAGTCGATAGTCCAATCGGTAGTTGGTATTCATAGCCTCGACCGGGATGGTCGGTAGCTACAGTACCTGGTCGATGGTCGTAGCTATAGTGCTTGGTCAATGGTTATAGCTACAGTGCTTGGTCGATGATTGTAGTTATAGTATTTTGGTCGTTGGTCGTAGCTACAATACTGATTGATGGCCGTAGCTACAGTGATTGGTCGATGGACGGTAGTCGTAGGCTTTGAGTGCTACAATTCTTGTGACTTTCGAGTAATCCGAGTACTCGTAATCTTTGAGTTCTCATGTTGGGCCAGCAGTCTTACCGGCCTGTGCAATTGCATAGCGGTTAGACTAGTATTTTTGAATGGTCTGAGTTTGATTTTTGGAAAGCATAGAAATTGAGTTCATGGTCGATTTGGCTTATGTTTATTGTTGGTTTGGGGTGTAATATATGTGTGTAGACTGATGTTGGTCAAATTGGAGAGAACTTGTGCCGAGAAAATATTCTTTGGTTTTTGCATGTGCAAGTTGGGCGTAGAGATGGTTATGGTCGATAACGAGGAGGACTAGGACTAGGATGGGGAATCCAAGGTTCAAGCAGTCGATGATGTCACGAGGTGGTCGGGCTCATGCTAGAGCACGTAGAGATCAAAGGTAAATGATGCATGGAGAAGCTATGGGAGGTGCAGTCCTGTTGGCTTCGACACGTGATGTATTAGAAGGAGTTATGAAAGGTGCCAATAATTGGAAGGTTTAGAGATTTTGGAAAACCCGTGTTTGAAAGGGTTTCGAGTCCCTTGATTTTCGAAATCAGATAGAATTTCGTGTACGTGTTGATTAGGACAAGATTTGAGGCTCTAGCATATAAAAGCAGGGAAGTTAAGTATTGAAGGAGCGCTTTTTGTGGAGAAAAGTTTTAGAGTTTTTTGCTAGGTTTGAGAGGTGTTGTGATTCAGAAATAAAAGATCAGATCTATTCTGAGAAAAAATAAATCAGCGCTGGTTGCATATCTTTCTGGGTATGTCTTCAACTCATTCTCGTTTCGAACAGTGCGTGGCGACAGGGCCGTCTTAAGGGGGTGGGCAGGAAGTGCGACGGCTGGGGGCCCATGCCACGGGGGGCCCACCAGCCCATGAGTATGTATATCAGTATATGTATGTATGTATGCCACGGGCGTCACTTCCTGAGATTCTTCACTTTGTTAAAGTTGCAGATTGCTATCCGAATGTCTCTATTGCATATCGGATTCTCTTAACTATTCCTGTGACAGTAGCATCAGCCGAAAGAAGCTTCTCCAAATTGAAACTATTGAAAAATTGTTTGAGGTCAACTATGCTACAAGAAAGATTGAATGGCTTGGCTATGTGCAGCATTGAGAAGGATGTTTTGGACAACATTAATCTCGATATTGTTCTTGAAGATTTTGCATCAAGAAATGCCCGAAGGCGGTTTTTTAAGAAGCACTGAAGCATTATTGTTTTATTTGAGGTAATCATAATAGTTATTTTACCGTTCTTTTAGTTTCTTTGTTGTACTATCGTTGTCTTTAATGAACTAAACATATGCTGCAAGTTAACTCTTATTAGTAGTACTATATACTTTAATCGTTATATTAAAAAATTAGATTGCTGGGCCCTTGCTGTCTTGCTTGCCCAAGGGCTCTTGAAATTGTTGAGACGGCCCTGCGTGGCGAGATAGCGTTTCTCAATCAACTTCACTTTCCTCGATCACGGGCCGAGCTGTCCACTCGATCGTCGACAACAGCATTAGCAGGCAGAGCAGATCACAAGCATGGCAACTTTATCTATCGTCTTTTTGTGTTCTCGGTTGCGTGCTAACACATCACGATCATGCGTGCTACACGGGTGTCTTCGGTCATCGGTTCAATCCAACACAAGCCATCCTCAATAAATCGCAAAAAAAACCAGTATGGTCATTCACTCCCCTCTGATTATGATATTCGATCCTACAGTTGATCAGTAACACAAGCCAAACTTAAGTAGCAATTTCTGATATAGCATTGGACACCTGTATGTCTGAATTTCTTTTGCCAAAGACAGCACTGGGAACATCCACATGATATTAAAAAAAAACATGCATGCAAGAAGAATAATTTGATGCACCTGAGCAGCCCTTAAGATTTTCCAAGATTGGTGAACCCAAATCCACCAAACACTATTACAGGGAGGGAGAGAGCCTGAACCATTAGTTGTTGCCCAATTATGATGCTTTCTGCTTGCTTACTCCACCAACCACATCAGTGTTAGTTCATCTCCCTCTTGACCGATATCTCTCACAATTCTACGTCCTTGTCTCACTTCGCTATAAAGCCCATGCAGAGCAAGAAGCTTGCCACAAAAGCATCCGAATTATCCAAAGAGAGGGACAGCTAGAGCTAGGTCAGAATGGCTACAGGTGCGTCGTGCTTCAGGGCGTTTGCTCTCTGCGTGGCCTGTGTTCTCCTGACCGTGCCATTGCTGATGGCACAGGACCCTTCAAACCTGGGCTTGGAGCACTACTCGAAGACGTGCCCGAACGTGGAGCACGTCGTCCGGACCGAGATGGAGTGCGCGGTGCGCGCCGACCCGCGCAATGCTGCTTTGATGCTTCGTCTTCATTTCCATGACTGTTTTGTCCAGGTCGGTTTTCCGATCTTTTTTACTTGACACACTAACCTTGTTTGTTAATCCACACTTCAATATGCATATTGTGGAGCAGTATTGTGTTTGCTCTGAACATCTGAATGTTTGTTGCAGGGCTGTGATGGATCAGTGCTGCTTGACGACACCGCAACGATGATTGGAGAGAAGCAGGCAGATCAGAACGTCAACTCGCTGAAAGGATTTGACCTGGTTGACAAGATCAAGCAAAAGCTGGAAGCTGAGTGCCCTGGAACAGTTTCCTGTGCAGACTTGCTTGCCATTGCAGCAAGAGACGCTGTTGTCCTGGTAAATCAAACGAAACCTATGTTCAGAGTTCTGATTCTTGTGCAGTGACATACATGAAAGCAACACAGTAACATACTTTTGCTTCCATCAGTTTCATATTAGGCTTGCCATTTGAGGAAGTTGAGAAACAGGAAACAAACATTCATTTCAGAATAACTCAGTATACCATTCGAAATCCAAACATCCATGTCATCATAACTTGATGCTAGCTGATAAAACTTGCTGTGACATTTGGATACTGTGTGGCTACCAGCATGCAGGTATCCGGACTTACATGCAAACAAAGAAGAGTACAAATTCATTTTTAAGAACAAAACCGTACAGATTCCATATTTATGTTACAAACAAGAAAAAATATCTTGCAGGTAGGTGGGCCTTACTGGGACGTCCCAGTAGGAAGATTGGACTCCAAGAAGGCAAGCCTGGACCTGGCAAACAGTGATATCCCCACTGCTCAGCAGGGCCTCCTCACCCTTATTTCCAAGTTCTGGCAGAAGGGCCTTGACGCCACTGACATGGTGGCCCTCGTCGGTATGTTCTTCTCTTTTGATTGTCAATTTCACATTAAAGTCACTAGTAGGTTCGACGCTAGTGCTTACCAAGTCCCGGGCAGGAACAATATACGTATATATGGATATGTTCAGTAGTCAAAGCGTGTGCACGTGCTCTATAAGGTTCAAGCCTCTTGCTCTAGATTAATAATGTGCTAGAGACGTACCATGTATGAGTATGTGTGGGTGGAGAGTGCGTGTGTGCGAGTATGCGTGCGTCCTTCCTTATACTCTAAAAAAACCTGCCAATGAGGTGCTATGAGAAATTGAAAATATATGAACCTATTGGTAGGATTCAGGTAGGGTGTACTGTGTACAGATACTCCTTTAAGCCAGTGAAAATGCCACTGAACCTTCTAAATTCAGATATCATGTGTGGGTGCACCCTTGTTATTTTCTTAAGATGAAAACTACTAATTAGACGTATAACATTTGCATTTAAGGATCCCACACAATTGGATTTGCCCGGTGCGCGAACTTCCGGGACAGGTTATATGGTGACTACGAGATGACATCCAAGTACAACCCTGCGTCTGAGTCCTACCTCAGCAAGCTGAAGGAGATCTGCCCCTTGGACGGTGGTGACGACAACATTAGCGCCATGGATAGCTACACTTCCTCGACCTTCGACAACGCCTACTTCGAGACACTCATCAAAGGCGAGGGCCTCCTGAACTCCGATCAGGAGATGTGGTCGAGCGTCGTCGGGTACTCGACGGCCGACACCGTCAACAAGTACTGGGCCGACCCCGCGGCGTTCTTCAAGCAGTTCTCCGATTCCATGGTCAAGATGGGCAACATCACCAACCCTGCAGGTGGTGAGGTCAGGAAGAACTGCAGATTTGTGAACACATAAGCTGAAGAAACTCTGTTTCTGTGCCTGTTCTTTTGATGGTTGGTAGTTGTCTGAAAATAAGAACGTTTTGCAGAGGTTATTGTACTGGTATATGTATATTGTCATCGCGCTATAATAAAATGTTTGGCCATGTGGAGTAACGGAGATATACATCATGTATTCCAGTGTAGGAATGAGTATGACGACTAGAGTGGGAATAAATAGAAGTCTAAATTAATTCCGAAGCTTTCAAAATCTTTTCCTTTGAGTGGAAGTAAAACTTTTCACTCCAGTAACTATAGAAGCCATAAAAATTAGAGACAAATAACCACAAGAGAAGATCTGATTAAAACAGAGCAAAACATGCTTTGAAAAGCCCCGGCAGTCTGACCTCTATATACATGGCGGTCTGACCACCATGAAGGGGGCGGTCTGACCTCTAAGGTGATCAGATCACTGTTTCAATGGCGGTCAGACCACTATGAACAGTAAAATCAGGAGATGCAATAGTAACCGCGGTCAGACCGCTACTACAGTGCCAGGCAGACCGCTGCTGCAATAATTTCAGGGATGAACAGTATTCCAGCGCTATTTTCTAGGATGTCAGGAACCTATTCCAATTAACGATCAAGAGAATCATTACCAAAGTTCTAACCTTTTTTTCATTCGAAGTAAGAGTGCAGCAAAATCGATCAAAAGAGGAAAATCAAGATTTGCTCTTACTCGTGAGTTCTTGATGATCTAGATGACCTTAGATGGGTTTTCACATGTCATAACAAGATAGATCACAGCACGAACTCAATCCAAAATGCTCACAACACCAAAACTCGAAAATTACCCATTTTTCATCTAAAACTGGGCAAACACAAAAACTTACAAATACAAGTGCCTAGATAGATGAGATATGGTCTCTAAGACATATTTTTGTCACTTACATATCCTTGGCACAAAGCAAGAACAAGTAAAGAAGAGGAAACACCAATAACCAAGCCAAATCAAAATTTTATCACTTGAGCACAAGAGAGAAATATTTGGACGAATTTTGATCTCTATTAATACATAGAGATGAATGTTTACAGCCACTCCCTAGCCACACACAAAGCCTATGGATGATAAAAAAAAGCTTAGCCATAATTGCCTCTCACATCTCCCCACAAATTTCTCTCCAAGAACCCTAATTCCACTCTCTACTTGGCATGGATGGCTTAACCATAAGCCACCCTTTTATAGTGGAGGAATATGAGAAACCCTAATCAGCCTCTCTAGTTGGGTTTTATCTACTTACATGGGCTAACTCGTTAACCCAACATAATTTCAAGTTTAACACTTGCACAAGCATGCTTCTCAAAGCGCTCACACCCATTAACCCATTAGTTAATCAACACTTGATCCACTTTACATTTTAAGCACAACCAAGACCCAAAACACTTAGTCCACGCTGCGGTTTTGCACACCGTCATTTGTTGGTATTGAGCAATTTACCAAAATGCTCCTTTACTGATGTGGGGTGTCTGATCTTCACAACGCAGGATCGATGATGATTACTTGGATCTCTATAACCTGATGAACCAATGGCGTCAACCATTGTTAAAACAGCAACCTGCGACAAAAGAATTCGCCCAATCACACGCTTGTGATCTCATCTACCTGACCACCAAGTAGATGTATCACTGCTCCTGCAAACCATAAGGAAGCACAAGAACAGCGGAAGGTATTCTCAAGAAAATCACCTAATTTCCAAAGGTAGCACGTAGCATAAACTCGAGAATAAGCAATATTAGCTATCTTGAAAATAACATGGTCTGACCCAAAGGTTACATATTACAAGGTTTATATAGCCCTGGGCACAGTCCGTAGGACCCTTTAATGATGTACAACTCAATCTTTTATCGTATTAGACTTGAACTCCTTCAAAAAGGAAACTAAAATCAATAGTTGTCACTTTATTTTGGTTGTAGCAGTTGATCCCAGATGAATCTAAAGATAAGTCTTCTTCCGTTACGTAGTCCTTGAAATAAGCTTTCCAATAAGTCCGAGATCACCTCAATCGGACTCCATATGCGAAAGTTATTTCCCTTTAATCATAAGTAATCCCTTCGGGTCTACACTGAAACAGTCACGTATGTCATTACGACCACGTTAATGAATGTTATGACCACGTTGAGGTTAATTTCAATATGACCATACCCTCTTTATGACCACACCTCCTCTGCTAATGTTGGCTTCGACCACTTGTATGACTATGAGTAGCAGTCTAACCATCATAGTCATCCAAGCTTCAAAGAGGATCGGACGGTTCAGACAGCCGAAGCCATTCAGACTGGTCCAAACGTTCTGATGCAATCAAATAGTTCAGAATGAGTCCGCGGTTGTAGAAGTCGTAGTCATAGCAGTGCAGTGGTCGTAAGTCATAGGCGGTGATCTAGTCGAAGATATGGTCGATGAAGCCATGGTCATAAACACCATGGTCACAGACATTGTGGTCATAGACACAATGGTCATACGTACCGTGGTCATAAACACCGTGGTCGTAGACACTGTTGTCGAATGGTGCAAATAGCACCAGAGCATTTGGACTGATCCAAACATTCTGAAGCCGATCCAACAACCCAAAGATGATCGAACAGTGCCGACTGTGTCCATAGTCATTGGCCTGATTCAGAAGTCATCTTTGATGCCGATTGGACTCGATTGAATGGCCGAAGGGAATTTTGTGAGCTCGAGTGGTCGTGGGGCCAATCTAACGTTGCAGAAAAGGCTCAGATGTTCTTTTCTTGTTTGTTCCATATGTATTTCTCCTCCATTAGCTTTTCCTCTATGGTTTCAACTCCAAAAGCTTCACAACATTCGAACCTAAGAATGCACCAAATATTTGTATGAGGTAGTAACCAATTCTCATGTACATTAAAACCAAATGCAATTAGGAGCAAAATTACTTATTGATTAATCCTTTTAGCCCGTGCTTGTGTAATCAGTACAGTTGGCAGCTCAGGAGAAGAAGGTATCTTTGGGATGTCCTCATCATTTACCGTCTTCCACGAAGGTTTCTGCTTCCTTTGCCACAACGCATCTTCCATGCTTCACTATCTATAATGTGGTCCTAATGACTTACCACCAAGTCTCTCACGCGTCCGAATCCCACTGAACCATCCTCACATGCAAATGACCTAAGTCACTTGGAGCACTACATGCTTCTCCTTGCGCATGATGGCACCTGGCTTCCTTGACCGCACAGGACCTTGGCTCCTCCCTGAGCCTAGTCCTGGTCCACCTTGTTGTTGCCCGTCATGTCCACCACTAGTAGCTCCCGCTCCGGTTTCTCGTCATCCCAGCTTGCAACCATCCCGCAGGCCTCGGTCATTTTCTGTGGCTCCTTGATCGTCTAGACCTTGGCTCCTCTTGAGCATAGTCCTGATCCCTTGACTGCTTTGGACCTAAACTCTCCTAGCTTAGTCTCGACCCATCTGCCTCACCATGACGTAGCTTTAGGGTCCTGCAACCAATACCAACAAGCAAACCATCATGCAGCACCATACAATATACAAAGTCATCAATTGACATAATTAATCTATACAATGTACCATGCAAAATGTATGCACCCAAACCACTGATACTAAACCTAGGACCAAAACATTAAACCTCTGTGCACACAAGCAACGACGCAGGTCAAACCAAATTCATCCCGCAACTCAAAAATCCCAATGCTCAAAACCTAAACGAAGATCCCTGTTAAGTCAGTCTGACCACTTGGTCTTAGGGGTCAGACCATTGACCCCAAGCTATTAAACTACTGCCACACACTTGACTCTCCATCAGTAAACCAATGCATAGAGACACGTCTTGGCTCAATATTCATGGACTCCCTCATGACTAACATTGCACGGACTCACACCATGACTAACACCCAAAACGCAGAACCAACAGACCAATTTAGCAGGGTTAGTCTGATTGTGGCTACACGCTGGTCAGACCGCCTCCCCAAATCGGTTTGGCCGCTCTGTCCCAGCGGTCAGACCACCTGGGCAGGCCGGTCTGAATGGGAATTCTAGAAAAGCACATGTTGAAATTCAATTACACAAAAAACAAACTCAAGTAATGAAATCAATACACAACAAATACTCATCACTGATATGGGGTCACCACTATATGGTCCTTCAATCTCCCCCTTGATAAGTAATTTGATAAACACTCCGAAGGCAAGAATTTGAGTTTGAAGTTTTAGAAATTTAAAGCACACAGGATCCAAGAGCGACTAGTGGTCAAGATTTAATAGAATGCAAGAATATGACCACAGTAGCGAGATGTGGAATGGTGCTAAGACTAGAAAGAGCAAGTTTTCAATAAAAGTTCCATCCACACCTAAAATGCCTCACATAGCACAATCTTATTCATGGCCCAAATAAAAGAACAATTGTTCATCATAACCATTGTCATAACAAGATAAAGCACAAAAAGAGCAAGTAAGAATAAAAGCAATAATACTTGATGTTGTAGGGGTGGCCCCCACCTAAGCCCAGCTGGCCTGTTAGAGGGTTGTAAAGCCTAGAATGGGACATGTATAATGACATAAATGCCCTTGAGAGGGATACTTGGGTGTAAGAACATAATTGTAAAATACTCCCCATGTGAATATATATAAAACTGTTCTGGGCATGGGGAAGGCCCCCAAGCATTGTTCACCTAACATCTCGACTACCACTCTATATTGTTTGGTCTGTAACCACGATAGTTGGCGCCGTCCGTGGGGATGACAAGAGCAAGCTCAGAAATCTGAAGGATGGCACCAAAGAAAGCTTCATCATCGGCGACGAAAAAGAAGAGGAGTACGAAGGAGGCGCTTGGCAACACGAGGGCTTCGACGTCAGTTGCGGGTGCGGGTCGCAGCGCCGACGCTACAACTGCCGACCTCGACACTCGTGGCACGACAGTCGACCCCACCGCTGGTGCGGCGGTCGGCACGTATAGTGCCGATCGGGTTGTCGGGAGTGGTGACGCCGATACCTGTGCTGCCACAGCCACAGCCCCCGCACCCGGCATGGGAGCGGCAGGTGGCCTCGGCGGCGACGCCGGTCTCATCACCGACTCCGGAGTCCACCGCACTGGTGCGCCGAGCAGTTCTGGAGCGCAAGCCATGGTCGCCACCAACCCGAAGGTGCAACCCGGTGCTCCTCCGGCTACCGCAACCATGTTAACGGCGGAGAACACTCTACTGACAGCCCTCGGCACATTGCAGCGGGAGCTGGTAAACCTTCACGGGGCCATGCGAGATATACAAGAGGCTCGGAGCCAACAAGTTCCACCGGTGGCCGCGCCGGAGCCTACGCCAGAGCGAGCGGATAGCCGCGATGCCCCTACCTCTAGTCGCGTCCCGCTGCGGCATGTGGATCCAGAGTCCCCCCTCTCCGCGGGCCTGCAGCAATCAGATGGCCGGAGGACTTCAAGTTCCCCAACTCCATCGAGTCGTTCAAGGGCAACACGGACCCCCGGGAGTTCGTGTGTGTACAAGACTGCCATCGAAGCCGCAGGTGGAGACGACACCACCAAGGCGAAGGGACTACCCCTTGCGCTACAGGGAGTGGCACTCTCTTTGTTTTTCACCATACAGCCGAACTCCATTTACGTGTGGGAGCAGATCCGCGACTGCCTCTACAATAACTTCCAGGGGAATTACGTTGAGCGCGTCGATGCGAATCAGCTCTTTGCCATCAAGCAAAAACCTTCGGAGAGACTCCGAGACTACTTCAAGCGCTTCGCCAAGGTTCGCTGCCAGGTCAAGGACATCAACGAGACAACCGTCATCAACACAGTGATACAAGGCCTCCGCCCGGGGCCGTTGGCCGAGTACAACGCGTGCAAGCCAATCAAGATGGTCGTGAAGCTCTTTGATAAGATGGAAGAGTATGCGAGGGTGGAGGAGGACGCGCGGCGACGCAAAGGCGATGACTCCGACACTAATCAAGCAGAGGACTCATCAAAGAACGAAGACTCACCGAAGAAGGAGGGCTCCTTGAAGGGCAAGCGCAAGCAAAAGTCTTCGAAGGACGCCCCCAAGCGCAAGGACGCCAAGCATAACCAGAACTCGTTGGGTGACAAGCCCAAGCGCAACCAGTGAAGATCTCAGAGGGCCAGCTATGTCTTTGACATCGAGGGCGGCTCTGAAGACAGTGCCCCGACTAGTCGCGGATGAGGTCGCCAAGGCCGGGGGCGAGGGCGTGGCCGGGGTCGTGACGATAGATCCCGTGCAGAACAAGAAGACAAGCACTACGGCATGTGGTGCGAGGTGCATGGCCGAGGTGACCACAGCACGCGGGCATGCACCGCCATTACGGTGCTCCATCAGAGCATCGCCAGAGATAGGCCCTGGAAGTAGGGCCGCCCGTCGTGGCCCACGTGTAGTAGCCCCAAGAGGGCCCCCTGTGGATCCAAGCCCACGTACAGCAGCCCCAAGAAGGCCCCTTGCGAATTCAGGCCCCAGAGGGAGCCCAGCGTCGGATTTTAAATGTCATCTCTAGGGGCTCTTCGCTGGAGTTCTCCTCGGCTCGGCAATAGAAGGCCTACGCGCGGAGGCTACACCATGTGGCAGCATATCTGGCGCAAGCACCGCCGGAGTGCGCGTAGCACGAAATTACCTTCACGCCCGCTGATGCTGAGGGCGTGGAGTTCCCTCACCAAGATCCCCTAGTCATCCGGGCCGCCATCGCAGGATGCGATGTCAAACGCGTCCTGGTAGATGGAGGCAACTCCACGAACATCCTGTTCGTGGTGGCCTTCGACCAGATGGAAATCCCCCAGAGTCGCTTAGGCCCCTCGGGAATCCCACTGTAGGGCTTCAGGGGTCAGTCACTGAAGGCGTTGGGCCAGATACGCCTACAAGTCTCCTTTGGCCAAGGCGACAATGCGAGGAGCGAAGACATCACCTTCGATGTCGTCGACAACCCGTACCCATACAATGCCATACTGGGGCGCCTAACCCTCAACTCCTTTGGGGTAGTCCCACACCATGGCTTCTTATGCATGAAGCTCCCGGGCCCGCAAAGTATCATCACCACCTTCGGTGACCAGGACCTCGCCTGGTGTATAGAGCTTGGTGCTCGGGGCCCGCACCGCAAGGTTCACCGAAACTCGTTAAGGCGGACACGTCCTCCGCCCCAGGATGGACGCCTAAGCCCCGGCCGGAGGGCCAAGTCACGAGGGTGCACCAGAGGCTCCCTTCCTGCTCTACCTCGCCACCACAACAACAGTGGTCAGCGCCGTCCTTGTCCTCGAGCGGTCAACGGTTAGTACCCTGCCTTTTGTAATCGCCCGCCCGTGCAAACAGGACATTAATAAAGTCCACCATTTGTGAAACTTGTCTCATCCTGTGTAAAGACGCGCGAAGGCAAGCCTTCGCGTGCACTCTTCGTGAGTATAAATAAGACGCACGGCCTCCGTATGCACTCTTCATGAGTATAAATAAGGCGCACGGCCTCCGTGTGCACTCTTTGTGAGTATAAATAAGATGCACGGCCTTCGTGTACACTCTTCATGAGTATAAAGAAGATGCGCGATCTTCGCGTGTACTCTTCGTGAGTATAAATAAGATGCACAGCCTCCATGTGCACACTTTGTGAGTATAAATAAGACGCACGGCCTCTGTGTGCACTCTTCGTGAGTATAAATAAGACGCACGGCCTCCGTGTGCACTCTTCGTGAGTATAAATAAGACACGCGGTCTCCGCGTGCACTCTTCGTGAGTATAAATAAGACGCACGGCCTCTGTGTGCACTCTTCGTGAGTATAAATAAGATGCACGGCCTCCATGTGCACGCTTCGTGAGTATAAATAAGACGCACAGCCTCCGTGTGCACTCTTCGTGAGTATAAATAAGACGCACGGCCTTTGTGTGCACTCTTTGTGAGTATAAAAAAGACGCGCGGTCTCCGCGTGCACACTTCATGAGTATAAATAAGATGCACGGCCTCCATGTGCACTCTTCGTGAGCATAAATAAGACGCGTGGACCCCGCATGCACTCTGTGGAGTATAAACAAGACGCGCGGAGGCAAGCCTCCATGTGCACTCTATGGAGTACAAATAAGCGCAGGATCGCGCAGCTAGTCGCCAGCTCCGCTGCAGCCACTTCGAAGGGTAGGGGACGGAGTGCTTAAGCGTCTACTTCGACTAGGCGCCAGCTCCGCTACCGCCACTTCGAAGGGTAGGGGACGGAGCTCTCGAGCGTCTACTTCGGCTAGACGCCAGCTCCGCTGTCGCCACTTCGAAGTGTAGGGGAAGGTGCCTCGAGCGTCTATTTCGGCTAGACGCCAGCTCCGCTACCGCCACTTCGAAGGGTAGGGGACGGAGCGCTCGAGCGTCTACTTCGGCTGGACGCCAGCTCCGCTATTGCCAATTCGAAGGGTAGTGGACGGAGGCTCGAGCGTCTACTTCGGCTAAGCAGCAGCGGAGCTGCCGCCACTTCGAAGGGTAGAGGACGGAGTGCTCGAGCATCTACTTCGGCTAGGCTCGAGCAACTACTTCAGCTATCCTAGCTTGTGTGGACCATGCACCGCACGCGAGGGGTAAACGTGGCGGAGATTGCTTCATATCGGAAAGCCCCGCGTGTTCGTCGATGATGAGCACAATCGCAAAGTACGACAAGGACCTTTAGACCAAAGTCTTTATCACATTTATGAAAGAATGATTACACAGACTCGGTAATTACAATCGCGAGGAGTGTCTACAAGTGCCGTCGAGCACTTAGGGTCACTACTCGTCCGGCTCCACCTTAGTATACTCCCGCACCAAAGTCTCACCCGTTGAACTCCGGGCCGCCCAGAAGTTCAACGAGTCCTCCGCCCACCCCCAATGCCGAAGGTGCCATCGAGCCATGAGGTCCGAGACTAGCAACTGGCCCCTATCAAGTAGCTGACCGGAGCAAAACAATACAAGTAATCAGAACACTTGGGGCAATTTTTCACTTCATTCATAAATAGGGGGCCATATGGCGCCAGTTTACAAAATGCACGGATACATTGCAACACATGCCTACACACTAAAGACCCTGGTGTCACACCTGTGGGTCCATGCTAGGTTCCGAGACGACGGCACCGCCTTCGTTGCGCCGCGGAACCTCGTCAAGCCACTGCCTGAGGTTTCCCTCACCATGCAGAGTTCGTCGCAGCGCTACCTTTGCCGCAGCCTCCCCGATGTAGTCCCAGATTCAGTAGTGGAAGGCCCGGACAGTGTGGCGGACGGCGCGCACAGCGCTCGACATCACCCCAGCGCCGGCAGGCATCTCCATCCAAGGGTCGGCTAACTCGTCGATGTGCTGGTAGCCTCAGTGCTAAAGCAGCGTGAAAGTGAGGCTCGAGGTCACGAAGGAGCAGTGGTTGCCGAAGGCCTTGGCGGCGTTGAGATCGGAAGCTTCGCTGATTCGCCGAAGTGTCTGCGACAGGTCTTCGGGACCGAAGGCGCGAGGCGGCACATCGACGGAGAGGTCTTCGAGGGCGCCTTCTAGAGCTATCATGGCATCCACGCCGACACTGACATGTCGCCCAAAGCCCGGTCCTTTTCCCCAAGGGACGCGGTGAGGCGGGCCTTCTCCTCTTCCAGCGTAGCGATTTGCTGGAATAAGCTGTCACGCTCTTCGGCGTCCGCGCGCTGTGCCTCCGCCGTGAGCGCCGGGGCGTCTGAGATCGCCTTCGCGCCCTCCGTCTCTAGGAACTGGATTCGATCGTCCTTAGCAAAGTGGGCCTCCTCAGTAGTGTGCAGCCGGCCTTCTAGCATACCCCGCTCACGGGCGTGTGCCGCCTGCAGGGCTCAAGCAAGGGCGAGGGTCTGCGCAACACAATCATTAGCGAATCCCCAAACGACGGCAAAAATCATCGAAGTTGAGCACTCACCCTCATCTCCGAGGCCTCTAGCGCGCCTTCCAGGAGCTCCGAGCTGCACGTCAGCAGCGCCCAGCGGTCTAGGTTGGCGTCCGTACTCTCCGCAGCCCCCTGCCAAGCTCGCAACATCTCCGGCTGGGGGACGAAGTCTGCCAAAGTCGGTCGCAGAGCCTCCGCTATCACGAGTTCGAGGGTGGCGGCTGTCGATGCCACGTCGGGGACGGGCAGGCCGGAGACTTCGTGGCCATCTTCGCTCCTCAAAGCTTGTCTACGGCCAGGGGATCGTCCCTCGGCTGATAATAGAAGGCAGTGATCAGAAAAGGGCTATAGGAAAGCCTTGCGGGATCGTACGGAAAGAGTCACGATTACCTTCAGCGTCAATCAATGGGGTTCATTGGGGTGTCTGCTCGGCCTCGGAAGGAACCACGGGAACACCAGCGCCGTCTGGGGCAGCCGGCCCCTTGGGTCGGGTGGCCTCGGTATCTGAGTCAGACCCCAACATGCCCCCAATCCCGGTCGCCACACCAAACCCCCTCTTCGGCTAGGAGGGCGATTGTGTCCGAGGCCGCTTCGCTTTCGAAGATCGAGGTGAGGGTTCCTCAGCCTCGGCAATCAGCGCGGGCGAGGAAGCTTCGCCTTCCTAGTTGTTCGCGCTGCACCCCTGGTCCTTCGTGCTACCCAAGGACTCCTCGCCCGAAGCCGTCTACTCCGCCCTCGCCTCAGGGTTCGAATCGGCATACTTCGCCGAGTCGGAGCTGGTGGACGTCGCACCCTCGGCTCCGGTAAGGTTGACGGGAGCGGCAGCCGCCAGACTGGGTACGGTAGCGGGGGATCGGGCCCTCCACTGGGGGGCGACGCCTTCCCCTTGTCGTCGCCGTCGTGG
The DNA here is from genome assembly GCA_017311315.1 of Dendrocalamus latiflorus. NCBI lineage: Eukaryota > Viridiplantae > Streptophyta > Magnoliopsida > Poales > Poaceae > Dendrocalamus > Dendrocalamus latiflorus. The sequence goes on from CM029660.1 coordinate 25,598,277, forward strand.
TGGCGAGCCCAGCCCAAGGTTGGAGTGGCACGCTTCGACATGGGAATGCCTAGAGCTTCGCACACCCTGTTTATCCACCCCAGCTTCGCCGCCTCGGTCGCGGCTTCACTCAGGCCATGCCTTTTGGCCGTGTACGGTCCGAGGAACACGACCGCTGTGCGCTCTGCGTCTTCGAGGAGAAATCCTACAAGCAAGGTGAAGCGAAGTTAAAAAAACCTCCAGTGCAAAACTTATGAGGGTCAGAGGGCCTCGGCAGCGAAGACACAGACGGCCGGACACCATCGTGCCGGAGGCCCCCGAGCTGGAGGTGCGACTAACTGGCAAGCGGTGCCGCACCGTACATGATGAATTCCTCGATGAGGTCATGCATGTTGAACCGGAGGGTGATCCCAACTAGCCTCCGTGCTCTCCGCCTGTCCTCGTGGTCGATCGTCACGCTTAGCGAGGTATTGAACGACATTAGTCGGCCTATGCACACGAGGCCGCTGCCACTTGTCACACGATGGTAGAACCACCGCCGCATCCAGTTTGGTTCCCACTTCGCCCGAGTTGAGTTGGCAGGGAAGATCTTCGCGTATTGGGGCCGCAGAACGAAGTTGACGCTGCCGAAGTTGGAGAACTCCCCTCCCTCCAGCTCTTTCAGCTGGCATGACGCGTCATGGAGGAACGTGAACAGCGAGGCGCTAGGCCAACATGCCTTTGTCCGCTGTGCCCAGCTGTAAACAGCCAGGCGGGATATCGCATTGGGGTCACCTGCGCCAGCTCCAGCCCGAAGGTCCATAGAACGTAGCCGACGATCAAGACCACTGGGATTCGCAGACCGGCTTCAAAATATACAACGAGGACGATCGCCTCCGACTCTTCTTGGTGCGGCTCCGTCTCATCGCTGGCGAGTAGGCGCACCTCGCGGCGATCTGTCAGCTTTCCTTCACGCAGCAGAGATTGGATCGTCTCCTCCGTCACGAGGGTTTGGCATAAGAAGCAGGAGCACGGGCCCTCCACCTTCTCCTCCGCTACCCACCGCTTATTCACCAGCGATGGCTCGTGCCGTACTAGCGCGTACTCCACCTCGGTCGACGACGAGCTACGCCGACCGGGCGACAAGCCACCGCCGGCCCGGCGAACACGTTCTTCGCTGTGAGCCATTGTCCTCTGGGAGGCAAACGGGAAGAAGCATGGCACCGGTGGCAGATGGTAGCAGCAAAGGAGGCGAGAGCACAGTGCGCAGGACAAAGGGAGCAAGGGAACAGGAGGCGAGTGAAGGAGAGCGCCGGCACGATGCCAAGGGGAGTATATAAAGGGCATGTTCTATTGGGCTTTTGAAAGCGGCTTTTGTCTTCTACTACAGTACCTAACTTTCAAACGGAGTATTTTCTCATGACGGGGTCTACAAGTTAAACGATCTACACGTTAAAAGCCCAACATCTGTACCAGCCAAAATCGCAAGTGAGTATCTGTCTCTTCGTAATCTGTACCATAAATAGCCAAAATTTAAAAATTCAGTCAAAAGCCATAAGCCGCAGCCGAAAAGAACACGCCCAAAGCCCCTTCACCTCCCACACCGCTGGGAAGCACAACCGGCGGAAGCAGAATCGCCCGCCTCCCCACAATTGGGGAAACTAACCGGTAGAGGCCGAAGCGGTGCCGTTGTCCAGGCGCGTGAGCACGCGCGCATGCGCTCTGCCCTCTCGGGAAGAACGCACGACCGTGGTCATGCGATGGTGCACGACGCGCCAATCTCGCACAGCCGTATGTTCTCCCCCATTGAGAAGGAACGCGCGGGTGTAGTCGCGCGACCGCTGACGACGCACGACGCACCAATCTTACGCAGCCATGCGTCCTGTCCCATTGGGAAGGAACGCGCGGTCGCAGTCGTGCAGCCGCCTGACAGCGCACGGCGCGCCAATCACGTGCAGCCACGCGTCCTGCCCCATAGGGAAAAAGCGCGCAGCTGCAGCCGGGCGGCCACTGACACCGCAAGATGCGCTGGTCACGTACCGTCACGTCGTGCAACTCCTGTTGCACGCCGGGCGTTATTAAAGCACCGTCGTTGAGCCACGAGGCACCTGGTTGCGCTTCGACTTTGAGTCTGTACGGCGAATCAGGAGTCCACCTCGACCTCAAAGCCCGCACGACGACTCCAGAGCCCACTTCGACTCCGTGTCCGCGGGTTGGGTCGGCCCTCCGGTCCGGCCTCATGTACGAGGGATGACTCCGCATCCTGCTTCGCCCGCATGTCCGCGGAGCGAAGTCAGATGTAGACTCGACTTCGCCTTCATGAACCGGCTCCGCTGGAAGCACACACCTTGTGACCGGGAGATGCCTTCGGCAGTAACTTTGATTCCGTGCCCATGCCACTAGGTCGGGCTATGCCGGCAAATCCGTTCCTGCCCAAGATCACAGAAGGTCATAGGCCGCAGGGGACGGAGGGGGCCAAATGGCTCAGCAACATGGCTTCGGTCCGTGAAGCCCTTCACGATGAGAGGCTTCTGTTGTAGGGGTGGCCCCCACGTAAGCCCAGCCGGCCTGTTATAGGGTTGTAAAGCCCATAATGGGACATGTATAATGACATAAATACCCTTGAGAGGGATACTTGGGTGCAAGAATATAATTGTAAAATACTCCCCATGTGAATATATATAAAGCTGTTCTGGGCATGGGGAAGGCCCCCAAGCATTGTTAACCTAACATCTCCACTACCACTCTATATTGTTTGGCTGTAACCACGACACTTGACAACAAAAGATCAAAAATGACCTTCTTACATAAAAGCTCAAATTTCTCTAATGCAACCTCATAAAGCTTATTCTCCCCCTTTTCACCTTTTTAAGCATTCTCCCCTTTTTAAGTTCATTCTCATTAAATTCACTCTATTTAGACTAATACCAAATTTTGCTTGGAACATTCTCCCCCTTTTGGTAAAATAGTAATCAAGTACAAGGGGATATGCAAACTCGCTACCATTCCCCCTCAAAGGATGCATGAAAACACTTGTAAACAACAAGAGAGTAAGAAAGAGTATATATGCATCAATAAAAATGCATATCCTAAAAGAGCTTTCAAAATTATCCAAAGTGAGGTTAAGGATAAAAGATAGCACTTGAATCCATAAAATGCATACAAAGCTATATAGATCAAGATAAGGTATATATAACCAATCTAGGCATGATAGCACAATTTAAAGTATTAATTTGATTTCAAATTAAGCAAGGCTTCATAATTGACAAGTTCAACTAAAGGTATCTAAGTATGAGTTAAGCCATGTCAAGAAGGCTAAATGGAACCAAGAAGCTCAAATTGAATCATTTAAAGTGTTAGAAGTTCAATTTTAATCAATTATGCTTAGGTACCAGATAAAAGCTATTCTTGAAGTAGTTGAAGCTCAAATTGAATCATTTAAAGTGATATAGTTGAAGTAGTTGAAGTTGAGCCAAGTTGCATCCCAAGATTGATAGCCATCACCGGATGCTAGAATGAGAAAGATAAGGACTCAGAAGCTATAGAACCAAGGGATCTGACCACTTCCCTAGTACCCAGCTATAATATTGCACACATGGTCTTCCATCCCTCATGTAAAACCTATATCACTAGAAAAGAAGTCGTGTGTGCTTTGAAACAAGAGTTAGTGAAGAATGACATGTAAATCCACTTTCAAGACACATGACAAGCAAGAATACTATAGTCCAAAGTGATAAGTATGCAATAGATATTCAATGCTCACATAAGCATAAACAAACAATTTTGAGCATGAACAAGAATAAACATAGCATGGCAATGAGCAAAACACGAACACCACATGTTAGAGCGATAGATCAAACTTTATTTATATCCATGGTAAAGAATGAAGCAAATAAACAACAAAGCACATAGCATGACAAGCATACAATCAAGGATAAAACATGCAAGAAATGCTATTGCAAAGCTTACCTATCCATAATTAGTAATACCACTTATATTATCAATACCATGTAATCATAAAACATGTCAAGGAACATAACATATCTAAATTATGCTAATAAGGACAGAGAGAAAGATATGATAACATGGATGTCTAATAGATACATAGATACCTAGAGAAAGATATTATAAAAATATGATAGTAAATATATCAAGATAACATATGCTCATAATGACAAAATCAAGCTCATGCATATATGATAATCATGATAAAAATTCTAGCCTATACACATGAGCAAGCAAAAAGCATGACAAATGATGAGACTAGAATAGTATATGCTAATGGCAATATGAAAAATATCATGTATCCATAATTAATATATCATAATACCAAGTATACAGAAAATATGACATGCAAATATACGGTACAATGATATCAAGTAAGCACATGAATACATGAAACATAAAAAGGATCATGGTATAGGATATTGCAAGAATAATGCATACTTACGAGAATAAAACTCGTATATCCACAAAAGATGAGCAATTAGCTAGCACATGGATATACAAACAAAACACACATAAAGGCATAACAAGAATGAAACATGAGTAATACATGCCAATATGATACAAGTGAGCACATAGATAAGCACAACATACCAACTATGATCAAACATGAATATAAAGGCATGAAGGTATAAGATAGCTCACAAAGTAGATGAAAACGCCAAATGTGAAGCAGATGCCTCTTGAAGGCCATCAAAGAGAATAGAGAACCATCAAGTATTCCAATCATGTGATGAAGCAAAAGACTAGAACCCAATCAATCACATGTTCTCCATCCTACGTCTTAGTACCTACACATGAGAAGAAAAAGGTGCCTGAGTTTTGGATCCCGAAGGGTTAATAAGCAAGTACTTGGGAACCCAAAACTTGGATACACCAACACTAGAAGTATGCGAGTTAGCATGATGCAATGGATGGTTCATGCAAGAAAATTCGATCTTAGAGGCATGCCGCAAGTGGACAACTTGATGAGAAACACGAGTGTCATCTTTGGAAAAGCGACGAATGCCTTACTTGAAAACACTAAGATAAGAACTAACAGAAGCACTAAAAGAACTTACAACTCCTCACTGTGGATGCACACCTCGATGGAAAAAATGAGGTTCATGACATGAGAAATGGTGAAAATCCTTCCTTGGAACAGCATATAGACTAAAATCAAAATCATAAGAATCAAGTCCACGATGCCATCCAACACCACTAGAAAAGGTGCCAAAAAAGCCATCAACAAAGCAAACCTTCGTGCTAGGCTCACAAGTGTTCATGCCATGAGAAAGGCTGTGTACACTTAGAAACTTAGAAGCATGGGCACGTCGCTTGCATTTGGTATACTAAAAGTAAATGTCTACATGATGCCCATCTCTCCCACAAAATAAACAACGGTGCAAAGGTCTACAAGGACACACGGTCCGGGGGGATAAGGCACCATACATGCTCAAAAGAGAAGTCCCTTGGGACAAGCATAAAGACCCGTGTCAGTGCTAGGTCCACACATGCAATGAGATAGGCGATGTGTGTTCCTAAAAACTCGACAATGAATTTGACGCTTGTGCTTGACTCGGCGAAAGCAAAACTCAACAATGTGTCCATCCTTCTTACATAATGTAGTTTGCTATGAAGAAGAAGCACCCTTGTCTTTAGAATTCCCTTGGACAACATCGGAAGTGCCACAAGAAGCAGCAAAAAGTTAAGTAAGAGCTATCCAAAACAATGGCACAAGTACCAACATCAAGTAACTCAAGAGAAGTATGAGAAGAATCTAAATCTGATTGCAAAGAAGCAAGATCAACTATTAAAATATCAATCTCATATTGGAAATTAACATAAGAGTTACAAGACTTGGCGTTCGTATCATTGCACACTCTCTTAAAAAATCAAGCTTATTCTGCAAGGCAATGCAAGATGTGCAAGAGATTAAAGATGCATTGACAACGTGCATGAAATGCAAAGCATCAACATTATTTAATAAGCTAGCATAATTCTTGCAAGAGAATAAATCATCATCAAATAATTTCTCAGTTTCTAAGAACATGCTAGGAGGATTTGACTTAAGCACATCAATTTCTGCCCTAGCATTATCTAAATTTTTTTACGGTACTAGCATTATCTAATTGCTCAAGGTAAATAGAAAAGCACAAAATCTATTTCCATTTTCAGCTCTAGCAAGTTTAAATTGTTCTAAATATGTGGAATGAGCTAATTTTAACTTCTCAATTTCAACAAGCATGCTAGAACAAGAATCATATTCATTCCTAGCCAAAGATCTAAAATTGGCTAATTTAAACTTAGCACAATCAAGCTCATGATATAAGGCAACACAAGAATCACAAGTCAAAGAAGCATTTGATCTAAGCAACTCATTTTTAGATTTCAAGCATACAAAGGAAGTTCTTAATTTATCATTATCCACAGGTAATGACTCATTAGACTCACATGGCAAAGATAATTTCAACCTATTTACTTCATCAAGCAAATCATTCTTTCCTTTCACTAGGTTTCTCATCTCTAATTTAGGAGCAAGTAGTTTTGAGATGAGTTTTTCCTTACTCATCATTCTTAGTTTGAGTCGATGATAAACTTTGGAGAACTCCTCATGTTCATCTTCTATGGTCACTTTGCATAAGCCATCGGGTTTCTTCTCCACCTTTGGCTCCAAGGCCTCCACATTCTTATCACAACACCAAGAGGAGTGGCCAAAAACACCACATAACTTGCAAGTGTCACGATTTTCCCTATTATATTTTCTCACAATTCAGTTAATGAATTCAAGTTACTGGCCTCATCAAGGTCATTTGCTAAAGTATCATGAGAAGATGAAACAAAAGACTCACAAGACCTCACAATAGCCATCATGCTCATGATCAATTAAGATCAACAAAAGAGCAAACCTCACTCTGATACCAATTGTATGATTGAGTATGGAGACTAGAGGGGGGTGAATAGGAGCCTAAATTAATTCTGAGGCTTTTCAAAATCTTTTCCTTTGAGCGGAAGCAAAACTATTTGCTCCAGTAGTTATGGAAGTTATGAAGATTAGAGACAAATAATTACAAGGGAAGATCTGATCAAAATGGAGCAAAATGTGATTTCAAAACTCCTAGCGGTCTGCCTCTACATACGTGGCGGTCTGACCACCATGAAGAGGGCGGTTTGACCTCCATAGCAGTCAAATCACTGTTTCAATGGTGGTTAGACCACTATAAATAGTAAAATCAGGTGTTGCTATAGTAACCCCAATTAGATCACTGCTACAGTGTCGATCAGACCGCTGCTGCAGTACTTTTTGGGATGAATAGTAATTCTAGCGCTATTTCAATCCAAAAATCCATATAACTTTTGATCGGTTGATCCAAATGAATTGTAACTTTGCACACACCTTCTCCAGGATGTCAAGAATCTATTTCAATTAATGATAAATAGAATTATTGCCAAAGTATTGATCTTTTTCCATTCAAAGGAAACGTGCACCAAAACCGATCAAAAGAGGGAAATCTCAATCTGCTCTTACTCGATGTAGATGACCTTAGATGAGTTATCACATTTCATAGTAAATTAGATCACAGTACGAACTCAAGGCAAAATGCTCACAACACCAAAACTCCAAAAGTACCCCTTCTTCAGCCAAAAACGGGCAAACACAAGAACTTGCAAATACATGTGCCTAGATAGATGAGATCTGGTCTCGAAGACACATCTTCATCACTTACACATCCTTGGTACAAAGCAATAACAAGGGAAGAAGAGTAAACGCAAAAAACCAAGCCAAATCAAAATTTTATCACTTGAGCACAAGAGGGAAATATTGGACGAATTTTGATCTCTATTGATACTTGGAGATGAATGTTTACAACCACTTCCTAGCCACACACAAAGCCTAAGGATAATAAAAAGCTCAACCATAAGAGCCTCTCACATCTCCTATAAAGTTCTTTCTAAGAACCCTAACTCCTCTCTCTGCTTAGCATGGATGGCTTAATCTTAGCCACCATCTCCACCCTTTTATAGTGGAGGCATATGAGAAACCCTAACCAACCCCTCTAGTTGGATTTTGTCCACTTATATGGGCTAACTCATTAACCCAATACAATTCGGATTTTACACTTACACAAACATGTTTCTCAAAGCACTCACACCCATTAACCCATTAGTGAATCAACACTTAATCCACTTCACATTTTCAACACAACCAAGATCTAAACCACTTAGGCCACACTGCAGTTTTGCACATGCCACTTTTTAGTATTGAGCAATTTACCAAAATGCCCCTCTACAGTCTTCCATGAAGTTTCCTACTTCCTTTACCACAAAGTATCGTCTATGCTTCACCATCTGCCATGTTGCTCCAATGACTTGCCGCCAAGCCTCTCATACGTTCAGATCCCACTAAATCGTCCTCGCTTATAAATAACCCAAGTCACTTGGCGCACCACACGCTTCTCCTCGCGCATGATAGCACCAGGCTTCCTTGACCGCACAGGACCTCGGCTTCTCCCTGAGCCTAGTTCCGGTCCACCTTGCCGTTGCTTGTCATGTCCACCACCGGTAGCTCCCACTCTGGTTCCTCATCATCCCGGCTTGCAACCACCCCGTAGGCATTGGTCATCTTTGGCGGCTCCTTGATCGTCTAGACCTCAGCTCCTCTTGAGCGTAGTCCTGATCTGTAGGGACCCAGATTTTACAATCCGGATTCCTCTGTGATTCCACCGCACTATTCCCTGGATCAGTAGATAGTGCTCACAGCTTACAGTTCTGAATATCAAAGTACATATCATGCGGAAGCGTTAATATAATATTAGACTTACTCATGGGCCGATTAGGCCGAAACCAATAGATTGCAACAGCGGAAGAACGAAGCACACAGGTGGGACCTTCAGGACATGCCCACAGGCAGCCAACTGGAGGTTCACGACCTAGCCCTTGATATCTTTATCTTCTCTGCCAGCTTGCCCAACCTTGTTGCTGACGCGAGGTGATTTGATTCCTGATTCTGAATTCTGTCGCAAAAGCGAGTGTGAGCACTCCAACCCCGTGCTCTGCGAGCCAATACACAGAATGCAAATAAATAGTATGCATGGCTTAACAAAGGAGAGGCTCGGGTTATTTTATTTGCCAAAAATCGCTTTTAGTAACATTTCTGTTATTAAATCATATTGTTGTTTTTGCAACCTAAAAACTCCTCACCGCGATTGACATCATTGACTTAATCCACCAAAGATTCACTCTCGATATTAGCTGCTGTCTAAGACTCCCAACAGCGATCGCCATAATTGACTTAATCCACCGAAATTACACTTTCTTTATTGAGTGCTGTCTAAACTCCAAACAACATGTGTCATCCTCTATTCAATCCACCGATCATATTCTTTCTGTAATGGTTGTTGTCTAAGACTCCAAACAACTAGTGACATCATTTAATTAATCCACCGAACATTCTCATCAAGATTTTCTAACAATCCAATCCTTTTTATTATTGATTCAAATCCACCAAGAATATCATTGAACAAGCCTACGATTCAATATTATATATCCACCAAGAATATCATTGATCAATTCTACGATTCACCATTATATATCCACAAAGAATATCATTGATTAATTCTTCGATCCACTAGTATCCTCCCACCAAGTAAATCACTAATCAGGAACTATAATCCAATACTTGTATTACTCCTCCAAATTCCTGAAAATTCAATTGACTCATCTAGTAACCGAATCTATTAATTCCAACATTGTCATCTCCCAAGAATTTATTTATCAGTGTCGTAATCCAATAATTATCTGTGCAATCCCTAATTCTCCAAAAATCATTTAAATCATCTATCTAGCCTATCTATTCAGCTAGACTCCACCAATTTATTTCTCCCAGAACCCACACTATTATTTCCTATTCATGATCGACATGAATCCACCAATACCTTTATGTGTACACTACAAACATCTATTTCCTTTACTCACGACCCTACTTATTCTTTCCATATTTTATTTTGTAGGAATAGAAATGCCACTATTTGAAATACAATACATAAAATTTCCTGAGACCTAGCAGCTTTGGAACAAAACATAATGTTCAAGGAATATTAACATGATTTTCCATACATATGGCATCACACCATATGCCTAATATCACCATAACTTTTCCATACATATGGCATCACACCATTTGACATCTTTCAGCGTTATAGCCGCTTAACTTACCACTGGGACGACACCCAGGACAACTCAAATCGGGGCTTTCCGCTGCCCTCCACTTTTCCATCCCACCCACAAAACATTTTGAAATAGACCTATATCTAGTAAGTTCCCGTGTCCGCCCTTGACCGTGGGCACGGCTGCTCGAACAGTTTTACACTCTGCAGAGGTTGTACACTTTCACCACAAGAGATAAATTATCTTAATAGCCCACATGCTTCCTTAGGCATGAGACCCAGATAATTTATCACAAAGCCTTTACCTTACTCCGATCTAGCTAGACACCACCCGCTGAGGTTTCACCGCTGAAGGGTTACACTACCACAATCAGAAGCCCCCTTTTGCGCCGTGCGAGTACAGTAAAACCCTGTGCCTCACTGTGAGTAAACCAGTACACCCTGGCACCCACTTTCCACTGGTGATATCTGAACTAAACCCTTGCAAGTTATTCAGCTAGGTCGTACCCATTATAGACTTGTGGTTGTACTGTTTTACATCAGGAGGTCATCACAAGATTCAGTCCTTAGTATTATCTGAGCGGTTCTACCACACTCCATAATTTGTGCTCCCACTGCACCACATACCAGCCCCCAAACCATCCGCTCAGATATTTAAGCAAGTTAGGATTTTTGGGAGCATAAAATAATTATGTCAAAATATACCAGTCATTCCCACCATGACTGCCCAAACCAGTTTCTCATGATTTAAAATGACAATGATGTTTGGGGACGTTTCAGCGCCCCAAGTATCTATGCAGTATTAAGCATGGCGTATAATTACGGACTTATTTCCAAAAGTTACTACTATAATTTTACTAGGGTGACAAGGTTCACGTAATCAAATATTCCAAAGGAGGTGTAATATTAGCAAAGGTAACAATGGGCATATAACTAGAATATCAAATTAAACATGTATTTGCATATGAAATAACAGCATGCAATTTGATAATTTAAAACAAAATAATTTGCAGAAAATGTAGGTTCAACATGATCAAAGTATTGACTCGCCTGGCGCGGTTTACCGCGGTCTTGAGCTCACACGATGCTTTCTCTTGGGCTTCTGGTCTCTATCTTCACTTTGAGCTTGACCTCGCTTGATCCACTGAATCTTCACGACTCCCAATTTCTAATTACGCGACAAACGACTGAATCCAAATAAAAGCAAATAACTCAAAAGATCCAAATAAATCCGAATAAACTCAATTTAGTTTTGTTATGATTTAATGAGTGATTTAAGGTAAGGTCCGCGTTAGGCTACGATGACTTGATCTTTTTATTAACCAATTTATTTTATTTTTTTATATTTATAAAGGAAGTTCCATGAGTTAGGTTAGATCTATGAATCGGTGTATGAGTCTAGTTGAGCGTTAAAATCCCGGGCATATAGCATTTTGTGATATGGCATTTTATTTGCCTTAAGCTACCCCTAGGCTAAGTTTAATTTGAATTAGGGTTTACCTATACGGGCTCCGGCTTGCTATATATATATTTATTCTCAATGTTATTATACATTAAAGCTAGTGTTAGGATTTAATTAATGGCACTAGTATTATATTGTTTATACCTTAGCTACTATTAGGCTTAGCTTTACTTCAAATTTTAGTTTAAACTTAGCTATCAGAGTAAAGCTTAGTATGTATCATTTTATGTGACCCTAACTACTCATGTTAATGGTTACATGTTTACTTTAGAGTATTTATATGTCTATGAGATTATTTTGTTGCTTAGGACTATTATATTAAAGTATGACACTGAGGTTTGTTTAATGGTGGCATGCTAAACATTGGGCATATATGTTTACATGTTAATTAGGGGACATCTTTATTAAACGTAGACATTTATCCACAGCCACTCCTCCTCATTAACGCCTCTAATAATTAATTAGACTTACAATGTAATTATTAAAGTTACACTAATTATTTATCATGACAACTATCCTGAATTTAAATCATACATAAACTCTCCGAAGCCTTAATTAATTTTTATTATTTTTCCTGAACAATTTCTGTTTTTCCCAAATTTTTCTTGCCTAATTTCCTAATTAAATTATACTAAAAACTAAAATAGCACAAAAGAGTGGAAGAAGGGGGAGGATAGGAATCGAACTCGGGACCTGGGCAGTCAGTGTGTTAACCGCGCGCTGGTAGCCAAGTGGGCGCGGGTGTTTTCTGATTCTCTGGGAAACAAGTGAACCAATCAAGCAGCAGAGAGGAGGACTCACAAGAAAACCACCGGCCGAACAGGGGAACGGCCGTGCGGGGCAAGGATTGGTGTCGCCGGCGAGGGGACGGCTAGAGGGAGGCACCGACGTCCGCTAAAATGGATTCTCGGGAGCAAGGAGTAGCTAGGGGGGTGGCACGGTGGCCGGAGCGGCGGCGAGGCGGCGGGTGGTGGTGCAATGCGGCCGGTGACGAGGTGAGAAGGGGCGCCGGCGGCCGGGAGGATGGGGAGGGAAGATGGGCGGCGCTGAAGCAATAGCAAGGGAGGGGGAAGCTCACCATAGGTTGGCCGAGCGGGAAAGATGGCCGTGGCGGGCGGGCGACGACGGCATGCGGTGGCGCAGAAGGGCTTACGCCGCCGGCGACGTGGAGGTGGAGGAAGACTCAGCCGAGAGCAGGAGGAGCTAGGCGACACCCCAAGGATGCTGTGGCGCAAAAGAATTGGCCGGCGGCGGCTCTAATCGGCCGGAATTTCACGGCGCACGGTGGTGACCGCTTGCTCACGGGCGGAGGGGAGAAGACAAAGGGGGAGAAAGTGGAGGGAAGGCACGGGCTATGGGCATGACCAGGCCTCTTAAGGTCGCTGAGGGGCGGGGAAGCGCGGAGAATCGGGCGGAGGACCAGGCGGCGGGGAAGATCCGACGGGCAAGGACTTGGCGCGGGGCTCGATGTGGCGGATGCGACGGTTGAGCGGCGCGTGCAGAGTAGAGAGGAGGCGGCACGGCAAAGATTCGGCGGGATTCGCGCAGAGCAGAGAGAGAGGATGTGTAATATCCCGAACGTCGTTACGGCGTAAATTTTTAAAATAATCGCGGAGTCGCCGGCTTTTCGGTAAATCGCGAGAAGGGAAAAAATAAAAATTGTAGAACAGTATAAAATGAATAAAATAAATTAAAAAATAATAATAAACTCGGAGTGGGCTGTCGGGAGAGTGGGCCGACCGCCTTGGGCCGGAGGCCCAAGGGGTGGCCGCACCTCCCCTCCCCCTCCCCAAAAACCCTAGCCCTTTTTCTCCCCTCTCCCATCCCTTTGCAGCCGCCACCCCCCTTCCTCCACCCCCCTGGGCGCAGCCCTCTGCCCCCTCCATCACCCCCCACAAGTGCTGCTGCCATTGGAGCCAAGTAGAGGAAGGAGAAGGAGAAGAAGGAAGGAGAAGGAAGGAGAAGAAGAAGAAGAAGAAGAGGAAAAAAGGGGTGATTCCTCATCTAGGTAATTTTTCCCCATCCCAAACCCTCTGATTTTCGAAATAATTAGGGTTCTTGGCACTGATTTTGAAGGTAGATAATAGATTAATTGCCCGATTAGAGATTAGTTGCTGTCTGCCTGTAGATTGATTCGCGCAGTGCGTCTATACGCGAGGTTTTGACCTAGTAAACGAATTTTCCTGCGGACTCTCCCAAAAGGAAAGTTGTAGAGGACTTCCAGGAACATCTCCTGTATTTGTTTTGGGATTTTCTGCCGTGGTATCTGGGAGTTACAGGGTCGGGAATACTGCTGTTCGTCAGGCGAGCAGATCCGACGGTAATCTGTAAATTTGAGGTAGTAAATTTTTTTATGGTCATGGCCGTAATTGAGAAAGTTGTAGAGAATTTGGTAGTCTAGTTTCTATATAAAATTCAGAATTTTTAGACCCCTGTACTGTTGTTGGGACGCATTTGAATCTTGCTATCCAGTCTGCCAGAACAGAGTTCTTCCTCTGTTTTGGGCATTAAATTACACCTAGCTGTGATCAAAATAAAAATATGTGTTCTACATGAAAAATGTAGGCTTTTAAGTGATTAATCCAGAGAGGTATCGTTTGCTGTAATTGGATCAATATTTTTAAAGATACGAAATTGTTAAGCAGCGCTGCTGCAGAGGGTAATTTGCTGAATTGTTGAGCGGAGAGGAGTTAGTGCGGGTTCGGGGTTCTAGCGACGTCTTTAATTATTTATGCCGTGTTTGTATGCTGTGGCTTTGTGCTGAGAGATGCCTTTTGGACAGGTGGTCTTCTCCCTGAGCGCTCTTGATTTTACTTCGCTTCGTCAGATTGACTTGTTATTCCTTCTACTTTCAGTTTACATTATTATTATAATTTGATACATTATGCCATGATTGCATGAAATCTTAATTGTGGAGATGGTAGCAAGTATAATGATGGTTTAAAATTGATAGTGTGGATTGTTGATGGATTATTGATGTTCGATCTATTTTATGAGTATATGTGTGCATGGTTGTGGTAAGGATGTACTGGTGCTGTTTATGGTTGATTGCAATTTAAAGTGCTCATGAGTATTTCTGATGCATAGATGACGTGAATGCAAGTTTTATTTGTTGAGATATTCACGTTTGTGCATCATGCTGATTTATTGAAGTCTTGGTCATGAGATGACCAAGCGCCGAGGTCCCCGTTGTGTTGATGACATGACGGGCTAAAGGTCCCCATACTTGTGGAGTATGGGCAATTGGTCCCTGTACCAGATGGTACAGGCATGGGTGTGCATCGACGGATGCACACTTTGCATTACCGGTAAAATGCAGAAGAGAAAGAGATAAAGAGATTTTTGACCATCTTGCATAGCATGAAAGCATTCATATGCATTGCATTGCATTGTGGAAAGATTCATTTGCATGCATATGCAATATGATGTGGTGAAGTTATTTTGTGGAATATTCAACTTCATAGTTGCAATGTGGAATTGGCTCATGTGAGCTAATTGTGGTATGAGGATTGTGGTTGTGGTAAGGGTTGTGATGGTGGCATGAGATTCTTTTCTCTTGTAGTAATTAATGATATCAATTGTGGATGTGGGAAATAATAAAGTATTGAAGTAAGACATACATATGTTTTATTGCTTTTGGTAGTGGTAGTGGTCGAGGATTTAAAGTGGTCAAACAAGATTTATTTGCTAAAAGCTTTACCGTCATTGATGGTGATTTGAGGTTGAGGATATAAACATTGTTCTTTGTGGAAGATTAAATGTTGATGATTAATCTATTGTGGATTATAGAAGATTAAATGTTTTCTCTTGCATCTAATCGTGGATAAAATGATTGCTTCATATGCCAATTAAATCTGAAATTGAAGAGGTATGAATACGGAGGTTGTGGTGGTTTAATAATTGTAGACATGAATTGTGGTTGTAGTTGTATGGAATTATAAATGATGATGTATAATTGTTTGTAGTTTGAATAGCCTGTTAAACAGTTTGCTTGCTGAGATTTTATCTCACCCTTGTTTCCCCCTCCCTACAGGTGGACTTTGAGCATGCATGGGAAGGGTAGAACGGCACCACACTGATGCACGTGAATCATATTTTTATGCTGTAATAAAGTTGAAAGGATTCTAGACCTTGTATAGCTTTGTTTACATTATCTTAATAATGTTAAATTTGTGAACTATGTTTTAGATTAAAATGTTGGAGGATGTTTTAATTAGTGAATTGCTATCACTATCCTGTTATTCCTTAGTTGTTTATACTTCCGCTTATACTATCTTGTTTAGTAATTGTTGTCAGTTTATTTTATCCCGTAAATTGGCTCGTTGTAGAGCAGTTTTAGTAGCATCCCAGGGCAATGTGGGTCCCGGGGGTGTTACAGTTGGTATCAGAGCGGGCGTTAGGTCCGTGGTAATGAAACTATTAAATTGACACACTGGTGCACAGTAGGATGGGATGGGTCAAGCATTGCATTTATGCTTTTGACATGTTGTATTTATGATTTACATTATGAGATAATCTTGTATGATTATGATTTGCTCCTATGACTGTTATGAGTGAGAATTGTCAATGATAAGATGTAGAGATTGTATTTGCTGCCTTGGCATTGCCAGGTTATACCACTGTTTGTAGAATGGGAATTAGCAATGTAGTTACCTCAGGTAACTTAATTGCAGATGTTGGGGAGTGAGTTTCTTTAGAAAAGTTGTTATCTTCCTTGAGTTGATTTTGGCCAATTCTAGGCCTATTGCAGTTACCGCATTTCTCTTGAGATTGTGGTTCATTGCAGTTGAGGTTTTGCAATTGGTCTCTACCTGTTCTTTGAAGCAATTATTGTTTCTTTTCGGACTAGTGAGACACTTTTGCTGCTTGTGAATATTGTTGATTTGCAAGGTTAGTCCCTTTGTGGGAATTTTGTTTTGTTGTGAATCATGACTCATTAGTTCGCTTGGTATTTTTATCGATGAAAGTTTTGTGTTGCAAACTCATTAATATGTCAAAGCCTTGGATCTATGTATTTCTTTTAGATTATTTCGGTTGTTGAAATTTATTTCCATTCCTTTCTGAAGGAGTGTTAAAACCTTTGTGGTGTTTTGCTATGCTTAAGTGGAAGGTGGTAATCATATAAACTAATTCATAAGGTATGAATTATCAAGTTGAGATGTTAGCGTGGTGCATAATTAATTTCAACTAGCATTCTTGGAAGTGTAGTTGATTAATGTGATATTGCCTTGTAATAGTTTCTAGAAGAACTGTGATTAAGAACTTGTCTATACATGATTGAAACTCATGGAGTTATTGAGGAGTATGCAAAAGAATTGGAATGATTATTATGATTGTTTAAATTTCTATCATGTTGGATAAATTGAATTATTTTTGTCTATAGTAATTAATCTGACCGTTTGGAATGAGTAAGTAAGGAGGTGTTGGAATATTGCCTTGGTAATATTAACCTTTAATCTGTTCTTTATTTAGATACTTTATGAGCATGTACAATTGCTAGATTCATCTATATTTCACTATGCTAAATTGTTGAAATATGTGTAAAGAAATATAGGAAGGTTGATGTATTGACTTGTGAAACCTTGTCTTATAGAGCTTATAATATTGAAGTTTAAAGTTATTTCGTTCTAATTTCTGAACATAAGATGGGATACTGAATCTATGCTAATGATTGTTTTATGATTATAAAATGGAGTTAGATCATGAATGTTGTTATGATAAAATAATAATCAATTATTGCCAGTAATGACTAGAGTACAATCCATTTGTGCTAAATTAGAGTTGAGTTTCAATGAGAATTGAATATATGAAACCTAATGAGAGATTTATACTAGCATGTTCTGTGAGATTGCCATGTTCTATCGCTAGCTTGTTAAAAGAGCTTTGTTGTGCACTAGGCTTTCCCTAGATCAAGTAGTTGCAATCTTATTTAGATGATAGAAAAATGATGAAGTGAATTCTTGTGTTTCTTTTGGAAAAGTTTATGAAGGGATTTGAGGATATGATGATGCTTGTTAAGAATGTATTATTCTGATGTTAGCATGATGGTCAGTATGTGGTTGTGATGACAATGTTGAAGGCTCTTTAAATAAATAATTTCCATGATACTATTTAAATCAAAAGTTTTGAGATTTGCGCATGCGATCTTTTTGATCTCATGACTTATGTGGCAGCTGAAATTGTTTGAGCAAAGCGACGCGTTGAGAGCTTTTATTAGTTCTTAAGGGATTAATGTGTTGTGGTCTTTAAATCACTTTTGTTGGAATTGTCAAGGTGATACCGTAATCAAAGAAAGTTGTTCTCTTTGTTAAAAAGAAAGAGTGTGGTAAAAGTATTGGAGGTTGAAGTCAAGATGTGCAATCTTTTTGAAGTGTGTTTGACTTCTTATGTTCGCCGCATAAGAGTTTATTGAGCTCAAACGGCAATGCTGTATTCTTATTGGTTGAGATCTGATATTTTCTTGTTGAGGAGGCATGTGCCTTCAGCTGTGATCTTATCTTTTGTTGTCTAAGTTCATTGTTATTTCTCTTGGTTTTGTGTTTTTTTGCAGATGGTAACATCTTCTTTTGTGCTGAAATTCACTTCTTTTTGCCTCTCCAAGAAAGGGGTAATCAATTTGAGGTGCAAAGTCCTTTAAGATGTGTATGGCATCTAGTTGGTGTGGTCATGTGATTGATTTTGGTGAGATTGTGGGTGTGATATGAATTTCGAGTTGTTATCCTTAAAAGGATTGAGGTGTTTTAGGAATTATCTGTCAAAGTAATTCCATTGATCGAGGGCTTGGCTAGAATGTATTTTTTTGTGGAGACAGTAGAGTCTCTCTGCAAGGGTATGGATGATGTACTCAGTTTGATTGCATCGTCGAAGTTGCCAACCTAAGGTAAATGAGTTGGTGTGTTGGACGATGATTTGGAAATCCTTGGTTCAAGGAAGTTAAATCTCCAAAGAGAATGGATTGGGAAATTATTAATAACTCGAGCAGTAATATGCCCTCTTGATTCTTGTTTAAACTGTGTGTTTATGGCAGATGTCATCTGCAAATTGAGTTGTTATATGTTGTGGTGTATTCTTTTCCAGTTAGGAAAAGAAAATGATTGTTTTGGTCTGTCGAGTGTTTTTCACTCTTGACTTGTGCAGTGTGGATTCTCCAAATGTCTTTTTGGAGAATGTGAATGGTTTTGTTGTGAATCCTTTGTTTTGGATTGTGGTCCTTTGAAGAAAGGTTGTTTGCTAGTATGTTGCTTGAGAATCTTTTATTCCTCTTTTGGTTGGGTTTCTTTTACGAAGTTATTGTTCGTGCTTCGAGTAATGTTATGAGTGGAATCTGTGGTTGAATTCTTTAAAAGGGATATAATGTATTATCCCGATTATAATAAATAGAGGAAAATGTTCTAGGAAGGAGGATGGTATTAGATAGTGGCTTGATAGTTGTGGCAGAGAATTTTGTGAGAACGGCAGGATCTGTTGGCTGGTCAGAGCCGACAAAAGAGTTGCGGGTGCTCGGCGTTGACCGGCGCGTGTCGTGGACTCATCGGAGTTGGACATGAGGAAGAGAGCCACAATGTATGTGGAGGCCCTCTTGGCGAATCAATCCGAGCGGGAGGTGACGTGGGAGTTTGAAGTTCAAATGTAGAAGAATGATCCGAGTTCTTCAAGGCAGGTGAGAACCCGTAGTTGTTGTTCCCTTGGGATGTTCTATCCTTAGGATGCTCTATTCTTTGGTTGTTCTTTCCTTGATTGTTCTTTTTGTCTCGTGGGATTGAGGAGCGAGATTCGAGGACGAATCCTTTTTAGGTGGGGAGAATGTAATATCCCGAACGTCGTTACGGCGTAAATTTTTAAAATAATCGCGGAGTCACCGGTTTTTCGGTAAATCGCGGGAAGGAAAAAAAATAAAAATTGTAGAACAGTATAAAATGAATAAAATAAATTAAAAAAATAATAATAAACTCGGAGTGGGCTGTCGGGAGAGTGGGCCGACCGCCTTGGGCCGGAGGCCCAAGGGGTGGCCGCACCTCCCCTCCCCCTCCCCAAAAACCCTAGCCCTTTTTCTCCCCTCTCCCATCCCTTTGCAGCCGCCACCCCCCTTCCTCCACCCCCCTGGGCGCAGCCCTCTGCCCCCTCCATCACCCCCCACAAGTGCTGCTGCCATTGGAGCCAAGGAGAGGAAGGAGAAGGAGAAGGAAGGAGAAGAAGAAGAAGAAGAAGAAGAGGAAAAAAGGGGTGATTCCTCATCTAGGTAATTTTTCCCCATCCCAAACCCTCTGATTTTCGAAATAATTAGGGTTCTTGGCACGGATTTTGAAGGTAGATAATAGATTAATTGCCCGATTAGAGATTAGTTGATGTCTGCCTGTAGATTGATTCGCGCAGTGCGTCTATACGCGAGGTTTTGACCTAGTAAACGAATTTTCCTGTGGACTCTCCCAAAAGTAAAGTTGTAGAGGACTTCCAGGAACATCTCCTGTATTTGTTTTGGAATTTTCTGCCGTGGTATCTGGGAGTTACAGGGTCGGGAATACTGCTGTTCGTCAGGCGAGCAGATCCGACGGTAATCTGTAAATTTGAGGTAGTAAAAGTTTTTTATGGTCATGGCCGTAATTGAGAAAGTTTTAGAGAATTTGGTAGTCTAGTTTCTATATAAAATTCAGAATTTTTAGACCCCTGTACTGTTGTTGGGACGCATTTGAATCTTGCTATCCAGTCTGCCAGAACAGAGTTCTTCCTCTGTTTTGGGCATTAAATTACACCTAGCTGTGATCAAAATAAAAATATGTGTTCTACATGAAAAATGTAGGCTTTTAAGTGATTAATCCAGAGAGGTATCGTTTGCTGTAATTGGATCAATATTTTTAAAGATACGAAATTGTTAAGCAGCGCTGCTGCAGAGGGTAATTTGCTGAATTGTTGAGCGGAGAGGAGTTAGTGCGGGTTCGGGGTTCTAGCGACGTCTTTAATTATTTATGCCGTGTTTGTATGCTGTGGCTTTGTGCTGAGAGATGCCTTTTGGACAGGTGGTCTTCTCCCTGAGCGCTCTTGATTTTACTTCGCTTTGTCAGATTGACTTGTTATTCCTTCTACTTTCAGTTTACATTATTATTATAATTTGATACATTATGCCATGATTGCATGAAATCTTAATTGTGGAGATGGTAGCAAGTATAATGATGGTTTAAAATTGATAGTGTGGATTGTTGATGGATTATTGATGTTCGATCTATTTTATGAGTATATGTGTTCATGGTTGTGGTAAGGATGTACTGGTGCTGTTTATGGTTGATTGCAATTTAAAGTGCTCATGAGTATTTCTGATGCATAGATGACGTGAATGCAAGTTTTATTTGTTGAGATATTCATGTTTGTGCATCATGCTGATTTATTGAAGTCTTGGTCATGAGATGACCAAGCGCCGAGGTCCCCGTTGTGTTGATGACATGACGGGCTAAAGGTCCCCATACTTGTGGAGTATGGGCAATTGGTCCCTGTACCAGATGGTACAGGCATGGGTGTGCATCGACGGATGCACACTTTGCATTACCGGTAAAATGCAGAAGAGAAAGAGATAAAGAGATTTTTGACCATCTTGCATAGCATGAAAGCATTCATATGCATTGCATTGCATTGCATTGTGGAAAGATTCATTTGCATGCATATGCAATATGATGTGGTGAAGTTATTTTGTGGAATATTCAACTTCATAGTTGCAATGTGGAATTGGCTCATGTGAGCTAATTGTGGTATGAGGATTGTGGTTGTGGTAAGGGTTGTGATGGTGGCATGAGATTCTTTTCTCTTGTAGTAATTGATGATATCAATTGTGGATGTGGGAAATAATAAAGTATTGAAGTAAGACATACATATGTTTTATTGCTTTTGGTAGTGGTAGTGGTCGAGGATTTAAAGTGGTCAAACAAGATTTATTTGCTAAAAGCTTTACCGTCATTGATGGTGATTTGAGGTTGAGGATATAAACATTGTTCTTTGTGGAAGATTAAATGTTGATGATTAATCTATTGTGGATTATAGAAGATTAAATGTTTTCTCTTGCATCTAATCGTGGATAAAATGATTGCTTCATATGCCAATTAAATCTGAAATTGAAGAGGTATGAATACGGAGGTTGTGGTGGTTTAATAATTGTAGACATGAATTGTGGTTGTAGTTGTATGGAATTATAAATGATGATGTATAATTGTTTGTAGTTTGAATAGCCTGTTAAACAGTTTGCTTGCTGAGATTTTATCTCACCCTTGTTTCCCCCTCCCTACAGGTGGACTTTGAGCATGCATGGGAAGGGTAGAACGGCACCACACTGATGCACGTGAATCATATTTTTATGCTGTAATAAAGTTGAAAGGATTCTAGACCTTGTATAGCTTTGTTTACATTATCTTAATAATGTTAAATTTGTGAACTATGTTTTAGATTAAAATGTTGGAGGATGTTTTAATTAGTGAATTGCTATCACTATCCTGTTATTCCTTAGTTGTTTATACTTCCGCTTATACTATCTTGTTTAGTAATTGTTGTCAGTTTATTTTATCCCGTAAATTGGCTCGTTGTAGAGCAGTTTTAGTAGCATCCCAGGGCAATGTGGGTCCCGGGGGTGTTACAGTTGGTATCAGAGCGGGCGTTAGGTCCGTGGTAATGAAACTATTAAATTGACACACTGGTGCACAGTAGGATGGGATGGGTCAAGCATTGCATTTATGCTTTTGACATGTTGTATTTATGATTTACATTATGAGATAATCTTGTATGATTATGATTTGCTCCTATGACTGTTATGAGTGAGAATTGTCAATGATAAGATGTAGAGATTGTATTTGCTGCCTTGGCATTGCCAGGTTATACCACTGTTTGTAGAATGGGAATTAGCAATGTAGTTACCTCAGGTAACTTAATTGCAGATGTTGGGGAGTGAGTTTCTTTAGAAAAGTTGTTATCTTCCTTGAGTTGATTTTGGCCAATTCTAGGCCTATTGCAGTTACCGCATTTCTCTTGAGATTGTGGTTCATTGCAGTTGAGGTTTTGCAATTGGTCTCTACCTGTTCTTTGAAGCAATTATTGTTTCTTTTCGGACTAGTGAGACACTTTTGCTGCTTGTGAATATTGTTGATTTGCAAGGTTAGTCCCTTTGTGGGAATTTTGTTTTGTTGTGAATCATGACTCATTAGTTCGCTTGGTATTTTTATCGATGAAAGTTTTGTGTTGCAAACTCATTAATATGTCAAAGCCTTGGATCTATGTATTTCTTTTAGATTATTTCGGTTGTTGAAATTTATTTCCATTCCTTTCTGAAGGAGTGTTAAAACCTTTGTGGTGTTTTGCTATGCTTAAGTGGAAGGTGGTAATCATATAAACTAATTCATAAGGTATGAATTATCAAGTTGAGATGTTAGCGTGGTGCATAATTAATTTCAACTAGCATTCTTGGAAGTGTAGTTGATTAATGTGATATTGCCTTGTAATAGTTTCTAGAAGAACTGTGATTAAGAACTTGTCTATACATGATTGAAACTCATGGAGTTATTGAGGAGTATGCAAAAGAATTGGAATGATTATTATGATTGTTTAAATTTCTATCATGTTGGATAAATTGAATTATTTTTGTCTATAGTAATTAATCTGACCGTTTGGAATGAGTAAGTAAGGAGGTGTTGGAATATTGCCTTGGTAATATTAACCTTTAATCTGTTCTTTATTTAGATACTTTATGAGCATGTACAATTGCTAGATTCATCTATATTTCACTATGCTAAATTGTTGAAATATGTGTAAAGAAATATAGGAAGGTTGATGTATTGACTTGTGAAACCTTGTCTTATAGAGCTTATAATATTGAAGTTTAAAGTTATTTCGTTCTAATTTCTGAACATAAGATGGGATACTGAATCTATGCTAATGATTGTTTTATGATTATAAAATGGAGTTAGATCATGAATGTTGTTATGATAAAATAATAATCAATTATTGCCAGTAATGACTAGAGTACAATCCATTTGTGCTAAATTAGAGTTGAGTTTCAATGAGAATTGAATATATGAAACCTAATGAGAGATTTATACTAGCATGTTCTGTGAGATTGCCATGTTCTATCGCTAGCTTGTTAAAAGAGCTTTGTTGTGCACTAGGCTTTCCCTAGATCAAGTAGTTGCAATCTTATTTAGATGATAGAAAAATGATGAAGTGAATTCTTGTGTTTCTTTTGGAAAAGTTTATGAAGGGATTTGAGGATATGATGATGCTTGTTAAGAATGTATTATTCTGATGTTAGCATGATGGTCAGTATGTGGTTGTGATGACAATGTTGAAGGCTCTTTAAATAAATAATTTCCATGATACTATTTAAATCAAAAGTTTTGAGATTTGCGCATGCGATCTTTTTGATCTCATGACTTATGTGGCAGCTGAAATTGTTTGAGCAAAGCGACGCGTTGAGAGCTTTTATTAGTTCTTAAGGGATTAATGTGTTGTGGTCTTTAAATCACTTTTGTTGGAATTGTCAAGGTGATACCGTAATCAAAGAAAGTTGTTCTCTTTGTTAAAAAGAAAGAGTGTGGTAAAAGTATTGGAGGTTGAAGTCAAGATGTGCAATCTTTTTGAAGTGTGTTTGACTTCTTATGTTCGCCGCATAAGAGTTTATTGAGCTCAAACGGCAATGCTGTATTCTTATTGGTTGAGATCTGATATTTTCTTGTTGAGGAGGCATGTGCCTTCAGCTGTGATCTTATCTTTTGTTGTCTAAGTTCATTGTTATTTCTCTTGGTTTTGTGTTTTTTTGCAGATGGTAACATCTTCTTTTGTGCTGAAATTCACTTCTTTTTGCCTCTCCAAGAAAGGGGTAATCAATTTGAGGTGCAAAGTCCTTTAAGATGTGTATGGCATCTAGTTGGTGTGGTCATGTGATTGATTTTGGTGAGATTGTGGGTGTGATATGAATTTCGAGTTGTTATCCTTAAAAGGATTGAGGTGTTTTAGGAATTATCTGTCAAAGTAATTCCATTGATCGAGGGCTTGGCTAGAATGTATTTTTTTGTGGAGACAGTAGAGTCTCTCTGCAAGGGTATGGATGATGTACTCAGTTTGATTGCATCGTCGAAGTTGCCAACCTAAGGTAAATGAGTTGGTGTGTTGGACGATGATTTGGAAATCCTTGGTTCAAGGAAGTTAAATCTCCAAAGAGAATGGATTGGGAAATTATTAATAACTCGAGCAGTAATATGCCCTCTTGATTCTTGTTTAAACTGTGTGTTTATGGCAGATGTCATCTGCAAATTGAGTTGTTATATGTTGTGGTGTATTCTTTTCCAGTTAGGAAAAGAAAATGATTGTTTTGGTCTGTCGAGTGTTTTTCACTCTTGACTTGTGCAGTGTGGATTCTCCAAATGTCTTTTTGGAGAATGTGAATGGTTTTGTTGTGAATCCTTTGTTTTGGATTGTGGTCCTTTGAAGAAAGGTTGTTTGCTAGTATGTTGCTTGAGAATCTTTTATTCCTCTTTTGGTTGGGTTTCTTTTACGAAGTTATTGTTCGTGCTTCGAGTAATGTTATGAGTGGAATCTGTGGTTGAATTCTTTAAAAGGGATATAATGTATTATCCCGATTATAATAAATAGAGGAAAATGTTCTAGGAAGGAGGATGGTATTAGATAGTGGCTTGATAGTTGTGGCAGAGAATTTTGTGAGAACGGCAGGATCTGTTGGCTGGTCAGAGCCGACAAAAGAGTTGCGGGTGCTCGGCGTTGACCGGCGCGTGTCGTGGACTCATCGGAGTTGGACATGAGGAAGAGAGCCACAATGTATGTGGAGGCCCTCTTGGCGAATCAATCCGAGCGGGAGGTGACGTGGGAGTTTGAAGTTCAAATGTAGAAGAATGATCCGAGTTCTTCAAGGCAGGTGAGAACCCGTAGTTGTTGTTCCCTTGGGATGTTCTATCCTTAGGATGCTCTATTCTTTGGTTGTTCTTTCCTTGATTGTTCTTTTTGTCTCGTGGGATTGAGGAGCGAGATTCGAGGACGAATCCTTTTTAGGTGGGGAGAATGTAATATCCCGAACGTCGTTACGGCGTAAATTTTTAAAATAATCGCGGAGTCACCGGTTTTTCGGTAAATCGCGGGAAGGAAAAAAAATAAAAATTGTAGAACAGTATAAAATGAATAAAATAAATTAAAAAAATAATAATAAACTCGGAGTGGGCTGTCGGGAGAGTGGGCCGACCGCCTTGGGCCGGAGGCCCAAGGGGTGGCCGCACCTCCCCTCCCCCTCCCCAAAAACCCTAGCCCTTTTTCTCCCCTCTCCCATCCCTTTGCAGCCGCCACCCCCCTTCCTCCACCCCCCTGGGCGCAGCCCTCTGCCCCCTCCATCACCCCCCACAAGTGCTGCTGCCATTGGAGCCAAGGAGAGGAAGGAGAAGGAGAAGGAAGGAGAAGAAGAAGAAGAAGAAGAAGAGGAAAAAAGGGGTGATTCCTCATCTAGGTAATTTTTCCCCATCCCAAACCCTCTGATTTTCGAAATAATTAGGGTTCTTGGCACGGATTTTGAAGGTAGATAATAGATTAATTGCCCGATTAGAGATTAGTTGCTGTCTGCCTGTAGATTGATTCGCGCAGTGCGTCTATACGCGAGGTTTTGACCTAGTAAACGAATTTTCCTGTGGACTCTCCCAAAAGTAAAGTTGTAGAGGACTTCCAGGAACATCTCCTGTATTTGTTTTGGAATTTTCTGCCGTGGTATCTGGGAGTTACAGGGTCGGGAATACTGCTGTTCGTCAGGCGAGCAGATCCGACGGTAATCTGTAAATTTGAGGTAGTAAAAGTTTTTTATGGTCATGGCCGTAATTGAGAAAGTTTTAGAGAATTTGGTAGTCTAGTTTCTATATAAAATTCAGAATTTTTAGACCCCTGTACTGTTGTTGGGACGCATTTGAATCTTGCTATCCAGTCTGCCAGAACAGAGTTCTTCCTCTGTTTTGGGCATTAAATTACACCTAGCTGTGATCAAAATAAAAATATGTGTTCTACATGAAAAATGTAGGCTTTTAAGTGATTAATCCAGAGAGGTATCGTTTGCTGTAATTGGATCAATATTTTTAAAGATACGAAATTGTTAAGCAGCGCTGCTGCAGAGGGTAATTTGCTGAATTGTTGAGCGGAGAGGAGTTAGTGCGGGTTCGGGGTTCTAGCGACGTCTTTAATTATTTATGCCGTGTTTGTATGCTGTGGCTTTGTGCTGAGAGATGCCTTTTGGACAGGTGGTCTTCTCCCTGAGCGCTCTTGATTTTACTTCGCTTCGTCAGATTGACTTGTTATTCCTTCTACTTTCAGTTTACATTATTATTATAATTTGATACATTATGCCATGATTGCATAAAATCTTAATTGTGGAGATGGTAGCAAGTATAATGATGGTTTAAAATTGATAGTGTGGATTGTTGATGGATTATTGATGTTCGATCTATTTTATGAGTATATGTGTTCATGGTTGTGGTAAGGATGTACTGGTGCTGTTTATGGTTGATTGCAATTTAAAGTGCTCATGAGTATTTCTGATGCATAGATGACGTGAATGCAAGTTTTATTTGTTGAGATATTCACGTTTGTGCATCATGCTGATTTATTGAAGTCTTGGTCATGAGATGACCAAGCGCCGAGGTCCCCGTTGTGTTGATGACATGACGGGCTAAAGGTCCCCATACTTGTGGAGTATGGGCAATTGGTCCCTGTACCAGATGGTACAGGCATGGGTGTGCATCGACGGATGCACACTTTGCATTACCGGTAAAATGCAGAAGAGAAAGAGATAAAGAGATTTTTGACCATCTTGCATAGCATGAAAGCATTCATATGCATTGCATTGCATTGTGGAAAGATTCATTTGCATGCATATGCAATATGATGTGGTGAAGTTATTTTGTGGAATATTCAACTTCATAGTTGCAATGTGGAATTGGCTCATGTGAGCTAATTGTGGTATGAGGATTGTGGTTGTGGTAAGGGTTGTGATGGTGGCATGAGATTCTTTTCTCTTGTAGTAATTGATGATATCAATTGTGGATGTGGGAAATAATAAAGTATTGAAGTAAGACATACATATGTTTTATTGCTTTTGGTAGTGGTAGTGGTCGAGGATTTAAAGTGGTCAAACAAGATTTATTTGCTAAAAGCTTTACCGTCATTGATGGTGATTTGAGGTTGAGGATATAAACATTGTTCTTTGTGGAAGATTAAATGTTGATGATTAATCTATTGTGGATTATAGAAGATTAAATGTTTTCTCTTGCATCTAATCGTGGATAAAATGATTGCTTCATATGCCAATTAAATCTGAAATTGAAGAGGTATGAATACGGAGGTTGTGGTGGTTTAATAATTGTAGACATGAATTGTGGTTGTAGTTGTATGGAATTATAAATGATGATGTATAATTGTTTGTAGTTTGAATAGCCTGTTAAACAGTTTGCTTGCTGAGATTTTATCTCACCCTTGTTTCCCCCTCCCTACAGGTGGACTTTGAGCATGCATGGGAAGGGTAGAACGGCACCACACTGATGCACGTGAATCATATTTTTATGCTGTAATAAAGTTGAAAGGATTCTAGACCTTGTATAGCTTTGTTTACATTATCTTAATAATGTTAAATTTGTGAACTATGTTTTAGATTAAAATGTTGGAGGATGTTTTAATTAGTGAATTGCTATCACTATCCTGTTATTCCTTAGTTGTTTATCCTTCCGCTTATACTATCTTGTTTAGTAATTGTTGCCAGTTTATTTTATCCCGTAAATTGACTCGTTGTAGAGCAGTTTTAGTAGCATCCCAGGGCAATGTGGGTCCCGGGGGTGTTACAGGATGGGCGACGTGGATGGAGCTTGGCCACGGAAGAAGGAAGGAGGAGGAAATGGAGAAAAGAAAGGAGCAGGCGCTCCAGGCAGGGGAAGGAAGAGGAGAAAGAGAGGGAGGGGGCGGGCCGGGCCCGCTGGCAGGAGGAGAGAGGAAGGGAAAAGAGAGAGAAAAAGAGGGAGTGGGGTCCACATGCTGGAATAGGGAGAAAATGAAGCAGAGAGGAAAAAGTTGATGATGAATTTGAAATTTGCAAAGTTATTGCGGGCTTAAATTTTTGCATGGCATTTAGAATTTTAAGCTTCAATTTTTCAACTATTAGATGATAGTTTCTATTATTATTATTATTATTATTATTATTTAGATTATATGGGTATATATATATTACCTATTGTTATTTTTGCTGGCTTATTTAATTTTGTATATACGTGTGTATATATATATATATATATATATATATATATATATATATATATATATATATATATATATATATATATAGGAAGCCTCTTTTCTACTCCTGGGTGTAATTACACCCTATGTCGTATCTCACAACATAGGTAGTATCTCGTGTAACGGAGAGTATGTACGTGTAGTATACGAGTATTTAAGACTATATAGGTGGTATGAATAATTTTTCAGAGGTGGTATGCATATTTTTTTGACATACTCCTTTTTATGTACGTATATAAAGGTATTTATAAAATACGCTAAAAACTATGGACTTCCTTGCAATTTTTTCGTGTGGTTCACATTGGAGTATCTTATAATTAGTATATGAGTATACCTAAAGTGATAAAGGAGTATTTCAAGTTTGTTTAGGTGGTATATTAGAGGTGGGTGTAATTACACCCGGGAGTAAAAAGTATTTTTCCTATATATATATATATATATATATATATATATATATATATATATATATATATATATATATATATATATATATATATATATATATATATATATATATATATATATATATTTCTTATATTGATATCTATGTCATTATTTCCAGAATGAGATTTTATACCTTAAGTCAAATTTCTCCCTTCAATTTCTGGATCATCTTTTCAGATTCGATTTTTTTTAAATTTCAATTCTCTACTATTGGCATATTCCTTGTTATGACTTCACGAGTGTTAAACCTCAACCAAATTTTCAGAAAAATATCATGAACTTCAATTTCAAATAAAATATATTACAAAAATAATTCAAAAACTTCATTTTTTTTCAAATTTCAAATTTCAGGATGTTACATGATCTCTTGACCGCTTTGGACCTAAACTCTCCTAGCTTAGTCTCAGTCCCATTTGCCTCACCATGATGTAGCTTCAGAGTCCTGCAACCAACATCAACAAGCAAACTGTCATGTAGCACCGCACAATATATAAAGTTATCAATTGACACAATTAATCCATACAATGCACCATGAAAAATGTATGCACCTAAACCACTAATCCTAAACCTAGGACCAAAACATTAAACCTCTATTCACACAAGCAACAACCCAGGTCAAACCAAATTCATCTCGCGATTCAAAAATCCCAAAGCTCAAAATCTGGTCGAAAATCCCTGGCAAGCTGTCTAACCGCTTGGTCTTAGCGGTCAAACTGTTGACACCGAGTGGTTGAACCGCTGCCATGTACTTGACGCTCCATCAGTAAACCAATGCATGGGCACACGCCATGACTCACATATGTATGGACTCCCTCATAACTAACACTTGTACGGATTCACACCATGACTAACACCCAAAACACAGAACCAACAAACCAACTCAGTAGGGCCGGTCTGACTGTGGCTCACACGTCGGTCAGACCGCTCACAAGGCAACCGGTCAGGCCTCCTCCCCAGATTGGTCTAACCGCATCATCCCAGTAGTTAGATCATCTGGCGAGGCTGGTTTGACCGAGAATTCTAGAAAAGCACATGCTAAAATTCAACTTCACAAAAATCAAACTCAACCAATGAAATCAATACACAATCAATATCAAATACTCATCACTGACATAGATTACCACCACATGGTCCTTCATCTAGGGTTTTGCGCAACCTTTTATGTATACATCAACAATGGATTCTGATAAGATTTTAGCACCCGTTGCAATCTAAAAATACAAGAAGAAAAGCACAAAGAGAGAGCCAAAAGAACATAAATAATATGTTTTTATTTAATGATGATATCAGTCAGCTTGGCCTGGTTGAATTACCTCTTAAAGGTAGAGCTTTCACGTGGAGCAATATGCAAACAATACCGCTCCTTGAAAAACTAGATTGGTTCTTCACTAACAATAGTTGGACTATTCACTTCCCAAATACCATGGCTTTTCCTCTAGCAAAGACAACTTCTGACCATGTGCCATGTGTGATTCAGATTGGTACCTCTATTCCAAAATCTCGTCTTTTCTGATTTGAAAATTTTTGGTTGAGCAGTTTTTCTATCCTTGAGGAGGTACCAAGAGGTACAAGGTACCAAGAGGTACCAAATTAGATCCAGCCGTTCAATCAGTGTGATCAACGGCTCAAAATTTGGTACCTCTTGGTACCTTGTACCTCTTGGTATCTCGCGTCCGGTACCACTAGGTACTGCCAAATCTCAGTCGTCCGATCAGTGTGATCAACGGCTCAAATTTGGTACCTCTTCCCCCTCAAGGATGGTAAAATTTCCCTTTTTGGTTAGCGCACAGTGACTTTCTTCCTGTAGTGGAGCAAGTTGGAAAAGGCAAGTGATGATTCCTGATAGTGCTAAACGCATCAATTATAAATTCAAGTATCTCAGAAAAGTACTTAAGGATTGTTCCAAAAAGGTTTCTAATCTAAAAGCCCTCGTAGCAAATACAAATGAAGTTATTTTTCTAATAGATTCCATTGAGGAATTCAGGTCTTTGAAGAATATGGAATTGAATTCTAAAGAGATTCTCAAAACTCATCTCAATAATCTTCTTAAATGCTAGAGATTGTACTGGAAACAATGTGGGACCATCAAATGGATAAAGCTTGGGGAGGATAATAGTAAGTTTTTTCATGCTACAGCAACGATCAGATACAGGAAAAACAATATAACATCTCTACAAAATGAGGATTGTTGTGAAATTTTAGATCATTTTGGAAAGGTTGTGCTTCTCTGGATAGCTTACAAAGAAATACTTGGGACCTCAGAACATACAGTTATGAATTTTAATTTGCGAGAGTTACTTCACAAGCATTCAGATTTGAAGTGGCTTGAATATCCTTTTGAACATGCTGAAATTAATGATGTGGTCAGTAGGCTGCTTGCAGATAAATCCCCAGGTCCAAATGGTTTTAATGGAGATTCTATTAAGAAATGCTGGCACATTCTAAAGCAAGATTTCTATGATCTCTGTGAGTATTTTCACCGAGGAACTATTAATTTATGGTCTATCAATGGGTCTTTTATAACTCTGATACCAAAAAAGGATTGCCCAATTAATTCAAATGATTACAGACCAATTTATTTACTCAATTCCACTATGAATTTACTCACAAAACTATTGGCAAATAGACTTCAAAAGGTGATACTCGAACTAATTCATAATAATATGTATGGTTTCATTAAAACAAGGACAATATAGGATTGTCTAGCATGGGCATTTGAGTATTTACATCAGTGTCACAAGTCTCGAAAGGAGATTGTTGTAGCTAAACTAGACTTTGAAAAGGCCTTTGATAAAATTGAACACCATGCTATTCTGGAAATTATGTCTCATAAGGGCTTTGGAACAAAATCGATTGAGTGGATGAGGATGATACTGACAACAGGACAATCGGTTTTGCTTAATGGAGTGCCAAGGAAATTCTTCCATTGCAAATGAGGAGTCAGGCAAGGGGATCCCCTTTCCCCCTACTGTTTATAATAGCAGCAATTTATTGCAATCCATTTTAAACAAAGCTGTGGATCTTCATCTCATTTCTACACCTTTATCCTTTGGGAGTAGTACAGATTTTCCAGTGGTTCAATATGCTGATGATACTCTTATTGTTATGTCTGCATGTACCAAACAATTGTTCACATTGAAAGTCATTCTAAATTCCTTCGCAGACTCCACTGGGCTTAAGGTGAATTTCCATAAATCTTTCTTGGTTCCAATTAATGTTCATCCAGAAAAAATGGAGATCTTGACTCAGACATTGGGGTGTCAAAGAGCATCTTACCTCAAAGTGTCATTGCTCAAATTGGTAAGTTCAGGAGACATTGCCTATGGAGAGGCTCACACAGGGGCGGAGAGGGGGGGGGGGGGGGGCGGGCAGGGGCCTGGCCGCCCCCCCCCCCAATGGTCCATCAGATGCATTAATAGGACCCCTTAATTTTTACAGAAATGTCTTTTAAAAAGCTAATATATTTTGCCTATTGGGGGCACAGTTGATCAACTTAGACAAATCATCTGCAAAGGCTGTATTATAAAGATTAGTCTCCATGTTTTTTGTAGCTTATGCATGAATGTGATATGCATTCTGATTTTGCACTGCCGTTTACTTGAAATCTGAAGTAATTTCCTTATTTTCTTGTCCTCATTACTCTTGTTAAACTTTGCAGATGGTTTATGTTCTGTGCATTTACAACAAGAAAGAAAAGGAGAATCAAATCACGGTTTGTTACAATGCGAGCCCTTCAATGCTATGAGAATTCAGAACCATCTGACTATACGCCATATTTGATCATGTGTATTAAGGATTTAAGGCACCTAGTGGATAATTGGCCAGAAGTCTAGATGAACTCAATGCCAAATTGTGTATAACTGCAAAATAATTTGTAATAAATGTTACATGCCATTATGATAAACATCAGTGATGTTCATTTTGCAGCAACAAGACACTATGACAGCCAAAAACCGTAAAGCTTTTGCTTCACTGGACTTTGACATGGATCTTGGAGGCCCGTTTTCGTTCTCTGACCATGACAGTGGGCAAGTGAAGTGTCATATTTTATATAGTTGGCTAGTTACATACTAGTCCTTCTGGTTAATTAGCTGGAAATTTTATTTTATTGTAGACCTGAAGATGAAGAAGAGCCCCGGCCCACATTGTTTCGCAGGACAACTTTGCGTATGTTTAATTATATATGTGTATGTTTAATTTTGCCGACACACGGCGCCCAGGGCCCATGACGCCGGCGCCTTGGCGGGTCGCCCCCCCCCCCCTGTCTGGATCCTGGCTCCGCCCCTGGGCTCACATGTGGATAACATAGGGCAATCTTTGGTGGCTTGGTCTACAGTTTGCAAACCAAAGAAACAAGGTGGTCTTGGAGTAAAAACTTTGGCGGCCCAAAATTTTGCTCCTCTTCTTAAAATTCCGCATAAGTTCTTTAATCATGCTGCATTGCCTTGGGTCAAGCTCCTTTGGGAAGTTTATTACAACGACAGATTACCTAGTTGCTGCACTGAAGGATCGTTCTGGTGGAGAGATATTCTTAAACTGCTGGATCTCTTTAAAGGAATAGCATCCTGTACAGTTCACAATGGAAATACAACATTTTTCTGGAAGGATTTATGGAATGGTCATCTTGTCTCAATTCACAAACCTGAATTGTTCTCCTTTGTCAAGAATGATAAGAGCACAATGGCTTCAGCTCTGCAAATGGAAAAGTTTCATAATTCTTTTCATTTGCTACTTTCCCATCAGGCTTATGAACAGTCCTTAGAAGTCCAAAATCTGGTTCAGCTAGAAGATGATATTTGGACTTATATTTGGAATATGGACAGTACTCGTCGTAGAAGGCTTACAAGTTTCTTATAGGTCATATTCAGATTCCTCAATACTATGGTTGACTTTGGAAAAGTACTTGTCAACTAAGGCACAAGTTTTTTTTCTATTTACTACTCAAAGACAGACTAAACACAAAAAATTTATTATGCAGAAAAAACTTCAACCTAGATGATTTTAATTGCGTATTATGTGATCAACAGAATGAGGAGAATTCATTTTGCCTTTTTTGGAGCTGCCCATTTGTTCAACCATGCTGGGATTATCTATGTTTTTCGAGAACTCAGAGTCTTTCGATTCATGATTCCATCCTAGAACTAATACAAAGTATTGCTCGACCTTTCTTTGTGGAGATTATTATTCTGTCTACATGGGCAATTTGGAAAACAAGGAATAATTTGATTTCTCAGCAAATTAGTCCAGATTTTGTAGGATGGAGGACTATATTTAAGCATGAATTTGCTATGGTTATCCATAGAGTAAAGCACATTTACAAACCATTCATTATGGATCGGTTCAATAGTTTGGACTGATTTTTTTCCTTTCTTCTTTTTGTTTTTCCTGTTTTTGTAAATATCGTCTGTAAACCTTGTTTGCTGCTTTAATTTTATCTTTCTCAGGATCCTTTCCTACTGTTTTGGTTCAAAAAAAGAACATACAAGCCAAGCAAAGCAAAACCTTACAGCTTCAAGAGAAGCAAGCTCCTTGTTACAACCAGTCTTATTTTTCAACTACTAAATCTGTAATATTAATATCAGTACAAAGCTTGTGCTCTTCTTTGTGCACTTCATCTAAGACACATCACTAGTTACTTCAGTATGGATTATTTTTCCAATCTACATAGGGTTCTCATGCTGTACAGGAACTGCTGCTAATGTTCTCAACTTCTGATGTCATGTGCCCATGTCATCTTGGCCCGGAGAGCTCGATGGCCTGCACCAGCAACGACGAGTCGTCGGTCAGGTCGGAGTAGCAGCGGCTGAAGGTGAACTCAGGCATCTTTAACTTGTGAGAATCTGCGCGCTGCGACGCCTTCCACCGCTCCGCGAGCCCGTCGCCTTCCAGCATGCGGACCACCTCCGACATCTTCGGCCTGTGACCGGGGAGGTACTGGGTGCACAGCAGCGCCACCTGCACCATCTCCTCGAGCTCGATCCGGTCGTAGTTGCTCCTCAGGCCCTTGTCAACGAACACATCAAGCTTGTTCTCCTGGTGCATCTTCTTCACCTGATCAAGAAACAATGCCATGAATTTGTCTAGGCATCAAAAGGAGTGTTGCAGTTCTCAGACAAGGTTTGACAAAGTGGTTTTCATATATGATTGCTTCAAGAACTTATTTGCTTTTATCAAGTAGATTATACAACTTACCCAGTCCAGCATGGCTCCCTTCTGATTTGACGCCTTGCCGAACTCCAGCGCCGTCTGGCCGGTGATCAGCTCCAGCAGCAGGATGCCGAAGCCGAAGACGTCGGTTTTCTCAGAAGACTGCCCAGTGGAGAGGTACTCAGGTGCAATGTGCCCAACGGTGCCCCTCACCGCCGTGGTGACATGCGAGTCCCGGTGATCAAGTAGCTTTGCGAGCCCGAAATCGCCGACGATCGCCTCGCAGTAGTCGTCCAGCAAGATGTTGGCAGCCTTGACGTCTCTGTGGATGATCTTGGGGTCACACTGTTCATGCAGGTACAGTAGGCCTCTTGCTGCTCCAAGGGCTATCCTCTTCCTGGTGATCCAGTCCAAAGGTGGCTTCCCTGGAGCGATTTGACCGGAATAAAGTGAAGGTTTGGTTTATAGGAATCTTATGCTCTGTGTTAAAATCTTTGTCCAAAGAAAGAAAAGGAGGGAAGAATCCAATTCCGAGTCTTTTTTCGGCCTGTCGATTTGCAACTTTCAATTCCACACCGTTCTTTTCGGCATGACACGATAAGAAAGTTTGAGAAAGAACATATACTGCACTACAACTGGGTCCATAGGATAAACAATTATCCTAGTTATCTTGCTAAGATACTGAGCTATTGTTTTATCAATAAATTGAGCTGAATGGAATTTTGAATACTGACCTTTCAGACGTGAAGCGACGCTTCCGTTTGACATGTAAGGATAGACAAGTAGCCTCTCCGTGGCAGTCATGCAGAACCCGTAGAGCCTGAGGAGGTTCCGGTGCAGTGCCAAGCTGATCATTTCGACTTCAGTCCTGAACTGCAGCTCGCCACCCGCAGCGTTGCCGTCCTTCAGTCGTTTGACAGCCACAAGAGTTCCATCAGGAAGCTGCCCCCTGTAAACGTTTCCGAAGCCGCCCTTTCCTAGCATGTTCTTGCTGCTGAAATTATCTGTTGCAGACTGAAGCTCCCTGAACTGAAATCTCTTCACATTTCCAAGGTTAACGTGCTCTATGTGCTGGTCTGCAATAGGCAATGCATTCCAATCACAAACAGCGATTCATCAATAAAATTTACGTTATCAGGAGTCGAAATGATGCATGAACTGCAAGCAACTTTTGAAGTTTCACTTACCGTCAACATCGTGAAGGATCTGCCGGTTTCGACGTTGCCTAAACCAGAACAAGAACCCAGCAGCAAGAAAGAGGAAGCTCATGCAACCAATTGTGGATCCAAATGCAACTGCAAACTTGTGGCTTTTAGTTTTTGCCGGCGGTAGAGTGCCTTGTGTGCTCAGGTTGTAGGACAATGGCATTAGTACAGTCCCGTAACAATCTTGCTCCGTATTCGCATCGCAGATGAGAGGATTTCCGACTATGCTGCAAGAGAACCAACAACAGAACAATATTACTTCCACCACTTGCTACAAATTCCAAACCTCCATGGTAATTGTTATAAATAATCTTGACTTAGAGTTCAAGACGTAGTAGAGTCCGTCTCTATATGTAACTCAAGTTGAAATTGTGTCCAACTTCAAGTCTAAATGCATATATTAGTAGGAGATTATTAACCTATATATTAAAGAGATTTGTAGCCAGTTTTGTAAGAGAAAAATAAGGAAAAAGAGGGGAACAAATAAGAGAATAGAAAAATTCAAAAATTCTCCTGTGTTCTCTTAGTTTATTTGCGATGTGTGTTTTCTCCTGGATCAAAATTTTAACAAGTGACATCAGAGCCTAGGCGAGAACCAAGTCGCTGAAAAATCGTCTCGGCGATTCCATTTCGCGCTTGTCTCTCGCGCGCTCCCGGCGCACAGTGCTCGATCCGTCAAGAAAGTCAAAGACAGCCAGCAGAGCACCCGTTGCTCGGCTTCGTTTGAGGCCATCGTCCAGCAACAAACTTAAGGTGGAAAAATCGGAACATTGATGAGATATATCACCGTTCTGTGTCAAGCATACGTTTATTAAGTCGTAATTAAGACCGACTGCCTAAATATTTTAGAATCTTTGCATCCAGAAGAACCTGTGCCAGTTAAGTTAAGTTCCTATATGTAGCTTGTATGTAGAACACTTCATGTGGAGGCGTGGCTGATAGTTCATAATGCATTGAGATTAAAACTAGAGTATGTCAAGTCAAGATTAAGAAGGAGATTGTTAGAAATAATCTTGACTTAGAGTTCAAAACGTAGTAGAGTCCGTCTCCGTATATAACTCAAGTTGAAATTGTATCTAACTTGAAGTTCGAATACATATACTTGTAGGAGATTATTAACCTATAAAAAAGAAAATAAAGTAAGAAAATGAGGAGCAAATAAGAGAATAGAGAAATTCAGAAATTCTCATGTGTTCTCTTAATTTATTTGCGATGTGTGTGTTTTCTCCTGGATTAAAGTTAATAGTAAAAATTATGTGAGCAGTGCTTGGATACTTTTCACTCTAACAACAATGACATTAATCTCAAAGTACATGAATGGTAAGTAATCACTATCCACCATTCAATTTTGTTTTAAAAGTTCTGTAAATTATTTTGAGAAAAGCATTGAAACACCTCCCAAATTATGTTTATTCAAAGAAGAACGAACCCAAAACTGCAGTCTTACTTGTATGTTCTTGCCAAGGATCCCGGTATCGGGCCACTCAGGTTGTTATATGACAAATCTCTGCAAGACACAAATACTCAGTGAGTGCAAACCAAACTTGAAAAAACTCAAGATACAACACAAAATAGTAAGAAATTACTCACAGGAAAACAAGGTTTGATAGATTAGCTGATGCTGAAGGGAATGGACCAGACAGGGTGTTGTTGTTCAGCCTCCTGATCAAATTACAATAGACCCCAACTTAACATGGCAAAAGAACAATAACTATGTATATTCATGGCCTGAAATGGAAAGTCTCAAGTTCACAGGCTTGTACAGTAGAGCTCCACTCACAGGTACTGGAGGCTTTCAAGGTGGCCCACAGAGCTGGGGATTTCACCATAGAAGTGGTTGCTGGAGAGATCAAGTGTCTTGAGCTTTGCTAGATTGCCGATCTCTGCTGGAATTGACCCTGTTATGTTATTGTTCTGCAGAAGCCTAGAGCAAGAAAAGATAAGACCTCCCAGTTAAAAAGGGAAAAAGGAACATTCAACACAACACTGGTTAACAAGGCTGTCCATGAGAAGGACACTCACACAGTGTCGAGATTGGTCAAGTTTCCTATGCTTGGGGCGAGTAGGCCAGAAAGATTCTGGCTTGGAGCTCCGCTGTCAAACATTCAAACAAGCAGAGAACAATGGTAAGAGCAGAAGAGAAACTTGATGACAGCTTCGAGCCTTCGACACAGAGACGGCTCCAGATGGAACATGAGGTGACATGCTTACAGGCCAGTGACAAATTTCTCCGGCGAGCAACTGATCATGGCCCAGCTGCAGGGATCGACAGAGGTCGGGTCCCAAGTCTTGAGCACATCATGGGGGTCCTTGAGGAGGTTCCGGATAGCAACAAGAGCTTGCACTGCAAATGTTCCAGAAATCAGCACACACCAGCGCAAGAAACAAACAGAGACGGTCATCACCAAACGGAATCCTTGGTCTGATCAAAGAGAGAACTGCAGAGCCATTGATTCGAAACAGAACAGAGCAGAGCAAAAGGGCAAAGAACCCAAGAATCAAGAAAAGTTGGTGATGCGATCAAAGAAAGAAACCTTCAGTGTTGACACCCTTGGGGGAGAGGAGGGCACTCGAGGAAGGGGAGGAGACGAGCAACACCACCAGCAGCAGCAGCAGCAACAGGGACGGGGAAGCAGGAGGCGCCACCTCCATTGCTAAGGGTGGCAAGCCTCTCAAGAGCGTGAGAAGGGGCAGGTTTTGGAGGAAGAAGAGGGGCCTGCTGCGTGCAGAGTGTAATGTATGTTCAAACATGGAACAAGCGTGAGGCCAAGAAAAGCATACATACACGGATACAGCAGCAGCAGCCTTCTCTCTCCCCCACACAGCCAAGGCAAAGCCAAAATGGCATTGGTACCCCCGGGGCCCTGTCAGGCAGAGTGCAAATGACACAAAAGAAGATGCTTGCGCTCTGGCAACAAGCAAAAGCGCGAAAGGGAGGTGAGGGAGGGAACAAACACGCCTGCCACCTGAGCCCTGCCTGCTCTAGGGAACGGGAATAAACAATGTGGCCCCTTGATTTCAGGGATTCAACGGCCCATCGGAACCAGAGAATTTTCCCTGGGAATTAAGCTGTTTCTTAGACCAGTCTCAATGGGGGTTTCAAAAGAGTTTCATTCTCATTTAATGCAGTGACACATCAGCAAATTTGCTGAGTTGGCAAGAAATTTATGAGAAGAGAGAGCAACAGAGTTTCATCAGGATGAAACCCATCCGTCCCGGTTACCAACACGATGAAACCCAGTGAAACCCCCACTGAGACCGGGTCGTTTCGTTCTCAGGCGCTCCCGAGGATCTGCTGTGCATTCATATATATGCGAATGTACTCATGAATATTGGATTAATTAATATATTTTATTTGACCATGATTATTTGTCGGCATGAGATATATTGTAGTTACCAAAGTGACTATGTTTAGTTTAGATATATTTTCAAACGGCTACATAGTTTACATGGCACATAGGATCACAACATCATGCATACATTAATTGCTGCAGCTTGTCTATGAAACAGTGAAATGAAACCCCCCACTGAGAGATCCAGTTTCATTTCTCAATCCAAGTCTGCAAAGCTGACATGGCAGTCTTGGAAACTGGGAAATGAAACCCACCACTGAGACTGGCCTTATAAAAATCATACGAGATTTCTATGCAATTTCTGTGTTTCAAACGGTCCTTAAAAGATCGTTTGTAGGAAAATTTATATTTGGTATATGCTTACAAAATTCTTTTGAAAGTTGTACGTTCTAAGCATATGTTTACTAGATGCTTGGGGAAAATATTGCGATGGTCTATATGAATTGTGTGGTAGTTATGCGGAAACATCACAACGTATAGTACATTTCATGTACTTTAGTTGAAAATCGACATTGAATTTTAAAATTAAGTAATGTGAAGTATTTTTATTTTTTTAATTGCACCATATTTATGTTCCTATTAATATTTGAGTGCTCTAGTTTTGCATTGAACATTTACTAATGGCTACTGCAACAATTTTATTAAACTAGCGCAGCATTTTTACTCCAACACGTTTGTACATTGTTCTTGGACAAAAAGACATATATTATGTTGTATCTCAATGCTACCCCTCCCTCGCAAAAAAATGTTATACCTAATATATTTTCTTATCGAGATATTTGCTAGTGTCCTAAATTTATGCTACGGATACGATATTTCCAATTGTAACATGACAACCGAACGAGATTGGTTGCAGTTGTTACTACAACTACAGCACATTGGCTGCAAGCTTGAGCATTACACCAAGGCCAGTTCATACAAGGTTTTGCTGGTGACTTTTCGCTTTGGCTTATGAATAGTACTGCCTGATAAATAGTACTGACTGATAGAAGTGGCTTATAGAAGGTAGGGTGTTTGTATAGGTTTATGCCTGATGAATAGTATTGGCTGATGAATAATAGTGACTATAGAAGCTAAGCGCTTTATATAAGAAAGCGAGCTGACTACTAATGGATTTGGGATATAACAAAATGTGTAGTATGTTACGACATACTAAAGCACCAAGTACAAAAATACAACAATTGCACGTACAACATTTGATACTGAAACTCATCCTATCTCGGAGCACATCCATAGGCATGTCGGACCTCCCAACACTGCCCGCCGGAGACTCTATGTCCTCGCCCTCGCCTACGATGTAGCCCTCGTCATCATTGGTGTCCACGATGTGCTCATCAGGCATCGCTGAGTCGATGATTAAGTTATACAAAATCATAGTTGCCACTATGACCTTTTGTGTGTCTACATCGTAGCTTGTTACGCTCAACAGGATGTGCCACTTATTCTTCCAATGTCAAACACGTGCTCGATCACATTGTGAATGGAGGAGTGGTGATAGTTGAATACTTCTTTCATACCAACGGGCCACCCACCTTGTGCGAACTCAAGTACGTGGTACTATTGATTCTTGTATGGAACTAGGAACCTCTCCTTGTTCGTGTAACCGGAATTCAGCAAATAGTACTTTCCTGCCGTAAAATACAATGAAAGGGTAAGTTAATCATCGAAATGGAGTGCACATCCATGAGTTTAAGTAGGAACACGCATCGTACTTACCTGCAGGTGGGTGGGGGAAGCGGTTCACGTAGGTTATCACGGAATCTCGGAGGATCTTTGTGTCATGTGCAGCTTCACCCCATCCGGAACACACGAACATGAACTATCTGTTGAAGTCACATGGCGAGCACATTTTGACTCATGTAACCGTGTCGGTTGTAGTGCCTCGGTGCTATGCGTCCCAGAACCAATACTGTCACGTGCGTACTATCTATAGCCCCGATGTAGTTGTTGAAATACGGGTGAAAACGTGCTTGCTTCAACCTCCTATGGACAGTGCAAAACTGAGGATCCATGGGGCGCACAATATCATTAGCCATGTTGCAAATGGTGTCCAACACCCTGTTGAGCATCTCGCTAACATGACCCACGAAACGCTCGAATCTATTTTGTCCCTATCTATTTGATTGAGAGGAGCCATACATCCATAGGAATAGTCCGAGAGCCACCTTAGATGTCATCTAACGTGTAGATCACAGATCATAGTCCCGCATAAGTATTTTGTGCAACTCGTTAAACACCGATCTCCTCATCTGAAACATGTCTTGACATGACTGTAGGTTGCCAAGCTGCTCCTCAACCCACTCTAGACTGGTTTAATCAGGAACCGATCATGGCCCGTGGGAGGACGACTCCCCCTCATCATCCCCCATAGTAAAAACATGGCCTAGTCGAACAACTTGACTGAGGAGCTTGCAACGATGGAGACAGAGTCGATATCGGTCTTCATCACAAAATGTGTTTCGCTGGATAACGACATCTGCAAGCGGTGCAACTGGCGGTCAGAACAGGGTATGTAGGTGAATCATGACACATTACTAGCAAACTAGAAATGCAATATCACGGACATGAGCACATGCAACATAGCAGCAATATCTAGAAGCACATGCAACATAACACATGCAACACCAATACTAGTAATAGAAATCATTGCAGCATGACACATTGCTTCTAGAATGCAAAACCTACATCTCATATTCCAAAAGCACATGCACCTACAAAGCATCAGCTCTGCCAGTCCTAGCTTTTGGTACCACATATCACAGCAACACCATTATTGAAATTGTTGTCACAGTTGTTACACCCATCAGTTTGTAACCCGAGCAAGCACACTCAAAGTTTAGACCGGTGTGGAATCACAAGCGCATGGAGCAAGCAAGACTAATAAGACAGTAAATGCAAATTTAATACGACAACAATAAGATAAATGAGCAGAAGGGACTATTGATCCCTACTGCACTTCCTAGAGTCTTGAAGTTGGTGAACATTTGATAGTATTGGGTGTGCATGAGAATCTGACTCGCGTAGTAGTACTCATCGCTATCCTCCATGGCTCCACTAGCAATGACTAGCTCCATTAGCTCAACCATTTTGTCATTCTTCGCGTAGAATGGACGCGAGGTCGCTGACACAATGGAGCTATGATGACCTTTGGATTGCTCATACAGGTCCACAAATCTCTCGAGCTGCACATCCTGGTAACTCTTCTTGGCTTTCTTTCCCTCTGGAGAATCAGGCACGTACGACCGTTTAACCTTACTGGTGGTCGAGGGTGCAATCGGCCCGTCGCTCCCCTCCTCATCCTCACGGTCATGGCTAGGCTCATCACCAACATGTACGCGTTTGCATTTGTGCACATGGTCTCATCAAAAAGCCTCTCCAAGAGATCCTCGTGGGTGAGGGGCACCTTCTGAAACTTGTTGATGTCTTCCATAGTCTGCAAACAAAAGAGGAAACACATGGCATTCGTGAGTTAGGGGCACAAACCATAAAGCACAATGAACAAAAAGCTGGGAGGCTCACCTTGGCTTGCTCCTCCCACCACACAAGGTTGGTTGCAATTGTCCCAGTGGCTGGGTTGAATCCGATGCCAGTTGCACGCAGCTTAAGAGTCCTCCAATTAGATAGGTCCCTCTTCAATGCATCCTACTTTTTCTTCATTTTGTTTACGCATGTACTACCAGCCGGTTTGCTCTTTGAACTTCCAAAGAAGATTCATGTATCCTTTACCGAAGAGGCATTGCTGCGGCCAGATCCCGGCATCCATTTACTCCAGGTATATGTCAATGAAGATGTTGGTCACCTCGTCGTCCCAAACAGCATTAAGCGTGCGCTTGGGGGCCATCTCTAAAACCCCAAAGACAGGAATCTGCATAGTGGACTATACAACAATCACGCACAAATAAATGAAATAAG
Source organism: Dendrocalamus latiflorus (assembly GCA_017311315.1). NCBI lineage: Eukaryota > Viridiplantae > Streptophyta > Magnoliopsida > Poales > Poaceae > Dendrocalamus > Dendrocalamus latiflorus. Next base: position 25,642,201 of record CM029660.1, read on the forward strand.
ATGACAATCACCGTAGAGTGGTACTATGGACCATATAGCAATCACATACATATGCTTATATGGAGTATGACCAACGGTTACGAGAGGCAGAGTACCTTCAATCAGTGATGGGGATGGGTGGGATGCGGTGCACGTCAGGAGGGAGGTCGAACAAGGATGTCTCATGTTGGGACCAACTGAGGGGGCATCACACGTTGGGACCTACCGAGGGGGGCGTCGCACGTCGGGACCGACCAAGGGGGCGTCGGATTGGGGCCAAGGAAGGCCAGATCTAACGAGGGGTGGCCGGAGGGGGAGGGGGAGTGCTGGATCTAGTGGGGGCACCGAATCTACTGGGGGTGGGGGAGGGGGTGCCAGATTGGGATGTAGGGAGGAAGGATCTAGCCGGGGGCATTGGAGGGGAGAAAAGGGAGCATCGGTTTTGGTGAGGGTGGGGAGAGAGGGGTCGTATCAGGGTGTAGGGAGGTAGGATCTGGCGAGAGGGCACTAGAGTTCGTTTGAGGCTGGCGACCGAACAGGATCGGAGGGGGATGACGTCGGGAGAGGGGGTGAGTGCAGAAATGGGGAAGTGTCGACCATCACTTGCCCTGCCTCATAAGAAGCCCGTGTCACCCACTGCTTCCAAAAGCGGCTTATAGAAGTCGACCATTCACTTAGACATTGGCTTCTGGAAGCAAAAGCCAAAGTGTATATGAATAGGCTCCAACATGGATTGGGGAAGGTGAAGATTGGAGAAGAGACACACCTTGCGGATGTCATGGTTAGACTTGAGCAAGATAATATCAGCTTGGCCTCCGGCCCAAGCATGGTCTAATTTTGGCCCAGCCTAGTTAGCCTGATAGCCCTAATGGGTCAGGCCTGGGCAGTGAATTATGGCAAAAAAAATGATAAAAGAGCCATCTAGACCCAAAACACTATACTAGCAACCCAAGCCTAGCCAATAACCTTTCGGGCTAGGCTCGGGCATGAAATTCTAGCTCAAACGATACCAGACATTCAGCTTGGTTAAGGAAATGCTCAAGTATAGGCCCTGCTCAAAAGTGTTATGGCTTTTAGTTTTTGGCTATGGCTTTGCCTGATTGCAAGAGAGATTGAGGGAATAAGGGACACTCACGTTGAGAAGTTACGTTCAAAATGGCTCCTGCAGTGACTCCTGAAAATAGATTAGTCGCAATTACAGGGTTCTGGGGGGTTGTAATTATACAGGATTTATAGCTATTCAAGTCAATTAATCTCTATCTAACTAATCTTGACACCCTCCCTCAATCTAGACGGGTTGCTGTTAGTTCAAATTGCTTCAGAATCAGTTGAATAGCTGAATTGGCAGTGGCTTTGTCAACACATTTGCAAGCTAGTCACTTGATGAGATGAACCTGATATCTAAGGCCTTGCGTGCTACTCGCTCATAAACAAAATGATAATCTACCTCGATATGTTTTGTTCTTGCATGAAACACTAGATTTGCAGCAAGATAAACTGAACTGAGTTTGTCACACCATAGACATGGTGCATGTGGCAGGAAAACTCAAGCTCCCCAAGCAATGCTTGTATCCATATTACCTCAGTTGTTGCATTGGCCACTGATTTGTAATCTGTCTCTGTATTTGACCGAGAAATAGTTGGTTGTTTTCTAGAACTCCAAGAAACACTGCATACCCTCCAGTGGTTATCCTATCATTGGGACATCCCGCCCAGTCGGCATCTGAGAAAGCACTCAATAGTGAAGAGGTCGAACGCCAAAGGACCAAACCAAGCTGTGCTGTATCCTTTAAGTAGCGTAGAATCCATTTCACGGCTGACCAATGTTCATTGGTTGGGGCTTGAAGAAATTGACATACGTTGTTGACGCTGAATGCAATGTCTGGGCGTGTCAAGTTTAAGTACTACAGTGCACCAACCACACTTCTATACTTTGTTGCATCTCTTTCTGGTAGCATAATACCAATGTTCTTTGACAGCTTATGTAAAGCCCCCATCGGTGTATTGACAGCCTTGGCTTTCAACATGTGTGTTCTAATCAACAGATCTATGATGTATTTGTATTGTGACAATACAATACCACTGCTGATAGGAACCACTTCTATACCAAGAAAGTAGCTAAGAAGGCCAAGATCCTTCATGGCAAAATCTTCTCGGAGCTAAAGAACGAGCCGATCGGTGGCCTGAGCAGAAGAGCTAACAATGATGATGTCATCAACATATATAAGCATATAAATGACAATGCCTCTCTAATTATATATGAACAAAGACACATCAGCCTTGGATAGAGTAAAACCGATCTCCTGAAGCTTGGAGCTCAACCGAGAAAACCAAGCACACGGTGATTTCTTGAGGCCATATAAAGATTTATCAAGCTTGCACAGATATTGCGGGTACGTTAGATCTACATATCTCAGTGGTTGCTTCATGTGGATGTCGTCATTCAAAACACCATGCAAGAAGGCATTTTGCACATTGATCTAACACAAATTCCATCCTCGAGAGACTTCCAAAGATAAAATAACTCGAATAGTAGTGGGCTTAACTATTGGGCTAAAAGTGTTCCCGTAGTCAATGCCGTATCATTGTTTAAACCCTTTGGCCACCAACCTAGCTTTGTATCAGTCAATAGTCCCATCAGTTCTCCTTTTAAGCTTGAAAACCCATTTGCAATTAATAACATTAAGCCCGGGTGTAGCAGGTATGAAATGCCATGTTTGATTATTTTGTAAAGTAGCAAATTCGGCATCCATGGTGTCTTTCCACCGTGGAGCCTTCAGAGCATCAATGTGGGAAGCTAGTTCGACTGTGGACAGGTTGGTACTTCCAGGGACAGTGTTGACTATGTATGTTACTGTTCTATCCGTGCACTTCTTGGGACAGTGAACATTGTTCTGAAGTCTTGTACAATACCGATGATACATCATTAGAGGAGGTGGTGCTGAATGCTGATCCATATCTACAGAAACCGAACACTGATCTAAAAGCAGGCACATTAGTAGTTAGTTGATCAACAACACTAGAGACACTACTGCCCAGATTGTGCGGTGGTTGAGAACTCGGCATCACAGGAACTGGAAGGTATGTAGAGGATGGTGCTGATGCACCGATGGAGGATACTTCAAAGTGCCAAGAGAAAGGAAAAATGTTTCCATCAAAGACAACATCCCGGGAAATATAAACATGCCCTGTGGTGGTGTCAAGGCATTTGTATCCTTTATGATGGGAGCTATAGCCCAAGAAAACACGCTCTTTAGAATGAAAGAAAAGTTTATGCTGATTGTAAGCTCTCGAATGTGGCCAAAAAACACACCCAAAAACTTTAAGCATGGAGTAATTAGGCTTAACCCCAAACAACCGTTCAAGAGGAGAGGTGTTATCTATAACTTGTGTTGGCAGCCAGTTAATAAGATAGACGGATGTTAGGAAGGCTTCATCCCAATATTTTACTGGAATGGAGGAGTGAGCAAGAAGAGCTAGTCCAGTCTCTACATTATGACGATGTTTTCGCTTTGCGAAACCACTTTGTTGATGTGTATGCGAACAAGAGACCCTGTGGTCAATGCCAATGGAGTGAAAGAATTTATGGTGGAGGTGTTGATTTCCCCTCCCCAATCAGATTGGATACACTTAATCTTTTTGTCAAGTAAACGTTCCACACGTTTTTGAAATTGTAAGAACACTTGCTCAACATCAGACTTAGCACACAATAAATAGATCCATGTAAATTTGCTAAAAGCATCAATGAAACTAACATAATACTTATATCCTCCAACAGATTGTGTGGCTAGACCCCACATATCAGAAAATACAAGTTCAAGGGGATATGGATCTATGAATGGAACTAGAATAAGGGAGTCGATGACTCTTTGCTTGCTAACATACATTGCAAACCACATTCATGGAACTAGAATGAGGCAATTTATTTAAGTATAGAATAGACTGGACTAATTGATATGATGGATGGCCAAGGCAACATGCCATTGCTCCTTCCCTACTGTAGGACAGATCATGGCGGCCTTGAGACTATTTATTGTAGAAGACTTGATGGGATAAAGCCCGGACTCACACATGCCTTGCAGGAGTTTTTTTTCGACACCTAATCCTTGACAACAAAATAGTCGGGATGGAATTCAAAGAATACATTATTATCTCAAGTAAGTTTGTGGACAGATATGAGATTTTTTAAATCTGAGGAACATGTAGGACATTTTTAATGACAGGTGCTTTGGCAGTAATATCAATAGAACTAAGACCAACATAAGAGATGTGCAAACCTGCCTCATTGTCAACTTGAACATGATCGGTGCCATGATATTTCTCCCAAACCGTGAGGCGATCAAGATCACTAGTAATGTGATCCGTTGCACCCATATCCATGTACCAGTTGGGATCCACCTGGTATGAGCTTGTTGTGGCCGCCATGGATGCCGAGTGCCCTTCATCCGCTTGATACGAATGGTCGAAGTAGTGGTAACACTTAATAGTCGTGTGCCCAACCTTCCAACAAACTTGGCAGGTCAGTCGGGATCCACGACCTTGTCCGATGTTGCTGTGCCCGCCGCGCTGCTGGTTTTAATTACCATGGCCATGACTGTGTCTTCCTTGACTTGGATTGTATTGGCCTCGACCACGCCTAGTGAAGTTTGCTGAGAAAGTAGAACCGCCGATCTGCAGCTGAGTCTTTGCATTATTCTATTCTTGATGAAGTTCATAGCTCAACATGAGAGCATAAACTTCATCAGGCATGTGGCGCTAGGTCTTGCCGTGATCGAAGTCACCAAATAGTCATAATCTGACCCTAGTCCTGCAAGAATATAAAAAATAATCTCGTTTTCATGTAAGGGCATACCAATGGCAGAGAAAGTGTCCGCAGGTCGAGTTTTTAATGGCAGAGAAAGTGTCTAGTAAATTCTTTATTTGCCTGAATTAGTCGGATGCCGAGAGCTCCTTTTTATTCAGGCTTGCAAGTTGCATACGCATCTGGACTAAGCGCGCATGGGATCTAGATGCAAACATCCTCTCCAGTGCCTCCCATGCTTTGCACACTATCATCATAAACATGACATGCGATAGCACATCTTCAGGAAGCGAGGAGAAGATCCTACTAAGCACCATCTGGTCTTGATTGTACCAGGTCTTGTACGCCGGATTCTCAATCAGATTTGCTCCTTCTTCAGTCGATGTTGTGATTGTCTTCAGTGGGCACTGGACCGTGCCATCTACATACCCGAGAAGGCCATAGCTCCTGAGATATGGGGGGAACAGCGCCCTCCAGAGCATATAATTTTCCTTCCCAAGCTTAATTGTGATTGCATAGGCCCCATCAGCTATGCTGCATAGCTGATGGGAACTGATGTGACAGGATTGAAGGAGGAAGAAACAGCAAATGTGTTTTGAGAGGTGGAGATGGAAGAGGTCAACATAGTCTTGCCTTTGGCTTTGATACCATGAAAACATATTAGCCACAATTACACGGTTCTGTTGGGTTGCGATTATACAGGATTTACAGCTATTCAAGTCAATTAATCTCTATCTAAAAACCACCTTGAAAAGCCACTCTTTTCAAAAGTCAGCTTCTAAAAAACAAAAGACGGAAGCTATTTGGAAAATAGCCATAGTCATGATGCATCTTATGACGGCTAGAAAAGAAGAGGAAACAGACCAAGACGGCCTTGCTGGTGCCATAGAAGGAGGAAGACAATGCAATCCTCAATCTTGCCGAAGTTGAGGGTAGGGGTAGCGCTGGTAAGGTGAACTGCAGCAGATTAGGGGAAAGAAGTATGCGGTCGAGGAGGACAACGATGTTTAGCAGCAAGGTGGACGATGGCGTCAAGGTCACGGCGAACAACAATGGAGCATCGCCAAGGTCATGTCACAACACGGGGCCAAATGGTCCAGAAGGTCGAAAAATTAGGCAAATGCTGGAAAAATGTGAAAATATGTTTTACTCATGAAATTGCTTCTCGGATGGTATAAACCCAAAATATATACATCAGTTCTTTGGTTTTAATTAGTTCTCATCCAGCGCGAATGGGCTAGGTTAAAATCCAAAGCCAAAAAACAGGAACAAGAAGTCATCCATCATTCGACGAATCAAAGAAAGAAAGGCACATCAGCTTTTATCGGGACGTGTTGTGCGTACTATGAGCCTGTTCTTTTTGGCTGCGGCTTATGGCTTTTAGCTGAATTTTTTGAATTTTTGCTGTTTACGGTACAGATTACGGAGAAATCAATACTCACTTGCGATTTTGGCTGGTACATATGTTGGGCTTTTAACGTGTACTACATTTAACTTGTAAACTCCGTCTTGAAAAAATACTCCGTTTAAAAGTTAGGTACTGTAACGGCTGCAAAAGCCGGCCGGCTTGTGCCCAGCCGAACAGGGCATGTATGGCGCAGCAGAGTAACCGCAACAGCTTTGAGGGGATTATTTGGACATTCTTTTCGGTTGTGTCTAATGGTTTAAGAGGATGGTTGATGAATTTTAATTCTAATATAAGTATTTTATGTAAGAATCGCCGAAGATGAGGGCAGTTGAGCACTGGCTTAATTAGGAAGTGTGTCAATTCCATGGGAGGGAGGAGCTAAAGCGATTGAAAAAAGAGGAACGAAGCAGCAAAAGTATCTTTGGCATGAGGCATGGATGCTGGCAACCGGTGGCCCTCACCTGAGACGAGATGGAGACAAGGGAATACGGAGCCTTTTCTTTTTAATTTTTAAAAGTTATTTTTTGATTTTTCTATAATAACTACTTTTTGTATAGAGTGTCTTTTTAAAGTGGTGTCTACAAGTTAATTATAGTAAACACTATAGTAACTTCATTTATATTAACCAAAACCATACGTAAGTTTCTGTTACTCCGTACTCTCTCCTGAATAATCTGAAAACTATAAGTAACAGTTAAAAGTAATAAACCGAAGTAAAAAAAAATAGACCCATGGCCGGGAGAATTTTGGTCAAAATGCATGCATCGTGCATGAAGAATTGCGTGAAAAGCAATGCGGTCTTTCTCCAAAATGAAAAATGACAAGTTTAACAGAAATTATTATCGTTGCTATGGTTATGCATCCGCGGATCATGGGCAATTGAGTGAAACCGTGCAAATGGAAATATCAGCCATCAGATGGAGATGAACGTTCTCCTCCCACTCTAAGGTCCTTTTGGATAGGAGGGATTTGGCCAAAAATGCTAAGAGCAATCCCCCTGGGCCGAACACACCCTAAGGACATGGATTGGATGACAAGTATGAGCGCTTAGTAAAGGTAACTCCAGCCATTACAATGAGAAAAATGGGTTTTGTTAAACATCATCTAGATATTTTCTTCCTAACTATCATTCAGATTTAGTACCATTGGATTAGAGATCCAATAGCTATAAATTCTCCCCCTCCCCCTTGAATTCTACCCCTCCCATTTGAAAAAAAATCTCCCTCTTCAAAAACAAAGGGTCCCTTGATATCTAATCTAAAGGACATAAATTTAGGTGATAATTACGAAGAAAATATTCAGGTGATACCTAGACACTAAAAAATAGCGTGCTCTTATGTCTTATCATGCAGTGCACACTAAGAATACCAAACTCAGTTCAAGTGTACAGGATACACACACCTTCAACACAAAGGGAATTGCACATGCATAGCATATGCATGGGCGAAACTAGGATTTGTTTGGGGAATTTTAGTTTCAGTTTAAAACCATCCGAAGCGTAGTATCCAAAATGAGTTGCGACTCTTTGTGCTTCCCAGGAAAGCTTAAGCTGAAACTTCTTTTGTACTAAGAACTTGAAACCTTTTTGCACCAAGAACTCGAACTCTTTTGTATCCTTTTTTTTTTTCAGGAAACTGACTTTTTTATAGGGATCAACGGTGAGCTGCCTGAAAGCCCACCTGAATTCAATGCAGCAAGTTGTCATTTGGAATTAGTGCGTTCTGAATGGGGCTTCCCTATCACCCTCTCCCTATTCTCCTCCCTATCCCCTCAATCTAGACCACTCACATCTCATCCAATGGTCAATATTTTTTTATATATTTTCACCATTTGCCTATCCATTATAAATAAAAAAAATACAGAAAAAATAAAATTTATTTTTTATTATAATTTTTTTTACAGAAATTATAATAAAAAAAAATTTATTTTTTCTGTATTTTTTATTATTTATGATGGATGGGCAAATGGTGAAAATATAAAAAAATACTAGCCATTGGATGAGATGTAAGTGGTCTAGATTGAGGGGATAGGGAGGGGAATAGGAAGAGGGGGACAGGGAAGCTCCATTCGTGCGTTCTTGTCCTCTAGAGCGACTGAGGCCTAAGCACACGGGCCATTTATAAATTCAAGTCCCTGCTTTTAGCACTATGGTTAATGATTTTTATTTGTATTTTATAAGATGGTAGTGGACGACCAAGACGTTGATACGAACGATGTATATAGTTTTAGGCTCAAGAAACCGTTTAAAAATAACCTTCAAAAGTCGTCCTATTTATTTAAACTTTTAAAGAAGTCAAAAGCTAAAAGATAAAAAAACCTAAATGGATTATCACAAGAGAATAGAATGTAAACATTCCCCAAGTTAAGCCACGAATTAGAATCCCAACCCCATTCTTTTTTGTTTAGTAGTGAGTTGCAAAGACTGGCTGGATGGAGGCTCGTGAACTGTGCGTGCGTATCTGTGTTCGCCAGTTGGTTTGTACTATCCTCCTGCCTTTTTTGGTGGTCTCACCTGCGGTCCTACTGCCACTTTTTTTCCTTTGAAAAAAATAGTGTAAAAAAGTGAGAATCATAGAAATCCTTTGAAAAAAATAATGTAAAAAAGTGAGAAGCATAGAATAATTTGCCCACATGCTCCGCACTTGCGTTCGTGGTTTTGCTTTTTTGGATTCTCCTTATGCTAGCTTGCCTAATTTGATTCTCCATGGTCAAGTCTATTTGATCTAAAAAAAATCTGGATTTTATAAAACTAAAAGTCATATATAATTGACTTGGTATGAAATTCATATTTTCTTTATCTTTGTTAATTGGGGGCTCCTCAAGAAGCTCCCAGATTAATCATAAGAGGTAGAAAATAAAAGTTCTCACATTAATCAGATAAAAATAGCTAGAAATCCTCACGTTAATTACAGATAAAACAAATCTCATGCATCTATTTATAGTTTAGAGTTACCTACGGCCGGCCCTTATTTTGATTGGAAACTAATACGCCTCTTCCTAATCCTTGCGTCACGTAATGCAACTGGAGTTAAATTATATAATTTGTTGCATCACGTAATGTACGTGGAAGCCAGAAGTCTCCAACCTATCTAATCGGAAACTGACAAGACTATGAGCTCCTAATCAGTAACGGACAATAAAGCAATAGAATATTGGAAAGAAACGACCTATGCTGTGATCAGCTTATACATGTAATTAGATCTATGCTGTGATCAGCTTATACATGTAATTAGATCTATGCTGTGATCAGCTTATACATGTAATTATATTTTAAACAATATGTTTTCTTTAAAAGTGATGTTAACAGAAAGATTATAGTAAAAAGTATACTGAGTTCAGCTGTACCGGTTATAATCACATACGGCTATTTTAATTTCCTCTACGTACTGCCCCTTGCAAACAATCATAATTCAAAAATTTAAGTCATAAGCCACTACCCAAAAGAACCCACCTATGTGTCTTTGAAATGTACAGCCCACACGCAAATCAAGTTTGAAGTACATCCTTTTTTTGAGTTGAAGTCCAAAAGATAAGCTTGGAATTAAAGTCATATTAATATAGGTTCGAATTTGGGACAAAATCTACTTCTAAAATAAAATAAAATTGGAACTAAAACCAATGTAAATAAATTAAACTAAAATGAAACAAGATTTTGAACTATTATTATACTTCAAGCTCATAAATAAACCCAAATGAGACACCATAGTATCAGGGCACCATGATTTTAAATGAGTGAATTCAATCCTAATTCGGGTATGTTTTTCAAAATTTTAGTTTTAGGGTATATACCCATCTATAATAATTCAAATAAAACGCATACCATTGAAAAAATATACTCGAATTCAAAAAAATTTATTATCACATACTTTACTTATATATATACGTACATATAAATAATCTATCATAAAAAGGTAACTGTTGTAGCATGCATACAACAATGGGTTGTGCTATAACAGTGGGTACTAGTATGTCTCTCCATGGACAATACGGATTAGCTAGAGAAAGAGAGAGCTGGTGGGTAGCCCAAAATGAGCGGATCTCACTATCTCGTACCCCTCTTAGAGGTTTATATACATGAATGGGGTAAGATGGGAAATTCCCATCATACCCTTAATAATTACAAAAGATGAGGGAAAATCTCAATATATTACCTTCTATACATAATAATATGTTATTGGGCTTGTTCGAAGACCCAGTAGCTAAATCTAACGGGCATAGGGGCTACACACCCCCACAACAGTAACTCTAGTTTGAATTTTGGTTCAAACTTGTTTGAGCTAGTTAGTAAACTAGTTAAACTTAACATCAAAAAATTCAAATATTTCCACACATGATACATAGGGGAAATATCTATTTTAAATTATGGTGTCAGGAAACCATGGTGTTCCATTTAATTATAGTATACAAGTTTAACTAGTATGGACTCCACGATTAGGAATATCAAATTGCATATTGATATTGTAGATCATGTGGAAGAGATCACTACTGCAAAAAAAAAGGTCATCATAGATGGTTTCGTGAGCCGTCTGAGTTTGTGGGTCAGTAATGACATGAGGTCATCACCGACGGTTTTCAAACTGTCTGTGATACGTACTATCGCAAATGGTTATTAACTCATAATCGTCTGTGATAGTTGACTATACCAGACGATTTGTAGTGGAAACTGTTTGTAATAGATCACGAATCACAGACGGTTTTAGCTACAAATCGTCTGTGATAGTTGACTATCACAGACGGTTATGAGTTAATAACCGTCTATGATATTCTTTTGTATTCCTAAATCTATTTCTGTTTGTTGGCTAGCCTCAGGAAATGCTAGCCATGCCCTTTGAAACAAGCAGAAACACAACAAATATATATACATCCAAGTCACATTCATTTCAGAAACAAGAACATCCATTTCACAAATCAATTAACTTCAAAAAAAATAAATTAACCATCCATGAACAAATCATATATGTACAATTAAGCTTAATGTTTTTCCAATCAAATTCATTCTACAATGTGGAATTCCCCATCTTTGTTTATGACCCTAGACATCCTGAAGAACGCACACTGTCCTCGAATTTGCTGGAGCTCAGCCTGTTCCAATGGAGTTGTAGCAATGGCCACAACCTGTCGATAGGAAAATCAATGTCGTGCATACATATAAATTGATAAGTATGTAATAATTATTGCAAGATTGATAAATCTTAGGATCATTGGTCTTTGCAGAACTGAGAAGTAGTTCTATGTTGTGGCAAATATAGAATCCACAGGTGTTTCCTGGTGGCTGCTGGTGGCACTGCAAAAATAGAGGCAATACTATGAAGTGTTATATAGGATTAATGTGCACCAGTGAATACCGGGAAATCTAGATCATATCGCAGGGCATTGATCCCTCCCTTGGATTTCTGTTCAGAAGCAACGTAATTGGCGAACGACATACGTGATTCCAAAATTTAGCCTTAGTCATTGGGAAGGAATTAAGAAAAGATCACTACAATAGAGTTATCTATAGAGAAAATGTGTTTGCCTATCAATTAATTGTTGGACAACTTTGAAGTCGGTTTTGATCGTCTTTAGGAAATCAAGGTATATTACCTTATTTCATTTTGGTGTAATTACAATTAGAATCCAGTAGAACCTACACAGGTACATGTAAGTTCAAGGTCCAATTAGATTAGTTTTCATGATTAATGACAAATGTGAGACATTCAATTAATGACAAATCTAAATGTGAGACTAACTCTTTTGTTAAGTATGTTATTGCTTAGTCTCATTTGGATAAAAAAGTGAAAATTATGGAGGTATGCATTCGACGCCATATTCTTATATCTTGCATTCCTCAAATCTAAAATATAGGTTGAACTCCACAAAAAGTCTAACTTGAATACGTGCATATGCTTTTATTACATATTCTTGTATGCACATATTTAGGGGAGTTCACTCTATATTTTGTGGATTAATTAGTATTGATCCATTTTTCTTTTTTTCACATATATTGGAGATCTCTACATTGAAATCTATTCTTTGAGTATATAAAACTTGTGTAGTTCATATATACTCATATTGTTTTACACTCAATTATTTATGTATAGGACTAACATGTTTACTAAGTGTTTCAAACATTTAGTCCCGGATTTTACTTGATGACTTAGAGATGCATGCTAAAGTTGACAAGAAGATTGGTATGACTCGAGACAAAGATCATGCATGCACTTAGAACTTAATTCAAAAGCAAATTGTGCACTGTCTAGATAGTCGGAAGTACCAGCGTTTACACAATGATACTTCCACAACCCGGAAGTTCCGATAAATCTAGCAGTACGTTTTTCCAGAGAGCACCCCCTGAAAATACTTCATCTCCTGGAAATCGGAAGTACCGTTAGTTGAACGGCGGAACTTCCGCTAGAGCGGAACAACTGGACTTATAATGGCAGTAGTACCGCACTTTGAGTTGAAATAATTTTATATTCAATTTATTATCTCATTATTTATTGAGATTGTCATCAATTATCAAAAAGGGAAAGATTGAGAATCTAGTCCCTCCATTATGAGTTAATGTGAGTTTCGGTAATTAATGACATCACATTGTGGGACTAGCATTTTTCATGTGTTAGATAAATAGTTCAGGTCCCATGATGATGAATGCTTTAGATGGCTTCATACGTTGAAGGTCATCAAGAAGAGGATGCATCATATGTTGATGCACATCAAGATTTCGAAGAGGAGATGACCATGAGTTGATCATCAAGGAGATGATCATGAGTTGATCATGAAGCCAAGAGAAGACAATGACACGAACTTGAAGTGAAGATGTATGTCATCAAACTTTAAGAGGATACTAAAGGCAAAGGTATAATAGCTAGGGGTAAGGATGTGTTTATAGTCATTTACCGGTCTTGGTGTTTGGTTGGAAGACTAGATTACTAATATAGATTTGTTGTACTATTAAGAGGGTCTTGTCTAGTAGCTTGAGTCTCATCATATGTTAATAGCTCAATCTCGCTTGCTCTAACTCTTCGTGGCATGATGTCATTATTTGCGAATGTGTTTTGCAAATAGTTGAGGTTCATGCATATAATCCTTGTAACATATGACTATACTTTGTAAATGTGTTTTGCAAAAGCTTGAAATCCATGTACCTACTCCTTATAGCATGATGTAAGTTTGCAAATATGTTTTGCAAAAGTTAGAGATCATGCATTATCACACTACTAATTTTTAGGCCTATTGCAACGGCGCTGAAACGTTGCAATAGGCCCAAAATGGTTGCAATAGCACCTATTGCAACGCTAACTTTTCGTTGGGAGGCGTGGCAAGAAGTTGCGTGGTCTAAAGTTTGGGCCACGGTATTTCGGTTCGTTGCAATAAAGTTTACCTATTGCAACGCAATAAAGCATTGTAATACATAGTTTATGCAACAATGTATTGCGTGGCAAAAACAACTATTGCCACGCAATGAGGCATTGCTGTAGATAGCATTTGCAACATACCGATTTCGTGGTTATAAGTTAAATTGCAACGAAAACTGATGGTAGCAATAGACTATATTGCCACGCAAAGCATTCGTGGTAATAGATTCAATTGCCACGCAAAGAATTCGTGGTAATAGATTCAATTGCCACGCAAAGAATTCGTGGTAATAGGACATAGTGATATTGCCACTCAAATAATTCGTGGTAATAGATTCAATTGCCACGCACATACTTTGGTTGCAACAGCCTCTATTGCCACGCACATACTTTGGTTGCAACAGCCTCTATTGCCACGCTTACTATTTTCGTTGCCATAGCTTCTAATGCCACGCTTGATCTTTTGTTGCTATAGACTCTTTTGGTACGCTGTTTTTTTGTTGATATAGCATATATTGCCACGCCAAAAGTTGAAGGGAATAGTGTATATTGCAACGCATTGCTTTAGTAGCAACAAGAATTATTGCAACGCCATTAATGTTTGTCACAACTGGAATCAACCGATGTAGTAAAATCATTATATCAAAATAGAATTTGTTGCTACACATATCTGAAATGAAACCAACTTTAATTGTGACAAAAATTTGAAGTTGTATTACAAGCATCACTAAAATGTCCCTAGCTATCACTGCATTGAAGCTTGGCTTGACCTCGCTGAATAGCTTGAATTGACCTTAGCTTCCCATGGCTAGAGCACTGCACTCAATTTGTTCCTTCCTCCTGAATAAAATCATTCAAAATGGCATATGCATCAGTTGTTCAGCTCATCACGACAGTAACACATTGTAAATGTTATAAATTTTCATAACATGAATACATATGTTCAATACTGCATCAATGCAATTGTTTAGAGATATAGACATGATTGTCAAAATATGTAGAGCTCAAGAACCACTAGAAAGGTAGATGATGAATAACCCAACCAAAAAAATCAAAAAGTGACCAACCACCAGAAGCATCCCCATTGTGTACTTCAGCAGTGACCAATGGTGTAAAGGTGATAAATCTTAATATCCTACAGATTGCCTACATGAATTTGGAACTCTTTTTGTGTTGACTGTTATTCTCTACTAAATTTCTATTCCTACAGTTAGTAGTCAAAAAAACAGAGTTAAGGAGCCAAGCAATCCTACAGTGAGCAGGTTAGATTCCAATTAACGTCATTGGTGACATAACGGAGAAAAGAGCCAAGCAATCAAAACAGAGTTAATATAGTGAACTCAAGGAGAAAATTAATCCAGATCAGTGCAGTTTACTTTTCATATGCTGGTGAGAATTAGGCTGCAAACCAGGATGGAAATGAGAAGATGAATAAATATGAGCAGGCAGTGGAGTAAAATCATACCCCAAATAATCAGCGCATAGAGAATTATAGAAACCAATCATGATCAAACACTCTGCCATGTAAATGAGGTATTACAAGAAAACATTGCCAAAATTGCTACAGTTTTCACTGTGAATGACAATTGGAGATTAAGGGGAGTAACAACGAGCTGATTGCTCTGTGAGATGTCATGCTGATAATCTATATTGTTAAGGTAAGTAATGGAAAGTTAATGATCGAGGTTTCTATAGTGGAGGGGCTGCATAAGAAAATTGGCAATCATTGAGCCTCAAACGAAAAGAAAAGAAAGTGATACAAGCTGTCCTGACGCTGAATTATAGGAAATAGATAACAGAGTTTACTATTTCTTTCAGATTATCGTGATTATGAGAACATTGAGTCAAACAATTTGTGTAAGTTGACTGATTTGGCGTTCTTTTCTGTCCTAACAAAGGAGAGATTAACTAAACTATATTTGTTCCATCTGAACTAACTGAACTGAAGAATCAGAGCATGGCTATCGAAGTTGTTTCCTCACTCAAAAGTCTCATGCCGTGAACTAACTAAGGAGGTGTACTAGCTGATCAATGAAAACAAAACGTCTATCTGCAATACAAACAATTTCAGGACATACATCATGGTGCAAATTAATGTGATGGCGCGCGATGCACGAAAAAACAGGAAATATACAGAAATCTGAACAGACTGTATAAGGTGAGGATATTTGAATCTGTGCTTTGAATATGTGCAGATTAGTTATGTTCCTGTGTTCATTAGTTCAATTCTGTCAAAGAATAATTAACTAGGAAGAACATGCTCTGAAAACTGAATAAAATCCATACATATGAATTAGGAATAAATATACTTTACCCCTAAACTATGGTGTTATCTAAGTTTTAACCTCTAACTAGAAAAATACTTCTACTTCTACTTCAATGATTGATAGTATATAAATCAAAACTGAAATGGAAATGTAACTGGGCACAAAAACTGGTTGTTAAGATATACATACGTTTAAGAACATTTCCACCAAAACAATGCACAAAAACTGTGTGTTAAGATATACATACCTGTTGACTCCTTGTGCGTGCACGTTTAGTAGCAACAGCAGCCTTTAGTGTTTTTGTAGTAATATAATTCACTGACGCATTCCTGTCTTTGTTTTGGGGAAGAGTTCGGTTAAGAACACTACTTCTAGGGGTGCGAGTATTGGTTTCTGCAGTTCGCCTAGCTTCATGTTGTGTTTCCAGGTTGCTATCTGGGTTAGTCTGCTTATCAAAAAATTCGAGAAAACATTTCAAGGCTCATACAGTGTAGTGATCCATGTTGCCTGTAAACATGTTGCAACTGCTATTACCTGCGGCGTTGTTTCTTTGCCCCAGAGAACTGATAATGGTGCCAATCACCTGAAGACTCTTCAAGAATTAGGGATGACGAGACCAAAGAAACTGGAGTCACAAAATCCTTGAGTGAAAAGCTAGCATGTGAACATTTTATATATTAATATATCATTTATATTGATGGTTCTAAAAAATATTGTAATTATGTTCATTTTATTTATGCTTGATTTGTTTTGTATTAAGAAGCAACACAATAGTATACAAGAATCATATTTATTCCCAAACTCATGTCTCAGCCAGAGCGCACAAATCAATACATGCATGCAGCATTTAATCACTTGTTTGTAAGTTCTACTGACCTCACGTCTGTCGGATGCACGCGAGTGCGACCGAAGATTATACTGTCGCGTTAGCGCCGAACGGGATGCGCCCGCGTCGCCGGCTCGAGGAAGCTCCGTGATGAGCGCAGCAGAAGCAAGACGCAAGGAACGGGCGCCGAAATCAGAAGACAATAGAAGACGAGATGGAGAGGTGGTAATTCTTTCTTAGCTTATCTCTATTACAACCATCCTCAATTTATAGCACCGATCTGATCTAAAGATCGCATGCAGCGAGTCCGTAATGGACTCTTACTCAAACCACTAAAGCATCCTAATTAAGAATAGGAAATTAATTACAATTCCAACTCCTACTCCGATTCCTTCTCAACCGTAGCACCTGGCGCGACCGATCCAGAGCAAGGAACCATACATCGATCCATACATCGATCCATCCATGTCGCCGGCCGCTCGCCAAGTTACACTGCGGCCGCACGCGGCACATGCCATTCTGCTGCTGCTCATCATCATCGCCGGGCGTGGCGGCCTCATCCTCCATGCAAGCGGGAAATCGGGGAGCAGCGGCTCCAGCGGCAGAAGTAAGTGCCCACTGGCCACTGCCTATCCTACATGCTTGATTGCTTACAATACTGTTGGGCTTCTTTTTTACTTATCATTTCATACGTCCCTATGGTCTCCACTACACATCTTTTGATTATTACTTTTTTCTAACTATATGATAGTAAAGATTATTAGTAATATAATAATATGAAAGTATTTCTTATGATGCTTATATGTTTTAATTAAACAAAGTTAATTCTGAATAGAATGATCCAGGCGTCAACTTTGGTAAATATGGTATTTACCGATACCGTACCGAAATAAATTGGGATTTACCGATACCGAACCGTATTTTCAAAAATACCGTATACTACCGAACTAACAATACCATATTTACCGTATATACCGAACCGATTTTACCGAACTAACCGAATGCACAGTCCTAGTCTCCGAGTATACGTACGCCCCCACATTACAACGTCACGGCCGACGACGCCTTTTTCTTTTCTTCCGAACAGCGCCGCCTATATCTTGTAAACACCCGCTAGCTCCCTCTCGCGTTTTCCCAAAAGCCTAGCCGAGCCCTTTTTCTTTCTCCGATAGCTCACGTGCCGCTGCTTTTTCTTCTTCAATCTATTCGATCTGAATGGCTGCACTACTAGAACAACCGTCGTAGCCTCTTTTTCTCTTGTTCGCTCAATCACAGCACGCCTTCACAATTCTTGCAGCCCCTGCACCATGTTTTTATATATACGAAGAAAACCGACTGTCACCCCATACCAACAGCCGGTCACCTACACGGACACCAACTCCAAAAAGGAAACGGCCGTAAGCCTTACAGGCTTTTCAACTCCAACACGGAGACTCCACTTATTATTGTTTAGGTACAAAGTTTTCCACGTATAATCACAACTGTGTTCGTGTCCTAGTGGTATATATGAGCGTTGGCTACCAATCAAGAGGTCCCTAGTTCGATTCCTAGGTGGCTTCCTATTTTTTCAATTTTCATAATTTTTTTGCTGCATGACTGGATAGCTAAACAAAAGCCCACGAATCAAAAGGGTTGCAATAGAATACCATATTGCAACGAAACACACTAACCTATAGCAACAAAATTTACACGTGGCAATATAAATATGTTATTGCATCGATTTAGTTTTTCGTTGCAATACACACCTACCTACTGCAACGCCGCTGAAGATTATCCCAACGACAAAACATCGTGGCAATAGTACCACCCAATAGCAACGAAATTATATATGGTTGCAATAGGAGCAAATAATTGCAACGAAAATCAACACTAACGCAACAAAAGTGTGTCGTGGCAATATATCCAACCTATTGCAACACTTTTTCAAAATGGTTGCGATAACACCTACCTATTGCAACGACATTCACGAATATCGCAATGCAATATAATAGTGGCAATAAAGTCCACCTATTGCTACCATTTTGGGAAAACGTTGCAATAAGTCCTACCTATTACAACCAAAATGGTGGCGTTGCAATTTCTTTCGTGGCATTAGGCCGAAAATCTAGTAGTGATCACTTGATATGGTCTAAGATTGTTTGTTACTATTTTCTTTGACATTAGACCATGGTAGTGACTCTTTGGATGTCTTATAATTTTTGTATTAATATAATGTGTTTGAGATCATAAAAATGTATGATTTGTATAGCCCTCTGAATAAGCTTTCCATAGAGTCCAAGATCACTCAATTCCGACATCGGAGTCAAAAGTTATGACAGTTTTTCTGAGTGTCGTCTGTGCTGAAAATCCGAATACAGAAGTACCACCCTTATAACTACGGTAGTTCCAAAAAAAAGAAGTACCGCTTTTATAACTGTGGTAGTTTCGCAAATGGCTAAATAGCGGCTATTTTTCTAGCCGTTATGATGAAAAATGGAAGTACCGCTCCTATAACGGCGGTAGTTTCGAAAATCCTGATTTTTTATCTCCAATAGCTAGTTTCAAGGTGTTGCACCTTGTGAGCAAGGAGAGAGGTCTCTAGTTGCATGGGTTGTATCTAGAGGTGAATTTCGTATCCACTTGAGCTTGTGCTTTTATTGCACGTGGTGAGAGTCAAGCAAGGGGCTTGACTTGTTACTCTTAGAGGTTCCCCACTCCTAGACGACTTTGGAGGCGATATGCTTGGTGATCTTCTCAAAAAAGCTTATGAGACGGCCTGGCATGTGTGAAGCTTGGAGCTCACCTACCTTGTGAGCAAAGAGAGGGGTCTCTAGTTGCATGTGTTGCATCTAGATGTGGATTTCGTATCCACTTGAGCTTGTGCATTTGTTGCATGTGATGAGAGTCAAGTAAGGGCTTAACTTGTAATTCTTGTTGGTTGGCGACTCCAAGATGGCTTTGGAGGTGACATGCCCGGTGATCTTCTCAAAGAAACTTGTGAGAAGGCCCGACGTGCGTGAAGGTTGGAGCTCACCTACCCAAAGCGGGTAAGAGCTACCACTGGTGGATTTGCGATGGAAGGCTTAATTCATGGAGCTAGTCCAATTAACTTGGACTTACCTTAATGTGGATTAGGGGAGACCGGTAAGTCTTTGATCACCATGGTAAAAAGGAACCATGTCATTGTGGTTTATTTTCTTGTGCTCAATTTACATTCAAGTAATTTATATTCATAGAATTAAATTAATTGCTTGTAACCCTAGAATTGTAAACATTGACATAGCCTTAGAATTGTTGGTGCACATAGGTGAACATAATTGGTTTAGGCTTTATTTGTGCTAAACCAATTTGAGTTAAGCTTCCACATTGTATACTTGGTTTAGAAAAATAGAATTTTTTTTAATTGATAATAAAAGCAAGAGACTTGTTAGACTGCCTATTCAACGCCCACCCCCTAGTCGGCCTCCTCGATCTTATAGTATATCGTCATGGTCATTAAACCTAAATGCAAATTCATATATACAAGCACACATTCTCACATACATAATTAATGCAAATTCACATATGTATCATATATTGTTATATACATAAATGCAAATTCACATATGTATGACTCATTCTCATATACATAAATGCAAATTCACATATACATTTCATTCATCATTTCACTTGTTTATTTCCTTTAAAAATTAGCTCTTCATGATGATCGACGCGTATGTAGCTAGTTTTGTCACGTTGTTCTTTCTTGACCCTTATGATGTTTCCAAAAGGAGACAACTCGTCAAATTGATTGTATCTTCCTTGTCTACTACATTCTCTACTCCGGTAATCCTCCTTTTTCATGAAGAACTATGTGGTGCTTCTTATTTGGCTGATTGGTTACATAGAAAACTTGAACAACTTGGTTAGTGAGTACGAATGATTTGTCTTTATATCTGACATGTTTGAGGTCCATGGTAGTGACACCATACTTGTCGACCTTCACCTGTGGGAGTGGATCCAATGGCACTGAAATAAGGGGATCTTGAAAAGATGTAGCCGAGCTCTCAAATCTCCTCTATGAACCCATAGTAGGAGTTCCTCAATCCATCGGTACTAAATGCATATATGTGGATACCACTATTCTGGTTAGTGCTCTTTACATCCTAAGCCTGTGAATAGAATGTGTACCCATTTATGTTATATCCTTACCATGTCACAACTGTAAATGTTGGCTCTTTTGCCAACCATGTCAGCATATCACTTGACGAGTTCCCTACGAGTCGCTCCTTCAACCATTGGTTGAACCGACTGTTGTGTTATCTCGTGATCCAAACATCTGGCTTCTCTAAATTCTATTGTCGAAGCATGTCCTTGTGCTAGTCGATATACGGGGACACTTCAGTCATGTGTTGCAAGACCATGAAATGGGCATGAGCATACACGTCCATATCTGTGAGTGATTGCTTTCCTTCCAATGGTTTCGATACCCTTGAGCCTCCCCTAATGGTGAGATCGAGGTACACCTATCAGTTCGACTTGAGCCATGTAATCGATGATGACGCTGCCCTTTGGCCAGGATTGATTCCGTACATAGAACTTCAGAATTTCCATGAACCTCTCGAACGGGTACATGCTACGTAGGAACACGGGCCCGCATATTTTTATCTCCCACATAATGTGAACAATGAGATGGACCATGATATTAAAAAACGATGGATGGAAATACATCTCAAGATGACATATAGTCATTACCACATCATCCTGCAGAGCATCTAGTCCTTCAAAATCGATGACCTTCTAAGCAATTATGTTAAAGAAATAACAATAATGAGATTTCATACCAATTAACTTCAAATCTTCCATCGAAATAAGTTTCTTCATGTTGGCAGAGTAACTAGATGGAACTTTCACAATAAGCAAGCACTGGCATAGTTCAGTTCTCTCAGCTTTGGACAGAGTGTAACAAACAGGGGAAGGTAAGTTCATCTTTTATCGGCCTTTGTTGGTACTATTTCAGGCCTGATGTCTATATCAACCAAGTCAAGCCGTGTGTTAACACCATCCTTTGTTTTGTCACGAATGTTCAGTAAGAGACCAATCAAGCTATCACATACATTCTTCTCTATGTGTGTGACATCGATACAATAGTGAACTTCTATGTGCTCTCAATAAGGTATGTTCCAAAATATTGATACCTTCTTCCATACGTTCTTCTCATGGGTCCTTGATTTACGTCCCTTTCTAAGCACAATATCTAAATCCTTAACCATATCATAGACCTCTTTTTTGCTTAAATGCCTTGGAGCTGAACTGTCCTCCTTCTCTCTGTCGAATTGTTTCTTCATCCTATAATATGGGTGAGCCTTCCGAAGGAACCTACAGTGATGCACATACACGGTTTTGCATAAGTGCTTCAGCCGCACACTCTCGGTATCATGTAAGCAGTGAGTACAGGCTTTGGTCCCTTTTGTACTCTGGCCTAACAGATTAGCAAGGGCAGCATAATCATTTATGATGCAGAACAACAAGGAGCGTAAAAAGAAGTTCTCTCATTTGTACGCATCCTATACCTATGCCCCTTCAATTCATAGTATTTTTTATCATCCAAAAATGGTACTAGATACACATCAATATCATTTCTAGGTTATTTCGACCCTTAGATAAGTATCGATAGCAAAATATACTTTCATTTCATACACACCAAGGAGAAAGGTTATAGATGCAAAGAGTCACAGGCCAAGTGCAGTTCAATTTTAGCAGTTCAAGCACTGCTGACAACCTCATGTACTTTGACTAGCAGCACGTGAACAAAGGTTTTTTCGAGTCCTCCATCAAGCCCATAATGATAAATACTATCTGTCATCATAGTTCCCATCTACATCACGAAGCATCTGATCCATATTGTCATCACGCAGCCTATCTAAATCGAAACCACAATCGACATCATCCAGCGGCATATCATTGACTTCATCGGTGATATCATTATTACTACCTTCATGTGTAATCTGCTCTTCACCATGACTGGTCTAACATGCATACACCTTTTGAAACCCCTTCGAATCTATACTCGGTTCTTAAATATCTTCAGATTCTCGCAGCCGATGCATGGACAATACATATATTCTACTCCCTTATTCAACATATCCTCCTCAGCAGCTCTTGTAAAAGTAGACACGCCATTAATGTACTCTTCACTCACATGGTTCCCAATGTAGATCCAACTTCGGTCCAACGTTACATATTTAACAATTTAGTATTAAATATTGAATTAATTAATTATTATACTAGATATATGATCTAAAGTAGCTATATGTAGCAAGAAAAAATAATTAAATTGAATTACTTAGAAATAGACTATGAATTAGCTAAACCCTAAACCCTAAAACATGCTAGATGTGAATAATCTTCTCTCTATATCAAGCTAGCTAGATCTAAACCATTTTCAATTCTCCTTTCACCAATAGCTAGATCTAAAAATATAATGCAATTATGAACAAATTACCAACCATAGATAGTCAAGAACTTAATGAATCTACAATTACTCTTGCTAAATCCACAGTCTCCTTTCACCAAATGGCCTCAAAGCCCCACTCCCTCAAAGCAACAGAGCTATGAGAACAAATCTGGAATTTAAAATAGATTTGTTAGGGTCAATGGTCTGCAATTAATATAGTGAATTTATCACAGAGAGTTCTTAATACAAACCATCTATAATGAATTAATTATCACAAATGGTTTTTAATGCAAACAGTCCATGAAGTATCATAAATGGTTCAAAGAAAAAACTGTCTCTGATATTTGGTAATATCACATACGGCTTCACAGACAGTTTTCACCATAAACCATCTGTGATATTACGTCTTCACTGACGATTTTTAGCACTGACAGCAACACAGATGGTATCTAAACAAAAATCATCTATGATTGGTTTTAATACTGATGGTTTTGGTTAACCATCTATGATAAGGTATCTAGTATTAGCCTTTTTGTAGTAGTGCATCGACCACAAGCAAAACATCAAGTGCATGAATGTGGACTTCATACATGGTGTTGATCTGAATCCATAAGCCTTCCATAATGCGATTCTAATCATGTACAATGTGGCATACTGGCATGTAATGAAATCTGACCAAGAGATTCTTGATAACTTGGGAGAGCAAGGTAGGTAAAAATATTGAGAATGGCACTTCAAAAAGCATGTCCAAGAATAATACAGAAAACAGACGTTGTCAACTGAAGCTAAAAAGCACCAACCGTTTAGTTGTCTCAAAGCAAGAGATAAAAAAATGGTAGGTATTAATTGCAAAATCATGTACTGTTGTCTATATTCAATGGAAAAGTGTGTATCCATGCTCGAGAGGCCCATGGTGCCTTCGATAAATTCCTATCATATGTAGAGGACGTGCAAGCCAATGTGTGCATGGGTGGTTGTGTTTGTTAAGTGTGTGCGTCTCTCTTGTACTCTATAAAAAAGCAGCGGGCATACCACAAGTAGGAAAATAGTGCATACTACTGTATATATGTGAACCAATGCCGTATTTAAGCCATCTATCAAACAATACACTGGGTTCAGAAATAAGATAAAACTAATTCTACATAATATATGATGTTCTTATGAATTTATATGAAATAACAAATATATTTCTAATTGTTTTCCCGTGGCGGTGAAATTTACAGGGTATTTAGCCAAATTTTGCCTTTCTTAAGACAACTTCAATTTTCAATGGCTAACATTTGGTTCATGATCGCTACTATGATGTGTCACAATTTTTGTAGGGTTTATTTTTGTTGACATGACAAGGGAATTTGCTAGGGATCATATGATCGATTTGTAGGATCATACATCATAAATCAATTTATTTAGGCCATTGTTTCTTTTCGTTATGCCTAATTTAAATCAAATGTAAGATCAGGATCAGAATTGTGTCATATGATCGATTTGTAGCATCATACATCATAAATCAATTTATTTAGGCCATTATTTATTTTCATGATACGGACCAACTAATAAACTAGCTGATATGTAGGGGTCGCCCGATCTTCATGGTACAACCAGCAGCTATCCTCCTCCTCTTCTTTCAGTTGGTTGACATAGGGTTTCAGCCCTCTGTCTCTCCTTGAGGCAATGTGATTGGTGACCTCCTTGCTTGCGACCAGCAAAGGAAAAACTAGGGTTTCAATCCCCTATTCCCTCCTTGCGACCAGCAAAAGGAACTCTCCTCGCAGTAGTTCTTGGTATTGATGGTTCGGCTAGGGAAAACAACTGAACAGCAACTAATTTTCCGCGTTGCGCCCAATGAACAACAGCTAATCTTCCTCCTTGTGCCCAACGAACAATAGAAAGATAACGTGGTTTGTATTGCACTAATCATCAAGGGTGTTGAGTAGAAGCAATCTTACTGACCTTCCAAACTGTGAGAAACTTGCAAATAGTCATGAATTAAAGAGGATGAACCTTGTAGATTTAAGTCCGTAACTCAAGAACAAAGTTCTTGATCTGTGCAATCACTCTCAAACCCTAATTGGGAAACTCTCAACAAGCAAGCATAGTATTGTGCCATGAATCATCGATGGCTTTTCTGTATTTTTCTCCTCTAAACAATCTAATCCAAGATTCTATGGGGTATACCCCCTTGGTCTTATATTGGTGCCATGAGGCACAGCTAAACACAACAACACACACATGGCCTAAGGCCAATTTCTACTCAAACTCACACACACACATGGCAAAAGGCCGTATTAAACTATATCATACATAGCCTGCCCCCTAGATTATATAATTCGGACTCAATCAAAGAAAATAATGCGAACCTACAAAGTAAAATGCATCTTGGATTGAAATCCATTTCAAACTTCTATTCGGATGGATCCCATGCAGATATAACATTTCTTGCTCGATTCTGGCTCATGCACGTGAGAATTTGGTTCAGCTTGCCCTTCTTTTTGGTTCCTCAAGCAAAAGAGATGAAGTCCTTTTCTGGCTCCTTATGTTGAGGATCTGTTGCTGGCGAGTCTAGTCCGATCGATTCCTCCTATGCAAAAGAGATGATCAAACACAGATGATGCAAATAGTAGATGGAAACACAAGAGGTAGGGGAGAGAACTCTTGTTCTTTTCTTTATTGCTTTCTTTTCACGTATACATAAAATAGTCAATGGGACCCCCTATATATAGCCTACTAGTGAGGTGCACACCATGGGCCAACAATAGGCAATTTTCTTTGGAATATAGATATCAACATTGGCTGTTGTCCTATTCATGGATTATCCCGTGTGCACGTGGTTTATAGCTATTTCATCATGAGTTGATTCTTCTTATGCTTCTACTTACTCACCTCTCCTTCCAGTTGCGGCGACAAGTCCCTTTAGTTTTTCAGCTCCGATGGGAATGTTCAGATCCAATATACCCCTTTCTGAAGGTATCATACTAGTGCCAGGTCTCAACTGTCTCCCCTTCTGGTTCTATCGAACTTTGGTGATTAGCTGTGTTAAGTTCTTCTTATTTTTTTTCACCAGGTATCCCCGTTTACTTAGGGTTCGAGGGGCCGGAGTTATCGTCCTTTTATTATGAGGCATCTGGACGAGATTAGAGATACCATCAACTTTCTTTGGTATTTCAACCCTCTCCAGTGCATTGCGTGCAGGCACATGCGACTTGGTCACGCTCTTTAAATCACTAAAGTGGTTAGGCAGTTGGTTTGCTAATGCTTGTAAATCAATGATCTTCTGGACTTCTCTATTTGCTTCACTAGTGCGCGGGTCATGTGCATAGATTCCCGTGGTTTGCCACGTAATTTCCTGACATTTTTCATCAAGGGGTTGATTTCCTCCCCCTAATGTTGGAAAACTATCATCATCAAATATACAATCAGCGGAACGGGCAGTATGCAAATCTCCTGTCACGGGGTCTAAATAGCAGATTATGGATGCTATCTCATAACCAACGTATATCCTAGTCTTTCGGAGAGGACCCATTGCAGTACGCTGTGGAGGGGGTATAGGTACATAAGCCTTGCATCCAAACCTCCAGAGATGAGAAATTTCGGTGCTGACCCTTGCACTAGTTGCATAGATGAATGGATGTAATATGCCGATGGCTAAACTTGATGAGAGCTGTTGCATGCAGGACTGCGTGTCCCCAACAAGTAGTTGGTAAATTACAATTCTGCAAAAGGGGTCAGGCAATAAATTTAATTCTCTTAATTAATGCCTCTACTAGTCTATTACGGGTGTGAACATACGGTACAGAATTCTCAACTGTAATTCCCATTGCCCTGCAATAATCATCAAATGCCTTCGAAGTAAATTCTCCAACATTGTCCATTCTGATGGACTTTATATGATTATCAGGGAAAATATTTCTAATGCGACTTATCTGTGAAATGACCTTTGCGAAAGCATGGTTTCTCGTAGATAATAAACATACATGCGACCATTTCGAGGAAGCATCGATGAGCACCATGAAATATTTAAATGGCCCTGATAGTGGCTGTATGGGACCGCAAATGCCTCCTTGGATACGCTCTAGGAATGCAGGGACTTCATTCTTCACTTTCAAAGTAGAAGATCTAGTAATTAGTTTCCTGGTGGCACATGCAGAGCACACAAAATCTTCCTAATTTGGAAAATTCTTTACATTAATATCATGTCCATGTGAATTGTTAATTATATTTCTCACCACCCTAAGACCTAGGTAGTCTAATCTGTCATGCTAGAGACAGAAGAGTTCAAACCTTCTAAATATTATTTTCAGGGAGTATAAGCTGCGGGTGCCTTGATATGAGTGTAATTCTTGGTGTTGATGGTTCGGCTAGGGAAAACAGCTGAACAATAACTAATTTACCACGTTGCGCCCAATGAACAACAGTTAATCTTCCTCCTTGTGCCCAATGAACAATAGAATGATAACGTGGTTTGTATTGCACTAATCATCAAGGGTGTTGAGTAGAAGCAATCTAACTGACCTTCCAAACTGTGAGAAACTTGCAAATAGTCCTGAATTAAAGAGGATGAACCTTGTATATTTAAGTCCGTAACTCAAGAACAAAGTTCTCGATCTGTGCAATCACTCTCAAATCCTAATTAGGAAACTCTCAACAAGCAAGCACAGTATTGTGCCATGAATCATCCATGGTTTTATTGTATTTTCCCCTCTAAACAATCTAATCCAAGGTTCCGTGGGGTATGCCCCCTTGGTCTTATATTGGTGCCATGGGGCACAGCTAAACACAACAACACACATGGCATAAGGCCAATTTCTACTCAAACTCACACACACACACATGGCAAAAGGCCGTATTAAACTATATCATACATAGCCTGCCCCCTAGAGTATATAATTCGGACTCAATCAAAGAAAATAATGCGAACCTACAAAGTAAAATGCATCTTGGATTGAAATCCATTTCAAACTTCTATTCGGATGGATCCCACACAGATATAGCATTTCTCTCTCGGTTCTGGCTCATGCACATGAGAATTTGGTTCAGCTTGCCCTTCTTTTTGGTTTCTCAAGCCAAGATGAAGTCCTTTTCTGGCTTCTTATGTTGAGGAACTATCACTGGCGAGTCCAGTCCGATCGATTCTTCCTATGTAAAAGTGATGATCAAACACATATGATGTAAATAGTAGATTGAAAACACAAGAGGTAGGGGGAGAACTCATGTTCTTTTCTTTATTGCTTTCTCTTTCACGTGTACATAAAATAGTCAATGGGACCCTCTATATATAGCCTACTGGTGAGGTGCACACCATGGGCCAAGGCTTCAGGCCCAGGTTTCCTAACATTCCCTCTTGGGCACCCACCCGACATGTCATGCCTCATCAAAACTCCACAAAAACCCAGTGGGAAAATTTGGAGAAAGAATACATGTACATGTTATGCTGTAATGCATGAATTGCCTCATTAAAGACCTTGGCCGAGAAACTTTCCAGAAAACTCATCATGGAACAAAGAGTACAATCCACCCAATTTTATTTAATATATAGAATTTATTTTTTGGGTACTCGATCTTCGTGATCAAGTTTTTAATAACAAGCTTGAGAAAATCTCCTCCTGAATTCTGCACCTCTCTAAGTCCCATCATTCCAATTCCTCGTACGCATCTTTCAAAACTAGATGCTAAGAGTGACCTAGTGAATAAATCTGTAAGATTTTCACATGACTTAGTATGCAGTACCTTAATTTCGTCCATCTTTTGCAATTCATGAGCATAAAAGAACTGGGTTGATATGCTTTGTGAGATGACTCTTCACATAGCCTGTCTGCACTTGTGCAACACTAGGTGCATTATCTTCATAGATAATTGTGGGAGCTTGCATGATATTCAACCACATGATTGCTGGATGTAGTGAATCATTCGTCGGAGCCAATCACATTCTCGTGCGGCTTTGTACAGCACTATGATTTTCGAGTGGTTTGTTGAAGTCGCGACAAGACTTTGCTTAGACAATTTCCATGAAATTGCAGTTCCACCACACAGAAATACATAGCCTATTTGTGATCTTGCGGTATGCAGGTCTAACAAGTACCCTGCATCTGCATAGCCAGTTATATTCAAGTCTTGGTTCTTTCTATGAAATTGCCCAAGGTCCTTACTCCCTTGGAGGTATCGAAAGATGTCCTTTACACCCTGCCAATGCCTTTTGGTAGGTTCTGCACTATGCCTTGCTAATAGGTTCACGGCAAATGCAATGTCTGGTCTAGTGTAGTTTGCTAGATACATAAGTGCTCCTGCTGTACTTAAGTATGGAAATTCCGGTCCCAGGACTTTCTCCTCCTCTTCCCTTGGTCGGTACGGATCCTTGTCTTGCTGTAACGATCTCCCGATCATCGGTACTTTCAATGGGTATGTCTTCGCAAAGCTGAACCTTTCTAACACCTTCTGGGTGTAGACTGACTGATGTACTAATATCCCTTCTAGGACATGCTCGAGCTGCAAGCCCGAGCAATATTTGGTTTTACCCAAATCTTTCATTTCAAATTCTAACTCCAGGTAAGAACTTGCTTCCTTTATGTCTTCCATGGTCCCGATGACATTCAGATCATCTACATATACTGAGATTATACAAAATCCATTCTAGAATCATCGTATGAATACATAGGGACAATTTTCATTGTTTGTGTAGCCTTTCTTGCATAGAAAGTCGCTTAAGCGATTATACCACATCCTGCCTGATTGCTTAAGTTCGTACAGTGATTTTCTGAGTTTCACACTGTACAGATTTCTATTTGCTCTGTTTTGGTTAAGGACAGGAATACCTTCAAGTACCTTCACATAAATATTTGAATCCAAGTTTCCATAAAGGTATGCAGTTACCACATCCATCAATTTCATTTCTAAGTTCAAGTTTGCTGCCATTGAGATTAAGTATCTAAAGGTAATACCACTCATGACCGGGGAATAGGTTTCTTCATAATCAACTCCTGGATGTTGAGTGAAACCTTGTGCAACAAGCATTGCTTTATATCTTACAACTTCATTTCTTTCATTTCTCTTTCGAATAAATACCCACTTGTGCCCTACAGGGTGCACATGGGGAGGTGTGCAGCTTATAGGTCCAAATACCTCTCTTTTGTTCAGAGAAAATAATTCAGTTTCTATTGGCTTTTTTCAATCTTCCTAATCTGATCTTTTCTTACAATCAGCGAGCGATGCGGGCTCTAGATCAAGATCGATGATTGTAGCAATTTTCTTTGCAATATAGATATCAACATTGGCTATTGTCCTATTCATGGATTCTCCTATGTGCACATGGTTTATAGCTATTTCATCATGAGTTGATTCTTCTTATGCTTCTACTTGCTCACCGCTCCTTCCAGTTGCGGCGGCAAGTCCCTTTAGTTCTACAGTTCCGATGTGTGCGCACACATCTATGCTGATTTCTCCCTCCATGGGAATGTTCAGATCCGGTATACCCTTTTCTGAAAGTGTCATACTGGTGTCAGGTCTCAACTGGCTCCCCTTCTGGTTGTATCGAACTTTGGTGATTGGCTGTGTCAAGTTCTTCTTATTCTTTTTCACCAGGTATCCCCAATTACTTAGGTTCGAGGGGGCCGGAGTTCTCGTCCTTTTATTCTGAGATCTCTGGATGTGATTAGAGATACGTTCAACTTTTTTTGGTATTTCAACCCTCTCCAATGCATTGTGTGCAGGCATATGCGACTTGGTCACGCTCTTTAAATCGCTAAAGTGGTCAGGCAGTTGGTTTGCTAATTCTTGCAAATCAATGATCTTCTGGACTTCTCTATTTGCTTCACTAGTGCGAGGGTCATGTGCATGGATTCCCATGGCTTGCCACGTAATTTCCTGACATTTTTCATCAAGGGGTTGATTTCCTCCCCCCTAATGTTGGAAAACTATCCTCATCTCATATACAAATCAGCGAAATTTTTTCTAATGCGACTTATCTGTAAAATCAGCTTTGCAAAAGCATGGTTTCTCGTAGATAATAAACATACATGTGACCATTTCGAGGAAGCATCGATGAGCACTATGAAATATTTAAATGGCCCTGATAATGGCTGTATGAGACAGCAAATGTCTCCTTGGATGCGCTCCAGGAATGCAGGGACTTCATTCTTCACTTTCAGAGTAGAAGGTCTGGTAATTAATTTCCCGGTGGCACATGTAGGGCACACAAAATCTTCCTACTTTGGGAAATTCTTTACATTAATATTGTGTCCCTATGAATTGTTAATTATATTTCTCATCATTCTAAGACTTAGGTAGCCTCATCTGTCCTACTAGAGACAGAAGAGTTTAAAGCTTCTAAATATTATTTTCAGGGCAGTACAGATTGCGGGTGCCTTGATATGAGTGTAGTATAGCCCTGTTTCAAGTGAAGGAAGTTTTTCTAATAACCTTTTCCATTTGCATCACACTTCATAATGAGCATGTATTCCTTACCATACTCTTCTTCTGTCTCAACATGGAAACCATTGGCGCGAATATCTTTAAACTTAGAAGAGTTCTAAGCGATTCTGGGTACAATAAGGCTTCTTGAATAACCAAAGTTGTGCCATTGGGAGCATAATTGTGGCTCTTCCTGAACATATTATACATGTATCACTACCGGCGTTTGTTGTAAGGCTGCCAGCATTCTTGCTAATCGACTGAAAGAATTTTGTCTATCTCAAGATGGTATTCATTATGCCACTATCAGCTAAGCACACTTTCTTCATAGGGCGCCACACACATTTTTCGATCCACAAAGCAATTCATGTTGATAACGTGTAGAGGAACCGTCGCTAGCGAGTCCAGTCCAATCGATTCCTCCTATGCAAAAGAGATGATCAAACACAGATGATGCAAATAGTAGATTGGAAACACAAGAAGTAGGGGGAAGAACTCCTATTCTTTTCTTTATTGCTTTCTCTTTCACGTGTACTCAAAATAGCAAATGGGACCCCCTATATATAGCCTACTAGTGAGGTGCCCACCATGGGCCAAGGTTTCAGGCCCAGGCCTAGGTTTCCTAACACCTTATTCCATATTGATCTCCTCCTCATGCATGATTCCTCCTCTTCCTGGTTTGGTCAAATTGGAGACCAACTCGGATTCTTTTCCCAACCAACTCAGACTCCTTTCCTGATCTGTTTCTTTCTTTCCAAGGCAAGTGCATTCTGAATTATTATCTCTTTCTTGGTCGATTGTGTTTTCTCTCAGGCACGCACATGGCTCTAAGATATCAAGAAGTACGCACACTGTCCTTGAATTTTTTAGAGCTCGACTGGTTTCAAAGTAGTTGTAGCGATGGTCGCAACCTATCGGTAGGAACATCAAAGGTCGTGCATACATATAAATTGATAAGTATAGAATAATTATTAACTACAAGATCGACAAACCTGAGGATGATTAGTCTTTGCGGAATTGAGGAGTAGTTCCATGTTATGGCAAACATAGTATCCACAAGTGTTGCCCGGCGGCTGCTGATGGCATTGCAAAAATAAAATTTATTAGTCGAGAGCCATTACTATGAAGTGTTCTATAGCGAATACTAGGAAATCTAGATCATGTCACAAGGTGCTGATCCCTCCCTTGGATCTTCGTACAGTAGCAATGTACTTGGTGAGTGACCTATGTGATTCCAAAAAGTTAGCCTTAGGCAATGCGCAGGAAGGAAAGACTACAATAGAGTTATCTATAGAAAAATGTGTTTAACTATTGTAAGTTCAAGCTCTATTAAGTTGGTTTTAGTGATAATAAAAAATGCAATTATGAGACTAACTTATTTATTAACTATGATCTTACCTAGTCTCATTTGGATGTGATTAATGACAAATGCAAATGTGGGACTAACTCGTTTGTTAATTATGAGATTGCTTAAGTCTCATTTAGATGAAAAGGTGAAAATCATAGAGGTATGCATTCAACATCATATTCTTATAACTTATTTCATTCCTCATATCCAAAATATAGATTGAACTCCACCGAAAGTCTAAGATGAATATATGCATATGTTTTCAATCACACATTCTTGTATGTACACATTTAGGGGAGTTCACTGTATATTTTGTGGTTTCATTAAGTATTGATATATATTTCCCTTTTAACACATATTAGGATCTATACTTTGAAACGTATTC
Source organism: Dendrocalamus latiflorus (assembly GCA_017311315.1). Lineage (NCBI taxonomy): Eukaryota > Viridiplantae > Streptophyta > Magnoliopsida > Poales > Poaceae > Dendrocalamus > Dendrocalamus latiflorus. The sequence continues at coordinate 25,675,367 of CM029660.1, forward strand.
TTTGAGTATGTAAAATTTATGTAGTTCATATATACTCATGATCGATTTAAATTAAATTAATTGTAATCGGGTTGCCATCAATCATCAAAGGAAAGGATTAAAGAATCTAGTTCCTCTATTATGTGTTAATGGTTGGATGATTAATAACAACCGAATGAGTAAGCTTTGCTACCAATTAATCTCAAAGATAAACACTCACATTCAAAGGAATTAATTGCCTAAGAAACTTATCCTAGAGTACACAATTGTTATGTACATGTTGTATACTCGTAAATCACTATTTATCTCATTATTTGCTGAGATTGTTATGAATTATCAAAAAGAGAAGATTGTAGAATCTAGTCCCTCTATTATGAGTTAATATTGAAGTTTTGGTAATTAATGACAATTAATTTGTGGACTAATATTTTTCATGAGTTGGATGAATAGGTTAGGTTCCACAAATGAGGATGACTTGAGATGACTTCATGTGTTGAAGATCATAAGTCAAGATACGGGATGGAAAATGGCTTCATAAGTTGAAGGCCATCAAGAAGATGAGATGATTATTAGTTGATCAAGATCCCGAAGAGAAGTTGATCAAGATTCCCAAGAGGAGATGATTATGAGTTGATCATCAAGTCAAGAGAAGACCCATCATGTGTTGATGAAGTTCAAGTGAAGGATGTTCCATGTTGATGCATATCAAGACAATGACCTAGACTTAAAGTAGAAATGTGCGTCATCAAGCTTTAAGAGGATGCTCAAGGTAAAGGTATGACTAGTTAGGGCTAAGGATGTATTCCTAATCTTGTACCAGTTTTGGTGTTTGGTTGAAAGACTGGATTGCTAGTATATGTTGTCGTACTATTAAGAGAGGTCATGTCTAGTAGCTTAAGTTTCATCATATGTTGATAACTCAAATCTTACTTGCTCTAGCTCTCCATGGCATGATGTTTATATTTGTGAATGTGTTTTATAAATAGTTGAAGCTCATGTGTTAAATCCTTGTAGCATGGGACTATACATTGCGAATATATTTTGCAAGTATTTGAAGTCCATATTTCCTACTCCTAATGGCATGAGGCTTATATTTGCGAATATATTTTGCAGATGGTTGAAGCTCATGTACAATCCTTGTAGCATGAGACTTACGTTTGCGAATATATTTTGCAAACGTGATGAGTCTATGTACCCATACCTTGTGACATGATCCCAAAAGTGTGCAAATGTGTTTTCCAACTTGTTGGGAACATGGTTTTGCAAAAATTGTTGAAGTATATGCATTTCTCAAAAAATAGAACTACCAGTACTACCACTAGGTGGTACTACCGGCGTTGAGTTCACGGTACTACCGCGTCCATTGGTGAAGCTAGACCAGAGTGGTTGAAAACCTATGTAGTCAAAGACCAATGTTGTCGAAAACCAACGTGGTCAGAACTGACATGGTCGAAGACCAACACGGTTGAAGACCTGTGTGGCCAAAAATCGACATGGTCGAAGACCAACGTGGTCAGAACCGATGTGGTCGAAGACTGATGTGGTTGAAGACCTGTGTTGTCAAAGATTAACTGCGTGGCCGAAGACCAACATGGTCAAAACTGATGTGATCGAAGACCGATATGGTCGAAGATCTATGTGGTCGAAGACCGATGTGGTCAAAGGCCTATGTGGTCGAAGATCGACGTGGTCAAAGACCAATGCAGTCAAAGACCAATGAGGTTGAAGGCCTGCGTGGTCGAAGACCGGTAGTACTGGCTCTGTGTGAGTGGTATGACCAGAGTTGTGGTTAGACCAGTTTATCCACAGTGTGGTCAAAGAATTGTGTGGTTGAAAACTGGTAGTACCGGCTTTTTGTGAGTAGTCCGACCGGCCTATGGTACTACCAACCTATGTGGTGCGTTACGACCGGAGTTGGGGTATGACCGGTGTACCCGTGGTACGTTTTCTCTAGAGAGACACCTTTTTGGAGGTCTTCTCCCCTGGAAAATGGTAGTTCCGCATGTGTGAAGTGGTACTACTACTGTGTGGTAGTACCAAAAATTGTGTGGCGGTACTACTGATTCCAGTCTGTAACGACCATTTTTTTACCGTTATGAGGGGAGTGATAGTACCAGTCCCAAGTCGGTGGTACTACTGATTTCCCTGATTTTTGCCCCCAATGGTTAGTTTCGTTGTGTGGGGTATAAATACCCCCAAGTGGTCGGTTGGACATAATAAGGCTTGACTCTATTTCATTCCTTTGAGCTACTGCGAGATTCTCTTCTTAATTGTGCATGTCTTGCACCTTGTGAGCAAGAAGAAAAGCTCCAGATTGCATGTGTTGCATCTAAAGGTGGATTTCGTATCCACTTGAGCTTGTGCATTCATTGCATGTGGTGAGAGTCAAGCAAGAGGCTCAATTTGTTACTCTTGGAGGTTGTCAACTCTTAGATGGCATAGAGGTGTCATGACTGGTGATCTTCTCAAAGTAGGTTGTGAGAAGTCCCCACGTGTTGTGAAGGTTGGAGCTCACCTAGATAGAGCAGAAAAGAGCTACCACTAGTGGATTGAGGTGTTTGGCTTAATTCGTGGAGCCGGTCCAATTAGTTTGGGTTAACCTCAATGTGGACTAAGGGAGACCGATAAGTCTTCGAACACCATGATAAAAATGAACCGTGTTATTATGGTTTGTTTTCTTATACTCAATTTACATTCAAGCAACTTATATTCATAGAATTAATTTGGTTGCTTGTTACCCTAGGATTGCAAACCTTTGACATATACTTAGGTTGTTGGTGTACTTATGTGAACCTAGTTTATATAGACCATATTTGCGCTAAAGCGAATTGATTTATGCTTACACATTATAAATATGGTTTTAGCAAAAAGAAATTTAAACTTGCCCATTCCCCCCCCCCTCTAGTCGGCCTCCTTGATCTTACACCTGTCAATTAATTGTTAGACAACTGTGAAGTCAGTTTTGGCCTTCTTTAGGGAATCAAGGTATATTACCTTATTATATTTTAGTATAATTACAATTAGAATTCAGTGGAACCTACACAGGTATGTCGTTATGGTCATTAAATCTAAGATCATGTTGCTTATAAAGTACAAATCAACAAGTATAGCCACTAGTGCAACACTTACACTTAGTTGTAGGGCAAAAGTATGAATTCCTTATCGCGGTGAACCACTAATGCCATCGTTATGTAATTCTTGACGAACGATGCATCCTCCTTGATGATATGCATGGAGACCAAGTGTGGGTCGAGGAAACCTCTGGTGATTTCGTTAATTTGGCTTTACTCGCCATGTACCTATATATACAAAAGCAAGGAGTTATATATGACATTTATTGGTATTACATGAACGTAGACTGTGATTGTACACACTTACAGTATCCAGCATCGAATGAGTGAGGTATTGAGGGTGTCAAGGTTGAAGAGAAGGAACAAGTCCTCAAAGGTCACCATGAAGACACAGCCATAAATCTCATGCTGAAGATGATGCGATCTGAACTTGACGTTTACACCCGAGCGACGTTGTCCATCTGGCTTGATGGCATATTCCATGTACCATGAATGCAATATCTGGCAAGCGAATCCTAGAGTTAGAAGGCACACTTCTAGGACAAGCAACGGCTCACCTAACTCAAATTTCTGAGCCAATAGCAAGTAAGAGATATCATTGGTCTTCTTCAGTTTGCCCTTGCCACCTCGCTGTTTAGAGGTCGACTTCATGGTAGTCAATCGGGCACGAGATATAGATGCATGTGATTCATCACGCCCTTGCCGTGTTGGTGCAAGTAACACTGGTGCAATTAGCTTTGATGCAAATAACTCCTGTGGACTTGCCACCGATGCAAGACTTTCCTATGAAGTTGATAATGGTGTAGGAGCCTCCAGGAAAATGTCCCTCTTGGGCCACTAGATAAATGTTCCAATAAGTCACGACCTCATCGTTTGGGGATTTCTACAGTGGGACGACTATGAAATTGGCATGAACACCATTCACATTCACTTTTACGAAACCTAGCACTAGAGTTATACCATGCACCAAGGGCCCAGCATCGGATGGATACACCTAGCCCCAAGCAGCGTGCAGGGCAACAGAGGCATATCTCATTTGGAGCTTACACTTCGTAGCCACCTACATAACCATACAAAATTAGCTACTTCAATAGGTCTATCAATGGATCGAGCATTTCAAAGATCATAATTATTACCAGGATGTCATCAACAGAAAATCTGTGATCACTTTCTGAGGTAGGGTTGGACACATAGCTACTCCGACAGTTGGGGGCTGACTAGCACAAGAGTGGCAGGGGCTTCCAACTGATTTCCCCTAAACCTTTCCTGCATGCTCTCCATCTACCATTATATCTCATCTCTGATGGCATCAATGATCTTCTCTCTGATGGATGCACAAATCTCCTCTCGTAGCCATGCCTCGCGCTAGGCTTTGACTCTCTTCTTACTCTGGTACACTTCGGAGTCCTCTGAGAATCCCTATTTCCATGGAACATAAAAGCTAAGGCCTTTCGTGCAACCTGGGTGCTCCTTGCTTTCCAGAGTTGTGAAGAGTATATCTCTCTCCCTGGCTGCCTAGAATGATCCTTGGGAAGATTCTACACTCGGTGCTTCCTATAAGAGCCTGACATGTCATTTCGCTTCCTATGAAATTATGGAGTAATTACAAACTAGGTAGTTCAATATCTTACCAGGCGGTGGAACACTTCCTCGTCTACAGGGTTTCAAAAGGAGATGGCCCCTGATGACATAGTTGATGACCTCACTCTTATCCAGTTTCAGGTGTGCTCATCACGGATCCTGGCAAATGGTAGGGATGCCTCCCGCAAAATTGCTTGCTTGTCCTTCTTCCTCCATTGCGCTATTTTACCCATATACCCAGCGATGCCAAATCTATGGAGGTGAATGTTTTTTGCTTAGAGGGCCCTATATGTTGTACTTTTACTCCTAAAATTATCTACGTCTACTTCATCACAAAGTCTTGCTAGCACAGTTTCAGGAACAAATACTTCTAGAAGGGTGTCAGATCCTTCTCCGTGTATTTCTTGATAAGCATGCTCTTGAAGTTCTTCTACACTTTTCACGCTACTAGAAACGTGGGTCATCGCACAGAGGCCTGGTATTCTTCTAGGATCTCGAACGATCAAAAATATTCTATCACCAGCTCATTTTTTCATTCTTTGCTCAAGTCCTTCCACGAATCATTAGTGATCTCAACCTGTTCCCATGCAACTATTCTGACCATTCCCTAGAATGTGGACACTACTCGGTGAGAATTGAGAGGGATCCCAAATGCATCGACATCCATGATGGTAAATCAGCCCTCGGGCTTTTCGATAGTCCTCTTCTATGGCGCTTGGATTTTCCAGAGAACAGTGCATCAGACGCATGAGACGACGATGACGAAGAATGAGCGGACGCATCCTCACTAGATAATAGAAGTATCTAACTGTCTCAACAATTCTAGTAGACATAATCAGCTAATAATGAATCTCTAGAGAATTTTATAACACTGACACTATTCAAGATCAACCGAAATGGAGAGTACTAGTGAACTAGCTACCAGTAACAAATGATAATAAGAATCAATTTGAATAGCTCAAACCTAATAAGGTTATCATTTTAATTTCATAATATGACAATTATCCTCATCGAGCAGTAAAACCAAGCCCACAAGCACTACAAGCAATGTCTCCCAGTACTAAAATATGACTTATCTTTTATTTAGGGAATTGATACTTAAGAGCACTAGCAATTCATCTTCGAGATATTGACATCAAAAGAGCATAATTGAAACTTAAGCCCAGGCATTCATCCTCGGGACCTATATTGAAAAAACAACAACAGAGCAAAAGGGATAACTAGTAACCATGATGATACATTATTTATTACCATACCATAAACAGGAAAGAAGAATGTTACATACGGCATGCTCGGGGAGGAGGTGCGTCGGGGAGGAGAAGGTTTGCTCGGAGAGGAGACGATGTGCTCAGGGAGGAGGCGGCATGCTCGGGGGAGGAGATGGTGTGCTCATGGGGAGGCATGCTTAGGGAGGAGATGTGCTGGGGAGGAGTTGGCGAGCTCAGGGGAGGAGGCGGCGGCTCATGCTCGGGGAGGAGACGACAGCTCATCCTCATGGGAGAGTTGAGAATATTAAGCGTCTGAGTGCATGGGAGCACAGGCAAACCCTAGATTTTTAATATAAATAGGTTAGATATTACAGATAATTCTACTTTATAACCATCTATAATAAATACACATCACTGATGGTTCTAAAGTAGAGCCGTCTGTGAATCACTTCTAAATACACTCTTATACATACATGCATATTTACATATATATATATAGCACATTCTCATGATATACATAAATGCAAATTCACACACACACTCACACACACACACATATATGTGTGTGTGTGACACATTCTCACATATATAAATGCAAATTCACATATATGTGACACATAAACATTTCATTCATCATTCAACTTGCTTATTTCCTTTAAAAATTAGCCCTTCGTGATGATCAATATGTATGTAGCTAGTTTCATCACGTTGTTATTCTTCGACCCTTATGCCGTTTCTGAAAGGAGGCAACTAGTCAAATTGATTGTATTCTTCCTCATCCACTACATTCTCAACTCTGACAATCCTCTTTTTTCCTTGAAGAACTATGTGGCACTTCTAATTTGCATGGTCGGTTACATAGAAGATTTGAACAACTTGGTTAGTAAGTACGAATGGTTTAGCTTTGTATCCAACATGTTCAAGGCCCACGATAGTGACACTATATTTATCGACCTACACCTATGGGAGATAGACCCAAGACACCGAAACAGGGGGATCTTGAAAAATACGTAGTCAAGCTCCTAAATCTTCTTTATAAACCCATAGTAGGAGCTCCACAACCTATTAGTACTGAATGTATCTATGCAAACACCGCTGTTCTGGTTAGTGCACTTTACATCCTGAGCTTGCGTATAGAATGTATACCCATTTATGTCATATCCTTGCCATATCACAACTGCAAATGTTGGCCTTTTTGCCAACCATATCAGCATATCACTTGATGAGCTACTAGCGAGTCGCTCCTTCAACCATTAGTTGAACTGACTATTGTGTTGTCTCGTGATCCAAATATACAGCCGCTCTGGATTCTATTACTAAAGTACGTCATTGTGCTAGTCGATATACGGGGACATTTCAGTCATGTGTTGTAAGACCGTGAAATAGGCTTGAGCATATGCATCCGTATGTAGAGTGATTGCTTTCCTTCGGATGGTCCCAATACCCTCGAGCCTCCCCTGATAGTGAGATCAAGGCACACCTATTGGTTTGACCAGAGCCATGTAATCGATGTAGAACTCAATGTCCTCTTCAATTGCATAACCTTCGACGATGCTGCCCTCCGGCCGAGATCGATTCATGTTATCAGCACTATGTTGCAACAGGGAGCATCTATGTTATCAGCACATGACAATCATGAGTTTTTATACCATTTAATTTCAAATATTCCATCGAAATAAGTTTCTTCATATTGGCGGAGTAACCGGACGAAACTTTTACACCATGCAAGCACTAGCATAATTCAGTTCTCTCAGCCTTAGACAGAGTGTAACAAGCAGGGAGAAGGTACATTCGTCCTTTATCGTTCTTTGTTAGTACTAACTCAAGTCTGATGTCCATATCAACCAAGTCAAACCACACGTTAAAACCATGCGTTAACACCATTCTCTGTTTTGTCTCGAATGTTCAGGAAGAGACCAATCAAGCTATCACATACATTCTTCTCTACGTTCATGATGTCGATGCAGTGGTGAACTTCTAGGTGCTCCCAATAAGATAAGTCCCAAAATATTAATCTCTTCTTCCAGATGTTATTCCCATGGGTCCTCGCTTTATGTCCCTTTTGAGCACAATATTTAAATTCTTAACCATATCATAGAACTCTTTTCTACTTAAATGCCTTAGAGCTGAACTGTCCTCCTTCTCTCCATCGAATTGTTTCTTCATCCTGAAGAATTGGTGAGCCCTCCGAAGGAGCCTACGGTGTCGCATGTACACGATTTTGCGCTAGTTCTTGAACTACACACTCTCGGTTTCATCTAAGAAGTGAGTATAGTCTTTGGCCTATTTTGTACTCTGGCCCGTAGGTTAGCATGGGCAGTATATTCATTTATGGTGCAGAACAATAAGGAGCATAAAGTGAAGTTCTCTTGTTTGTATGCATCTCATACCTGTACCCTTTCAATCCATAGTATTTTTAGATCTTTCACAAATGGTGCCAGGTACATATCAATATTATTTCCAGATTGTTTCAACCCTTTGATAAATATTGACAGTAAAATATACTTCTACGTCATACATAACCAAGGAGGAGGGTTGTAGATACAAAGAGTCACAGGTCAAGTGCTATGTCGGCTGCTTATGTTACTAAAATGATTCATTCCATCTGTACGCAATCCAAACCTTATATTCTTTGATTCTGTACCAAAATCTATAAACCTCCCATCGATATTTCTCCATTAGGTGAAATCAGCAAGGTGTCTTAGCGTTCCATCCTTCTTACGCTCCTTTGAATACCAACGCAACAGTTTTACCTCCTTTGGGTTTGCAAAAACTACTTTAAATAGAGAATTACGGGAAGATATCATGCCACCTTAGCAGGGGATCATTTCTTCACCTCTATTCTCTCGGCGTCATCTGATTGATTCTTACGCTTGTATAGGGATACGTTGCGCATTGGACATATATGCATGTTTGCATACTCTATACGGTAAAGGATACAGTCATTCAGAGATGTATGTATTCTTTCTACTTTCATTCCCAATAGATAAAGAACCTTCTTGGCTTTGTAGGTGATTTTGCACAACTCGTTTCCCTCCAAAAGTATGTCCACTAAGAGACCTAATAATATCGTGAAACTCTTATCGGACCAACTGTTGCTTGCCTTCAATTTCAGCAGTTCAAGCACAGCTGACAGCCTTGTGTACTTTGACTTGCAGCATATGAACAAAGGTTTTTCCATGTCCTCCATCAAGCCCCAAAATTTAACATGCTCTCTCATCATAGTTTCCTTCTGCATTGTGAAGCATCTAATTCAGTTTATCATCATGCAGCCTATCCGAATCGAAACCACAATAGACAACATCCAGTGGCATGTCATTGACTTCACCGGTGATGTCATTATTACTACCTTCTTATCTAATTTGCTCTTCACCATGACTAGCCCAACGTTTATACCTCTTTTTGAAACTCTTTCAAGTCAAGTGTGCTTCGATCTACACTTGATTCTTAAATATCTTTAGATTCTCGCAGTCAATGCGTACACAGTACATATATTCCATCCCCTTATTCAACATATCCTTCTCGGCAGCTCTTGTAAAAATAGATACACCATTAATGTACTCTTAACTCACACGGTTCTCAACGTACATCCAACTTCAGTCCCACGCTACGCATATAACAATTTAGTGTTAAATATTGAATTAATTAATTAATTAATTAGTATACTAGCTATATATATGATCTAAAGTAGTTATGTGTAACAAGAATAGTTAATTAAATTGAATTAAGTAGAAATAGACTATGAATTGGCTAAACCTTAGATCTTAAACCATGCTAGATGTAAATAGTCTTCTCTCTCTACATCAAGTTAGGTCTAAACCATCTTCATTTCTCCCTTTACCAAGCTAGATCTAAATTATAATGCAATTAGGAACAAATTACTAACCATAGATAGTCACAAACAAATTGATCTACAATCACTCTTCCTAAATATGTGGTCTCCTTTCACCAAATGGCCTCAAAGCCCCACCTCCTCAAAGCAACAGCCTGTAAGAACATATCTAAAATTTAAAACAGATTTGTGAGGGTCGGATCTACAATTAATAAGAAATTATTATAGACAGTTTTTAATACAAACTGTTTATGATAACTTAATTATCACAGACGGTTTTTAATACAAACCGTATGTGAAGTATCACAGGTACTTCATAGACAATGTTCAACATGAACTATCTATGATATTATCTCTTCATAGACGGTTTTTAGCGCAGGCAGCAATATAGACAATCTCTAAACCAAAACTGTCTATAATTGTACTTAATACTGACAGTTTTGGTCAACTGTATGTGATAAGACATCCAGTATTAACCTTTTTGTAGTAGTGCATGCACCCCTATGCGTTGTATGGACTAGCTCTTGCTTCCCTTGGCCGGTCTCCCTCTTCACCCTCTCAGTCATGCTTGTTTTTTCCTTGTCATTTGCTCAAAACAACATATTGCTTTGTATCTTCAGATGCATGGATAAATTATAAATCAAAGTAGCATTTGCACTGTTGGCCACATCATTTCGTTATGCCTAATTTAAATCCTACATAAGATCTGGATCAGAATGGTCTCATTGGATGGTAATAATCCCACAAGTCAGATCGAGATACCTGCCAACCTTGCTTACTTGAATGTTCTTGCAATAGATTGCGGCACCGGACCATTTATTATACCATAGATATCTCTGAACGACAAAACTCCACAATGAGTACAAAGAAGTTAATTCAAGTAATTTTCCGACGATGCTTGGCATTGTTCCATAGGACATTGGCATTGGCACGGTCCCGTGACAATCTTGCTCCGCGCAGATTAGAGGATTTCCGACGATGCAGGAAAACAACAACAGAAACCACCTTACATCTAAAACTTGCTACAAGTTCCATATGCTGCAACATATCAGATGCAACCGACCCTTAGCGTGCAATTGGTGCAACCCAGTTGGTGGGGAAACCAAATTAACTTGAAAAATTCCGAAAATTTTATGATGTAGTATATGGAGTGCCGTAGCACACATTAAAATTTCAACTTCAAACTCAAAAGTGTTTGAGAAGAAATAAAAAAAGATAACTTTGTTGTGAATAGTAGCATGTCTTTTTTTCCTTTCCTTTGTTATTTATTATCTATCAGAATTTTCTCATCTTTGTTACTCTTAACCCAGAATGAAATTGCAATTTTATATGTAACTATAGTGAGTTAAGAACTTCATTATTTTTTTTGGAATTTTTCATGCTGATTTGGTGGTGCCCCAACCGACCGGGTTGCACCGTAAGGGTAAGTTGCAGCTGGTATGTTGTCTCCATACATGCTTCCAAGGTTTTTTTTTCTCTTGTATTTTGCTCGGAAAATTATGGTTATTAAAAGAACAATGAACACAAAACTACAGCCTTACTTGAATGTTCTTGCCAAAGATCCAGGTACTGGACCATTCAGGTTATTACATGACAAATCTCTGGGAGGCATGCACTCGTCTAAAATTACTCACGAACACAAGACAGCAAGAAAAAGCTCACTCACAGGAAAAAAAAAAGCTGCGATAAGTTAGCTAGTGCCGAAGGGATTGGACCGGACAGGGTATTGTTGTTGAGCCTCCTGATCACGTTACAACAAAACCCCAACTTAACATGACTGAAAAAAAAAGGAAGCGTTAACTATGTATATGTGTACAGCAATTATGTAGTGTGGAGTGCCACTCACAAGTACACGAGGCTTTCAAGATGGCCCATGGCTGGGGGGATTTCACCATAGAAGTGGTTGCTGGAGAGATCAAGTGCCTTGAGCTTTGTTAGCCTCCCAAACTCTGCAGGGATTGGCCCTGTTATGTTATTGTTCTGCAAAGACACTACTACAGAAAACAGTATTACAGACGGTTCAGAAACGTCATCACAGACGGTTTTCTGAACCGTCTGAATTTATGGGTCAGTGATAATGGAAGGTTATCACAGACGGTTTTCGAACCGTCTGTGGTGTAAATATCACAGACGGTTTTTATATAAAAACCGTCTGTGATATATCAATATCACAGACAGTTTTTAATTAGAAACCGTCTGTGATATCTGATAATCATATCACAGACGGTTTTTACTCAAAAACCGTCTGTGATATTGATATATCACAGACGGTTTTTGCTTAAAAACCGTCTGTGATATTCCTTTCAACCCCTAAATCTATTTCTGTTTATTGGCTAGCCTCAAGAAATGCTAGCCATGACCTCTGAAACAAGCAGATATACATACAATTTCTGACAAACATACAACATCCAATTCACATACAAACATACAACATCCAATTCACATCACACTTCATTTGTCAAACATAAAACATCCATTTGACAAACATAAAACATCAATTTAGCAAATGAATTAATTGAAATGAAATAAAATATCCATTAACAAATATACAATTACAAAAGATGTGCGTTGCATTTCCACTTAGATGGTAACATTGCATTTTTTATTGCTCTATCACTCCGGAATCGAGGTCTCGCGAAAGGAACAGAGCCATAATCAACGAACGTTGTCAGGCTGCACAAGCAATACTTGGATGGTGCATGATTGCCATTCAAGTATTGCTTGTGCAGCCTGACAAAATTCGTTGATTATGCACTGTTCCTTTCACGAGACCTCGATTCCGGAGTGATAGAGCAATAACAAATCATGGTGCGAAGTGGAACTTTCCAACTGGGTTTATGACGTTAGCCACCAGAAAGTACGCCATCTCTCCTCAAATGTGTGAAAGGTCGGGCTGTTTCAATGCAGTTGACGGGATGAACGCAGGCTGTCGATAGGAATATCAATGTGCGTATATATATAACGTGATGAGTATGAAGTAATTATGGGAAGATTGACAAATCTTGGAATTGGTGATCCTCGAGGAATCGAGGAGTAGTTCCATATGGTGGCAAACGTAGAATCCACATGTGTTGCCCGACGACTGCTGGTGGCACTGCAAAAAATGCAATGTATTAATTCAAGAGGCATTACTACCAACTGTTGCATAGGATTAATTAATGTGTAATAGCGAATACCTTAAAATCTCGAGCATGTGTCAGGCCTTTGGCCCCTTGTTTCGAGACACCTCCCATTGCAATGTACATCGCGAATGCCCTACGTGATTCGAAAAAGTTAACCTTAGTTATTCGGAAGGAAAGAAAAAGTACAATATAGGTATGTAGGGAGAAAATGTACTTACCTATCAATTACTTGGCTGACAACTGTAAAGTCTATTTTATTCTTACTTAGGGAATCAAGGTAATATACCTTGTTCTATTTTGGTACAATTACTATTAAAATCCAATGATAGTTCTGATTGTAGGGCATAAGTACATATTCCTTATTGCGGCATTCCAGCAGTGCTGCTGCAATGTACCTCTCAACGATGGATGACTCCTCGTCGATGGTAGTCTTGGCGACCAAGTGTGGGTCCAAGAAACCAACCGTTGATGATTTGGATGTTCTAGCTCTAGTCAGCATGTGTCTATACATATACACACGAAAGCAACAAATTATATATGACATTTATCGGTATGACATGAACGGAGACTGTGATTGTACACACTTACAGCGTCCAGCATCGAATGAGTGAGACGTCAAGAGCGTTGAGCGTGAAAAGATCGAATAAATCCTCAAAGGCAACCACGAAGACACACTCTTAAAGATTGTGATGTAAATCATTCGACGTGAATTTGACAGTGACACTTGAGATCCGTTCTCCCTCTGGCTTATTGGACTGCTCCATATACCACTTGTGCAATTGCAGGCAACTATATGCTAGGGGTTGGAGGACCTTGTGCTCGAGCAACGGCTGGCCAAACACGAATTTGCGGGCCAATGGCAGGTACAGGATATCATCATTGGTCTTCTTTGCTTTGCCCTTGCTGTCCTTGCTGCCTCGGGTGTAGGTCGACTTAATGGCAGTCAACTGTAAAGGTAGCAGCGGTGCAAGTTGCTCTGGCGAGAATAGCACCCGTGGAGATAACACCGGTGCAGCTAGCGGTGGTGGAGACAAGTCTTGTAGTGGAGATGGCACCAGTGCATGTAGATCTGGTTCGCACTGCCCTTCTGGTCCTGCCACCGGTGAAGAAACCTCCAGGGAGATGTCGCTTTTGGGCCACTGGATGAATGTTCCAATGGCCTGCCCTAGAGTCACGATCTCGTCGTTGGGGGGCTCCGGTAGCGGGACAACCTCAAAATTGACATGCACACCATCCACATTAACTTTTGCGAAGCCTGTCGCTAAAGTTTGACCGTGCAGCATGGCCCCGATACCAGACGGATATGCCTGGCCCCAAGCAGCGTGCAAGGGAACGGAGGCATATCTCACTTGGAGCCTGCACTTCGTAGGCTCCTATATAACGATACAGAATTAGCTACTCGAATAGGCCTATCAATGGAGCAATCATTCGAGAGATAATAATTATTACCAGGATGTCGTCCACAGGAAATCTGGCATCGGTTTGCGTCGGATTGTACGCGCAACTACTCGGATGGTTGTGCGGGCTAGCTAGCACAGGAGCGGCGGTGGCGGCCTGCTGACTTTCTGTATGTTTCCGCACCTCATCTCTGACTACATAAGCCAGCTCACCCATTAGCTCCTCTTTAAGAGATGCCTTGATCTCTTCTCATAGCCGTGCGTCATGCTCGGATTTGTTTCTCTTCCTTCGACGATGCTGCCCTCCGGCCGAGAACGATTCCGTACGTAGGACTTGAGAATTCCCTGAACCTCTCAAATGGGTACATGCTATGTAGGAATACGGGCCCGTACATTTTTATCTCCCACACAACGAGAACAATGAGATGGACCATGATATCGAAAAACGAAGGAGGGAAATACATTTCAAGGTGACATAGAGTCATCACCACCTCGTCCTGCAGAGCATCTAGTCCTTCGGGATCGATGACCTTCTGAGCAATTGTGTTAAAGATTGCCTCTCGGACTTTGATCGGCAAAATAGTTTTAATTGCAATAGGGAACATCTGTGTCATCAGCACATGACAATCATGAGACTTCATGCCATTTAACTTCAAATCTGGCATCGAAACAAGTTTCTTCACGTTGCCGGAGTAACCAGACGGAACTTTGACACCATGCAAGCACTCGCATAGTTCTGTTTTCTCAGCCTTAGACAGAGTGTAACACGCAGGGGGAAGGTGTGTTCATCCATTATCAGTGCATGTCGGTGCTAACTCAGGCCTAATGTCCATATCAACCAAGTCAAGCCGTGCGTTGACGTCGTCCTTTGTTTTATCACGAATGTTCAGTAAAAGACCAATCAAGCTGTCGCATACATTCTTTTCTACGTGCATGACATCGATGCAGTGTCGAACATCTAGGTACTCCCAATAAGGTAAGTCCCAAAATATTGATCTCTTCTTCCAGGTGTTCTTCTCATGAGCCCTCAATTTACGTCCCTTTCCGAGGACAACATCTAAATCCTTAACCATATCATAAACCTGGTGTCCCCTTAAATGCCTTAGAGCTGAACTGTCTACCTTCTCTTCGTCAAATTGTTTCTTCATCTTGCGGTATGGGTGAGCCCTCCGAAGGAACCGGCGGTGACGCATGTAGACGGTTTTGCGTGAGTGTTTCAGCCACACACTCTCGGTACCATCTAAACAGTGAGTAAAAGCTTTGGCACCTTTTGTACTATGACCCGATAGGTTACCAAGGGCAGGATAATCATTTATGGTGTAGAATAATAAGGAGCGCAGAGTGAAGTTCTCTCGTTTGTATGCATCACATACCTGTACCCCTTCGTTCCACAGTACTTTTAGATCTTCCACCAACGGTGCTAAAAACACATCAATATCATTCCCAGGTTGTTTTGGCCCTTGGATAAGTATTGACAGCAAAATATACTTTCGCTTCATACACAACCAAGGAGGAAGGTTATAGATGCAGAGAGTCACGGGCCATGTGCTATGTCGGTTGCTCATGCTACTGAAAAGATTCATTCCATCTGTACTCAGTTCAAACCTTATATTTCTTGGTTCTGCACCGATGTCTACAAAACTCCTATCGATGTTTCTCCACTGCGCGGAATCAGCAAGGTGTCTTAGCATTCCATCCTTCTTGCGCTCCTCCGAGTGCCAACGCAGCAGTTTTGCCTCCTTTGGATTTGCAAAAAACCTTTTCAAACGGGGAATTATAGGAAAATACCATGCCACCTTAGCAGGAGGTCCTTTCTTCGCCTCTGTTCCCTCGCCATCATCTGATTGATTGTTACGTTTGTATCGGGATGCGTTGCACACCGGACATACATGCATGTTTGCATACTCTTTACGGTAGAGGATACAGTCGTTCAGACATGCATGTATTCTTTCTACTTCCATTCCCAACGGACAAAGAACCTTCTTGGCTTTATACGTGGTTTTAGGCAACTCATTTCCCTCCGGAAGTATGTCCGCTAAAAGACCTAGCAGCGCCGTGAAACTCTTGTCGGACCAACTGTTGCTTGCCTTCAATTTCAACAGTTCACGCACGGCCGACAATCTCGTGTACTTGCAGCACGTGAACAAATGTTTCTCCGAGTCCTCCATCAAGCCTCAAAATTTAATATACTCTCTCTCATCATAGTTCTCTTCTACATCGCGAAGCATCTGATCCAAATTATCATCGTGCAATCTATCCGAATCCGAACCACAATCGACATCGTCTGGCGGCATGTCGACATTCACTTCACCGGCGATGTCATCCGGCGGCATATGATCATTCACTTCGCCATGACTGGTCCAACACGTATAACCCTTTTTGAAATCCCTCCGAATCAAGTGCGCTTCAATTTACCCTCGGTTCTTAAACATTTTTAAATTCTCGCAGTCAGTGCATGGACAGTACATATATTCCACCTCCTTATTCAACATATCCTCCTCGGCAACTCTTGTAAAAGCAGACACGCCATTAATGTACTCTTCACTCACACGGCTTGCGGCATACATCCAGCTTCGGTCCTACGTTACGTACATATATAACAACTTAGTATTAAAAATTAAATTAACTAATTATTACTACATATATACCGGCCACATGTATTATATTGAGGCTTAATTTGCTAGCTCAATTCATATTATAAACACAACAGCTATTATATAAGCAACAATTTTGCAAACCATCTTCAATTAATAACACTCACCAATTACTTAGATCTAAATTGTAATGCATGCAAAGAAAAAATAAATTTCATTACTAACCATATCTAGAGTAACCAAAAAAGTATGAATCTTCAAAGCTCAATCTCTGCCTCCTCCCACCAAATTAACTGGCCTAAAATCGCCTAGCTTGCCTCCTAAGCGAAAGAGTGCGCAACAGCGGCTAGATCTAGATTGAAATGAAGACAGATGCGGTCTGAGCAGCGCAATAAATGTCTACTGCCATTATCACAAACGATTTTTTATTAAAAACCGTCTGTGATAACCAGCTTATCACAGACGGTTTTTAATACAGACCGTCTGTGATACTAAAGTATCACAGACGGTTCATCGGTAAGAACCGTCTGTGATACTCGTTTTCTCCGACGCCACCAACTCAGACGGTGTCCAAATTAAAACCGTCTGTGTTAGTGTCGGTCACAGACGGTTTTGTCAAACCGTCTGTGATTGGCCATCTAGTATTAGGCTTTCTGTAGTAGTGAGACTGCAACGTGAAAATCAAAAGGCTTCCTTGTCAACAAGGAAAAGGGAAACAAAGTTGGCCATTACAAGGCTATCCATGGGAAGAACGCTAACAGAGTCTCAAGAGTCAAGATTGGTCTAGTTTCCTATGCTTGGAGAGTGCAGGCCAGAAAGATTCTGGCTTGGAGCCTTCCTGCCAAACATTCAAATTAAACAACAACATAACAATGATCAGAACAGAAGGAAAGCTTGGAATTACAACTCTGATTTGGAACTGGCCACAAATGGAACTGAGGTAACTTGCTTACAGGCCAATGACAAAGTTCTCCAGTGAGCAAGTCATCTTGGTCCAGTGGCATGGGTCCAGAGAGCCAGTCCCAATCATCAAGCACACCATGGGGGTCGTTGAGAATGCCCTTGACCCTCATCAGAGCTTGCACTGAAAAGTTACAGAAACCAGCACCAAGAGGAGAAACATATGCAGTCACCACCAATGATGTTCTTAATTCGATAAAAGAAAGAACTGAAGAGCCATTGATTTCCCTTCTCTTTGTTGAAGATCAACAGGTCCATCGAGTTGAAAGATGGCAAAGAAACAAGAACCAAGAAGACTTTCTGATGTGAGGAAGAAAGAAAGAAACATTCGCTTGTGGGGAGGGGAGAGGTACCTGTGTGTAATGTCTATTTAAACTTCTAAATTCTAATCAAGCGCGAGTCTTAGAAAACCATGAAGCCTTGAAAGAAATTTGGTGATACCTTACAGTAGCGGATTGGATGGACATGCTTATTTTAAACATTCTCATTTTTAATTATATTTGCGCACTAATTATAGTTTTCAAGTTATTTATTGATTGTGTTGTCAATATATACTTAAAACAAATATACTGAAAGATATTGATCAGCTGTATTCTAAATTAGTAGATTAAATTTTTATATCAAAATTAAGAACGTCATTTTGGTTCTTTTTTATAGAGCTATGACACTAATTACACGTCTAACGCAAACTAAACTAAACAACGGCCATTTGGACAGTTTGTACATGGCCTCTCGACGAGCATAGAGAACACAAACTAAAATACTCTTTATCCCAAGAGAATAGAATCTAAACACTCCCAGAGTTTGGCCACGTAGTAGAATCCCAGCCCCATTCTATTGTTTCTTTTGTTTGGTCGTGTTGGAAAGAGTGGTTGGATTGGGGGTTGGAAAATTGTGCATGCATATTTTTGTTTGAGAATTTGTTCCCTTGCTCCTGCTTTTCTCATCCCTCTTTTCACTTTATTTTCATATCTCATCTGCGGTCCTTCTACTATATATATCTTTTTACTGCAAGAAAGTAAGCAATAATGTAATTTTTTTGTGAAGCATAGAATAACAACTTGCCCACATGCTGAAAGTAAGCAATTTTTTTTTTGTGAAGCATAGAATAACAACTTGCCCACATGCTCCGCACTTGAGTTCATGGGGTTTTGCTTTTTCGATTCTATGCAAGCTTGCCTAATTTGATTCTCCATTAATCTCAAAGACCAGGGTTTTCTGTAACCAAAATGCCATGTAGACCTACTTATTGTGAAGTGTACCAACAGTCTTTTGGTACTCTTTTGGGCTATGCTTATTTTTGAAGTTGATGTGAAGTCGGTTTGTCTGTTCGATAAATTAGATTGAAGTTAGATAAATTCTATTATTCAATGGTTGTCATCAGTGCTCACGTTCCATCTCGTATGTTATAGAAGTCCGGAACACAACTTGATCAAGAAAAAGAATAGCTTACTAAAAAACCCTATTATTTAAAAGCGGCTCAAAGATTGTCATAATGCAGCACAGTGCCAAACGAGGGGACCATATATATGTTTCCAGTACCGAGGCGGTGATTTGCCCAAACCAAGCTCAGATGCAATCGCCAACGACTGCATCAGATAGATCGCCAAAATCCAATGTGAGCATGTGCTCCTTGTGCAAACAGCTCTGAACCGTCACCTGCATTCGTGTACGAGTTCTGCCATCTTCCTGCGGCAACAAGGGCCTGAAGACAAGGCAAATAGGGACGTAACGCAAACAAGAACTGTTTTTGTCAGCCTGCACTGCAGCCTCAAAAGGATACATTCCATCACAGGACAGACATAGACAAGTCCCAATCATACACGCTGCCAATTTTGCATTCAGTGTTTCTTCTGCACCTCAGCTGTGCACAGCAGAACTCACAGCCCCTGATCAGCGTGCACAGAGACAGGCATACAGCATATATTTTGTTCCTACATAGAATGCATTTTGGTGCTTAAGTTGGCCCAGTCCAATGTCAGCAGCATAACCACACGGCATAGAAACAAATGCAACACCAAGATACGATGTCTTCCCACAAAATGGTTTACTCATAAAGTTCATAGAGGTGCTAACTTTATATAACCATGGAAAATATCAGTGTCTCCAACAATACAATTGATATTTAGCGCAGAAGCTACTGTCTCCTACAGAACTCAAAAACATCTTGGTCACAGGATCATGTCACATTGACATAGCACAAACAGGACCGTGCGAGCAATGGCGTGCAATAAGGATGCCGGTTTTGTTAGTAATGCTGGCCCAGGGAATGGCTTAGAACATCGATGACGTGACGTCAGCAACTTCAGACAAAACTTGGTCTTAGTATGATTTAAGTTTCTCCTTGGCCTCTTCCTCAAGCTCTCCCTTGGCTGGCTTGGTCAGAACCAATACACAACAAGTAGGCCTCTTGGTGGTGTCAGCAGTCGCAAGATCCTACCACAAAGAGGGGAAAACAAAATGCATCAGTAAATATTAATAGCTTACCATGTATCGGTGAAAATACTTAACAATTAGCATCACCAATTCCTACATTAGTTTTCTCTTTGTTGTATTTCCCATTTTTGGGTGATTTGTAGTATAATATGTCACAGCTTCACACAATAAAATTTCAACTATACGAGGTGCTTTAGAAATTTATCAACAATGAATTTCTCAAGGGGATACTTGCAGCAACACACGCTTCTAATCTGGGCTTTGCCATCAGAACAAAGTATACTTATGAAGGAAAGTTGAAGCTATGAGTCTGTTCTTTTGGGCTGCGGCTTATGTCTTTTAGTCCTAATACGAGTGTTCGTGCGAACGAACCGAAAACCGATAAATCGCTTCTAAAAGACTATCCCAATAAGTCGCTTCGAAACGGCGAGGGAGAAGCCGTCCCGTTTGTTTGTTCGAGGGAAATCATAAGCTATAAGCTGAAATAAGCTGAAAACCTAATGGTGAATAAGAATGCAACAACAATGACAACTTAAGCAATAAGCACATCTTCCTCTCAAACAGTTTACAACCAGTTAAATCTTATATACAAAAAGACTGCCAATACCAGCATGGGCAAAAGTTAAATGACAGAAGAGGTAAAAAAGTCTCACTAAATTCTAAAACAAGAACAAGATGTACCATAACACTTCATTCCAAACCAGAACAAGATGTGTCCTTATCAGTCGGAGTGGAAACTTGAGGAGCAAATGGATGCTCGTTTCAGTAGTAGTATATAATTTCAACAACAGAAACTTTGATCACCTCCCGTTGTTGACGCTATCTTAGATGATAAGATTAGGTATCAGCCAAAAGGTTAATCCAACAACTTCCATATCTTTCCAAACTAACCACCATGGCAGTTGGCGTTGTTTTATGTGGCACCATGTATGCCACAAATACTTGTCAACTCCAATTGATCAAACCCTGAACGGTGCAATGTGGAGGATTGTTATGAACATAGATTCAAGCGTTGCAAACTGGTCACAACACGTATCATGCAGAAGTCAGGAAACAGCTAGAAAATAGTTGGCTGCTTCCATTCCCAGAATTTTGTGTTCTTTTCATGAGAACACATTGTTTCATAATATTATTCAAAAAATGAAGAAATTCAGTATATGAGTTTTTGTCTGGTTTCACTTAAAACCTAGCATGGTCCAGCCAAGTTCAACTTGGGGGGTTAAGGACCTTAGGGTTCAAACTAAAAAAAAGAAGAATCCACCAGCAAGAGGAACTGCCAGGAGCCAGTCTCTCGTAAGAAGGTTTGCAGAAGTTTGATTTTTCTTTTTTGAAACTAACGTCTGTAACAGTTTTCATAGCCACTTAATTAGCACATGATAGCTAAGAAAGCAAAAGATAGGTCCAATTAAACCGTTAGACAGTCTTGATGCCCTTGGTTGGCTCATGATCCCATACAAAATGTGATCAACACTTGCTAATGGGGGTAGAAAACCATCATGAATAAAAACAACACAGGAATCAGTAAGGTGGATAAGGCCATACGAGGCATGTCCTTTCGCAACTAGCCGCAAACACAAGCAAATTGATCAAGATGCACAAGTGGACAACTAGGTGGGTGGTCCTCGTTCCTGCATGCTCACGGAACAACCTTTTTTTTTCATTCAGTACTGTTGCCTAGAAGGGAAGCGAAACAGCGAACAAGATGATGGGTTTCATTTCAAAATTCCAGCAAAGCTCAGTCTAGGGGAGCTCCCTGTAAAACGCGAACTAGAACCTAAATGTAGCTATTCATAGATGATATTCCCATTGCCATTCAACAATGAAAATTTTGAATCAACATGTGAAAGACGAGTCAGAAAGTACAAACCACTTCTATTCTGATTTCGCACTGCATGTCCCACTTGGTTTAAGGATTCGTATGCAATACTTTGATTGTCATATGTTAGCAGAGTGATGAGTGATTTTTGAGTGATCACAAGGAATCGCAGCTGAACAATGAGCAGTATAAATACCTCTTTTGAAGGAACATGTACGCAAGGAATACTGGCTCCTTCGCAGAGTATCGGAACATGTGTCATCACATCTATGGGAGAAATGTTGCCGGCAATCACGCACAATCTACAGAGACCAAAGCCAAACACAAGGTGTTCAATAAACCCGTGAGAAATCAACTAACAAAAACCATTGATACATGAACTCGAAAATCAGCAAGATCCCCCTCCCCCAACACAGTTTTATCCAAAAGATTAATGTAAACCCAACTACATTTACCCATCGATGAAAATTTACCAAAGTACTCACTGTATTGTACTTGTACATATTCAAGCTACGAATCGCTTAATTAACAATAGCACAGTAGACGAAAGCGATAGCGATAGAAAGTACGAACTATTTGTTCCCGCGGCGGATGCT
Organism: Dendrocalamus latiflorus; assembly: GCA_017311315.1. Taxonomy (NCBI): domain Eukaryota; kingdom Viridiplantae; phylum Streptophyta; class Magnoliopsida; order Poales; family Poaceae; genus Dendrocalamus; species Dendrocalamus latiflorus. The sequence goes on from CM029660.1 coordinate 25,697,959, forward strand.
CTTGACGACCTCTTTTGACCTCGCCAAGAACTGCAAGAACTTGAAAGTACGAGCATTTGGCCTCGGAGGCCGCAAGGGAACGCCAAATCACAAGATCATAAGAAAATCGCCAAGAACGCCCGAAGCCGAAGCCAATGAAATCGGGAAGAGCCCTTGAGACCTCGGCGGACGAGCTTGAGGGTTTACTTGCAGGGATTCTTGCTGAAGAGCGGCCTCGCGATGGGCGCCAGCCAATGTTATTAAGTCGTAAAGTCGAGTCGAGTCGCCAAGGGGACGACTTGGGCGACTAGTCATCAGGTCTACTGCAGAACTGCAGTCATGGTTGCTAACTTGCTACCAAAGTATTCTACTGAAGAACTCTGTAGTCATGCTTGCCACCAAAGTACTAATGAACTAATGACTTATTTAACAGCTACTCTATTGGTCCCATGCTGTGAAATAAGACGCAAAAGTCACCCTCTTCAAAGTTCAAAGTTCAAACTGATGAGAAGTTTGCATTGATGTGATGGACTGCAAAGTGCAACTGCAAACCGATAGATGAAATCAGCAATCTTGGGGTAGACATCAATTCATTGTAGGGGTTGCGCAATGTTTTCCTTTGAGCTACCATATTGTAATTTGTAACTCAATTTTGCAACCTGCAGTGCAGACAATGTATTTTTGGGTTTAAAGTGTTGAACACACTGTACAGACAAGTGATGGTCAATAATGCTCATGCAAGGATTTGTTGGAATCCACATCCTTTGTATCCTAACTGCTAAGTATATAAACACAAAACTTAACATTGCCAGTGCCAGCCTGTTGCTGCTGTTGCGCATGTCATGTTGCACATGACAGACTCATGAGACTACACTACTACAGACTACACTTTCTTCTTCAATTTACCATCTTTAATCTTATTTAGCCTTTCAACTGTGAAAGCTTCAATCTCCACCTTCATTAGAGAAAACAATATATAACTAATGTGATATGAGAAGAACAGTAAGTGCAAAATTAGCTTAAAGTGTACCTACTCTTGTTTTTGGAAGCAACTCAATGGCTAACTGAAGCACAGAGTACAGAGTTACTAAAATCATCGCAAGCTTCAGCTCTATGATATAAACAACTTCAAACAAAGCTTCTCTGAGCTGATCCCAGCATCAGTACACTTGGAAAGATGGAATTCAAAGTATCCAAAAGAGTACTTGTTCTTTCCTCTCTAACAGCCTATCAAAAGTTAAAAAGAAATAAAATTAGTGGGCATGTAAATATGTAATATAGAATGAACTACTAATTGGCACATCAAAGAATATATCTTAAGAACCTTTTCATTTTGCAGAGATTGTGGCTCAGTTTTCAGCTTTTCCAACCTTCAAGGTGAAAAATCCAATCTGAAGGAGCACATATTTTCAAATACCTGTGGAAAATAAAGAAATTTCTACCTTATGTACACAAACTATAATAAGAAAGAAACTATGTCACATTAACACTTCGCAGTTGACAGCAATAGGAAGAACTTAATAAGAAACAAGTTTAAGCATAAGTACATAACTTAATAAGAAACAAGTTCTGAACGAACGATAAATGGATACAAAAGTTCTAAGTCCAAAAGTAGCTAAAGTAACAAAGGCATTAATGATTCAAATCAGCCATCCAAGTCATCATCCAATTCAAATTCATCCTCTTGACGACTTTCTCCACCCGCATGGATAGATGGTGGAGTCTCACTCTCACTCTCATCATTGTCCATTTCTTCATCATCATCAATAGCAAAATCATCATCTTTTGTAGCATCATCTTTACTCTCGTGGCTCACCTCATCAATACTAGGAGCAAGCTTTGAACGCCGAGCATAAGTGATGTGAGGGCCTATTGGCCGATCACTATACTCTCTAGCAACAACATCACTACGAGCTATCCTAGGATAATTACGACCTCTTTGACCGCGCGAAGCACCAATGGCTTCATCAACATGAGCCCAAGTTAGATGATCACTGTCTTGATAAACTGGTTCAGCATTGAATGGTATGTCGTTCTAGTAGAAGAAGTCAGCTACATGATCATCAACTATTTGTTTTTATTCCTTCTTATTCTTGGTGATGTGCTCAAGTGTGGGTTGAGAAGTGCTTGTGCTGTGCCTCTCAAAAACAACCTCTTCCGGTGAATTCCGAAGCATAGAAGCAACTGATTTGGTATACTTTTGTGCGGTCCAGCCACTACAAAAGAAGTTGTAGATTGATTCCTTTTTGCAGATGTCCTAGAACTTGGATGGACCCCTTCTTCTCCAACATCAGCATCAGCACCTTCACCTTCTCCCTCGTGAGCTTCATCCTCCTCTACCCCCTCCGTGGGTTTGAACTTCCTTGAATGGCTCTTCAAGTAGTTATGCATCTCTTTTCTAATTGCTGCGGTTACATTATCACATCTCCATAACCCCAGCAAGGTGCCTCTTCAATCTTCCCACTCCAGCATGGACTCTCTTGTCACAGAGCTTACATTGGAGGACATCTTTTCTATTCAAATCAAGCCAAAACCAATATTTCCATGCTGGGTCATTGAACTTAGCCCTCCGCTTAGGATCATTGGCTGGATCATACACCTCAGAAGCTACAGCGACTTGTTGGTCTGGTTGTGGTTGGTCTGTGTCTGCCATGGTACCTCACCTCAATGACCTGCACAAGTGCACATAGAGATTAGCGAAATGGACTAAGTATCAAACAAAGGAGAGCTACTGCTAGTCTATGTACAAAAGACATGCATCTACAAGTCTACATGGACAAAGGAGAGCTACTACTAGGTAACATGCAGTCTGCAGTCTACACAAATACCACAACATCACAGAAATAGCATTACTAATTACTATATGGCATACTTTTTGCATTGGACAACCCAGTTCAACAACACTTTGAATTTTAACCTCAAAACTAAAACTTCAAAACGTCATGCCCATGCCAATTTGTTTATTAATTAAAAGGCTTACAAAACATGCCATATATGCAATGTTGCTCTCTATTTACATTGTCATGTAGGGGAGGAGGCAGAGAGCAATATTCACATGTGAGAGAGGCAGAGAGCATAAATTTGATGAATCACCTCTACTTTTGTTTCTCAATCAGAGGAAGGAAAGGAAAGTACATATATATCAGGTTGGTGACTAATGAAGTAATGAGTAATGAGTAATGAACTAATGACTAATGAGTGAGTAGCTTGGTTACCTGTCTAAAATGGAGCTATGAGCAGCATGGCTCCCAGGCCGGCCGGCACCTGAACCTGCCCGCCGAATCCCAACACCCACCCTGAGAAAGAAAAGCAAAATCCATCGTTCAAGAAGCGGACAATGGACCAAGTAGACAATCAACACCTCTCCCGAAAAACCCCAACCAAAATCTCCCCCCAAAAGAAAAGAATCAAGCAAGGAAGGAGGCAAGGAGCACCTGGTTGGTTCAGGTCTTCAGGAAGTGGATAAGGACGAGGATGAGGCGGCAGCAGAAGAAGGTACTGGCATGGCGGAAGGGAGTCGGAGTAGCACGTGCGTGTGAAGCTTCAATCGGGTAGGGTATAGTTGGGGTCGGAGAGAGGGGAGACAAGACGACAACTGAGGAGGAGGCTGCGGCGGCCACTAGAGAAGACAGCATGATGACAAGCACTGGAGAGGGAGGCGGCCCATTGCTACTGCTTCGATCGCTTCTAGCAGCTCGCACGGGAGGACTCACACCGTCACACAAGAGGAGGAATCTAGGGTTACTGACTACAGTCTTCAGTGTCTTACTGTCTTTACTCGCTATCTTAGTGGGCTATGGACCGGCCAAGTTGTCCTCAGTATTTTACTGCTGGCCTGCTGGGCCTCCACTCTCCAGTCGACCGGCTAGACCAGCATGGCTAGTCATGATTTGTCGCCGACTAGTCGTCCGTCATACCGACTAGTCGCTCCTGTCGAATCAGTCTCGCTAGTCATCCACCATGTACTGACTGGACAACTAGTCATAGATTAATTGCAGATTAGTCAACGACTTAACTACATTGGCGCCAGCGCCACCAGCGTCTTCTTCTCTGCCTCCATGTCACTCCTCACCATTGCCCGGGCTCCGACCTCTCCTCCTCACCATCACCGCCGCCTTCGAGCCAGGCTAGAACGATGGCTAGGGTTTTGGGGCACGGATTTGCACGAGTTTTGAAGTCTTCTTCCTATTTGCTTCTAAAATCTGATTTTCTATGGTAAATATCTTTTCTATAATACATATCTTTCAAATGAAATATCTTTTCAAGATAGAGTATATTAATCAATTATAGTACACACTGCAACAACTTAATTTATATCGACTAAAATCGTACACGAGTGTTTATCTACAAGATTCTCTACAAGCTATTACTATTCATAAGTCAAAGAAAAAACTTACATGAAAGGACCCTGAGGCCGCGCTTTACACCACTGTGCGCCATTGGTCTGTGGGGTCAATGCTCCATATGTGAGGTCACTTGTCAAAGAGAGGTAGGCCTGTGCATTTGGTATATTTGGTAAAATCGGTTCGATACGTACGGTATATATAGCAAATATGGTATTAGTAGTTCAGTAAAGTATGATATTTTTAAAAATATAGTTTGGTATCGGTGAATCCTAATTTATTTCGGTGCAGTATCAGTAAAATACCATATTTACCAAAGTTAGTGGGAATTGCGAACGATATAGCGAGGCAACAATATACCCGTGATAGAATTAAAAGTACTCCAGTAGAATTAGAACTCAGCCAGATAGTCTCACATCACAGTCACAGACAACAAACTATCACAGACAGAACACTCACATCACAGTCATAGATGACAAACTATCACAGACATAACATATTAAACTACACATTCACAACATAGGACACAGCCAGTCAGCCACTAAGCCACACTTGTGTCATGTGTGGACTCATCAATTCATCATGGACTATTGGACATTTAGACTAATGGTTTCAGAGTCATAGAGAGACACAGACAATGCCACAGCCCATAGCGGTGCCAACTGCCAAGTTGGCTATAAAGCCTATAATCTGGAAACATATTCAGTGCTCATCCCTTGCTCGGCTAGTTCAATCTGCTAAAAATGATTAAGGATCCAATATCATTGTTTGCATCCATCAGGTCTCAGAGTACTAGAGTAGGCAGCTAAATGGAATACATCATAACCACTTAACCAGGGGTCCTAGTAAGACACCATAACAAGTTTGCATGTTTATGTTGCACTGTAGTATCAGAACTAATGGCTAGAATATTAGGGAACAAATTACACATAGGATGAACCTCCGTTATGTGACATCTGATTGGCCCATGTGTCCCTCATGTTTGCCCAGGTCCTATTGTCTAAGAAACCAAGTAGATCAATAAGAAAAAATGTAGAATTGATCACACACTTAGCCGCTTAGGTGTAGATGAGATAGACAATATCTACAACAAAAGACACTCCTTTATTCTTCAAGCATCAAGCTCGATCCGAGAAGAACACACTTGAGGTTGGAATAGCATCATCTAATTTCCCTTCCATTTCAGTACCTACATGACACAAAAAAAATATAAAGTGGTCATAGCAGTTTGCATCACTCATAAATAAAAATATTATGCCTAGATTATAGCACCTTCTTCAAATTCACTCAATTCCTTTAGACTGGCTTCAATGTTGATGCGCTTTGAATGATGCAACCAATCTTGTGCACATATTAAGCATTCGAGTGTTAATGGAATCAGGGAGCTTCTAAAATCTTCAAGAACACGACCAGTTGTAATAAAAGCTGATTTAGAAGTAACAGTTAATAAGGGAATGCTAATATATCACAAACCATCTGTGAAAGGATAGGAAAACAAGGTGAGTTGCATTTCCACTAGGAAAGAATGTCAAAATCTTTAACATCATCTTCTGCATCTTCAACAAGATACTTCTCTAATTTAGATTTACCACCACCTCCAATAAAAACTTTCATTCTCTTATTGTATAAAGACCTTGTAATATTTATAGATGCACTTGTTGATTGCTCAATAGCATTTGTTGATTTCTCAGTGCCTTGACTTCGAACTTGAGAGTACTCATTCTTGTATTCTTCAAAAAGATCTAAGAATGCCTTTTGTAGCTTACATTACAATTCGAAATGAATCATATTCGAAATGCAAGATCTTAAGAGCCACAAAAGTTCAAACTTATTGCATGGTTGCATACATGGAATTAATAAGGTAAAAGAGGTATAGATAAATAAAATCTTAAGTTTTGTACCTTCTTCCATATCTTAGCACCTTTAATCTAGCCATACATCATGTTGATTTGCCATTGGAAAAAAAGATTGTTTAGTCCTTGCATAAACATTAAAACAAAAAATTAAAGTAACATTAGTGAGTGATCAGGAACACAAGCCATATCTTGATAAAATAGCAACAATAAAAATTAAGTTGTTCATCTTCTCAGGATTCCCCAATACCTATCAAACTTCGCCTTCATCTTAACAGCCATGTCTTTGAAGGTATTATGATCACCATCTTCACATTTAGTCCATTAGCACAATAAATAATTTACACCAATAATATCTTCAAAGAAAGTACTGGAAGTAATATATTAGGTGCCAGAAACCTTTTTTGTAAGGCCAAAGAAATGTTCTAGAAACTCCTTGAAGTCCCTTGCATACACCCAATCATTATGTTTTAGGACCCCATCCACACCCAACTCTACCTTGTATGAGGTGTCCTGAAGTTCAACCCTTTCAAATGCCTTCTTAAAACCCACGACGATCTATAATATAAGATATGTTAAGTTCTATCTAGTGCACACATCAAGAGACATCAAACATTTTTCTTCTACCTTGCTGATTTGCACATATTTGTTTGAAGCTATTCATTCTTGCAGTAGAGCTTCTCACATATTTGATAGCTGTACGGATACAGAAAATAGATGGAGCCACTGTCTTCAACCCATATTGAATCACAAGATTAATAATATGAGCTACGCATCTCATGTGAAGTTGACAGCCTTTCGCAAAAGTACCTTCTCGATTTTTCAAAGCACTCTGCGTATAGCTTATAGCACCATCATTTGAAATAGCATTATCTACGGTAATAGTGCACACATGCTCAATGCCCCAATCAAGCAAGCATTTATCTAGTGCTTTCCCAATGTCTTCCCCTTTGTGGTTGTCTACCAAGTAGAAGTTAAAGTATTTTTTTTGTTAAGTTGCCAGTTGATATCAATGTAATGGGTAGTTAGAACCATGTAATTATGAAGGGTCGAAGAAGTCCATGTGTCGATTGTAAGACTAATAGTTTGATGAGAATCCTTAAAATACTTTGTGAGCTTTGCTTTATTAGCTTCATAAAGGCAGAGAACATCTCTATACATTGTTGTTCTAGATGGTAGACTGAACCGAGGACAAGCTTTGGACATAAAGTCAATAAAACCTTCATGTTCTAAAAAATGAAAGACGGCTCATCTACGATCATCATGTTAGTAAACACTACCCTAACCTCTTTAGCATTATAATGCCAAGGAATTACGCAACTACTTCGACCATCTCCACTAGGTTGGAAGCTTAATTGAGTTGGATTGCTGCTCCTATCAGAATGCTTCTTACAAGATTTTGCATGAGAGACTAGAGAGGAGATACCATTCTTTTGTGAATCGCAGGCAAGGATTTGAGAGAAAAATTGCATCTAGCCTTATTTCGGTCATCTGGTAGTCGTCTATAATGGTTCCATATCTCTGATCTAGTATTCATTTGTTTTTTCCATCTTGACTTTGAATGGGTCCAATAGCTTCATCGCTGCCCACACCCAAACTAGCAACAGACACACTTCCTACACCCTCAGACTTGGACATCTAAAATACCAAAAAGACTGAGACTCAAACATTCACAAATCACAACAAACTAGGCTAGCAATTGTAGTTCATGATTTTAATGCAATGAGACTTGAAACTACATTTCAACATTTTAATGGCTTTGTTGGCTAACGTAATCTCCACTTTTGCAACTTGCAAGGTGTTTCGTAAGCATGTGTTGGCAAACCACACGGCAATGTGTCCCCTCAAGATGAATTTTTTGACCAAGGTGAACAAATACATAGTAAAAGGAATTCTTGATGCTTGCAGAATTGCAATTACCTTGGATAGTTGGATCTGAGTATCTGACGACTGAGTAGGTGATGGGCTACTGGTGGTGCGGCTATCTCTTACTTGGCTCCTTGGCCTCGGAGGCTCTCCTAGCTAGGGGCAGCGCAATGCAACACTCAGCATCGACGGAGGACAACCCCAAGCATACCCCTGCACTTGCAGAACAAATTGACCTACACCCAAAGAAGAGAGAACAAACAACAGCTCGCCAAAAAAAGGTATCACCGAAAGGGAGAGAGAGATTTCTCACCGAAGATGGCCAAGAGGTCTCATCATGGCAAATGCGAGGAAAGGAGAGCAGAGGAGAGGCAAAGCGGAAGAGCTCAAGAGGGTCGATGAATCGGAAGAGGGTGAAGAGGAAGACAACATTGTGCATTGGGAATGGATGAACGAGGGTCAACAAATCGGAATAGCCAAAGAGGGCGAAGATTGAAGAGGAAGACGGCACTGCGCTGCACGTTTCGAGGGATCTCACTCAACACTTAATCAGTCATCATAGCTAGGGTTTCACTGGGGGGATCTTACCCATTGTGTCAGCCTGTTGGGAATGGACGGGTGAGATTTAGCCTTTGCTGGGCCTATGGGCTAAATAGGGGATGGCTGATGGGTTGCACCACTGCGGGCTACCGCTGCACTACAGCGCTAGTGCCATTTGGTTTTTTTTTCAATTTTTTTAGTTTTTAGCCGGTTTTAACCAAAAAAATCATACCTCAAAAAGCCAGAAATATGCATCCCAAATTGAATACCGAAAACTATTTTGACCAGTTTAGTTCGGTACTTTCGGTGTAGTTTTTTCGGTTTGGCTCCAGAATGCATATCCCTAGAGAGAGGGGTTTCAGGCCTTGTGCTTCCCGTATGATGTGAACAGAATCAACAGGTTCAACAGGCTATGCAATTATGCAAGTCGAGTGCGTACTTAGTGATGTAGTAAATAAAAATTGATAACCAATACTCAACCGGTCATCTAACCTAGTAATGATTATATGGTATAATCGATCTATTATGCAGTATAATTGGTCAAATTATGCAAATAATCAGCTAACAGATAGGGGCATCCGTTACTTGTATACGACTGAGTATATGGCCTAGTAGACCCATTTTTAAAACACTGGGACTACACCGGTGCCAACGAGTCGTTTACTCTAGAGCGTTTTGCCCTTTTTCCTTTGTTGAACGTGTCATCCAGCTTTCCTGCATAGGGTATTTTTATATTTTATATGATTTTATTTTTATCATCATGAAAATTGACAACAAGCCTATATTGAAAGGACAATAATCTTGCCTAATGGCGGAGCCATGCATGAATTACATAAGGTTTGGGTGAAGTAAAGTTGAAGAGTTTGTAAACTGGAGAAAGAAGTAGGATTGGTTGGAGAGAAACTAGAATGCATTTTTTTTTGGGCTTATGGGTGGGTTGGATATGTCTGATATGGGGTGATCAATTTTCACAGCATAAGATCAATGATACATTTGGATCCGTGCAATCTAACAAATTGATGGTGCTAACCACTGTTTTAATATAATAACCCGCGATAAAAGAATTTACTCAACCACACGATTCGATGCTTATCTACTCAGCCATCTAAAAGTAGACGTGTTCTTTCCATAAAAGAGCGATGAAATCATAAGAAGAATAATGGTAATATTCAGATTGAGACTTCCTATTATATTAGAGGTATTGTAGCATAAGCCATAGAATCAAGATTCAAGAGTAAAAACTTTACTCTGAATAACAGGGGCGGAGCCCAATGGAGGGGAGGGGGTTCCCAGGAACCCGGGTCCAAAATTTTTTTTAGTTATTACTAGTAAACATTCACCCTTTGTGCACCCCCTTGGTCCATTATGGTGTACCTCTAGCCCAACAAATACCCTCACTTGCCCTGTCCAGCCCATTCTCCCACCGTCCTATGCTCCTACGCGCGGCCCGTTGCACCCCCCTCTGTTTTGCTCTAGCTCCGCCACTGCTGAATAACATGTTCTGTTTACAAAGAGAGGATATAGGGCCATTATATAGCCGACTCAACCAAAAGAAAACAACCGACGCAATCTAATCAGAAACAAACCGAAACAAATCAAGTACTTCGGACTCCGCAAAAATACGGTCAACACGTATGGAGTTGTCCGATCCCTGTGTGGGGCATGCATGCATGCATGGCAGGCCCCACACGCAGAAGGCAGTAGCAGTGGAACGCTCCTCCATGTACAATTCTTTCTTGGTCGCAAGTATTATTTTCCTTTGACCGACAGCAAATATTCTTGGCTGATGCTCTCTCCATTAAAGGTGATGGTGAGTCGATCTTCTGTGTATAAGACATTATGGGATCTACTAACAATTACGTTGTTGCTTAGCTAGATTTTTCGTGTGACCTTCTTCGTGGGAAGGGTCAGGGGGCAAGAGGAAGAGCTTGTAGGGTTTGAAGGACACATGTCGTAATCTGGTGGAGGGGCCTCTGATAGGATTAGGGATGGCAATTGTGCCCGTTTACCCGTGTATCCGTGGGTAAATATCCTAATGGAGCCGGGTATGAGATGCATTTTCTACCCACAGGTATGAAAATGGGGGGAATTATCTGTCTGTCGGGTACGTAAACGGGTACGGGTATGGGTAAGCTCTACCCGTCTTACCCGTTTACCCGCCAACTAGCAAACCCTAACCCTAACTCCGGTCTCCCCAGCCGACTTACTCCCCAGCCGCCGCCACCCGTTCAACTCCCAACCCGCAGTCACTCTCACTCGGTCCACTTCCCACCCCGTAGTCCTGCACGGCCGCACCCGTCTCCTACTCTCCTCCGACCTGCCGCCGCCCCCACCCGCCAAGCCGCCGCCCCCACTCGCCGCCGTCCTCCGATCTGCCGCCACCCCCACCCCCACCTGCCAAGCCGCCGCCCCCACCCGTCGAGCCGTCGTCGTCCAATCTGCCGCCGCCCCCACCCGCCGAGCCGCCGCCCCCCGCTGCCGTTCTCCGATCTGCCCCCGTCCTAGGTCTCCTGCGGCGGTACGACGAGCGGAGGTGCGACAAGCGGGCGGCGCCTCCCGTGGGGCCACGGGGGTTACGTCTCACGGCAGTGGCTGCTTCGACGAGCCAAACAATTGGCTGGGGATAGACTAGGAGGAGTCCTCTATCAACTGCGACAGCGGCGGGTTCGTCGGGTTCAGCGAGCGGCGTTCGGCTCCATTGACTCCGGCGGGTGGGCGTGGAGGAGGAGCCGTGACGTGTTGCGCTCCCTGATGCCCGGCCTCCTCTCCAGAGCGCCAGAGCTTGGCAGCTTCTTGGGAGGCTCAGGCCAAGCATGTTTTCTGCAGGTATTGAGAGTGGCCAAATATTTTGTGAATTGCGTATTCATCTTCCACAAATGGATTAGTATTTTCAACTTGCTTATTCACCTTCCACCAATGGATTACTCTTGAACCCTCATTGTCTAGTCAGGCGGGCGACGAGTATGGGCGGGGTTTTTTACCCGTGGGCGGGTACGGGTATGCCCGTGGGCGAAAATTGGGATCGTGGGTACGGATATGGACGAGCACTATCCGTACCCGCCGCGCCCGATTGCTATCCCTAGATAGGATAGCACATAATTCGATTGATTTTGGTGGAGAAACTATTGGAGTGTCGCGTAGAAAATTCCAGGTAATTAATCGTGTGGATTCGTTGAGCCGCCGTCATGGTGAGCCGTGCATCATTACACGCGCTAGTGGTTAAAGAACAGGAGGCGGCTCGCTCAAGTTTGCTTCATATAGCATTTGGATGTGTTCTTCTGAACTGTTAACTTATATCTTATGATTTAAATATTTAAATTCTGCCTATTCGTGAGAAATAATACATACAAAAAATTAATCATATATGGTTTTGACCGATACAATTAAACTTAATACACTTTTTACTATAATCTTCCTATTAACCCATCTAAAAAAATGTACCGTTTAAAAGTTATTGTAGACAATATAAACATAAACCATATGTATAAATCATTCCGACCCCAGCCAAGTGCATCCCTTCCGCCCATAATAGTCTTTCTTGAGAGGTCTCCCGTGTCAGCGCAACAAATGGGCGCTCGAAACAGTAAGATAAAACTATTCTTCAGCACCGAATTTTCATGAGGTACGTACGAAGAAACTACGAACACAGCATAAGCAACACACTATGAACATACGATCGGCATGATAGAACGACCGAAGCTTCATTTTTTTTTTCCTTCTCAAGAAACAGTTAAGTTTGCAGGTACAGCAGACGACGACACACCATTCAGTAGCAAGCAAACAAAGAAAGCAAGCACGGATGAATCCAAGCAAATACTAGTAGCCGCTTTTACGATCATGCTCTGCGCAACGTAAAATGCATCTCCAGAGGAAGATGCTGATGGAATCATTTGTGGGCATCGAAGTTTAATAGCAAACCATTCAGCAAACATCAAGAGAAAGAAATCACACAACAGCTACCGCATTTCTCAGATGCATACAAGCGCGCTAACAGAAACTCATAACAGGAATTTTGTTAGTGACGAATGGCCGAAGATGTCGATACTCGATACAGAACCAACGCTGACATAGCATGCTGCTACTAGCTGCTTCTGTTTCACTCATGCAGAGCTGTCTGTTGGCTTTGATTCTTCGTCATTCATCTTAGTTGGGGTCATACCTTCAATGCCCATCTCAGCCTTGAGGTCATTGATGCTCTGCTCCAATTCATCGATTCTTGCACCCATTTCATCTAGTAAGCACTAGTTAAGTGTTACACACAAAAGTAGGGAGACATGTAGGTAATATCATGTTGCTCAAATTAGTAAGTAATTGGGGGAAGTGAACGTTTCAAAGGTAGATAAATGGTGTGGATGGTGATGACAAAGATGGCTTTATTCACAGTTTGGTCACCAAATAAACCTTAGTAGCTCCCAGTCCCAGTTATTCGTTGAATTGTCTCAGACATCAACTCTAGGATGTTAGCAGACGACAAGACTGCTTTTCAGGGTTTTGAATAAGTTAGCAAACCCCAAAACAAGAAGACCGCATGTTTCAGGGTTTTAAAGATTTGCACTTGAATTATCCTCCTAATTTAAGTCACCAAACCAGTCTTTTTTAAGATTTCCAGTTACCACTGAAATCAGGAATTTGGACTTGCACACTTGCACTATCATTTGCCCTGTTACTAATGTACAAATCAGCGATCTGGTAGAACATGGGTATGTACTTGTTAGTATTTTAACATTATCAAAACTGAAATGGTAATGATGTTAAGACTCTGTGATAAAAAAAATTGAATGTATTAAAAGAATCAAAGTGCAATAAAGAACTGATTTAGAAGGATATTCTTTGAAATGATGTTCTCCGACATAGCTTGGAACCTGGTTTGCTGCAAGGCGTTGGGGTTCAGTCAAACAAAAGTGGACAATGTCCACATAATGCGACGCAAACAAAAGTAAAAACTCACCATCTGCATTAGAAGATTTTGAACCTGCAAACAATGGGCAGAAACTAAAGGTCAACAAGGAAGTAGAGCAAAAAATACAGTTCAAATCTACAATCTATATATAACCCAAAGATTTAATAAACTCAAAGCAAGAACCAAAACTCACGAAAGCGGTCATATCAGCAGTGCTTTGCGCCGAGCCATCCGAATCCTGTTCAGACTGCAATTGACATGGAAGGGACGGAGTGAACAAACTTGGAAAACCTAACCAGGAAATTCTAAGACCTAGAAAACAACTACAAGCATACCATACGCATCACAATTCACAAATAATAATACTACTAAAACAACAAGCGATTGGTCTCTACACATTATAGTTGTAGTAGATGTTCCCATGTAGCGGAGCATTTCACCCGTCAAAAGCAACCAATTTCCCAAACGGAAACTAGCCCGTACGCCCTAGAAGCGGCCAGGAAGCGGAAACTCCTTCAAAAGGCCGGCAAAATTTGCACTGCCTAGAGGAATCATGCCGCGCCAAACAGGCAAGGCACACAAGAGCCGGCGGAAAATGGCAGCAATCGTTTCTTGGAGCTGTTCGCAAGAACACGGCCGGCGGCAGGATTCGCCGCAAAATCCACAAGCTCCGCTAGCAGGTGACAAGAGTCGGATCGTGGGTACTGGGTGGCAGAGGAGGAGGGGAGGGTCGCTGACCTTCATGGGGATGCCGCCGGAGTTGGGAGTCGCCATCGCCGCCGGCAAGAGGGAGGACAGAACAGATCCGCTCGTCGTCAGTCGGGGGTTGGGGTTGGGATGTTGGGAATTCTCTCTCTCAGGTTCGAAAGTAGGAATCGTGGCACGAGCGAGCGGGGCTCGTTGGATCGATCGGTGGAGTGGCTTCGGCCCGCCTGTCGTGTAGCGTGCGTTGGGCTGGGATAAGCAAGAAAGGTCCTGTAGAAAATTCTCCCAGGAGGCCGTTTATAAGTCTAAATCCCTCCGCCCTCTGGTCACAAAAGATTTGTAAAGCACAACTCCGACCACTCTTTGCTATTATAATAGATTTATAAAACCTAGTAAATCTATAATATTATGGTAGTTCATTTTGATACAAATGTATACTTGTTATTTGTATGTGTCCAATTTAAATATTGGAAAAGATATCGATGACCAAAGTATTCCAAAAAAATACGAGTTTATTGAATGATTCCTATTTATACCTTTCAAAGGTGTCATACAAATGTGTGTTCTTATTAAAAAAATGTCTTTTTAAGGGAAATAATATATACAGTCTCACAAACTTTCACCCTATCAACTAAAATGTGTCTAACAAAGCATCTCTTTGGTATTTTAGATCCAAGGGTTGATATTTTAATCGTTGATACGATGGCTACCGTTTCAAATGTGATGTGGTATAATAAGGAAGTTGCATTAGGAGTCAATTTTAGACTAAAGAAGGATACGCCTGCTATGAGCCCTTCAGCAATTTTGGTGCTCATAAAACATTCCATCTCAAAACAAAAGATCACGATGATCCTTTTGTCATCTTAGTGAGTGAGAGGGATCAGGGAGGAAATGAGAGCTCAGCGGCTTAAATAGCTGGGCAGAGGTGAGTTGCTCTGTGCATGCATTCATGGCGCGTGTGGTGGCCGAGGGTGGTGGCATGGGTGCGGCGTGGCGCGAGGTAGCACGTGGCATCGATGTGGCGTAATGCGAGGTAGCACGTGGCATGGTGAAAGCAGCACGGAATGGGTGTGGGCACAAGTGTGCGGTGCGACAGAGTAGAGTAGGACGCACGTGAGCAGTGGGCACGGGTTAAGCGCATGGCCAAGAGAGAGGACGAAGAGGGGAAGGAGAGAGGGACGGGTGCGTGCACACGACGGCAAGCACGGGTGCGCACGATGTGATGGACGTGGCGGGCACAGAGAGAGCGGCTTGTTTGGGTCGTGTGTGCGACCGAAAGGTGGGGGAGAGAGAGTAAAGAGAGAAAGGGAAGGAGTTGGGCCGAGTCGGTTGGGCCAAAGGGCAACGGGTCAGAGAGGGGGACAAGAAGAAAGGAAATTTAGGTTGGCCCGAACTTTAAATTTTGAATTTGGATTTTGGGTTTAAGTTTGGATTTCATATTTGAATTTGAATTCAAATTTTATTTTGATTTTGAATTTCAAGTTTCGAATTACATTTTGAGTTTCAATTCGAGTTTTTAATTTGCTAAAAAATCAAAAAGAGTCCACATAGAAAATTTCATTCAAAAATTTCAAGTTCCCCAAAAAAAATGGGATGTTACAGGTTGTAGTTCTAAAAAAAGACAGTTAACATTTGCGAATGCTATATGCCGCACGAACCGCAAATAGCAACGTGCCACCCATCCTGCGGCCCATAGGCCCACAACTCAATTCGTGCCGGGTGTTTTGACCACAAGACACGTGCAACCCAGGTAACCATGCCGTAGATGTGCATGCAGTCCACGAATGAAGCGCTATGTTTCTTCGGTCCTATTCGTATTGCCTTCTGTTTCTAGTTTTTGCTTAGAAAAGCTAATACAAACACCTGACTTCTCGAAGTGGCTTCTCCACTTCTCTCGCTACCATGTCACCTCTAAAAGAAGGCAGGGGTCACGGGTGCATCATGCACTCCACTTCTCCCGCTCCAGTCATGCGCACGTATCTCTCTCACTTTTTCCACCACTCACCCCTCCTTCTAAAAGTCACTTTTTTCAATCACTACTATTCATTTTCAGCCAAAAACCGTAAGTCACAGCTAAAAATCATCAGTAAAAGCCAATACGAATGCCCCTCCTTCTTTCTTTCTTTTTCTTTTTCATTTTTGTCTCCATTGCATTAGTGCATTGCTATGCCTATATGCTATTATAGAACGATTTTTTCGTTTTTTTACTTTTTTTATTTAGATGTAGCTTTTTTGTCAACTATTGTAGTAGGTCATTTTCCCTCATTCTAGTTTTTGCCCACTATTACTCTATTATTTTGTTTAGCTAATTGCCTTTATTTGTCTCCCACTTGGTCATCTTCGATGAACTGTTAGAACATCGCTGATAACCCATTAAAACATTGAAATCAAATGCATGTAACATAGGACTTTGATACGTGGAATATCATTGATGAACTATTGAAACATCGCTCATAATTCATTGAAACATTGGAACCAAATGCATGGAGTACAGAAATTTAATGCGTGGAATAGGGGTGAAAACGGATCGGATACGGACGGATAATGCCTCTACCATATTTGTTTTCATATTTTTTTTCAGATCCGGATACGAATACGGATAACTCGAATACGAATACAAATACGAATAATATCGAATACAGATACGGATCGAATACGAATCGAAACGAATACGGTTACGAATATTTATCGGAACATGAAAACCTCTTAAACTATACACCCAAAATTAACGAAAATACGTAAATAGTTCATCTTGTCAAAACATTCATGAAATCTAAACAAGCATAGTCTTTTTCATCACCAATGAAAATATACCCAATAGTCGATCATAACATAACTACATAAGTAACAACAACGTGCAATTCATGGAATACACATGATGACATGATAGCAATTTGAACAAACATAAGAACATTTCATTCCTCCATTTCATCCATCAAGTTGTAACAGCCCAGGTTTTTATTAAAATAAAAATAAATAAATAAAAATTAATTAAAATAAAATTTAAATTAAAATAAGTATTTTTTGTTGCCTAATTTTATTTTTGGGTTTTGCCCTGGATTTTCTGTTTTTGAAAAAGCCTGATTTCAAAAATAAATTAAGTGAAAACCAAAAAAATAGACATTAAATAAAATGATATTTTGATTTTCTATAAAAATCCTACTTTAAATTAGTTATTTGGAGTTATTTGGCTTTTATTTGGTTTCCTAGATTTTCTGGAGTTTAAAGGTCTACTTTTGAAATTAAAAAGTATTTTTAAGTATGAAAATTAAATACCAACATTAGTTGGAAATATTTTTATTAAGTCCAAATGTCACCAGGAACTTCTGTGAATTTTCCTGGAATTTTTGGAATTTATTTCATATTTTTCTGGGCTTAAATGAATTTCCCAGGCTTTTCTGAAATCCAAAAATCAAAAATAAAAATTAAAGTCCCTCCCCTCCCCCCGGATATCCGTTTTCGTATTATCCGAATAATCTGTATCCGTATTCGACGGATACTAGGCTTACTATATTCGTATCCGTATCCGATAAAAAATATGTATCCATATCCGATCCGAGAACTATTCGAAAAAAATCCGATCCGACACAATCCGTATCCGTCCGGATCCGGCGGAAACTATCCGATCTGTTTTCACCCCTAGCGTGGAACATAGTCAATGAACTGTTAGAATACCGAAACCAAATGCATGGAATATTTTATTTTACCTACTGGAACATTCAACACCCATCCTGATTTGTTCCCCCCTACTCAATTCATAAGATGTGCACTGGAACATCACAACTATTGAAACATTGTTAAGTAATACGTAGAACATTTTGTTTTATCTCCTACAATATATTTCTAATGATGTCATTTACTAACTCTAAATACATACAACTGGGGTTAGTTTTGAACATCTTGTCATAAGGAACACAATGATTCAAATGGATCATGAATTAGAGTTTGGTTTAAAAGATATAATTATTTGAATTTTAGGATTAAAAAATAAGAGATGTTTCGAAATATGCACGCTGAGGTGGACTCCTACTGCTGTTCTTCATGCGCTAATACTATCGCGGGCTCATTTCCGTAGCTAGGCTGGCCTTGCACAGGTGCCCATTGTACTCTACTCTCTCCCTCATTCCCTCCCCATCTCTCTATCCTCTCCCCTGACCAGGGTTAAACAGTTCGGTAAAATTTTACTGAAATTTTGGTCCTCTTGGAGGGTACCGAAAGGAAGAGCATTAGGTCAAACTTTGTCAAATTTATACTCATTTGAAATTTGTTTAAATTTTGTCCAAATTTTGGTTAAACTTTATCAAAATTCAAATGATATTTGAATATTTCATTTGAATTTTTAGCCAAAATGAACAAAATTTTGTCATCTTGTTCATTTCATTGCCCTCCGATTTTTTTTTGCAAATCGAAATGTTTAACCCTGCTCGTGACGGGCGCGAGTGGCGGGTGGAGCACGGAGCAACCCCGCCCATCCCTCCACCAGCGCCGGATGTGGCCACCCCCTACGCCCAACCTCGTGCGGCACCGGATGCTGTCACCCTCGACCTCCCCTACGCTGGATCTACCTCCCCTGACCCCGCCAAGCCGCTGCACCGCCATGGGATCTAGCCATCCTCAATCGCAGATAGACACTGCTGGATCCGTTCTCCTTCCCCAACTCGGACGACTTGCTACCTTCTCCTTTTTTTTCTCTTCTTATTTTTTCCTTATCCCAAATTTTTTTGTGGTGTCCCCGTTCTCTTGTGATTTTTTTATATTCCGATGAAAATGAAGATGAATTTTGTACTCTCTGGTTGGAGATGAAGATGTACGTTGAAATGTTCAAAATGTTCAGGTTTACAAGAAAAATGCTGGAAAGTTGTTTGCAATTTTACAAAAACCCAAAACTATTCATAATTTGATGAAAATATGAACCAAATGATTGTTTATTTTTTATAAAAATGAAAAGAAAAATGTACAAACAAAATCTTGTACATACAAAAATAGTTTTGTATGAACAGTTTTGTAAAAAATATTTTGCACGAACAATTTTGTAAAACAAATTAATGTTGCACAAACAAAATAATTTTGTACGAACAAAAAATGTTCAAATATTTTTATTTCACCCCTCCGACATATTTCAAATCCCAACACACATGCCATCCTCCCTCCAAAATGTACTCTCGTCTCAAATACATATGACTTGTATTTCCTACTGTCTCAAATACGGGAATTATTTTGTGAACCATATATACACATGCATGCCCTTCTCTCCCCCAAGTGGCCACGAGCCCACGATAGTGCATGTAGCTACAAGCACTTTGTGGACATGCATTTCCAAAAAACAACTGCAAATATATGGTGATTCAGGTCCATCACACGGGGTTTTCCTTCATTACACCTCTTTTTGAAAAGTCTGTGGATATTAAAGCAAAGCATTAGTATTAGATGATGAAAAATATATACCAAAACATAAAAAATAAATTAAATGTAAGATTAGATGTAGATATTGTCTTAAATCATTACTATTATAAAAAGAATGAGTTGGTGGTTGTACGTCCGTTCTTCTCTAACATCTATTTCTTTAGCTTCTCATCACTCCACTTTCCAACCGATCAGAGCAACTCTCTTCTATAGCATAATTCTTTATACATTCAATGAATTTCGTTGCAACGTACGGACATGTAATTAGTATTAGGTAAAAGTAAATCTTCGATTCAATTTATTTAATTTCTTAGGTCACAAATATTTGTGATAATATAATATTGACTATTTTAGTTTAAGATTCGTAAAACATACCTATCTTCTTCGTAACAGAAGGTCAAAGACTAATGGGTTGGGCGCTTGGCCGAGAGCGCGGAGCGCAGTGATGATCGATGCCGCTCGCAAGTGCTTCAGATCATTACCGTTGCTTGATTTCGGATTGTGCCAGGGGCGGAGAGCGCTGGTGGGATTGCTTCGCTTTACGTGACACTTTGATGCCAAGGTGTCCCGGAAACCGCACGCGGGCACGCCACCAGTGTCTCGTCTGCACGCACGTCTCTCTTTTCCACGGTTGTGTGCGCTCCATTCTCATCATGCCATGCGTGTTCTCCGCCTTTGTGCATCGCCATGTCAACATGTATGTTCGGCTCTTTTTTTTATTGTTTAGTTGGTTTTTTATTCCAATATTTATCTATTAATTCTATTTATCTGATCTATTACTGTAACCTAAAACAACATACCATATATTCTATATAGAAAATGGATTGCATGCACCGGCTGAGGTAGTGCTCATTTGAACTTATAAGCCAAACTTCTACTTTTTTACACTGCAGATAGTTACTGTTAGCTATTTTAGTATAATTAAATTTTTAAAAATAAAAAGTTATATTATTATATACAATACAAAAGAATAAGATAAAAAACTAAAAAATCATAAAAATAAATTTAAGAAGTAAGAAGGCAAAGTCAAAAAGTAGTCGGAGCGAGCCTGATGATGCTGCCCAAGTGCTTAACAAAATGGAGCAGTACTGACAGCATCATCCACGACAGCATCATCCACTTGACAAGCTTCACGTGATCGACCGATCGCTGAACAGGACCAAAACGCAGTGCGAAATAAAGTGCAGGGCCGCCTTTTTCCTCGAACCGTACTGACACAATTACACACCATCACATGCACCACGGACCATCGCATCCAAGGGCCAGGATCTGTGTCCTTACTAGTCACATTAGAATATCCACCACGCGACAAGGAGCAAAGACGGACGCAGTTTACTTTTACCGAGGTAGGCTGAAGCAGCAGGCAGCACTAGCTCGTCACTCGCTCACTCCTGCGTTGCAAGCACCATTGCTGCCGCTTCTGGACGTTGCAGCAGATCTGTGATTCGCCGCCGATCCAGTCCACCTGCAGGCTAGCTGCGGTTTAGTTAGTTAGCCAATGAAGAAGCTTCAGCTCGTCAATCCTGCCGCGGTGTCCCTCCCGGCGCTCGTCGTCGTTGTCTTCATCGTCACCTCGCGCCACCGCTCCTTCCTCGACACCTACAGGTCCAGCTTTGTCTCGCTCTCTTCGAGTTCTTGGCGTCCTCTGGTCAGGAACTCCTCCCTCACCGTTGCCCGGGTGCCGAGGGGATGCGACATCTTCCAGGGCGAGTGGGTGCCGGACGATGACTCCGGTGGGGAGCCCTACTACACGAACCGGAGCTGCGTGGTGATCCAGGAGCACCAGAACTGCATGAAGTACGGCCGGCCGGACCTCGGATTCCTGCGGTGGCGATGGCGGCCGGACGGGTGCGAGCTGCCGCGGTTCGACGCGGCGGCGTTCTTGGACGTCGTCAGGGACCGGTCGCTGGCATTCGTCGGGGACTCGCTGGCCAGGAACCACATGCAGTCCTTGATGTGCCTCTTGTCCAAGGTATTGCAGCCAATATTAATCGGCATTGATTCTTGCAAGAAACACGGCTTGATCTACAAGATGTATGCTTCAATTTCGACGATTAGAAATAGATTTTGATCAAGGTTTTAAATCTCCGGTTATAGCTGTCGCTATAGCCCGCTATAGCTGTTTTAGATTGATCGAGCTATTTGAGTCTATGTACAATTTAGCCGCTATAGCCCGCTATAGCCTCATTTAGCTCCGCTATTAGCTGTTTGAGAGGTCATCCGCTAAACGTCATAGCCGGAGATTTAAAACACTGATTTTGATTGTGATTGCTTGACTGTGATTAATTCGTTTGAAGGTGGTGTACCCCAAAGACATCTCCAAGACGACACACCAGGATTTCAGAACTGTATACTACGAGTCCTACAACTTCACCATCTCCATCTTCTGGTCGCCGTATCTTGTCAAGGCGAACCAGTCGGACCCCGCCGGCGGGCTGTGGGACCTCTACCTCGACGAGCCGGACGACGCCTGGCTGGCAGGCATGGCGGGCTTCGACTACGTCATCGTCTCGGCGGCGAACTGGTTCACCCGGCCGTCTATGTTCTACGAGGCCGGCCGCCTCGTCGGCTGCCACTACTGCCTCGTCCCCGGCGTCACCGACCTCACGCTGCGGCACTCGCTGCGCGTGGCGTTCCGCACCGCGCTGCGGGCGCTCACCGGCATCGCAGGCTTCAACGGGACGGTGATCGTGCGGACGCTGTCGCCGACGTCGCACTTCGAGGGCGGGGAGTGGGACAAGGGCGGCGACTGCAGGCGGACGCGGCCGTACGCGGCCAACGAGACTCGCATGGCGGGGCTGGACCTCGACTTCCACACGGCGCAGGTGGAGGAGTTCGCCGAGGCGGAGGCGGCGGCCAGGAGAAGAGGGAGCACCGCGAGGCTGATGCTGATGGACGCGACGGCGGCGATGCTGCTCCGGCCGGACGGTCACCCGAGCCGGTACGGGCACTGGGCGCACGAGAACGTGACACTCTACAACGACTGCGTGCACTGGTGCCTGCCCGGGCCGATCGACGTGTGGAACGAGATGCTGCTGCAAATGCTGCTGCAGGCTTGATCGATGCGAGCCGAATTGAACTCTTGTACTTCTTGCGGTTCTTGCGTTCTTCCTGCCAAATCTAAAATGGAAATAGATGAAACTAAAAGAATTGAGCTCACAACTCTTGTGGTTCGTCGTCTCATTGGTACGTCACATGCCAGAGATTGGTACTACATGGAAGAGGATTTCCTCCTCCCAGGAGGATGTCCTCCCCCAGTATCTGCCGTTGTAAGGTGCCAAGTACATCTCGCGATTCGCGCACGTATATAAGCAGAAAGGAAATAGTGTAAAATACGTATTGTGTATCCACTGAAATACAGAACATCATGTCAGAACCGTCTAGACAAATGGCGTGTGGGACCGCATGTATCGAGGCCCACCTGTAGGTCAGAGTGAAGGAGGTACATTTTGGCTTGCAATAACGTATGTGTGGGACCCGCAATATTCTGTCTATCGTGTGCAGCACATTTGTTGCCACTGGCGGCATTTTTGGAAGGGAGTGATTATTACAAAAGCGTTTGTTTTTTCTTCCATCTTCAGTTATTTTTTATGCTATAATTTTAGATGACTAAAAATATAACTTTAGGAGAGAAAAAAATTAGTAAACTATAATTTTAGATGACTGAGAGTAAAACTTTAGGTGACTGAGATAAAATAATTTCGGTTGACTGTGCAATAGCAAAGTCGTTTTGAAATTTTCCATTTGGATTTTCGGATTAAAACAAAAAAGAGAAAGAGGAGACCACTTGTCATTGAGAGAGGGAGAGGATAAGGAGCCTCTCTGGTTCCATTTGTTTGCTAGATCAAGAGGGAGACAAGGATCGATCCAATATCCACCTCCCCAACTCCAGCGGCCTCGGCTGGACGTTGGCTGCATGGTCCTCCTCTCTCCTCTTCTTATACTGGTTTGGGCTCTCCTCTCGAAAGAACACCGAGATCTAATCGAGTTCCCTACTCTTCTTTGCCTCTTCCACCTCCACTGAGTGAAAACTCTTAAGTTTTTGAGTTTCGGCGATGGCACTGTGATTTGACACACCATCTCTAGCAACCTAAAGCCTTACCCTCGGCTTAGCCGTCGGTGAGCTGTGCTTCGACGAGGACGGAGCGTGGGAGCCGGATCAAGGCAGCAATGACTCCCGACAGGCTTGGGCCAGGTCAAGGCTACGCCGCACCAGCGGTGCATGGCATCTAGGCAGTGGTGCGGGTGAGCCACAACGATGCTAGTCTGGGTGCCAATTCTGTAGTGGTGGCTTTGTGGCTCGGCCGTGATAGAGGAGGTTTCGCCTTGTTTTGTGTGGTCTTATTGTTTGTTTAGTATTTGATCGCTACTAGGTTCTTGGTCTTGTGTGGCGTTCGCCGATCCTCCACCTCACGACCGTGGTGCTTACCAGTTTGTGTGGGAGGCTTTGTATTACCGAGAACCATGTTCCGATGCAATCGGCGGCGATTGGTTTTTTGTGACACATTGACTTCGGCGTGCCTAGCTGTACTGCCTTTTGGACGGCTTCGAGTGCTGTTACCTCGTGAGTTGCTTTCAATTCTTATTGTTATTATGTGATTGTGAGATGTTATAGTGTACCTTAGTATTTAATAATATTATCACTAGTTCTAGGAGACAATTGCATAATAATCTATAGGATTAACGATTGCTCGATGATGATTCATGGTCTATTTGAGATTGCGAAGATAGTTTAGGAATATTCTGCTACTATATGAGGTGTTGGCAACTTGATTACTTGTTCTCCTAATCTTGCCATCCCTTTAATTTTGTCATTTTGCCTTCGGTCAGTTTTAATCATCTCATTTTGAGCCATATTTAGTGCTGTTGTAGGATCGAATACTGCAATCAGAGGGGGTGAATTATTGTCACCACTTTTTGGAATCGTTTGATGGTTGATGAAGATTTCGATCGCTTGTTACACAATTGCCCGAATAGTCGCTCAGCTTCAACTACTCGTTGATTGCTATGTTCGACCGCTTCGATCATTTCACTCAGTTCGACCGATTTGTACGTGGTCGCATGCTTAAACCCAACCGCAATCACCGGCAATCTTCAACAAATCATGAACCAGATTGATTCAAGATGATCTTTATTACTGGATTTATGTGGATTTACAAAGTGCCCTCACAAGCACTCCTAAAAGCCTTCTCAACAAAAGACCTCTCAAACCAACACGAAAAGCCTTCACCGAAGCCAAATCCTCAAAAGCCACATATTAGCCCTTAATCTCTCCCTACTTTTATAGGCTAACGTCCTAAACTGTGTCTGACTCAAACATGAACACAAATATTTATATCTTTCAAACACCAAGAGACCCGAAACCCTTTCTGAAAACGGGTTTTATTCAAATCTCTACACCTTCCAAGTTACGGACTTTATCTGTAACTTTTTCAATCTCAGTTATGGACTCCTTCCACAATTCACCACGTAACGAAGTCTCCAGGACAACACCTCATGTATCTTCATCACGCACCATCACCTCACGTATTGAAGCCTCCAGAACAGAACCTCCTGTAGCCTCTTCAAGCATCACCACTTTTGATCTCCACGTGCTCCAGTATGAGCTCGACCACCTCGCATGACATCTTCGACTGCCTGAAGGGGAGGCGCTTGGAGCCCATGACGGCAGAGATGGCTAGGATGCCCCGCTCGAGCACCATCTGCATCGGCCCGGCACGGCTAGCATGGAAGGCACGACGGACATGGTGGCGGCCTCCACCGTCTCATCCGGCTGCTAAGCCTTCTCCGCCTCCTCCGGCTGCAGAACGGAGAGGAGCTCGTCGCGCTCGACGGCCTCGCGGCTGCAGGGGGTCAAGTTGGTGCACGTCGGGGCCGCCGGGGAGGATGCCGCTACTGCAGCGGCACGTGCACCGCCACCACCACCCCGCACGTCTCCCTCCACGCCGTCCTCTCCCTCCTCACCGCCTGCACCTCAGGCGCCACTGGCAACCAGATTATCGCATTCCTTGGCCCCTCTGGTGCCCAGGTGCACACTGCCCTCGCCTCGAAGGTGGCCTCAAACATCCTCACCAGTCGCAGCTGTAGGGATCTCAGTGGGGGAGGGGGAGGCGAAGGGGAGGGGAAGCATGGGCGGTGGGATTTGAGGGGGGAAGTCGGAGGGGACGAGGGCTAAAGAGGCATGGTGGCGCTTGGTCTGGTGAGTAGCCAGGGAGATTAACTCCAGAGGGAGAGGAAGAACGAATGAGGGATTGGGGGAAGAGTTGGTGGCGGTGGTCCGGAGGAGCGGATGGTGGAAAAATATGTGGGGTGATGTCACTCGTGCAAGCACAGGGGCTGGACGCTGGAGAAGTACTTTCAAGGTGTACAACGACTGCGTGCACTGGTGCCTGCCCGGCGCCATCGATACCTGTAACGACATGCTGCTCCATATGTTGCCGTCACAAATCTAGGTAAATCGAATGATGGATAAAGAATTCCAATCGTGACCGTGCAAGTACAACCACGTCAAGATCAGTTGTATGAAATGTGAATTGATAGCATGGGTAAAGTCTAAAGACGCTTTTTTTTGAAGGCCGGGTAAAGACTCTTGTTCCTCATAGACCGAAACAGAGTATACTTTTCTTTTTGAATAAGTTCATTTTTAACCTTCAATTACGGCCTTATTTCAAATTTCAACCTAGAACTCCAAAATCGTTCTCTTGTCATCCTAGAACTCTTCAAATCGATGCAAAAGAACCACTTAGCCTAAACCACGATGGTTTTGCATGGCTGATGTGGCACTAACGTAGAGGTGATGGTTTTTCATGGCTGACGTGGTACTAACGTGGAGGTGGCTTTGACTTATGCAACAACCTAATAAACAAGTGTGGGCTAACGTTGCACCCATGTCAATAATACATGTTTTGAATCAGCTATGTTAGACCATGTGGTGGTCGAGTATTTAGTAATGATGAACAATTAACATTTGGGTTTCATTGAAATTTGTGTTTGTTGAAGTTCTGGTTGATGCGCTTTCATATTTGAGTTTTCAGGGCGGTTGTCTTCGACCACATCCGTATTTCGACCACGGCGGTCGCTCAATGTATAGCGACCACGGCTTCGACCATGACCAGGGCATATAAGGCACTAAACAACGTGAGGATGAGAAAGTGAGGTGATGCTCCAGGTTCAATCTGGAGCTTCGAGTGTGGCAAGTTAGGTCACATTAAGATGGACTGTCCCAAGCTCAAAGGGAAAAAGGAAGATAAGACTTATCATCGTCGACCTTTCAAGAGTAACACCAAGGGTGGATCCTTCCGTCACAAGGTTCTAGCAGCCATAGAGTGCCTTGATCTGAGTGATGAGGGTTTTGAGAGTTGTGACGACGACGACCATGACGAGGATGATGTCAAAGGCAAGAAGAAGAACACTTATGACTTTACGTGCATGTGTTTCATGGCAAGCAACAACAGTGAAGATGACTACAACGATCTAGATGAGGTAAGACCATCGTATGATTATCTTGAGAATGGTTTAATTAAACTTGCTATTGAATTGAAAAAGACAAAAAGGAAACTAAAAGAAAATAATTATCTTATTGAAAGCTTATCTTCTGAAATTGATAGACTTAGAGCTACTATTCCTGATAATGAACCTTATGAATCTTGTCAAGTTTTACATTCTAGGTTGGAAACCACTAGTTCAATTAATGCATCAAATCTAGTTTAACTTAGTGATGTAATTGATAAATGTGATGAATTAAAATTGGCACATGACTCTTGTGATGGAAAATTAAAACTGGCTAATGATGAAATTGAAAAGTGTAGGACCGGACAGGCAACAGAAGGGGGGGGGGGGGTGGTGAATGGTGCTTAAAGATTTTCCCTCCAAATATTCATATATTCCTTTTTCTCCAATAACTACAAAGCTATGAAGATTAGGATATGAGGTTTACTAGAAAACAGAGGAACACAGACCACTATTCGACCAGATTAGAGCACTGTGTGGTCGAATTACGACCACTCGGTGGAAACGCAACGTGGTCGAATACGACCACTCACAGAAATATCACATGGTCGAAACAGACAATGTAGTCAGGACAGACACCACTCACAGAAATATCACATGGTCGAAACAGACAACATAGTCGGGACAGACAACGTGGTCAAAACCGACACCGTGGTCGAAACCGACTACATGGTCGAAACAGACAACGTGGTCGAAACCAACAACGTGGTCGAAACTAACATCGTGGTCGAAACAGACTACGTGGTCAAAACCGACAACATGGTCGAAACCGACGTGGTCGAAGCCAACGTGGTCGAACCAACGTGGTCGAAACCAACGTGGTCGAAGCCAACGTGGTCAAAACCAACGTGGTCGAAACCAGCGTGGTCGAACCAGCGTGGTCGAAGCCAACGTGGTCGAAGCCAACGTGGTCGAAGTAACGTGGTCGAAACCAGCATGGTCGAACCAGCATGGTTGAAGCCAATGTGATCGAAACCAACGTGGTCGAGACCAACGTGGTCGAACCAATGTGGTCGAAGCCAACGTGGTCAAAACCAACGTGGTCGAGCCAACGTGGTCGAGCCAATGTGGTCATAACCAATGTGGTCGAAATGCCAGTGTTGTCGAAGACCGACATGATCTCAAACTACGTGGTCGAAGACCATTGTGTGGTCGACACCACTGTAGTCGATGTCCCAAGTAGGTAGAAAAGTCGAGCGACCACACGACTTAAGATCATTGAGTGATAGAAAGCAAGTGTTTTCGTAATCGTCTAGAAGAACCAGAGGAGGCGCACGACACCCAGAACTGAAAACAAGAATGATGCACGAACTTTGCTCGTGGGAAGAGAGTAGCGAAAATGACTTTGAGCATTATCCCACATATCACAGCAAGCAATAACATCGAGAAATCAAATCAAGATCGACAATGTGATCAAATCTTACACCGTGGTAGTAAGCCTGACAACGTGGTCGATGGCTTGCACAGTGGTCGTAAATTCGACTACTAGACAGAAAAACAACTCGGTTGGAAATCGACTGTCAAACAGAAGTCACTATAGTCGATAACCACCAAAATCAAGACCAACGAGATCGAAAGATGAGTGCGGTCAGAACAAACGTGGTCATAAGCTAATGGCATGGTCGAACGATCATCGTGGTCAAAGACTGACTAGCACTCAAACCTCAAAAACCAAACTCAAACTCTCTAGATCAAGAGTCAATTACTCAACACAACTATGTGGTGATCTCCACATGGTCTCACAAAAAGCTCAAGTCTAATTTTTTAAAGCTTACTCTAAGTGTGATTTGCTCCAAGCTAGACTTATTTCATCTCAGGAATTTATTCAACAAATGCTTTACCATGCAACTCTTTCTTGCTCTAACTGCTCTAAGTTAAATATTGAAATTGAAACTCTAACTAAGCAGCTGAAGGAGTTTGATGAAAAGGAGAAATTGGCTCAGTCTAGTGCTTCTAAGGGTCTTTCTAGTGACTCTGTTAAGTGCACACCATATTCCACACTTTAGAGAGATTTTTTTTGGCAAGAAACGTCTAAATATGATCTTAGATCGATCAAAAACAAGTGTGAAAAATTGTGGTCTATGATTCAATTTTGTTGAGCATACTAAGAATAATCCTCCTAAGATAGTTAAGCTTCTGGAACCTGAAAAATTTGAAGTTGAATCTGAACTGAAACAAATCATTTTCAAATATGCTGGTATAGCGAAGATCCCCTTTACCAAAGTGGGTGCTATGAAGTCAAATAATACAACCACTCGTTAAGTCAAGTATCAATACACTCATTGTGGTAGAGATAATCATTTGGTTTAATTCTATTTTCGAAAAGCAAAGAAAAAGAAGAAGGACATGATGAAGAAGTGCTTTCGATCTGCTTCCCATAGTCGAACAAGCAAAGCTGGACTAGATGTTCGACCAGTTGTCTCTTACAGTCAAATCAGAGTGGTTGAAACTACTTTTCAGTGCATGCTTTTGCTCCTTCTAATGAATCATCTGCAGATTGTCACTTTGCTCCCTTTAATCGATCATCTGTAGGTTCAAAAGTTTTTACAACAGGACTAGTTAGACAATCTTTCTTGCTTGGTCAGAACAGTGTGGTCAGATCAACATTAGGATCAATGTTTCAACGATCAGTGTTTCGACCAATTTCTTCTACTTGCTTAGACTGGTCGAGGGTTAGACCATCCTTACAGACATGGTCAGACCGATCTTAGGTGATCAAACCAGATGTTTCTCGTGGTTGATCCAGAGGGGTGGAATGAGATTTTTGATTGGAGACAGAGAGGTGCCGTGAAGTGCTTAGATATCTTCGTAAGAGGTGTGGCATATTAAGACCACTACTACAATCGAAGCAAAGGAACTAGACACACTTACAATTGACTCTCTACTCATCGCTAAAGACCTATGAGATGACTACTATATCTAGCATGCTTCCATTGGAGATTAAGCCAATGGCTTTAACTGCTGCTCTAAAGAGTTCATCGAGATCTAATGATGCGACGACGGTTTTTTCTCTTGCTTCCCTTCCTACTCTAACGAATGAAGTTTGATATTTTTGATGATGATACACTTATGCTACTGGTAAAAAAATTAGCATGGTACTCGGAATCAGGCGTGAGAAGAAAGGCAACCAAACTAAGGGATGTTTTCATTGTGACAAGGAGAGCCACTTCAGATTCAATTGTCCGGAGCTAAACGGAAATAGGAATAAAAAAAGCCGGTGGAGAAGAACACCAGTAAAAATTTTGAGAAATCAAAACCCTCCACTGACGCGAAGGAGATGAAACGCGCGTTGATCTCATGGCTAGATGAGAAGACTGAACGTGCTTGCGGCGACGACAGTTCCTTCGCATCCACTGACTACGATCCGGAGTTCACCGGTGTTTGCGCTATGGTCAAGTCGGCCAGCGACAACGGCGAAACTTCATTTTCAGAATGTGCCTCTGATCTGTCCGATGCGAGGGTACAGCACACCCATGGAAGCTACTTGCAGGCGATGCGACAACTGACGTGACCATGGAGGGGGAATTAAGCTTAGATGATGACCATGGGTCCCACAATTTGTTTTTGTTTTTTTTTTTTGCTGATTGGGCCATGTCATAAAAAACGAGCTTACACGCCAAAAAACCACAAACACGCCGGTGCCACATCAGGGTTTTGTCAGCTGAGGGTTGCATTTAAAATTGTTTTGGAGTTTCACGTTGAAATTTGGACTGAAAATTGCAGTTTTTTAGAGGAACTTAGGGGTTGTAAAATATTTTTTTTCTAAGTACAAAATTACTTTTTTTAATGAGAGAGAGAGAGAGAGAGAGAGAGAGAGAGAGAGAGGAGAGGACAAAATTACTTGTGCGAACGCAGCTGTTGCCTCAGTACAGATGGCCCGCCCATGTTGAGCCTACGTGAAGCCCAATCCTGACATGTCCCAGTTGGAAAAGCCCAAAGGCCAAACCCAAACAAGGGCTGCCCTGTCCTGTAAAAATTTTCTCCCTGGATTAGGGGCCTGAATGCCGGATTAACAAATTAGACCCTACTTTCGATGCCTAGGGTGTCAACTACCATTTTGCCATTGGAAAGTACGTGACAGATCTGGAAAAAGCTGTACTTTCAAAAAACAAAAAATCTAGAAGGAATAACTGCTCCATTTGGAACTGTGGGTGAACTCTAGTTCGCTGATCTTGACAGAGTTAATTGCAGGTCAAAGATGGATAATGAGAAAAAGGAAGAAAGCTACCCCGTAGACTAATTTACAGGTTGCTCGTCATGGCCTCAAACAAGCACAACTGTTTAGCACTTGAGACCTTTTCTTTTCGCGTTGCTCTACACCACTCTTCTCAGAACCCAAACCTCCAAATTACGAAACAGGTGGGGTATCTGAAACTACACGCGTGTAATCCACCATTACAGGTGTACGTTACAGACTAATTTGCCAAGGAACAGTGGCTGCCATTTTCGGCATGAGCTGCATCGACATGCTACTTCCAATCAGACCATCCATGATTCATGAACGTTCAGGAAACAGCAGCAGAATTCTATTGGTATTTAACCTTATTAATCTATATATGTACATGTATCAACCCATGAGCTCAAGACTCATAGTCTGTTGGAAATCTATCCCAATGAAGTTTCGTGAGATTAAGCTGCCGTCCATAACCCATTACAACCTCCACTATGTGTTTGCCGTCTTCACGACGTGCGTTCTGGTCCTCGCCGTGGTGAGCCTACCGGGCCGCATGCCGCTTCTGCCGCCGCCGGTGACGAGCAGGAGCTGCAGGACGGATGGCGTTGGCGGCAACCGGTCTTGCGACATCTTCAAGGGCGAGTGGGTACCGGACCCGGGCGCGCCGCCCTACACCAACGAGACCTGCCCCGTGATCCACGGCCACTACGACTGCATGCGGTACGGCAAGCCTGACCTTGGGTACGTCCGGTGGCGGTGGCGGCCGGCGGGGTGCGACTGCACCGCTTCGACGCGGCGCGGTTCCTCTGCATGATGAGGGGAAAGTCCATGGCGTTCGTCGGCGACTCGCTCACCAGGAACTAGATGTGTTAGGTTTAAACTGGTTGCGTTACTTATGTAGTAGCTTATCTCTGTTTTCTTTGGAGAGTTCAAAACTGTAACGTTTGGGCTGTTGGTAGGATAGTTTTCTGATTCGGTTGAGAGTCTGTGTAAGAAAAGAACTAGGTTTTGTCCATTGCTTTTGTCGTGATCCTGTGTTTTTCTCTGACATTTGGTATCAGAGCTTGGAGGCAATGGAAGGCAAAACTTCAGAGAAGAAGGATGCGGCGGGTGAGAGCTCTGTGGAGAAGAAACCGCCACCACGAGTGCCGGCGAGAGGAGGACTGGTGCCGATCCAGTATCCCGTGCTGAATGACACAAATTATGGTCTGTGGGCCGTAAAGATGAAGATCATAATGCGATCTCTAAGTGTGTGGGCAGCCATTGAAGGGGATGCACTGGTCGAAGAAGAGAAAGATCAGGGCACTCTGGCTGCCATCTCTCAGGCAGTACTGGATGAGGTAATGATGGCCATCGCAGAAAAGGAAACTACGAAGGAGGTGTGGGAAGCAATTAGAGAGATGCGCATTGGAGAAGATCGTGTCAAGAAAGCAAGAGCACAGGTGCTGAAAAGGTAGTTTGATCGTCTGACCATGGGAGAATCAGAAAACGTTGGTGAGTTTTCTCAGAAACTTACTAGTTTGGCTATGGAGATCCGATCTCTTGGTGTTGAATTGCCAGATTCAACAGTTATTGAGAGGTTATTCAGTGTTGTTCCTGACAAGTATCTCCAGATTGTAAGTACAATTGAACAATTTGGGGATATGTCGAAGATGTCGCTGACCGAAGAATTGGACGCCTGAGGGTGTTCGAGGAGAGCCAGAAGGGGCGACGTCAAGGCAAGGAGGAAGGCAAGCAGATGTTGCTTTCTTGTGCCCAGTGGGATGCACTGGTCACAAAAGATAAGAAGATCAACGAAAATTCCAGCAGCAATGTGAAGAGAGGCGATGGACGCAGCAGCGGCCGAGGGCGTGGCCGTGGGCAAGGAAGATGGCGTGGTTCTGAAATCGATAAGAAGCCACACCAAAAATTTGGTAAAATGAAAATACAGTGCTATAATTGTTCAGAATTTGGGTACTTTGCATCCGAGTGTGGAAAGCCTAAGAAGGGGAGAGCATATGTAGCCAAGAAGTCTGATGACTTGCCTGCTTTGTTGATGCTCGAAGTCTGTGAATTGATGGAAGTAAAGCCATGGAAGAAGTGTCTCTAGTAGAAGACAAGATTCAACTCCATCTCAGGATGAACGAGGAAGAGAATGGAGGAGTTTGGTACCTGGATTCAGGAGCAAGTAATCATATGAGTGGGAGTAGAAACCAATTTACAGAACTGGACACTTCAATTCGAGGATCAGTCAAGTTTGGCAATGGTTCGGCGGTGAAGATTGAAGGCTGAGGTTCTGTCTTAATCAGAGGATGTACTGGTGAACACAAGGTATTGACTGAGGTCTATTACATCCCAGCATTGACAAGCAACGTTATAAGCTTAGGGCAACTGGAGGAGCGAGGGTGCTAGGTTGTAATTGAAGAGGGGTATTTGGATGTTGTTGATCTACAGAAGCAGCTATTAATTCATGTCAAAAGAGCTCGAAATAGGTTGTATGTACTCAACCTTGATCTTGCTCATTCGGTGTGTCTATTGGCTCGTCTAGGAGATGAAGTCTGGAGATGGCATGCACGGTTTGGACATCTAAACTTTCGGGCACTGCAGAAGCTAGCCCGAGATGAACTAGTGGAAGGGCTTCCACTGGTGAATCATGTGGAGCAAGTCTGTGGTGGGTGTCTTGTTGGAAAGCAAAAATGTACTCCATTCCCACAAGTAGCAAGCTTCAGGGCTACTCAGGTGTTGGAGTTAGTTCATAGTGACATTTATGGACCAATCACACCTCCAACACCAGCTGGAAATAGGTTTTTCCTTCTGATTGTTGATGACCATAGTAGGTACATATGGATTACACTACTGAGGACCAAGGATGAAGCATTTAGAGCCTTCAGGAAGTTCAAGGTTGTTGCTGAGAATGAAGCGGATGTGAAACTGAAGGCCGTCCGCACCGATCGGGGAGGTGAGTTCAACTCTGATGAATTCAATCTCTATTGTGAAAGGTACCTAACAGAACCCTACTCCCCTCAACAAAACATAATTTGAACGCCAAAATCAAACCGTGGTGGCTATGGCGTGAAGCATGCTGAAAAGTATGAGTGTGCCCGGGAAATTTTGGGGAGAAGCCGTAACAACAGTCGTGTATATTTTGAACCGATCACAAACCAAAAGCATGGTAGGAAGAACCCTGTATGAAGCCTGGTGCAAATGGAGACCTGCAGTTCATATTTGCAAGTTTTCAGATGTGTGGCTCATGTGAAAAAGGTAAGAGGGCACATGAGCAAACTGGCAGACCGAAGCTCACAGATGGTGTTTATCGGCTATGAGATTGGTTCAAAAGCTTATCGGGTGTTTGATCCAATCACTTGAAGTGTATGTATCACACAAGATGTAGTGTTTGAAGAAGAAAGAGCATGGGATTGAGACACCACAATGCAGACAAAGGAAGTTTCAACTAGTGATGTGTTTCATGTGTCTTATGATCTGGGTACAACGGGTATCATAGATGAGACTAAAATAGATCAGGTGCCTGTCAGCCCAACGCATTCAGAGATGCTCAATGAAGATGAAGACTTCATTGAAACATCATCATCGGCCACACCTAAAGAGGTTCCAAAGAATGAAAGAACTCCAGACTCAACTGGAGGAGCTCCACTGCGGATGCGTACGTTGTAGGATCTATATGAAGCGACTGAACCTGTGCAACTCGAGTACTCCGGCCTGTGTTTCTTCAGTTCTGAGGAACTAGAAACTTTTCAGGAGGCAAACAAGGAAGAGAGCTAGATGTGTGCCATGCAAGAGGAGATGGATTGTATCCAAAACAACTAGACGTGGAGTCTTGTAGATCTTCCTACAGATCATCAGGCTATTGGCTTCAAATGGGTATTCAAAGTGAAGAAAGACTCACATGGTAATGTGGTGAAGCACAAAGCATGCTTAGTGGCCAAAGGATATGTGTAGAAATTAAACAGGGAGCAGACTTTGAAGAAGTGTTTGCACCGGTTGCAAGAATGGAGATGGTGAGATTACTCATTGCTTTGGCAGCACAAGAAAGATGGCGACTCCATCATATGGATGTGAAGTTGGCTTTCTTAAATGGAGATCTGGAGGAGGAAGTATATGTGAGTCAACCACCAGGGTTTGTTGAGAAAGGTAACGAGCACAAAGTCTTGAGATTGCATAAAGCTTTGTACGGCCTAAAACAACCACCAAGAGCTTGGAATTCAAAACTGGATAAAACTTTAGTGTACTTCGGTTTTAAGAGGAGTCCTTCAGAGCATAGAGTATACAAAAGTGTAGGACCGGATGAGGCAATAAAGGGGGGGGGGGTGAATGGTGCCTAAAGATTTGTCCTCCAAATAATCACATAATCCTTTTTCTCCATTAACTACAAAGCTATAAAGATTAGGACATGAGGTCTACTGAAAAACAGAGGAACACAGACCACCTTACGACCGGTTCAGAGTACTGTGTGGTCGAGTTACGACCACTCAGCGGAAGCACAACGTGGTCGTATACGACCACCCAGCAGCGATATACCGTGGTCGTAACAGACAGCGTGGTCGAAGCCGATTACGTGGTCGAAACCGACACTGAGGTCGAAGTAGACACTGTGGTTCAAACAGACCTTGTGGTCGAAAACCGACTACGTGGTCGAGACAGACTATGTGGTCGAAACCAACATGGTCGAACCAACGTGGTCGAACCCAACGTGGTCAAAACCAACGTGGTCGAACCAACGTGGTCGTACCAACGTGGTCGAACACTGCCAACTTCCGACGTGGTTGAAGACCCGACTGCCGACTTCCGACCACGGCTAATCAAAGCATTCGACTTGCTCTCAGACTACGTGGTCAAAGACCATTGTTCGGTCGACACCACTG
The DNA here is from genome assembly GCA_017311315.1 of Dendrocalamus latiflorus. Classification (NCBI taxonomy): domain Eukaryota; kingdom Viridiplantae; phylum Streptophyta; class Magnoliopsida; order Poales; family Poaceae; genus Dendrocalamus; species Dendrocalamus latiflorus. Next base: position 25,734,090 of record CM029660.1, read on the forward strand.
TAGAGGATGTCCATGCAATTGCGAACAACAAGAGATTGCATAGAAGTCGAGTGACCACATGACTTAAGATCATGGAGCGATAGAAATGTGGTCGTAAATGGCTAGAGATACCAGAGAAGGCGCACGACTATCAGAACTAACAACCTAACAACTTTATCAAAGCTTACACCGTGGTCGTAAGTCCGACAATGTGGTCAATAGCTTGCACAGTGGTCGTAACTTCGACTACTCGACCGAACAACAACTTGGTAGGAAATCGACGATTAAACAGAATTCATTGAAGTCAATAAGCACCAAATCAAGACTGACAAGGTCGAAACATGAGTGAGGTCAGAACCGACGTGGTCGTAAGCCAATGGCTTGGTCGTACGATCAACGTGGTCAAAGACCGACTCGCACCTGTAGCCGACTGCGGTCGCAGACACCTCATGAGACCGTGGGGGCACACGACCACGAGATCTACGACCATCAAGCACTCGAAAACCAGCGCAAAAGAAAGCAAACGATCTAAGTCTTCACCGGTCGAAAAGAGAGGCGGCCGAACAGAATGTGATCGTAAACAAAACAGAGGAGGCCAGTGAAGCGCTCGACCGCAAGATTCGATTTTCTGAATATCTTTTGATTCACGAATCGATTGGTCTTGAGACTTTAAACAGTGCAAGATAACATCTTCTGGCTAAGAAATAACAAGGCTATCAAAGCTTTTTCGCCGTGGTCGATGAGAACGACTTAGTCGAAGAAGAAACAGAGGAAAATGGAAGGCGCAAAACTGAAAAAGCCAGACTTCATATATCTCTCAATTAAGAGTTCGTCTGGCCAAGAAACTTTGTGCGCACAATGCTTAAGGTCTCAAGAAGCTATTCCAATCTTGAATTGAAAACATATCAACCAGATTGAGACCTTTTTGCGATTTGACCGAAAGCGCAGAAAACCGAGTTTATGAACCGAAATCGTTGATTAGAACCGCTCGTGGGTCAAAGCTAGCCAAGTTAGCTTGGAGCACAATCCCACATTTCACTGCGATTTCAGATCAATCAATGAGATCAAGCCAAGAACAAGAAATAGCCAAGAACGCAGAAAAGAGAACGAACAGAGAAAACACAATCAGGACGACCAAACAACAAACTAACATCACAACTCAAATAGAGGAAGAGAGATGGATGATTGCATACATGAAAGTTTCATAGACACTCCCAACAGCCACTCCCCTCGGGAGGACACACTCTAACCCTAGAGCTACACTCACACAGATAGACTCCATGGGAGGGAGAGGCGCCAGCCGCCACGGCTTGGCCAACCATCTCAAATCTCACACTTGCCTCCCCTCTCCCTTTTATAGGCTCACACGTGAACCTAGACCTAATGGATCCTTCCATTAGTCCTCATTGGGGATCACCCGTTAACCCCACCTGACAGCGGGTTTTACCACTCTACCTATTTGCACCAACAACCTTAGTGCTTTACCCGTTACACCGACCAGACAGCGCTGCTTTAACAGACCAGCTCCCCTTTTGCAGGCCTTGAGTCAATTCCCCGAATTGCCCCTCAAGCACCTTCCCGAAAGCTTCCTGTTCTCCGCACTCTGCGCCTGCCTTCGACCGATCGGACCTCCGACTCCTCCAGAGCCTAGTCTCGGTCCGTTCCGCTGCGCACGACTGCATCCAGCCTCCTGACCGTCTGGACCTCAGCTCCTCCCTAAGCCTAGTCCCGGTCCACCTCGCCGTTGCCTATCGTGTCCACCTCCGGCAGCTCCTGCTCCGGTTCCTCGTCTCCCCGGCTTGCAACCACTTCACCAGCCTCGATCATCTTCAGCGTCTCCGACCGTTTGGACCTCAACACCTCCTGTGCCTAGTCCCGGTCCTCCCACGCCTCACCATAAAATAGCTTCGAAGTCCCACAACCGCATAGACAAGCAAACCATTCAGACCATCAATTGGCACACTCAAAGATCAACCCTGCTAGTCGTAAACCACCTACGACCAGTCGAATGGACACAACAAGAAGGCTAGCAGCCTACGACCACTCACTAGGCTGCTACGACCACCAAAACACAAGCTACAACCATCGCAAGCTTGCAATGATTACTACACAGCGGCTACGACTACCGACAACCAAGACTGGTCGCTACAATCACAAAGTTGTATCAACTCCTACGACTATCAAGTTGTAGAGCCAGACACCAAATCGTGAGCCTTTATGATCACCTAGTCGTAAAGCTCAGCCGACCACCAAGTCGATTTCCACGACTACCAAGCCAATCACCAGGTCAAACGACCTTAGCCGACTACCAATCAGTCGCCTAGGATCACCGATCACACAGGCTTCGACTTCTGCACCCGATCGCTATGACTACCGACCGCAGCGGTCGACACTCCTGACCACTGACCGCTGGCTATGACTACCAAAGTCGTACCAGCTCCTTCCGACCACATGGTCGTAAGACTGCCTTCCGATCACTCACAGCAATAAGTCAAAGCCGATCACTTACAGCAGTAACTCGAAGGCCATCAGACAGAGAGCTAACAGCTGCTCAATCCTCAAAAACCAAACTCAATCTCTCTAGATTAAGTGTCAATTACTCATCACAACTATGGGGTGACCTCCACATGGTCTCACAATCTCCCCCTTGATGAGTATATTGACAAACACCGAAAAAAGGCATGAAGATGAGTTTGGTTTTTGAAAAGAAAAGGAGATGCAAAAGCCACACATGGTCCAAAAGAAGTGAAGAAGGAGCTCATGACCATGTTGACACAGAGTGAAATGGAGCAAACAAAGAAGGATAAATTTTCTGCAAAAGCTCCAAATTACACAAAAAGTCCAATCTTGCTCATGGTCCAAAAAGCGGTTGCTCACATGACCATTGTCATAGCAAGATGACCAAGCATTCTCCCCCTTAATGTGCCTTTTATCATTCTCCCCCTTTTGCTCTCCCCCTTTTTCACTCCTTAATGCCTTTTTCTCTATCATTCTCCCCTTTTGGCAATAGAGTCATCAAGATGCAAGGAAGAATGGGAGCATGAATGAAATGGAGAGACTGGGTTTGATTCATTTTAAGCAATGGGAGCTGTTGTGGCTACAGACCAATGAGAGAGAGAGATGGTAGTGGAGAGTTGGGAGACAGTGACAGTAATGGCTTGGGTCCTCCCCCATGGCCTGTATTCCATATATATATATATATATATATATATATATATATACATGGGGAGTGCTTTTACAATTATACCCTTACATCTGAGTATCCCCTTCAGGGGCACTTATGTCATTACCCATGGCCCATTCTGGGCTTTATAACCTTCTACCAGGCCTGCTGGGTTTAGGTGGGGGCCACCCCTACAACAGGAGCCTCTCATGGTGAAGGGCTTCACAGGGCCGAAGCCATGTTGCCGAGTCCTTTGGCCCCCTCCGTCCCTGCGGCATGTGAACTTTTCCGAACTTGACCGAAGGCTGAGGCCGTAGCTGAACCCGACGCCTTGATTGGTGGTTGAGGTAGAAGCGCGAGCGCTCCGTTCCGAGGTGGCGCCCAATCGAAGTAGCCGCACGCGCTCCGTCCCCTACCCTTCGAACGGGTGGTAGCGGAGCTGGCGCCTAGTCAAAGTAGACGCGCGCGCGCTCCGTCCCCTACCCTTCGAACGGGTGGCAGCGGAGCTGGCGCCCAGCCGAAGTAGACGCGCGCGCGCTCCGTCCCCTACCCTTCGAACGGGTGGCAGCGGAGCTGGCGCCTAGTCGAGGTAGACGCGCGCGCGCTCCGGCCCCTACCCTTCGAACGGGTGGCAGCGGAGCTGGCGCCCAACCGAAGTAGACGCGCGCGCGCTCCGTCCCCTACCCTTTGAACGGGTGGCAGCGGAGCTGGCACCTAGTCGAAGTAGACGTGCGCGCGCTCCGTCCCCAACCCTTCGAACGGGTGGCAGCGGAGCTGGCGCCCAGCCGTAGACGCGCGCGCGCTCCGTTCCCTACCCTTCGAATGGGTGGCAGCGGAGCTGGCGCCCAGCCGAAGTAGACGCGCGCGCACTCCGTCCCCTACTCTTCGAACGGGTGGCAGCGGAGCTGGCGCCTAGTCGAGGTAGACGCGCGCGCGCTCCGTCCCCTACCCTTCGAACGGGTGGCAGCGGAGCTGGCGCCCAGCCGAAGTAGGCGCGCGCGCGCTTCGTCCCCTACCCTTCGAACGGGTGGCAGCGGAGCTGACGCCCAGCCGAAGCAGACACGTGCGCGCTCCGTCCCCTACCCTTCGAACGGGTGGCAGCGGAGCTGGCGCCTAGTCGAGGTAGACGCGCGCGCGCTCTGTCCTTTACCCTTCGAACGGGTGGCAGCGGAGGTGGCGCCTAGTCAAGGTTGACGCGCGGGAATGTGATGGTGGAGAGTTGCCGCAGCGAGGTCAGACCTCTTGGCTCCGGGGCCAGTGTTGGGGACCGAGTCGGAGTCACGGCTGACGAAATAGTGAGAATGGGCCTTGCGCCACCGATGTCGCTATGCCTCGGAACCGTTGTGACCCCGCGGTCTGGTAGTGCGCTTTTAATGGCGGCTGGAATCGTGCCGACGCCTGGCCTGTCAGGGGGAAGGCTGTCGCGTCGTGTAGTCTGCCTTCCGTGGGTGGGGCACGCGGCGGTTTATGCCTGGTGCGTCGTGGGATGTGAGCGGTTGCGTGAGCGCGGCCGTTCGCCTCTTCCCTAGGTAAGCGGGATGCGTGTCGGGCGCGGTCTGGCGTTGCGTGCTGCCTGGCCACCTACCAGGCACGCCTCTCCAGATGCCGGCGGTTCTTCTTTCCAGTCTGGCTAGTCGAACCGCTGGGGGTTTTAATCTGGCTACGCTTCTGGTCGTGGGGGAGGCGAGCGGGCTTTATAAGGCGCCATTCGCTGTGGTGGGGGCGCTCTATCCCGCCTGCCGCCTGTCTCTGCTTACTTCGTGTTGATAGCCCTTTTGCCCTAATCTCAGAACAATGGCCGGTCAGGACGGTGCCCCTCGCCATCCCGGCGGCGGCTCCATGTCTGGCCGGGACGAGTCGTCCTTCCCTTCTGAGGATTGCGAGCTGGTGCTGCGGGGGCGCTCATGTGGTGACGAGCGGTGGGACGCCATGGAATACTCGGGAGGTCGCTGCTCCCGTGTGCTGGGGAAGAGCCGTGTGACCGAGGAGATGCTGCAGCGGCTTGTACGGGAAGGGAAGATCGAGGAGCGCGATGGGGCTCGCCTACCCCGCCGCGACGAGACGGAACCAAAGCCCCAGGAAACAGAGGCGATCATTTTTGTCGCGTTCTTCGACGCCGGCCTTCGAATGCCCTCAACGACGTTTGTGGGTGAAGTCTTGCGGACCTACGGGTTGGAGGTAGCGCAGCTGACGCCAAACGCCATAGTCCGCCTAGCCGTCTTCACATGGGCCATGCGGACGGAGGGCCGGCGTCCCAGCGCAAGCCTGTTCGCCACCCTGCACGACGCATGCTGCCGACCCAGGAAGGTTGAGGGGGCTGTATCCAATTTTGGCAGCGTGGATTTCGTGCTACGAGAGTGCTGCACGACGCTATTCCCTGCGCCGGCCCGCTTGGAGATGTGGGAATCCGGCTGGACGCGCCGGTGGTTTTATTACATCGTGACTAGCAGGAGTGGCCTGCTGTGCTGAGGTGGGCCAATCTCATTCAATAGCTCACCAAGTGTGAAGCCGGAAGCTGATGACGCACGGAGGTTATGGAGGCTTGCTGGCGTTGCACGTCGGCTAAGTATGCGCGACTTGGCTGAAGAGTTTACGATGTACGGGGTGGCGCCACTCTCCGCCCGATGGAAGTACGGGCGACGGGGCGACGACCGAGAGGACGGGGTGCACCCGTCGTTGTCTTGCCTGCCTCTGCCCTCCGCTCCTTGTAAGTCGCGCGGTGCGCTGGTGCGCATCCCTTTGTGTCTGCGTAGCCTGTGGCTGACCGAGTTGTTCCCTTTTGTGCAGTGGCTCGGCTGCAAGATGCAGAGTGCGTGGTTGCGACGTTCCTGGGCCTGTACACACTCAAGGAGCACAAGCTGCGCGAGGCTGCGACCAAGACGGCGAAGCAGGGGTGGATAAACCGCACGTGCGAGGTTCTGCGCATTGCTGTGCCCGAGCGCGCGGTGCCAGCGGAGGCTCCTGCAAGGGCTTCGAGTCGTCGTGGTGACGGTAGCTAAGCGGGAGCCTGCGCCGAGGTTGCCGCCTCTAGCCCGCCAGCCGCCTCGTCGGCTGGCACCGGTGGGACGGGACGTGCGGCCGATGATAGGTCCGGCCGGACCAGCTCGGGAGGGCGCATCGCCTCGAGCCCATTGGCGGCACCCTCCGCCGGCGCTGTTGAGCCCATGAGTATGCCCCTCGCGGTGCCGGAACCTGCCAACCCGGGGGAGGACGTCGCTCCTGGCAGTGCTTTGCCACCACCGGCGGCTGGCGAGGACGCGCTCGGGGTGGTAGGGACCGAAGGCGCGACAGGTGCTACGACTACCAACGTTGCGGAAGAATCGCCCGTGGAACCACAGGTGAAACGCCCTCGAGGCGGCTGCCACCGTCGATGTGGCCGAAGTCTCCGCAGCCCCTGACGTGGCGGGGGCGGGGCTTGTCCTCTCCGACTTCCTCCCACGCCTGGAGACGCTTCGCGCTTTTGATGAAGCCGCGGAGCGCGCCCGCGGCAGCTTTGACCAACAGCTGTTGTCGTCGTGCGAGGGAGACCTTCTGGCACTCGCGCTGCGGGCCTCGGAGATAAGGGTAAGTATGTGCGCTCGCGGGTGCTAGAGTACTGTCGGGCACCTGCTGACTCTTTTCTGCTATTTCCAGACACTTGTCCTGGGCCACGCGCTAGATGAGGCCCGCATCCGGGAGCGGAGAGCCCTGGAGGTCGATCTTCGTGCTGCAGATGACGCCCACGCCACGAAGGACGAACAGCTTCACGCGCTGGAGGGCGCCCTGGCGGCCGCGCAACAGGAGACCGAGGAGGTTCGATGCGTCGCGACAGAGGAACGTACCTCCTTTTTGCAGCAGATCGCCACGCTGGAGGAGGAGAAGGCCCAGCTGGTGGAGTCTCTTGCAGAGAAGGACCACGCCTTGGACAATGCATCCACGTCGGCGTGGAGGGCGATGGAGTCCCTGAACCGGGCCCTCCAGGGCCTGTGCATGGACGTCCCGGACGCTACCCACGGGCCAGAGGACTTGGCGGAGACGCTCGGGCTGGTCGAGGAAGGGGCCGGCGTTGCTCTCCGCAGTGCCATGACCTTCGGCGAGCATTGCGGCTTCCTCGGCGCCTGCCTTGCCCTCGCCATGCTTCACACTCATGGGTGTAGACATGTCCATGAGCTGGCGAACCCTCAGCTGGACCTTCCTGCCCGGCCGGAGGCGATGTCGGACGCCATTCGCTTTACCGAACCCGACCTCCGAAACTTCCACTGACGGATCTGGGGCTATGTCGGGGAGGACACAGCCAGGGTCGCAGTGCGACAAACGCTGCACGGGGGCGGGGACCTCCTCCGCTGGCTTGAAGGAGTTCCCCGGCGCCAAGGTGGCAGCGCAGGCCCACCGGCACTGCCACCACGCGAGGGATGAACTGCTGGTCAGGGGGGCGGTGTAATGTGCGCTCCTGCTTACGGCCATGTAACCCCGACATCTTTTGTGGTGAATCGAAGTAGCACCCGTTCTTAATGCTGTATGCTGTTTTTATACTCCGAGTACGCGCAGGAGCAGCGCCTGTGCGTGCGCGGGATTCGCGTCTTATTTAGAGTCCGTAGACTGGCGCGTGAGGCGGACCTCGACGCTACGACTTCGTTTAGAGTCCGGAGACTGGCGCGTGCGGAGGCGGGCCTCGACGCTACGACTTCGTTTAGAGTCCGGAGACTGGCGCGTGCGGAGGCGGGCCTCGACGCTACGACTTCGTTTAGAGTCCGGAGACTGGCGCGTGCGGAGGCGGGCCTCGACGCTACGACTTCATTTAGAGTCCGTAGACTGGCGCGTGCGGAGGCGGACCTCGACGCTACGACTTCTTTTAGAGTCCGTAGACTGGCGCGTGCGGAGGCGGACCTCGACGCTACGACTTCATTTAGAGTCCGTAGACTGGCGCGTGCGGAGGCGGGCCTCGACGCTACGACTTCGTTTAGAGTCCGGAGACTGGCGCGTGCGGAGGCGGGCCTCGACGCTACGACTTCCTTTAGAGTCCGTAGACTGGCGCGTGCGGAGGCGGACCTCGACGCTACGACTTCATTTAGAGTCCGTAGACTGGCGCGTGCAGAGGCGGACCTCGACGCTACGACTTCATTTAGAGTCCGTAGACTGGCGCGTGCGGAGGCGGACCTCGACGCTACGACTTCATTTAGAGTCCGTAGACTGACGTACCTGCGCGCGGGGGTGTTGCTCTGCACATTGCGGCCATACACTGTTATCTTGGGAAACAGCGAGCTTTATTAAACTCCCGTTTGCGCGGGCGAGCATCGTACAAGGAGGGGCTGATGCCATTATAATTTTTGTCCTGCTTCTAGGCGTAATATCGCCGCAACTTGTCCGCGTTCCATGTGTGGCGAAGAGTTTGTCCCTCGAGCGTGGCGAGGCGGTATGCTCCCTTCTGTAACGCTTCCGCCACGATGTATGGACCTTCCCACTTGGACTCCAGCTTGCCGACGGTCTCCGCATGGAGCGCCGTTCTGAGGACGAGGTCCCCAGGGTTGAACCTTCGCGGATATATGAACCGGTCTCGAGTACGTACTATCTGGCATGCGTACTTTTCAACATGTTGGGCCGCGCTCGCCCACGCCCCGTCGAGGAGGTCCAAGGATACGCGACGCTCCTCGTCGGGCGCTTGGACGAGGACCCTCCGCGATCTAGCCTTAATTTCTTCAGGCATCACTGCCTCATCCCCAAAAAGGAGCTTGAAAGGCGTGAACCCCGTCGGGCGCGTTACGGTTGTGCGAAGGGACCAGAGGACGCTGTGAAGCTTGCTCGGCCACCTGCCCTTCGGTAGCCCGACTAGGCGTTTTTTGATGGCGATAGAGATGGCGCCGTTCGCCCTTTCGACTGCTCCGTTGGACTGGGGGTGCCCAACCGAGGCGAACCGAAGCGTGATGCCCATGTCGCCGCAGAACTCCTTGAATGGGGTGGCATCAAATTGCAGGCCGTTGTCGACGGTGAGTTCCCTGGGCACGCCGAAGCGACATACGATGTTCTGCCAGAGGAAACGCTGCATGGCAGCCGAGGTTATCTTGGCTAGGGCTACCGCCTCTGGCCACCTGGAAAAGTATTCCAGCGCGACTACCACGAACCGCAGGTCCCCTGGGGCTCGGGGGAGTGGTCCCACTATGTCGACGCCCCAGCGTGCCAACGGCCATACCGGGGGAATAGGGTTGAGGTTCGTCGGGGGCCTGCGGATCATGCGTGCCATCCACTGGCACCCCTGGCACCGACGCACGAGGTCCTGGGCGTCCGCGATGGCAGTCGGCCAGTAAAAGCCTTGCCTGAATGCCTTGCCGACCAATGACCTCGGCGCGAGATGAGACTCGCATGCCCCCGCGTGGATCTCCGTAAGGAGCTTCTTCCCTTCTTCGCGGGAGAGGCAGCGCAGGAGTGGTGCGCAGACGCCCTGTTTGTAGAGCGTCTCTTCGAACACCTGGAAGGATTTGGCACGGTGCTGCAGGCGCCGGAGCTCGGCGTGGTCCTCTGGCTCGGCGATGCCCTGCAGGAAATTGAAGATAGGCTCTCGCCAGTTGCCCTGCTGGGCGATGTGGTGAACGAGGGCCGCGTCCCGGTTGTCCTGCGCGATGGCCTCCTGCGGCAACACTTCGTAAAACGCCCCGTCAGGGGGTGGCAGCTGTTGGCTGGCCGCCTTCGCGAGAGCGTCGGCCTGCTCATTCTCCGCGCGAGGGATGGCCTTGACCGTGACGCCCAAGAAATGCCTTTCCCTCGCTCTTACAGTCGCGAGGTATTTGGCTAACTCAGGGTCCTTGGCTTGGTATGACTTGTCTACATGGCCTGCCACCAAACGTGAGTCCGTGCGGACGAGCACTCGCCGCGCGCCAACTGCCTTGAGCTTCGTCAGGCCGACGAGCAGCGCCTCATACTCAGCTGTGTTGTTGGTGGCCGGGAATGCGAGGCGCGCCGAGTATAGCAGGCGCTGCCCCTCGGGCGTAACAATTACTGCGCCTATGCCCGCGCCCGCGACGCCGTAAGCTCCGTCGCTGGTGAGAGTCCAGACCGGGTCGTCGTGCTTCTGGGCGGGCTGAGCCGGTGGAGTCCATTCTGCGAGGAAGTCAGCGAGGACTTGAGATTTGATTGCCGTCCGCGAGGCGTATGTCAGGGAGAACGGGGCGAGCTCGGCAGCCCACTTGCCGATGCGCCCCGTGGACTCCTTATTGTGTAACATCTCTGCTAGGGGAAATGAGGAAGGCACTGTGATCGGGTGGGCCAAAAAATAATGTCGAAGTTTCCTGGAGGCCATGACCAACGCGTAGTCTAGCTTTTCCAGCTCCGTATATCTCGTCTTGGCGCCTTGGAGGGCTTCGGAGACGAAGTATACGGGCCGCTGTATGGCGCCTTCCTCTAGGACGAGGACAACACTGACCGCTGTGACCGACGCGGCTAGATAGAGCAAGAGGGGAGCCTCTGGTGCTGGGGCGACCAGAGTGGGGAGGCTCGCTAGGTGTTTCTTGAGCTCGTTGAAGGCCTCCACACAGTCGCTATCCCAGCGAAATCCGTCGCACCCGCGAAGTGTCTTGAAGAATGGCAAACCCCGCTCTGCCGCCCTGGATAGGAAGCGGCTCAGGGCTGCCATGTGGCCAGCCAGCCTCTGGACCTCCCTCGTCGTCTTGGGCGGCTCCATGCCCAGGATGGCCTCAACCTTGTCGGGATTCGCCTGGATGCCCCGTCCGGACACGAGGAAGCCCAGTAATTTGCCCGCCTGGACACCGAAGACGCATTTGTCGGGGTTGAGCTTGATGCCGGCCTTCCTGAGGTTGTCGAAGGTCTCCTGGAGGTCCCGGCCGTGCAAAGCGAGCTGCCGGGTTTTGACTACTAAGTCGTCGACGTAGGCCTCCACGTTCCTCCCGAGCTGGGCGGCGAGGGCGAGTGCAACGAGGCGGGTAAAGGTAGCGCCTGCGTTCTTTAGGCCGAAGGGCATTCTGACGAAGCAGAAGGTCCCAATTGGTGTGATGAAACTGGTCTTGTCCTCGTCTTCTTCGACCATGTATACTTGATGATAACCAGAGTAAGCATCCAGGAAACTCATTAGCTCGCACCCGGCGGTAGCATCGACCAATTGGTCGATGCGTGGCAGGGGGTAATTGTCCTTTGGGCACGCCTTGTTGAGTGCCGTGAAGTCGATGCACATACGCCAGGCCCCGCTGGCTTTTTTGACCAATACGGGGTTGGCGAGCCACTCTGGGTGATGGACCTCACGGATGACCCCGGCCCGGAGAAGCTTCGCCACCTCTAGCTTGGCCGCCTGCTGCCGATCCATGGACATACGGCGAAGCTTCTGTTTGATTGGCTTGGCGTCAGGGCGGATCGCCAAGCGGTGCTCGATTACTGCGCGGTCTACGCCCTTGATGTCCTCCGGCGACCACGCAAAAATGTCGGCGTTGTCCCGAAGCACTTGGAGTAGATCTCGCTCGACCTCCGCAGGGAGCCCCTCGCCAATGGACACAAACTGCCCCTCCGCCTGGAGCGGCACCTTTTTGGCTCCTCCTTCGGGCCGAGGCTTAGGCGTCCATCCTGGAGCGGAGGGCGTGTCGCTAAGCGTGCCCGAGAGGGCGTGCACCGGGCGGTGCAAGTTTTGACTGCTGACTTCGACGCATCTGGCGAGGTCCTGGTCGCCGAAGACAGTGATCATGCCCTCCGGGCCTGGGAGCTTCATGCATAAGAAGGCGTGGTGCGGGACCGCCTCGAGGGAATTGATGGCGGGCCGTCCCAATATGACGTTGTAGGGGTGCGGGATGTCCACGACGTCGAAGATGACATGCGCGCTTCGGGTGTTACTCCCCTGGCAGAATGTAACTGGAAGGGACACGTGCCCTATGGTCTCCAGCGGTTGGCCTCCGAAGCCTTGAAGTGGCGCTCCTGATTGCTCTAGGCGGCTTCGGGGGATTCCCATTCGTTCGAGGGCCCCTGCGATCAGAATATTCGTAGAGCTCCCCCCGTTGACGAGGATGCGCCTGACATCATGGCCTGCGATGTGAGCCTGGATGACTAAAGGGTCTTGGTGAGGGAACTCCACACTCCTGGCGTCATCCAGGGTAAAGGTGATGTTGCGGGGCGACACCCACGGCTGTGACTGCTCCAAGGGGGCCCCTGATAAGGAGCCTCCGGTAATGACGCTGATGGTGCGGTGTCGCACGCCTTCTTTGGCGGAGGCTCGCAGGGGGTCAGCTCTTGGCTGCCGCTCCTGGACTTCTGCCCGGGGCCTGGGGGGTGAGGCCCGAGCTTCGGCCACCACCCATCGCAGTTCCGTGACCGCGGTGCACGCCTTCGTATAGTGATCGCCGTAACCATGCACCTCGCACCACTTGCCGCAATTCCGAAGCTCTTGCTCCGCTCGGGGCCGCTCGTCATGACTGGGTCCGCCTTCACATCCCCAGCCCTCTTTCCACGCTATGGGGGCAGGCTCCCGCAGGGCGTTTCCAATGCCGAGGACATGGCGAGCCTTTTGTGGTCTGCGCCGGTGACGGCGGGGCTTGCGCGTGTTCCTTCACGAGCCTTCCAGCTCCCCGGGGCCGTCGCTTCCGGGAGTGTTCTCCCGGGGTTGTCGACTCCGGCCCTGCTTCGGGGAACCATTGCCCCCCTCCTCCTTGCATGGCAAGCGCTTCGCGTGGGCGAGGTCGGGAGCGGGGGCGTTGCGTCTTCGCGCATCTTCCTCGGCCCGCGCATACCCTTCCATTTTATCGAAGAGCTTGGCGACTGTCTTGATAGGCTTGCGCGCGTTGTATTCGGCCAGGGGGCCCGGGCGGAGGCCCTGTATGGCCGCGTTGATGACGGTTGTCTTGTTGACGTCCTTGACCTGGCATCGCACCTTCGCGAAGCGCTTGAAATAGTCCCGGAGCCTTTCCGAAGGTTTCTGCTTCACGGCGAAGAGTTGGTCCGCGTCGACTTGCTCAGCATAGTTCCCTTGAAAGTTGTTGTGAAGACAGTCACGGATCTGCTCCCATGCGTAGATGGAGTTTGGCTTTATAGTGAAAAACCAGGAAAGCGCCACTCCTTGCAACGCGAGGAGGAGTCCCTTCGCCTTTGTGGTGTCGTCGCCACCCGCGGCTTCGATTGCGGTTTCGTAGACACGCACGAACTCGCGGGGGTCCGTATCACCTTTATATGGCTTGACGACATTGGAGAACTTGAAGTCTTCAGGCCATGGCGCCTGCTGTAATCCTGCCGACAACGGAGACCCTGAATCGACGCGCCGCAACGGCACACGGCCGGACGCGGGAGCGTCGCGGCTGTCTGCCCTTTCCGGCGCGGGCTCTGGGGCGATCACTGGAGCAGCCTGTTGACTCCGAGCCTCTTGTACATCTCGGACGGCCCCGCGGAGATCCTCCAGCTCCTGCTGGAACGCTTTGAGGGCCGCCAGCAGGGTGTTCTCGACCGCCGGCACAGGTACGATCGCCTCGCGAGCTCCCGAGCTGCCGGTCGCTCCGTTGTGGCTATCTCTGATCGCCCGGTTCGCGCTACCGCCGAGCGTTGCGGCGAGAGCGGCGAGGTTGGTCGCTGTTGCGTCGGTGGGGTCGGTCGTCGCAGCGCCAGTGGCCGGGTCGGTCGTCGCCGCGCCGATGACGGGGTTGGTCGCCGCTGCGCGGGCGTCGACGTCCTCGATCACCGCGTCTGCATCGTCGCCCGCGCCCGCAACAGCCGATGTCGAAGCCCTGGTGCCCATGCGACGCTCCGACCCAGCCGCCTTCTTTCCCTTCGCCGCCGTCGGCGAAGCTTTTTCCGGTGCCATCCTTCTTCGGACTTCAGGCTTGCTCCTGTCCTCCCCCACGGACGGCGCCAACTGTTGTGGCTACAGACCAAACAGAGAGAGAGATGGTAGTGGAGAGTTGGGAGACAGTGACAGTAATGGCTTGGGTCCTCCCCCATGGCCTGTATTCCATATATATACACACACATGGGGAGTGCTTTTACAATTATACCCTTACATCTGAGTATCCCCTTCAGGGGCACTTATGTCATTACCCATGGCCCATTCTGGGCTTTATAACCTTCTACCAGGCCTGCTGGGTTTAGGTGGGGGCCACCCCTACAACAGGAGCCATGAGGATTATCCAATGTGACTTTACAAAAAAAAATATACCACGCCATAAAAGGTGACAATGCTATCTAGATAATAACAAACCATGTATTGCCAAGCTCAAACCAAATAAGTCATGATTAATTAAATGGTTTGTTTAACATGTCAAGTCACTCAAGATCATAGTCTAGAAGAAGGTATCCAAACGTGAGTCAGGCCATGTCAATATTCTAAGTGGAACCAAGAAGCTATAATTGAGTATATTTAGAGTGCTACAAGCTCAAAAATGAGACATTTTGTTCAAGCACTAGGTATGACATGTAATTTACCACTTGTATAGCACTTTGGATACCACTTGTAGAATATTTGTTGTTCAGCAAAATTTGCACATTAGGCTTTTATCAGAAATTCATTCTTCCTAGGCTCAAACCTGATTAGCTGGTTGTCTCACAAACAAAAGGTGGTGGCATTATCCTCATGTGAAGCTGAATACATAGCAGCTGCGACAACAGCATGTCAAGGAGTGTGGTTGGGATCACTCCTTGGAGATTTGCTGAATAGGGATCCAGTAAAGGTGGAGCTCAATATTGACAATAAGTCCACCATTTCCTTGTGTAAGAATCCGGTGCATCACGATAGAAGTAAACACATTGATACTCATTTTCATTATATTCGAGAATGTGTAGATGAAGGCAAGATTAACATCAAGTATATCAACACAAGCAATTAGCTTGCAGACATACTGACAAAGCCATTGGGCATGCTCAAATTTCTTGAAATGAGACAGAAGATCGGCATGCAGGCTGTGATGAAAGAACAACCAATTTTGGGAGGTGATTGTTAGGTTTAAACCGGTTGCGCTACTTATCTAGTAGCTTATCTCTGTTTTCTTTGGAGAGTTCAAAACTGTAATGTTTGGGCTGTTTTGGTAGGATAGTTTTCTGATTCGGTTGAGAGTCCGTGTAAGAAAAGAACTAGGTTTTGTTTAGCAAGTTGCATGCTGATATAAGGAAGAAAATCCTTGAAAAGGTGCTGGGTGATTTTACTACGAAACGGCATTGTCTTCCTCTGTCTGAAGTTCTGGACGACTTCTGTTTTTTGTCTGACGAACTGTTCATCGTTTGGCAAAAGATTCAGAATCGCCGAGTTTGGTTTTTGTCCATTGCTTTTGCCGCGATCCTGTGTTTTTCTCTGACAAGATGCACTCGCTCGTGTGCCTCTTGACGTGGGCCGAGCAGCCCGCGCCGAGGACCAATGCGAGCTACGTGTACTATTACAAGTGCCATGGCTTCAACGTCGCCTCCTTCTGGTCGTCGTTCCTGGTTTGCACCATCAAGACGGACCCGGACGGCTCGACACATAGCTTGTCGGGCCTGTGGAGCCTCCACCTCGATGAGCCAGATGCCGGCTGAGCAGCCCACGCTGCCAAGTTCGACTACAACGTTATCTCGACCAACAGCTGGCTCTACCGGCCAGCTATGTTCTACGAGTACGGCCGCCTCATCGGGTGCAACTGCTGCCTGGTGCCCAACATCACCGACCTCTCGCTTCAATAGTCGCTACGAATGGCGTTCCGGAGCGCACTTTGAGTAAACGTGGGCGCGTGTAACATCCTAAAAATTTGGGTTCTAAAAAATATGTAACTTTTGAAATATTATGGAATGCATCTTCTCGACACTTGGATTTTTAATGGATTTTCCTTGGATTTTGGTTGAGGTTCCAATAAAGAAGAAAATTATGAAAATAGAACTCCGAAAGAAAGGTAGAATTAATAGAGAGTAAACCTAAAATCAAATACGAATATGAAAAGATGATACAAAAATTAGGGTTAGATGATTCACTTGGAATCAGTTAGGAAAAACTCGGAAAGGTGGAAATATGCAAAGTATGGAAAATAAGGTAAATAAAGATGGCTAAAAGGGGGATTAATAAATCTTAAAATGTGCATTGGGCCTAATTCAAAAAAAAGAAAAAAAATAAGAAAGAAAGAAAAAAGAAAAAAGGGGGCCCTCTTCGGCTGGCCTGAGCCAGCCATTAGGACGGCCCATCTCCCTCTCCCTCGCTAGCGCTTGGCCACGGCCGAAGCTCCTCCTCACTAGGCCGCCTTGGCAGCCCACCTCCCCGCTGTGGCCTGCTTGGACCGCCGGTCGCCAGCATGCCTCCACATCCATGCCACTAATGTCAACTACCTGCTTCGTCGTAGCTCGCTCCCTCATCACCAAAGTCACGCCATCGCGTCACCCCGATCACCACACCAGACATGCCCAGGTCAGCCATAGTGGGCACCTCTGCCACTGTGACCGGCTCCCTGACCGTCGTGACCCATCCCACCGCCCGGTTGCGTCGCCTTTGCGTCACAACAGGCATCGCCTTGATCGTTGTGACTCGACCAGCTGCCTTGTCACATTGTTGTTCTTTCCGAGCGCGCCGCCTCTGTCAGCCACAGTGCATGTGCGCCTGCTCCCATCGCGTCCCCGCCTCGGCTCACGCGGTCCCGACCTCTTCCCTATTTTGGTGTCAGCACACGTCCACCCCACACCCTGCACCGGCCGTTCCGTCGCCATGCCCTGCCATCACCCACTGTGCCCACGTCGCAAGCCCATTCCGCCGCTTATAAAGTGCGGCTCACTCCCAGGTTGGCCTCTCGCCATAAGGAATCGACCTCCCCGCGCCCCTAGCTCGTCGGCGACTTCATCTTCTCCAATGCCGGCCGAAAGGGTAGTCGCTGATTGGAGTCGCACCGAGCCGGTTCCATCCTATCGGAGCATCCTTGGAGCACCACGATGCCATTCCCGTCGTCGCCGAACCTCTCACCGCCTGTACCTCGCTGGCACCGCCACTTCTGAGCCGCGCCAACCCCCGAGGTAGCCTCTTGACCCCGCCTAGATGCTCCCATATCGATTAATCAAGCTCTAGTGCCGTACACCGCCGTGTCCACTCCTCCCCTGTTCTGCCGCCACCATGGGAGCCGCCGATCGTCGCCCTGGCCAAATTGGCCAGCGAGGCTCTGTTTATGGGTGAGCGCGGGTGTGAGCAATCCATTTTGCGGATGCTCACGTCCGGCCACCGCTTTTGCCGCCGCCGACGAGCTCCTCCCTTGCCGGCGAAGAGGAGGGTGGCACACTGTTCATAATGATCAACATTAAGCTGGTAATTAATTAGGGGCTAAAGAAGTTTATTAATCCTAAAATGCTCACTAACATGTGGGCCATACCATTTAATCCAAAACAGTAACCGGTCCCACATGTCAAAGTGTCAAGAGAGAAAAAATAAAAAAAATTAAAATTTTAGAGGGCCCCACCTTTCAGTCTCTCTTTCTCTCTCTCTTTTTATTTTCCTGAATTTATTTAAACTGAGAACTTCAAATGGGCATAACTTATTCATCTTAACTCCAATTGAGTGAAACAAATTTCTAAATTCAATATCTGTCCATGGGAACTGAAACCATAATTTTTGAAGCTCATTTGAATTTTTGTAAAAATTTATTTGGTTTATTGATTTTTATTCAAATTTTCGCGCAACGAAAAATAGCATGCGAGGCACAAGAGGAAGAGGCAGAAGCTAAAGTGAGTCACGACAACCAAGACCAAACCAACTGCGAACAAGGAGAGTTAATACTTTGATCATGTTGAACCTACATTTTTTGTAAATTACTTTTGTTTAAATTATCAAATTGCATGCTGTTATTTTATATGCAAACATATGTTTGTTTTAAGATTCTAGTTATATGCCTATTATTTGACTTGTTAGTATTACACCTCCTTTAGAACATTTGAACATTTGAGTCTTGTCACTGTAGGATAATTATAATGGCAACCTTTCACAATTAAGTTTATTGTTATTCACCATGCTTAGTACTGCTCAAATACTCAGGGGCACCAAAATACCCTAAACACCACTTTTAATCATAAGAAACTGATTTGGGAAGTAATGAACAAAAATGGCTAGTATATTTTGACATGGATATTTTATGTTCCCAAAAACCCCAACTTGCTTAACTATCTGGGCAGATGGTTCGGGGGTGTGGTGCGATGGTGCACGAGAGTGTGGTTAGTGGTAGAACTGCCCAAATAACCTTAAGAACCGAATCTTGTGATGACCTCTTAGTGTATAACAGTACAACTATAAGCTGGCAAATCGTAGACAGGGCTAACTAATTTGCATCAACTCAGTATAGGTTGCGTCGGTGTGACCACGGGCGGGCAAAGGATGGTCACATCCTTCGACGTGATTGCGTAAGAGGGGGCTTCTGGAAGGGTGGTCATACCCCCAAGGAAGTGAAACCTTAGCAGACGTGACTATGTTAGGAAGATGCATTGTAACAGCCATGTTATGATTACTCAGTCGCACACCTAAGGAAGCATGTAATGACCGACATTGTAAGATAATCATATCTTGTGGGTAAAGTGTACAAACTCTGCAAAGTGAAAACTATTCGAATAGCTGTACCCACAGCCAAAGGGCAGACATGGGAACTTAACCAGATATAGTTCTATTTTAAAAACTTTGTGGGTGGAATTGGAAAAGTGGCGCACAGTGAAAAGCGTTGATTTGTGTTGCCCTGGGTGTCGCCCCAATGATAAGGTAAGCGATTATAACGCTGAAAGGTTAGTATATGGTGCAGAAACCAAGTAACGGTGGATGGAATCTGGATCGCTATTATTATTGCATTATTTCATACATTGATAAAATCTATTTTAGTTAAAACTGTTAGGTTTCAGGGAATTTCTATGAACAATATTTCCAAAGCAATTTTTGGCAAGCAAAACAACCCAAGCCTTTCCTTGATAAGCTTTGTATGTTATTTACTTGCATACTGTGTGTATTGGCTCACAGAGCACAGTGGATTGGTGCTCACCCTCACATTATCAAAACCAGAAACAGAAAACTAAGACCACTACGCTTATGAGGATGCTCCTGCCACAGATGGAGGAGCCAACGAAGAAAATTAGGACAACTTTCGTGAGTTCGGGTCCTAGACAAGTGGACTTGATGGAGATGGTGTGCACATATATTATCTAGACCTAGATAATACATGTTGCACACATTTACCTTTCAGTCGCTTGTTTGTGGATATTGGTCCTACTTTTGTCTATACTTTCCGTTGCTGTCTTTTATGTTGTAAGTATTTGGCCTGATCGGCCCTTTTGTAAATTGTCAACCGATATGGTGTATTTCAACTCTGATATGTAATATTATGATTCGGTATATTTCATGTGATGTATGAGTTGATGTAGTAACATACCCGTGAGCATTTCTGGATTGAAAAATCCGGGTCCAACAGAGCACCCAGCGGCCGCGCCAGGACGGTGATCTTGCGGACGCTCTCGCCGTCACACTACGAGAACGGGACGTGGAATGAAGACGGCAACTGCATGCGGACGCGGCTGGTCCGGCGCGGCGAGTGGGAGATGAACGCGGTGCAGAAGGAGATGTACCGGATACAGGTTGAGGAATTTGCGGCCGCGGAGGCGGCGGCGAGGGGGAAATGGGTGAGGATGCTGCTGATAGACGCGACGGAGGTAATGGCGTCGCGACTGGACGCTCACCCGAGCAAGTACCAGCTGTGACAACCGGAGAAGTTCAAGGTGTCGTGCGACTGCGTGCACTGGTGCCTGCCCGGCGCCATGGACACGTGCAACGACATGCTGCTTCACATGCTGATGTTTAACCGATAACTGGCTAGCTCGGTTGATTGACCACTTACATTTGTGCTTCGCTCTGTTGATTCCGAAGCAGCAGGTAACATCACCGAGATTTTTTCGCCCCAAGCATGAGGTCTAGGGGACAAGTATTTTTAAGGAAGGAAACTAGTTTAGGGAACAAATTGTTCTTGGGCCGAATAGCCTCCGGACGTACTACGCTCTGCAACATCGGTGAATACTATGTGTAACCTTTTTAATTACCACATGCAATAAAATGCACAATAACAGTGAAAATGTGACAAAAAATCTAAAAAAACATCATCTTCTCACCAAAATTAGATGAAAACATGAGCATAGAACTTAGCCAAACTTTAAAATAGTTCAGAAATCACAAATAAAGAAATTTACAATAACACAACACTTAACATTTGAAAAAGAATAATTGCAACATTTTACAATTACTCATGCAACAATCGGAGAAAATATTTGCAACAAAATGAAATGTCAAATTTGAAAAAAGAAAACATACAACAATCGGCAATCCTACTACAATAAGAAATCACTGTAATGCAACAATCAAACGAAACTATTGCAGTCAATAACTCTTGCTGCAACATTTTTGGGAAGGCACAACGAAATATAACAAAATGCTTCTTGCAACATTGAAGAAAATGTGCCATAACATATGTAACAACTCGAAGAGGAAGGAAGCAACAATGACGACATGGAGCTAAGCTCAAAGAAGGAGGAGGCTATCAGCCCAGTGCCTCGTCAACGGGGAGCCTAGATTTGGCAGGGCGAGGGCAACCCACACCACCACAAACTTTCCCAAAACCGGGGGAACCTCACTATGTATGGAACTCGGTAAGTCTTACCGTGCCCCTCCATGGAGCTTGTAGGTACTACTACAAAAGAGGCTATATTAGACGGCTACATCACAGACGATTCATTCGGAACCGTCTATGCTAAAACTATCACCGTCTGTGATATTTTTATAGACGATTATTAACACGAACCGTTTGTGATAATTATCACAGATGGTTCGTGTTAATAACCGTCTATGAACTTTCACAGATGGTTCTTAATACGAACCGTCTGTGACAATTGAGACATCACAGATGGTTCGTGTTAATAACTGTCTGAAAGTTACGGACATCACAGATGGTTCATGTAAAAAATCATCTATGATATTATGGACATCACAAACAGCTCTTATATCAAACCGTCTGTGATATTGCGGATATCACAGACGGTTGTATGAATAACCGTCTGTGAATTATCACAGACGGTTTGTATGAATAACCGTCTATGAATTATCATAGACGGTTATTAATACGAACGGTTACAAACAATGTTCGTATCACAGACCGTTTGTAGTTAGAATCATCTGGGATAATCTATGCTATTAAATACCAGGCGTACGTGGTCTTGACACAGATATGTTTTCATTGCGCTGCATCGGTGGAGTGAGGCTGCCGGCTTTGGGGAGTTTTGTGAAAATATATCGCTTATAGATCTATATACGTCTTCTTAGTGATCAGAGATTAGTACTCAATTGCTTCTAATGACTTATATGCCTTGTAATTGAAAGAGATGATAGCTAGTTTTTGTTTAGATCTACCTAGCTAGTTAGGTTTAGAAAGATAATGGTACTTTGCCCAATTTCAGAATGGGTAAGTACTCCTAGTTTATTTCAATATATTCTTGCTTAATATTATTGTGTCACGAATACGTGGTTAGCTAGCTAGCTACCTAATATATCATGTGTAATTAAGTATAGCTAGTCTGATATATTTGCTATAGTAACGCTAATAATCGTTTTTGACACCTATTTGTTACATGTGTAGCGTAGATGGACCGAAACTGCATATACGTTGAGAACCGTGTGAGTGAAGAATACATTAATGGTGTGTCTGTTTTTAGAAGAGTGGCCGAGCTGGATATGTTGAAGAAGAGGATGAAATATATGTACTGTCCATGTATTGATTGTGATAATCTAACGATGTTTAGCAACTTAGCGCAGATCGAAACGCACTTGATTCAAAAGGGTTTCAAAAGGGATACAAATGTTGGACCAGTCACGGTGAAGAGAAAATTACACAAGAAGGCAGTTATGATATCATCGAGAAAGACAACAGTATGCCGATTGTGCACTATGCTTTGAATCATAATAATAGATCGTATGATGGTAATCTAGATCAGACACACAAAATTTTTGGAATAGTCAAATCCAGAACGTCACACCCGGCCATCTCGTCACCGGGAAAGCAAAAGCAGCATGTTTGTTGGCCTGTCTGCTGAGTTGCAATGTTCGGTCATGCACGCTGTGTACTGGCTTATTGTAATAGCTTATCATCATCCCTATTATTTCCGGGGGACTTCCCGGCCGGAGCGAGCCCCACGTCACCCCGCCCGCTCGCTCCGGCCGGCGCGTGGCTCGTAAATTCCTGTACGGTTAGGTGACCTTTTTTGCGAAAAAGTCCCTACGTCTCCCCGAAATTACGTAGAGGTCCTTTGTTCTCGCAAAAAGGTCCTACATCCTCGCGAAAAAACCCCAGCGCATTTTTGTTTGCGCCCCGCGGTTTCCCATAATTGCGGACAGGCCCTTATTTATTCCGAAAAGACCCTCGATTTTTTTTCGAAAAAACCCCTCCGCTCTTCTTTTATTGCGAAAAGACCCTCGTTTTTTTTGCAGAAAAACCCCTACGCTTCCTTTTCCCTGTGAATTTTTGGCTCTTTTACTTCGGTCCATACGGTGGCTGACGTTGCGTGGCGCCCCGCCTACGTGGCTAGTACCTATATTATGAGCGGGGGAGTTCCGGCTCTCTCCGAGTGTCCACATCATCATTTTCGCGCTCCGTACGAGCGCTCCGGTCGACGCGTGTGCGCGAGGCGCTCCTACTGAGCGGATGGTATTGCGCGGATTCGCTCTCAGCTCTGCCCACCGTCCGTTCGTCCGCGTGTCGTCTCCATCTGTTCGTTCGCGTGACCGCGTTGGGTTGCTGTTGGGTCGACGTGTGTGTTCGGCGGCGCTTCGGGATGGTTCTGAGCATGGCGGATTTCGCCAGGGAGTTTGTTTCGCCTTTCCCTGCCTATGCTGTGTCCGTGTTGTAGTTTTGGTTTCAGTCTCTGCGATAAGCGCGGCGCCGGATCGATCGAGGGAGGCAACGTCAGAGCTGGAGCTGGAGGCCTTCATCCGCAACACCGCCGAGCAGAAGCCCGGGGGGCACGCCGGCCTGCACGCTTTATTAAGCCAATTAATGGTATGCTCTCGGTTTCTCCGCTCCTCTCGCCTCGCCTCTCCAGCCGCCGCTTCGCCAAACCCTTCAAAAACCCTCCTCCTCTCCATGCGCCGTCTCCGCTCGCCGGCGACGGCCGCCGCCGCCATCGCCGCCGTGGCAGCAGCGCTCGCCGACGTGGCCTACTCCGACGGCGTCTCCTTCTTCCGCCGCCAGTCCGCCCCTCCTTCTCCCCCGCCGCCGCGTCTAGCTCCAAGCCTCCAACGCGTTCGACCCCGAGTCTCTGGAGCGCGGGGCCATTGCGCTGCGGAAGATCAACAGCTCGACGTGCGCCAAGCAAGCAAGGTGTTTGCTCTTTTGCCCTAACCGGGATTGTCCATCCTGACGCCCTTCTTGTGGTTGGTTGTTTGTTTGGCTCCAGCTGTTTGATCCGATGCGGAAGCAGGACGAGACGCGCCTCACGGAGGTGGCGGCCGACAAGGTCTAGTTTGCCATCAACTAGATGCTCAGGGCAATCGTGAGTTATTGATGCCTTTGCCCCTTCGTTGATGCAAATAGTGTTCAATGTGGTAGTCGGGACATGCCCGGTGCCAGAGGATTTGTTTGTTCACACAACTCCAATGCTAAACTACTGGAATTGAATTTACCTAACACTAATTTGTCGAACTTTCTCTTGCTTGAGTGTGAGTTCATGACTTTTCTAGAATCAAGAGCATAAGACTTTATCACCATTAATCGGCTTAATAAAGCATACCTGTTACCAGTCTCACACCGGTTCTGGTCGCTCTCCCCTCCCTCCCATCTCCATCGAACGACGCATTGCCAACACCACAGGAGGGGACAGAGAAAGGAAAAGAAGGAGAGAAAACTGCCAATCGAATTGATTCGGTTCACGGATGGTAGGGAGATGGAACTTCTCCAATACCACACTCCTTGTGACAGTGACGGTGCATACCGGTAAGTATTTTGCAATGTAATAAACCATTCCACCCTACCTTCCGATTTTCAAATTGTTCCTTCACAGGACACCCATTGGTTCTATTGATGATTATTTGTTCTGTTCTAACAGCTATTTAGGTATGTAGTCGCAGCAATAAGCTGGTCTTTTTATTTTGTAGCTTAATATTTTTTCCAGGTTTGCGATCTAGCAATAGGTATATTTGTTATATTACAATAACTTAGTTTGATTACTGTGTGACGTAGGTGTTGAATCCTTAAACCTCATGCATTAAACTTAACCCTAGGACTAAAACATGAACACCTGGGTTTGGGGATTTAGGGGAAGGACTTACGGTCGCCGATGAACGCCATTTGAGCGAAGACCTCGTGCCTGCGTGATGCAGGCGTGGGGACGAGTCGGTGGAGATCGCCGGGGTACGGGGAGTCGCCTTCTAGGACCTGCAGTAGTGGTCGACGGCCTTCCCGTTGCCAACAGCACGAAGTAGATCAGTTCTTTAGGGGTTGTATGGAGTTTTAGCTCTCACAGGAATTAACTCAATCACCGGAGAGGCCGGACTCCAACATTTATATTGCGCTGTGCAACGGGGGACCGTAACCCTAAAACGGTTAGCCCCCCGATCAGGGCGCGTAGACGTGGGTGACACCCACGTCTCCCTCTTCTGGCCATTTGGCCTAGATCAATATCCAACATTCTCCCCCTTGATCGTAAGGCTAAACATCATAAGCCCTTTCTCAATAAAACTTCACGCCAAAGTAATGTTTCACAACAGTCAATTAAGTACCGCTGGACATCAGTACTTATAGTGCTCCCTTCTATATCGATCGGATAACATAATACTTCATGGGAGTTGGTTACTATATATGGTCCTCTTATTCCAGGATCACAGGCTTTCCAATAAACCCATGCCGGCAACATGATCACGAAAATTATTGGGTGGTAAGCCTTTTGTGAGCGGATCCGCAAGCATAAATTTAGTTCCAATATGCTCAATCTTAATTGTTTGATCCTGGACTCTATCTTTCATAACATGATACTTTATGTCAATGTGCTTGGCAGCTGCACTTGACTTATTGTTACTCGAATAGAAAACTGCGGGTTGATTGTCGCAGTACAAAATGAGTGGTCTAGAAATGCTGTCTACCACTCTCAATCCCGGGATAAAGTTCTTAAGCCATACAGCCTGCCCGGTAGCCTCATAACATGCCACAAATTCAGCCTGCATTGTCGACGATGCAGTAAGTGTTTGCTTTACACTTTTCCATGAAATTGCTGCTCCTGCGAGGGTGAAAATATAACCTGATGTGGACTTCTTAGTGTTTTTACACCCCGCAAAATCAGCATCAGAATAACCGACAACCTCAAGGTTATCGCTTTTTCTATATGTGAGCATGTGACCTTTAGTGCCTTGCATATAGCGTAGGACCTTTTTAACGGCTTTCCAGTGGTCCGGTTCTGGATTTGACTGATATCTGCCAAGCATCCCGGTAACAAAAGCTAAATCAGGGCGCGTACATACTTGAGCATACATAATACTTCCGACAGCAGAAGCGTAAGGTATAGCCTTCATCTGATCAGATTCAAAGTCATTCTTTGGGCATTGAAATTTCCCAAACTTATCGCCCTTAACAATAGGAGCAGGCGAGGCAGAGCATTTATGCATATTGTATCTCTTTAGTACTCTGTCAATGTATGCCTTTTGTGATAAACCTAATGTTCCTTTGGACCTATCTCGGTGAATTTCAATACCAAGAACATAAGATGCTTCACCGAGATCCTTCATATCAAAATTGGACGAGAGAAATCTTTTAGTTTCTCGCAGCATGTCCACACTGCTGCTAGCCAATAATATATCATTCACATAAAGAATTAAGAAGGTGTAATTACTCCCCCTGAACTTAACATAAGTACAATTATCAACATCATTCTCCTTAAATCCAAATTTCCTTATGACTTCATCAAACTTAAGGTACCATTGCCTAGAAGCTTGCTTTAGGCCATATATGGATTTCCTTAGCTTACATCCCAAATGTTCTTCGCCTTCCACAACAAAACCTTTCGGTTGTGTCATGTAAACGTCCTCATACAAGTCTCCATTCAGGAATGCAGTTTTAACATCCACTTGGTGCAACTCTAAATCGAAATGTGCTGTGAGCGCCATTATTATTCTAAATGAATCTTTAGTTGAGACAGGAGAAAAGGTTTCATTATAGTCAATGCCTTCTCTTTGCGTAAACCCTTTTGCTACAAGTCTCGCCTTAAACCTTTCGATATTCCCTTTGGAGTCACGCTTGGTCTTGTAGACCCATTTGCAGCCTACTGTTTTGGCTCTATTAGGAATTTCCACTAAGTCCCATACGTCATTAGCGCCCATAGACTCAATCTCATCTTTCATGGCATCTAGCCATTTAGATGAATCCTTATTCTTCATTGCTTCCATTCAAGTAAACCTCATAATCACTTGGGATAGCAGATCTCCTCACTCGTTGTGATCTCCTGACAGGTTCATTAGTAGGCTCATCAGGTTGTTCATTAATTGTCACAGAGGGCTGTGAAGGCTCAGCATTAGGTATTGCACTTGTATTTTCAGGGCCCTCAACAGAAGGAGTAGCCACAGAATTAACTGGAGATGCAACAGGAGTTGCAACAACAGGATCAACTATGGGCACAACCACTTGGGGCACAGGAAAATCAGTCTGTCGGATTAGCGATGAAGCAACATAAATCCGTTTCTCCTCAAGATCAATTTTCCTGGGCTCCAAGTCCCCACTGATGCCATCATTTTCCAAGAACACAGCGTGTCTTGTTTCTACAAATTTTGTGGTACGATCTGGACAATAGAATCGGTACCCTTTAGACCTGTCAGGGTAGCCAATAAAATGGCAACTCACAGTCTTGGGATCTAATTTCCCAATATGTGGGTTAAATATTTTAGCTTCAGCTGCACAACCCCACACATGGAGGTAGTTCAAACTAGGTTTTCTCCCAGTCCATAATTCATAAGGTGTTTTAGGCACCGATTTACTAGGAACCCGATTGAGTATATGTGCAGCGGTCTTTAATGCTTCCATCCATAACTTTACAGGCAAAGTGGAGTAGCTCAACATACTTCGAACCATGTCCATAAGTGTGCGGTTTCTTCTTTCTACAACTCCATTTTGCTGGGGATCACCAGGCATTGAATACTGGGCGACTATACCATTTTCTTGTAGAAACCTGGCAAAAGGACCAGGAATCTGCCCATAAGTTGCGTGTCGCCCATAATACTCTCCCCCCACGATCCGAGCGCACTACTTTAATCTTTAGATTGTGCTGATTTTCAACTTCAGCCTTAAATATCTTAAATTTATCAAGTGCCTCCGATCTCTCTTTAATAGGATAGATATAGCCATAACGTGAGTAATCATCAGTGAACGTAATAAAAGAATCATAACCATCCACTGATGTCACAGGGAAAGGACCACATATGTCAGTATGAATTAATTCCAAAATCCCTGTGCTTCGAGTAGCACCTTTCTTTATTTGCTTTACATACTTGCCTTTGATACAATCGAGGCAATGATCATTCGAATCATTAAAGTCTAAAGGGTGGAGAATTTCATCTTTAATGAGACGTTCAATTCTCCCCCTCGAAATGTGGCCTAAACGACAGTGCCACAATTTCGACGAAGTTTCATCAATTCGCTTACGCTTTTTATTCTCATCACATACATTCATGGATATAGGAGAATCTTGCAGGGATAACATATAAAGCTTGTCGTGTCGGATGGCACGACCAACATTATTTTTATTGAAATAAATCAAACACATTCCGTGTCCAAAATTACAAGAATATCCATTATTATCTAATAATGAAATGGAAATTAAGTTTCTTCTCATCGAGGGAACATAAAGAACATCATTAAGTTTCATTACAAAACCATTATTCAAAACTAAAGAAACCGATCCAATAGCTTGAATTTCGGCTTCCATCCCATTAGCCACTCTAAGGCTTCTTTCCCCTCTGAGACTTCTCAACATATGGAATCCCTGCAAGGAATTCGTAACGTGCACAGTGGCACCAGAATCAATCCACCAAGAATTTATAGAAAAATCAGCATAAAATGCTTCATCAACAAAAGTGATTTCATAAGTACCTTTCTTGGCGAGCCATTTCAGCCATCCAGGACAATCATCTTTGAAATGGTCCTTCGACTGACAAAAGTAACATTCACCACTTTTCTTCTGTTCATTTGAGCTCCCAGGTCCTGAAGCGTTTTTAGGCGCCTTAGGATGCTGTGGGTGCTGTGGCTTCTGTGGCTTCTGATAAGGGGAGTAGGTTTGCTCCTTCTTTCCCTTTCCTTTGTAGCCACCTCTATTTCTAGAGGGACCAGCCTTATTTGAGGAGCCGACTTGATTCACAAAATCAGTAGCCCCCTCAGCCTTGAGCCTCTCTTCCTCCTGTGAAACATTAGCGATCAACTCGCTCATGGTCCACTTGTCCTTAATGGTGTTGTAGGTCACCTTGAAAACTTCAAATTGCTTGGGAAGAGACATCATAATGTAATGGACAACAAAACCATCAGAAATAGCCATGTCCATTGTCTTAAGTCTGGCAGCAATATTTATTATGGTCATAATGTGCTCACGAACATTTCCAGTACCATTGTACTTAGTGTTCATGAGCCTGTGCATCAGTGTGGTAGCATAAACTTTAGAGGACCCTTTAAAGTGATCCTCGATAGAGGACAAATAGTCCTTTACCCTTTCCTTTTCAGGGATTGCTCCCCTTATTGCCTCACTGATGGAGTTTTTCATCACAGCAAGTGAAACACGGTTAGATCGCTCCCACTTCTCAGCATTAGCTTTATATTCCTTCATTTTGTCATCATAATTGTCCTCCCCTTCAGTAGGAGCGACAGGCTCATCGAATCTGAACGCATAGTCCAGATCCAAGAGCTGAAAAGTCGTCATAAGTGTAAACTTCCATTTGTGGAAGTTACTACCATTAAGTGGCTCAATAGCATTTACATGAGCGGAAACAGAAGGAACTGAAAAAATTTAAAATTTACATTAGGAAAACGCATAATTAATTTGCATGAAAATTAATCTTACGTTGGTATGATTAACAACATGCTCATAAGAATTTTTCGCATCACCGTTGGGCAGAAGCGAAAAATTTAACATAATTTGTCGCATACAATTACAATTAACTTTGGTCAAAGAGTAATAGCATGGCGAAAATTAAACATAATTGATTACATGCAATTACAATTAACGTTGGTCCAAAGGTAATTGCATGTAAAATTAAATACAGCCCTCCAATTGAATTTCCCGTTGGTTCCATTCAATTAGGGGCAGAACATTACGCAGCGGAAAAAAAAGGGCATAATATTTTTCAGCAGCCTTGCAACATTATCCGTTAATAATTTCATGAGAGACATCAAATAATCATTAATTAAACATGAGATAAAACATAAATACATGAAATATATACAAAAAAAATCAGTCTGAAATATATATATAAAATAAAACAATTTCATGTATATACTGAAAAATACACATGAAATATACATTCGAATGCATAAAATTATGTGATGCTGGACCAAAAATAAAAATTAGACCAACATTCACAGCCCACCAATAAATGCCGCACGGGCTGCCCAAAAACATATGCATTCGGCCTCACAAAAATCCCGCGCGGCCCATTAATCCGGCGCAGCTCAAAAATGGCCCAACTGGCCTCCAACCGCACCAAACAACGACCGTCCGATTGCATCCAGCGGCCGAAAAGACTCCGCCCGAAACATAAAAACATCAAAACCCTAACCCTAATGCCATTCGGCCCTACTGCTCCCGAAATACACGGAGCGGGCGACGGCGCAGGGAGAGGCGTTAGCGGCGGCGGCGCGTGAGGTGGCGGCGCCCGCGTGGAGCGGAGGCGGAGGCGGAGGCGGAGCGGCGGCCCCCGCGCGACGCGGCTAGGCGGGGCGGGGCGTGGCGCCAGGGCGGCGGCGGCGGCCCGTAATGGCGCGGCAGCGGCCACCACGACGCGGAGCGGCAGCACGCGCGGGACGCGCGGAGTGGCGGAGCGGCCGCGAGCGGCGCTCCCGGCGCAACGGAGCGGCGCGGGGCGGCGGCCCGAGGCGACACGGCGACGGCCTGAGCGGCGCGGCATCGGCCGACGGAGGGCGACCCCGAGTGGGGTGCCGGCGACGCAAAAGTGCGGCGCGGCGGCCAAATAAGTCCCGATCCCCTCCCCTTCTTCCCTTTTTTTTTGTTCTTGATTTGGGGATGAGGGATTCTTAGGGTTCAACATGATTTGGGTTCGGGCTTCATCAGATCTTGGGGAAAAACTTTAGGGCTTGCATAAAACATTTGATTCCCCTCCTTCTCCCATGCTAACCGAGCCAATAAACCTCAAAACCGAGTTAGGGTTCATGCTAAGTCCTAGGTGGCTCTGATACCAAATGTTGAATCCTTAAACCTCATGCATTAAACTTAACCCTAGGACTAAAACATGAACACCTGGGTTTGGGGATTTAGGGGAAGGACTTACGGTCGCCGATGAACGCCATTTGAGCGAAGACCTCGTGCCTGCGTGATGCAGGCGTGGGGATGAGTCGGTGGAGATCGCCGGGGTACGGGGAGTCGCCGGCGAGGTGCAGAGGGTCGTCGCCTTCTAGGACCTGCAGTAGTGGTCGACGGCCTTCCCGTTGCCAACAGCACGAAGTAGATCGGTTCTTTAGGGGTTGTATGGAGTTTTAGCTCTCACAGGAATTAACTCAATCACCGGAGAGGCCGGACTCCAACATTTATATTGCGCTGTGCAACGGGGGACCGTAACCCTAAAACGGTTAGCCCCCCCGATCAGGGCGCGTAGACGTGGGTGACACCCACGTCTCCCTCTTCTGGCCGTTTGGCCTAGATCAATATCCAACATTCTCCCCCTTGATCGTAAGGCTAAACATCATAAGCCCTTTCTCAATAAAAGTTCACACCAAAGTAATGTTTCACAACAGTCAATTGTGCTCTTGAGATTGGCCTAAATAGTTGGATGCCAAGGTGTATGCTTCCAAGAACTATTTGTCTGGCATGTTTTTTGACATATTTCAGGGTAATAGCCCCTCCATCCATAATTGAGCTTCCCCTATAGAACTCAGGTTTCATGACAGTCGGCTATACAGTATTTTGGCTGAATGTGTCCTTATCGGTTTGAATTTGTCTTAGGATCAGTTTGCATTCGACCAGGATTTACCTTGTCTTAGCTGTATTGCAAAACAAGCATCATATTACATTGGTTGCTTTATGGCTAAAGCTGTACTTTCTTGTTCTTGCTTTATCAGGTGTTCAGTTGCTTCGATAGGGGCCAAACATCGGATGCTTGTGACTACTGTCAATTTCTACGATGAAAATGAAAGAGAAGTTTCTTCTTTAGTTCAAAAAGCAAACAAAAGCTTTCATGGAGATCTTCCATCTGCATATTCATCGAATATGTTGATATTAATACATGTATTAAATCTGTCATATTCATCAGGTATGATGTTACTGATGTACATAAGAATTTGTTATGTTCAGTTCCATTCTCTTAAGCATAATTATGGATATTTCTATTTCATAGAATGTCTGGAAAAATCATATTAATTCATTTAGAGCTCCCACCAAGAGGTGTCTACTTACTTGAGATATCATATTATATAGCATGGTTGTCACGCCGGAGTCGGCGACCACGGCGAGTGAGGACGGGTAATTGCTTTGCCTTAGGGGGTGTTTGGGACTGCTCCACAAACTCTGCTCCACGAATTCTACCGTGGAGCAGCTCCACAAAAAACCTAGAGTTTGTGGAGCACCCCTTTAGGTGCTCTCACAACTCCACCTTTTTTTCCTCGAACAGAGTGCGTGGAGCTGAACCTGTTTGGTTAAAAAACATAGAGCGAAGCTAAAAAACATGGAGTGGAGCAGTCCCAAACACCCCCTTAGTTCATGATAATCAATATTCTTCATGCAAAGTACAGTCCTGTTATTTCTACTTGAGTTATTCTTATTGAAATACAAAAGTATCTCTTTCTAGGTTAGATTATAATAGTTCTTTTACTTCTCTTTCTAGGTTAGATTATAATAGTTCTTTTACTTCTCTTCTTTTCTAGATAGCTGTTCACACTTTGACTGGTGCACTGCTCAGACTTTTTGACGCCATATTCATACGTGTTGCTGCCGTTCAAGAGATAGCAAACTACTTTCACAGCAGATTGCGCGAGTGCTTCCTCTGAGACTCCTATGTGCTGGTAAGCAGATTGACCACCAAGATAGTATAAATGTATAATTAACCATCGAAAAACCACTTATAGAATTGATCGTCAATTCCCTTTTAAGTATTACACTGAACTGCTGAAGCATTACATTGCTTAAACTTCCTTTTGTGCATCCTGTCTATATGTTTTTTTATTATAATAGTAGAGATACAACATGTTTATGTACTGATCCAAATCAATTATTTCCTTAGTATCTATGAATGGTCCTTTGTATACTCTCAAATTGCAGAATGATATGCTGATCAACCAGCCGTCTCAGGTTTCTGTTCATGTTTATTCGTCTTCCATTATGAATGCTCAGGGATTTTTCCCTCCAAACCTTCTTCCATCTAGATGCGGTATTTGAAAAGCTTTCTGCATCATTCTAATTACCGCATGATAACAAGAAGTCTGCAGAGTTAAATTATGATGGCACGCGCATAGCGCTTGTTCCTATCTATATACTCCGTATATTATACCCGGGGACTCTCTGGCCGGAGAGGCTATCCACGTCATCATCTATGCAAAAAAACCCTGCATTTTGATCTATGCAAAAAACCCCTGCATTTTGCGAAATCGCGTAGAGGTCCTCCGTTCTCGCAAACAGGTCCCTGCCAGTTTTTTTTTGGAAAACACCCTCCACTTCACCGATAGCACCCCGCGGTTTTCAAAATTACGTATAGGTCCTTGTTTAGTTACGTACAGGTCCTTGTAGATCCTCAAATTTTTTTTTTCAAAAAAACCCTTGTTTTTCCTGAAATTACGCATGTGCCCTCAATTTTTTTAAAAAACTCCACGAATTATTATCTCTTTTACTTCGGTCCACACGGTTGCTAGCGCGGCGTGAGGCCGCGCTTACGCAGCTAGTTGTAAGATGTGAGGTGTAGTACTACTAGAGATTTGAGGATTTGGTGGCATGGCTAAACTGCCAGCTAGGCTCATATATACAGGACTTTAGTAACGGTACCCGATGGAGACTCTCTTGTCCTCGTTCGTGCTCCTTCTCTTTTTGACGTGACGTTTTTTTATTTTTATCATGTTTGAGACATGATTTTAACTGTTATATTTTCAGCATTTTCTAATAATGTACTAATAAAATTATAAAATTATATAAATATTTTTAACAATAAATTTAATAATATTGTTTTTATGTAGCCAACCTAGATAGTTGTAAATATATTAGTGATTAAACTTTAAAAAAATTTGAAAGCATATATTTTAAGATGTTACTTAAAAAAGAATAGATGTATTACTGTTTATACACGAAGATAAAAGAGCGTGAGCCTTTTCGCTGTTGTTTGTGCCTTCTGTGCGTCGCATCTTAGCTCATCTATTTTGTATGGTTGCAAATATGATGTAGTGTGTAATTCCCCACTGGTTTGCACAATAAACCATCATGACAGACTCCATGAGCTAGCTGAAATGGACACATCCTATCCGCGGACGAAAGGTGGTGGTGTCATTTGACTCATTTCCCTAGCTGCTCCATAAACATTCAATGTTGGCAAGACAAGTAGCGCTTTTAAACACATCATTATCTTGCGCTTCCAAAGGCATGTTCGAATAATCGTTGATATATACTCCCCTAATTATCTACTTCCCTTTCATCGTGTACCAATCTGCAATTAAACATGAAAATTAAGTATCTTGTGATCAGAACACAAAAATACACGCACATGAGGAATGGAAAGAAACGATTGCCCTAGCTCAGCTTTAAAATACCCCACTATACTTTTTTCACTTGCCCATCCTGTGCATTCCATACCTAGCTAGCTAGTGCTGATCTGGTAATTAATAAGGTCGTCTCTCCTTGGTTTCTCCTAAACACTTGAACGTTATATATCTGCGTATCCAAAGCCAAAGAACGGAAGAAGCCACATATCCATGGTCAAACACATGAAAGCTAGCTGCTCTTTTATAGCCTGTAGCATATAGCATGGCGTCCCCATCCTCAGTGCTCTCCATCGTCGTCCTCGTGGCCGGCGTCGCGCTGATGCTCGTCGTCCACATCCTCGTGGTCTTCTGGGCTCTGCGGCACGGCCTCGGCGCCCGCGCTTCGTCAGGCGCGGAGGCGCGTGCGGAGGACGGCGGCGGCGGCGGCAGCCAGGGCCTGTCGGCCGACGAGCTTGACACCCTGACGTGCTACGACTTCAAGGAAAAAACCGGTGGCGGCGGCGGGGACTGCGCGGTGTGCCTGGAGGCGTTCGAGGATGGCGACCGGTTGAGGCGGCTCCCGCGGTGCGGGCACAGCTTCCACGCGCCGTGCGTGGACTCGTGGCTGAGGAAGAGCCGCTGGTGCCCCGTTTGCCGCGCCGACGTGGTTGACCGGCCCAAGGGCGAGATGAAGCTGGCGGCCGGAGAGGCCCCTGGGGATGTGGAGATGGCGGTGAGGAGAAGTCCGGCCAGTCCGGTCACGTCGGAGATCGTTGCTGAAAGATAGCTAGGGTGTATGGCCTAGTGTTCACTGTTCACGCCGGGGTTGGGCGTGTTATACTGCGTTTTAATTTTGTTGTTTTCTACAAGCGTGTATATATAAGCAACAACTAATTACGTTGTTTACTATGTGCTTGAGTGTATTATTTCGTATGTAACTGTTGCCGTCGGATTTTGACAGGCAAAAATAACCGGTAAAAGTATTTTTAACATTTGATATAATTATAAAGAAAAATCAGAATTTGCTAGAAATCAGGATCAAATATCGACCATACTAAGAAGCCTTCAGAAGATGCCAACTATGGAAAGATAAATGTAAAGAAGAAAATCGTCAACAGAGATTGAAAACAAGATGATTTGAATATGAGCAGAGACTATCCTAGGAAAGATTAAGTCGACACAAATAGAGACTTGAAGCACAATCCAAAATTGAGTCAGCTATTTTTTTTGCTATAAATACCTTATACCGATTTATGGAAAAATGTGCATATATTAACCTTTACTACCATTTTGCATCTACTTTTTCTGTACATTACAAGTAGCCTATAGCTAAAAGAATTTAACCTTCGTAATTTGAGTCTGATTAATATTGCTTTGCATCGACGTGTTGATCAATCTATGAATTACACCTATCCCCTGTTTCGAGATTTGTTCACATTCGTTATTGCTTCACATTGACATGTCGTCCAGGGTTGGCTTTTGCTCACGTTTAACTCTAGTCAACTTTGCCAATTTGCTGAAAAATCAGCTACCACATTGCATATGCTACTAAAGAGTACCCTCTATATGGACGTGGTGTTGTTGTTAGGAATTTTTCAATGGAAACACACTCTTGGCAGACGAGTGGGACCTAAATCGTCTGATCGAGATCAAGATGCCACCAAAATCCAACGACGATTCATCGGCTCCTAGAAATTGTTGGGTAGTTTTGATGTCACTGAAGAAAATCTATTTTTTCTGGAGATTGGAGAACTTTTTGAGAAAACGCAAGCTGAGTTTACTGAGAAGCTGGAGGGATTGATGAGAAGATTTTGGCATTGTTTCGTCAATTAGTGTCAGGGTCAAATTGTTCCTAGTAGGGATGCTCTCCCTAGCACGGACAATCTGATGTCGACTACTGCTCAGATGATTTTGCCAATCACTACTACAAAAGTCTAATATTAGACGTCACATCACAGACGGTTCCCAAAAACCATCTGTGTTAAATATAATCACAGCCGATTTTAGTTTAGAGACCGTCTGTGTTGCTGCTAGCCCTAAAAACCGTCTGTGAAAAGAAAATATCATAGACGATTCGTGGTGAAAACCGTCTATGAAGTATCATAGACGGTTCTTATTAGGTTCTTACCAAGAACCATCTATGATGTTACCAAATATCACAGATGGTTTTTTATTTTAACCATCTGTGATACTTCATAGACGGTTTGTATTAAAAACTGTCTGTGATAATTAAGTCATCATACACGGTTTATATAAAAAGCCATCTATGATAATTTCACTATATTAATTGCATGCAGACTCGTCGACCCTCTGTCTTAAATTCCATATCTACATTGCTGCTTTGAGCTGGAGGTAGGGCTTTGAGGCCATTTGGCGAAAGGAGACTATTTGGCAAGAGTAATTGTAGATCCACTAAGTTTTTTCTACCTATGATTAGGAATTTGTTCCTAATTGCTTTATAATTTAGATTTATAACTTTTGGTGAAAGGAGAATTGAAGATGGTTGATCTAGCTAGCTTGATGTAGAGAGAAGATTATTTTACATCTAGCATGGTTTAGGATTTAGGGTTCAGTCAATTTATAGCCGATTTGTACTTAATTCAATTTAATTAATTATTATTTCTACAAATAGCTAGTTAATTTAGATCATACATATATAGTATAGTATTTAATTTATTGAATATGTTGTACTAATTTGTTATACGCATAACGTAGGACCGAAGCTGGATGTACACTGAGAACCATGTGAGTGGGGAGTATATTAATGGCATTTCTGCTTTAACAAGAGCTGCCGAGGAGGATATGTTGAATAAGAGGGTTAAATATATGTACTGTCCATGCATTGACTATGAGAATCTAAAGATGTTTAAGAACCGAGTGCATATTGAAGCGCACTTGATTCAAAGGGGTTTCAAAAAGGGGTATGCACGTTGTACCAGTCATGGTGAAGAGCAGATTACATAGGAAGGTAGATGCCGTTGGATGATCATGTCGATTGTGGTTCGATTCGAATAGGTTGAATGATGATAATTTGGATCAGATGTTTCGTGATGCCGAAGGGAACTGTGATGAGAGAGAGTATGTTAAATTCCGGGGCTTGATGGAGAACTCGAAGAAATCTTTGTTCACGTGCTACAAGTCAAAATACACGAGGTTGTCAGTTATGCTTGAACAGCTGAACTTGAAGGCAAGCAACAGTTGGTCCGACAAGAGCTTCACGGCGCTATTAGGTCTTTTAGTGGACACTCTTCTGGAGGGAAATGTGTTGATCAAAACCACCACCATAAAGCCAAGAAGGTTCTTTGTCCATTGGGAATGGAAGTAGAAAGAATACATGCATTTCCGAACGACTGTATCCTCTACCGTAAAGAGTATGCAAACATGTATGTATGTCTGATGTGCAACACATCTCGATATAAGTGTGAGAATCAATCAAATGACGACGAAGGAATAGAGGTGAAGAGAGGGCCTCCTACTAAGGTGGCATGGTATCTTCTTGTAATTCACTGTTTGAAGCGGTTTTTTGTGAACCCAAAGGAGGCAAAACTGCTGCATTAGCACTCAGAGGAGCGTAAGAAGGATGGTTTGTAGACTTCAGTGTAGAACCGAGGAATAAAAGGTTCGAATTGAATATAGATGGAATGAATCCTTTCGGTAACATGAGCAGCCTATATAGCACTTGGCCTGTGACTCTCTACATCTGCAACCTTCCTTCTTAGTTGTATATTAAGCGAAAGTATATTTTGCTATTGATACTTATCCAAGGGCCAAGGTAACCTGAGAACGATGTTGATGTGTACCGAGCACCGTTGGTGGAAGATCTAAAAATACTGTGGATCGGTGGGGTACAGGTATGGGATACATATAAACGAGAGAACTTTACTTTACTCTCCTTATTGTTCTACACCATAAATAATTATCCTGCCCTTACTAACCTGTCGGGCCAAAACACAAAAGGGGCCAAAGTCTGTACTCACTACTTAGATGATACCGAGAGTATATGGCTGAAGCACTCACATAAAACTGTGTACATGCATCACTATAGTTTCCATCGGAGGGCTCACCCATACTGCAAGTAGAGAAGGAGGACAGTTCAGTTCCAAGGCATTTAAGCGAAAAAGAAATCTATGATATAGTTAAGGATTTAGATGTTGTGCTCAGAAAGGGACGTAAACCTTGGGAGCACCTAGAAATTTGCCACTGCATCGATGTCATGCACGTAGAGAAGAATGTATATGACAGCTTGATTGGTCTCTTACTGAACAATTATGATAAAACAAATGATAGTGTCAATACATAGCTTGACTTGGTTGATATGGACATCAGTCTGAGATAGCACCGACAATGACTGATAAAGGACAAACTTACCTTCCCCTTGCTTGTTATACTCTGTCCAAAGCCGAGAGAACTGAACTATACTAGTGCTTGCATGGTGTGAATGTTCCATCTGGTTACTCCGCTAACATGAAGAAACTTGTTTCGATGGAAGATTTGAAGTTAATTGGCATGAAGTCTCATGATTATCATGTGCTAATGACACAGATGCTCCCTATTGCAATTAGAAGTATTTTGCCGATCAATGTCCGAGAGACAATAATGAGACTGTGTTATTTCTTTAACACAATTGCTCAGAAGGTCATCGATCCCGAAGGACTAGATGATCTGCAGGACGAGGTGGTGATGACTCTATGTCATCTTGAGATGTATTTTCCTCCATCATTTTTTGATATCATGGTCCATCTCATTGTTCACATTGTGTGGAAAATAAAAATGTGCAGACCTGTGTTCCTATGTAGCATGTACCCTTTCGAGAGGTTCATGAGAATTCTCAAGTCCTATGTACGGAATTGATCTCGGTCGGAGTACAACATCATTGAAGGTTATAAAATTGAAGAGGTCATTGAGTTCTGTGTCAATTACATGGCTCAAGTTAAACCGATAGGTGTGCTTCGATCTCGCCATGATAGGAGGCTCAAGGGTATCGGGACCATTAGAAGGAAAGCAATCTCTCTAGATATGGGTGCGTATGCTTAGCCCATTTCACGGTCTTGCAACATATGACTGAAGTGTCCTTGTATATCAACCAGCACAAGGGCGTGCTTCGGCAACATAATTCAGAGCAGCCGCATGTTTGGATCACGAGACAACATAACAGTCCGTTCAACCAATGGTTAAAGGAGCAACTTGCTAGGAGATCATCAAGTGATATGTTGACATGGTTGGCAAAAGGTCTAACATTTACAGTTGTGACATGGCAAGGATATGTCATAAATGGGTACACATTCCATACGTAGGATCAGGATGTAAAGATCATTAACCAGAATAGCGGTGTTTGCATAGATGCGTTTAATACCGATGGGTTGAGGAACTTATACTATGGGTTCATAGAGGAGATCTGGGATCCCGACTACATGCTTTTCATGATCCCCTTATTTTGGTGCCACTGAGTCCATCTCCTACAGGTGAAAGTTGATAAGTACAGTGTCACCACCATGGGCCTCAAAAGTGTTGGATACAAAGATGAACCATTTGTACTCACTATCCAAGTTGTTCAAGTTTTCTATATAACCGACTAGGCAAATAAGAAGCACCACGTAGTTCTTCATGGAAAAAGAAGGATTGTTGAAGTTGAGAATATAGTGGACGAGAAAGAATACAATCAATTTGATGAGTTGCATTCTTTTGAAAACGGCATAAGGGTAGAGGAAGAACGTGACGAAAGTAGCTACATGCATGTCAATCATCATGAAGGGCGATTTTTTTTAAAGGAAATAAGCTAGTGGAATGATGAATGAAATGTTTATGTGTCATATGTTTTGTATTTGCATTTATATATGTATATGAGAATGTTTGATATATACGTGAATTTGCATTTATGTATATGAGAATTTATATTTATGTATATGAGAATGTGCTATATATATGTGCGTGTGCGTGTGAATGTGAGTAGGGAACATCACAGACGGTTTCAAAGTAAAACCATCCGTGTGTGTGTGTGTGTGTGTCTATATATATATATATATATATATATATATATATATATATATATATATATATATATATATATATATATATATATATATATTCTCACAGACAGTTCTACATTAAAACCGTCTATGATGTTTTGTTATTACAAATGGTTTTAAATAAGAACTGTCTGTGATTATTCCCATATATATATTGCGCACTAGGGTTTGTCCCCATTGTACTATCCACTAACGTTGCCGCCTCACCCTGATCCCGTCACCCTCCTCCTCCCCCGACTCTGGTGGCACTCCTCACCCGAGGCTGTCGCCCTCCTCCTCCTTTCCTGACTTCGGCGGCCTTCATCCCCCGAGGCAGTCGCCTTCCTCCTCCTCCCGAGCCCGTTGCCGCCTCCCTAGAGCCCGTCGCCGCCTTCCCTAACTTCGGTGGCTCTCCTCGTAAGTGCTAGCACTACAGGTACTTGGCATAATAGAATGTGGGCTTTATGAATACTCGATGAGGATAACTTGTCAGATTGAGATCATTATGGCTAATGAGATTGTATTCTGCTAGTATTTATTTATTATTATTTGTTTCTTACTTCGGTGAAGTATACATCACTGCTGTTCTGGACTGAATATTGTTAGATTTAGTTATTACTACTATTACTACCATAGAACATCTTTGGTGTTTGTTTCTATCATTGCCGTAGCACTAGAAGAATACTGAGGAGTTAGTCCCTTTGATATATGATCTATTGACAAGGGTGACAAGGCCAGATTTTAACTTGAGCAACTCCTCAAACTAAGAGCAAAACTCACTTCTTAATCTGTGCATTATGTTAATTATAAATGCTCATACTTGTGCTTAGTTTAGCACATTGTCTTTTGGTTTGATTAAATTGTTCATGTTGAGAGATAATAGTTTAATCTCTATGTTATTATCATGTCTTTGGTTATATACTTTGCTATATATGCGCTTGGTTTTCTAGATTGTTGTAATTAATGTAGTTTTAGCATGAATTCAGATTTAATTCCAGTAAAATATAATTGTTTTAAAGCATAATTCCACCAGCATTTAAATGACAAAATCAACATATACATATGTAAATCCTCCCAAGTCATTTAAACAGTATATTATGCTTAGAACATAGAACATGTAGGATATCAAACCGAACCCACAAAATCTCTTTGCAATATCTTCCAGTGATAGAACTAAGCAGATTAATTGAAAGTTCAGCTAGGACAACATATATGCAAAGATAAAGCAGAAATGAAACATTGTGATATGAATGCGATTTACTTAAAGTAAATAGTTTTGATAGATGTCCCTAGTTCATCGATTCTCTCCTCTTACAATAGCCTGTGAGAATGCCTGTGCCCAACTATTCTGTCCCGATCTTAAGCTTAAGTAAGAATGATAAGTCTGGGAGGCAATAAAAGCATAAATCGCCATCACCAGTCATAAAGTAATCCACCACAGGTTGGGTTTGAGAGCCGTGTGATGGGTGACTATCTAGCACGGTTCAGAGAGCACGTGTATGTAGTCTGCGCTGGTGAATGGAAGCCCCCTGTTAAGTTTACTGCTGCTTGTCTTCAAATAATTGGTAAGGTAGTCTAGAATTCAAAGCCTGACTGATTAGAGAAATTTTCACATAAATACGTGATCATATTCTAAATTCACCAAGAATTGGCTCAAGAATTGCTTACTTCTATTATCTTTTGAAGATGTCATTCGCTCATTCTTCGACATCGTCACCGGATGCGTGTGATGCATCGTCCTCTGAAAAATCCTGAAAAGGAAGAGGACTATCGAAAAGGCCCGAGGGCCGATTTACCATCACGGATGTCGATGTGTCTAGGACCCCTCTTAATCCTCGCCGAGCAGTGTCCTCATTCTGAAGAATAGTCAGAATAGTTGCATGGGAACGGATTGAGATCACGTTCATTTCGTGGAAGAAGGTGATCAAAGATCGAAAAATTCAGCTGCTAAACGAAGTTTCTCGATCGTTCTAGATCCTAGAAGAACACCAAGCCTCCATGAGATGACATGCGTTGCTAGCGGCGTGCAAAGCATGGAAGAATTTCTAGAGCCCAATTGTCAAGCAATATGTGGAGAAGGATCTGATGCCCTTCGACAAGTCCCCATTCCTGGAATTGCAATTGCAAGAGTTTGTGGTGATGAAGATGATAGATAATGTTAGGAGTGAAAGTGCGGCACACAGGGCCCTCTAGGCAAAAAACACATACCCCCGAAGACTCGGCATCACTAGGTATGTGAGTAAAATCGAGCAATGGAGGTAGGAGGAAGAGCAATCAATCCTACGAGATACCTCCCCGCCATTTGCCGGGATCCCTGATGAGTGCGCCCAAACTAGATAAGAGCGAGGTCATCTACCCTGTCGTCGGGGGCCATCTCCTTTCGAAACCCTGCACACGAGGAAGTGTCCCACCACCTGGAAGCGTTGAGTGTAGAATCTTCCCAAGGCTCATTCGAGGCAGTTAGGGAGAGAGATTTACTCTCTACGGTCTTAGGAAACAAGGAGCACACGGGTCGCACGAGAGGCCTTGGTACTTATGTTCCTTGGAAATATGGCTTCCCAGAGGACTCCAAAGCGTACCGGAGAAGGAAGAGAGGCAAAGCCGAATGTGAAGCACAGCTACGTGAGGACATTATGGCAAAAATCAGAGATGCGATGCAAAGGTTGGTCAGAGATGAGATAGAAAGGTACAGGGAAAATCTGTTGGAAGCCTCCGCCGCTCCTGTGCTAGGCAGCCCCCTAACCGTCGAAGTAGCTGCACGTCCAACCCTACCTCGGAAAGCGATCACTGATTTTCTGTCGATGACATCCTAGTAATAATTATTATCCATTGATAGGCCTATTGGAGTAGCTAAGGTGGCTACAAAGTGTAAGCTCTAAGTGAGATATACCTCTGTTGCCCTGTGCGCTGCTTGGGGCTAGGCGTATCCATCTGGGCCTGAGGCCTTGGTGCACGGTGCATATCTAGCGCCAGGTTTCACAAAAGTGAATGTGGACAGGATTCATGCAAACTTCGAGGTCGTTCCGCTGCAGATGTCCCCCAACAATGAGGTCATGACTCTAGGGCAAGCCATGGAACATTCATACAGTGGCTCAAGAGGGACATCTGCCTGGAGGCTACTGCACCTGTGCCGAGTCCACGAGATCCATCTGCACCGATGTGAAGTCCACTCGAGCTATTTGCACTGATGCCAAGTCGACAAGAGCTATCTGCACTGGTGCCAAGTCCACTCGAGCTACCTGCACTAGTGCCAATTCCATAGGCGCGACCCGCACCAATGCTACATGCACAAACACAACAAGGGCGCGATGCATCTACATCTCGTGCCTGGTCGACTACCGTAAAGTTGACTTATAGCTGAGGCTGCAAGGGTAAACCGAAGAAGACGGATGATGAAATCCCCTACTTGCCATTGGCCTAAAGATTTGTGCTAAATGAGCCATTGGTCATCCCAAAAGAGTGCCTCCTAACTCTAGGACTATCTTGCTAGAGATTGCATATGTATTTCATAAAACAGGTCAACAAGCTGGAGGAACAACGGTGCTCAAGTGTCTTCATGGTGACCTTCGAGGACTTATTCTTTCTCTTCACACTCGACGCCCTTGACGCCTCACTCATTCATTGCTAGACACTGTAAGTGTGTACAATTGCAGTCTATGTTTATGTAATGCTGATAAATGTCATATATAACTCATTGCTTTTGTGTGTGTATATATATACATG
The DNA here is from genome assembly GCA_017311315.1 of Dendrocalamus latiflorus. Lineage (NCBI taxonomy): Eukaryota > Viridiplantae > Streptophyta > Magnoliopsida > Poales > Poaceae > Dendrocalamus > Dendrocalamus latiflorus. Next base: position 25,777,769 of record CM029660.1, read on the forward strand.
GTGAGTGAAGCTATATTAACGAAATCACCGATTGGTTTCCTCGACCCACACTTGGTCGCCATGGATATCAACAAGGAGGATGCATCCTTCGTCGAGAATTACATTACGAAGGTATTGGAGGTCACCGCGACAAGGAATTCATACGTATGCCCTAAAACCAAGGGTAAGTGCTACAGTAGTGGCTATACTTGTTGATTGTACTTTATAAGCAACACGAATTTAGGTTTAATGACCATGACATACCTATGTAGGTTTCATTAGATTCTAATTGTAATTATACCAAAATGGAACATGGTAATATACCTTGATTCCCTAAAGAAGAACAAAACTGAGTACGCAGTTGTCCAATAAGTAATCGATAGGTAAACATATTTCCTCTATAGATAACTCTATTGTAGTCTTTCCTTCTTTCCCAATGACTAAGGCTAACTTTTTGGAATCACATAGATCATTCGCCATGTACATTGCAAAGGTACGAAAATTCAAGGGAGGGATCGACTCACTGTAACACGTTCTAGATTTCCTGGTATTCGCTAGTACACATTAATCCTATACAATACTTCATAGTAATGCCTCTCAAACTGACAAATTCTATTTTTGCAGTGCCACCAACAGCCGCCGGGCAACAACGCTTATGGATTCCATGTTTGCCACAACATGCAACTACTCGTCGGTTCTATGAAGAATAATCCTGAGGTTTGTCAAACTTGCAATAATTATTTCATACTTATCAATTTATATATGTATGCACAATATTGATTTTCATACCGATAGGTTCCATCCATCACTACATCTCTGTTGGAACAGGCCAACCTCAAACATATTCGAGGACAGTGTACGTACTTCTTGATGTCTAAAGTCATAAAAGAAAATGTGGAGCTCCACAATGTAGAATGAATTTCACTGGGATAAGATTGAGCTTAATTGTTCATGTGTATATTTGTATTTTATTTCTATTAATTGATTTGTGAAATGGATGTTCTTGTTTTTGAAATGAACGAATGTGAATTGGATGTATATATATTGTGTTGATCTGCTTGTTTTAGATGGCATGACTAGCATTTCCTGAGGCTAGCCAACAAATAGAAATAGATTTAGGAACATAAAAGAATATCACATGAGGTTATTAACTCATATCCATCTGTAATAGTTGAATATCACAGACAGTTTGTAGTAGAAACTGTCTGTGATATATGGTTTATCACAGACAGTTTGTAGTTAAAACTGTCTGTGATAAACCATATATCACATATGGTTTCTACTAAAACCGTCTATGATAATCTGCATCACAGACGGTTCAAAAGCCATCTGTGATGACCTCGTATTATTATTGATCCATAAACTCAGTCAGCTCACGAAACCGTCTGTGATGACGTTTTTGAATCATCTATGATGACCTATTATGCACTAGTGAATCTAGCTAATTTGCAAAATCTGTTGATCCCAATATCAAATCTGACAAGTTCACCGAGCGCGTATCGAGTTACCCATGGCCAGCTCAGTGATCTTGTCAATCAATTTGTGGTTCAGGCTCTTATCAGCAACTCTTTAATGTTTTTGAGTATCTTTGATCCTCTCTTTTATGTCTATATGAAAGTTTTATTACGAAAGCTTCACCAGAGACGTCCTTTACATTGGTTACATAATTACAATGATTTCATGTGTTTTCTTACATCGTATTTTGTGAGGAATCTCATTAAGAATAGTCAATGGGCAATTTCTACATCCAATATGTATCAGGTTGCATCGACCATACCGCCGATGGCGTGAACACGCTCGACTATCAAACAAATATATGTATATACTAATGAAGCTTTGGCCACATCTCAAGCAAATTCATTGGCCAATGCTAATCTATTGGTGCTACTCATCGTAGAAATTAACGTCTGTAATTGCCAATTGTGGGTTCATCTAATCAGGCAGCACGCACTTTGATAGCATCATCAGCCAATCAAGTTCTATTCGGCTACAATGCCCCTATTTTGGTTAGTTCACAACATAACTCACCTTGTGCAACTCCTCAGCTAGTGACGTCGAAGTTAATAGAGTCCAAACTTGGTGGGCAGGTTATCAATGAGGATCACCCAATGCCTAGGGGCAACAACCAATTTGTCAACAACCACTTCTTCAGTCGTAACCAGTTCAACAATTCGAGGTCAATAATTGGCAAGAAGATCGTGGTCTAGAACAAGCCTATCATTAGCAAATATAATAGACTCAGGTTAATCTACCACCCAATCAAGATATGAGGATTGACCAACTCTTCAATGTTGTTGGAGAAAGATTTGGCCTGGAGCCCTGAGTATAGACTCTGATCTACCGTAAGTCGTATGCTGACTGCATAGATACTATCCTTTTCCCATCTGGTTTTAGAATTCCATATTTAACTAAGTTTGTGGGGATAGTTCCAAATCAACTCTTGAGCACATCAGTCAATTTGTTGCACCATGTGGAGAAGCTGGCAATAATGATAGACTATGACTTCGGTTGTTTCCATTATATTTGTTACGTAATGCATTCACTTGGTTTACCACATTGGCGCCTAATTCAATTATTACGTGGATCGATATGGAGCGAAGATTTCATGAGTACTTCTGCTCTAGATTTGTGGAATTACTCCTAAGTGATGATGACAGTTAGGCAGTGTTTCAATGAGACTGTTGCCAATTACCTCAAAAGGTTCAGGGAAGCACAGAGTAGATGTTTTAATCTAGCTACCTCAGAAGGAGATTTGGATGATTTAGCTTATAATAGTTTGTTGAATCCTATCAGAGATTGGCTTGAAGGACAAGAGTTTTTGGATCTCAATCATAATCTTATTCAGAGAGCATCTATCCAAGAAAGCAGATTCAAGGAAGTCGGCACTACCAGAAACAAGTTCAAAGACAACAAAGATGACAAGACTCATGAAAATTTGGTGGCAAATTCTAACAAAGAATTAGATTGGATATTGTTGTAGCCAAATGGACAAGATCATCCAAAGCTAAGCCATTTATTTATTCATTGTTGAAGGCACCTACAGAGAAGAATCAGGCAGAAGAGGTTAAGTTCACCTTTGACATTACCAAGTGTGATCGTATCTTTGATTTGCTCTTGTAGGAAAAACAAATCAGGTTTCCGGAGAGACTATATATTCCATTGATTGAAGAATTAAGAAAAGAGATCATACTGCAAGTGGCATCTTTTTTGGTCGCACAATACCAATGATTGTGATGTCTTCAGGCATCAAATCCAGTTAGCAATAGAAGAAGGTTGTCTGAAACTTGTTGAAGAACATACCATGATCGTAGACATTGATCATTTTCCTATCAACATGGGCAATCTAGATGCAAAAAGAATCTTGGTCAGAACTAAGAGTAATGAAGATGACAAGAGTAAGAACAAAATTACCAATGAAGAATTTGCTAGAGAAAATATCACAAGGAAAGTCATCGAGGAGATAAAATCTCATGGCACCAAAAGTTTGAAGGTTACTATGGAATCATCCTCAAACTCTGGTGAATTTTATACCAGCAAAACAGGGGTAATTTAAATGCCTAAAAAGAACAAAACCAATGACTGGTATGAAGGGGAAGAATTGGCGCCTTTACCTTCAAGATCGGGTAAACAAAAGCCAAAATTCGAAGATTTGCTAGCTAAGTATTAGTGCAAAAACCAACAAGTTTAGAGCAAAGGAAAAGCCAATTCTCAATAGAGTAATTAGGCTAATCAACAGTGTGCTTCTCGACTAAGAGAAGAAAAATGACATCAGTCAAACCACCAGGGTTATCAGTATGGGACTCCAAGTAGTTGGTTTGACTAATATCAAGAACATGCTCGCTTATGGCAAAGGTTGACAAGGAATTATCTTATGAGTGCATATCCACAATGTTTGTGGTTTCCACCTTGGGTGATGAACGATTCTTTCATAAATGATGAATCTAGTAACAACTAACAATCTGTGCACGAGCGTTTGGTTTTTTCGAAAGATCGAAAATATAGTTCTTCTACCACTGATCGCTATACCAAGAGGAAGAAGGACGAGTCTTCTGATACTGGTACTGAGATTCAATTCAACAAAGTCTTTAAGCATGATAAAGGAAAGAAGTTGATTGATTGAATGATGAGGAATAAACCAGAACAAACACCACAATGGATACCCTCTGGCTTTCTAGGTCACAAAGGTGTTGGCTCCAGAGGCTAAGAAAACATGAAGAATATGAAGCCAAGGCCAAAAGGTTGCGTGACAAAGCTTTCAATAAAACAAAGCCTTAGAAAGAACTTAAAAAGTAGTGGCGTCCAAAGTCCATCATTCAAATACCACTGAAAGACAAAGAAGTTGAGATATCATCCCAACATACACATTAGTGTTTGAGTTGGCCAAAACAATATCAGGCTAGAAAGCCAATTAGTTTATAAAGTGATTTTATCATTTTTTTGGATTGTCTAAAGTATCTGGTTAAGACCTGCCAGTATGGATATAATGTAGATTTGTGAAGAAAAATTGGAAGGAAAGGACTTTTTTTTTCATTAATATTGACTAACTAGCTAGCATGGCCAGCCGCATTAACAAAATGATTGGAATCCTAAAAACTATCAACTTGAAAGCCAATTACATAAAAACTAAAATTGCCTTCAGCTTAGCTTTGGGATAGGGATATGGAGGTTTTGGTCAAACACTTCCAATTGTTCTTCCAGCTAGTTTGCTACTTGTTGAAGTTTTTGCTTATTATCTGCGGCAACTATCATTGACCAAAAAAAAAAAGATCTTCTTGGTTAGCCAGTTCAGATTGAAGCAGTACATTAACTTGGCTAAGTTCCATTCTTGCAAAAATGAGCATTGGGGATCTAAAACCTAGGCACACAGAGGTAGCCAAGACCATCAGCGACAATTGGATGAATCGGCTTTGGATATTAGTGATAGATGATGGTAAGGAATCGAATCCCTCTTCAAGAATCCACAATGCTTCTTCAGCTTTATTTGCTACTTGATGCGTTGTGTGATGTTAAGCTTCAAGGGCATCATGGATCCCAGCATTTGCCTACCATACGCTGATGACGGGCGCAGCCACGGTGCCAAAGAGGATCTTGTACAAGCCATAGGCTATTGCTACCAAATCCTTCGGCAATTCTGCTGGATGATGCTCAAGTAAATTCCATGATGTTTGACGACCAACAGCTTGAATGAAGCTCCAATCACCAATCTCTGCCCATAGCGACCTATAGAACACAAGAGCGACAGTAGTGAGCATGGCTAGAGCAGAAGAAGATGAAGATTGCGCCATTGCAGAAGTTTTGCAGGAAAAGTGAAGAGGGTTTTTGGCTGAAGGAAAGAAGATAAGTTGGATCTGCAATGTCTATATTGGTGGATTTGTTTCCTTTAAACAATCAAGTTATCATGTGAAGAAGAAAAGTTGCATCGCAAGATGAAAAATTAGATGTGTGTTTTTATGACTAACGGTACGATTCTTTATAAAAGTCAAAGCAAATAAATAGGTTTTGGCTACACAAGAGCCGATGAGAGTTATTCGCCTTACAACTAGCTAGACCTGTCATTGGCTCAAAGGCCATCAAAATGCCTTTGGAATCTTTGGCTAATATCGAAGCCAAAGAATCAATGTATCTGACTGATTGGCCGATAGTTTGAAGATTGCAAGGGAACCAATTCCCTTATCTCAGCACATAGACTAGTTGCCCTCTCCTAGAAGCACATCAATCTTTTCAATTATGGCCAACATTGCACGACTTGAACAAGCAATGATTTCCTCCTCATTCTGTGAATCACCCAAGTTAACAGACTACCTTTTCATACCTTCTTCAAGATTCTCTGTTGTCTCTTTGGTTGTTTCACCTTTCACCTTGAGATCATTGAGGGTAGCTGTAACATCCTGATTTTTAGTGCCTTTTGATGTTTTTAAAATAAAAATAGCCATTTAGATTTTTTTTTAAAATTAATTAAAGCTTAATTTGAATTTTTTTAGAAAATTAAAAGATTAATTATGACATCATTATTGGGTTTCTTGTGTTGTAAGGAATTTTTTATATTTTCTTAATTTTTTATTTGGATATTTATTTGAGCTCAATTTGATTTGTCCTAATTTTTGAAATTCAAAAATCTTCAAATTTCAGATTTAGCCTCTTCGGCCGAATGTCTTTCCTTCGGCCCAATCTTTCTCTCTGACCCGATCCATTTCCCTCCATTCGGCCCAGCCCCTTGGCTTGCCTCTCTCACATGTCGCGCGTTGGCCTAGCCTGCTTCGCCGCGAGCCACGCGTCAAGCGTCCGCTATCACCCACTCATTCACTCTGCATCTGCGCTGTCTGCCGCTTTCCTTCCTCTTCATCACTGCCACGTGAGCCCTGCTAGTCAGCTCCTTCGTCGCTATCCCAGACTCCTCCTCTGTGTCATCTCTGACCCAGACACAAGCTCGTTGCTGTCTCCAATTGGGACTCTCCGTCCCAACCGTGTATAGATAGCTCACACCTCACATAACACATCCCTGAGCCATTCCCCTTCCTCTCCCTTGCGCTTTGTCACCGAGTTGAGTTTGTGTCGTAGCCTCTCTTATCGCTTTTGGCGATCAATTCTCCATGCCTCAGAGTTCTTCTGTCGATGCCAACTAGTGTGTCAGCTTCAGCGCCCTGCACTCCCTCTCATCCGCACCTCGCCTTTACCAAGGGATCACTAAGCGAGTCCTCACCGTGAAGCCCATCTACGCTGTCGCCCAAAGCTCACCACCGGTAGGAGTCATCGAGCACTGGTCCTTGCGCCAGGTGAAAAAGCATCACCACCATTCTGGGAACCTTTTGTGCACCTATCTGAACCACACCGAGCACTACTCTCACTGGACTTTCATCGCTGGCCAACCTTCATTGTTGCCCTTCTCACCACTGACCACCGCGTCCACCTCCCCTGGCCCATCTGCACTGGTTGATGAGATCGCCATGCTCCGTAGAAGCTCCTGGTGACCTCGCCGAAGTCCGGCAAGCCACCATTGCCATGGCTGGGATTGAGCCATCCTCGGTCATTGGTCCATTTGAGTCAGCCAAGCCATTTGTTTGCCACGTGCACTAGCTAGCATCACATCAGCAACCCATGGCACTATGGCAGCCACGCAACCCCAGCTACCACCTCAGCGCATTGCATCACATTGCCATGTTAGCAAGCCACGTCACTGCCAAGTCAGCGCCATCTCATCGCTACTGCCGAAGCGTCATCACCGGTACCTGCCACCTCAGTGCCACGTTAGCCAAGTTTGCTACCTCAACACCCGAGGCATTGTTCTGTGTACCTAGTCCACCATGAACCCTAATCTGCCGTGGACCTAGTCTATGGAACAAGGGCCACTGGTTAGCCTCTAAGCCTTTTTCCAGAATAAATTTTATTTTGAAAATTCCAAAAAATCCTGAGAGACCATGTGGAGGTAACCCCATGTTTGTGATGAGTAATTGACGCTTGAGTTAGAGAGTTTGAGTTTGTTCTGGTTATTTCATACTTGAGTACCTTTCACTAATGATAATGTATGATTATGTTGTTTTGAGCGGTGTTATGTGATGTTTTCTTGTCTGTGATGGCTGCAGGACTTTGAGGCTAGGTCGTGGCGAGGCATGGGATGACCGGACTAGGCACGGGCGGTGCTGAGGTCAAAGCGGTCGGGAGATACCGAAGACGACGAGGACTCGAAGTGGTTGCGAGGCGTGGATAGCAAGAAAAGAAAAAGTTTCCAGGAAGATGCAGCAGGGGCATTTCGGTAAAATGCGCAAAGCTGCAAAATGGAAGCGGATCTTGTTGAAGCTAATGGGATAAAGTGCTGTAGTAAATGGGTTGGAGACCCGGTAGTGGAGGCTATAAATAGAGGAGATTAGGGTTTGGAGTTGTATCTTGATTCCGTCCTTCATTCTGTTGTAAGGCTTTTGGCTCTTTGCCTCTTTTGCAATGTGAGCCTGGTAGTGAGGTGGAGTTGGTTTCTTGATTTTCTATTTGTGTGTGTTGTCCAGATTGTGGGATCTTGGATGAGATGGCTGTAGAGAAACTCTATGTAATTATTCATCTCTATGAAATGAATCCATTTGAGTTGACTTGAGTTGGTCTGATTTTCAGTTTCTTCCCATGTTGTGCTTTTGTTCAGTTCTCTGTTTTCCTCTGCTCATGTTGTGTTTGAATCGAATCTTTTGCTTGAGTAGCTGAATCTTTGTTGCTCTGAACTGGGAATATACTCAAAGTCTCTTGGCCAATCCATTCCTGAGAGCAAAAGGCAGATTCAATGGGGTTGCTCATCTCTCAGTCTTGCGCCACATTTCCCCTGTTAAATCAAGTCTAGGGTTTGAAGTCAGAGCACTCTTGCTCTTTTGATTTTCTAGGTGGAAAGTTGAATTTGGCGTGTGGTTCTCTCTTCTGAGATTATTTCCCTACTATATTCAAAGATTCTTGAGCAAAGGATCCAAGAATCATGAGATATCTTGGATCTTGTCTCTCCTGCAGTGTTCATCTTGATTCTCAGGCTCTAAGATTCACCCTTTTATGTTTTCTTGCTCTGATGTCTGCTTTTGCCAAGGATGAGATTCAGGTTAGAGTTCCATGATCAAAAGATGCAAGAATCTCAAGTTTTTGGCAAAGATCAGACATCTGATTATGAGTAGCTATTCCTCTATTTTCATGATATCTAGGGTTCATCTTTTCATTGGCAGAGGAATATGGATTTCTTGATGTCTTGAAAAAGTTGCTTTAAGCCCTGTGTCTCTCTTGATCTGAGGTCTCTTTCTGCTTGTTTAAAAGGTTCAAGAATCATCAAGCAAATGGTCTTTGGTTGCATCTTCCTGTTCTTTTCGGCCTTGGAGTATTTACTGTTTGGTCTGCCGTCAGTGTTTCTGCAGTTTGGTCTCCTCCAAGAATCTCCTTCTTTTGCAAGTTGAAATTTGAGGACTCTGTCTCAAATAGACTCGTCTCTCAATTTGTCTTGAGCTTTGGAGAAGTTTTCCAATTGAATCTCTTTTTCCTAGTTCAGTTCTTAGCCATCAGTATGTATGTTTAATTTCAGTCAGGTTTTTGTCTTCAGTTCAATCGCTGTTTTCAGCACTTCTGCCGAGCTGCTCTCCATGTGATATGTTTTCGACATGAAGTTTGTCTTCAGTGCTCTCCATTTTTAGTCTACAGCTCTCTGTTCTCTGCGGGTTTTGGCCGAGTGCTTTTTCAGTCTTTATGTCGTTTTCAGCCGAGTCTGCTACAGCAAAGTAGTTCCTGTATTGACCAGCTCTGCAGATTGTTCTCAATCAATCGTTTCGTTCAAATCTGAGTTGGAGATCGAGTTCTTTGTCAATCAGGTTTCTCTCAGTTGTTTGGGTTATTGAGGAGGACATTTGACTATATCATTTGGTCTCTGTTTTGTCTATCCCAATCAATCTATTTTTAGTTTGTGCATTTTCGGTGAGCTGTTCTCTGTGGCCTTTTCTGGAACCAACTCTGTCCTTGGTCGAGTAGTTCTCAGTTTCTTTTCAGTCAGCAGATTTGGTTTCTTCAGATTGTATGACTGCATGTGTCTTTTTGTTGTGCCTTTGCTTTTCTTCTTTGCTTGCAGTCCTTTGTGTTTGTGCTTGATTTCTGATCCGTTCTTCGATTTCCAGTAGGCCTTCGTTCTCTTGCTTCATAGCTGCTATACCTATCGGAGAAGAAAAATAATGAGAATACTTGGGGCGATTTTTTGAAGGCACCATTCACCCCCCCTCTGTTGCCGTTTTCGATCCTACAATTGGTATCAGAATCGGTTACCTCTTCCTCGTAGATCTTAACCGGTCTCTTGAGTCATGGCAACGGACAAGTATTCCACCAAGCCCCCTATCTTCGATGGGATTGACTATCCCTTCTGGAAGAGTAGGATGGAGTCTTACATACAGACTCAGGGCTATGCGCATTTGGCGAAAAGTCAAAACTCACTTTCTTGTTCCTGCCGATGAGAACATCAATGTGGCAAACATGCCCGATGTTGAGGCAAATGCTAAGGCAAAAAACATCATAATCCAAGGACTGAGTCAAAGCGAATTTGATCGCATTTCTCATCTTACGTCGGCCTATGACATCTGGGTGACTCTCGATACTTACCATGAGCCACCCAAATCAAGACGGTACGACAAGACCAGTACAAGTGAGATTACAACAAGTTTGAAATGCTACAAATCCAAGGGCCCATATGTTAAACTCTAATCCAATTTTCTAGAATTAATTTTGTTTTGAAAATCCCAAAATCTATAGGGCTCACATGTTAGTCTCTAGCTTTCTATTAAATTAATTCCTACGGGAATATTCCAAAGAATATTCTCCTTTCTCTCTTAATTCCCATGAATTAATTTCCCGACAAATCTTCTGAGAGCCTGTTCTTCTCAATCCAAACTCTGATTGACCCAATTTTTTTTTCCTAAATGCATCTAAAATTGAGATATACCTTTTGGTTCTAGTTTTGTTGTTTTTGGATTTCATTTGAATTTATTTATGTTTCGTTCGCTTTCACTCTCGTTAAATAATGTCTTCGAAGGAGTAGAAGTAGGAATTGAAGATCAATAATTGGTAACTGAGTAAGGCCAAGGCAAGTCATTGCCTTTTACCATATTGAATCTATTATTTTAAATCTATTTATTATTATTTTCTTTTAAATTATCATGCATTGCTAATTTAATTCAAACCTTTATAACTAGTAGTTATCGACCAAATTTAATTAATTCCTCAATTGATAATTTGAATACCATGATTCCATTATCATCATAGGATAGGTAATTATCTAGTGATGCAATACCAGTATTCACTTGGGTTGTATGTTTAATATACTTAGCCATACTTATAGTACGTTGGGCTCATCATCACATATTGATAAATTAATTAATTTTGACTTAATGAGACATTGAATCGTGTTGATAACCACAGTTATAAAGTTTGTATACCATGGCATAGGTAGTGTTATTGGTGCTTGTTATACAAAATGGTTTTCACTTGGGTGAGTGATGTGCAGTAAAGGGGGAAGTGTGGTCGACACTTTTGGGATATGGATGCTTCGCTTGGGTAATATCTAAGAATTAACTTTGTGCACCACTGATCTGAGATTTTATCGTACAACCACATGTCTAATATGGGATGGACCTAGCTAACTAATTTATGATGTTTCAACTTTGATTCTATTAATGAGGTGAATGTGGGTGTGATCATAGTCATTGACTCATATTGGTGCAAGAGGGGACTTTTGCCAACTAGGTGATTAGCCTACTCGGCAGCAAAATCTTAACGGATGAAATTTGGTTGAGGTTGAGAATTCTAAAGGCCTTGTGATAATTGCTTATTTGTACATCTTTGAAAGTGTGTCAGACGGATATTATAAGTTAATTATCTCCTGTGGGTAAAGTTATGTCATCTCTCCAGAGTGTAAAACTATTCGAATAGCCATGTCCCAGTTATAGACAATGCTCGGTGATTTCACACAAGGGGTAGAATTTCATAAAAACTTAGTTGGATTAAGTTTGGGAAGTGAATGGTTAGTTCACGGGTGGTTATTAAGTGAATGGTCAGTTCACTTGTGAATTATTAAATTCCTATGACTTAATTACTTATTACTTGTTTTCAAAGTTTGCTTTCAATCTATTTATTATATTTACTCTAATTATCGCTTTCTACAAAAAAAAACCACTCAGCCATTATTTGGAAAGCCTTGCATTATTTCATATTTCATCTTGTTACAAACAATTTGCTGAGTACTCTATGTATTTACGGCTATATTCTTTGTTGCTTAGTTGTTGAAGGAGAACCATTTTAGCTAGAGATAGTGGAGGAGGAGTACTTCGACGTCTTCATGGATTAGAACTTCACTCTCTAGTCGATTGCACGTGGGCATTTCGAATGGCCACTATATTTATTTTTATTTTTTTGCTGCTAGTTTTGTTAAGTTCTTTAGGATATTATTGTAAGATTGGCCATAAGGTTGCCACTCTGAAAATTAATAATATTTATATTTGTCTTAGCTAATTATGATTATGGTTAATATTTCATCTATATTTTCACTGTGTACACTAGGATGATCTTGGACTAGTGTAAAATACATAGAGAGCCCAGATTTGCATATCTAGGTCTCGACAGTAGCTATCCACCCATAAGCTGAAGTTGTTGCTTCATTCAGCTCTGCCCAACTTCCTTCAGCGTTTCCTTTAGTTTGGGCAGCTTTTCTTGGATATCAGCTTTATTCTTCTTATTTTTCATTCAAAAGCTGAGTTTCTTCTTGAGATCACTTAAAGATGGTTCTAGCAGTAGTCTTGCTTTTAGAAAGACAGAGCTTTAGATTGGATAATCCCTCTTTGTGAGTTTTTCGCTCCTTGGCCTCAGACCGGTGCATATGGGCGGTCTGACCGGTGGCTTGGGAGCGGTCAGACCGGCCCAATAACTGCGATCTGACCGGCCTTTTGATGCTTGCACCGTCTCTCCCGTTTGTTTTTCGTCTCGCTTTCTTCTCTGGTTGGTTGAGGTTCCAGTATGCACATGTCTTCTTCTTCATAGTTCCAGTAACTATTGAAGGAGATATTCCAAGTGGATACTTTTGAGGGACGCATTTTTGAAAAGCGACATTCACCCCCCCTCTGTCGCCGATTTCGATCCAACAATTGGTATCAGAGCCGGTTAGCTCTTCCTCATAGATCTTAACTGGTCTCTAGAGCCATGGCGATAGATAAGTACTCGACCAAGCCCCCGGTCTTCGATGGGATCGACTATCCCTTCTGGAAGAGCCGGATGGAGACCTACATCTAGGCTCAGGGCTACGCCATCTGGCGCAAGGTTAATGTCCGGTATGCTGTTCCTACCGATGAGAACATCAATGCCGAAAACATGGCTGATGTTGAGGCGAATGCGAAGGCAAGGAACATCATAATCCAGGGTTTGAGCAGAAGCGAGTTCGATCGCATCTCTCATCTAACGTTGGCGTTCGACATCTGGGTGACTCTCGATGCATACCATGAGGGCACCACACAGATCAAGACCGTTCGACAGGACCAGTTCAAGCGAGATTACAACAAGTTTGAAATGCTCGCTGGTGAGTCCCTCGATGAGTGCTTTGCGCGTTTTCACAAGATTTTGAGCAACCTCCGAGCGGTCGGTCTCACATACCCCGACTCGAAGAATGCTCGACAGATGCTCGCAGCTTGTGATTTGCGTGTTTGGGAGATGAAGATGACTACCATCAAGGACAGCACTGATCTCTCGACCTTGACTCTTGACGCGTTATACTCACGCCTCAAGACTCACGAGATTGACATAGTCTCTCGTAGGTTAAAGTCGCAGTCGATGGCCTTAGTCACCGATCCCAGTCTGATTTCTGGATCTTCTTCTGAGTCGATTTGTGGATTCTCCCTAGCTGCTCTCTGTGACGTAACTAATGATCAATTAGAGCAGCTACCAGAAGATCAGTTAGCCCTCCTAGCCCGAAAGTTTTCCCACGCATACAAGAGGGTGAGAGATCGAAAGAGTAGCGGTCCGATCATTTGCTTCGAGTGTGGTGGCCCCAACCACATTCGAGCAAATTGCCCCAAGCTGGGGAAAGGAAAGGGCGACTACGGCAGTGTGAGCAAGAATGACTACATCGACAAGAACCGCAACAAGAAGCCCTTGGCTCATACTCAAGGTAAGAAGAAGTTCCGCGACCTTGGCAAAGCCAAAAGCTCTTCCACCGCGTCCTCACCACCTTCGACGACCTCGACCTCAGCGAGGTGGAGGGGTGGAGCGACGACAATGGGACGGACGAGCAAGACCCCAAGGCGGCGACAACTTCTCCAGCATGTGCTTCATGGCCCTTGAGGGCGAGATCAGCGACAACGAGCTCTATTCTGACTCCGATGAGGTATACCCCTCCGACGACCAGCTTAATGATGCTTTTCTTAAGCTAGAGAAATTCCATGCTAGATCTAGAGTTAGGTGTAGCGAGTTGGAGAAGGAAGTAGAGAGCTTGTCACGGGAGCTTACTTCACTTAGATCTGCTCCCTCCCGTGACGATTGTGATGTTTGTACTGCTTTGCTCGATGACTTGGAGAAGCTAAGGACCTTGCATGATAGTGTGTCATCTGAGTTAGATGTGGTTAAGGTGGAGAATGTTAGTCTACTTGCTGAACTAGAGATGAGTAGGGTAGTTACTCTTTCATCCCCTGTTGTTGAGACTACATCTTGCACCTCATGTGAGGATAAGGACAATGCTTTTAGAGGTCTTTATACCATGCTTCTTGATCTGCCCGAGACTTGTGAAAATTGCAATAATTTGAAGTTGAACCTAAAAAGGGCAGATCACAAAATTGTTGAATTACAAGCTTCATTACTTGAGCCTATTGCTTCATGTTTGAACTGTCCTAAATTAACTACTAAACTTGAATCTGTCTTAAAACAGTTTCAAGAAATGATTGACTACAATAAGAAAATGGCTCAGTATGCTTCTAAGGACACTGTTACCTCACCATGCAAAAATTGTGATAAACTAAAATCTGACTTGATTGCATTGGATGAAAAATGTGTGAAGCTAACTAAGGACCTTCTAGAGAAGCCACCATCAGTTGCTTATAATGTGTGTACTGATGTGGGGGAGAAGCCCAAGGGTAAGGTAGAGACGCTTAGCGACGTGAACCAACTGGCTAGCAGTAGGACTGTCCCTTCTGAGTCGGCTGTGCGTGCACAAGCCATTCACTCTTCTACTACTGGTTCTTCTTCTACTCCCTTACCTTCTGCTGTCTCTCCTTCCCCTGCTCTTCTTGCACCTCTCTCTTTGGGGAGTGTCAGTATCTTATGAACACTCTCGAGAGGTTTGTAGGAGGCAAGAAGAAGCTAAATCTTATTCTAGACAAGTCCAAGATTTGTAAATTCAATCAAGGTCTAGTATACGATTTTCTAGAGGATGTTAGGAAGCATCCACCTGCCGTGCTCAGACCCATAGCCGCAGGTGTGATCGAGGTTAAGCCCAGGACTGAGAAAGTTCAATTCAAGTCAGCGGGCTTTGTCCAAGGGATTTCTGACAGCAAGGTGACTCCACCTGTTGCTTCTGCCTCTCAGTAGGTGAAGCCTCATCATGCTACTTCTACCTCTCAGAAGGTGAACTATCATTGCACCTTCTGTCAAAAGGATGGGCACTTGATCGAGCGATGCTTCAGGCGCGCCAAGATCGCGCGGAGAGCCCGTGTTGAGGCTCTTAGGCGTATTCAGGGTTAGCCCCAGACCTTGAGTGCACCTAAGACCAACACGAGGTCTAGGTTTGTTTCCGATGGGTTTGGGCAGCATCGAGGACTTGATTTTTTTGAGTTTTCTAGCTTTCGTCCTCATGCTCCCTTTGGTCGTGACTTCCGTTATTCTGAGGGTAGATCTCCTTTCCCCCGTCGAGATGGCTACCCACGGCGTGATCAGCCTGTTGCCGGTGCTCCGACTCGCTCTCCCGTAGCAGTCGGACCCAGCAACAGCTTCAGGTCTGCTCATAGACCTTCTGCATCTTTGAGTGACAGAGAGCGTAGGGTAGATAGAGGTTAGTCGTGTGTGGCTACTTTTTCTACTCAACGTGTTACTCAGTATTGGGTGCCAAAATCACTCTTGATTTATCCCAGTACTGAAACTTTACTCTTTATTTGACTCAGGTTCGCCGGGCAGGGAAGGGAAAGGTTTGGCTTGTAGACTCCGGTTGTTCTCGTCATATGACCGGAGACTCTTGTTGGTTTTCTTCCCTAGCTCGTGCTCCAGGTGATGAGACTATCACCTTCGGAGACGCTTCATCTGGGCGCGTCATCGCCAAAGGTACAGTGCGCGTTAATGAGTCTTTTATTTTGAAAGATGTTGCCTTGGTTAGTAAGTTGCAGTATAATTTGCTTTCTGTTTCTCAGCTTACCGATGACGGCTTTGAGGTAAGCTTTAAGAAAAACGCTTGCAAAATTCTTGATTCTTCGGGTAGTCTGGTTTGCGGGATTTCTCGTTACGGGAGGATCTTTCATGCTGATTTTTCTGAATCTTCTGGTGATCCTCTCCGGTGTTTGGTTGCTTCTAAGTCCCGTGACCTTACTTTCTGGCATAGGAGACTTGGTCATATTGGATTTGACCATTTGGCTCGAGTTAGCGGCCACGATCTCATTCGTGGTCTGCCGAAACTCAAGATGGTCAAAGATATTGTTTGTGCTCCTTGCCGGCATGGCAAGATGGTTGCCGCTTCTCACCCTCCAGTCACAGTGACTATGACCGATGCACCAGGACAGCTGCTCCATATGGACACAGTTGGACCAGCTCGAGTGCAGTCAGCAGGAGGGAAGTGGTATGTTCTTGTCGTGGTCGATGACTTCTCGAGGTACTCTTGGGTGTTTTTCTTAGCCTCGAAGGATGAGACATTTACACATTTCCGAGGTCTTTTCAGTAGGCTTTCTGTTGAGCTTCCGGGTGCCTTACGAGCGATCTGCAGTGACATTGGCACGGAGTTCAAGAATTCCTACTTTGAGAGGTTCTGCGATGAGACAGGTGTAGAGCATCAGTTCTCCTCTCCGCACGTCCCACAGCAAAATAGCGTCGTGGAGAGAAAGAACTGTACCTTGCTTGAGAAGGCCAGGACGATGCTTGATGAGTACTCTACACCGCAGAAGTTTTGGGCTGAGGCTATAGCCACCGCGTGCCATGTCTCAAATCGAGTTTTTCTAAGGGCACACTTGCACCGCACTTCTTATGAGCTGAGATATGGGCGAAAGCCCAGTGTATCTCATTTTTGTGTATTTGGTTGCAAGTGCTTTATTTTGAAGTCCGGAAACCTAGATAAGTTCGAGTCACGTTCTTGTGATGGGATCTTTCTAGGCTACTCGACTTCTTCATGGGCTTATAGGGTCTGAAACTGCGAGTCTAGTAAAATGGTAGAGACCTGTGAGGTGACCTTCGATGAGGCCAGTCCGGGGACTAGGCCCGATATCTCAGGTTCTTTAGAGCAGTCTGAGACCATCTTCGTGGATGATGAGGAGGATGGAGATGAGAGTTGTCTACCCGATCCAGTCCTTCATCCACCCCTTGAGGTGCCTTCTTCCACCGCACCTCAAGGCGATCAGCCCATGCCTTCTGCTTCCTCTGGAGCTAGTGACTCTGTTCCTACCTCATCAGCTCATGAGGTAGAGGCCACTTCTTCATCTCATCCTGAACCTCCTCGGCATATCCAAAAAGATCATCCTTCTAAGCAGATTATTGGAGACCTTTTTGAGCGAGTCACTCGTTCAAAATCTGGCATGTCTCACTTTTGTCTCCATTCTACCTTTGTTACCTCGTTTGAGCCCAAGGACGTTTGTCATGCTCTTTCTGACGAGTCTTGGGTCAATGCCATGCATGAGGAGTTAGAAAATTTCGAGAGAAACAAGGTCTGGTCGCTTGTTGAGCCCCCTCGAGGTCACAATGTCATTGAGACTAAGTGGGTGTTCAAAAATAAGCAGAGTGAGGACGGGGTTGTCATTCGGAACAAGGCTAGACTAGTAGCTCAGGGGTTCTCCCAGGTTAAGGGTCTAGATTTCGAGGAAACCTTTGCCCCTGTAGCTAGAATTGAAGCCATTAGAATCCTGCTTGCTTTTGCGGCTTCTAAGGGTTTCAAGCTTTACCAGATGGATGTCAAGAGTGCCTTCCTCAATGGTTTTATTGAGAAAGAAGTCTATGTTAGACAGCCTCCAGGTTTCGAGAACCCCAAATACCCAAACCATGTCTACAAGCTTTCCAAAGCATTGTATGGACTTAACCAGGCCCCTAGAGCTTGGTATGAGAGGCTTAAGTCCTATCTGTTGAGTCATGGTTTTGAGATGGGTAAAGTAGACAAGACCTTGTTCATCCGCCGGCATGGCACTGATCTTCTGCTCGTCCAGATTTATGTGGATGACATCTTTGGCGGCTCCTCGCATGCTCTCATTTCCCAGTTTTCCGATGTCATGAGCTCGGAGTTTGAGATGAGCATGATGGGCGAGTTGAGCTTCTTCCTTGGCTTCCAAACCAAGCAGACTCGGGAGGGTACCTTCTTGCATTAGGGCAAGTACACTCGAGACCTCCTGAAGCACTTTGATATGAGTGATGGCAAGCCGGTGTCCACTTTCGATGGCTTCTTCAGCCTCACTTGACCCAGATGAGGACGGTGAGCCAGTTGATCAGAAGGAGTATCGCAGTATGATCGGCTCCCTCTTGTACCTCACTGCCTCGAGACCAGACATACATTTTGTTGTGTGTCTATGTGCTCGGTTTCAGGCTTCTCCTCGTGTATCTCACCGCCAGACGGTGAAGCGCATTCTTTGGTACCTTCAAGCTACCATTGACTATGGTATCTGGTACTCTTCCTCTTCCTATCTTTCCTTGAGAGCCTACTCGGACGCAGACTTTGCTGGCTGTAGGATAGATAGGAAGAGCACTTCTGGCACCTGCCAATTCATTGGCACTTCTCTCATTTCCTGGTCTTCGAGGAAGCAGTCCGGTGTTGCACAGTTCACCGTAGAGACCGAGTACGTTGCTGCAGCCAGTTGCTGTAGCCAGGTGCTCTGGATGGTCTCGACCCTGCGGGACTTTGGGTTAGTTATTGACAGTGTTCCACTCTTTTGTTATAACACTTCTGCGATTAACATTGCTAAGAATCCAGTGCAGCATTCTCGGACCAAGCACATTGATATTAGATATCACTTCCTTCGAGACCATGTGGAGAAGGGTGACATAGTGCTCCAGTTTGTGGAGAGTGACCACCAGTTGGCTGATATCTTTACCAAGCCTTTGGATAGCTCTAGGTTTTCAGCCTTGCGGGGAGAGCTTGAGGTGGTTTGTCCTTATGGACTGTTATGAGGGGGAGCTTTATGCTTTACTGCTTTATCATATTTATTATGCTCTTACTCCTTTCTGTTGCATTGCATATGGGTTAGTCCTTCTAGCATAAATTAGAGTGCTTCTCTTGTCTAGTTGTTTAGACTTCTTACTCTTATCTTATGATTCTAGGATGCTGCTTATTAGCTGGTTCTCTTCTTACTAGGTTGAGCTCACTCACTTCTTATATATTCTAGCGAGAGTTGGGCCACTCTTGGGTAGACAGGGCACGTGTTTGCTCTTTAGTCTGATAGATGACCAGTTGATAGTCCTAGAATCATATGGGGTAGATGAGAGTTAGTCTGAGCCATAGTATTCTCTATATCTTATCTATGCTTTAAGGACTGTCTTTTCTGATTTCTTTCCCAGCTTCTCAATTTTATTGCTTTGGTTCAGGGGGAGTTCATTTGGGAGCTTCTAGATCTTAAGATTGGCATAACTCTACTTGAACTAAAAATTGCGTCACATGTTGAGGGGGAGCTGGATTTTCTTGCATGTCATTCTGCATTGTCATAGAATTACATGGAGCCTTGATTATTATTCTTTTATGACATGTTTATCATGCTTTACATCTTGCCATGATTTGTGTTAAATTGCTAGAATTATCATGACTTTATATGTGTAGTGAAGTCTTTGCCATGATAGGTTGATTAACATGCTCAACTTGAACTAATTCATGTCATGTTAGCTCTTGAGACTAGTCTCTCTTTAGTTATCTTTTTATGATTCATGCCATGTCAAATGAGCTGAGTTGAGTTTTGAATCTATATTGAGTTTTAGATTGAGCTATAATAGTCTCTTGATGAACCATGAGTTAGTACAATCTTCTAAGAAAGCAAAAGGATCTCTTTTGTGCGAAAAAACTGATCTCACCAATTCTTTCTCATGAGACTGCTTGCCATTGCACTAGGCATGAACTCAGGGGAGTTTTGGATGACCAAGATCATCTCCTTAAGCTTCTTGCTTGGAATGGTCGCATAAGGCTTGAGATCTAGCACATGACTAAACAAAAATCTGGTTGGAAACAATCATGAGATTTCAAAAGAAAAACATGTCATTTGTGCTAAATTTGCTTAATTACAAAAGGAGTAAAGTACTTGAACAAATGAGTCATTCTTGAACTTGTAGCACTCTAAATTGACTCAATACTAGCTTCTTGATTCCACTTAGACTGTTGACATGGCTTGCATCATCCTTGGATACCTTTAGCTAGACTAGAATCATGAATGACTTGATATGCTAAGAAATTGCTCTAATTTCAGATTGTGACTCTTTAGCTTAGCTTGATTATACATGTCTTATCATGATTTTGATAGCATACTTATGTGTTATGGCTTGGTGTAATACTTCTTGGTCATTTTGGATAATCTTCATGACTCTAAATGCTAAGATTAAATAAACTTCAGCCATTCCATCCATTATCATGCTTGCCTCTCTTCCTTGCATCTTGATGTGTTTATTGCCAAAAGGGGGAGAGAAATGGAGAAAAAGCCTTTTGAGGAGTTCGTGGAGCTTTGAGGAAAACTTGCTCTTTCTTTTGCTCCTCTTGTCGACATGGTCATGAGCCTCTTTACTCTTTCCTTTGGACCATGTTTGACTTTTTTTTCTCAAACTCAAACTCTATTTTGCGCTTTTTCTGGGTTTGTCAATATACTCATCAAGGGGGAGATTGAGAGACCATGTGGAGGTGACCCCGTGTGTGTGATGAGTAATTGACATCGGTTTAGGAAAGTTGAGTTTGGTTTGTGTGGTTCGGACCATGTCGTTGCGCGGTGCAATCGATCTCGATCGGACTAGGTCAAATCTGGTTGTATGGGCTTAGGATGCTTATTCTCTTGATTCGATAGGTTTGGACTTCGTCATGCGTAAGTATGATGCTTTGATGCTAACTATGATTACATATGTCGAGCGGTGCTATGTGATGTGTTTCTTGTCTGTGATGGCTGCAGGACGTCGAGGCGGAGTCGTGGCGAGGCACGAGGTGACCGGACTAGACACAGGTGGTGTCAAGGTCAGAACGGTCGGATGTGTCGAAGACGGCGGAGACTCGAGGTGGTTGCGAGGCTTGGATGACAAGGAACGCGGAAGCTTCCTGGAAGGTGCAAGAGGGGCGTTTCGGTAAAAGCGCAAAGCTGCACAGGTGGAAGCGGTTCCGTTCGGGTTTAGCGGGCATAACGGGTTGGAGACCCGTTAGCCGGAGCCTATATAAGGAGGGGATGTCTCCTTATGGCTGCATGTATTCCAAGGGTTTCTAGGAGTTGTTAGGGTTTGTTTTAGTCAAAATGGTCTTTTGGAGAGGTTGTTTTGCTTTGAGACTTTAGTTGGTGAGGTTTGGTGAGATGGCAGAAGGTTGTCTCCCGTAGGTTTCCTGGTGCTCACCTTCTTCTCTTTGTTTTTGATGTTTTCTTGAGTTTGTGAGAGGGAAAAGATGAGTTGAGAGACCATGTAATCATTCCTCTATATTCAATCATGTATGGGGACTCCTCTGTGATCTTTGTGTTTATGGAAATGAATGCTTTCAAGAAGTCATTTGAGTCTTTGCTTCTCTGTCTGTTTTATCTCTCGATGCCTTTTCTGTTCATTTCTGAGTTTTTGTGATTTGGCTTTGATTCTTGCCCAGAAGGTGTATTATAGATTGCTCTATGTTGGGATGGTGCCTCAAGATCATTTGATCGATTTTTCCCGAGAGCAAATCGAATGAATCAAAGTTTCTCATTTTCAGCCTCCTCTGTTCTTCCTTTCATTTCTAGGGTTTTGTTGTGAATCTTGTTTCCCTTCGTGTGATGGCATGAAACTTGGCATGTTAAGTCCTATGGCTATTAAGTAGCTATCCTCAAAGTTTCATGGTGAAAGGATCAGAGTTTAGAGGGCAATTTGGTTTTTAGTGTTGCTCCCTGTAGTTTTTCAGACTTTGGGCAAAATCTCAAATTCTTGCTCAAATGATGGAATCCTCAGTCCCAAAAGTGCTTAATGCTATTTAGATTATATTCTTGCACTTCTGGGTTGAAGAGAAAAGAGAAAAAGCACACATTCCTTTGATTCCCCCAAATCTCTGAATTTTTCAGTCTGTCTTACCTTCTGTCTAGTCTGCACTCGGGGAGGCCGGTCTGACCGGACCTTACATGGCGGTCAGACTGCTCCACCAATGCCGGTCAAACCGGCCCTGAGGAAGTGGTCAGATCGGCAGCCAAGCGGTGGTCTGACCGGCCTCAAGGCAACAGTCTGACCGCCCCTCCTTTCCTTGTGACTAATACTTGCGGTTTTCTTTCCAGTTTTGGTTCTTCTTCGTCTTTATGTCTCTCTGATAGATTTGTAGTTCTAAGGTTCCAGAGAGCATATCTCATCTTTTTCATAGCATTCGTTGCTATCGGAGAAGATTGTTTAAGTAAGTACTAATTGGAGGGGTATCTTTTAAGAAGCGTCATTCACCCCCCCCCCTCTGTCGCCATTTCGGTCCAACACTCCTTAGTGTGTTAGATGATTAGCTGATAGTCCTAGAGTCATATGGGGTAGATGAGAGTCAGTCTGAGCCATAGTATCCTCTATCTTATCTATGCTTTAAGGACTGCCTTTTCTGCTTTTCTTGCCAGCTTCTCGATCTTATTACTTTGGTTCAGGGGGAGTCTATTTGGGAGCTTCTAGATCTTAATATTATCATAAATCAACTTGAACTAAAAGCTGCATCACATGTTGAGGGGGAGCTGGATTTTCTGTGTTTCATTCTGCATTGTAATATAACTACATGGAGCCTTGATTATTATTCTGTTATGACATGTTTACAATGAATAACATCTTGCCATGATCTGTGCTTATCTGCTAGATATATCATGACTTTATATGTGTAGTCAAGTCTTTGCCACGATAGGTTGATTAAAATGCTCAACTTGAACTAATTCATGTCATGTTAGCTCTTGAGACTAGTCTCTCTTTAGTTATCTCTTTATTATTCATGCCATCTCAAATAGGCTGAGTTGAGTTTTGAATCTATATTGAGCTTTAGATTGAGCTATGTTAGTTTCTTGATGAAGCATGAGTTAGTACAAGTCTTATGTTCATGAAAATACAAAAAGATCTCTTTTGTGCGAAAAAATTGATCTCACCAATTCTTTCTCATGAGATGGCTTGCCATTGCACTAGGCATGAACCTAGGGGGAGTTTTGGATGACCAAGACTATCTTCTTAAGCTTCTCGCTTGGAGTTGTTGCATAAGGCTTGAGATCTAGCACATGACTAAACAAAATCTGGTTGACAATAATCATGAGATTTATAAAGAAAAACATGTCAAATGTGCTCAATTTGCTTAATTACACAAAAAGACCAAGTATTTGAACAAGTGATTCATTCTTGAACGTGTAGCACTATAAATTGACTCAATACTAGCTTCTTTGTTCCACTTAGCTTATTAACATGGCCTGCATCATCTATGAATACCTCTAGCTAGACTAGAATCATGGTTGACTTGACATGCTAAGGAATTCGACTAAAATTTCAGATTGTGACTTATTTGGCTTAGCTTGATTATACATATCTTGTCATGATCTTGATAGCATACTTATGCTTTATGGCTTGGTGTAATACTTCACGATTATTTTTGGATAATCTTCATGGCTCTAAATGCTTAGATTGAATAAAATTCAGCCATTCCATCCATTCTCATGCTTGGTTCTCTTCCTTGTGCCTTGATGATTTTATTGCCAAAAGGGGGAGAATAGCGGAGAAAAAGCCATTTGGGACCTTTCTGGAGCTTTGGTGAACAATTTGCTCTTTCTGTTGTTGCTCTAGTGTTCCTTTTGTCGACATGGTCATGAGCTTCTTTGTTTTCTTTAGACCATACTTGACTTTCATTTCAAACTTAACTTTGTGCTTTTTCTGGGTTTGTCAATATACTCATCAAGAGAGAGATTGAGAGACCATGTGGAGGTGACCACATGCTTGTGATGAGTAATTGACAAGTATTCTGGAAAGTTTGAGTTTGATTTGTGCGTTTCGTGCCATGACGGCATTTGGCTTAGTCGGGTTTGGTTAGTCGGACTTGAGGCGTATTCTTCTTCCCGTTTGAACTTTTGGGCCATTTTATGCTTGAGTTCGATGTGTTGATGCTAATTGTGATTACTTGTGTCGAGCGGTGATATGTGATGTGTTTCTTGTCTGTGATGGCTGCAGGACGTCGAGGCGGAGTTGTGGCGAGGCACGTGATGACCGGACTAGGCGCAGGCGGTGCCGAGGTCAGAATGGTCGAGGTGTGCCGAAGACGGTGAGGACTCGAGGTGGTTGCGAGGCTTGGATGCAAGAAATGCGGAAGCTTCCCGGAAGGTGCAGGAGGGGCGTTTCGGTTAAAGCGCAAAGTTGCATGAGGAAGCGGTTTGGGTCTTTGATTAGCGGGTAAAGCGAGGGAGAAACCCGTTATGCGAAGGTTATAAATAGGAGAGGTGTGTCTAGGTGCATGTATGTCTTGAGATGGGAGTGCATGGCTTTTAGGGTTTTGCTTTGAGTCAAAATGGCCTTTGGGAAGGTTGTTTTGCTTTGAGGCTTTAGTTGGTATGGAGTAAGTGAGTTGAGGCAGAAGGGTGCTGTGCTTTTGTCCATCTCTCTCGTGTGTGTTCTTGGTTCTTGGGTGTATGAGATGATGAGAGATGGCTTGAGTGCTTGTCTTTCCTAAGATTGTGAGAGAGGGAATGGTTTGATCCTCCATGTAATCATTCATATCTCTTCCTTAATATCAATTTGAGATGGCTTTATTTCAGATGCTCATGCCTCCTGTCTTCTTCGTTGTTTTCTTGCTCTGTGTGATTTCCTCCTTTTGATGTTTGAAGTTGTTTCTTGCTAAGAAGGTGCAAAATGGGTTGCTCTGTGATGGGAATAGGTCTCAAGATCATTTGATCGATGTTTCCCAAGAGCAAATTGAATGAATCAAAATTTCTCTCTTTTCATTTCCCCTGTTTGTGGCTTTTCTAGGGTTTCTCAACAGAGGTTTCTTTGTCCCCCTTGATTCCCTTCATGAGATAGCAAAGCTTTGGTGTCTTGGGTCCTGAGGTTATTGCTTAGCTTATCTCTCGATCTCATGTTCAAAGAATCAAGGAATGGCAGTGAATTTGAGATTTTGTGCTGCACTCTGTATTTTTTCAGTATTTGGCCAAGATCCTTAATTCTTGCTCTTGAGTTGGTTTCTCTTGGTCTCCTAGGCACTACATGTTATTTAAGAGGTAGTCTTACAGTTCTGGACTGAAAATTTCAGAGAGAAATCTCAAATTTTATTGCAGTGTGAAGTTTTGAGTTTTTGTCTGAAAATCCTGCTTGCTGCCTGCTCTGGAAATCGAGGGGCGGTCTGACCGGAGGCCAAGAGGTGATCAGACCGGATATATAGTGCCGGTCAGACCGGTGGCATATGAGCGGTCTGACCGGCGGCTTGGGAGCGGTCAGATCGGCCCAATAACTACGGTCTGACTAGCCCTTTGATGCTTGCGCCGTCTCTTCCGTTTGTTTTTCGTCTCGCTTTCTTCTCTGGTTGGTTGAGGTTCCAGTATGCACATGTCTTCTTCTTCATAGTTCCAGTAACTATTGAAGGAGATATTCCAAGTGGATACTTTTGAGGGACGCATTTTTGAAAAGCGACATTCACCCCCCCTCTGTCGCCGATTTCGATCCAACACATGGAAAAATTGGGATTGAATTAACCTGTTTTCTTGAATAATTACAAAGGTTGGCCGACGCACTCTTTTGGGGGATGTGGTAGCGTTAGTTTCACCACTCTTTTCGGTGGCCACTCTTTTGTGAGTCAACTTTTTAAATGAAAAGAGGTGAATTAGCCAGGTTTTATTTATTTGAATGGGAGTAGGTCAAGCGGTTCTTACTTTGACCAGCAAAAGGGACCAAATCACTTAAAAAAGGAGCATTGAAACCCAAGTTGTCGGATTCACCGATCAGTACTTGTTTTGAGAGTCGACTAGCTTGGCAATTGCTTTTATTGCCTGATTTGGAAGTTGATGAGTGGGAATTAACAATGAAAAGATAGAACAGTAGGCTAAGGTATATATAAAAAGGAAAATCATCAGAAAGAAGCTAGTTGTTTCCACGCACACCTGAGTTTGCCTGCAAATTATCAGACAGACGATAAGAATCTTGGAAAGAAATGCAGATATAAGGGTCTAGTGCATTATCTCCACTGCTTCCCTCATCCATGATTGATTCTGATTTGAACAATGAATAGCCAACTAGATCATTGTAGTTCTCTGATTTGTTGGTTGATAAAGAAACTACGGGTGCAGAAACATGAAGGAACTTTGTCTCAATGGAGCTAACATCATCGAGTTCTTTTTTATCAACATATTTAGATATTATATTGCTGATAAACTCATTAATGGAGATATTTCCAAAAAGAGCAGTTCCTATTTCTTCCCACCAATTATCGAAATCCATAGAAGTGAAGGTGGAGCTCAGAAATCCGCCTAGAAAACTATTGACTGAAATCACGAGGTTGAAATTTTGTGGCCAAGTAGAAATCATGAACATCTTGGCTGAAACTATTGCATATACAGCATGTGGCTTTCTAGCAAATCACGAGGTTGAACTTTTCTTGCCAAGCAGAAATCATGAACATCTTAGTTGAAACCAAATGGGATGAATAAAGAGTTGGCTAATGGGGATGAATAAAGAGTTGGGTGATAGAATTCTATAGATGGCTTGTACACATGGCCTCTAGTATCTAACCCTACCACTAGTATGCAAGGAGTAAGTCGGATTTTCCTTATGAAGCCTGGTATGGAGTGAAACCTGCTGTGTATTTTTTCATACTTTTGGCTACGTAGGGCATGTGAAAGCCACATGGTTGAACGCTGGCAAGCTGGATGACAGAAGTGTTCCCATGGTGTTCATCGGCTATGACCACAACTCCAAGGCGTACCGAATGTTCGACCCCTCATCTGACAGAGTGTGAAGGAGAACGGGTAGGCTACGCTAGCTACAACATTTGATTTTCTACCGCGTTCAACCAGAAAACATGCGTGTAAGGGAGTCATGGATAGTTACCACTAGATGCGCTGCGCAGCGGAAGAAGAGTTGGAGCAGTCCGGTCCAACGTAGATGCACGTTGATGAAGAAGAAGCAGTCGATCGTTTCGCGAACTGAATGTCTCCTCCTCGCGTCCTAGCAATAGCCTTGCGCTTCTCGCCGATCAGCACAGCAGCAACAGCAGCGGCGCCTCCACGGAGTCCACACGTTCGGGATGGAACGCCGTGCGCTGGTGTGCTAGCACCGCGCGCCCGGCTAGGGTTTTGAGATACGGCCGAGGGGAGGTGGCGGCTAGGGTCTTCAGCACAGTAGTATATCATACCTGCAGCCCCGCCTCCACATATTTATAGAGCATGCTAATGGGCTTCCACGTTGTAGGCCCATTAGAACCCTAATCCCATATGGATCAATATCCCTTTTGGCCTATAAAACCGAATTGTTTATGATTGCCTCTTGGGCACATCACTAACAGAGTACACATCTCTAGGGACATCGTCTTCAACGAGGATAGAAGCTGGGACTGGGAGCACTCGGACCAGGCCAGTGGCCT
Source organism: Dendrocalamus latiflorus (assembly GCA_017311315.1). Taxonomy (NCBI): domain Eukaryota; kingdom Viridiplantae; phylum Streptophyta; class Magnoliopsida; order Poales; family Poaceae; genus Dendrocalamus; species Dendrocalamus latiflorus. Next base: position 25,805,136 of record CM029660.1, read on the forward strand.
ACTCTGTACCGGTGGCATGACCTGAAGGTAGCCCAGCAAATGGCTACGACCATGGCACTGGCTACGACCACGGCATCACCAGCTTGACCACGGCGAGGGTGAACACGTCACTACTCTGACTGCTCCAACTTCAGGCAGCTGTATGACCACGGTCAGTGGTACGACCACGGGTGAATTTGCATCCTCGCCATCGACCATACCGTCGAGCATCAATCTCAATGATGAAGGAGCTCCTCGGAGGTTCTGCATGGTGCAGGACTGCATCAACGATGCCCCTCCACGCGAACTCGAGCTTGATCCGGACGAGCTGTACATGCTGATGATGGAGGAGCCAGCCTCTGTAACTAAGGCCCAGGCTGACCGAGAGTAGCGAATGGCAATGCAGGAGGAGATGAACTCCATCGAAGAAAACCGCACATGGGATCTCATCTATCTTCCGACCGAGAAATGCCCAATTGGTCTTAAGTGGGTGTTCAAGCTCAAGAAGGACGCTCAAGGTGAGATCGTGAAGCGCAAGGCGCTTCTGGTGGCAAAGGGCTATATTCAACGCACTGGCATCGACTTCGATGATGTATTCTCACCCGTGGCATGCCTCGACTCCATACGAGCACTCGTGGTGGTGGCTGCCAATGAGGGATGGCTGGTACATCACCTTGATGTGAAGTCTGCCTTTCTCAACGGCGATCTCTCGAAGGAAGTGTATGTGGCCTAGCCCCCCGGTTTCATCTATAAGGGGTGTGAGCATCTGGTGCTGTGGTTGCGCAAGGCTCTCTATGGGCTTTGACAAGCGCCGAAAGCCTGGAATGCCAAGTCGACATCACGATGACCCTCCTCGCCTTCAAGCGAACTTCATTCGAGCATGCCGTGTACACTCGGGGAATCGGCGACTCACGACTACTCGTGGTGGTCTATGTCGACGACTTGGTCGTGATTGGTGCCTGTCTAGAGGAAATCAACCGATTCAAAGCCCAGATGGAAGTTGAGTTCAAGATGAGTGATCTCGGTTCTCTCAGCTATTATCTTGGGATCGAGGTGGTGTAGAGTGAGGGCAATATCACTCTGTCACAAGCGAGCTACTCGGCCAAGCTGCTGGAGAAGGTCAGGATGAGCGGCTGCAACCTCGTCCTTATGCAAATGGAGGCGGGACTGAAGATGAGCAAGGGAAGTTCAAATCCTCTAGTCGACGGCACATTCTACCGCAGCATCATTGGAGGCTTATGCTATCTGGTACACACAAGACCAGACATCGCATTCGCAATTAGCTACGTAAGTCGTTTCATGAATCACCGACTACCGAGCTCCTTAGCGCCGTGAAGCACCTGCTGCGCTATGTGGTAGGGATGATCGACTACGGTTGTAGGTATGCAAGAGGTACAGGGGCAGCTACGCTCATCGGGTACAACGACGCGGACATGGCCAAAGATGTTGATGACCGGAAGAGTATCTCCGGCATGATCTTCTTCATTGGGGGGAGCCTAGTGAGCTGGCAATCTCAGAAGCAGAAGACTGTCGCCCTGTCGACTTGCAAGGCTGGGTATGTCACCACCTCAACTGCTGCATGCTAAGGGATTTGGCTTGGGGAGTTGCTCGGCAACCTGCTCAACGCGGAAGCATCAGCGGCAACCCTGCATGTAGACAACAAGTCTGCAATACAGCTATGTAAGAATCCGATGTACCACGACTGGAGCAAGCACATTGAGATGCGTTATCACTTCATCAGGAAATGCGTTGAAAATGGTAAGGTCCTCATCGACTAAGTCAAATCCGACGAGCAATTGGTGGACCACTGACCAAACCCCTCGGGCGGATCAAGTTTCAAGGTCTGCGCAAGAAGGTTGGAGTCGTCACCGTGAATGGCAACTAGATCAAGAGGGAGATTGTTAGAATAATTGATCAAGTTGTCAGATTGTTGAGCACGACGTCGTAGTCATGCGCGTCAAGTAGTCGAGCATGACGTCCTAGTCGTGCGCTTAGTCGAGTCTTTCTTGTTGTTCAGTTAGAGAACGTGTGCAGTTTACAGTCGTGAGATGGCACGACCATGTAGTCGTGGCATACGTTTAGGAGGGATCAAAATGGCCATTACTTGTATTCCTTTTGGTATAAATAGACTCCCAGAAAAGCTGCAGAGGGTTAGATGTACGTAGCACAAAAAAACCCTATGTCTTCCATCTCTATCGCGTGAGTTCAGCCAAGTGTTTGAGGACTTGTAAGTCGTAGAGCGTTTACGACTTGCAAGTCAGAATCAATTTGCTAGTCGTAGAGTGCCTCCGACTCCCTAGTTGTGTACGACTTCTGATTGCCAGATGTGACTAGATACTCGTGGTAACTCTGAGTACTCGTATACGACTTCGTGGTCGTAACTTCAAGTGCTTGTAAACGACTACGTGGTCATAGCTCCAAGTGGTCGTAAACAACCTCATAGTCGTAAGTTCGGTTGCATGGTCGTAAGTTTGACTGCGTATCGTAAGTTCCACTGTGCGGTCGTAAGACGTTCTGCGTGGTCGTAAGATGTTCTACATGATCGTAAATGACTGTGTGGTTGTAATGAGTACCAGGTAGTCGTAGTTATGGGACTAGGCTTCAACATGCATCTCAGGGGTGTGAAACGATGGCTTTGCCCCCTTTGTCTGCCTGGTCAGCTTGCGGGCTCACATGTCATCTTCCTTATGTCTCTTCCTTTCCTTCCTTTCTTCTCTTTCTTTCTCATGCATAACCCTGCTAGCACAGCGTCGTCGCTAGAAGCCTCATGGCCAGCGTTAGAGCAAGTCTTTTGCGATCTCGCAGCTGCAAGCTGCCATGGCCACCGCCGCATTGGATCTAGAGAGCAAGCCCAAAGAGGCCTTCGTCGACGACGACTCTGAACGAAGCACTAGGATGGGGACAGAGTTGGATGGATTACCAAGGGAATTGTGGACGGTGGCATCGTTTCGTTGGGCTTAGAGGCGATGTCGATGTTGGCAGTGGAGAGGGGATTCTGGGAGGTGGAAGAGAAAGGAAAGAAGATAGCTACGCTACTGCTGCTGCTTTTGTAGAGAGAAGGGGCGGTACTCTGGTAGTGGTGCGCGAGTGCGGCGGCCAATAGCGGGACGTGGCGCAACCGGATCCAGCGACAGCAGCATCAGAGAGAAGGGGGGAGAGAGAGGAGAAGAAAGAGAAGGGGCATTTTGGGCATTAATGAGAGTCAGTAACGGCAGAGTGATACTTTTCAGTCGATTGTTTTCAAAGAAAATTTCCAGCAACATAATGCAGGGAATCACACTGATCTCTTCGGCCTTCGCTATATACGTTTCTTCGGAGATAGGCGAAAGAACCGTGTTTGTCCGGCGGCGCCCATCGTCCAGCATCAAATGGTGGCCCCCAAAGCCGGCGACCCTGGGCGGAGAGCGAATCCGCTGGCCATCGGTTCACGATCGGCCCATCACCGTTGGAACCCCACTCCGTCATGCACGCGTCGCCCCGCGTTTTGGGCGAGCGTGGGGGCCCACGCCGACGCATGCGCACTGCATTCCGTTGGACACTTTGGATTTGATCGAGTCGACACTCGACGCACATGAAAGCAAGAGAGTGGAGATGGCGGTGTACCGACATGCGGAAAGCTAATCAAGGTTGATCCGTGCGTGAGAAAGAAAGAGGGATAGTCGGGTAGAGGCTGATATTGTGCAAAGAGGTGGACACACGGCTTATCTCTTTGAAATCCAGCATGACAGTGCATATCCGATCTAGTGAGTCGAATTTCTAATCGTGAAATTTTATAGGTTTATTCGATACAAGTTAGCGGCATCTGGTGACTGAAATGTTTAACCGTGGGGCTTTGACCGAGATCCGCTGCAGACGAGTTTTACGGTGCAGATCAAACCATAAATCGTGAACAAAAAAAAAACAGCCCCAATGTTCATCGTCGATCGGACAGCGGAGCCGAGTCCCACCTGTTTCGTGCGTGGCCAGCAGCAATGAGCCTTTTGTATTAGGGGCGACGAGCAGTCTTGTACCTTAGCAAGCAAACTACAAAACAGCTAGCGCACCCACCGTCTCCGGGTCTCCCCACGCACGAAAGACGAAACGCCAATCACCGCGTCCGGCTCGTGCGGCCCCTCCGGCCGGACGAATCAAATCCCATCCGAGGAGAGGAATCGGAATCGCGCATCCATCATCGGCACCGCGACCGCCTTTCGCAACATTAAGTCCGGTCGTCTTAGTGGCCGGTCGTACGGCCAGCAGTCAAACCGCATGCGTCCCGTTTGCCGGCCGGCCAGGCCCACCATACCCCCGCGCGCGTCCGTCCTACGGACGGGGAACCTGGGCCAGCCAGCCCGCCCGCGGGCGCACCGCACGACCGAACCGGACCCGCGTACGTTTGCCACTACAGAAGTGTCGGTAGCTGCATGGAGGGAACCTTTTATAAAAGGAGCGACAAATAAGCGAACAAATGTTTTGTAATAGCAGTTTAACTGTTTAAGTATCCTGAAATTTTGTATTGGTATATAAAAATTTTCTCAAACTGTAACTAACAGAAAACTTTCTCTAATCAATTGTTACTCTATGATCCTTCTACACTATGTTTGGGTTAAATTACTGATTTACTTCGTGCAATCCTCTTAACAAATAGAGCACCATTTCTCTTAAGCTCCATCCGAAACACAGAGGGATCCATAAAGTATGTTGATCCAACTTATTTCGGCTTCAGCTTCTGAGGCCAGAATGAATACTGGCCTCTTAATTTTGGTTTTTTTAGCTTTTTTGGCTTTTTTTCTTCTTTTTTTCCTTTGCATTGTCTAGGGAGATATGGCAGTGTTTCTTTTTTCTTATTTTTCTCAATTGAATGACTCAGAAAAAAGATAACAGCTGATACAATGCAATTTCAGGCAAAGGCCAACAGCCGAAAGCCAAATCCACTAAAAAGCCGAATTGAATGCCACCTTAGCTCCGCTCCAAACGGCTTTAGTTTTTGACTTCTAGATGTCAGAAGCTACTTAAAACACGTTGGCTTCTTAATTTTTCCTTTTTTGGCTTTTTAACTTTTTTGCTTTCCTTTTTCCCTTATTAATTTGCATTGTGTCAAAAGATATAGCGGTGTTTTTTTATTTATTTTTTCATTTTTTATCATTTCGTCTTAATTTGTGACTCAAAAAAAGTTAACAGTTGTTATAGTATAATTATAGTCAAAAGCTTACAGCAAAAACTAAAAGCCATAACTTTTAAGTTGTTTGGAGCCAAAAGTCTCCTATAGGAGTCGTTAGTGCTTTGGTGTGATGCTTTATGCCATTCGGCTTCCTAGCCTCTATTTTAGTCTCAGTGCTTAGGTGTTACGCTTTATGCTATTCGGCTTCCTAGCCTCTATTTAATAATCTCAGTGCTCTAATAGTGTGATGATTGAGATATGGTTTATATATATTGGCTCGTTCTCTAGCTATTTACTTTTGCTTTGCTGTTGGTCTGTACCGTTCAACCTACATTTTTTTTCAGGGTCGTTTATATATACTGTACTATTGATTATACTTCAACAATGGCAGCAAAAAAAAAATACTGAAATTATGTCATGTAACCGAGTGGATTATACATCACATAGCAAAGTAGAGATCATTTAATTACTCACTCTTAGCCTGAGCAATCCCCAACACGCTGACCTCACGGACCATCAACTCTAGGTTTTCAAATGAGGATCCACCCACTTCCATGGCCTTTCTGGAAGACGCTGCGAGCTCACTGGCCCTAGCAGCAGCACATTTCCCTCCCTCTCCAAAGATCAGCTCCCTTGCCAACACCTGCACGTCTCCACTAGTAGCCAGTCCACCTACCGTGTCATCATCTTCTCCGTTGGTTGGCCAAACCCTAAGTCCAATTTGTAGCTCATCGACAACGAATTTTGCATTGAGTTTCTGCTCGGCCGCCAGTGGGAATGCCAGTATAGGCACACCCATGGCGATGCTCTCTAGCACCGAGTTCCACCCGCAATGACTGAAAAACCCCTTGGTAGACTTGTGGCTTAGGACTCCGGTTTGGTTGATGAAACTTTGGACCACTTTACCCCTTTCTCCAAACCTGTCCTGAAACCGATCCTCAGGATCAAACCACTTGGACCGGACAACCCATAAGAAGTCTAGACCGGATCGGTCCAACCCAACCGCGATCTCCTCCAGCTGTGCCCTGCTTAGGTCAGCTTGCGAGCCAAATGCAACGTACAGAACCGGTCGGTCCATGGCGAGCCTCGAGTCGAGCCAGTCCAATACGTCCTGCTCCACGGCCTGGACTGGTTCAGAGGCAAGGCACAGCGGACCGACCGGCCACATCTTAATCGGGAACTCCTGGCTCCACAGGTCAAAGTACACCGGCTCGAGCTCGTGGAAGGAATTGGCGATAATGCCCCGGCTTGAACCCATGCACTTGGAGCTCTCGCACACGAAGTCCCAGTGCGGGCCGGTCGGCTCAGGCTCGTCGAAGGGCGGGTGGAGGTCGGCTTTCCTGAGCCGGAGCCCGGGCAAGCCGTGGACCGGGAACGGCTCAGACGGCGAGCTCACGCGCGCGTGCGGCTTGTGCCGCACCACCGCCGCGGAGACGTAGGAGGCGAAGGCGCCGATGCCGAGGGAGACAAGCCGCGGCACGCCGAGCTCGTCGGCGACGTCCTTGGCCCACACGAGGAATCCGTCGTGGACGAGCAGGTCCGGCCTCGGCTCGAGCCGCGCGAGCGCGGCCGCGAATGCCGGCCGGAGCGTGGCGACCGCGGAGAGGAAGTCGACGAAGAGGGACGCGGACGGGAGCTCGTCCGTGCTCTGCGGGCCGTCGCCGGAGGGGAACTGCAGCTCGACGACGGCGACGCCAGCTCCGGCGAGGCCCGCACGGATGAAGGGCGCGTTGCGCGGGGTGGTGAAGAAGGTGACGGCCGACGCGAGGCGCCGGCCGAGGAGGAGCCGCGCCAGGTGGAGGAGCGGCATGGCGTGGCCCTTGGCCATGAAGGGGAACATGGCTACGTGACTGAGCTCCGGAGAAGGCGCCATGGGTGTACAGCGTGCTACTCCTGGTGTCTCACTCTGCCTTGTTGCAGCCATGGTGGTGGTCGCTATATAAAAGGGATTCTACAGGGGAGAGAGGTTGTTAACGTGCACGCCTAAGCTCAAGTTGAGAACTGAGTCACTGACTAGAGCATATGCTGCCACGTCATTTCAACCAGGAACATCTAGACCATATGCCTCGGATGCAAAATAGACGCTCCGATTTTATTACAAGGACAGGGCCATAGAGTGCAATTGCTGTAGCAATCATGGATGCTGTGCCATAACAATTTTGCGGTCATCTCAATCTGAAGTATGAATGAAAGTTGGGATAGGGTGATGTTATCACAGTGTTTTGCATATGTTCCTTTATGAAGTTTGATCCTCAAGGCAGAGGATCTGATTCCGTCGGTGATAACAAGCTAGAAGCTCTCGAAAGCACGCAATTTCTTGGTCGGTTATTACAAATCTTGGAGATTTTGTAGTTTGGCTGGTGCATTGACTACCTATTTTGAGCGAAATATGCGTTTATTCTAATTATGTTTTAAATATCAGGGTTTAAGAAAACTCAGGAAAAAATCGGCAAAAAAGAAAAAAGACCAGCCGGGGAAAATCCGAAAACCCTCCTGCAACAGCCCGAAAACCGCTGACAATGGTTTTTGCCGTAAAAGTTCTCTGAACCCTGGTCGTACAACAACTTTCATGTCCAGCATAAATTCAGATGGGACATGTTTTGGTCGTAGGATTAATGCAACAAGGTACAATGACTGGCCCTGATCAATATGGCTTCAGCTTCTGGCTTCAGCTTATTTTTGCACTATTCATAAATTTCGTCTTTTTCTGAACTTTTGGCTTTTTTTGAGTTTTTTTACCGGTTCTTTTTTTCCTCGTATTTGTTTACATTATACGTGATGGGCTAATATGTTTTTTCTATTTTTAAATTTTTTTAAATTTAATTATGGTAAATAAGCCTCTGTCAGCTACAGTACTTTTTTCAGCCAGCTACAGTGTTTTCAGCCATAAGCCATGAGGCTTTCAGCCGAACCGATCACCACCTTATGCCACCGCCTTATGCAGATCAAGCAGCTGTTTGATGACTGTATTGTTCGATTGGAGCATTTACTGATTTACTATTGAGGAGCAGCAAGAGCTCACGATGGAGCTGTCAAGGTGCGAGGTGTGACAAGCGTCGGATTATGCAAGGCTCACGATGGAGCAAGCGCAGGCAGTAGAGCGGTGACGGCTCAGGCGCACGGGAGTGCAGGAAGAAGCGGAAGCAAGAGAGAAGATCGGTGTAATCAAGAGGGAAAACAAGATTAAGGAGGTGATTGTTAGAGTTTGTAATCTTATTTTCAGTTTAGAAGTTGTAGTTGTGTACGAGTCGAAAGTCGAAGTCGTGTACAAGTCGTCGTGGTCGTGCTCGTGGTTGTGTACGAGTACAAGTCAGGCTATCGTGTTCGTGTTGGAGTCGTAGTAGTCGTAGTCGAGTCCGCTTTATAGTCGTATAGCCAGGTATAAAAGGCAGAGCCATTGTACCAAGAGGAGAGTACCAAATTGACACGATGTAGTCGAGAGGAGTTGTCCAGCAGTCGGTGACCGGCGTGGTTGCAAGCAGTCAACATGACCGTAGAGCAGTGGGCGACCGGCGTGGTCGTAGGCAGACGGCATGACCACAGAGCAGTGGGCGACCGAAGTGGTCGCGGCAGTCGGCATGACCTCAGAGGAGAGGGGCGGCCGGCGTGGTCACAGGCGGTTAGCGTGACCGCAAAGCAGAGGGTGACCGGCGTGGACGCAGGTGGTCAGTGTGATCGCAGAGGAGAGATGCGACCAATGTGGTTGGAAGCGGTCGGTGTGATCGCAGTGGAGGCGATCGGTGTGGTCGAGGCGGTCGGTGAGATCGTAGAGGTTCGCAGACGTGGTCGTAACCGAATTACAATCACGGTGAGCAAAGGATCGCAGACGTGGTTGTAAACGGAGTTACAACCACGGCCAGTGGCGGAGCCAGGATTTGGTTATGCCCTAGGCTCTGTGATGGAATGATCTAGACTATCTGAGCTGAACCATGAAAATGTTACCCAGGATGGACTAAATTTACCCGAATTGTACACTAGATATTTTTCACACCCCGGGCTGAAGCCTACCCTGCCCAGGGTGTGGCTCTGCCCTTGACCACGGCGATCAAGCAGAGAAGTCCGTAGGAGCAGCAGACATGGTCGTAAAGGAGTTATGACCATAGTCACAGAGCAGAAGACATGGTCGTGACACTACGACTACAGCGAGAAGACGTGGTCATAAAGCGTTACGACCACAATGGTCGACAGTACCACTACGTGGTCGTAAAGGAACTACGACTACGGTGATCGACCGTGGTCAAAGGAAGTGCAGTGAGAAGCGGTGAATGTGGTCGTAACATCAGCTGAAGTTACAACTACATAGTCGGAGAAGCGAGGAGTGACCGGAGGGGTCACAATGTGGTCATAACGACTATCAGCGTGTCGATGAACCAGCAGAGCGGTCGTAACGACTCAAGAGGTGGTCATAGCCTCTTTTACATGGTCGTACGGCTGTAGGAGATGGTCATAGCAGCTACAAGGTGGTCATAGAGATCCTGGGAGCAGTCGGTAGGACTGTAACAATTGGTATTAGAGCATGGGTAAAGCATCAACTTGGAGGCGTGAGAGATGCTGCAAACGACGCATGAGGACAATGATCGTGTGGAAGAGGTGCACATGGTTCAAGAGAGAGGAGCAAGAGGCTCAGGTAATGGCGAAGCCAAGGTGGTTGTGGGAGCAAGTGCTCCAACCCAAGCAGGTGTACAAGGAAGGATGGCTCAGTCTAGGTGCGAAGCGCAGCAAGTGTCGGATTATGCAAGGCTCAGGATGGAGCAAGCACAGGCAGTAGAGCGGTGGCGGCTCAGGTGCACGGGAGTGCAAGAAGAAGCAGAAGCAAGAGAGAAGATTAGCATGATCAAGAGGGAAAACAAGATTAAGGAGATGATTGTCAGAGTTTGTAATCTTGTTTTCAGTTTAGAGGTCGTAGTCGTGTACAAGTCGGAAGTCAAAGTCATGTACGAGTCATCGTGGTCATGCTCGTGGTCGTGTACGAGTCAGGCTATCGTGTTCGTGTTGGAGTCATAGTAGTCGTAGTCAAGTTTGCTTCGTAGTCGTATAGCCCGGTATAAAAGGCAGAGCTATTGTACCGAGAGGAGAGCACCAAGTTGACGCGATGTAGTCGAGAGGAGATGTCGAGCAGTTGGTGACCGGCGTGTTCGCGGGCAGTCGGTGTGATCGTAGAGTAGTGGGTGACCGGCGTGGTCACAGGCGGTCGGCGTGACCGCAGAGGAGAGGGACGGCCGGCGTGGTCGCAGGCGGTCGGCGTGACTGCAATGGAGAGGGACGGCCGGCGTGGTCGTAGGCGTTCAGTGTGACCGTAGAGCAGAGGGCGACCGCCGTGGACGCAGGCGATCAGTGTGATCCCAGAGGAGAGAGGCGACCGGTGTAGTCGAAAGCGGTCGGTGTGATCGTAGTGGAAGTGACCGGTGTGATCGTAGGCGATCGGTGAGATCGCAGAGGTTCGTAGACATGGTCGTAACCGAGTTATGACCACGGTGAGCAAAGGATTGCAGATGTGGTCGTAAACAGAGTTACAACTGCGGCAATCGAGCGGAGAAGTCCGCAGGAGCAGCAGACATGGTCGTAAAGGAATTATGACCACGATCACAGAGCAAAGGACATGGTCGTAAACGGAGTTACGACCACAGTGATGAGAGCGGAGGTGTCCGTAGATGCTGAAGACGTGGTCGTAAAGGAGTTACGACCACGGTCGTGAAGGTGTTGAACGTGGTCGTAAGAGTTATGACAACAGGAGTCGACAGAGCCTTTGACATGGTCGACAGTATCACTACATGGTCGTAAAGGAGCTACGACTATGTGACCAACCGTGGTGGAAGAAAGTGCAGCGAGAAGCGGTGAATGTAGTCGTAACTTCAGGTGAAGTTACGACTACGTGGTTGGAGTAGTGAGGAGTGATCAGAGGGGTCACAGTGTGGTCGTAACGACTATCAGCGTAGTCGGTGAACCAGTAGAGCGGTCGTAACGACTCAGGAGGTGGTCGTGGCCACTTCTACGTGGTCGTATGACTGCAGGAGGGGATTGTAGCGGCTACAAGGTGGTCGTAGAGATCCTGGGTGCAGTTGGTAGGGTTGTAACATGCTGCCACATCATTTCAACCAGGAACATCTAGAGCATATGCCTTGGATGCAAAATATACGCTCCGAGTTTATTAGAAGAACAGTGCCATATAGAGCAATTGGTGTAGCAATCATGGATGTTGTGCCACAACAATTTGCGGTCATCTCAATCTGAAGCATGAATGAAAGTAGAGATAGGGAGATGTTATCATAGTGTTCTGCGTATGTTCCTTTATGAAGTTTGATCCTCAAGGCAGAGGATCAGCTTTGGTCGGTGATAACAAGCTAGAAGCTCCCAAAAGCACGCAATTTCTTGGTCTGTTATTACAAATCTTGGAGATTTTGTAGTTTGGCTGGTGTATTGACCACCTATTTTGAGCGAAATATGCGTTTATTCTAATTATGTTTTAAATATCAGGGTTTAAGAAAACTCAGAAGAAAATCGGCAAAAAAGAAAAAAGACCAGCCGGGGAAAATCCGAAAACCCTCCTGCAACAGCCCGAAAACCGCTGACCAGCCTGGCAATGGTTTTTGCCGTAAATGTTCTCTGAACCCTGGTCGTACAACAACTTTCATGTCCACCGTAAATTGAGATAGGACATGTTTTGTTTTGGTCGTTGGTGAAACAAAACCAAAATCTGAAAAAGTTCAAAAATCTGAATTTGAGCTCAATTCTAGTTTTTGCTTTGCCTCCAAACTCCACCATCCTATTCCTCACTAATCTCCATGCCCAGCTGCCTCTAATCCTTGCCGTTGCCACCGGATTGGGGAGAGCAAGTGCATACACAGTACTTGTCTGAAAAAGCCACCGTCTCCCAAAACTCCACCGCCGCTCACGATGTCTTCGTGACCGACCGCGCCTGCGCCCTCCCGCCAGCTCCGCCCGTTGGTCGGCCGCCCCGGAGCAGTGGCAGGCCAAGCCACCCCGACCGTCGCCGCCGTGGCACCACTTTTCCCGCCGCCCGATTCTGCTGCGCGCCACCACTGCCCCGCGCCAAACGAGCTCGCCACCTCCTCCGCGCGGACAAGCTTCCTTTACACCTCCCCTCTGCCGCCCCCGACCTACCCCAAGGCGTGGCATCGCCACCAATCGCCACGCAACGCCACCGCCGTGGATGAGCTCGGAGCCGAACCGCCTTAACCGTGCTATATATGCGGCCAAGCCCCTCCCTAGCCACCACCGCCAACCCCGCCACCCGCCCGACGCCCCCAAAGCGTCCCATCCACCTCCATTGACGGTAATAGCTGAAAGCCCCAAATTTTAGCCCTAGCTCAATGTCGGGTGCCCGCAGCACAACTCTTCAATTATCTCCGCCTATAGCATGTCCATAGCCCTAGAATCATGCCCCAACCGCCGCCCTAGCTCCCCACTCCCCCATCTTCCCCGGCGCCGGTAGCCCCCAACCGCCGAAACCACCCTCCCGTGGCTAGCTCAACCCGGACCTCCTTAGCTTAAATCGACTCTCCCATGACCTTAACCAAACCCAAGTGATGCCCAAACACCGGCCTAATTGCTCTAGAAGACTACACCGAGCTAGCAATTCCAAAAATGGCCGCAAGAGGGAGGAGCTCGCCGCCGGCCCGGCCACCGCCAAAAATGGGTTCCCCGTGCCGTCCCAAGCCCGTCCATGCCCTCCACCACCGTCGCAGCTCCCTCTACCGCCGCCGCCAACCGCCGCCTCTCTCCTCTGCTTCGGCTGCACGCGCGCGGTCGGGAGGTTGAAGAAGGGGCTGTTTGCCCGACCGCACCGCCCGAGTTGGCTGGGTCCAGCCCACTCGCCCGAGTCCGCGTGCCCCGAGCCGTTCCACCGACCGAGCCATCCACGCCCGCGCCTGACCGCGTCGCCCGCGCCCGACGCGCCTGCCCCGCGCCCGCCCGCGTCCGACCTGAGCTAGGCCGACTCGATTGAGTCAAGTCTGTTCGCCCGAGCCCGTTGCACCCGAGGAACAGTAACCGACCGAGCCCAATGAACAGTAACCGGCCCAAACCCAAAAATACATATTTATACTCCCCGGATTCGTTTCGAGCCCGCTAACCCAAATCCAAGGCCCATTTCTCCATATGACCCTCCTATAAACCCAAATCTCAATTTATTTGAATTTTATCGGATTTTATTTCTTTATTTCATTTCTTTATTCCTAGCTCATTCCTTCGGCATGGAATTGATTTATTTTAAATTGTTTTGCGCTAGCTTCTGGAGTCGAGGATTCGCAGGACCAGGAGGGAGAAGCTCAAGTCCAGGCCCCGCTCGTCGAAGAATACGAGTAAATCAAAATCGTAAACCCGCAAGGCAAGTCACACATACTTTGATCATGTTGAACCTACATTTTCGCTATTTATTTATTAGTATTTACATTACGTTATTTGCGCACTGTTATTTCGTATAAAATAAATGCTTAGAATGACATGATACTAGTTATGTCCTACCACCTGAAAAAGCCCAATCTAATTTGATGGCCATATTCACCTTGACAAAACATAGTAATATTAAGTATAGTAATAATGTGAATATGATAGCTTAGAGAATCATCATCTACTGTTACTAAAAGATTTGGTATTTGTTTGGGAAAGTGGTTCTAGGGTAAGCGAGGATCGTTGGATCCCGTGACCTAGGGTGAAGGCAAATGTTACAAATCAATGGGAGTGTTAAAGCACTGGACAGATTTGTAGAGGGAAATTGTCACCGGTGAAAATGTAAGGACTAGACCCTTATGCTGAGTAAAGAACGTAGTGATCGCCCAACCACAAGTGTTGATACGTTGCACCTGGTCTAGTAGCTGCTCGAATTCGATTGAACCTCTACAAACGCAAGGCGAAGGCGAAGTGTGAGTCCATACGGAAGGGAGTTGAGAAGGGCCGTATGGAAGTTGGCGTCGTTGTTGTTTTTGTTATTGATTTGATTATCAGATGTCCACACAATAGTAGGCTGAGATGAGTCAGAGGTTGAGGCCTGGGCTTGTCGAGGAAACCTACTAGGTAGAGGCTATATAAAGAATTGAGCAGTGAACAGCCTTGTTTCCTTTACTCTTTAGCGGGAGTTAAGGAATCTTGTGGGTAAAGCAGGGCAGCTCTGCAGAGTTATGATTAATTGTATTCGAATACGCCGTGCTTCTGGTAAATGAAGCTATGTTTAATGGAATCTTTTTGGCGATGTGAGCAGAGGTAGAGCTGTATGCGTTAGTATAGTTGAAACCTTTGGTAATAGAATCTTTTTGGCTGTTTAAAACAAGTTGAGATATGTACCTTGTATAAATGGTATGTGTCCAACTTGTGTAATGAATAAAAATTATCTTTGCCTATTTGATAATTTGTTTGCTATAAGTATCTCTAGTCTTACCCTCTTCAAATCTCAGTCTTTCTATTTCGCTCTAAAGTCTTTATCTATTTCATTCTAATCTTACCTTAAGTTCGGAATTCTTACTTCCCTATCTGACTTTATCAAAAACTCGCTGCAGACCTAACTCCCAATCCCGTCAAGAGCAATTAAGATGGCTGAATCTGGAGATGGATCGCAAGAGCAAGGCAATTCTTATCCAGAAGAAGCAAGGCAGCCAAACATAATAGACCTATTGGCAAAGATGGAAGAAAACCGGTATCAAGCGGAACTTAGTCAAGCCAGCAAGATGGAATAGCATACTAAACTGTTAGAACAGATTGCTAAGAAAAGTGAAGGAAATAGTCAGCAAGGACTGTCCATACAATCAAAATGGATAGATTTTCACAAGACTAGGCCCCCAGTCTTTTCTTCATCACCTGACCCGATAGTGGCAGAAGATTGGTTTAGAGATGTGGAGAGAAAGTTAAGAACGGTTCAATGCAATGACAAGGAAAAAGTACTATATGCCTCCCATCAGCTGCAAGTCCCAGCAGCAGCCTGGTGGATGAATTATCAAGCTATGGTTGAAGATCGAGAGATTACTTGGAAAGAATTTGAGGATTCTTTCCGTCACACCCATGTACCGACTGGAGTAATGGAAGCTAAGCGTCGAGAATTTCTTGCGTTGAAGCAAGGAGGACGTACGGTCGTGGAGTATCTTCATCAGTTTAACATGTTGGCCCGTTACGCCCCTGATGACGTGAAGACCGAGGAGAAAAAGATGGAAAGATTTAGAGAAGGGTTGCAGATATCCTTGAAGCATCACATCTCGGCTATAGACTTTAAAGATTTGCCTTCAATGGTAAATAAACTTATTATATCGGAGGAAACCCAAAAGGAGTTAGAAGGTACACAGAAAAGGAAGATAGTACAGGTAACACCATCGTCAGATGCACCTCGAAAACGAGTAATCCTAGCATCCCAGTTCAAAAACCAGCAAGACAAGACAATGATATTCACTCCAAGACCACAAATGCAAATAAACCAGAATACCACATCTCCACCACAAGATACAGTGAGAACCTCAAGTTCAAAATGCTTTAAATGTGATGGGAACCATTTTCAGAAGCAGTGTCCACAGTGGCAACCTGCTTGTTTCCATTGTGGCCAAGCTGGTCATTTCAAGACTCAGTGCCCAAGAGGACTACATTCTAAAGTGGCAAAGGCCCAAGTCAGAGCGCAGACATCTTCGCCACGACAGTTGATCACTATACCAAAACAGGAGGAAGAAGGCCAGAGCCAACAGTTTGCAGTCAAGCCAGCAGGAATTCAAACGATGGCTACAACGCCAGTAACAGACAAGGGCAAAGGAATACTGAGACCAGTCCAAGGAAGAATAAATCATATCTCGGCAGAAGAAGTAACTAGACCCAACAACGTTATCATTGATGCATTAAGTCAGAAAAGGTACCATGGCGAACAAGGTCAGATAGCAGCATTAGAAATTCAACAGACACTGACAAATCAGATTAAGACAGCTCAAGAGAATGATGAGGAAATACAACGACTTGCGAAGAAAAGTCAAGAAGAAAGTTTAACAGAATTTGCTAAAGATGACCAAGGGATCCTGAGGTTCCGAGGTCGTTATTGTATACCCAATGATAAAGAACTGAAGAACTTGATTTTACGAGAAGCCCACTTGTCTCAATTCTCCATACATCCAGGAGGAACTAAAATGTATCAAGACTTAAAGAAGAGATATTGGTGGAGTAAAATGAAAAGAGAGATAGCAGAGTATATCGCACGCTGTGACACATGTCAAAAGATAAAGATAGATCACCAGAAGCCATCAGGATTGTTAAATCCTTTACCCGTTCCAGAATGGAAATGGGAAGATATCGGTATGGACTTTATTACAGGGTTTCCAAAGACCCGCAACGGTTACGATGCTATTTGGGTAATCGTAGACCGACTGACGAAAGTAGCACACTTTATGCCGATCAAGCAAACTTATGGCAAGAACAAACTAGCAGAGTTATACTTAACCAAGATTGTGGTGTTACATGGAATTCCAAAGAGGATAGTATCTGACAGAGCGACACAATTTACATCTGTTTTCTGGGAAAAATTGCATGAGGCAATGGGAACAGACCTAGCATTCAGCACAGCCTATCACCCGCAAACCGGAGGACAGACAGAACGAGTAAACCAAATCTTAGAAGACATGTTGCGAGCATGTGCACTAGTCTATGGAGCAGCTTGGGATACGTGCTTACCGTTTGCAGAATTTTCTTATAATAACAGTTATCAGGCTAGTATCAAGATGGCACCGTTTGAAGCCTTATATGGAAGAGCATGTAGGACACAGTTGAATTGGACTGAAACCGGACAACGACAATTTTTAGGACCACAAATCGTTCAAGATGCAGAAGCACACGTCAGGATCATTCGAGACAAAATGAAAATTGCCCAGGATCGACAAAAGCGTTATGCTGATACTCGTCGAAAAGATTTAAACTTTGAAATTGGAGATTTGGTATATCTCAAGGTCACGCCATTCAAGTCAGTAAAGAGATTTCAAGTTAAAGAAAAGTTAGCCCCGAGGTATATTGGCCCGTTTGAGATTCTCGAGAGAATAGGGGAAGTAGCTTATAAATTGCAGTTGACACCAAACCTGGCCAGAGTACACAACGTATTTCATGTATCCCAGTTACGAAAATGTCTTCGCCATCCAACAGAGCAAGTACCAGTTGATGACATAGACTTACGAGATGACCTATCATATGATGAGGAACCAATTCAAATCCTGGAAACTACAGAAAGGCAGTTGAAGGGTAAAAATGTCATATTTCACAAAATCCAGTGGCAAAATCACACAGCAGATGAAGCGACATGGGAGAAAGAGTCAGACTTACAGCGAGAATTTCCCAACCTACTCCTTGGCCCGAGTTGATCTCGAGGTCGAGATCCTTTTAAGGGGGGTAGGTTGAAACAAAACCAAAATCTGAAAAAGTTCAAAAATCTGAATTTGAGCTCAATTCTCGTTTTTGCTTTGCCTCCAAACTCCATCATCCTATTCCTCACTAATCTCCATGCCTAGTTGCCTCTAATCCTTGCCGTTGCCACCGGATTGGGGAGAGCAAGTGCATACATAGTACTTGTCTGAAAAAGCCACCGTCTCCCAAAACTCCACCGCCGCTCACGATGTCTTCGTGACTGACCGCGCCTGCGCCCTCCCGCCAGCTTTGCCCGTTGGTCGGCCGCCCCGGAGCAGTGGCAGGCCACGCCGCCCCGACCGTCGCCGCTGTGGCACCACTTTTCTCGCCGCCCGATTCTCCTGCGCGCGCCACCGCCGCCCCACGCCAAACGAGCTCGCCACCTCCTCCGCGCGGACAAGCTTCCTTTACACCTCCCCTCTACCGCCCCGACCTACCCCAAGGCGTGGCATCGCCACCAATCGCCACGCAACGCCACCGCCGTGGATGAGCTCGGAGCCGAACCGCCTTAACCGTGCTATATATGCGGCCAAGCCCCTCCCTAGCCACCACCGCCAACCCCGCCACCCGCCCGACGCCCCCAAAGCGTCCCATCCACCTCCATTGACGGTAATAGCTGAAAGCCCCAAATTTTAGCCCTAGCTCAATGTCGGGTGCCCGCAGCACAACTCTTCAATTATCTCCGCCTATAGCATGTCCATAGCCCTAGAATCATGCCCCAACCGCCGCCCTAGCTCCCCACTCCCCCATCTTCCCTGGCGCCGGTAGCCCCCAACGGCCGAAACCACCCTCCCGTGGATAGCTCAACCCGGACCTCCTTAGCTTAAATCGACTCTCCCATGACCTTAACCAAACCCTAGTGATGCCCAAACACCAGCCTAATTGCTCTAGAAGACTACACCGAGCTAGCAATTCCAAAAATGGACGCAAGAGGGAGGAGCTCGCCGCCGGCGAATGCCGCCTCCGCCGGCCCGGCCACCGCCAAAAATGGGTTCCCCGTGCCGTCCCAAGCCCGTCCATGCCCTCCACCACCGTCGCAGCTCCCTCTACCGCCGCCGCCAACCGCCGCCTCTCTCCTCTGCTTCGGCTGCACGCGCGCGGTCGGGAGGTTGAAGAAGGGGCTGTTTGCCCGACCGCACCACCCGAGTTGGCTGGGTCCAGCCCACTCGCCCGAGTCCGCGCGCCCCGAGCCGTTCCACCGACCGAGCCATCCACGCCCGCGCCTGACCGCGTCGCCCGCGCCCGACGCGCCCGCCCCGCGCCCGCCCTCGCGTACGACCGCGTCCACCCGCGCCCGCCCGCGTCCGACCCGAGCCAGGCCGACTCGATTGAGTCAAGTCTGTTCGCCCGAGCCCGTTGCACCCGAGGAACAGTAACCGACCGAGCCCAATGAAAAGTAACCGGCCCAAACCCAAAAATACATATTTATACTCCCCGGATTCGTTTCGAGCCCGCCAACCCAAATCCAAGGCCCATTTCTCCATATGACCCTCCTATAAACCCAAATCTCAATTTATTTGAATTTTATCGGATTTTATTTCTTTATTTCATTTCTTTATTCCTAGCTCATTCCTTCGGGCATGGAATTGATTTATTTTAAATTGTTTTGCGCTAGCTTCCGGAGTCGAGGATTCGCAGGACCAGGAGGGAGAAGCTCAAGTCCAGGCCCCGCTCGTCGAAGAATACGAGTAAATCAAAATCGTAAACCCGCAAGGCAAGTCACACATACTTTGATCATGTTGAACCTACATTTCCGCTATTTATTTATTAGTATTTACATTACGTTATTTGCGCACTGTTATTTCGTATACAATAAATGCTTAGAATGACATGATACTAGTTATGTCCTACCACACGAAAAAGCCCAGTCTAATTTGATGGCCATATTCACCTTGACAAAACATAGTAATATTAAGTATAGTAATAATGTAAATATGATAGCTTAGAGAATCATCATCTACTGTTACTAAAAGATTTGGTATTTGTTTGGGAAAGTGGTTCTAGGGTAAGCGAGGATCGTTGGATCCCGTGACCTAGGGGTGAAGGCAAATGTTACAAATCAATGGGAGTGTTAAAGCACTAGACAAATTTGTAGGGGGAAATTGCCACCGGTGAAAATGTAAGGACTAGACCCTTATGCTGAGTAAAGAACGTAGTGATCGCCCAACCACAAGTGTTGATACGTTGCACCTGGTCTAGTAGCTGCTCGAATTCGATTGAACCTCTACAAACGCAAGGCGAAGGCAAAGTGTGAGTCCATACGGAAGGGAGTTGAGAAGGGCCGTATGGAAGTTGGCGTCGTTGTTGTTTTTGTTATTGATTTGATTATCAGATGTCCACACAATAGTAGGCTGAGATGAGTCAGAGGTTGAGGCCTGGGCTTGTCGAGGAAACCTACTAGGTAGAGGCTATATAAAGAATTGAGCAGTGAACAGCCTTGTTTCCTTTACTCTTTAGCGGGAGTTAAGGAATCTTGTGGGTAAAGCAGGGCAGCTCTACAGAGTTATGATTAATTCTATTCGAATACGCCGTGCTTCCGGTAAATGAAGCTATGTTTAATGGGTGATTCCAACAACAAGGCATAAGTAGATTTGAGAATGGTTTGGTAACATGGAAAGTTGGTAATCAAGTTTGAAACCCCTTTTTGTTAATAAAGTATCTCTTTCAGTTTTTAATTGGTTTCCAACTAAAACTGCATCCACACAAAATAATAGACATGTTTCCCTATATTTGTTATACCTTGCATGTAGTTATTGTTAAGCTCCGTGTGGCTTATTGAGTACGGTTGTTGTACTCATGCTTGCTAAAAACATTAACAGAAATAGCCAACAAAAAGGAGGTAAATGAAGGCATAGAAATAGAGCTCTACGAGGTCAAGGAAACGTGGAATTAGGGTCGTCCTCCGCTCAGGCGTGCCTGTGGCGTTCTTTTGTTTGTAAGGTATCTAAGGGCCGCTTGCCCTTCTGTAAAACCTGGCTTTTATGCCTTTATATTGTAATAAAGTTGATTTTTATCTTAACCATGTGTTGGTAATGTTATACACTCGATGGATGTACTCACAACTGAACAATCCTGGGCAGTTGCGAGGGTTTCATAATACTCCCAGAAATGGGGGTGTTACAGTTGGATTAATGCAATAAGGTACAACGACTTTTATGCCACCGCCTTGTGCAGATCAAGCAGCTGTTTGATGACTGTATTGTTCGATTGGAGAATTATTGTTGAGGAGCAGCAAGAGATCTGAGGCGACGAAGATATTTCGAGCTTATATGGTTTCTTGCCACCAAAATTGGATTAGCGCTTGCACATTTCGTCGCCAATAAGACATCACCCTTCACAATTGCCATGAATATTGTTGTTATCAAATACTAGCAGCCTAATAAGGGAGTGTAGCACACTTGATCTTCTCTCTCTCTCTCTCTCTCTCTCTCTCTCTCTACCAAGTTGTCAGTTGTGTCTAAAAAGTAGGTTGTTCAGATTTCCTCATTGGTTTGGATCATATTGTGAACGTGGGCTCCCTGAATAACTGGTTCAGTTAGCATCATAGTGAATGGTAGGCTCAGCTTCTGAAATCTGATGTGGCACTGATTCAGAAAGGTAACAGTTACTGCTCGTGTCCGGCATGGCCAAGTGAAGGCAACAGCTCCAACTTAACCAAACAGAATCTATTCATTGCGTATCAATGCATGACATAGGTACCATAGTGATGCCATGGGCTTCGGCAATGTAGCAGAGCAAGAATTGAAGAAACAGGTTTACTGGCAAATGGAAGGGGACCGGCCAAATTGGCACTTATCCAACAAGCGGTATTTCATAATGAACATATCTGTTGCTACAATATATCAGTCTTATTGCAGTGGAAAAAGGAAAACAAATTACATAAGATGAGCACCAACCATGAGGCTTATTAGAGATAGCGACAACCCATGCTAGGACAAAGCTTATTAGAGCTGCTCCTCATCACCGCCTTCTCAGCCATTTATCGCGGTTTTCACATTCTTCTGAAACGTAGAAAGGAATGATACTCCACAATCCATGTCCAGAGGATCATGGATATGTTTACAACCATGCGGCGTTCTTCAGCGGCTGACGACCGCCTTGATATGCAGGCAGTTCTTCAGGCTGTCAATGCCCTTCTCCCTTCCAATGCCGCTCATCTTGTACCCACCAAAGGGGATTGCGAAGTCAAAGATGTCGAAGCAGTTCACCCAAACAGTCCCAGCTCTGAGGGCGCATGTCCAAGTAATTGGTGAAAACACCAGCAGCCAATCCGTAGCGGCTTTCATTCGCTCTCTTGATGACCTCGTTGAGATCACTGTTGAAACAACATGACTTATTAGCCCATTGTTACTTAAAAAGTTTCACTATTTCTGTAGGATCGTCGAAGGTAAGTAGGGGGCGAATGATTGTAATCCACAGTGAAAGTTTTTTTTTAAATTTACTTTTTCTGATTGTTCAACCTGCCAACACAGTAAAAACATAAAAAACAAAAAAAAAGACCGTTGGGACATGTTTGGTTTTGGTCGTAGGATTAATGGTACGACCTTTATGCGACTGCCTTGTGCAGATCAAGTAGCTGTTTGATGACTACTGTATTGTTCGATTGGAGAATTACTGTGAGGAGCAGCTAGGGCTCTTGAGGCAACACAGATATTTCGAGCTTATCTGGTTTCTTGCCACCAAAATTAGATTAGCACTTGCACATTTCGTCGCCAATAAGACATCACCCCTCACAATTGCCATGAATATTGTTGTTATCAAATACGAGCAGCCTAATAAGGGAGTGTAGCACACTTGATCTTCTCTCTCTCTCTATATATATCAAGTTGTCAGTTGTTTCTAAAAAAGAAGAAGTTCAGATTTCCTCATGTGATTTGGATCATATTGTGAAGTGGGCTCCCAGAATAACTGGTTCAGTTAGCATCCTAGTGAATGGTAGCCTTAGCTTCTGAAATCTAATGTGGCACTGATTCAGAAAGGCAACAACCTCAAAATTTTAAATTTTGAATTTTCTTCTGGCTTTTGCTTGTACTCCCAATCTTTACCTAATTTGGCCATTTCCTTGAAATTCCATTTTCCCCTTTTGGCCACTCCACTTTCTTTCTTCATTGGTGCCTTTCCTCCATGTGTTTTCTCCCTGTGCCGACCAAGCCACATGACCGCACGTCCTTGCCGCAGCTTGCGGCTTGTCTTCTCTTGGCCGTACCCAGCACTGCCAGCTCTCTCGGTCTATTTTTTTTTCTGCGGCTTATAACTTTTGGGCTATTTGTGTGAGAGATTATAGAGTAACAGAAATTCACGTGCGTTTTTTATCAATATAAATTAAGTCGATAAAGTATGTACTACAATTAACTAATAGACACTATCTTGAAAAAATACTCTGTTTAAAAATTAGTTACTATAGAAAAATCGAAAAATAGCTTTTAGAAGCTGAAAAGAAAAGTGCCTCAATTTTCCTGTCATCTCGGTCCGCCCTTGCCCCACGCACCGAGTTGACTCTCCCGCCACGCCGCAACTTCGCATGCCTCCCAGCCGATGCACGAGCGCACGCACCGTACCACCCTCGTCATTCTTTGCTAAGACGTCAGGAGCCGTAGTACTTCCAATGCCACCTCTCCTGCCACCCCGCCTCGCCGACCGTGCCCCCAAACCACCACGACGTCCACACACCAAAGCCACCGACGCCTCTCCACTGCTCCCACCTCCTCATGGCCACTTTAAAGCCTCAAGGAGCCACTAAGGAGCATCGCGCACGCTCCGCCTTCAACCTCTGCTTCACCTCAACCCCGCCAACTACCTCCCCTGCGTCGGTAAGACATTCGGACAATTCTCCTCTCCTGTCGGCCATTGGCCAATTCCTTGCCACCGTAGCACCTTTAGAGCACCACAAAACCTATAGCCATCCTCGCCAAGCCTTGTGCTAACCTCACCAACTCCAGCGTCGTCCACCACTGCCATGCGGACTGGGCACACGTGGACAGCCCAACCCGAGCCACCCAAGCCAAAGCCGCCACTACCGTAGTGTTCGTTGTGTGCCATAGATGCGCAAAACCACCCTGACCTCGCCAAAAAGTTACCGAGAGCTCCCGTGCCATGGAAACAACCAAAGAGCCACCACTCATCGTCGGCCATAACCGTCCACTCCCGAGCTTAGAAAACCCTGAAAACGGAATCCCCTTGAGCACCAGTAGCTGTCCGTATGCCCTTTTGCCACCGGGAACCTTTTCTCGAGGCTTGCTTTGAAGCTCTCCGCCGGTTCTATTTTGGCGCCGATGTTGGACAAAGGTTGAAGAAGGGGGGAATTAGAGTCGAGCCGCGTTCGTGCATGCGCTTTTGCGGCCAAAATGGTTGTGCACCATTGGGCTGAGCTGGATGGCCCAGGAAGCCGTTTTCATTTCTAAGCCAAGCCGGGCTGAGTACCGCTGTGCAGTACTGTTCCTAGAATGTCAGCCTGAGACAATAGCACACTATTCCTTCTAGGCTAGCCCAACACTGTAATTCCTGTAGCAGCTACTATTCACCAGACCTGGTTCAATCCTTTAAAAAATTTGACCCGTTCCTGTGTAGCACCCATCACTGTTCATACCTGACCCAAGTTGAACAGTACCATGACCCGTTACTATTCATTCAAGACCCAAAACACAAGTCTTTACCCATTTGACTGTTTTGAGCCTGTCAAAACCATTTCGCCAACCCAGATCCCAATAAAATCCAAACCTACACTGTTCCAAAACCAATCAACCACTATATATCATTATGTTATTGTTCATTCCAAAATTCATCCAACATATTTATAGCCATTTCGACCGTGTTGAACCCATCTAGCCCATTTCCATCTCTATTCAGCCAACCTTATCACTACCCAAACTCCAACCACCCGAAACCATTTCTTTTTATGTCTGTTCTCATTATTTTATTGCTTTTGTTCCTAGTTTGTATTTTGCAAGGCAAGGACTTATTTGATTTCATTCTTTTGCATTACCATCCAGATTCAGCCGGCTGATCAACGGAAAATCTACAGAAGCCATCAAGTAGTTGATATAAGCCTAAAGACTATAATAAATAATCAAACTATGGATAAAGAGGCAAGTCACATGTTTTTGATCATGTTGAATCTACATCTTTTAATTATTTAATTATCATTATTATCAGTATTCTTTATTTAAGCAATGTTATTTATTTAAAAATAATTATGTAAAATGACATGTGAATTAGTCATGTCCTACCACCAGAAAATGTCATGTTTAACTTGAGGCCATATTCACCTTCACAATCTTAGTAATATTTAATTGCTATATAATTAATTGTAGAGTAGTTCATCGAAAGTATTATACTACTAAGTGACATCGGCATTTTGTTGATAGACTTATTTAAATAGTTCTAGAGCTAAAGATGAATCGTAAAAAGCCACTAGATGGTTGGAGTCCACAACCTTACCCTAGGAAGAAAGCTTGGGATGGATTGGTGGCAGTGCGGTAGAGCACTGGGGATCTGGTTGTGGATGGCTACCTCGTGGTGAAAAATAAGGACTACAACCTTATACTGAGTAAAAGACACAGGAATAGCTCAACCATAAGTGTTGACTTATTAAACCTGGTCTAGTAACTGCTCAAATCAATTGAATATCTACAGGAAGATGGGGTTCCCGGCGCGGAAATGGCCCAAGGGGGAGTGGTATGGGAATGGTAAAACCATATGTGACAATGGTAGATCCACACAAAATTGGGTGGTCAGTGGATACCCGACAATGTATGGTACATAACCTACCGGGTAGAGACTACAAAGAGGAGAGCAGTGAAAGACCTTGTTTTCTTAACTCAGTCACACGTTACCTGTTACGTGCCTGGACATTGAGAGTTTGAGAAATCTTGTGGTTAAAGCTGGTTAACTCTGTACAGCATAACAAATGGTATTCGAATATATTGTGCTCCCAGTTAATGGAGTTGTGTTTCATGAGTGTTCCAATAATAAGGCATAAGTAGATTTTGAAAATTTGGTAATGAAAGTATGGTTAAGAAACCCCCTTTACTGTTAATTAAATATTGTTTTACTATCTTAAAAATATAAAGCTCTTTACCAACAAACTTGCATCCACAAACTAATAATAATAATAATAATAATAATAATAATAATAATAATAATAATAATAATAATAATAATAATAATAATAATAATAATAATAATAATAATAATAATAATAATAATAATAATAATAGTGAAAGAAACATATTCCATCTCTTGAAATATTGTCAATTAGTTAAATAGCATTTCCCCATATGGCTTGTTAAGTACCTAGTGTACTCAATCTTACTTAATTCCAACAGAACAGATATGGAAGAGAAATAGATACATCAAGTTTAAATCGAGTTAACCCTTTTAAATGTTCGTGAGCAGGTATAATACTTTTTCTATCCGCAACTGAACTCCTAGGCTATTGCGGAAGGTACAATGCCCTGTTCCCAAAAATGGGGCTGTTACAGTAACATTTATTGTTGCGTGTCTACTATGGCTAAGTGAAGGCAATAGCTCCAACTTAACAAAACCGACCCTATTCATTGCATAACAATGCATGACATAGGTACCATAGTGATGCCATGAACTTTAGCAATGTAGCAGAGTAAGAATTGAAGAAACAGGTTTACTATCAAATGGAAGGAGAATGGACAAATAAGCACTTATCCAACAACTGGTATTTCATAATGAACATATATGTTGCTACAATGTATCAGTCTTATCATAGTGGAAAAAGGAAACCAAATTACATAAGATGAGCACCAACCATGAGGCTTATTAGAGATAGCGACAACCCATGCTAGGACAAAGCTTATTAGAGCTGCTCTTCATCGCCGTCTTCTCAACTAATTATCACGATTTTCACATTCTTTCAAAGCGTAGAAAGGAATTATACTCCACAATCCATGTCTAGAGGATCATGTATATGTTTACAACCATGCGGCATTCTTTAGCGAGGAGACGACCGCCTTGATTTGCTAGTAGTTTTTCAAGCTATCAATGCCCTTCTCCCTTCTGATGCTACTCATCTTGTACCCACCAAAGGGGATTGCAGCATCAAAGATGTCAAAGTAGTTCACCCAAACAGTCCCAGCTCTGAGCTCATGTCAGGGTGTTGGCCGTGTCCAAGTTATGAAAACTTAGGACCAACTGGCTAAGTAGATATTTTATGAATGAATAAGATTAGAATAACTAATGAAAACTTATAATCTACCTGAAGAATTACAGCCTATCCAAATGTATTTGCTTCATTAGTATGGAAAGCATCACACATATCTCATTCATATCCTAATGGTTCTTCTTTCCAACTAAGAATTCACAAGTCTTGCCATTCACCCTAATCACACTGGATCCTGGCTCCTTCTACATGCTTTTCTCACTCGTCAGCTGTCTCACCCTCTTCACATTTGTCCATCTATCATTCACAGCATATACATTTGAGAGAGCACATAAACCCCACTCACAGAGGACTCCACCTGGTGGACATGCATAAGAATCTGCTACGAAAATTCGTTCATCCATGAGCTTGACATGCACTCAGTAGGGCTTCCCATGTGAACACAATAGGTATCATAGGCATGGCCTTAATTACATCATATGCTTCCCGGATGAGCCCAGCTCTGCCAAGAAGATCAACCATGCAACCATAATGCTCTTCCCATGGCGAGAGCCTGTATGAATTTTTAATCAACTCAAATAACTGATGACCTTCTTGCACTAAACTAGAGCGGCAACATGCACCAAGGACGGATATAAAGGTGACTTCATTTGGGGGCAAACCTGAAGCAACCATCCTGTCAAAGTACTCAAGAGCTTCCCTAACATGACCATGCAATGCAAACCCGTTGATCAACACATTCTATGATGACATGTTCTTTGAGGGGCATCTTATAGAAGATGGAAACAACAGTCTTCAAGCACCGACACTTCGCATAAATATGAACCATTGAAATCCCCACATGCACGTCCCACTCAATGCCCTTACCATCTATATACTCGTGCACCCACCTCCCAGACTCGAGCATGCCCAAGCTTGCACAAGCTGAGAGGACAGTGGAAAGAACAACCTTGTCTGGCTTCACCCCTGATGTTTGCATCACATTGAACACCTCCAATGCCTTGCTCAAATGCTTGCACTACACCAAACTACTTATCAAAATTGTCCAAGAAACAACGTCCCTCATTGAAAGCCTGTCAAACACCTACCTTGCAAGATCCAATTTCTCGCACTTGACATACATATATAACACTTCATTACCAACCACGAGGTTTAGCTCCCGGTCCCACTTGAGATACCACCCGTGCATAGCCTTTCCAGCCTATACCAAGCGCAACCTCCTGCACACAACCAGCATGCTCACCAATGTCCCCTCATTCAATGTAACATTCATCTCACAAAATACCCCAAGATCCTCTATGAACCTCTCTCCCCTAATGAACACAGACTCCAGTGTGCCCCATGACATGACATATATATGTATATATGAAAGGAAATTTTTTCTACTCCCAGATGTAGTTACTCTCACCTCTGATATACCACCTAAATGAACTTGAAATACTCCTTTATCATTTTGAGTACACTCGTATACTAATTATAAGATACTCCAATGTGAACCGCACGAAAAATTTGCAAGGTAGTTCATAGTTTTTAGCGTAATTTGTAAATACCTTCATATACGTACATAAAAAGAAGTAACTACCACCTCTGGAAAAGCGTATATACCACCTAGATGATTGTATATACACATATACTACATGTACATACTCTTCATTGTGCAAGATACTCCTTATATTGTAAGATACGGCATAGGGAGTAACTACTCCTAGGAGTAGAAAAGAGGCTTCCTATATGAAAATGATTCTATACTCTTAGGAGTACGTAGTCCCACTTTTCATATGCTACTTAAATGATGTTGTTATACCTCTTTATAAAATTTATGCACCATGACATGGTGGTATCATTGGTGTTGATTATACAAATTGGTTTTCACTTGGGCAAATGATCATGCAGTTTGCACATTGGGATGTGGATGTTTCACCTAGGTAAAAGGACTTAATTTTGTGCACCATTGATCTAAGCCTTATTGTACAACCACATGTCCAGAATGGGATAGACTTGGCCAATTAATCTGTGATGTTTCAATTTCGGTTCCGACATTTGGATAGATACGGTTTGGTCATAGCCATGGATCCACATTAAGGGAGCGAGTAGAACTGGGTTCAGATTGAATATTGTAAAGGCTTTGTCATGAACTCTCCGTCGTACACCAAAGGAAGTGTGTTAATCGTGTGGTAATATAAGATGATCATGTCTTGTGGGTAAAGTTGTGCAATCTCTGCAGAGTGTTAAACTATTCAAATAGCCGTGTCCCCGATCATGGCTAATGCTCGGTGATTTCACACGAGGGGTAGTTTTTGCATAAAAATCTTGGTCGGGTTGAGAGTAAGTTGATTGGGAAGTGAATGGTCAATCCACTTGTGGGTTATTCAAATCCTTTGATTTATTAATTATTTATTTACATCCTTTCCAAAATTGTGTATTCAATCTACTTATTATATGTACTCTAAATTTTTGCTTTCTGCAAAGTAAGAATTTAGGCATCCTTTGATAAGCCTTGTATCATTATATATTATTTCTTTGTTATAAAAAACTTGCTGAGTACTCTATGTACGCATAGCTATATCCATATTTGCTCAGTTGTTGAAAAAGAGCCATATCAGACAGAGGAATTTGAAGGAGGTCTCTTTAATGACTTATCGGATTACAGTCTCGCTTCCCAGTCGATTGCTTGTAGGCATATCAAATGGCTACTACGTTTATTTCCATTTTCCGCTACTAGTTTCTTAAACCATTCAAGTTATTATCTGTAAGTTTGGTCATAATATAACACCCCGGCCAAACAAGGACCCAGAATGCTACTAAACTAGAAGTAAAGCAATGTTAACTATTTAAGTTATACAAAATTTTGGCAGAGTCTACCTTGTTTATCATTCCAATTCAGTGATTTCATGAACAGAAATAATTATAGAAGACAAAGCTCGAGTAACTAGTTCAAATTCAACAGTTATACTAAAAGGATTCTAAAACATGTAAGAATATGAAAGAGTAAAGGCATTAAGGATAATCTAACTCTTAATACAATTATAATCCAATGATAATCAAATGGTTCTTAAAAGGTTCTTGCATCCTATAACTAATTATCTTCCTTTATTTTCATGAGTGTGCAAGTGCTACTAATTTATTCCTTCCCTTTTCCCAAGCATGCCGACCTCAAGGTGGTACCTAAATAAAAAAACAACAACAATAACAACAAGAGTGAGTCCAACGACTCAGCAAGTACATATGACAAAGAATAACAAGCCAACATTGTTAATCAATAAGAAGCGAACACATAACGAACACAATTGAATGAATTTGAATGAATGAAGTGAATGGAATGGAGGGACTACACAATGCATATACCGGTATAGCCAGTGACACACCCGTCAGTGTTCACTTAAACCCACATTTAACAAAATGTGGGGATTCAATCCCGTATGAAGAACGTTTCATACGGGTGTCCCGAACTACCCACTTTGGAATGGTGGGGCCCACTTTGGAATGGTGGGTCTTACTTGCCCATGTTGGAATTAATGGGTCTTTTGATCCACTCCCGTGGATGAAACAATGAGTGGTATGCATGGAATGAAACTTGCATAATAAAACGATACATTCTCTACACATATAGACAACTCACCTAAGGAATACATCATGAACATAAGTGTTATCAAGGGTCTTAGATGAACATAGGTAAATAAAACAGCAAGCATACAATGTTTTCTTTGAATCAAATCAACATGGTACTTGCCTTCCGAAGGACGACGTGTTAGGATGAAATGGCGGGGGCCTCTAAGCCTGAAACCTTTTCGCCTACAATATATATAATCTAAATAAGAACAACATAACAGGACGCTTCCCAAAACCTTCTACATCGCCATCCCGAACGCCCGCCCAACTAGATAAGTCTACACCGAAAACAGATTGCACTAAACAGAAAGATAATTCTGGACAGCAGGATTAAAACTTGCATAACTTTTGATTCACATAACGGAATTAAGCGTTCTTGGCGGCCAGTGAAAGATAAGATCATAAGCTACAATTTTCATAATATGGAGGTTTCCTGATTCAGACTTTAACCATTTTTAATCTGCTGCGCAAAGTTACTGCTAAGAATCAAAACAGAGTTCTGGACAGCAGGATTAAAACTATCATAACTTTTGACTCACAACTCGAATTTGGGTGAACTCAAAGGCTACAGAATCATGACGAAATAATATACAAAACTCTAGGAGACCAGAAATCCTGATTCTGCCTTTACCTACACGAAAACTAAGGTCCAACAGACGACAGCAAATCTGCCTCTAAAAACAGCACTAACCACAAAGTGATAAACAACAAAACTAATTACCCAATCAAACGAACAGCGGGGATTACCCTTGAAGAACCGACGAAGAACACGAAGAACACCCTACGAACTCCTCCTCTTCTCCCCTTTCTCCCTTTCTTCTTCTTTCTTCCCTCTTTCTCCAAGGCTTCTCGCCTCGTCGGGGAGGAAGGGAGGAAAAGGCTGCGCAAGGGAGAGGAGGGGCTGCGCAATGGGGAGGAGAGGCGGCTGCCAAAGGGGTGGAGGGAGGGGCGCACTAGGGAGGAGAGGGGGCGGCCAAGGAAGAGGAAGGAGGGGGGAGGAAATTTCGGCCAAGGGGGAGGAAGAGGGAGGGGTGGCGGCCAAAAGGGGGAGGAGGGGGAGGGGTGCGGCCAAAAGGGGGTTAGGGTTAGGGGGCGCATGGGCCTAAGGCCCAAGGTGCCTCCCTCACTTCCAAGCCGGGCCCCCAAAGCTTCTCCATCCTGGCCCGTCAACCAAAACCCGTTTTCCCCGCAACCCGAAAAGAATAATTTTTACCCGGATCCTTTCCCGAATAAATTCTCTCTAATCAAAAAGAAAATACGGAGTGTTACATTCTACCCCCTTAACAGAATTCGACCTCGAATTCTCACCGTCGAAAACATTACTAAAACATAATACCGCAGAATTGGAAACAATAGAATAACACATACCGGAAACAAACAGGTCTGGATGTTGCTCGCGCATGCGAGACTCTAGCTTCCAAGTGGCCTCTCTCTCTCTGTCTAATGCGTCCAAAGCACCTTGACATACTTTAAACTTATTCATCAATGCTTCTCCTGATCTTTCCAGAATTCGCACTGGCTCGGACTCAAAGGACTGATCTTGCTCAAGTAATAACGGTTTTAGTAAATTATATAGCTCCGGACCTCACAGGTACCTCCTCGACACCGGGTCATATATAACGTTGTGTATCCCACCCTAGGACCCAAGGCGGTCCTAGCGATACACCACCCTCCAAATCCTCACAACTACAGATGCGATTAAATATACCTCGAGTTATCATTCTCTTTGGTACCAACCCATACAACCTGCACATCAACCGAAACCCTTGTTCCAACTCTCAAACGATCTCTTTACCCTAACAAGGAGCATCTCCTTTAACCATTGACGAACAAAAGTGCTCAATGTAAACAATCTCTTTTACATTCAGAATCCAACTGAAAATAAAGGATTCTCATCACAACCACACTTCACCCGCTTCCCACAAAAATAATCAAATCTAAGAATCAAGGATTCAACAGGAGAACCTCTCCACGTTCCAATTAGGTAATTTGCAAATAACAACACAAAAGTCAGAGGAGAATCACTCCAATGCCAAACTTTTTTTTTTGAACTGGAAAAACCACACAAGCCAACATAAAGTCAACTCAAACCACAAAAGACTTTTGCTATCATCACACAGCTCAAATAAGAATCAAGAGAGTATTTCACTACCTGAAATATATATATATATTTGGAATAAACTTTCTCTTGAATCACAAGATTCCAAATCATCACACACCACACTAAATCATTTCTCTTAAACTGGCAACATCAACAATATGATCAAACCGAGCGCATGAGCCACACCTTTGTGGAGGGACTCTACTGTCCTCACAATAACATATTCTAGCCAACTCCTCTACCAACAGGGTTACTTTGATAAATAATTTCCAATGCTCCTCATCATTGTTTTCACCCACAATCACTTCACCACAACCCTTTAAGGATAATAAACTTGAAATTCGTAGCACACACACTCAGTTCCTTCACCTAAAGGACACTATCGAGGAGCAACACACTATTTAGAATCCCCTTGTTCCAATATTCCCACATAACATCATTAGCCTCCAAAGTTCTAGCATAACACACCAAACCAAAATTTTTTCCATCTCCCGGGCTCCTATATATGTATTTCGATACAATTGATATGAAGACTCTCGAATTTGGTGACTAAAATTACCACGACCAAGCATGCTCAATCATTAACAATCACATGAAAACATAATCTCAACTCAATTATCTTTAGAAAGATTCTAACTCTTGGAGGGTTACTTACTATAGCCAAATCATGCATAGCAATAATTCAACAATCCCTACTATCCCAATGACTCCCATAATGGTTAGACCTCTTCACAATTACTATCTCATTAACTACACCACCAAAATCATCCTACTAAACCTTGCAAAGTGCCCAATCACAATACTCTAATAAGATCGATCAAGATTCTCATACTTTTGATAATTCTAATGCTCCATCAAAATAATTGAAACATTCTTGAACCACAATCTACTATAAGTTCTACTAACTGCAATCCATAAGGTCAGTTAGCTCCAAGGACAAACGGTCTATGTACCTCAAATCCTCATCGAGAATTATTCCAAGAAATCAGTTTATCACTCAATGAATCTCAAACAGTTGACACCTACAATCTCACCGAAATCATCTACTTGACTACCACTATCGAGTTGCCATTATCAACCTAAAAGGCTTTGCAACACGGATTGGTTAATCCTTCCTCAGAAGAAGATATAGATATTTTTTTAGCACATAGTAAAACATTTACCACTCACCGGAGATACAAGACCAAGGAAAGAAAAGTCAAATAGTCAAGATCTTGGGAAATAGAAGATGAGACCACAGTTGAGTGCACCAGTCCCACAAGAAGAGAATATCAAACTTCAGCCGAAAATAAATAAATAAATAAAGCACTGCTTTTGGGAAACTTGAGGAATTCCTTTGAGGCAAACCAATGAGGTTAAGAACGCTCCAATAAACTGCAAGGTACAAAACTTGAATCCAACTGCAAATACCTCTACTGCACCCTTCAATTTAATAAAGGACATAATTTTCTTTAATGGAAATATCACTTTACCACCTTCAAGCAAACGATCCTTTAAGCTCGCTCAAATCACAAGAATCACTTAAGAACACATAGAACCTTCCAAAATGTCACTCTGCGTAACTAATTTCAGATACCACAATAATTCACAAACTCCCAAAGAATCATGAAGGCAAATCTCCAAATATTTCATTTAATTGACATCACGAAAGACAAACAAACTCTTTTTACTTCTAAAAGAATCAACACTACCGGCATCATCTCATACTCAGTTTTACTAACCTCATCATTATATATATTCTTAGCCTGAATCATCATAGCCTACCAACGCATCAAAAACCTTTCCAAAAGAACACAATAACTTATTTAATTTTTTTTCCAATAAGATTGCAATAATCTTACTAACCTCAAGAATAATACACTCTTAACAAGAATCGTCATCGTCTACCCTTCCATTATAAGGTCCTCCAAAATCTCGTCAAATAGATCCATGCTACTATATCATCCCATCCTCAAATTAGAGTATTTCAAAGCATTACAACCTCACTACGACAACCGCTTTAAATTAGAGGAGATCTAATACACACTTTTAATGATTCTACCAAAACTCTTTCATCAAAGACATAACATCATCTGACAATCCCACCATCATGTAAATATAGATCACACTTTTGTTTCCTCTTAAACCCCATCTATTGCTCTCTTATTGATGCGCAACACCAAACTGCATTACACAACAGTTGCACTTAGCAATTACATACGAACACTAAGTATCCACAAAGATAACTCCAAGATTAATATCCACTAATACAGTAATCCAACACCTTCTGAATTTAACAACCCTAAACTGTTAAATTAATCCATTGAGACCCGTTGATCCAATTTATCCCAAAAAGTTTACTAATTTTGTCTCTCCTATTGATCAACAAGTTCATCGAAGTTCCACGCCTCTTAGTAACTCTATTGATTCCATTAGGAATAGCCCTATTCATAAACACAGTTCATGAACAACCACAAGAAGACGACATCAACTTAATCGGTTTCACTTCAAGGATACTCATACCATACCAATCTATTTGATTACAAACTCTGACTTAACCATAACAAGGCATCACAAAAGGATTTTAACACCTCCCTTCAGAAAAGAGAGGTATTAAACTTCAACACTTAGAATAATCCAAAAGAATCACATAAAGCCAAAGCTTTCACAAGATAAAGAATTTGCAACATAAAACTTTCATTAACGAGAATACCAAGCGAACAAATGAGACAAGTTTCACAACAAGACAAAACTTCCACGGAGGGACCAACCTTGCAAATCCACAATGCTCTCAAGCAGCAAAAGTGTCTCAATAATTCGAAGAACAATAATTGATTCAAAGAACAGGTAGAAACCAATTGAAAACCCTCAACTACAATGAATCCACGAGCCCAAGATAAATTCGTCCACCACCACAGGATAAGAATTGACCAAATTCAATTCAAGAAGGGAGAAACTTTTCCAAAGAATTCATTCCTAACCTTTGAAACTAAGTTGCTCACGGAATAATCCTTCACTATTTCAATACCACGAATAGTGATATAACCTGGCCATATCAATGGCCACACCGCGATCTCTATCTCTCAACATCAACTATCCCCACACATAACCATCATATAATCAAATCATAGGCACAAATGATCATCTCACAACATGTACAAAGTCAAACATTAAGCACACATTCAACTATGTAATCCGACGGAAACGTAGATGCAATGCAAACCCCATTCCCACCTACAGTGCTTAGTGTGTCAAAATTAATATTTCGTTAACCACGGACCTACAGCCCGCTCTGATACCAACTATAACACCCCGGCCAAACAAGGACCCAGAATGCTACTAAACTAGAAGTAAAGCAATGTTAACTATTTAAGTTATACAAAATTTTGGCAGAGTCTACCTTGTTTATCTTTCCAATTCAGTGATTTCATGAACAGAAATAATTATAGAAGACAAAGCTCGAGTAACTAGTTCAAATTCAACAGTTATACTAAAAGGATTCTAAAACATGTAAGAATATGAAAGAGTAAAGGCATTAAGGATAATCTAACTCTTAATACAATTATAATCCAATGATAATCAAATGGTTCTTAAAAGGTTCTTGCATCCTATAACTAATTATCTTCCTTTATTTTCATGAGTGTGCAAGTGCTACTAATTTATTCCTTCCCTTTTCCCAAGCATGCCGACCTCAAGGTGGTACCTAAATAAAAAAACAACAACAATAACAACAAGAGTGAGTCCAACGACTCAGCAAGTACATATGACAAAGAATAACAAGCCAACATTGTTAATCAATAAGAAGCGAACACATAACGAACACAATTGAATGAATTTGAATGAATGAAGTGAATGGAATGGAGGGACTACACAATGCATATACCGGTATAGCCAGTGACACACCCGTCAGTGTTCACTTAAACCCACATTTAACAAAATGTGGGGATTCAATCCCGTATGAAGAACGTTTCATACGGGTGTCCCGAACTACCCACTTTGGAATGGTGGGGCCCACTTTGGAATGGTGGGTCTTACTTGCCCATGTTGGAATTAATGGGTCTTTTGATCCACTCCCGTGGATGAAACAATGAGTGGTATGCATGGAATGAAACTTGCATAATAAAACGATACATTCTCTACACATATAGACAACTCACCTAAGGAATACATCATGAACATAAGTGTTATCAAGGGTCTTAGATGAACATAGGTAAATAAAACAGCAAGCATACAATGTTTTCTTTGAATCAAATCAACATGGTACTTGCCTTCCGAAGGACGACGTGTTAGGATGAAATGGCGGGGGCCTCTAAGCCTGAAACCTTTTCGCCTACAATATATATAATCTAAATAAGAACAACATAACAGGACGCTTCCCAAAACCTTCTACATCGCCATCCCGAACGCCCGCCCAACTAGATAAGTCTACACCGAAAACAGATTGCACTAAACAGAAAGATAATTCTGGACAGCAGGATTAAAACTTGCATAACTTTTGATTCACATAACGGAATTAAGCGTTCTTGGCGGCCAGTGAAAGATAAGATCATAAGCTACAATTTTCATAATATGGAGGTTTCCTGATTCAGACTTTAACCATTTTTAATCTGCTGCGCAAAGTTACTGCTAAGAATCAAAACAGAGTTCTGGACAGCAGGATTAAAACTATCATAACTTTTGACTCACAACTCGAATTTGGGTGAACTCAAAGGATACAGAATCATGACGAAATAATATACAAAACTCTAGGAGACCAGAAATCCTGATTCTGCCTTTACCTACACGAAAACTAAGGTCCAACAGACGACAGCAAATCTGCCTCTAAAAACAGCACTAACCACAAAGTGATAAACAACAAAACTAATTACCCAATCAAATGAACAGCGGGGATTACCCTTGAAGAACCGACGAAGAACACGAAGAACACCCTACGAACTCCTCCTCTTCTCCCCTTTCTCCCTTTCTTCTTCTTTCTTCCCTCTTTCTCCAAGGCTTCTCGCCTCGTCGGGGAGGAAGGGAGGAAAAGGTTGTGCAAGGGAGAGGAGGGGCTGCGCAATGGGGAGGAGAGGCGGCTGCCAAAGGGGTGGAGGGAGGGGCGCACTAGGGAGGAGAGGGGGCGGCCAAGGAAGAGGAAGGAGGGGGGGAGGAAATTTCGGCCAAGGGGGAGGAAGAGGGAGGGGTGGCGGCCAAAAGGGGGAGGAGGGGGAGGGGTGCGGCCAAAAGGGGGTTAGGGTTAGGGGGTGCATGGGCCTAAGGCTCAAGGTGCCTCCCTCACTTCCAAGCCGGGCCCCCAAAGCTTCTCCATCCTGGCCCGTCAACCAAAACCCGTTTTCCCCGCAACCCGAAAAGAATAATTTTTACCCGGATCCTTTCCCGAATAAATTCTCTCTAATCAAAAAGAAAATACGGAGTGTTACACATAAGGTCGCAGCTCTGATAATTAATAATATTTGAGTCTTTTCTTAGTAAATCGTGATATGGTTGATATTTCATTTATGTTTCCTCTGTGTGCACTAACGTGATCCTGGACTAGTGCAGAGTACACAGGAGAGATCGGATTTACATATTTAGGTCACTATAGACAACAATCGTAATGTGGCCCACTTCAAGAATTCCTATACAAAATGGGAATATGCCATTAGCTATGGGCTTTGTACTATTAAACTTATTAATTTGAGTAGTACATGCAAATTATGCCCACAGCCTAATTTAATGGTTGCCATTTCATTGCTCTCGAAGCCCAAAAGGATTTTGGGGGAGTTACATTCGTGGGGCTAGCTATTAGAGAAAAATTTTATATGTCGTTATAAAGTTTTCGAATCCCTAAAATACTATTGCAGAACTTTGTTGTTTAATTGTCACTCTTTTTATAAAACATTCCCCTCTATTCCCTAGTTGACTATTTACCACTGTAAAGATGTGCACTTCAAGATTTACCACTCTTTATCTCATTATCATGTAAATTCTATGGCCATAGTCAATAAGACATCAAATTCTGAAATGACACGTCTTTGATAGCGGCAGACTATCAATTTCCCCTTTCGTGGTAGCCAAGGCATTGTCAGAATAATTGATCAAGTTATCAGGTTGTTGAGCACGACGTCCTGGTCGTGTGCTCAAGTAGTCGAGCACGATGTCCTGGTCGTGTGCTTAGTTGAGTCTTTCTCGTTGTTCAGTTAGAGAACGTGCATAGTTTGCGGTTGTGAGATGGCACCACCATGTAGTCGTGGCGTACGTTTAGGAGGGATCAAAATGACCATTACTTGTATTCCTTTTGGTATAAATAAAGTCCCCAAAAAAGCTA
Organism: Dendrocalamus latiflorus; assembly: GCA_017311315.1. Lineage (NCBI taxonomy): Eukaryota > Viridiplantae > Streptophyta > Magnoliopsida > Poales > Poaceae > Dendrocalamus > Dendrocalamus latiflorus. The sequence continues at coordinate 25,843,747 of CM029660.1, forward strand.
CAGAGGGTTAGATGTACACAACACAAAAAAACCCTATGTCTTCCATCTCTATCGCGTGAGTTCAATTGAGTGTTTGAGGAACTCGTAAGTCATAGAGCATTTATGACTTGCAAGTCAAAATCGACTTGCTAGATGTAGAGTGCCTCCAACTCCCTAGACGTGTACGACTTATGACTGCCAGCTGTGACTAGATACTCGTGGTAGCTCTGAGTACTCATATACGACTTCGTGGTCGTAACTTCGAGTGCTCATAAATGACCACGTGGTCATAGCTCCGAGTGGTCGTAAATGACCTCATAGTCGTAAGTTTGACTACGTGGTCGTAAGTTCGACTGCGTGGTCATAAGACATTCTGCGTGGTTGTAAGTTGTTCTGCGTGATCGTAATGAGTACCAGGTACTCGTAGTCATGGGACTGGTCTTCAACAAGTGGTATTAGAGCTTTGTCGTCCATTTAGGGGATATGTCTTCGTCGAGGGCTCGAACAAGAAGGCAGTCTATAACCCCTCTGTGGCAAGACCGTCTGTGCTCACTTATGCCTCCCCCACGCTGACTGCGGCACTGTGATGACGGTGGTTGTGTCATCCAGCATGTCGTCAGGGAGGCTTTGGGTTCGGTGGTCTACCCCATGCTCATGTGAACGAACTACAACAACTGGGTGCTCGTCATGCGAGTGAACCTCTAAGTGCAAGGTCTTTGGAAGGCCATCGAGACTGACAACGCCGACTACCACGACGACTGGCTAGCGTTGTCAGCAATTCTCCATGCCATGCTGACTGAGATGCTATCGATGCTCGCCGTCAAGAACATGATGAAGGCTGCCTGGGAGGCTGTGAATACCATGCATATGGGTGTCGACCGCTTCTGCGAGGCCAATGCCCAGCAACTGTGCAAGGAGATCGGGAGCATCTCCTTCAAAGACAGTGAGTCCGTCGACGACTTCTCGATGATGTTCTCTGGGCTTGCCAACAACCTCCAACTACTTGGCGATCCCGTCTGGGAGGAAGAGGTTATCAAGAAACTCCTACAGGTTGTCTTGAATCGCTATCTTCAGGAGGCCATCTTGATAGAGACACTTCTCAATGTGAGCACTCTCTCGATCGAGGAAGTGACCAGATGACTTCAAGCGGTAGAGTAATGCTACACCAACTGAGGCACCGACGACAGGGGAACTCGTCTGCTCCTCACGGAGGAGGAGTGGTGAGCATGGGCACAGCCACACGAACGGGATGGATCGCACTCCAACAAGTCGCGTGGCAGGCCATGTGGCAACCATGGATAGGACTCCTCCAACAATAGAAGGGAGAACCGTTCCCACGGTGACTCTGACAACCCCAAGAAGGATGAATGCAGGTACTGTGGCAAGTTGGGGCATTGGGCTCGCGATTGCTGCAAGAAGAAAAGGGAGGAGGCACATTTGGTGTAGAACACCGACGATGTGCCACTGCCGTCCCTTTTGCTGGGCGAAGTAACGGTGGTTGAGGAGGATGTCACTCGGACGCCCACCAACACAGTACACAACGATGAGAAGGTCTTCCTCAACGAGGAACGTGCCATGTCGGTTTTCCCCAATAAAGAGCATGAGGAGACCTCCTGGTTTCTCAACACCGGAGCATCAAACCACATGATGGGGTCTAGCACAGCTTTCTCTGAACTCGATCATAGGATCACTGGCTCAGTCAACTTCGGGGATGGTTCGGTGGTCAAAATCCATGGGCGTAGCACCGTGCTGTTCGCCGGAAGAGGGAACTGACATTGCACTCTCACCAATGTATACTTCATCCCTCGGCTCTGAAGCAACATCATCAGCATTGGCTAGCTTGAAGAGGGTGGAAACAATGTGCTGATCGAAGATGGAGTCCTGCGCATTCATGATCGACAACACAATCTCATCGCTCAGGTGAAGCGATCACCAAATCGGTTGTACAAGCTTGCTTTGAGAGTGGTGCAGCCGGTCTGTATGAGCCTGTAGACCACTAACAAGGCATGGCATTGGCATGCTCATTTTGGGCACCTCAATTTCGATGCACTCCGAAAGATGTCGACCACAGGCATGGTGTGTGGGCTTCCTCTAGTGATCCACGCTAATCAAATCTATGATGGGTGCCTCATAGGAAAGCAATAACACACTCCTTTTCCTCAAAAGACCAAACACCGTGCCAACGACCACCTCGACCTCGTCCATAGCGATCTGTGTGGACCTGTCATGCCAACGACACACGGAGGTAGGCGCTACTTCCTCTTGCTCATCGACGACATGAGTCGCTACATGTGGTTCATTCTCCTCCAAAGCAAGGACGAGGCTGGAGGCACAATCAAGAGGTTCCAGGCCTCCATCAAGATCGAGACTGGCACAAGTTGCGCGCTATGTGCACTGATCATGGGGGGAGTTCAGCTTGGTGGACATCATCGATCACTACACCGAGCGAGGTGTACATCAACAACTCACGGCCCCGTACTCACCACAGCAAAATGGTGTTGTCGAGCGTCGGAATCAGACGGTGATGGTAACAGCTAGGTGCCTCTTCAAGGCCTAGATGGTGCCCGGTGAATTCTGGGGGGAGACCGTAACCACAACAGTCTTTATTCTTAACCGCTCTCTCACAAGCAGCATGAGCAGGAAGACTCCTTATGAAGCCTGGTATGGAGTGAAACCTGCCGTGTATTTTTTTCGTACTTTTGGCTGCGTAGGGCATGTGAAAGCCACATGGCCGAACGCCGGCAAGCTGGATGACAGAAGTGCTCCCATGGTGTTCATTGGCTATGACCATAGCTCCAAGGCGTACCAAATGTTCGACCCCTCATATGGCAGAGTACACATCTCTAGGGACGTCATCTTCGACAAGGGTAGAAGCTAGGACTGGGAGCACTCGGACCAGGCCAGTGGCCTACTCTGTACCGGTGGCATGACCCGAAGGTAGCCCAGCAAATGGCTATGACCATGGCACTGGCTACGACCACGGCATCACCAGCTCGACCATGGCAATGAGTGAACACGTCACTACTCCGACTGCTCCAACTTTAGGCAGCTGTATGACCACGATCAGTGGTACGACCACGGGTAAATTTGCATCCCCACCATCGACCATACTGTCAGGCATCAACCCCAATGATGAAGGAGCTCCTCGAAGGTTCTGCATGGTGCAGGACTGCATCAACGACGCCCCTCCACGCGAACTCGATCTTGATCCAGACGAGCTATACATGCTGACGATAGAGGAGCCAGCCTCTGTAACTGAGGCCCATGCTGATTGAGGGTGGCGAATGGCAATGCAGGAGGAGGTGAACTCCATCGAAGAAAATCGCACATGGGACCTCGTCGATCTTCCGACCGGGAAATGCCCAGTTGGTCTTAAGTGGGTGTTCAAGCTCAAGAAGGACGCTCGCGGTGAGATCGTGAAGCGCAAGGCACTTCTGGTGGCAAAGGGCTATATTCAATGTGCCGGCATTGACTTCGATGAGGTATTCTCACCCGTGGCATGCCTTGACTCCGTACGAGCACTCGTGGTGGTGGCTGCCAATGAGGGATGGCCGGTACATCACCTTGACGTGAAGTCTGCCTTTCTCAACGACGATCTCTCGAAGGAAGTGTACGTGGCCCAGCCCCCCGGTTTCATCTATAAGGAGCGCGAGCATCTAGTGCTGCGGCTACGCAAGGCTCTCTATAGGCTTCAACAAGCGCCGAGAGCCTGGAATGCCAAGTCGACAGCACAATGACCCTCCTTGCCTTCAAGCGAACTTCGTCCAAGCATGCCATGTACACTCGGGGAATCGGCGACTCACGACTACTCGTGGTGGTCTACGTCGACGACTTGGTGGTGACTGGTGCCTATCTAGAGGAAATCAATCGATTCAAAGCCCAGATGGAAGCTGAGTTCAAGATGAGTGATCTCGGTTCTCTCAGCTATTATCTCGGGATCAAGGTGGTGTAGAGTGAGGACAAGATCATTCTGTCACAAGCGAGGTACTTGGCCAAGCTGCTAGAGAAGGCTGGGATGAGCGGCTGCAACCCCGTCGTTGTGCAAATGGAGCCGGGACTGAAGTTGAGCAAGGGAAGTTCAAATCCTCCAGTCGACGGCACATTCTACCGCAGCATCATTGGAGGCTTACGCTATCTGGTACACACAAGACCAGACATTATGTTCGCAGTCAGCTACGTAAGTCGTTTCATGGAATCACCGACTACCGAGCACCTTAGCGCCGTGAAGCACCTGCTGCGCTATGTGGCAGGGATGATCGACTACGGTTGTAGGTACGCGAGAGGTACAGGGGCAACTACGCTCATCGGGTACAGTGATGCAGACATGGCCGAAGATGTTGACGACCGTAAGAGTACCTTCGGCATGATCTTCTTCATTGGGGGGAGCCCAGTGAGCTGCAATCTCAGAAGTAGAAGACCGTTGCCCTGTCGACTTGTGAGGCTGGGTATGTCGCCGCCTCAACGGCTGCATGCTAAGGGATTTGGCTTGGGGAGTTGCTCAGCAAACTACTCAATGCGGAAGCATCAGCGGCAACCCTGCATGTAGACAACAAGTCTGAAATACAGCTGTGCAAGAATCCGATGTACCACGACCGGAGCAAGCACATTGAGATGCGTTATCACTTCATCAGGCAATGCGTTGACAATGGTAAGGTCCTCATCGACTACGTCAAATCAGACGAGCAATTGGTGGACCTACTAACCAAACCCCTCGAGCGGATCAAGTTTCAAGGTCTGCGCGAGAAGGTTAGAGTCGTCACCGTGAATGGCAACTAGATCAAGAGGGAGATTGTCAGAATAATTGATCAAGTTGTCAGATTGTTGAGCACGACGTCGTAGTCGTACGCGTCAAGTAGTCGAGCATGACGTCCTAGTCGTGCGCTTAGTCGAGTCTTTCTCGTTGTTCAGTTAGAGAACGTGCGCAGTTTGCGATCGTGAGATGGCACGACCATGTAGTCGTGGCATACGTTTAGAAGGGATCAAAACGGCCATTACTTGTATTCCTTTTGGTATAAATAGAGTCCCAGAAAAGCTGCAGAGGGTTAGATGTACGTAGCACAAAAAAAACCCTATGTCTTCCACTCTATCGCGTGAGTTCAGCCGAGTGTTTGAGGAACTTGTAAGTCGTAGAGCGTTTACGACTTGCAAGTCGGAATCAATTTGCTAGTCGCAGAGTGCCTCCGACTCGCTAGTCGTATACGAATTCTGACTGCCAGCTATGACTAGATACTCGTGGTAACTCTAAGTACTCGTATACGACTTCCTGGTCGTAACTTCAAGTGCTTGTAAACGACTACGGCCGGACGAATCAAATCCCATCCAGGGAGAGGAATCGGAGTCGCGCATCCATCATTGGCACCGCGACCGCCTTTCGCAACATTAAATCCGGTCGTCTTAGTGGCCGGTCGTACGCCCAGCAGCCAGCAGTCAAACCGCATGCGTCCCGTTTGCCGGCCGCCCAGGCCAACCATACCCCCGCGCGCGTCCACCCGCCCGTCCCACGGACGGGGAACCTGGGCCAGCCAGCCAGCCCGCGCGCGCACCGCACGACCGAACCGGACCCGCGTACGTTTGCCACTACAGAAGTGTCGGTAGCTGCATGGAGGGAACCTTTCATAAAAGGAGCGACAAATAAGCGAACAAATGTTTTGTAATAGCAGTTTAAGGATCCTGAAATTTTGTATTGGTATATAAAAATTTTCTCAAACTGTAATTAACAGAAAACTTTCTCTAATCAATTGTTACTCTATGATCCTTCTACACTATGTTTGGGGTAAATTACTGATTTACTTCGTGCGATCCTCTTAACAAATAGAGCACCATTTCCCTTAATCTCCATCCGAAACACAGAGGGATCCATAAAGTATTTTGATCCAATTTATTTTGGCTTCAGCTTCTGAGGCCAGAATGAATGCTGGCTTCTTGATTTTGGTTTTTTAGATTTTTTTTTCCTTTGCATTGCCTAGGGAGATATGGAAGTGTTTCTTTTTTTTCTCAATTGAATGACTCAGAAAAAGATAACAGCTGGTGCAGTGCAATTTCAGGCAAAGGCCAACAGCCGGAAGCCAGATCCGCTAAAAAAAGCCGAATTGAATGCCACCTTCGCTCCACTCCAAACGGCTTTAATTTCTGACTTCTAGACATTAGAAGCTATTTGAAACGCGTTGGCTTCTTAATTTTGCCTTTTTTGGTTTTTTAACTTTTTTGTTTTTCTTTTTCCCTTATTAATTTGTATTGTGTCAAAAGATATAACGGTGTTTTTTTTATTTTTCTCAGTTTTTATCATTTTGTCTCATCTTGTGACTCAGAAAAAGTTAACAGCTGCTACAGTATAATTATAGCCAAAAGCTGTTTGGAGCCAAAAATCTCCTACACGAGTAGTTAGTGCTTTGGTGTTATGCTTTATGCTATTCGGCTTCCTAGCCTCTATTTAAGTCTCAGTGCTTTGGTCTTGCGCTTTATGTTATTCGGCTTTTCCTAGCCTCTATTTAATAATCTCTGTGCTCTAATAGTGTGATTGTGATATGGTTTATATATATTGGTTCGTTCTCTATTTACTTTTGCTTTGCTGTTGGTCTATACCGTTCAACCTACATTCTTTTTTTCAGGGTCCACTACTACAGAAAAGGTCATCACAGACGGTTCGAAAACGTCATCACAGACGGTTTTGTGAGCCGTCTGTATTTATGGGTCAGTGATAATCGAAGGTCATCACAGACGGTTTTCGAACCGTCTGTGATTATGGGCTATCACAGACGGTTTTTACTCAAAAACCGTCTGTGATAGCTGATAATCACAGACGGTTTTTAGTTAAAAACTGTCTGTGATACTGATTATCACAGACGGTTTTTGAGTAAAAACCGTCTGTGATTATCAGCTATCACAGACGGTTTTATTCAAAAACCGTCTGTGATATTCCCTTCAACCCATACATATATTTCTCTTATTGGCTAGCCTCAGGAATGCTAGCCATGCCCTCTGAAACAAGCAGATAATCACAGACAAAAAACATACAATTCACACATCTCATTTGCTTTCAGATACATTTCACAGACATAAAACATCCAATTGACATGCACTTCATTTCACAAACATAAAGCACGCATCCATTTCGCAAATCGATTAATTGAATTGAAATGAAATATCCATTAACAAATGCACAGTTACAAAAGATCTACACTGCATTTACACTTAGTGATAAGACCAATAAGAAATCATGGTGCGTAGTGGAACCGTCCTCCTGGCTTTATGACTTGAGTCAGCAAAAAGTACGCCAACTCTCCTTGAATCCCTCCAAAATCAGACTGTTTCAATGCAGTTGACGGGATGGACACAGCCTGTCGATAGGAATATCAATGTGCATATATATGTAACGTGATAACTATGAAGTAATTATGGGAAGAGTGACAAACCTTGCGATTGGTGAGCCTCGAAGAATCGAGGAGTAGTTCCATATGTTGGCAAACGTAGTATCCACATGTGTTGCCCGGCTGCTGCTGGTGGCACTGCAAAAAAATGGAATGTGTTAATTCAAGAGGCATTAGTACCAACTGTTGCATAGGATTAATTAATGTGAAATAGCGAATACCTTAAAATCTCGAACATGTGTCAGCAGGCCTTTGGCCCCGCGCTTCGAGTCACCTCCCTTTTCAATGTACATCGCGAACGCCCTACGTAATTCAAAAAAGTTAACCTTAAGCATTCGGAAGGAAAGAAAGAGTACAATGTAGATATGTATGGGGAATATGTGCTTACCTATCGATTACTTGGCTGACAACTGTGAAGTCCATTTTATTCTTACTTAGGGAATCAAGGTAATATACCTTGTTCTATTTTGGTACAATTACTATTAAAATCCAATGAAAGTTCTGATTGAAGGGCATAAGTACATAGTCCTTATTGCGGCAATCCAGCAGTCCTGATGCAATGTACCTCTCGACGAGGGGTGTCTCATGGTCGATGGTATCCTTGGTGACCAATTGTGGGTCCAAGAAACCAGCTGATGAGTTGGATAATCTAGCTTTAATCAGCATGTGTCTATATATATACACACGAAAGCAAAAAATAGACATGGCATTTATCGGTATGACATTAACGGAGACTGTGATTGTACACACTTACAGCGTCCAGCATCGAATGATTGAGACGTCAAGAGCGTTGAGCGTGAACAGATCGAATAAATCCTCAAAGGCGACCACGAACATACACTCTTGAAGATTGTGGTGTAAATCTTCCTCGGTGACGCATGTAGACGGTTTTGCGTGAGTGTCTCAGCCACACACTCTCGGTACCATCTAAACAGTGAGTACAATCTTTGGCACCTTTTGTACTATGGCCCGATAGGTTACCAAGGGCAGGATAATCATTTATGGTGCAGAACAATAAGGAGCGCAGACTGAAGTTCTCTCGTTTGTATGCATCCCATACCTGTACCCTTTCGTTCCATAGTACTTTTAGATCTTCCACCAACGGTGCTAGGAACACATCGAGATCATTCCCAGGTTGTTTTGGCCCTTGGATAAGTATCGACAGCAAAATATACTTTCGCTTCATACACAACCAAGGAGGAAGGTTATAGATGCAGAGAGTCATGGGCCATGTGCTATGTCGGCTGCTCATGCTACTGAAAGGATTCATTCCATCTGTACTCAGTCCAAACCTTATATTCCTTGGTTCTGCACCGAACTCTGCAAAACTCCTATCGATGTTTCTCCACTGCGCGGAATCAGCAAGGTGTCTTATCATTCCATCCTTCTTGCGCTCCTCCGAGTGCCAACGCAGCAGTTTTGCCTCCTTTGGATTTGCAAAAAAACCTTTTCAAACGGAGAATTATAGGAAAAAACCATGTCACCTTAGAAGGAGGTCCTTTCTTCGCCTCTGTTCCCTCGCCATCATCTGATTGATTGTTATGTTTGTATCGGGATGCGTTGCACACCGGACATACATGCATGTTTGCATACTCTTTATGGTAGAGGATACAGTCGTTCGGGCATGCATGTATTCTTTCTACTTCCATTCCCAACGGACAAAGAACCTTCTTGGCTTTATACGTGGTTTTAGGCAACTCATTTCCCTCCGGAAGCATGTCCGCTAAAAGACCTAGCAGCGCCGTGAAACTCTTGTCGGACCAACCGTTGCTTGTCTTCAATTTCAACAGTTCAAGCACGACCGACAACCTCGTGTACTTGCAGCCCGTGTACAAAGGTTTCTCTGAGTCCTCCATCAAGCCATGGAATTTAACATACTCTCTCTCATCATAGTTCTCTTCTACATCGCGAAGTATATGATCCAGATTATTATCGTGCAACCTATCCGAATCCGAGCCACAATCGACATCAGCCGACGGCATGTCATTCAGTTCACCGGCGATGTCATCCGGGGGCATATCATTCACTTCACCGGCGATGTCATCCGGCGGCATATGATCATTCACTTCGCCATGACTGGTCCAACACGTATAATCCTTTTTGAAACCCCTCCGAATCAAGTGCGATTCAATTTGCCCTCGGTTCTTAAACATCTTCAAATTCTCGCAGTCAGTGCATGGACAGCACATATATTCCACCCCCTTATTCAACATATCCTCCTCGGCAGCTCTTATAAAAGCAGAAACGCCATTAATGTACTCTTCACTCACACGGCTCGCGGCATACATCCAGCTTCGGTCCTACGTTACGTACATATATAACAACTTAGTATTAAAATCTAGATTAACTAATTATAACTACATATATACCGGCCACATTTATTATATTGAGACTTAATTTGCTAGCTCAATTCATATTACAAACACAACAGCTATTATATAACCAACAATTTTGCAAATTAACCATCTTCAATAACCACTCATGGATTACTTAGACCTAAATTGTAATGCAATTAAAGAAAAAATAAATTTCATTACTAACCATATCTAGAGCAACTAGGAAAGTCTGAATCTTTCAAAGCTCAATCTCTGCCTCTTCCCACCAAATTAACTGGCCTGAAATCGCCTAGCTTCCTCCCGAGTGAAAAAGTGCGCAGCAGTGGCTAGATCTGGATCGAAATGAAGACAGATGCGGTCTGAGCAGCGCAATAAATGCCTTAGCCATTATCACAGACGGTTTTTAACTAAAGACCGTCTGTGAATTATCACAGACGGTTTTTTATACAGACCGTCTGTGATACAAAAGTATCATAGACGGTTCATCGGTAATAACCGTCTGTGATAATCCATTTTCCCGCCACAAAAACCATAGACGGCCTCCAAATTACAACCGTCTGTAATAATGCTCATCAGAGACGGTTTCACAAAACCGTCTGTGATGAGGCGTCTACTATTAGGCTTTCTGTAGTAGTGGTCGTTTATATATACTGTACTATTGATTATACTTCAACAATGACAGCAAAAAAAATACTGAAATTATGTCACGTAACCGAGTGGATTATACATCACATAGCAAAGTAGAGATCATTTAATTACTCACTCTTAGCCTGAGCAATCCCCAACACGCTGACCTCACGGACCATCAACTCTAGGTTTTCAAATGAGGATCCACCCACTTCCATGGCCTTTCTGGAAGACGCTGCGAGCTCACTGGCCCTAGCAGCAGCACATTTCCCTCCCTCTCCAAAGATCAGCTCCCTTGCCAACACCTGCACGTCTCCACTAGTAGCCAGTCCACCTACCGTGTCATCATCTTCTCCGTTGGTTGGCCAAACCCTAAGTCCAATTTGTAGCTCATCGACAACGAATTTTGCATTGAGTTTCTGCTCGGCCGCCAGTGGGAATGCCAGTATAGGCACACCCATGGCGATGCTCTCTAGCACCGAGTTCCACCCGCAATGACTGAAAAACCCCTTGGTAGACTTGTGACTTAGGACTCCGGTTTGGTTGATGAAACTTTGGACCACTTTACCCCTTTCTCCAAACCTGTCCTGAAACTGATCCTCAGGATCGAACCACTTGGACCGGATCACCCATAAGAAGTCTAGACCAGATCGGTCCAACCCGACCGCGATCTCCTCCAGCTGTGCCCTGCTTAGGTCAGCTTGCGAGCCAAATGCAACGTACAGAACCGGTCGGTCCATGGCGAGCCTCGAGTCGAGCCAGTCCAATACGTCCTGCTCCACGGCCTGGACTGGTTCAGAGGCAAGGCACAGCGGACCGACAGGCCACATATTAATCGGGAACTCCTGGCTCCACAGGTCAAAGTACACCGGCTCGAGCTCGTGGAAGGAATTGGCGATAATGCCCCGGCTTGAACCCATGCACTTGGAGCTCTCGCACACGAAGTCCCAGTGCGGGCCGGTCGGCTCAGGCTCGTCGAAGGGCGGGTGGAGGTCGGCTTTCCTGAGCCGGAGCCCGGGCAAGCCGTGGACCGGGAATAGCTCAGACGGCGAGCTCACGCGCGCGTGCGGCTTGTGCCGCACCACCGCCGCGGAGACGTAGGAGGCGAAGGCGCCGATGCCGAGGGAGACGAGCCGCGGCACGCCGAGCTCGTCGGCGACGTCCTTGGCCCACACGAGGAATCCGTCGTGGACGAGCAGGTCCGGCCTCGGCTCGAGCCGCGCGAGCGCGGCCGCGAACGCCGGCCGGAGCGTGGCTACCGCGGAGAGGAAGTCGACGAAGAGGGACGCGGACGGGAGCTCGTCCGTGCTCTGCGGGCCGTCGCCGGAGGGGAACTGCAGCTCGACGACGGCGACGCCAGCTCCGGTGAGGCCCGCGCGGATGAAGGGCGCGTTGCGCGGGGTGGTGAAGAAGGTGACGGCCGACACGAGGCGCCGGCCGAGGAGGAGCCGCGCCAGGTGGAGGAGCGGCATGGCGTGGCCCTTGGCCATGAAGGGGAACATGGCTACGTGACTGAGCTCCGGAGAAGGCGCCATGGGTGTACAGCGTGCTACTCCTGGTGTCTCACTCTGCCTTGTTGCAGCCATGGTGGTGGTCGCTATATAAAAGGGATTCTACAGGGGAGGACCCCATGGTGATGATCGAGGTTGTTCACGTGCACGCCTAAGCTCAAGTTGAGAACTGAGTCACTGACTGGAGCATATGCTGCCACGTCATTTCAACCAGGAACATCTAGAGCATATGCCTCGGATGCAAAATAAACGCTCCGATTTTATTACAAGGACAGTGCCATAGAGTGCAATTGGTGTAGCAATCATGGATGCTGTGCCATAACAACTTGCGGTCATCTCAATCTGAAGCATGAATGAAAGTTGGGATAGGGAAATGTTATCACAGTGTTCTGCGTATGTTCCTTTATGAAGTTTGATCCTCAAGGCAGAGGATCAGCTTCTGTCGGTGATAACAAGCTAGAAGCTCTCGAAAGCACGCATTTTCTTGGTCTGTTATTACAAATCTTGGAGATTTTGTAGTTTGGCTGGTGCATTGACCACCTATTTTGAGCGAAATATGCGTTTATTCTAATTATGTTTTAAATATCAGGGTTTGAGAAAACTCAGGAGAAAATCAGCAAAAAAGAAAAAAGACCAGCCGGGGAAAATCCGAAAACCCTCCTGCAACAGCCCGAAAACCGCTGACCAGCCCCGGCGTTGCTGAACCACAGCCGCAGCACGGACGCCCATCAGACGCCTCATGGACCCGGCCGCCTCAACCCCGTCGCCCAGATCCAGATGCGGCCCAGATCCAGATGCGGCCCAGATCCAGATGCATCCGACCAGATCCAGGCGAGAAAGCCCCGCCGCCGCCTTCCTAGCACCCGCACAAGCCTCCGGCGGCGTGCTCCAGCGGCGGCAAGGCGAAGGGGAGAGGTAGGGGGGAGTCGGCGCTGGAGCGCTGGGAGAGGAAGGGTCGGGGCTCTACGCCGTCTCCCTGTTCACCGGTCCAATCGCCGGTCATGTTCTCTGAACCTTGGTCGTACAACATCTTTCATGTCCACCATAAATTCAGATGGGACATGTTTTGTTTTGGTTGTAGGATTAATCCAACAAGGTACAACGACTTTTATGCCACCGCCTTGTGCAGATCAAGCAGCTGTTTGATGACTGTATTGTTCGATTGGTACTGATTTACTGTTGAGGAGCAGCAAGAGCTCAGGATGGAGCTGTCCAGGTGCGAGATGTGGCAAACATCGGATTGTGCAAGGCTTACGATGGAGCAAGCGTAGGCAGTAGAGCGGTGACGGCTCAGGCGCATGGGAGTGCAGGAAGAAGCGGAAGTAAGAGAGAAGATCGGCGTGATCAAGAGGGAAAACAAGATTAAGGAGGTGATTGTCAGAATTTGTAATCTTATTTTCAGTTTAGAAATCGTAGTCGTGTACGAGTCGAAAGTTGAAGTCGTGTACAAGTCGGAAGTTGAAGTCGTGCTCGTGGATGTGTACGAATACAAGTCAGGCTATCGTGTTCATGTTGGAGTCGTAGTAGTCGTAGTCGAGTCCGCTTCATAGTTGTATAGCCAGGTATAAAAGGTAGAGCCATTGTACCAAGAGGAGAGCACCAAGTTAACGCGATGTAGTCGAGAGGAGTTGTCCAGCAGTGGGCGACCGGCGTGGTCGCAAGCGGACGGCATGACCACAGAGCAGTGGGTGACCGGCGTGGTCATAGGCAGTCGGTGTGACTGCAGAGGAGAGGGGCGGCTGGCGTGGTCACAGGCGGTTAGTGTGACCGCAGAGCAGAGGGCGACCGGCGTGGTCGCAGGCGATCAGTATGATCGCAGAGGAAGAGGCGACCAGTGTGGTCAGAAGCGGTCGGTGTGATCGCAGTGGAGGCAACCAGTGTGGTCGCAGGCAGTCAGTGAGATCGTAGAGGTTCACAGACGTGGTCGTAACCGAATTACAATCATGGTGAGCAAAGGATCGCAAACATGGTTGTAAACGGAGTTACAACCATGGCTAGTGGCAAAGCCTGGATTTGGTTACGCCGTGGGCTCTGTAGTGGAATGATCTAGACTATCTGAGTTAGACCACGAAAATGTTGACCAATCTAGACTAAATTTACCCGAATTGTACACTAGATATTTTTCCACATCCTGGGCTGAAGCCTACCCTGCCAAGGGTGTGGCTCCACCCCTGACCACGGCGATCAAGCAGAGAAGTCTATAGGAACAGCAGACGTGGTCATAAAGGAGTTACAACCACAGTCACAAAGCAGAAGACATGGTCGTAAGCACTACGACTATAGAGAGAAGATGTGGTCGTAAACAACCATAGCAGCAGAAGTGGTCGTAAAGCGTTACAACCACAACGGTCGACAGTACCACTGCATGGTCGTAAAGGAGTTATGATTACGGTGATCGACCGTGGTCAAAGGAAGTGCAGCGAGAAGCGGTGAACATGGTCGTAACATCAGCTGAAGTTATGACTACATGGTCGAAGTAGCGAGGAGTGATCGGAGGGGTCACAATGTGGTCGTAATGACTGTCAACGTGGTTGATGAACTAGCAGAGCGGTCGTAACGGTCGCAGAGGAGAGAGGCGACTGGTGTGGTCGAAAGCGGTCGGTGTGATCGCAGTGGAAGTGACCGGTGTGGCCGCAGGTGATTGGTGAGATCGCAGAGGTTCACAGACATGGTCGTAACCGAGTTATGACCACGGTGAGCAGAGGATCACAGACGTGGTCGTAAACAGAGTTACAACCACGGCAATCGAGCGGAGAAGTCCGCAGGAGCAGCAGACATGGTCGTAAAGGAGTTACGACCACGGTCACAGAGCAGAGGACGTGGTCGTAAACGGAGTTACGACAACAGTGATGAGAGCAGAGGTGTCCGTAGATACTGAAGACGTGGCCGTAAAGGAGTTACGACCACGGTCGTGAAGGTGCTGAACGTGGTCGTAAGAGTTATGACAACAGAAGTCGACAGAGCATTCGACATGGTCGACAATATCACTGCATGGTCGTAAAGGAGCTACGACTATGGTGATCAACCGTGGTCGAAGGAAGTGAAACGAGAAGCGGTGAAGCGGTTGGAGCAGCGAGGAGTGATCAGAGGGGTCACAGTGCGGTCGTAACGACTGTCAGCGTGGTCGGCGAACCAGTAGAGTGGTCGTAACGACTCAAGAGGTGGTCGTGGCCTCTTCTACGTGGTCATACGACTGCAGGAGGTGGTCGTAGCGGCTACAAGGTGGTTGTAGAGATCCTGTGAGCAGTCGGTAGGACTGTAACATGCTGCCACGTCATTTCAACCAGGAACACCTAGAGCATACGCCTCGGATGCAAAATATACGCTCCGATTTTATTACAAGGACAGTGCCATAGAGAGCAATTGGTGTAGCAATCATGGATGCTGTGCCATAACAATTTGCGGTCATCTCAATCTGAAGCATGAATGAAAGTTGAGATAGGGAGATGTTATCACAGTGTTCTGCGTATGTTCCTTTATGAAGTTTGATCCTCAAGGCAGAGGATCAGCTTCCGTCGGTGATAACAAGCTAGAAGCTCTCGAAAGCACGCAATTTATTGGTCTGTTATTACAAATCTTGGAGATTTTGTAGTTTGGCTGGTGCATTGACCACCTATTTTGAGCGAAATATGTGTTTATTCTAATTATGTTTTAAATATCAGGGTTTAAGAAAACTCAGAAGAAAATCGGCAAAAAAGAAAAAAGACCAGCCGGGGAAAATCCGAAAACCCTCCTGCAACAGCCCGAAAACCGCTGACCAGCCTGGCAATGGTTTTTGCCGTAAATGTTCTCTGAACCCTGGTCGTACAACAACTTTCATGTCCACCGTAAATTCAGATAGGACATGTTTTGTTTTGGTCGTTGGTGAAACAAAACCAAAATCTGAAAAAGTTCAAAAATCTGAATTTGAGCTCAATTCTCGTTTTTGCTTTGCCTCCAAACTCCATCATCCTATTCCTCACTAATCTCCATGCCCAGCTGCCTCTATCCTTGCCGTTGCCACCGGATTGGGGAGAGCAAGTGCATACACAGTACTTGTCTGAAAAAGCCACCGTCTCCCAAAACTCCACCGCCGCTCACGATGTCTTCGTGACCGACCGCGCCTGCGCCCTCCTGCCAGCTCAGCCCGTTGGTCGGCCGCCCCGGAGCAGTGGCAGGCCACGCCGCCCCGACCGTCGCCGCCGTGGCACCACTTTTCCCGCCGCCCGATTCTCCTGCGCGCGCCACCGCCGCCCCGCGCCAAACGGGCTCGCCACCTCCTCCGCGCGGACAAGCTTCCTTTACACCTCCCCTCTGCCGCCCTGATGCCCCCGACCTACCCCAAGGCGTGCCATCGCCACCAATCGCCACGCAACGCCACCGCTGTGGATGAGCTCGGAGCCGAACCGCCTTAATCGTGCTATATATGCGGCCAAGCCCCTCCCTAGCCACCACCGCCAACCCCGCCACCCGCCCGACGCCCCCAAAGCGTCCCCATCCACCTCCATTGACGGTAATAGCTGAAAGCCCCAAATTTTAGCCCTAGCTCAATGTCGGGTGCCCGCAGCACAACTCTTCAATTATCTCCGCCTATAGCATGTCCATAGCCCTAGAATCATGCCCCAACCGCCGCCCTAGCTCCCCACTCCCCCATCTTCCCCGGAGCCGGTAGCCCCCAACGGCCGAAACCACCCTCCCGTGGCTAGCTCAACCCGGACCTCCTTAGCTTAAATCGACTCTCCCATGACCTTAACCAAACCCTAGTGATTCCCAAACACCGGCCTAATTGCTCTAGAAGACTACACCGAGCTAGCAATTCCAAAAATGGCCGCAAGAGGGAGGAGCTCGCCGCCGGCGAACGCCGCCTCCGCCGGCCCGGCCACCGCCAAAAATGGGTTCCCCATGCCGTCCCAAGCCCGTCCATGCCCTCCACCACCGTCGCAGCTCCCTCTACCACCGCCGCCAACCGCCGCCTCTCTCCTCTGCTTCAGCTGCACGCGCGCGGTTGGGAGGTTGAAGAAGGGGCTGTTTGCCCGACCGCACCGCCCGAGTTGGCTGGGTCCAGCCCACTCGCTCGAGTCCGCGCGCCCCGAGCCGTTCCATCGACCGAGCCATCCACGCCCGCGCCTGACGGCGTCGCCCGCGCCCGACGCGCCTGCCCCGCGCCCGCCCGCGTCCGACCTGAGCCAGGCCGACTCGATTGAGTCAAGTCTGTTCGCCCGAGCCCGTTGGACTCGAGGAACAGTAACCGACCGAGCCCAATGAACAGTAACCGGCCCAAACCCAAAAATACATATTTATACTCCCCGGATTCGTTTCGAGCCCGCCAACCCAAATCCAAGGCCTATTTCTCCATATGACCCTCCTATAAACCCAAATCTCAATTTATTTGAATTTTATCAGATTTTATTTCTTTATTTCATTTCTTTATTCCTAGCTCATTCCTTCGGGCATGGAATTGATTTATTTTAAATTGTTTTGCGCTAGCTTCCGGAGTCGAGGATTCGCAGGACCAGGAGGGAGAAGCTCAAGTCCAGGCCCCGCTCGTCGAAGAATACGAGTAAATCAAAATCGTAAACCCGCAAGGCAAGTCACACATACTTTGATCATGTTGAACCTACATTTCCGCTATTTATTTATTAGTATTTACATTACGTTATTTGCGCACTGTTATTTCGTATACAATAAATGCTTAGAATGACATGATACTAGTTATGTCCTACCACCCGAAAAAGCCTAGTCTAATTTGATGGCCATATTCACCTTGACAAAACATAGTAATATTAAGTATAGTAATAATGTGAATATGATAGCTTAGAGAATCATCATCTACTGTTACTAAAAGATTTGGTATTTGTTTGGGAAAGTGGTTCTAGGGTAAGCGAGGATCGTTGGATCCCGTGACCTAGGGTGAAGGCAAATGTTACAAATCAATGGGAGTGTTAAAGCACTGGACAGATTTGTAGAGGGAAATTGCCACCGGTGAAAATGTAAGGACTAGACCCTTATGCTGAGTAAAGAACGTAGTGATCGCCCAACCACAAGTGTTGATACGTTGCACCTGGTCTAGTAGCTGCTCGAATTCGATTGAACCTCTACAAATGCAAGGCGAAGGCAAAGTGTGAGTCCATACGGAAGGGAGTTGAGAAGGACCGTATGGAAGTTGGCGTCGTTGTTGTTTTTGTTATTGATTTGATTATCAGATGTCCACATAATAGTAGGCTGAGATGAGTTAGAGGTTGAGGCCTGGGCTTGTCGAGGAAACCTACTAGGTAGAGGCTATATAAAGAATTGAGCAGTGAACAGCCTTGTTTCCTTTACTCTTTAGCGGGAGTTAAGGAATCTTGTGGGTAAGGCAGGGCAGCTCTGCAGAGTTATGATTAATTCTATTCGAATACGCCGTGCTTCCGGTAAATGAAGCTATGTTTAATGGGTGATTCCAACAACAAGGCATAAGTAGATTTGAGAATGGTTTGGTAACATGGAAAGTTGGTAATCAAGTTTGAAACCCCTTTTTATTAATAAAGTATCTCTTTTAGTTTTTAACTGGTTTCCAACTAAAACTACATCCACACAAAATAATAGACATGTTTTCCTTAATTTGTTATACCTTGCATGTAGTTATTGTTAAGCTCCGTGTGGCTTATTGGGTACGGTTGTTGTACTCATGCTTGCTAAAAACATTAACAGAAATAGCCAACAAAAAGGAGGCAAATGAAGGCATAGAAATGGAGCTCTACGAGGTCAAGGAAACGTGGAATTAGGGTCGTCCTCCGCTCAGGCGTGCCTGTGGCGTTCTTTTGTTTGTAAGGTATTTAAGGGCCGCTTGCCCTTCTGTAAAACCTGGCTTTTATGCCTTTATATTGTAATAAAGTTGATTTTTATCTTAAGCATGTGTTGGCAATGTTATACACTCGATGGATGTACTCGCAACTGAACAATCCTGGGCAGTTGCGAGGGTTTCATAATACTCCCAGAAATGGGGGTGTTACAGTTGGATTAATGCAATAAGGTACAACGACTTTTATGCCACCGCCTTGTGCAGATCAAGCAGCTGTTTGATGACTGTATTGTTCGATTGGAGAATTATTGTTGAGGAGCAGCAAGAGATCTGAGGCGACGAAGATATTTCGAGCTTATATGGTTTCTTGCCACCAAAATCGGATTAGCGCTTGCACATTTCGTCGCCAATAAGACATCACCCTTCACAATTGCCATGAATATTGTTGTTATCAAATACTAGCAGCCTAATAAGGGAGTGTAGCACACTTGATCTTCTCTCTCTCTCTCTCTCTCTCTCTCTCTCTCTCTCTACCAAGTTGTCAGTTGTGTCTAAAAAGTAGGTTGTTCAGATTTCCTCATTGGTTTGGATCATATTGTGAACGTGGGCTCCCTGAATAACTGGTTCAGTTAGCATCATAGTGAATGGTAGGCTCAGCTTCTGAAATCTGATGTGGCACTGATTCAGAAGGGTAACAGTTACTGTTCGTGTCCGGCATGGCCAAGTGAAGACAACAGCTCCAACTTAACCAAACAGAATCTATTCATTGCGTATCAATGCATGACATAGGTACCATAGTGATGCCATGGGCTTCGGCAATGTAGCAGAGCAAGAATTGAAGAAACAGGTTTACTGGCAAATGGAAGGGGACCGGCCAAATTGGCACTTATCCAACAAGCGGTATTTCATAATGAACATATCTGTTGCTACAATATATCAGTCTTATTGCAGTGGAAAAAGGAAAACAAATTACATAAGATGAGCACCAACCATGAGGCTTATTAGAGATAGCGACAACCCATGCTAGGACAAAGCTTATTAGAACTGCTCCTCATCACCGCCTTCTCAACCATTTATCGCGGTTTTCACATTCTTCTGAAACGTAGAAAGGAATGATACTCCACAATCCATGTCCAGAGGATCATGGATATGTTTACAACCATGCGGCGTTCTTCAGCGGCTGACGACCGCCTTGATATGCAGGCAGTTCTTCAGGCTGTCAATGCCCTTCTCCCTTCCAATGCCGCTCATCTTGTACCCACCAAAGGGGATTGCGAAGTCAAAGATGTCGAAGCAGTTCACCCAAACAATCCCAGCTCTGAGGGCGCGTGTCCAAGTAATTGGTGAAAACACCAGCAGCCAATCCGTAGCGGCTTTCATTCGCTCTCTTGATGACCTCGTTGAGATCACTGTTGAAACAACATGACTTATTTTTTAGATAATGGAACAAAAGTTCCAGCCTCTACCATCCGGGAATGGTACACAGCTGAGCGATAACCACAAACCAAGCCAAAGGCTCAAGTTCTCACAACCACAAGAGGAAACAAAAGCAACAAAAAGTTAGCCCATGTAAGACGAGCAACCAACGACTAGAAAAGAACTAAAGGTACGCTTCAATTCGATTCCGGAAGCTACGCTTCAAGTCGCTTCAATTCGATTCCGGAAGCACCAACCAAACTTTGCAAAGACCGCCAAAAATAAAGTCTCAAAATCTCTGCAGCCGCGTTTGAACAACGGACGCTCCTCCTTCTTATGCAGCAGGGACCACTGTCGAATCCAGTAAGTTGTCCTGAAGATTACCTGGAAATAAGAATTAGTCGTAACCTTGTTAAATACCACGTCATTTCTATTCAACCATAAATCCCAACAAAGTGAAGCCGCCCCCAACAAAATCTGGTTACGAAGCTTAGGACAAACGCCACTTAGCCAAGAGCCAAACATATTAGAGAAACTCGTGGGTGATTGAATTCCAAAAGTGATATGCACTGTAGTCCAAACAAAGCTCGCAAAATGGCAATCAAAAAACAAGTGTTGGATAGTCTCAATGGCATTACAAAAACAACATTTGACATTTCCTTGCCAATTTCGTTTTGCTAAGTTGTCTTTAGTGAGTATAACTCCCTTTATTAAGTAACACAGAAAGATCTTGATTTTCAGCGGTACCTTTAAATTCCAAATTGGATTTTTTTCCGGGAAGGTTCCTTGCCTAAGCAGGTTCCTGTACATAGACCGGACCGTGAAAAGGCCATTCTTAGTCTGATTCCACTGAAACAAATCTTTACCCATTGTTAGATTGACCCTAACGACTTTTGACACTAAGTCATACCAAGAGATCAGATTTGCATTCACCAAACCTCTCCTAAATGATACATTAAGTGGTACAGTCCGTAGGACATTTGCCACCGTATCATTTTTTTCCTCACAATTCTATAAAGATTGGGGTATGCCTCTCCAAGAGGTTTGTCTCCTAGCCAAATGTCCTCCCAAAACCTGACTTGTCTCCCATTTTGCACTATAAAACATCCACCGGCCAGAAAATCATCTTTAACTTTCAAAAGGCCAGACCAAAACTGAGAATCACCTGGCCGGTGTTGCACTTGTGATAGAGTTGTGTTAGACAAATATTTCTTTCTTAGAAGACTTTGCCACACTCCATCATTATTTATGAGCTTAAACAGCCACTTACTTAGAAGGCATCTATTTTGAATATGTAAGTTTTGTATGCCTAGTCCACCCATATCCTTCGGTTTACAAATTATACTCCATCTAGCGAGACGATATTTCCTTTTGTGTTCATCACATTGCCAGAAAAACCGCGAACGATAATAATCTAGTTTCTGAAGGATGCCTCTAGGGACCTCGAAAAAAGATAACATGTACATGGCTAAACTAGATAACACCGAATTAATCAAGACAAGCCTCCCTCCAACCGACAACAACTTTCCTTTCCAACTACTTAGTTTTTTCTGGAACCTCTCCTCAATTAAAGCCCAATCTTTTTTTGTTAATTTCTTATGATTCAAAGGTATTCCTAGATACCTAAAAGGAGGGCCACCTAACTTGCAACCGAACAATTGTGTATACTCTTGTTCACAGTCCTTAGCTGCTCCATAACAAAACAACTCACTTTTGTGAAAATTAATTTTCAACCCCGATAAGTGCTCAAAGGTACAAAGTAATAGCTTAAGATCTTTGGCCTTAATCAAGTCATGATCAAGAAACAGAATGGTGTCATCCGCATACTGGAGGATAGACAAACCATCCTCTACCAAGTGAGGAACCACTCCCCTGAATTGTCCATTAGACTTAGCTCGGAAAATCAAAGTTGCTAGTATATCCGCAACTAGATTAAATAAGATAGGAGACAAAGGATCACCCTGTCTTAGACCTTTCTTAGTTTGGAAAAAATTTCCTACATCATCATTGACCTTAACACCAACACTGCCTCCCCTCACAATTTGATCAATCCAATTACACCATTTCGGCGAAAAACCTTTCATTCTCAAAGTCTGTTGTAAAAAGGACCATTTCACCTTGTCGTAAGCTTTCTCAAAGTCTAGCTTTAAGATTACCCCGTCTAACATTTTCCTATGCAATTCATGAATTGTTTCATGCAAAATAACCACTCCTTCTAAAATATTCCGACCTTTCATAAAAGCCGACTGAGAAGGTTGAATCACCTTTTGAGCCACTAGGGCAATGCGGTTAGTCAGCACTTTTGTGAAAATCTTGAAACTGACATTTAATAAGCAAATAGGTCGGAATTGTTGGATCTGTGTAGCTTCCTTTTGCTTTGGTAATAATGTAATTATACCAAAGTTAAGGCTAAAAATGGGAAGGTTTCCTTTGTGAAATTCATTAAAGAGAGGCATGAGATCTTGTTTTATTAAATCCCAAAAAACTTGATAAAACTCAGCCGGAAACCCATCGGGCCCAGGAGCCTTATTATGCTCCATTTGAAATATAGCCTCCCTCACCTCCTTTTCTGAAAATTTCGCCGTTAAGACGTCATTTTCTAATTGTGAAATCTGTGGAATGTCATCTGTGAAGGATTCTATCATAGAAAAATTATTACTATCCGGTTCTCCAAAGAGACCCTTATAGTAAGTGGTGATGAATTTTTTAAGATTTTCATCACCCGTGATTATGCCTTCCTCTTGCTCCAAACGGAAAATCCTAGTTTTCCTATGTTTTCCATTCGCCACTAAAAGAAAATACTTAGTATTGCAATCACCAGATAACAACTTAATTGTCTTGGCTCTTTGATACCATTTGATCTCCTCTTCACGTAGTAGGAGTGCAAGTCTCTCTTTATAAAAATTTTTAAGATCCATTTCTCTACTACTAAGAGTCCGCACCTCTGCTTTTTTATCTAATTCATCAGCTTTTGAAATCAACTCCGCTTTTTCTTTCTTATATTTACCACTTACATTCTTGGCCCACCCTTGGTTGTTGAGGTGTGGAAGGTGTGGAAAATTCAGACAACATGACTTATTAGCCCATTGTTACATAAAAAGTTTCACTATTTCTGTAGGATCGTCGAAGGTAAGTAGGGGGCGAATGATTGTAATCCACAGTGAAAGTTTTTTTTAAAAATTTACTTTTTCTGATTGTTCAACCTACCAACACAGTAAAAACATAAAAAACAAAAAAAAAGACCGTTGGGACATGTTTGGTTTTGGTCGTAGGATTAATGGTACGACCTTTATGCGACTGCCTTGTGCAGATCAAGTAGCTGTTTGATGACTACTGTATTGTTCGATTGGAGAATTACTGTGAGGAGCAGCAAGGGCTCTTGAGGCAACACAGATATTTCGAGCTTATCTGGTTTCTTGCCACCAAAATTAGATTAGCACTTGCACATTTCGTCGCCAATAAGACATCACCCCTCACAATTGCCATGAATATTGTTGTTATCAAATACGAGCAGCCTAATAAGGGAGTGTAGCACACTTGATCTTCTCTCTCTCTCTATATATATATCAAGTTGTCAGTTGTTTCTAAAAAAGAAGAAGTTCAGATTTCCTCATGTGATTTGGATCATATTGTGAAGTGGGCTCCCAGAATAACTGGTTCAGTTAGCATCCTAGTGAATGGTAGCCTCAGCTTCTGAAATCTAATGTGGCACTGATTCAGAAAGGCAACAACCTCAAAATTTTAAATTTTGAATTTTCTTCTGGCTTTTGCTTGTACTCCCAATCTTTACCTAATTTGGCCATTTCCTTGAAATTCCATTTTCCCCTTTTGGTCACTCCACTTTCTTTCTTCATTGGTGCCTTTCCTCCATGTGTTTTCTCCCTGTGCCGACCGAGCCACATGACCGCACGTCCTTGACGGCTTGCCGCAGCTTGCGGCCAGTCTTCTCTTGGCCGTACCCAGCACTGCCAGCTCTCTCGGTCTATTCTTTTTTCTGCGGCTTATAACTTTTGGACTATTTGTGTGAGAGATTATAGAGTAACAGAAATTTACGTGCGTTTTTTGCCAATATAAATTAAGTCGATAAAGTATGTACTACAATTAACTAATAGACACTATCTTGAAAAAATACTCCGTTTAAAAACTAGTTACTATAGAAAAACCGAAAAATAGCTTTTAGAAGCTGAAAAGAACAGTGCCTCAATTTTCCTGTCATCTCGGTCCGCCCTTGCCCCACGCACCGAGTTGACTCTCCCGCCACGCCGCAACTTCGCGTGCCTCCCAGCCGATGCACGAGCGCACGCACCGTACCACCCTCGTCATTCTTTGCTAAGACGTCAGGAGCCGTAGTACTTCCAATGCCACCTCTCCTGCCACCCCGCCTCGCCGACCGTGCCCCCAAACCACCACGACGTCCACACACCAAAGCCACCGACGCCTCTCCACTGCTCCCACCTCCTCATGGCCACTTTAAAGCCTCAAGGAGCCACTAAGGAGCATCGCGCACGCTCCAATTACGCCACCAAAGCCCGCCTTCAACCTCTGCTTCACCTCAACCCCGCCAACTACCTCCCCTGCGTCGGTAAGACATTCGGTCAATTCTCCTCTCCTGTCGGCCATTGGCCAATTCCTTGCCACCGTAGCACCTTTAGAGCACCACAAAACCTATAGCCATCCTCGCCAAGCCTTGTGCTAACCTCACCAACTCCAGCGTCGTCCACCACTGCCATGCGGACTGGGCACACGTGGTCAGCCCAACCCGAGCCACCCAAGCCAAAGCCGCCACTACCGTAGTGTTCGTTGTGTGCCATAGATGCGCAAAACCACCCTGACCTCGCCAAAAAGTTACCGAGAGCTCCCGTGCCATGGAAACAACCGAAGAGCCACCACTCATCGTCGGCCATAACCGTCCACTCCCGAGCTTAGAAAACCCTGAAAACGGAATCCCCTTGAGCACCAGTAGCTGTCCGTATGCCCTTTTGCCACCGGGAACCTTTTCTCGAGGCTTGCTTTGAAGCTCTCCGCCGGTTCTATTTTGGCGCCGATGTCGGACAAAGGTTGAAGAAGGGGGGAATTAGAGTCGAGCCGCGTTCGTGCATGCGCTTTTGCGGCCAAAATGGTTGTGCACCATTGGGCTGAGCTGTACGGCCCAGGAAGCCGTTTTCATTTCTAAGCCAAGCCGGGCTGAGTACCGCTATGCAGTACTGTTCCTAGAATGTCAGCCTGAGACAGTAGCACACTATTCCTTCTAGGCTAGCCCAACACTGTAAGTCCTGTAGCAGCTACTATTCACCAGACCTGGTTCAATCCTTTAAAAAATTTGACCCGTTCCTGTGTAGCACCCATCACTGTTCATACCCGACCCAAGTTGAACAGTACCATGACCCGTTACTATTCATTCAAGACCCAAAACACAAGTCTTTACCCATTTGACTGTTTTGAGCCCGTCAAAACCATTTCGCCAACCCAGATCCCAATAAAATCCAAACCTACACTGTTCCAAAACCAATCAACCACTATATATCATTATGTTATTGTTCATTCCAAAATTCATCCAACATATTTATAGCCATTTCGACCGTGTTGAACCCATCTAGCCCATTTCCATCTCTATTCAGCCAACCTTAGCACTACCCAAACTCCAACCGCCCGAAACCATTTCGTTTTATGTCTGTTCTCATTATTTTATTGCTTTTGTTCCTAGTTTGTATTTTGCAAGGCAGGGACTTATTTGATTTCATTCTTTTGCATTACCATCCGGATTCAGCCGGCTGATCAACGGAAAATCTACAGAAGCCATCAAGTAGTTGATATAAGCCTAAAGACTATAATAAATAATCAAACTATGGATAAAGAGGCAAGTCACATGTTTTTGATCATGTTGAATCTACATCTTTTAATTATTTAATTATCATTATTATCATTATTCTTTATTTAAGCAATGTTATTTATTTAAAAATAATTATGTAAAATGACATGTGAATTAGTCATGTCCTACCACCAGAAAATGCCATGTTTAACTTGAGGCCATATTCACCTTCACAATCTTAGTAATATTTAATTGCTATATAATTAATTGTAGAGTAGTTCATCGAAAGTATTATACTACTAAGTGACATCGGCATTTTGTTGATAGACTTATTTAAATAGTTCTAGAGCTAAGGATGAATCGTAAAAAGCCACTAGATGGTTGGAGTCCACAACCTTACCCTTGGAAGAAAGCTTGGGATGGATTGGTGGCAGTGCGGTAGAGCACTGGGGATCTGGTTGTGGATGGCTACCTCGTGGTGAAAAATAAGGACTACAACCTTATACTGAGTAAAAGACACAGGAATAGCTCAGCCATAAGTGTTGACTTATTAAACCTGGTCTAGTAACTGCTCAAATCAATTGAATATCTACAGGAAGATGGGGTTCCCGGCGCGGAAATGGCCCAAGGGGGAGTGGTATGGGAATGGTAAAACCATATGTGACAATGGTAGATCCACACAAAATTGGGTGGTCAGTGGATACCCGACAATGTATGGTACATAACCTACCGGGTAGAGACTACAAAGAGGAGAGCAGTGAAAGACCTTGTTTTCTTAACTCAGTCACACGTTACCTGTTACGTGCCTGGACATTGAGAGTTTGAGAAATCTTGTGGTTAAAACTGGTTAACTCTGTACAGCATAACAAATGGTATTTGAATATATTGTGCTCCAAGTTAATGGAGCTGTGTTTCATGAGTGTTCCAATAATAAGGCATAAGTAGATTTTGAAAATTTGGTAATGAAAGTATGGTTAAGAAACCCCCTTTACTGTTAATTAAATATTGTTTTACTATCTTAAAAATATAAAGCTCTTTACCAACAAACTTGCATCCACAAACTAATAATAATAATAATAATAATAATAATAATAATAATAGTGAAAGAAACATATTCCATCTCTTGAAATATTGTCAATTAGTTAAATAGCATTTCCCCATATGGCTTGTTAAGTACCTAGTGTACTCAATCTTGCTTAATTCCAACAGAACAGATATGGAAGAGAAAAGGATACATCAAGTTTAAATCGAGTTAACCCTTTTAAATGTTCGTGAGCAGGCATAATACTCTTTCTATCCGCAACTGAACTCCTAGGCTATTGCGGAAGGTGCAATGCCATGTTCCCAAAAATAGGGCTGTTACAGTAACATTTATTGTTGCGTGTCTACTATGGCTAAGTGAAGGCAATAGCTCCAACTTAACAAAACCGACTTTATTCATTGCATAACAATGCATGACATAGGTACCATAGTGATGCCATGAACTTTAGCAATGTAGCAGAGTAAGAATTGAAGAAACAGGTTTACTATCAAATGGAAGGAGAATGGACAAATAAGCACTTATCCAACAACTGGTATTTCATAATGAACATATATGTTGCTACAATGTATCAGTCTTATCATAGTGGAAAAAGGAAACCAAATTACATAAGATGAGCACCAACCATGAGGCTTATTAGAGATAGCGACAACCCATGCTAGGACAAAGCTTATTAGAGCTGCTCTTCATCGCCGTCTTCTCAACTAATTATCACGATTTTCACATTCTTTCAAAGCGTAGAAAGGAATTATACTCCACAATCCATGTCTAGAGGATCATGTATATGTTTACAACCATGCGGCATTCTTTAGCGAGGAGACGACCGACTTGATTTGCTAGTAGTTTTTCAAGCTATCAATGCTCTTCTCCCTTCTGATGCTACTCATCTTGTACCCACCAAAGGGGATTGCAGCATCAAAGATGTCAAAGTAGTTCACCCAAACAGTCCCAGCTCTGAGCTCATGTCAGGGTCACTACAACACAACCAACTTGCTAGGGCACCTATAAATGCCCTAGAATGTGTGTAAATGCCGCGGAAGGAATTTTTTCCGGCGTTTACCAAACGACCACATAAGTGCCGTCGGCAAAGGTTTTTTCCGGCGTTTATAGCAACCTCGGCGTTTAGGAAATGCCGCCATACACAATACTAACCCGGCGTTTATAAACGCCCCAGAATATTCTACCCCGGCGTTTACAAACGCCCTTCCAGAGTAATCTACCCTGGCGTTTACAAACGCCCTTTCAGAGTATTCTACCATGGCGTTTACAAACGCCCTTCCAGAGTAATATACCCCGGCGTTTACAAACGCCCTTCCAGAGTAATATACCCCGGCGTTTACAAACGCCCTTCCAGAGTAATCAAACCGGCATTTACAAACGCCCCAATTGATTTATCTGTGGCATTTACAAATGCCCCAAAAGGAGGATGTTGGCACCTGCAATTGCCCTCATTTCGGTTTTTTGTACAGCATGTATGTGTGCTATTGCTCTAGCTACGGCAGCGGTTACAAATTACCAAACTAAATTAACAAAAAATGTTTTTAACAGTCTGCCATCTATAAATACCTTCTTTCACAGTTTGTACATATATGCTTATTCACTAGTAGTAGACAACACACCAACATCATAGATTTTAATTCCATAATTATCACTATAACTGATAGAATCACATTGTTCAACAAAAAGTCAATGGCAGCTAAAATTTACAAGCAGTACTTCCATATCAGCCGACAGATTACATTGTTCAGCAAAAGACGGCATCACATATATAGAATTGTAGAACAGGAGTGCGATAACTTATGTTCAACAAAATATTCATAGTTTGAACATCACAGGATCCTATTTGCTTAAGTTAAACGCTGCACAAAAGGTGTGAGACCCCGGAGTAGAAACTCCTGGACCTCCTGTGCATTACAGTACTAGTCCCAGATCAACGCTAGTACACACAGTTCAAACAGAAAAGATGATACATTGCCAACAACGCTTTATTATCATAATCGAGATTACAGACCTCGAAGCCTTTATTACAAATGAGGTTTTAAGACCTCACACCAAACAGAAAATTACAGCGGAAGCAAAAAGAAACTAAAGCAAGACCCATCAATACGCCACAGGCAATTGACTGGGGAAACGCAACCTAGAAGTCCGGAAAGCCTTCGACGAATCCATCCACGAAGTAGTCGTAGTCCACCTCTTGAGCTTTGATCTCCTCTGAGAGTTAATTTGAAATGTAGCACGTGAGTACATGAATGTACTCCGCAAGTCTTGGGAAAGATGCATAGATGCAAGGCTTCACAAAGGAAGGCTATATGGTTCTTTTGCATAAATCAGCATTTTATTTCAAATCTACATAATTACTTCAAAGGCCATTTGATAAACATCTTTGTTTTTCATAAATGAAATTAGATAAATAACTTAGTGAAGGCTAAACCACCAACACTAAAATCTCAGGCTATCTGCCAACTTTCAAGACTCAGGTTAAACCACCTGATCTGGTTACACCACCAGATTTAAATCACGAGAGTTACATCACTCCCGAGTTTGACAAACCATTTTATTTTAAAATCAAAATCAAACTTCTACCATGTGAATGCATTCCTTGCCCGCCCTTGACTGTGGGCACGGCTATTCGAATAGTTTTTACTCTGCAGAGTTTGTACACTTTACCCACAAGAGATAAATTATCTTAATAGTCAACATGCTTCCTTTGGCATGAGACCCAGATAAAATATCACAAAGCCTTTCACCTACTCCAGTATAGCTAGATACCACCCGCTAAGGTTTCACCACAACTCGAATCCACGAGTCGGAGCCCCCTCTTGCGCCGTATGAGTACAGTAAACCCTGTCCCTCACTATGAGTAACCAGTACACCCTGGCACTCAATACACCACTGGTGATATCTAAACTACACCTTTATAGGTTAGTTAGCTAGGTCGTACCCATATAGACTTGTGGTTGCACTGTTTTGCTCAGTTTGGACAAACACAAGCGTCGGTCCTTAAACGACCAGGGTGGTTCATTCACAATTCCAAAAAATTCTCGTGCTAAACTGCACCAGCCAAACCTTCCATCCACCCTTGTCAACTTTTCCCTTTGAACTTCATTTTTATTTTCAAATTAACAGTGGTAACATCCATTACCACCTTTCAAACAAATCAATTAACAATGGTAACATCCATTACCAATGTTCAAACAAACCATTGATCAAAACATTTAGCAAACATGCTTCTCATTTGACATTTTATATTGATTCGCTAAACTAAGCATTTGCTAGTATAAATTTAACAAAATGTAATACTAACTCATTATTGAGTCAAAGGGATATCCTAAGTTGACAATGGTACAAGGTAAAGGATTTTCAATGGAAGGTATAACAATTGGAACATTTAACTAAATTTTTCTAAAATCAAGTTATCCACTTTTACAACATAAGCATGCAATAATTTAAAATAACTACACAAATCATTTTGTAAATCATAGGAGCAAGATGGTCAAAGGAGACTTGCCTTCCTGTGCTGGGTTGTTATCTTCCTGAGCTTGATCCTGAATATCTTCGGACAAATCGGTCTCTACACGTAAATCGAGAAAACCAAATAAATAAAATAAAAAAAATTCAAAAATTGAAAATAAATATACCAAATGAAAGATTGGAATTTTAGATGAATTTAGAAATTTGAATGGATCAATTTGGATTTAAAATGAGAAAGTTATGGCTTCCAGAAGATTAAATAGGAGGGAAAAAGGAAAAATCGGGTTTCGGGAATTATTTTTGTACTGAAAAATACTATTTATGACGTCATCAATTTTCGAATTTTCTGAGCGGGAAATATTATTTGAATGACGGGTGGGTCCGGTCTACCGTGAACCGGATCCACGGACCACGGGGTTCGCCGACGTGGCACACCGGCCACATGGCGCCATGCGGGCGCGAGGTGGCGGCCACGTGGCCGTCCACGCGGGCACAACCGGCCACGCGGGCGCACGCGCAGCCGCACGGGAGGATGGCCGGCCGGCGGCCTTGCCGGCGGTCGGCGGCCGGCGGGAGGGCGGCGAACGGCGGCGGCGGATGAGGAGAGGCGGCGGCGACGGAAGGCGGGGCGGTCGGCGGCGGCGCAAGGAGGAGGTGGCGGCGGGGTGGTGGCCGAAAGAGAGGGAGTAGGAGCCGGCCGAAATGGAGGAAGAAAGGGGAAGGAATGGGGAGGGAGGCCAATTTATAGATGGAAAAGAGAGATGAAGAGCCGGCGGTTTAGAGATGATTAAAGGGAGGAGACGGCCGGCCGTGAGTGGGGATTGATGAGGGCAATCAATTGCACGCGTTAGCTTGGAGTTTAATTGAGAGAAACGGCCGAAATTAAAGCTTCATTTTCGGTTTAATGGAGGTGGAGAGAGAGGGTGGGAGGAGGAAGAAGGTGAGGTTGAAGATGGATATGACATGTGGGTCCCATGTGTAATAGAGAGGAGAGGAAGTGAAGGGGTACGGGCCGTCAGATTCGCGACACGTGGCAAGTGGATGGATAAGAGGCTTTGGATTTTATGAAGGGGTAAGTTGTGGTGGATGGCTAGGATTAAAACGTGGAGAGAGGTGGATTTCATCTGAGGGCGACACGTGGCGGGCTAGGGATATATTGATTTTTATTTTCGGATTTAATTTCAGGAATTACTAGAAACTTTATTAATACTTGGAAAAATAATATTTAAAGTATAAAAATTCCAGAAAAATCATAAAATATTCCTGGAAGCATTTTAGACTTATTAAAAATATTTTTAATTTCAGATTTGTATTTTAATAATTTATAAAATACTTTTTATCTTTGAAAATTGATTTTAAACTTCAGAAAATTCTCAAATAATATTTAACAATTTAGGAGAGGCTAGGAAAAATATAATTTTCCCTTTTTGGCTTTAATAAAATATTTAAAATACATTTTCTTGCTTTAAATGTTGAAATAAAATCCAGACAATCAAATAAAAGCCAAGTAAAATCCAATTACTTTAAAATAGTTAATTTGAATTTAAATTTTTTCAGAAAGCCAAATTTTGGGATGTTACAAAAGGTCTTGATAAATAACTAGTTAACACCATCATATCTTCTCCAGCCTGCAATCAAGTGAACACAATATATGAGAGTTAGTGCTGAAATAGGAAAAACTAGCTAAGTCTAAGTACACTGCACACATGTTTGTGGGGAAAAGAACAATCCTGTTACCTAATACATTCCAGAATATATTTTTTTGTTGCAATCAAATAAGTTGACAGTCCACAATGCATACCTAGCCCACAATGCATTGCAAGATATTAGCTAGCCCACAGTTGTTCCAACATTGTTAAATGGATGGAGTATGTATTGAGAAAGAATTATGTACCTCTCCAAAAAAAAGCACTGAGGAAGAAATGTATTAGAGTTTCAAACGAGTTTTGTCCTATATATAGGTTGGCTCTTTGTTTTTGCATGATTCACTGGCATTTATATGTTGAATATGCTCTGATACGAGTACATCAAATGTTTACTTCTCAAGATTATTTGAAAGTTTAATCAGAACATGTGGTTTTGATGCAATTTTGGCTTCCATCTACTTCACTTGTGTTAAATACATCTTGATATCGTTGTGCAAAGTAAAAATTTGTAATATTGAACTAGATATAGATTACTCTAAAAAGAGAACTAGATATAGATCTTTCTGGAAGCTTAGACATTTTCTTTGTAACTTACCCATATTTATGCCACCATGTATTAGAAACCTTTCTTTATGGTATTGTGTCAAAATATGTGCTCAAGTATCTTATTCTGCCTAACTTGCTCATACACCACCTATTGCCCTATGATGATCAAGTATAATGAGGCCCCCATGGAAGGATACCTTAAGATTTTTATACATCCTTGTATAATACATTTCTGTCAAGTAGTCATAATATTTTCTTGGCTTACCATTTTTGCAAGCTACAGCA
Organism: Dendrocalamus latiflorus; assembly: GCA_017311315.1. Taxonomy (NCBI): domain Eukaryota; kingdom Viridiplantae; phylum Streptophyta; class Magnoliopsida; order Poales; family Poaceae; genus Dendrocalamus; species Dendrocalamus latiflorus. The sequence goes on from CM029660.1 coordinate 25,876,539, forward strand.
TCAATTTGAACAATAAGATGCTAATGCTAACTGATTAGTGACATGTATAACATATGACTAGTGACAGTTTATCAACAACATTGGAAGCAAATCCACATGAAAGAACACAGCACACACCCAGAAGGATTTCAAATGACAGCCATTGAAGCTAACAAGCCCATAATTCGTCCCACAGGAGTTCTACTCCCAAACCAAATTAGATAACCAGCCCATAATTAGCAGAAATCAACAGTTAATAGTAGCTGAAATAAAGTACCTTACATTTTTGCACAACTAGTCTTAGCAATAACTCTATGTCTTGGTGCAGAAATCTGAAAGTGTGAGAAGCAAAGAACAAAACAGCAATTAGGGTAGTTACAACATTTTTAATAAACAGGAAATAATCTTTCTATCTCATACCCAAAGAACGCTTGATGAGATTTAGAGGTGATCCATCACGTTCTAGAACCTATGATTTCAACAAGAGAAATATCAAGTCAGTTATCACAACTTGGAGATAAAATGATAGGGTGGATCTCAAGTACATACACTATGATGTGGCCAAGCGATGCAAAGACCAATAGCAGCGCCTAGCTTGCTGGCCTTGTGTAGTGGTCGAGGGAGTAAGACATTCTTGTCAATGACAACATCAATAAGAACCTCGTAAAAGGCCCCTAAGGCTAATCCATCGACACCTAATGCTGTCTTTTCGGTGCATTGGAGTCTTCCGTGTGCTACTATATTGGAGCCACCAAGGTTACGCAATGCAACTTCTCTACCAGCCTAGAAATATCAAGAATCAAGGGGCTACATGATTTGGACCCATAAACTAGTTGTAAGTAAACTCTAAGTTATTCTCATGTGGAAGTTGGTCATACCACTTTTTGGTGCTTTCTTGCTAAAACCTTGTTGGTTCTTGATGGGAGTACACCATCTATCCGATTTTCTGAAGAAGATGATTCTAGTAGCCTTCCTCTTCCACCACTTGTATCCTTTTCTAGATTAGATTCAAGCTGATATCAAATTGCATACACAAAATTAAAAGTCAGAAATGTAATATGAATACACAATATTTAGAATTGAACAACTATATACATGCTCACCTGCACGTTAGGTTGGGTTATTTCCCTAGCTTGTTCTCTGTTTGCACTATTACTAGCTCCATGTAAGCTTAATAACATGCTTTTAAGGTCTTCATACTGCTTGTCTTGCCTCTCTTTGTATGCTTCAAATCGTTTCTCGGAACATTCCTTGTATGCTGCAAATTGCCTGTCAGTATTTGCCACCATGGATCTAAGTTGTGCATTTTCTTCTTCAACCTGCTTTAGTGCAGCTACAGCCTTTGAAAGAGTTATTGCCTTGGAACCCCCAGGTAACAATCCCATGCCACGCACTCTTCCTTTCCTATCTTGTGGGAGCACATCGTCATACAAATCACCATCATCTACTGATTTGAAGTGAAGGGTTTCATCTTCTTCAAACCTTTTTTCAATCTCATCCTGGAATTTAAATGAAATATATGCAAAGATTACAAGCTTTGAAGTGAACTACGGTAAAGTTAAATATAAAATCTAGAAAAGGAACATAAACATACTATCTTCTCTTTGCAAGCAGCACTAATAGCTTCTCCATTTTTCTTCTTATGTGTAGCAAGATAGCTTTCCGCTCTACAAGGTTCACGACCAAGTAATCTCTCCTAGAACAATATGACAGAAATAAGGAAATGTCATTTCCACATTGACTTAATAACCAATATATATAGCACAAGTTAGTACGCACCAGTCCATTATTCACTACAGCAAAGCTTTGTGATCCACAAGTATGAAGGGCATTTTCTTGTGTTGCACGAATGCCAGCATTCCTTTTTGCTTTAGTCTACAATATAATTCATCCTTAGAATTGTATGCATCTATATACCAAATTTAGAATAGGCTTTTTAGAATATTGAGACCTTTGTTTCTTCCTTTGACCAATGTTCAACCAGCCACTTCCAATCTGGTGGAGGGATCCTATCGCCACATCCATTGGCAATATTCTCCTCTGCTGAAATTTCTTCCTTGTAGTATTTCTTCTTCAAAGTATTTTTGAAATCTCGCCACTTCTTTCCAGCAGATGCTAGCACCCATTCTTCACATATTGGATCTATGTCAAAAAATTGCTGCAAAGCAAATGAAATGTTTCAATAGATACCACCAAGAACATATAAAAAAGGATCTCATGTCTGCACATAAGTAATAAAATGCTACACAAAGGAAAAATTATTACCGTGACTGTTTTCCAAATTATATCTTTTCCTGGAACAACTCTCCAATCCTTTTGCGTTAGTGTTATGTGTCCTCCCTTTACTAGAGTGGCAATGAAGTTAGTAAAATTGCTGGTTTTCACTCCACAGGGCTGCCCATATTTATTAACCTTCACATGAATCTTGACTTCTTTATCCCCATGCCAAATATAACTCATTTTTGTTGGCCCCCTAACCTTCTTTTCTTTGGCTGAGACCATGTAGCATAACCAGGGAAGTGTAAAGACCTTAAATTACACAATAATATTGTAATAGCACTTAACAATTAAATAATACATACCACAAGACTTCCTTTGCACAAGTTCATAACAGACCTCAACTTCCTCATTAGGTTCATCAGAAAGGCCATCAAGGTCATTGACATAATCATCATCGTCATCATGAACCATTTCAGCCTCATCATTTGCAACATAATTAGGATCTGTCTCTTCATCATCTATTTTAGCTAGAATTGTTCTCTACATAGTAAAACTTAAAAAATTAACGTGTCTATGTAAATGCCGAAATCAAGTTTTATAAAAAATTACCTTTCTTCCCTTCTTTTGTTGCTCAGGAGCAATACCAACTTGTGTTTGAAACGGTATAGGAGGAAGTTTCAACTTGGCTAGCTTTAAATTGTTAGCTGTGATCCTTTTCACACGCTCCATGCCATACGAACATTCACCTCCTTGGTCGTTTCCTTCCCTTGCTGCCATTTTTTCCTCTGCAATACAGTAGAAAGAAATTCCTTTAGTATATACTAATAATAAGTAGCAGATTATTCAAGTAAATTAAAGTTCAGCAGTAACATATCCATTTATAAGGCTATGCCCTTTAGCCTTAGTAGCTTCATTTAATGGCCCATCAATAGTCACACCATTTATATCAGACCTAGCACAAATATCATCTCCCAAATCAGCAAGCAAGTCATTACTTAAAGGTTCAATAGGCTCCTGGTAGCAATTTATATTTTCATGGTCATCCTCGTTGCCTGCTCCCATATCAAACATATCTCTTGGTTTTGAAAAGACAACTGCGTGCCATTCTCCTTCGATAGAGTCTTGCACATAATAAACTTGTGTAGCTTGAGTTGCAAGAATGAATGGCTCATTACTTAAGCTGTCACTGGTATTGAGTAAATGATTGAAATTTACAAGTGTTATTCCATACTTATCCTTTTGAATGCCTCTACCTTGGATAGTATCAACCCAATCACACTTGAACAGCACAACAGATCCTTTGTTAGAGTAGTTTAACTCAATAATTTCCTTGATTATGCCATAATATGTAACTTCACCTATAACTGGGTTCTTGTCTTTTGCACTAGAAAAGCTTGATGTACTTGCAACAACGGCTACTCCAAAATTTTGGGTAGTTTTTCCCCTGTTGTAGCTCTGAGTTTGGAATTTGTACCCATTTATAGCATAAGTGTTGTATTTGGACACAATCCTGTATGGCTTGTTAGCCAAGACCTTTAGTTCCTCAGGAACTTCAATCCTATTCGAAACCATATTTTGAACCTAACAATGTGATAAATATTAATAAAATCATTTCAATAATACAGAACACATGTGTAGCTATCATATTGTAAACCACTTCACAACTTACATGTTCTTCGAACCATATGTGAAAAGTTTCATGTTGAATGCGTTCAACATCTCGCTTCTTTTGCCGTTTCCCCAAACATAGAAATTGGTGGTGCTTTCTACATATTTTTTTAAACAGCATGAGCTGCTTGCCACAAAAACAAATAAAAAACGAGGTCATAGAACATACTTCATATACGGAGCAACTCCTTCACAATTGATCAATACATATCGATGAGCTTGCATCCAAGATATATGATCCAATTCGATCATGCAACTTCCCGACAATGGACGCCCTACTCTTCTTAGATATGAAAATTTAGTAGAATTTGTAGTAGTGTCATTCCCATCTTCATGTTCTCTACGAGTGAACCTTGTTTGACAACCGTGCAAATATCGCGAACAAAAAGTAAGACTTTCATCTAGCACATATCCTTCAGCTATTGAACCTTCCGGGTGACTTCGAGTGCGAACCATTGATTTTAATTTTGACCAGTACCTATTGTATGTGTACAGTAAATATTCAACCCATTAGAAAGACATTTGTTACTTTAGAAAGTTGTAGAGATGATTTAATAATTTACCTCTCAATAGGGTACATATTTCGGTACTGCACAGGCCCAGCTAGCCTAGCTTCTGTTGGGAGATGGACACACAAATGAACCATCACATCAAAGAAGGCTGGTGGGAAAATCTTCTCAAGGAGGCAAAGTACTTCAGCTATCTCATCTTCTAATTGTTGCATGTCACTCACAGAAATAACAGGGGAGTATATTTTCTTAAAAAAATTGCTCAAACGAATCAGTGCTGTGCAGACCTTCTCTAGCAAAATTCTTCTAATTGCAAGAGGAAGCAAGTTTTGCATAATAATATGGCAGTCATGGCTCTTAAGTCCAACTAGCTTTCTTTGATCAACAAGGACCTTGTTTTGCAGGTTAGAAGCATATCCATCGGGAAATTTAACTTGTTTCAATGTTTGACAGAACAATTTCTTCTCTTTTGTGCTCAGTGTGAAAATTGCTGGAGGTAGATAAGTCTTATTTCCTCGTTCTACCGGGTGAAGCTCTGGCCTTATGCCCATATTTTGAAGGTCAACACGAGCATTTAGGTTGTCTTTGGACTTTTTGTCAACACCTAACAATGTATTCACTATATTATCAAAAACATTCTTCTCAATATGCATTGCATCTAAGTTATGGCGTACTAAAAGAGTTTCCCAATACGGTAATTGGAAAAAATACTTCTTTTCTTCCACTTGGGCTCGACCACATTCTCCTTACCCTTTTTCGAGCATTTTTGTATCTCAAGTTTTCCAAAAATAGTTTTCAAGTCTTTTGTTTGTTCTGACACATCAAATCCAGTTATAGGGACAGGTGCATCTCTTAGTTCTTGAGTACCATCAAATGCATGTGCATCAAACCTAAACCTGTGATTGTTGGGTAGGTATCTTCGATGGCCCATGTAGCACGTTTTGTGCTTTAATCTGAATGAGCAGGTTCCAAGGTAACAACTAGCACAGCCTACCTCCCCATTTGTCTTTCTTCCGGACAAATATGCATTACCAGGGTAGTCACGAATTGTCGCAGTAAGTGTAGCACGTAGCTGAAACCACTCTGAACAGGATACATCAAATGTTCTAATGCCTACATGCCATAGCTCTAGAAGTTCATCAATTAGTGGTTGCAAGTAAACATCAATATTATTTTCAGGAGAGGATGGACCAGCAATGAGTAGAGATAGAATGAAATTTGACTGCTTCATGCACTCCCATGGAGGGACATTGTATGGAATCAAAACAACAGGCCATGTGCTGTGAGCAACACTTAATGTACGAAATGGGCTGAAACCATCAGTTGCCAAAGCAAATCTAATGTTACGACATTCTGAACTAAACTCTGGGAACCGAAAGTCGAAATCCTTCCATGCAGTAGAATCTGCTGGATGTCGTAATAAACCATCCTTGGTACGCCCTTCGCTATGCCATCTATGGCTGGCTGCTGTTTTGGATGACATGAACCTCCTTTGAAGCCTTCTTTTCAAAGGAAAATGGCGAAGAACATTCATAGGAACTCTATGGACACGCTTCCCATCAATTCCTACCTTCTCTAATTTCCACCTTGGAGCCTTACATGTTGGGCAAGAAGTACAATTGGCATATTCTTTCCTAAAGAGTACGCAATGATTTATGCAAGCATCAATGTTATCATAGCCAAGGCCAACATCCCTAACAAACTTTCTAGCCTCATGGTAGTTTTTTGGTAAATTTTCACCGGCTGGTAGTGCTTCCTTTAAGAGTAAAATAAGTTCATCAAAGCAAGCATTACTCATATTCCACAAGTTTTTTATGTTAAGGAGTCGAACAATAAACTGTAGTTTGGAGTACTTTTCACAACCTGGATACAGTTGTTGACTAGCTTCATTAGCTAACTTATAGTATATCGCAGCATCTACATCATTCTCTTGCTCGTCATCACTAGCAGTCACATCTATGTTGACATCATCAAAAAATCCAAGACCTTCTCTTAGCATATCATTTATTTCATCATCTTTGTCATTTTGAACCGATGGAGTTGAACTAACAGCTGCTGAATTGTTCCAGCTCTCACCATGATAAATCCATGTATTATACCCAGGCATAAATCCATCACAGATTAAGTGGTCATACACAACATTTTCCTGTAACCAATACTGATTCACACATTTTCTACAAGGACAAAGGATTGTGTTGCCTCTCGCTGATTTGGAAATGGCAAATTCAATGAAATTCTTAAGACCGCTTTCATACTCGTCTGTGTACCTATAATATCAAGTTACTACTAACAATTATAACCAGGGGAGCTAGAGTAAATAATCTTTTAACTTTTCAGCTTTGTGTTGAAATCTAATTACCTAGGTGAAAGCATCCAATGTTTGTCCATGTTTCCTAATCATTGGCACCAATTTATTAGTTCTCCCAAGATGCACATGGATGCATGGAATTCACAAACATATAAAAAAGTTTCAGCTTGCAGCTAACCTGAAAAGAGAGTAAGGAGACAATAGCAACCAGGCACAGGAAGCACCAGTATGTAGCAGATGAATCACCTCGTCAACCTTTTGTCGAAGCACCTTGTCTACCTTCTGTCAAAGCAGCAAAGATGATAAAGCATAAATACTTCTCTCAGTCACAACTCATAACCAAGCTTACGTGAGAAGGCATAGGCACAAATACTTCTCTCAGTCACAACTCATAGACACACATCACAGATCATAAAGCATCACTTTAACAGTGCACAATTAACAGGAATTAGTACCAATTTAGTTGAACAATACTCGAGAATAGCAATTACAAAATGGAGAGGAATTAGACATAACCAAAGAAGAAGATGTAGCAGAGGAGACCGAGGTGAAGTGGAGGCAGAGGAAGAAGTCGGAGCTTGCCGGCGTCGGTGGAGAAGTCGTCGCCGTCAGTGTCGGTGAAGAGGAAGCTGGGGTCGGGGTCGTCGATGAAGGGGATGATGCAGTGGTGGCGGAGACAGGGGCGGCCAACCGGGGTTGAAGAAGATCCGGTGGAGATCGGCGATGGCGTTGGCGGCGACTTGTGGACCTGGAGGGGCGCCGCTTGCTGGTGGCAGCCGAAGAGCTGCGCCGTCGAGGTGGGTCAAGAGAAGCGGCGGTGCGGTGGATGGCGGTGAGAGGCGGCGTTGGCTGGTGGAGGACGAGATGGGGAAGGAGAGCAAGAAGGCGGCGGCACGGGAGTAGGTGGCACAGAGGAGAGAGCTAATGCGGACGCCGGCGCCGAGGTGGTGGGGGCACAGGGGCGGCCGGAAGTGAGGTGAGTGCCGGTGCCGGTGCTGGAGAAGAAAGAGAGAGGCGGCGGAAAGAGATGGCGAAGAGACCAAGAGGAGTGGCGGCGGGGGGCGCAGGGATGAAGTGGCCGCCGGCGAGATTGGCCCGGCCTCGCCGGCGCCGAGAGTGGAGGAGGAGGAGGAGGAAACCAGAAGGGGGCGAACCGGTGAAGGGAGATCGAAATCGGCGGCGGTGGCGGCTAGGGCTTTGAGGCGAATCGATAATGGGCCGTGTCGTAGGGGTGGCCCCCACCTAAACCCAGCAGGCCTGGTAGGAGATTATAAGGCCCAGAATAGGCCATGTGTAATGACATAACTACCCCCAAGAGGGATAACCAGATGTAAGGGTATAACCGTAAAAGCACTCCTCATGCGTATATATATATGAGCACAAGCCATGGGGAGGACCCAGGCCATTACACTTATCTTCATTACTCTCCACTACCATCTCTCTCTCTGTTTGGTCTGTAGCCACAACAGTTGGCGCCGTCCGTGGGGAGGACGAAGACAAGCCTGAAGACCGAAGAAAAAGATGGCACCGGAAAAAGCTTCCTCAGCCGCGGCGAGGGGAAAGAAGCCGGCCACAGCGGCGGACGCGGGTGGCGATGCAGTCGCGGTGGCCGAAGACGTCGACGTTCGCGGGGCGACGACCAACCCCACCGCTGGCGCCACGAGGACGGGCCCGGCGGTCCGAGACGTCGACACGGGTGCGGCGACAACCGACCCCGCCGACGCAACGACAGCCGACCCCGCCGCCGCCACCGCACCGGGGATGGAAAGCGCCCTGCTGGGGGCCCTCAACGCGTTCCAGCGGGAGCTGGGGGACCTTCGCGGAGCCGTCAGAGATATACAAGAGGCTCGGAGTCCGCCGGCTGCGCCAGCAACCGCGTCCGAGCCCGCGCCGGAAGGGGCGGACAGTCGCGAAGCCCCCGCGTCCAGCCGCGTGCCGCTGCGACGCGCAGATCCGGAGTCCCCGCTCTCGGCGGGGTTGCAGCAGGCGGCATGGCCCGAAAACTTCAAGTTCCCTAGCGTCATCGACTCGTATGAAGGCGACACGGATCCTCGCGAGTTCGCGCGCGTGTACGAAGCCGCGATCGAAGCCGCGGGCGGAGACGACACCACAAAGGCGAAGGGACTCCCCCTCGCACTGCACGGAGCGGCGCTCTCTTGGTTTTTTACCATAGAGCCGGGCTCCATCTATGCGTGGGAGCAGCTTCGCGACCGGCTTCGTTCCAACTTTCAGGGGTATCATCTCGAGCGAATCGAGGCGGACCAACTCTTCGCTGTAAAGCAAGGACCCTCGGAGACGCTCCGGGACTACTTCAAGCGCTTCGCCAAGATTCGAAGCCAGGTACATGATGTTAATGAAACCACAGTCATCAATGCAGCTATACAGGGCCTCCGCCCGGGCCCGATGGCCGAATACAACGCGCGGAGGCCAATTACGACAGTGGCCAAGCTCTTCGACAAATTGGACGAGTACGCGCGGGCGGAGGAGGATGCGCGAAAACGCAGCATCACCGCTCTCGGCCTCGCCCGTGAGGAGCGGCCCCCACGCGAAGTCGGGGCGGGCGGCCTCTTCTCGCAGCCGGGCCGTAGCCGAAAGCCCCGAGGCAGTGAGGATGGAGTACAGGACGGCTCATCACGGTGTAGGCCCAAACCTCGGCGCCGCCAGCGCCGATCGCAGACGGCCCATTGCGTCCTCACCACCGAGAGCACCCGCCAAGGACCCGACCCCGCCTCGTGGAGGGGAGTCCAGGGATCGGAGGGTGGATTTGACTACACCAGCCAACCCCGCACAGAGCAGGAGCTTCTGCGCTATGGTAAGTGGTGCGAGGTACACGGCTACGGCGATCATTACACAAGGGCATGCATCGCGGTGATGGAGCTGCGGAGGGTGACGGCCGGATCTCGGTCTCCGCCTTCTCGGCCTCCTGCCGAAGCCCATGTGGGGCACCCAAGGGATAGCCCCACACGGGCCACCGCAGCGGAAGGCGCGCAGCATCACACCGTCAACGTCATCACCGGAGGCTCTTCCTCAAAAGCCCCTGGGGAGCAGCCGCAGATGTGGATGCCGCCCCGCAACATCACCTTCGACTTGAACGACGCTAGGGGTGTGGAGTACCCTCATCAAGACCCTCTAGTCATCCAGGCCCACATAGCAGGTTGCGAAGTCAAACGCGTCCTTGTCGACGGGGGATGCTTCGCGAACATCTTATTCGCAGACGCCCTCGACCGCATGGCAATCCCCCGAGGCCAGCTGGAGCAGCCGGGAGCTCCACTTCAAGGCTTCGGGGGTCAACCGCTGCAGGCCCTGGGGCACATTTCCCTTCCTGTCACCTTCCGTCAGGAGGGCAACAAGGGTAACATCCGGACCGAGCATGTCACCTTTGATGTTGTAGATATCCAGCACCCCTACAACGTCGTACTAGGGCGATCCGCCATCAACTCTTTCGAGGCAATCCCGCACCACGCCTTCTTGTGTGTAAAGCTCCCGGGCCCGGAGGGTGTCATCACCATCTTCGGCGACCAGGACCTGGCAAGACGTGCCGAAGGCGGCAGCCGCGTCTCGCATCGCCCGGTGCATGCCCTCTCCGGCGCGCCCGGCGCTGGGCCCTCCGCCCCCGGATGGACGCCCAAGCCTCGGCCTGAAGGCGGCGTCAAGAAGGTGCCGCTCCAGGCGGAGGGGCAGTTTGTCTCCATTGGCGAGGGGCTCCCATCGGGGGTCGAACGGGAGCTGCTCCGGGTGCTTCAGAACAACGTGGACGTCTTCGCATGGTCCCCGGAGGACATCAAGGGCGTGGATCGCGCGGTAATCCAGCATCGTTTGGCGGTCCACCCCGACGCCAAACCGGTCAAGCAAAGGCTCCGGCGTATGTCGATGGATCGGCAGCAGGCGGCCAAAGCGGAGGTGGCGAAGCTTCTTCGCGCCGGGGTCATCCGCGAGGTCCACCATCCAGAATGGCTCGCTAACATGGTGCTAGTCAAAAAGGCCAGCGGGGCCTGGCGCATGTGCATCGACTTCACGGCACTCAACAAGGCGTGCCCGAAGGACAACTACCCCTTGCCGCGCATCGATCAGATGGTTGACGCCACTTCTGGGTGCGAACTCATGAGTTTCCTGGACGCCTATTCTGGCTACCACCAGGTATACATGGCCGAAGACGACGAAGAGAAGACCAGTTTCATCACGCCACTTGGGACGTTCTGCTTTGTCAGAATGCCCTTTGGCTTGAAGAACGCAGGCGCTACCTTCACCCGCCTCGTCGCCATTGCCCTGGCCGCCCAGCTCGGGAGGAACGTCGAGGCATATGTCGATGACGTGGTGGTCAAAACTCGGTAACTCGCTCTACACGGTCGGGACCTCCAGGAGACCTTCGATAACCTCCGGAAGGCGGGTATCAAGCTCAACCCCGATAAATGTGTCTTCGGGGTGCAGGCGGGCAAACTCCTCGGTTTCCTCGTGTCCGGACGGGGCATCCAGGCGAACCCCGACAAAGTAGACGCTATTTTGGGTATGGAGCCGCCCAAGACAACGAGGGAGGTCCAGAGGCTAGCGGGCCGCATGGCAGCATTAAGCCGCTTCCTATCCAGGGCGGCGGAGCGGGGCCTGCCGTTTTTCAAACACTCCGCGGGTGCGATGGGTTTCGTTGGGACGAAGACTGCGCGAAGGCCTTCAACGAGCTCAAGCAGCACCTGGCAAGCCTCCCCACTCTGGTCGCCCCAGCACCAGAGGCTCCCCTCCTACTCTATCCGGCTGCGTCAGCCACCGCGGTCAGTGCTGTCCTCGTCTTAGAGGAAGGCGCCATGCAGCGGCCTGTCTACTTTGTCTCCGAAGCCCTTCAAGGCGCCAAGACAAGATACACGGAGCTGGAGAAGCTCGCCTATGCGCTGGTCATGGCCTTCCGGAAGCTTCGGCATTATTTTCTAGCTCACCCGATCACAGCGCCTTCCTCATCCCCCCTGGCCGAGATGCTACACAACAAGGAGTCCACAGGCCGTATCGGTAAATGGGCCGCTGAGCTCGCTCCCTTCTCCCTGACGTATGCTTCGCGAACGGCAATTAAATCCCAAATCCTGGCGGATTTCCTCGCCGAATGGACCCCGCCGGCCCAACCCGGTCGGGCGCACGACGACCCCGTCTGGACGCTTACAATCGACGGAGCTTACAGCGTCGCCGGTGCGGGCGTAGGGGCGGTGATCGTCACGCCCGAGGGACAGTCTTTGCTGTACTCGGCGCGCCTTGCCTTCCCCGCTACCAACAACACGGCCGAATACGAGGCGCTGCTCTTCGGCCTGGCGAAGCTCAAGGCAGCCGGCGCGAGACGGGTGTTGGTCCGCACCGACTCGCGCTTGGTGGCCGGCCATGTGGACAAGTCATATCAAGCCAAGGACCCTGAGTTGGCCAAGTACCTCGCGGCGGTACGGGCGAGGGAAAGGCACTTTTTGGGTGTCACTGTCAAGGCCATCCCTCGGGCGGAGAATGAGCAGGCAGATGCCCTCGCCAAGGCGGCCAGCCAACAACTGCCCCCCCCCCTGGAGGGGGCATTCTACGAGGTGTTAGCCAAGGCGGCCATCGCGCAGGACAACCAGGACGCGGCACTTGTCCACCGCATTGATCGGCCAGGAGATTAGCGGGAACCCATTTTCAAATTCTTACAAGGCCTCGCTGAGCCGGAGGACCCTGCCGAGCTGCGACGATTGCAGCACCGCGCACGGTCCTTCCAGGTGTTTGAAGGGACGCTTTACAAGAAGGGGGTTTGCGCGCCGCTCCTGCGCTGCCTCTCGGCTGAAGAAGGAAAGGAACTCTTGGCGGAAATCCACGCGGGCGTATGCGGATCCCATCTGGCGCCAAGGTCATTAGTCGGCAAGGCGTTCAGACAAGGCTTCTACTGGCCGACTGCCATTACCGACGCCCAGGACCTCGTCCGTCGGTGCCAAGGGTGCCAATGGATGGCACGCATCATCCGCAGGCCCCCGACAAGCCTTAACCCAATCCCCCCGGTGTGGCCACTGGCGCGCTGGGGTCTTGACATAGTAGGACCACTCGCCCGAGCTCCAGGGGACCTCCGGTTCGTGGTGGTCGCACTGGAATATTTCTCCAGGTGGCCGGAAGCGATCGCTCTGGCCAAAGTAACTTCTGCAGCCATACAGCGCTTCCTATGGCAAAACATCATATGTCGCTTCGGGGTACCTCGGGAGCTCACGGTCGACAATGGCCTGCAGTTCGATGCCGCCCTCTTCAAGGATTATTGTGACAGCATGGGCATCACCCTCCGATTCGCCTCGGTAGGGCATCCCCAGTCCAACGGGGCGGTCGAACGGGCGAATGGCGCCATCTCGGCCGCCATCAAAAAGCGCCTGGTTGGATTGCCGAAGGGCAAGTGGCCAGACGAGCTTCACAGTGTTTTATGGTCGCTTCGCACAATGGTAACGCGCCCAACGGGGTTCACGCCGTTCAAGCTCCTCTTCGGCGACGAAGCAGTAACGCCCGAAGAAATTAAGGCCGGCTCGCGAAGGGTCCTCATCCAAGCATCCGAAGAGGAGCGCCGTGTGTCCCTGGACCTCCTCGACGGGATACGGGCAGACGCAGCCCACAACGTCGAGAAGTACGCGCGGCAGACAACGCGTACTCGGGACCGCTCTGTATGCCCGCGGGGGTTCAAGCCTGGGGATCTCGTCCTCAGGGTGGCGCTTCAGGCGGAAACCGTGGGCAAGCTGGAATCCAAGTGGGAAGGGCCGTACATTGTAACGGAGGCATTGCCAAAAGGGGCGTACCGCCTCGCTACGCTTGAAGGGCAAGCCTTCCGGCACACATGGAACGCGGACAGATTGCGGCGGTACTACGCCTAGAAGCGGCACGGGAGGCGTAGAGCCACCGGCCCGTTGTTAGGCGATGCTTGCCCGCACAAACGGGAGTTCAATAAAGGTTGCCGTTCCAAGAGCATCCCCTGACCGCGCTAAGCAAAACATAGTCCACAGACTCTAAATAAGACGTAGCGTCGAGCCTAGCTCCGCACGCGCGAGTCCCCGGACTATAAAGAAGACGTAGCGTCGAGCCTAGCTCCGCACGCAATAGTCCACGGACTCTAAATAAGACGTAGCGTCGAGCCTAGCTCCGCACGCGCGAGTCTCCGGACTATAAAGAAGACATAGCATCGAGCCTAGCTCCGCACGCAATAGTCCACGGACTCTAAATAAGACGTAGCGTCGAGCCTAGCTCCGCACGTGCGAGTCTCCGGACTATAAAGAAGACGTAGCGTCGAGCCTAGCTCCACACGCAATAGTCCACGGACTCTAAATAAGACGTAGCGTCGAGCCTAGCTCCGCACGCACGAGTCTCCGGACTATAAAGAAGACGTAGCGTCGAGCCTAGCTCCGCACGCAATAGTCCACGGACTCTAAATAAGACGTAGCGTCGAGTCTAGCTCCGCACGCGCGAGTGTCCGGACTATAAAGAAGACGTAGCGTCGAGCCTAGCTCCGCACGCAATAGTCCACGGACTCTGAATAAGACGTAGCGTCGAGCCTAGCTCCACACGCGCGAGTCTCCGGACTATAAAGAAGACGTAGCGTCGAGCCTAGCTCCGCACGCAATAGTCCACGGACTCTAAATAAGACGTAGCGTCGAGCCTAGCTCCGCACGCGCGAGTCTCTGGACTATAAAGAAGACGTAGCGTATGAGCCTAGCTCCGCACGCAATAGTCCACGGACTCTAAATAAGACGTAGCGTCGAGCCTAGCTCCGCACGCACTCTACGGAGTATAAATAAGACACAGCGGGGGGACGCCTTCGCGCGCACTCTACGGAGTATAAAGAAGACGTAGCGTATGAGCCTAGCTCCGCACGCAATAGTCCACGGACTCTAAATAAGACGTAGCGTCGAGCCTAGCTCCGCACGCGCGAGTCTCCGGACTATAAAGAAGACGTAGCGTATGAGCCTAGCTCCGCACGCAATAGTCCACGGACTCTAAATAAGACGTAGCGTCGAGCCTAGCTCCGCACGCGCAAGTCTCTGGACTATAAAGAAGACGTAGCGTCGAGCCTAGCTCCGCACGCAATAGTCCACGAACTCTAAATAAGACGTAGCGTCGAGCCTAGCTCCACACGCGCGAGTCTCCGGACTATAAAGAAGTCGTAGCGTCGAGCCTAGCTCCGCACGCAATAGTCCACGGACTCTAAATAAGACGTAGCGTCGAGCCTAGCTCCGCACGCGCGAGTCTCCGAACTATAAAGGAAAGCGTAGCGTCGAGAATGGCATCCGCACGCACCGCTCCACGGAGCACAAACGAGATGCATACACCTGTCCTTCACGTCCAGTGACAGGTAACACCAAGCATAAAGTACTACTTGGTTCCATTGCAAAAGCAGAGGGGTTACATGGTCACATGCGTAAGAACCAGTACATCATCCCCCGGCACCACCCGACCAACCGCTCAGCCTTGGCGCGGTGCGGACGAGCCCGCGCCGTCGTCGCCACGGCGCTGAAGGACCCCTTCAAGCCATCGGAGGAGGTCCCCCTCCCCATGCAACGTCTGCTGCACGGCGACTCTCGCTGCGCCTTCCCCGAAGCGGCCCCAGATCCGTTGGTGGAAGTTCTGCAGGCCTGCCCCGACGGAGCAGATGGCGTCCGACATAACCTCCGGTTGGTCGGGAAGATCCAGTTGAGGATTCGTTAGCTCATGGGTATGCCTACACCCACGAGTATGAAGCAGGGCGAGGGCGAAGCACGCACCAACATAGCTGCAGTGCTCGCCAAAGGTCCTGGCGCCACGAAGAGCAACGCCGGCCCCCTCCTCGATCAGCCCGAGCGTCTCCAACAGGGCCTCCGGCCTGTGCGTAGTATCCGGCACTCGGACGCACAGATCCCGAAGGGCCTGGTTCAGAGACTCCATGGCCCGCCACGCCGACATAGACGCATTTTCCAGGGCAAGGCGGTTCTCAGCAGCAGCCTCCGCCAGCTGGGCATTCTCCCCTTCTAGGATGGAGATCTGCTGCACGAAGGCGGCGCGTTCCCCAGCCGCGGCGTCCCGCGCTTCCGTGGCTGCAACCTGTGCGGCCACCAGGGCGTCCTCCAGCGCACGAAGTTCTTCATCCTTCGCGGCGATAGCAGTATTTGCTTCGCGGAGGTGGGCCTCCAGAGCCCTTTGCTCCCGAACACGGGCCTCGTCAAAGGACCGGCTGAGGGCAAGCGTCTGACAGGAACAATGAATCAGCGGGCGGTTAACAGTACCGTACAAGCGGAAGTGCACGTACTTACCCTCATCTCGGAGGCCTGCAACGCGAGCGCCAGGAGGTCCCCAGCGCATGACGACAGCACCTCTCGGTTGAGGCCGTTGTCGGCACGCTCGGCGGCGACGGTGAGGTCGCAAAATATCTCCGGGCGAGGGAGGAAGTCCGAGCGAGCGAGCCCCGACCCCAGCACGCCAGGATTTACCGTGGCCACGGCCACGTCACCAGCAAGGGGCACCGGCGGCGCATCCTGCACACGGCTCCCGACTTCGCGCACACCTCCGCTGCTCGATCCTTCGCCGCGCACGGGAGACGTCGTCTCGCCTGATGTCGGTAGAATGAGCGAGCAGATCGGAGAAAGTCTCGCGAAGTCTAGGGAGGAAAGGGACTCACACCTACCTCCTGTGCCCCTCGCCACGGCAGGAAGCGGCACCGGGTCGACCACCCAGGGGGACGCGGGGGCCTCGACGGTTGGGGAGAAGGTCGTCTCGGCCGCGCCAGCCGCCGTAATCCCGCGGCAAGGCCCCGCAACAGTGAACCGACCCCTCGTTGGCGGGGGGACTGCGTCCGAGGGCGCTTCGCCTGCGGTGGCGCAGGCGATTCTGCCACGGCAGAACCAGCTCCAGTCATTGCCGCCCCCGCGGCTTCCTCCGCAGGGGGCACGCCCTCGTCGGCCGCTACGGTTGATAGCGCACCACCCCCCGTGGTTTGTTCGCCGGGGACGGCGCTACCCCCCGGGTCGACGGGTTCCAATTCAGCGGTGGCCGCGAGCCCGAGCACGGGCTCGTGGGCAGCGGCAGAAAGTGTCGGGGGATCCGCAGCGGCGCGCCCCTCCGAAGTAGTGTGGCCAGGCCCACCGCCGGTCGCACACTCCGCCTCAGCCGAGCTAGCCGCCGGGGGGGCTGCCGGGTTGCATACGACAGCCGGGGAACGGGCCCGGCGTCGCGAAGACAGCCCCCCTGCGGGGCTATCACCTTCCTGGGCACCGGGAGTCCCGGCGGGGAGCTCTTCCGGCACCATGCGCTCGGGCACGGCAATGCCTATAGCCTCGCAGGTGCGGTTTATCCGCCCCTGTTTAGCCGCCTGGACCGCGGCCTCGCGAGCCCGATGCTCCTTAAGTGTGTACGGGCCGAGAAGCGCCGCAACCGCGCGCTCCGCATCTTCTAGCCGAGCCACTGCGCAGGAAATCACGTCAGGCAGGCGGAACACAAGCAGATGCAAGGGCGCGCAGGGCAACTTACAAGGTGCGGAGGGCGAAAGCAGCCGAGACACAGACGGATCGAACCCGTCCCCGCGGGGGCCATTTGGCACAACATATTTCCCCCGGGAGGACAGTGGTGCCGCCCCATGCATCGTGAACTCCTCGACCAGGTCGCGCACGCTCATGCGACGAGCCACACCGACGAGGCTCTATAGCTTTCGCGTGTCGTCAATCTCTGCCTTCAGACTCGGCGTGCTGTTGAACGAGATTGGCCCACCTCGGCACTGCAGCCTGCTCTTGTCGGTCACGGTGTAGTAGAACCACCACCGCGTCCAGCCGGACGCCCACTGCCCTGCCGAGGCTAGCACAGGGAACAGCGTCGCGCAGGACGCCCGGAGCACGAAGTCCACACCACCGAAGTTGGACACCGCGTCGCCAACCTTCCTGGGTCGACAGTGTGCATCGTGCAGGGTGGCAAATAGGCTCGCACTAGGGCGCCACCCCTCGGTCCGCATCGCCCACGTGAAGACAGCTAGGCGGAGTATCGCGTGGGGCGTCAGCTGGGCTAGCTCCAACTGGTAGGCCCGCAGGACCTCGCCCACAAACAACGTACAGGGCATCCGAAGGCCGGCATCGAAAAAGGCGACAAAAACAATTGCCTCTAGGGGCCCGGGCTTCGGCTCCGTCTCGTCCCGACGGGGTAAGCGAGCCCCGTCGCGATATACGATCTTCCCCTCGTCCACGAGCCGCTGCAGCGTCCCCTCCGTCATGCGGCTCTTCCCCAGCACACGGGAGCAGGAGCCTCCCGAATGCTCCATCGCTTTCCACAATTTATTGGCGCGTGAGCTCCCCCGCGGCACCAGTTTGTACCCTGAGGAAGGATGGGTCCCCTCGCCCGGGCTAGGCGAGGAACCGCTGTGGGGGTGGTAGCTACCATCGTCGTGGCTGGCCATTGCCCTTCACGGCAGGGGAAGGAGAAGAAGCAGGCGAGGGAGCAACTGGCGTGACAATTCGCACGGGTGCAAGCGAAGCGGCAGATCAAAAAGCAAAACGAGAAAGGGCGCTTAGACCTCAAAACTAGCGCCTTATAAAGGCCGCTCGCCTGCCCTGGGGCTCAACGAACAGACGGATCAAATTCCCGGCGATTCGGCTGTCCAGGATTTGGAAAGAAGAACCGCCCGGACCTAGAAGGCCGCGCCTGGTAGGTGGCCAGGCAGCGCACAATGCCCCTACCCCTTCAACACGCGTCCAACTTCTCGGGGGACGAGGCGAACGGCCGCGGTCACGCAACCGCTCACATCCCACGACGCACCAGTCGTGAGTCGCCACGTGCCCCACCCGTAGCATGACAGACTGCACGACGCGACAGCCTGACTTCTGCCAGGCCAGGCGTCGGCGTAATTCCAGCCGCCATTAAAAGCGCACTACAAGGCTACGAGGTCGTAACAGCCCCGGAGCGCGCGCCTGTACTTCGACTTGGGCGCCAGCTTCGCTGCCACCCGTTCGAAGGGTAGGGGACGGAGCGCGCGCCTCTACTCCGACTTGGGCGCCAGCTTCGCTGCCACCCGTTCGAAGGGTAGGGGACGGAGCGCGCGCCTCTACTTCGACTTGGGCGCCAGCTTCGCTGCCACCCGTTCGAAGGGTAGGGGACGGAGCGCGCGCCTCTACTTCGACTTGGGCGCCAGCTTCGCTGCCACCCGTTCGAAGGGTAGGGGACGGAGCGCGCGCCTCTACTTCGACTTGGGCGCCAGCTTCGCTGCCACCCGTTCGAAGGGTAGGGGACGGAGCGCGCGCCTCTACTTCGACTTGGGCGCCAGCTTCGCTGCCACCCGTTCGAAGGGTAGGGGACGGAGCGCGCGCCTCTACTTCGACGTGGGCGCCAGCTTCGCTGCCACCCGTTCGAAGGGTAGGGGACGGAGCGCGCGCCTCTACTTCGACCTGGGCGCCAGCTTCGCTGCCACCCGTTCGAAGGGTAGGGGACGGAGCGCGCGCCTCTACTTAGACCTGGGCGCCAGCTTCGCTGCCACCCGTTCGAAGGGTAGGGGACGGAGCGCGCGCCTCTACTTAGACCTGGGCGCCAGCTTCGCTGCCACGCGTTCGAAGGGTAGGGGACGGAGCGCGCGCCTCTACTTCGACTTGGGCGCCAGCTTCGCTGCCACCCGTTCGAAGGGTAGGGGACGGAGCGCGCGCCTCTACTTCGGCTTGGGCGCCAGCTTCGCTGCCACCCGTTCGAAGGGTAGGGGACGGAGCGCGCGCCTCTACTTCAACGTGGGCGCCAGCTTCGCCGCCACCCGTTCGAAGGGTAGGGGACGGAGCGCGCGCCTTTACTTCGACGTGGGCGCCAGCTTCGCTGCCACCCGTTCGAAGGGTAGGGGACGGAGCGCGCGCCTCTACCTCGAACGATAGGGGATGGAGCGCGCGCCTCTGCTTCGACTTGGCGCCACCCTCTCCTGCCACCATCCCAAATTTCAGGATCCACAACCACAAACTTGGAGGAATTCACAGGCCGCAGGGGACGGAGGGAGCCAAAGGACTCGACGACATGGCTTCGCCCCTGTGAAGCCCTTCACCATGAGAGACTCCTGTCGTAGGGGTGGCCCCCACCTAAACCCAACAGGCCTGGTAGGAGATTATAAGGCCCAGAATAGGCCATGTGTAATGACATAACTACCCCCAAGAGGGATAACCAGATGTAAGGGTATAACCGTAAAAGCACTCCTCATGTGTATATATATATGAGCACAAGCCATGGGGAGGACCCAGGCCATTACACTTATCTTCATTACTCTCCACTACCATCTCTCTCTCTGTTTGGTCTGTAGCCACAACAGGCCGGATTGGGAATTTTGCTTTTTACTCCCGCGCCACTTTTTCCACTGTACCAATCCCGCGCCAAAATGACTAATTCCCGGGTTGCTGGGGCTAAGCGCCAGGGATCATTACAAATGCCGCAAAACTTCTTTGTCGGCGTTTACAAATGCCCCTAATTATCAGATCAAACCCGGCACTTAGAAACGCCAGCAAAGATGTCTATGCTGGCATTTACGTCTGCCATGCTATACAAACGCCCCTAAATCTCAATAAACGCCGGGTTAAATATAAACGCCGGGTTTGCTAAACGCCCTCAAATCTCGGTTGTGTTGTAGTGGTTGGCCGTGTCCAAGTTATGAAAACTTAGGACCAACTGGCTAAGTAGATATTTTATGAATGAATAAGATTAGAATAACTAATGAAAACTTATAATCTACCTGAAGAATTACAGCCTATCCAAATGTATTTGCTTCATTAGTATGGAAAGCATCACACATATCTCATTCATATCCTAATGGTTCTTCTTTCCAACTAAGAATTCACAAGTCTTGCCATTCACCCTAATCACACTGGATCCTGGCTCCTTCTACATGCTTTTCTCACTCGTCAGCTGTCTCACCCTCTTCACATTTGTCCATCTATCATTCACAGCATATACATTTGAGAGAGCACATAAACCCCACTCACAGAGGACTCCACCTGGTGGACATGCATAAGAATCTGCTACGAAAATTCGTTCATCCATGAGCTTGACATGCACTCAGTAGGGCTTCCCATGTGAACACAATAGGTATCATAGGCATGGCCTTAATTACATCATATGCTTCCCGGATGAGCCCAGCTCTGCCAAGAAGATCAACCATGCAACCATAATGCTCTTCCCATGGCGAGAGCCTGTATGAATTTTTAATCAACTCAAATAACTGATGACCTTCTTGCACTAAACTAGAGCGGCAACATGCACCAAGGACGGATATAAAGGTGACTTCATTTGGGGGCAAACCTGAAGCAACCATCCTGTCAAAGTACTCAAGAGCTTCCCTAACATGACCATGCAATGCAAACCCGTTGATCAACACATTCTATGATGACATGTTCTTTGAGGGGCATCTTATAGAAGATGGAAACAACAGTCTTCAAGCACCGACACTTCGCATAAATATGAACCATTGAAATCCCCACATGCACGTCCCACTCAATGCCCTTACCATCTATATACTCGTGCACCCACCTCCCAGACTCGAGCATGCCCAAGCTTGCACAAGCTGAGAGGACAGTGGAAAGAACAACCTTGTCTGGCTTCACCCCTGATGTTTGCATCACATTGAACACCTCCAATGCCTTGCTCAAATGCTTGCACTACACCAAACTACTTATCAAAATTGTCCAAGAAACAACGTCCCTCATTGAAAGCCTGTCAAACACCTACCTTGCAAGATCCAATTTCTCGCACTTGACATACATATATAACACTTCATTACCAACCACGAGGTTTAGCTCCCGGTCCCACTTGAGATACCACCCGTGCATAGCCTTTCCAGCCTATACCAAGCGCAACCTCCTGCACACAACCAGCATGCTCACCAATGTCCCCTCATTCAATGTAACATTCATCTCACAAAATACCCCAAGATCCTCTATGAACCTCTCTCCCCTAATGAACACAGACTCCAGTGTGCCCCATGACATGACATATATATGTATATATGAAAGGAAATTTTTTCTACTCCCAGATGTAGTTACTCTCACCTCTGATATACCACCTAAATGAACTTGAAATACTCCTTTATCATTTTGAGTACACTCGTATACTAATTATAAGATACTCCAATGTGAACCGCACGAAAAATTTGCAAGGTAGTTCATAGTTTTTAGCGTAATTTGTAAATACCTTCATATACGTACATAAAAAGAAGTAACTACCACCTCTGGAAAAGCGTATATACCACCTAGATGATTGTATATACACATATACTACATGTACATACTCTTCATTGTGCAAGATACTCCTTATATTGTAAGATACGGCATAGGGAGTAACTACTCCTAGGAGTAGAAAAGAGGCTTCCTATATGAAAATGATTCTATACTCTTAGGAGTACGTAGTCCCACTTTTCATATGCTACTTAAATGATGTTGTTATACCTCTTTATAAAATTTATGCACCATGACATGGTGGTATCATTGGTGTTGATTATACAAATTGGTTTTCACTTGGGCAAATGATCATGCAGTTTGCACATTGGGATGTGGATGTTTCACCTAGGTAAAAGGACTTAATTTTGTGCACCATTGATCTAAGCCTTATTGTACAACCACATGTCCAGAATGGGATAGACTTGGCCAATTAATCTGTGATGTTTCAATTTCGGTTCCGACATTTGGATAGATACGGTTTGGTCATAGCCATGGATCCACATTAAGGGAGTGAGTAGAACTGGGTTCAGATTGAATATTGTAAAGGCTTTGTCATGAACTCTCCGTCGTACACCAAAGGAAGTGTGTTAATCGTGTGGTAATATAAGATGATCATGTCTTGTGGGTAAAGTTGTGCAATCTCTGCAGAGTGTTAAACTATTCAAATAGCCGTGTCCCCGATCATGGCTAATGCTCGGTGATTTCACACGAGGGGTAGTTTTTGCATAAAAATCTTGGTCGGGTTGAGAGTAAGTTGATTGGGAAGTGAATGGTCAATCCACTTGTGGGTTATTCAAATCCTTTGATTTATTAATTATTTATTTACATCCTTTCCAAAATTGTGTATTCAATCTACTTATTATATGTACTCTAAATTTTTGCTTTCTGCAAAGTAAGAATTTAGGCATCCTTTGATAAGCCTTGTATCATTATATATTATTTCTTTGTTATAAAAAACTTGCTGAGTACTCTATGTACGCATAGCTATATCCATATTTGCTCAGTTGTTGAAAAAGAGCCATATCAGACAGAGGAATTTGAAGGAGGTCTCTTTAATGACTTATCGGATTACAGTCTCGCTTCCCAGTCGATTGCTTGTAGGCATATCAAATGGCTACTACGTTTATTTCCATTTTCTGCTACTAGTTTCTTAAACCATTCAAGTTATTATCTGTAAGTTTGGTCATAAGGTCGCAGCTCTGATAATTAATAATATTTGAGTCTTTTCTTAGTAAATCGTGATATGGTTGATATTTCATTTATGTTTCCTCTGTGTGCACTAGCGTGA
The DNA here is from genome assembly GCA_017311315.1 of Dendrocalamus latiflorus. Taxonomy (NCBI): domain Eukaryota; kingdom Viridiplantae; phylum Streptophyta; class Magnoliopsida; order Poales; family Poaceae; genus Dendrocalamus; species Dendrocalamus latiflorus. The sequence goes on from CM029660.1 coordinate 25,899,660, forward strand.
TCCTGGACTAGTGCAGAGTACACAGGAGAGATCGGATTTACATATTTAGGTCACTATAGACAACAATCGTAATGTGGCCCACTTCAAGAATTCCTATACAAAATGGGAATATGCCATTAGCTATGGGCTTTGTACTATTAAACTTATTAATTTGAGTAGTACATGCAAATTATGCCCACAGCCTAATTTAATGGTTGCCATTTCATTGCTCTCGAAGCCCAAAAGGATTTTGGGGGAGTTACATTCGTGGGGCTAGCTATTAGAGAAAAATTTTATATGTCGTTATAAAGTTTTCGAATCCCTAAAATACTATTGCAGAACTTTGTTGTTTAATTGTCACTCTTTTTATAAAACATTCCCCTCTATTCCCTAGTTGACTATTTACCATTGTAAAGATGTGCACTTCAAGATTTACCACTCTATATCTCATTATCATGTAAATTCTATGGCCATAGTCAATAAGACATCAAATTCTGAAATGACACGTCTTTGATAGCGGCAGACTATCAATTTCCCCTTTCGTGGTAGCCAAGGCATTGTCAGAATAATTGATCAAGTTATCAGGTTGTTGAGCACGACGTCCTGGTCGTGTGCTCAAGTAGTCGAGCACGATGTCCTGGTCGTGTGCTTAGTTGAGTCTTTCTCGTTGTTCAGTTAGAGAACGTGCATAGTTTGCGGTTGTGAGATGGCACCACCATGTAGTCGTGGCGTACGTTTAGGAGGGATCAAAATGACCATTACTTGTATTCCTTTTGGTATAAATAAAGTCCCCAAAAAAGCTACAGAGGGTTAGATGTACACAACACAAAAAAAAACCCTATGTCTTCCATCTCTATCGCGTGAGTTCAATTGAGTGTTTGAGGAACTCGTAAGTCGACCGCTTCTGCGAGGCCAATGCCCAGCAACTGTGCAAGGAGATCGGGAGCATCTCCTTCAAAGACAGTGAGTCCATCGACGACTTCTCGATGATGATCTCTGGGCTTGCCAACAACCTCCAACTACTTGGCGATCCCGTCTGGGAGGAAGAGGTTATCAAGAAACTCCTACAGGTTGTCTTGAATCGCTATCTTCAGAAGGCCATCTTGATAGAGACACTTCTCAATGTGAGCACTCTCTCGATCGAGGAAGTGACCAGATGACTTCAAGCGGTAGAGTAATGCTACACCAACTGAGGCACCGACGACAGGGGAACTCGTCTGCTCCTCACGGAGGAGGAGTGGTGAGCATGGGCACAGCCACACGAACGGGATGGATCGCACTCCAACAAGTCGCGTGGCAGGCCATGTGGCAACCATGGATAGGACTCCTCCAACAATAGAAGGGAGAACCGTTCCCACGGTGACTCTGACAACCCCAAGAAGGATGAATGCAGGTACTGTGGCAAGTTGGGGCATTGGGCTCGCGATTGCTGCAAGAAGAAAAGGGAGGAGGCACATTTGGTGTAGAACACCGACGATGTGCCACTGCCATCCCTTTTGCTGGGCGAAGTAACGGTGGTTGAGGAGGATGTCACTCGGACGCCCACCAACACAGTACACAACGATGAGAAGGTCTTCCTCAACGAGGAACGTGCCATGTCGGTTTTCCCCAATAAAGAGCATGAGGAGACCTCCTGGTTTCTCAACACCGGAGCATCAAACCACATGATGGGGTCTAGCACAGCTTTCTCTGAACTCGATCATAGGATCACTGGCTCAGTCAACTTCGGGGATGGTTCGGTGGTCAAAATCCATGGGCGTAGCACCGTGCTGTTCGCCGGAAGAGGGAACTGACATTGCACTCTCACCAATGTATACTTCATCCCTCGGCTCTGAAGCAACATCATCAGCATTGGCTAGCTTGAAGAGGGTGGAAACAATGTGCTGATCGAAGATGGAGTCCTGCGCATTCATGATCGACAACACAATCTCATCGCTCAGGTGAAGCGATCACCAAATCGGTTGTACAAGCTTGCTTTGAGAGTGGTGCAGCCGGTCTGTATGAGCCTGTAGACCACTAACAAGGCATGGCATTGGCATGCTCATTTTGGGCACCTCAATTTCGATGCACTCCGAAAGATGTCGACCACAGGCATGGTGTGTGGGCTTCCTCTAGTGATCCACGCTAATCAAATCTATGATGGGTGCCTCATAGGAAAGCAATAACACACTCCTTTTCCTCAAAAGACCAAACACCGTGCCAACGACCACCTCGACCTCGTCCATAGCGATCTGTGTGGACCTGTCATGCCAACGACACACGGAGGTAGGCGCTACTTCCTCTTGCTCATCGACGACATGAGTCGCTACATGTGGTTCATTCTCCTCCAAAGCAAGGACGAGGCTGGAGGCACAATCAAGAGGTTCCAGGCCTCCATCAAGATCGAGACTGGCACAAGTTGCGCGCTATGTGCACTGATCATGGGGGGAGTTCAGCTTGGTGGACATCATCGATCACTACACCGAGCGAGGTGTACATCAACAACTCACGGCCCCGTACTCACCACAGCAAAATGGTGTTGTCGAGCGTCGGAATCAGACGGTGATGGTAACAGCTAGGTGCCTCTTCAAGGCCTAGATGGTGCCCGGTGAATTCTGGGGGGAGACCATAACCACAACAGTCTTTATTCTTAACCGCTCTCTCACAAGCAGCATGAGCAGGAAGACTCCTTATGAAGCCTGGTATGGAGTGAAACCTGCCGTGTATTTTTTTCGTACTTTTGGCTGCGTAGGGCATGTGAAAGCCACATGGCCGAACGCCGGCAAGCTGGATGACAGAAGTGCTCCCATGGTGTTCATTGGCTATGACCATAGCTCCAAGGCGTACCAAATGTTCGACCCCTCATATGGCAGAGTACACATCTCTAGGGACGTCATCTTCGACAAGGGTAGAAGCTAGGACTGGGAGCACTCGGACCAGGCCAGTGGCCTACTCTGTACCGGTGGCATGACCCGAAGGTAGCCCAGCAAATGGCTATGACCATGGCACTGGCTACGACCACGGCATCACCAGCTCGACCATGGCAATGAGTGAACACGTCACTACTCCGACTGCTCCAACTTTAGGCAGCTGTATGACCACGATCAGTGGTACGACCACGGGTAAATTTGCATCCCCACCATCGACCATACTGTCAGGCATCAACCCCAATGATGAAGGAGCTCCTCGAAGGTTCTGCATGGTGCAGGACTGCATCAACGACGCCCCTCCACGCGAACTCGATCTTGATCCAGACGAGCTATACATGCTGACGATAGAGGAGCTAGCCTCTGTAACTGAGGCCCATGCTGATTGAGGGTGGCGAATGGCAATGCAGGAGGAGGTGAACTCCATCGAAGAAAATCGCACATGGGACCTCGTCGATCTTCCGACCGGGAAATGCCCAGTTGGTCTTAAGTGGGTGTTCAAGCTCAAGAAGGACGCTCGCGGTAAGATCGTGAAGCGCAAGGCACTTCTGGTGGCAAAGGGCTATATTCAATGTGCCGGCATTGACTTCGATGAGGTATTCTCACCCGTGGCATGCCTTGACTCCGTACGAGCACTCGTGGTGGTGGCTGCCAATGAGGGATGGCCGGTACATCACCTTGACGTGAAGTCTGCCTTTCTCAACGACGATCTCTCGAAGGAAGTGTACGTGGCCCAGCCCCCCGGTTTCATCTATAAGGAGTGCGAGCATCTAGTGCTGCGGCTACGCAAGGCTCTCTATAGGCTTCAACAAGCGCCGAGAGCCTGGAATGCCAAGTCGACAGCACAATGACCCTCCTTGCCTTCAAGCGAACTTCGTCCAAGCATGCCATGTACACTCGGGGAATCGGCGACTCACGACTACTCGTGGTGGTCTACGTCGACGACTTGGTGGTGACTGGTGCCTATCTAGAGGAAATCAATCGATTCAAAGCCCAAATGGAAGCTGAGTTCAAGATGAGTGATCTCGGTTCTCTCAGCTATTATCTCGGGATCAAGGTGGTGTAGAGTGAGGACAAGATCATTCTGTCACAAGCGAGGTACTTGGCCAAGCTGCTAGAGAAGGCTGGGATGAGCGGCTGCAACCCCGTCGTTGTGCAAATGGAGCCGGGACTGAAGTTGAGCAAGGGAAGTTCAAATCCTCCAGTCGACGGCACATTCTACCGCAGCATCATTGGAGGCTTACGCTATCTGGTACACACAAGACCAGACATTATGTTCGCAGTCAGCTACGTAAGTCGTTTCATGGAATCACCGACTACCGAGCACCTTAGCGCCGTGAAGCACCTGCTGCGCTATGTGGCAGGGATGATCGACTACGGTTGTAGGTACGCGAGAGGTACAGGGGCAACTACGCTCATCGGGTACAGTGATGCAGACATGGCCGAAGATGTTGACGACCGTAAGAGTACCTTCGGCATGATCTTCTTCATTGGGGGGAGCCCAGTGAGCTGCAATCTCAGAAGTAGAAGACCGTTGCCCTGTCGACTTGTGAGGCTGGGTATGTCGCCGCCTCAACGGCTGCATGCTAAGGGATTTGGCTTGGGGAGTTGCTCAGCAAACTACTCAATGCGGAAGCATCAGCGGCAACCCTGCATGTAGACAACAAGTCTGAAATACAGCTGTGCAAGAATCCGATGTACCACGACCGGAGCAAGCACATTGAGATGCGTTATCACTTCATCAGGCAATGCGTTGACAATGGTAAGGTCCTCATCGACTACGTCAAATCAGACGAGCAATTGGTGGACCTACTAACCAAACCCCTCGAGCGGATCAAGTTTCAAGGTCTGCGCGAGAAGGTTAGAGTCGTCACCGTGAATGGCAACTAGATCAAGAGGGAGATTGTCAGAATAATTGATCAAGTTGTCAGATTGTTGAGCACGACGTCGTAGTCGTACGCGTCAAGTAGTCGAGCATGACGTCCTAGTCGTGCGCTTAGTCGAGTCTTTCTCGTTGTTCAGTTAGAGAACGTGCGCAGTTTGCGATCGTGAGATGGCACGACCATGTAGTCGTGGCATACGTTTAGAAGGGATCAAAACGGCCATTACTTGTATTCCTTTTGGTATAAATAGAGTCCCAGAAAAGCTGCAGAGGGTTAGATGTACGTAGCACAAAAAAAACCCTATGTCTTCCACTCTATCGCGTGAGTTCAGCCGAGTGTTTGAGGAACTTGTAAGTCGTAGAGCGTTTACGACTTGCAAGTCGGAATCAATTTGCTAGTCGCAGAGTGCCTCCGACTCGCTAGTCGTATACGAATTCTGACTGCCAGCTATGACTAGATACTCGTGGTAACTCTAAGTACTCGTATACGACTTCCTGGTCGTAACTTCAAGTGCTTGTAAACGACTACGGCCGGACGAATCAAATCCCATCCAGGGAGAGGAATCGGAGTCGCGCATCCATCATTGGCACCGCGACCGCCTTTCGCAACATTAAATCCGGTCGTCTTAGTGGCCGGTCGTACGCCCAGCAGCCAGCAGTCAAACCGCATGCGTCCCGTTTGCCGGCCGCCCAGGCCAACCATACCCCCGCGCGCGTCCACCCGCCCGTCCCACGGACGGGGAACCTGGGCCAGCCAGCCAGCCCGCGCGCGCACCGCACGACCGAACCGGACCCGCGTACGTTTGCCACTACAGAAGTGTCGGTAGCTGCATGGAGGGAACCTTTCATAAAAGGAGCGACAAATAAGCGAACAAATGTTTTGTAATAGCAGTTTAAGGATCCTGAAATTTTGTATTGGTATATAAAAATTTTCTCAAACTGTAATTAACAGAAAACTTTCTCTAATCAATTGTTACTCTATGATCCTTCTACACTATGTTTGGGGTAAATTACTGATTTACTTCGTGCGATCCTCTTAACAAATAGAGCACCATTTCCCTTAAGCTCCATCCGAAACACAGAGGGATCCATAAAGTATTTTGATCCAATTTATTTTGGCTTCAGCTTCTGAGGCCAGAATGAATGCTGGCTTCTTGATTTTGGTTTTTTAGCTTTTTTTTTTCCTTTGCATTGCCTAGGGAGATATGGAAGTGTTTCTTTTTTTTCTCAATTGAATGACTCAGAAAAAGATAACAGCTGGTGCAGTGCAATTTCAGGCAAAGGCCAACAGCCGGAAGCCAGATCCGCTAAAAAAAGCCGAATTGAATGCCACCTTCGCTCCACTCCAAACGGCTTTAATTTCTGACTTCTAGACATTAGAAGCTATTTGAAACGCGTTGGCTTCTTAATTTTGCCTTTTTTGGTTTTTTAACTTTTTTGTTTTTCTTTTTCCCTTATTAATTTGTATTGTGTCAAAAGATATAACGGTGTTTTTTTTATTTTTCTCAGTTTTTATCATTTTGTCTCATCTTGTGACTCAGAAAAAGTTAACAGCTGCTACAGTATAATTATAGCCAAAAGCTGTTTGGAGCCAAAAATCTCCTACACGAGTAGTTAGTGCTTTGGTGTTATGCTTTATGCTATTCGGCTTCCTAGCCTCTATTTAAGTCTCAGTGCTTTGGTCTTGCGCTTTATGTTATTCGGCTTTTCCTAGCCTCTATTTAATAATCTCTGTGCTCTAATAGTGTGATTGTGATATGGTTTATATATATTGGTTCGTTCTCTATTTACTTTTGCTTTGCTGTTGGTCTATACCGTTCAACCTACATTCTTTTTTTCAGGGTCCACTACTACAGAAAAGGTCATCACAGACGGTTCGAAAACGTCATCACAGACGGTTTTGTGAGCCGTCTGTATTTATGGGTCAGTGATAATCGAAGGTCATCACAGACGGTTTTCGAACCGTCTGTGATTATGGGCTATCACAGACGGTTTTTACTCAAAAACCGTCTGTGATAGCTGATAATCACAGACGGTTTTTAGTTAAAAACTGTCTGTGATACTGATTATCACAGACGGTTTTTGAGTAAAAACCGTCTGTGATTATCAGCTATCACAGACGGTTTTATTCAAAAACCGTCTGTGATATTCCCTTCGACCCATACATATATTTCTCTTATTGGCTAGCCTCAGGAATGCTAGCCATGCCCTCTGAAACAAGCAGATAATCACAGACAAAAAACATACAATTCACACATCTCATTTGCTTTCAGATACATTTCACAGACATAAAACATCCAATTGACATGCACTTCATTTCACAAACATAAAGCACACATCCATTTCGCAAATCGATTAATTGAATTGAAATGAAATATCCATTAACAAATGCACAGTTACAAAAGATCTACACTGCATTTACACTTAGTGATAAGACCAATAAGAAATCATGGTGCGCAGTGGAACCGTCCTCCTGGCTTTATGACTTGAGTCAGCAAAAAGTACGCCAACTCTCCTTGAATCCCTCCAAAATCAGACTGTTTCAATGCAGTTGACGGGATGGACACAGCCTGTCGATAGGAATATCAATGTGCATATATATGTAACGTGATAAGTATGAAGTAATTATGGGAAGAGTGACAAACCTTGCGATTGGTGAGCCTCGAAGAATCGAGGAGTAGTTCCATATGTTGGCAAACGTAGTATCCACATGTGTTGCCCGGCTGCTGCTGGTGGCACTGCAAAAAAATGGAATGTGTTAGTTCAAGAGGCATTAGTACCAACTGTTGCATAGGATTAATTAATGTGAAATAGCGAATACCTTAAAATCTCGAACATGTGTCAGCAGGCCTTTGGCCCCGCGCTTCGAGTCACCTCCCTTTTCAATGTACATCGCGAACGCCCTACGTAATTCAAAAAAGTTAACCTTAAGCATTCGGAAGGAAAGAAAGAGTACAATGTAGATATGTATGGGGAATATGTGCTTACCTATCGATTACTTGGCTGACAACTGTGAAGTCCATTTTATTCTTACTTAGGGAATCAAGGTAATATACCTTGTTCTATTTTGGTACAATTACTATTAAAATCCAATGAAAGTTCTGATTGAAGGGCATAAGTACATAGTCCTTATTGCGGCAATCCAGCAGTCCTGATGCAATGTACCTCTCGACGAGGGGTGTCTCATGGTCGATGGTATCCTTGGTGACCAATTGTGGGTCCAAGAAACCAGCTGATGAGTTGGATAATCTAGCTTTAATCAGCATGTGTCTATATATATACACACGAAAGCAAAAAATAGACATGGCATTTATCGGTATGACATTAACGGAGACTGTGATTGTACACACTTACAGCGTCCAGCATCGAATGATTGAGACGTCAAGAGCGTTGAGCGTGAACAGATCGAATAAATCCTCAAAGGCGACCACGAACATACACTCTTGAAGATTGTGGTGTAAATCTTCCTCGGTGACGCATGTAGACGGTTTTGCGTGAGTGTCTCAGCCACACACTCTCGGTACCATCTAAACAGTGAGTACAAGCTTTGGCACCTTTTGTACTATGGCCCGATAGGTTACCAAGGGCAGGATAATCATTTATGGTGCAGAACAATAAGGAGCGCAGAGTGAAGTTCTCTCGTTTGTATGCATCCCATACCTGTACCCTTTCGTTCCATAGTACTTTTAGATCTTCCACCAACGGTGCTAGGAACACATCGAGATCATTCCCAGGTTGTTTTGGCCCTTGGATAAGTATCGACAGCAAAATATACTTTCGCTTCATACACAACCAAGGAGGAAGGTTATAGATGCAGAGAGTCATGGGCCATGTGCTATGTCGGCTGCTCATGCTACTGAAAGGATTCATTCCATCTGTACTCAGTCCAAACCTTATATTCCTTGGTTCTGCACCGAACTCTGCAAAACTCCTATCGATGTTTCTCCACTGCGCGGAATCAGCAAGGTGTCTTATCATTCCATCCTTCTTGCGCTCCTCCGAGTGCCAACGCAGCAGTTTTGCCTCCTTTGGATTTGCAAAAAAACCTTTTCAAACGGAGAATTATAGGAAAAAACCATGTCACCTTAGAAGGAGGTCCTTTCTTCGCCTCTGTTCCCTCGCCATCATCTGATTGATTGTTATGTTTGTATCGGGATGCGTTGCATACCGGACATACATGCATGTTTGCATACTCTTTATGGTAGAGGATACAGTCGTTCGGGCATGCATGTATTCTTTCTACTTCCATTCCCAACGGACAAAGAACCTTCTTGGCTTTATACGTGGTTTTAGGCAACTCATTTCCCTCCGGAAGCATGTCCGCTAAAAGACCTAGCAGCGCCGTGAAACTCTTGTCGGACCAACCGTTGCTTGTCTTCAATTTCAACAGTTCAAGCACGACCGACAACCTCGTGTACTTGCAGCCCGTGTACAAAGGTTTCTCTGAGTCCTCCATCAAGCCATGGAATTTAACATACTCTCTCTCATCATAGTTCTCTTCTACATCGCGAAGTATATGATCCAGATTATTATCGTGCAACCTATCCGAATCCGAGCCACAATCGACATCAGCCGGCGGCATGTCATTCAGTTCACCGGCGATGTCATCCGGGGGCATATCATTCACTTCACCGGCGATGTCATCCGGCGGCATATGATCATTCACTTCGCCATGACTGGTCCAACACGTATAATCCTTTTTGAAACCCCTCCGAATCAAGTGCGATTCAATTTGCCCTCGGTTCTTAAACATCTTCAAATTCTCGCAGTCAGTGCATGGACAGCACATATATTCCACCCCCTTATTCAACATATCCTCCTCGGCAGCTCTTATAAAAGCAGAAACGCCATTAATGTACTCTTCACTCACACGGCTCGCGGCATACATCCAGCTTCGGTCCTACGTTACGTACATATATAACAACTTAGTATTAAAATCTAGATTAACTAATTATAACTACATATATACCGGCCACATTTATTATATTGAGACTTAATTTGCTAGCTCAATTCATATTACAAACACAACAGCTATTATATAACCAACAATTTTGCAAATTAACCATCTTCAATAACCACTCATGGATTACTTAGACCTAAATTGTAATGCAATTAAAGAAAAAATAAATTTCATTACTAACCATATCAAGAGCAACTAGGAAAGTCTGAATCTTTCAAAGCTCAATCTCTGCCTCTTCCCACCAAATTAACTGGCCTGAAATCGCCTAGCTTCCTCCCGAGTGAAAAAGTGCGCAGCAGTGGCTAGATCTGGATCGAAATGAAGACAGATGCGGTCTGAGCAGCGCAATAAATGCCTTAGCCATTATCACAGACGGTTTTTAACTAAAGACCGTCTGTGAATTATCACAGACGGTTTTTAATTAAAAACCGTCTGTGATAACAAGCTTATCACAGACGGTTTTTAATTAAAAACCGTCTATGATAATCTGGGATTATCACAGACGGTTTTTTATACAGACCGTCTGTGATACAAAAGTATCACAGACGGTTCATCGGTAATAACCGTCTGTGATAATCCATTTTCCCGCCACAAAAACCATAGACGGCCTCCAAATTACAACCGTCTGTAATAGTGCTCATCAGAGACGGTTTCACAAAACCGTCTGTGATGAGGCGTCTACTATTAGGCTTTCTGTAGTAGTGGTCGTTTATATATACTGTACTATTGATTATACTTCAACAATGACAGCAAAAAAAATACTGAAATTATGTCACGTAACCGAGTGGATTATACATCACATAGCAAAGTAGAGATCATTTAATTACTCACTCTTAGCCTGAGCAATCCCCAACACGCTGACCTCACGGACCATCAACTCTAGGTTTTCAAATGAGGATCCACCCACTTCCATGGCCTTTCTGGAAGACGCTGCGAGCTCACTGGCCCTAGCAGCAGCACATTTCCCTCCCTCTCCAAAGATCAGCTCCCTTGCCAACACCTGCACGTCTCCACTAGTAGCCAGTCCACCTACCGTGTCATCATCTTCTCCGTTGGTTGGCCAAACCCTAAGTCCAATTTGTAGCTCATCGACAACGAATTTTGCATTGAGTTTCTGCTCGGCCGCCAGTGGGAATGCCAGTATAGGCACACCCATGGCGATGCTCTCTAGCACCGAGTTCCACCCGCAATGACTGAAAAACCCCTTGGTAGACTTGTGACTTAGGACTCCGGTTTGGTTGATGAAACTTTGGACCACTTTACCCCTTTCTCCAAACCTGTCCTGAAACTGATCCTCAGGATCGAACCACTTGGACCGGATCACCCATAAGAAGTCTAGACCGGATCGGTCCAACCCGACCGCGATCTCCTCCAGCTGTGCCCTGCTTAGGTCAGCTTGCGAGCCAAATGCAACGTACAGAACCGGTCGGTCCATGGCGAGCCTCGAGTCGAGCCAGTCCAATACGTCCTGCTCCACGGCCTGGACTGGTTCAGAGGCAAGGCACAGCGGACCGACAGGCCACATCTTAATCGGGAACTCCTGGCTCCACAGGTCAAAGTACACCGGCTCGAGCTCGTGGAAGGAATTGGCGATAATGCCCCGGCTTGAACCCATGCACTTGGAGCTCTCGCACACGAAGTCCCAGTGCGGGCCGGTCGGCTCAGGCTCGTCGAAGGGCGGGTGGAGGTCGGCTTTCCTGAGCCGGAGCCCGGGCAAGCCGTGGACCGGGAACAGCTCAGACGGCGAGCTCACGCGCGCGTGCGGCTTGTGCCACACCACCGCCGCGGAGACGTAGGAGGCGAAGGCGCCGATGCCGAGGGAGACGAGCCGCGGCACGCCGAGCTCGTCGGCGACGTCCTTGGCCCACACGAGGAATCCGTCGTGGACGAGCAGGTCCGGCCTCGGCTCGAGCCGCGCGAGCGCGGCCGCGAACGCCGGCCGGAGCGTGGCTACCGCGGAGAGGAAGTCGACGAAGAGGGACGCGGACGGGAGCTCGTCCGTGCTCTGCGGGCCGTCGCCGGAGGGGAACTGCAGCTCGACGACGGCGACGCCAGCTCCGGCGAGGCCCGCGCGGATGAAGGGCGCGTTGCGCGGGGTGGTGAAGAAGGTGACGGCCGACACGAGGCGCCGGCCGAGGAGGAGCCGCGCCAGGTGGAGGAGCGGCATGGCGTGGCCCTTGGCCATGAAGGGGAACATGGCTACGTGACTGAGCTCCGGAGAAGGCGCCATGGGTGTACAGCGTGCTACTCCTGGTGTCTCACTCTGCCTTGTTGCAGCCATGGTGGTGGTCGCTATATAAAAGGGATTCTACAGGGGAGGACCCCATGGTGATGATCGAGGTTGTTCACGTGCACGCCTAAGCTCAAGTTGAGAACTGAGTCACTGACTGGAGCATATGCTGCCACGTCATTTCAACCAGGAACATCTAGAGCATATGCCTCGGATGCAAAATAAACGCTCCGATTTTATTACAAGGACAGTGCCATAGAGTGCAATTGGTGTAGCAATCATGGATGCTGTGCCATAACAACTTGCGGTCATCTCAATCTGAAGCATGAATGAAAGTTGGGATAGGGAGATGTTATCACAGTGTTCTGCGTATGTTCCTTTATGAAGTTTGATCCTCAAGGCAGAGGATCAGCTTCTGTCGGTGATAACAAGCTAGAAGCTCTCGAAAGCACGCATTTTCTTGGTCTGTTATTACAAATCTTGGAGATTTTGTAGTTTGGCTGGTGCATTGACCACCTATTTTGAGCGAAATATGCGTTTATTCTAATTATGTTTTAAATATCAGGGTTTGAGAAAACTCAGGAGAAAATCAGCAAAAAAGAAAAAAGACCAGCCGGGGAAAATCCGAAAACCCTCCTGCAACAGCCCGAAAACCGCTGACCAGCCCTGGCGTTGCTGAACCACAGCCGCAGCACGGACGCCCATCAGACGCCTCATGGACCCGGCCGCCTCAACCCCGTCGCCCAGATCCAGATGCATCCGACCAGATCCAGGCGAGAAAGCCCCGCCGCCGCCTTTCTAGCACCCGCACAAGCCTCCGGCGGCGTGCTCCAGCGGCGGCAAGGCGAAGGGGAGAGGTAGGGGGGAGTCGGCGCTGGAGCGCTGGGAGAGGAAGGGTCGGGGCTCTACGCCGTCTCCCTGTTCACCGGTCCAATCGCCGGTCATGTTCTCTGAACCTTGGTCGTACAACATCTTTCATGTCCACCGTAAATTCAGATGGGACATGTTTTGTTTTGGTTGTAGGATTAATCCAACAAGGTACAACGACTTTTATGCCACCGCCTTGTGCAGATCAAGCAGCTGTTTGATGACTGTATTGTTCGATTGGTACTGATTTACTGTTGAGGAGCAGCAAGAGCTCAGGATGGAGCTGTCCAGGTGCGAGGTGTGGCAAACATCGGATTGTGCAAGGCTTACGATGGAGCAAGCGTAGGCAGTAGAGCGGTGACGGCTCAGGCGCATGGGAGTGCAGGAAGAAGCGGAAGTAAGAGAGAAGATCGGCGTGATCAAGAGGGAAAACAAGATTAAGGAGGTGATTGTCAGAATTTGTAATCTTATTTTCAGTTTAGAAATCGTAGTCGTGTACGAGTCGAAAGTTGAAGTCGTGTACAAGTCGGAAGTTGAAGTCGTGCTCGTGGATGTGTACGAATACAAGTCAGGCTATCGTGTTCATGTTGGAGTCGTAGTAGTCGTAGTCGAGTCCGCTTCATAGTTGTATAGCCAGGTATAAAAGGTAGAGCCATTGTACCAAGAGGAGAGCACCAAGTTAACGCGATGTAGTCGAGAGGAGTTGTCCAGCAGTGGGCGACCGGCGTGGTCGCAAGCGGACGGCATGACCACAGAGCAGTGGGTGACCGGCGTGGTCATAGGCAGTCGGTGTGACCGCAGAGGAGAGGGGCGGCTGGCGTGGTCACAGGCGGTTAGTGTGACCGCAGAGCAGAGGGCGACCGGCGTGGTCGCAGGCGATCAGTATGATCGCAGAGGAAGAGGCGACCAGTGTGGTCAGAAGCGGTCGGTGTGATCGCAGTGGAGGCAACCAGTGTGGTCGCAGGCAGTCAGTGAGATCGTAGAGGTTCACAGACGTGGTCGTAACCGAATTACAATCACGGTGAGCAAAGGATCGCAAACATGGTTGTAAACGGAGTTACAACCATGGCTAGTGGCAAAGCCAGGATTTGGTTACGCCGTGGGCTCTGTAGTGGAATGATCTAGACTATCTGAGTTAGACCACGAAAATGTTGACCAATCTAGACTAAATTTACCCGAATTGTACACTAGATATTTTTCCACATCCTGGGCTGAAGCCTACCCTGCCAAGGGTGTGGCTCCACCCCTGACCACGGCGATCAAGCAGAGAAGTCTATAGGAACAGCAGACGTGGTCATAAAGGAGTTACAACCACAGTCACAAAGCAGAAGACGTGGTCGTAAGCACTACGACTATAGAGAGAAGATGTGGTCGTAAACAACCATAGCAGCAGAAGTGGTCGTAAAGCGTTACAACCACAACGGTCGACAGTACCACTGCGTGGTCGTAAAGGAGTTATGATTACGGTGATCGACCGTGGTCAAAGGAAGTGCAGCGAGAAGCGGTGAACATGGTCGTAACATCAGCTGAAGTTATGACTACATGGTCGAAGTAGCGAGGAGTGATCGGAGGGGTCACAATGTGGTCGTAATGACTGTCAACGTGGTTGATGAACTAGCAGAGCGGTCGTAACGGTCGCAGAGGAGAGAGGTGACTGGTGTGGTCGAAAGCGGTCGGTGTGATCGCAGTGGAAGTGACCGGTGTGGCCGCAGGTGATTGGTGAGATCGCAGAGGTTCACAGACATGGTCGTAACCGAGTTATGACCACGGTGAGCAGAGGATCACAGACGTGGTCATAAACAGAGTTACAACCACGGCAATCGAGCGGAGAAGTCCGCAGGAGCAGCAGACATGGTCGTAAAGGAGTTACGACCACGGTCACAGAGCAGAGGACGTGGTCGTAAACGGAGTTACGACAACAGTGATGAGAGCAGAGGTGTCCGTAGATACTGAAGACGTGGCCGTAAAGGAGTTACGACCACGGTCGTGAAGGTGCTGAACGTGGTCGTAAGAGTTATGACAACAGAAGTCGACAGAGCATTCGACATGGTCGACAATATCACTGCATGGTCGTAAAGGAGCTACGACTATGGTGATCAACCGTGGTCGAAGGAAGTGAAACGAGAAGCGGTGAAGCGGTTGGAGCAGCGAGGAGTGATCAGAGGGGTCACAGTGCGGTCGTAACGACTGTCAGCGTGGTCGGCGAACCAGTAGAGTGGTCGTAACGACTCAAGAGGTGGTCGTGGCCTCTTCTACGTGGTCATATGACTGCAGGAGGTGGTCGTAGCGGCTACAAGGTGGTTGTAGAGATCCTGTGAGCAGTCGGTAGGACTGTAACATGCTGCCACGTCATTTCAACCAGGAACATCTAGAGCATACGCCTCGGATGCAAAATATACGCTCCGATTTTATTACAAGGACAGTGCCATAGAGAGCAATTGGTGTAGCAATCATGGATGCTGTGCCATAACAATTTGCGGTCATCTCAATCTGAAGCATGAATGAAAGTTGAGATAGGGAGATGTTATCACAGTGTTCTGCGTATGTTCCTTTATGAAGTTTGATCCTCAAGGCAGAGGATCAGCTTCCGTCGGTGATAACAAGCTAGAAGCTCTCGAAAGCACGCAATTTATTGGTCTGTTATTACAAATCTTGGAGATTTTGTAGTTTGGCTGGTGCATTGACCACCTATTTTGAGCGAAATATGCGTTTATTCTAATTATGTTTTAAATATCAGGGTTTGAGAAAACTTAGAAGAAAATCGGCAAAAAAGAAAAAAAACCAGCCGGGGAAAATCCGAAAACCCTCCTGCAACAGGCCGAAAACCGCTGACCAGCCTGGCAATGGTTTTTGCCGTAAATGTTCTCTGAACCCTGGTCGTACAACAACTTTCATGTCCACCATAAATTCAGATGGGACAACGTTTGTTTTGGTCGTAGGATTAATGTAACAAGGTACGACTTTTATGCCACCGCCTTGTGCAGATCAAGCAGCTGTTTGATGACTGTATTGTTCGATTGGAGAATTACTGTTGAGGAGCAGCAAGAGATCTGAGGCGACGAAGATATTTCGAGCTTATATGGTTTCTTGCCACCAAAATTGGATTAGCGCTTGCACATTTCGTCGCCAATAAGACATCACCCTTCACAATTGCCATGAATATTGTTGTTATCAAATACTAGCAGCCTAATAAGGGAGTGTAGCACACTTGATCTACTCTCTCTCTCTCTCTTTCTATCAAGTTGTCAGTTGTGTCTAAAAAGTAAGTTGTTCAGATTTCCTCATGTGGTTTGGATCATATTGTGAACGTGGGCTCCCTCAATAACTGGTTCAGTTAGCATCCTAGTGAATGGTAGGCTCAGCTTCTGAAATCTGATGTGGCACTGATTCAGAAGGGTAGCAGTTACTGTGGCGTGTCCGGCATGGGCAAGTGAAGGCAACAGCTCCAACTTAACCAAACAGAATCTATTCATTGCGTATCAATGCATGACATAGGTACCATAGTGATGCCATGGGCTTCGGCAATGTAGCAGAGCAAGAATTGAAGAAACAGGTTTACTGGCAAATGGAAGGAGACCGGCGAAATTGGCACTTATCCAACAAGCGGTATTTCATAATGAACATATCTGTTGCTACAATATATGTCTTATTGCAGTGGAAAAAGGAAACTGTTGTGGTTACAGACCAAACAGAGAGAGATGTGGTAGTGGAGAGTTGGGAGAGTGTGATCGGTAATGGCTTGGGTCCTCCCCTATGTCCTGTATTCCATATATATATACACATGGGGAGTGCTTTTACAATTATACCCTTACATCTGAGTATCCCCTTCAGGGGCACTTATGTCATTACACATGGCCTATTCTGGGCTTTACAACTTTCTACCAGGCCTGCTGGGTTTAGGTGGGTGCTACCCCTACAACAGGAGCCTCTCATGGTGAAGGGCTTCACAGGGCCGAAGCCATGTTGCCCCCTCCGTCCCTGCGGCCTGTGAACTTTTCCGAATTTGACCGAAGGCTGAGGCCGTAGCCGAACCCGACGCCTTGATTGGTGGTTGAGGTAGACGCGCGAGCGCTCCGTTCCGAGGTGGCGCCTGATCGAAGTAGGCGCGCGCGCGCTCCGTCCCCTACCCTTCGAACGGGTGGCAGTGAAGCTGACACCTAGTCAAGGTAGACGCGCGCGCGCTCTGTCCCCTACCCTTTGAACGGGTGGCAGCGGAGCTGGCGCCTAGTTGAGGTAGACGTGCGCGCGCTCCGTCCCCTACCCTTCGAACGGGTGGCAGCGGAGCTAGCGCCTAGACGACGTAGACGTGCGCGCGCTCCGTCCCCTACCCTTCGAACGGGTGGCAGCGGAGCTGGCGCCTAGACGTGGTAGACGCGCGCGCGCTTTGTCCCCTACCCTTCGAACGGGTGGCAGCGGAGCTGGCGCCTAGTCAAGGTAGACGCGCGCGCGCTCCGTCCCCTACCCTTCGAACGGGTGGCAGCGGAGCTGGCGCCTAGTCGAGGTAGACGCGCGCGCGCTCCGTCCCCTACCCTTCGAACGGGTGGCAGCAGAGCTAGCGCCTAGTCCAGGTAGACGCGCGCGCGCTTCGTCCCCTACCCTTCGAACGGGTGGCAGCGGAGCTGGCGCCTAGTTGAGGTAGACGCGCGCTATGCCTCGGAACCGTTGTGACCCCGCGGTCTGGTAGTGCGCTTTTGATGGCGGCTGGAATCGTGCCGACGCCTGGCCTGTCTGGTGGAAGGCTGTCGCGTCGTGCAGTCTGCCTTCCGTGGGTGAGGCACGCGGCGGTTTATGCCTGGTGCGTCGTGGGATGTGAGCGGTTGCGTGAGCGCGGCCGTTCGCCTCTTCCCTAGGCAAGCGGGATGCGTGTCGGTCGCGGTCTGGCGTTGCGCGCTGCCTGGCCACCTACCAGGCACGCCCCTCCAGATGCCGGCGGTTCTTCTTTCCAGTCGTGGGTAGTCGAACCACTGGGGGTTTTAATCTGGCTGCGCTTCTGGTCGTGGAGGAGGCGAGCGGGATTTATAAGGCGCCATTCGCTGTGGTGGGGGCGCTCTATCCCACCTGCCGCCTATCTCTGCTTACTTCGTGTTGATAGCCCTTTTGCCCTAATCTCAGAACAATGGCCGGTCAGGACGGTGCCCCCCGCCATCCCGGCGGCGGCTCCACGTCTAGCCAGGACGAGTTGTCCTTCCCTCTTGAGGATTGCGAGCTGGTGCTGCGGGGGCGCTCGCGTGGTGACGAGCGGTGGGACGCCATGGAATACTCGGGAGGTCGCTGCTGCCGTGTGCTGGGGAAGAGTCGCGTGACCGAGGAGACGCTGCAGCGGCTTGTACGGGAAGGCAAGATCGAGGAGCGCGATGGGGCTCGCCTATCCTGCCGCGACGAGACGGAACCGAAGCCCCAGGAAACAGAGGTGATCGTTTTTGTCGCGTTCTTCGACGCCGGCCTTCGAATGCCCTCAACGACGTTTGTGGGCGAAGTCCTGCGGACCTACGGGTTGGAGCTAGCGCAGCTGACGCCAAACGCCATAGTCCACCTAGCTGTCTTCACATGGGCCATGCGGACGGAGGGCCGGCGTCCCAGCGCAAGCCTGTTCGCCATCCTGCACGACGCGTGCTGCCGACCCAGGAAGGTTGAGGGGGCTGTATCCAATTTTGGCAGCGTGGATTTCGTGCTACGAGAGTCCTGCACGATGATATTCCCTGCGCTGGCCCGTTTGGAGATGTGGGAATCCGGCTGGACGCGCCGGTGATTTTATTACATCGTGACCAGCAGGAGTGGCCTGCTGTGCCGAGGTGGGCCAATCTCGTTCAATAGCTCGCCAAGTGTGAAGCCGAAAGCTGATGACGCACGGAGGCTATGGAGGCTTGCTGGCGTTGCACGTCAGCTAAGTATGCGCGATTTGGCTGAATAGTTTACGATGTACGGGGTGGCGCCACTCTCCGCCCGATGGAAGTACGGGCGACGGGGTGACGACCGAGAGGACGGGGTGCGCCCGTCGTTGTCTTGCCTGCTTCCGCCCTCCGCTCCTTGTAAGTCGCGCGGTGCGTTGGTGTGCATCCCTTTGCGTCTGCGTAGCCCGTGGCTAACCGACTTGTTCCCTTTTGTGCAGTGGCTCGGCTGGAAGATACGGAGTGCGCGGTTGCGACGTTCCTGGGCTCGTACACACTCAAGGAGCACAACCTGCGTGAGGCTGCGACCAAAACGGCGAAGCAGGGGCAGATACACCGCACGTGTGAGGTTCTGCGCATTGCTGTGCCCGAGCACGCGGTGCCGGCGGAGACTCCCGCAGGGGTTTCAAGTCGTCGTGGTGGCGGTAGCCAAGCGGGAGCCTGCGCCGAGGTTGCCGCATCCAGCCCGCCAACCACCTCGGCGGCTGGCACCGGTGGGACGGGACGTGCGACCGGTGATAGGTCCGGCCGGACTAGCTCGGGAGGGCGCGTCGCCTCGAGCCCATTGGCGGCAGCCTCCGCCGGCGCTGTTGAGCCCATGAGTACGCCCCTCGTGGTGCTGGAACCTGCCAACCCAGGGGAGGACGTCGCTCCTGGCAGTGCTCTGCCACCTCCGGCGGCTGCCGAGGACGCGCCCGGGGTGGTAGGGACCGAAGGCGCGACAGGAGCTACGGCTACCGACGTCGCGGAAGAGTCACCCATGGAACCACAGGCGAAACGCCCTCGAGTCCGGTCCCCTGCGCCTCCAAGGGGTCGGTACGGCGTTGCCGGCCCTGTGCTTGGAGTTGCGGTGCCCGACGCGGCCGGCACGGCCGAAGGGTCCTCTCGACCACCTACCGAGGTACTCGCCCCCCAACTGGCGGTTGAACAAGCACCCCCTCCTGCCGCGGCAGGGGGTGCAGAAGGTAGGCGCAGTTCGCTTTCCTCGCACGACTTCGCGAAACTCTCCCCGATTTGCTCGCTCATTCCATCGACATCAGGCGAGACAAAGTCTCCCGGACGTGGTGAAGGATCGAGCAACGGGGGTGTGCGCGACGTGCCGGACCCTGTACAGGGTGTCCTGCAGGTGGCTGCCGCTGTCGATGTGGTCGAAGTCTCCGCCGCCCCTGACGTGGCGGGGGCGGGGCTTGTCGTCTCCGACTTCCTCCCGCGCCTGGAGACGCTTCGCGCTTTTAATGAAGCCGCGGAGGGCGCCCGCGGTGGCTTTAACCAACAGCTGTTGTCGTCGTGCGGGGGAGACCTTCTGGCGCTCGCGCTGCGGGCCTCGGAGATAAGGGTAAGTATGTGCGGTCGTGGGTGCTAGAGTACTGTCGGGCACCTGCTGACTCTTTTCTGCTATTTCCAGACACTTGTCCTTGGCCACGCGCTAGATGAGGCCCGCATCCGGGAGCGGAGAGCCCTGGAGGTCGATCTTCGTGCAGCGGATGACGCCCACGCCACGAAGGACGAACAGCTTCACGCGCTGGAGGGCACCCTGGCGGCCGCGCAACAGGAGACCGAGGAGGTCCGGCGCGTCACGATGGAGGAACGTACCTCCTTTTTGCAGCAGATCGCCACACTAGAGGAGGAGAAGTCCCAGCTGGTGGAGTCTCTTACAGAGAAGGACCACGCCCTGGACAATGCATCCATGTCGGCGTGGAGGGCGATGGAGTCCCTGAACCGGGCCATCCAGGGCCTGTGCGTCGACGTCCCGGACGCCACCCACGGGCCGGAGGACTTGGCGGAGATGCTCGGGCTGGTCGAGGAAGGGGCCGGCGTTGCTCTCCGCAGTGCCATGACCTTCGGCGAGCATTGTGGCTTCATCGGCGCCTGCCTCGCCCTCGCCATGCTTCACACTCATGGGTGTAGACATGTCCATGAGCTGGCGAACCCTCAGCTGGACCTTCCTGCCCGGCCGGAGGCGATGTCGGACGCCATTCGCTTTACCGAGCCCGACCTCCGAAACTTCCACCGACGGATCTGAGGCTATCTCGGGGAGGACGCAGCCAGGGTCGCAGTGCGACAAACGCTGCACGGGGGCGGGGACCTCCTCCGCTGGCTCGAAGGAGTTCCCCGACGTCAAGATGGCAGCGCAGGCCCACCGGCACCGCCACCACGCGAGGGATGAACGGCTGGTTAGGGCAGCGGTGTAATGTGCGCTCCTGCTTATGGCCATGTAACCCCAACATCTTTTGTGGTGAATCGAAGTAGCACCCGTTCTTAATGTTGTATGCTGTTTTTATACTCCGAGGAGTACACGCAGGAGCAGCGCCTGTGCGTGCGCGGGATTCGCGTCTTATTTAGAGTCCGTAGACTGGCGTACCTGCGCGCGGGGGTGATGCTCTGCACATTGCGGCCAGACACTGTTATCTTGGGAAACAGTGAGCTTTATTGAACTCCTGTTTGCGCGGGCGAGCATCGTACAAGGAGGGACGATGCCATTATAATTTTCGTCCTGCTTCTAGGCGTAATATCGCCGCAACTTGTCTGCGTTCCATGTGTGGCGGAGAGTTTGTCCCTCGAGTGTGGCGAGGCGGTATGCTCCCTTCTGTAACGCTTCCGCCACGATGTATGGACCTTCCCACTTGGACTCCAGCTTGCCGACGGTCTCCGCATGGAGCGCCGTTCTGAGGACGAGGTCCCCAGGGTTGAACCTTCGCGGATATACGGACCGATCTCGAGTACGTACTGTCTGGCATGCGTACTTTTCGACATGTTGGGCCGCGCTCGCCCGCGCCCCATCGAGGAGGTCCAAGGATACGCGACGCTCCTCGTCGGGCGCTTGGACAAGGACCCTCCGCGATCCAGCCTTAATTTCTTCAGGCGTCACTGCCTCATCCCCAAAAAGGAGCTTGAAAGGCGTGAACCTCGTCGGGCGCGTTACCGTTGTGCGAAGGGACCAGAGGACGCTGTGAAGCTCGCTCGGCCACCTGCCCTTCGGCAGCCCGACTAGGCATTTTTTGATGGCGATAGAGATGGCGCCGTTCGCCCTTTCGACTGCTCCGTTGGACTGGGGGTGCCCAACCGAGGCGAACCGAAGCGTGATGCCCATGTCGTCGCAGAACTCCTTGAGTGGGGTGGCATCAAATTGCAGGCCATTGTCGACGGTGAGTTCCCTGGGCACGCCGAAGCGACATATGATGTTCTGCCAGAGGAAACGCTGCATGGCAGCCGAGGTTATCTTGGCTAGGGCTACCACCTCCGGCCACCTGGAAAAGTATTCCAGCGCGACTACCACGAACCGCAGGTCCCCTGGGGCTCGGGGGAGTGGTCCCACTATGTCGACGCCCCAGCGTGCCAACGGCCATACCGGGGGAATAGGGTTGAGGTTCGTCGGGGGCTTGCGGATGATGTGTCCCATCCACTGGCACCCCTGGCACCGACGCACGAGGTCCTGGGCGTCCGTGATGGCAGTCGGCCAGTAAAAGCCTTGCCTGAATGCCTTGCCGACCAATGACCTCGGCGCGAGATGAGACCCGCACGCCCCCGCGTGGATCTCTGCAAGGAGCTTCTTCCCTTCTTCGCGGGAGAGGCAGCGCAGGAGCGGTGCGCAGACACCCTGTTTGTAGAGCGTCCCTTCAAACACCTGGAAGGATCTGGCACGGTGTTGCAGACACCGGAGCTCGGCATGGTCCTCTGGCTCGGTGATGCCCTGCAGGAAATTGAAGATAGGCTCTCGCCAGTCGCCCTGCTGGGCGATGTGGTGAACGAGGGCCGCGTCCCGGTTGTCTTGCGCGATGGCCGCCTGCGGCAACACTTCGTAAAACGCCCCGTCAGGGGGTGGCAGCTGTTGGCTGGCCGCCTTCGCGAGAGCGTCGGCCTGCTCATTTTCCGCGCGAGGAATGGCCTTGACCGTGACGCCCAAGAAATGCCTTTCCCTCGCTCTTACAGCCGCGAGGTATTTGGTTAACTCAGGGTCCTTGCCTTGGTATGACTTGTCTACATGGCCTGCCACCAAACGTGAGTCCGTGCAGACGAGCACTCGCTGCGCACCAACTTCCTTGAGCTTCGCCTGGCCGAAGAGCAGCGCTTCATACTCAGCTGTGTTGTTGGTGGCCGGGAACGCGAGGCGCGCCGAGTATAGCAGGCGCTGCCCCCCGGGCGTAACAATTACCGCGCCTATGCCCGCGCCCGCGACGCCGTAAGCTCCGTCGCTGGTGAGAGTCCAGACCGGGTCGTCGTGCTTCTGGGCAGGCTGAGCCGGCGGAGTCCATTCTGCGAGGAAGTCGGTGAGGACTTGAAATTTGATTGCCATCCGCGAGGCGTATGTTAGGGAGAACGGGGCGAGCTCGGCAGCCCACTTGCCGATGCGCCCCGTGGACTCCTTATTGTGTAACATCTCTGCTAGGGGAAATGAGGAAGGCACTGTGATCGGGTAGGCCAAAAAATAATGTCGAAGTTTCCTGGAGGCCATGACCAACGCGTAGGCTAGCTTTTCCAGCTCCGTATATCTCGTCTTGGCGCCTTAGAGGGCTTCGAAGACGAAGTATATGGGCCGCTGTATGGCGCCTTCCTCTAGGACGAGGACCGCACTGACCGCTGTGACCGACGCGGCCAGATAGAGCAAGAGGGGAGCCTCTGGTGCTGGGGCGACCAGAGTGGGGAGGCTCGCTAGGTGTTTCTTGAGCTCGTTGAAGGCCTCCACACAGTCGCTATCCCAGCGAAATCCGTCGCACCCGCAAAGTGTCTTGAAGAATGGCAAACCCCGCTCTGCCGCACTGGATAGGAAGCGACTCAGGGCTGCCATGCGGCCCGCCAGCCTCTGGACCTCCCTCGTCATCTTGGGCGGCTCCATGCCCAGGATGGCCTCAACCTTGTCGGGATTCGCCTGGATGCCCCGTCCAGACACGAGGAAGCCCAGTAACTTGCCCACCTGGACGCCGAAGACGCATTTGTCGGGGTTGAGCTTGATGCCGGCCTTCCTGAGGTTGTCGAAGGTCTCCTGGAGGTCCCGGCCGTGCAAAGCGAGCTGCCGGGTTTTGACTACCATGTCGTCGACGTAGGCTTCCACGTTCCTCCCGAGCTGGGCGGCGAGGGCAAGTGCAACGAGGCGGGTAAAGGTAGCGCCTGCGTTCTTTAGGCCGAAGGGCATTCTGACGAAGCAGAAGGTCCCAATTGGTGTGATGAAACTGGTCTTGTCCTCGTCGTCTTCGGCCATGTATACCTGATGATAACCAGAGTAAGCATCTAGGAAACTCATTAGCTCGCACCCGGCGGTAGCATCGACCAATTGGTCGATGCGTGGCAGGGGGTAATTGTCCTTTGGGCACGCCTTGTTGAGTGCCGTGAAGTCGATGCACATACGCCAGGCCCCGCTGGCTTTTTTGACCAATACGGGGTTGGCGAGCCACTCTGGGTGATGGACCTCGCGGATGACCCCGGCCCGGAGAAGCTTCGCCACCTCCACCTTGGTCGCCTGCTGCCGATCCATGGACATACGACGAAGCTTCTGTTTGATCGGCTTGGCGTCAGGGCGGACCGCCAAGCGGTGCTCGATTACTGCGCGGTCTACGCCCTTGATGTCCTCCGGTGACCACGCAAAAATGTCGGCGTTGTCCCGAAGCACTTGGAGTAGATCTCGCTCGACCTCCGCAGGGAGCCCCTCGCCAATGGACACAAACTGCCCCTCCGCCTGGAGCGGCACCTTTTTGACTCCACCTTCGGGCCGAGGCTTAGGCGTCCATCCCGGAGCGGAGGGCGTGTCGCCAAGCATGCCCGAGAGGGCGTGCACCGGGCGGTGTAAGTTCCGGCTGCTGACTTCGACACGTCTAGCGAGGTCCTGGTCGCCGAAGATAGTGATCATGCCCTCCGGGCCTGGGAGCTTCATGCATAAGAAGGCGTGGTGCGGGACCGCCTCGAGGGAATTGATGGCGGGCCGTCCCAATATGACGTTGTAGGGGTGCAGGATGTCTACGACGTCGAAGATGACGTGCGCGCTTCGGGTGTTACTCCCCTGGCGGAATGTAACTGGAAGGGACACGTGCCCTATGGCCTCCAGCGGTTGGCCTCCGAAACCTTGAAGTGGCGCTCCTGATTGCTCTAGGCGGCTTCGGGGGATTCCCATTCGTTCGAGGGCCCCTGCGAACAGAATATTCGCAGAGCTCCCCCCGTCGACGAGGATGCGCCTGACATCATGGCCTGCGATGTGAGCCTGGATGACTAAAGGGTCTTGGTGAGGGAACTCCACACCCCTGGCGTCATCCAGGGTAAAGGTGATGTTGCGGGGCGGCACCCACGGTTGTGACTGCTCCAAGGGGGCCCCTGATAAGGAGCCTCCGGTAATGACGCTGATGGTGCGGTGCCGCACGCCTTCTTTGGCGGAGGCTCGCAGGGGGTCACCTCTTGGCTGTCGCTCCTGGACTTCTGCCCGGGGCATGGGGGGTGAGGCTCGAGCTTCGGCCACCACCCGTCGCAATTCTGTGACCGCGGTGCACGCCCTCGTATAGTGATCGCCGTAACCATGCACCTCGCACCACTTGCCGCAATCCCGAAGCTCTTGCTCCGCTCGGGGTCGCTCGTCATGACCGGGTCCGCCTTCACATCCCCGACCCTCTTTTCACGATATGGGCGCAGGCTCCCGAAGAGCGTTTCCAATGCCGAGGACATGGTGAGCCTTTTGTGGCCTGCGCCGGTGACGCCGGGGCTTGCGCGTGCTCCTTGACGAGCCTTCCAGCTCCCCGGGGCCGTCGCTTCCGGGAGTGTCCTCCCGGGGTTGTCGACTCCGGCCCTGCTTCGGAGAACCATCGCCCACCTCCTCCTTGCATGGCAAGCGCTTCGCGTGGGCGAGGTCGGGAGCGGGGGCGTTGCGTCTCCGCGCATCTTCCTCGGCCCGCGCATACCCTTCCATTTTGTCGAAGAGCTTGGCGACTGTCTTGATAGGCTTGCGCGCGTTGTATTCGGCCAGGGGGCCCGGGCGGAGGCCCTGTATGGCCGCGTTGATGACGGTTGTCTCGTTAATGTCCTTGACTTGGCATCACACCTTCGCGAAGCGCTTGAAATAGTCCCGGAGCCTTTCCAAAGGTTTCTGTTTCACGGCGAAGAGTTGGTCCGCGTCGACTTGCTCAGCATAGTTTCCTTGAATGTTGTTGTGAAGACAGTCGCGGATCTGCTCCCATGCGTAGATGGAGTTTGGCTTTATAGTGAAAAACCAGGAAAGCGCCACTCCTTGCAATGCGAGGGGGAGTCCCTTCGCCTTTGTGGTGTCGTCGCCACCCGCGGCTTCGATTGCGGTTTCGTAGACACGCACGAACTCGCGGGGGTCCGTATCGCCTTTATATGTCTTGACGACATTGGGGAACTTGAAGTCTTCGGGCCACGCCGCCTGCTGTAATCCTGCCGAAAGCGGAGACCCTGAATCGACGCATCGCAGCGGCACGCGGCTGGACGTGGGAGCGTCGCGGCTATCTGCCCTTTCCGGCGCGATCACTGGCACGGCCTGTTGGCTCCGAGCCTCTTGTACGTCTCGGACAGCCCCGCGGAGATCCTCCAGCTCCTGCTGGAACGCTTTGAGGGCCGTCAGCAGGGTGTTCTCGACCGCCGGCGCGGCCGGCGGACGGGTCGGCACGGGTAAGATCGCCTCGCGAGCTTCCGAGCTGCCGGTCGCTCCGTTGTGGCTATCTCCAACTGCCCGGTCCACGCTACCGCCGAGCTTTGCGGCAAGAGCGGCGAGGTTGGTCGCTGTCGCGTCGGTGGGGTCGGCCGTCGCAGCGCCAGTGGCGGGGTCGGTCGTCGTCGCGCCGATGACGGGGTTGATCGCCGCTGCGCGGGCGTCGACGTCCTCGACCACCGCGCCTGCGTCGTCGCCCGCGCCCGCAACAGCCGATGCCGAAGCCCTGGTGCCCATGCGACGCTCCGACCTAGCCGCCTTCTTTCCCTTCGCCGCCGTCGACGAAGCTTTTTCTGGTGCCATCCTTCTTCAGACTTCAGGCTTGCTCCTGTCCTCCCCACGGACGGCGCCAACTGTGGTGGTTACAGACCAAACAGAGAGAGATGTGGTAGTGGAGAGTTGGGAGAGTGTGATCGGTAATGGCTTTGGTCCTCCCCTATGTCCTGTATTCCATATATATATATACACATGGGGAGTGCTTTTACAATTATACCCTTACATCTGAGTATCCCCTTCAGGGGCACTTATGTCATTACACATGGCCTATTCTGGGCTTTACAACCTTCTACCAGGCCTACTGGGTTTAGGTGGGGGCCACCCCTACAACAGAAACCAAATTACATAAGATGAGCACCAACCATGAGGCTTAGGGCCTGTTTGGGAGAGCTTCACCAGCTCCAGATTCACCTAGATCCACCAGATTTACCTGGATCCACCGTGGAGAAGCTCCATCGTGGATATGGGATTCGTCAAAGTGTTTGGTACAGCTCCACCTCCCTCTCTATCTCACTTCCACCTGGGCCCCACGCGTCAGGGGGCAAAATGAAAAAAAGGATCCACAGGCTTCCTTCTTCTTCCTCCGGCTCGGGCGCGAGGAAAAAAAAGAATCCACGAGCGTGCGAGGGCGCGGCCCCAGCCGGCGCAGGCGCGGCAGGACGCGGTGGGACGAAGTGAGCACGGTGGCGGGTTGTCGGGGCTGGCTCCCGCGAGGCGGCGCCGTCGGGCGAGGCGCACGGCGGCAGCCATGGCCACGGCCGGGCCGGGCATGGGCGCGTGGGCGCGGCCACGGCCGAACCGGGCGTGAGCGCGGCCATGGCAGGGGCCCATCTCGCGGAGGCGGCATGCGGCGAGGGCTAGCTGGCCATGGTGTGGGCGGCGGCGGAGAAGCGGCGCGCTGCGAGGGAAGGCTCTGGTCGGCGACGGGAAGAAAAAAGAAAAAATTAGAACGAACCGGTATCTTGTGTAACCAGTGGCAGTGGGCAATTTTCCCCAACTCCACCAACTTGAGTTTGGTGGAGCACCCCCTGGGGTGCTTCACCAATTTGGTGGATCTGGAGCCAAATCTATGGTTTTGGTGGAGCAGATCCACGGTGGAGCTGCTGGAGCTAGAACTGTTTGGCTAGCAAAATTGAATCCGGATCTGTTTTTCGTGGATCTGGAGCTGGTGGAGCTCTCCCAAACAGGCCATTAGAGATAGCGACAACCCATGCTAGGACAAAACTAATTAGAGCTGCTCTTCATCACCGCCTTCTCATCCAATTATCGCGGTTTTCACATTTTTCCGAAACGTAGAAAGGAGTGATACTCCACAATCCATGTCTAGAGGATCATGTATATGTTTACAACCATGCGGCGTTCTTCAGCGGGGTGACGACCGCCTTGATTTGCAGGTAGTTCTTCAGGCTGTCAATGCCCTTCTCCCTTCCGATGCCGCTCATCTTGTACCCACCAAAGGGGATCGCGGCGTCAAAGATGTCGAAGCAGTTCACCCAAACAGTCCCAGCTCTGAGCGCGCGTGTCAGGGTGTTGGCTGTGTCCAAGTCATTGGTGAACACACCAGCAGCCAATCCGTAGCGGCTTGCATTCGCTCTCTTGATGACCTCATTGAGATCACTGTTGAAACAGCATGAATAATTCTTATTTAAAAAGTTTCACTATTTTTCATGATTACTTGGCTACTATTCAGATAGTAGACATATCAACAAGAGAGTGATACTCACTTGAACTTGAGAATTGACTGAACAGGCCCAAATATCTCCTCTTGAGCAATCTTCATGCCATCCTAAAACAACCATATATAATAAATATTAAGCATATGTTGCAACAGATCGAATGGAGAATGTGTGCTATGATGCAGTCAAAACTCACCTGCACATCTGAGAAAATTGTTGGCTGGATGTAGAAACCTTTGTCACCTAACTTATCACCACCTGTCACGAGGGTGGCTCCACTGTCAACACCGGACTTAATGTAGCGCAAGATCTTGTTGAATTGCTCATCGTCAATCTAGAAGCAACAAAATTTGCAAGGTTAGGAACAGTTCGAAGTGTGGATTCACTTATACGTATTCATCTAATGTACTATTGAACCTTTTCTAGGATGAAATGTGCAAATTGCAGGAGTGCTATTAACCTTAAAAGTGAGTTTTTACCATCTTTGGAAAGTTACCAAGAGGTAACGGTACCTCACCACTAAATTACATATAAATTCGTACCTTAATCCAACACAAGGAAATGTGAAAGCAAGGTTCTATTGAATGATGTGATTACAAACATAAGAAATGTGAAACATGCATGTGTTCTTGTTACACCATGTAGTGGCCGTGCATAAATTAATGATGAATAATTGACATTTGGGTTTAATTGAAATTTGTGTTTTCGAAAGTTCTGGTCGATGCACGTGTGTTGCTAAAGCTTTTGGAGCTGTCATCAACCACGGCAATCGCTCACGGCAGACCTCAACCACGTTTGACTTCGACCACGGAAGATTTCAACCACGGCAAACTTCGACCACGGCGGACTTCGACCACATGCGACTTCGACCAAGGCATTTTCGATCATGGCATTTCGACCACGGCAAGCTTCGGCTATGACACTTCGATCACGGCACATCGACCACAGTAGAATGACCTTACCTGGTCGATGATGGTAAGCTACAGTACTTTTTCATGGTTGTAGCTACAGTGATTCTAAATGGTCATAGCTGTAGTGCGCCTCGATGATCGTAGCTACAGGGCATCTCGATGGTCGTAGCTACAGTACCCGGCGATACTCGATAGTCATAGACTTTACTGGTCGATACTTGTACTCGATAGTCATAGACTACATGATCAGTTGTCGTAGACTTTATGATCGGTAGTCTTAGACTTTTGCGATTGGTTGCCGTAGTGATTCATGGAGAGGCTACGGGCGGTGTGGTCCAGGAGGCTTCGACACAAGAGGTGATGATGCGTGAAGATATGGGTGATGCGATCTCGGAGGCTTAAACATGTGGGATGGTGCATGATAAAGACACAGGAGGGGCTGTCTTGGAAACTTCGTCACGTGTTAAGTTAGAAGTTGTGGATGGAGTCCATAACTCAGAAGAGACAGAGTTTGGTTAAAACCCGTGTTCGAAAGGGTTTCGGGTCTCTTGGTTTCGGAAGAGACAGAATTGTGTCCGTGTTTAAGGTGAACATGGTTTAGGGCTCTAGCATATAAAAGCAGGGTGAGTCTAAGGGTTTTAGTTAGGACTTTGAGTGACTTTGCGAGGCTTTTTGTGCTATGGCTTTTAGGGGTGCTTGTGAGGACGCTTTGTAGCCAAGAACATGATTAAGATATAATAGATCAGATCTATTCCAAGGAAGGACATCGCCACCGACATTGTCTCAATCAAAGCACGATGAGTTGTTTTGAGCATCGCTTTTCAATGTCCATATCATTGTGCTATCGCATAACGTGATCTACGAGCATAGCGTTGTCCTCGGCTTGTTCTTGTTCAAACAGCTGAAGCTTTTGAGCGGAGGGAGATTCCAACTACGTGCAAAGGTGGTCGAAGCGAGCAATCGAAGTTTTCTAGTGGTTGAAGCACTAGAGCTATCAAAGTAGTCGAGTGGTCAACAAGCGGTCGAATGCCGAGCGGTCAGAACCTCCATCGAGCCCGTGCACACAGTCGAGCATCTTGCGGTCGAATTCTATCTCTGTAAGTTAGATTGGTTTTTCTGTTGGTTTGGGATTTGTTTTCAGGTGCCAAAAAGCAGTGACAATTATTCACCCCCTCTCATTGCTGTCTTCGATCCTACGGTACTATTGCACGAATTGCTGATTGGAAAATAATGATCAAACACCCTGATTAGGGACAAAATGTACCTGAGGGCCCTGTTCAACACCTTTCTTGAATGGGTCACCAACTACACGCTTCAAAGCACGAGCTTTGGCCTTCTCCACAAACTCATCGTAAACACGCTCGTGTACAAATGTGCGAGACCCAGCGCAACAGCATTGCCCCTTACAAGTTCATGACAAGAAAACATTAGGTAAAATAGAACTTACTGAACACAATTATCATGCTTATTTTGAAATAATTACCAATGAGTACCTGGTTAAAGAACAACGCAAAATGCGCAAGCTCAACAGCATGGTCAACATCAGCATCATTCATGATGATAAAAGGAGACTTGCCTCCTAGCTCCAGTGTCACCGGCTTAAGATTGCTCCGTGCAGCCAACTCAAGAACAATTTTGCCAGTATCGGTTGATCCAGTGAATGCAATCTTTATAGAGAGGATTATACGTTTATTAGGAGAAAGTTGCATTAAATATTTGAATAATAATAATAACGTGCATATTTGATATTTTTCTGGTCCTTCTCGATAATGCAAGAATAATAAGAAAGCATAGGTTTACCTTATCAACATCCATGTGGCTAGCAAGAGCAGCACCAGCAGTAGGACCAAAACCAGATATCACGTTCAGGACACCCTCGGGGAGTCCAGCCTATTTAATCATGCAAGATATGATCAGGTCTGATATAATAAATCTAATAAAACATGCATGGCACATAAAAAAGTGTTCCTTGCAGATCTAGTAATCCCTCTTTTCTTTTTTATTTGACTTTCTAGAATCCGTGTCGTTAAACTTTTTGAAGTTTGACCATCAATGGATGTAAAACTATCTAGATTAGTTATACGAAAATTATATCATTAAATAGATCATTAAAATACTTTTATAATATTACAATTTTATTAGTATATCTTGGTATAAAGTTATAAAAAATAACGGTTAAAGTCGTATCTCAAGGACCACGAAAAATAAAAAACGTCAAGTAAAAAAGAATGGAGGAAGTAAATTATAACCAATTAGTTATGCTAGTGCAGGCTTCGACAGATTGACAGAGGTGCCTTCATATCCTATGCCGTGAAGCAAGGCTCAATTGATGGCTAAATTGACAAAGAACTAAAGAAGGAAGTCAATGCATTGAAATTTGAACCATCTAGCTCTTGTATAATCTCTAGGACATTTTCCAGTTTCATTCCGGAGTAGTTGGAGACTTGAGGTGCATGTTCGTCAGCACTCAGTAATGGAGCAAATTCTGTAAAATAGCATTGAGCGTTGAGAGGTCGCTAATTATATATACTTTGAAAAATGCGTCTACCATCCCAAATATTCAAAAAGGTTGTGCAAAACTATTCGTAACATCAGACCACTCCAAAAAGGTTGTCGGATGCGTCAAATCCAACAGACCACTCCCAGGGGCACATGTAATAAGTTTTGGAATAACATGAAGTAACTAGAAATTGATTTCCCTGAATGAATAAAAATTATGAAATGGCCACTGTACCAACCTCATGCAACAGCTTGGAAATATACAAAGCGGACAGAGGAGTTTGTTCAGCAGTCTTGAGCACAACAGTGTTCCCGCACGCCAAAGCAGGGCCAACTTTCCAGGCAAACATCAGAAGTGGAAAGTTCCACGGGATGATCTGACCTGCGACACCAATCGGCTCATGCAACACCTGCACATGGTGCGGGCCGTCCGCCGGCACGACGAGCCCGTGGATCTTGTCAGCCCAACCTGCAAACATTTCAGCAAAAAAGGAAGCATGTCGGTCATGTACTTGGTGTCTTCTTGACTGGTTCTGGTTGTTCTTGTCAGAAGCAAGCTAGCTACTCACCAGCGTAGTAACGCATGAGTCGGGCCACCATGGGCACTTCAATGTGGGCAGCTTGCTCATATGGCTTCCCGTTGTCCCATGTCTCCAATGCAGCAAGCTCATCGTTGTGCTTCTCTATCAGATCAGCAAATCGCAACAGAATCCGGGATCTCTCCTGTAGAGGTGAATTCCCATCGTGTATGAGCACGACTGAGGAGACCATAACAACTCAACAGCAACAAAAATGGCAAGTTGAGAGTTTACGTAGGCAGTCATCTTTGGCCATGGCCCTTCATCGAATGCCTTGCGGGCTGCAACAACCGCACGGTCAATGTCTTCCGCATCGCCTTCAGCCACATTAGCGATCACCTCTCCGGTACGAGCGTCCAGAGTTGGAAAAGTCTTACCTGATGAGATCCAGAGGCACATTGTGAATTGTGAGTCGAACTTACCGTCAAGAACATCAACAAAAGAGAAAGCACAAGCCTATGGAGTTCCAGTTTATGGGCCTATAGTGTTCATGGAGAAGCTGAAGCCCTATGAGCCACAGCCGCATCACCAGTTGAGCTGCTGAAGTTATGTACCGGATGCAGAATCAACAAAGTTGCCATTGATAAGGAGCTGTGTGTAGTTCACTTGGACCGGGGGCGAGATGGGCTCCTCGGCTGCTGCTGCAGTGCTGAACCTCTGAAGGATTCCCGGCAACAATCCACATGTCCCATCTGCAGGCAGAGTTAGTGCACTTAAGTCATGCATGGTAGCACAAAAACTTTTGCTAAATGTGTCAAACAGGTATTCACTCATGTTCACAACAATGCCAACATTAGCCATGTATTATTGTGGTTCGATCAAATCTGGTGCAAATATCCCAAACATGACACTGCAACACAAATGTCCACTATATATGCGATTCTAAAATACAAACTCAGATATGTGGTGAATTTGTGCCGCGCAAGTTAGATTCAGTAGGAAACATGACATGGAATTTTGTCAAGCAACAAACGATTAACCCGAAAAACCAGCAACCACCGGAGGGTGAAGGTACCACACTATCTCGGTAACTAGACTTTGGTACCAGAACGAGTAGAGGTTTGGTGTTCACAAATACATCATTTTGCCAAATATCATCATTCAATCAGATTTCCCACGAGTAAAATGTCATCTTTTTTTTTTCTAGTTTGTCCATAAGCTTGAAACTAAGTATAAAGGTGGGAGAGAAAGATGTCTACAAGATGACTAAAATTCGAAAAAGAAAGACAAGAGATTTCAACTAAATTAATGCATCAAAGACGTTACTAATAGACTTTTGGTTAAAGACGAGAAGATCAAGGATAGGTGGAGAGATTATTTCGACAAGTTGTTCAATCACGATAATGATGATGGTATAATTAAACTGGATGATATTTTTGATGACACCGATAAATGGTTTGTTCGAAGAATCCAGGAGTCAAAAATTAGAAAGGCCTTAAAAAGGATGAAAGTGGGTAAGACGTTGGGGCCTGATAACATCCCTATTAAGGTGTGGAAATGCTTAGGAAAAGTGGCGATTGTTTGGCTAACTAAGTTGTTCGATAGCATTTTTAGGTTGAACAAAATGCCAAACGAGTGGCGGAGGAGCACATTAGTACCAATTTTCAAAAATAAAGGAGACATTCAAAGTTGTACTAGTTATAGAGGAATTAAGCTCATGAGTCACACAATGAAGCTCTGGGAACGAGTGATTGAGCACCGTTTAAGAAAAGTGACTAACTTGATGACAAAATAATTTGGTTTTATGTTTGGGAAGTCGACCACGGAGACGATTTTCTTGCTATGACAGTTGATAGAGAGGTATAGGGAGCAAAAGAAGAACCTTCACATGATATTTATTGATTGGAGAAAGCTTATGACAAAGTGCCAAAAAGGATCATACGGTGGGCGCTTCAAAAGAAAAGTCCCAACAAAATATATTACCCAAATTAAGGATATGTACAAAAATGTTGTAACTAATGTTAGAACGTGTGGTAGTGTTACTAATGGCTTTCCTTTTAAGATAGGACTACACCAAGGGTCAGCGTTGAGTCCATACATTTTTGCCCTAGTGATGGACGAGATCACACATAACATACAAGGAGATATCCCTTGGTGTATGCTTTTCGCTGATGATGTGGTGCTGGTTGATTAGAGTAGGATAGGTGTTGCTAGGAAGCTCGAGTTGTGGAGGAAAACCTTAGAATTGAATGGCTTTAGACTTAGTAGGATAAAACTGAGTATATGAGGTGTGATTTCAGTGGTGCTAGGGCAGATGACGGAGATGTTAGATTGGATGGACAAATAGTGCCTAAGAAGGATACGTTTCATTATTTGGGATCGAGGCTACAGTGAGACGGTGAGATTGATGAAGACATGAGCCACAGGATAAGAGTGCGGTGGGTGAAATGACACCAAGCATCTAGTATCCTGTGTGACAAAAAAGTCCCTCAAAAGTTAAAAGGTAAATTCTATAGGATGGCGATCCGACCCGCGATGCTATATGGAGCAGAATGTTGGGCGACTAAAAGACAACATATACAGAAAATGAGTGTAGCGGAGATGAGAATGCTGCGGTGGATCTGTGGTCACACAAGGCAGAATCACATCCGCAATGATGATATACATGATAGGGTGGGAGTAGCACCAATTGAAGAGAAACTTGTCCAACATCGCTTGAGATGGTTTGGACATCTCCAACGATGGCCTCTTGAGGCACCGGTACGTAGTGGAATTTTAAGATGTACTGAAAACGTAAGAAGAGGCAGAGGTCAACAAAAACTGATGTGGGAGGAAACAGTTAAAAGAGACTTGAGAGATTGGAATGTATCTAAAGAATTACTTTGGAAAAGAGTGCTTGGAAGTTAGCGATCCATGTACCGGAACCATAAGAAAGTTAGGGGCAGTGTTTTAGGCTATCGTCTCAGATAGCAAGTTGTACGTGTAACGCCCTAGGGTCCAAACCGGCTCAGACCTAACCATATTCTGGATAGGCCACGCACACGTAGCAACCCGCTTGCACTTTCGTCCTCACTTTGCGCAAAATGGTTAACCGGATGTGCTACCATTGGAACTCCTAGGCTTATATGTAAGTGCTTCTTAAGGTAAGCTAGCAAGGTGGGACTAACCCAGAATTTCATGTGCACACACATGTGGGCCAGGGTGTCACATACACCCCCTCAAAGGACCCGACGTCTTCGTCGGACCAACATACCCATATTGGGGCAAATTATAAGGATCTTCCCTCTTGGCACATGTCCGTGCGTTCAGTGCCAACACATATGCCATGCCGTGTGTCTACTCCGGGCCCACACGCGCCATATGCTTGCGCCCTAGACCCGCAAGCGCCCATGTAACCGCGAGAGTCGGCTCTGATACCATTTGTAACGCCCTAGCGTCCAAACCGGCTCAGGCCTAACCACATTCTGGATAAGCCACGCACACGTAGCAACCCGCTTGCACTTTCGTCCTCGCTTCGCGCAAAACAGTTAACCGGAGGTGCTACCATTGGAACTCCTAGGCTTATATGTAAGTGCTTCTCAAGGTAAGCTAGCAAGGTGGGACTAACCTAGAAATTCATGTGCACACACACATGGGCCAACATGGGCCGGGGTGTCACAGTACGACTTAGGGTTTTAGCATTGTAGATTTTTTCAAGGTTTTCAACTCTTTAATCTTAAAAAGGTTTCATTCCTAGCCTACCCTAACTTGTTTGGGATAAAAGGTTTTGTTTAGGGATGCAAATGGAGAGGATATTTCCCGACCGTCCGTCCATCTGTTTTAATTCGGATACAATTCGGAGCAAATTTTCGGATATCCGAAGGTTTTGTCGGACGCGGAAACGGAGTCGGATATTTTTTTTCGGATACAGAAACGGATTCAGAAAAAGTATTATCCGACGGATACAGAACTATCCAGATATTTTTTCGGATAGTTACCGAATATTTACTAGATACGGAAATGGAGTCGGATACCTGGCCTCTCCAGATACCGGATACCGGATACGAAGGCCTTGTGGAATCATTTGCTAAATGTAATGAAATTAAATGAACTAGTGATGTATTTGACTACTTGACTATGGGCAATTCGTACTTTTGAACCATGTGACATGTAGCTAGTTAGCTACTACTTGTTTAACTAGGCTCTATCATTTATTTGCTACTTTGCTAGCTAAAATTTATTAGTTGCTTAACTTGTCTCTGTCACCATATGAAATTAGCTTTTGCGCATTATCCGATTAAATATTCGTGACCGAAACTAACCGTATTCGGAGCAACATGTATTCGCTCCATATTCGTGACCGAGAATATCCGCATTCGTATTCGTATCTGGCACTATCCGTGTCCGACTCCGACAAAAAAAATGGAAAAGGATACGGAATGAGCAATATTCGTCCGTATCCGTTCCGTTTGCACCCCTAATTTTGTTGTTGTTGTTGTTCATCCATAAGCTTGAAAAACAAATTTCCAAGTACCGTACCATAAGAATCTGCCATTTCATTAAGTGTACTGACCAATTTCAAGGATGCAATAATGTCTACTTACCAAGAAATATGGGTTTAAAATTGCCAAATTATTTCCTCTCAGTGTCGTTTCCAACTAGCCACGTATTGCATGACCAGTCAGCTGTGATCGTTTTGGCTTCAGCTTTTAGCTTCCGGTTTATTTTTCACTATTCATAAATTTCGTCTTTTTCTGAACTTTTGGCTTTTTGTTGAGCTTTTTTGCCGATTCTTTTTTTCCCATATTTGTTTGTATTATACGTAATGGGCTAACATATTTTTTATATTTTTTAATTTTTTAAATTTAATTATGCTAAATAAGCCTCTGTCAGCTACAGTGTTTTTCAGCCAGCTACAGTGCTTTTCAGCCATAAGCCACAAAAAAAACCCAAATGATCACCACTGGTCGTGCAAAAATACTCAGCTATCCGGTCAACTGATAAATTACTCAGTCATTCTAAATAAAATTTATCTTGAATTTTTAAGAGTATATGTAGTAAATCCATAGTTTTCACTGTATCGGTGGCAAAGGAGTAGCAAAAATATTGATAGAAAACCAAAACCTCAGATTTTTTTTCCTACTGTACTGATAACGACTGGAGGGGAAAACCCGACATCTTATATCATGTCAGAAAAAAATCTTATCTCCAGGGCGCGCCGAAGAGAAAAGTCCTAACTGCCTTACCTTGGCCTTTCGTCTCAAAATGTGCCGTTTCCTTGACTGTTTGCCGTCATTACTGAGTCATGGCGTAGAGCAATGTACATTGTTTAACGTTTAAAGTAGACGTTAAAGTGGAAGAAGACATCACCTTTTTCTTCTCTTATTGTTAGCTACTTTTATTTCAACCCTTGCACTATCTACAGTGCTAAATGTTTAACTTTTGGGATAGACTATTGTACAGGCGACTGAAATTTTTTTATCTTTCAGTCACTTAAACTTGCACTTTGAATCACCTGAAGTTGCACAAGTTTTTTGGAGGGGGGCTGCAATTTTAGTTGATTGATAGTGCAATTTCAGGTCACCTGAAGTTGCACTCTGAATCACCTAAAGTTGCAGCTGTTTTTTTAAGGGGGCTGCAATTTTAGTTCATTGAGAGTGCAATTTCAGGTGACTGAAACATAAAAAAATTTCAGTCGCATGTGCAATAACAAAACTGTTAACTTTTTTAACATAGCACCAGCTGCTAAAGTTTGTTTTGATGACATGTAATTCGGACTTAACACTCACTCCTGTATCGGTGCTAAGAATTTTTTTCTATAGCATTGCTTAGCATCTAGGGATGACGCTATGACTCACTGATGACGACGAAGAGCCAAGGAAACGGCACATTTTGAGACGTAAGGGCAAGGGTAAGGCAGGGATTTCTCATCACGTCCGAAATGATGAAAGGACGATTTTTTCCTGGAGATGTGGACGGCTAAACTATAACCTAGAGATATCAATATTTGAGGATCGTTTAGAAAAGATCATTCAAGAAACATTATAAGGGAGAGAAGAGAATTCTCCAAGATTGAACCTTTCCATGAGCAGGTCATCCATAAACCAGTAATTACTATACTGGTAGCATGGACAAATGAAGCCATCAAACTGGCCCTATGAGTCATCAGGTCACCTTTACACAACGGCGCCACAAAACACTTCAATGATTCAGAGATCATCAGTTCAGCCGGCCTAGATCGAAAACCCCAGCCAAAAGAGAAACGAATAAAAATCGCTCGATAAGATCAGAGAAACATAAAGTGGGATTGAGGGCGAACGAACGGAGATACCAGGAAAAGCGGCTCCTTTTCCTCCCCAGCCGTGCAAAAGAATCCGAAAATCAAGAACAGGATCGAAAAATTGACTTCACCCCAAGGAACAGGGGACACATCATCAGCTTTGTTACGGACACCAAACAAGATTTTTTTTTTAAAAAAAAAACCAAAAATCATAGTACTACGGAGCTGTGCTAGCAGCAACAGTAGCAGGGGTTCCAAGAAGCATGGAGCAATCAATACCTGCCCTGCGGAGCGCAGAGGGGACAGCAGGCGACGCCGCAGGCCTGGAGAGGAGGCAGCGGGAGACGAGCGAGGAGGCGGCCCTCCTTGTTGCAGCAGCAGCAGCAGCCATGATCGCGGGCGGGGGGGGGGGGGGGGGGGGGGGCAGGAGTTTATCGCTGGGGCGAAAGCGAGAGGCGTCCTCCGCGTTTAATAGGCCATGGCGTTGGACTCCTTGGAGCTGTGGAATGGGAGGTGTAGTTTTGGGATTTGGGGGTCGATGGGGGAGGGTTTAGGGGAAAAAATCCTTGTGGGTCCCACATGCAAGTGGGAGTGGGGGTGTGGATGTGCTAGGGATTTTTATGGGTTTTTTATTGGAGAGGAGGGATCTTCTGCAATCTAGTTGTCGGGTTTGGTCACTGCACGTGCAGGGTGCAGGCAGGCTGGTGGACTTTTTGTTCAGTGCAAGAGAAATTAACTAGGAATTATCTCTTGAGCAATGATTTTATGTTTTTTTTAATAAAATAGCACTGATTATAAAGTAAATAAAGAACTAAGTAATATATATTCATCATTAATCATGCTTTAGAAATTATATAAATGACTATTGAGAAAAGTATAGAAATACCTTTTTTATATCTTTTTTCCTTACAGAGAATCGAATTACAAGTGGGAATTTTTGTTTTGGAAAAAAGTGGGAAATTTTGTAAGGACTAGGAAGGGTTTTTTCAATTCATAGGAAAATTTCGCTATTCAAGTGATTGGATTGTACTCTAAAAAAAAGTGATTGGATTGTAGAAGTGACCATAATGGATCTTAATATTTTATAGAAAAAATGTTCATTGTACTATATGATATGGGAGAGAACAAGCATGGGGTTCATTGTACTATATGATATGTGAGAGAACAAGCATGGGGTCTAACTTCATGCTAGAATTCCCTTGAGTTGTTCCTGGCGAACTTTCTTTCCCTCGTCATCTCTCAAGATTTTGCTCTAAAATTCTGCAATTTCCACATATTTTCTAGAAGGCCTCGAAACATCTCCTTCACTTTTGACTTTTCGTGATATGAATTTCAGAAGAGAATTAAGAACATGTAGCATTAGTGTCTCTGTTAGACTTTTTTCCGCTATATTGAGCAATAGGGAGAACCCGTCACATTTTCAATTACTTCTAGGAAAGGTTTAGGTGGTGCTCAGTTGAACTGAATATTTATGGTTTATGGCTGAATTTTCACTATAGCTGGTTGAAATTACACTGTAGCTGATGATGACTTATTTGGCATAATTAAATTTTAAAAAAATTAAAACTAGAAAAACATGTTAGCCTAACACGTATAATACAAATGAATACGGGAAAAAGAACCGACAAAAAAGCTCAAAAAATCGAAAAGTCAGAAAAAGACAAAATTTACGAATAGTGGAAAATAAGCTGGAAACAGAAGTCCAAATCCAAATGAGCGGAGCATTAACCTGCCACTGTATTTTTAACAGAAAAAACAGAGAAGGGCTTATGTGCTCACAAAGGTAGTAGGATATGCTGTGCTCAATATGGCTTTTTTTAGTGGCTTATGGCTGAAAAGCACTGTAGCTGGCTGAAAAAAATACTGTACCTGACAGAGGCTTATTTAGCATAATTAAATTTAAAAAAATTAAAAATAGGAAAAACATATTAGGCCATCACGTATAATGCAAACAAATACGGGAAAAAAGAATCGGCAAAAAAGCTCAAAAAGTTTAGAAAAAGATAAAATTTATGAATATTGAAAAATAAGCCAGAAACTGAAGCCGAAATGAGCAGGAATTAATGTTGAAAAGTGAAAGAATGTCATGGTACTATTCACCTCTACCGTTACCAATGCAATGATAGAGGATGTCAATCCAAGGCGTCATCATGCTTTACAGATCAGAAATGCCAGTGTACTGCGTTCGGCCAATCCTGTTGCTTGTCATGGAAGATCGGACAACGGTGGCACCACACTAAAACTTTTCAGCGTAGTTTTTTTTACTGTTTGGCCCTTAGCGTCATTTCTTCTTTTAAATTTAACACCTAAATTTGCAAAAAAAAAAATAGTCATCTTCTCAAGCGCGGAAGAACAAGAAGGCAACACATGTCATCTCTAGCGCCACTCAATCGCGGTAGGTCGAGGGATCACAGGATCGGCGTCGAGTACAGGAGGCTAGAGCCTCTCCACGCTTGCCGCACCCACCAATCGCTGGAGATTGACGCCTGCCATGGTAGCTAAACATGGTAGGAATCCCTCGTTTGCAATCCCCGCCCATAAAGCCTATCAGCTGTTGCTTTCTCCCGCTCTCGCTCTCATTCTGCGCTGCGCCAGTCGAAGCTCCACCAGAAAAACAACAAAGAGGGAGTAGAGAGAGCGAGGAAAAAGGGTTTCAATTCGATTTTTGACACTGTTTTATTTAAATTTAGAATATTTGCTAGTTTTGAAAAGTGTAGATTGGCTCGACCATGGTGGTTTCGGTGGGAGTGGCGGTGTGGAAGTGATGTGGCTCGACTATGGTGGTGAAGTAGAACCCGTTGTCCAAGGGGATGGTGGTGCTGAAGTGGAACCTGCTATTGTTCGCGATGATAGAGATGCGAGGAGGCATGCTGAAAATTTTGAGTCAAACAAAGACGTAGGGAGATAGTGGGCGGCCCATATTGACTGCCCCAAATATTTTGGGAGGGGGGCTGGAGGATGGAATCGAAAGCGATGAGGAAGATATGGAGACATATAGTAGTAGAGAGGATGCAGGTGAAGGCATTGTTGGGGACGGTGTAGTTAGTGGCATCGTGTGCACTGACATTGAGTTTGTGTCCTCCAGATTGGATAATGCTACAATGGCCAGCCTTGTTTTGCTTAGGGAGATAGGGGAGAGTGGGAGTTCGATAAAGGCACTCTACTTGTAGGGCAACGGTTTCCTAACAAGAGTGTCATGCAACAAGACATTGCCAGATACGCTGTTAATATCAGTCAGACGTATTGGGTATACAGGTCGAACCCGGACACTTACGTGGTGAAGTGTGTTGATGAATCTTGTCTAGGCAAGGTCCATGCGCGGAGGTTCAGGGGCACGACTATGGATTTTTGGATAACAGTGGTGAAGGATCACACATGTGAGCTTGCTGAGCCCCTGCAGAAGCATAGGGAC
This sequence comes from Dendrocalamus latiflorus, assembly GCA_017311315.1. Lineage (NCBI taxonomy): Eukaryota > Viridiplantae > Streptophyta > Magnoliopsida > Poales > Poaceae > Dendrocalamus > Dendrocalamus latiflorus. The sequence continues at coordinate 25,941,568 of CM029660.1, forward strand.
ATGACGTTGTTGTACATTGCTAGCCTAATCAGCCACTTCATCGGTGTAGACGTCGCTGTTTCATTGAAGCTGCTCTTAGTAGATGCAATGAACATGGTAGGGTTCCCAATTATCTATGGTAAGGTCATGAGAGTGAAGAGGAAGGTCATAGAGCATATATTCAACACATACGAGGAGGTGTATGACCTTATCCTAAGAATGCTTCATCAAATTGTTTCATCCTAGACTGAGTCTTTTAGGCTTTCCGCCAGGTGATCAAGAGGTTCAAGTAATATCGTTTGTGCTGGTGATGGATGGCATGTTCCTATACAATAAGTACAATGGCACCATCCTCACGGTGGTTGCAGCCGGCACGAACGATCAATTACTCTTTGTGGCTTTCGTAATTGTTGAGAATGAGAACACTGATAGCTGATTGTAGTTCCTGGTAAATATGAAGCAAGTGGTCGTTCAAGACTGGTCAGATGTCTGTGTGATCACAGACCACAATGCTTGGTTGTTGTCCATGCTGAGCATGATGTAACATAGGATGCAACCACCGTTCTAGTGAAACGGCGTGTGGACCCGTTGATGCATGAAACATGTTGCAGCGAACTTCCACACCTGGTTCTATAATAAAGAGTTGATGAGGACCTTCAAGAAGGTTTGCATGTAGAACCAGAGGTGCAAATTCGAGGCAGTATGGAAATAGATTGACGAGGAGAACTCGAAACATGTCAAGCAATCATAGGTTGTGCAACCAGGGGGAGATCAGCATTTCGAGGAAGGGAAGCAATTTTCCAAAATGATGTGGCGTACATGGACAAGAAAATAAAGAAGGCTTATTCTCATATTGCTCGGACCATGACAGAATCAGGAAGAAGTTCGAGATCCATCTGAGAGAGAAGTATGTTATGGGCCATGCTAGGGGGACTGTAAATATGCATGCACCATCAACGAAGTGGCCACATGTAGCTGCAACAAGCTGAATCTACTTCACAAGCCCTGCTTGCATGTATACGTGGCGTGCGCTATGTGGCGCCAGTCCTCGGCGCAATACATTTCTGAGTACTACAACATCCACCATTTCTGTGGAACTTGGAGTGCAGAGTTCAACTCGTATGGGGTGGACATGCATTATAGGGATATTTAGTTAGGCCAAATCAAGTGAGTACCAAACGATGCACTGAAGTAGTCTGGTCACAGAAGATGACAGGCCCGGTGCATCTACAATGATATGGATGATAGCTAGCGTGGCAATGGGTCTACCAGCGCAAGTGCAAACTACATAAGATGGTAGGGCACTCAAACAACGACAGGCCGAATAGGCCAAGCTCGTCGACCGCATTGTAGCCGCTTCATATATTTCTGTAATGTGTTGTAACACACCCCTTTTATGTGTTTGAGTTGTTTTTGTTGGACTATATTGAACAATGCGCTCTTCTTTGTAATCTTCCCTTCTGTTCGTACTTACATTCATATTTATGTTAGCACTTGCGCTAGTTTTTGTGTTCATATTTTTGTTCGCATCGATGTTTCGTTCAAGATCGACTTTCGTTCAAGTTTACTTATCGTCGATTTTATCGATTTACTGAAAAATTGGCGGCATATCGCATACGCTAATAGAGAACATCCTCTATAGGGACGCATTCCTGCAATCAGGAATTTTCCGATGGCAGCACTCCATCTGTTCCTCTTATTTTGATGGCAGCACTCCATCTGTTCCTCTTATTTTTCCACTAAGCAGACCTTTCGTGGGCTTGCATAAACAACATGATCATGTCCTTAACAAAACGTGATGCACTCGCACAATCACATAAGCTCTCCAGCTTCCAAGGACAGCAAAACTGCTGGTTGACCTTCAGGCATGTTGCTTCTCTTTTGTTAATGTAGAAGCGCGAACCGCGAGCGCAATAGTTTGGACAAGGATTCGAGATCATGTCGTTACCAAACTTCATATGCCTTGGAAGGTAGAGGCATGGATATTCGAATTATATATACACAATGTTATCCTCGTCCCTTTTTTAATGGCCAGATTATCTCCGAGAAGAATCAGTGCAGAATAAGTAAACAAACCATTTGTCACGCAACTAGCTGGCCCATGCACATATACCGTCACTGGCTCACTGCCATAGCTGGTCAACATCATATAATACAGATCACCTGAGGATCGATACGATCCATTAACAGGTTTCTCCTGTGCCGTTAGTGTGAGGACTAAACAATTTGTCTGTGAGATCACCGTACTGAACCACATGATCAACCCCACAAGGCCAATTTTTTAGGGCCAAAGGGTATTACCCCGGCTCCATTTCCATTAAAATGAAGTGTAAAGAGGGTCAGGCTTTACAGCCAAAAGGCGTTTTACATCGCAACGTAGGTGGTGCTCAGTTAGGCTGAATTTTTGTGGCTTATGATTGAATTTTCACTGTAACTGGCTGAAATTACGCTGTAGCTAATAGTGACTTATTTGACAAAATTAAATTTAAAAAATTAAAATAAAAAAGAGTTAGCCTAGCGCGTGTAATGCAAATGAATACAGGAAAAAACCAGCAAAAAGCTCGGAAAATCAGAAAAATCAGAAAAAAAAATGAAATTTAGAAATAGTAAAAAAATAAGCTAGAAGTTAAAAAATAAACGAACGGAGGGCACAACATACACCAAAAGATGGTAAACATGATTATACTTGGTCTCTTTTTTCTCGCAGCAACGTACCACCCCTACTCACTACCCCTAAAACCAGCTTTCCGAGGCAATCTTTATTTTGCCAGAAGTTCTCTGCCGATTTCGTCCATTCTGCTGACGATGTCCTTTCTCCTGGCTCTCCTCCTGTGAGTCTTCATCCTCTTCATCGCCATTCTATCTTCGGACTTACGTAGCCAGCAGCTACAAGGTCCCAATGAAGTCTTCCATATTTCTCAATTCGGAGTCCGGGCACAGAAGCTTCCAATTCTTCAATGTTTGTCAGATTTTGCGCCAAACCACCTGCATAGAAGACCATTTTGATTTTTGAAAGCGTAAGTCATTCCTCATATTCCAAATGGACCAAGTGGTTGCTGCACCAATCATATTGATGATTTTGTTCTTAAGGGTCACTAATCCACAATCTAGCCGTGTTTTCATAATTAGAACCAATATCTTTACGAACAATATCAGATAACTCATACCAAACCACCTTAGCTATCACACATTCAAAAAAGAGATGATGAACAGTTTCTAATTCAGCACAGAATAAGCAAGTTCTGTCATTGACATTCTGCCTTTTATTCAAATTATCTCTAGTTAAAACTTTGTTATAGGAAAGCAACCACGGAAAGACTTGAATCCTTGGGGGAATAGCTAATTTCCACACAACATGAACAAAAACAGGCTAAATCCCTCTGAAATTAATGACTGCATATAAAGATTGTACACTGTAAACACCATTAGCAGTTAATTTCCAAATCATTCTATCTTCTTCATCCTTGAAAACAATAGACTTTGCAATACCTACCAACTCCAGCCATTTTTGCATCTGGATCTCACACACCTTCTGAGAGTGAACTTAAGTTTACACCATCCCATGCCTCAGCAATTGTTAGACCCTTTTCATTGATTAAAACATACAAGTCCCAATATTGAATAGCTAAACTAGAATTTTCAAACCAGCTCTTTCTGGAACCTAATTTTTGCCCCATGACCTACTTTCCACTGATATCCAAACTACAAGGAATCACAACTTTAGTGACCAAACATAGTGTTGAAAACCCGTACCATGTGTTTCAGTAGACTCCGCTTAAGTCGTACCATGTGTTTCAGTAGGACCTCCGCTTAAGTCCTACCGTGTGTTTCAGTAGTATAGGATCGAATACTACAATTAGAGGGAGTGAATAATTGCCTCCGCTTTTTAGAGCCTGAAAATAATCAAACCAGAAAAAACAACTTAAACAATAGATTATATCTACTGAAACCAAAGCAAACAACCCTAAACAAGATAGCAACAAAAATTGAAAATCAACTCTTTGGGCCTGTCAGACCGCAATGGTGAAGGTGGTCTGACCGGTGTCACTATTCACCAACACAAAAAACAGCACGACTGATGCGAACGAGAATCAATCTAACTTTTACAAACCAACTTCAATTGACCTTAAATTTGACACACGTGATGCTAAGGATATCTAGAATTCATTCCAACCAGAAATTGCAAGAATTATCAACTAGATACAAAGGAATTCAGATCGCAACACGAGATAATCAAAAACTAGTTTAGACCTGAAAATTGCAATAGCTTCCAAACAACTTGGAGAATTTCAATGAAACTTTGCAGATTTGTTCCTAGACCTATTTGCAACTTATTCCTCAAACAGAATTGAATCAAAATCACATGGATTATGGAATCACCCGATTCCACAAAATGAAGCAAAAACCTAAGAACAGACGCTTGATTCCAGTGTGGATTGGATCAAAAGTTAATTTGCATTGCTGGATGACGATGTTTTGTGGCTACAAAGTGCCCTCACAGCACCCCTCAAACCCTAACTTGAAAACTTTAAAAAATTTCACCCAAAAGTCATCTCAAGTCCTCATTTAACTCTTAACCTCTCCCTTCTTTTATATGCTAGAGCTCCAAACCGTATCCTTATCAACATGGATACGAAATCCTATCTAATTCTAAAAATCAAGGGACCCGAAACTCTTCTGAACACGGATTTTCTAAAATCTCTAAACCTTCTAGTTATGGACACCTTACATAACTCCTCACGTGTCGAAGCCTTTAGGATCGCACCTCTCATAGATTCGCCACGCATCATTCACCTTTAATCTCCATGTGCTCTAGCATGAGCCCAAGCACCTCGTGATATCCTCGACCGCCTGAACCTCGGATCTTCCCATCCTAGTCCTGGTCCTCTTCGTCATCGACCATGACTGTCTCTACGCCCAACCTGCACATACAAAGACCAAAGAACTTTTTCTCTGGCACAAATCTTCTCTAACTTGACCAACATCAGTTCACACAGGCATAACAGACCCTTGTCCATCCATAAACATGAACGAAATCATCCGAAATATCAATTTCCACGCTTTCCAAAAATCAACTCGAGACCACCCTGAAAAAACATGTCTGACTGCCATGCACTGGCCAATCAGACCACTGGCCGATCAGACACGGGCACTCGAGTTACTCAAAGGTTACAAGAATTGAAGCACTCAAAGCCTACGACTACCTACCGTGAAGCCTACGGCAACCGATTACGAAGTCTATAACAACTAATCGCAAATCCTACGATTACTAATCGCAAAGCCTACAACTACTGATCACTGACCAGGCACTGTAGCTTCTGACCATCGACCAGGCACTGTAGCTTCCGACCATCAACCATGTACTGTATCTTCGATTATTGATCAGGTACTGTAGCTATGACCATCGATCAGATCCTATAGCTATGACCATTGACCACGACCATCCCGGTCGAAGACTACGACTACCGATACCAACCGTGGTCAAAGCCTCCGAATACCAACCATTTTGACACCTCCGACTACCGACCGTGGTCCGTGGTCGAAGCCTACAATTGTTGAGTGGTCCAAATCTGCCTGTCAAACACCCCAATACAAGGTGGTTTGATCGCTTAACATGAATATTCCATCCATTCTAGATTTGCGATAGCCATTCTAGTTTTGCAATAGTGCATTGTAGCATCCTGAAATCCTAAAGAATATAAAAATGAGGGTAATTTAAAAATTGCTGCATGCATTTGCTCTCCCTTGGCTTTTGTTGGAGTTTTTTTTGGAAAAATTTGATTTTCAAAATCAAAAGTGCATAACATATAAATAAAACTTAATCCAAATCAAATGTTAGAGAATACAGTTAAAAATGGCATGAGAGAAAGTATGGTGGAAGCCATCCTAAAAGCCCACGAGTATAATCTTGGCACTAAAAAAATCAACAGGAAATTTAACTCTAAAAAATTTTACACAATCATCAACTCTATGTCAGGAGCATTTGCAAAGATTTTCATAATCTTTCGAGCTCATCTACTGTGTCTAAATCTTTCGAGCTCATCTACCGCTGCCGTTGTCGAAATCTTTGACCACAGCTATACTCGAAATCTTCGATCGCAGCCATAGTCGAAATCTTCGACTGCTGTCGTTGTCAAAAACTTCGATCATAGCTGGAGTCATAATTTTCGACCACTACCATTGTCAAAAACTTCGACTGTAGATGGAGTCGTAATCTTTGACCACTAACCATAGTCATAAACTACAGATCCTAGTCGATAGTCAGTAGACGTAAGCTACGGTATGCGGTTGGTAGTTGTAAGCTACAGTATTTGGTCAGTAGTCAAAACCTATAGAACCTAGTCTTTAGTCATAAGTTGCAGTACTCGTTTAGTGCTCGAAAATCTTTCGTGATTGAAGACCGGTAGTACCGGCTCCGTATGAGCGGTACGACAGGAGTTACAGTAGGACGAAGACCTGTGTAGTCGAAGTGTCATGGTAGGTAGTTAGTATTCAGTAGTTAGAGTGTTTGAGTACCGTAGTAGCTGAAGAATGTTAGTAGTCATAAAGAGTATTGTACCAACCGAGGAGAAAATTCAAACTGAGCCAAACTCAAACAGTTATAACTTTTGCAGACGAACTCCGAATTTAGTAATCTTTGTTTCTAAATTTTTCTAAAATCATGATCTTCTTGATTATACAAAAATATTTAAGTCTTGTATCAGTTTAAATTTATTTAGCTCTTATTTGCATTTATCTGTATTTTTATCAAATAGACGACTTCGCGCCGGACAACCTTGAGAATGCGTTCAAATCGTTCTCTAAGCAACAAGAGCAAGGCAAGCACCCCTTTGATCATGTTGATCCTAGTATTTTAATTATTGTACACTTTTTTGCAAAATCTATTATACATGCATATATGTTTCATTAAAAATTACTATATTGTAGGTAATGGTAGTTACAACCGCTTGTATGCATTGAACCTCCATGAAAATTTGACATCCTCACTATTGTAACCTCTAAGACATAGTTTAGACAATACATACTATCAAATTGGGAATATTACATTGATATATGGTCTAGTTGCTTAGCCTCGCAATAGCTTTCAATAAGTTTGATATTTTGGAAAATTTGCACATGGATATGGATGGTTTCAAAATGTTGGTCTAGAAGAGGAACCTCTGTTAGTTTGGTATAAAAACAAAATAAAAAAACCAAGTTTTTGGACGTGAGCGAGTTACATGATATGTTGTCAGATGTGAGGCGGAACCTCACATATAGATAGGGGAAATTCTCATCCGGTTCAATTAAGGACCAAACATTATTGCCGCACATCTAAGTTGCACCGTACTACCACATGTGCTATATGGGTTTTGGCATTTAGCTAATTAAGTTATCTAAATATAGCCTTGCATTGTGGTAGGCACATAAGTAGTAAGGGCATTCTGCGGAATGGTCTGGCTCATAGGGTCTCTCTTCACAAGGTCTTGGGACCAAGGCCCGCTAATACAATGGTGAATGTCTCACTGAAGGGACGAAGTCCGTTGAGGTGAGGGTCTATCATGCGGCTCACTTGGCATACCCAATGAGGGCTTGTCCATTCATCAGGCTAGTGTAAGGTTAGGACTAGATGACCTAAATGCTATATGATAATTACTTCATCACACGCCCAAGGAAGTGTGTAATGTCTGACAGTGTATTTGATTATCTTATGTGAGTAAAGTTATACAACCTCTGCAGAGTGTTAAAAACTATTTAAATAGCCATGCTCACAGCCATGAGCAAACTTGTATGTAGTCACAATGGGTATAGTTTTCTTTTTCAAAACTATTTCACTGAACATATGGGACGGCATGAATGTCTAATCGTGTTCCATGCCCATGGGTGGGAATTGTGCGATGTTCTCAGCCAAGGAGGGCTGCAAATGGATTTGATCTATTGTTATGGAAATTATATGAATGTTATTTCATTATAAGTCAAATGCTCTTTACAATTCTGTTGCAAATTATTCCTTATATATATTGCAAATGAAATTTGTGTCATAATGAAAATAACTTAGTATGGAGCCTCATCCTTTGATAGACTTATATATACATAAAACTTTGCGATACACTACAAATCTTACTGAGTACACAATATACTCAATCTTGCATAAATTATTATTGATCAAAGAATGAAGAAGACTATGTGCCAGACAACGCATATTTTACCCCTGACACAAGGGAATTTGACAATGGGTCTTGTCAGGGCCTAACTCCAGTCGATTACATGTGGCTATGAAGGCATATCACTGGACATTTTTGCTATCTATTAGACTTCTGTTGTATTTTTATTCTGAAGTCTAATGTTATTTGGCCGGTCGGTCCTATGTACGTAAACTCTACTGCGCATCGCTTATATATATATCACCCTTTCACTTGCAGCATACTTCTTTTTTTGGTGCCACACTTGTAGCATACTTCTTTTAAATGATAGTATGCTTGGAGCATACTTCTTTTCATTTGCGTACTTTTTTCTTTTTTTTTTACACTTAGCATGCTTGAAGCATATATCCTTTCAAACGCCTCTTTCTCATTTTTTTCAAAACATGCCAAATTGAGTGAACATAAAAAGCAACATGAAACATACGAGCCTTATAGCCAAGAATTAAAATAAGACTCACAATTAAGCTAATCCTTTTAGATGAACACCATAAAGTACTATCTATAATAAATCTAGTCAAATTATTCAATCATGTCATATTTTAGTTCAAATATAGCAAATTAATTACAACCAGTTATGATAAAAACTACATAGCGTATGAATAGATATGATAAATAAAGCTCTACAACTCATTTGATTTCAATGGCTTAGATTTAATGAAGTATTTGACAAGTATAATAAACAATGTTTCTGAAATTTTTAAACAACACACCCAGTTCACTTTGCAAATGACCAAAATGAGAAGAATCAAGTGGTTTTGAGAGAATACGAGCAATCTAAAAATGAAACTCAACAAGGTGTAGAAACATCACCCTTTCCACATGGTCTCTCAAAAAGTGAAATCTCTTAGAAGCCATCAAAGGGAGTGAAGAACCATCAAGTGTTCCAATGAAGCAATGATATAAAAGATTGAAACCCAATCAAATGTATGTTCTCCATCTCGTGTTAACTATTCTTACATCACAGAAAACATTGGTCTCACAATACTAGGGTTAGTGAAATAAGATTTAGGAATCCAGTACTGGGATACACGATGAACAGGGGCAACAGTAGGCCATGATAAAGATTTAGGTGAATAATTAGCCCATATTGAATTCCAGTCAGGCCATCATTGAGGCGTCGGTTTGACCATTAGGCGGTCTAACCGCCTTAGCAAGGCTGGTCTGACTACCGGCTGGTTAGACCACACCACAAATGGCGGTCTGATCTGAGGATTTTTTGGCTTGATTTCTTTGGTGTTCTTACTTGCTGTGATATGTGAGAATACATCTAGAGCTATCTTGGTCATCTTCTACCCATGAACAAGTTGTATTCACCATTTTCGTATTTTGTCCATTTTTGTGCAATTTTGCTCCAATCTCAACAAGGTCTGAACTTTGGCACGGATTTCTACAATCCATGGATGGCATAGGTTTCTAAGACCTTGAGCATGGTGTGTATGAATTTTCATGGCTTTTGGATCGTCAGATCAAAAGTTATGCGGTTTTTGGATTCACAATAGTGCTAATTTTTCTACTCTCGGGCTGGAAACACTGTAGTAGCGATCTGACGCTACTATTCACTGGTCTGATTAGAAATCACTGTAGCAGTCAAGTCACTAGGCAAATTGAAGGGTGTTTTGATTATTTTTTATTTGGATTTTTTGTGTGATGATTGTTCTGTGATCTTCATAGTGTTGGATCAAGAACGACAATAGAGGGGGGTGAATGTTGCTCTCAAAAATCTCCCCCTAAGTATCCAATAAAAAATAGCTCTTCTCCTATAGCCACAGATGCTATGAAGAAGAAATTTAGCCTACTGGAAGCTCAGACTAACAAAGAAAACAGCGAGATAAGCAAATCGACAAAATCAAACTGCAACAGAAATCAACACTAGGGAGTCAGGCCAGGCTGGTCAAACCACCGGTATGAAATCGGTCTGACCGCAGGCTGTACACCGGTTGGACCGCTGGGACATAGCCGGTCAGACCGCAGTTCAACGGTCGGTCGGACCGCTAGGGTTAGCGGTCTGACCGCCGGCAGCTCTCTGGTTTGACCGCCTTGATGGACTTGGTCTGACCGGACCCCTAAGCCACGAGTAGTCAGCAAGCGCCAACTGAAATTCAGAGAACCAAAAATACTGCAACTTGCAAAATTTAGGGAGAAGTGAGGATTGCTGCTATTTTCTTCTACCCAAAAGAAGAAAAACCTATTCTAAATAGCAAGGAGACATTAGGCATCAAGAGGATTCATAAGAAAACCAAGAATCTGATATTTGAGCCAAAAACTGAAAAATCACAGAGAACAAGACTGATTTTCAAATTGCTAGCCAATCTTTGATCCTTTGATCATGAAACCATGAAATTAGCTAAGCAATAGACTCAGGACTCAGAAACTCATCTCAGAGCACATCCTTTGGAAGGGAAAACAAGAATCTCAACCAAGCTCTGCCTCCAAAACCTAGCTACAGTGAAACACAGAGGAGTTGCAGCAAGAAAGAAACAGGAAATCACACATTGTTGTCAGACCCCAGATTATACCATCTGGAATCCTCTGTGATTCCACCGCACTATTCCCTGGATCAGTAGATAGTGCTCACAGATTACAGTTCTGAATATCAAATACATATCATGCAGAAGCGTAAATATAATAGTAGACTTACACATGGGCCGATTTGGCCGAAATCTTTAAATTGCAGCAGCGGAAGAACGAAGCACACAGGAGGGACCTTCAGGACATGCCCACAGGCAGCCAACTGGAGGTTCGCGACTTAGCCCTTGACATCTTCATCTTCTCGGCCAGCGTGTCCAATCTTGTTGCTGAGGCGAGGTGATTTGATCCCTAATTCTGAATTTTGTCGCAAAAGCGAGTGTGAGCACTCCAACCCCGTGCTCCGCGAGCCAATACACAGAATGCAAATAAGTAGTATGCATGGCTTATCAAGGAGAGGCTCGGGTTATTTTATTTGCCAAAAATCGCTTTTAGTAGCATTATTGTTATCACATCATAGTGTTATTATTCCTACCTAAACTCCACACGGCGATTGCCATAATTGACTTAATCCACCAAAGACACACTTCCCTTACTGATTGCTGTCTAAGACTCCAAACAGCGAGTGCCATCATTTAACTAATCCACCGACCTGATTCCTTCTATATTGATTACTGTCTAATACTCTAAACTGAGAGCGACATCATTTAATTAATCCACCAATCATACACTCTTTATATGGTTTGCTGTCTAGAACTCCAAACAGCGAATATCATCAATTATTCAATCCACCAATCAAATGTTGCCTAATCCTCAAACAACGAGTATCATAATCTATATAATCCACCGAGCAATTACTGCCTAAATCTCCAAGCAGCTAGTGACATTATTTATCTAATATCACTTATTTAATCCACCAATATCTTTTGTATTCTAAATCCAATCCTTTTATTATTGATCCACAACCATAATTTGCTTTTCCAATATTCAACCTCATCTTCCATTATTTATATCTACTAATTCACTAATATCCATCCACCAAGAATATCATTGACCAAGTTTATACTCCAAGCATTATTACCTTACCTCCAAATTCTTAAAAATCCAATTCATCCATCCAGTATCTGATCAAAGCCTATTAATCCCATTATCGCCAACCACTCCCAGGAATTAATCTAGCAACTACCTTTTCACTCCCTAATTCTCCAACAATCATTTAAATCATCTATATGACCTATATATATATTCATTTTTGACTCCACCAATTTATTTCTCCCAGAACCCACACTAACATTATCCCTATTATGATCACATGAATCCACCAACTTCTTTATGCAATTACCATAAATAGCCATCTTCTTTTCTTACGACTCCATTTATTCTTCCCATATTTTATTTTATAAGAATAGAAATGCCACTAATTGAAATACAATACATAAAATTTCCTGAGACCTAGCAGCTTTGGAACAAAACATAATGTTCAAACAATATGGCATCACACCATATGCCTAATATCACCATAATTTCTCCATACATACGGCATCACACCGTATAACATTTTTCAGCGTTATAGCCGCTTAACTTACCACTGGGACGACACCCAGGACAATTCAAATCAGGGCTTTCCTCTGCCCTTCCACTTTTCCATTCCCATTTTCCAAATATTTTTAAATAGAACTATATCTAGTTAAGTTCCCATGTCCGCCCTTGACCGTGGGCACGGCTATTCGAATAGTTTTGACTCTGCAGAGTTTGTACACTTTCACCACAAGAGATGAATTATTTTCATAGCCAACATGCTTCCTTAGGCATGAAACCCAGATAATTTATCACAAAGCCTTTACCTTACTCCGATCTAGCTAGACATTACCCGCTGAGGTTTCACCGCTGAAGGGTTACACCACCACAGTCAGAAGCCCCCTCTTGCGCCGTGCGAGTACAGTAAAACCCTGTGCCTCACTGTGAGTAAACCAGTACACCCTGGCACCCACTTTCCACTGGTGATATCTGAACTAAACCCTTGCAAGTTATTCAGCTAGGTCGTACCCATATAGACTTGTGGTTGTACTGTTTTACACGGGTTGACATGACAAGATTCAGTCCTTAAGGTTACCCGGATGGTTCTACCACATTTCACATTTTGTACATCCACTGCACCACATACCAGCCCCCAAACCATCCATCCGGGTATTTAAGCAATTTTAGGATTTTTGTGGAGCATAAAAGAATCATGTCAAAATATACCAGTCATTCCCACCATGACTGCCCAAACCAGTTTCTCATGATTTAAAATGACAATGATGTTTAGGGCATTTCAGTGCCCTTGAGTATTTATGCAGTACTAAGCATGGCATATAATTAGAGACTTATTTTCAAAGGTTACCATTATAATTTTTGCTAGGGCGACAAGGTTCACATATTCAAGTATTCCAAAGGAGGTGTAATATTAATCAAGCAAACAATGGGCATATAACTAAAATCTTAAATTAAACATGTATTTGCATATAAAATAACAGCATGCAATTTGATAATTTAAACAAAAATAATTTGCAGAAAATTTAGGTTCAACATGATCAAAGTATTGACTCGCCTGGCGCGGTTTACCGTGGTCTTGAGTTCACACCACGCTTTCTTATTTGATGGGCTTAAGCTTTTTGGTCATTGTCTTCACCTCGATCTTGATCAAACTTGATCCATTGATTCTTCGGGGCTCCAGTTTCTAACTATGCGATAAGCGACTGAATCCAAATAAAAGCAAATAACTCAAGAGATCAAAATAAATCCAAATACTTTAAATGCCCGATTTAATTTAATTTATACATTTATTATGATTGGAGAATAGAAGGATGATTTAGGTTGATGTGTTGTAAGCACAGTGGTAGCTGGATTTGAGCAAGAGAATGAGATGTCTGAATGCTTTACCGTGAGGGAAAATTTTAGAAATACGAGGAATTAAAAGTGAAGATGTACCTACAGGAATTATCTGCTTTTGGGAAAGGAAGGTGGCCATACATGGCCGATTGGGGAGAAGCGAGGCTTGACCTTTTTATTAATAATTTCTTTTATCATTTTTGTATTTATCAAGGAAGTTCCATGAGTTGGGTTCCGTGAGTCGGGTTAGACCTATAGACTGATGCAGGAATTTAGTGTACAAATTTTATCTTTAGGGTACGCATTCCTTGCAACTCAGGTTATGGTCAAGGCAAACTGGACTGATGGATGAGATCTGTACTTATCCTATAAATCTTTTAGTCAAAGCTATTATAACACTTGGATATCTTATTAAGTTTTAGAATAATCTCTGATATAGCCCTTTACTTACTAATTAGATTAAGATAAATAGCAAAGGCTCAATATTTATTCATATATGGTAATTAATTAAAATTTAAATCTCTAATAATCCCATTATCATATTTTATGTATCTTCATTCATAGCTAGGCTAAATTTAAGTTGAATTAGGATCCACTCATATGGGTCCTAACTTGTTATATATACAATTATGCTCAATATTATTATGTACTAAAGCTAGTGTTAAGATTTAATTAATGGTACTATTATTAGCTTGCTCATACTTTAACTATCCTTAGGCTTAGCTCTATCTAATTTAGATTCATTTATCTAAGTAAAGGTTATTGTACAAGGTAGTAAAATATATCACTGAGACTTGTTTAATGATAGGATGATAAATGTTAAAGCATAAATTTTAACTTCATGCAAGGGTAATATTTGGATAGTTAATCAAAATCATAGTGCCTTTATCAATGTCTTTAATTAATAATAAGACTTTTAGATAATTATCCAAACCATATAATTAATCATATATGAACAAATCAAGATTTAGATCTCAAATAATCTTGTTTACCTTCCTATTAAATTTTTTTAGCTTCTCTAGATTATTCTCTATTTTCCTTGATTTTTTTACTGGAAATGACCGCAAACATCAAAATAAAAATGAGAGAAAAAGGGTGCGACTGGCTGGATCGAACACATGACATAAGGCAACGAAGTGTTAGCACGCTCGGTCTAGCCAAGTGGGCACTGGGTATTACCTGCCTAACCGACGGAACGATTGTAGAAGAGCTGCGGGTAGGCAGCCAGAACAGAGGACCGGCTCGGGCGGCCATGGTTGACGGCGGCGCCGGCGAGGAGCGGCCGGGGAGGGAGCGGGGATGCAGAAAATGGGTTGCTCGGTGCCGGAGGATGCTAGGGGTGGTGGCGCGGCAACCGGAGCGGTGGCGCAGTGGGCAGGCGGTGGAACTAAGCGGCCGGCGGTGAGGGGAAATGAGGCGCCGATGGCCGGGAGGATGGGGAGGGGAACTGAGGTGCGTGAGAGGAGGAAGGGCTCGCGGGGGTGCTCACCGATGGTTTGGTAGGGCCGGAGGGAGACGGAGGATGGCCGGCGGCGTGTGCCTGCGGTGGCGCGGAGGAGCCCATGTCGCCGGCGAGCTGGGGGAAAGGGGGGCCTCTGGCGGCGGTTGGAGGAGGTCCGTGGGGGCGGTGAGTAGCTCCAACGGTGAGGAATCGACGGGATACTCGCCGAGGAGGGAGCGGCTTTGGCGGCGGCGGTTTTGATCGGTGTCGGGGAAGAAGCCCTT
Organism: Dendrocalamus latiflorus; assembly: GCA_017311315.1. Classification (NCBI taxonomy): domain Eukaryota; kingdom Viridiplantae; phylum Streptophyta; class Magnoliopsida; order Poales; family Poaceae; genus Dendrocalamus; species Dendrocalamus latiflorus. The sequence continues at coordinate 25,956,792 of CM029660.1, forward strand.
GCCGGTGAGCTAGAGGCGCCGGGAATTCAATTACTCGAGGCAGGAGGGAGGGGACTGCTCAGGGCGCGCCATGATGCGGTCGAAGTGGCGGGGAGTCGCCGGAGTGCCGGGAGTGGCATGGAGGCGCTACGGCCGGTGCACAGGCGGAAGGGAAATGGGGGAGGGGAGGAGGGAGAATGGCGTGGAGGGGCTTCTTATGGTCACGGAGTGTTGCGGAGAAACCGTGGGCGACGGGGAACAAACCGTGGGTGGCGGGATTGCATGGAGGCCACGGGGCGGGGGGTTGCTGCGCGCAGCAGTGCACGCGCGCGTTCACAGGGGAGGAAAGAAGAACGAGAGGGAGGGGAGCGGGAGAGAGTGCGGGCGAGGCGAGGGCCCGCGGGGCCAGAGAGAGGAGACGGGATGAAGGCGGGGCCCGCTGGCCAGCGGGGGAGCGCCTGGTGGAGCAGGCCCACGGCGCAGCGAGTCGGGGCGCGGGTGGAGGCGCGGGGTCCGCGTGGCAGTGAAAGGGAGGGGGGCAGGCCTGCGCGGCAGCGAGCGGCAGAGGGAAAAAGGTGGGCTGGCGCACGCGCGGGGAGGGTCTGGGCCGGGGTGATGGTCGGCCTGGCTCCATTTTTTTCTTTTTATTTTTGTTTTTGGCTTATACATTTGTGTGCATATTTTATTCATATTCTGCCCCTTTTCTTCTTACTAATCTTTGGCATCAAATGGTTGGTGCCCCTTTTAATTATGTATACATTTTTATTTGTATATATACATATGTACCCATTTGTGTTGACATTTTAATTATTTGTTTCCTTGTTATTCCTGCCATTATTTTCTAGGACGGGGGGTCTTATGTTTGAACCAAATTTTTCAGAAAATCCCATAAACTCCAAATTCAAATAAAACATATTGCAAAATAATTCAAAAGCTTCACATTTTCAAATTTCAAAATTTTGGGATGTTACAATTGTGTTGGACCGAAATCGGCGACAGAGGGGGGGGGGTGAATGTCGACTTTAAAAAATGAACCCCCACAAAGTATTTCGCTAAGAGAATCCCCTCCGATAGTTACAAAAACTATGAAGTGGATAAGCTTATGCACACTGAAGGCCCAAAATCCCAAAGCAAGAGGCAAGACAAACAAAAAGTCCAAGCAATAAAAGAAAACAAGCAACATGCAGCATGGGCGGTCTGACCGCAGTAGGCTAGGCGGTCAGACCGCTGCTATAAGGCCGGTCTGACCGGGCTTATGCCGCCGGTCTGACCGCTGTGGTGGGTGCAATCTGACCGCCAAGGGCCCTCCGGTCTGACCGCCCCTCGAGCCAACAGCCTGATTTTTCAGACAACAAAAACTGAATTTTTTGGGACTTCATGCAGCAGAGGAATTTGAGACTTATCTCTGGTTTTCTCTGCCCAGAACAGTGAGACTACGACTTAAATAGCCAAAGGAGCCTAGGAAACCAAAAGAAACCAACTCAAAGATAGTAATTTCAGATTTGAACCAAAAATCTGAAAACCTACAGAGGCAACACCAAAATCCAAATTCCTCTTCAATCTTTGAATCTCTGATCATGAGCTTTTGCAGCTAGATTAGCAATGGTCACAGGACTCTCCAGACCAAATCTCGGGCCATCTCATGAAGAGAATACAAGAGGACCAAGAAACCCTAGAACTGAAAGGAAGAACAGAGGAGGATGAGGGCTTAAAGCTGAGATTAAAAATGATTTGCTCCTGGGAAAAACTAATCAAATGATCTTGAGACCTATTCGCATCACAGAGCAACTCATTTTGGGCCTTCTCAGCAAGAAACAACTCAAAAACGAAAATATCATAAATCAAGCAGAGAGGGCTACGAGAGACAAAACCAATAGAGAGGCAGGAACTCAATCAAACTCAAACAAAACCATCTCAGATTGATAAAGAAGATGAGAGATGAATGATTACATAGAGTATCAACTCAATCCATCCCTACAACCCCATACATGATTGGAGCAATCAAGAACCCATCTCTCTGTTCCTCAAGAACACACACACGAAGGGAGACAACCTCTGCTCACTCCACCCAAACAGACTCTCACCAACTAAAGGGCAAAGTGAAAAACAACCTCTAAAGCTATCACAGACAAGAAACACATCACAAAGCACCGCTCGATAACATGTAATCAACAGAAGCATTAAGAGTAATATTAAGCAAGTAAAAGCCCAAACCCGTCGAATCAAAATACTAAGCATCCTAAGCCCATACGACCAAGTTTGATCAAGTCCGACCGAACTGATTGCACCACGCAATTGCTAGGGCACGAACCTCACAAACTCATCACACACTCGGGGTCACCTCCACATGGTCCATCAATCTCCCGCTTGATGAGTATATTGACAAACCCAGAAAAAGCACAAAGTTGAGTTTGTTTGAAACAGAAAGAGAGTCAAACATGGTCCAAGAGAAATCAAGGAGCTTATGGCCATGTCGACAGAAGGAACACTAGAGCAACAACAGAAAGAGCAAATTGTTCTTCAAAGCTCTAGAAAGATCCCAAATGGCTTTTTCTCCGCTATTCTCCCCCTTTTAGCAATAAAATCATCAAGGATGCAAAAGAGAGAATAAGGCATGATGATGGAAGAAATGGCTGAAGTTTGTTTATTTTAAGCATTTATAGCCACGAAGATTATCCAAAATGACCATATGAGAATTGCATCAAGCCATAACACATAAGTATGTTATCAAGATCATGACAAGACATGTATAATCAAGCTAAGCAAAATAAGTCATAATCTGAAAATTAGTCAAATTGCTTAGCATATCAAGTCAACCATGATTATAGTCTAGCTAAAGGTATCCAAAGATGATGCAGGCCATGTCAATAACCTAAGTGGAACCATGAAGTTAGTGTTGAGTCATTTTAGAGTGATACAAGTTCAAAAATGAGACATTTGTTCATGTACTTGTAAGTCTTGTAATTTTTAGCAAATTGAGCACAATTACATATTTTTCTTTAGAAAGCTCAAGATTGTTGCCAACCAGATTTTTGTTTAGTCATGTGCTAGATCTCAAGCCTTATGCGACTACTCCAAGCGAGAAGCTTAAGAAGATAGTCTTGGTCATCGAAAACTCCCCCTGAGTTCATGCCTAGTGCAATGGCAAGCCGTCTCATGAGAAAGAATTGGTGAGATCAGTTTTTTTTCGCACAAAAGAGATCTTTTTGCTTTTTAACATGTTGTACTAACTCATGCTTCATCAAGAAACTAACATAACTCAATCTAAAGCTCAATTATAGATTCAAGACTCAACTTAGCCTATTTGACATGGCATGAATCATAAAAGATAACTAAAGATAGACTAGTCTCAAAAGCTAACATGACATGATTTAATTCAAGTTAAGCATTTTAATCAACCTATCATGGCAAAGACTAAACTACACATATAAAGTCATGATCAGTCTAGCAAGTAAGCATAAATCATGGCAAAGTGTAACACATTGTAAACATGTCATAAAAGGATAATAATCAAGGCTCCATGTAGTTATATTACAATGCAACAATGAAATGCAAGAAAATCCAGCTCCCCCTCAACATGTGATGCAGCTTTTAGTTCAAGTTGAGTTATGACAACATTAAGATCTAGAAGCTCCCAAATGAACTCCCTCTGAACCAAAGCGATAAATACGAGAAGCTGACAATAAAAACAGAAAAGGCAGTCCTTAAAGCATAGATAAGATATATAGAGGATACTATGGCTCATACTGACTCTCATCTACCCCATATGACTCTAGGACTATCAGCTGATCAACTAACACACTAGGGAGCAAACACGTACCCCGTCTACCCGAGGGTGGCCCAACCCTCGCTAGAACCTATAAGAAGTGAGTGAGCTCAACCTAGTGAGAAGAGAAACAGCTAATAAGCAGCATCCTAGAATCACAAGATGAGAGAAAGAAGTCTAAACAACTCGGTGAGAAAACCACTCTAACCTATGTTAGAAGGACTCACCCCAATGCACCCATATGCAATGCAACAGAAAGGAGTAAGAGCATAATAAACATGATAAAGCATGAAGCACGGAACTCCCCCTCACAACAGTCCATAAGGACAAACCACCCCAAGCTCTCCCCGCAGAGCTGAAAACCTAGAGCTATCCAAAGGCTTGGTAAAAATGTCAGCCAACTGGTGGTCACTGTCCACAAACTGGAGCACTATGTCACCTCACAGGTCTCTACCATTTTACTAGACTCACAGTTCCAGACCCTATACGCCCGCGAAGAAGTCGAGTAACCTAGAAAGATACCATCACAAGAGCGTGACTCGAACTTATCTAGGTTCCCAGACTTCAGAATGAAACACTTGCAACCAAACACACGAAAATGCGAGACACTGGGCTTTCGCCCATATCTCAACTCATAAGAAGTGCAATGCAAGTGTGCCTGAAGAAAAACCCTGTTCGAAACATGGCACGCGGTCACAATAGACTCAGCCCAAAACTTCCTAGGTGTAGAATACTCGTCAAGCATCGTCCTGGCCATCTCGACCAAGGTACGGTTCTTCCTCTCCACGATGCCATTTTGTTGTGGGGCGCGCGGAGAAGAGAACTGATGCTCTACACCTATCTCATCGCAAAACCTCTCAAAGTAGGAATTCTTGAACTCCGTGCCATTGTCACTGCGGATCGCTCGTAAGGCACCCGGGAGCTCAACAGAAAGCCTACTAAAAAGACCTCGAAAATGTGTAAATGTCTCATCCTCCGAGGCTAAGAAAAACACCCAAAAATACCTCGAGAAGTCATCGACCACGACAAGGACATACCACTTCCCTCCTGCTAACTGCACTCGAGCTGGTCCAACTGTGTCCATGTGGAGCAGCTGTCCCGGTGCATCGGTCATTGTCGCTGTGATCGAAGGGTGAGAAGCGGCAACCATCTTGCCGTGCCGGCAAGGAGCACAAACTAGATCATTGACCATCTTGAGTTTCGGCAGACCACGAATGAGATCGTGGCCGCTAACTCGGGTCAAATGGTCAAATCCAATATGACCAAGTCTCCTATGCCAGAAGGTGAGGTCGCGGGACTCAGAAGCAACTAAACACCTAAGAGGATCACCAGAAGACTCAACAAAATCAGCACGAAAGATCCTCCCATAACGAGAAGTCCCGCAGACCTGACTACCCAAGAATCAAGAATTTTGCAAGCGTTTTTCTTAAAGCTCACCTCGTAACCGTCATCGGTAAGCTGAGAGACTGAAAGCAAATTATACTGCAGCTTACTAACCAAGGCAACATCCTTCAAAATAAAAGAATCATTAACACGCACAGTACCTTTGGCGATGACGCGCCCAGACGAAGCGTCTCCGAAGGTGATTGTCTCATCACCTGGAGCACGGGCTAGGGAAGAGAACCAACGGGAGTCTCCGGTCATATGACGAGAACAACCGGAGTCTACAACCAAACCTTTCCCTTCCCAGCCCGGGGAACCTGAGTCAAACAGAGAGTAAAGGCTCAGTACTGAAATAAATCAAGAGTGATTTTGGCACCCAATACTGAGTAACACGTCGAGCAGAAGAAGTAGTCAAGCACGACTGACCTCTAGCTACCTTACGCTCTCTGTCACTCAAAGAAGCAGAAGGTCTGTGTGCAGACCTGAAGCTGTTGCTAGATCCGACTGCTATTGGAGAGCGAGTCGGAGCACCGGCAACACGCTGATCACGCCGCGGGTAGCCATTTCAACGGGGAAAACAAGATCTACCCTCAGAACGGCGGAAGTCACGACCAAAGGGAGCATGAGGACGAAAACCAGAAAACTCGAAAAAACCAAGTCCTTGATGCTGCTCAAACCCATCAGCTGAAGCAAACTTAGACCTTGTGTTGGTCTTAGGTGCACTCAAGGTCTGAGGCTGACCCTGAATACGCCTAAGAGACTCAACACGGTCTCTACGCGCGATCTTGGCGCGCCTGAAGCATCGATCGATCAAGTGCCCATCCTTCTGACAGGAGGTGCAATGATACTTCACCTTCTGAAAGGTAGAAGTAACACGATCAGGCTTCGCCTTCTGAGAGGCCGAAGCAACAGGTGGAGTCACCTTACTGTCAGAGATCCCATGGACAAAGCCTGCAGATTTGAGCTCAACCTTTTTGTTCTTGGGCTTGACCTTGATCACACCTGCTGCGATGTGTCTAAGAACAGCAGGTGGATGCTTCCTCACATCCTCAGAAAAATTGTATCCTAGACCTTGATTGAACTTGCAAATCTTGGACTGGTCTAGAATAAGATTTAGTTTCTTCTTGCCTCCTACAAATCTCTCGAGAGTGTTCATAAGGTACTGACACTCCCGAAAGAGAGAGGTGCAAGAAGAGCAGGGGGAAGAAGAGACAGCAGGAGGTAAGGGAGCAGAGGAAGAACCAACAGCAGAGGAATGAATGGCTTGAGCACGCTCAGCCAACTAGAAGGGACAATCCTACTGCTAGCCAGTTGGTTCACGTCTCTAGGCGTCTCTACCTTACCCTTGGGCTCCTTCCCCTCCTCAGCACAAGCATTACAACAAGAATGTGGCTTCTCTAGAAGGTCCTTAGTTAGCTTCACGTATTTTTCATCTAATGCAACCAAGTCAGTTTTTAGTTTTTCACAATTTTTGCATGGTGAGCTAACAGGATCCTTAGAAGCATACTGAGCCATTTTCTTATTATAGTCAATCATTTCTTGAAACTATTTTGAGACAGATTCAAGTTCAGCAGTTAACTTAGGACAATTCAAACATGAAGCAATAGGCTCAAGTAATGAAGCTTGGAGTTCAGCAATTTTATGATCTGCCCGTTTTAGATTAGTCTTCAGATTATTGCAATTTTTACAAGTCTCGGGCAGATCGAGAAGCATGGTATACAAACCTCTAAATGCATTGTCCTTATCCTCACATGAGTGCAAGATATAGCCCCAACAGTAGTAGATGAAAGAGGAACTACCCTACTCATCTCAAGTTCAGCAAGAAGACAAATATTCTCCACCTTAATCATGTCGAGCTCAGAGGACACACTATCATGCAAGGTCCTTAGCTTCTCCATGTCATCCAGCAAAGCAGAACAAACATCACAATCGTCACGGGAGGAAGCAGATCTAAGTGAAGTAAGCTCCCGTGACAAGCTATCTACTTCCTTCTCCAACTCACTAACCCTAGCTCTAGATCTAGCATGAAATTTTCCTAGCTTAAGAAAAGCATCATTAAGCTGGTCATATGAAGGGTATACCTCGTCGGAGTCGGAGTACAGCTCACTGTCGCTGATCTCGCCCTCAAGGGCCATGAAGCACACGCCGAAGAAGTCGTTGCCGCCTTGGGTTCTTGCTCGTCCTTCCCATCGTTGTCGCTCCACCCCTCCACCTCGCTGAGGTCGAGGTCGTCGAAGGCGGTGAGGACGCGATGGAAGAGCTTCTTAGCTTTGCCAAGGTCACGGAACTTCTTCTTGCCTTGGGCATGAGCTGAGGGCTTCTTGTTGCGGTTCTTGTCGATGTAATCATTCTTGCTCACACCGCCGTAGTCTCCCTTGCCCTTCCCCAGCTTGGGGCAGTTCGCTCGAATGTGGTTGGGGCCACCACACTCGAAGCAGATCACGGGTCCTCCTCTCTTTCCGTCCCTCCTCCTCTTGTAAGCATGGGAAAACTTCCGGGCTAGGAGGGCTAACTGGTCATCTGCGAGCTGCTCTAACTGATCATCAGTTACGTCACAAAGAGCAGCAAGAGAGAAACCGCAAAGCGACTCGGAAGAAGATCCAGGAGCAGAAGTGGGATCGGTGACTATTGTGATGTTCAAAAGAGCTCAGGAACCTTGTGCTTACTGAGAGAAACACAGGACATAGAAATAACAGAGACAACACGAGAAATAAAAACACAGGGATGACAAACAGCAAAAATCCCACTGGGCCGGTCAGACCGCAGGCATCAGGCCGGTCTGACCACTCCCTGGCTGGCGGTCAGACCGCCTGGGCCATGCCAGTCTGACCACCCCATAACGGCCGGTCTGACCGCCCATTACTCTCCGGTCTGACCGCTCCGCTGGTTCCAGCAGCCTAAAAATTCAGTAAGACTTTAGAGAACCCTACTAAAACTTGGTTTTTGAGATTTTCTTCTTTTTAAACCAAGCCCAAAAGGTCAAGACACTAAACTAAATAACCTAGGGGCTCCAAACAACAAGAGGAAACATCAACAACTCATGAAATTCAGAAATTTGACAAGAGCTAGAAAAATACAGGGAGCAGACCAAAAACTCAAATTGCCATCCAACCTTTGATCCTATGGCCAAGAAAATTTGCAGATATAATAGCAAAAGCCCTAGGACTAGAGAGTCCAAATTTCATGCCATCTCATGAAGGGAATCAAGAAATGCGACAAAACCCTAGAAATGAACATGAACTAAACAGAGACAACACAAAATCCAAATTAGTCAATGGTCTTGAGTCCTTTGCTCATGAGAGTTTGCAAACAAGGTAGCAATAGCTAAAGGACTCCCCAGACCAGAAATCAAGCCATCTCCTTAAGGGGATCAAAATCTACTTCAAACCCTAGAAATGAAAACCAAGAACAGAAAAACTGAAAAAGTGCAAATCTTTGATTCACTCACTTTGCTCTTGGGAAAATCCAGTCAAATGATCTTGAGATCTATTCCCATCACTGAGCAACCCATTCTGCACCTCACTAGCAAGAAACAACAAGGAAACAAAAATCTCAAGAATCAGGCACAGAGGGCATCAAAGAGAAAAATGAACAGAGAGACAAGAACTGAATCAAACTCAAACAACACCATCTCATATTGATAAAGAGGAAAGGAGATACATGATTGATACAAGAGGAGTGATTACTAGCTCATCAATCCATCCTCTCCCTCTCACAATCCCAAGAACACACACCCTACATGCTTCTTGGAGAGGAGACACACGTACAGAACACAGGGAGACACAGAACACCCTCTGTTCACCTCCGGCTCTCAACCACTAAAGCCTCACCAACTAAAGCCTAAAGCCAAAACAAACTCACAAAGCCTCTTTTGACTCTAGCAAACCCTAACTCTCTCCCAAGGCCATGAAGGGGCATGCAGCCACCAACACCTATTTATAGCCCTTGGCTAACGGGTCTCCAACCTGTTACGCCCGCTAAACCCGAACGGAGCCCGCTCCCGCTTTTGCAACCTCGCGAAATTACCGTTTCGCCCCTCCTGCACCTTCCGGGAAGCTTCCGCGCTCCTTGTTGTCCAAGCCTCGCAACCACCTCGAGTCTCCGCCGTCTTCAACACATCTCGACTGTTCTGACATCGACACCGCCCGTGTCTAGTCCGGTCACCTCGTGTCTCGCCACGACTCCGCCTCGACGTCCTGCAGCCAACACAGACAAGAAACACATCAAATAGCACCGCTCGATACATGTAAGCATAAATGCATTAATGAAATAGCCCAAACCTGACAAGTCAACATAATATGCATCCTAACCATTTTGACCAGGTTTGACCAAGTCCGACCGAGCCCGATTGCACCACGCAACGTCAAGGACCGAACCAACCAAATCAAACTCGACTTTCCTAAACCGATGTCAATTACTCATCATACACATGGGATGACCTCCACATGGTCTCTCAATCTCCCCCTTGATGAGTATATTGACAAACCCAGAAAAAGCGCAGAGTTAAGTTTGAAAAGAAAGTCAAACACCAAAGGAAAAAAATGATGCTAATGACCATGTCGACACAAGGAGCAAAAGAAAGAGCAAGTTTTCCTCAAAGCTCCCAACACTACTACAGAAAGCCTAATAGTAGACGCTAAATCACAGACGGTTTTGTGAAACTGTCTGTGATGTACACTATTACAGACGGTTTTAATTTGGAGGCCGTCTGTGGTATTTGTGGCGGGAAAAAGGAGTATCACAGACGGTTTTATAATAAAAACCGTCTGTGATATTTCAGATTATCACAGACGGTTTTTATTATAAAACCGTCTGTGATACTGGAATATCACAGACGGTTTTTAATAAAAAACCGTCTGTGATAATCTGGAATATCACAGACGGTTTTTTATTAAAAACCGTCTGTGAAACCAGATTATCACAGACGGTTTTATAATAAAAACCGTCTGTGATACGTTTCCCGCCTTGCAATCCCTCAAAATTTCAAATTTTCCCGCTTAAGTCCGAGTATGATTCAGTTTTGAGACACCTTCAGTAAAACGGGCATAACTTCTGCATACGGTGTCCGTTTTCGACGTTCTTGTACTCGTTGGAAAGCTAACGACGAGCCCGATCAAACAAAAACGACCCGCTTGCGATAGTCGCCCTCCAAGACCCCGAAAATCGGCCATCTTTGGACCTAAACCTGCGTCGCAAGTTTTGGTGTCTGTTTTTGCCCTTTTTCTTGGTCTTCCTTTCGGAATTTGGATTTTGCTTCAACTACAAAGTTGTAGATCTCGTCGAAAACTTTTAAATGAGTATATATAAGCTATATAAAACGTTGCTATTTTATCTATTCAGACTAGTTGTTTATATTGCATCGGTATATAAAATTATGTGCTCTAATTCACAGACGGTTCTATATATAGAACGGTCTGTGATATGCATTCATCACAGACGGTTCTAGCCAATAGAACCGTCTGTGATAATCTGACCGCTGGGCCCGTCGATCCTCCTCAACCCGATCTCCGTTCCCGCGCCAAAAATTTCGAACTCTCGCCTCTCCCTCCCTCTCCCTCCCCTATAAATATAACCAAACCCAGCATGTCTCCTCTTCCTTGCTATCCTCTTCCTTGCTATCCTCCTCCTTGCTATCCTCCTCCTTGCTGTCCTCCTGCTTGCTATTCTCCTCCTCCTTGCTATTCTCCTCCTCCTTGCAGACGACGCACAAGTCTACGGGAGACAAGACACCGCAGAAGCAACTAGCTCGTGCCAACCGTGCAGGGGCGAGAAGGCATCTAGCTCATGCGTTGCATCAGGGGCGAGAAGACATAGAAGATCTTTGCTTTTTCTCTGTTCTTGTTGTGTAACCTGCTTGTTGTTTTGGGATATTGTAATCTTTTTCTCTGTTCTTGTTGTGTAACCTGCTGTTCTTGTTGTGTAACCTTCTCGTTGTTTTGGGATATTGTAACGGTAGGCTCTAATCTTAATAAAAATGGATGTTTTATGTTTGTGAAATGAATTGAGATGTGAATTGGATGTATACATATACATGTTGATCTGCTTGTTTCAGAGGGCATGGCTAGCATTTCCTGAGGCTAGCCAATAAACAGAAATAGGTTTAGGAGTAGAAGAGAATATCACAGACGGTTTTATAATAAAAACCGTCTGTGATTTATAAATATCACAGACGGTTTTTAGTTAAGAACCGTCTATGATTTATAAATATCACAAACGGTTTTTAGTTAAGAACCGTCTGTGATATTTAATATCACAGACGGTTTTTAGTTAAAAACCGTCTGTGATATTAAAATCACAGACGGTTCGAAAACCGTCTGTGATGACCTCGTATTATCACTGACCCATAAATTCAGACGGTTCACAAAACCGTCTGTGATGACGTTTTTGAACCGTCTGTGATGGCCTTTTCTGTAGTAGTGCAAAATGGCTTTTTCTACCACTATTCTCCCCCTTTTGGCAATAAACACATCAAGAATGCAAGGAAGAGGACAAGTCATGGAAATAGATGAAATGGCTGAAGTTTGATTATTCTAAGCATGTAGAGCCATGAGAATTATCCAAAATGACCATTAAGTATTACATCAAGCCATAGCTCAATAGAATGCTATCTAGATCATGACAGGATATATATATAAGCCAGCTAGAGGTATTCAAGGATGATGCAAACCATGTCAATAAGCTAAGCAGAACCAAGAAGCTAGTATTGAGTCATATTAGAGTGCTACAAGTTCAAGAGTGAAACATTTGTAAAGTACTTGGTTCTTTTGTAATTAAGCAAATTGAGCACATTTGTCATGAATTTTTTTTTGAAGCTCATGATTGATTTCAACTAAAATTTTCAGACATGTGCTAGATCTCAAGCCTTATGCGATCATTCCAAGCAAGAAGCTTAAAGAGATGATCTTGGTCATCCAAAACTCCCCCTGAGTTCATGCCTAGTGTAATGGCAAGCAGTCTCATGAGAAAGAATTGGCGAGATCAGTTTTTTCGCACCAAAGAGATCTTTTTGCATTCATAAAAATTGTACTAACTTATGCATCATCAAGAACTAACATAGCTCAATCTAAAGCTCAATAGAGATTCAACGCTCAACTTAGCGTATTTGACATGGCATGAATCATAAAAGGATAACTTAAGAACTTATCATGGCAAAAGCTAGACTACACATATGAAGTCATGATAAATCTAACAAATAAGCACAAGTCATGGTAAGATGTAAAGCATTGTAAACATGTCATAAAAGGATAATAATCAAGGCTCCATGCAGTTATATTACAATGTGAAATGTTGAAATGCAAGAAAATCCAGCTCCCTCTCAACATGTGATGCAACTTTTAGTTCAAGTTGAGTTATGTCAATATTAAGCTCCAGAAGCTCCCAAATGAACTCCCCCTGAACCAAGGCAATAAAATCGAGAAGCTGACAAAGAAAACCAAACAGGCAGTCCTTAAAGCATAGATAAGATATAGAGGATACTATGGCTCAGACTGACTGTCATCTACCCCATATGATTCTAGGATTATCAACTGGTCATCTAACAGACTAAGGAGCAAACACGTACCCTGTCTACCCGAGAGTGGCCCAACCCTCGCTAGAACCTACAAGCAGTGAGTAAGCTCAACCTAGTAAGAAGAGAACCAGCTAATAAGCAGCATCCTAGAATCACAAGATGAGAGGAAGAAGTCTAAGCAACTAGACACCGGAGAGGATCACCAGAAGACTCAGAAAAATCAGCACGAAAGATCCTCCCAAAATGAGAAATCCCGCAAACCAGACTACCCGAAGAATCAAGAATTTTGCAATTGTTTTTCTTAAAGCTCACCTCGAAACCGTCATCGGTAAGCTGAGAAACAGAAAGCAAATTATACTGCAGCTTACTAACCAAGGCAACATATTTCAAAATGTAAGAATCATTAACGCGCACTGTACCTTTGGCGATGACGCGCCCAGATGAAGCGTCTCCGAAGGTGATCGTCTCATCACCTGGAGCACGAGCAAGGGAAGAAAACCAACGGGAGTCTCCGGTCATGTGTCGAGAACACCCGGAGTCTACGAGCCAAACATTTCCCTTCCCTGCCCGGCGAACCTGAGTCAACAAGAGAGTAAAGTCTCAGTACTGGGGTAAATCAAGAGTGATTTTGGCACCCAATACCGAGTAACACGTCGAGCAGATGAAGTAGTCAAACACGACTGACCTCTATCTACCCTACGCTCTCTGTCACTCAAAGAAGTAGAAGGTCTACGTGTAGACCGAAAGCTGTTGCTGGGTCCGACTACTACGGGAGAGCGAGTCGGAGCACCGGCAACATGCTGATCACGCCGCGGGTAGCCATCTCGATGGGGAAAACGAGATCTACCCTCAGAACGGCGGAAGTCACAACCAAAGGGAGCATGAGGACAAAAACCAGAAAACTCGAAAAAACCAAGTCCTCGATGCTGCCCAAACCCATCAACAGAAGCAAGCATAGACCTCGTGTTGGTCTTAGGTGCACTCAAGGTCCGGAGCTGACCCTGAATACGCCTAAGATCACGAACACGGTCTCTACGCGCGATCTTGGCGCGCCTGAAGCATCGATTGATCAGATGTCCATCCTTCTGACAGAAGGTGCAATGATACTTCACCTTCCCGCTTTTGCAGCCTCGCGAAATTACCGTTTCGCCCCTCCTGCACCTTCCGGGAAGCTTCCGCGCTCCTTGTCGTCCAAGCCTCGCAACCACCTCGAGTCTCCGCCGTCTTCGACACATCTCGACCGTTCTGACCTCGACACCGCTCGTGTCTAGTCCGGTCACCTCGTGTCTCGCCACGACTCCGCCTCGATGTCCTGCAGCCAACACAGACAAGAAACACATCAAATAGCACCGCTCGATACATGTAAGCATAAATGCATTAATGAAATAGCCCAAACCTGACAAGTCAACATAATATGCATCCTAACCATTTTGACCAGGTTTGACCAAGTCCGACCGAACCCAATTGCACCACGCAACGTCAAGGACCGAACCAACCAAATCAAACTCGACTTTCCTAAACCGATGTCAATTACTCATCATACACATGAGATGACCTCCACATGGTCTCTCAGTTTCTCAAGTGCAACTCCTAAGGCAAGATTCACACAAGAACACAAAGAATCAACAGAGCAAGAGAGAGCAAACAGAAACTGAATCTCATCACTGAGAGAGAGAACAAGTAATCATACCAACAAAACACAGCTCTCATAGATTGAGACAGAGACATACGCGATTAGATAATCAAGAGTTTACACTCCTAACACCCTCCATCTCACAGCCTGGAAGGATCTCACAAGAGCCAAACCCCAGAATCACACGCAAGAGACATGGCTCACAAACCCTCTGCACTCTCACCTACTCCTCAACAACTAAAGCACAAAGCAAAACAAACTCCCAAAGCCTCTAACCCCTCTCCCAAGCCATACAACAACCAGGAGACACACCTCCTATTTATAGCCATTGGTTAGAGGGTTCACAATGCTTTGCCCATTAAGCCTCAATGTTTTACCCGCTAATTCTAAACCGAATCCACTTCCTAATGCAGCTTTGCGTATTTACCAAAACGCCCCTCCTGTATCTTCCAAAAAGTTTCCTCATTTCTTGTCGTCCAAGCTTCGCAACCACTTCGAGTCCTCGCCATCTTCAGTACATTCCGACCGCTCCGATCTTAGCACCACCTGCGCCTAGTCCGGTCATCCCGTGCCTCGCCACGACTCCACCTCGATGTCCTGCAACCATCACAGATAAGAAAACACATTACATAGCACCGCTCGAAATACTATAACCATACATTAGCATCAGAAGAAATACTCAAAGCCCAACCGGTCGAAAAGAAGAATAAACGTCCTAAGCACATCCGACTGCATTCAACCAGGTCCGACCACAGTCGCCCGCAAAACGCAACGACTTGGCTCGAACCACCCAAACCAAACTCAACCTATCTAGAACACGTGTCAATTACTCATCACAAACATGGGGTCACATCCACATGGTCTCTCACATAGCTTCTCATAGCTATTGGAGTAAAGATTAATGAATATTTGGGTGAAAAATTTGAAGGCACCATTCATCTCATATGTTGCCATACCAGTCTTACAAGCAGTATCAGAGCCAGGTTAGCTCTTCGCATAGATATTAACCAGACTTAGGAGCCATGGCATCAGACAAGTATTCTATCAAGCTGCTCATTTTTATGGAGTTGATTTCTCTTATTAGAAGGCTCACATACATGCCTACATCAAGGCTCAAGGGCACTCAATTTGGCTTAAGGTCAAGAACTATTATGCAATGTTGGCCAATGATGATGTGATCACAATTGATGTGGAGGAAAACAACAAACCTCGAAATTTCTTGATTCAAGGGCTTAGTCAACCTGAGTTTGAGCATGTCGATCACTTAAGGTCTGCTCAT
Source organism: Dendrocalamus latiflorus (assembly GCA_017311315.1). Lineage (NCBI taxonomy): Eukaryota > Viridiplantae > Streptophyta > Magnoliopsida > Poales > Poaceae > Dendrocalamus > Dendrocalamus latiflorus. The sequence continues at coordinate 25,972,342 of CM029660.1, forward strand.
GAGATCTGGAAGACCGTCGCTGACTCCATGAGGGCTCTACCGTGATTAAGAAAGTGAAATAGAACCAAGTTAATAAAGAGTACTCAAAGATTAAGCAAAGCCCTGGTGAATCTTTGGATAAGTTGTAGGGAAGGTTTTCCAAGATCATTCATGATCTGTGAGCTATTGGTCTTGTGTTTTCTGAGTGTGAGAATGTACGTCAACTCTTGGTTGCACCTGATGTGAGAGTTTGAGGGATAAAGATCACTTCCATTAATGACAACACTGTCATGAGTGAGATTACCATAGTAAGCTCTAATCAAGGTTGAAGACACATAAGATTGCCTTCATCTCACATCTCCCTAAGACAGAATCAATGACATTAGTGGTTTACCCTTCTTAGAGTAACTCTTATTACTACTTGGATTTTGGCTCATTTAGATTTTCTTTATGAGAATATTGATATGAGCGATGTGGACTCGGGAATGGAGGATGACGAGGACAACTCCCATGGCAAGAAGAAGGCCTAGGAGTTCATCGGTATATACTTCATGGCCAAGGGTAGCTATGACATCGACTCCTCTGATGATGCCGAGCTCTACAACAATCCCGACGAGGTACACCCCTCCTCTAAAGCAATGAAACATGCTCTTGTTGCTGCTACACAAAAACTAAAGAAATAATCCAAAATGATTAGGAATCTTTATGATTGACAACTTGAACCTAGAGGTTGTTAGGCTCAAATCCATTAATCATAATGATAATTATGAATCTTGCTTGTTATTGCATGATGAAATGGTTAATTTGAAAACTACTCATTCTACTATTGCTAGCCAGCTTAAAGATCCTCTAGATGAACTATATTCTCTCAAATCAAGTAGCGATCATGATTGCTTGGTGACATGTGTCATGTTTACATATATTTACTTGTCATTTTACCCTCATATTTTTCATATTTTGAGACCATTTATCATCATTTACACATTTTTCAATAATTACTTGCTCAATTTGGATCATTTTACATTTTTTGTGCTTTTTCCGCAGGCCGGCGCTATCTAGGCACATAAACGACAAATCTGGACTGCTCCGTACAGTTGCACGCGTCGTCACGAACCCGTGGGATCAAACCGCGCTAAAAACGGAGCTCCGGAGGGGCCAAAACAGAAGAAATTACATTCGGGAGGGACTTGTTTGCAAACCCTAGAATTATTTGAGGGCTAATCTGCAAATCGCCAAAAATCCCCATCTTCTTCACCAGCCGCCGCCAGGGAGAAGTGAGCCTGGTTTCTCTGTCTTCGCCCCCTTCCTCCATCTTCACCGTCGGCGCCGGCGAGGCCGGGCCAAACTCGCCGTGCGCCACCTCTCTCCGCCCGCTCCCCTTCTCCACTCGCCGCTCCCTACGCCACCGCGCCATCACCACTCTCCACCGCCGCAGCCTTGCTCCCCCTCCTCTCTCCTTCAGCTCCGGCCACCCCATCTTCACAGCGCCACCATCTCTCCGCCACTGCTTCTCCTTTCTTCCACCGCGCTGTCCACTTCCACCACCGGCCGCCGCACCCTCATTAGCGCCGCTCCCCACAACCACCTCCGGATCCTCCTCCGAGCCCCCGTTACTCCTCCACCGCGTCGCCTCCCGCCTCTCCTCAGACCAGGTCGGCGTGCCTCCCTTCCTCTTGCCTTGGCCTCCCTTCTTCTCCTCCCCCTACTTTCTTCACCGCCACCTTCTCGCTGCTCTTCACCGCCCTGCTCCCCTCAATGCGCCCTCGCCTCGATCTTCTCCATCAGCTCCGCCTCCCGCCACCGCCGGCCGGCGCCGACGTCCTCAACCACATCTGCACCACCACAGCGCCGCCGCCTTCTACCCCGGCATTTCCCTCTGCATCGCCACCCCTGCGCCGGCTGCATCATCCCTTTCACCGACGGCCTCTGCTGCACCGACATCTCCAGCGACTTCCTCCTCTGCATCAACTTCACCTTGGCCACCACCTGCTACATTTTCTTCCTCGGTATCTGTGCTTGTGTGTTGTCTAGCATGATTTAGCGAGCCGACGACCGTTCCTTTCCCCTTGCTGTCTCGTCCCACCTAGTGCTTCTAGATCCTCCCTTGTGCTTCTCGACCTCCCTCTTTTCTTCTACCTCGCGGTTGGTCGGTAGTTAAGTCTTGCGAGCATTCGTCGTAGTCATTTGTTGGCCCTACCGTAATCGACTAGTTAGCCGTCGACCATCTTCCCTCTCTTTCTCTCTCGACTCCCTCCGTGCTTCTGGACTTCCCCTTCCCCCTTCTGTCTAGCGGTCGATAGTTAGTTAGTTTGTCGGTTGGTCGTTCTTGTAGTCGTTGTAGTTCGTATGTGTTTGTTCGTGTAGTCAGTCATCGTGTTGTTCGTTCGGTCGTACGACGCCCATTCGTACGGTCATTCGTCCTGTCGTCTTTCGTTTGTTTGGTTCGTTCGTCGTTTTGATCGTGCGGGTTAGAGTTCGTTTAGTAGTTTAGTTTTCTCCCCCATTTCGTTTGACCTAGCTTTAGCTGAGCACCGGTAGCCTTAGTCTAGTCCCTGTGGAGAACACGACACTCGCCGCTATTTCAGTGGCAACCCGTGCACTTGCGGGTGTGCTATTTTTGCACGATCAAGTAATTTGGCGCCGTTGCCGGGGATTTGCTTAGAGCGATAGTGTTAGGCTATAGACTAGGTCGTTGTTTGTTTTTTTAGCTTGTTTTGTGTTTGTGCTGATCTGTCTTTTATATCGTCATTGTTTATACTTGTGATATATTGCTAATCCCTAACCCTTTCCCTAGTTATTTCTCTGTTTTGCGATTTTTCGTATCCATTCTCGTAGGTTGATTGATACAGGTACTTATTGAGGCTATGGCTTATTATTCTGATTCTTGTGGTTTTATGAGCACCCCTACTTATGATACTCTTCAAGAACAGGTAAATCTATTGTCTCGTCAGTTAGAGCGCTATGCTTTAGAGCGAGGAGTTGTGTTAGAGAGCGGGCACGATCAGTACAGTTCTTTATTAGGCGCTCACTCTCCAGTTGTTCCTATATGCCAGACTTGTGGTTTTCAGGGCCATTCACCCGCTGAGGGCCAGCGTGGTTATTTGTCCACTCCAGAGTGTTATGGGATGAGCTTTGCTCAGCCGAGTGGGCCATACCCTGACACTTATCACCCTGGATGGCCTGAGCACTCGAGTCTGTCATATGGAAACAACAACCCTGATATTTCATCATTTTCTTCTAGTACACCATTGCAGGGTTTTAGATATGGAGATCAGGATATTTCTCATTGGTCACACCAGCACTATCCTGTACCTCAGCATCAGACTCCTACTCCTGAGCTCGATCAGTTGTCTAGATTTGAGGAGAGGATTTCTAGGATTATAGGAGATCATGAGAGTAGAATGAGTAGTTGCTTCGCATTGGATCCGACACCTCCTGCCTGTAGTTTACCTATGCCTTCACCGAGCCAGTTTACAGTTCCTATGTCTGAGTTCCTAGAGCAGTCTCATGAGCCACTTCCTTCACATGTAGATCAGGCTGCCAGACTTGATGCATTATGCAAGGAACTGATGACTGTGCCTCCTGGTGGTGATCGTGCGATGGCGATTCAGGACGAGATTGAGACGATTATGAGCACCAGTTCTACTTGTGTGGATAGTTTTACCGTTTCACAGCCTTCCATTAGCACCACAGATATAGTTCTGGATAGAGATGAGTGTCAGCCTACCAGTCTTACACCTGATCTTGCTAGCGAGGGCCTATTGTTGGAGACACCACAGACACACTTAGAGGCACCTCATTCGGATCCTTCGCCTATTGACTCTGAGAGAGATCATTGAGCCAGATGATGACAAGTTCATTATGGATATGCTTTTGAGTTCTGAGGTTTCGCATGTTGATGAGGGGGCTGCTTCCGATGTCGAGGAGGAGCATATTTCTATTGATCCACCACCAGTTACTTCCTTCGTCGACATCGCCCCTCTGGAGGTTTCTACTACCGTACATTCTACTTCACCTACACTTCAGGTAGTATGGAAACTCTTCCCCGACCACCTCAAGTTTGATTTCCTTGGCTTTGACGAGACATATTCTATTATTGATTGTGCTCATCTCACTTATAGTCCTCATGATGTACTTTATCGATATATCTACATGATTGGATATTCTATTGATGATTTAGAGGGCATCGACCCTATCACACAGACTTGCCATGTCTTTGAGATTGTTTGCAGGGTTACGCTTGTGTACCATCGACTGCGAATGGACTTGACTCGAGTCGACATCCCTTGGGATCCTGGTGGATTTCGAGGCATGCTGCTTCATGAGGAGGGCGGACATGTGCCTTTTCCATGTCCCGTCCTTGGCCCTCCTCCCGCTACATCCAAATGAGCATCTCTTTATCTTTTATTTCCATTCCTTTTGTTAGATTTTGTTGGTTTTTCTGTTTTTCTTTCTTTTTTATTTCAGGTCATGTGCTAGATCTTCATCCTTGTACGTGCGAGAAGCCATGGGATGATTTGCCTACTTTCACTACATCATATACGCCCGGTGAGCTGTTTCTTACCCCTTTAAGCTCATTCTTGATTCATTGCTCAATTTAAGCTTGGGGGAGGACTTGTATGTGTATGGATGATGTTCTAGCATGTTTGTATTATATTTGTGAGCATTTGAGCTTATTGTCGTGTAGTTGATGATATTTAGTCATTCTTATACTTCATATTATGCTTGTGTTGATGATATATGACCTTTACTATTGCTCTCATGTTATGCTTTATTGTATATTTTGGCCCTGTGAGCCCATGCGATGATTAATCAAGAAAGGTCATGCCAAAATTTTCATTGAGCTATATTGTCACTAGTTCCTTGTATGTCTTAAGTCACTTGGCATCATATTATAGAGCTTGAGTTTTGTTTATTATACTTTATGTGCTTAGAAACCTTGTGATCCTATAGCATTTGATTCATTGCGAGTTACGTATGTATTTTAACCATTTGCGGATTGAATTGGTTCTAGTCATCGCCTCTTGAATGATCATATCTTAGTTTCATGCTTTGGCATATGTTATTTTCGATATTGATACTTTGCTTGAATGAAAAATTTGTGAAAGGGGTAGTCCTATCTTGAGCCAATAACTTGGTTGATTTATTTAGGTATCCATGTCTCGGGACACGTGTTACTTAGCATTAATGAAAACCGGTTAAAGATGCTTAATCATAAAAAGAAAAAAAAAAGAAAAAAATGTTTTGCAATGTGTGAGTGTGTGGAATAAGTGACTTTGTCACATTGGTTCGAAAATGTGTTGAATAAGTTGCAAAGTTTTGCCCAAGTGAGTGTGAGTGTGAATAAGTGGCAAGTTAGCCCAAGGGTTGGAATAAGTGGCACAAGTGCCCATTGTGTGTTTTAAATTTGCTAAAAATCAACAAAAATTAGGTATCATGGCTCAAGTGTGGGCTTTTTCATAAATATCATGCAAGTATTAGTCTCTTTGACTCAAATAGCATATGCTTTAGCATGATCCTTTGCTATGCTCATTCTTGATGTTATACCTAGTTCCGATGCCTTACAATTTTGGTTGGATTCATGTGACCACTTGAGTGTATTTCGACACTTGAGACTGTACCTTGATTTAGTTAAATGCTATAGTTATCACTTTGGCATCTTTGCTTGAATGTTTCATTCTCATCTTGGATGGTCCTCAAAACTCAAGTTAGATAATCTCATTTTACATTGTTATATTGCCTTTTAACTTGTTACGTGCATGAAACTAGTCTTTTACCATAATGACTTGTTGTCCGGGTTCGATAATATCATGCCATTTACTTGAGGACAAGTGAAAGTTTAAGCTTGGGGGTATGACATGCGTCATATTTACATATATTTACTTGTCATTTTACCCTCATATTTTTCATATTTTGAGACCATATATCATCATTTACACATTTTTCTATAATTACTTGCTCAATTTGGATCATTTTACATTTTTGTGCTTTTTCCGCAGGCCAGCGCGATCTAGGCGCATAAACGACAAATCTGGACTACTCCGTACAGTTGTACGCGTCGTCACGAACGCGTGGGATCAAACCGCGCTGAAAACGGAGCTCCGGAGGGGCCAAAACAGAAGAAACTACATTCGGGAGGGACTTGTTTGTAAACCCTAGAATTATTTGAGGGCTAATCTGCAAATCGCCAAAAATCCCCATCTTCTTCACCAACCGCCGCCAGGGAGAAGTGAGCCCGGTTTCTCTGTCTTCGCCCCCTTCCTCCATCTTCACCGTCGGCGCCGGCGAGGCCGGGCCAAACTCGCCGTGCGCCACCTCTCTCCGCCCGCTCCCCTTCTCCACTCGTCGCTCCCTACACCACCGCGCCATCACCACTCTCCACCGCCGCAGCCATGCTCCCCCTCCTCTCTCCTTCAGCTCCGGCCACCCCATCTTCACAGCGCCACCATCTCTCTGCCACTGCTTCTCCTTTCTTCCACCGCGCCGTCCACTTCCACCACCGGCCGCCGCACCCTCATTAGCGCCGCTCCCCACAACCACCTCCGGATCCTCCTCCGCGCCCCCGTTACTCCTCCACCGCGTCGCCTCTCGCCTCTCCTCAGACCAGGTCGGCGTGCCTACCTTCCTCTTGCCTTGGCCTCCCTTCTTCTCCTCCCCCTACTTTCTTCACCGCCACCTTCTCGCTGCTCTTCACTGCCCTGCTTGAAAGCATCTAGGCCCCTAAAAATGATTTTGGTAATTAATGAAATCATATGAATATGGGACTAACGTGTTTTATGAGCATGTGAAGGGTTAGTCCACATATGAATGATAAGATGCAAAGCCAAAGAACGCTTGTGAAGATCCAAATTGTGGCCCAAGGCAAAGGTACACTTAGCGTAGGATCTTTTTATTTTTACCGGTCTTGGAGAATGGTGGAAGACCGGATTATAGGATAGATGATCGTACCATCAAGAGGGATCTTGGGTAGTAACTTGAAATCATACTTCTAGTGCCATTTGGATGATCTTTTGAATCTTGCATTCATAAAAATTCAATTTAAAAGTTAAGTTTGTGCTCTGTCTGGACGAGCGGTAGTACCACGTATTTCAACGTCGGTACTATCGGCGAGCGGTAGTACCGTGCCCAAATGCGGTAGTACCGCATAACGGTAGCTCCGCTTTCGGAGCGGAACCTTTTTTCCAGAGAGAACCCCTCGAACTCGGTTAAATCTTCGTGGAACGGAAGTACCGGCCGTTTCAACATCAGTACTACCGCTGAGAGCGGTAGTACCGCATACTCAAGCGGTACTTCCGGATTCCGGAAGAACCGGAGGTTCGAGCGGTATGTTTTTTCCAGAGAGCATCTCCGGTTGGTCTCGGATTTTAACCAGACCGGAAGTACCGGCTTTTTCAACGTCGGTACTACCGCAGGAAGCGGTAGTACCGCTCCCAGAGCGGTACTTCCGGAGTCCGGTTGATCCGGAGCCCAAGCGGAATGTAATTTCCAGAGAGCGGCATTTCTGAGGACCCTTCGGAGTTTGGCCAGAGCGGTAGTACCGCGCCGACTTTGCGGAACAACCGGAGAGCGGTAGTACCGCAAATATCAACGGCGGTAGTACCGCGCCGCCAAATCCAACGGTCATTGCTCATGTCTGACAGAGCCGTTCTGACGCAAAAATTTGGGAGCGGTAGTACCGGCCCCAGAAGGGCGGTAGTACCGCTCATCCTGATTTTTGCGGGAAATTGAGCCAAACAGCTAGTTTGGTTGGTGGAGGCTATAAATACCCCCACCACTGCACAAGGGCATATGTTAGAGACTCATTGCACAATTCTTAAGCCCTAGAGCATTCATTTCACCTCAATTCTCCCTTTGCACATAAAAGTGAGGTGGTTGAGCATTTAGTGCTAGATTTCAATTGCAAATCCATTTGGCACTAGATTGCATTCAAGAGAACACCGGGATCTATTACTCTTAGTGCTTGCCGGCACTTGGACGATCCGGTAGAAGTTGGTTCGGTGATCTTCTCAAGAAGATTGTGAGAAGACCCGGCAATTGTGAAGGTTGGAGCTCGCCTACCCGGAGTGGGGAAGAGCTACATTAGTGATCGAGGTGCTTGGCTCAATTCGTGGAGCCGGTCCGATTCGTCCGGGCTTACCTCAACGTGCACTAGGGGAAACCGGCAAGTTTCCGATTACCACGGTAAAAACATCGGCTGTGTCTCTTGTCTCTTTAGCTCTTGTTTATTTGCTTCATTGTGATCATTTGATTGTTTAGAGCTAAGTTGGCTAAGTTGTTAACTAGAATTGCATAGGATTAATTGTTTTACATCATTGTCATTTAAATTGTGAAGAATTAATCAAGTCAACAAGAAAAATTTAAAAACCTCCTATTCACCCCCCCCCCCCTAGTCGGTATCATTGATCCTACAAGTGGTATCAGAGCATTGGTCTCTCATTTGTAGACTTAACCGTCTAGAGAGAAAAGGATGGCTAGTGAGGGGATTGCGGTAGGAAAGGCACCTCTATTTGATGGCTCAAATTATGCTTATTGAAAGATTAGAATGTCAATTTATTTAAAGGCCATGAGTCCTAACATTTGGAAAATCGTAAATGATGGTTATGTCATGCCTCTTGATCCCGATAACCCAACAGAGCAAGATGGGCGTAACACTCATTTAGATGCCCAAGCCATGAATGCTCTCTTTGGAGCCTTAAACGCGGATGAATTCAATAGAGTGAGCAATCTTGAGACGGCTCACGCTATTTGGAATACCCTTTCGGAGATACACGAAGGGACATCCACGGTTAAGGAGGCAAAATTGCATCGGTTTAGGATTAAATATGAGACATTCATAATGTTGCCCCATGAGGACATTAATGAGATGTACACGCGGCTCAACAACATTGTGAATGAGCTCAAAGGCCTTGCAACTAACCTCTCGGATCTTGATATTGTGAGAAAGATGCTTAGGGCTCTACCGGAGAAGTACGAAATGTTGGTGACGCTCTTCCTCAACTCACCGGAGTTGGCAAGAATGACAACAACACAACTATTGGGTAATCTAATTACCAATGAGTTGTACAAGAAGCACAAGGAGGAACTCTTGGAGCAATCAACCTCCAAAGGAAAGAAGATCACGGCCTTCAAGGCAAAGGCGGTGGCAAGTGAGGAGTCCGAAGATGAAGAAGAGGATTCCGAAGAGGAGCTTGCCCTTCTTGTGAGAAGGATGAACAAGTTCACGAGAAAACGCTCAAACCGAGGAGGAAGTTATGACAAAGGCAAGAAGTGGCAATCCTCCTCCAACAAGAAGTATAGCAACATCCGTTGCTATGAATGTGATGAAAAGGGGCACATCGCATCACAATGCCCCACAAAGAAGGATGACAAGGAGAAGTCATCCAAGAAGAAGAGCTATCAAGGCAAGAAGAAGCCTTTCAAGAAGCTTCACAAGGATGGCAAGAACGAAGCCCACATTGGTGAATGGGATTCCGACGAGGAGTATTCCAACTCCGACTCAAGCGAGGATGAGTCTCCCAAGAAGAAGGGACTTGTCGGCATCGCCATCAAGGAAGCTCCATCACTATTCTCCACTCCCACATGTCTTATGGCAAAAGGGGAGAAGGTAAAAACTCTAGATGACGATGAGCCTTCTTATGATGATTTGATGGACATGTTAGTAGAATTAAATGAATTTCTTGGAAAAAAGAAGTCAAAATTTAAGGTTTTGAAGAGAGAGCATTTATCTCTTCAAAAATCCTATGAGGAGCTAAAGGATGCTCATGACTCGCCTTTCCAAGAAAATCAAAGGAAGTCTAGTACTAGCATTGGTATATCTTGCAATATTTTAAATAAGATGCCTAGTATAGAAAAATCAACATCTAGCATGTCAACCTCTTGTGATGATTTACTTTCTATGCCATGCTCATCTAATGTTGATACATACAATGTTTCATCGCATGCTCATAATAATATGCTAATAAATGAAAACAAGAATTTAAAGGAACAAGTGCTAAAATTGAACAAAAGCTTAGAAAGAGCTTACAAGGGAAAGGATACCCTTGATAAGTTACTAAGCGGGCAAAGATGTTCCTTTAACAAGGAAGAACTTGGGTACATTCCCAAGAAAGGTAAGAAGCCGGTATACAAACCTCCAAGGTTTGTGAAAGAGAATGGTAAGTATTGTACTAAATGCCGGAATGTAGGACATATGCAAAATGAATGTTCTAAAAATAATATGCATTCCTTTGGATTATATGATTCTTGCTACATGCTTAAAAAGTCTAAGAATGGAAATGTAATTGCCCATTTTATTGGCACCTCGATTTTGGGTGCTAAAAAGAAATCCATTTGGGTGCCCAAAACCTTGGTTACTAACCTCCAAGGACCCAAACAAATTTGGGTACCTAAAAAGGCATAAATTTCTTTTGTAGGTAAATTACAAAACCGGTGAAAGGCATTGGGTGTTGGATAGTGGATGTACTCAACACATGACCGGAGACCGGAAAATGTTTACAACCTTTGAGAATGGAAGCAATGAAAGAATCACCTTTGGAGACAATAGCAAAGGGAAGGTACTTGGTTTGGGTAAAATTGCTATATCCAATGACCTTTCTATTTCTAACGTATCCTTAGTTGAAACTTTAAATTTTAACTTGCTATCCGTTGCTCAATTATGTGATTTAGGATTAATATGTTCATTCTCTAAAGAAAATGTAATCATCTCAAAAGAAAATAATAATGAACTTGTTTTCAAAGGTTTTAGATTTGGAAATCTTTATTTAGTAGATTTCACTTCAAATGATGCATGTTTAAAAACTTGTTTAATTGCAAAAACTTCTTTGGGTTGGTTGTGGCATAGGAGACTAGGTCATGTGGGTATGGTGCAACTTAAAAAGCTTTTCAAACATGATCTAGTGATTGGCTTGAAAGATGTGAAGTTTGAGAAAAATCGACTTTGTAGTGCTTGTCAAGCCGGAAAGCAAGTCGCTAGTTCTCACCCTTCCAAAATTATCATGTCAACCTCTAGGCCATTGGAGCTCTTACACATGGATTTATTTGGGCCAACAACCTATAAGAGCATCGGGGGAAATAGCTATTGTTTAGTCATTGTGGATGATCACTCTAGATATACATGGGTCTTCTTCCTAAATGACAAGAGTGAAACCTCCGGGATTTTCAAAAGTTTTTCAAAAAGGGCCCAAAATGAATTTGATTTTAAAATAAAGAAAATTAGGAGTGATAATGGTTCCGAGTTCAAGAACACAAAAGTTGAAGATTTTTGTGATGAACTTGGAATAAAGCACGAACTTTCAACAACCTACACTCCGGAGCAAAATGGAGTTGTAGAAAGGAAAAATCGCACATTAATTGAAATGGCTAGGACAATGCTTGGTGAATATAATACTTCCGACAAGTTTTGGGCAGAAGCAATCAACACCGCTTGTCATGCCATAAATCGCCTTTATTTACATCGACTTTTGAAAAAGACTTCCTATGAGCTTCTTGTTGGAAGAAAACCGAACATCTCTTACTTTAGAGTATTTGGTTGCAAATGCTATATTCTAAGAAAGGGTGTTCGGCTCTCTAAATTTCAAAGTCGTTGTGATGAAGGTTTCCTATTAGGTTATTCTTCAAATAGTAAAGCATATAGAGTTTATAACAAAAACTCGGGTTTAGTTGAAGAATCATGTGATGTACAATTTGATGAAACTAATGGCTCTCAAGAAGAGCAAGAAAACTTGGATGATGTAGGTAATGAAGGTTTGCGCAAAGCTATGGAAAACATGCAAATTGGAGACATCAAGCCAAAGGAAGATCCATCTTCACCAAGCCCATCAAGGCAAGTAGAGCCACCCACATCGTCTACTCCAAGTAATATTCAAGTTATTGAAGATGAACAAAAGGATCAACAACAAAACAACATCAAGATTCACAATGCAATAGCCAAGGATCATCTAATAGATCAAATATTGGGTGACGTGAGTAAGGGTGTTCAAACTCGCTCTAGAGTAGCTTCATTTTGTGAACATTACTCGTTTGTTTCTTCTCTTGAGCCTAAACTTGTAGATGAGGCACTAGATGATCCGGACTGGGTAAATGCCATGCATGAAGAATTGAACAATTTCACGCAAAATGAATTATGGACCTTGGTGGAAAGACCCGAAGAGCATAATGTGATTGGCACTAAATGGGTCTTTCGAAACAAACAAGATAAGAACGGCATTGTGGTAAGAAACAAAGCAAGGTTAGTAGCTCAAGGTTATACTCAAGTCGAAGGGTTAGATTATGATGAGACATTCGCACCCGTTGCTAGACTTGAGTCAATTAGAATCTTGCTTGCTTTTGCATCTAGCTTTGATATTAAATTATTTCAAATGGATGTTAAAAGTGCATTCTTAAATGGAACAATCTCCGAACTTGTATTTGTCGAACAACCTCCGGGGTTCGAAGATTCTAAATACCCTAATCATGTTTATAAACTTTCGAAGGCATTGTATGGTTTAAAACAAGCTCCTAGAGCTTGGTATGAACGCCTTAGAAATTTCCTTGTTTCAAAGGGCTTTAAAATTGGTAAAGTAGATACAACCTTATTCACAAAAATCATTGGTGATGATTTCTTTGTGTGCCAAATTTATGTTGACGACATTATATTTGGTTCTACTAACCAAGATTTTTGCGAAGAATTTGGTGATATGATGTCTAGGGAGTTTGAAATGTCCATGATAGGAGAATTAAACTATTTTCTTGGACTACAAATCAAGCAAAACAAAGATGGAACATTTATAAGCCAAACGAAGTATACTAAAGACCTTTTCAAGAAGTTTGGCATGGATGATGCAAAATCCATCAAGACACCAACGGGCATCTAGACCTCGACGAAGGAGGTAAGTCGGTAGATTTAAAGCTTTATAGATCCATGATTGGTAGTTTGCTCTATCTTACCGCATCTAGGCCTGATATCATGTTTAGTGTATGTATGTGTGCTCGCTTTCAAGCTTCACCAAAAGAGTGTCATTTAAAAGCCGTAAAGAGAATTTTGAGATATTTGAAACATTCCCCAAATATAGGGCTTTGGTATCCTAAAGGTGCTAAATTCGATCTAATTGGATATTCGGATTCCGATTATGCGGGTTGCAAAGTGGATAGAAAAAGCACCTCGGGAAGTTGTCAATTCCTAGGTAGATCTTTAGTATCTTGGTCCTCAAAGAAACAAAACTCCGTAGCACTCTCAACCGCCGAAGCCGAATATGTTTCCGCCGGAAGTTGTTGTGCTCAACTATTGTGGATGAGGCAAACATTGTTGGATTATGGAATAAATTTTGATAAAGTGCCTCTATTATGTGATAATGAGAGCGCCGTTAAAATTTCCAACAACCCGGTCCAACACTCAAGAACCAAGCATATAGATATACGCCACCATTTCTTGAGGGATCATGTTAGCAAAGGAGATATTTGCATTAGCTACATCCGGACCAAAGATCAATTAGCGGATATATTCACCAAGCCATTAGATGAAAACCGCTTTTGCAAACTTAGGAGTGAATTAAATGTCTTGGATTACTCAAATGTTGCATAAAGTTGTAGAAACTTAAATGCATGCTCAATTGAGGAAGCTTGAAAGATTGTTGGTAGTTGTGTTCTCTTGCAAAAAATCTTTGATTTATAAAGGGATAAATGTAAAATTATTTGAAATATAATATTTTATTCTATTTAATGCATAATGATCCTTAATGACTTTAGTTGAATGCAAAAACTAGGGATCATTTGCATCTATTCTCTTAAAAGTCCAATTCAGCAAAGTTCCAGAAAAATCGGAACTACCGCTGTCCTTTGCGGTACTTCCGACCCCGACCGAGGAAGCGGTACTACCGCTTGGCGGTACTACCGTCCGCATCTGCGGTACTACCGGACCAGCAGTTAAGGGGGAGTAACTGCCTTCGCCCGAGGGTTTCTCAGCCCTTTTTTTTCTCTCCTCCGGTACTTCCTCTCTACTACCGCCCGAGCCCGTGCTCTCTCTCTCTCTCTCCCCCACAAAAGAACCTCCACTCCTCCGATCTTCAAATCCAGCGACTTTTTCTTCGATTTCTTGCAACAAATCATCTTCCCTGGGTTCAACTCCTCCAATCCATAAGGTATTTCGAATCAAAAATCTCTTTTTGATCTTCCTTTGAACCCTAGGTCATGTTTAGGTTTGAATTTGAAATAAAGTCGATTTTGCTATTTAAATCTAGGAAAATTGAGTATAATTGGTGTTTGAGGGTGTATATGAACACATTCCATGGATTCAATCCAACAAAACACCAAAAATCTGCTCACATTTCCAAAACCCTAAAATCTGTCGTGAAGCGGAACTACCGCCCGACTGGCGCGGTACTACCGCGGAGCGGTACTACCGGCCAAGAACGGCGGTACTACCGTTTTTCCTGACAGTGCAGCAAAATGAACTTCATTCTTTTTCATCATAACTTGGCCTAATCTATGTCTTTCCTCCTAACTATTGCTTCTTGTTTCTAGATGCCTAGAACAAGAAATGCCGGGAGAAGAACCTATTCCGGGGATACTTCTGATACTCCCGCTCTTCCATCTCCTGAGGCTATGGAGAAGGCTGCCCAAGACAAGGGCAAAGCCCCTCCTTCCGAGTCCGAGTCAGATTCTGAGACTGTCTGAGAGGTCCTTGCGTGAGAGCTCACCCATGGAACCTTCTGAGGAGGACATAGCCGACAGAGAGGATCTTGAGATTGATCTCAAGAAGATCTCGCCAGATGAGTACGCTCGCCTTCGACACACCAACCAATACTTGATGCCCTCCAACTCCATCAATCCTAAATTTCACACCAAGTTTCAGGAGAAGGTGTTCGATGAGCTGTATGGGCCAGATCGCCAGTTTGCAGATCACAAATACATTGACTGGGATCATATAGACAGCATTGACAAGTATGACGGGACATACAGACTCTTTCGGGAGGCAGGCATTGATAAGCTCGTGGCTTTGAAGCGGGACTATAATGAGGAAATGATCCGACAGTTCTACGCCACTGTGCATGTTACTCCTGATCTTCAGCACATGAGATGGATGACCGCATGCACGAGATTGGATGCCACCAAGCATGAGTTTGAGGTGGCCATAAGAGCAGAGCTGAGCGCTTATGAGAAGGTTCATGACAAGCCTGCTTTTGACATCCATGCCATATATCCCTTCTACAACACAGCCGAGAAATATGTGCTTGGTAAGAACATTGGATTACTTCCTATCCCCAGTCTAACCAACCGCATCATCAACCATACTATCCTTCCTAAAGGTGGTAACTATGATGCCATTCGGGGCCATGTTTGGAACATCATTGACTGCATCTCAAAGGGGGCGAAGTTTGATGTTATGGATGTGATCATGAGGGAGATGGTCTCCTCCAAAAATGATCGCAACAAGCGCATTAACTATGCGCCCTACATCATAGCACTGATAGACACCAAGCTTCACTTTCGTGGAGGTCGGGGTGGCGTGCATAAGAGATACAAGCCGAGACCGGAGCCTCCCATTCCCACTGCTGTTCGAGTTCGTCAGTCGCCAGCTCAGGGAGCAGGCTCATCCTCTGGAGTAGCAGCAGCAGGAGCAGCAGCAACAGGAGTAGCCACTCAGTCACAGGAGCCTGGCCAGCCCACTCTTCAGCAAATTTACTCCTCCGTGCTTGAGGGTTTTTCCACTCTCACCTCCAGGGTGGATGAGCGTCTGGACTCCATCGACAGCCACCTATCTTCGCTTGACAGTCGAGTTGCAGCTCTAGAGCGCCCTCCGTCGCCTCCCCGCCGCACTCGTCGTCGCACTCAGGATTGATCTCTTTTTGGTACTTGATGCCAAAGGGGGAGAAAATTGGAAGGTGGTAGTCGGGGCAGAAATAGTGTTTTTGGACCTATGGGCTTATATCTACTATCTTTTATGATTGTAATGAATTTATGGTTGGATGTAATGAACTTTTATCATTTGAACTTGTGGTTGTAATGAATCTTTATGATCATAAGTGTTCATGTTATATCTGTTGCTTAATTGTCTATTCTCTCATTTAACTTCATAACTTTGTCTTGTGCATCTTGTATAAAATGTTTTAATCTTTATCCATGCACATGTTTAGGGGGAGCCATCTACTCTCTTGGACTTTAAAATGAAAATTGTTCTTTTTACCTAAACAAATTTCATTTGCATAAGAACCTTTCTCTCATTTAAAAGTCCACATAGAATATACAATTTTTTTTCAAACAATTTGATATATTCAACCTCTTTATTCCTCAATATTTGGATTGTCATCAATTACCAAAAAGGGGGAGATTGAAAGCATCTAGGCCCCTAAAAATGATTTTGGTAATTAATGAAATCATATGAATATGGGACTAACGTGTTTTATGAGCATGTGAAGGGTTAGTCCACATATGAATGATAAGATGCAAAGCCAAAGAACGCTTGTGAAGATCCAAATTGTGGCCCAAGGCAAAGGTACACTTAGCGTAGGATCTTTTTATTTTTACCGGTCTTGGAGAATGGTGGAAGACCGGATTATAGGATAGATGATCGTACCATCAAGGGGGATCTTGGGTAGTAACTTGAAATCATACTTCTAGTGCCATTTGGATGATCTTTTGAATCTTGCATTCATAAAAATTCAATTTAAAAGTTAAGTTTGTGCTCTGTCTGGACGAGCGGTAGTACCGCGTATTTCAACGTCGGTACTACCGGCGAGCGGTAGTACCGCGCCCAAATGCGGTAGTACCGCATAACGGTAGCTCCGCTTCCGGAGCGGAACCTTTTTTCCAGAGAGAACCCCTCGAACTCGGTTAAATCTTCGTGGAACGGAAGTACCGGCCGTTTCAACGTCGGTACTACCGCTGAGAGCGGTAGTACCGCATACTCAAGCGGTACTTCCGGATTCCGGAAGAACCGGAGGTTCGAGCGGTATGTTTTTTCCAGAGAGCATCTCCGGTTGGTCTCGGATTTTAACCAGACCAGAAGTACCGGCGTTTTCAACGTCGGTACTACCGCAGGAAGCGGTAGTACCGCTCCCAGAGCGATACTTCCGGAGTCCGGTTGATCTGGAGCCCAAGCGGAATGTAATTTCCAGAGAGCGGCATTTCTGAGGACCCTTCGGAGTTTGGCCAGAGCGGTAGTACCGCGCCGACTTTGCGGAACTACCGGAGAGCGGTAGTACCACAAATATCAACGGCGGTAGTACCGCGTCGCCAAATCCAACGGTCACTGCTCATGTCTGACAGAGCCGTTCTGACGCAAAGATTTGGGAGCGGTAGTACCGGCCCCAGAAGGGCGATAGTACCGCTCATCCTGATTTTTGCGGGAAATTGAGCCAAACGGCTAGTTTGGTTGGTGGAGGCTATAAATACCCCCACCACTGCACAAGGGCATATGTTAGAGACTCATTGCACAATTCGTAAGCCCTAGAGCATTCATTTCACCTCAATTCTCCCTTTGCACATAAAAGTGAGGTGGTTGAGCATTTAGTGCTAGATTTCAATTGCAAATCCATTTGGCACTAGGTTGCATTCAAGAGAACACCGGGATCTATTACTCTTAGTGCTTGCCGGCACTTGGACGATCCGGTAGAAGTTGGTTCGGTGATCTTCTCAAGAAGATTGTGAGAAGACCCGGCAATTGTGAAGGTTGGAGCTCGCCTACCCGGAGTGGGGAAGAGCTACATTAGTGATCGAGGTGCTTGGCTCAATTCGTGGAGCCGGTCCGATTCGTCCGGGCTTACCTCAACGTGCACTAGGGGAAACCGGCAAGTTTCCGATTACCACGGTAAAAACATCGGTTGTATCTCTTGTCTCTTTAGCTCTTGTTTATTTGCTTCATTGTGATCATTTGATTGTTTAGAGCTAAGTTGGCTAAGTTGTTAACTAGAATTGCATAGGATTAATTGCTTTACATCATTGTCATTTAAATTGTGAAGAATTAATCAAGTGAACAAGAAAATTTTAAAAACCTCCTATTCACCCCCCCCCCCCCTCTAGTCGGTATCCTTGATCCTACACTGCTCCCCTCGGTGCGCCCCCGCCTCGATCTTCTCCATCAGCTCCGCCTCCCGCCACCGCCGGCCGGCGCCGACGTCCTCAACCACATCTCCACCACCACAGCGCCGCCGCCTTCTACCCCGGCATTTCCCTCTGCATCGCCACCCCTGCGCCGGCTGCATCATCCCTTTCACCGACGGCCTCTGCTGCACCGACATCTCCAGCGACTTCCTCCTCTACATCAACTTCACCTTGGCCACCACCTGCTACATTTTCTTCCTCGGTTGACATCTCATTTCCCTTTACTTTTCTCTGTTCTAATTGTTAAATGTTCTAATTTTGCAACCGTGAATGTTCTTGTTATACTGTGATGTTTGCTTGTGATCACTATTTAGTTATGTTTTGTGTTATCTGTTTAGATGTCTACTGTGCATGTGAGTTGTGATCTGTGTTAGGCTGACTTTGTTGGCATTAGGTTAGTGTCTGTGTGTGTTTCTGATCAGTGCCGTGTAGGCTCTGCCCTTTGCAGTTGTCGGTATCTGTGCTTGTGTGTTGTCTAGCACGATTTAGTGAGCCGGTGACCGTTCCTTTCCCCTTGCTGTCTCGACCCACCTAGTGCTTCTAGATCCTCCCTTGTGCTTCTCGACCTCCCTCTTTTCTTCTACCTCGCGGTTGGTCGGTAGTTAAGTCGTGCGAGCATTCGTCGTAGTCATTTGTTGGCCCTACCGTAATCGACTAGTTAGCCGTCGACCGTCTTCCCTCTCTTTCTCTCTCGACTCCCTCCGTGCTTCTGGACTTCCCCTTCCTCCTTCTATCTAGCGGTCGATAGTTAGTTAGTTTGTCGGTTGGTCGTTCTTGTAGTCGTTGTAGTTCGTATGTGTTTGTTCGTGTAGTTAGTCATCGTGTTGTTCGTCCGGTCGTACGACGTCCATTCGTACGGTCGTTCGTCCTGTCGTATTTCGTTTGTTTGGTTCATTCGTCGTTTTGATCGTGCGGGTTAGAGTTCGTTTAGTAGTTTAGTTTTCTCCCCCATTTCGTTTGACCTAGCTTTAGCTGAGCACCGGTAGCCTTAGTCTAGTCCCTGTGGAGAACACGACACTCGCCGCTATTTCAGTGGCAACCCGTGCACTTGCGGGTGTGCTATTTTTGCACGATCACTTGGATGATATTACTTTAGATGTGATTCATTTATACGTTATTCTTTCATCTTGCTCAAATTGTGCTTTGCTTGAAATATAATTAGATAGTGCTACTAAGAAATTGTATAAATTTAATGCTAATCATACTTGCTCTCATTATGAGGATAGCAAAATTAAAATAAAAGAAATGATTGAAATGCTTCTTTATTCTAGAACTAAATCATGTGAAATTTGTCCTAAACTCACAACTGAAATTGATGCTCTTAATAAGGCACTAGAGATGAAATATAAAATTAAAAAAATCTATGCTAGGGCAACTAAGAAAAATGAATGTGCCACATCTGAGAATCTAGTCCAAGAAAATGACTATCTTAAAAAGACTCGTGAGAGATTTTCTAGTGGGAAGAAGAAACTCAATATGATCCTTGACCAATCTAAGATAAGTGTGAAAAAGAGAGACCTGTGATTTAATTCCCTAGAGTATTTCAAAAAACCACCAACTTAAGATTGTGAGAGTTGTTGAGAGTAGTAAGTTTGAGGTAAAAACCCCTAAACCATCTAAGACAGTCATTAGATTTGTAGGTTTTACCCAAACCCCTTCTAGGAAGTCAGGTGCTTCTACTTCAACTAGTTAGACCCCTTAAAAGGACAAGTACCATTGCACATTCTGCAAAAAGGATAGTCACATAGTTAAGTTCTGCTCCTATAGAGCCAAGTTGAGAGGAAAGAGAGAGTGCACGCTTTGAGGTCCATTAGAAGTGTTCATTCACCTGTGAGTGTCTCTAGAGCCAGGTAGTCTATCTTTCCTTCTAGGCATATGCCTAGGTTTGTAGATGACGACTTTGAATCCTTGGTGGCTCTAGGTAGTGCTTTTAGTTAGGATATCATGAGGGTAGACCATAGGTAACATTTAGACAGGGGAGTACCGTCCTTTTAGTAGGTTGATTCGGAGAGATCTAGGTGGTTCTTATGTGCATTCTCATTATTATCTTGCTAACCATTTTATTTCTACTTCTACTACTGTTCCTATATATCATGTGCATTATTACTGGATTTTCATGTACTTGCTTACTAACCCTTTGGGATCCAAAACTTGGGCACCTTATTCTTCTCATGTATAGGTACCAGGATGTGGGATAGAGAACATGAACTTATTTGGGTTCTAGTCTTTTAATTCATTGCGTGATTGGAATACTTGATGGTTCTCTACTCCTTTTGATGGCCTCCAAGAAGTATGTGCTTTCACATTTGGCGCGGCATATACTTTATGAGCTATCATATACCTTCATGCCTTTATATTCATGTTTGATCATAATTGGTATATTGTACTTATCCATGTGTTCACTCGTACCATATTAGTATATATTACTCATGTCACATTCTTGTCATGTATCAGACCCCGGAGCAACAACTCCTGGATCCTCTGTGTAAATCGCACTAGTCCAGGATCTTCTCTTTATCTTCTGAACACATACTAATCTGGTGGTAACCAGAGTATGCATCTAGAAAACTTAACACTTTGCAACCGATAGTAGAATCTACTAATTGATCAATACGAGGAAGAGGAATATCATCTTTTGGACAAGTTTTATTTAGATCAGTATAGTCTATACACATGCGCAACTTACCATTAGACTTTTTAACCATTACAGGGTTAGACAACCACTCTGAATGATTGACTTCTCTTATAAAGCCTACTTTTAGTAACTTGTCCAATTTTGACTTAATAGCTTTCCATCGATTAGGTGCGAATCTCCATAATTTTTGTTTTACTGTTTTCTTATCAGGCCGTAGAGCTAGCCTATGCTCAATCACCTCCCTGGAACCTTGGGCATGTCAGATGGTTGCCACGTGAATACATCTGCGTTTGCCCGAAGGAAGGTGATGAGGGCGTCTTCCTATACAGGGTCGGAAGTAACCCTAATGCAAACGGTCTTCAAAGGCTCCTCTGGATCCAGAGGGACTTCCTTGACTTGCTCATTTGGTTTCTGCACAGCTTTAGGCTTCGAGTGCTTGGTTGAAGGCAGTCTTACATGCTTCTCGAGTTGGTAACTGGCTGATCATCTCAAGAGACTTGCAGTCGCATGAAAGCACCATATTTTTATCATAGCATACTACGATTACTCCTTTGGGACCTGGAATCTTAAGACATTGATATGCGTAGTGAGCAACAATCAGAAAATGTGCTAGAGTTGGTCATCCGAGTATGGCGTTGTACGCCATGTCAAAATCGACCGCATCAAAAGAGATTTTCTCTATTCTGAAGTTGCCTGGTAAACCAAACATAACAAGTAGAGAAACTTGGCTAATTGGCTTGGCCGAAGACCCTGGTACGATCCCATGAAATGAGTATCATATAGACTTTATTCAGGTCTAAGAGATTTGCATCTCATCCAGAGCACTCATAAACAAAATATTTAGAGAACTACTACCATCAATCAAAACTCAATTTACTTGACAGGTGTTGATGGTGGGATCAACCACGATCAGAAACTGACCTGGTTGAGTCAAAGAGATCAGACAATCACACTTCTCAAAGGAGATAGTGACTTTTGACTACTTAGAAAAATTATTGATAAGAGGAGGGTAGATAGAGTTTACCTGTCGCTTTGACTCATATGCCAAAGGTCCCCCATATATGTGCTCGATGGTGTGCTTTGGATCCTGAACGGCATTGCCTCTTCCTCGTCCGAGTGCTTTCAACTACTCGTTTGTCCCATCTCATCGAGTGTGGGAAGTGGTCCCATGCCAGAGTAGTAATTCTTGAGTTTTCATTGAAAAACTTGGTAATTATGAAGGTCATACCCCTCCTTTTTATGGAGAGGACACACCTTGGTTCGTTATCCTTCCGAGAGGAGATTTTTCCCTTGCCTCGATCAAAGTTCTAATGTTGTGATTCTTTATCGCCTATGGCCAAGACCTCCTTGGAACTTCTAGCTCTAGGTTTCTGACGTTTTGCCTTGTTCTTGGACTTCTTGACCTTCTCCTTCCTCTAACCACCTTCGCTTTCCTCTCTGGGGTTTCAATTGGGCTGATTGATGGTCTTGCTCCATTCGATTGCTTCAGTAGCGGTCGCATAACGATCAACCATCATGAAAAGCTTGGCAACTATAGTTAGAGGATTTAAGGTGATGTCCTCTATGAAGCTTCTGTTGTGGAATCCCTACTTAAAGGCCCTGATGACAGAAGCATCAAAAACTTTCAGAATGGAATTACGAACCTAGCTGAAGTGCCTGATGAATTGTTGTAAGGTCTCATTACTGTTCTGTCTCATTCGATGCAGGTTGTCTTCCTTCCCAAGGTGGTTGTATGTGCCCTAGAAGTTAGCCAGAAGAAGATCACAGAGGTGCTGCCACGAATAGATCGACTCTAGCGGTTGATTCAACAACCATGATCGAGTGGACCCTTTGAGCACAATTGGAAGGTAGTTGGCCATAACATGTTCTTCTCATCCTGCTGCTCGAACTGCAGTCGTATAGATTTGAAGAAACTCGATGGGATTATGAGACCCACTAAACTTCTCCATATTCACTGGTCAAAACAGAGGAGGCCAGCACACTGCTCGAAGATCAGACGTGAATGCTTGACACCAGGTAACGAGTTCATGATGCCTCCTTTGCAAGAAAGGGTGTGTGGCATCTCCAGGCGACCGTACTCGACGACGCCCAACAGTCGATGGACCTAACTTGTAATTGGTCTTGTCCATATGAGGATTGTACTCCTTGTACTCCATCTGTTGTTGGATATTCCTCACTTGAAGTGGTGATCGATCTCTTATTTAAGTGGTGATCGATCTCTTCTGAAGGCTCACAGATCAGGAATGCCCGAAGAACTCTCCTCCGTCTCGAGTTGTTGTTGGGAGAACAACATGACCTGTCATCATGTCGATTCCCTCGGGGTGAGTTTTGTGAACAACTAGATGTAGTCGTACCTATTTGACTCCCAAAGTTGTGTCGGCGAGGCTGCTCGAATCTGGCCGTTATGCTTTGGATTCTACTCACGATCCCTTTAGCGAAGTGGTCGTAGCCTGGTGCTCGAGCGAGCTCTTGAGTTAGATTTTTGAGCTGGTCATGTATGCGCTGAAGCTCTCGAACCTCTTTAGTTTGGTACTGGGCACACCCAGGCAAAGACCTCTGTGCAGCCATCGTTCTACTCACTAGGCTCATCACTGGAGGCCTCCTCGCCATCACCATGAGGGGTCGTAGTGTGTGACCAATGGAGATCATTATCAGCCCTTCCTCTAGGAGAGCGATTAGAATCTGTAGGGAGGGTAAAGACCTACTGTCTACAATCTCTACTTCTGTTGGAGGCCTCCTCGCTTGAAGTGTCATCCAACGAGAGCATATTGCGACTTGGATTAAACCCTGCCAAGAAGGAGAATTCTGGGTTATGACTATCTCCTGTTGGAGTTGAACTCTATAAAAGAATGGGCGAACTCGCAGGGAGCCCACCCACGCTCTTTGCTGGAGACAACTAGAGAGTTACAGCCACTAGATGTTGTTGAAGTCCCAGAATATGAGATTCCAGGACTCACCAAGCTTGATCGAACAGCTACTGGGGGACTCAAACACTTAGGGGTAGGCCCCTTGTCATGCTGCAAGTCCTGCCTGTGGTCGAATTGACTATTGTCCTTAAGGGAGACTTGTTCCTCCATAGAGCATAATGTTGTAGGGGATAAGGATTCTTTCTCAGCCCTATCCATGGTGTGATCTCCGCAATCACACAAGGGATTTCTAGTGACAGCCTCACCATCGGATGAAAGCATGGTCTGCTCATAGTCGTAGTAGGCATCCATGTCGAGGTCAGCATAGTCAGCCAAGTCGAACTAGTTCTCCTCATTACACCCTCCTGCCATGAGAACATCAAAAAGAAGAGAGCTTGCCAACAACGAATTACCGAAGTTTGGAAGAAGGATCCCCGGCAACGGCACCAACTATCGATGTTTTAATATCGATCTTACATATGATTTGTTTGGGTTCGGGGGATCTCTTGCTATGACCTAGCTATGAACACATAGATAAAGGACACAGGGATTTTTTTATACAGGTTCAAGCCTTTTCTTGGGAGAATAACTACTCTAACAACTCTACTCCTGTGTGACTATTGCTCAATGAACAATTACAATCGAAAGAGAGGGAGAGATGGCAAAAGTCTTGCTTCTACTACTATTCTTCCCTGGGTCTCCCTCCTTTTCTCCCTGATGTGAACCTTTATATAGCTTGTGAAGCAGTGGTAGTTCATTCCATGCCAAGAGGCGCCTTAATGTTTCGGATGATAACCGTCCAACGGGAATTATTATCAGAGAGATGTGATTCGCTTGTCATGCAACAGTTACTGTCAGAGAGAAGTTATGCGCAGCTATTTTGGAGAATAAATGCACATGTTAACTGCCTTGTCAGATAGGCCCACGATACACAGGTCGTCACAGACAAGCCAGTCGAAGTTGAGATAGCCATAGAAGAACTTAGTACATGGGGTGGTCGTAGAATGACTTACGACCACATCATGCTCATGTAGCGACTTACAACCATACTATGCTCGTAGAATAACTTACAACTATACCATGTTCATAGAATGACTTACGACCAGAGAGTGGTCATAGAAGAAGCTTACAACCATTTGACTAAGTTCTTCCCTTAGTTGTAAGGGGTATATCCAAGAAAAATAATGGCATGATAATTTTATCTATAGATTAATAATAATTTGAGGATCATTATATCCTTGTCAGTTAGCATAATTTAGGCATGTTTTATTTATTGACGTTTTTTATGCTTACATGGTGTTGATAATACAAGTGGTATTGCTAAAAATGGATGGATGAGCTTTGCCATAGTATTTTTTTTGCATGTTTTGTTCTTTATTGTGTGCTTGCCATGCTATTTGTCTTATTGCTTATTTGTTTTATTGCCTACCATGGATATATATAGAGATAGATAACTTGATTTATCTCTCCAGCATATAGTCACTACTACAAACGAGGCTATACTGGACGGCTACATCACAGACGGTTCATACTAACAATCGTCTGTGATATTTTCATAGACGGTTATTTATACGAACCGTCTCTGATAAAGCAAGACGTCACAGACAGTTCTTATTAATAACCGTCCATGAAAATATCACATACGGTTGTTAGTATAAACCATCTATGATAATGCAAGACATCACAGACGGTTCGTATTAATAACCGTCTGTGATAATTCACAGATGTTTATTTATAATAACCATCTATGATATGTACATTATCACAGATGGTTTGTATAACAAATCATCTCTGATAATGCTACAACACCAATCCATGGCATCTCCCCCAGGATTCTGATCTCACTCGTCCATTCTCTCCGCATCGAACGGTAGGCACCGGTTCCTCCCACCTCTCACCCCTTATTAATTACTACCCCACTTCCTTTCACTCCGAGATGCATGAGTTCTACCAGTTGCTCCTAGATAGTTCATCCACTCCTAGCTTGTTCCTTGATGATGCTAACTACCATCATAGCTAGCACCTCTGTTGTGACACCACAGTCAACTGCACAACACACTCTTGTTGTAAGTATCGTAAGAGTGTCTTATGCATTCTCACGATCGTGATACAAAGGTGACGCTACCGCCGCGTCTCCTTCACTGCAAGGCATCACGGAAACAGCTAGCTACCAAGATAGTGCTCAAGTCGACGTCAAGAACATCCAGTTCGCGCGCTGTTAGGATATCTCCTTCTATGTTTTTGTCATGGGTTCGTAGGATTAGGAGATGTGTTCTTGCCATGTTTAAGAGTTGGGTTCATATGATTAGTAGATGTGTTCTTGTCATATTTAAGAGTTGGGTTCATAGGATTAGGATGTGTTCTTGCCATGTTCTTGCTGTGTTAGATGGGTAACCTGCTCATTATCTTGTGATGCTATAATGGTGGATTCTAATGGAATGTGCTACTATGTTTGCTATTGTATTTGCTTGTTTTCAAAGGGCATAGCTAACATTTCTTGAGGCTAGCCAAAAAATAGAAAAATTTAGGTATAGTATGAACTATCACAGACGGTTTTGTGGTATAAACTGTCTATAAAAGATTATCACAAATGATTTTATATTACAACCATCTGTGATACTCACTCATCATAGACGGTTGGTAACTAGAACCATCTGTGATGTTAGAGTATTACAGATGGTTTTTACTTCGAGCCATCTATGATGTTAGTGTATCATAGACGGTTTTTACTTCAAGCCGTCTGTGATGTTAGAGTATCACAGACGATTCTAGTTACAAACCATCTGTGTTATATTTATCACAGACGACTCACAAACTATCTGTGATAACCTTTGATTATCACTGACCCATAAATTCAGACGGTTCAGAAAACTGTCTGTGATGAAGTTCTGAACCGTCTGTGATAACCCTTTTTATAGTAGTGAGTATTCTTGTTTTTCTCATTGCCATACTTCGTACATTCATGTTCATGCTCAAAATTGGTTGCTTATACTTATGTAAGCTTTAAATTTTCATTGCCTACCTCCCATATTGGCTTATAGCATTTTTGCTTATCATGTGTATTGAAAGTGGATTTGTATGTCATTCTTTACTAATCCTAGTTCTAAAGCACAAATAACTTTTTTTCTAGTGATATATACTTTACATGAGGAAGAAGAGACCAGGTGTGGAACTTTGCTTAGCTTCTACTCCTTTGACTATATCTCACCGCCAAACGGTGTGACACAGTCAAGCAATTGAAAGAAAGGACCTTCATTCATCAAAGTATGTACATAAAGGACCTTATTCAGTGTTTCGACATGGGAAGCAGTAAGCCAATGTCTACTCCTATTGACACTTTTACCGTGCTAGATCATAATGAGGATAGAGAGCCCATGGATTAGAAGTACAACAGCATGATCGACTCCCTCCTCTACCTCATGGAGTCGAGGCTGGACATACAGTTTGTTGTGTGTTTGTGCGCTCGATTTTAAGCGCCTCTCGTGCCTCACATTGTCAAGCAGTGTGTCACATCTTCAGGTAGCTTCAGAACACTCTTGACTTTAGATTCTGCTATTCTTCTGATATGGCACTCTCCATATGAGCCTTTTCTAATGCTGATTTTACGAGGTGTAGAGTAGATATGAATATTACTTCTAGCGCTTATCATTTCTTAGGCACATTTCTTATCTCATGGTCATCTAGGAAGCAGTCCTCGATTGCATAGTCCACTACTGAGACATAGTATGTAGCTATAGCTAGTAGTTGCTCTCAGATTCTCTGGATCTTGTCTACTCTGTGGGACTATGGGTTGGCTTTAGATAGTGTTTCTCTTTTCTGTGACAACACTAGTGCCACAATATTGCTAAAAACTCAGTGCAACACTCTAGAACCAAGCACATTGATATTAGATATTATTTTCTTAGAAACCATGTAGAGAAGGGTGATGTTGTGCTTCACTTTGTAGAGTCCAAGTAGTAGATTGCAAATATTTTTACTAAAGCTCTTGATTCTTTTTGTTTTGCTTCTATGCATGAAGAGTTAGTGGTTATTAATCCTTTTAGCCTGTTTTGATAGGGAATTTAATTCTTTTGCATCTATTATATTATATTGTACTTTAAATTCAGCAACTTGCATTGTAATATAATACATGGAGCTTTGACTATTATCCCTACACACATATATTTGTTTGAACCCTCTGACCCATTGTACTTTAGACGAAAACATTTAGCTATTAATGATGAACTAGAGGTAGAAATTCTAAAAAAAAAAGTGGAATCCATATGTATACAAATTTTGAATTTTAAATTCCAAAAAATGTGATGTCCAAATATATACGGTTGGGAAGTAAAGTAAGTATTTTGACAATTTGAAACTTTCAATGTTCAGAATAAAAATTCGAAGTAAAGCATACTTTGCTATCCAAGTTTAAATTCAGAATTAAATACCACAAAAGTTGTTAGCATTTACATACAGGTGGATAACATCTATGAGGTCGAAGCGTGGACCTATGTTATAATGGATACATTAATAGAAAGACTCCACGAATTTAAAATTCCAATAAAATTGTGATGTACAAATATGAATTAATTTAGAATTAAAATTTCATGAAATTACAGTGTCCAAAAATATCTCTACTATTTAAAAGTTTGAGTTGGCGGTATTAGGTTTATTCTCCTTCCTCTCTCTACAGCTGTCTGATCTGAACAATAAGATCTTCACCATCTGTCTCGCGCTCCTCCCCTTCCCTCTCTCTTTGGTGATCAACTGCCCCTCCCCTCTACTTCTAGCATCTGTTACGATCTCCCACCCCTCTTCATCTCTTGACAGCGCCTGGGCACCGCACCCCGCGATTCCCTGACCTCGACGGCAGTTTGTCGAGCTCCAGAGGCACACGTTGTGGCAGTGCCTGAGGCGGGCTCGGTTGCCGTGGTGTTGCGCATGCTTGGTCTCGGAGCACGCGCGCAATGGCGATTTGAGGCGGTGCCAGTGAGTCGCCACTGTTCTCGGAGCAGGGTGAGAGGTTCTCTGATGTTGAAGCTTTGTAAGTGGAGCTTGGCTTATGGAATTATTTTATCTAAGAGTTTGGAATTCAGTTATTTGCATTTTAGCGCTATTCATTTCCTTTCTGTTGTTGCTTATAATGTAATTGTGGTACATTGGTTTTCTGTTTCCTATGGAGGCAAAGACTAGAGGATGTATCGTACATATCTAATGAATCTAAAAAACATCCATTGCATAATTTTTTTTGTCATTATTTTTGTTCTGTAGCCAGTGGTCGAACACTGCGGTCCTACCAGTGGTCATAGCATGTGGTCGTAGCGAACACTATGGTCATAGACAATGGTCGTAGCCTATGGTTGAAGATGGTGGTCGTAGTCTGTGGTCGTAGCCAGTGGTCGTAGTCCGTGGTCGTAGCTCGTGGTTATAGCCAGTGGTCGAACACTGTGGTCGTAGCGCGTGGTCGAAGCCAGTGGTCATAGATGGTGGTCGTAGCCCGTGGTCGTTACCAGTGGTCGTGACTCATGGTCGTAGCCTGTGGTCATAGCTCGTTGTCGTAGCCTGTGGTCGAAGATGGTGGTCCTAGCCCGTAGTCGTAGCCAGTCGTCGTGGCTCATGGTCGTAGCCTGTGTGCGTAACCAGTGGTCGAACACTGCAATTGTACCAGTGGTCGTAGCTCATGGTCGTAGCCTGTGGTCAAACACTGCGGTTGTACCAGTGGTTGTAGAACGTGGTCGTAGCCTGTGGTCGAACACCGTGGCCATAGCCTGTAGTCGTAGCTCGAGATCGTAGCCTGTGGTGGTAGCCTGTGGTCGAAGACGGTGGTCGTAGCCCGTGGTCATAGCGAATGGTCGTAGCTCATGGTCATAGCTAGTGGTCGAACACTTTGGTTGTAGCCAGTGGTCGAACACTGTGGTCGTAGCCGGACCGCACCATTGCACACGTCGCACTTGCGTAGTCCCGTGCTCGGGGAGGGGGCTACAAATAGAATTACGGTGATTCGAGAGCTAAATTTGGTATTCGCGTGACAAACTGTGCTAAATCCTACGTATCCATGTCTATTGAATGTTTTTGTTCCGTAGCAACGCACGGGCACTTAACTAGTTGAATTTAGAATTAAAAGTCCAAATAATTAATGGTTTCCAAATATATACTTGGATGGAAATTTCAAAATAAAATATTCTTTGCATACAAATTTACATTAATTTAGAATAAAAATGTCAAAATTTTGAAAACTTATAACCATTATATATAATAGTCAAAGCAATCCCTCGGGTGGACCTACATTATAACTGCTTATGTAAAGAGAAAGACTCCAAATGGCAAGTATAATTTTAGTAGCAATTGATTTTCATACAGTTACACTTTTTCATATATAAATTCAAACTAAAAATTACACAAATATATATATACCTTGAATTATAATTTTTAAAAATTACTTAACAAATTTAAACAAATCAAAATTAAATATTCGAATAAAAGTTCATTGTTGAGGAAACCGAATCATCTTGAGCCATGTGGATCTTTGCAAGCATCACGATCTTGACGACACATATGTATATACTAGCTACGTAATCGCGGCGTCATGCCGCGCTAGCCACCGTGTAGACCGAAATAAAAGAGACGATAATTCGTGAGACGTTTCTTAAAAAAAATCAAGGACGCATGCGTAATTTCAGAAAAACCAAAGGGCTTTTTCGTAAAAAAAACCAAGGACCTGCAAGGACCTGTACGTAACTAAACAAGGATCTATACATAATTTTGGAAACCGCGGGTTGCTATCAGTGAAGTGGAGGGTGCTTTCCGGGAAAAAACTGGCAAGGACCTGTTTGCGAGAAGCAGGGTCTGGAAAAAAACCTGGTAAGGACCTGTTTGCGAGAAGCAGGGACCTATTTGCGAGAACAGAGGACCTTTACGCGATTTCGTAAAATACAGGGGTTTTCTCGCAAAAAAAAGTGACGTGGCATAGCTCCCCGGCCGGGGAGTCCTCCAACTTTAATATACAGAGTATACGCAATAAAAACATGTTAACAGTAGAGAGAGCAAAAAAACAAATTTTAGGATTAGATGGTATATTCAATCCGTATGTAAAAGATCTCATGTGCCGACTAAGATCCACATTAGCGGTAATACCTTGATATTTTAATTTTCTTTTCTAATAATATCTATTTTGAAATTTAAGTAATCTAAGTTTTTTTTAATAATGTTATATAAACTAGCCCGTGCAAATGCACGGATTGATGTCTAGTTTTTTTAATAAGTTCATTCAAATGATAGACCTTATATTTTTCAACGAGGGAGTATTTTGCTGCAACGTTACGTAATGGGTTTTTGTGGAATACATGTAAAAGGATCGTTGCGATTTCTAAATACGTGTGTAGATTATTAGTAGAGTAAATCCATTACCGGTCCTTAAACTTTTTATGCTGTGTCATCCCGGTCTATAGACTTTCAAAGTGTGTCATCCCGGTGCCTAAACACTCTTTAGGTCTCAAAATTAGCCCGTTACGGGTCTTGGCTGTGTCATCCCGGTCTTTAAACTTTTTATGTTGTGTCATCCCGGTCCATGGTTGTTACCACAGTAATGGCACACTTTGAAAGTCTATAGACCGGGATGACACACTTTGAAAGTCTATGGACCGGGATGACACAGCATAAAAAGTTTAAGGACCGGTAATGGACTTTACTCATTATTAGTATAGGCCAAAATGTAGTTGGCCCAAAGCCCAACGTGTGTCGAAGATGGCCGTCGAGTGTGTGCGGTCGAGACGACTCCTTGCTGGAACTTTTGCCCAATGGATCCATCTGATAAAAGGCCGATCCACTGGACTATGCCAAGCATCATAAGGTATAGGGGCGCAAATGGTACGCGATTCGGTATTGAATACGAAAAGATAATTTAGTATTTGAAATCGAATTTAATTAGTATTGGATAGTTGTTATCAGATACGGTAGCGAAAATAGAAGAGCTAAAATATAGCCAAATAGCGTCGGTAAATAATAAACTGGATACTATCTGACCGGATATCCGACAAGCAACTTAATACCCCAACTGAACCAATCCATCAACCATCATTGACACCAACTAATCTAGATGTTGTCCAAAACCTAACCTAACTTTAGAGTCCAGCCTCTAATTTGCTTTCAGAACTGTGCCTTCCAAAGTTCGCTTTCCCAAATAGTAAATCAAATGCATCGTTTGAACCTACGCAACGCTAAACTGCCATTCATTTCTACGGACAACGTTTGAGGCAGAGTGAAATGACAAAAAAGAAGTCAATCACGAACCAAACAAAATCTCCGTCACAACGAAGCATATACCGTGACCGAAGGCTAGACGTGTTTCGATGCAGGATATACACGACAGAGACCATGCTGTCTGGGCACCAGGCCCCCCTGCCTTTGGATTGCTTTTAGATGTGTGCAAGTGCAATGATATATAATATATCAAGATGGAAAGCCTTATCATGAATGGAAAGTCTCAATCATAGATGGAAAGTTTTAATCATGGATGAAAGGTTTCAATCATAGAGTCTAAGCACCATGGTGTCTCTGTTATATATATATATATATTTATATATATATAATTACTTTTCAAATTTACACAAATCAAAATTAAATATTCAAATAAAAGTTCATTGTTGAGGAAATCGAATCATCTTGAGCCTGTGGATCCTTACAAGCATCACGATCTTAACGACACATATGTATATATAAGCAATAAAAACATGATAACAGTAGATAGAGCAAAAAAAACTAATTTTAGGATTAGATGGTATATTCAATCCGTATGTAAAAGATCTCATGTGCCGACTAAGATCCACATTAGCGGTAATACCTTGATATTTTAATTTTCTTTTCTAACAATATCTATTTTGAAATTTAAGTAATCTAAGTTTTTATAATAATATTTTATAAACTAGCCCGTGCAAATGCATGGATTGATGTCTAGTTTTTTTAATAAGTTCATACTAATGATAGACCTTATATTTTTCAACGAGGGAGGGAGTATTTTGCTGCAACGTTACATAATGGGCGTTTGTGGAATACATGCAAAAGGATCGTTGCGATTTCTAAATACGTGTGTAGATTATTAGCATAGCCCAAAATGTAGTTGGCCCAAAGCCCAACGTGTGTCCAAGATGGCCGTCGAATGTGTGCGGTCGAGACGATTCCTTGCTGGAACTTTTTCCCAATGGATCCATCTGATAAAAGGCCGATCCACTGGACTACGCCAAGCATCATAAGGTATAGGTGTGCAAATGGTACGGCGATCCGGTATTGAATACGTGAAGATAATTTAGTATTTGATATTGAATTTGATTGATACTAGATAGTTGTTACCGGATACGGTAGAGAAAATGAGAGAGCTAAAATCTAGCTGAGGAGCGTCGGTAAATAATAAACTAGATATTATCTGACCAAATATCCGACAAGCAACTTAAGAGCATGTACAATGCAAGTGCTTAGAGAGATGTTTAGCAATGAAAAACTGTTTTTTCTTGCCACATAGGATAGATAAGGTGCTTATTTTGAAGCATCGATGCTGAAATAAGCACCGGTGCTTAGTAGATGCTTATGTGTATAACTGAATCTATTAATAGAAAATATAGCATCTAAGCACACATGGAAGAAATACTTGCATTGGAGGGAATAACTTTTGCATGAGTGCTTGATGATGTAGCTATATTCTCTCTCTTTAAGCATTCATATATAAGCATCTTACATTGTACATACCCTAATATATAACCCACGAGTCTCCCTCCCATCTTTCGCTTTCGTGAGGACGTGCG
This sequence comes from Dendrocalamus latiflorus, assembly GCA_017311315.1. Taxonomy (NCBI): domain Eukaryota; kingdom Viridiplantae; phylum Streptophyta; class Magnoliopsida; order Poales; family Poaceae; genus Dendrocalamus; species Dendrocalamus latiflorus. Next base: position 26,005,710 of record CM029660.1, read on the forward strand.
TGTCAAGAAATTCACGAGCGGTTCCAATTTTTGCACGCGCGTAGCACAGGGCAAGTCGGTCGTGCATGAAGGTACCGTGTGAGCGGAGCAGCCCCCTCGCCGTCGTTGGTTGACTGCTTTGATTTAACAGATGATCCGTCCAAACGATATACGAACGTAGAAATTTTTGCGCAAATAATCCATTTTTTATTCGAAATTACAGAAATATACCCGCGGAAAATTTTTTTACAAAAATAGGCCCAAGTCGCCGAATAGGAGGGCAATTGAAGCCTATCACCCAACCAAGGGCCGACAGAGTCCCTGTCGCTCTACCCTCGGGCGACTGCATCCAGTCGCCCTCCCATTGGGCGACTTTCATGCAGTCGTCCGCCCATTGGGCGACTGCACTCAGTTCCCCCGTGAATGTTTTAAATTTTGTCAATTTTGTAGTTTTAAACTGGTAAAAATCTACTGGAGTTGTAATAAGAGTTTATGTTCATTGTATGTTGTAGGTGCGTAAAAAATTTTAGAAAATTTTTTTAGGGACGATTGACTATAGCACGATCATTGCATACGATGTTAAGTGATATTTTGATGTTACTGAGAATTCATGTCTGTGATAATGAAGTTAACACAGACGGTTCGTATTAAAAACCGTCTGTGGTATGTTTCCCGCCTTGCAATCCCCTAAAATTTTATAATTTCTTGCTTGAATCCGAGTAGGATTCTAGGATTCAGTTTTAAGACACTTTCAGTAAAACGGGCATAACTTTTGCATACGGTGTCCGTTTTCAATGTTCTTGTACTCGTTGGAAAACTAACCACGAGCCCGATCCAAAAAAATAACCAGCTTGCACCTGTCGCCCTCCAAGACCCGGAAAATCGGCCATCTTTGCACCTAAATCTGCGTTACAAGTTTTTTGTTTCAGTTTTTGCTTTTTCTCTTGGTCTTCCCTTTGGAATTTAAATTTTGCTTCAACTGAAAAGTTGTAGATCTCATCGAAACATTTCAAATGAGTATATTTATAAGCCATATAAAACTTTGCTATTTTATCTTTTGAGATTAGTTGTTTATATTGCATCGGTATATAAAACTTGTGATAGAGAGTATTACAGACGGTTTGTATGTAGAACCGTCTGTGATAATCTGACCGCTGGGCCCGTCGATCCTTCTCAATCCAATCCTAGCCCAGAGACACGAATTCTCAGTAACATCAAAATATCACTTACCATCGTATGTACCGATCGTTCTACGGTCAATCGTTCCTAAAAAATTTTCCAAAATTTTTTACGCACCTACAACATACAATAAACATAAACTTTTATTACAACTCCAGCAGATTTTTTACCAGTTTAAAACTACAAAATTGACAAAATTTAAAACATTCATGGGGGAACTGAGTGCAGTCGCCCAATGGGCAGGAAACTGCATGAAAGTTGCCCAATGGGAGGGCGACTGGATGCAGTCGCCCGAGGGTAGAGCGACAGGGACTCTGTCGGCCCCTGGTTGGGCGATAGGCTCCAGTCGCTCTTCCATTGGGCGACTTAAGCCTATTTTTGTAATAAAAAAATCGCAGGTATATTTCTATAATTTTGAATTAAAAATGGATTATTCGTAAAAAAATTTGATCAACTGTCTTACATAGAGCACTAGGGTTTATAGAATGCAAAGATATTTATACTTGAGCATTTAAAGGAAGAAAATATAACTTCATTATTAAGCACTCATGTAAATTTTATTTTTTTCCCCGATGTAAGCATCCTTTTTACCGGTACTTGGATGTTATATTATATAGTTGTACACATAAGTACTTATTAAACACTGGTGCCTATTTAAGCATAGATACTACAAAATAAACACCTTATCTATTATATATGACAAGAAAAATTAATTTTTCATTGCTAAGCATATCTCTCAACACTCATTGAGCATTCTCTTAGAAAGTGTAAGTAAATAATATTGTGGTTGCTGCACACACAATCGATTGTTCACCGGATTGTTTATTTTCGTTAGGTCAACACCACGCACCTTTTATACATCTTGCGTTGCATTCCCAAAGCATGCAGAAAAAAAAGGTGAGCACCGCCTGTTCAATTCAACTATTCAAGTAAGATAACCATAGTCAGGGCAGGACAGATCTACTCAACTATTCAAACCTCACTGTCTCGCAGCCGTGCTCTGTACTCTTAGGAGCAGAAAAGCAACAGAGGTACAGAACAACCGGCAGTGCGTCGTGTCAACCAAGTACACTGAACCGTGCACATTTTCAGAGCCAAAAATCAACACCGCGAGACTGCTGGACCCATCCCATTTCATGCTGAAAAAAGGCAGCAAAGAATAGGATTGCAACATCACAGACATGAAGTCACGAACCCCAACGATTCTGTGGCCCCAGGGGCAGCCGGTTGGAGCAGGGGCGACTTCAGCTGCCAGTTGCGCGAGACATTCCGGCTTTCTTCGTACACCAGCCCTAATCAACTTTCTCCACTGATGCAACAACTTTCTCCACTCATGCAACACATCTTTCTTCTGAGCGAATTCCCCCTCCTACCCCACAACGATAGTCATGGCAACCAGATTATCTCGGGCCACCCCTCATCTGTGCCGCCCTCTCATCCCCCTCCTCGTCTACACGAGCCTCGCGCTCCCCCTTTTGCAGATTGGCGCCGTCCATGGCTGGGCCCAGTCCTGATTGTGGATTTGCTCTGGCGGCCTATGCTCCGGTGGGCACGACCTCTGGATGGCCAGCACCATCATCCACGCCTCATCTGTCCGTCAGGAGTTGTCGACCGTTCGAGTTCACCCGTGGGTCGACCACGAAGGTTGCAATGAGCTCTTCCCCGCGACCACCACACGCACACAAAGGTACGGGCGGTTCCCAACCCAGTACTCCCCTAGTGTTTGTCCTGCACTGCCAGATGAATTCGTTTTGCATGGTTTCCATGTGCAATTAGCTCCCCTGTTTTTATCCACATGTGTATACACCTTCTTTGCGGATTTGTTGGTCGGGCTTGCATATGTTGGCGCCGCCGTGGCTGCAGATGGACAAGGGCAAGAGTACCTGGAGCAGTGAGGTCACATGTATTTTCCTGGAAATCTGTCGGAAAGAGGTGTCCACCCAGAATAAGTTGTACTCTTACTTGTACAGGAAGGGCTACGCCAACCTTGTCCACAAATTGTTTGAACACACCAACCATGACTACACGCGCAAGCAATTGAAGTATGAGTGGGAGATCCTGAAACGCGATTATGGCTATTCGAAGTCCTTGATGCAGTGTGCAACGGGCCTCAGCCTCGACCCTGAGATAGGCACCATCGCCGCCAACCCTATGTGGTGGGCAGAGGCGACTACGGTTAGTGTTGAACCGACTCCCTATTCGTGTTGAATTCATGTTGGGCAGTGCAGTCCCAATGGTGCATTGATAATTTGTTTGCCTATTTAGGGATAGTCAGGAATGAAAAGGTTGAAGGATGCATACCTTCCAAACAAGGACCTCATGGAGCTCATCTTCGCTGACGCCACTAGCGCGAGTGAGTATGCATTCGTGCCAGGTGTGGACTCATTGGACTCCGATGACAACAACAATGAGGACAGCCCCAATCCCCTACTGCAGACCCCAGTGCAGACTGTGGGCAGTGGTCAAACATCCAGCATCGCAAGAGGACTCGGCCAGTGCCGACCCTACCTCGTGACAACCAGCCAGCGAAGTGCACTGACCGTGACGTCGATCTGAAACGTCTCGTGGACATGTATGAGTGGACTCACTCGCCCACAAACCGGCTGTCGGGCATGAGCGCCACCTCACCAATGCGGGACTCCACAAGGGAGGAATTCATGAGCTTGATGAAGTTGGTGAAGGAGTCAGGGCTGGCAAAGAAACTATGGAATACTACAACGCATCATAGTTGTTCATCAAGCTGGACCTCCGCACCAGCTTCCTATCGATGGACACGAATGAGGGAGAGGGTGAAGAACAACCCTTGATCTTTTTGTTCGATTTGGTTGTCCCAATTCGCATGCGCTTGGTGCATGGAGTTATCTGTATTCTACATCGGTTGCTAAGTGTTGAGCTGTGGAGTGTCGTTCTTAGTCAAAGGACTTGTTCCTTGAACTTATTTGTTCCAGTACTTTGTTTGTTCTGTCATATTACTAGATGTGTGTTGTCAGTTAGGTCACGAAGCAATACCTTATTAGTTTAGTTACTAAATGTGTTAGTTCATTGTCAAACTTGTTGAGTAATCTTACCTGCTATGCCATTACAATGTTCTATGCATTATGATGTTGGCACTAATTTGTGTTCTGGGTTGACAATGATGACTCCCAAACATTGTTGTGCCTGTGTTGTGCTGATGTCTAGGAGTGACGAGGAGGCATGTGATCTGCCACTTTCGATATTGCATTGAGGTCCTATCATAAGCTATGTGATGAGATCGTAGACATTCTGTTGTGTAATGGGGAGCACTAATTCTATACTACTCTTCTATTGTTTTGGTTGGGATGATGCACAGTGATGGCTGGGAGCAGAAGGGATGGGGGCAATGAGTCCAATGATAAGGGCATCATGTTCCTGGCCATCGCCGCTTTTGGCTCTCTCGACAATGATGCAAACTCACAGGCAAGGCCACCCCAAGAGTTTGGATAATGATTGGATGGCAGTGGGTACAGTTGCAACTTGCAAATGCTCAGAGGTGCTACACCATGTTTAGAATTCGGTCAGGTGTGTTCAACGCACTATATAATACTCTAGTGGCAAACTATGGCCTACGGTCATCTCTAGAAATCTATTCAAAAGAAGCACTTGTGTTGTTTTTGTGGATGAGGGGGGCACCGCAATCACAATGACAAGCCATGAACCGCTTTAAGCATTCTGCTGGTACGATTTGTTGAAAGTTCAACCAGATCTTGCAGTCCGTGTATAGCCTTGTAGGTAATGCCATTGCACCATTTAATCCTACGTATCAGACCTTGCATCCGAGGCTCCAACATCCAAGGTTCTATCCACATTTCGTTACCTGCATAAGAGTGATTGATGGCACGCATGTACAAGTCATATTTTGAAATGTTGAGAGGGCGCGACATTTCAATAAGTATGGGTACACCAGTCAAAACGTCCTCGCCATATGTAACTTCGATTGTCAGTTCATATTTGTGTGTGTTGGATGGCCCGGATCGGTGCACGACACACTATGCTACGTGAGACAATGGCCAAATATGGCGATCGATTTCCACATTCGTTAGAAGGTAATATGTTCTAATAGTTCTCAATTATTCCATGCATTTCATGACAAGTAATAATGAATATTTTTCTTTCACGCTTCTTCCTCCTATAGGCAAGTACTATCTCGTCGACTCTAGGTATCTAAACAAGTTAAGATATCTAGTGCCATATTGGAACCACAGGTACCACCTTTCAGAGTTCCAGAATGGTATGCAACTGTCTGGGATGCGGGAACTTTTCAACTTCCTGCACTCGTCTCTACAAAATGTGGTTGAGTGTGCGTTCGGCATGTGCAAGATGAAATGGCGCACACTCGATAAGGTTTCTAGGTACAAGGCTTGCTGGCAAAAGGCCATAATTGTAGTAGCAAAGGTGTTACACAACTTTATTCTGGACTCTAAATTGCCTGCGAAAGCGCCTGCCAACCCACAGGTGCAGCACATGGGACCTACGCCCGTGCTTAGGCCAGTGCCGCCCAGGCTTCCTCAGGCCACCGAGCTCTACTGATGGATATGACACGTGATTGAATAGCAGTATCATTGGTGACAGTGACTTAGGTTTGTGTATGTAAATTGTATATGTAGTATTCATGTACGTGAAGTCTGTAATGAGCTCGTACTTCTATGTGAAAAAATTAAATTTTTTTAGCTTCTTAAAGCTGCTACAGCACCTTTGCAGCAGTTACAGTGCACTTTCTTTAGTAGCCAAAAGTCAACAACCGGATTGAGCATGGCCTAAAGGCCTTATTCTTTAGCTTATAACTTATAATTTATACTTTATAGTTTTCCTTAAATAAACAAATGGGACGGCTTCTTTGTCATCTTTTCGAAGCGGTTTATCGGGACAATATTTTCGAAGCGGTTTATCGGCTTATCGGTATTCGATTCGTTCGCACAAACATTCGCTCTAGGGATAAAAACTATCAACTACAGCCATAAGACATCACAGCCGAAAAGAACAGATTTTACTGTTTTGATATCTTTCCGACACGAATTCTATCCTCTTTTTTTAAAACTGCACACGAAGTGCTTCGTACTACTACTATTTGTACAGATGCAATACTTGGCAAAATACCCGAGAACAGTACGGCACCGATACGCGAGTTACGCGACTCTTGAGAATAGGAGTGATAGAATGGTCAAAGATTGCATTCGCCATTGGGAAAAAAGGGGGGGGGGGGCAAATTATTGCAGTATTCTTGAAATACGGTACACCCGTTTCAGGGGTCGTTGGGAGCAAAGGAGATATGCTCGTGCGGCAGCCGTGCCAACAGGCAACAGCAACAGCGGCAGACGTGCCTGTTCGATGTGAGCATCACGGTTGGTGACACTTCGACAGATCAGCAGCAGCAGCAGCAACTGCTGAGCTTCGTCGTCAATGTGAATTAAGCACGATCTGGACACACAGGTGCGACCAACTGTGCTAAATCTTGTTAGCCCCTTGTAGACTACTACTTCTAGCAGGAAACAGCTCAAGAACTAGCATGCAGAATCGTTTACTCTGTCATTGCACACATCACTGATGGTACCAATACTAATTTAAAAAGAGAGAAATTTTGGAAAAGGATAGAACCTTTAGGCCGGACACGTCGTCGCTTTGCCTTGTTTAAGCCAGGAACCGGATGCAGCCACACTTACCAAAGACCTAACAAATCAATCAATCAGCGTATATCGTGCTGATGCGGCACTACCATTGGAGCTATCGTTTTCACGAGCCGGTCAATTCTGCTACTACATGCCGATTTTCTTGAGTTTTTCTTTCCTTTTTTTTTTGGGCGGTCTGCTTGATGATCTGGTCATCATCCTGGCTGGTTCCATAGTCTTCCACGCCAATAACATACACGTCCGTGCTTATCTCCCTCTGCTTCGACCTCACTTCAACGAGCCGTACGGGAGAGCAATTCCTATCAGATAGCAGGGTCGCAAGTTATCACAGGATGCTGTATAAGCAACCTTCGAAAGAGACTCCATTTCCGTTTGTTTTTTTCAGATCAGAGCTGTCAATTTGTCGTTAGACAAAGCAGATCTTTCGCTCATCTACTCTGACTTCGGTGAAAGCATGCAAAAGGGATTGCTATGTGTAAATGCCAGGAACTTGCATATGAGTTACCTGCCCATTTGTAGGTGCACGTTGGAAATTTGTATATTTTTTTCCAGAATACACAGGTTATTTGGGTTTCTGAATTTAAGTCCTTCAACTTGTATAAATGGTCCAATAAAGATCCGAATCCTACGGTAGGGATAACATGACACCTTAGCTCAATCTAAATCACGATTTATCCATATGATTGCTATTTGAAATTATTGGAGCATTAATATTTTTGGATTTAAATTAAGTTTTCACAGGCTTTTGAATGAATTTAGCTACCACTCTCGTGGTCAAACTTTGCCTTCAATAGGGTAGAAGTGCTACACGATTGTTAATTGCCAATTAAGCAAGGTTTAGAATACAAATTTAGGGACTTAAATATGCAATTCTCAAGGAGAGCAAGTATGACAGCAACACAAGTTTAGAGACTTATGCTATACCTAACTCTTTTTATGCTGCCGTATCCGAATCATATGTGTGTACTTTCCTGATTCATGGCTGGTGCAAATTAACACGACAATTACATGATTTGAAGTTGTACTTGATGAAGTATTTGCTATTGATTTTCATGGATATGGTACGAACTAATTGGAAAAAAGAAAAAAAAATGAAAAACCTATAATTCAACCACGACTCTCAAGTCTCAACCACCGTAACCTTCTCGGAGGAAGGCTTGGCATAAGACATCAGCATGATGACTTCTAGAAAGAAATGGCATTTTTGTTTTCGAAGTATCAGATCACATTCCGACAAGAAAAGCAGAACATAGTAGTAGCAGCAGGCAGCAGCAGCAAGGAAAGGAGGGAGGAATGGAATGGAGCAAAGCGACCTATCTTTGGTAGTGATAGCCAACGGTAGCAAGCAACAAGTCCATTTTTCAATCCTGAACTATATCTTAAGTCCGAATTTTAACTCCATCTTTAAAACAGTTTACTTTTCACCCTTGAACTACCAAATCCGTTCACTTTTCACCCTTCAGTGGCAACCACGTCATTGATTTTGGCTTACATGGCGTCCAGTGGCATCCTAATCATTCGATGGAAATAAAAAGTAGTAGATAAGGCCCATATGCCAGCTATATGTAATACCACTAAAATGCAAAGGGTGAATAAAAGGAAAGAGAGTAGAGTTTTGCTGTCAGACTTATTGGCTTTTCGAATGCCAAATAAGTAACGCTCGCAGAGGTTCCCAGACTGTCCAGGGACGGTCGACACCGTCTAGAAAGCCGAACAAGAGTAGCGCTCTCAGAGGTTCCCGACTGTCCAGGGACGGTTGGCACCGTCTCGCGTGTGGGTTCTCGTCATCCGGCAAGAAATTTTAATCTTACCTTTCTATTGACTTACCTACCGCGGTTAGAAACTCCTCAAGGCTCAATGCAGAGCACCTTGGACCAATTTGCCCTTAAGGCAAACAACCACATGAGAAAAGAAATGAGGATAAAGGGGGGGGCAGCCTGGTCATTGCTCAAAGCCAAGAGAGACACAGCCATTCCCCTCTTAAGCCGACCAGCAAGCCCACATTCCTTACCTCATCTTCTCTCAGCTAAGGTAAGAGCAAAGCCAGAGGGAGCAAACCACTCCTCAGTTCCTTTTCACTACCAAGACTGAGAGCAAACCCCAAACCCAAGCATGTCCACACCACCAAAGATCACCACAGAGAGGAGGTGAGGAAGAGGAAGCCCAAAGGAGGAGGAGCAAGGACACGGACGACCATGACAGCAAGAGGAGGGACCATCTGAACCCCCAACCTCGTCCTTGCCCATTCTTTTTCTAGCTAGGCAATCAAGTAAGTCCCTTACCTTCCATGCTTGCTTCGGTGCCATGGCACAGCAAAAGCACATCGCATAGTCTTCCCGCCAAAGTGGCAGTGAGTAAAGGGGGAGGTGAGCTCGGGGAGCCAACCGGGCACCTCGCCGGAGCCGTTCCAACGGCCGACGGTGCAGCCCGGAGGTGGCACCGAGCACCCTCGCACACGCAAGTAGAAGCCAAAACCGAGGAAAGGGGGCCACAAACAGAAGGAGACTGGAAAGAGAGCGAGCCGTAGAGCGCCGGCGCTGCATCGGTGACCAGCGGCACCATTGGGGGCGAGGCCGAGTGCCGACCTGCACTCGCGTAGGGGCCGATGGTCTGGAGCCGGAGGCTGAGGAGAGAGCTTGTCGATGCGTGTAGCTCCGGGTGGTCGGCAGCGTATGGGCGACGGTTGAGACCGAGCCTCTCGGCCGGATCTGGAGGAGGGTGAGAGCAGGGAAGAAGGGGAAGGCAAGCGCGAGCAGGGGGGTCGGCAGGCGTTGAGCCCAAGACCGGTGAGCCCGAGCTCGCCCACGCACTGTTGCGCCGCCCGGAGAAGCACCCGAGTGCACCGCGCGCCAGCCGCCGCCAGGAGGGGCGCCCGCGCAAGAGAGAGAGTTGAGGAGTTGGCGAGGGTGGCGGAGGAGCCATCGGCGGCGAGCTCAGGGCCGACGAGCCCGAGCTCGGCCGTGCGCTACCCCGTGCGCCCCAAATCGCCTGGAGGAGCGCCCGCGTGAGAGAGAGAGTGGCAGGAGAGGATGAGGCCGGTTCGACCGTAGAAAGTGAAGGGAAAAGAAAAGAAAAAGGAAAGAGAGGGGAAAAGAAAAAAAAGAGAAAGAGAGAGAGAAAAAAAGAAAGAAGAAAGAAAAGAGGAGAAAAAAAGAAAAATTGGGTTGGTACCTGTACGACGGGTCCTTAACCTTGTGCGTTTTTATGCCAAAGTTGGGTCAAGCGCGTAGAGTTGTCATTGTTCGCTTAAGTCCTGGTCTTGATTCGAGACATTGAGTCGGGTTGACATTTGTACAGGTGGAGGTCCCGGGTCGGAGCCGTCCATGCGTCATCCCCGAGACTAACCAGGCAAGTGCATGGTAAAACGGTAAATTCGGGTAGTGTTTGTTATTAGATGAATGATGGTGCATTGCTTACCATGTTAGGGTAAGTTTACTATTTCTGGGTGCATGATGAGAAATGATGAACGATGAATGTTGAGACATGATATGTTGATATGCATAGATGGAGAACTTGTGTTACATGCATGTCATGAAAAGAGATAGTGTTGACCCACTTTGTGTGGACGCTCCATAGGAGTGGAGATTGATGTCCCCGTATGAAAATGACGGGCTACTATGGTCCCCGTATGAAAAAGGATGGGCTTGTGATCTCCGCATGGAAATAGGGCGGGCCTGGGTGAGCATCGACAGGTGCTCGCTCTGTTATACTAGTATAAGCTAAAGAGATAAGACAGAAGTGCATGTGCATATGCATGATGAATGGTTCATAAGAACTTAAAACGATTAAATGGAAAAAGTGGTTAATGAAACTATGATGATTATGGACTAATTTGTGAACCTGTTATTTACTGTTTTGCTTTGTACTTGCTGAGTCGGTGGACTCACCCTTGCTTCGTTGTTGTTTCTAGGTGACTGTTGAGGACGTCTTGCATAGGCGGGAGTAGCACATGAATAATTTGCACGAACCAGCAGCACTCATTGTACCACCTTTTGTCAGTATATTTTAGACTCTACTAGCATGCTAGAGTAAACACAAAAAATGCTATGATGTATCTGGTTGCAGTAATATAAATAAATTAGTGTTGGCTTAAAATCTTCTAGTTGTTGATGGAATGGTAAGAGTATGTGATGGTGGTAACATTCCACGCCTAGAGAGGGGGCGGGGTGTTACACCATATTTCCTTCTTGCTTCATTGCAATAGAAAGAGGGCCCACATGTCAGCAACGCCATGTTGCCTTCTTCCTTTATTGAGCAGAGAGATAGAGATTAAGGGGAAGCTAGAAGAGGAGGTGGGCTGGACATGGCGTTGGTGATAGGGTGGTGGTGAGGCACGAGTGAGGGGCAAAACAAAATTCTCGAGATGTGAGGAACCTTATAGTGATAGTGGTTTGGGGTGAGGTGTAGTGTGCTGGCTCGGCAACAGAGGTGGGCGGCAATGATGGTTGGATCATGGAGGTCACAATGCTACAATGGATGAGAGGCTAAATTGAATGCATCAAAAGATAGGGGGGAGGAGGGATGCTCATGTACAAAGGAATCGGCAGATTCTCATCAGTCGCAACGAACCATGGTGAAGAAGCTCGACAGCGCCGGAGAAGAAGAACTTCAATTACAAGCATATGTGGGAAAGAAACTCAAATTAATTTGTAATATGAGGTAGGGAGGTAGTGGAACACGATATGACATGATGATTTTGACATTAGCGCACCAAGAACGACGTATTGAGTTCAAAGATCATGATGGAACTCGGGTGGCCATGGCTCGTTCTCAGCTTCTTCACAACGGCGAGGAGGTGGACGGGGATTGGGAGGGGAAGTTGTAGGAGAGGAGTTCTGACCAGAGGGAGGGGTGGTGGATGTGAAGAAGATGCTCAAGGTGATAGGTCTAGGTCTTTAGCTTTTAGGATCTCCTAGGTTAGATCTAGCGGGGTTCTTTTAGGGTTCATGTTCTTGAGGTAAAACCGAGAGGGAGAGGGGTACCAACCTTTGGATGCAGAGGAGGAGGAGGCCATTGCGGGGACGCTCGGTGAAGTCTGCGCACGGGCAGCGACGGTCGGGGAAGAGGTGCGGGGCTCCTCGGCTGCGTGTCCCGAGCGGCGGCGTCTCCGTGGCGGCGGTGAACGGCGGTGGAGCTTCCCGTCGCTACAGCGCCCCCTCTTAGATCGGTCTAGGGTTTGTCGGTGGGGTGGCGGCGGCACGGTCAACCTTGGGATGCGTGCCGCCCGGCCCCCACCTCTGTTTATATGGCGCTGGCGACAGGGGCCCACCAGCCTATTGGGCTGGGCGCCCCCGATCAGGGCGCGGACAAGGGGCTGGCATTTGGCCGTTAGGCCAAATGCCTGAGATCATCCTAACATTCTCCCCCTTGATCTCAATCTATACTTTATCTTTAATTACTTTTGACTTTACACATTCCATCATAGATTAGTGCATATAACATGTCTCATCGTCACGGTCAATCGCCGATAGATTCAACAGCTACAATACACCTCTCTGTTCTGAAATAGTTACTTTAATCTTTTGGGCCATCTTTTAGTCCAGGAATCATAGGCTTTCCCTTAAACCCATGCCGGCTACATGTTCTCTGAACACGTTGGGTGGTAAGCCTTTAGTAAGCGGATCCGCTAACATCTTTGCGGTACTTATATGCTCTAGACTTATAATTTGATCCCGAACTTTATCTTTCACAACATAGTACTTTATGTCAATGTGTTTGGCAGCACCACTTGACTTATTGTTGTGGGCATACGTTACTGCGGGTTCATTATCGCAGTACAACTTAAGTGGTCTATTGATGTCGTCAACCACTTTTAAACCGGGTATGAACTTCTTTAGCCAGTTCACCTGCCCCGTAGCCTCATAACATGCTACAAACTCGGCATACATTGTGGACGATGTAGTGACGGTTTGCTTTGAGCTTTTCCACGATATAGCTCCTCCTGCGAGAGTGAATACATATCCGGATGTAGACTTTCTATCATCTCCCGCAAAATCAGAATCTGTATACCCCACTATATGGAGTGAATCTGATCTTCTGTATGTCATCATGAGGCCTTTTGTTCCTTGCAAATAACGCAAGACTTTCTTTATCAATTTCCAATGTTCTATTCCAGGATTGCTCTGGAATCTGCCAAGTAACCCGGTAACAAATGCTAAGTCAGGGCGTGTGCACACTTGAGCATACTGTAAGCTTCCGACAGCTGAAGCATATGGAACCGCTTTCATTTGATTGATCTCATACTGGTTCCTGGGGCATTGAAAATCCCCATATCTGTCGCCCTTGACTATAGGTGCAGGTTAAGGACTACTTTTATGCATACCAAATTTCTTTAAGACTTTCTCTATGTATGCCTTTTGTGACAGTCCCAATATCCCCTTGTTTCTATCCCGGTGAATTTCGATCCCTAGAACGAACGAAGCTTCACCAAGATCTTTCATATCAAAGTTCGAGGACAAAAACTTCTTTGTCTCTAGTAGCAGACTGACATCACTACTAGCCAGTAGGATATCATCCACATACAGGATTAGGAAGATAAACTTCCCATCTTTAAACTTTGCATAAACACAGTTGTCCTCTACATTCTCTTTAAACCCAAATTTTCTTATTATACTGTCAAACTTCAAGTACCATTGTCTTGAAGCTTGCTTTAACCCATAAATCGATTTCTTTAGGCGGCATCCCATTCTTTCATTTCCTTCCACGACAAAACCTTTCGGTTGTGCCATGTAAACATTTTCCTCCAAATCCCCATTAAGAAATGCCGTCTTTACATCCATCTGATGTAACTCTAAATCATAATGTGCTACTAATGCCATTATGATTCTGAAAGAATCTTTACGTGAAACTGGAGAAAATGTCTCATTGTAATCAATCCCTTCTCTTTGCGTAAAGCCTTTCGCCACAAGTCGCGCTTTGTATCTTTCTATATTCCCTTGGGAGTCAAGCTTTGTCTTGTAGACCCATTTACAGCCTACTATTTTGGCTCCTTTAGGAATAATTTCCAAGTCCCAGACTTTATTAGTCTTCATGGACCTCATTTCCTCTTCCATGGCCTCAAGCCATTTTGAGGAATTTTCGCTTCTCATGGCATCTTCAAATGAGGTGGGATCATCCTCCATTTGAAATTCCTCTGTATGATAAATCTGATAATCATCAGAAATAGCTGATCTTCTTACTCTTTGAGACCTCCTCGGGGCCTCCTCATTTGGTACATCTACTGTTTGAGGCTGCTGTTGCTCCCCCTCATCTGTGGCAATAGGTTCTATATGATCCTGAAGAACAAGTTCTTCATTCTCATTCATTGTTGCCACGGGAGGAACAATAACAGGTGCTGGCACCACAGTGTCTTGCACCATCGGTGCAGCGACAGCAGGTAGTGTGAAGAATGGCTCTTGAATCATCGGAGTGGGCGCATACACCCGCTTCTCTTCAAGGTCAATCTCTCGAGCTACCATGCTCCCCCTCATCATTTCATCCTCTAAGAAGACAGCGTGTCTCGTTTCTACAAACTTTGTATATCTGTCTGGACAGTAGAAACGATAACCTTTTGACTTTTCAGGGTAGCCAATGAAATGACAACTTACTGTTTTGGGATCAAGTTTCCCAAGGTTTGGGTTAAATCCTTTAGCCTCAGCAGGACTCCCCCACACACGTAAGTGGTTTAGTGAGGGAACTCTTTCTGTCCACAACTCGTACGATGTTTTGGGCACCGACTTACTAGGCACTCTGTTGAGAATATGAATGACGGTTTTCAACGCCTCCATCCATAAACTCAATGGGAGTGTGGAGTAGCTCATCATACTTCGCACCATATCCATCAGGGTACGGTTGCGGCTTTCAGCTACTCCATTTTGCTGAGGTTCGCCCGGCATAGAATACTGGGCCACTATGCCATTTTCCTGTAAAAACCTTGCAAAAGGTTAGGAACTTGTCCATATGGGGTATGTCGACCGTAGTACTCCCCCCACGATCAGATCGGACTATCTTAATCTTTAAATCGTGTTGGTTTTCAATTTCAGCCTTAAATATCTTGAATTTATCCAAGGCTTCATTTCTTTCTTTGATTGGATAAATATATTCAAAACGGGAGTAATCATCTGTGAATGTTATGAACGAGTCATATCCATCCACACTTTTAACAGGAAAAGGACCACAAATATCTGTGTGAATAATTTGTAGAACTCCTGTGCTTCTTTTAGCGTCTTTTTTAATTTTCTTTACATATTTTCCTTTAATGCATTCTCTGCATTGTTCTAAGTCTGAGAACTCTAATGGAGGAAGAATATCATTCTTAACTAGTCTTTCTATTCTCCCCCTCGAAATATGGTCTAAACGACAGTGCCATAATTTCGACGACTCATCTAGAGTTCCCTTTCGTTTTCTGTTTACATTCGTAGACGAGGATTCAATCACTTTCTCGCACGCAACATTCTCATTATCGCATACGACATTCACATCATCACATAATGATAACAAATAAAGCTCATTCTGTAAGATGGCAAGACCAACACATTCTTTATTAAACATTATTTCACACTTGCCATTTCCAAAATTACAATCATAACCATCTTTGTCCAATTTTGAAACACTAATCAAATTCCTCTGTAAAGAGGGAACAAAAAGGACATCTCTAATTAAAAGATTGGAGCCATTAGCTAACTCTAATGAAAGATCGCCAACGGCTTCAACTTCAGCTTGGACTCCATTTGCGACTTTAACGCATCTTTCTTTTCTTTGCGTAGTCCTCGTCGAACGAAATCCCTGTAAAGAATTAGCAACATGAACAGTTGCTCCTGAGTCAATCCACCAAGTGGATTTCGAATATTGTACATACATGCATTCATTTATAAAGGTAATAATGTTCTCACCTTTCTTTGCCATTATCATCTTTAAGTAATCAGGACAATCCTTCTTGTAGTGTCCTGTCTTCTTGCAGTGAAGACACTGATCTTTGTCTACAGCAAATTTATTCTGTTGAGGCTGATGGACAGAGGCTTTTCCCTTGTTCTTTGAGAAGGAGTTACTATTGAAATTCTTTTTCTTGTAATCCTTCACATAGTTGATAGAACCACCATGTGAGGATTTGATTCTTTCCTCCTCTTGCACACACATGGCTATGCACTTTTCCAAGTCCCATTTCTCGAGCTGCATATTGTAGTTGACAACAAAAATGTCAAACTCTTTGGGCAAGGAAGCAAAAACCAAGTGAATAAGGAACTCATCCTTGAGAGCCAAATCCATTGGTTTAAGTTTAGATGCCAAGTTACTCATCCTCAGTATGTGCTCTCTTATGCCACTGCCACCACCAGAGTACCTCTCTGTCACAAGCTGTTTGATCAGCTGTGTAGCATAAGTCTTTGAAGAGCCAGTAAACTGACTCTTTATTCTCTCAAGGTACTCTGTGACAGTGTCACACTCTGCGATTGAGCCCACAATAGCAGGCTCAATCGTGTTCTTTATCACAGCCATACATTTCTTGTTGGCTGTGGTCCATTTCTTATGATCAAGATCATAAGACATCTGTAAGGGAGCATGATCCCTCTGCCTTTTCTGCCAAGCAGTATCATCCTCATTTTGATCCCTCACTAGTGCCATAGGCTCAGTGGGACGTGCTGTAGTGAGGACCCAGTCCACCTCAGCCAAGATAAACGCTAAGTCTATCTTTTTCTTCCACTCTCCATAATTATCTCCTTTGAGAGTGGGAATCTCTCTGATACAACTCATCAAGTTGTATCCTCCTGAAAAGTATTTCAAATAAAATGAGAACATAACAGGAAAATTATATACCTTATTTCCAACGTTGGTCAAAAATACGACATACAATTAAATCAATTTTATCTATACATTAAATCTACATCACCGTTGGGCAGAAATAGAAATAATGCATAAAAATCATCAATTAAAAATTATAACATTGTTATTATCAACGTTGGCCAGAAAATAACAATATCATAATTATCTGGGATTTATATCCATTTTTCCAAAATTAAATTCTCCCGTTGGTTCGAATTTAATAATGAAAATCATCAACATTAACTTTTGCAGCGGAAACTGTAATTATTCTAAAATAATTCAATATTCAGAAGCATTATACTGTATACATTTAATCTCTGGAAAATTAACACGTTGGTGCAAAAATTTACAGAGATTTTGGATCAAATTTCAATCAAATTCACTCAAAAATGCTTCTGAAAAACAATAAAATCAATTTTTGTTGATTTACTGTGTAAATCGGCCATTTGGCCCGGCCTGCCCGCGCGGCCGAGCGCGCGCGGCCTCCCTCGCTCACGAGCGGCCCACTCGGCCGCGCCACACGCGCTCGCGCCCGCGGCCTCACGCGCGGCCCGCTCGGCCGGCCTCTCTCGCGCGCCTCACGCGCCCACGCGCGCGGACGTCGCGCCGCCCCCGCGCCCGGCCACAACCTGGGCCTGGGCCGGGAATTCCTCTGCCCGCCTGGGCCAAAAGAGGCCCGCGCGGCTCGACGCGATCTCAGCCGTCCGATGCGATCGGACGGCTGAGCGGCGTTCTCGGCGGAACAAAAACGCCCGCGGCGGACGCCCCCAAACCCTAACTCATTTCTCTCCCTCTCCTCTCTCTCGCCTCGCGCCCGAGCGAACGCAGCGGCGGCGGCGGCGCCTTCGTCCACACCGCCGGAGAAAGAGAAGAAGACCGGCGCCGCCATGGGCCCTCTCGCCGGCGTGCGCGCTCCCCTGAGAGGGAGCGCGCCGCCGTCGAGCGGCTCCGTGTCGGCGCCCCTCCGAGCGCGCGCGCTCGAATCTGTCCCGAGCGTCGACGGTGGCCGCACGTGGAGCGCCGGCGAGCCCACGGCTCGGCCGATCTCCCGCATGCCAGCGACGACGACGGTGGCCCGGTAAGTCCGGTCTTTTCAGATCTAGGGTTAGGGTTTGACCCGTTCCCCTCTCTTCTTCTTTTCTGTTTTCTAGGGTTAGGGGGGTTCGTCCTCTGTTCTTCCTTTCCTCCGTCTAGATCTACACCTAGGTGCTCTGATACCATTGATAGGTCTAGGTCTTTAGCTTTTAGGATCTCCTAGGTTAGATCTAGCGGGGTTCTTTTAGGGTTCATGTTCTTGAGGTAAAACCGAGAGGGAGAGGGATACCAACCTTCGGATGCAGAGGAGGAGGAGGAGGCCATTGCGGGGACGCTCGGTGAAGTCTGCGCACGGGCAGCGACGGTCGGGGAAGAGGTGCGGGGCTCCTCGGCTGCGATTCCCGAGCGGCGACGTCTCCGTGGCGGCTGTGAACGGCGGTGGAGCTTCCCGTCGCTACAGCGCCCCCTCTTAGATCGGTCTAGGGTTTGTCGGTGGGGTGGCGGCGGCACGGTCAACCTTGGGATGCGTGCCGCCCGGCCCCCACCTCTGTTTATATGACACTGGCGACAGGGGCCCACCAGTCTATTGGGCTGAGCGCCCCCGATCAGGGCGCGGTCAAGGGGCTGACATTTGGCCGTTGGGCCAAATGCCTGAGATCATCCTAACATAAGGAAGCCAACGTGTTGGTGACGGTGTCGCGGTAGCAGCGACACTAGATCTACTGTGTGCAGGCGTGCAAGTGGCATGGTAGCGCCCAAGCTAGGAAGCAGTTCCTAGAGCTGATGATCGTCGACGGGCACTTCCTATTGATTGAGGTGATGAGAATGACCACCGGGAAGAACCAGCTATCGTTGCTCGTGTTCGGGATCTCATCGCCGTTGAGAGCATATCTGAATTTTTTTTAGTCACTAATGTGTGGGGCTCGCAGTCTAGTGGAAGAAATCACGCCAGCAAGAATCCTATTTATCACTATGTCATAAAAACCACTCACGCATACACACCACGCTGAGGCAAAACCATATTTAATTGGGTTGAGAGAGTCAAATGAACTGATTTTAATAGTTGAGGATTTATATTTAAATGGTTTTGAAGTTTAAAGTTATTTTTGGTACTAAACTAATAGTTTAGGATTGAAAGGTGGGCTTGTTCCCGTAGCAAACTCCTAAAAGGAGCAGCCACATATCAAGTTGGCTCTGATACGGTTATACCTGTACCTGATACCTCACCCACTCTACAATCTTGGCCAATCCTCGTGTCCTTGCTGACCTCTGCAGCTATAAGTAGAAGTTTCGCACTTCTAAAATGATTGCAACAAAAGCAGAGGAAGAATGGAATTGTAGAAGGAAGCCATCCTTTCCTTTGATCTGCCTGTTCAATTCTTGTTTCTTCCAAATCTTCTCTTTTTCTTGTCCTATTGTGCTTCTTGGGTTTGGATTTCTTTAACTGCGTAGTAAGAAGTAGGGAACCAAGCAAGGACAATAGCTAGTAGTAGTTCTTGCAAGAAGATACTAGAAGGGAGTGAGCGTGGCTTGCTACGCTGCTTGCCATCTCAAGCGAAGCCCAAAGCGAGATTTCTTGCCAGAATACAATTCCTTTCTCCACACCGCCCTCAATTTGACAACGGCGCTGCGAGTTGAGCGCATGGGCGCAGCAAAGGTGGCAACTTGCGCGCGCTTGGCACCCTGACGCGCGCGCGAGCGACGGAGCGAGGCTAGCGGACGGGAATGGATGTGGAGAGCGGCCGCGGCGCAGCGAGGGCGGCGCGCAGGAAGGTGAGTCCGGAGCGGCCGTTTCTTTGATTAATTCCGTCTAAAAGATTCGATCGTTGTGCGTTTTGGGACATCATTGTGATGGCGGTTTCTTGGCTTCTTGATGCGTTTTCAGCCGTGGCGCGCGGAGCTGGTGCTCGCTTACCAGAGCCTCGGGGTGGTGTACGGCGAGGTGGCGACTTCGCCGCTGTACGTGTACAAGAGCGCCTTCGCCGGCGGCGACATCGAGCACTCGGCGGGCAACGAGGAGATCTACGGCGTGCTCTCCCTCGTGTTCTGGACGCTGACACTGATCCCGCTCCTCAAGTACGTGCTCATCGTGCTGCGCGCCGACGACAACGGCGAGGGCGGCACCTTCGCGCTCTACTCGCTCATATGCCGCCGCGTCCGCGCGGGGCTCCTCCCCGGCGGCGACGAGCTCACGGGGCAGCGTGACGGCGCGACGCCGGCGTCCGTGTCGAGCGTGCGCGGCGCGCTGGAGCGGCACAGGGTCCTGCAGAGGCTGCTGCTGCTGCTCGCTCTGCTCGGGACGTGCATGGTCATCGGCGACGGCGTGCTCACCCCTGCTGTCTCTGGTCTCGCCCTCCTCCTCCCCCGGAGATTTGTTGCGCTCTTGGTATTGCATTGGTTGGTGTTAGTGCCTGACGCCTTTTCTTGCTCTCTTTTACAGTGTTTTCAGCTGTTTCCGGGCTTAAATTGTCGATGGTCAATGAGCAGCACGAATGTAGGTCAATTGCTTGCTCTAGTTACGTTTATAATTGCTCAATGGCAATGCGTGATTTTTATACTTGCTGGTTCTAATTGAATTGATTCTAGTTACTGCGTTACTTGTCGATTTGCGTTGTGATGTCTGTTTCTGAATACATGTTGATGGTTAGTGTTTCTGTGGTGACATGTTGATTTGCAGATATATTGCTTCCAGTAACATGCGCGATACTGGTGGGCCTGTTTGCCTTGCAACACTACGGCACACACAGGGTCGGGTTTCTTTTTGCGCCGATCGTTTGCTTGTGGCTTCTCTGCATCAGCACCATAGGGGTCTACAACATCATCCAGTGGAATCCCCAAGTGTATCGAGCTCTTTCACCATATTACATGTACAGATTTCTCCAGAAGACTCAAACAGGTGGGTGGATGTCGCTGGGTGGGATCCTTCTATGCGTAACTGGTAAGAAAATAGGCTGTTGCAAGTTGCAACCCGTTCGACTCCACTTTGCATAATGATAACGATAAGTTGACCCTTGTGAAACTGTTGGAAATCTTAGGCTCTGAAGCTATGTTTGCGGACCTTGGACATTTTACACAATCGTCAATCAAGGTATGAGATGAGTGTTTTGTAACATTGCTCACTTTACATAGTCCTTTGCCACTTGGCCTGAATTGTCATCCCGTTGCATTTGAATAAGTGACTTTTAATTTCTATGCTAGTAAGAGGGTGCAGCTACATTACATGTGTTGTGGTTACGCTTCAAACAGTGTATAGCACTATAGCAGAGCTTCGGGCACCCAGAGATTTGGGGGCCCAAGAAGGGTGCCTGAAGCTAAGACTCGGAAGAGGGGAGAGGAGTAGTATTGATCCGCAATGTTTGATTTTGTTGTGGTCTTTTATTTCCCGTCTCTCTCTCTCTCCTCCACCGTGGTGCTCTTTGAGCCATGTTTATCGTCATAGGGGGAGAATCTTTACACAAATGCCTCCCTTGAGAGGTTTACTACTAGGGATATATAGGACTTTTCCTTGCTACGCCTTAACTGGGTCTACCTTTTGCTTACATGTACGGTTAGGCCTATACATGGTGGACCAAAGGGCCATGGTGGGGGTCACTCTCCTAACAACATGTCTAACCAAATAAACATAAAATGTATTGAATTCATGTTTACAGAGGATTTCTCTGCACAGCTGCTAAGTGGTGTAGCCGAAGAGATTTGGTAGTCCATATATGAATTAGTTCACTAATACAGGGAAGATAAATGTTTTGGAACTTGGGATAACCAAAGCAGATGAATTTAAAGCGGGAAGAAAAGAATTTGATTAATGGATAATGTATTGGTAGCTAGTGCAAATTCGTATGATGCGCAACTAAAAAATCATAAAAACAACATTAGCGTTTTGAGTTCACTATAAACTACTTAAATGAATTATGTCATAAGGGGTGGAGATTTCAGAGCTTATGAGCCTGATTCTGTGGAGCAGCTTGTACGACTTATTTCGTAGGTCAATTTATTGCCCTTCCACTTAGAAACCCTGAAAGTTGTCTTAGCAAATAAACCTACATTGCCTGAAACAGGCCCTAAAGCAACGCATGGCATGTAGATTCTGGAAGGAAATCAGAGAACATGTCAAAGTAAATGCATCTAGTTGCATTAGTTGAACTTGACCTTAATTTGGTTGAAGTGGTCAATTAATTCAGAGCGGGGAACTTATTTGGATTACACAAAATAGAGGGGGAGTTTGAATTTTAAACTTCCTCATCGCTTACTAGTATACAACTATACATAGCATGTGTTGATTTAAATCATTGTGTTAATTGATGAAAACCAATATCCTCTCATTTGCTTGTAAGGAAAGACGTACTTCCATGTATTCTACCTAATCATTCTGCAATGCTAAACAGTCATATAGCTGCTTTGGTGGCGCTTGTTAAGAGAGTGAATAGCATTGCTGCCTGAGAGAAGTTGCCCCTTGATTAAGCTCTGCTTTGTAGTTTGTATACAATTATACTTGAGGTGGAATAGTCGGTGAAGCCAAGAGTCAACACAACTGATTACTTAATTGCACTAAAAGCTTGAATATTTTAGTAAATTGTTTGATGATGTTCACTATTAATTATTAACTTCACTTTGGAGCTGGAATATCAGAATGTTGGTTGTTTCCTGACACTTAAGACTAAATTATGTATATTAACACCTATGTTCTCATCGCACCTATATTCACAACAATTTGTATGATGTTTCAATTTGGAATGCTTCAAAAACTGCATGATAATTGAGTTCTGTAATCCTTAGAACTTGAGATGTGCCACCTACCTTGATGATGTAGGGCTTGATGAGCACCACCTATCTTGCCTAATCATCACCACAAGTTCTTATTTAAGTCTAAAATCCCTTACTAGTCTTTTTTACTTAACAGATAGCTTTCACACTTCTGGTTTACCCAGCCCTCATACTGGCCTATATGGGACAAGCTGCTTACATTTCACGACATCACAGTTTTGACAATGGCTATCATATTGGATTCTACGTATCGGTGCCAGGTACTCTTTCTATATGCCCTTTTACCCTCAACATTTAGTGAACATAAGAAGTTCCCCTTAGTGGTATTTACTTATTCAATAATCTCTTTCTAGAAAAAATCAGATGGCCTGTTCTGGGGATTGCAATACTTGCAGCTGTAGTTGGGAGCCAAGCAGTTATTACTGGCACGTTCTCAATTATCAAGCAGTGTTGTTCCTTAAATTGCTTCCCTAAGGTGAAGATTGTGCATACATCCTCCACGGTACATGGTCAGATATACATACCAGAGATCAATTGGATCTTGATGATACTATGCCTGGCTGTCACTATAGGCTTCAGAGATACAAAGCACTTGACGAACGCACAAGGTAAAAGTACAGTTCCATAAGCATATAGTTTTATTGTTTCAAAGATAACACATGCATACTTTCTTTTTACCATGAACAGACACAAGATACGAACCCTTTCTGTTTGTCTATATTTAGTGTTAACTCTACATGTTTAGCTGATGTGTTTTTTCTTTGTTCAGGACTGGCAGTCATAACTGTTATGCTTGTCACAACTTGCTTGATGTCACTGGTTATAGTTCTTTGCTGGAACAAGAGCTTAGTCTTTGCTCTCAGCTTCCTTCTTTTCTTTGGTGCAATTGAAGTACTCTACTTCTCAGCATCCCTTGTGAAGTTTCGTGAAGGGGCTTGGGTACCCATCACCCTTTCCTTCTTTTTCATGATGGTGATGTGTGTGTGGCATTATGGCACCATAAAGAAGTACGAGTTTGATGTGCAAAACAAGGTCTCGATAAGTTGGCTCTTGAATCTTGGCCCTTCCTTGGGGTTTGTTCGGGTCCGAGGCATTGGTCTGATACATACAGATCTTGTTTCTGGGATTCCAGCCATTTTCTCCCACTTCGTCACCAATCTGCCTGCTTTTCATCAGGTATCTTATCATACTTCTCTTGATGGTCCGACAAGAATATTGTTTTATTTTCTGAGAATAGACAAGAATACTGTTTTAATATCCAAGCTATATCCCTTTATGCTTTTGTCCAAGCGCACTCTGCTGTATAATTTGTCTAAGTGAACCAGTACGTGCATCTAACTGATTCCTACAATAATCAACTGTATTTTTCATCAGGTTCTGGTCTTTGTGTGCATTAAATCAGTGTCTGTGCCACATGTCCAACACGAGGAGCAATTTTTGGTCGGTCGCATTGGACCAAAACAGTATAGGCTATACAGGGTGGTTGTCCAATATGGGTACCGTGATGTACAAAAGGATGAGATAGAGTTTGAGAAGGACCTAGTTGGCTGCATTGCAGAATTCATCCGCTGTGGGCACTCTGACCAAAATGACGTTCTGGACGGTGAAGACCATCTCTACGAGAGGCTGTCTTTCATCAGTAAAGGTCTTCCGTTTCAGGAGGAGGACGGCGACCTTGATGGATCAGATTCACCGGGATCATCCACTCACAAGGAGATAAACCCAAGTACAATACCGAAGTCAAAGAGGGTGAGGTTTGTGCTCCCAGAGAACGCAGAGATTGGCAGCGAGGTGCGTGGTGAGCTGCAGGAGCTGACGGAGGCAAGAGAGGCAGGCATGTCCTTCATAATGGGGCACTCGTACATGAAGGCGAAAAGTGGGTCTAGTCTGATAAAACAGGTTGCGATAAATTTCGGATACGAGTTCTTGAGAAGAAACAGCCGGGGTCCTGCCTATGCAGCCAACATACCTCATGTTTCTACTTTGGAAGTAGGAATGGTCTGCCAAGTCTGATATGATATCACCACGCTCGGTTGTACGGAGCTAGAAATAGCTCATGTTCATATATACCTTATATTAATTCAAAGGGAGAGGTAGTAGCAAAGGTTTGGGGACCGAAAGACAAGGTAGAAATAGCTCATGTTCATACATATATATGTATACATACATACATATACATACATATATATGTATATATACATACACATACATACATCTATAATATATGTATATATACATGTATAGATGTATGTATGTATACATACATATATATGTATGTATATATACATACATGTATAGATGGATGGATGTATGTATGTATATATACATACATACATCCTAACGAAAGAGGTAGATGATTGATGAAGCAGGACACCGTTGGGAAACAAGTGCAGATCATTGGACAGTGCAAGAACTGTGCATAGTTTCCTCTCTGCAGAGTCTTGTGTTGAGTTGATATTTGTTTCGGCTTTTTTTATCAGCTGGTGTCGCAGTTGTTATTGTTGTTGTATATTGGTGATAAGAGGTGTAGGAGGGACAAACAAGATAGCATTTTTGTAAATGAGTAGATGGTATTTAGCCTATTGTGTTCATATTGTATCAGAATCTGAATAAATTGTATGCTGAAATTGTTTGTTGCACCTTCTGAGAGGATTCTGAAAGATGTTACCTGTCACCACGACAAAGATTTACCAGATGTGATAGTAAGGCATCATGAAGTAGGAGAGTATTTGGGTAGACACTGCAGTTAACCTCAATGGATGATCTGGATATCAATTCTATTTTGCTAGTATAATAGTGCAAGAAAAGGAAATCCCATGGTTCAAGTCGAACAATGTCTTACCGCGCACCCAGTCTCTCACTCGTACGATGCAGCGCGTGAAGGCAACGGCTCGAGTCCTCTCACCTTTCCCCACTCTCCCAACTCCCACCACCTCTCGCCAGATCCAAATGCTGCAGCCACTCGAGTCTCTACTGCCAGCGAACCCCACGCATGGCACCATGGCCATCCCCTCCCCTCCACTCTCTACTCCAACCTTGCTCCCTCCAGATACAGCCACTGTAGCCACCGTCTCCTGTGTCTTCGCTGCCTAGGAGCTTCTACTTGACGTTGAGGCGAGGCGAAGCAACGCGGCGGTGCCGTCCATGGCCATCTCCTCAACTCCACACTCTTATACATTAACTCCTGAAGCTACATGTGCGTCCACGACAGTGTGTTGCAGCTTGAAGAGGTGCATAACAGCGAGGTGAGCCATGGTGGCTGGGTGGCGACAAACTCATGGCCTGAGACAACATGGTGTTGACAGTAGGGGTGCACATGACCTTTGCCGCACCACCTTCGTTGGTCTCCACCGCTTGGTACCTCATTACCTGCTTCCCAGTATCCCCTTTATCGTAGTCTTCACCTGGGATCTCTTCATTACTCATCCTAGTTTCATGGATTACTTTGTGGAATGTGGATGCAGGAGTATGGATCTGAGGGAGCTTGCTGTGGTGGTATGAATTTGTGCATTCCTTGGTATGATCTGTTTGATTTTTCTGGTTTTGGTTTGTCAAATTGACCCTTGTTTCAGAATCTCTGGCATTCATAGAGTACGATCTTGATCAACCTCTAGAGAGTTTTTAATTTTTTAAACAAAGAGAGCTATTAAATTAGTAAAGACTCTAGGTGATAAGTACTGGCCAACATAAGTTTTGATTGCGCATTAGCTAAACAATAGTTGCATTAAAACATGACCACATGAAAAGTGGTGAACTTTGCGCACTGTGCAAGTATGAAACTAGCGAGTAATTTTTTCATTAAAAACCCTATGGCCTAGTAGAATGCTTGGACATGCTACACAATACTAGTTATCTAGTATTGGTCAAAATGGTAATGGTAATAATGGATTTTAAAATTTTTTTGTTCCTAGAATTGGATCTGCTCAAATAGTGCACAATGAATTTACTAGTGGAGAAGTTTTGAACTATTTACAAACTCACAACTAATGTTAATTTTGAACTTGGGTCATAATTTAATAAAACTTTAGATGGTATCTTACAAAACTTTTGGTGGTAATTTATTAAAAATGCATATGGTAACTATTAACAAGTGGTAACTTCCAAATTCACAAAATGGATGATAATTTTGAACTTAGATTGGTAATTTGTTAAATTTGTAGATAGTAAATTATAGAACTTGAGGTGATAATTTATTAAAAGTGCACATGGTAACAGTTCATGGATGGTAACTTAGGGTGCAAGATGGTAATTTTTGGATCCATTTCAAATTCACAAAATTG
Source organism: Dendrocalamus latiflorus (assembly GCA_017311315.1). NCBI lineage: Eukaryota > Viridiplantae > Streptophyta > Magnoliopsida > Poales > Poaceae > Dendrocalamus > Dendrocalamus latiflorus. Next base: position 26,032,384 of record CM029660.1, read on the forward strand.
ATAGCAATTTTGAACTTAGATTGGTAATTTATTGAATTTGTATGCAGTAGCTTAGGTTCCAATTGATGGTATTTTTTTGAATTTTTTTACAAACTCACGACCTGACGATAATTTTAAACTTAGGGTGGTATTTTGTTAACATGACACATGGTAACTTATAGAACTTTGGGTGATAATTTATTAAAAATGCATATGATAATTAGATGCATGCATGTATGCAGCAATGAGGCAAAGGTAGCATAGATGCCAAAGTCTAGGCACTAGCACTAAAAATCTAAAATTAATATATGACTAATATAGAAAATCATTTAATAGTGCAACAACATATATAGTTTTTGATTGATCTTGTTGCATCTTGCTTGCATACAAGTTGAAATGATCTCAACAACTTTAAATATATGACTGATGTGGATATCTCGAGCGTTAACACAATCTCTACAACTATGTTCAATTCTACACTCGATTCTACTCTTGATAAGGTGAACTTGTTCTTAACTAGCTCTAGTTTGAATAAGAATGGATTATTACCTAAAAATGATGATTGTGATTGTAGGATCAATAGTGACGTCCAGTGAGAGATGAGTGAGGAAGGGAGCAACAAAGACACGCATGAATGGCATGCAATGCAAGGGGGCACTGATGCGACGTTGGTTCATGCATTCGCACAGGAGTGAGAGTGAATGGGCCGAGCTAGCATGTGCATGGAAAAGGAGGAAGAAATAGAGAAGGAAAGAGGAAGGGAAGGAAGAGAGACCCAAGCATCAAAAGCCCAAGTACTTTGGATAAGATTTTCAAGCCTAATTTTGGTCCAACTCAAGCCCATCCAACTTCAAATTCGGAATCAAGTCTAAAATCAATTTGGACTTAATTAGGAATAACCAGCAAGTTTGCATTAAAAATCCTATAACTTTTGCAAACGGAGTCCGATTTAAATAATCTTGTACTTGTTAGAACGCTTATTCGAAGGCCCACGCAATGAATAAGATCTTAGCTTCAGAAACCCCATGGATTGGCTGCCATATCCAAAACAAAGCGGCAACCAAAAACTTATCTTTTATTTTTGTGTTCGTATTAGAGTCCAAGTCTTGTTAGATGTCTTAGGAAGTCTACATAGCCAAGGGATGCACCCCATGTACTAGATTGGATGTCAATTTTTCATATTAATCATATTCTTGATTCTATGATTTGAGCAAATATTGCCCTCGCTAGAATTGGGAGTCCCATTTGTTTTGCCATTCCATTGCTCTTGTGATTTCCTTGTGAATTGCAGGAGCAAGTCACTTTTTTGCATGGTGAATAGACAAGAATCGAAGCGTGTTGTTGGGTGAATTCGAGTACCAAAGGTTGCTATGAACTAGACAGTGGTTGGTGATGTCATTCGTCAGGTTTCATGGATTCTTCAACAAAGCCACACTAGTTATCTCTAAGTTATCAACGATCTTACATCATGAAGATTAGGCACCCCATATCAATGACTAATCTCCATGTCACCATGTGGTAGTCGTGTCCACTTTGCATGTGCATATAACTTTTGTTACATAATTAAGATGATAACTTTTGCTGCAATAATACAATAACTACTGTGATGTTTTTTATGCTTATGAAGATAACTTAAGGAACTAATTAAGGATGCCAACTTCCTTGATTTTTTATATGTATGGAGATTACTTGTTACAAAAGATGATAAATTAAGAAGAATGTGAGGATAACTTGAAGAATATGAAGGTAACTTAGTAAAGATGCCAACGTCTATGATTTTCTTTATGCGTGTGGAGATAAATTTGTTACATAAGATGGTAAGCATAATATGAAGCTAGCTTAAGTAACTAATTAAGGATGCCAACTTATATGAGTTTTTTTATGTTATGGAGATAACTTTATTACCAAATATGAAAACTTTAAATGAATATGAAGATAACTTAAGTAAGTAAAGATGTCAATTTCTATTATTTTCTTTTATACATATGGAGATAACTTTGTTACAAAAGATGATAACTTTAGAAAAAAAATGAAGATAACTTTAATAAGATTGCCAACTTTTGTTATAACTTTTTTATATGAAGGGAGATAACTTGTTATATAAGGGGATAACTTCAACAGGATATGAAGATAACTTTTATGATGTACGAAAATAATTTATATTTTATTTATTTGGACTTATGTTTAACAAGTATTATTTAAGCATACAAGAAGATTAAGTTATTAGGATTGATGAGTTAACAGTATGTTCATATAGAAATTAAGTTCCTATCACAAGAAAAAAATAATTTTGTTTTCAAATGAAGATAACTTATGTATTGTAAGAAAACAACTTAGTTATGTAGGTAAGATAATTTTAGCAATTGAGTACAAAACAACTTTTATTGGGGTTTTTTAATACACATGTAAGAAGACATGAATTAGGAATCACCTTTTTAAAGCTCTATTAAATAACAAGAAAACTTTAACAAATAACAAAACAATTTTGGAGGTAATGTATTAGAAGTGTGGATTTTTAGACTGATATACGCATGATTTTCTTTTTCATAGGATCAATGTACATCATCTGGTGATTTTTTTCCCCATGATGATGTGTCCATAGTAGCTTATAGTGACTTGATTGATGCTAACTAGCAATAGAGTTGTGTAGTTGGAAAGTTCATGACAAAAAATCTTAGTAACTTGAATCCTTAAATTGTGGTTCTGAATGTATGTAATTGTGTGGAGAATGAAACTTTTAGTTAAGTATGAGGAAATTTTGTATGTATCATGGACTCAGTTGAAACTATGTAATCTGCTAAAAATCCTTCATGGGGAGGATATGCAAATTTTTTGTACGAATAATCTATTTTTTATTCGAAATTACAGAATATACCAGCGAATTTTTTTTTACAAAAATAGGCTCCAGTCGCCAATGGGGGGTGACTGGAGCTAATCGCCCAACCAGGGGCCGACAGAATCTCTATTGCCCTACCCTCGGGCGATTGAAACCAGTCGCCTCCCCATTGGGGCGACTTGCAGTGCAGTTGCCCCCCCCCATTGGGCGACTGCACTCAGTTCCCCGTGAATTTTTTAAGTTTTGTCAATTTTGTAGTTTTAAACTGACAAAACATCTGCTGGAGTTGTAATAAAAGTTTATATTCATTGTATGTTGTAGGTGCATAAAAAATTTGGGAAATTTTTTTAGGAACGATTGACTGTAGAACGATCGGTACATACAATAGTAAGTGATATTTTGATGTTACTGAGAATTCGTGTATGGAGAGAACCGGTATGTTAATATTGTAAAATGACTTGCTATGTGAATCATTGAATGCGAAAAGACGAGATAATAAGCTTATTTGAATAGAAATAAACTTCATAATATAATTGGGAGTAACATGCCGCGTACTTTTTTATTGCATGCATAACATATAGCATCATGTGCGACTAACCCACCCAACTGCTCATACGACCTACTGTGTAGACCGGGGCCACTTTCCCTTCCTTGCCTGCTCGGCGTTGAACTCCTCCGCAGCCTCTTTTGCCTTAACCGCCATTTCCCTCTTTCTCTCGCGCTCGCGAACCTCCCGCTCCCTACGCGTGCACGCTTCGAGATAAGCTTTCGTCTCACGTTGTATACACAGGGTTTGCTCGTTCTTGCGGCGCTCCTCCCGCAACTCCGATGACCTTGAGACGTTCCACTCCTCGAAGTCGAGGGCCCATTGGTCCACAGGGTGGATCTCGAGATCGATCCATTTGCGGTAGGCACATAGGGGTTCCGAGGACTGTAAATACAGGGAAGAGATTGTTAGTGCATGCTGTGAAGGAGAAAAGGTAGGGAAAAATGGTGCATGTGCTCCTTACCGGCTGCCGATAGGTTGCGGTGTCTAAACGGCGGTCAGGGTAGTCACTGGAGTAGTTTGCGCAACCCCAGTAACATATACCTAGGCTGATGTGGTGCTTAGACTTGAAGAACTTGCACGTGTCCCCGCACCAACAAAGGGGGGTGTCTCCCCCCTCAGGTGGGAGTTGCGATGAACGCTCGGTGGGAACGTTCGGGATGGGGTTGTTCCTACGCGACCGCTCATTGCGGGGAGCTGACCTCGTAGCACGCTGGGCTTGTTCGGCCTGGGCCGCAATAGCCCTTATTTTCTCATCGCGGGTGGCAGCTGACCGTGCTAGGTCACAGGTCTCCTCCCATTGCTTCACCATTTTGTCCCATTGCTTCTTCTGTCTTTTGTCCATCCCGATGCGGTGAAGGAAGCGTGGTGTAGTGTGGGGTTTGGAAGTTCATTGTTCCCTGCAAAATAGAATGCACACCAATTGGGTCCATTTTCTCTCTACTCTTACGTGTAAAGCTGGTCCGTGTGGTTCTAGCACTGAGTAAAGCTGGGCTGTGCTGCCATATTACTGCAAAAGGCTGCGTCGTCATGCCATGTGACTGTGCAAAGCTGACCCCGTTTTATCATGTCACTGCGCAAAGCTGCACTCTTATGTCATGTCTCTGTGCAAAGCTGGCCTCTTTTGTCATGTCATTGTGCAAAGCTGACCTCTTTTGTCATCTCACTGAGCAAAGCTGCCCCGTTTTGTCATGTCACTATGCAAAGCTGCACTCTTATGTCATGTCTCTGCGCAAAGCTGGCCTCTTTTGTCATGTCACTACGTAAAGCTGATCTCTTTTGTCATCTCACTGAGCAAAGCTGCCCCGTTTTGTCATGTCACTGCACAAAGCTACACTCTTATGTCATGTCTCTGCACAAAACCTGAATGCCTCAATGCAAGCACCAAATGCTAACAAGGCTCTCTGCAACACCGCATATCCTGGTGGACTTGTGGACGGCTTGTCTTGCACGGTGATATACGTGCCCAGATTCCTGTCCTGCAACACCTTAAGCATAAGAGGAAGATTATCGTACGCCGCCTCGAAAGACCCGAAACGCTTTTTTAACGCCTTCTGTTTGGCACGCCACACCTTCGCGTAGCTAATCTTGTACTTGAATTTATTCTCGATAGCTACCACGATATGTGTGGTCTCCATGTCTTTCTTCTCCACTATCTCTCCGTACATCAAATTGGCTATAAAGGTGGACGTTAGATTACGATGCCTCGCCAAAACACGGTTTAGAATGCAAGAGTGCGGCTCCACTTTTGACACAATCTAGTGAGTCTTATACTTGGGTCTACGTGCGTGCACCCTTCAAGGACAACCAGTCTGCTCGCACTTCAAGTGTACCGCTCCTAGCTTGATTTCACGACACGAAATGTCCGCTGCATTGAAAGGGCCCACAGCTTGATGGCATCCTACAGTGCTGCCTTGTCAGCAAACATAGAATGCAACCGAATCTCTGTCTCATGATACTCCCACGCTGATTCATGCTCATCATGTGCAGAAACACCCTTAGTGTTAAACCGGTTCCATTCCTACAGGATAGGAACTCCATCCTCATCCGAACTGTCCTCCTCGTTGTCCTGTACAGCTTCCTCTTCAGCCCATGCCCTTTGGTCATCACAGTCCATCTGCTGCACGATGTACTCAATATGCTCCCTTTCGTCGGCTTGTCCAGTTCTCTTTGTATGGCTTGACCATTGTACCTCTCCTCTATGTATCGCATCAGCTTCATCACGAGCAACTTGATCATCTTCGCCAACATGCAACGCGCCTGAGCTGCTAGCACCTCCCAGAGCAAGGGCAGACGCATGACCTTGCGCAGCTGCTTCTAGTGAGCACGGTTACACAAGCAGGACACACTCGTATCCACGGCGCCGGCACCCTTGCACAAAACCCTTCCATGAAGCAGTGCGCACTAATTTTTTCAACTCCCATCTGATGTCCGTGGGAGACCGGCTCCAAAGCCCTTGCATGACGATGCTACACACCTCAGGATCCAACGAAAAACTCTGGGTCAGCCAATGCAGCACATCTGTGATCCGAGCATTCTCGCCATCCGGATGTACGAGAGTGACTTGCGAAAAACTGCTCAAATTCACACCATTCGGACCTTCACGAATGGTTCCAGCACCGTAATGCACACTCAATGTAATGGCTATTGCCATTGATGATGTCGACCTGCATATATGTTTTAATTTTGCGATATGTCAAATAACATCGCACAATACTAAACTTTCTATACTAAAATTTGTGCTAAAATTTCTATACTAAAAATGTTCTATACTAAAAAATATATACTAAAACTTTTCTATACTAATATTTCTATACTGAAAATGTACTAAATTTTCTACATCTACAATTTTTATTAACACTAACATTTCATAAAAATAATACTGCAAATACAATATACTCAAAAAAATACATGGATCTGAGGATCTAAATGGATGGAATAGCTTTCACTACTCCTTCCTCCCTCACCTCCTCTCCTCCTCCTATCCTGTCCTCCTCTCCCTCTCCTCCCTCTCCTCTTCTCCCTTTCCTCGTCTCCCCCTTCTTTTCTTCCCCTCCTTCCTCTCCTCTTCTTTTCTCTTTTTCTCTCCTTTCTTTTCTGGGCGTAGAGTGAGTGAAATGAAAAAAATGAGTAGGGCGGCGGCCGAGTGTGCTGCCTTAAAAACCCCGTTGTCGCCCGAGCGTTGGGCGACTGAAACTCCAGTCGCCCAATGCTTGGGAGACAACAATAATTCGTCCAACCGTTGCCATATTCCCCACGTGTCGCCTCCCGGTTGGGCGATTAGCCTACTCATGCAGATAGAGGTAAACCAAGATAAAGACAAACAACGTAGAAAAATGAAAAGACAACTGGGTGTGTGGGCCGTGTAGGTTGGGTGCGCCATTAGTCTATCACACATCTAGATGCACGGTGTAGATAGAAGTAAAATAAGATAAAGATAAACAGTTCAGAAAGAAAAGACAACTAAGTGTGCGAGTCACGTGAGATGGATGCGCCATTAGTCTATCCCGCATCTAGGTGCGCGATAGTTGCGTCCTAATTAATTTTCTACTAGCAACCATCCTCCTTTGCATCAATCGTTTTTTTCCTTTTTGCTTTCCCTTTGATGGGCCCCCTCATTCCTAGTCCAAGCGGTCGCTTCCCTATCGGGCCCAAATAAAGAGCAAGATGAAGATGATTTATCATATCTTGTCCAGGGCCCATCCAACAGACTGTCCGCACACCGAGGAGGCGGCACCCGTCACCACCCAATCACATCTCCACAGGTTGCGTCGCACGCCTTTGCGTTGTGCTGTGGGCTTGTGGCTCGATCTTTTTCGCGGCCTTTTGTCTGGTCCTGATGTGATTTGATCCTCTCAGCCGTGCTCCTCAACCGTGGCCATGATGTGATTTGATGCTCTCAACACCCCCCCCCCCAGTCTAACTATTAGATTCACTCGAACACACTATTCGTTGGATCATGCCCTTTTTTCATTTAAATGCCCCTGCATTTTAATTGGATCATGCCCTTTTTTCATTTAAATGCTCCTGCATTTTATGCCCCGCTCAGTTGGGCTGAAAAGCTGTGACTTATGGCTGAAATTACACTGTAACGACTGAAATTTCACTATAGCTAAATATTGCTTATTTGACATAATTAAATTTAAAAAATTTAAAAATAAAAAATATGTTAGCTCATCACAGACAACGCAAACGAACATGGGAAAAAAGAACCGGCAAAAAAGCTCAAAAAAAGCCAAAAGTTCAGAAAAAGACGAAATTTATGCATAGTAAAAAAATAAGTCAGAAACTGAAGCCGAAACGAGCGGGACCTGCTCTCGGTCGTCTCCATTTCATTTTCGGGAGGAAAGATGTAGGCTCTGTTTGGAATGCGGAATTTTGCCTAATTCCTGTGGGAGTTGAGCCACTTCTTGTAAAATTCCTGTGGGCCGTAACGTGTGAGCATGCTATTGGAACTGCACGACAAGGCATAAGCTTTGTTTTGCCAATGGTCACACAACTGGGAATTAAGAACAATGTCTTTAAGAAAGGAAAATTAACAGCAATAACTTTCAGTCCTTGAAGCAGCAAAAGCGTTGGTCAAGATCTCAACACAGACAAGGATTAAGGCCATCCCAAGTACTTTGAATAAAGAAGGCCCCTCATTGGGGCAAGCTTCATCACACAAAATAGTTAACTAATCCACAATAGAAGCATGGATACATCAATGCCCTTTTGATCTTTGTTCTTTGCAGATCTCAGCATCAAATGGTGAGCTGGTGTGATGGTCAAGACGTGAGGAAAGCGGGTTAGTAGCTAGAACAAGCTTCTTTGTCCATGACATAAAAGAAGATGTCACATGCATGCGATAGTGCCCTAGAGAAAAGAAATAAAAATAGGGAGTGTCTATACAACATTCGATGTTTTTGAGGACAAAAATAATCAGATTTTGAGCCGTTAGATGGAGATCCAACGCCCTAGATCATTTTTTTTGGAGGGGGTCATTTTTTGGGGGGGCTTGTATGGGTAGATCCGTTGGATGGAGATCTAACGTCCCAGATTAATTTGACTGTTTTTGTCCTCAAAAACAGTCGAATGTTGTATAGCAATACTCATAAAAATAAGGTTTAAAGGAAGGAGAATAAAGGGTGCATGGCATGGGGAGACGTCGATGTATGTGAATCTTGTGATGTTTGCGTGCCATACATCATGGAAGAGAATACGATGTTGGCCGGATGGATTGGATGAGCCGAGCGAGCTCCAGCACCCCAACGTGGTACGGTTTTTGCTGTGGAGCGAAGCTACCGACGCTTGTCCTGCTTTGTGTCCATGTAGTCATGTCACCTCTGGATCGATGTGCACGGCAGCACGGCTGCTCTCTCTGTGCATGGAAGGGACATTGATTCGTTGAACGGCCGGGGGGCATGTACGCACGCTGGCTTTTGTTCGTTCGAAAGGCGTGTCCGTCGGCCTTCTTCCCTTTGCCTGGCCCCTTGATAAGAAATTGACATTTGATCGCTTCATTGGAAATCAACGGTCTAGAATTCTCGTGCAAGCTGCAGTTTTTCTATAAAATATGTACTTCCTCATGTGACAAATACATATCATTTTGAATTTCGACACGGTTTATAATACAACTTTGACCACTATTTTTTATTATAATATATTTATAAAATCTAATAAAATTATAATATTATAAAAATACTTTTTGAGATAAATCTATGCATATGGTTTGAGTGTATATGTCCAAAATAATGTTTTGAAAGTTATACTAAGTTAAAGCTTTAAAAGTTTGATTGTATATATGTCTAAAATAACGTGTATTTATAAGTGAAGTGAGTATGTGATTCATGTGTTCCAAACAGCCATATGGGAGTGAGGAATTTATTTCTCATCATATACCGAACTCGTCAGTTTCAATCTCTTGTTAGTATGTATGGTGGCTGAGATAAGAGAAGAAAAAAAAAGAAACGATGGTGCCTTTAGACTTAGGCAGGTTTGTGTGAGACCATGTTATTGATGATGAATAATTGACATTTGGTTTTATTGGAATTTGCGTTTGTGAAAGTTTTTGTCCAGGTCGAGTGGTTTTGGATAGCGTCCAAGTGGTTTCAGTCGCGTCCGAGTGGTTTCAATCACGCTCGAGTGGTTTCAGTCAGGTCCAAGTGGTTTTGATTGCTCCGAGTGGTTTTGGTCTATTCCGAGTAGTTTTAGTCGTGTCCGAGTGGTTTTGGTTGCTCCAAGTGGTTTTGGTCTGCTCTGAGTGGTTTCGGTCTACTCCGAGTGGTTTCGGTAGGGTCTGTATGGTATTGAACGGCATTCGAGTAGCTTTGGAGTATCGGACGGTATTCGAGTGGCAATAGAGTATTGGACGACATTTGAGTGGCAGTAGAGTATTGGACGACATTCAAGTGGCATCGAAGTATTGGACAGTAGTCCGATCGGCCTTGTGATGGATGATCCTATCAACAGGACCAAATGGCAGGCTTCAACCACATCCGGCTTTGACCACGGCAGCCTTCGAGTACAACCTTTTCGACCACAGCAGAACGACCACGTAGGTAATCGGTAAGCTTCGATCTTGACTAGCGAATTAGTTGTAGCTACAGTACCCAGTCGATAGTTGTTGAACCGGAATGGCGACAGAGGGGGGTGAATGTCGACTTTAAAAATCAACCCCTCAAAAGTACTCACGAAAATACTCCTCTCCAATAGCTATGATAAGCTATGAAGTGGAATAAGAATGCACTCGGAGGAACAAGAAAACACTCACAAAGGGAACAAGCCTAACATGAAAAACAACAAGCAAAATAGAAGGCCTGGCAAACAAAAACTGAAAGGGCGATCAGACCGCAGGTCATTGGGCGATCTGACCGCCGCCACCATACCGGTCAGACCGGTCCTCGGTTTTTTCAGAACTGACAGCAGAGGAAAAATTCAGAGAGATGGCAACCTTCCAACTGCAAGGCAAATTTAGGTTTGTATCTGGTTTTCTTTACCCAGACCAGTGAGACAACAACCCAAATAACCACAGGGACCTAAGAGACCAAAAGAAACCACCCCAAAACCAAGAATTGAGGAGATTCCCTAAAATCTGAAAATATTCAATGAGCAGCACAAAAACTCAAATTCGCAACAATTCTTTGATCCTTTGGCCAAGAGACTTTGCAGATATGTTAGCAATAGCCACTGGACTCTATAAGCCAAGATTCAATCCATCTCAAAGAGGGAAAAGAGATTTGCACCAAAACCCTAGAAAAGCTTGGGAAACTTAAGAGATAGCACAAAAAATCCAAAATACTCAAGATTCACAAGCCCTTTGCACATGAGATTTTGCAATTGAGTTAGCAATAATCTATGAGCATCCCAGCAAGAATCTCAGGCCATTTCCTCAAGGGAATCAAAAAATCAACAAAACCCTATAAACCAAAAACATGAACAGAGGAAGCCCAAAAGATAAAATCTGAAATTAAACAAAGTTTGGTCTTAGGATCAACTAGCCAAATGGCTTTTGGACATCTCCCATGTCATAGCAATCCATTTTGGACCTTCCCAGCAAGAAACAACTCAAAAACAGAAAATCAAGAAATCACTCCAAAAGGGATGAACGAAGAATAGAGAGCATGAACAGGAGAAATAATTTTCAGATTTCCATTCCAAATCAAAAAGAGGAATACAGAGGAGTCCCGATACGCATGGACATTAGAATAAGAGGATTGATTACAAGGGAGCTCACTTCATCCTCTCCCTCTCCATCTCAAGAACTCAGACATACCCTACATGCTTCTTTCCTGGAAGGGAGACTCAAGAACACATCGAAGGAGACACACAGGGAACAAGAACCTGCCTCCCTCAACAACTCTTACCAACTAAAGCCTAAAGCCAAAACAAACAACCAAAGCTTCTTTTGACTCTAGCAAACCCTAACTCTCTCCCAAAGCCATAAAATCCATGAGGGGGCATGTAGCTACTCCCTCTCTTTATATAGCCCTTGGTTAACGGGTCTCCAACCCGTTACGCCCGCCAGATCCAACGGAACCCGCTCCCGCCTGTGCAGCCTTGCGTTTTTACCGAAACGCCCCTCATGCACCTTCCGGGAAGCTTCCGCGCTCCTTGTCGTCCAAGCCTCGCAACCACCTCGAGTCTCCGCCGTCTTCGACACATCTCGACCGTTCTGACCTCAACACCGCCCGTGTCTAGTCCGGTCACCTCGTGTCTCGCCACGACTCCGCCTCGACGTCCTGCAGCCAACACAGACAAGAAACATATCAAATAGCACCGCTCGATACATGTAAGCATAAATATATTACTGAAATAGCCCAAACCTGACAAGTCGACATAATATGCATCCTAACTATTTTGACCAGGTTTGACCAAGTTCGACCGAGCCCGATTGCACAACGCAACGTCAAGGTCCGAACCAACCAAATCAAACTCGACTTTCCTAAACTGATGTCAATTACTCATCACACACATGGGATGACCTCCACATGGTCTCTCAATAGTTGTAGTCTTTACTGGTCAATACTCGATAGTCATAGACTTTACTAGTCGATGCTGACAGTCGACAACTTTGTGATAGGTACTCGTAGACTTTGAGGCTTGCTGTCGTTGTCTTAGGCTTTTCGATCGGTTGTCGTAGACCTTGCGATCGGTAGTCTTAGGCTTTTGCGATTGGTTGTTGTAGGCTTCATGGTCGGTACGAGTACTTCAATTCTTACCGTCTTTGAGTACTTCGAGTACTCATGTTAGGCCAATGATATGACTGGCTAGTCCATGGTGGTCGGTGATCGATGAATAGTACTCAAAGGATTCGGTACTCGGAAGATAGATGTAGATGGTGGTAAGATGGTCATGGTACTTGGTAGTTGGAAGGATTCGATACTCGGTAGTCATAGACTTTACTAGTTGGTTGTCGGAGGTGTCGCAATCAGTACTCAGTAGTCGGTACTCAATGGTCATGTGGTCGGTAGTGATGCTTGTTATTCCCAAGTTTTTTAGAGGAGCGATGGTAATTCTTGAGAACTTGTTGTTTTCGAGTACTCGTTGAGCTAGCGATCGTATTGAGTGGTTTAAAGCTGATTTGTGGAAAACGATGGAATTTGTGGTTGTGGACGACATGGTTGGTATTCGTGGATGATTAAAGGTGTGGTTTGAGTGTGTGTGTGCTGATAACGGTCAAGTTGTGAAGAACTTGTGCTGGAAAAATGTTTCTTTGGTCGTTGCATGTGCAGGTGGGCGTAGAGGCGATCATGGTTGGTGATGAGGAGGACCAGGACTAGGATGAGGAAATCTAAGGTCTAGGTGGACGAGAATGTCATACAAGGTGATTGGGCTCACGCTGGAGCACATGAAGATCAAAAGTGGTGATTCGTGGAGAAGCTATGGGCGGTGTAGTCCAAGAGGCTTTGACACGAGCGATTATGATGTGTGATGAAGATACAGGAGTGCGGTCCTGGAGGCTTCGTTACGTGGTGAGTTAGGAGCTGTGGATGCAATCCGTAACTAAAAAGATTGAGAGAATTGCGGATGGAGTCGGTAATTTGGAAGAGATAGAGATTTGAATAAAACCCATGTTACGAAGGGTTTCATGTCCCTTTATTTGAGGAAGAGATATATTTTTGTATTCATGTTTTGAGGTGGACACGATTTGGACATTAGCCTATAAAAGTAGGGAGAGGCTAAGGGCTAATGTAGAAAGTTTTTAGTGTGGTTTTGAGACAGTTTTCATCGAGAAGGCTTTTAGGGGTGCTTGTAAGAGCACTTTGTAAAATCCACGAGATTCTAGCAATAAAGATAGTCTTGAATCAATCTGGCTATTGATTTTCTTGAAGTGTGCTGGTGATTACTGGTGGTTTAGATTATACGACAACGAGCAAAGCGATCGGGCGAAGTGATCGAACAGATCGGCCGATCGAGCAGGCGGTCGAGCAAAACGGTTGATCAAACAGTCATACGTTGGGCATCTAATCAGGTGATTGATCTTCGAGCAGTTGAAAGCATCATTGATCGTCTAGAGACTTCAAAAAGGCGGTGACAATCATTCACCCCCTTTTGATTGCAATAATCGATTCTATAAATGATATCAGAGCAGGTAGCGATGGAATCAAAGAGGTATGTCAATCATCCCTCATGCTAGATGGTACTGATTTTGCTTTTTGGAAGTGTCATATGCAAGCTTACAATGAGGCTCAAGGTAATGATGTCTAGAAAAAGATTTCTCAACTTTATGTGGTTCCTGCTGATGTTACTACAGAAAATAAAACATATGTTGATTTGAATGCTCGTGCTCGTAACTTGCTTTTTCAAGGAATTTCTTTCAAAGAATTTGATCGAGTATCTCATATCGCTTCTGCTCACTTAATCTAGAAAACCCTTTGCGATTATCATGAAGGAACGACTAAGATTAAGAAAGTGTGTAAGAATATTTACCAAAAAGAGTAGTCAGATTTTGCTATGAAACATGGTGAATCTATATATGATCTTTTTGCTCGTTTTGAGAAGATTTTGAGTAACTTGCATGGAGTTAGTATTATTCCTGCTGATAGAGATAATGCAACTAAAATTTTGAGGTCTTTAGGTTCCGAATGGTTGATGGTCGTCACAACTATTAATCAAACTATCGAAGCTTTCAAAATAAAATTCACCATTTGCATTTTTTTGGAATTAATTAAAGCTTAAATAGAATTTTTATGAATTAAAAGGATTTAATATGACTAAACTAAACCTTAAAATTTGCTGGAAGTATTTTATTTGGGTTCCTAGTGTTGTAACGAATTTTCTAGGATTTTTTTGGTTTTATTTGCTTTTTCAAGAGCTCAAAGGAATTTAGGTGAATTTTCAAAATTAGAAAAAAACTCAAAACCCTAAAACCAAGCAAGCTAAGCCCATGACTGTTCACCAGCCCAACCCCGCACTCCTTTCCCATCGTGCCACGCGTTGGCAATTGGCCACCCGTCGGCTACATCTGAGCCGTCTGCTCCGCCCACCATAGCCACCGTCCCATCGCCACGTATTGGCCATCGAGACCCATAGGTACTGTTCACCTGTGTCGTCTGCCGCAATCCATCCAATCTTGAGTTAGCCATGCGTCGCGCATCGGCCAGGCCATGCACTGTTCATCATCTTTGATGCAAACTATGCCGCTGCTCACCCATGTCCGCTGCGGACTCCGAGCCGTGCTCGAGTCGGCCTTCCTCGATGTCTGCGCTATAAAACCTACTGCCTCCCTTGTGTTCCACATCCCTCGCAGCCAAGCGCTGTTGCCATTCTCGCTCATGCCCTCGATGTCCGTGCCAAGCTAAGCATTGCCATTGTCTTCTATGCCGATGGCCATCAACTTCGTTGGCGAGGTCATCATTGCCGACCACTCGTCTCGCCGCCGTTTGCCGAGCTACTGCCAGTGAATTTCCACTTTGGCCGAGCCCAGTCTCGTCTGTCCACCGCTCTCATTATTCAAGCCAGCCGCACTGTTCCCTGAGCCGAGTCCACTGTAGACTAGTTATTCCATGCACCGAGTGCACAGCACAGTAGAATTTCTGAATTTTCAACCTTTTCCTTTAGATTTAATTTTTCAAGAGCCCGGTCTTCTCCGTCCTACCTCCGATTGACCCAATTTTTTTCTAAATTCATCTAAAATTGAGCCCTACCTTTTGGTTCTGGCTTTGAAGTTTTTGAATTTCATTTGATTTTATTTGTGCTTCATTTTGTTTTATCTCTTGTTAGATCACGTCTTCGAAGGAGCTGAAGCAAGATTTGAATATCAAGAGCCATTAACTGAGTAAGGCCAAAGCAAGTCATGTCTTTTTATCATATTGAACCCAATTTTTAAATCTATTTATTTATTATTTTGTTTTATATTATTATGCATTGCTATTTTAATACAAACATTTATATCTGGTAGTTATTGTCCAACTTAATTAATCCCTCCTTGATAATTTGAATGCCATGATTTCATTATCATCATAGGATGGGAATTTATCTAGTGATACAATGCTAGTATTCACTTGGATTGTACGCCTAGTATGCTTAGCCATGCTTATAGTATGTTGGGCTCATCATCACATGTTGATTAATTAATTTTGGCGTAATGAGATATTAAATCGTGGTGGTCAACAACAATTTTAAAATTTGTGTGCCATAGTATGGGTGTGTCATTGGTGTTGGTTATACAAAATAGTTTTCATGGGGCGAATGATCGCGCAGTAAAGGGGGTGCAGTTCACACATTAGGATGAGGATGTTTCGCCTGGGTAATGTTTAAGGATTTAGCTTTGTGCGCCATTGATCTGAGCCTTACCAGGCAACCACATGTCTAGTATGAGATGGATCTAGCTGATTAATTTATGATATTTTAATTTTGGTTTCATCATTGAGATGAACATGGATGCTGATTTCCATAAGGCACAAGAGGGGGTTGGATGGCAAAACCTTAGCGAGGTGGAACGGGGTTGAGATCGAGTATGTAAAGACCTTGTGATAATCACTTAGTCGTACACCCAAGAAAGTGTGTATTGGATGATATGATAAGTCACTATTCGAATAGCCGTGTCCCCGGTCATGGACATTGCTCGGTGATTTCACACGAGGGGTAGAGTTTTCATAACTTGGTTGGGTTAAGTGTGGGATGTGAATGGTTAGTTCACTGGTGGTTCATTACGTAAATGGTTAGTTCACAGTAGTTCATTAGAGTGAATGGTTAATTCACTGGTGGTTCATTACGTAAATGGTTAGTTCACAGTAGTTCATTAGAGTGAATGGTCAGCTCACTTGTGGTTACTCTCAATTTCTTTGATTATTTACTTATTAATCATTTTCAAAGTGCACTTTCGATCTATCTATTGTATTTACTTTAAATTATTCTTTCTGCAAAATAACCACTTAGCTGTCCTTTGGTAAGTGTTGCATGCTACATTGCATTTTTGTTATAAACGATTTTGTTGAGTATTCTATATACACACAAGCCTTGCATACTGTATTGCATTTTTATTACAAATGACTTGTTAGGTACTCTATGTGCTCACGGCTATATCCATGTTTGCTCAGTTGAAGAAGAAAAACCATATTAGACAGAGAAATTTGAAGGAGGTTTATTCGATGACTTTGTACATTAGGACTTTGCTCTCCAATCGATTGCCTATGGGCATGTCAAATGGCTACTGCGCTTACTTCTATTTTCTGCTACTAGTTTATTAATCCCTTCAGGCTATTATCTGTAAGCTTGGCTATAAGGTCACAACTCTGATAATTAATATCTTTATGTCTTTTTCTTGGTTAATCGTGAATATGATTGATATTCTATCTATGCTTATACTGTGTGCACTAGTGTGATCCCGGACTAGTGCAAAATATACAGGAGAGTCCAGATTTGTAGATTCGGGTCTCTACATGGATGATCTGTACTCTAGATTGAAAATCTATTAGATGGAAGCTTTACCATGTAAGACTGATAAATCTTCATGTTTAGCACTTGTGACTAACCCCATGTAGCCGGCTTCGTCGAGTACTTTGTCTTGTATTTTCGTGTTTGCTTTGATTTCTTTTTCAGAGGAATAGTTCAAGCAACTAACTAAGGAAGACCTAGTGCTGATCTCCTCACAGGCATACAAGGCACTCAACAACGTGAGGATAAGGAAGCGAGGTGGTGCTCTAGGTCTGATCAGTTGTTTTGAGTGTGGTGAGCCGGGCCACATTAAGATGGATTGCACTAAGCTCAAAGGGAAGGTGGTCAAGGAAGACAGGAATTATCGTCATCGACCGTCCAAGAGTAACACTAAGGGTGGATCTTTTCAACACAAGGTTCTAGCAGCTATCGAGCGCCTTGATCTAAGCGATGAGGATTTTGAGAGCTGTGATGACGACGACGATAATGCTAAAGGCAAGAAGAAGAGCACCAACAACTTCACGGTTATGTGCTTCATAGCAAGCAACAACAACAACAATGACAACTACAACGATCCCAACGAGGTAAGACTATTATACGATCAGCTTGAAGATGGTCTAGTTAAACTTGCTCTTGAATTGAAAAAGACTAAAAAGAAATTGAAAGAAAATAATTTTGTAGTTGAAAGCTTGAATTCTGAGATTAATAGACTTAGAGCATCAATTCCTAAAGATGATTCTTATGAAGCCTGTCAAGTCTTACACTCTTAGTTGGAAACTGCTAGTTCAACTTAAAGATGCAACTGATAAATTTGATCAACTAAGAATGCTACATGACTCCTGTGATGAAAAACTTAAACTTGCTAATGATGAAATTGAAAAACTTAAGTCTAACTCTTGTAGAGCTTGTTCTAAATGTGAATTGCTACAAACTAGACTTAATTCATCTCGGGAATCTATTCAACAAATGTTTTTTTTATCATGAAACTCTTTCTTGCTATAGTTGCCTAAGTTACATATTGAAATTGATGCTCTAACTAAGCAGTTGAAGGAGTTTGCTGGAAAGGAAAATTTGACTCGGTGTAGTGCTTCTAAGAGTCTTGCCAATGAATCTATTAAATGCACAACCTGTCCTACTCTGACTAAAGAAAATGAGTACCTTAAAAATACTTTAGAGAGATTTTTTAGCAAAAAGAATTTGAATATGATTCTAGATCAATAAAAAATAAGCATGAAGAAACATGGTCTAGGATTTAACTTTGTTGAGCATGCCAAGAATAATCCTCCTAAAATTGTTAAACTTCTACAACCTGAAAAGTTTTAAGTAAAATCTGATCCAAAATAAATTATTTTTAAATCTGCTGGTATAGCAAAAGATCTCTCTACCAAAGTGAGTGTTCTGAAGTCATCAGATATAACTTCCATCAAGTCAAGTATCAATGCACTCATTGTGATAAAGATGGTCATTTGGTTCAATTCTGCTTTAGAAAAGCGAAGAAAGAGAAGAAGGATAGGACGAGGAAGTGTTTTCAACCAGTAGCTTCTAGTGGTTGAACAAGTAAGGCTGGACTAGACGTTTGACCAGTTGTTTCTCGTGGTTAAACCAGCATGGTCGAACAAAATTTCCAACTAATTATTTTTCCATGGTCGGACCAACTTCTCAAGAGATTTTTGACCAGCATTTTCTGCTCGATTAGACCAGTCAAGAGGTAGACCAGCTTCACATAAGGGTTCAGATTGTTTTTGACTAACTTTTACTTCTCGTTTAGACCGATCTGCTATCAAATCAGCTCTACTGAGATGGTCAGACTACGTGGTTGAACCAGCGACTCATCGACTGTCTGGTCAAAATATGTCAAGTGCTTCACTTAAATCTTTATCAGCACAAAGTACTTAATCTTCATTCAAATAGGCTTTGCCATCCACAAAGTACCATAGGGGATTCATGAAAACCAATACCCCTTTCTCTTGCTCAAGACTCAACTTATCACAATTCAACTTCAAAACAAGTTAGTCTTGAAGCAATAATATTATTAATCACTAAAACATTAAACTATTGCTAAATTAGGGTCTAGATGCTTACAATTACACTATAAATTATTGGCCAAAGTTATATTTTAAAGACTGTGTCGATGTCTAGGATGACATGTTTTTGTAACCAAAGGAAGTATAACAAGCTAGAATATTTTATCATCATTTGGAATGGATGATTTTTATAGTAATAAGCATATGGAATTCTTGTATTCAAAATGGGGCATCACGAGTTTTAGGGGGAAAATCATAGTTGATCTCACAACACACACCAGTATTAGAATAATTAGCCAAGCTAGTACTTGTAAGTAATATCAACAACATAGCACGAATAAAAAATATATGGGCAGTGAGATAGAAGTATGTTTTGCTTTGTATTGTCCTACAACCTTTAAGACCATGCATGCTAAGTTTGACTGCTCGAAAATTTGCAACAACATCATGCTAGCGAAGGTCGGTTAAATGTCACAAATGCACAACTTGCTCTCACAATTCCCCTCCCCATCCCATGTCCTTGAAGCTCCCACTCCCTCCTCGCTTCAGACTAGCTAACTTAGCACATCGCAGTGGCATGCCAGATAGTTGCTGGAGGACCCAAGGTGGCGAACAACATGTGGAGGACTAGTGGTGTGACCGATGACTAGGTGGTGTGGGCTGGCGATGAAGCACTAGGTAGGCCAGCCTTGCTGCAGCCAGATCCTGCCCAACAGTGATGCATTTCCATTGGATGGTGCTAGGCATCTAACACCTTTCTCAATGCAACAATAACATCCCAAAGTCGGATGCCCACTAAGTGTGTTGCCACCACCGTGGAAGGCAAGTTCAAGATAGGTGTTTATTGCATCTAAATTTTTTTTCTCAAGGAGTTTGCCTGCCGCGGTCGAAGCTCATGTGGAGGTGATGAAATGGTGGTGTGGGGTGGAGTGCAGAGAAAAGGCACCGGGTTAGCCGCTATTGCCGCCACACACATGCCCTCCTCCTTTGGTACACATGTTGCAGATGTTTCTCCAAATTGTTACAACACCTTTTCCTAATTGTTGCATGAATTGTTTGATTTTGTTGCAATATCTCTTCATAAATTTTGCACAAGAGGCATTTGTTGCTGTCTGCATTTTGATTTGTTGCATTAAATTTTATTTTTTGTTGTATGGGAGATGTTGAATTGTTACACCGAGAAAATTGATGTATCTGAAAGGGCGGAACTCACCGGATCTGAAGGGGCTAAGGACGTGGAGCTCAGGATGCGAATCGTGGGTAGTAAAAACCTTCCACTACAGCAAGTCGTCGCCTCCTTTTAGTCGCACAGACTGGAAGAGAACCGACCAGCCACATTCCCATCAAACCTAGACGAGGAATTAGACCATCCGTTCCTCTCTCCCTCTCCCAGAAGTTGCCGAGGCACCAAGGCACTAGGACCGTCTTACTCCATACTCGGCTCGTTGGTGCTATCACCAAGTTCTTCCTCTTTGGAAAATTATGGAAAAATGTTGCCATTACCACTTTATTGGTTGTAGGGTTTTATGTTTTTATTGCGCATGTTCATCTTTTTTTGTTGCAGTAGAGGCTGTTGTTCTCAATTTGTTGAAAATATTTATTTCTATTGTTACACAAACAATTCTAAAATATTGCCACTATTATTTTTAAATGTTGCAATGGTGTAAATTCATAAATTTTTTGTTTGGATTTTTTTATCTTCTTTTAGCACTTAGCTAAGTGGTATACTTGTGGTTTCTTTCTTTTTTTTTGAGAAGATAGTATTTTTAAAATTTTCTCAATATTTTCACCTATTATTATGTATTTTGTTGCATAAGGATGAGAGTTTGTTGTAGGCTTAATATTTAATTATTACGCTTCATCGATTTTTGTTGCTGAGATGGACCCTTTTAATTAGATCAATGGTGGATAGAGCGTATGATGAACAGGTTCTTGTCGTATGTCCGGGCTAGCACAATCCAAAAAAAACTCCCACAGAAGAAGCTAACAAAAAATGTTGTAGAGCTGGAAAGCAGGCACAATTTGATATATGTCACTCAGAAAGTTGCCACTTTGAGATATACTACTCAGTTTCCTAAAATTTGAAATTTGCCACTACAGTCTCTTCCTCTTTTGACATATGCCATTATCACTCATTTTCTCCCATTTTCCTTTCTATTCTCTGATTTTTCATATATTCCAAAGATGATGCCGGTTTTGCCCCTTATCTATTCCTCTCATCCCTTCGTTCTTCCCACCAGAGCTCCTCCCTCCTCCCGGGCGCCGCCCCTGGTGCCACCCTCCCCAACCGTGCTGCTCCCCTCCTTGCTAGCCCCTCCTCGCTGCCTCCTCCACTCCGCTCCCCTCCTCACTGTGGTTGTGGTCAAAGACGGCTGTGGTTGTGGTCAAAGGCGACCGTGGTCGTGGCGGTTGTGGTCATGGTCGAAGGTGGGTGTGGTCGTGGCGGCCATGGTCATACGCGACTGCGGTTGTGGGCGATCGTGGTTGTGCGCAATTGTGGTCGTGAGTGGCTACGGTCATGAGCGGCTATGGTCGAATCGGTGAGGGGAGGGAGGAGCTTGGAGCAGCGAGGAGGCCGGATTTGGCTCCGAGGGGGCTAGGAAAGAGGGAGGAGCTCGAGGCGGGAGGAGCTCGGGGGCAGCGGGGAGGTCGATCTAGAGTGACGCGGGCGGGGAGGCCAACAGGGGCGGGAGGGAGGAGCTTAGGGGCAGACGGGGAGGAGTTGGGGGTGGTGCTAGGGAGGAGGGAGGAGCTTCGACGGGAGAACGAAGATATGAGAGGAATAGACAAGGAGCAAAACTGGCAGTTTATCTTTAGTATATATGAAAAATCAAATAATAGAAAAGAAAATAGGAGAAAATGAGTGATAATGATATATGTCAAAAGAGAAAAAAAAGTAGAGTGGCAAATTTTAAATTTCAGAAAAGCGTGTTTGGTTCGTTACCGGAACCTGCCAAAGGTTGCCACAGCTCACAATGCCGAAGCTTAGCCTGTGTTTGCTTGATGACCAGATCTGTGGCGTGCCCAACTTTGCCTAGCGCTGGTCAGTTCATTTTCTACGCCATATCTCGCCAAAAGTCTGGCGCTGAATTCAGCCGCCACACTTGCGGCGTGGACAGAAGTTTGGTGTGGCGTGTTCTGGTATTAAACCAAACACGCCTTAAATAACATATCTTAAAGTGGCACTTTCTAAATGGCATATATTAAATTTAGTCCGGAAATAGAGCAAAACCCTGCGAACCGGCGCAAGACGGCGAGCAGTAATAACAGCGGTGGCAGCAGTAGTAGCGACCGCCGCCGCCGCTGCCACCGCCGCCACCGCACTACCTCTCTTCTCTTTCACGCTCTCTCCTCGCTTTGACTCCCCTCTCTCCTTTTCTTGCCTTTTTTTTGCGGAGCGAGAACTGCAGGGCCCCAAAAAGGGTCGGATTCTCGGTGTTCTCTGAACCTTCTTTGCTTGTCCTCAAATGGCCTCCTCCCCCTCTTCACATTTCCTCTAGCAGCTTCCCCCTCCCTCCCCTGCAAGCTTCCCCGCTTCTTGGTTCTTGTTTCTTGCAAGCGATGGAGGCCAAGGTGGTGGCAAGAAGAGCAAGCGGCGTGCCGGCGCTTCTGGTGGCCGCACTCCTGCTCAGCGCTTTCGGCTCCGCGTCGGCCGCGTCCTCATACCCCGCAAGTGAGTGAGCTCGGTTCTTGGCTTTCGAGTAATTGGTCTCTTGGGGCTAATTCGTATCCGATTGGTGGCAGAGGTTGTGAGCGGGCTCCTGAGCAGCACGGCGTCGGCGCTGGTGAAGCAGCTGTGGTCGCTCAAATCGACCACCAGGACAGGTAATTGGTGTGGTCTTTTGGCTGCTCGCAGCGTTTCCTTCGGTTCTTGGTTTCGGTTTCTTGAACTGATTTTGGTTGAATTTTTGGTGTCGGCAGCAGCCGTGGCGGGGAGGTCCATGGTGAAGTACGAGGGCGGGTACACGGTGGAGACGGTGTTCGACGGTAGCAAGCTGGGGATCGAGCCGTACGCCGTGGAGGTCACCCCCGCCGGCGAGCTACTCGTGCTGGACTCCATGAACAGCAACATCTACAGGGTCCAGCTGCCGCTGTCACGATGTGAGCATGCTCTACCTCGAACCGCTTCTTCCAGTCCTTTTCAGGTTTGGTTGTGATGGGATTCTGCTAAGTATGGTAGATGACTAGATGATGCCAAGTGTTTGGGTGGTTGGTCGGGTGTGATATGTGACGGTTGCATGCTAGATTTTTGCCAGGTCCTGTTTCTTGATTGCGAGATGTTTGTTAGTTTCTAGTTTGCAATTATGAATTCAAGATGTGATAGTGCTGTGCTACCTGGTCACTTTCACTTCCCTTGTTCATGGAGTATTTGAGTCTTTCCTTTTATTTCTCTGTACCACATTTTAGGAGTTGAACAAACAGAGCATGAATTATTCGCCTGAAAAATTATTAGCAAAACTTCCCCTGTTTGATGTGAAAAATTAACATTCCAACTTTGGTTTGAGCAAATGTCCTATGTAGGTCACATTGTGGTTTCCCTCCCTTAGAACAATTTTCTATTCTAGAGTGGTGAAATTAGCCACATTTTATTTTGCAATAGATGCTTTTCAGCTTATACTAGTTTGTCTTGCATGTTTTGAAAATGGATCAAACAATGCAGATAGCAGACCAAAGCTTGTTGCTGGTTCGCCGGAAGGATTATCTGGTCATGTTGATGGGAGGCTGCGAGAGGCGAAGATGAACCATCCTAAGGGGTGTACAGTGGATGATAGGGGCAACATTTATGTTGCAGATGCTATGAACATGGCAATAAGAAAGATCAGTGATACAGGTAAGCTAAAATGTCTCGTTGTAGGGCATGTGCACATGATAATGTCTGGTCCCCAAGCACCCTATGTTTGCTCTTTGATTTTCTTTGAGCTTCTCCAGGACTTATTTAACACTTGCGTCCAAAAGTAGCATTTGGAACGAGGTAAGCTGTCAGAGTGAATGCGAAGATCAAACACAGTTTTAAATGACAACATGGTAGTCTATTTAGAGTGTGATCCCTGCAGATTATGGTATCTAATTAGCATCTGTCTTAAGTAATTGCCCAACTTTTCCATAACATCGAGCACAATAATGATATGGCTATTGATATCAACAAATTAAAATATCATGTGCTTTGCAGCAGTGGAAGAGATATCACACATTTAGTTGAAACCTTAATGTGGGTAGTGGAATTACATAATTGGACTTTAGATATTAAATGATCTCATTCTCCAAGAAAGAAATCAGTACTCCATGACATCATAATTGCTCATTGAGATTGTATATGTTTTGAGTGTGTTGAATTAAATCAAGGATTTGCATGCACAAAACAGTTAATATATTTTGAAGGTAAATATTATATGTTCTTGATATGCTTACTTTGAATTTACCCAGCCATTTTAACTTCATCATTTGTGTTTTCAAATTCTTTTAACATACATAATTTTTGTTGTGATTAATTAATGTATCTTTAGAGGCAACTACAGATCTTTATGCTAATTGAGTTTGGCTTCGGCTGAAATTTGTTTGGATCTTCTGGAGTCATCTAGCATAAATGGCCTTGTCAATTTAGAACATGTAAATGAAGAAGTTCTTGACAGATTATGCACTCATATGTAGGGGTCACAACCATTGCTGGGGGGAAATCGATGAGAGGTGGACACATTGATGGGCCTAGTGATGATGCAAAATTTTCCACTGATTTTGAAATCCATTACGTCAGCAGTAGCTGCTCCCTCTTGGTCATTGATAGAGGAAACCAAGCAATTCGGGAGATTCCACTCCAGATTGATGACTGTGCATATCAGTATGAAGCTGGTTTTCCTCTAGGTACATTCCACTTAAGCTTCCATTAGTACTATTCAACCAAAGAATACTGCTGTTCAAAGAGGCCAGAATATTGGAAATTATCTTTAACTGCTCAAATGGCCTAAAAAATGAGGAAAGGGCCTGCCAAAACTACAAACACTAATTAATTTGAGTTTGAATGCTCACAGGAGTTGCCTTGCTTTTTGCTGCTGGTTTCTTTGGTTACATGCTTGCATTGCTCCAACGACGGGTTTTAGGAATGGTATCAGCAACAGAGGTAAGTGCTTCATACTGTTTTTGTTATTCTGAGAAAAACATCATGCACATATACTGGCAGCATGGCAGAGTTGGCAACTAGGGAAAGGCTGTAATGGACCACAGCCCACAGGCCAGCTGTAAACCAGCGGACCGGCGCATGAATACGTTACCGTCAGCCTTTGGTTACCCTAGAGCTAGTGTCCATCATCCGTTGGCCCCAGCCTGTTCACTCACTGTGTCCCACACCTATTCTCATAACTACTAGTACTATGGTATGTTAGTAAGTGGTAACTTTTAGTAGTTGATAATGACCTGTAGTCTTGTACCATAACTTAAAATGCAAACCTTTTTGCGCATCTAACAAATGGTTCAAGTAACTAAATGATGTTACAGCTTAAAACTAGATAACTACATTTTTATTAGACAATGCAATATTTCAGTTCTTTGATTAACCATAATTGACTGATGTCAAGGACACTCAAGTATATACAGAAGAGCACATGCAAAATAAAATAACACAATTCACTTTGTTATCCCTCTAGAGTCTAGACCATGGTTAAAAGTAAAGATGAAACAACACATATTCTCTTGCTCACCTTATTTATGCAGTACATTTACAGCTACCTTCTGTTGAGGCACGGGTCTGACGACAGAGAGTATGGCACTCGCCCTTGATCGGCTAGCCATACCGTCGGCAAGACTCTGAGGCCTATTGAAGAAGAGAGGAAGACTAGAGAACTTTGTTTATTTTTTAATGATAATGATACAATGCTGTCCCTTTTATAGGGATGGCTAAACTTGACCTCTAAGAAACCTATCTCTTATTAAGAAAACTAGTCATAACAATAGGAAACTTATTTTTAATACATGGAATAAATCTAAAATGAAATAAATCTAAATACTAAGGAAATTAATTATTATATTCCTAATCTGCAATATATTAGCGAACCACCCAAATCTGTACATGCTATAGTACTCGAGGGTACTATTCATGCGTTGCTACAATACCATACGGTATTGTTCATGTTTGCTACAGTGCCCACGTTACTGTTCACTTGACTGTTGTGCGTACGCTGAGATCATAGGCCATAACATTACACCCCTTGCGGAACTTGTCCTCGAGTTGTTAGGTGGCAGCTATGGTTGAAGTCCTTTGTAACCCCATATCGACGAGAGGGCACGATGATGACGTCGTGTCGCATGGTAAAAGATCAGCGAAGCTCCAATGGATAGCAGCTCCTGGGCGTGGTTTGATGTCGCAGGAGTTGTTGGGGGCATAGGCACCAGCGCAGGGTAGCAATAGCATGCTTTTTGCTCTGGGTGCAACGGTTGTGGAAGAGATATGACGTTGTCCATGACCCCTACATAGAAGCCGCCGTACTCCACAACACCAACGGCACAACATCGGCCAACAACGTGGCAAATGCGCCCGCGAAACAATGATGACATTCTTCGTCCTTGTCAAAGGCGCTAAGGGCGTAGCCAATGACAACCTAGCTGGGAGAGGAGTTGTCGATGGTGGGGATGGCAACGTGGCTAGTGCCAACGCCAGCATCGGGGAAAGTGGTGGTAGCACTACCGTTGCAATGGCACGCGACACCACTTCTTGCCCATTCAGATTATCCACCAACTCATTCAGACTAGTGGTGGTAGCACTACCGTTGCAATCGGGGAAAGTGCCTTCTTCAAGATGGCTATTATGTTGTCGAGTAAGGACATCGTTTTCTTGCTGCTAGCCATCAACATATTCAAGGGAAATAATTCAGCATCGGAAGTCATGGTGAGTGGGTCTGATACCAAATGTTGTGGTACAGGTCCAAGGACCTTTACCGAAGGTAGGGCACTCATCCTTGATCAGTTGGCTATGCCACCGCTAAGGCTCTAAGACCTGTTAAAGAAGAGAGGAAGACTAGAGAATTTTGTTTATTTCTTTAATGTCCTTTATAGGGATGACTAAACTTAATCTTTAAAAAACCTATCTCTTATTAAGAAAACTAATCCTAATAATAGCAAATTTATCTCTAATCCATAGAATAAATCTAAAAGAAAATAAACCCAAACACTAAGGAAACTAATTATTATATTACTAATCTGCGATATACTAGTGAACTACCCAAATCTATATGTGCTACAGTACTCGCTGGTACTGTTCACGAGTTGCTACCATACCCGCGCGGTATTGTTCATGTTTGCTATAGTGCCCATGTTATTGTTCACTCGCCTGCTGCGTGTACTCTGAGATCCTAAGTCATAACACCTTTGGAATCGAAATTTTACCATACAGGAACCTCCAAGACCCAGCATTACAAGCATCCCTCCATATCAAAAACCATTAAAGCCTTCTCTTCGGTCCCCACTAATCCCAACTGAAGATGAGGCTGGGAAACAGGAAGCAGAAGAGGGGTTCTTCACCTCAATCGGCAAACTCATCGGCGGAGTGAAATCATCTGTGGCAGAGATATTTGGTGCGGCATTTTCCAGAAAGAAGCGCCCAGCCAGCCAGTACCATCACCACCAGTTGCGAAGAGCTAACCCTTGGCCAGTGCAAGAAAGCTATGCCATCCCACATGATGAGACGCCTCCACTGTTGGATACAAGAGCACCAACCCCTCGGAAGAACTATGCCTTCATGACAAAGGAGCCTGAAAAGATTCACCACATCCGGCATGGGCGGCCTTATTTCAACGGTTGGGATGTACACGCCCCCCATCAGCAGCAGCCGGAACAGCAGATGTATCACCAGCAGCACTTGCAGCAGCACAGGCAGTACTCTGCAGGCCCGCAAACTTTCTACGAGCAGAGCTGCGAGACGACAAACGAGATCGTCTTTGGCGCGGTCCAGGAGGTGGACAGCAAGCGGCGCATGGTGGAAATCAAGGCCGTGAACTATGGAGACACATACTATGAGCAGTACGGGATGCGGTACCGCAACAATTACATCGGCTACAACAGCAACAACTATTAAACAATCAACCCTTCTTGTTCTTATTTTTCTTCCTTTCTTTGTCTCTTTTGTTTCTTGGTTACATGATTAGATTTACTGCTCGTTTTCGTATCCCCTGTCCTCCGCAGCGCCTGTAACAAAAAAGAAAAACGGAGGAAGTAGATGTACTAATCTCCTGTCTTGACTTGTGCAATGAAAAGCTGGGATTTTTGTAGTACACCCTGATGATCACGGATTCTTAACCGTCATGCTGTATGTATTTTACTGACCTGCTTTGATGAGTCCTGTTGGCTGCATTGGTCATGATGATGATCTTGCATTCCTATAGTCGCACGCATGGCGTTATGGATGCCTACCAGAGTGTGTGTATGTGTTCCATACCACCTGAGCTGTGTTTGATCAGGGGACAAGAAGTCGTCATGGCCCCTCTCGCGAGAACTGCCTGCATCCTGTGCCATTCGACCTGAACACAGGATGCGAATCCCAGGTTGGTGATA
The DNA here is from genome assembly GCA_017311315.1 of Dendrocalamus latiflorus. Taxonomy (NCBI): domain Eukaryota; kingdom Viridiplantae; phylum Streptophyta; class Magnoliopsida; order Poales; family Poaceae; genus Dendrocalamus; species Dendrocalamus latiflorus. The sequence continues at coordinate 26,060,666 of CM029660.1, forward strand.
GATACCATGTAGATACAGATAGGTAGCACATGTGGTGGGCCGATGCCAAGCTCTCACTGGGTCGGCTGCTTCCTGATTGCACATGTAGACGGACAGGGCAAACACATTCTGCGAGCTGATCAGCTGAAGTTGCTTTTGCTGCAGTGACACAGAGGGGGCTCTTTTTCTGCAGTAACATTTGGAAACCATGCCAGCCAGGTTGAGGTAGAAGAAAGATACACCCGAATTCGTGGCCTCGTGATGCTAGTGAATGCACTCACCTAAAGACGACAATGAGGAGAGACAGTCACATGGACCGTGGTCAGAGGTATGTGACAAGTTTAATTGCGAGGGCCGAGGGGTCGGCACCCTGCGGCCATACTGACTGACAGGTGGACCTGGGATGTCGGCTCATGCGCACCTTGACCCAAGCATGGAGCCAAAACAGGACATATATGAATTTGGATTGTTTCTATTCGAATGCACAGTGGAAGGAAGATTGCTACTGTCAGAAATGCTCGATGAGGTTGTCGCAATCACGCAATGGGATAGTGTTCAATCAGTGGATCAAATGAAATGAAGATATCCAGGATCAGGATAGGCCTGAGAGCATTGTTATGTTCCAGGACAGAGCTGAGGGTGGGGTACACAGCCTCTGAGTCTTTTTAGATAATGGAACAAAAGTTCCAGCCTCTACCATCCGGGAATGGTACACAGCTGAGCGATAACCACAAACCAAGCCAAAGGCTCAAGTTCTCACAACCACAAGAGGAAACAAAAGCAACAAAAAGATAGCCCATTTAAGACGAGCAACCAACGACTAGAAAAGAACTAAAGGTACGCTTTAATTCGATTCCGGAAGCTACGCTTCAATTCGCTTCAATTCGATTCCGGAAGCACCAACCAAACTTTGCAAAGACCGCCAAAAATAAAGTCTCAAAATCTCTGCAGGCGCGTTTGAACAACGGACGCTCCTCCTTCTTATGCAGCAGGGACCACTGTCGAATCCAGTAAGTTGTCTTGAAGATTACCTGGAAATAAGAATTAGTCGTAACCTTGTTAAATACCACGTCATTTCTATTCAACCATAAAGCCCAACAAAGTGAAGCCACCCCCAACAAAATCTGGTTACGAAGCTTAGGACAAACGCCACTTAGCCAAGAGCCAAACATATTAGAGAAACTCGTGGGTGATTGAATTCCAAAAGTGATATGCACTGTAGTCCAAACAACTCTCGCAAAATGGCATTCAAAAAACAAGTGTTGGATAGTCTCAATGGCATTACAAAAACAACATTTGACATTTCCTTGCCAATTTCGTTTTGCTAAGTTGTCTTTAGTGAGTATAACTCCCTTTATTAAGTACCACAGAAAGATCTTGATTTTCAGTGGTACCTTTAATTTCCAAATTGGATTTTTTTCCGGGAAGGTTCCTTGCCTAAGCAGGTTCCTGTACATAGACCGGACCGTGAAAAGGCCATTCTTAGTCTGATTCCATTGAAACAAATCTTTACCCATTGTTAGATTGACCCTAACAACTTTTGACACTAAGTCAAACCAAGAGATCAGATTTGCATTCACCAAACCTCTCCTAAATGATACATTAAGTGGTACAGTCCGTAGGACATTTGCCACCGTATCATTTGTTTTCCTCACAATTCTATAAAGATTGGGATATGCCTCTCCAAGAGGTTTGTCTCCTAGCCAAATGTCCTCCCAAAACCTGACTTGTCTCCCACTTTGCACTATAAAACATCCACCGGCCAGAAAATCATCTTTAACTTTCAAAAGGCCAGACCAAAACTGAGAATCACCTGGGCGGTGTTGCACTTGTGATAGAGTTGTGTTAGACAAATATTTCTTTCTTAGAAGACTTTGCCACACTCCATCATTATTTATGAGCTTAAACAGCCACTTACTTAGAAGGCATCTATTTTGAATATGTAAGTTTTGTATGCCTAGTCCACCCATATCTTTCGGTTTACAAATTATACTCCATCTAGTGAGACGATATTTCCTTTTGTGCTCATCACCTTGCCAGAAAAACCGCGAACGATAATAATCTAGTTTCTGAAGGATGCCTCTAGGGACCTCGAAAAAAGATAACATGTACATGGCTAAACTAGATAGCACCGAATTAATCAATACAAGCCTCCCTCCAACCGACAGCAACTTTCCTTTCCAACTACTTAGTTTTTTCTGGAACCTCTCCTCAATTAAAGCCCAATCTTGTTTTGTTAATTTCTTATGATTCAAAGGTATTCCTAGATACCTAAAAGGAGGGCCACCTAACTTGCAACCGAACAATTGTGTATACTCTTGTTCACAGTCCTTAGCTGCTCCATAACAAAACAACTCACTTTTGTGAAAATTAATTTTCAACCCCGATAAGTGCTCAAAGGTACAAAGTAAAAGCTTAAGATCTTTGGCCTTAATCAAGTCATGATCAAGAAACAGAATGGTGTCATCCGCATACTGGAGGATAGACAAACCATCCTCTACCAAGTGAGGAACCACTCCCCTGAATTGTCCATTAGACTTAGCTCGGAAAATCAAAGTTGCTAACATATCCGCAACTAGATTAAATAAGATAGGAGACAAAGGATCACCCTGTCTTAGACCTTTCTTAGTTTGGAAAAAATTTCCTACATCATCATTGACCTTAACACCAACACTGCCTCCCCTCACAATTTGATCAATCCATTTACACCATTTCGGCGAAAAACCTTTCATTCTCAAAGTCTGTTGTAAAAAGGACCATTTCACCTTGTCGTAAGCTTTCTCAAAGTCTAGCTTTAAGATTACCCCGTCTAACTTTTTCCTATGCAATTCATGAATTGTTTCATGCAAAATAACCACGCCTTCTAAAATATTCCGACCTTTCATAAAAGCCGACTGAGAAGGTTGAATCACCTTTTGAGCCACTAGGGCAATGCGGTTAGTCAGCACTTTCGTGAAAATCTTGAAACTTACATTTAATAAGCAAATAGGTCGGAATTGTTGGATCTGTGTAGCTTCCTGTTGCTTTGGTAATAATGTAATTATACCAAAGTTAAGGCTAAAAATGGGAAGGTTTCCTTTGTGAAATTCATTAAAGAGAGGCATGAGATCTTGTTTTATTAAATCCCAAAAAACTTGATAAAACTCGGCCGGAAACCCATCGGGCCCCGGAGCCTTATTATGCTCCATTTGAAATATAGCCTCCCTCACCTCCTTTTCTGAAAATGTCGCCGTTAAGACGTCATTTTCTAATTGTGAAATCTGTGGAATATCATCTGTGAAGGATTCTATCATAGAAAAATTATTACTATCCGGTTCTCCAAAGAGACCCTTATAGTAAGTGGTGATGAATTTTTTAAGATTTTCATCACCCGTAATTATGCCTTCCTCTTGCTCCAAACGGAAAATCCTAGTTTTCCTATGTTTTCCATTGGCCACTAAATGAAAATACTTAGTATTGCAATCACCAGATAACAACTTAATTGTTTTGGCTCTTTGATACCATTTGATCTCCTCTTCACGTAGTAGGAGAGCAAGTCTCTCTTTATAAAAATTTTTAAGATCCATTTCTCTACTACTAAGAGGCCGCACCTCTGCTTTTTTATCTAATTCATCAGCTTTTGAAATCAACTCCGCTTTTTCTTTCTTATATTTACCACTTACATTCTTGGCCCACCCTCTTAGGAATTGTCTAAGCCTCTGGATTTTACGTTGCCATCTCTGAATTGGAGTTTTGCCTCCCAACTCCTTTTTCCACACCTCAACAACCAACTCATAAAAATCATCCCTTAACAACCAACCTAGTTCAAATTTAAACCTTGGTTGTTTGTTTGCATGAGTGCCATGACCAGTATCTAAAAGTAACGGAGTATGATCTGATAATTCCCTTGTCAACGTTTGTACCGTCACAAGCCTCTGAGTCTGATGATTGTTAAAGATAGAATTGTATATTCTTAGAGATAGAATTAGTTTACAATTGTCCCCTGAAATCCCTCCTGTAATCTGTCGCTCAATCTATGTATTCTGGAAAGCCATCGCTGTGGCTTTGTAATTTGGCAGCACAGCTTGCACATTCACTGTAGCCGATATGGCAAAACCTGAAGTTCAGTCAATATCAGAGCCCCGCTTTGACGGGTTCTCTCCCAAAACCAATCTATTGCTCTTCTTCTTTCATGGTATCAGAGCCTTGATTCTGCCACAATCACGAGGATGTCAGTATCCAGCTCTGGCTTAGGATCCGTCTTTGCTCCTGTCATGGGCGGTACTACTCTGGCATCAGCCGGTCTCCTGCTGACTCCCTCTGCTCCCTCCTTTGGTCATCTGATCAATGTGAAGTTGAGCAGGGAGAACTAGCTCCTGTGGAAGGTGCAATTCCTACCATACCTCCGTAGCCAACAGCTCATGGGCTATGTAGATGGATCGGTGGAAACCCCGGAGAAGACAATCGCGCGCTTGACAGATAGCAGCACAGTTGTGGAGATCAACCTGGCATATGAGCGGTGGCTCCAACAGGACCAGATGGTTCTCAGTGCAATACTCTCCTCGCTTTTGGAGAATGTTCTTGCACAGGTTCTTCTTTTGAACACTGCCTGAGAGGTTTGGTAGGCCTTGGATCGGAAGTTCTCATCCAGCAGCTCTAAGGCCTAAGTGATGCAGATTCGTCATCAACTTGCCTCCCTGCAGAAGGACTCCATCCACTCAATGATGATGAAATCGCCACCTAACTCTTCACTGGTTTAGACAGTGACTATGATCCTCTAGTCATGTCCTTAACCACGCGAGGCGAGCCAGTTTCACTCAATGAGGTATATGCTCACTTCATGGCTTTTGAAATGCGTCTTGAACAAAACAATCTTCTTGTTAGACCATGTGGATAGGTCATGCATACAATGATGATGAATAATTGATATTTGGGTTACATTAAAATTTACATTTGTGAAAGTTTCGTCGATGCTCTTTTGGAAAACTTGAATCGCAGGAACATTCAGGATAAGCGGTCTGACTACCTTGTATTGGGTAATCTGACCGATAGGCTTCAACCACGGATAGTAGCCAGAGGCGTGGACCACGATTGGTAGTCAGTGGTTCGATCAGCCTTGTGTTTGGGCAGTCCGATCGGCCTTGTGTTGGGCCGTCAGAATGACCATGGCATGTCGACCACAGCAGATCGACCATGGTATGTCGACCACGGTAGGTTAAACACAACAGAATGACTACGGCTGAACGACTGCGGCAGAACAATCTTGGTCCGGGTTCGGAGAGCAGTCGGAGACCCCGGAGTTGGAAACCGGTCATAGCTACAGTGAACCAATTGATGGTCATAAGCTAAGGGAAACGGTCGTATGGCACAGCGAACCGATCATAGCTACAGTAAACATGTCGTAGCAATAGTGAACTGGTCATAGCTTCGTATGCTAGTATCGGTTGGAGATCGTTAGCTACAGTAACCGGTCGATGGTCGTAGCTACAGTACATAGTCGATGGTCAAAGCTACAGTACTTGATCGGATGTCGAAGCTACAGTACCTGGTCAGTAGTCAGTGATTAGTACTCGGTGCTATAGTACCTGGTCGGTACTTGGTGAACGGTAGTCGATAGCTACAGTATCTGGTCGGTACTCGATGATCGGTAGTCGGTGCTACAGTGCCTGGTTGGTGATTGGTAGCTGTAGACTTTGTGATCGGTAGTTGTAGACTTTGCAATCTGTTGTTGTAGTTGTAGGCTTCACGATCTGTTGTCGTAGACTTTGTGATCGGTAGTCGTAGACTTCGCGATCTATTATCGTAGTTGTAGGCTTTACGATTGGTTGTCGTAGACTTTGTGATTGGTAGTCGTGGAGTTTGCGATCAGTTGTCGTAGGCTTCACGGTCGGTACTCGTAGGCTTCGAGTGTTTTAATTCTTACAATCTTCGAGTACCTTGAGTACTCATGCCTGTTGGGTAAGCGGTCTGACCGGCCTGGGTATGGCGGTCTAACCGATTTTTCTAAGTGGTATGAGGTTGATTTCTGGAGAATGTGGAAATTGAGATCGTGGATGATCGTGTGATTGCAGTTGGATTAAAGCTTATGACGACGTGCAAAGGTGTTGAAACGCTGCCAGAAAAATAGAAGAAATACGACAACTCGAAGGCGATGGTTTCTCGAAAGCACGAGTGATCAAAAGTTCTGTTTCCGGTGTTGAAGATTTCGAGTACATACAAACCGGTCGAAATCGAAGCTGAGCGATCGAGCAAGCGGTCAAACACTGAGCGATCGAGCGAGTCGAACACTGAGCGATCGATCGAGCAGCTGAGCACCGAGCGGTCGAAACCTTCACTAAGCACTAAGAGATTCCAAAAAGCAGAGGCAATTATTCACCCCTCTCCGATTACGGTATTCGATCCTACATTTCTGGCTCATGGGCAAAGCCTGATTGCTACGGTGAACTTGGCATCGTGTGGCAATAGGGGTGGACGTGGTAGAAGCCATGGTGGCCACCAAAATCAATCATCTTCATCAAACATTGGAGGCCATGGATAGTACCAATACAACTCCAGAGGTGGCAATCGCCCTACATGTCAAGCATGTGGCAAGGTCGGCCACGTAGCACTAAAGTGCTATCATCGCTTCGACCACTCATACCAGTCTGAAGAAAGTCGTGTAGCTGCTATAGCCGCCACTCAATCTTATGCCGTTGATGCAAATTGGTACACCGACACCAGAGCCACTGATCACATCACTAGTGATCTTGATCGGCTCACTGTGAAGGAAAGGTACACTGGGAAAGATCATCTACAAGCAGCCAATGATACAGGTATGTTCATTGCTCACATCGGTCACTCGAAGTTTCATACCCCATAATTGATCTGCATTTGAACAATATTCTTCATGTGCCTAGGGCTTCTAGACATCTTCTTTCGGTCCACAAGTTTTCTAAAGATAACAATGCTTATTTTGAGTTCCATCCTGATTATTTTCTTATTAAGGATCGAGCCACGAAGATGGTCCTTCTTCGAGGGAGATGTGAGGGTGGTCTATACCCCTTGTTTCCAAGCCAAGACTCAATTTCGAAATCTGCCTTCTCCGGTGTCAAGCCAACTCGAGATCAATGGCATTGTCGCTTAGGGCATCCATCTTCATATGCTATTCAGCATGTTCTTTTACAAAATAATTTGTCGTGTTATGGCATTCTAGTCAAACATTAGTTTGTGATGCTTGTCAAAGAGGCAAAAGTCATCAATTGCCTTATTATTCATCGAACACTGTTTTTTCTTCTCCATTAGAGCTTGTTTACTTTGATGTTTGGGGTCCCGCTCCCATCTCTGTTGGTGAATTTCAGTACTATGTTATTTTTGTTGATGCTTTTTGCAAATTCACATGGATCTACCTATTGAAGAATAGGAGTGAAGTGTTCTCTGTTTTCATGCAATTCCAGTCTCATGTTGAATGCCTCTTGAGTAAAAAGATAATTTGCATGCAAACTGACTGGGTGGTGAATATAGAAAACTCCACACTTTCTTTAACCGTGTTGGCATCTCTCATCATATCTATTGTCCTCGTGCGCATCAACAAAATGTTGCCACTGAGCGTAAACATAGGCACATTGTTGACGTTGGACTGTCCCTGATAGCTCATGCAGCTATGCCCATCAAATTTTGGGATGAGACCTTCATTACCTCTTGTTTTCTTATCAACCGCACCCCTACTAAAGTCCTCAACCTTGATACTCCTCTCCACCATTTGCTTGGAGTCCATCTAGATTATTCCTCTCTTAAAATTTTTGGTTGCGCATGCTGACCGAATCTCTGACCCTACAACAAACACAAGCTTGAATTTCACTCCTCTCAATGTGTGTTTTTGGGATACAGTCCCATTCATAAAAGGATACAAATGCTTACACATCCTGACCAATCGAGTTTACATTTCTCGAGATGTTCTTTTCGATGGGAATGTCTTTCCCTTCTTTTGGATTTCTTCCACAGCGCCTGTTGCACCTTCTGTACAGTCGGTTCTTCTACCTGCACAAATGGCACATCCCTCTGCTTCCTGTCCTTGCAAACATTAGTGCAGCATCAGGTTGTCGAGGATGAACTTTAGGCTAATGAGCATGAACATATTTTGTCACCTAACACTGTTTTGCAACATTCTACAGATGTACCGGCACCAGCATCTCCCAGATTGTCGTCGGCCACCTCATCTTCACCTTTGTCTTCTTCAACTCCCACACCTCTGGCTGAACCTGACCGAATACACCATATGGTCACTCGTCTACGGCATAACATTCGCCAACCCAAGAGGTGAATAGATGGCACTCTGTCGTATGGTCGTGGTGCTTTTTCAGTTACAACAGTTGAACTAATCACATATCAAGAGGCTATTGGAGATGAGAGGTGGAAGATGGCTATGGACGTAGAATACAGAGCCTTGCTGAAAAATGAAACATGGCATCTCGTTCCCTTCTCTAGGCAACAGAACATCATTGATTGCCATTAGGTTTCAAAATCAAAAGAAAGGCAGATGGATCCAGAGATCGGTACAAGGCACGGTTGGTGGCCAAGGGATTTAAATAGCACCAAGGAATTGACTATGATGACATGTTTAGTTCGGTGGTAAAACCACAAATATTTGGCTTGTGTTGTCTCTAGCAGTGTCTAAAGGATGGAACCTTCGTCAACTTGATGTCCAAAATGCTTTCGTGCATGGTATTCTCGAAGAAGAGGTTTATATGCGACAACATCTAGGATATATATATGCTGATTATCCTCATCATCTTTGTAAGCTACAGAAGGCATTATATGGCTTAAAACAAGCACCCAGAGCCTAGTTCTCTCGTTTGAGTTCTAAACTTCAGGAGCTAAATTTTGTTCCCTCAAAAGCTGATGCTTCGCTCTTTGTTTATAATCAGGATGGGGATACCATCTATATACTACTTTATGTTGATGACATAATAGTTGCCGGGTCCTCTACATAGGTCACCAAAAGAATACTTGACCAGCTGCAAGAAGATTTCGCTATCAAGGATCTCGTTGAGGTACACTACTTCTTAGGCATTAAAGTTCAGAAGAAACCAGATGGGTTAGTTCTAACTCAGAGAAAATACATCAGTGATCTGCTTGACAGAGCACATATGAGAGAATGCAAACCGGTGAACACACCTATGGTTACAATTGAGAAATTATCCAAGACCGAGGGGACTACTTTATTAGATCAAGAAGTCACGGCTTACAGGAGTATTGTTGGGGCACTCTAGTATTTGACACTGATACGGCCTAACATTTCTTATTCTGTAAATAAGGTTTGTCAATTTTTCAGTTCATCTACGACTCAGCATGGGGTAGCTGTGAAGTGTATTCTTCAGTTTCTAAAGTATGCTTCTTCGGTTGGACTAAAAATTAGAAAGTCGCCCTCAACATTGATGAGTGCTTTTTCATATGCTGATTGGGAGAGCTGCCCAGACGATCGTCGTTCCACTGTAGGCTATGCAGTGTATTTCGGATCAAATTTGGTTTCATGGAGCTCACGCAAACAAGCCACAGTGTCACGGTCTAGTACAGAGTCTGAGTACAAGGCTTTGGCTAATGCAACTGCAGAAGTTATTTGGATTTAGTCCTTTCTAGGAGAACTTGGCATTTTTCAGTCCAGGCCACCGTGTTTGTGGTGCGACAATCTGAGTGCCACTTTTCTTGTCAATCCTGTTTTCCATGCAAGAACAAAACATATTGAGGTTGATTATCACTTTGTCAAAGAAAGGGTTGCACTCAAAGCCTTGGAGATACGGTTCATATCGTCTCAAGATCAAATTGCTGATATATTTACTAAGCCACTTCCTGTTCGCAATCTCAATCTTCTCGATTGTGATTGAGGGAGGGTGTTAAAGATATAATTGCATATTCTTAGAGATAGGAGGTAGAATTAGTTTACAACTGTCCCCTGAAATCCCTCCTGTAATCTCTCGCTCAATCTGTGTATTCTGGAAAGCCATCGCTGTGGCGTTGTAATTTGGCAGCACAGCCTGCACATTCCCTGTAGCCGATATGGCAAAACCTGAGTACATAAGTTCAGTCAATATCAGAGCCACGCTTTGACGGGTTCTCTCCCAAAACCAATCTATTGCTCTTCTCCTTCTTTCAACAATGAACAAGAACAACAGGTCCAACGGAAAACGACACTCAAACACTGCTATTAACTATTATCATGTGTTGAAAATACATTGATAAACAATAATAATAACAACAAAGCCTTTTGTCCCAAACAAATTGGGGTAGGCTAGGAATGAAACATTCTCAAGATCAAAGATATAAAAGCCTTAAAATAAAACCTACAATGCTAAAACCTAAGCTGTACAACCTGCTATCTGAGCCAAGAGCCTAAAACACTGCCCTTAACTTTCTTATGGTTCCGGTATGTGGATCGCTAACTTCCATGCACTCCTATCCAAAGCTAATTCTTTAGATACATTCCAATCCCTTAAGTCTCTTTTAACTGCTTTCTCTCACGTCAATTTTGGTCGACCTCTGCCTCTTCTAATACATTGATAAACAATGGATTTAAAATGTTGTAGATACAAAATATCAATATACCCCTGTCAGTGTGTTAAGTGATCCACACCACCATTTTGCATAGCTCTGAGCTGCCTCACTCGGTAGTAAAGCCACGCACCACGGTTTGTGCCCATGAGTTGCTCAGGCCACTATCAAGCCACCTCCATCTTCGTCAAGCCAGTGAGCTTCCCTTCCTTGCGCTACTGGTCATAACTGTTGTTAGATCTTATTGCACTCTCATGCTAGTTATTCAGCTTATTAGGTCGCAACAACTATCATATGATTGCATAAAAACAGTTATCATGTGAAAAATAGCTTCATTGTCACTGATAAGAGTCTGTTGAGTAATTCATGAAGAAAGGTCACCTTCTTTTGCAATTTATGTATTTAACTGTTCATCTGGTAACTGTCCCCGCTAGATACATCTGGAAATGATTCCAATATCTGAACCATCAAGCTACCAGCTGAAAAAAAAACCAAACCAGGGTCAACTTCTCATTTTAAGAACTCCAATGAAGGATCCTTAATGTCTTGAACTATAACATAATCATTAAATTTGTACACTAAAAATTTATAGTCCAAAATTTCACTGAGAACATGGTGAGTAAATGTACCTATGATGAAGATAGCTCCAACAAATCCTGCAGTGCCCCATCTCTCGCCGAGCATTGCCCATGCGAAAGCAGCACCCCATACTGGTTCCAGACCATAAATTATTGCAGTTTTGTAGCTGATACATCACGCATAATAGCCACCTGAAGACAAGGAAAAGCCCCCACAAATCAGTCACTGCTACAGACAGACCTATCACAGACGGTTCGGAACCATCATCACAGACGGTTCCTGAACCGTCAATGTTTAGGTGTCTATGATAATAGGTGGTTATCACAGACGGCTCCTAAGCAGTCTGTGATAACTCACATTACAGACGGTTTTTTTTTATAAAAATCGTCTGTGATAGTCGAGTATCACAAACAGTTTTATAAAAAATCGTCTATGATACTCGACTATCACAGACGGTTAATGAACAGACCGTCTGTGATATACACAATATCACAGACGGTTTTTGTTACTAACCGTCTGTGATATAATAATATCATAGATGGTTCGGAATAAAAACCGTCTGTGATATTGTGTATATCACAGACGGTTAGTAACAAAGGCCGTCTGTGATATCATTCATACCACAGACGGCAGCCTTTGAAACCGTCTGTGATACAATATCACAGACGGTTTTTAACAACGAACCGTCTGTGATAGCAAGTGCATCAGCCATTTTATTTGCTGTTTTTTTGCTAGCCTCAGGATATGCTAGCCATGCCCTCTGAAAGCAAGCAAGCAAGCAGATTACAGATAAATGACAGATAAGTTTATTGCAACTCAAAGTAAATTACAACAAAATTCGCTACACAGATGAATATAACAAACGGCCAGCAGATCACATACATATATAGAATGAAAATCATTACACAGATCTGACAAATGAATTAAATTGAAGGAATTGTTTGATTTGTACAATTGAATCCAATGTTTCAACATCTAATTATCACCATTGCTGGGGTGGAACTCTCCAGCCTTGTTTATGACCTCTGCTACTAAGAATTCGGAGAGGTTTCCACGAATTTCTATGAGTTGATCAAGATCATATGTACTTTCGTCGAAGTCCACCCGCTGTCGCTAGGAGCAATGTTAAGTCATTAATTAGCATGTGTGTGTAAATATATATACATATATATAATCAGAAAATAATAATTATTGGAAAGACCTAACAAACATCTGAATCATTAATCTTAGTATCCATGATTTCCTTCATATGGCGGCAAACGTAGAATTCACATACGTTACCCTGTAGCTGCTGGTGGCATTGCAAAAATAGAATTACATACATAGGTATTGTCAATTCTAGATGCATTATAACAAAGTGTGATATAGGATTGTTGTGTCGTAGCGGGTACCGAAAATCGCGTGTTGTGTCGCAGCGTGTCACTGGATTTGTCGTGTCATCCTCCTAGGGCAACATAAGCGGCAAACAACCTACGTGATTCAAAAAAGTTAGCCAAGGCCGTTGCAAACGAAGGAAATATATGGGGTCACTTCAGTCATGTGTTGTAAAACCATGAAATGGGCTTGAGCATACGTATTTTGATACGGAGTTATTGCTTTCCTTCCGATAGTCCCGATACCATCTAGCCTCCCATCGTGACGAGATAGAGGTACACCTATCGGCTCGACTTGAGCCATGTAGCCGATGCAGAATTCAATGACATCTTCTGTTGTATAACCTTCGATGATGCTAGCCTCCGGTCGAGATCGATTGCGTACATAGGACTTCAGAATTCCCATGTACCTCTCGAAAGGGTACATATGACGTAGAAACACGGGGCCACATATTTTTATCTTTTTCACAAGGTGGACAATGAGATGGACCATGATATCAAAAAATGATGCAGGAAAATACATCTCTAGATGACATAGAGTTGTCATCACCTCGGTTTGCATAGCATCTTGTCCATCAGGATCAATGACCTTCTGAGCAATTGCATTGAAGAAATAACATAGCCTTATGATTGTCACTCGAACCTTGTTCGGTAAAATACTTCTAATTGCAACAGGTAGTATTTGTGTCATTAGCACATGACAGTTGTGAGAATTCATGCCAATTAATTTCAAATGTTCCATGGAAACAAGTTTCTTCATGCTGGTGGAGTGACCGGATGAAACTTTCACACCATGTAAGGACTGGCACAGTTCAGTTCTCTCGGAGTTAGATAGAGTGTAGCAAGCTGAGGGAAGGTACATCCAGCCTTTATCGGTCTCTATCGGTGCTAACTCGGTCCTGATGTTCATAACGACCAAGTCACGCCTTGCGTTAACACCATCCTTTGTTTTATCAGGAATGTTCAGTAAGAGACCAATCAAACTGTCACATACATTCTTCTCTACGTGCATGACATCGATGCAATTGTGAATTTCTAAGTGCTCCCAATAAGGCAAGTCCCAAAATATTGACCTCTTTTTCCACATGTTCTTTCTCAATTTACGTCCCTTTCCAAGCACAACGTTTATATCCTTGACCATATCATACACCTCTTTCCCGCTAAAAGGTCTTGGTACTGAGTCATCCTCTTTTTTTTCCGTCAAATTGTTTCTTCATCTTGCGGTATGGGTGATACTTTGGAAGGAACCTATGGTGACGCATGTACACAGTTTTGTGCGAGTTATTCAACCACACACTCTCGGTATAATCTAAGCAATGTGGACACGCTTTGGCTCCTTTTGTACTCAACCTGACAGGTTACCAAGGGCAGGAAAATCATTAATGGTGCAGAATAACATGACGCGTAGAGTAAAGTTCTCTCGTTTGTCCGCATCCCATACATGTACCCCTTCGTTCCACAGTATTGCAAGATCTTCCACCAATGGTGCTAGGAACACATCAATATCGTTGCCAGATTGCTTCGGCCCTTGGATAAGTAGTGACATCAAAATATACTTCTGCTTCATACACAGCTAAGGAGGAAGGTTGTACATGCACAGAGTCACGGGCCATGTGCTATGTCGGCTGCTCATGTTACCAAAAGGATTCTTTTCATCTGCACTTAATCCAAATCTTATATTTCTCGATTCCACACCAAAATCTACAAACATCCTATCAATGTTCTTCCACTGGGCAAAATCAGCAACATGTCTTATCATTCCGTCTTTCTTACGCTGCTCCTAGTGCCAACGCATCACTCTTGCATCCTTACGGTTTGCAAATAAACGTTTCAAATGGGGGATTACAGGAAGATACCACAACACCTTAGCAGGAGGTCCTTGCTTCACCTCGATGCCCTTCCCATCATCAGAGTCATTTTTACGCTTGTATCGGGATGCTTTGCACACCGAACAAACATGTAAGCTAGCATACTCTTTACGGTACAGGATACAATCATTCGGACATGCATGTATTCTTTCTACTTCCATTCCTAATGGACAAAGAATCTTCTTGGCATGGTAGGTGGTTCTCGGCAACACATTTCCATTTGGAAGCATGTCCGCTAGGAGACCTAACAATGCCGTGAAACTCTTGTCAGACCAACCATTGCTTGCCTTCAATTTCAGTAGTTCTAGAACTGATGACAACCTCATGTATTGCGGTTTGCAGCCCAGGAACAAAGGTTTCTCCGAGTCCTCCATCAAGCCCTCAATTTTACCAAGCTCTCTCTCACTATAGTTCCCTTCTGCATCACGTAACATTTGATCCAGATTGTCATCCTATGACCTATCCTCATGATCAAAAGAACAGTCCACAACAGCTGGCATATCGTTGTCTCCCTCGACTGTGTCATAACTACCTTCTTGCGTACTCTTTTCTTCATCGTGACGGGTCCAACATTTGTACCCTTTTCTGAAACCCTTTTGAATCAAGTGAGCTTCGATCTGCGCTGAGTTGCTAAACATCTTGAGATTATCACAATCAATGCATGAACAAATACATATATTTCATCCCCTTCTTCAACATATCCAGCTCGACCGCTCTTGTAAAACCAGACACGCTATTAATGTACTCTTCACTCACACGGTTCTCAATTTACATCCAGCTTTGGTCCATCTACACTACACAAGTAACAAATGGGTGTCAAAAATGATTATTAAACCTAGCTATCATCTCCGGCCTTCAATTACAAAAACATGCATGCATATAAGTTATTAAAAGTAATTGAGTACTAACCTCTTATCAGATCACTAAGAATACAGCGATATGTTTCACCCCGAACTCCCTAAAGCCGGCCACCTTGCTTCACCGATGCAGCGCAATGAATGAATGAAGACATATCTAGGTCGATATCGAGCAAGTACGCCCAGTAATTAATAGTGTAGAATATCACAGACGGTTCCAACCACAAACGGTCTGTGAAACCAATATATCATAGACGGTTCGTGTTAATAACCGTCTGTGAATTATCACAGACGGTTATTAATACGAACCATCTGTGATGTCCACAATATCACAGACGATTTCTAATAGCAACCGTCTGTGATTTATGCGTATCACAGACAGTTCGTATCAATAACCGTCTGTGATAGTCCTACATTATCACAGACGGTTATTAACACGAACCATCTGTGATGTCCATAATATCACAGACGGTTCGTAATACCAACTGTCTGTGATGTCCATAATATCACAGACGGTTCGTAATACCAACCGCCTGTGATTGTGCGTATCACAGACGGTTCATACCACAAAATGTCTGTGATAGTTCACTCGATAACTTAAATTTTTTCCCTTTTTTGTCTAGCCTCAAGAAATTAAATATTGTACCCATGGCCTTCGAAAACAAGCAAATAGAGACGCAAGCACAACACATTCAGATCTATTACAGCTAACGAACTCTTCGTGGCACGACGATCACACTAAACAAGACACACTTACGACACTTACGGCAAGAGTGTGTTGCCTAGTATGCCGCCGTGCCACAACGGAGGCGCTAGCTCACGGCAGTAGTCGGCGTTATGGAGGAACAAGCAAATACAGAGGCAAGCACAACAACACATTCAGATCTATTATAGGATAACAAGCTAACGAACCCTTCATGGCACGACGGTGAGGATGAACAAGACACACTTACGACACTTACGGCAAGAGTGTGTTGTCCATCCACCCGCCGTGCCGCGACGGAGGCGCTAGCTCATAGCGGAGGGGAGATGCATGAAGGAAGCTAGCTAGTGGATGAACTCACGCGTGACTAGTACCGGTGGAAAGGTAGATGGGGTTATTAATAAGGGCCGAGCCGTGGAAGGAACCGCTGCCTGCCATTCGATGTGGAGAGAATGGACGGGTGAGATCAAAATCCTGGGTATACGCCAATTATTGGTAACATTTGATTATCACAGACGGTTATTAACACGAACTGCCTGTGATGTCCATAATATCACAGACGGTTCGTAATACTAACCGTCTGTGATTGTGCTTATCACAGACGGTTCGTACATAGAACCGTCTGTGATAGACCTTCACAGATGGTTTATACCACAAACCATCTGTGATAGATCACTCTATACGTCAAAATTTTTTAGTTTTTGGCTAGCCTCAAGAAATTAAATAATGTCTCATGGTCTTTGAAAACAAGCAAATACAGACGCAAGCACAACAACACATTCAGATCTATTACAGCTAACGAGCCCTTCGTGGCACGACATTGAAGTTAAACAAGACACCCTTACGACACTTACGACAAACGTGTGTTGTCTAGCTTCTCGCCGTGCCACAACGGAGGCGCTAGCTCATGGCAATAGTCGGCGTTGTAGAGGAACAAGCAAATACAGAGGCAAGCACAATAACACATTCAGATCTATTACAGGATAACAAGCTAACGAACCCTTCATGGCACGACGATTCGGCTGAACAAGACACACTTATGACACTTACGGCAAGAGTGTGTTGTCCAGCCACCCGCCGTGCTGCGACGGAGGCGCTAGCTCATAGCGGAGGGGAGATGCATGAAGGAAGCTAACTAGTGGATGAACTCACGCGTGACTAGTACTGGTGGAAAGGTAGATGGGGTTATTAATAAGGGCCTAGCCGTGGGAGGAACTGCTGCCTGCCATTCGATGTGGAGAGAATGGATGGGTGAGATCGAATCCTGAGTATATGCCAATTATCGATGCATGTAATCATCACAGACGGTTATTAACACGAACCGTCAGTGATGTCCATAATATCACAGACGGTTTGTAATACCAACCGTCTGTGATAGATCAGAGACGGTTTGGAATACGAATCGTCTGTGATATTAATATCAGAGACGGTTTGGAATACGAACCGTCTGTGTTAATGCTTAAATATGCGCGCCCTAATCCTGCTCTTCTACACACTGTACGTCCTCGCCTCATTTTCTTCATCACCACATTTCTCAATAATGACATCTAAAATGCTTTTGATCTCCTTCCTCTCATCTATCCATCATGAGTTGTTCGGACACAACCTTACACAAGTGGCCAGCAATTTACGTCTGGAGCAGCTCCTCCGCTCACGCCCTGCTCTCCTTCCTCGACTCGCTTCCATCCGTCAGCTGGACCTCATCATCCGCCGTCGACGGAGGTGTCTCGTTGCCGCTCAGGATAGGGAAACTGCCCTCAGCTTTGTTCTTCTCTACAATGTGCGCAAAACGGAGGAAGATCATGCGGCAGTGCAGACACACATGGATAAACTTACCGATCAAGCAGAATCGACCGATTCTGAAGAAGCTTATCGTGGCATCCTGTTTGAGATTATGGAACATGCTAATGATTTGTCCAGGCTTGAGGAGGAAGTGGAGAGGGCAAGGACAATCTTGACGGCATTCGAGAACACAGCGGCTGATCCTCCAACTCCAGAAGTCGACGAAAAAGCATATGAAGCCCAAAAGATTCAAATCTGGGAATCCCTTTTTTTGCACTTTTGTAATAAATTTACCTTGAATTTGACTCTCGTCTCAGTTTAGCTTCTATAGTTCATACGACAACGGTCTGTCAGGTTTACCACAGACGGTTCGTATTAAGAACCGTCTGTGATAGTTTCACAGACGGTTATTAACATGAACCGTCTGTGTTGTCCAGATTATCACAGACGGTTCATATTAAGAACTATCTGTGAAAGTTCACAGACGGTTCTTAATACGAACCGTCAATGATGTCTCAATTATCACAAACGGTTCGTGCTAATAACCATCTGTGAAAATATCACAGACGGTTGCCGGTATAAACCATCTGTGACAGTTTAATCACAGACGGTTCCTTATGAACCGTCTGTGATGTAGCTGTCCAGTATAGCCTCTTTTGTAGTAGTGAGTAGTGCTAATTTTTTAATATATAATTCCATCAAGTGGACAGAGTTGATATGATGAGAATAAAACTAACCTCCGCCCGTAAAGAAAAGGTGGTTGAGAATATGGTCTTTTTTTTAATTTTTGGCTTCTGTTTTTAACTTTTCTACGGTAACTAACTTTTAAATAGAGTGTCTTTTCAAGATAGGGTCTATTAGTTAATTGTAGGGGTGCAAATGGAGCGGATATTTCCCGAACGACCGTCCATCCGTTTTAATTCGGATACAATTCGGAGCAAATTTTTGAATATCCGAAGGTTTTGTCGGATACGGAAACGGATTTGGATATTTTTTTTGTCAAAAACAGAAATGGATTCGAAAAAAGCATTATCCGACGGATACGGAACTATCCAGATATTTTTCCGGATAGTTACCAGATAATTACTCGGATAGTTACCGGATACGGAAACAGAGTCGGATACCTGGCCTCTCCGCTGGCCAGGTGGGATCTCCGACTCTTCTTGAAATGTTGCATCATTTATTTATATAAGATTGCTTGTTTCGGTGGCTGTTGCAACGTCGGTACACTTGTATTAGATCTTAATTTGCTAATTTGTCTCTGTCACCATGTGAAATTTACTTTCACGCATTATTCGATTAAATATTTGTGACCGAAACTAATCGTATTCGGAGCGGCATGTATTCGCTCCGTATTCGTGACCGAGAATATCCGCATTCGTATTCGGCACTATCCGTGTCCGACTCCGACAAAAAATATGGAAAAGGATATGGGATGAGCAATATCCGTCCGTATCCGCTCCGTTTGCACCCCTAGTTAATTGTAGTACATACTGTGCCGACTTTATTTATATTTGCAAAAACCGCACGTGAGTTTCTATTACTCTGTAATCTCTCGTATAAACAGCTCAAAAATCACAAGTCGCAACCAAAAGTGATAAGCCTCAGCCAAAAAGAATAGGCTTATTTATATCGGCAAAAACCGCACGAGTTTTTATTACTCTGTAATCTCTCGCATAAACAGTTCAAAAGTCACAAGCCGCAACTAAAAGCCATAAGTCTCAGCCAAAAAGAACAGGCCCATATGCTTGTGTATAGTATCGCTAGCCAAGGAAATGATACCATCATAGCAAATAACTTTGTTGGTGGCTGTAACTTTAAATTCCAGTGTTGCACATTCTGGAGGAAGCATTTAATGATGAACGAGGCTGCTGATACAAGAGCTACAACAAGCACCTGGTTTACATCAATTGCTTAAGCACCTCATCAAGAGGTAGTGAGAAGAACTCATGACATAAATGCAAGACAAGCCTCGAGGTTTAGTCGGAAAACCAACCTCGCATCCAACAAGGGCTAGGAAATTCTCTTTCTTCATATTTCTAGAAATATACTCGGTTCTGAGCATATGAATTGCAAAAGAAAAGGCACTAAGGAGGTTTAGAAGATCACCAACCTAATGACATATGGAGAGCATCAATCAAGAGCTCAAGATGATACATGCAAGTTGTGCAGTCATTACCAAGTACAAACTTGATAATGCAAGAATAGAAAGCTTAAATTGTTTAAATTGTAAAACAACACTAATCTTGACAGAGGACAACATTACAGGCCATAAGACAGATAGACAAAAGGTTCAGAGTTCAGACAAATATGACTTACACATGGCGGAGAACCACTGAACTCCAGAATAGCAACCCCAATAAGGGATAAAAATGCTCCAATCAATGTGTAGGCTGGTATTTCTGCTCCAAGAATATCGTCCAAGAAAGGGACAATGATCACCTGCACCAGTTTGAGTAAAGAACAGTGATACAGCACATATTCTATGGAAGACCTTATTGTACTAAGCTTGAGAATAGAATCTTACTGTGAGGGCAGAAATGAAAGATGCACGGCCGGCATCAGCTGTAACTAACCCAATTGCTTGAGCTAGGTAGGCCAAGCTTACCCAAATGCCCAACTCTACTCCTCTAATAAAGATCTGCATGTCTCCTCTAATAAAGATTAGCAACAATGGCACAAAAGGGATGGCCACAAGAATGGGGCCGTACTACGAGTCTACGACAGGTCCACAGAGGATGATGGGCCGAATATGCACCCGGCCTAGCCCGGTCATTTTCCTTGCCTGACATGGAAACAACGACGTTCGCGGGCCCTTTAGGAGTCCTAATCGCTCCATTTAAACATTAAGCACCTGTTCCTAAATTTAAAAAAGGGTTAATCATGTATGGATTTTAAGAAAAATATAACAGAAATTCCCAAAAAAATCAATTTATACATGAATTCAAGCATATTCCTCTGTTCAAATCTAAGCCCAAACTTGGGGATATGATCTTTTCTTACATCTCTACTACTTAAAAAATTCAAACATATTCCTCTGTTCTAATCTCCGCCGTGGTTGCTCCCTCCTACCCTCCGTGCCGTCGTCGCCACCCCTGGGTAGCCGTGTGCCCTAGGTCATCGTACATCACGCCGTCACCACGAACAGCAGGCAGCTCCAGTGAGCCACCACCCTCCTCCTCCACCCCACAAAATCCTAGCCCATACCCTCTCCTCCATAGGGGTGGAAAACAGAAACGAATAATTTGTTTTATCCGATATTCGTATATGAGAAAACGCTAATGTGGTAAACAAAATTCGTATTCATATTCGATAATATTCGTATCCGTATTCGTATTCGAGACTATTTGATTTGTATTCGATTCATTTCTAGAACCCATGAAAAACCCGCGTGAATTTTGTGATTCAAAATTTGAATTTAGGCGGTTTAAAACTGGTAACCGGTCAAAAATTGGTGAAAAATCGGCAAAACCACTAGAAATCCGTTTTATCCGATATTCGTATATGAGAAAACACGAATGTGGTAAGCAAAATCTGTATTCATATCCAAGAATATTTGTATCCGTATTTGAGAATATTCAAATTCGCATTCATTTTAAAAATATAGATTCGTATTCGTATTTGAGACTATTCGATCGTATCCGATCCGTTTCCATCCCTACTCCATCGTAGTGCCCAAAACCCTAGTTATGCCCATCGGATCCCAGGTTCCGAGCCCAATGGCGTCGCCGGACGTGCTCCTCAATATCTCCTTCTCTGACATCTCCGCTGCCTCACTGGAGGGCGTCGGCGTCATGGATTTTTTTCCTGGACTTTGTCGCCTTTTGCTTAATTTCTGGCTTTTTTTCTGCACTATCGATTTGGTATTGTGGTTGTGCTTTTTTTTAAAAAAAAATCTTGTGTTGCCCATTGAATTGATTCCAAAATCTGACTGTTGGCTTTACCCATGTTTACAGGTTCTTCCACTCGTTCCTCCGGGAAGGAAGTCCGGGGAGGATAGCTCTCCTTATTCAGGACAAGTGATGCTGACGTCATGCTGTATGCAAATTGGAATCACTTTTGCTAAATTTGGAGTGAACTTTCTGTCTAGCTACTTTTCCCTATTTTATGGCAGTCGAGTAGTTATACAGAAACTTATATGGGTCCACATTTGCAGGATGCAAACTGTGGTAATACACTTTTGATTTCTTGAAGAGCTTGTAAAAGATGGGCTTCTGATGGAGCATGAACTTTCTGATCCCTTGTAAGTCTGAATTTCTTCACAATCTCTTGGAAAGGCATATAAGTTAGTCGTTAATCTTTTACATTTTTTGACAGGGATATGGCATATGTTGAATTTGACACCGTTGCTAATCTGAAAGAACCTCTTATTGCAAAGGTTAGTTATTAATCCTTGTTTTTTTTGGTTTAACTTATGCATACTTCTGTTTCTCCCTTGAATCCGCTGTTCTACTGAGTACAGTGTGTCTATGCTTGGATGTTCGATTGCATTTGTAATACTGTCGGTTGTTTCTACAATCTGAAAAAGCTCGAATAAAGTTATCTATATGATATTACCTTTCCATCTGGCCTATCTAGACTACTGCTGGACATCAGCACGTACAAATGATTGTTCTCTCTTTTTTGAAAGGAATGCACTAATGATTGTTATTCACTCTATGTAACTGGACATTCTGTGGCTATTTAGTTTGAACATTCTTGGTTTGTTGAGAAGAGATTATAATAGTATTATTGCTGCTGAACTGTTGAAATATCATCTTTGGTTTGGTGATTGTCTTCATTGCAAATATACATAAATCTTTTCTTCTAGGCTGCAGAGAGGCTCCTACTGAGCCATGGAGAGCTCAGGACGCAATATGACTGCTTCAAGAAAAACCCAAATATTTCAGGCAAGAAATCTTGATTTGCTAATTTTCATACCTTGTTTTATTAGCCTTCCATTATCTTTATTGTAAATAGCAGATATGTCTCTACTGGAAATATAAGGCGTACATTTTTTTATGAGAAAACATAAACTACACAATCAATGGGTTTCAGTAAAAAACTGTTGTACTGGTACTAATTCATATCCAGATGTTGGACAATCATTAAAACTGTCGGATAATAGACTCAGTTCAGCGGGATTTCTTTTACAAACATATGCCTTTTACATTCAAAGGGACAATAGAAATGACATGGGTGCCTGAAGTGATATGCACAGTATAGAGGTTTATCCCCCTATTCCAGCCAGGTTGGCTTGAAGACGCTGCACTTTTTGCTGCTATTGACAAAGCATCAATGCATCCTCCTGGTACGAGTGGCCTGAACCACTGAAAAATCGCCATCTTGGAGCCTTGGAAGATATATATAAAAAACAAAAGGACTTTGTAAGCATTTCAAACTATATGATTTGCATTGTAATTATCTTTTACAAAAAAATGTTAATGTATTCATATACTGCACGCGTTATGCAGATGGAGATATTTATGGCTCAGCAATTCTTATTTCAAAGACAATGGCAACGAATTCGTACACATGCACAAAAGCTGGGCATCAGCATAATGGGCGACATGCCTATGTATGTTGGCTACCATAGTGCAGATGTTTGGGCTAACAGGAAATCATTTTTGCTGGTATACCTCAATTATTTTCCCAAATGAACATACTTCTATTGTTGAAGGCTTAAAATGTTCTATATTGTGGTTCTTGATTGTTGTCTCTGGTTGTAAAGGACAAGAATGGTTTCCCCACTTTTG
Organism: Dendrocalamus latiflorus; assembly: GCA_017311315.1. Taxonomy (NCBI): domain Eukaryota; kingdom Viridiplantae; phylum Streptophyta; class Magnoliopsida; order Poales; family Poaceae; genus Dendrocalamus; species Dendrocalamus latiflorus. The sequence continues at coordinate 26,084,045 of CM029660.1, forward strand.
TTAGTGGCGTTCCACCTGATGCATTTAGTGAAACTGGGCAGCTATGGAACAGGTAGATCCTTTTTTTTTGTGCATTTGTTAAACACAGTATTTCCTTTTTTAAACTTGCTACTTTTGCAGTTCATTGTACGACCGGAAAGCTATGGAAGATGTTATGACGTATGATCCGATGAGGCATTGCAGCAAACAAATAAATAGTACCGCATGCACTGTATCACATAAACTGTATCCCCCACATACTGTAGTAGACTTCTAAGGAATAGTTGTGCGTGTATCTTCGTATTAGAAATAATTAGATAGATATCTTTATATTAGGAATAGATATATGTATATTTTTATATTAGGAATAGATATCTTAATATTTAGATAATATAGATATGCTATTGTCTTTAGTTGATTGGTTGCATTAGATTATATTAGTTTCTATATTGTTAGAGGCTAACCTCATCTATATAAAGAGAGTAACTGCACCATTCATAAGCAAGCAATGAATAAACCAAAGTTCTCCAAATAAGCTTCAGAGTCTCTCTATCTTATCAAGGAAGAGCCCTGCTAGTGGTTAGATGCGAGCGAGTACCATATCCTAGTCTTCAATTTTTTGGATTTTTTAAAGTATTTTTTTTAATTTTTGGGAGACACGTGTCACCATGTGGGCACCCTGCACATAGTTATGTGCAGGGGTTACAGCACCTGAGCCGCTCCGGTTTGCAAGTATAAAAGTAATGACTCATTATCATTGCCAATTCCACATTTTAACCATTAAAGACTACTTATGCCTTGAGTCTAGGTATCACCTTAGGTGCACCCATCAAACTTGCATGCTACAAAAATATTCGATCGCATTTTTTGTTATGATCTTTGCCGCATTTTTTGTAAGATTGCCACGCCGCTGCAGCCGTGTGCCGGGTCGGATCTTCGTCCATGACAACATGGACTTCGATTCTCCTGGCCGTCACGTCAGTCGATAGCTCGACTGCTGGTTTACCAGCCGCCGAGCGCAGAGCCAGGGCGTCGCAACCAGTGCCGAACCGTAACGAAAAATACAAGCAAGTGTCCGCAACAAAATGCCAACTTTTCCGGACAGTACCAGCACTGTACTGTACTAGCACTAGCCACACAAGATTCAGAGTTTCAGACAAAACCGCAGGTGCATTGTGTGTGCTGTGTACGCTCGCGGCACGAGCTGCAGAGAGACGCGCTACAACTAGTCAGCTCAAAAGTGGTCCTCCCACGCAGACAAAACCACGCAATCCCAACCACACCTCCAGGATTAATTCCAAGAACGTGATCCCATCATCGTAGCGGAGGCACCAGCCAAATCCCCCCACGCGAGATCCCAACCTTCTGGCGATGGAATTTACGTGGTTTTTGCACAATAATTCTAGATTTATTTATGAATGTAAAAGTATAATTTTAGCAATAAAACAAATGACATGATTACTAGTCAAATGAATGCAATTACATACTCTTTCTTATGTCATCTAGAAATGAAATCATACTTAGCGTATTAAAGAGAATTGAGTACACAATCCGCATACTACTCAATTTGTTATATGTTGTTTTATACTCTCAGATGTCAGGTTGCTCTTATATTAAAACAATGCCTCCTCACTGCAGTTATATATATATATAACAGAAACTTAACTAAACGTAACAGTAAGAAGAACAAAATATATGTTGATTAAATCTACGGCACGAACAAGGACATCACCAACAGTGGCTGTTAACAACTCAATTTACTAGCTGAATATGCAAAATGGTCACTTTAACTTCATATAGACCAATCGAACAGTCACTTATCTCATAGATTATCACGCAATGCCTCCCACAACTAGTGAATAATATTATTAAATAGTATAGTAATCTTGAGCGGCTTACAATTACACAATAACAAGTAATAAAAGCAACTCATGAGGAGACCACACTCCAAGCCATCTAAAAGGCAGCAACACAAGTTTAGGCACACGCAAAGTCGATACTGTGCCAAAAACTTATCGCTGCTGTTTGCATCGCGCCATAATTTTCAGAGATATAAAGCCACTCATACAAACCAACTAGTATCACAGTCGTGAAGTCGAGGGTCAGAGAACGCCGTACAAGACCAAACACTCAGCACGAGCCAAATACTGTAAAACCACCACACCAGAGCGAGCTTAGGACTGACATAAGGTCTGATGTTACTACAGATCGTCTATATCATCTCTGAATATCGAGGATAAGTAGCATCGACACAATCTTGACCCAATATAAGACTACAGTCAGCTCCAAATGGACCTGGCCCTTTGGTACCCTCTTCTCTCTCGATGACAAGTGAGATCGGCTCCTCTCTTTTATTTAAAATGGATAAATAAACTGGGAAATCCCCATATTGCCCTTGAGTCCAACATCCACCCATGGCCGCCGTCGGGGCCGCCCCGCCGTAGTTGGGGTCACTGTGGTCGATGCTGGAGGACCAGCGGGGGGCGCGGGACGTCCCGCTGCTTTCGTCCACGTGAGGCCTTCCGGGTGCCCAGGGCAGCGAGGGAGAGGGGCAGGCGAAGGAGGGGCTGCTCCGGCGCCGCGGTGGCGCGGGGGTGGGAGGCGTTGCGCGTGGGTCGACTCGCGGAAGGCAGTCTTTGTAATACCACCAAAATGCAAATAGGAAACAACCGAGATAAAGAAAGATAGAAGTTTTGCCGTCAGACCAATCGGCTTTTAGAGTGCCGAATAAGTAACGCTTGCAGAGGTTCCCAGACCATCCAAGGATGGTCGGCACCGTCTAGAGAGCCGAGTAGCGCTCTCAGAGGTTCCCAGACCGCCCAGGGATAGTCGGCACCGTCTCGCGTTATGGGTTTTCGTCATTCGGCAGGAATCCTATTCTTACCTTTTTCGGACTTACCTGCTGTAGTAGAAACCCCAAAGCCAACAGAACCCCTTGGACCAAAATGCCCTTGGGCAGCCAGGCATATGAGAGAGGGATGGGGGTTAGGTGAGGGCGTTTCGGTCATTTCACAAATGCAAAGGCAGCCCCAACCATGCTTTTATATGCTAGTACAGAACAAGCAAGACCATTTTCTTTCCCCAACCGTGAAACCAAGCCTCATTTCACCATTCTTTCCCCCCAACCGAGAAACCAAGCAACATTTCACCATCTCCTTCCTCAACCAAGAGTAAGCCAGCCAAATAAGAGCTAGGGGAGGAGAAGCCTGAGGAGAGGAGCGCGAAGACGAAGGAGTCAAGGCGACGACCATTGACATGGAGCCTTCATCGACAGCCAAGGCACTCTAGGAAGGCTGGACGTCAACCTGACCGCAGGCCGACGGTAGCCGGCAAGTGAGCAGGTCTTTCCCCACCTCTCCTTCAAGCACACCCATGTCGCGGCTTAGCACAAATCCCCACATAGCATCACCATAGTGCACACACCATGAAAGCAAAGACAGACAGAGGCTAGAACACATGCGTGTAGAAAGTAGGGGAAGGGGGTGCACTGCCCTGATCGGAGTGGCCGGCCGGCAAGCTCGGCTCCATTGGGGGCGAGGCCGAGTGCCGATGAGCCGAAGCCGGGGGCGACGGTCGACGGTGGCGGGTGGTGGCGCGGGCGACCGAGGGCAGAGGCGCAGGCGGCCAGGGCCGAAGCCGAGGACGGCGGCCGCTGGCCGTGCTGACCGAGCGGCGGCGCCTAGCGCCCCACTGCCGCGCGTGCGCAAGGGGAGGCGGATCCGGTCCCGACCGGCTGGATCCAAGGCGAAGCAGGGGGGCGCGCCGGCGGTGGGCCCGAGGGCCGGCAAGCCGGGCTCGCCCGCGCGCCGTCACGCTGCTTGGAGAAGCGCGTGGATGGGGTCCCGCGTGCAAGAAAGTGAGTGGTGGGAGAGGAGAAGGGGGCAGCGGAGGAGCCCCGGCGACGCCGAGCTAGCCACGCGCTGTCGCGCCGCCCCAGTCGGAGGGGGAGGGAGGAGAGAGGCCATTCGGCCAGTTAGAGTAGGAAGGGAGAGAGAAATGGCATGGAGGGGTTAAGGCCATTCGGCCGAACCGGATAAGAAAGAAAGAAAAAGAAAGAAAAGAAAAAGGAAAGAGAGGAGAGATAGAAAGGAGAAGAAGAGGAAAGAAGAGGAAAGAAAAAAAAAGAGAAAAGAAAAGAGGAGAAAAAGAAAATAAAATGGGGGTTGGTACCTGCGGGTCCTTAACCCCGTGCATTCTATGCCCGAGTTTGGTCAAGCGCGTAGAATCACCGTTGTTCGCTTAAGTCCTGGTTTTGATTTGGTGCATTAAGTCGGGTTGACGTCTATACTGGTGGAGGTCCCGAATCGGAGCCGTCCACGCATCGTCCCCGAGGCTAACCAGGCAAGTGCATGGTAAAACGGTGAATTCGTGTGGTATTTGTTGTTAGTTGAATGATGGTGCATAACTTACCATGTTGGGGTAAGTTTAATATTTTCGGGTGCATGATGAGAAATGATGAAAGATGAATATGAGACATGACATGTTGATATGCATAGATAAAGTACTTGTATTGCATGCATGTCATAAAAAGAGACAGTATCGGTCCACTTTGTGTGGACGCTCCACGGGAGTGGAGATTGAGGTCCCCGTATAAGAATGACGGGCTACTGTGGTCCCCGTATGAAAAAGGACGGGCTTGTGATCCCCGCATGGAAACAGACGGGCCTAGGTAAGCATCGACGGGTGCTCGCTCTGCTATACCGGTATAAGCTAAAGAGATAAGAGAGAAGTGCATGTGCATATGCATGATGAATAGTTAATCGGAACTTAAAGTGGTTAAATAGAAAAGTGGTTAATGAAACTATGGATGATCATAGTCCGACTACCTGTTATTTGCTGTTTTGCTTTGTACTTACTGAGTCGGTGGACTCACCCTTGCTTCGTTGTTATTTTATGTGACCGTTGAGGACGTCATGCTCGGGCGGGAGTAGCGCATGAATAAACGGCACGAACAAGCAGCACTTTTGTACTACCTTTTGTCAGTATACTTTAGCCTTTACTAGGCTAGAGCAATCGCTAAAAATGCTATGTTGTATCAGAACGCAACAATATAAATAAATTTAGTGTTAGTTTAAATTCTTCTAGTGGTTAATAAAATGGTAAGAGTATACAGTGATGGTAACATACTGGTCCATAGGGTGGGCGGGGTGTTACAGTCTTCGCGGCAAAGTCTGGTTCGCGCTCGTGCTCATCTCGCTGCTCGTCTTCCTCCGCGAGCCCCGGGACATCTTCAGCCACTCCGTCTGGGCCATCCTCACCGTCGTCCTCGTCTTCGAGTACTGCATCGGTGTGCACCGATCCACGCTGCTTATGATTTGTTTACTGTAGCGTTCTTGGCTCGAGGATCGGCCGGGGGGGTAAAGTTCTTCGCTTTCTTGAACCTTCTGCGTGCCTTGATCTCGTATTGTGATGCTAAAGATCGCCTCTTTCATTTTTCTATGTCCGATGCATCAGTGCTTGGAGCATGGTAAGGTTAATTGGGGGTAAACATTCCCGTGCGATTCTGATTTGATTTGCGGATCAGCAGTTGCTGTTGCAGTGAAGAACACGCGAATCTGCCAGCGTAGAGTGCTATCATGATAGGATCTTTGTTAGGCGATGATGCTAGGAGTATTATGTGTCCTAGCAGTGTGCAAAGGGAAAGCATTGACAAGGAGATATTCTATTGCCAAGGGAAAGGGAGAACTTGTCGTCCATTAGCATCTGTTGACCTACAGTTATTATTGTTGTAACGAGAACGTGCGACCGAGTAATGGAAATTAGAGAAGACCTAGTGATAGATTAAGATACTGGTGTTTGTATAGTTTATATTGTTCACTTTCAGAATCCTACTTTTTAAGTATGTGTGCGCTGGGGTGTTTAGAACTTTTGATCCATATTTAAAGTGGATATGGACCACCACATCTTAGAATTTGAGCCAATTGCTTTTTTTTAAACGTCATCAATCTATCTATGAGTGCTGGACCACTAAATTTTATCGCTGGAGATTTTAGTTGGGACCATTTTGTTCTAGGACCAGTTGAGAAACTCATATGAGAGACAGTAGGCACACACATAACACAGAGACATATTGACAGGATGTACATGTTTTTTTTGGAAGAAAAGCTAACATTTACCAAAGGTGCTGTTGGTCACCTGCAGTTCTTAACTGGCAACTGGAGAATGCTGCTATTTTCTGTAATGTTGCTAGCTGGTCTTCGTAATATCATCGTGATGAAGAAGCCAGAAAGTATCGAACATAATGATAGTGGTGTTCCTTTAGTTTATATTGTTGGCTTGTATGTTTGCCTTTTAGTCTGTGTACAATGGCATGTTTGGCTTCATACTTGAAGTGGTTATGGACCACCACATCTTAAGTTTTGAACCAGTTGCCTTTTGAAACTTCATCAATTAGAGAGTTGGAAAGTACCACTAAATTTTATTGCTGGAGGTTCTAGTACAATTGCTACACACACACACACACACACACACACAAATAAACCTCTGTTTATTCATAAAATGCTTCCATGGTGCGTACACCTGTAAAATTTATTAATTGTCCTTCGTTAATTTGGTTCAATGTTAATGCAGGTGCAACATTAAGCAAAGGTTTTAATAGGAGATTGGGAACACTTACTGCAGGAGGGCTTGCTCTAGCAGTTGCTGAAATGTCCAAACACCTAGGAAAATTGGAGGAAGTTATTCTTATTATGAGCACCTTTATTGTTGGTGAGCATTAGGGCATGCTGAGATCATTTCCTGGTGCATGTCATGTTGTTTTCACCTAATGAGTATATCTAACTTGTAGCCTATTGCTTTTATGTTTTTGATTGTTAGCTTTTTGCACAACCTTGACAAAGCTGCATCCAAAGATGAAGGTGTATGAGTATGGATTTTGTGTATTCTTGTTGACATTCTGTAATGTCATGGTCTCTGGGTACAACACTGAGACGTTCACTGATACAGTTGTAAGTAGATTTGTGTTGATTGCTGTTGGTGCTGCTGTCAGTCTAGGAATCAATATAGGTATTTACTGAATCTGGGCTGGAGAGAATTTGCACAATTTGGTTGCAAAGAATTTCACTGGTGTTGCAAAATCCTAGGAAGGTATAACCCTCCATCCCCTAAAAAATCCATTCTAAGAATCATAGTGTTCGCCATGTTGTGTTATTTGACTTTTTGTTGCTAGAAAAGGTAGAAACTATTATTTGTGGTATCATTTCAATGGCTATAGAGTATACATACATCTGATGCCTTTCTTGCCAAATTGCTTGATACTGTTTTTTGGCTGTTCACTCTAGGCTGTGTTGATGGATATCTGAAATGCATGGAATATGGAAGGATTCCTTCAAAAATACTTGTATATCAAGCTTGTGATGATCCTCTATGTAGTGGGTACAGGGCAGCTGTTGTAGCACCAGCACAAGAGGAAACTCTGGTTTGAGCTTGCTCTAAATTTAACAGCTCTACTAAGATTATTTTTTGTCAAGCCATTTTGATTTGGTGCTTCGGTATGTGTTTACAGTTAGGTTTTGCTATGTGGGAGCCACCCCATGGCCCTTACAAAATGATGAACTATCCTTGGAAGATTTTCACTAAGGTTGGTGGAGCATTGAGGCATTGTTCCTTTGTAGTCATGGCATTGCATGGTTGCATTCTTTCAGAAATTCAGGTTTGCTCATATAGTTTCAATGACAACCTGTTGAAATTCTGCATTTATTTTTCTAAACATCTTTTTTTATTTTAATTTAGGCACCACCAGAAAGCAGAAGGGTTTTCGCTGCAGAAATTCATAGAGTGGGCAAAGAAGGTGCTAAAGTGTTGTGTGAGCTTGGAAACAAATTTAAGACAATGATTGATGAGAAGTCATATCTTCTGGTGAATACTGAAAGTTGAGCTCTTCAGATATTCTATCAGAAGTCCACTTGGCAGCTGAAGAGTTGCAAAAAAAGATTGATGAGTAGTCATATCTTCTGGTGAATACTGAAAGATGGGACACTAGCAAGCGAGGTGACGGGAAGTCCTGAATGGCACTGGCAGTGTGGAAAAAGAAAACAAGAATGAAGTGATGGAACCTACCATTGTTGATCAAACTTCAGCGCACCATTCTAAGAGCTTTGTTGTTAATTCATTTCTAAGCATATATGATTCAGCATCAACTGTAGACAGTTTCAAGCCGCTGCTGTCCTGCTCGAAGATCTTTCCATCCAAACTTGCCGCTTGAAGATGAGTCCAAAACATATGAAAGTGCAAGTGCTTTGTCCTTGGCCACATTTGCCTCGCTTCTAATCGAGTTTGTTGCGCGATTGCAGAATGTTGTGAACGCATTTGAAGAGCTGAGTGATAAGGCTAACTTCAAAGAGCCTGTTGCAGCTAGCACGGGTGATGGTGTGTTTCTCGGTAAAATATGCAAATTTTTAGGACTGAAGAATTGACATTGCTGATGATTCTGCAAGGTTCCTCCATCTAAAACCTTGTTATCTTTTATCATCCAGTTTTGTTTAAGAATTATGGACAACGAAAATGTGTATAATAGTAAACTTGTGTATATGCAATGAGAAGGTTGTTGGCTGTATAGCTAGTGGAGCTCCTGTCTGCTGCCACTGAAGTGGATCCACAATGTTAAAATTGTTGATCAATGTATTCTCTGTATTGTGTTTAAGCACCCTATGAATAATGTGTTATGGTGCATTTGGTTGAGCTTTTGAGAGCTGTTTTTGCTTCCAAAAAGTCAAAAGCCAACCAAAAGGGTAGAAACCAAAAGCTGCTTTTTCAGAAGCAGCTACTTTTGGGTAGTACAGTTTTGAAAGCACCTTGGACTCTGCTTTTGGCTTTTGGCTTTCTGCTTTTTGAAATGGTGAAAATAGAGAGCTGTTTCACAGTTGTTTCAAGGAAAATAGAGATAGGATGTAAGTTTTATACTTGTTTGAACCAAACAGCTTTTCCACAGCCCACAACCTACAGCAGCTTTTCCACAGCCCACAGCTCACAGCAGCTTTTTCAGAAGCCACAGCTCAACTAAACACACCCTTAGTCCTGGCTAGTTGGTAGTTGCACGGGCTGCTCATGTATATTTTGTGCAATAAGGATGTTTCTTGACCTAACTTGATGGGAAAGTAGCTGTGTTGTAGTTTGCTCACAAGTCGTCATCGTGCTTTTGTTGTACTTTGCTCGAAGTTGTGGTCTTGCTTTCAACGTATTGCTGTGCATTGTTGAACTTTGCTCAAAGTTGTAGTGTTGCTTTCGGTGAACTGCTGTGGTTTGTTTGGAAATGAGACTTATGTTGATTGAATTAAGCTTCCTGTCTAATCTTCTCACAGTATTCCATCAACCAAAAATCCCCACTTTTTTACAGAAATAGTAAAAAATAATCAGATATGACATAATTGCTATTCTTTTTCATTGATATTACAAGTGGATGAGATATTATAATCTACAACATAGGTGTACAGAATTCTGCTTCTTTGGTATCTATACAGCAGAGCACTATTACAAAGTACAACATACTAGCTATCTATTCACCTTTTTTTTCCCTATCCCCTGTTTAGTTACATTCATTCATATGATTATGGCAGCTTCGGACGCAGAATTGCGCATCCAAAAGATAAACATGGTCAGGCGAGCTCGTGGTGATCTCTGTGTAACATTTACAGAAGTTGATTGCACACTGCTATTCAAAGGAAGAAAGGAACTTCACTCTGTTTCTGTGGCTTGGTGCAGTCTGATTGAACCCATCCGATCTGATTCTCATCATTGTCATACACAACTAACTTCCCATTAAGAGAAACATCTGCAAGAAGCAAGGAGGGAAAGAAAAGTTTGGCAGGGATAGTAAATGAGACAAAAGAAATATGCCAAGCAAATGACCAATGGGTACCTCCGATTATTATTGTTGAACTGTGATCAATCTCTGATCCATCAAGCACCCCTAGGCAGACATTGCCCTTATCCTGAAAATGAATCCCAGGAAAAACATGATAGTGAACTCCAAAGAGGAATGAGGTCGTAGATGTTAATCGGAGACCAGGCAGAGTGACAATAGCTAAGAAAGCATGCATGCAAGCTTACACTGATGATCAAGTAGTTCTCGGGAGGAATGATGAATGTTCTTGGGATGACGAACCATCTATTCTTGAATTGCAGACGCAAGGGCTTGAATAGCTGTTTCACAACATCCACAGACCTGAAAATGCACAGTGCACAGTGCCATTTAAGAAAAAGACAGGGGATTATTTCTAGGGAAATTGGAGTTGTTAATTTTACACCCTATCTGATGACTGCGAAAAAAATGATATGCAGATTTTCACCCCATTACCTCACTGGAAAATTGACTTTCATACAGAAAGGTAGTGTTCGATCTGAGTCGTCTTGTACAAAGCTCGGGGAGACATCTTTAAGCTGTTAAGTTGCAAGAAAATAATCAAATATAAGTAACATGGAACTGAATTCGTTTCATCTGCAGAAGAGTAATACAAACACTCACCGAAGCAATCAGGTTTGTGTATGCTTCGTGTGGGAAATATGTATATGAGCTCCTACTATCAAAGATCACTTGAGTCAATTTCCCTGCCTGCCCTCGCACACTAAGCTCCTGATCTCCGTAATTTACTTTCTGGACTTCTGTTCTGTATATGTTCCTGACAGTACACATAAGGCAAAGTTGCAGTCATATATGCATAAATATATTGCATGGCAAAGGGAAATCTATAAAGCGGAGCAGAGTTCCTTGTATAGTTGTATTGTACACGAATTTACTCTAGTTTGCTCAGGCAATCGAAAATAAAAAAATTTGCTCACCATCTTTTATAACTAAATATTCTGTAGTGTTAGAAGAGTGCTAAGATGTGCAGAAGTTTCATGGAATTTCTTGAATTGTGATGGTATTGATTGCTATGGCTAGTCGCTATTGTAAGAAAATTACTTTATTTGTAGCACCAGTGCACTATTAGAAAGATTAAAGCGTCATTCAAGAGCAGTTGGGCAAATTTTCCCTTTGCAGTTAGTCTTGAGAGTGACTGGAATTGATTTAAGTTTTTTTTGAAGATTTGTTGCAAACAGAGCATGTCGTATCCGCTAAAAATGATGCATGGTATCCAAAGGAAAAATGATGGCCACATATGAAATCAGCCTTTCATAAATAAAAGGAGAGGACTTACTCTGGACCATTTCGGATAGGAACCCATGTCATTCCCCATCTGGGAATGTAATCATCGCCAAGAAACATATAGCCACCACTGCTTGGATCTGTGGTGATACAACGACCAAAAACATTGGAAATAATCCCTTGGTTGGCTAGCTGAGTAGGAAGGCTTATTGCCGCGTTGCTAAGGCCAAGGATCCCATCAGTACTTGCCGGTGAGGCCAAAAGCTTTCCTTGCTGATCATATGCACACCTACATATGGTACAAAAAAGGCAGTTAGTTACTGTACAGACAACAGCATCCATCTTTACACATGTAAGGGGATTAGTTACTGAAACGTCGAGTCTTACCCAAATACAAAGTCTAAATTTTCCCTTTCACCATCCGCAGTGATAAGTTGCATATTATCCCTTGCAAGGACACCCGCAGAGGAGCTTCGATCTGCATATGTGATCTCATAGTCGCATTGATTGCAAGTGTTACAGTAATTCTGGTTGCCTTGCAATTCTTGACAAAATGAATCCCGGGGGGGAATTATCTTCCCCTTTTCAGGCTTATATAAAGGATGAGGTCCCTGTGGCAAGATTAAATGTTGATGACAGCAATACAATGAAGTTGTGTGAACTAGGTTCATCACGAAACACTAAAACTAAGATACCCACAGTAATGCATTGTAATGAAGCTGAGTTCTCCAAATGAACCAGAGAAAAGGGCTTTTTTTAAAGGCTAAAAGGCATGTAAAAATGGTGCATACCTTTGCGCAGTTTGTGCATGGTGCATCACACTGGATCCATGTCAAGTCGCTCCCGGTATCAATATCAAGAAAATAAGGTCTTGGAGGATTGCCAATATGTATAGAGGTGTAATACTGCCTGCATATTAAGGGTACAACAACCAGGAGGACAAATATGCCATGTTAGCATTAAGAATTCACTGCATTCTGACACGTAACAACAGCAAAGAACAGCATTTATCAAAGATTAAACATATAAACAGAAACAGTAATCTAGACATCAAATGCTGACTTACGAGCCGGCACAGTACAAGTCTTCCTTCTTTAATTTATACTACTAACCACAAGCCTATACCTAAATACAGACTATTTCTAGAGTTTTAGAGCTAGAATTTGGAAGACAGTCAAACATCTAAATGAGTCTGACAGGAAATAAATACAACATTGCAGATAGAACTTTTTTTTTTCAAAATTCATGTGGGAATTCAACTGATTCATGTGAAATTGCAGCGTTCCTTTATTATAGATGAAAGAAATTTTATTCAGCAAACAAAGAAGGAATTCCTTGGTTGCAAACATGTAGTAAATCAAAATACCAAATACTCCGTAAAATTTAATAGTTTGAAAAACCCATGCTGGTTAAACTGACAAAGTTAATCAAACTGAAAGCCATCCAAAATGCCATTCAGAACCGAGAAACCCCAAGAACCAATGCGCATTCGATCATCGAAAGCACGCCCACCTTTCCCCCACAGAACCAACCCAAGAAACCAACTCCTCCTAGAACCCAAGAAACCAGTTTAAAAAAAAGAGAGCAAAATTGTACTGTCTAGGAAAACGGAATCGAATTCTTGCACCGGCTGCACGCACCCGTCCGGGAACACATTGCCTCTGACCGGAAGCACGGCCGTCGAATTCCCCCCTGCTCCCGCGCCCGCCGCGCCGTCGTCGTCGGCTCCCGTCTTGACGCCGCCGGACCCCCTGCCCACCTTCGGGTACAGCGGAAGCAGGAACGACGTGCCCTGACCCTCGCTCCGCCTCCACCCCTCCCCGAAGAACCGCACGGCCACGTCCGCCGGGTACAGGCAGTAGTGCCCCGCCACCGCGAGCGCCACGAGCAGAAGCAGCGCCTCCGCCGCCCGCCGCAGCGAGCGCACCCGCTGCTCCTCTTCTCTTCCCTTCGAAATCCCGTCGGTGTCCGGGAGGGCAATCACGACGACGCCATGCAACGGCGGCTCCTCATCCTCCGCCGGTATCCCCGACGGCGGCAGCGATGCAGCCATCTCCGGCGAGGTCAGAGGAGGCGGCGTCCGGCCTAGCTAGCTGGCGAAGCGGCGACCGAGCGAGCTGGTCGCCGAAGGCACTGCGACTCCTCGGACACGATGCGATGGTTCGTTGCTTGGCCTGTGTTTGGTAGTATATTATTATAACCCGTTGCGGGTTTGGACTCCTGCGAGTGGGCCCCCCACGACCGGTTGACTTTCTCGCCGCCACGAAGCCAAGGGCAGAATGGGAAACTTACATAATAATCAGAGGGTTGAGCCCATTCTTTTTTGTTTTTTTTATGGTTTTTAACTTTAGCTTCCTAAAATCAAAACAAACAGAGTGACTTCTCAAAGTAACTTCTCGACATCATGTTTTCAAACAACTTTTTGAGTCTAAAATCGTGTGTGTTCACGTTAATATTTCTATAGTTCATCGTTGTCTAAAAGAATATAAATAAAAATTATCAATCATAACTAAAAATTATTCATCATAGCAGAAAAGAACGTGGCCTTTTTTTGTTGACCTCGTATGCATGTCGCTGCTGCCTGTCCTTTATCGTTGGCGTTCTCGTGGCCGCTTGTTGTGTGTGATCTCGGCCACAACTCGGTTTGTGGCATGTTGCTGCTGGTGATCAACAACTGATGGATGGTTGATTAATTATAGTATTAATTAATGTGTTCACGCTGTTATGGAGGTGCCGTGTGGTTCAGGTGTATGCTCGTGCATGCAGCTCCTCCGACTGGACATCGATATGTTACTTAAATAAACTATTACAGTTAGTCTGTGTAATCTGAATTTAGGTACAATTCATTTTGCATCAGTTTAAGGCTGCGTTAGGAATAACGCGGGAATTTTTCTTTGATTCCTACGAGAATTAAATTATTTTTAATATAATTCTTATATGATTTCTATAACATGTTAGTAGCTCAGAAATTGAATCCGATTTTAACTAGGTTTCTTAATTGGTTGGGGTCCACAGATTAGTGATTCATTAATTTAAACGAAACCATGCCATTAACCTAATCTAATTACATGCTAATGGCATCATTAACTTAATTACTCAACTACCATGCTTCTTCCTCATCTGAAAATAGAGCAAGGGCAGAGGTGGTGTTACCGTGCTTGGTGTCAGCGAGGGAAGCAGCAGCGTGCATCGGTAATCCCCAAAATGGGTTGTTAGGACTATGCCGCTTCTATGGGTAGTGACGGCGTGGCTCAAGTGGCATAGCAGCGAGCGCACAACAGAGCGTGATGCTGGAGCCGGGGAGGGAAAAGGAGTGGCGGCATCGGAGAGGAAGAGAGGAAAAAGGGAGCGCACATAAGCATGTGAGAGTGGAGGGGAGTGTATCGGGGCTGACGGCAAGGTCAAGGAATGATTGTGGAGGGTTGGTGATGAGAGCCTGGGGCGGCACGTTGGGCTACATGTTGGTGGTGACCTAAGGCAGGAGAGAACTCAAATTGAGCATCAATAAAAAAAAGAGAGGTGCATGGAGGTGCAGTGAATCGAGGCGTGGCTAACCAGAGAGGGAGAAGCGATGGCAGTAATGGCTTTTGGCTTAATCGAAGGAGGACAACAGTGCGGTGAGCTCCTAGGAAGATTTCCAGAAATTGAGTGAGTGAAGTGATGACATAGGTGAGAGACACACTTTGATGCACACAGTGCTAAGGGAGCTCACCGGAGTTGTGAGGTGAGGACGGTGGCCAGCGCGTGCGTGATGGTCAATCGAGCTCGATTCGGCTTGAAAAAGGAGGAGGATGGAGAGCAAAGTGAGCTAGGGAGCTAGAGGCGAGGTGTGGAGGCAAAGAGGGCTTCGGGCAGCTTTTTTAGCCGGCAGAGGTGGCAGGGCGGCATGGGCGTCGCAGACACGATGCAGGGATAACATGGGGAGTAATTGTGGCATGCGTCATGGTGGCGTGGGCGTAGCAGTGTGACGGGACGAAGCGCACGTGACGTGGCAGTAGGATAAGGAGGAGCTGTTGCGGCATTCTCATGGCCGATTGTCGGCGTGGCCATTCAAGGCGACACAGTGGTAGGGCGTGATGCAGGCAGAGCTATGACATGGCGCGACATGACGGGTGGGGCATGCGTGACGAGGCAACGAGATAAGCTGGCAATGGCCGTGGTGGAGGCGCTCTCACAGCCGATCATCGGTGTCACTGGTCACGGTGACACGACAATGTGCTAGTGCAGCGTGCTTTGTCGTGGCACAACATGGCAATTTATTGCAGTAGGTGAGCGATGGGACGACGCTGACACGACGAAGCGAGGCGCGGTCTGGGCGAAGCAACGACACGGTTAGAGATGGCGCGCACGATTTGGCTCGCCTTGGTAGCAGAGCAAGTGAGAGGGAGAGCAAGAGGAGGGAAAGAGAGCAGAGTAGAAACGAGGGGAAGAGAGCGTGGGTCGTGGGCCAAGGCGCCAAACCAGGAAGAGAGAGAGAGGGAGAAAAGAAAAGTAGGCGAGGAGGCTGGATGGGCCAAAGGCAAGTGGGCTAGGGAAGAGAAAAAGGAAAATGAATTGGGCAGGTCCGAACTGGTTTTCTGATTTTGATTTTTACATTTCCTTTTTGATTTGAATTTGAATTGAAATTTGAGCTTTGTTTTTGCAAAATTTTGAATTATGCTAAAAAGTCAACTTAATTCCAGAAGTTTCAAAATTTCACAAAAATTGTGGTGTTACATGTTTCGTGGCGGCTTGTATCTTGGCCATACTTCGGTTGTGGCATGTAGTTAGTTAGTGGCACAGGGTTTCTTCTGATAATGGTGTTTCATCCATAGTTGTAAATTCCATTCCATAGGCTATTTCGCTTTGCCTCTTGGTATGGAATGCGTCGGTACCGATTCATTCCGGTATACTGTTTTAGATTTTAAAATTTTGATATAATAATATATATTTATTCATAAGTATATATGTAATTATATATGCACATAATTTCACTTAGAATGTCAATTTAAATACATAACTATAGCATAAAAATGAAGGATCACTTCAATTATGCCCCGTACTGGAATGGATGGAACAACCAATTCTAACCGAAATGGGCCGGATGGCCCGGAATGGCCAGTATTGAGGCCAGTACAAGATTGAGCCTGCTGTGTGCTGTTTTGAGTGCCGGTATGGCTTGTTCCGACCATTCCAGCTGGTATCGGAATGGAATTGATAAGCTTTGTTTCGTCAGGTTAAATTTGTAATTTACACGGTGGAATATCTGTATTTTCTGGGCGATCATAGCCCTGTGAATTGCGACACATGGATCAGATCGCATAGCCTTGTAGCCTTTCGTCGGATTGAAAGTTGATGTCATGTGTCAATCTTGGAAACAAAAGTTTGCTACTTGGCAATTTCTTGTGTGACTCCATTTTTAAGTCACACAATCCAAAATGGGTTGATTGCATGATTAGATGGACTTTCTTTAATATTTGGTAGCACAAGAAGCCAGTGCAAATGAGGTTAAGCTAAGTTTTGTAGAAGGGACTAGGCTGCTAGCTCAATTGCTTAAAATTTGCATCCTAAGCAAGATATGAAGATACCATCGATCCATCATTGTTAGCAGCCACCCTATTCTTGGATGTTAGCTAGACGCCGTTCATACCGCGTAGCCCTTCTTTTTTTTTTTTTGTGCCCCTCGCAAGTCTCCGTACCATAGCCACCAAAACAAAGGTGCCCATAACGTCCAGTTTGAAACACGGATGTTTCATAGATTTTTTTTTAAAAAAACTAAACTATTTAGGGCCTGTTTGGTTCATGACCAGAAGTTGTCTAGGCACAAGTTAGGTGTGCTACAGTTTTTAGGGCCTGTTTGGTTGGTGCCTAAGTTTGCCATGTCTAATCTTAGGCAATGTGTGGCTGCCACAGAAAGCCACAGAAAGTGTGGCTAACAAAATCGAAGCCACACTTGTGGCAAAGTTTGGCAAGAAACTGAGTCTATGACGTGTGGGGCCGGGTGCTAAAAAAGTGTGGCAAGCCACAGTTGCGTCAGTGAATCAAACAGCTACCTAAAAACTGTGGCACACCTAACTTGTGGCTAGGCAACTTCTGGTCATGAACCAAACAGACCCTTAGGTAGCTGTTTGGTTCACTGACGTAACTGTAGCATGCCACACTTTCTTAGCACCTGGCCCCACACGTCATAGACTCAGTTTCTTGCCAAACTTTGCCACAAGTGTGGTTTCGATTTTGTTAGCCACACTTTCTGTGGCAGCCACATATTGTCTAAGCTTAGGCATGGCAAAGTTAGGCACCAACCAAACAGGTCCTTAATGTGAAACTTCTGCACCCAAACAAGCCCTAAAAATGGAATAACTCATGTACAACACAACTTTGTACTAACTGTGTACTAACAAATGATTTGAGATACTGGGTAACTTCTGCATACAGAATACCGTAGTTTAACTCTGATCTGAGGTAACTTTCAAGTGCCAACCAAAAATTTTTTACTACACAATGCCGTTGCAGACAATCTCGTAGGAAACAAGCACCACAGAGATGGATGCGAGACAGACATTCAGATGGCAGCATCAAGAATTATTGCCCATCTACATACATAGCGGCTGCACGGTCAGTTTCAGCGCCTTTGAGTGCTGCAGAATCAACACAATCAGGAGACGCATGACTGCAAGATTGCACACACAACAGCACAAAGCGCACACACTAAATATTATTGCTCCTGAAGGCTGATGCTTAAACCTCTCACCTAATAAAGGAACCAATGCCCTCATGGATTACACGACAATATCTATTGTCCGTCTGATTCTGATCATTTGGTTTGGCCATTCGATTCAAGAAGAGGGTTGGTTCATTGCAGAAAAGTGTTAATTAATTTGGGTGTGTGGCACCAGAAGGTAGCTACCTGCCTGCTGCTACGGATTTGTTGTGCAGTCAGTTTCAGTTTCAGTGTCTGCTTTTCCTTTCTGAGTGCATCATCTAGTGGTGTGATTTCAGAGTGCCGGCTTTAAGGTTAATCATGTTAGAAATTATGATTTGATGTAAGCTACTGATGCTACAGTTGTGTCGGTTCTTATGGGAAACCAAGATATTTCATTAATAAAATATTAGGCAGTATACTTCCAGGATATTAATTGAAATTAGGGTTTTTACCGATGGCAGTGGTAGCATGAAGTAGAATTACAGAAGTTTACACTCATGGTTGTGGGCTTCTCTCATTGTACAGTGGTGATCAGTTGGGCTTTTTTTTTGTGGCTTTTGGCTGAAATCACTGTAGCTGGCTGAAAAAAACACTATAGCTGACAGAGACTTATTTAGTATAATTAAATTTAAAAAAATTAAAAAATATGTCAGCCCATTATGTATAATACAAACGAATACGGGAAAAAAGAACCGGCAAAAAAGCTCAAAAAAAACTAAAAGTTTAGAAAAAGACGAAATTTATGAATAGTGAAAAATAAGCCAGAAACTCAAGCCGAATCAATCAGGGTAAATATTAAGGAACTAACTTTTTTTACATGTGTAGTTTTGTCAGGCAAGGACTTGTACCTGGCACATGCTTCTCTGACCATATTACAGGAACTGAGATTGCAGAAAGAAATTCTATGGGACTCATGAGCATCTCTGTACAAACAACTGCAGACAGTCTACGAGATGCTACCGTTAGTAGTCAGAAAACAAATAGTATTGTTGGAACACTCCTATAGGTAAGGTAGGTCCAAATACAATTTATTTTTGGTCAATCTTACCTCGAGCAGGTAGCCACATTCAAGACTGATGACATGTGTTCAGTTCAGAGATTTCTTTATGCGGATTTGGTAAATTAGATTCTGACTTTACTGCGCATGAAGTGGGAACATACAGATACAACCTGTCCAAGTCCAATCATAGGAGGTAGAGAATTCTTTCCTCTCGCTCGTCTTCAGAATTCAGATTGCGTTTGTGAAAGGCGACAAATACAGTTATACATTGGGTTAAGAAGACCTGCTGCTCCTTCAGCCTGCCCATTCATGGTGCATCAGAGAGAGAAAAGGTTAAAAAAGATTGTTATAGATAGATACCAGGGTCCAATGCAAGCAGCCAAGCATATAACAGCAATCTGCTCTGCCGCTAACTAAGGAAACAATTCCCTCCAAAAAAAAATCCCTCAAAAAACAAAAAAAAAAACTAAGGCAGCTATGCTCATGCTCACGTACGCCAAAGGAAACATAAATCTGGGTGTGCGGCACCAAACAATAGCTGCCTGCTGCTGCTACGGATTATTTGTTGTGCAGTCGGTTTCAGTTTCAGTGCCTGTCCTTTTCTTCCCGAGGGCATATGCTTATGTGGTGTACTGGTGTGTGATCTTAGCTGAATATGGCTTATGAATATGTAACACCCTTATTTCTAAAGGTGCTAGTAATTTTCGCTTAGAACTATTCAGTTGCAATATACTATATATGAATGAGCATCAATTCAACATATGCTTATGAATAAGAACCAAACTTTATTATAGAAATAAGGGTTAACAGCCTAGTTTTGGACGCAGCGAACGTATAAGCCCAAAGTTATCTTATATTACAAAAGAAACTCTACAAATACGCTAGAGCAAGGCTAAGACTTAGAACCACTGATCATCGATGTAGTAGGGTTTTCTGGCTTCTCATCAATAGTTTGTTCGTCGTTGTTCCACTATTCTTTTATTTATTGTTTAGCAAAATAATGAGTATAATAGTACCCATTAAGTCACAAGAGTACACCTTAATTTAACTATTTTGTCAACGAATGGGAATATATTGGTTTTATTAATGAGGGTGGATGCAATTTTATTTGTAAACATTTTTAAATATGAAATAACAAAACTATAACTTCTTAAGAGTAGGGGTTTCAACAATTATTTTCTCAGATTACACTAATTTAAAACATAAAGAAATCTATTTATGCCTTGTTGTTAGAATCATCCATTAAATACAGCTCCATTAACCGGGAGCACAGCGTATTCAAATACAATTTGTTTCACTTTGTCGAGTTGCTCAGCTTTACCCATAGATTTCTTGGACTCTCAATGTCAAGCGATAAACACGCTTCAGTTAGCGTGCGACTGAGTTGAGAAAATAAGGTTTTTCACTGCTCAATTTGTTATGTAGTCTCTACCGGGTAGATCTATGCTTAGACTCGGTTATCTACTGGCAAAACCTGAACATTTATGTCTGTTCTGAGTGGAACCAACCGTTGTTTAGTATGGTTTTACCGTTCATATACAAACACCCCCTTCATCTTCACTCCTACCTCCTGTAGATATTCAATCGAGTTGAGCAACTACTAGACTAGGATAGACAAATAAATACTTGTGGTTGAGTGATTACTGTGTTCTTTACTCAACATAAGGTTCTAGTCCTTACTTTTCACTTTGAGGTTGCCAACCAGACCCAGATCCATAGTGCTTGACGGCACTGCCACCCCACTGCTCAAGCCTTTACCCTAGGGTAAGATCGTAGAATCCAACCAACTAGTGGCTTCCCACGAGTCACCCTTACCCTAGAACCATTTGAAAAAATTCTACCGGCTAAATGCCAAATCACTTATTAGTACAAAATTTTGATTGAACTAAACTACAATTATTTATACAATATTTAAATATTACTAAGGTTGTCAAGGTGAATATGGTCTCAAATTAAACAAGACATTTTTCAGTGGTAGAATATAAATAATTCACGTGCCATTCTAAGCATTTGTTTTAATTAAATAACATTGTGTAAATAATAATAATGCAAATACTGTAATTAAATAATTTATATTTCATGGGATTCAATGTGATAAAAAACTTATAACTTGCCTTGCTGTTCACCAAACTCAGCTGTCTCATAAACCTCGACGCCTAGATCTGGCCCTTGCATGGTCGCTTCGGAATCTCGGGAACTAATGCAAACACATAAAATAACATCAGTCTGCACTCCAAGCTAATCAAACTAGGAAAATAAATAAAAATAAAAAGGAGTAAAATTCAATAAAAACCAAATAGAGTTGATATGAATTTTATTGGACCTTGGATTGATGGAACGGAGGTCAAAAATAGATTCACGGCATTAAAATGATCGAAATGGTGGTATGTTTGAATTTTAGGGTTCGGATGAACATTACTGCTACAGTACTAGGCCGGCCCGGTTGAATAGTGTGATGCGCAGAATTAAATTCAAATGGCCGGGGTGGGCCGACCGACTCGGCCCAACAACATGCGGCCGAATGGCCTAGTCACGCGCACGCACACAACCGGTTGATGGATGACACGTGGACGACCAAGATCGAGCCACGGCGCCGTCCCGAGCCTTCTTCAACCTCCAATCATTTCTCTCTCCAGCGAAAATAGAGGTGCATGCACCTCTGCGATTTGGCATCGGGGAAGAGCTTCGGCGGCTGAAGATGGTTCGGATGGGTCCCTCTTGATAAGGCAGTTCCATTTTTGAGCTTTGGGAGGCAAGGAAGCAAAAGGCGATGGCCAGCGGTAGGAGAAAAGGTTGCGGGCTCTACTGTGACTTAGAGTTCTTCCGGCAAACTTCCGATGAGGTCAAGGGTGATTTAACCATTTAGAGCTCACAAAGATCACAGAGGTAGTGGTGTTTTGAGCTGAGTAGCTCCCAGGAGGGCTATCCATGGGAGAGGCCTTACGACCGACGGAGGCTCACGGTGCAAGAGCTCTAGAGTTATGCTCATGCTTAAGCGACTTTACCAGTGTGATCAGGGTGCAAAGGTGATGCTATGAGTGAATGCAATTGAAATTTAATTGAGAAGGGAAGAGCATTGGGTTTAAGGTTCACCGGGCTCAGGGGAGGTCAGCGGCGAAGCTGTGGTGAGAGGGAGCTCTCTGCAGAGGCAATTGAGCTATAAAGGCGAGGAGAGGCGGTGGGAACAATAGGGTGGTTCGGATGACGCCGGCGCATGGAAGGGAGAGAGGGCTGGAGCTCTGTCGAGGAGCGAGCGAGTAGGCGAGGTGTCCCCGGGTGATACCATGACTCTACAGAATTTGGCGGGGAAGTGATGGGAGCTTGTACGGTGAGAGCGCTCATTGGGCAAGGGAGGCGAAGAACTGCCGTGGTAGAGGGAGTAGGTCAATCAGGTGTGCCAAGTGAGGGGGAGGGGCAAGGTTGGCAGAGAGGGCGAGTCACTAGAGGGTGGCATCATGGCGTTAGCTCACAGTAGGACGGGTGTGAATGCTCACGGGTGGCACAGCCACAATTTAGAGTCGGGGCGAGCGGCTGCATGGGCAGAAGGAACAGAGAGGCAGTGGGGAAGGCGGGTTCTCCGGTGGCGCTAGTGAAAGGAGGGGATGGGGAAGCAAAGAAGGAAACTAAGATATCAAGATGGTTACCAAATTGGGAAGGAAATTGAGAATTCCATAAAATCCAAAAAGGATTCAAAAATGGTTTTGAATTTATGAGGTGTTTCAGAATGGTCGGTGTTAAGGTTGTGTACGAGTTATGTTTCGATGTGGCTGGTGAAGTTGTTGGTGTCGTTATATGAACAGAATCACGAAATCTGACATTTTTGGTCGGGATTGTTCCCTGATTTACTCGAGAGGGAAATTATCCAAGGCCTAGGGTCTTGGAACAAAGAACATGGCTTGGCTTTCGGTGGCTTTAAGCTTAAATTGATGAAGCCTTCCCAAATAGAACTTAAGTTTCATTTGCGAGTATAATATATATAGTTCAGGAGGGCTTTCTTTGCGTGTGCTTCTTTCACCGAATCACCAAAACTGAAGATTAAGGACAAAGGAATAAGTCCATATAACATTTTAAGCTTCGCTTTAAAGTTTATTCTTCACCTTGAACTATAAAAATAGACACTCCAAAATTTGTAATCTAGTTCAAATAACACACTGATCCGATTTCACATGGTGGTATTACCCGTGTGACGTAATAAGTGAGCGATTTAGCCACGTAGGATGACACGTTGACCAAATTTGGTCAGTGACATGTGGGACCCACAAAGGCTTCTCTCCTACCGCGCTTCCAGTACTTCTGTGGCCACTGCCCTTTGTAGTTCCCTCACTCTCTGTTTCGATTAGGAAGAGAAGGCCCTATGGGCCCCATCTGTCATTCATCTAAACTTGAGTAGTGTGTCATCTTATGTGGTAAAACAGTCTACTGATCATGCCGCGTAGACAATGGTGGGTTTTTTTGGATGATGGCTTAAATATTTGAATTCTGACTGTTTACGAGAGGTAGTACGTACAGAAAAATAGTTGCATGTGATTTTGGCCGATAATATTGAGTACATTTTTTACTATAATCTTTCTATTGACCCCGTTTTGAAAGAACTCACTGTTTAAAAGCTAGTTACTATTGATAGTACAATCATAAGCCAGCTGAAAGTTGAAAAGAACTCAACCAATACCACCATCCGAAACAGGACCATGGTATTATCTGAACTGGAGTGGATAATTCGGAGGTCAAATATTTGATTTTATAGTTCGAAGTGCTGGACAGACTTTCGAATAAAATTCAGAGTGTTATATTTACATTTCCTAAGGATAAACGGCTCGAATGTCCTATATATGGCGCTTTCAGAATCTGCATGGAACAACTGCAGGCAATATTTGTTAGAAGCCTGAATAAGACGACAGTAGTTCCTTGCAACGCCTGCATGCATCTGTAGATAATTTGGTTGATATATTAAAAAAACTAGCCATGTAGGCGTGGCGCCACGCCACGCCAGCCACTGTATGGGCCGAAGTAAAAG
The DNA here is from genome assembly GCA_017311315.1 of Dendrocalamus latiflorus. NCBI lineage: Eukaryota > Viridiplantae > Streptophyta > Magnoliopsida > Poales > Poaceae > Dendrocalamus > Dendrocalamus latiflorus. The sequence continues at coordinate 26,107,803 of CM029660.1, forward strand.
AGGCGAAAATTTGTGAGAAGCTTTTTTAAAAAAATCGAGGACACATGCGTATTTTCGGAAAAGTCAAAGGTCTTTTTCGTAAAAAAATTGAGGACCTGTACGCAACTAAACGAGGACCCGTACGTAATTTAGAAAACTGCAGGGCGCTATCTTGCAAAGGATACAAAATTTCGGTGAAGTGAAGGGGTGTTTTCAAAAAACAAAACTGACAGGGACCTTTTTGCAAGAATAAAGGACCTGTACGTAACTAAACGAGTACCCGTACGCAATTTAGAAAACCGCGGGGCGCTATCCTGTGAAGGATACGAAATTTCGGTGAAGTGAAGGGGTGTTTTTAGGAAAAACAAAACTGGCACTCTGGCAGGGACCTTTTCGCGAGGAAAAAAGGACCTTTACGTAATTTCTGGAAAATGCGAGGAAACCGGCTCCCCCGACCGTACCGAGATTCCTCGGCCACGCGCCGGCCGAGGGAGCACTGGGGCGACGTGGACGCCCTCGCCGACCGCGAATCCTTCCGCTAATACTTCGTTTTACGATGTACGATTTGGTCCATTACCATAAACTAAGTCCAAGTGTTCTGACGTGTGTTCCATCTGTAATCTGTTAAGGTGATTTCTTTAATACAAGCTACTTGATACTACATATAGGTACTAAAATAAGTTTCTAATCAATACACGTCATTGGGATTAGGAACATCAATATGTAGGCAGAAGATTCTGTTCATTCGCTGGCTTTCAGCTAGCTTGTGGTGAGGGCGACACTGCAGTCAGTTAGCACCTGTGATTCTCTTTCAGCGTACATCAGGCGGGGATATTTATATTCCAAGGTCCACTACAAGGAGCCAATGATCTGATCGCAGCTTGCCCAGCAGCTGTACCAAAAGGCACAGCCTCATTCATGCTGAAAGAACCTCACCGTGTTAGCTACTAATGTAGTAATGAGCAACGATACTGCCCCAGTTATGTATGTATGCTCTCCAAGGTAGCAACTTCCTTTGATTCCCAGAGCTCTGTTCTTCCGGGGAAGTTAATTAAGTCTCCATCAAAACAAGTACCTGATGTGCGGATTCCTTTGACGAGATACCCTTTTTATGGTGGTACCTGAGGTACCTTCTCTTATAAAAATATCAACCATCGATTTGTGAAGGGGCGCTTGGACTACAAAGATTACGTAAATGTCGAGCTAACCCTCTATCGTTTCTTCTCCTTTGCCTAACTTGCTGCCGCCTGTGATCTGCGGTGCAACACATCTCCTCCCCCATCACCTGCTCCATTGATGCTCCTCTAATCCAGCCGCAGCTTCCCACAGCCCCCTACCCTTCCATTCTTTTAGGCCCCTTTCAATTCGGGCTTTTTTTTATAACTTTTGATTGAAATAACACTATATCGGTTGTTAGTTTTTTCAGCATTCAATTAAAGCAAAATAAAGAAAAAAAAGAAAAAACACTATTATATCTCTACGGGAAAAATGAAAAACATTGTTATATCTCTATAGGCAATACAGAGGATAAGAAAAAAAGAAAAAATGTTAAGAAGCTATAACGTGTTTTAAACAGCTTTTAACTTTTGGAAGCTACAAACTAGAGCCAAAAGCTGTTAGAAACGGGGCCTTAGTTGCTACTTGGATCATATCTTAAGTACCTTTCCAAAGAAACCTTTAATTGTGAGTCATTGGATTTACGGAGACTCTCAAGCACAGTAAAAAGTCTCCTCGGTAAATCGAAGCACATGGCTATTGACTAGTACCCCAGAGAAATACATCCTGTTTTTCAATAGTTTTTTTGCGAGATTTCAAAATAAATATTGGAAATGCCACAAGGAAAGTGATTTTTTTTTAAAATAGAGGCCTAATTCAAGGAAGATGGTTTAATTAAAAACAACTTTGTTGATTATCATACGATTGATATCTTTTAAGAGTAAGTCAAAATTTCTGATGGTTTAATTAAAAGCAACTTTGTTGATTATCATACGATTGATATCTTTTAAGAGTAAGTCAAAATTTCTGACCGTTACATATGCTTGGAGGTGTGTGCTTCAGCTGCTCATGTTGATCTAATGACGGAATTTGACTTACATCAACCAAAAAAAAATCAGGCGACCGATGTATAAACACTCCCTTAAAGGGAACCTTTCTAGATACACATCTCCGATCTCAAATTGAAGCCTTCCCAAACATGCCTAACCGCCAAAGTTCTCACTATAAGTACAATCTTGTCAGTCTTGTTCTTCGCATAGGCGTTTTGACAGAACATGGAATTTTAAGTGGTATTCAAAATCTCTGTAAAATGAGAGCAGATATCTATGGGCATGAGATGTTACAGTAATGACTAGTTGCATGATTATATTAGTCCCAGTCTTGCAACCTCCAGCAGGCAGCTAGCATTCAATAACTCTGTGACCTGTCTAAAAATACAGAATGTAACATTTGTGGGACTGAAGGGAAAAGAGCCAAGGTCTGATGCCCTATTTGTGGAGTTTTCAGGCAATGGATTTGTTCTCTTCGCACAGCTTCTTTGACCAGATTACAAGAGAAGTAGGTAGAAGAATTATATAGGAGTGACTATCTTAGTAGAACAAGTGCAGACCAATACGGCAGTACCTTTCTGGCTTTCTGCAGATAAGGCAGGTAGCCACCATGCAATCATGCATGGTTTCTGGTCTATAACCACGGGCAGGTAGCCACCATACAAGTCTGGCGACGTGTGTTTAAGTGACTTCTTTCTTAATGCAAATTAAGTAAAACTATATTCTAATTCCATTCTACACGTAGGCTATAGCTCTGTTTGCAGTTTGATAAGTGGGATCAGGCCATGATTTAATTAGTTCAAATGCATATTAGATCCTTGTCCAAACACGACCATAGTGGGAACAGTACAGTATGGTCCAATCATGGGCGGACGAAAGTTTTTTTTTCTCCTCGCTCGATTTCAGATTGCGTATGCGATTTTTTAAATAATTTTTTTATTCGGTATTACAAAATTATACCTGCGGATTTTTTTGCACCTTTGACTAGAGGTGGGACGTGACGACGACGAAGGAGGTACTATGGGTGGTGTAGCTGGTGACGAGTAGTAGATCTTTCTCCTATTATGTGTACTTTAGCTGGTACAACCCTTTTTGGGCTTCCTCAACGCGGGGTGTTAGGGTTTGGGCCCCGACAGGGTGAAACGGTTAGGAGGCCTACTGAGCGTGCTCCCAACGTCTCGGGGGGTCAACTCTACCTGTGGCTGCGTGGGAACTGGGGCACTGCTGAGCTGCGACCCGGAAAGGACCTCCGCCGGGTTGTTCGCGAGGAAGTCGGTCATGTCCTCTGGGAGATCCTCGTGGGGGATAGGTGAACTCCTGACCGTTGCGTCATTCTTGCAGGATAGGTATTGTTTATTTGTGCAATACATCGATGCAAAAGAAATCTTAAGAGACAAAACATACCTTCCAAGTATGTCATGGCCTGCAGCCAGTTGTCGTACATGCCCTGGCCGAACAACGTGTGCTACCCTACCGATGCCAGGTAGGGGGTCCACGGACGCTGACAACGTCGGTGTGTACGGATATGCCCACCATGACCCTCTGCCCTGGCCTGACGGCGACAATGTCGGTGCCCAGGAGTAGGCACATGGCCATGCCGACCCTCCGGCCTAATCAGGCTTTGGTGAGGCCCATGCACATGGCTCTCCAGGGCCTCCTACTTGAGCTGCAAGACATGGTGGACTCGGCGTATGCATCGATGTGGCTACCTCCGGGAGCATCCTGCACAACGAGAGGTCGAGGGCACACTTCGCCCTCTCATAGACCCGATAGACAATGCCCAGCAGCTCATCGCGCATCACCTCCAAACTGTGGGCGACCATGTCCATGATCGACCCGGTGTCTATCACAATCTCGGTGGTGATGTCCGTCTATAAGAAGTATATGAAAGCGTCAAAGTAGTAATTGTGGTAACCGTACTAAACTTTTTTTGAAACATGAGAGTATCTACTATGAGGGCAAAGTCCACGCTAAGTGCATGGGGTATGCGTCGATCGATATTGGTACGTGAGCGGGGGGAGGGTCAATGAGACGTACCAGCCTGGTGTATGTCTACGGAGTGTACCAGTGTAGGCACTTGTCGTTCGTCCTAGGGTCATACGCGGTGGCCTCTTACACGAAGTCCTGGAGTGCCTTTGCCCACTCCTCCACTAATGGTGCCATCTTCGTGGCCCAGCTCATCCCGCTACCACCCCTCCTATTGTACATGCGAAATGTACAACTGCAATTAGAAGGCATCGTAACAGAACTGCAAAAAATTTAGGGACATGTATTATGTGCAACGCATGGATCAAGTCAGGCACCCGACACCCAACGGGAACAGGAACAACCTAGCGAAGGCCGAACTAGCACATTACCCTATGCACCGCATAGTCCTCGATGAACACGCCGAAGACGAGCTTCTTCTGCGTGAGCTAGTATGCCCGGTCGCGCAAGCACAGCGATGAGAGCCTAGATGGGGCGCGGTCTGCCATCTCCTGAGCAGAGTATGACTCCCAGCACACGTCATCAACGGTGAGGCTGTCGAGGTGCTCCGCGAAGTTGGTGTACACACGGGTGACCTGCAGGTGTGGAAACTATGCATGCAAGCTAGAACAATTGTTACAGAGGATGACCTGTAATGTATGTATAGTAAAGATTTAGAAGAGCATGTACCCGTCTATGGCATCAAAGGGACCCTGCGGTAGGCCAGTCTATGGTGCTCCCATGGTACATATCCGTGTGGTACGGACCGTTGTCGACCAGCATTGGCCATCCGAGGGGAAGTGCTCGAATGACCATAGCTGCAGCACGAGGGGGCAGCCTGTGAGGACTTTGGTCGTCCTCATCCTACGGCAAGCGTCACACATGCCACTATAGATTGTAGCAAGTACGGTTGATTCTCAGCTAATGTGCACCTCGTCCCCATCGGCGATAGCCCTCGCATACCACACGAGGCGGGGGTCGATGGAGTCATTGTGGTTGCTGGTAAATAGTACCCAGCTGAACAACAATAGCATGTACGCCTCCAGGTGCCGTGACACCTAGTACTTGTTGACATCTGGGTCTATCGGCTCAACCTGTGCACAAATGAAAAATTAGTAAGCCTGTCATATGGCAAGGATAGTGCATCGCTAAATAGAAAAATTGATAGCATACGTACCAAGAACTGCGAAAGCCACCGCATGGGCGGGCCATGCTTCTGTCACGCCAGGAAGATGTGGTACGCTGCCGTGGCCTTAGCTGGAAGAACCCCGTTAAACCTACCCAGCAGGTCGCCACGGCAGTTGCCAGGTGCATCTCCCGGGGAGGTAGCCCCTCTCGCAATAAGCAGGCCGAGCAACATCGTGACATCTTGCAGAGTGGGGGCCATCATAGACGCTATGGTCGTAAACACCGTGGTCGAATGGGGTGGATAGCGAACAGCGCTGACTGTACCCATAGTCGTTGGCCGATTCCAGAAGTCGTCTTTGATGCCGATTGGACTCAACCGAACAGTACTCGGAGGGAATTTTGAGAACTCAAGTGGTCGTGGGACCAATCCGACTTGGCAGAAAAGGCTCAGATATGTCTTCCCTTGCTTGTTTTTCATGTATTTCTTCTCCATTAGCTTTTCCTCTGTGGTTTCAACTCTAAAAGCTTCATAACGTTCGAACCTGAGAATGCACAAAATATTCGTATGAGGTAGTAACCAATTCTCACATAAGTTAAAACCAAATGCGGTTAGGAGCGAATTCACCTGTTGATTAATCCTTTTAGTTCGTGCTCGTATAATCAGTCCAGTTAGCAGCTCATGAGAAGAAGGTATCATCGGAGCGTCCTCATCACTTTTTTCGCAATATCATTAATGAAATGGTGTAGATCAACCATTCAAGTCCTCTTTTGCTTCAGAAATCTGCTGAAATTTCAGTCAGGTGTTGAAGGGGAAATAACAACTCAGGTTTTTCTTCCCGTTCATTCGATGTTTCAAATAATGGCATTTAGCTATGCTACCATTTCCAATGTTCAATAGCAAACAGCACGCTTCCACGGTATTACGCAGCCAGCTTCCCTTTTTATTTTGTTATAAATGGAAGAATTAAGTTTATGCATTAATGTTTGTTTGGATACAATACTCAAAACAAGCTGCAGGTACTATGGGAACACAGTGATGATATATTATGTTTTACTTGCTTGCATGAAGGCTGTGATTGAGAGAAATAACAGGGAAAAGGAGCAGCAGCTTGGAGCAAGTGCAACTTCAGAAATTAAGGTACATTCAAACTATTCGAGAAAGACTCCTTTAATCCCTTTCTATTGGCGTCAATTCACATTTTGCACACAGCACAGATGCATTGAGTACGTGCATAATTTGTTATCTCAGCATGGCTTTATATAAAAACATCACCAGGCTTAAATCCAGCTTCTCCAAGGTTATCAATCAATACATAGTCTGGCTAATCTTTGTTGAGTGGGATCGAGCTAGTTTTTCTCTTGTTCATGACTTACAGGTTCTTCCATAAGTTCAGCCTTCATAGTGTCAGTTTCCATCATTCATTGCAGTGCCTAGAATCAAGTTATCAAAAGAGCTTATATATTCCAACCAAATTGTAGGGAGCAGCATGGAATTTTGATTTTTGACATATATCATCCGTACATATAAGTTCTTGGCACAAGTTTAACTCAAACGTCTTTTGGAAACAAGGTGAGAGAGAGAGAAAATCAGCTGAGTTAAACAACTGAAATTAACATCAGCTACATGTGGCCATGGGCCCATGGCTAAGAGGTCACATCTAGCATTTGAGAAGAGTTGTCAGATGTCAATATGTATCGTCAAAGAAGCCCAACCATCCATAGGCATGTAGCATGTTCTTTTCAGCTTCTAAAGCTGTTTTTCGGTTTTTCTACAGTAACTAGCTTTTAAATGAAGTATTTTTTTAAGATAAAGTCAACTAGTTAATTGTAGTACATACTTTACCGACTTCATTTATATCGGCAAAAACCGCATGTGAGTTTCTGTTACTCCGTAATCCCTCACACAAACAACCTAAAAGCCACAAGCCGTAGTAAAAAAAAAAACAGGCCCAGAAGGAAGAGTTTTTCAGTAATTCTAGTAATTTGATATGTGAATAGTACGTGAATAAGCACCACAACTGAATGTACCAAAGCAGATTGAATGGAATTTTTTATTTAATCCTTTTTTGAAAAATATTTTATTAACGACCTTTTCCTAACTTTATTTCCAAATATGACACTTTTAGCCACGTCACTACCCGTTGCATTGCATTTATGTATTGCCACGGCAGTGTACCCGGCATGGCAAAGGGGTACCACGCAGGACCACCATAGCCAACATGGCGTTGTTTTTCCACGTTAGCACGCTGCCACACCATGCAAATTGGTATTGCAAGAGAAAGAGTACAAGTGTATGTAATGAACTGTTGATCCATTCATTAGTCTAGAATCTGTACATGTTGATACATACATATATATATATATATATATATATATATATATATATATATATATATATATATATATATATATATATATATATATATATATATATATATATATATATATATATATATATATATATATATATAGATGATCATGGGGGTGGCTTGAATAGATGTCTGTCTGGAAAGATATCTGTACATGGAGGCACCTATACATTTGGGCACCTTTTACTTTTTGCATGTAACACTCCCCCTTGACCAATGTATCTTCATATGATCATCTTGGAAAAACTCCTCCAAAACTCTATAGGGAAAAATATGAGGAGAACCTATAAAGTAGATATGCCATGAAAACTCCTTTAAAACCCAATGGGAAAATTTAAGGAGAAAATTTGATATGGCATATATATGATTATATCTCCTTAAAAACCCATGTGGGGAAAATAGAGATATAATATATTTATGATTACGTTGTCATATTGCTTCATTAAAAACCTTAATGAGAAACCTTAGAGGGAAAACTCATAAAGGGAAAATAGTACAATATTTATATTGAACGGGTTAAATCTTAGGAGATTTCTCCCCCTGATATCTGCAAATCACGTAGTCTTCGCATACCAATTCCATGAACACATTTCTGAAATGTGGAAATTGGTAATGACTTGGTGAATAAGTCTGCGAGATTATCACAAGACTTAGTTTGCAGAATATTTATTTCCTCACTCTCTTGCAATTCATGTGGGTAAAATAGTTTAGGTGCAATATGTTTTGTGATATTGCTCTTTATGTAACCCATTTGCATTTGAACAACGCAAGCAGCATTATCTTCGTAGATAATGGTAGGTGATGCAATAGCACCTATACCACATGATTGTTGTATGTGGTTAATCATTCTACGAAGCCATACACATTCACGTGATGTTTCATATAATGCAATTATTTCAGAATGATTAGTGGATGTAGCCACTAGAGTCTGTTTCGAAGACTTCCAAGAAATGGCTGTTCCACCATGTAAAAATACAAAGCCTGTTTGAGACCTGGCATTATGGGGATCTGATAAATAGCCAGCATCTGTATATCCTATTAAATCCACATTTTTATTCTTCTGGAAGAATAGACCGAGATCTTTAGTGCCTTGAAGATATCTAAGGATATTCTTCACTCCTACCCAAGGTCTTTTGGTTGGAGCAGCGCTATATCTAGCAAGTAGATTTACTGCAAATGCGATATCCGGCCGGGTGCAATTTGCAAGGTACATAAGCGCTCCGATGGCACTGAGATATGGAACCTCGGGTCCCAATAGCTCTTCATTGTCATCTCGGGGTCTAAATGGATCTTTGTCCCTGTCGAGAGATCGAACAACCATGGGGGTTTTCGATGGATATGCTTTGTCCATATTGAATTTCTCCAATATTTTTTGGACATACGCTGATTGATGCACTATGATGCATGTGTGAAGGTGCTCAAGTTGTATACCTAAGTAAAATTTGGTTTTACCCAAATCCTTCATTTCAAATTCCGTCATAAGATGATTACGTGCTTCATCTATATCTTGTGTGTTACCAATGATATTAAGATCATCAACATACACAGATATAATGCAAAATCCTGTTGAGGATCTTTTGACGAACACGCATGGGCAATCATCATTGTTGGAGTATCCCTTTTTGGTTAGGAACTCACTTAGTCGGTTGTACCAAATTCTTCCCGACTGTTTCAAGCCGTATAAAGACTTGTTTAATTTTACACAATACATATTGCGATTTGCGTTCGGATTCGGAATTGAAATTCCATCGGGAACTTTCATGTATATGTCCGAATCAAGTGACCCATAAAGATATACGGTCACTACATCCATCAACTGAAAAGATAGATGATTTTGTACTGCCAATGAGATTAAGTATCGGAATGTTATTCCACTCATTACTGGAGAATAAATTTCACTGAAATCAATGTAGGGTCTCTGCGTGAACCCTTGTGCTACAAGCCTTGCTTTGTATCTCACCACCTCATTGTTTGAAACCGACAGGGAATACTTTGGGAGGTGTATGTATCACATTGGTGAATACATTTCTTTTCTTGAGCGAGGCTAACTCCTCTAGAATTGCATCCTTCCATTGAGTCCAGTCCGAGCGCTATTTGCACTCTGCCATGGTCTTGGGATCTGGATCATTTTGAAGGTTGTTTGCAATTGTTGTGGAGAAATAAATGTCAACAATTGTAGTCTTACGATCGTATGATTCTCCAGAATCAGTATAGTTAGTGGAAATTTCTTGGACCCCTGGTGACTTAATGTTATTTCCCAAAACATTTGAGTCGGGGTATTCCGATGTCCCAGGATCAGTAATTGAGTGCATTGTTGATCTGGGTTTAAGGATCCTTTGGTGTCTATCAACTTGAGGTTGATCTGCATTTACATTCTTTTGTTTCCTTTGTCGCTTGTTAGAAGCTGTATCCGCCGTTTGTACCGTACTTCTCCCCCTCTTATTTTGAACTGGGAGTTGAGTGGTATTTTGCGGTACCTCCACTCTTTCAGGTACATTTCTGGCAGGATTATAGGATTTTGTGACACCCTTATAATCAGTAAATGCATCTGGCAGGTTATTTGCAATGTTTTGCAAATGAATGAGTTTCTGAACTTGAACTTGTATCCGAAGAGCCATACAATCGTCATTGAAGGCATGGGATGAAAATTCAGCAGCATTGTCCATTCGAATTGATTGAATTCGATATTCAGGGTAATGTGCTCGTAATTGGATAATTTGAGCAATTAACTTAGCAAATGCATGGTTTCGTGTGGATAAAAGACACACATGTGACCATCTAGTAGATGTGTCAATGAGAACCATGAAATACCTGAATGGTCCACACAATGGTTGTATATGACCACATATATCTACTTGAATGCGTTCAAGGAATTTAAGTGGTTCAGCTCTGATTTTAAGATAAGAGGGTCTTAAAATCAATTTTCCGGTGGCACAGGAAGTGCACACAAAATCTGAGGACTCCGGAAATTTTGTATTGAGGTATGTATGACCAATTGAATTGCTAATAATTTTCCTCATCATTCCTCATCATGCCATGTTTGGAATGTGTTACTGTGTTGGAAAATTACTTTGTACACAATATGTTGAATGGGTTTGATGTATGTATAGTACAATCCGGAGTCTAAAGATGGAATTTTTTCTAGTACTTGTTTGCCATATCCGTTGTTTTTGGTTAAGAGGAGATATTCCTCTTTGTTGTCATTTTGGGTTTCAACATGGAAACCATTCTGACGGATATCTCTATAACTAAGTAGGGTACGTGTTGAATCGGGATACAAGAGTGCATCCTTAATTTTCAATTTTGTACCCATAGGGAGAGTGATAGAGGCGCGACCAGAGCCTACTATCGTTGCATCGCGTCCAGCGATGGTTAAAACATTTCCTTTCCTCCTAGTAAGAGTTAGGAAATATTTTGTGTCCCTAAGTATAGAGTTTGTGGTACCACTATCCACAAGGCATAATTCCTCCTCCATTGGATTGACTCCAAAAATCTATATACACAAAGAAGAATTTGATAAAATTCTTAAAGTGGTATATATAGAATACATACAAACTTTATTTACAATACCGAATGTGTTCGATATATGATTGTAGCATACAAGCTTACAATATAGATGACAACTTTATTTGTATTACAACACTATAGTACTTATTAGCTATGGAACGAGGAGTCTAACTGAGATCTCCAAACATGTCTTGAGAATGAAATTCTTCAAGGGTGTCCTCGGTGCACATGAGATCATCCTTCTTTGTAGAAGCACATGTGTCTTTGAGTTCTTGAAGGAACTGTCGAGAGCATCCGGCTTCATTATTGTTGGATGTGAGATTGAAGTGTGCTTCAAATCTCTTCTCTTGAGCATTCTTGCCGTGAGCAAAAGACTGGAGCTAGAGGTTCACAAGATGCTTCGGGTGCGGCATTTCTTGGTAGGATGGTTGTAGCAACCACATTTTTGACAAATTTCAGTTTTATCAATTCTCTTACCAGAATTACCTTTACCTTTCTTGAATCCACTTGGTTTTTGCTTCTTATTGCGTTTGTGTTTACCTGTAAAGTTCTTTGAGTGATTGTGTGAACCACTGAACTTGTTGTTATTTTGATTAGCATGAACTTCAGGAAGTGGAGCAGCCCCAATGGGACGTTGCTGATTGTTCTTTAAAAGAAGTTCAGCATGCTTTTCTGCCTGAAGCATAGTATGCATAAGATCACGTCATTGCTGCTGTAGGACCCTGTCAGATGGGAGCATAGTCGAGAGAGTCTTCTCTGTTTTATCCGCATCCGTCGGTTCCTTTTCACAAAACCGCAACTTGGAGCAAATAGCATGAAGGGCATGATTATAGTCTCCAACAGTTTTGAAGTCTTGGAGTCGAAGGTGTGCCCATTCATGATTAGCCTCAGGTAAGATAACAACTTTCTGCTGTTCATATCTATTTTTGAGGGCTAACCATAGTGTAAGTGGATTTTCCTCATACAGATATTCCGCCTTTAAATCTGCATGTATGTGATTCCGTATTATACTTAAAACGGAATATGTCATAATCTCCGGCGGAATTTGATCATTTGGAGGATCAAATATCACCCTTTGCAACCCACGTGTGGTGAGGTTGATTTTTAAGTCCATAGCCCATGTAGGGTAATTGGAACCATCGAGAGCGAGGGGCTCAAAATCTTTGGTAGCCATTTAAAACCTACATGAAAAGTACACCATATATGATGGTAAATTAATGTGTACGGTAATGTTGTAATAACATGCAAAATATGTGGAAAACAATATGAGTATTGTAATCCAAAAGAATGTATACCTAAATTAAATATAACATGAGGTTATATTTATAATACCGTATAATCACAACATTGGTGGTGAACACCAATTTATTGTATGGCATAACGTACATATACATGTAGCAAAGTGCCATAAATTGTGATTTTATGGTATCTATTGTACGTATAATATTTTGCAAAAATTCCAATTTATTAAGTACAATGGTACTCACTAAATGGGAATTTTAAATTTTAAATTTGCGAAAGATAGCAAATTTAAATATGGTCGCAATTCCTATTGTAAATAAAATTGCAATAATCCTAAATATGTAAAAGTTATAGAAATGTGCATGCACATTTATTTGAACAATTACATAATTTTCAGATCCTGTAGGGACTGAAATGCTAATTTATAAAAGTACCGATTAACGGGTACAATTATAAACAAGTACAAGGACTATACTGCAAATACTACAATACAAATTTATGTAAAATAGAAATTCTGCATGTTCCATGAAATTTGGGGGGGGTGATTGCAAAATTTCGGCAACTTGGGCTAAAGCCCATTTGGCCTTTGAGCCCATGTGGGGAGGTGGGATGGTTTTGGGCCAAAGCCCATTTTTGGGGCTGCACTATATAATTGAGGGGATGAGGGGGGTTAGGAAACCCTAACCCTAACCCTAGCCGCCGGCCAGCCACATGTGGGCGCCGCCGGCCGTCTCCCCCGCCGGCCGCCTCCACCGCCCGCGTCCGGCCTCTGCACCCCGCCGTCTCGCCGTCGGGCGCGCCGGCCCTTGGGATCATCCGCCGCCACCGACGGCCACGGGCGCCGCGCCGGCCTGGCCGCGCCGGGCCGTGCCGGCCGCGCCTCGCGTCGTCTCGGACACCGCCGTCCACGGGCGCTGCCGCCTCGTGAGGAGCCGCCGCCGGCTGCCGGCCGCAAGGGCCACCCCGGGCGCCTCCTTCCACCGCCGCCTTGGGCCGGGCTGCGCCGTCGCACGCCGCCGGGGGGGCCACGCCGCCGCGCACCGCCGGCCGCGCCACCGCGCCGACCGGGCTGCGCTGCCATCGGACGCCGCACCGCCGTCGCCTCGGCTTGGGCACCATCGGCCGTGAGCCGGCTCGGGCGCCGCTCCGCCGGCCAGGCCAAGGGCTCGGCGGGCGTGGGTGCTGCGCCGGCCATGTCGGGCCGCTGCGCCTCGGGCGTCGTGCGCCGGGCCGTGCATCCACGCCGCGCCGTGCTGCGTTGGCCGCGCCGACCGCTGGTGCTGCGTTGGCCGCGCCGTGAGGGCGCGCCAAACCGTCGGCCTTGGGTGCTGCGCCGACCGCTCCGTGAAGACGCGCCGCGCCACCAAAGCATGAACATCCAGGGAAAAGTGTTATACCTTCTATGTTTTCTCAGTTTGTCACTTGTATGTGAATGAGTTGGGTGCTGATAACGTATTGCAAGAGAAAGAGTACAAGTGTATGTAATGAACTGTTGATCCATTCATTAGTCTAGAATTTGTACATGTTGATACATATATATAGATGATCATGGGGTGGCTTGAATAGATGTCTGTCTGGAAAGACATCTGTACATAGATGCACCTATATATTTGGGCACCTTTTACTTTTTGCATGTAACAATTGGCATGCTAAAAAGCTGCCGCCACGTCTCAAATATTGGCGTGACAAGGTCTACCATCCATTACACATCAAGCCATTTTGTTTGTTCTTTGCGTTACTTGCGTAGTATTGAATGGATAAAAGAAACCTCAAGCACGCTATAACCTGAAACGTATTTGCCACGTCTCAAATATTGACGTGACAGGGTCTACCATCCCTTACACATCAAGCCATTTTGTTTTGCCACACCTCATATATTGGCGTGACAAAGGTCTAACATCCCTTGCACATCAAGCCATTTTTGTTTGTTCTTTGCGATACTTGCGTTGCATTGAATGGATAAAAGAAACCTCAAGCACGCTTTAACTTGAACATTGAGTTGTCCTAGTGGTGCGGTGGTATCGCTGTGAGCATGAGGTCTAGAAATCGAATCACATGTCCAATGAGTACAATTTTCTACCTTTCATATTGCACTCAAGGAACAAAACAAAAAAGATACAAGGAAGCTAGGATTCGAACCTCTCAGACAAGCAGCACGCAGGCCTAGCTAGTGTCTTTCCACTGGGAACAAAGATGCTTAGTGCTACAAGCTTGTCACGCCAGTATTTGAGGCGTGGCAGCAGCTGTTTGCCATACAAATTTGCATGGCGTGGCAGTATATGCCACGTCAGCTGTGACGAACATACGTGGCATCCCTTGCCACGCCGGGTACAATGGTGTGGCAATATGTAAATGCTACACTACGAGAAGTGGTATTGTCAAAAGTGTTAGATTTGGAAATAAATTTTAGAAGTCATTAATAAAATATTTTTCAAAACATAATTAAATAATAAAAAATCTGAGGAATATTGTAAAACTACCATCCTAAAAGCCCTTTAGCCTGGGGAATAATGTGATATTTTAAAATTCTCTCTCGTGGATCTATACGTAAATTAAAGAAAAGAGATATATAAAAAGAAGATGAATGAAAATTTTAGAGGAGCCGTTTTCTAGAGTGAGTAGTGCGGGAAGTCGATGTCGTGCACGGCGTTGGTGCTCGCGACGTGTCCGGCTGCGCGCAAGGACGCCGCTTGCAAGCACACGCCGTCAGCCGGCCAACACACGTGCGCTAGCGCGGCCACCAGTGCAAGAAGGGAAAACAAAGGACGGAAAATCAAGGAGGAAATCAGAGAAAGGATCAGGGGAAGAAAGGGGGAAGAAGTGAGACCGAGTTCGTGAGAGGATTAGGGAAAGGAAGGGGGAAGCAGAGAAAAAGTGTTTGTGATCTGGGATTTCATCTCATGGGTAATGATCTAGTTTTTTTTTTCTCCTGGTTGATTTATTTTCTTAGATATTAGAATTCAAATTAGAGAGAGGTAGTGCATGCTAGGGATCGAATAGTAGATCGATTTAATCTGTTGTATTATTCTTCTATGATTTCAGGGATCATATGTGCGTAATTTGGGAATTTCATTTACTAGAAAGCTGTAGAGAATTTCGATATATTTCTGTAGAGTTTTTATTCATGTTGATCGGATGAAAAGATTTCGAGTTATGAATTTTGTAAACCTGCTGTCTGGTAAGTTGTCGTATTTTGGCAGCACGTGTTAATCTGTTGATTAAAATTAGTATATGGGATAATCTAGGTATTTCCTCTATATGAAAAGTGTAGATAATTTCTTAAGAATTCTAGATAGTCCAAGAGCATGATTTTTAAACGAGCAGAACCGATGTATGATTTTTCAGAGACTACTGTTCAGAACTAGGTTGCTGTTGGGTGCAGTCATAGGAAATCATTAATTAGACCAACTAAACGGCAAAATTTAATTTTGGGGAATAACTAGGAATGATAGATAATTTTTTGTAGTTTCTAAAAATACCATAGTTCAATATATTTGCATGAGTATATTAAAATTTATGAAAATATTAATTCTGTTTTCCAGAAGATAACAAATCTGTCTTTTGGGTTAAAAACGAGAGTTTAGATAATTTAATCTGGACATATAATCAAATAAGAAGTTGTAGAAAAATTTATATAGATTCTAGAACTAATATGGTTTGCTATAATAAGAGGTGGAAGCTGAAAGTTATGATAATTTTAGTACCGGAACAGTAGAGGTGGTTGTCCGATAAAAGGAGAAATTGTGGATTTGAGGGGCGTGTAGAGGTGTTGTCGATTAAGCGTGGTATTGTATTGCTTTAACTTATATTGAGTTTGAGTGTTTGCTACAGAACAAGTAACTTCAGGGTTGATGTCATCACCTAATCAATCTAGTCATCGCAATTAGAGAGGCAAGTGTATAATAAAATGATAATTGATGGTTGATAATTGTTCATTATTGTTGATTATTCATGTCATGCGATATTTGATTATCTTTTGTTTAGATGTGGTAAAATGATGGAAATTTTCACTCATGACATAATATATGCATACGAGCTGGGGTCGTGAGAAAGTCAACAGCTATGAGTAAAGCTATTTGACCATGCTAGAGTGCTCTTGAGTAGATCTATAGAGGTAAGCACCTCCACAGGATAGAGGGAAAGATGACACTTCTACGAGATAGAGAGAAAGACCGGTAGACACCTCCACGAGATGGAGGTAGAGGGCGAACATCAATGGTTGTTCCCTCCGCTATACTGGTATAAACTATAGAAGGAGACATAAGTATGAGCATTGCATTGCACTAAAAGAAATTAAGATGAGAAAGGAGAATAGTGGAGATTGAAAAGTGAAATGAGTATATTGCTCCTATTGTTTCATTGTGTACCTGCTAAGCCATGAATCCATGAATCCACTTTTACTTATTTGTTGTTATTAAGCGATCGTTGAAGACGTCATGCATCAGGTGGAAGTACAACATGGAACGTTGCACTTTTGTAGCTCTTCACTCTATCTAGCATTATATCACTTATTGACATAAACAGTTTAGTGTTCTCCATGCAATAATTAGTTAATAAATTGTTCCTTAGCTCTTTATGGCCCATAATATTACTACTTGATGTGTTCATTAGTTTAGCCTTATATATGATTCATCTTGGTAATTATTTGATTCATATTAAGTTTAATTTATGGTTAACAGTGTTGTTAACATTTATAATTATTAATAGGTTAAGTGTTTATTCTTGAAGTTTAGTTGTTGATAATACTTAATTATTGATTAAAATGGTAGCGATAGTTGTTGTGGGTGATATCTTAGGATTTTTTTAAGCCGGGGTGTTATAAATAATTTCATGAACGCTTATTCCTTTTTTTTTAAGAATACAGTGAATGTTTGTTCTATAAACGAGAAAGGTCGAATAATGCATACATAAGATGTAATTAAGTATGTGTCGAAAGCTACTTACCAAGGCCATACACAGTTGTTCCATGTAGTCATAACATTATACTACGGAACGGACACATTTCTGTCAACAAAAATCATGATCACGCTTACAATAAGGTGTAAATGATCCCACAAGACGATGAAAAGTTAATGAGGACTGAAAGATTATGTACATCAAGTATCCAAATGAAAAAGGTGTCACTGGAAGAAGAAATAAAAAAATAAATACAGATTGTTTGCTTATTTTTACTTGAAGGGATAAGAGTACATAACAAACTGTAGCAGTAAGTAGTACTGAAGTATTGAATTATTGAAGTCTTGGGCATTTGCTCCCATAATCAATCTATGATCATAAAAAATGTAAACATAATGTTGTATAAAGGAAATTGATTAATTTAGTGCTACATGAATACTCAAAACTTATTTAAATGACCGTCCATTCACTTAAGTCGGTGTAGGTTCAACCGTAGTGATCAAAACTAATTAAAAAACAGGATCTCTGCCCTTCAAATATTATTTTCATTTCTTAGGCAGTTACTATCATTGATCCCCAGGACCAGGAGCGCACAATTGTATGCATAGTACTGTACTATTATTTTTTTCAAAAATCATAACTTATTTTACTGGTCAGGAGAAAGAACCTGAATGAACTTCCTATTTTACTTGCAGCTCTAGCAAACTAAGGCAGCAAGCTTGAGGCAACAACTGCACAACTTGCAAAAAAGTCACAAGTATGATGATCCATTGATTCTGCAAAGAGTTACATCACAGATTAATGTGAAATGCTTCATGAAATTGCTTACAATTTTTTAAATATCACAACAAAAACACAAAAGAACTGTCTCAAACAAAACCGAGAAAACTGCATCCAGCTCAGGGAGAAACATTTACATTTGACATGACAATTGACAAGAGCATTCAGCAATGGAAACTGAAGTAGTCTCTCCATCATGGGTAAATACATGAATAGGATTTGATGATCTGTGCTAACATTTTTCTTAAACTTGTGTAGAATGTTTCATCAAATTACATTTCTCCAAGAGATTAACACTGTTCTATGCTTATAGACAACTAATGGGAGAGGAGCTTTCTGGCCTAAGTGTAAGAGATCTCCAAAGTTTAGAGAACCAACTTGAAATGAGCCTCCGTGGTGTCAGAATGAATAAGGTCACATTTAGCATGTCTTTGGATTTTTGCAATTTTATTTTAAATTCGTTTGAGATATTGATGCAGTTAAACTCTGGTACACAGGACCACCATTTAACACAGGAAATTGAAGAACTAAGTAGGAAGGTTCAACCCAGCTGTGAATGCACTTTGATCGTCTCAATACAAGTGATTATAGTATCCTACATGAAATGTGCAAACTTTTTGTGCTATTCCTTAACAGGGAAACCTTATTCACAAGAAAAATATGGAACTTTGCAGAAGAATAAACATCGTGACACAAGAAAACTTGGGATTATACAAAAAGGTCTGTCATGCCTGAACTTCAGCAAGGTATCCAAATGATATCAGAATGGTAACTGATTGACATCATTTAAGATCCAGATTTGTGTAACAAGAGGTGCCACTAATTTGAATAAAAGCTCAATAGCTCCCTAGAGTCCCAATCCAAACGTCCCTATTAATCTTGAACTGAGCCAACCACAGCAAAATGGTGGGAAGCAGAGTAGAGCAAGAGCTCCAGAACTAGGGTAAGTGTTACAACTTTGATTCAGGAGAAAACGCACACATCGCAACTAAACTGAGAGAACACAGGAGAATTTCTGAATTTCTCTATTCTCTTATTTACTCCCCTCTTCTTTTTTCTTTCTTTTCTTACAAAACTGGCTACAAGTCTTCTCAATATATAGGCTAATACTCTTCTACTAGCATACATATTTGGATTTCAAGTTGGACATAACTTTAACTTGAGTTACATACGAAGACGGATTCTACTACGTCTTAAACTCTAAGTCAAGATTATTTTTAACAATCTCCCCCTTAATCTTGACTTGACATACTCTAGTTTTAGTCTCAATGCATTATGATCTACCAACCACACCTCCACATGAAGCGTCCTACATGCAATCTACATGTAGGAACTCAACTCAACTGGTACGGGTCCATTCAGATGCAAAGATTCTAAAACATTGAGGTAGTCGGTCTCAACTACGACTTACTAAATTCATACTTGATATAGAACAGTGACACATCTCCTCTCCTCTGCTTTGCTGCGTTGCTTCGGAACGGCTGCGTTGCTATGCTTCTCTCTGCGCTGGCTTTTGTTTCTCTAGCTATATGATCGCGCGAAGGCCTCAGGAGCACCGCTCGAGACGAGTGCGAAATGAAATCGTCGAGATAATTTTTTCAGTGACTCACTTCTCGCCTAGGCTCTCATACCACTTATTAAAATTTTGATACAGGAGAAAATGCACACATCGCAAATAAACTGAGAGAACACAGGAGAATTTTGATTATCTCTATTCTCTTATTTAATTTGCTCCCCCTCTTTCTTCTTTTTTTCTTTCTTTTCTTACAAAACTGGCTACTAGCCTCCTCAATATATAGGCTAATACTCTTCTATTAGCATACGTATTCAGACTTCAAGTTGGACACAACTTCAACTTGAGTTACACACGAAGATAGACTCTACTACGTCTTGAACTCTAAGTCAAGATCATTTCTAATAGTAAGTATTATTTCCCCTGATTTAATAGATATGGCACTCTGTGAAGGGCAAAGTTTTATCAAGAACCCATGCTTTGATTGCAGCATACTACAACTGTACTAGGGAGGTATTGCGCAAGCTGGGCTGTTTTATGATCTTCCATGATTCAAGCAGATGAAAGGGGGAGCATCTTTGCTAATCGAGGGCTGCAAATAATTCATGTACAGACTGTAAAAAACTGGGAACTCTAATCTATAACAGGCAAATGATTTCTGTATAAAAAACTATCCAAAAATGATTGCCCTATTTACATCATATAGGACTGACTTTTCACTGGCGAAACTGCCACTACTACCTATACAAGGGATTCACAGATGGTGTAGTCTTATTTTCTGAGATGAAAACAAACGAATACTTCAAAAGATTTTCTTGTTTTCTGTTATGGCTTGAAATTGGAGAACAAGGAAAATAGCAAGGGTAGATAACCAGAAGGCGTTAGGATCACTCTCCAAGTCCAACTGGGTTCTTCCCCCAACCGAACAGGGAGGTTCTGATCTTCGGTCACAGGTAGAAAGGGACTAAACTTGGTTTATTGATTGATTTCCTCTCCAAGAATACAATGGCAGCCTTTATAGAGTAGGTGCCCAAACTACTAAGGAAGGTCCAACTTATTTAGGAATGCAACTAACGATAATATCCTAGGAGAGAAACTAATGATCTAACTTATCTCTTTCCTTAATGACTTATTCCTTCCCTTAATGACATGATCTGACTTATCTCTTCCCCTTTTAGTTCATCCAACAACTCGTCAACGATCAGAATTGAAAATTTATCCTTTACTGTCTGGGCGTTGAGGGCACGGTAATCAATGCAAAGCGCTAGGAGTTGTCCTACTTCTTGACGAGTAGTATTGGTGAAGAAAATGTCGATGTGCTCTCCCGTATGATTCCTTGTTTGAGCATGTCATCACATTGTCGCTCGATCTCATCTTTCAAGAGCTGGGGGTAGCGGTAGGGCCAAGCAGCAACCAGGGATGTTTCGAGCAGGAGGTGGGTGTGGTGGTCGAAGCAGCGCGCAAGAGGGAGTCCATGTGGTTCCTCGAATACGTCCGAAAACTCTTCTAGGAGTTCGCACAAAAGGTTGTGGCCCTCGACCGCGCACGCGTGTGGGGACAGATCACACCCCTTCTCCTCCTTGTCGTGCTAAGGTCAAGGTGATTGTCCCTCCAAAATGGCATGACAAGCTTGGCGAAGTCCTAGAGAGAATCAGCCCCAATGTACGGAGCCACTGGACGCCCAAAACAATATTGTAGCCATCCAAGGGAATGACGTAACTATCGATTATGAATTCCTCTTGGTTGACCAGCATGCGAACATCGTACAGAGCCCCGCGCTAGACACGCGGTCCCTGTTGGTGACCATGACACTCATGCCCGGCCATGGCGTAGGCACCAATCTGAGCCTAGACGCCTTGCATGCGTGAAAAACGTGTGTCAATCCTGAGTCAATGAGAGCTCGTAAGCTCTCTCCATTGATTTGGACCTGCAGCTACATGGTCTTGCCCATGCGTATGCTAGTGAGGGCATGCAATGAGATTTCCATTGTCTCGTCATCCGATTCCGCCAAGCCTACCCCTTCCTCAAGTTCAAGGAGATACATGCCTTTCATAGAGCATTTGCCTGCATGATCCCTCATGAAATTCTTAGGGCAATTGAAACACAAACCCTTGAGGCGTCGCTCTGCCATCTCTGTGGTCAGGTGATGAAACATCGAGGCCAGGTTCTTGGTCGGTGGTACCGCTGATGGCAACGGTGCTGCTGCTGTTGGCACGCCCTTAGGTGTAGCCGCCATAATCGGAGTCGAGCCGTGGGTTGGGGCCGCAGACTTTGTGGGGGCTACCAGTTGGACACTGGCTTGGCCTCATCCACGTCATCAACCTCCAACCTCTTCTCATAAGCCCTTGCTAGGCTCATCGTAGCCTTGAATGTCATGGGGTTCTGCAATTCCACATCTGTTTGCAAGAGGTTGCGAAGACCTGTTGCTTCTCTGTCATCTCGTTGCATCGGCAAAAGGAGAGACAGGAACTGATCGTGGAACTCTTCCACCATGCATGTGCTCCATAGTTGGATGAGTTCACCCAACGGATTGTTCCATATGGACGGCCCAAAACGAAGGTTACATGCTCGACAAAGCGAGGCCAAGTGGGAACACCATGGTTCCGCTCCAAGCTATAGTACCACTGTTGGGTAGCCCTGGTAATGTGGTAGGATGCTAACTAGACTTTCTCCTCCTCCATCGTGTGTTGCCCCTTAAAGAATTGCTCGTAGCGGTTCAGCCAGGGCAGGGGGTCCTTCTTGCCGTCATACATCGAGAAGGCCAACTTGTGAAAGCATGGCACTCCACGATTGCCGTCGGTACGCACCTCACCGACGTCATCCTTGTGCTCATCCTCCCCCGCCAAGGCCTTCTTCGTGT
The DNA here is from genome assembly GCA_017311315.1 of Dendrocalamus latiflorus. NCBI lineage: Eukaryota > Viridiplantae > Streptophyta > Magnoliopsida > Poales > Poaceae > Dendrocalamus > Dendrocalamus latiflorus. Next base: position 26,130,087 of record CM029660.1, read on the forward strand.
TGCAACTAGAGGAAGGATTGAGGCGCTTCTCCAGGTCATCGAGCTTGTCTTGATGACTAACCACACAGAGAATTTGTGCCAGTTGCTTGCTAATATCTTCGAGAGACTTGCCATCACCCATGGTAGCAGCAGGAGAGTCAGCTCTGATATCAAGATGTTATGGCTTGAAATTAGAAAACAAGGAAAATATCAAGGGTAGATAACCAGAAGGCGCTAGGATCACCCTCTAAGTCCAGCGGGGTTCTTCCCCAACCGAACAGGGAGGCTCTGATCTTCAGCCACAGGTAGAGGGGGACTAAACTTGGTTTATTGATTGATTGCCTCTCCAAGAATACAATGGCAGCCTTTATATAGTAGGTGCCCAAAACTACTAAGGAAGGTCCAACTTATTTAGGAAAGCAATTAACAATAATATCCTAGGAGAGAAACTAATGATCTGACTTATCTCTTTCTTTAATGACTTATTCCTTTCCTTAATGACTTGAACTGACTTATCACCTTCCTTAATCTTGATCTCCTTCCCTTGATGCCGATGCACTGTTGCCTCCTGCTGCTATGGCCCCATTATACCGACATCGTTGGTAAGTTTTACAAATAAGCACGCACTACTACAAAAGAGGCTGAACTGGACGCTTACATCATAGACGGTTCCTAGGAACCGTCTGTGCTGCAAGTATCACAGACGATTCATACAAATAACCGTTTGTGGTATTTTCACAGACGGGTTTTAATACAAACCATCTGTGATAACTTCATTATCACAGACGGTTTTTAATACAAACTATCTGTGATGTGAAGTATCACAGACGGTTCTAGATAAGAATCGTCTATGATAACGGCAGACATCACAGACGGTTCTTATTATGAACCGTCTGTGAAGTATCACAGACGGTTTGTATTAAAAACCGTTTGTGATAATGAAGTTATCACAGACGGTTTGTATTAAAAATCGTCTGTGATATGTTTCCCACCTTGCAATCCCCCAAAATTTCATAATTTTCCGACAAAGTACGAGTAGGATTCAGTTTTGAGACACTTTCAGTAAAACAGGCATAACTTTTGCATACGGTATCTGTTTTCGATGTTCTTGTACTCGTTGGAAAGCTAACGACGAGCCCAATCCAAAAAAAATGACCAGCTCGTGCTAGTTGCCCTCTAAGACCCTCAAAATCGGCCATCTTTAGTCCTAAATTTGTTTTGCAAGTTTTTGGTTTCTCCTTTTGCCAAAATTTTCAATTTTTTCCTTTGGAATTTGGGTTTTGCCTCAACTGCAAAGTTGTAGATCTCGTCAAAACCTTTCAAACAAGTATATATAAACCATTTAAAACTTTGCTATTTTATCTTTTCAAACTAATTATTTATATTATATCGATATATTATCTTTGTGATATCATAGACGGTTGTTGTTATGAACCGTTTGTGATGTCTCTATCACAGGCAGTTTGTAATCCGAATCATCTGTAATGTCCCGCCACGTCACTGATCCACATCATATCCCCCAGGATCTTGATCTCACCCGTCCATTCTCTCCACATCGAATGGCAGGCAGCGTTCTCCTCCCCACCTCTCGCCACTTATTAACCCCCTCTCCCTACTCGAAGAACCAATACCATCAGTACTACTGTAACTCATTTGTGCGCGGCAAGGGTAGGAAGGGTTAGCCTCACTTGAAGCAAGATGGCAAGGAAGAAGGCAATGGCAAAATAGAAACAAAGAAGGCCGGCATAGAAGCTATTGATTTTGTCATAGAAGTTAAAAATGGTGTTCGTTGCCTTTTTATTTCTGCTACTTGAAAATTTTCCGCACCACTTGTTTTAGATTATAGTTTAATGTAGTGTAAGCATTTTTCTGAATTTGTAGCTGTGAAGTTTATCTTTGTAAAATTGTAAGTGTGCTCTTATGTATGCAGTGCTATGGGTAACCTACTCGATATCTTGTGATGTTATAATAGTGGATTCTAATCTTAATGAAAATAGAACGTGTTGCTGTATTTGTTTGTTTTCAGATGATATAGTTAACATTTCCTGAGGCTAACCGAAAAATAGAAAAATTTAGGTATAGAATAAACTATCACAAACGATTTTGTCATATAAATCGTCTGTGAAGACTTATCATAGATGGCTCGAACCAAAAACCGTCTGTAATGGGGAAGTATCACAGACGGTTCTATATACCAACTGTTTGTGATACTCACACATCACAGACGGTTGGTAGTTAGAACCGTCTGTGATAGTATTTTTCATAGATGATTCTAGTTATAAACCGTCTGTTATGTAGTTAGCACAGACGGTTCACAAACCATCTATAATAACTTTTGATTATCATTGACACATAAATTCAGACGGTTCAAAAAACCGTCTGTGATAATAGTTTTGAACCGTCTGTGATGACTCTTTTTGTAGCAGTGACGTCCACAACATTTTCCTAAATAGAAATGAACTGGTTGGAGGCAGTGCACATTTTGTGCAGCACCGAAGAAGAGACGAATAGACGTCCACATATATATTTTTATTTTACTACGAAGGATGGTCATGTGTGCCAACGCAGAAAAGGCAAACTGTTGTGCAGACAGCATGCCTGTTGTGTCGTACAAAACGAGAAGTAGGAAAACTAATCTACAGCAAAACAGGGCAAAGTGATACAGTTAATAAAGAGAATTTGGCATTAGAAGGCAATGGAGGCCGTACAAAGTATGAATAAACTCCATACAAATGACAAGGACAAAATCTGTACACCCATCAAATGGTTCGATTGAACAAGAGAATTAAACACAACCTAAACTTTTGTTATGGAAGAGATGGAAACCCCCCAGCCAAAGTGCTTCAGCTGTTTAGGGAGGCTAGCTATACAAGAATAGAAAAGGCATACTACGTGAATTTCAAGGCATATGTAATATCATAGCAGACATGCCGATTGAAGGTAACATGGGAGGTTAGATAACCGAAGAAACAACACTGTATCATAAATATTCTGCGAGGTGCGAGCTATAACAAGATCGTGATTTTGATTAACAAGCATGTTTCCCTGCTAATTTACAGTTACCATCTAAACACACTTGCTATCGTGCACATGTGCATTATCTTCTACCACGTAAAACTAGAATGGAGATGCTCCAGCAACCTATCTTCAAAACACTTCATTGTTACCTCCTAATTTCCAGCATTCACAACAGCACTTGCCTAGTAGTGATTATACGTCATAGTTAGCCTATTAGGGCAGTCCCAGTGCATAAACCACGTAAGTAGTTTCTATCTATGTCATGTCATATAGGCACTATTTTAGACACTATTGTCTCCAATGCACCATGTCTATTTATAACCCCAAGCAATTAATTAAGCATCAAAATCTCTCTCTCCTCTCCACCAATCATAATTTTTCTCCATCTATCATGAAGATACCACCATCTCTTCAATGCAAAATTTGGTAGTGTCTATTGCATTGGTTTTCTCATAGAAACTAGGTCTTGCATGAGACCCAGTTTCTTCCTCTTTTTCTTCTCTCTCTTATTTAATATAGCGTCACATCATCTAAAACTCCTACATGGCAATCTAATTAATGCCATAGACACTATCCTACGTGGAGCACTGGGACTGCCCTTATGCGTTATAACCAGCTAACAAGTAGAGACACCCGCTACTTGTATACGGTCGAGTGTACAGCCTACTAGACCCGTTTTTAGAGCACGGTCAAGGGCTTTCATAAATCATGGTCATGGGTTCTAAAAAAAGAAACATTGACAAAATTCAGTTTATTTGGAGCAAAATAGGCTCAACGGGATGCGGAAGTCATTAGATCACAGTTTGCCATAGGGAAACAGTTACCCCCACAATGTATGGATCGTTACACCACACAAGTGTACGACAAAATGATTATTACATCACAGTTAGCAAAAAGGACTATAATGACCAAACTATACATCGCATGATAAGGTTCTCACAATTACTTATCACTTAACAATACAATAGTTAATCATTAACTATCCACAAAATCTTGGGAACCACAATATGAACTGGAAATAAAGAACATTCTTAGGCCAGTCTCAGTGGAGGTTTCATGTCCCAGTTTCCAACCCATCCATATTTTGGAAACAGTGCAGAAGAGTTTCATCCCTATGAAACTCTCTCTACTCCCATGAAACTTTTATCATCTCTCTCTTCATCAATACAGTGCCATGTCAGCGTATTTAATGCCCATGAAACTCCATGAAATCCCCACTGAGTTTGGCCTTAGGGCACTCCCAATGCAGAAACTACTATAGTTTCTATATGCATTTATTATCCTACCAGCTAATCAGTTTGCTGATGTGGCAAGGGATTAAATGAAGAGAGAGAGGGAAAAATGGAGAAACCGTTTCTACATTAGGAACTGGTGTCTTCACGTGCATCGATGCCGCTAGAAACCATCTAAACTGTGTTGGGGGAAAGGGCATCGTTTCTCTAGATCCCGTGCTCCCTCCCCCTTCCGAGCGCGCCGCCGCCCGTGACTCCCTCCCTGCGCGCTCTCCCGCGAAACCACACCGCCCGCAGCTTCTTCCCGCGCGCGCCGTCCCGCGACCCCCCCCCCCCCCCCCCCCCCGCGCTATCTCCCGCCGGATCCAGCAAAAGGCGGCAATTTTCCCCCTTCTCCCGCCCAAAAGCATCGATCTCCCGTCTGTAGGCGCCAGTTGCGGATTCATTCCGGTGTCTGGCTCCAAACCGAGGTCCGTTCCCCAATTCATGACCTAGCCCCTCCAATTGATCTTCTCCCCCAACCACCGTTACCCAAAATCCATCCCCAATCTCTGAGCAAATGAATCGGCCAGGAAAAGAAGCCGCTGGGCATGAGAAAAGATCAAGAAAGCCTAATCCAAGCTCCCGGCGAGGCAATGGTGTTCCTGCTGCCCGTACTACTGTAGCAGATGTTCAAGGTGCCCGTGTTCCTGGTGCTTGTACTCGTACAATCGCTGCTCAAGCTGTCGATGTTCCTGGCAACTGTGCTCCTTCAATCGGTGCTTCACCCGTCGGTGAATGGTGGTCATCTCTTGCCGCCTCCTTCAGTCATGATGCATCTCCCAACGAAGGGTAAGTTGCTATTGATTCATCTCCTGCCGTAGTACTGCTACTGATTCATGGCAGAAAAAACATTTTCTTAGTGAAGGGTAAGATTAGAGCTCCGCCATACTCGACAGAAATTGTAAGAAATTTCTCTGGGCAATAATTTAGTTAGATAGAGCAATAATTTAGTCAGACAGAAATTTAAGAACATTGTGCGAGGAAAACAAAATCCTTCTGTGGGCAAAAATCCGGAAAGAACAAATTACAAGTTGCTGTTGCTCCTTTATTGTCACTTACAGTTGATGCATTTCTTACTGTCATTCAGAATTTAGGCTGCTTTCATCTGTTTTATATATGACATAATATATAAGACTGCATAGCACATTTATGTTCAACTTAATACATATATAGCACAAGATCAGATGCACCATGCCTCGCTGCTCTCTTTTACTAATATATTACGATGAACTGATAATGAGTATGGATTATTTGTTATTTGCTTTTACTAGATTTAACCAACTATGCCTTGTGAAACATAGCTGTCTAGATTCTAGAGTATTTCCTTTATAGTGAACATCACTTTTCCATTTTTCAGGTTGTACCCACCAGGAGGGTTCACAAATTATTTGCAATCAAATCCAGAAAATTTTCATTTTGTTGGTGCTACAATGAGCTGGCCTTCAATGTCTCCAAATGATCCATGTTCTGAAGGAACCCCGTCACCAGCTGCAAGCAATCTAGTACATGATGTAGATGCACAAGACAAAGAGACAATTGACATTGATGTGGATGACACCCTCCAAGAGGTCGGGACTGACAAGCGATTGAGCTGGTCACGTCAAGAAGATGTTAGATTGGTAAGTTATCTTTCCTACTTTGTAAACTTCCAAGCTATGTCCAGCCCATAGTAATGAAACTATTCTGCTTTGTTGTTTTTGTAATTGTAGGCCAGTGCTTGGTTGCACAATTCAAAGGACCCAGTCGATGGAAATGGCAGGAAGGCAGATCAGTATTGGGCGGATGTTACTAAAACATACAACAGCACCACAGAAAGTTACCGTATGAGAAATCGAAACCAACTAAAAATCCGTTGGGAACGTGTTAAGAAACCATTAAGTGATTTCCATGGATGTTGGGTAAAAACTACTAGAGTGTGGCAAAGTGGGGTGAGTGACGACCAGTTGATGGATAAAGCAATGGAGATGTATGCCGGTCAAAATAATGATAAGCCCTTCACACTGCAACATATATGGAAGGTAGTACGGCATGATATGAAGTGGTCAGCATATTTAAATAGGTTAAACAAGGAAAAGGATAACAGTGCAAAGTTTAACCCAGCTCAAGTGGTGAATTTGGAAAACGATGGAGAAAAGGGTCCTATGGGCCATAAGAGAGCCAAAAATGAACGTAATGGCAAAAGGAAGGCACCTGATGCTTTATCTGCTTTCAGTGAAAAACTAGAGAAGTTCATTGAAGCAAGCACCATGGCTAGGACAGACCGAGAGAAGATGTCTGAAGTTCAGCAAAGTTTGGCTGATAAGAAGATCGAAGCGGCCAAACTTAATCATAAAGCAGCACATGAACAAACTAAGTGTAAAATGCTAGATACTTATAAAGAGATGATGCTTGCACCTACTAGTCAGCTTACTATAGAAGCTTTGGCTGAGAGAGATAAAGCGCTGGAGAGTATGAGATTGTTTGTATTTGCTAAAGATGATTAAGGTATGAGATTGATGCTTATTTACTTGGAATTGTGTATACTTACAGTGCAGTTCTGAAATTATGTCTTCAACCATATTTCAATATATTTACAACTTTTGCAAACTAATCATTGGTGCAAACCATAGATGCATTGCTTGTGCTAAATTACATTATTGGGAAGGCACTGGGGTTGAAGATCAAAAGTGTAGACCCCAGTTTTCTAGTAGTAATTGTTTGAAGCTAAAAGTCATCCTTCAATTACAAAGGTAATTTAGAACCCTGGGGATGGGGTGGATTTGTCTCTCTTGGAAGTAAGTAAGTTTCTTGGAACTAGTAGTATGAACAAAGGGGCTTGTTTTCCCATTGTATTTACTGTCTGTTTCTGTTGCTTCACACGATCGATGGATATGGCATGCCTTCTTTGGAGTTGCTGGATCCACAAATGACATCAACGTGCTTAATCAATCTTCTTTGTTCATTGAGCAGTTGAGAGGAGAAGCTCCCCAGGTGCAGTACTATGTAAATGGAAGGCAATATAGCAATGCTTATTACCTTGCAGATGGCATATACCCAGAGTGGGCTGTTTTTGTTAAGTCAATACGCGAACCACAATCAGCTAAGCATAAATTGTTTGCTGAACATCAAGAGGGGGCAAGAAAGGATGTTGAATGCGCATTTGGGATTTTGCAATCTCGCTTTTGTATTTTGCGTCGACCAGCACGTCTATATGAACAAGGGGACCTTGCGAATATCATGCTAGCTTGCATAATCCTTCACAACATGATAATCGAGGATGAGAAGGATATAGAGCAAGATTCTCTTGATTTGAATGAGGAAGCAATCACGTCGGCTGTTCAAGCATCTACAATCTCTCATGGACAAAATCCAGAGATGGAAGAAGTACTGCAGAGGAATGCCAATATTCATGATCGTCAAGCTTACAAACAACTTCAATCTGATTTGATTGATCATATCTGGCAAAAGTTTGGAAATCAAACTAATTAGGTAGAAATATGAATTTATATATACTTGCCTATGCTCAACAACTTTTAAAATTTAGATTTACTTGTATACTTGCCTATCCCTATATTACTATAAATTTGTTAATTTACTAGCCCATCATCTTTTTTTACAGGTTGCTCAATGATGGACTTGGAGTTCTGCTGCGTGGAGGATGATGGATGGCTCAAGATTATCTAAATATTATTTTCTATTTATTTTGGCATTGGTATCTAGATTTCTATTATTATTCTAATGGACGATTCATGGCGTCAACTAAACTGTGTTGGAATCTTGCTGAGTTTTTTGATTCAGCTGTTTTGGAATCTTGGTGGCGTCAACTAAACGATTCAGTTTGATGCGCAAGCTATTTCTGATTCAGCTGCCCTTTTATTTTTGATACTGAGATGTAGCAGCATACTATGTCACACGGTTACTTTGTCATAGCTGATCTTCTTTGTTTGTAGTGCATGCAAGTGCTAATTGAATGTTATTTTCTATGGAAACTGCTATAGGAAACCATGCATTGGGATGGTTGGGTCTAAATTACACCATCTCTCCTCTAGAAACTACCTATAGAAACTATGCATTGGTCTCCAATGGTCTGAGTCAGCTAGCTATATGCATGTACACATCAGCATATATCCTATGTGGAGGAAAGAGAGTATGCAAAAAAAACTGAGCCAGCTCTTCCTTAAGCACTAGTCTATAACGCCAAACGAGGCAGCCTCTATAAATTCTGTGTGTGCATGTAAGCATCAAATAGCTATCCTTATATATAGTTCTTTAGAATGCTAGCTTTAGTGTGTACTATATAAATGATGTGGAAGTCTTATAGTTAGTTGCTAGCTATAACCATTGGAGATGCCCTTAGAGCAAGTTTAATAAGGCTGACTGTGCTAGCTACAAGGAAATCCATGTCAGCATAGTCCTATGTGGAGGGGAGAGAAAAGGAGAGAGAGAGAGAGCAAAGCCGACTCCCATGCAAGAGTCAGGCTATAGCACAGGAAAAGATGCATTATCCATGCATGTACCCATAGAACTAATTGTTATACCCATGCATGTATTAAATTATCAATACCCGTGTATGTATTAAATGATTGAGAGCTCTTGTGGAGACAACTTATAGCCAGCTTATTGTATGAGTTGACTGCATCATTATCTTTTGATGACATGGAAATGTATTGGAGGTAGCAACTATCTGTACTATTAAACTTGCTCTTATGCCCACTGTAAAAGTATGCGTTTCTTACTTGTGACTTCCTTGCAAGTAATGCAGTTGCAGCCTCGCGCTTGGTGCCACCACATGCAATAACTGGTTAATAAACATCACAGTGATCAGTATATGCAAAGCAAAAGTAATAAATAAGGCACCTCAATCACTTAATACCCTATTTTTGGTGCTTGAGAAGTATACCTTGTTCAAAAGATGACTATCAAATAAACATATAAACACACTTAACAATCTATTTTGGTGGCTAAGCTAGAATGGAGTCAAGCCTGTCCAATGTTGCTATTAGATGAGTCATCAATGTCCAATCTATTTTCGGCCTGGATTAAGGATTATGAAGGTAGAACAAGTGTTACAACTTACAAAGCAAAATAGGCATATTATTAGGTCCAACATTTTTAACACCTAATATTTTTCCTACTTAAATCACTATACAACCAACCGAAGAACAACTCGTCTCAGCTTGTGTGACCTCAAACGACCAACCGAACTACTCACACTCGCATACCTCATCTGCCTCAAATCAAATTAGCCTACCCCGTTGGACCTGGTTGAATCACACCGTCCTAGAAGCTCCTCAACAAAACCATTTGAAGCCGTTCATCTAATCTAAAACCCCCGTTTTTTTACGAACTCATATCAATCTCCACCGAAATACTGCGTATCCCCGCACAAAAACCCGGATCCATTCCTAATGGCCAATGGACATATCACGCAACGATATCATCATTAGCACTAGAAGGTTTTAGAAGCCCATCCAGAAACTACATCCAAATCAATACACCCATCCACACGATTATCAACGAACACAACACCGAACCAGAACCATCACCGCGCGCGCGCGCGAGCAGAGCCAAGCAAACACAAGAGAGATCTAGTAGATTCCGGAGGTTCCCTTCGCAAGAAATGGTAGGTTCCAGAAGCTTCCACTCACCTCCGACCCTCCGCCGATGCGCGCTCCAGCCCTAGCTCGCGCGGCCGCGACAGGCTGCGGGAGGCGATGAGCTAGCTGGTCGTAAAATGGGGCCGGAGAAGGATCTAGAAGCGACCGCGGATTTCACTGGAGACATCTAGAACCCCAAGCCATGTGGGGGGCCAATATAATAGGGGAATTGAAAGCTACTTGCTGCGGGAGGCGATTGGAATTGGATTTTTGGCGAGAAGGGAGGCGCCGGGCGCGGAGGAAGGGGAGAGCGATGATTATGGTAGGCCCTGTTTACCACAGCTTTACCAACAGCTTTATGAGCTGTTATGAGTTATTTTTTGCCAAACACCCTTTTTGCAAATAGCTTCACCTATGAAGCTCCTTTTTTTGTGCTCTCACAAAGGAATAGGGAGATGTGAAGCTGAAAAAAGTAGCTTTTCACAGCTCTCTCCCTCAGGCCCATATTCCAAGGAAGCGAATGCCCCTCTAGTTCACAAAAATTTACACGTATTTGTCACTCTCTCCCTCAGGCGTACGCACCGCTCAGTTCACAAAAATCCCGTTCACTTTTTTCTTTCGCGTACGCACCGCTCTCTCCCGTTCACGTATTTTAATTTTTTTTATTATTTTATTTTTTTAATTTTTTAATTCATACTCATTCAAATATATTATTTTTTAATTCATATGACCATATACAAATATACAACTCCAAATGTTAGAACAAGTCAGGTAGACAGGGGCATCTTGGACAATTGACCTCTCTCAGCCATGTATGAAGCTGTTGGTGAAGCTGTTTTGCCAAACAGTTTTCTAAAACAGTTTTAGCTTCACTGGTGAAGCTGCTCGTGAAGCTGAATCTAAAACAAACAGCTTCACTAGTGAAGCTGAGCTGTGCCAAACGGGGCCTTAGTGTTTGTTAATTGGGATGTTAGGGAGGGATTGTGGCTATCAAAGTGGCCACGTCACCACGCAGGCTATTTAAAAGAAACAGGTGTCGGCAAGAGAGGAGAGACTGGAGAAGTGGAGAGTGCCATACTGGCATATGTTTTCCCAATTAAAGATGCCAGAAAACCTCGTTATAATGGGAGGTGCACAAAATCCCACCTATTGTGGCGAACATTGCACAAAATCACAGATAATTTGATAATTTAAATGGAAGGCAAGAGCTCGGTGTCGAAGCCCATAATAAGGGGTGAAAACGGACCGGCTATGAACAGATATTACTCATCTCGTATCATAACCTGTATTTTTTATTGGATGCAGAGCCCAATACGAATAAGAATTCGAAGTATTCAGGATATAGGCAAGGTATAGATGCATGGCAGGTTCAGATCGAAAACAGATAAATTAGGCAACTGTAAAGGCTCCTCCTTTGGTCATCCCACTCCAGTAGCTCTGGCTCCTGGGCCTCAGTGAGTGGCGGGTAGAGAGAGGACATCGGATCGGCTGGGAGCCATATGTGGCTCAAAGGTCTGAGGTAGGTTGGTGTGACTAGGGCTAGGTATTAGGAATTAGAATGGGTATTAGACTACTAGAGTAGTCGGGGCCAAGATTAGAGGAGTGGTAGTTGCTAGATATCTGGCAAGGAAATCATCCTGATATTTGGGTCTCATCCTAGATCCACCAGATATTGGCTACTATGTATCCTATTACAAATCTAGATACAACTATCCGGATCCTGTCCCAACCGGATAGAGAATTCTCTTCCCGAATCCAGGCCTATTCAGATCCAGCTCCAGATTGAGCAAGAAATATCCATCCCATTTTGCCCCTACCCGTACCATCTCTGGCAACTAGCGGACTGGACTACTCTCATAATGGCATGTATAACACGGTGCCTCAACTAGGTGCCTCACACGGTCATCTAGGCTGGCAAGAAGCACAAACTAAGTCTTTGACCATCTTGAGCTTAAGCAAACCACGAATGAGATCATGGCCGCTCACTCGGGTCAAATGATCAAAGCCAATATGACCAAGTCTTCTATACCAAAAGGAGAGATCACAGGACTCAAAAGCAACTAATCATCGGAGAGAATCACCAGAAGACTCAATAAAATTAGCACGAAAGATCCTCCCAAACCTAGAAATCCCGCAAACCAAACTTCCCAAAGAATTAAGGATTTTACAAACATTTTTCTTGAAGCTTATCTCGAAATTATCATCAGCAAGCTGAGAAATAGATAGCAAATTATAATGCAGCTTACTCACTAAGGCAACATCTTTAAGAATAAAAGAATCATTAATGCGCACAGTACCTTTAGCGATGACTCTACCTGACGAAGTGTCTCTAAAGGTGATCGTCTCATCACCTGGAGCTCGGATTGGGAAAGTGAACTAGCGGGAGTCTTCGGTCATGTGACGAGAACAATCGGAGTTAACAAGCCAAACATCTCCCTTCCCAGTCTGATGAATCTGAGTCAATAAGAACAAAACATCGGTGGCTCTATACTGGGGTAAATAAGAGCAGATCTAGGAACCCAGTACTGAGTCACACGGCGAGTAGTAGATCCACTCACAGAAACAGAAGACTAACCTCAAACTACTCTACGCACTCTGCCTCTCATATAACCAGATGGTTCAGAAGCAGACATCAAGCCTCTACTAGGTCCGACCACTGTAGAAGAGTGGGTTTGACCAACAGTAGTATACTGATCATGTCGCGGATAGCTACCTCAATGGGGAAACCGAGGTTTATCCTCAGGACGATGAAAACCCTGACCAGAAGCAACTTGAGGGCTAAAACTAGAAGAAGCCTGAAAACTAAGTCCTCGACGCTGCCTAATACCAGACAAATCAGGAGAACTATGTCGGGACCCCGGATTTCCGAACCCGGACCCTCTGTGTATTACAGCACTAGTCTCAGATCAAAACTAGTGCACACAGTCAAACAGAAATGATTACATAACCAACAACGCTTTATTACAATAATAGAGAGTACCGACCGAAAGGTCTCATTATTACAAAGGAGGTTTCAAGACCTCACACACACAAAAGACCCATCAATACGCCACAGGCAATTGACTAGTGAAGCGCAACCTAGAACTCCGGGAAGCCTTCATCGAATCCACACGCGAAATAGTCGTAGTCACCATCTTGAGCTTCATATTCTTTTGAGTTGATTTTTAATGCAACATGTGAGTACATAAAGTACTCCGCAAGTCTTGGAGAAAATACAATAGATGCAAGGCTTAACAAAGGAAGGCTATATGGTTCTTTTGCACAAAGCAATATTTTATTTCAAATAATATTAAATATTTTCGAAGGCATTTACTTTGCGAAGTAATTTTTTAACTGCAACTAATAAGCATATTATAGTGAAGGTTCTATCCACCAACACTAATTAACCAACTCTAGCCGTTAAGTTTCAAAAACATCGGGTTCCATCCACCCGCATTGGCTCCAACCGCCAGGATACCCTTCCGAGAGTTCCCTCCACTCGCGGAATACCAAAATTTTGCTTTTAAAACAAAAGACCAAAGATCTACCATGTGAATGCATTCCTTGCCCGCCCTTGACCGTGGGCACGGCTATTCGAATAGTTTGACACTCTGTAGAGGTTGTACAACTTTACCCCTAAGAGATAAATTATCTTAATGGTCACCACGCTTCCTTTGGCATGAGACACAGATAAAATATCACAAAGCTTTTACCTCACTCTAGTCTAGCCAGACACCACCCGCCGAGGTTTCACCGCAGAAGGGTTAAATCCACCCAATCCGAAGCCCCCTCTTGCGCCATATGAGTACAGTAAGTCCCCGTCCCTCACTGTGAATAACCAGTAAATCCCTAGCACCCACTTTCCACTGGTGGTACCTAAACTAAACTATCGTAAGTTAGTCAGCTAGGTCATACCCATATAGACATGGGATTGTACGGTAGTGCTTAGTCTGGACAATCACAAGCGTCGGTCCTTAATTGACTAGGGCGGAACATCCACTTTACAAAGTCTCGTGCTAACCGCACCAATCCAGATCAACCATCCGCCCTGGTCTAAAACAATTTTCACATTTTATGTATTTTTAAAAAAGCAGTGGCAACACCAATTGCCACTAAATTTTCTGAATACAAACATTATTGTAATGATACATAATTTCCAATTTTCAAGATTTCAAAGGCTAAATAGCATGACGAAGCGTTTTACTACCGTTCTAATATTAATCAAGGATTAAATAATAATTCTCATTATTGAGACAAAGATAATCCTAGGGTTACAAAGGTACATGGCGTTCAATTTTCAATCGAGGCATAACCAGGTTGGATTAACTAAATTGCTAAAACAAAGTTACAGTTCTATGCAATTAGCGATGCACTTAAATTTAAAATAATTAAAAATATTTCACAAACATAGGTTCAATATGTTCAAAGGAGACTTGCCTTCTTACGCGCTGGATGGTTCTTCTTGCTGCGGCTCGACAAATTCTTCGGCGACGGCGGAATCTACGCGCGGAAAGAGAGACAAACAACACAAATAAATACAAACAAAATTTAATTAAAATTCAAAAAGAATGCATATTTGGATAGTTTATGATTTTAGAAAAATTTAGAAATTTGAACGGCTCAAATCGGAGTTAAAATGAAAAAGTTATGGCTTCCGAAAGATTAAAAGGAGTGAAAATGAAAAAGGTTGATTTTCGGGATTTATTTTTATACGGGAAAATCTTAGTTATGACATCAGCGAAAATTCAAATTTTGAATTTTCTATGACACGCGGGCCCGGTCCACCATGAACCAAGTCCACGGAAGAAAACAACGGTCGAGGTGGCGCTCCGATTACTTGGCGCCACGCGGGCGTGAGGTGGCAGCCACGTGGGCGTCCACGCGGGCGGGACCAGCCACGCAGGCGCACCCAAGGGCAGCACGAGGAGATGCCCAGCCGGCGGCCTCGCCGGTGGCCGGCGGCCGGGGCGGCGAGGTGGGGAGAGGCGGCGACGGGAGGCGGGTGGCCGGTGGCGGCGGAAATAGTTGGGGACGGCGGCGGGAGGCGGCCGGGGAGGAGGAGAAAGGCGGCGGCGGGTGGAAGGGCCGAAGGGGTGAAAAGAATAGTGGGGAGGAGCTTTTATAGAAAGAGAAAGGAGGTGAAGGGATTTCGGTTTTTAGAAGGATTAAAGAGGGGAGACGGTCGGCTTGGGTGGGGAATGATGAGAGCAATCAATTGCATGCTTTAGATTGGAGTTTAATTGAGAGAAACGGCCGGAATCAAAGCTTCTAATTCGGCTCTAATGGAGGAGAGAGAGTGTGTGAGGGGAGGAAGATGAAGAGGTTGAAGAAACATATGACATGTAGGGCCCGAGCGTCGGTGAGAGAGAGGAGAAGTGAAGGGGTATGGGCCATCGGATTTGCGACACGTGGCAAGTGATTTGATCATGGCCTTTCGATGGATATGAAGGGGTAAGTGACTTTGTAAGGCTAGGATTAAATCATGGAGAGAGAGGGATTCGATCTGAGAGCGACACTTGGCGGGCTTGCATTAATTAGATTTTTATTTTCGGAATAAATTTCAGAAAATACTAGAAACTTTATAAATACTTAGAAAATAATAATTAATGTCTAAAAATTCCAGAACAATCATAAGATATTCGCGGAAGTATTTTAGACTTAGGAAAAATACTTTTAATTTCCGATTTGCATTTAATAATTTTATAAAATACTTTGTAACTTTTAAAATTGATTTTTAATGCCAAAAAATTCTCAAAAGAATATTTGAAAATTTAGGGAAGGTTGGAAAAATAAAATAAACTCTTTTTAGCTTTAATAAAATATTTAAAATACATTTTCTTGCTTTAGACTTTTGAAATAAAATCCAGATAAATCCAAATAGAGCTCAAACACTTTAAAATAATTAATTTAAAATTAAATTTTTCAGAAAGCGAATTTTTGGGATGTGACAAACTACCTATTACTCTAGACATCATGTTGGTCTTAGGAGAACTCTGAGTCTAGGGGCTTGAATACCCCTAAGAGCGTGAATACGATCTCTACGCGCGATCTTGGCACACCTAAAGCAGAACTCAACCACATGTCCATCCTTCTAACAGAAGGTGCAATAATACTTCACCTTGTGAGAGGTCGAAGTAGCAGGTGGCACAACCTTACTGTCAGAAATCTCTTGGACAAAGTCCACAGACTTAAACACTATTTTCTTAGACTCAATCTCAACCTCGATCATGCCTGCTACTACAGCTCTAACAACAACGGGTGGATGTTTCCTCACATCCTCTAAGAATCATATCCTAGACCTTGATTTAACTTATAAATCTTAGATTTGTCTAGGTTAAGATCGAGCCTTTTCTTGCCTCCAACAAATTTTTCAATGGTGTTCATGAGGAACTCACACTCTTGAAAAAGAGAAGCACAAGAAGAACAAGGAGAAGGTGAGGATGAGGAACCAGATGGAGAGGATAAGAACCAGAAGGGGAAGATCAAATAGCACATGCATATCTCTCTTTATGCATGTCCGCCTCAACTTTTAGGGCTTCAAAAGACACACAAGGAGCAGTTCTAAACCTAGCCATCTGGGCCTCGTAAGTCTTTCAAAAGGTCTCTTGCATATTCCCCATTTTCTCCTCAACCTCAGCACGGAAAAAGCAATTAGATTTTGCCTTCTCTAGTAGATCCTTAGTTAGCTTCACATATTTTTCATCCAATGCAATCAATTTAAATTCCAGTTTTTCACAATTATTGCATGGTGAGCTAACAGGTGTCTTAGATGCATATTGAGCTATTTTCTTATTGTAATCACATATGTCCTGAAATTGCTTAGAGACATATTCAAGTTCAGCAGTTAGTTTAGGGCAGTTGGCACAAGAAGCAACAGGTTCCATCAAGGCAGCTTGCATTTCAGTTATTTTATTATCTACCTTCTTTAACTTAATCTTCAAGTTGGTACAGCTATCACAAATTTCAGACAGATCAAAGAGCATGGCATATAAACCTCTAAAAGCAATGTCCTTACCCTCACATGAAGTGCAGAATGTAGTCTCAACAGAATCAGATTGAGAAGGAATAATTCTAGCCATTTCTAATTTAGCTAACAGACTAACATTCCCCACCTTAAGCAAATCCAGCTCAGAAATCGCACTATCATACAAAGTCCTTAGTTTCTTCATATTGCCAAGCAAGAAAGCACATACATCGTAATCGTCACGAGAGGAAACAGATCTAAGTGAAGTAAACTCCCATGACAAGCTTTCTATCTTCTTCTCTAACTCACCATACCTAGTCCTAGATCTAGCATAAAACTTTTATAACTTGAGAAAAACATCATTGAGCTGGTCATAGAAGGGACATACCTCATCGGAGTCGCTATAGAGATCATCATCACTAATGCCGTTCTCGTCAGCCATGAAGCATATGCCGGTGAAATCATCGTCGTCGTTGGTGTCCTTCTACGGATCATCCTCACCGTCGTCGTCGCTCCAGCCCTCCATGTTGCTGAAGTCAAAGCTGTTAAAGGCGGTGAGAATGCGGTGGAAGAGCTTCTTGGCCTTGCCGAAGTTGTAGTACTTCTTATCCTTGCCTTGATCACGAGCTGAGAGCTTCTTGTTGTGGTTCTTGCTGATGTAGTCATTCTTGCTCATGCCACCGTAGTTGTTCTTGCCCTTCTCTAGCTTGGGTAATTTGCTCAAATATGGTTGGAGCCACCTCACTTGAAGCAAATCACTAGACCTCCTCTCTTCCTCTCTCTAACCCTCTTATATGCGTGTGAGAACTTTCTAGATAGGATGGCTAGGTCACTCTCTAGAAACTGCTCAAATTAGTCATCGCTCATCTTACACAAAGCAGCTAAAGAGAATCTAGAAGCACCATCAGATGATGCTCCATAGGCAGAAGTGGGATCGATGACCAAAGCCATCAACAGCAACTTCGTCTTGCGAGAGATGATGTCGATCGCATGAGTTTTGAGGTGAGAGTACAATGCATCAAGAGTCAAGGTTGACAGATCAGTCATGTCCTTGATAGTGGTCACCTTCATCTCCCAAACCCTAAGGTCCAAGGCAGAAAGCATCTGACGAGCATTATCTGAGTCTGAGTATGTGAGACCAACAACTCAGAGTATACTCAATAGCTTGTGAAATCTGCCAAAGCACTCATCCAAGGACTCACCAGCAAACATCTCGAATTTGTTGTATTCTCGCTTGTACTAGTTCTATCGGATGGTCTTAATCCGAGTGGTGCTCTCATGGTATGCATCGAGGGTCACCTAGATATCGAACGCCGATGTGAGATGAGAGATGCAAAGAGTTGCACATCAATCAAAATAAGAGGGACTCAAGAGTTGCACAAAAAGATCATAAGAAGGAAAGAAGAGAGGTCAAAACCAACCAAAAGTCAAGCACATCAATCAAAACAAGAGGGGTTCAAGAGTTGCACAAAGATTGATGCATTGCTTACTTGAGAAAATAGGTTTTACAGCCACTCTACCTTGGAGGACAAAGAGCACCTAAGGTACTCACTCTCAAACCCTAACCCTAAACCTAGAGAAGAGAGCACAAGAGATGGGTTGGATGGTTAACCTCACATGTCTCCATCTCAACCCCCTTTTATAGAAGGGCAACGAGCCACCTATTCATCTTAGTTAATACTATCCACTATTAAAATGGGAGAAATCCGTTAACCCCACACACGGGTTTTACTTACACAAGTTCACTTATGTATGCTTTTTAAAGCGCATAAGTGTGCATCCGCTAAATCTTTAGCCTTGATCCACTTTGATCAAATCAGCTCCACCTTGACCTAAACTGCTCTTCAATGCATCACCCAAACACCGCAGTTTTGATTCAAGATGGTTTCTAGTATTTTGGTCAAACTACCAAAATACCTTTCATTGACCCGTTCATCACCAACCACTACAAGCAATCGCCATACTTGACACATATATGTGCACCATTAGTTTGCCACGCGTCGCCAAGTCTCTCCCATCCTGGTTCCATCGAACCACGGCTCACTTGGCCCTTGCAAGCCACATGGCGCCATCCCGCCGTTTGAATTCTCCTTCAACATTTTCCGCCTTTCTCATGCTATGCTTGAGCTCATCGTCTCACCCAATATCCTCGATCGTTCTGGGCCTCAACTCCTCCATGAGCCTAGCCCCAATCATCGTCGTTGATCATAGTTGACTCCAAGTGACCATACACATCTAAAGACAGAAATTGTTGCCAAGCACAAGTTCTTCATAACTTAACCTACATTAGCCAAGACATTCATCATGCAACCTTAAATCAATGATCCAGGTTATCCCAACCCAATCCATGACTCAAATCCCAAAACCTTGTTTTTCTGGGAAGATCGGTACTATCGCACTTAACATGCCGGTACTACCGCTGCCCAAAGCGATACTTTCGCACCTTCACTCCTCGCACATGACCTCTTTGGAAAAAAAACGTACTGCCATATAGTTGGAACTACCGTCTTACAGTACAACTGCACAAACCCTTACGGTACTACCACACTCATACCTACGGTACTTCCGGTATTTATGGGACTTCCAAATTCAATCCTAACCAAATGTAATCTTTGCAAAACCGTTTGACCACTCCATAAAACTTGTAATAGTTTATCGTAATAGTATTCTAGACTTTTTCACAAGATATAAGGTGGCTCGGCTCTAAAGGAGAAAAGCATGAGGCAGCTAGGTGAAATGCGTTTCAAATCCCATGCTACAAGTGGTGGCCTTAATATATTCAAGATGCAAGATCAACCGATTAATTCATGATTTCAGAGCCTCCTTCTCCTTTTAAAAAAAATCTGCTGTTAGAGCACCTTGATTTCTTTTCTTTTCTTGTTTCTTTTTGATGATTTATATCTCATATAACATATTTGCATGCTGAAGCAAGGACCTGAAGTGCACAAATGGGTCCTAATTGGCCATAACAGGTAGGGCTCCCTAATTTGTTGTGGGCTGCAATTGTATTTGTTCACTAATCTTAATTTGCGACGTACACAATACGAAGGTTCGGATCCAAAAGTTTTCAAATTTAATTTCCAACACTTGGTCAATTTTCACATGATTCCTCCTCTCTATATGTTTGACATGGATGCGCATCGCCTGCCTTCACGTTTTGAAGGCAGAGGTGCCATTCCCTCCATCTGGGCCATCCAATGCACAAGCAACGGTGGATGGCTGAAGGTCCCACGAGCTCCACAATTTCTCCTCACAAGAAGCGGGAAAAGGACGAGCCCCCCTGTTTGCCGCCAGAACGTCTCTGTGTCTCTTCATCGCTCGAGCAATGCTTGATTGCCTCTATTCACACAAATTGCATATCGATTTGGTTTGATGGTGCTAAAAGACATCAACAATGGAGGTCCAGTGCAGTCTAAGAACCCATCGCATGAAGAAACTTCCCAAGAACATCTCTCTTTCTCTAGTTCACATAAGAGTTTCAAGACATTTCCCTTAAAACATAGAGAGCAAAATTTCTTTCAGCTAATACACACATCAAACACTTCTAACGCCAAAAGAACATTGAAAGAACATCTCACACATGAACATGTAAATATATTCCTTCATTGACATATATGTACAACAGAATTCAATTGAAATAAGGCAAACAAGTTAGACAAAATCGCCCCATCTGGGCAGCAATTTACTGTAGTGTCAGCATGGTCATATACACTGAGAAACTGTTGTTCTCTTCTAATACACAGGAAACATCATGGGCATTTTTCCACACGATTTGCCATTGGCTCTACAGTCAGCAAGCAGCTCCTAGAGGTGGCCAAATGGACCAAGCTGGCCCATTGCATGTCACTGTTAGCCTAGCCCACCATTGAATCATGCTAGACCGGCCTAGCACGATACGTTGGGCCGTGCTTAGATTAGCGCCCAGCTAGAGGTGGCAATTTCCCGTGAAGATGGGGCCTCGCAAGGAATTTCCCTGTCAAGGGCACGGGCAAGCCTTGCTACGCTAGCGAGGCAGGGAGGGGTCACCCTCCCCCGCGGATCTGGTAAAAATAAAAAATATATAATAGATTATAGTTTTTAATATGGAATATTTTTTCTTGTATATTTGTACTAAAACTTGAATATATATATTAAAAGCTATATTTTAAAAAAGTGCCTAAATAATTATAAAGTAATAAATAAAGTTGGGCATAGCACAATTCTTCTTGGAGGAGGGTTGGTTTGCCCAGGTGACTGATCCTGCCATAATATACTCCCGCCAATTCTATTGCACCAGCAACCAAAGTAGACTAAATAATTATAAAGTAATAAATAAAGTCATATTATTATTTTAAAAAATAATTTAGCCTTTTTTAATCCTTGCAAGGACCCTGTGAGGGTTAGGTCCCCGCGGAGACGAGGGGTGATCCTCCCTGTTTGCCCTAACAGGGCTGGGGCCAGGGCGGGCTAGTGGGGATTAGGGTGGGGCCGCGTGGGCCTCCCTCGGGACCCACTCGACCCCATTGCCACCCCTAACCCCAACCCGTTGTGCCTAACCGGCACGACATGGGTATGACCATGTAGGCACGAAAGCAAATTGTTTAGTGCGTTAGACATGATCATGGTTCACAATTTTGCCAAAATTTTGGTGAAATTTTGGACATTTCATCTATTTTGTTACCCCTGAAAAAAATAATTATTCGGTCAAATTTTGGCTGAATTTTATCCAAATTTCATCTAAATTTTGATTAAATTCATCAAAAACTTGAATTTTTCATCCGAATTTTTTAACGAAAAGAAAGAAATTATGTTCTTTCATTCATCTCGGTGACCTCCAAAAGTATTTTCAATCCGAAACATTTAACCCTGGACACAATTAGCCCGTTAGGCATGGTAAGCACGACCCATTTAGCACTGTTTTGACCTGTCATGCTGAAATGGGCTAGACATGCCATTTTGGCCTATCAGGCCAAATAGACCTAGGTTAGCACAACACAGTCCGTACACTCTGTGGGCTAAGTCTATAGCCAGCACGATATAGTCCATTTAGATTGACAGGCTTAATAGGCCTTGCTTATATAGGCATGTGCCGTGCTGTCCATTTGACCATCTCTACAGCTACACGTGCCACCTGGAAGATGAGACAGTATTACGAGGGTGAACGACCGAGCTGCACGCCAGGTGAGGTTGACGACGGCAAGTGACGAAGCCATGTGTGCCGCCGGAAAGATCGGCCAGGTCGACTAGGGCGAGCAACGGACTTGTGCGTGCCGCCGGGAAGACAAGCAAGGCCAACGAGGGCATGTGATGAGGCTACGTGTAGCTGTCGGGCGACGAGGGTGCGAGGTGGAAGAGGGCCGCCATGGTTGGATCAACTCTACAGGATGTCAATTTGGATCTGGACGAGAGCTTGGTAGGCGTCGAACTGACTTGGGTGGGGATTTGGATGCCTTCTTCGAATTTTTTAGACCCTGATGTGCTCCGTTGGATTTTGTATGGATGGCCCAGATGGAGGGAACGGCACCTCTGCCTTCAAAACGTGAAGGCAGAGGACGTGCATCCGTTTGACATAAGGGTAGCACACGCCAGACTATGGGCTCTGGTTACTACTATTCATTAGTCGTAACCAAAAGCCATCAGCAAAATTCAATATAAACAGACCCCTTGCTAAACAGCCATTACAGACCTCTGCCATACCAACAAAACAAAATTAACGGAAAGAGTAAATTTGAACTGAAGCCCGTGCTCAACGAGGCCAAATGCAGCCTGGGTACCATCTGGTGTTACCAAGCAATGCGTTGCAGCACAAAAACAATAGACAGCAATGCTGTCATAGCATGCACTTGCATGTGTTGTTTCAGCCCGTGTCAGAACATTAGCTTTGTATACGGGGATTCCAGACGAGCACAGGCCACCAGTAGTTCATTATTTACACTTGTGTTGTACCACAAGCTTAAACGAGCTAACAGAAGCGTTTTTAGCTCATAGCAACAGCGCAAAACATGGTAATATTTACACTTGAAAAGCGAGAGCTTATTTGTCAGCGGTTTAGCAAGCCGAGAAACACACCCACATCCGCACAACTCAGAAAGCAGCCAAATTATGTACAATGGAGCCAGTCTCCTTGACCCTAGGTCATTTCCTAAGCGAGTTTACAAAACTTCCACCCGGGATGGAATAGGTGTGGTGATCAGAACTGTGGTATGTGTGAATTTACAATACTGTAGAAGGCTTAGGCGCCCCATATAATTTGTCCTACGAACTGTACACCAGCGCGGATGGATTAGATACTCCATTAAGAAAATGGTAGATGATGCTGATTCATAAGGGTGGGATTCCTAGTAGCGTGAAATTCTTACACTGTACAAGTTTGCCCCTTGCGCACAGGTGATCTTCAACTAGTTCTTCCAGAGAAACTGAGGCTATCCAACCTCTTCTCAATGAAGTCTACAGTTGAGAAGGCCCGTGATATTTGTATATAGATTCTTTTTTGCGTTCAGGATCAAGGCTGCCAATGTAAAAAGAAGTTTGGTAAACAAAAAACAGCAGCCATGTGCCACAAATAGCAAAAGTAGACTCAAATGTGATGAAATGCACACGAGAGTAAACATGGTTGAAACATATCGATCCTGTACAGTTCACAGCGACCTCAAATTCACTAATGCACTGACCAGCATTGCACTTGATTCCTCGAACGAGCATTGCACTTGATTCCATTAATAACAAATCAAGACAGATAACTATGGATTCTTCCAAGAAATGTTTCAGTTACCCTGTTAGTTACTGAATTTAGCCAGATTACCACTTTGCAAGACCCTGGGTTACAAAACCATAACGCTGGTTCCCCAGATAGATAAGCATGTGTCAAGATAAGCACCACCGAGCACCTTGTGATCCTCATTAGTTATTGTATCAACAAATTGTTCTTCATCAAAAAAAAAACATAATTTATTCATAGGAACAATTAGTGTGATCAGTGCACTATCAGGTAATATTGCGAAGGGGCAAATCAGCTGCATCTCTTTCTTTGGCAGAGATATATGGGCATATGGCATTATGGCTAATCCTGAACTTTCACAAAACATCGAATGCATTCCTTAGTTTTATTCATTAGTCTCAGAACTGTCCCAATTCCATTAAAAAGAATTATTCATTAGTCTCAGAACTGTCCCAATTCCATTAAAAAGAACTAAATACTCCAATACGATGATTTGGGAACTGGGACTAACCTATTCAATACATTGTTTTCATTGATATTTGAGAATGAACGAAGACTCACCTGTTCCTTAGCCCAAGAAATGCATAATGTACAGCACCAGCACATGCCGACACTGGAGCTACTGCAGCAGCTGGAGCTCCACAGATTGCAGTAGACAGTGCCGATCCAGCGCCAGCCCCACGATTATAAACTTTAATAGGATTCCCAATCAAAGCAGAGGCAGTCCTTCCAAGCCCATGAGTTAAACTTCCATAGGCCTGACGAAGTTTCAGCTTAGTATCAATAACATTAGGCAATACATGTAACTATGAAAGGTATATGTTAGGATACAGGGCTAGGTACGGTTCAAGGAAATTCATTAGAAGCAATTTCAAGGTCTATCCCAAACTATAAATTATCCAAAGGCCTCATAGTGATGCAAAAAATTAAACACCAAACATCAAAGGAAAATAGCAATGCAAGTACTTCTAGAAGATTCAATCATCGTGTTATACATAGAATAAGAGATGGTTTTATTATGCAATTAAGAGGAATTCAATACCTGCTTTATCCCTTGTTGTGCGCTTTCAGGCTGGTTAGCTCTTATGTTATCTTCAATTTTTTTTGCTTCACATGAGGCTAAAGGCGGCGGAACAGCTGTAAGGGCACGTTCTGTCTTCAGAAGCATGTCATGAGCTCCCGCTGCCAAATGGACACCAAGCCCTACAGCTTCAATGGAAACACTTCTGATAAAAGCAGCAGCACCTGTCAAACAGCATTGTCAGAATCACCTTTATTTGTGGCAATTGAAGATGCTTGTCATTAAGTATTTAACGCTACCATCACATATTAACACTTCAACAGAAATGTTAACCAATGTATTCAGTATAGTAATACAGTATATATCTAGCTTACCTCTTTGCATTCCCTTGAGCAACTTCCGGTCCTTCTTGTAGCTTTTGATGGGTAAAGAGACCAATTTCTTAGTTCCTGAACTGACAGCAACTAATGATTTTATAGGAGGAAGCCCTTTTAACAATTTATGAACCTACACAAGCAACACATTTTCAGTTCAGATGAGTAGGAATTCATTTTGTAAAACAAGGCAAATTTAAAATTTTCTCCTTATTTTGCACAAGTATGTGTATGCCCACACATAGAGCAGTGCATTTTTCAATTCTTTTTCTCTTACAATATTCCTTGTATATTAAGTTGGCATGTGTCCAATCATATAACAGCAAGCATGTCAAAATGTACAGGTGTGCATCGGGAGATCAGGACCTGATTTTTAGAAATGTCCTCCAACCACACCGCAGCTACTGTTTCACATATACTATTCCACCCATAAACACCCATTGCAGAAACATGCTTAAGCTTCAAATCGATTCCCTGCACAAGAAATTTCATGTCACGGTTGCCTATCATTATAAAGATGATCACCATAAGGTTTCACTGCTTCGAAAGTATTTCTTTTTCAACAGTATATTACCTTCCATGGAAGGATGTTGAGAAGTTCTGCATAATTTCCTTTGCCTAGTGCAATAGGATCAAATTGACGAGGAATATAATTAATGTGCAGAACAAGAGGCATCACATCAAATTTCTGGCATCACATAAAAAAATAATTAGATAATATTATTTACTAAACACAAATAGAGCCCTGCTGCTCATAAGCACAAATAAATTGACAAAGGAAAAGAAATTGATAATTGCTGTTTGGCTCACGAATGCACGCAAATTTTTTAATGTCAGGTTCAATAAGTGCAAACAATTATCATGTGAACCACATCAAGTCCCGTGAGTGAGAAACTAAAATCAAGAGGAAAATAAAAATGGAAAAACTTCAAATACCTGAAAGAAAGGAAGTAATGCCTCATCCACAATTGCACTGCTTCCATAGGTTATGCCCTCCACATCAACAATCTCATTTTCGCAAGGCAAATGAGGATTGTTGTTACATGAGCCATTCTGGAAGAAATTGACGAGGAAATTAAGTTGTCCTTGATCAAGATGCAACTGTAGAGGCAAAATGTCAAGGTGTAGCCTGAAAAGGTTAAGACATTGCAAGAGAAGAAGACAGTCATCATACTGAGAGCATAAAATGTGTTGAGAAGAGGAAAAGGTGAAAAGCAGCCAGTACTTAATTCATTGATCCTTAGGAATTAGAACTCAACATTGGAATATGGTACAGAGACATAAAATTAGTGGTAAGGACTAAAGAGTGAAACAATCTTGTTATAAACAACCATATATATAAGAAGTTTGAATTTGGATCTGCCATCTCTCGCATGTTTTCTGTCTAAAACTCAAAAAAAAAACCTGCCATCACATTGCACTTTTGGTGTAACTGAGTTGTCCCCATTAGATACAGAGCCTTATTCATAATTTCCATAAGAATACATATAAAGCAATCCCAACACTGGATTTGTGTCGAATAGAAAATTGCACCAGATTAGATCCAACTACTACATGAAAAATATGTCCCTACTATTTAACTGTGACAATCACATCTTCCATATGCCCCTCAACTGATGTAAAAAGATATTTAAAAATAAGCCAAGTACATTAGGCCTTATGCAACCACTAAATAGGTCCTTTTGCTACAATCTACCTGGTCAAAGGATGTCTTCATATATCGATATATGGACGATATAGATAAGGTATCGTTACAGTTCTCTAACCATTTGAATCTGTTTAGTATAGGTAACTCAGTATGGATTACAGAAACAAGCAAAGGCACATATATTTTTCCACGATATTAATTCAGTGTGTATACGCAAATAAAACCTGCATTTACCTGTAGTCTTCCAAAGGAGCCTGTGGTTCGGGCCTCACAGACTCCAGTTCTAACCTGAATGCACTAGAGCAAGATTCTCTTGGGTAATCTTTTGAGTTGTAGCATCCAAGAACCTTTTAAATGGATGAGAAGAGTTAAAACCATAAGCCAAGTGACAAAAACAAGTGCTTAACCTAATTTGGCCACAAAAAGACATACCGTTTTCCATGGAGCATGCGTACTTTGGTCACAAAGATTTAGGTCCTGAGCAGAGATGGATAACTTAGAAACAGAAACATCCCCATCTGGATACATATCAAATTGGATATTGAGCCCTGACATAATAAATTCTAAAGAAGACAGCCTATCTCTTCCATTTGAGCATGGGTGGCTAGTTGCATCTTTCTGAGCTAATGACCAGTCATCACCAGCATACATCCGCCACTTGACATATATATTATTAATATGAACCTTCCCTTTCAGATTGCAGGATTCATCAGATTCCAAGCTGCAAACAGCAAGCTTCCCTTCTTGTTGAAACACATGGTCTCCTTGTCGGTTGTTCCTTTTCGAAACATGGTTTTCAACTATTGTCAGGGGAATATTGTTATACCATCCGCCATCTTCACATTTCATAGTTTTACGAGAATCATCACCAGATGTACATTGGTGCTCTTCATTACATAGAGTTGAAGATGATGAATGTAGAAGTTCAGGCATATAGTAAGAGTCAATGATTTGCTCAGGACAGGAGTTTTGTTTTAGTGGTATTTGAGCAGTATTGGCTTCTGGAGTAACTAATGATGATCCAAGCGAAATGCATGAAACACTCACATCAGTTGCCTCAGGGGTGGTCGTATGCAGCTCAAACTCATCAACCATTTCACTGCTACTCAATGAGTTGTGACAGTTTCTGTCCCAAAAATTGTAGGCTGTGCAGTCCTGGTCGGTGAAAAAAGCATTCTCAATTATATCATCAAGCAGTCCATCTGACTTGCACTCTCCAGAATCCGCCAAGTTGTCAATGCTGCTCTCTGACTTGTCTGATGCATCAGAGGCCATATTTTGCTTGTTTACCTGTTGGACACTATTCCACCTAGATTGTAGATGAACTAAAGCATCCCGCATATCCGGAGAGTATAGCTGCTGGAGTTGGGAGCACAATCGAATAAGACCATATGTTGTATCATGGCAAGTACCAATATCAAACTGTGACTCTGATATTTCAAGCTTCCAAAAGGAAGTCCCAATTCTAAGAACAGCTTGAATGAATGTGTTCTGGGCAACCTTAGCGTAGCCCATTTGACGAAGGTAATCTACACCATAACCTTCAGTGACATTTTTTGAACCAAACGATTCACAAATGAGAAACCCGAGATCACGCAGCTGGACATCAAAATCAGTAGCTGCAGAGTCTGATGCAGATTTATTGTGAAGTTTAAATGATGACGCAGCTAAAATGCATGAAAAAAACTTGCAATCTGGAGCTACAGCGCTGAGTGCAGAATTTTCGAAGTGAGGTTCATAGCTCACAGCAACATCAACCAACTCAAGAAAGAAAGATGATGAAAAACGTTCACCAGCCTGTGAATTATTTATTGTGCTACTATTATTGGATTGTTCAGTTCCGTGTGAACCTGAACTGAACAGCAGGCATATTGCACTGATCCAATCCATACGGCCACCAGGTGCCACAATTGTTCCAGAACGAACATTGACAGAAGTATAATTCTCTTGGAGCTTTGGGTTCCTGATGTGGGTCACGGAACAGCCAGCAGTTCCAAAAGACAATACATTGTTACCTTCACCATTACCCCGCCTGCTAGCAGAGTCCTTACAAACAACTAGAAGAAAATCTTTGCTTTCTTCAGAGGTTTCATCATATGTACCAGTAATAGAACCCCAAAGCTCACCTTCACCATGATTCACACGAAGAAAACTGGCACTGTTGACCCCACCAACATTAGAAAAGGAGAACAGAGCAAATTTTGAAATGGACAACTTAAGGCAATTCCAGGAACCTTCTAGTTCTGTCTGCAACAAAGGACCAACTTCCACAGTTTCATCCAATTCAGTGCAAATATCCAAGACGCTGCATTCAAAAATAACAGATGTTTGAATGGCAATATCATTGACTGGCATAGATTTGTCCTTGCCATTTTCAGAACTGCTCGTTGCTCCATCTTTGGACAGCCCATCAAGGATGCGATCTAGCAACTGATTTAGTAACCCACAATCCTTCTTACTGAGACGAACTGAAACACAAGAAAGTTGCACATGCAACAAGAACTCTGTGCTCTGAAGGAGCTCCCGGCATATACAACAACTTGATTCTTCAAGATCTTGTGAGCTTGTAGAAGAGGAAACGCCAGCCCATTTGCCATTTTCTTTCTGAGCAATCTTTCGGTCATGCAGCTGTGGCAAACTCCAAGATTTGTTCACCATCTCAGGGTCAGTTACAGGGTACTTTCTCCGGATCATCGTAATGCTTGAGTCATGATAATTGGATCCCACAACAGAAAAAATCTTCAGAGCAGAGAAAGTTGGCCTGCTCAAAGAACAGATTCTACCATCCAATGCATTATTAACAGGTCTAACCAAATGGATGTCAAAGTCCCCTGTAGCCAAATAAAGTGAGGTAGATGGTGTGCCTGGATGAACATCATTGGGACATTCGTTTCGAATTTCTTCCAAGTTCAGAGATGATGTGTGGTCGATGGCAAGAAACTTATCCAGGGTGGATGGGCTGTTCAAATCGGACTCAGAAGGAAAGCAAACAATTATTCTTGCGGGTGACAGGGCTATCTGAATCTTAAGACTTCCGCTCGAGGAATTACTAATTCTGGTAGTCAATTTTCTGTTTTTTTCATCACCATGTCTATGAAATTTATGATCTCCATGCAACACATCAGATTCAATTTTACTGATAAAATTCAGTACCATGTATACTGTATGGAAGTGCACCCAGAAAATCAAAGGAGCCAAATAGATTGACAGTGAAGTTGAGCTTACTGAGTTGCCATCTTGATCTGTGCTACTGACATCATAATGGAATGTGAACTCACCAAATGTTTTTAGCAACTCAACCTTAGTGAGTTCATTTGAGTGTCCAGATGTTTCCACCCAGTAATCCTGAGCAGCCAATGGGAATTGAGGGAGAGCAGCTTGAACTTCTCTACAAAAATTATTATTTAAGAAAATAGTACCAACGTATGAGTGATCTGAATCATGGTTTTCAGTGCTGTAGTATTCATCAAGCTTCATATGGGCAATCGATGCCTTGAAACTTAAGTTTTTGGGATATGTCTGCAGGCATCAAGAAGAAAAATATTCAGTATCAACCTTCATGACACTACAATGCTGCATGAACTAAGAATAGTGCTAGTTGAGGCAGACCATACCGTAAGGTCAAGATCAATATTCTGAAACTTGGCTTCAAGATGATGAATATTTAAGCTGGAAGCAGTAGCAGGAGATATCATCGATTGCTCGAAATGCGCAGAGGAAAGGCAGCTCGAAAACATTTCGGAATTTTTCATATCATTGAAGAGACTGAGAGGAACACAGGAATTGTCAGTATCCATTTCATCACTGAACAAAAGAACAACAGATATCTCAGTAATGGAAGCCCGTAAGGTTTTCTCGATCGGCAGTTCTGCTAGGAAATGAAAAGAAAAATAAGTAAAGTCATTATATATATATATATATATATATATATATATATATATATATATATATATATATATATATATATATATATATATATATATATATATATATAAGTTCTGATAATTTAAACGGAAAAAAAGAGTAAAACACTACAGACACTTGGTATGATGCCAGAAAAAAATGCAATGGATTTGCACATGCGTGCAATGTTAACCATTAGCCATGGCAAGAGAATGGAGAGAAGCTGTTATTCATAAGCCACATCTGATGTTATGCAGATACCAGAAGGGATGCATGTTTTTGCTGTTATTAAAAATCAACATATCCTAGCCCATGTTTTTTGCCTGAATGTTTCATTTGAGAGCTGAGAGTAGAGGTGGGATTTCGATGCATTTCAATTATTAAGTTCATTCAATTTGGTTTCATTTAAAATTCGGCTTTCAATTTACCAAACTAGTTGGAGAAAATAAAAGTAATACAAGTGATTTTTTTCAGTTAATTCAAAAATAGTATAACTAAATAATACTTTTATATTAACAAGTGGTCCGCGACATTCTTCCCTAATTAATCTACTCAGGTGATAACAGTCAGGTATCATATTTGTCCTTAGAAATGTGAAACATTATCCGACTTAATATGGATGATGTTCAAGAGTAAAAGAAAATGGCAATTTAAGGAGCCAAGTTATCCTAGATAAATGGATCCACAAGAAAGAGTATCTAAAGAAAACTACATGATAAACAAGGAGAATAGGAACCATAAATTCATAACAAAATAAGCATTCCGTGCTTCTTGCAAGAAGAGTGAAAAATATGTTGTAACTAATAGAAAATTGAAAGCTGTACACCAAGGTATAGATAAATACCTTTGGGAACTTGATCTGAACCAGAAGCTAAAGTGGATGCAAAAGTAATTGCATTGAATACTGAACACGTCCAGTTCCATATGCCACTATTTCCAAAATTAGTCTGGGAATTCCTCAGTTCCTCAAAACACTCAAAGAACTGATCGATGCTGTAGAACATAACAACAGATTAGTAATGCAATTAGGTAATCAAAATCCTTTTTTTTTGGCTGAAATGACCTGCTTCCCTTAAGAAATGTAAAGGCAAACAAACTTGGCAAGATATAGACTCTTACAAGATAAGAACTCAAACAAAGACAACAAACAACAACAACAAAGCATTTTGTCCCAAACAAGTTGGGGTAGGTTAGCAATGAAACCTTCTTAAGATCAAAGAGATATGAGCCTTGAAAAAAAAACCTACAATACGAAAACCCTAAACTGTACAACCTGCTATCTGAGCCAAGAACTTAAAACACTGCCCCTAACTTTCTTATGGTTTCGGTACGTGGATCGCTAACTTCCATGCACTCCTATCCAAAACTAATTCTTTAGATACATTCCAATCCCTCAAGTCTCTTTTAACTGCTTCCTCCCACATCAGTTTTCGTCGACATCTGTCTCTTCTTACATTTTCAGTACGTCTTAAAATTCCACTACGTACCGGTGCCTCAGGAGGCCGTCATTGGAGATGTCCGAACCATCTCAAGCGATGTTGGACAAGCTTCTCTTCAATTGGTGCTACCCCCACCCTATCACGTATATCAGCATTGCGGATGCGATCCCGCCTTGTATGACCACAGATCCACCGCAGCATCCTCATCTCCGCTACACTCATTTTCTGTATATGTTGTCTTTTAGTCGTCCAACATTCTGCTCCATACAGCATTGCGGGTCTGATCGCCGTCCTATAGAACTTACCCTTTAACTTTTGAGGGACTTTTTTGTCACACAGGACACTAGATGCTTGACGCCATTTCACCCACACCGCTCTTATCCTGTGGCTCACGTCTTCATCAATCTCACCGTCCCACTGTAGCATCGATCCCAAATAACGAAACGTGTTCTTCTTAGGCACTATTTGTCCATCCAATCTAACATCTCCATCATCTACCCTAGCACCACTGAAATCACACCTCATATACTCAGTTTTAGTCCTACTAAGTCTAAAGTCCTTTAATTCTAAGGTCTTCCTCCATAACTCGAGTTTCCTATCAACACCTATCCTACTCTCATCAACCAGCACCGCATCATCAGCGAAAAGCATACACCAAGAAATATCTCCTTGTATGTCCCGTGTGACCTCGTCCATCACTAAGGCAAAAATGTATGGACTCAACGTTGACCCTTGGTGTAGTCCTATCTTAATGGGAAAGTCATTAGTAACACTACCACACGTTCTAACATTAGTCACAACATTTTCGTACATGTCCTTAATTAGGGTAATATATTTTGTTGGAACTCTTTTCTTTTAAAGCGCCCACCACATAACATTTCTTGGCACTTTATCGTAGGCTTTCTCCAAGTTAATAAATATCATGTGAAAGTCCTTCTTTTGCTCCCTATACCTCTCCATCAACTGTCAGAGCAAGAAAATCGCCTCCGTGGTCGACCTCCCAGGCATGAAACCAAATTGGTTTGTCGTCACGCTAGTTAGTTTTCTTAAACAACGCTCAATCACTCGTTCACAGAGCTTCATTGTGTGGCTCATGAGCTTAATTCCTCTATAATTAGTACAACTTTGAATGGCTCCTTTATTTTTTTAAAATTGGTACTAATGTGCTCCTCCGCCACTCATTTGGCATTTTGTTCAACCTAAAAATGCTATTGAACAACTTAATTAGCCAAACAATCGACACTTCTCCTAGGCATTTCCACACCTCAATAGGAATGTTATCAGGCCCCAACGTCTTACCCACTTTCATCCTTTTTAAGGCTTCTCTTACTTCCGGCTCCTGGATTCTTCGAACAAACCACTTATCGGTGTTGTCAAAAACATTATCCAGTTCAATCATACTATAATCATTATCGTGATTGAACAACTTATCGAAGTAATCTCTCCATCTATCTTTGATCTCCTCGTTTTTCACCAAAAGTCTATTAGTGTCGTCTCTGATGCATTTAACTTGGTTGAAATCTCTCGTCTTCCTTTCTCGAATTTTAGCCATCTTGTAGACATCATTATCTCCCTCCTTTATACTTAGTTTCTGATAAATCTCCTCATATGCCCTGCCTCGTGCCTCACTCACCGCTTTTTTTCGCATTCTTTTTTGTGGCTTTGTATTTCTATATGTTGTCATCGCTGCTATCATGATACATGCGCTTGTAGCATATCTTCTTCTCCTTAATAGCCTTTTGCACTTCCTCATTCCACCACCATGTGTCTTTTGGTTCTCCTCTTGTCCCTTGGGTCACTCCAAGCACCTCTGTAGCCACCTTCCTAATGTGAGTTGTCATCTCTGTTCACATATTATTCGCTTCTCCCACGTCCCACGTCCCTTCCGTAACCATCCTCTCCTTAAACGCCTGTGCGATGTCTCCTTTGAGTTTCCACCACTTCGTTCTCGTGACTCTAGCGACCTTAGCTTGTCGGACCCGTAACCTAAAACGAAAGTCGGAGACTACCAACTTATGTTGCTGGACAACACACTCTCCAGGTATAACATTACAATCTATGCAGGCTCGTTTGTCTTCCCTCCTAACAAAAACAAAATCGATTTGACTAGAGTGCTGACCACTGCTAAAGGTAACAAAATAAGAATGTCTCTTTCTAAAGAAAGTGTTAGCTATCATGAGATCAAAGGCTACGGCAAAGTTTAAGATATCTTCTCCCTCTTGATTTCTATCACCATAACCAAAACCTCCATGCACCCTTTGAAACCCTCCACTATTTGTACCGACATGACCATTGAAATCGCCTCCTAAGAGAATCTTTTCATTGATAGGCACACTCTAACCATGTCATCTAAGTCTTCCCAAAATTGCCTCTTAACGGTCTCATCCAACCCTACTTGTGGAGCATATGCACTAACAACATTCAAAACCAAGTCACCAAAAATTAGCTTGACTAGAATAATCCTATCCCCCTGCCTCCTCACCTCGACAACTCCACTCTTGAGGCGCTTATTGATTAAGATGCCCACTCCATTCTTGTTTCGTTCTGTTCCAGTATACCACAGTTTGAATCCAATATGCTCCACCTCCTTTGCCTTCTGACCCACCCATTTAGTCTGTTGAACACACAAGATATCTATACGTCTTCTAATCGTTGTATCAACTATCTCTCTTAACTTACCTGTTAAGGACCCTACATTCCAACTACACATACAAATCATACTCTCCTCGACTAGTTTCCTTGCCCCTCGCACTCGTCGAGTAAAGTGCGAAGACCCTTGCCCATTTTCCACTACATCCGGGCGCCGACAACTCAAACAAAGACAAGAAAAGGAAAATTTATGCTGAGGTGAAAAAATAGGATTAGTGTATTTTGGAGCTACAAACCAAAGATGCAGAGAGTTATTCTAGCAACTGATGCTAATGGTCCTCAGTAAGTTGCAATTTTCATGAAGACAGAACTTTTAAAAGACAGTTGAAGTAAAGAACAATTACAAATGGAAGATAACAACAAGTATGTGCTGCAATGACCATTGAAAGACAAGGAATGAAAGAGGCAAATGGCCATAACACTAAAGCATGCTCAACATAGTGGAAAACTGGGGATCAATAATTCTGCAAAATCCTACATCCGGTCAAACATTTGTAAAAG
This sequence comes from Dendrocalamus latiflorus, assembly GCA_017311315.1. Classification (NCBI taxonomy): domain Eukaryota; kingdom Viridiplantae; phylum Streptophyta; class Magnoliopsida; order Poales; family Poaceae; genus Dendrocalamus; species Dendrocalamus latiflorus. The sequence goes on from CM029660.1 coordinate 26,165,109, forward strand.
AAATGAAAGCAATGCGACATAGCAACAGCATCTTTTGATCTTTTCTAGGATGATCGGACAACAGCTATATCAAAAGTATACTAGACTAAATGTACAAGGGATCATGTGAGCCGAAGTAAATAGGGAGAAGGTAGATACAAAGGTACAACAATTGTCAATGGGGCTTTCAAGAAAAGAAATTAAACAAAGAAACAAACCTTTCGTCACAATCTGAATCAGGGTCACCTTGATCCTCGTGGACAACAAGCTCCGGAATCCAGTTCGGAATCACATGTGCCATAGTGAAAGAGTCCTGAATTTCATCTTGCCTGCTTCGAGAAAATGTGCTCTGTGCCAAATCTTCCCTGCCAGCTATCACAGAATCTGAACCTGATTTCAAAGAGCTTGATGCAGATGAACATAGGATGGATCTGAAGGTGTTCATAGACATATCTGCAGTATTATGGACACAATTTTGTTCATCTACTGCCTTTCTTTGGAGAGAATCCAACAGATCCATGAACCACTGGATACTGCTCATTTGTAACCGCAATTGTAATGAATCAACAGTTACATCTGCATCAATTTTCTCAAGGTTCAAGCATCCATCACTCCAAGGGATGCTTAAGTTCAACTTCCCAGAGAATCCACCAATGGGACCTGTCAACACCGCAGTAGTACTATGAGCTGATGAAATGTCAGCTGTTCCTCTATCCAAATTGTTCTGAAGCAGTGCATCAACATCATCCATCTTCAAAAACTCAATGACTGCCTCTTGGAATCTTACAAAATTATGCAGTTTGGGAAGACCAACTGATGGAAGATAGGTTCCAAATTCTGTCTCTTTAATTCGGAAAACCAGTGATCGATTAAATTCTGAGGCCTTGTTATCCAAAATGGTCTGAGGATCAAATACAGCATAAACATTTTTTAACTTGATATTAAACCTTGTAAGAAACCACTTCACGGCATTGGCTATTCTCTTGACGCCTTCATCCACATCTCGAGATGCAGGCGTGGAACACTGATTACTATCATATTCATTTCTTTTGGTCTTGACCGATGTCTCTGTGTCAAGATTACTACCAGAAACAGAGCATTCAGTATCTACAGGTGGAACTTCACTAACAACAGATGGAGCGAGCACAAGCTCCAACTCTTCCACTACGATCTCGCAGCACTTTTCTTGTAAAGGAAATTTAACTAGCAGAGATTTTATCGATCCTTCTTTCACCATGATAGCAGATCCTGATAACTGAAATAGAAAAGAAAATTAACTACAGTTTTTTGTTAAATAAAGGGGGAATGGACAATTTAAAATCTAACAGCCTACAAGTTTGGCAGTGTCGGTTTCTATTCTACACCCGTTAGTAGACAAATGCAGCATATTGGCAGGCCATGATCCTCGTGGATCACAACAGGTTGAAATTGAAATTTGTAATCAGGGGGGAGACCATGCTCACAAGATATACAGTACGCTAAGTAGTAAGTACCACAGCAGATCAGGTTAGGAGAAAAAGAATAGAGACCAAAATACAAAAGTTAGAAGAACAGCATACAGCTTCATACCCTAACTAGCTGCTTAAAACGGTTCATTTTTTTAACTTGATTGGACTCTAGTCACGCTTAGCACTCAGCATATAATCACAAATGTTCCATTGTAACATATTTCAAGTTAGTCCGACTACGATGAAGGAACTGCATATAGGCACCAAGACGCATAGCCCCTTAGGCCTTCTCCCAAACCCTAATACTCCAACCGGGCCATACACCTTAAGCTATAAATTGCAGTCCTAAAAAAGCCATACCCAACCCGCCGGGCCTAATCGAGTGCAAACAGCGCCCTAAACCCATACGGGAGAGAGGGAAACTGGTTACCGCCGCGCACCTTGCGATTGATGAAGTCGGCGTTGAGCGCCAGGTCGGAGAGGAGGAGCGTGCCGCGGGTGAGCTGGAGGTCGAACTGGTCGAGGTCGAGGTCGCCCAGGATCAGATCCCCGAGCCGCTTCTTCAGCAGCGACTTGCATAGCCGCTTCAGCAGCGTGGTCGGCGACAGCACCTGCAGCAGCCCCATCTTCCCTCCTCGCTCCCGGCGGATACGCCTCTGCGACGGCGGCGGCGGGGAGGGGTTGCCCGGAGACGGCGGACGGGGGGGTGCAAAGTTCTTCTCGAATTAATTGCGTCCAGCACCCCGGGAAGGTTGAGTAATTGCGTACATATACGCCGCCGCCAGGTTCGCGTCCGTGGCTGGTGGGGGCAACCGAATCGAGTTTGAAAGGAGATTAGAGTTGTATTCTACTCCGTATTTTGTTTTTAGATTAAAGTTTGCGCTTTGTTATTATTCTAAACGTACTAGAACTCCTGCATAAGTAGATTAGCTAAGATTTTTTTTTTTTTGGCGAACAAACCAAAAAGAAGGTATTTTGGTGAGTAACTTATTTTTGAGGTTCTCAAAACAAACATGTTCGGATGATTTGAGGGAGACTTTTTTCAGCACAGAAACGGGTAAAACGTGTTCGAAACTCAGATGTTATTGTTTATTGATTAATTAAAACGCAACATGCATGTATGTTAAAACTTTGGTGAAATTTCCCACGACTAGACGGACAAGGTAAGTTTTCATTAAGGAAAATGTTTTTCTAAAAGAAACAATCAAAAGAACATCGACTTAAGGTTCTTTGATTATTAGGATATAGGGATTGTCTATATCATAGTAAAAAATATTGATTTTAATCCACAAATTTAGTTGTTTTTAGGACCGTTGGATCAGTTCTGTATCTAAATCCAAGGGTCCAAACTCCCCTCACATTCTATAGAAATCCTCCTCCTCAGGACGACTCACCCCTTCGCCCTGTCTCCACCCACGCGCCGCCGCTGCCACCTCACCAGCGTTGTAACACCCCGGCCCCTCCCTAAACCCAAAGTACTACCACCTACTTTATAATATTACCAACTCCAACTTTTGCCGCTAGTCTTGCAAAGCAATTCTTTTATTTAAATACCAACCAAATAACAAAAGCCAGTACACTTGACACTAAGCGCAGCAGAGGTATAAATTTGCTAATTACCAAAAAAGTACTCAAGCCATCGAAGGCTAAATATGACAACTGTAGATGGTATGTGAATTACTGTTGCAAGTGAAACGACTGTGCTACTCGTGCCCATGCATGTCGCCTTCAATAGATTCCTAAAAAAACAACGATAAAACAAGGATGAATTCAAAGACTCAGCAAGCACACTATAAAATAGTGTAGGATCGGAAATGGCAACAGAGGGGGGTGTATGGTGCCTTTATAAAATTTGCCCCCAAGTATCCACATGCGACTCTTATCTCCAATAGCTACAAAAGCTATGAAGAATATGAGTCATGTTCTCTGGAGATTCATATTGGACAGCCAAGAGAAAGAAGCAAGGAAGAACAAGGCAAAACAAGAAAATCGGCAGCAGAGAAAACAGAGAGCAGCTCAGTCTACAGGGGCCAGTCAGACCGCCTAGCCACGGCCGGTCAGATCGCCAGTCCAAGACCGGTCAGACCACCGGCTAGAGGCCGGTCTGACTGGTTAGTCCCCTCCGGTCTGACCGCCTACCAGTGACCGGTCTGATCGGACTCACTTGGCCGGTCTGACCACCATTGTCTCTCTGGTCTGACCGGCGGCAAAAGTGCGGTCTGACCGCTAGTGTTAGCGGTCTGACCGGGCTGCGAAGAAGCAGATGCCTGACTGAAGGTCTTTTTGCACAGTTTTACTGAAAATGCATTTTTCAGTGAAATTGATGATTTGCTGCTTGTCTCCTCAAGCCTAACTAGCAAGACCTTGACCTAGATAGCATTGAGCTCTCAGGAAATCAAAGAAAACATCAGATGAGCATAAAATCAAGATTTGAGCAACAAACTGAAAATTGAACAAGAATCAGACTAGTTTTAAAATTTCTCCTCATTCTCAAGTCTTTTGCTCATGTACTTGTGAATCTCTACTGGAGGTGATCTTACAACATGATGGCACAAATTTGAAGTCATCTCTTGAAGGGAATCTAGAACATCAACCATGCTCTGCCATGAAACCCTAGAAATTCCCAAACAGAGGAGTGAGGTCTCAGAGTAACACACATTGATTCTTTCAATTACTCTTAGGGATGTACTGGCCAAAGGGCCTGGAGGCTTTATCCCACCATAGAGAGAAAGAAATGCTGCTACACAAGCAAGAACTCAACTCAAACTCAATAGAGCAGAAATGAGCAAAAACCATCAAACGAACTCAGGAACTCATAGTACCTCAAGAACAAGATTTTTTCATATTGAATGATTACATGAAGTGTTCACATCCAACACTACATCCCCATACGCAGTTGGATAAGAGGAAGATCACACACTATGCTTGTCTCCTGAGAGAAACACACAAGCAAACACACACAGTGCTCTCTCTCTCTCTCTTGCTTGACTTTTCTCCAGAACCACACACTGCCTCCTCTCTTAAGGCTCTTGGCTCTCCCCCAAATGGCAAATCAAGAAAGGTCAGCAAGAACCCACTCCATGCTCCTCACACAAAAGAAGCAAGAAGTCAATACACATAGGAATGGAGGGAAACCAGCCTCTCCACTCCAAACTTGAGTCAATTCTTCAAATTGCCATCAAACACCTTCCCGGAAGTTTCCTGCAACCGGTTCCTCGACCGTCTGTACCTCGACTCCACCCTGAGTCTAGTCCTGGTATGTTCCGTCGCACACGACCGCAACCGACACCCAACCATCTGGACCTCCGACTCCTCCCTGAGCCTAGTCCCGGTTCGCTCGTCATTGCCCGTCTTGTCCACCACCGGTAGCTCCAACTCCAGTTCCTCGTCTCCTGGCTCGCAACCACCTCAGCCGCCTCGATCATCTTTGGCATCTCTGACCGTTTGGATCTCAACACCTCCTGTGCCTAGTCCCGGTCCTCCTCGCCTCGCCATGACCTAGCTCCGAAGTCCTGCAGCCACACAGACAAGCAAACCGTCACATAGCACCGCACGAAACAGTATAATCAATAATAGCAATAATGAAAGGTACTCAACCCTAGAATACCTAAAACAAACTCAAACTCTCTAACACAACCGTCAATTACTCATCACAAACATGGGGATACCTCCACATGGTCTCTCAAATAGTGACATCACTTTAGCACTCAATCGATTTCATGAACCGTAAGCTGTAAATCAACTCTATAACTGTAATCTGTAACTAAATTCTGTACTGTAAACTGTATCACTTTCTCTGTCACTTTCATGCAATGCATCTGTAATGCAACTGTAACTGTAAACCATAAATTCAGTCCGTAAATGTAAACTGTAAATCAATTCTATGTCATTGGTACAGTAACTACCAAATCACATTTATGAACTATAACCCAGAATCTCTGGGTTTCCTCCCTGTCACCTGTTCATTTCCTGCAAATGCAATGCGATGCAATGCACCTCTGTAGGCAGCTTATACCGGTATAGTGGAGTTGCTTCACTCGTCGATGAAATCCCTCTGCCTCCATCCCTGGAGGTGTCTATCGAAGTAGGTCTCGATTTCTCCACCGTCGTGAGAGGCCTACCGTCGTAGGTCCATGAATACAATGCATAATGCGTCACTGTATGCTACTTATACCGGTATAGTGGAGTTGCTTAACCCGTCGGTGAAGCCCCTTTACCTCCATCCCTGGAGGTGCCTACTGAAGTAGGTCCTGTCATTCCCACCGCGTGGGACTACCGCCGCAGGGCTTTCATGATGCTTCTGGTGCAATGCAAATGCAACATTCTTCAAATGTTGATACTCAATCATAAGCATCACTCATCGCAATACTATCAACAGATAAGCCGGGATATCATTTCATAACATGGCATAAAATAAACACCAGGCATTCATCATAATTCACTATACTACCATGCACTTGCCTAGTTATCCCTGTGGACGATGCATGGAGGGGCGCCCAACCGAAACCTCTACCTAAAAGCATCATCCAAACTCTCAACTCAATCTTGCAATTCACACAAGCATGTAAACAGTATCGATTTTACGCACAAACCCAATACTAACAACCTCTCTCACCGAACATCTTTCCCATGTCTTGGTGCCCAAACGACCATCTTTTAAAAGATTGTGCCATCTATCTTCGCGATAAATCTTATTTACACGTCTAGCCTTTTTCTCTTCTTTTTTTATTCTTCCCTCCACTATTCCCTTCTCTTTTTTTCTCCTTCCGCGGTTGCTCCCTTCTTTCTTTTTTTTCCCGTCCCCTCACTCTCCACCCGCCACTCTGCCTTCTTCTTTCCTCATTCTTCGTCCGCCGCTCTCTTCCCCCGTTTTCTCAGTCTCCGCGCGCAGCTCTTCCTCCTCCGTTCTCTTATCACTCGTGCCTCCTCCCTTCCCCGCCATCTTTCTTACTGCTCCCTGGTGGCTCCCTGTGCCCTCTGGTTCTTCTACCCCGGGTTCGATTGGTGTTGCCGACTGCAAGGTCCTCCCCCTACCTTCATGGCCCCGCGCTACCGTCGGATGGCCGTCGGTCTTCGCTGCCCGTTCCGCAGACTTTAGGCCCGGATCTGGCAGACCTATGCTTGGATCTACTTACCCATCCTCCCCCTTTTTACTATTACTTTGCTTTATCTTTTACTACTACTTCGATCCTGGCTCATTGCTATATTTTTCTTTTGGTTTTGATTCACGAGAGGCACGGTAGTGCGCCGCCGTGGCTAGGCACACCGGGGTCCACGGTCATTGGTACGCCGGGGGAGTGCTGGTGGCCGTAGGGTGCGGGTGCCCGGCTCGCACCCGACGGCCACCGGAGTTGCGCCGCGCCCTCCGACGGTGGTGAGTTCTCTTTCGTTTGCCTTGTCCTTTCTACCCGCATGGCTTGATGATGTGTCTCCATGATGTCTTGCTACTGCTAATTTCTAGATTGATGGCCTAAGGTGTGAGGTTTGGTCATAGTGTGCTTCTGATAAAATGGTGTTACTGCTAGGAGAATTGAGTGTTCTTATTGTCTACTCTACCTATGGATTACCTTGGAATAACTCGGGATTAGTCCCAAGGTTTCTGGGGCTACCTTGGCTAATTGGTGTGTGATTTGAGTTGGCTATGGCGCAGTTGGCTCGCATAAGCGACTCCTTTGGTTGTCCTGGTCACCGGCACCCCTGGTCTTGACGGTTGCCTTCGGTGCACTGCTCTTTGGATTACGTCGGGGCTCTTGGTGCTCCTCTTGCTGGTCCCGTCATTTTGCTCTGGTCAGTGGTGTCGATCTATGGATGCTATGGTTTGGGGTTCTAGAACGGGGATGGGTGGTCAGGTGGTTGCTTCTTGTTCTCGTCTTCCCAGCTGGGTATATGTTGTCTGAAGGTTTGGACTGGTATTATACTGTTTTGTGGTTGCGCTGTCCTTTTTTCCGTGCTTCCAGGTGGTTGCGTTGGCTGCCCTAGCCGTGGCTTCCAGATGAGCCGTGCTGGCCTCCCTGGCTACGGCTTGGTTGAATGCCTTGTTTTCATTTGGATTTGGGCAAAGTGGTAATTGACTTGTGGCTGTGCGGCATTTTATCGATGTTTCGCTGTCCTCTCTGTGACTCAGTGGCTTGGTTATCCAGAGAAGTCGAGCTATCCATTACTGTAGCCCAACTGTAGCAACCAAATAATATTTTTGGTTTTTGGTATTTGGCCAGTTGCTATGGTACTTTTGGAAATATCTCAGGTTTGTTTATACCGAATGATGACCCTATGGTTGTGAGAGGTGTCGACTGGTCCCCAGACGATCACCTTTAGGGCTCTGATGGCAATTTCTTCACTTTTCTTCGCTTTCCTTCCCTTTTCTTTCTCATGGGTATTACAAGCGTTGCCTTTGATGCTGATGAGGCCCTTCAACAAACCCCTCTCCCCTCCCACTGTCGTCCCCCATCGCTGTCGTTGCCAATGTGATCTCTTCCTCTCTCTCGCCACTTGGCTCCGTCGCCAGTGCCCTGCTGTCAGGCCTCTGGAATAAGCGAGACCATGGAGGTGGGATTTTGGATGGATCTGAGCGTGAGATTTAGGGGAAAATAGCAACTAGGGTTCTACGCTACAGAGAGACTAAAGAGAATACTTTTGTGAGTGATTTTCTAATCTTTCCATTCCTCAGTTCTAGGTTATATACCCCTTTGAGTTCAGAGTTACATTAGCCAGAAGTTCAGATTAACGAGGTAATAGCAGAATTACAAACAAAATTACAAACAATGACAACTACAGTGGTCCACAGTGCCATCTAAAAACACTCTTGGTCGTCAGACTCTCTTCGTATCCCTTCCCTGCGTATCTGAGCTGCTGTTGCTCCTTTAAGTGAAGTCGTCGAATCGGTAGCAGTAGTGCAGATTTCGAACTCTAAAGATTACCTAGAGACTTCCCTGTTACACTGAATAGCTGATCCTGACAATGCCCTTTCCTTGATTGTAACTTGTCCTCAAGGTTTAAATTCTGGAAATGTTGTTGTAATAAAGTTTGCGTCGTCCCAGGTGGCCTCTTCTGGAGCCAGATTATGCCAGTGTATAAGCCATTGAGCTACTACTGCACCCTGTCTGGGAACAATTCTCCAATCAAGAATTGCAACTGGTGCCGTCTTCCTTTTCCTATCAGGTCCGACTAAAGGCACATAAGCAATGGTATAGCTCGAGTCCCCAGATGTTTCTTCAGTTGACTCACATGGAATACAGGGTGTATACCAGTTCCTTTGGGTAATAGCAGTTTGTAAGCCACTTCACCAACTCTTCCCTAAATTCTGAATGGCCTGTAGTATTTAGCTCGCAGTTTCAGAGATCCCCTTAAGCCAAAGGCATTTTGCTTGTGGGCTGCATCTTTAGATGTACCATATCGCCAATCTGTAATTCCTTTTCTATCCTAAGCTTATCGGCAAAGTATTTCATCCTAGTTTGTGCAGTATGTAAGTTCCCTTTTAATTCATTCAATATCTTCTCTCTATCTTCAATAGTAATTCTAGCTTCATTTGTGATGTTACTTAGTACAACCATTTCTCTGACTTGAGATGGAAAATATCCATATATGGCCTGAAAGGGTGACATCTTCAGGGAGGTGTGATAAGAAGTGTTGTACCACCATTCTGCCATTGGAAGCCATTTACTCCATTCACGAGGTTCTTGGAAAGTCTTGCTCCAGAGGTATGCTTCAATGCATTGATTTACCCGCTCTAATTTGACCATCCGATTGTGGATGATAAGCCGTACTGAACCGCAATGATACATTCAAGGTCTTGAAGATTTCTTGATAGAGTTTGCTTGTGAAGATCCAATCTCTATCTGAGACTATAGCTATGGGTAATCCATGTAATTTGAATATGTTGTCCATGAACAATTGTATTACTTGTTGTACTGTGTAAGGATGGGACATGGTAATGAAGTGAGCATATTTAGTCAGCCGGTCCACTACCACCATTATGACCTCCTTCCCTTTGGATTTCGGTAGTCCCTCGATAAAATCCATGGATATGTGGGTCCATGCCATGTTTGGAATTTCCAACGGATCCAAGAGTCCGAACGGATGAGTGTTTTCGGACTTGCTAAGCTGACAGACTAGGCACTCAACTATAAACTTCTCCACTTGTTATTTAAGTTTATGCCAGAAAAATTTCCTTTTGATTCTATGATAAGTTGCCCTCTGTCCAAAGTTCCCACCAATTGAGGAGCTATGGAAGGTCTGAATTAGTTTCTGTCGGAGATCCATTTTCTCCCCCACATATATCCTATTTTTATATTTGAATATCCCAGCTTCCAGAGCATATGTGCTTCCAGAGCATAGGCACAAAGGATCATCCTCGTAACTAAGCTTAACATCTTCCACCCATTCAGGGGTTAAAGTAGTGATTGCATTTAGTTCTTCATGTGAATCTTCTAGCTTTCTAGACAGTGCATCTGCAGCCTTGTTTTCTTTTCCTTTCTATTACTCGATCTGATAATCAAACTCCAACAGTTTTAGCAATAGCTTATGTTGAATTCCCTCGGTAAGCTTTTGGGTAGGCTCTTTTGATTGGTTTTAATGATCAGGGGGTTCCCAATTAGATAATGCCTCCATCTTTTGATGGCTTCAAGAATTGCCATTGCTTCCTTCTCATAGATGGATTGGGCTGCTACCTTAGGTCCCAAAGTCTTACTAAAGTATGCTACAGGTATTCCCTTTTGCATTAGCATGGCCCCAAGTCCATTGCCACTTGCATCTGCTTCAATAGTGAAAGGTTACTGAAAATCTGGTGATCCTAAAATGGGACATGTGGCCATTATTTATTTAAGCTGATTAAATGCCTCAGTTTGCTTCAGCCCCCAATTGAATGCATCCTTCTTTAACATGTCATGAAGAGGACGATAGATTTGGCCATAGTTCCTTCAAATCTGCGGTAGTATCCTGTTAACCCCAAAAATCCCCTTAGCTTTGTGATGTTGGTGGGAATAGGCCAATTAAGTATGTCTTCAATCTTATTGGGATTAGTAGCCACGCCCTCCCCAGAAAATCACATGGCCTAGGTACTCCACTTTATCAGTTGCAAAGGAGCATTTACTGATCTTGACGATGAGATCTACTGCAAAATCCGAAACACCATTTCCAAATGTTGCCTATGTTCTTGCAGATTGCCACTATATATCAAAATGTCATCAAAGAATACAAGAAAAAAATTTCTTAGATATTCCAAAAAGATGTTGTTCATAAGTGATTGAAATGTGGCTGGGGCGTTAGTGAGTCCAAAGGGCATCACGGTGTATTCATAGTGGCCCATATGGGTCTTGAAAGTCGTTTTGGGAATGTCAGTAGGGTACATTCTGATTTGATGGTACCAGACCTCAAATCCAATTTTGTGAAAATAGTAGCACCATGTAACTCATCCAAAAGATCTTCGATAATTGGCATTGAAAACTTGTTCTTAATAGTTCTAGAGTTCAACTGTCTATAGTCCACACATAACATTCAACTACCATCCTTCTTCCTTATCATGACGACAGGAGACGAGTAAGGACTCAGACTAGGTCTAATTTCTTCAGAACACAACATCTTCTTAATGATCTCCTCCATAGCTTCCTTCTAATAAAGAGGTACTATATAGGGCCTCAAATTGGGTGGTTCTGACTAGCCTTCAGAGGAATTGAGTGGTCACACTCTCTGCGGGGAGGCAATTCTTGTGGTTCTAGGAAGATTTCTTGATACTGTCGGATGAGGTCCTCGACTTCTTTTCTTCCATCCTTTATGTTGTCTAAGCTTTTCAGGTCTCTAGAGTTCACTTGAATAACATACCCCATAACCTCCTTGTCCATCATCTTCTGTAATTCCTCACCTTCCAGCTCACAGTGCCCTTTAGGGATGGTGTCATCCTAGAAGAAGCCATCCTAGAAGAAGATAGCTTCTGCCCCCTTTTTGATGGAGAGTGTCCTCAACTTCAGATCCAAACAGATTGGGCTATGTTCATATATCCAATCTGCTCCAAGCACCAAATCATAACTCTGCAAATCCAATAATTGAAATGGATTAATAATGGAGGTTCCTTGTATTTTGTAGTTGATTGGAGTTACCACTATATCTGTCACCAATTCTCCTCCTCCTGCCACTGCTACCCTCCTTCGGTTAGTTTTCCTTATGGGACAAGCCACCTTCAGGGCAAATTTAAAGTCTATAAAAGTATTGGTACTTCCACTATCCACCAATGCTACCGCCCTCCTTCCCCCCTCCCCCCCACACAGGCCACTATGGAGAAAGTTGAGGGTCCGGTAGTCCCCTTGATAGCATGAAAGATATATGCATCAGCTGCTCACTTTGTTCCACCTTTTCTGTTTGAACTAGGATGCCGGGAGCTGTGACAAACCTAGTTTCATTGTTTAGCTCCCCTTCCTCTGCTGACACATTTTCTTCCTCATTTCTCTGGACAATAGGGCATGTATAGTTCTTTTAACCTTGCATTTATGCTGCGGAAACCAGGGCTCCTTGCAATACCAACAATTCTTCTTGTCTCTTTCTACAGGTAGGTCTATTTTCTCCACCTTAACCGGACTCAACCACTTCTGCCCATTTGTTTTGACTGGGTTGTGACTGCTGAACTTACTCTTATTCAGATTCCCTTGATAGTTTGATTTCTTGGTATCAGCTACTTTCTCATATATTATTGCATACCAATAAGCATCCATCAATCCTTGTGGCCTCTATCCACTAACATCATGTTTGATTTCGCCATGAAGTCCTCCAATAAACAGCTCAACAGGAAATGTTCTTACAAGTAAGGGTGATCCCTCTTTACCAGCGCCATGCACTCCTCAAACCTATCAATGTACTTTGATATGGTTGACTGATATTGCTTAATGTTTTGTAACATCTCTATGGCATCATGTGCACTAGCTTCTGAAAATCCGTCTCCTACTATTGAGCAAAATTGATGCCAAGTTATCACATTGCTAGGGATTTCAACCTCCTTGAACCATGTGGTAGCTCTACCATGGAAATGAGCTACAACCAACACTACCCACTGTTCCTGAGGGTTGCCCGAGATCCCATAAAACTGCTCACACATGTTCAACCAATTCAAGGCATCTTCTCCTTCAAAGAGTGGAATTTCCAATCTGGGTCCTTTGATTATAGCTTCAGCATTTGGTTGGTTGTGAGGGGTTGAATTCATGTATTGGTGTCTCTATGAGTCGAACACCTATACCCTAGTGACTACCCATTGGTGGTTTGGTGGGGTGTAACATTGGGTTTCCATTTCTATTCAATGAACTGGTGGATGCATATAAGTTATGGGTTACAGTGGCTCTACCAAACTCAAGGACGACCAGATAATACTCAGATCTACTAGTGTTGGGTTCAATGATGAACTGGACCTCTGGTTTCCTCATCCCCATAACAATTGGAACCTCAGTAGCTGGATTTAATAATGAAGCTGAAGGTATTACCTGAACCCCATCGGTACCCACCGGAAGACCACCAGTGCCTTCCCCTGAGTTAATGCCCTGGTTCGGAAGTGGCCGACTAGAAGTCCCTGCAGCATATCCCCCTATCATTTTGGTCCATATCTGAGTCATCATTACCTTCATTTCTGCAAACTCTGATTGGTGATTCTTCAATTCCTTAATGTCTTCCTTCATGGAGAGGATTTAGTTTCTCAGTTCCGCCACTTCTTCTTTCCCAGTCATGGATTCTCGCGATTGGGATCTTGTGGTCACTACCATCAACACCCGATTGGCAAGGATCACTTGAGGGATTTTACGACTAGCCAACCTCTCGCGATTAATTCTTGCCCACTCACACCGTCGACCTTTTTCCCTCCTCAGATCTGGGGATTTTACGGGTGTTCGCTACCCAACCCAAACCACATCGGAAGAAGTTGCGCCTCCGAGTGATGAGTTCGAACCAACTCAGGGATTTTACGGAAAGAATCACTCGATCCTCCCAACCCTCACTGCACAGACTTGCCACTTCAAGAATTGAGTGTGCTCTGATACCTTTGTCAGGCCTCTGGAATAAGCGAGACCATGGAGGTGGGATTGTGGATGTATCCGAGTGTGAGATTTTGGGGAAAATAGTAGGGAAAATTGCTCTCATGTCATAAACTTAAACACCATTCTCTCATTTACCACATACTTAAATGGCTTTGTTCATATGCCACAAACTTGAGTGTTTTCACCTTTGTTTTGCCATTTTCTCCCTTCAATGTATTGAACTGACCCTTTTGCCCTCAACGTTGGCCTGTTGGCCAGCTCTGTTCGCCGCCTCGACGTGCGTGCGCGCGGCGTCGGCCTCCACGCAGGCGTCGAGGAGCTCCCCGTAGCCGACCACCTCGTCCCGCCCGTACCTCAGCCGCCGCTTGAGCGCCTCGACCCCCACAAGCCGCACCAGGCGTCGCGCCTCCGCCGCCGTGACCTCCACCTCCTCCTCGGCCGGCCGGGCCGGCGGCGGCGAGAAGAGGCGGAGGTGCCGGAGAGTGCACGCCGCGGTGGCGGCTGCCGGAGACGGAGACGGAGAGATCCGCGGAGGCGAGAAGAGGCGGCGAGAAGAGTGCGGTCTCCGGCAGCCGCCACCGCGGCGTGCTCTCTCCGGCACCTCCGCCTCTTCTCGCCACCGCCGGCCCGGCCGGCCGAGGAGGAGGTGGAGGTCACGGCGGCGGAGGCGCGGCGCCTGGTGCGGCTTGTGGAGGTCGAGGCGCTCAAGCGGCGGCTGAGGTACGGGCGGGACGAGGTGGTCGGCTACGGGGAGCTCCTCGACGCCTGCGTGGAGGCCGGCGCCGCACGCATGCACGTCGAGGCGACGAACAGAGCTGGCCAACAGGCCAACGTTGAGGGCAAAAGGGTCAGTTCAATACATTGAAGGGAGAAAATGGCAAAACAAAGGTGAAAACACTCAAGTTTGTGGCATATGAACAAAGCCATTTAAGTATGTGGCAAATGAGAGGATGGTGTTTAAGTTTCTGGCATGAGAGCAATTTTCCCAAAATAGTAACTAGGGTTCTACGCTACGGAGAGACTAGAGAGAATACTTTGGTGAGCAATTCTAATCTTTCCATTCCTCGGTTCTGGGTTATATACCCTTTGAGTTCAAAGTTACATTAGCCAGAAGTTTAGATTAACAAGGTAATAGCAAAATTACAAACAGAATGACAAACAATGACGACTGCAGTGGTCCATAGTGCCATCCGAAAACACTCTTGGCCGTCATATTCTCTTCGTATCCCTTTCCTACGTATCTAATCCATTGTTGCTCCTTTAAATGAAGTCGCCGAATCAGTAGCGGTAGTGCAGACTTTGAACTCTGAAGATTACCTAGAGACTTCCCTGTTTCGCTGAATAACTGATCCTAACACCCGCCCTTCTTCCCGTCACCGGGTCGTCGCCTCCCCGTGAAATCTAAGGTCAGGGTCCCGTGAACCCCTACCCTAACTCGGGCAAACCCTACCCCTTACTCGGGTCATGTGGCATCATCGGAGACGTCGTTGTCACCAGTGATGAGGAGCCGTCGGGTGCATCGTGCATGAATCTTGGTGCCGATCCGAAGTTGAGTAATTTAATTGATTTAGGGGTGAGAAATCATTCGATAGTTTTCTAGAATTTTCCGATGATATACTTCGCAGCCATATAAACACATGCTATTTGATCTATATATCACCCATGATCGAAAATTAGTTAGCATGTTTTAGCTTTTTTTACTGTTTCCAAATTTCCCTGCATTGCTTTATAAACACTATGCTACTTTTCAGAGGGCCTTAATTCCCGGAGTATTATTTCCCCTGTAACATATATCACCACTTTATTGCAACAAATATTATTTGCTGAAAAGGGCCCCTAATAATAAAAGCCCCTTGTAGGGTGCCAAGCGAAGAAAGGGTTAGGAGCTGAGGTGGACCTGGATACCGTGCGGGCGAAGAATTCTGCGCGCCGTAACGGTGGCCGCCCCGCGCTGCGCTACAACACGGGCCGGGCCGGGCCTGGCCGTTTCCTTATTCTAGTAGGGACGGCATGCGTGCCTGCGATGCGTGTGGGCCCCAGCGTGTGGTTCTTCCCGGTCCTGGACTCCTGGGCCCACCGGAATATTTTTGCCTTTCCCCGCACGTATTCACGACGAGCCTAAACTAGCTGCATTCTACCGTATGGACTAAAGTAAAAGAGACGATAATTCGCAGGGAGTTTCATAAAAAAAATCGAGGACACATACGTAATTTCGGAAAAATCAAAGGTCTTTTTTGTAAAAAACTGAGGACTTGTAAGGATCTGTATGTAAGTAAATAAGGACCTATACGTAATTTCGGGAACCCGCGGGGCGCTATCCAAATTTTTTTTAAAAAAACAAAACTTACAGGGACCTTTTCGCGAAGAAAAAGGACCTTTGCGTAATTTTCGAAAAATACAAGGAATTTACCTCCTCCGGCCGTACCGAAAAACCCCCGCCACGCGCCGGCCGGAGCGCGCGGGCGGGGTGACGTGGGGAGCCCTCCGCGCGGAGAGTCCCCCGCTAATATAGGTTCTGGTGATTCGTCTCAAAATAAAATAAAAAGGCAGCAAGTAACTTTGGCCCCTTTTAAAACGGTTTCTGCTCATGACTTTTAGTTACACCTGTTAATTTTTAGTTAAAATGAGCGTTGTAGCGGCTGTTAATTTTTAACTGGATCATTCAATTAAAGAAAAAGGTAAAATAAAAAAATTAGTTATATCTCCATAAATAATAAAAAACTATATTAAAAATCAACATGTTTAAAATGGCTCCTGATTTCTGAAAACTAGAAGCTATAAACAAAAATTATTTGGAACAAAACCTTTGTAAAATAGCCGTCGTTGTTAGATTTAGGTGCATGCGTCTCACGTTGGGCGCTGACCGTGAAAAATAATTACGCATGCATCAGCAGCTCCAGATTTGGGGTAGACAAAGATTGTTGTGTTGAAACACGATGCTGTTCTTCAGGATTAGAGAATTAGGGATGACCTACAGCACCCCTAGTAGTGATTATCCCCGCGGATCCCTGCCTCTCAGTAGGCAAATTGCCACCCGGCGCTTGTTTGTTCCGAAAGGATCGGTGATCTCACCTATTCAACAAGTCCACAGGGAAATGTCTAACTATTAGTTCATTTTGACAGCTTGTAGGGATAAAAGTGAAAATACGTTGGGTACAGTCCTGTTTTCACTTTTCAATCCTAACCACTGGTGTATCTAAAACAAGATTGATCAGGACACATATGTGGAGTCATTGACTTAAACTACGGATATACACCTATGTATATGTGAGTTTTGATAAGGTAAAACAATATTGGTGCCTGTGTTTTGTGCATCCCTGAAGCTCTATGTGGATTCACCCCTAACCCTAACAGTTTGGAAGCCTCGTCTTGCCAAAATGCAACCAAGAAACTACAAGTTTATAGTACTTACTAGACGCTTTGCTGGGAGAGAGAGCAAGTATCCCGTTCTAACCATGGCTCTCAAGTTCAAATCTAATCCATTCGAATTTATCCAGCATAGCTCTCAAGTATCATTAAATCTAATCCATTCGAACCTATCTGAAGGCTCATCCGCAAAGCTCATATATATCCCAAGGAAATGTCAGATGTTGCATGCAAGTTGGATAAGGAAAAGGTATTGCTTTCCATCTGTCTTATGGTTATTACAAGATGAAGCTTGCAAGAAATTCTCAGCCTCGCTAAATCAGGGGAGGCGTGTTATTTGTAAGCGAGCACCACAGAATGATCATCCGCATTTAATAGGCCGTATCATGATAGCTAACGTTATTATCACCTTCATTAGACTAGTCAAATTCAGCATATATAACTGACGAAAGGCTCATATCATTCAGGATGGCCAACCAAAATGAGGCAGTTGCCAATTTACCATTATAATTTACAAAGACATGCTGCCAGACAATGGTTATTTCACACTGAACAGTCACCAGTGCACAGCATGACACTTCATGGCCTTCTTTATAATTTACAGTCACATGCATGAGAGCAAGAGGCTGACAACCATAGTTGGTGATGGCTGCACATCACCTTACTGTTGTCTCGCAAAAAGGCTTCAGTTGTTTCTTCATGTACAGAACGATGCTGACAGTGCCTTGAAACCACCTCAATCAATCATCTTGCCACCAGCCCATGTCGTCATAAAGCTGTCCTGTGAAAATTCCTGCAATTAGGGAACAAGTTTAGTAAAAAAAAGGGGGTAACATAACGGGTGATTGTTCAAGATATCAGAATCGTACAATTTGGCTCAGTCGAAATTCAGCTGTGTTTTCAAGATCAAGATTTGCACTATCTGAAGGGTCCAACTTCTGACATTCTTCCAGATCCTTCTTCAAGTCCTCTACTGGCAACTGGGCATAAACAGCCAGGCGAGGCTTGATCGTATTGGGTTCATCTCCACCGACGCATGAGGTCTGGCTCTGACTCTGAAGGAACTCATCACAGATTGCTAGCCCTTCTGCCAGTTGCTGAGAGTCTAACAGAAACTGGGATTCACCTTCCCACCATTTCGGATCTTGTGACGAGGGATTATCTCCATCCTCAGGTTTTTCAGAGGACAGATGGCCAGCATTCTCTTCAACAGCTTTTTCTTCCATGTTTATTTCAGAATTCCCGTTTTCCTGCACATCAATAAAAGAAAAGGCCACTACTTTTATCGACTTCCCTTTTCAATTAACATAAACAAGTTTAGGTGTTTCCTTTGCTAGTTCGACTTGCCTGGGAACGTTTGATGCACATAGAAAAATAAAAAGAAACGGAAGAAGAAACAAAGCAAATATGAATGTGCAACTACCTGGACAGTGTTATGTTCATTGTTCTGAAGAATTTCTTCATGAGAACTATTGCTAGCATGCTCTTCCAGGGGCAATGGAGGGTCGGGAAGATCTGTTTCAGCAGCTACAGTTTCCAAAGCATCTGTGGCGGTCAACTCTTGTGCATTCTTCTCCCCTGGTTTAAACTGTTGCTGAAAAAATAATTTAGAGACGACATATTCACCATCCTTCTCATCCTCCCCAGTGCCTAGATGGTACTGATGCATCACCCAATTAGTCTTCTCGGGCTTCCCACCCTTCACAGTACTCATATACAGCACCATTATTTTCTTACAGCCAACGTGCTTTCCATCAACTATTACTGGTTTTGTCTTGCCTGTCTTGTGCCAGCGCACATCAGCAAGATTGTCAGTGTTTATTTTTCGACGCTTCCTAGTCCCAGTGTTATAGGCCTTAAATGTTCTGTGGAAGAAGTGTGATACACTTCCATCTTGCTTAACACCTGAAAAGGATAAAGTCAATTCAAGAAAACAGGAAAGCAACATAAAAGAGTAGGAAAATGAAAACTGTACCTATTAGAAAGTGAAATACTGTTTCAAAAAAGAAAATGGAATGGCATATCTGAACCAGTTCAGAAAATGCAACCAGTCATATAGAGTTGTACATTGTTGGTAGAGTCGTAGAGAAGCTTAGGGTGCCTTTGGTTGAGCTTTTGGGAGCTGCTTTTGCTTCTAAAAAGCCAAAAGCCAACCAAATGGGTGGAAACCAGAAACTGCTTTTTCAGAAGCAGCTACTTTTGGGTAGTACAGTTTTGAAAGCACCTTGGACCCTGCTTTTGGCTTTTGGCTTTCTGCTTTTTGAAATGGTGAAAATAGAGATCTGTTTCACAGTTGTTTTAAGGAAAATAGAGATAGGAGGTAAGTTTTATACTTGTTTGAACCAAACAGCTTATAGCTTTTCCACAGCCCACAACCTACAGCAGCTTTTCCACAGCCCACAGCTCACAGCAGCTTTTTCAGAAGCCACAGCTCAACCAAACACACCCTTAGTTTTCATAGGGGGGGGGGGTCTTTAGCGCTAGAGAAGCTTAATTTTCATATGGGTGAGGGGACCATGGCCCTAGAGAAGCTCCACCCCTGGTGACACAGCGGGAAGTTAAGGAATAAATAGAAGTAAAATTGGTAGCCATACTGCCACACCAGCACTACTGCTAAACTTGGAAAAAATGCTGGTCCTAGGGTGAGATGAAGAAAAATAAAATTAAATACTGGTGGGAAAAACCAACACAGGCAAGCATTTGACAAAAGCTATAAAATGAAGACATTATGGTTTACTCCTATCTGAAAAATAAAAATGGCATTTTCTTACTCATATTCAGAACATCAATACAGGAAAATTCCATAAAATGATAAAAAAACATATATTCTTTCACTGTATGCAAGTTATCTATTTTTTTAAGGCGGGAGATATCTGGGTACTTGGGAGTGAAGGGGTACCAGGAAGTTTCTGTGGGTGAGTGTAGCAGATGCCATCATCTTCCTCAACTGTTGGAATAAATTCATCGGTGAATGGATGAGGTTCTGCACCTGATTTGCCATGTTTTGCCAGCAAATGCCAAAGCAATTCCTGGTCAGATGGATCAAACTTTACACCTTTAGGCAAACCAGGCCACTGGTGAACAACCTGCAGCGAAACCTTAATTCATCAGAGGGTTGCACTTACATAGCACCTTACTCGACATTACTAATTAATATTGATCGGTAGATCTAAAAAGTATCTGCAAATAAAGCTCCTTTCTTACACACGAAACTCAAAGAACTTTAGAAATAATACATTCGCATAACACTTGATCTGGAAGAAAAGAGCCGCAGTTAAAGTGACAAAATAGTAAATTGTAACAACAGAAATCCACTCCAGCTTTAGGAACAAGTCATTGGCTTATTAAGATAGACCAATCTATGAACAAAAAGCTGGGCAACGATAGTATTACTCGGTTAAATGTTAATATGTGGTTTGATTATTTAACCCTTGATTAAAAATAAGTAAGAATCAGGCATAGTAACAATGAAATGAAAATGATGTAACAAAAACACTGCAGCCAACTCAATTACACACATCAGAAATGCACAGCTCTTACATCACTATTATCAATGATGTGGTTGCACCTTGGGCACTCCTTAGTTGGGTTGCTCATCCATTTGTGTTTACTCAGATCCAATGATCCAGAAGCATTTTTTATTTTTGAAGCAATTCTTTGGCTATCAATTAGCCATGATGTCCTGCAGAAAATATTAACGATAAAGTTCAGACAAAGGAATAAAGCAAAGTTATTCTACAACACTAACTGTATCACCTGAATTTCAATCCCGTATTTAAGCATCTATCAACTGCATTAACCAAAAAGAGACCAGATGCAGGTAATAGGAAGGCAGATAGCTTCATTAAACAGATCCCATCAATCTAGTGAACGCACAACAACAACAACAACAAAGCCTTTTTGTCTCAAACAAATTGGGGTAGACTAGAAATGAAACCTCCTCAAGGTCTTTTGGGTTTCATTCCATGAAAAGGTGGCTTTTTTTTACGTTGGCTCGCCGAGCCTAACACAACCCTCCTCTTTTTTCCTGACTTGCATCAATCTAGTGGAGGTACATGCTGAATTTAATTTGGAATCTAGAAAACACACCACAATTACAAACCGTATGAACAACACTAATGCATTCTTTCTCAGAATTGTTCTCATGCTAATATTGATCAAGCATCAGGTTTCCAAAATTCAACCCCACCACAGGCTACAACATAAATTCAAAACATAGCTCTGTTAACCCAAACACAGTCTGAAAGCCTTTAACCTTCTTTTGTAAACACGGAGAGGTGCAATTTGACCCAGGAACCATGAGTCCATGACACTGGTAAAAACTAACAACCAACAACAATTGCTCAGGTCAACCTTACATGCAATGCTGATCACAATAATACAGAAACTAAATACGGTGGTCATATTCACCATATTGCCAAGGGCAAAAAGATGGCTTCTCAAACTTTAAAGATGGATATGAGTATACGACAGCAATCTCTGTTTTGAACTCAAATTCAGTATACTCAAGCAAGTAAAATCCCCTTTTAACAAAGAATGATACAATGGCTACCATAAGTCCATAACAACTAATAAGATGCCTCCTTTGAAGTAACACTTCCACTCTTCCTACCAGAAGTGGATGTTCTTTAACAGAACGAATTGCAAACGTACTGCTACCCGAAATGGCAAAAAAAAAAAAGTGTCCTTTCAACCACAAACAATGCAGAAACGTCATCCTTCTGCTAGAGATCTCAAACTTAACTGCAAAACTACAAAATAGCGATGCAATCCAACAATCGACGCTGCAGCATCCAAAAAGATCCCGCCTATAATCCCAAATCGAAGCAACAACGCTACAGATTCACCGAATCAAGCCGCAATACCACAAATGCTCGACGCGATCCTCGCACCGGGCCTCATAAACAAGAAAAAACTGCTGTTTTCATCTAAACCAATAAAAAAGCGCAGGACGCTCACAAGAACCGTCCAGTTTATAACTGCAGCACAACAACTGCACCCAACGCAATCCAACAACTCCGACGCCCAAATCGTGCATTCACCGAATCGCACAAATCAGTAGTGATTAGGGGGGATCTTAATCCCAAAACTCTCAAACACAAAAGGACGCTGGACGCCTCCTTTACATCCCGCCCAGACCCAACCAAAAGAAAGAAAGGGGGCGCCGCCTTTCCCGACCTAGACAAATCACATTCCACCCGGCCGAACCGAATCGCCGGATGATCATCGCAGGGGTAAGCGCTAGACGAACGAATCGAGGAGGTGCACGCAATACCCGGTCATGGCGGCAGCCGCGTCTCCAGCGGCGGCCGCGGAGAATCCTAGGGTTCCGGCGAGGCGGAGCACGCGGCGCCAGGAGTGGAAGTGGCGCAGTGGTTGTGGTTTATCTTTTTGAATCGGAGCTGACCAGCCGACACCAAAGCATAAAAGCCAGGTGCACGCGGCCCACTGCGCCCTGGGTGGACACGGTCCATGGCTAGGCAAACCTTATACGTCCGATGGAACGGTGGACGTTTGAGATGATAAGGGGTACGTGAACGGAGCCCACGGAAAGCGGGTTTTCCGCGTGGCCCCTGACTGACTGTCAGCGTAGGATGTTGACTTGCTGTTCTTTGGTCCACAAGAGGAGTCGTAAATATGGAGCGGGCTATAAATGGGCCGGCCGTGAGGACTAGGACATGTAATGGGCTATGTTCACAGCATCACATCCTGGGCTTGTGGAAGTGGAAAATGGGCCAATGTAGTTTATTGGGCAAGTTATGAAGGGCCTTTTCTGTGGCCTTGCTGGCTGTCACGTAATATCATTTTGTGTGACTTTTTTATTAGTTTTAAAAAAATATAACAATCTCTACTACTTAAAAGTCGGAGTTAGTGGTGCAGTTGTTTGATTCCCTTCCCCTCATTACGTTTGCTCTCTCACACATTCCATTTACACTAATAAGTGGGCCTACACTACTTGATGGATTCCGCCTCCCTTTCCCCCAATTCCCTTCCCCCCATACATCACCCCGCTGCATTTGCCTTCTCATATTCACTGCCGCGCAAGCCACCTACCCTTCCTCTCGCGCATATCTCCTCGCAGTGCTCGCCTCTTTCCACTCCACGCCGCCCAAGCTGATTCCTGCGCCCGCTTCAGTCGTTGCACTTGCCAGCTCTCCGCCATCTCCACATTAACGTGGCCGGTGCCAGCGAACGACCACATCACCTCCTCCCTCCTCGTGCGCCTAGGTCGACCTATCCCATGTTGGTACAGTCTACCACCGGCCATCTCCTCTACCCTAAGACTCCATCGTTGGCGCTCCCTACATGGCCAGCTACAGTGCAGTAGAGAGCTTACACTACCATCACCCATGCCTGGATCGAAGCCGTCGCCTCCAAGCTCTAGATTGGTCCGATTTTGTCGGTGGTGTGGTTGGCTAGCAACAGGTGTGCACCAACAACTCCTTCATTCACCTGTTGCAGGGGGTGCAAGAGGCTTTAGGATGCAACCTTCATCGATCAATGGATCATTGACATTTATAGCATCTGCACGCAGCCATCTGTGTGGAATATAAGTTTCATTAGTCAGTTTCCTGATCAAGGTCGTAATTTGACATATACTATTCGATATGTTTTCAAGAAATTAACGTGCCAATTTTACTTCAACAATGTTTTATCACGTAAATGATTGGGTGTGAAGGATGTGGTGGGCACGGTCCACTGGCCAGGAGGAGCTAGTCATGTCAGTACTCGCGTGCCCATTGAGCTCGAGTTGCTCCAACTGCTCGAGCACTCTCACCCAGCAAAGAAATAGCTACCATCATTGCACCCGGCCCAGTTAAAATAGATTTTGTTATGTGTAAGCTTCCTTCATGTTGTTTTTCTTATTGCTATCTTATCTATCCTAACTGAACTATTTTCTATCCACTACTACAAAAAGTCTAATACATGACGCTTCATCACAGACAGTTACCTAAAACTGTTAGTACAAAAAACAATCACAGGCGGTTTTAGTTTAGAGACTATCAGTGTTGATGCTAGCTCTAAAAACCGTCTGTGAAAATGTAATATCATAGTTAGCTCGTGGTAAAAACCGTCTGTGAAGTATCACAGATAGTTATTAACAAAAACCGCCTATGATATTACCAAAATATCATAGACGGTTTTCTATTTGAACTGTCTGTGATACTTCACAAACAATTTGTATTAAAAACCGTCTGTGATGAGTTAATTATCGCAGACGGTTTTTAATAAATTCATCTGTGATAATTCTATTATATTAATTGAGCGCATACTTGTTGACCCTCTGTCTTAAATTTCAGATATAGGCTGCTACTTTGAGCTAGAGATGGGGCTTTGAGGCGACCATTTGGTGAAAGGAGACTATTTGGCAAAAGTAATTGTAGATCCATTCATTTCTTGAGTACCTATGATTAGTAATTTGTTTCTAATTGTGTTATAATTTAGATCTAGCTTTTGGTGAAATTAAGGAGAATTGAAGATGGTTTAGATCTAGCTAACTTGATATACAGAGAAGATTATTTATATCTAGCATAGTCTAGAGTTTAGTAAATTCATAGTCTATTTGTACTTAATTCAATTTAATTAATTATTCTTGCTACATATAACTACTTTAGATATATATATATATATAGGGAATTTGATGTCTCATAGAAATTATTTGTTACATCAGAATCAGAAACAACTAATTTGTTATATGTGTAACGTAGGACCGAAGTTAGATATACGTTAGGAATTGTGTGAGTGAAGAATATATTAATGGCATGTCTGCTTTTACAAAAGTTGTCGAGGAGGATATGTTGAATAAGGCGGTGGAATATATGTACTATCCATGCGTTGACTACGAGAATCTAAAGATGTCTAAGAACTGAGCGTAAATTGAAGCGCACTTCATTCAAAGGAGTTTCAAAAAGAGTATGCATGTTGGACCAGTCATGGTGAAGAGTAGATCACACAAGAAGGTGGTAATAATGACACGCGATGAAGTCAATGATACGCTACCGGATGATGTCGATTGTGGTTCCAATTTGGATAGGCTGTATGATGACAATCTAGATCAGATGCTTCACAATGCAGAAGGAAATTGTGATGAGAGAGAGTATGTTAAATTCTGGAGCTTGATGGAGGACTCGGAGAAATTTTTGTTCACGTGCTGTAAGTCAAAGAAAATGAGGTTATGAGCCGTGCTTGAACTGCTAAAATTGAAGTCAAGTAATAGTTGGTCTGACAAGAGTTTTACGGCACTGTTAGGTCTTTTAGCAGACATGCTTTCAGAGGGAAACGAGTTTCCCAAAACCATTGACAAAGCCAAGAAAATTATTTGTCCATTGGAAATAGAAGTAGAAAGAATACATGCATATCTGAATGACTGTATCCTTTACCGTAAAGAATATGCAAACATGCATGCATGTCCGGTGTGCAACGCATCTCAATACAAGCGTAAGAGTCAATCAGATGACGGTGAGGGAATAGAGGTGAAAAAAGGATCCCCTGCTAAGGTGGCATAGTATCTTTCTGTAATTCCCCATTTGAAATGTTTTTTGTGAATCTAAAGGAGGCAAAACTGCTGTGTTGGCACTCGGAGGAGCGTGAGAAGGATAGAATGATAAGATACTTTTCTGATTCTGCCCAGCGGAGAAACTTTGATAGAAAATTTGCAAACTTCGGTGCAGAACCAAGCAATATAAGGTTTGGATTGAGTACAGATAGAATAAATCTTTTTAGTAACATGAGCAGCCAGCATAGCACTTGGCTCATGACTCTATGCATCTACAACCTTCCTCCTTGGTTGCGTATGAAGCGGAAGTATATTTTGCTGTCGATACTTATCCAAAGGATGAAGCAACCTGCGAATGATATTGATGTGTACCTAGCACCGTCGGTAGAAGATCTAAAAATAATGTGGATTGAAGGGGTATAGGTATGGGATGCGTACAAATGAGAGAATTTCACTTTACGCTCCTTATTGTTCTGCACCGTAAATTATTATCATGCCCTTATTAACTTGTTGGGCCAGATTACAAAAGGGACCAAAGCCTGTACTCACTGCTTAGAAGATACTGATAGTGTGTGGTTGAAGCACTCGCACAAAACTGTGTACATGTGTCACCGTAGGTTCCTTCGGAGGGCTCACCCACACTGAGAAGGAGGACAGTTCAGCTCCAAGGCATTTAAGTGGGAAAGAAGTTTATGATATGGTTAAGGATTTAGATGTTGTACTCAGAAAGAGACATAAATTGACAACCCATGAGAAGAACGTCTGGAAGAAGAGATCAATATTTTGAGATTTACCTTATTGGAAACACCTAGAAATTCACCACTACGTCAACGTCATACAAATAGAGAAGAATAATGTATGTGACATCTTGATTGGTCTCTAACTAAACATTCGTGACAAAACAAAGAATGGTGTCAATGCACAGCTTGAGTTGGTTGATGTGGACATCAGGTCTGTGTTAGCACCGATAAAGACCAATAAAGGATGAACTTGCAAGGTTGCTACACTCTGTCCAAGGTTGAGAGAATTGAACTATGCAAATGCTTGCATGGTGTGAAAGTTTCGTCTAGTTACTCTGCCAACATGAAGAAACTTGTTTCGATAAATGATTTAAAGTTAATTGGCATAAAGTTTCATGATTGTCATGTGCTGATGATACAGATGCCCTCTATTGCAATTAGAAGTATTTTACCAATTAAGGTTTGAGAGACAATCATGGGACTATATTATTTCTTTAACACAATTGATCAGAAGGTCATCGATCCCGAAGTACTAGATGCTTTATAAGACAAGGTGGTGTTGACTATGTCATCTTGAGATGTATTTTCTTCCATTATGTGGGAGATAAAAATGTGCGGGTCTATGTTCCTACGTAGTATGTACCCGTTTGAGAGGTTCATGGGAATTCTCAAGTCCTATGTACAGAATCGATCTCTGCCGGATGGCAGCATCGTCGAAAGTTATGCAACCGAAGATGTCATTGAGTTCTGTGTCAATTACAAGGCTAAAGTCGAACCGATAGGTGTGCCTCGATCTCGCCATGAGGGGAGGCTCAATGGTATCATGACCATCAGAAGGAAAGCAATCACTTCAGATATAGATGTGTATGCTCAA
Source organism: Dendrocalamus latiflorus (assembly GCA_017311315.1). Lineage (NCBI taxonomy): Eukaryota > Viridiplantae > Streptophyta > Magnoliopsida > Poales > Poaceae > Dendrocalamus > Dendrocalamus latiflorus. The sequence goes on from CM029660.1 coordinate 26,192,018, forward strand.
ATCCATTCCATTGTCTTGCAACACATAACTGAAGTGTCCTCGTATATTTACCAACACAAGGACATGCTTCGGCAATAGAATTCAGCGTGATAGGCTAATCTATGTCTTTATTTTTAATTATTTTAAATTTAATTATGTTAAAAAATAGTTGTAATATAAAATAAATTATAGACCAGGTCATTTCAGCCGATCGAGTTCTCTGTGCTTTGTTCTAACCGTGATTTGTTCGTTTGAGTAGGAGAAGCGAACCGGGTGCAGAAATCGGTTGGTGCATTTTGCCGAGTGATGGTGAAGGTAGAACGCTTGATTAGTTATGATGGTTTCCGGTAACTGGTTAGTTATGATGGCTTCCGGTAACTGTTTGTGCCTTACGTCCAGACTGGTTTTTTTTAGACTTATGTATTATAGATTTCAGCTTATATTACAATAACTAGTTTTTGGATAGTATGTTTTTTAAGATAAAATCTATATGGATCAAAATCATGCACTACTGTATCTATCTTCGTACTCTCTCTTATGAAACAACTATAAAAACAGGGGGCGGCTAGAGCCGCTCAGAGGCAGGGCCGTTCCTGTCATTTTGGAGGCCCTAGGGCATGATAAATGTGAGACTCTTCATTCTAATATAAAAATGTAACAATACATTATATATCAGTTGTAAAAGGTAAAATTCAATATAGTAACCATTAGACAGTACGTCACAAAATACAAAGTACTTATTGGCAACATTAGGCTTAGTACATTACAAAATGCAAAGTACTCATTGTCGACAATCCACTGGCACATTAATATTATTAATAAGTCTTAGAAAACTATAATATACTAATAAGGACAAAACAATTTAGGAGAGACCATTCAACCTTTCATGTGATATTGATGGCTTCAAATAGTTTTTCCAATCGCTTTTAGATCTAATGGACATCTATATATAAAAAAGAAACTGATGTTACAAGAAAGTCAAATATTTTTGTTCTAGATAGTATAGATATTGTGTTGGAGACTTGGAGTGGTATTTACCAGATAATCAAAGAACAAAAATTCATAAAAATATACCATATATGCAACGGCTATATGAGGAGATTTCGAGTAAAACTGTTACAAAATGAAAAAATTGAAGGCGAATTGGTTGAAAATCAATGAAATCGGGCTCTCCTCTATTGATGGCGGCACTTGTTTTGGGGGAAGAGAAGACCAAAAGAGGAGTGGAGAGGTCAAGGGGCGCAGGCGGTGTGCATGGTGGATTGGATCTGGTGGATGACTTACTTGATGCATTCTCTCTATAAATGTTCATGCTTGGATATTTAGGGAGCGCTCAGTGCTGGATGCATAGCATAGACCAAAGGAGCCATTACTTAACTTTGGCAGTTAACCCAACTAATCATTAATCAATTATATCCAATATTCAATACATAGGCTATATAATGCATGTATACATACTAACATACATGGGTTAGGGGCCCCAAGTTTTCGTGGGCCCTAGGCAGTCACCTCTGCTGCCCAGTCCTAGGGCCAACCCTGCTCAGAGGTGGCAAGTAATGGGAAAGAAGACAAAGACAGCCGAGGCATATTGGTTTCTCCGACTGGGCTGGCTAGGCTACAACCCAAAGGGCTGTAGCCACACAACAAGATGGCTCCGCACGGTGGATTTTATCTCGGTTGGCTCGCTCCGCCGGCTTGTCCGGCGTGGCCGCCACATTTGGTTGGGCCGAGCCATGATAGGGCTGTAGTTCTGAGCGGGCCTAGTTTGTATTCGATTTTTGTATTCAAAAAAGTATAAATATGATAAGCAAAATCAACATATAAATTAAAAATAAATATGAATATAGATACCATCTAATTTTTTGGGCAATACGAATGTGGTATACGAAATGGCAGCGAATACAAATACAATACTATTTGGATTCACAGTAAATTTAGCCTGTGCAAAAGCATCCCATCAGTTTAGCCCACAGCCTAGCCCAACTACTCAAAACCACATTCATTTATCCTGAAACAAATATTATTTTATTTTGTAGTTGATACTTAATTATATATTATATGTTTTATGCATGTTACGGCCTCAATACCTCTAGTGACCTTGACCGAATGTAGTATACTAGTATGCAATACATTGTCACTTGGAAAACAATGGTTTGTCACTTAGAAAACAGTGGTTTGTTATGATCTAAGTTCCTGCCATTCTCATGTTATATAAATATGTTCTACGTAAATTTGCCGTTAAAGTTGTAGTATATTCACATCCAACTGAATTTAATAGATATTCGATTCGAATTCGTATTCGTTACAATATTTAATTTATATTTATATTCGAGAATATTCAAATTCACATTCATAAAAAATACAAACATAAATATAGTAAAACAATATATGATTTGTATTTGATTTGTTTCCACCTCTAAACACATCTCCTTAACTTGTACATGCCACCGTCATTCACGTACCAGTGTCCCGCTATATTCCTCGCTTCTTTTGAGAGCATGCACCGCTGCTTAGTTAACTGACGGCAGCAAAACTTCTTGCATCATGTCCCTTGGGCCCGAATTTTTCCTATTTTAGCCCTTTTTTTGAAAAATATTCACATTTAGACCTCTGGTAGTTTTAATTCCGTTTTTGGACCCAGGGGGTCGGAGCCGTCACCCACGGTGCCGAGCTAACACATCTCGGCGCCGTGGTCCACGGCGCCGAGGCGCCAGGCCCGCACCAGCGTGGCGGCCTGCGTGGCGCTGACGTGGCACGCACCTCGGCGCCGTGGGTCATGGCGCCCAGCTCTGGCCAGCGGGCCCCACGCGGCCTTTTCCCCCTCTGTCCGAGCTGCTGGTTCACGTGCTCGTCCCCACAAACCCTAGCCGCAGAAGCCTCCGCCAGCGCCGCCTCGTCGCATCGCTCGTCGCCTCCGCTGCCTCGTCCGCCGCCTCGTCGCCTCCGCCCTCCGCCTCGTCCGCGAATCTGGTAACTATGGCATTGATGAGGATGAAAGTGATGGCTATGTCTCCACGTTGCCACCAGTCTCTTTACTGCCTTGTTGCTATTTTCCTTGCTCAATTTAGTTCTCACATGGCTCAAGCCCAAGGCTCCGGATCATTTAACGACTTCCAACACCTCCACGGAAGTTGTCTCTGACTGTCTGACCTAGTCACCGTGAGTCATGAACACCCCTAAAAGGCAGATGCTAATGGAAGAAAGGGGAGGGTGAGAAGCTTGCTGTGTCAATTCAGAGCAGCCAAGCTTCATCATTTCCTCCTCGCTCTTTGGTGCAAGTTGTATTCATTTTGGAATGGCTAGTGCATAGATTTTGCAATGCAAAGTTTACTAATCGATATCAGTTGTAGAAATTGCCTAATGTGTGGGTCTGTTTCTTTGATCCAAAAGTTATATTGGTTTTGGGTGTCTTTGAATTGAGGAATTTCATTTACCCATTGTGTGAAGCAAGCTAGGGAAATTTGTTGCAGGAGAGTAGATTCTTAAGAGGATTGAACGGATTACAGCTCTATTACAAATTTACACTGTTCTTTTAGTTTCTTGAGATTCTTGTTGTAACTTTTCCTATGCACACAAATGGTCCCTATGTTTGATATACTAATAAGAAACCCAAAAGAAACTAAAGACTTCTTGTCCTGTCCCACATGTTCTATATTTCCTAAATTTATTACTAGGAAATAGCACAAGGAGGTTAGTAAGATGTATGGCACTAGCATTAGGTAGCATTCTTGTCCAATTTGGCTCTGCCTCCCCGTAATCCCTGAATTAGTATATGCACTCAGACCAGTACGAAATGTTCAGTTGTTTTCCCATATGCAATTTGCTATGTTTCTTGTTTAATTTCTTATTATTTCCATATTTTATGCATGTTCAAATTTTTGTTTACTTCTATGTTGGATTGACAAATTCAATTTTTTTTGTAGGATGGCGCAATTGCACCTGCTAGACCCGTACTACGAGGAGAACCACCGAGGACGGCTCACCGCGGAGGGGAGGGTACTTCCTTCATCACTACTTGTACAATTAATTATTTATGTTAATGCATTAACTAAAAAAATTGGGGTATTCTATACAGGAGCTGCCCATCCTTCGTCCTCGAACCCATGACGGGTTCCTGGACATGCGGTACGACGAGAGGTACACTCCCTTCCTGGAGAGGGCTGGCCTAGACGCCATCTCTTACCAGGTTTGCCGTGGGTTGCCCACCTTCAACCCCTTGGCCATCACTGCACTGGTTGACAGGTATTCTCCTAAACCATTGCTCCACTTGCATGTTCATTGTTTATCGGCTATGTGCGCCTCAAATTCTCTAACATGTAGTCCTCTTTTTTGTATCATGTAGGTGGAGGCCGGAGACTCACAGCTTCCACCTCCCTTTCGGTGAGATGACTATTACGCTGGAGGACACTCAGAAGATACTTGGTGTCGCCATTCACGGCCGTCCAGTGATCGGGCCGTGCGTGCCTGCTGGTTGGAAAGCCAGAGTAGAGGCCTTCCTCGGGAGAGAGCTTCCTCCTGAGGCAGGCCATCGCACTTCTGGAGTTCCGATCACCTGGCTCCGGCATACTTTCGTAGAGTGTCCTGCAGACGCGGATGAGCAGACAGTTGCCTACTACTGCAGGTAGGGGTGGATATCGAGCCAACTCGTCGTCTAATCGAGCTTTTTTGTAAAATTGACATAGTTTGATTTAATATCATTTTACATATAATTGCAGAGCATGGATCCTGCACTTGTTTGGCTGCGTTCTCTTCCCCGACGGAACGGGGGACAGCGCGTCGTGGATGTACATCCACTGCCTCACTGACTGGGACACGGCGGGGCAGTACAGCTGGGCTTCCGGGGTGTTGGCGTTCCTTTACCGCCACCTCTGCGAGGCGTGTCGTCGGAGTTCGGCGAACTCGACAGTCGGTGGTTGCCTCTACCTCCTCCAGCTGTGGATGTGGTGTCGTCTACCAGTTGGTCGTCCCACGGTTTCGCCTCCTCGTCTGTGGTTCGCAGAGGTTCCTCTTCGTCGACGTCCGACACTTGCATATCTTTGGGACCAGATCTCAGTTCCCTACGCCAGGACGAAGAGGGCCTACCTAGAGTACACGAACGAGCTAGATGCGCTCACGGCCTCCAATGTAAGTTAATTCCATTTGGTATCGTGATTTTCATTTGTTAGTATATGACATTTAACGTTAAATTGTTGCTATGCAGGTTAAGTGGGAGCCGTACGCCGAGCAAGAGGTGGAGGCCGTTCAGTTCAGCGCACTGCGCAGCATAGACGAGGCCCTCTACAGGATGAGGTGCCCCCTTATCTGTTTCTATGCTGTTGAGTATCACTTGCCATATAGAGTTGCACGCCAGTTTGGTATGAGGCAGCTGTGGCCAGTAGCGCCGTTCTCCACGTCTGTGGCCTTGCACAAGTAAGTGGCATGCAATTTCAATTCTAACCTTGGATTCCAATTGCACAGAGTTTCTACTAATTTTAACTATTGGTTTACGTGACATGCAGATTTGATCGTCAGCGACAGAAGAAGGTCACAGACTTCGAGCAGCACCACCACATGTACGTTGAGGAGTGGGGACACTTTCAGGACCACGTGGACCACAACGACGAGCCGCACAGCAACGAGCACTTCCGGCGGTACCAAGTTTGGTACCAGCGTGCGACGCGGTCCAAGCTTAAGGGACAATGGACTCAAGCTGACTATGCGGACATTGAGTCCTCCGACGACGAAGACACGCCCTACGACCAGTCTACTCGACTTGGGACGCAGGTGGAGATAGCACCAGTCCTGGACCGTGTGGTAATGTTCAATCTCATTGCTTATTTTCCAATAGACATAAATACCACTACATATAGCAAATTATCCATTCTTTTGCTTGTTTGCAGGGCAACACTCTGAGGCAGTCCGTACAGGACATAGAGCGTTTCTCCACGACAGTCGGCGACGTCAGGACGCGTAGCTTCCTAGAGGTAAGCTTCGACACAGCCACTCACAAAATTAGTACCTAATATCTTCGTATCTTGGTGGTTAACAAGATGTTGGATGACAGAGGCTGGCAGGTCGGCTACGTCGTGCGGCTGGTCGTTGTGGTTGCAGCACAGGCGCGGCGAGGGACGTAGACGTGCCTGCGACACGACTTGCAGACCCGACGCAGCTAGGGTCGTACACGGGGCAGAGCTCGTCCCCCACGAGGAGCGACACTTTCCCTGACGAGGGCGGTGAGGACGAGGTGGAGCAGCAGACTTACGATGAGATAGGCCCGTCTCAGCTCGTTGAGGCTCCTTCGACTCAGCCTTCACAGCCTCTACCACGCAGACGCCGCCGCGAGCCTAGCCGTTACACTCCAGGCACCGACGCCCTTGGTAAGGGTAAGGCTAGGAGGCAGTGATACTTATGTGTAGGCTTGTGGTTGGGCTTAAAAGTCGTTGTATATATGTTGTAATGAGCTAGGAGGCACGTTGTAATGAGCTACTTGTTGTATATATGTGTATATGTTATATTCATTTATGTTTTATTTCCTTTAATTTTAATTAGGTGGGTATAAAGGAATTCGCGCTCCTCATATACCCCTATGGCTGGAGATTGTGGCTGAAGAAGGGCATTTTGCCAAGGGATCTGCACTATCCTAAAACATAGTTCATGGACTCAGTACTATTTGAACTTGTTCCATCATGACACAGTATGAGACAGTTGTACAGACATGCTAAGAAACAAAAGGACCAGATGCATATTGGAAATGAACAATAAAACATGCATATATTACATCGAGCATGAAAGAGAAGTGCAAGCAATCATTATGCATCAACCTATTAAAGTATCACATGCCGCAGGTAATGAGTCTGAGCTAGAACATAACAGGGTAGCAATGCTTGTTTGTTCTTACCAGGTCAAATATAGAGAATGTATTATCGATTAGTATCACATTACTTGAATATCAAGGTCAATCATGCTTTCTACATTATGTCTTAATTCTAAAAGCACAAAGCATCTCCAACCTGAATTGGTAATTACACATACTACTTGCTAGTTTAAACAATAGAGGTCGCAGAAAGCATATAATTCAGGGCTACCACAGATGATGCTTGTCTAATTGGTAATTACACATACTAGAGCAAAATGGATATGAAATATAGTTTTTTGTATAGCATCTGATCAAAGCGGCGTGTGAGACTCTTTTCATTGTATAAGGTCAGCAATTTGAGTACGTAAAATCTCGAATTCGCCGTCCATGCACTTCAAAAACACTTTCAGATAATCCTGCAACGGCTGCCAGTTGCTCGGCGCCACGATTCACGGCTCCGAGCTCAGCGCCACGATTCATGGCTCCGAGCTCGGCGCCACGACCCACGGCGCCGAGGTGCTGCCACGCAGGCCGCCACGCTGGTGCGGGCCTGGCGCCGTGGACCATGGCGCCGAGATGTGTTAGCTCGGCGCCGTGGGTGACGGCTCCGACCCCCTGGGTCCAAAAACGGAATTAAAACTACCAGGGGTCTAAATGTGAATATTTTTCAAAAAAAAGGGCTAAAATAGAAAAAATTCGGTCCCTTGGGCCATCCGGCGGACGTTCACCTACCCCGCTGGGTTAGGCTGAAAAGTTATGGCTTATGACTAAAATTACATTGTAGTAACTGAAATTTAACTAGCTGAAGGTGGCTTATTTGGCGTAATTAAATTTTTAAAAAATAGAAAATAGAAAAAATATGTCAGTTCATCACGGACAATGCAAACGAATTGTCACATCCCAAAATTTGGTTTTTTTTGAAAAATTTAAATTCAAATTAATTATTTTAAGGTAATTGGATTTTACTTGGCTTTTATTTGCCTTTCTGGATTTTTCTGGAATTTAAAAACTATTTTTAGAGCTTAAAAAGTAATTCAAAATATGAAAATTAAATATCAACAGTAGTTGGAAATAATTTTATTTAGTCCAAAATATGTCCAGGAGCTTCTGTGAATTTTTCTGTAATTTTTGGAGGTATTTTCATATTTTTCTGAGGCCTAAATAATTTTCTAGCCTTTTTTGAAAATCTAAATCAAATTCTGAAAATAAAATCCCTCTTTTTTTTTCCTCCGGCCGACGCGTGGACGGCCCAGATCCGCCCACGTCGCCGCTCGGCCGATCCCGGCCGCACTTCCCTCTCCCTCGCTGTCCAGCGGGCCCGGCCCGTCAGCCGACGGCCCCGCCTTCCCCTCCTCCGCGCCCGACACGTGGACGGCTCGGATGAGCCGCGTCCCCGCGCCCGGCATCGATCCACCGTTCCCTCCCACTTAACTCGTCCCCGCCGCCCGATCCGCCCTCGGGCCACGCGGCTGCCATCCACACCCCGCTCCCTCATCTCTCTGACCCGCGGGCCCCGCCCGTCAGTGTCACGCGCCTCCGCTCCCGCTGCCACCCCGGCCCCGCACGTCAGAGCCGTCGTCTCCCCCGCGGAGACGCCTTCCTTTCTCTCCTCCCCTTTCCTTTCTTGCGCCGGCGACCGATTCCCCCGAGGATCCCTTCCTTCCTTCCTCGGCCCCCTCCGGTTTTGGAAACCCCGAGCGCCGCAGCGACCGAATCCCTCTAATCCCGTGCTTCCCTTCCTTCTCCGCCTCCCCTCTTTCCTTTCCCTCGCCTCCCCTTCCTTTTTCCGGCCGACCACCCCGGCGAGCAATTGTCGCGCCCCTGCTCCCCCTCCGCCCCTATAAATACCCCCTCGGCTTCGCCTCCTCCCGCACCACCTCCCAGAGCGCTCCACCACATCCCCCCGAGCCTCGAGCGCCGTCGCACCGAGAAGTTTCCGTGCGCGCCCGGTAAGTTGCCGACGAGCAATCGCCGCCGCCTCGGTGACCCCCGGAGCCCGCCGTCGCCACCCCGAGCATCCTCGCGCCCGGGCGATCCTCCCCGACACCTCGGCCGCCCCTCCCCGTCACCGGAGCGCCGTCGCACCAGGAGACCCGAGCCGCGCCGACGCCTTCTTCGCCGCCGGCCATCTCCGCTCACCCCCGAGCCTCGCCGACCCCTCCAACCGAAGCTCCTCTGCTCCGGGATTGCATTTCACGCATCGCCCGAACGACTCCGGCCTCCCCTCGCCGCCGGCAGCCTCGCCCCCGACCATCTCTGCCCGGCCCCGAAGGTATCCCTCAAAAAGATTGGCTGCCCTATATGGGTAGGCAACGCCTCCCCGCTCACTTGGTTATCACCGCTCGCTCGTAACTCCCCGGCGCGCGTTCGAGTCCTCGGCTCCGCGCGCTGGGTTGAGTTTTTCATTTATTTTCCGCGCTGACAAGTGGGTCCCACCCGTCAGCGACCGCCAGTCGGTGCGGGCCACTGCCGCCTGGGCCCCACCTCTCTGTGCTATCTCTGACAAGTGGGCCCGGAGTCCAGTGGGTCCCACATGTCAGTGACAGCCAGTGGTTACTGTTCAGTGGGCCCCACCTGTCAGTCTCTCAAAATAAAAATAGAAATTAAAATTTAATTCTCCAGTGGGTCCCACCTGTCAGAAATTTCCGAATTTCTCGATTTATCCAAATCTGAGATTTTCAAATGAGCATAACTTTCTCATTTTAACTCCAATTCCAGCCATTCAAATTTCTAAATTCATCTAAAATCATAATCTATCCAACTATGGCCTCTGTTGAATTTTTGGATTTTATTTGAATTTTCTTTTGTATTTATTTGTTTTGTTGCTTCGTCTTTCCTCGCGTAGATTCCAACGTTGTCGACGATCCCTCTTCACAGCAGCAAGAAGACCCAGAAACCCTGCAAGAAGGCAAGTCTCCTTTGATCATCTTGAACCTATGCTTTTGAAATGTTTTTAAAATACTTTAAATTATGTGCATTGCTATTTACCTAAAGTCACTAGTTCAAATCTTTAGGAACTACTTATTCCAACTTGCTATGCCCTCCATTGAAATTGAATGCCATGTACCCTTGTCACCCTAGAACTTCCTTTGTCTCAATAATGAGATTAATATTAATCTTTGTGAATATTAGAATGGTAGTATAATGCTTAGTCATGCTATCTAATATCCTTTGGAAAATCTTGAAAATGGGAAATTATGGTTTATTATTAAATCCTTGTGTTTGAAAGTGAAGTGGCAATTGGAGTTGTCACTGTGATTTTAAAATAAAATAAAAATGTGAAAGTTGGTTTAGATTAGGGTGGATGGTTGTTTGGGTTGGTGCAGTAAGCATGAGAACTTGTTAAGTGTATGTTCCACCCTAGTCAATTAAGGACTGACGCTTGTGTTTGTCCAAACTGAGCATTAACCGTACAACCACAAGTCTATATGGGTACGACCTAGCTAACTAACCTATAAAGGTGTAGTTTAGATATCACCAGTGGTGTATTGAGTGCCAGGGTGTACTGGTTACTCATAGTGAGGGACAGGGTTTACTGTACTCATATGGCGCAAGAGGGGGCTTCAGATTGGGCGGATTTAACCCTTCTGCGGTGAAACCTCAGCGGGTGGTCTCTAGCTATACTGGAGTAGGTGAAAGGCTTTGTGATATTTTATCTGGGTCTCATGCCAAAGGAAGCATGTTGACTATTAAGATAATTTATCTCTTGTGGGTAAAGTTGTACAACCTCTGCAGAGTGTAAAACTATTCGAATAGCCGTGCCCACGGTCAAGGGCGGGCAAGGAATGCATTCACATGGTAGATTTCTGGCTTTGCTTTAAAAATCAAAAGTTTGTATTCCGAGGGTGGAGGGAACTCTCGGAAGGGAATCCTGGCGGATGGAGCCAGAGAGGGTGGATGGAACCCGCAGTTTAAAACTTGACCAATGGTAATTGGTTAGCTAGTGTTGGTAGTTGGATCCTTCACTAGAAAGTTAATTCTGTTAAAACATTTACGTCATTAATTGTTGCCTTCGAAAATAACTAGTAGTATTTGAGTTTTCAAATATTGCTTTGTGCAAAAGAACCATATGGCCCTCCTTTGTTAAGCCTTGCATCTATGCATTTTTCCCAAGACTTGCGGGGTACTTTATGTACTCACATGCTACACTTAAAAATAACATCTCAGAGGAAGTTGAAGCTCAAGAAGGTGACTACGACTACTGCTTCGCGTGTGGCTGTGATGGATTCTTCCCGGAGGACTAGGTCGCGCTTCCCCAGTCAATTGCCTGTGGCGAATTGATGGGTTGTCCTCGAGTTTTATTTGCTTCCGCTTTATTTCTTGTGTGCGAGGTCTTAAACCTCCCTTGTAATAATGAGACCCGGTGGTCAGTACTCTTATTTATTGTAATAAATCGTTGATGGTGATGTTTTCCATTCTGTTTGACTGTGTGCACTAGCTTTGATCTGGGACTAGTGCTGTAATACACAGAGGGTCCGGGTTTGATAATCCGGAGGCCCGACACGAATACGGGGAAAAAAGAACCGGCAAAAAGCTTAAAAAACCAAAAGTTCAGAAAAAGACAAAATTTATGAATAGTAAAAAATAAGTCAGAAGCCAGAAGCTGAAGCCAAAATGAGCGATGCAGGCTTGGCTTATTACTCTCTCCACCTAAAATTATAGTGTGTATTTTGTTTTGTACATAGACTATTGAAAATGATCAGACTACCATTAATTAAATTGTAGGGCATATTTTATTTTGTACATTGACTATTGAAAATAATTAGACTACCATTAACTAATTAGACTATTAAAAATTAATACATATACGTGAGAATATAAAGTAAAACTAGATATTTATTAGAGGTATAAAGAAAACAACACATTTATTTTATATTAGAATATAAAATACGTCTTATATTTGTGGGCAAGACCATTTAAAAAATTACGCATGGAAAGACAGATCGAGTTTCGGTTTCTTTAGCTTCCTTAGTGAAACCACGCATGGAAACTACAAATTAAGTGAAACTAGTGCTCGCATGGGCAAGGTCCTCTTCTGCCGTGCAAGAGAACAATTCAGGCATGCAACGTATAGGAAAAAGAGCTCCTGCATTAGACGACGGAGCGTTGGTGATCCTATATAACTTGCTCAAATCTGAAAGCCAGGGGCGGCCCTCATAAACTGGGTGTTCATCCAAATTTTTTGATAAAATACTATGTATTTAATAGATATATTAACCATATATACCGATAAATTTATTCACATACTTTATATTTATACCTCCAATAGATTCTAACCCACTCCCACATCTCCCTCTCTAATTCAACTCAAAAACTACAGCTCAACTGAAGGTTTAAGGAGGTCGGGCTAGCTATCGAGCTTAACGAGCTATTATCGAGCTTTGTTCGAATTTGATATAATTCAACTTCAAATTATTTTATGTCTTTTACGTGGTTACTTTAAATTTGAGCTAATGAGCCACTATCAGGTTGAGCCTCTTTAACTTTTTCATTCGAAATTGATTCATTTTAATTTTGAACTCATTAACTACTGTAATCACAAAAATTTTAATTTGAGCCTAAACGAACATTTTTTGCCGGCTAACTAGAGTGCGAATAGATGGATTAAATTTTTTTTGTTGCCAAAACTAAGTTTTATGCAAAACTTAAATCAAGATAGCAACCGAGCAGTGGCGAGCACCAAGCAAAGCCTAGCTGGATTGCCTAGAAGCTAGGATCCTAAGAGGGAGCATGCGGCGACAACAGCTAGGTCGCCGAGGACAATAAGACAAGCAGCACACATCGACAACAAGATAAGTGCATTCCTATTTCCAAGTCCCAATTCCTATATTCCCAATTCAACAATTTTTCTTAATTATTTTTATAATTTCTCTAAATTATTAAAGATGTTATCTCTAGTCCACATAATTTGTACTTTGATTTTACTATTATAGATAAACTTTTACTTTCTTCATTAAAATAATATCTTATCAACTCTGAACACTTATTATAAAAATCTTGGGTTTGCCACTACCCTAGGCTAAGGCTATTTTGTACACACCATGTTACGATGCATATGATCTCATCCAAAACATGCTAACTAACAAGGGAATAGCTCGCGAGGGCCTCCCTCCCCCGCCGCTCCCCTCCCTAGCCGACCATTGCTCTGTCTCCCCTTCCTGTCGCTCTCCCTCCCCTCCCCTCTCTTCTCCGACACCGCAGCAACTCCATACTCTTCTTCACCTCCCTCCACCCCCTCCTCTACCACCAACAGCTTGCGATGACCTCACCACCTCGTTGCGCCACCGTCTTGCCCTTTCCCACCACTCCTACCCCGCTCAACCTAATATTCAGCGCACCACACCTCGTCGTGCCTCCCTCCACCGACACCCACTGCCCTCCGCCGCCACCCACCAGACCACCGCCTTCCCGGCCTCCCTCTACATCCAAGGCCTCGGTGGACTCGTCGACGGTGTCGACGCCTTAGCTCCTCTAGTTGTTGCTCCTCTTCCTTAGATCTGGTTGCCCTTTCTCCTCTTTTGTTAGTCCTATGTTAGGGTTCATTAGCTTCGATACAATTTTGTCTAGGTAAGAAACTTTTGTTGTTTCAATCCTATGTTGGGGGATCAGCCTATAACACCCCAACCCAACATTAAACCTGAAATTACTCTCTAGTAACTGTCCTATTGAACTGAAATAATTCACTGGTAACTGCTTACTGCTCAATTATTCACTGGCAACTACTAATATTTAATCAGTAAGTTACCCACTGGTAACTGTCTGTCATCAAAAACCCAATTAAATCTCAAATTCAAAGTTTGAATCTCATTCAAACAGAGAGTGAGGTGTAGAGTTTAGCAAAAATAAAGATGGACTTGGTCTGCCAAGTGGTGCGCCACGCCACGTCAAGGTACAGTCGCGTGTCGCAAGTCACAAGTCACGCGATTTTCACACGAAAATACGTGAATACACGCATACATGCGCACGCGCGTGTGACTAGACAGAACCTTACGCATACCATCTCTATCCATATTTAAGGAGTGGTGAGGACTACACTTTATAAATCGGTTTTCTTCACCTTGCCTTAGCAATATGGTACTAAACCATGCAAGCTTTGAAATTAAGGAAATGGGTCATGCTCAAATAGGCCAATTTCTAACAATCCCCCACCAATTCCAAAGCAAGAAGTAAATAGACGACAAAGATATTGTGCTGAAGTACTGTTAATATATCAGTCTTTTAGTGTAAGTCCCGTATGGGTTGAACTTGCACCTAGAATGACAATCCACTTTCACTCGAAGTTTAAACCGCTATGACAAATTTCAGCAACCCATCACTCGAATTTTCCTTCAATATTTTTAATTTTTTTGTGTCATGCTTGAGCTCATCCATCTCACGTAGCATCCTTGATCGTTTTAAGTCTTGACTCCTCCACAAGCGTAGCCCCGATCCTCGCCGTTGACCATAGTTAACTTCAATCGACTATGCATATCTAAAGATAAAGAAATCGTTTTCAAACATAAGTTATTCACAACTTAATCTACATTAGCAATAATATGTCTTATACAACCTATAACCATTGACCTAGGTCATCAAATCATCTCATGACTTAAATTTTTTTTTGAAATCATCATTTATGCAAGCTGTTTAGAAAAATCCGCAAATTTGCAAAATAAAAATTTTCACTCCTTAAAAATGATAATAGTTCATTTCAATAAAACCATAAATATTCTCATATAATCTTTCACCCTAACACCTTGTCACATGAATGAAGTGACACTTACCTTCAAAAGACAATACTGTGATATAGGGGTGAAAACGGGTCGGGTTAATCCCGACCGATCCGGCACCGAATCCGATTGGTACCGAATCCGACTAGTACCGAATCCGGGAAAAAAATATGGGTTAGGATATGGTAACAGCAATATCCGTCCGAATCCGATACATCTTCAAGTTTGATTTCAGGTTAGTGCTACTATTTGACGTTTCATTTTCTTTTGCAATGGTAAAATAAAATCTTCCACATCAGCTATTAAATATTAACATCAAGTCAGTGCGTCCTACTCCATTTACTGCACTGTATGCATTCCTTACAAACAAGTAGAGGTGCAAACGAAATGGGTTAATCCCGACCGATCCGACACCGAATCCGATTGGTACCGAATCCGAAAAAAAATATGGGTTAGGATATGGTAACAGCAATATCCGTCCGAATCCGACCCGTTTTCACCCCTACTGTGATAGCATGGGACTGCTCAGTCAGCATCAACAGAACTTGAAACATACTGTTGTGCAGAAAGCTGAAAGCATTCCGTACTAACGAGTCAACATCAGATTGAAAGTTTGGGCTCCAGCTTTTTCCAATGAGAAACTACAACAGTCACGCCAAGTTTAGCACAAGGTATGATTCCCCTATTTTGCATTGAGATCAACATGGTGAAAAACTTTTTTTTTTAAATCCAGCCTGTCCAATAAACAAGGTAAGGAACAAAAGGGCGTGAAAGTAACCAGCAAACTGGAAGCTTCAAAATGCTGTCAAATCCTGAATGCTGGTTACGCATAGATGTTTCAGAAAGAAAGATTCAAAGAAGAACATGCCAATTGAACATAGGATCCTCAGAAGGATCAATTCAAAGCCAAACCTGCACACATAAAGATAACATGCAACATTTATACACAACAGAAAGCCAACAAAATGATTAAAATATATATAAATAGTTGCTCTAAAATGGGCTAGCGATTAACTTTGTCATGTGCTCATACTGGTACTGCATTGTTACTGGTATATAAATAACAGCAGGATGAAAGATATCGATGCTCAAAAAGGTGCAGCTATACACCCTATATTACCATATTCCACAGACCACAATCTACCCAACTAACAGCATGTCTAGGGAGTGGTTGGTTGAGTTTTGCGACTGCTTTGGAGATTTCGGCACCTGTATGCAAAGCTAGAACTGTGTGTTTTTTTTTTTGAATCCAGCCTGTCCAGTAAACAAGGTATGTCAGGAACAATAAGGCGTGAAAGTTACCGGCAAACTGGAAACTCCAAAATGCTGCCAAATCCTGAATGCTGATTACGCATAGATATTTCCGAAAGAACAATTCAAAGAACATGCCAGTTGGACATAGGATCCTCAGAAGGACCAATTCAAAGCCAAACCTGCACACATAAGATAACATGCAACATTTCAGTGCAAGAGAAAGCCAACAAAATGATTAAAATAAATAAATAGTTGCTCTAAAATGGGCTAGAGATTAACTTTGTCATGTGCTCAATACTGATACTGCATTGTTACTGGTATATAAATACCAGAAGGATGAAAGATATCAATGCTCAAAAAGGTGCAGCTATACACCCTGTATTACCATATTCCACAGACCACAATCTACCCAACTAACAGCATGTCTGGGGAGTGGTCGGTTGGGCTTTTCGACTGCTTTGGAGATTTTGGCACCTGTATGCAAAGCTAGCTTCTCTGTTCTTCTCACATCTCTTATGCGTGGGTTTCATAACAATGTATGCCAATTGCACGTCTATGTTTCATTTGCTTCCTAATGTTGCAGGTTGCTTGACTTGCTGGTGCCCCTGCATTACATTTGGTCGCATTGCTGAGATTGTTGACAGAGGCTCAACATGTAGGTGTTTATTGTTTGCGCTTGGGTTCGAGCATAAAAAACATCGATCTTGTTAGCTGACTCATTGTTTCCAGCATGCTGCATGAATGGGACCCTGTATGTTTTGCTCGCGTCGATATCCTGCCATTGGTTGTACTCCTGTACCAAACGCTCCTCTATGCGGGCACAATACAACTTGCAAGAATCGCCCTGCTTGGACTGCTGCGTCCACTTCTGCTGTGAGAGTTGCGCGCTGTGCCAAGAATACAAGGAGCTGGAAAAACGTGGATTCAACATGGCCAAAGGTTTCTCTCCCTCTTACTGAAAAAACACAGACAAAAAATGGTTGTTCACAAAGACATACATTGATGACTAAATTGTGCTCTTGATCATTACATTTGCAGGATGGGAAGGTACCAACAAGATGGTAGGGTGTGTACAAGGCATGAAACCACCAGGAAAGCAACGGATGTGCTTTTAGGACATGTATAACTCAAGGATTTGCTGGGTGCCTGGGTGTGATGATTGTAAATTTCTTTTCATTGCCTTTCTGTTAATCTTCATTGCTCAATGTTTTCCAAGTCTTCCAACAAGGAAAATAAAAGCAGGCTTTTGATCTTTGCTTCTTTGGTTCTATAAATAAGTACTTAAGGACGTTTTATCCTTAAGGATGTTTTATCGTCAAGCAGGCTTTTGATCTTTGCTTCTTTGGTTCTATAAATAAGTACTTAAGGACGTTTTATCCTTAAGGATGTTTTATCGTCAATCTCCTTTTTATTTATCCTTGTGTTTTGGTTTAATTTTCGTACTTTCATCTATGTTCCAACATCTGCAGGCAACATATATTCTGTTATTTGCTACTCGATGAGCATTCTAAAGTTGTAGGTTGCATTGCAGGCTAGTGGTCTGTGACATGGCAATGTACCGCTCAATTCACATTACCAGGACTCAGCAAATTGGCATAAGCAAATAAGTACCTACCGATGGGAAAGCATCTAACTTAAATGATGGATTCACAGATTTTATGCCAAAACAAATTACTCATAAAAAAAGCATGACTTTTTTAGAGAAAAAAATCTGCCATATATAGGAGTTCATAACTGAAATGTCCAAAAAGCATATAAGACTAAAGGATATAGTTCAACTATAATAAAAGAATATCCAAGAAACATACAAAACCACTGGGCAAAAGCACAAGAAAAAGGAATTGCACCTTGCTCCATGCTCATCGAGTTCCATTTCTTGGCGGAAGATGTTTGCTATACAAACACATTCCACAAAAAAAAAAGTACAATTCTTATTGTGCTGATAGATCAAACGAACTTGGACTGCTCATTTGCAGTTCTTCAATTGCACATTCTGAAGCGCAACATTTGCTGCTCATGAATTCCATTCTCTGTGACGAGACAACACCACTAGTCTGCATTATCATTTCACTTGCATATCCTGCAGAATTTCCGATCTTATTATATACATCATTGTTTGACTTCATCACTATGTTTGGCTTTCTTCACAACAATCCTTATTCCACCAGAATTCCATCAATCATTTGGTTATCCATAAGGACCATAACTGATTGCTTTGACCCAGGAAGATCCAATTTTTAAACTATCTGGCTGTGTTCTTGTAGTTCTTCAATCACTAGTCCTTAACAACATTAGCAGGCCATGAATCCTATTCTCTATGGCTAGAGAACAGCACCCAACCAAATCATCTTCACTTGCAGATAGATGCCTCATGCCTTCATAGCGAGGCCACTCTTATTACATCCATCACTAATTGCTTTGATTCATTGTGAAACATGAAAGTGCTCAATATGCTTCAACTCAATCATCAAACCTAGTGATGATGGATATGAGGAGCCTCAGTCTCTCAGACTTACACAAACCGATCACCTACTGTCATCATCAAACAACACCTTGTAAAACCTCCTCCTTTCCTCCCTCTTCTCTGCACTATCCATGCGCGCCACCACCTCATCCTCCTCTTCCTCCTTCTTTACCTCAAACTCACCTTTCCTCCTCTTCTTCTCCAAATTCGCCGTGCATCGCCTCTGGTTATACTCATGCAACCCCTCCTGCATTAGCTCCCCGAGCCTGTCCTTCGCCGCCACCACCGGATCCTTCTTCTTCAGCTCTGGCCCCTGGTATCCCTCCCGGAGCACGACTGTATGTATCTTGTACCTATTCGACACGTAGAAGAGGCAGGGGTGCCGGAGCAGCATCCTGGCCGTGTCCTCCGGCAGCCCAAACTCCCTCCTGAAGTGCTCCAGCTTCAAAACCGACAACTTCTTCCACAACGCGAGCGAGAGGAGCTCGTGCACCACCGCCACCGCGCGCTTCTCGGCCTCAGCGTCCGTGCTGGGCACTACCCACTCCTCCGAGTAGGGCGAAATGTACGGCGTGGAGTTGAACTCCTCCATCTTAGCGTGCGACTTGGCCCAGGAGGACGGCAGCGAGCAAGTGAACCGCGGGGGGGAGTTGCTTGCGGCGGCGCCGGCCTCCACAGCGGAGACGGCAAGGGAGGGCACCCACCGGAGCAGCTCCAGCTCTGCGGCGTTGCGGCGGTGCGGGTACGGGTTGGCGAGACGGAACAGGTCGGTGCGGGCGGGGAGGACGCGGAGGAGGTAGTCGTCGGGGAGGCCGAGGGGGCCACGCAGCGCGGCGAGTTTGGAGACCTGGAGGCGGCGTCCGCGGGAGAGCATGAGCACGCGTGCGAGGCGGTCGGCCATGGCCGGCTCGGACGCGGCGACAGCTGCCTCCTCGGCGTCGACGAGCTCCGCCATCCGCTTGGTGAAGCCAAAGCAGGGCCCCCCGCCGCTACCGTCGCTGTCGAAGAGTTCGAAGCAGGAGGGGTACTTGCGGAGCCAGTTGGCGGCGCGGCCAAGGAGGTCGAGCGTCTTGAAGCGGGACTGGAGGAAGCGGACGGGGGCGGAGCGGGACGGGAAGCGGAGGAGGAGGCGCTTGATCTGGTTGTTCACGATCCAGCGCCTGTTGCGGTGGAGGGCCGCCTCCAGCGCCGGGTCCTTCGGGGACGACCACCGCGCCATGCGGCGCTATGAAGGCGGCGGCGGCGGCAGGAAGGGTGTGGAGAAGCGTCGGAGTGGGATGGGGTAGTGCGACTGTTGGGCTTGTCGTGCTAATGGGCTGATGATTTTTGGAACTGGTGCGACCACGAGCACCGCCCAACCAATCCGCCAAACCGTTTGGGCCAACCATACCGACTTAAAGTATGGTACTATCGTTCCGATCTAGATATAGCATAAAAAATAAATAAATCATATCGGTTTGGTTTGATCGGAAGTGTTGTACTTAGGTCGGCATCTCGATATGACACGCACAGTAACCTCTCTATGTTAGTGCAGTAAAATTACTTACAATTGACAGTAAAATTATTTGTATTAGGGTTGCTATACTCTTTTGTTCGTGGACGGGTGATTTGGCAGTAAAATTACTTACGACTGACAGTAAAATTAGTTGTGATTAATAGTAAAAATACTAACGACTCAGTATTGACAGTAAAATTACTTGCGACTGGTAGTAAAATTAACGGACCATTGATAACCCATTTGGCTAAAAGTGATTGGGCCAAGACGGCACGGCTTAACCCCTCTCTATGATGTGTCTAGATCAGAGGATAGGCACTTAGACTGACATGGCATAGCATAGTAACTTATTTGGACCAACCGTGCTGGATCTAATTGAATCATGCCCTATTCAAACTCGTATTGTGCCGTACCAAATGACCATTTAGCCAAATATGCTGCCTTGCCATGAGGCTTCTAGCTAACGCCACACTCCACGCCTTCTCTACACTAGTGGTATCCAAATGAGTTATGCCTAGCAGGTCGGCCCACAACCCGGTACTGTAGGCACGACCCACTGCATGGCACGGCACAAAGGCTGTCAGGCCAGGCCGCATGGCACACATAGTGGCGTGCTTGGGCACGGCCTGGCCCACTTGTGTAACAGCCCAGATTTTTAGTAAAATAAAAATAACTAAATAAATAATAAAAATAGAATAAAATAAAATCTTAAATTAAAATAAGTATTTTTTTGTGCCTAAAGTTCAAATTTGGTTTTGCCTTGAATTTCTGTTTTTGAAAAAAAAAAGCTGGATTTGAAAAGCATTTTAAGAAAAACCTAAAAGTATTATTAAATAATATGATATTTTGATTTTCTATAAAAAAATCCTACTTCAAATTAATCATTTGGATTTATTTGGCTCTTATTTGATTTTTCTGAGTTTTCAGGAGTTTAAAATGTATTTTTGAAATTAAAAAGTATTTTAAAGTATGGAAAACAAATACCAACATTAGTTGGAAATAATTTTTATTAAGTCCAAAATGTCTCCAGGATATTCTATGAATTTTTCTGGGATTTTTGGAGTTTATTTCATATTTTTCTGAGGCTTAATGGACTTTCTGGCGTTTTCTGAAAATCAAAAACCAAATTCAGAAAATAATTTCCTCCTTCCTCCCCGGGTCACCCGATTCTCCCCTCGACCACGCGGCGCCATCCCAGCCGCCCGCGCCTCTCCTCCCCTCCTCTCTCTGGCCGCCTGGCCCCACCTGTCGGCGCGCCTTCCCCGCCTCCATCTCTCTGCCTTGCGGGTCCCACCCGTCAGCGCCTCCCGGCTCCCTCCTCTCCCTGCCACCCCGGGCCCCCGTGTCAGCCACCCCGCCTCCTTCCTCCTCCCGCCCATCTCCTTCCTCCCGCACCCGCCGTCGGCGCAACCGCCGCCCGCCCGACCCGGTCTCCCCCGCCTTCCCGCGTGCGCCGCCCACCTCCCTCTCCTCCCCGCACGACGTGCGCCAGCTTTCCCCACTCCCCACGCCCCACTCGGCCTCACCCCGCCAACCACCGGCGAGAAATTCCCGCCGGCGCCTCCCTCCCCGACCCCTATTTAAACCCGCCCGAGCTCCGCCTCTCCTCACTCGTTCACCCCCGCCACACCTCCCTCTCTCCCGAGCTCTCCCCCGCCCCCGCACCGTGCGCCCTAGCTCCCGAGCGCCGCCCCAACTCCGGCGAGGAATTGCCGGAGCCTCAGGCCGCCTCGCGCCTCGCCGTCCCCACCTCCGCCTCCGCCGCGCCCACGCGCACCCCGGCCGCCCCACGCCCGCACCTATCCGCCGCCGGAGCTCCCTCGCCGTCGCCGCTCGAGTGCCGCCGCTGCTCCTCCTCGCTGCCGGCTCAACCCCGGCCGCCTTCGGTAAATGCCGCCCCACCTCCGAGCTCACCTCGCTCCCCTCTACCTCCTCCGGCCCTCGCCGCCGGCCATCTCGCCGGCGAGCCGTGCCACCCCCGAGCCCTCTCCGGCCTGCCGGCCACGCCTGCGTGCCGTGCCCACGTGGCAGCCCAGGTGGCCGCTGCGTCAGCGCCAGCCCACCACCCGTGCCACCTCAGCCACTGCCTCCACTCGTGGGGTCGGTCCATGGACCGGGACCCCACCTGTCAATGGGGTTTACCCCTTGGCTGACGTCAGCTTGCGCCATATATCTCTTTTCCCGTTGAAAAATAATTCGGCTGAAATTAAATTCCCTGCTGACGCAATAAATCAGATTTTTCCTTTAGGAAAATAATTCCAAAATCCTGATTTTCCATTTTCCCTCCTTTCAAACTTCCCGGAGCCCGTTCTCCTTCATTGTAACTCCGATTTGGCCCATTCAAATTTCTAAATTCATCAAAAATTTCCCTCTATCCATTTCTAGCCTCAATTAAAATATTTGAGTCAATTTTAATTTAATTTGAATTTATTTGTTTGTGGTGGGTTATTTTCACGTGTAGAATTCGACGATTCGGGAAAATTCGACGACGAAGGTTTGAACTAAGTTGAAGAGAAAGGCAAGTCACCCTCCTTGATCATGTTGATCTCAGATTTCAAAATAAAATTAGTTTGTTTTAAAGTATTCTGCATGCATATTTTTATACAACGTATTTCAATTCAGTTTTAAATTTAGTTAATGCCTACTTGTTAATCCCTCCATTGAATTTGAATTCCTCAACACATTGTCACCTTAGATTCAAACTCCAGTTAATACATTAGTGTTGGCTAGAGGAATTTATACCAAATGCTTAGACCTGCTTAGCTACAATATTTGTTTTGGGATATCTTTCACATAAAATGATAACCCTGTTTACATAAAATGATATGCTCTTGACTTTGGTGAGTCAAGGAGGTTTATGAATTATTTTGAAAACAAATATGAAACTTGTTTAGACTTAGGCAATTGGTTAGAGTGGTGGGTGCAGGCATGCCCTGTTGGTTGGAGCCGCAGTGGTTGATTGTCGTGCATAGGGGTATGTGGTTGGGCCTGAGTCAATTAAGGACCGGTCTGTGAGCTACTGTTGCAAAGCCCTATCGTACTACCACATGGCTGGTATGGGACAGCCCTGGCTGAATAATTTGTGAAGTCCCAATCTGAGTCAAGTCGTAGGTTGAAAGTGAGCGTGGTTGGTGCCATGTGAAGTCTCACTTGGGCGAGCGTGGTTAAGCCATGAGAAGTCTCGTCTAGGCTCAAGAGGGGGTCCCGGTCTGGTGGATTCCTTACTGGGTGAAACCTTAGAGTTGGCTTGGTCAGGTTGAAGGCTTTGCATTGTAAAGGCCTTGTCACGACTCATTGCCGCACACCTAAGGAAGTGTGTAACTCGCGTGGCACAAAAGGATGATCGTGTCTTGTGGGTAAAGCTGTACAACCTCTGCAGAGTGTATAATCTATCCTGGATAGCCGTGCCCACGGTCGTGGACATGCTGAGTAAAAGTTTTTCATGGATTAGATTTTGTTTTTCAAAATGTTTTTGAAAACCTTGTGGATAGATGGAATCCACGAGAGATGAAAACCTTGCGGATGGATGGAATCCGTGAGAGATTGAAATCTGGTGAATGGATGGAACTCATCAGAGTTGCGCAGTGAAAGCGTGTGGATGGATGGAATCCATACGTGAGCTTTTGGAAAAGATGGTCCGGGTGGGATGCCCGTGGATAAGTTGGTGTATGGTCGAAACCTGCACTGACGGTATTACTTTCTATTACAAGTATTGTTTTTACTTACTATATTAAATTCAGCAATTTCAATCTACTTATTGTATTTCATTAAATGGTGTTTTATGCAAACTAACCCTATAAGCCTTCCATTGAAACCTTTATCATTATGTTGCATTTTCCCGGGTGATTTGCGGAGTACAAGTTTGTACTCACGTTGCTTTTTCCACACAGAGAAGGAAGACGTCAACTACGGTGAAGATCTGGACGAATAGGTCGCGTCTTACTGTCGTTTGCCTGTGGGCAGGCTCAGTGGGCTTCTTCCGCTTTGGTTTTTCTTCTGTTGCTTATTACTTAATTTTGGCTTATGTGCCGTTGATGTAAACTTTGGCATTCATGCCCATATTCAGTTAATAAATATCATTATGGTTGGTATTTATCTTTGTTGTACGCTGTGTGCACTAGCTGATCCTGGACTAGTGCGATTTACACAGAGGATCCAGGAGTCGTTGCTTCGGGTTCCGACAACCTGGCACGCCTGCCCTGTCGGCACGGTTAGCCCATTTTGGCACGCATAGCCCATGGGCACAACTGACCATTAGGCACGGGCACCACATAATGGGCATGGCTCGTTAGGCCCATTTAGCATGAGTAACAATCGATTTTTTGAAATTTATAATCGTTTTGTGGCCATTTCTGAGTTTAAAATATAAAAAATTCAAAAATCTAAAATTTTCCTATAAATAAGCAGCACACCCCCTCATTCATCCACACTCAAGCCAGAAATCTCCTCTCCTCATTATCTTGTGATAATTTGGCAAAATTTAGAATAATTGTACCAAAAACTTGAAAATTCAAAATCTAGCGTACAGTCAAGGAAAGAGATAACAATACTATTTTTTGTACTTATAGTATTCTTATTTTTCTTTATTGCGATGTAAAGTAGGTAATAGTTTAATTCTTCTATCTATATTTTGCAGTTTTTCACGTTTCTTCATGGAAAATTATGACGATTTTCATATGAGTGAATATGGAATTGATTTGAAAAATCTTGCATCCTTCGGCACATCTCCACCCACAAATCAAATGGCTAAGGTTGCGCGAGCAAACCATAATTGTACCATCGCCAGGCTCTCCTAATGCCTCTGTGTCAGTAAGTACTGGAGCAAAGAGGTCCAAACTCAATAAGTCATACGTGTGGGCAGATTTCGACAAGGCCATGAAACAATTACCGTTCGAAGATCAGGTAAGAGTTGCTTTTTGCCAAATATATCATCGTGAATTGCCTGCAAAGTCTACAAGTGAAACTAGGCACTTGAACATACATATCCAATGATGTAAAGAAAAACAAGGCATCGCCATGAGGTAGAAGCAACTGATGTACAACCTCGACGGTACGTAACTGAGATTATAATCCCAAGATAGTTCAAGAATCTTTAGCCTATTTAATTGCTTCGCAAGATCTTACTTTAAACTTTTAGTGCATTAGATGCATTTGAAAAGTATATTAGAACTGCTTATAATACTAGATTTACTCATATGTGCACTATGAAAACTAAACATTAAAAATATCAGAATGAGATTATGTATTTATACATATTTGCATTTATTCTAGATCTAAGAGCTAAAATTGTATGATTCACTAATATTCTTTCAATTATAGGTAATTCTACAAGGATAGATAATTATAACTATTTTACGGCTGTTTGTTCATAATTGTCTGAAACTTACTAGAAGTATGAGCATAAGTTTCATGGAGTTCGCTTGGAACAATCTCCACCAGCATCCATCACAGATAAGATGACAAATATGTGAGGCATCATCTTTTCCTCTGGAAGATCAAGCTCTACATCACTAAGTGGTGGAGCAATCCATACAAAGGGCACACAAGGAACTATCAATATTTCTGAACAGCGATCTCGTGCCTCACTATATAGAGGACTTCAACATTTTGAACTAGTAGCACGAGCACAATCTAACATATCATGTGCTACCCAAATTAGCATGAGATGTGTTAACCATTCCTGTCTCGACAGTTTTTCCAAGCATGCGTTCAATCTTTTTGGAAGAATATTGAGGAGAAAAGAACAGGACTCACGAGTGAGATAGTGGAAGCACTTCTCATAGTAAAAGACTGAGAACAAGCTAATACATAAGCTTAACACAGCGTGATGGATACATAATTGGTACACACGTTCAACAATCTCTATCTAGATGATGGCAAAAGTAGTCAAGGCGCCAACGACACCGATAATTCGTAGAGCATCCACATATACATTGTCCTTTTTCTGATTTTTTACCTGTAATGCTGAGTTACAAATTATACTCTTTTTTTCTTTGTCAAGGTTTTCTCGAGTTGAGTTTTTTACTTAGCGAAATTTTAACGATGTAGTTATTTTAACATTAATAAAATATCATTATTATATTTCTACAATTTTTTATGTCTTTTTATATATTTTTCATAATTTAATATGTCTTTTTTATATAATTTCTATAATTTATTGTGTTCTTTTTTAATTCTACATAATTTTCTAGTAAATTTTTTAATTTTTTGTGCTAAACAGGCTAGTTGGGCCAAACAAACTATCATGCCTCTGTGGCCCGTCAGGCTAATCGAGCCATATGCCACCCTAGCATGAATCCACCTAAAGTTGTGCCTAGGTCGACGTTTTGACTCCTAAATTGATACGATACATCTATTTTGGCTGATAGGCTAAACGGATCATATTATACTAGACCGTCTATTTAGGCAGGTTTGCTCACACCACGTCATGTCCCGTCATCTGCCGTCCCAATGCCTCACTTACCGCTTGACATCGTGATCAGCTGCCTATTGTCCAACACGTCGCCTCTACCTCCGCATCTCTCGTTTGCTTCTACCTCCACATTCTCCCAGAACCCGCGAAATGTAGAATTTTGGACACTGTTGGACCTATGCACAGCCGAAATTCCGGATTTGGCCCCCGAGCGAAGAAAATTCCGTTTTTGGACCCGTTCGGAGCGCGCGTTTTACCGGTGGCTGCCACGTACCCCGGTCGTGCGGTCTGGTACCGCACGACCGTACTGTTCACCTGTCGTGCGGTACCAGACCGCACGACCGGCCTGCGTACGCGCCCGAGCGCGCGACCGTCCTCCCTCGCCGCACGACTCCGGTCCCGCCCCGCCCGAGCGCGCGTCCGGCCCGCGCGAGCGCGCGTCCGCCCTGCCCCGAGCGCACGACCGCGTGGTTGAGCGCGCGTCTGCCGTCGCCCGAGCGCACGAACCGGGTAGATCCAAAATTTCAGTCGCGCGGTCGGCGGGAGTCTATCACGACGGGCACAAAGCGCTCTCTTCCATCTTATCGCTGATTAAACGGCCATAGATTTCAGTCGCGACGCAATGATACCAATAGACGTGTCGGCATTTTTGTCACTCGAGAATTGATACCTGCCCACCTGCACTGCCGTCTCGTCCTGGACGCCATTCCGGCCGGATTTGACGCCGATTCCACGTGTATATCCAGCGATGGCTTCTCAAAACTGTTTAGACCGCAGACCAGTCGGTCTCTTTCTTTTCTTTTTGGAAACTAGCAGGTCAGTCATTATTTTGCCTGCCCCTAATCTTCATTAACAAGACGAAAGATTGCCATATGTGTACTCCACAAGCCACCATCAATGTGTAATGTAGGACAGATCGCGCCATCATCACTGACTCCCGCCGACCGCGCGACTGAAATTTTGGATCTACCCGGTTCGTGCGCTCGGGCGACGGCAGACGCGCGCTCAGCCACGCGGTCGTGCGCTCGCGCGGGTCGGACGCGCGCTCGAGCGGGGCGGGACCGGAGTCGTGCGGCGAGGGAGGACGGTCGCGCGCTCGGGCGCGTACGCAAGCCGGTCGTGCGGTCTGGTACCGCACGACCGGTGAACAGTGCGGTCGTGCGGTACCAGACCGCACGACCGGGGTACGTGGCAGCCACCGGTAAAACGCGCGCTCCGAACGGGTCCAAAAACGGAATTTTCTTCGCTCGGGGGCCAAATCCGGGATTTTGGCTGTGCATAGGTCCAACAGTGTCCAAATTTCCGAAATGTAACCCTGACCCAAACACCGCCCGTCACCGTTGACGGAGAAGAAATTACGTGGAGGAGTCCTGTGTTTTGACTTGAGTAACGAGTACTACCATTAGCTGGCATCGGTTTTCATACATGCATGGGAGAAACCACCCCCCATCATTTATAACTTGTTAGCACGGCTAAGGGCTAGTTTTGATTGCATGAATTTTATTAAAAAGATCAATAATTCGACGGGAAACAGTTCACTCTCGCAGCAATATACAAAACCGCCAGTTTTGGTTTAAACTTTTGACTTCTGATTTATTTTTTATTATACCTAAATTTCATATTTTTTAGTTTTTTTTTGAGTTTTTACTAGTTTTTTCTGTATTCGTTTATATTATTCATGATGGGTTAACCTATTTTTTATTTTTAAATTTTTAAAATTTAGTTAAGCCAAATAAGTCACCATCAGATACAGTGTAATTTTAGTCAGCTACAGTACAATTTCAGCCATAAGTTAAGTTATTTAGTCTAACCAAACGACTCCTCGGGTCTAAATGGGACTAATTAAGACTTACTTCTTACTGTGCCAATGAACTTTTTTCTTTCTTATTATTAGCTTCTACTTTCCTTTCGTTCTTTGTGCTAGAATTTTTTCACACGATTTTGGTCTTAGAAAGTTCATCTACTACCTGTTGATAAAATAAAAGCTAGCCCATAGAGTTGCATGGGTTGATGACTAGTTTACTCTAGATAAAAAACATCCAATCTATATGTATTTCATTGCATCACATTGCACAAGGTGGTTGCTGCAACGTGATACTAGCGTCCATTGATTGCTTGCCTTGCTCAGCGGTGTTGACCCTGTTTGGAATGTGAAAAAAAAATCCTGTTTCTGAAAAACTAAACTTATTATTGTGAAGTTACTATAAAAATCCAGTGAAATTCATGTATTTCAAACAGAACCTAAATTTCAGCTATCTACACTGTATACTCTAAGAACTTGAACCTAACCAGACTATTTTACGGTGTTCTATATCAACAGGAGTTATTACACTGTATTTGGCTTGTGGCAGATTCACTAGGAATTAGAGTCCTACGACTCTGCTTCTTAGGACGCCTCAGCTTCTGATTTTTAATTTACTATTTATTTACTTCATCTTTTTATTTTTTTCGTATCCCTTCATATTGCTTGTGATAAACTAACTTGTCTTTTCTATTTTTAAATTTTTATAAATTTAATTACGCCAAATAAGCAATCATCAGCTATAATAAAAAATAAACCAGCTATAGTAAAAAAACCATAAATCATTGCCAAACTGAGCACCAATAGCACTGAATCTCAATGTGATAATAACTACAAAGCATCCCGAGTTAACTGTTGATTTATGGTTCACTTTAAATAGTTTCGCTTTGTGACTTTGGCTTTTTTAAATTAGAAGTCACTTGGAATTTGTCAGCTTCTAAATTTTTTTTGCTTTTTTTCTTTTTTCTTTGCATTGCATATGAAGATATAATGGTGTTTTTAATTTTTTTCTTATTTTTCTTTAATTAAATATTTTAAAAAAATTAACAACCACTATAGTATAATTTTAAAAAACAAACATAACTAAAAAGCCACTAATATGAAAATTAAACCAACTATAGTAAAAAAAGCCATAAATCATCGCCAAACTGAGCACCAATAGCACTGAATCTCAATGTGATAATAACTACAAAGCATCTGGAGTTAACTGTTGATTTATGGCTCACTTTAAATGATTTCGCTTTGTGACCTTCAGCTTTTTTAAATTAGAAGTCATTTGGAATTTGTCAGCTTCTAAATTTTTTTGCTTTTTTTCTTTTTCCTTTGCATTGCATATGAAGATATAATGGTGTTTTTAATTTTTTTCTTATTTTTCTTTAATAAATAATTTTTTAAAAAAATTAACAACTACTATAGTATAATTTTAAAAAACAAACATAACTAAAAGCCATAAACTTAACATCGGGCCTGTTCTTTTTTGGCTACGACTTCTGCCTTTTGGCTGCGGCTTATGGTTTTTAAGCTGTTCGTATAAGAAATTACAGAGTAACAGAAACTCACGTGCAGTTTTTGCCGATATAAGTAAAGTCGATATAGTATATACTACAATTAACTAGTAGACTCTAACTTAAAAAGATATTTCGTTTAAAAGTTAGTTACTATAAAAAGCGCAAAAACAGCTTTTAGAAGCTGAAAAGAACATGACTATCTTTAGGGCAATTGTGCAAAACTGCAAATGCCGCTTTGCTGGATCAAAAGCTGCGTAAGTCTGCCAGCTTTTGCAATTTCCCTCCCTGACAACAAAAGTGCCGTTATGAGTTCAAAAAAAAAGTGCCGTTATTGTAGCTATGTTTTCAGTTTTTAGTCGGTTGTAAGAGATAGGGAGAAAATAAAAGATACTTATATTGAAAAGTTATTATATTTAAAATGGTATCTATGAGCCTGTTCTTTACCTCACAAGCTGGCGGCTTTTATCTTTTGCTACAGTACCTAACTTTCAAACGGAGTATTTTCTCAAGACGGGGTCTACAAGTTAAACGATCTATACGTTAAAAGCCCAACAGCTGTACCAGCCAAAATCGCAAGTGGGTATCTGTCTCTCCGTAATCTGTACCGTAAACAGCCAAAATTCAAAAATTTCAGCTAAAAGCCATAAGCCACAGCCGAAAAAAACATGCCCTATATAGATTCTTATAAATAGCTTATAAGTATGTTTTTTTGTTTCGATTTATGGTTTATGGTTGCGATTTATGACTTTTGGGCTGTTTGTGAGAGAGAGTATGAGTAATAAAAACTCGTATACGGTTTTGACCGATATAAATAAAGTTGATATAATATGTACTATAATCAATTTATAGACCGTTTTAAAAAGATATTTTATTTAAAAGCTAACCACTATAAAAGAAAAGTTAAAAAATAATTTTTAGAAATAAAAAGAATAAACCATGATAAACGACTCCACTGACAAAAATCAGTTGCTATTCGGAACCGGCCTAAACGGTACCGTGCAATTTGGTAGGCAATACTAGCCTCTCATTCATTCTCATTCATTAGCCAAGCTACTCAACAACATACACGTAAGCAACTGCAGTTTCCAACACGAAAGCACCAATTTATCACCACACTTTACAAGCTTTACAGGTGAGCTGGTATGTATGGGAGCAGTAGGACACCAGCTAGAACTGCAGCATAGTCTGAACCAGGCTATGTACTAGACCATTAGGCTAATAGTCTACCAGTACTAGCCAAATAAAAGAGGCCTGGGGTACTCTGGTCGTCTCGTGTAAACGAGGTGCTGCTCATCGCTAGCTGCACTCGCTAGCTGCAGAGTGCGGTAGACCAAGCTATGTAGGGATACAAACGGATCGAATGTGGACAGATAATATTTTTATTATATTTATTTTTATATTTTTTGGATGCAGATACGATTATGGATAGCTCGAATACGAATACAAATACGAATAATATCGAATACAGATACGAAGCGAATACGAATCGAAATGAATACCGTTACGAATATTTATCGGAACATGAAAATTCCTTAAACTATACATCCAAAATCAATGAAAACACATAAATAATTTATCTTGTCAAAACATTCATTAAATATAAACAAGCATAAGTATTTTATCCACAATAGTCATACCGTTGTATAGATTTTAAATCTTCAAGTGGCAGTTAATTTTTTCTAAAGTCCTAAATAATTATGAATGGATTTCTACCATTTACATGTGACTAATAAATTAATTAAGTATTTAAATTTGCATCAAAATGATTTAAATGGGAGTACATCAATTTAATTGGTACAAAATTTAATCCACCGACAATATTAAATTTATTTTTTAAATAAATATAAATATTTGCTAGTGGTGTTTGTAATTTAATATGACTAAGGAACCTAATGCCTAATGGTAATGGAGGCTTATGGCTTGGTTGGGCTAGTGGGCTGGTGGCAGGGGAGATGAGAGAGGTTAACTTGGGCTGGGCAATGTTGGGCTGAAATCCTGGATATCCGTTTTCGTATTATACAGATAATCCGTATTCGTATCCGTATTCGTCGGATATCAGGCCTACTGTATTCGTAACCGTATCTGACAAAAAAATCCGTATTCGTATCCGATCCGAGAATTATTCGAAGAAAGTCCAATCTGACAAAATCCGTATCCGTTTTCATCCAGATCAGTCGGAAACTATTCGATCCGTTTTCACCCCTACAGCTACGTACGGACAAGCATGGCAGTGCCCTACTAATTCCTTACCCCTATTAGTTGTGCATGTAGGCAGACGTACTTAACCCCATGCATTTTTACGAGGGGGCGCTTGATTAGCTTAAAATAAGTTGATTTATAGTTAAAATTATATTATATTTAATTAAAATTATATTATACTTGATAAAATTTTATTTGGCATAATTAAATTTAAAAAAATTAAAATAGAAAAAACATGTTAGCCCATCACAGACGATGCAAATAAATATGAGAAAAAGAACAAGCAAAAAAGTCAAAAAAAGATGAAATTTAGGAATAATGAAAAATAAGCCAGAAGTTCAAGCCGAAATGAGCGGAGCTAAATCTCATTAGCGGCAAACTCGCATCAACCAAAATGTACTGCTCTGTTTTATACGCAGCAATTTCACATCAATTTCTTAAAAACAGTTTAATTTTTAAATTGAAAACGAATTCCCACATTCTAATCAGACCTACATGTGTTCACCTTTGCTCTTTTACTTGTTTGTATTACTGAAAAATCTATTATACTAGCAAATGACCCGTGCGTTACAACGGATTTGAAATAAAACGATATCACAAGTATTATTTAACCACATCAATATTAAGCAAAATTATGTTATGGCCAAATGATACATATATGACTGCTCTTAAGTCATAGTTTTTATTTGTCACTCTTCACTCTAAAGAAGAAGACATATCCACTCCTGCTACTCAACCTAGTTTCTTTGTATAATGCGCACCATATAGATAGTTAACATCTAGACATTTATGTGTTTATGGAAACATCCTAGAGTGATAGTTTTGCACAATTTTATGCAAAGATCACTCTCAAAATCTATGATTGATACCGTAGTGAAACAAGCCATTTTCTTGACAACGCTGCATTTCATTGATAAAAGTGGGAATTTACAAAGTTACAACCGTCTACAATTGAACAAAGATCAAAAACTGAATAGATTGTTTATGTCATCAAATGAGTAGTTGATTCAAAATCAGCACCGTTTCCAATTTAGATCATGTTAGCACTTTGCATTAAGCCCTAGCATTTCAACACCGTGCCCCATCAATTTCGATTACAGTGACACAACCCATCAAAGTGTAATTTGGAGCAGAGCTCTCAATCCTGCACATTCCGCCCATCAAAGTGTAATTTGGAGCAGAGCTCTTAGGCCTACACATTCCGTCATATAACAGACACAAATCATCCTATGCATTGACAAGGATATGTAGTAGATAAAGAAAGTAAGAAACAAACACCACTTCAACCAAATATTAGTCTAGATACTTCATACAGCTAGAACTCTTAGTATCAATATGGTGCATTTTTATTATCATCATGTTTCCCTGTAAAAGGGAATCCAGAGGAGGATCTAGTTTTTATAATTTACCTACTCATTTTTCTAAGAAGAACGGAAGTAGATGTTTTCCCATCGCATGATCTTTGCATTTTCTTTGTTCCATTCTGGGTATGAAACCTCATACTCCTGTACTTTCTCTTGTAAAAACTATATGTATTCAATAACCTGCATTAAAATAGGTGTCAATATCTCGTAAAAAAAGATAAGCAAGATATTAGATGGAGAATAGATGCATGCTAAATACAAAGATGAGCATCATTGTCACTACATCCAAACCATATGTACAAATTATAGCATCTACTCAGGAACTAGCTCTTTAGACAATGGACA
Organism: Dendrocalamus latiflorus; assembly: GCA_017311315.1. NCBI lineage: Eukaryota > Viridiplantae > Streptophyta > Magnoliopsida > Poales > Poaceae > Dendrocalamus > Dendrocalamus latiflorus. Next base: position 26,225,383 of record CM029660.1, read on the forward strand.
CCTTGTTGTACAAGGACGAGCACCGCCATCACTACATCCTAAATGCCAACCTATTTCCCAGCTAAACCAAATAAACTTCCAGGATGCAGATGCATGCTTCCATCCACATTTACTGAGCTAAAAGTGCAAATCCAGTTGCATGCAACTAAGCGAGTATCTTAATCAGAGTTTAGCTCACCAGAAGCTACCACTTCCAGAATATCTGTGTCCACTGGGTAGTTAACTATGACAGTCTGCCAACTAACACATTTACTTTGGCAATGAGGACCTGAGAGCAGTGGCATTACATAACATAAGGAATCACATCAAACCAAATCTCGCTTAGATGACATAACAGAATTACCTAATGACTTCTAAAAATGTTCAAAACATGTCTATGCTGAGATCATTGCATTCAAGGTCTAACATCACAACACATGCTCGATATCTTGCAATTGTTTCCAGAATAGCAACTCTCCTAGCAAAGGATTGGCTATTAACATCACTGAGTCCACTAAATGTACCCACAATTAAACTAAATATGTCCCACAAGAGAAAGGAAAAAAAATTCTCAAATGCTGAATAAACACAGTAAACTCAGTCAAAGTTATTTGATTCAATGCATTATGTAACAATTCTTGATGATAGTTACCCTTAAAACATCATCACTGTAGGGAGCTTCAGGTGCAGTTATTCTTATAATTTCACGGAAGGAGGTTCCCAAGTGGACTTTGACATCTTTATCTTGATGTTTCAACAATTCTTCTCTGGTAACTGCCTTTAGACATGGCTGGATAGTTTTCATCACCGAGGACCCTAGCCAGGGCCGGTCCTGGGATTTTAAGGACCCGGGGCGAAACTAGAAATAGGGGCCATAATATAAATACTAAATATAAATCTACATACACACACATATATATCTAATTTTACCAACAAACACTTAAAATGCGTTATGTATTAAAGAAAAATTCATATCAAAGAGTTCATAGATATTATCTTAAAAATTTCTTCTAACATTTCTAGATGCGAAGTCATTGATGATGGTATTGATATCAATCTCATCCAATAATTTCTTCTCAATACATAAAGTTGCCAAACCGTTTAACCACTCTTGAGACATTGTTGACCTTAAATGATTCTTCAACAATTTCAACTTTGAAAAGCTTCTTTCAGCTGATGCCACAGTCACAGGCATAGTAAATAAAATCCGATAAGCAATAGAAATATTAGGATAACAATCCGCTTCTCTGACAAACTCAAAGATCTCCATAGCAGACATTGGTTTATTTGATAAAGTCAATTGCATAACACTTAACTCAGAAATTAGATCATTTAACTCAACATCAGATGAACCATCTAGAGAGAAAGTTTCTGCAAATTTTGTACAACATTCTTTTAATTTAGTTCGATCCAATGACTTCAATGTTGTTGAACTCATTAAAAATCCAAATATACTTCCGAAAGTTTAGAGTTCTTGAAATATACTTTTCAATGAATTGATTGCCATATCAACCATAACAAAAAATAATTAACTTCAAATTCCTTCTTAGCTTGCAAAACTGCTTCATCACAATCAATTTCATCAAACTGTTTCTTCCTAAGAACACGCCGCTTAACTGGAAATGATGGCTCTACATTCATTTGAGCTGCAATATCTTTGGCAATGATCATACTCAAAGCAAACCCTTCATTCTATATATAAGTATTAAAGTATTTAACTATGCCTTCTATTTGTTGCATGTATATACTCTACATAGTATATGGGGGGCATCTAGATTTTGGGGGCCCGGGGCAGCCGCCCCTCTTGCCCCCCCCCCTCAGGGCTGGCCCTGACCCTAGCGACTGCTCTATTCCATGTAGGCATTCTGCAACTTGCTGCAGTATGATTAGCTTTAATAGCATATCCAGATTTACCTAAGCAAGAAGGAAGAATTTCAAGTAAACAGGTAATATGGCTTTAACATTAGAATAAGACATAATAATGCCTTATTCTGAGAGATCATGTCAATAGTAAGCAACTAAATCAAGATGGTAGTGTGATACTATCCTTACTCCCTATGACCTTGTGCTAGGAATAAAAGTACAAGGCAGATAACCAATTCCCAAGACATCTATTCTTTTTCCATCGTTGATGCCACCAAAATTCCAGCTCTCTCTCTCTCAGAAGAAAAAGATCTAGCTTTCGAGCTTCTAAATTGTCCTTATAGTAAAGCCCAATTGTTCCAACTAAGACAACCATAATGGGTAATTGCAAAAAGAAAAAGTTTAAATCATAATTAACAACATTCGGCCACATAGCCTGCACTTAGAACTTACCAACTCTTATTTTGGAACTACTATTGCAAAGCTGCAGATAATTGGCACATAACATAGAGTACACAACTGGAAATGAATGGTAGATATCTTAAAGTACGAACTACTATAAGTTACTAATCGTACTATGCTCTCTTTCTACAAAGACTGACACATAGTTATTTTAGATTTAGTTTACGTGGTGGTTAGATATTTGACTAATAAAGCTGAAATTACATAACTATATTAGTGATTGTTCAAAATTCAAGTTTTAATTTCATTTTATATTATCAAAATCTTGCATTAGCTGTTTCAGCCTTACATGCTTGTGGGCCAATAGCCTGTACATACATATGCAATGGCTGCCACATGCTTGTATTTGGAGTGCAACACTTGCACTCGCGTAGCTACAATTAGCACAAAAACAAGTTCGAAAGCAATGGTCTCCCAAATCCCAACTATTAAATTTCAGTTGCTAGCTGAAAGATGTCATATCCTAGCTAAAGAACCTAAAGAACAATAATGGTTTGATTCAATCTGAACAACAACATCTACCCCACAAAACCCTAGGGCAATAAAGATGAACATGCATTTTAGCCTTACAAAACTTGCACTCAGACCTACCAAATTGGCCCTAGCTAACATGCAGCTGTCCATCAACTTACACAAGTCCGCATGCACAAGCATCAATACTTCCGAAGTCAAGTTTTACATTTATAGCTAAAGTAACAAAAGTTAAATCATGAATGTGTGCAACTGCAAACTCTCAAGATCTAATCAAGGAGCTGTAAACTATGCTATTTGCTACAAAAAATTTCAATCCTTCAGAGCACCTTTCACCGATTTCACTAATTATGCCATTTACTACCAAAATTTTCAGCATTGGAAAGTAGCAGAAAGGCAATTGAATAACCCACAAGCTATCCATATTTATACAACTATCCACATCATAAACACATCTTAAATCCTAACATAGAGTTACCGGCACCAGCACATGAAAAGCCCAAAAACTTAAACCTCGGGTACAAGGTTGATTGCCAAGTTCCCCTCAATGATCAATTATAAACTAAAGAACAAAAAAAGTAACCTAAGAACAGATAGTTGGATTGCATTTGATGTTACTTCAACACATACAAGTGTTAGGACCCAACAAATGCACCAGTGCCATATTTGGGTAGTTATGAAAAGAACAATTCAAGGACAAACCTAACCAATTAATTTTATTATAAAAATAATGTCTACAAAATTATTGAGACAAAAACTACCATATAAACATAGCGTTCAAGGTACTGCTAGCTAGGGTTGTGCACATTTCAACCGAACCGAAAAAACCAGACCGAAAAAACCAAACCGAACCGGACAACTCGGTTTGACCTGCTTTCGGTTTGGTTTTTATATTTTAGGTTTTTTTGTGTTCGGTTTTTTCGGGAAAAACCGATTAAAAACTGAAAAAACCGAAAAACCGAAACCGCCGTGCCGCGCTCTCGCGTGTCTGTGCCCTTGGTTCATGGGTCCCCGCTTCTCAGGTGGGCCCTGTTCATGGCGCTACCGGGCCTCACCCAACAACCGTTTCACGTATACGGTATACCACAGCAAAACAAAAATACACGCCTACCAAGTCTGCCCGTCCACCCGTAGACCGCGCCTAACTACCATTTCGCGCCTGACTTCCTTTGCAAATCACCTTGAAATATTGCATGCGACAAATGATAAAAAGAAAGAGAACACACAATCACACATGTACATGTGATACTGTAATCTGTAATACTGTATCGATGATTTGATACGTCCCCAATCAACTAAAATGCATGGATTTTGAGCAAAAAAAATAAACAAACAGCAATACATGAATAATGTTGCATACTCGTCTCGCTAGTTACTATATCGTTTGCAATTTGCGTCAACTTTGGTAAATATGGTATTTACCGATACCGCATCGAAATAAATTGGGATTTACCGATACCGAACCATATTTTCAAAAATATCGTATACTACCGAACTAACAATACCGTATTTACCGTATATACCGAACCGATTTTACCGAACTAACCGAATGCATAGTCCTACTGCTAGCCGAAGGTGTAGACAAAACTACCATCTAAACAATGTAACCTCATTGGAGCACTTCCACGCAACATGCCCTAGGTGTAGAAAGGTTTTCACATGAATACCCAAAATAGGAATTCACAGACCAAAACTTACTGTTTCCTTAGCTTCTCTCACTTCTCAACTATAATCGAGGCAATCGCCACCACACCAACCCACCTGAAGGTGAAAGACTTCTACACCACTAAAACCCCATAAACCCTAATCCACAGTAATTCCTCATGCAAAATAGCAGAAACTAAATCAATGGGTCCCAAATCGCAACCACATAATTTAACACTCAAAACCTTGACACACCTAAGCTTTACTCAGCACTTCCTCCCAACACAAGCTGAATAATTCCAGGCAAAACCAGCAAACAACCACCAAGCATAGCACTAATTCAAGCGCCAACACAGCCTCCCCGACCAGATCTCACCAAAACCTAATCACTGGTCTCCTAATTATCCAACCCCCCATTGAAAGCTCTCGCCTTTCGAACCCTCCCGACCACTAAATTCAAGCAAAATTATCCAAATCCAGCAACAAAACTCCTAATTTGCACACAAAACCCCACTACCTCCACCCACCCTACCACCCTAAACCTGCTAAATTGGTGCACCTCAGCCACAGATCCACCCAAACCAACCTAACCTCGCCCCTCCATGACAAGAGCAAGCAACCAAACCAAGAAAGGAAGCTTCGATAGTCGCCCAATCTCGCCTCAAGGAGCTTGGCTAGGGCATCGACTGGGTCCGCTAGTACCGCATCTAGCTTCTCCCTAAGCTCCTTCAGTTGCTCTGCAGTCGCCATCCCCAGCCACCATGTCGGATCGGCAGTGAATTGGCGCTCATGCCCCGGTGAGGGTCTCTAGCCTGAAGCTTCTTCTCCCCTTTTCTGATGGCGATGCTGCGCGCGGTGAAAGGGATCATCCACTATTGGTCTACTGAGTGGACAAACGGAGCACAAAGCACACACATTTAGCTATGCCTCACCTTTTTCTCTAGAATCCCATGAGGAACCCAACCCACCCCGCGTCCTCCGTGGTGCCGTGGCCAAAGAAGAGGGAGGTGATGGTGAGGCCGAGGCGCATGAGGAGGTTGTTGAAGTGCTGCGACAGGAAGGGTGGTGAGGTGGGTCGAAAGGTGGTGGGTGGTAGGGAGAGGGTCTCCGCGAGCATAGAGGAGCATGAGAAGGTGGTATGGAGGAGATGGCGTGTGGCGGCTGGGGTGGGGAAGGGCGTGGAATGGTGTGCAGTAGCTAGGGAGGGAACGGGCATGGGCGAGGTGGATCGGAAGGTGGTGGGTGACGGGGAGAGGGTCTCTGCAAGCATGAATGAGTAGGAGAAGGTGGCACAGAGGAGATGATGTGCGGTGGCTAGGGTGGGGTAGGGCGTGGGGAATGGTGTGTAGCAGCTAGGGAGGAGAAGGGTGTGGGCAAGGCGGATCGGAAGTTGGTGGGCGGTAGGGAGATGGTCTCCACGAGCACAGAGTAGCGGGAGAAGGTGACACGGAGGAGATGGTGTGCAGTGGCTGGGGTGCTGTAGGGTGTGGGGAATGGCGTGCGGCAACTGTGGCGGGGAAGGGCATGGTGGGGAAGGGAAGGGAAGGAAACGTGGGGTCGTGCGAGCAACTGTTATGTGTGTTGTGAGACTGGCTGTGTGCTAGTAGGAAGAGATGGCTTAGATGCTTTGTGGTTAGATTGAATGACTGTGGAGGCTAAGGGAGAATGCATCGACGACTACCAACTCGTATTTTTAAGGAGTAGAGGGGGAAAGCAAACAGTTCGCTCTCTACCTAGAAATTACCATGTTAATTAGAGAAAAAAGAGAAAAAATTTAACTGTCTGTCTAGTAGACCCAAGTTATAATAGCTTAAATTTAAAAAAAGAATCCATATGAAATACAATGAAATAACTAAAATTAAAAATAAAAATAGTAATTTGATTTCCATCTGTACATCAAAGTGAAACTAAAATCCAGAATAAGAAATGAAATTAAGTAGTTAGATTTGTATATGAATTTCAACCAAAAGCTGAAATTCGAATAAAAATAAAATAAAATTAGCAATTTGATTTTCATACAAACTTCAAAGTAAAATCTCTAAATTGCTAAAATTTGGAATAACAAAGAAATAAAAAACCAGTTGGATTTGCATACGATTCCAACTTAAAACTATATAAACAAATCTCCATGTCATATAGAATCCAATAATCTACAAATTTGGAATAAAAATCAAAGGATAATTACTGATCTGATTTTGTAAGAATTCTGAATTAAAATCCCTAAATATCAAAACTTCAGAATATAAATAAAATAACAATTACCAATGGTATCTATTATAATATAAAAATGATAGAAAAAGGCACCATGTTCGTTCTTGAGGGCTAGATATTACCATATTAATCGAAGTAAAAAAGAAAAATATCTACACCGTCGATTTTTGTTAGATCCAAATTATAGCGTTGTAGATGAAGGACCATGTGAGAAGGTTTAGGACAATGTTGTGATGAACTAATTCAAGTTTCATGGAGTGGTTAAGGAATTTTGCAAAGATCGCATTTTGTCTAGACTGTTTTTCGAATTCTTCAGAAAAATTGGTAATATCACCGTTGTGTCAGTGGTCATACCACAGTGTGGTAGTACTGCAGTGAGAGCACAATCGTACCGCAAAACAGTAGTTTCGATTTCTAGTTGATTGTAGATAATTTCTAGAGAGGTCCAGTGTGAGGTGCGATAGTACCGGTTTGGGAGCGGTAATATCGGCATGTTACGTGTGGTACTACCGGATTTCATAGAAAAACAGGGTTTTGAAAAATTGAGTCTTGGATTGAGCTGAGGTGACCTAGGTCTTTGCATTATGGCTGCATGAAGTATGTTTTGGCTAACGTAGGTCAAGTTGTGAAGAATTTGTGCCCATATCAGAGCTGTCACTTGGAGTCAACCATGGTCAATGGCAAGGATTGAAGCTATCAGATCCCAGAACAACAACTCCGAAACCCTCTGTATTAATCGCACTAGTACAGGAAAAACTAGTGCACACAAGGTAAAAGGGATATATATATATATATATATATATATATATATATATATATATATATATATATATATATATATATATATATATATATATATATATATATATATATATATATATATATATATATATATATATATATATATATATATATATATATATATATATATATATGGAAAAATATCTTTTACTCCCGGGTGTAATTACACCCACCTCTAATATACCACCTAAATAAATTTGAAATACTCCTGTATCACTTTAGGTATACTCATATACTAATTATAAGATATTCTAATGTGAACCACACGAAAAAGTTGCAAGGGAGTCCATAGTTTTTAGCGTATTTTGTAAATACCATTATATACGTACATAAAAAGGAGTATGTTGAAAAAAAAATGTACATACCACCTCTGAAAAATTGTTCATACCACCTATATAGTCTTAAATACTCGTATACTACATGTACATACTCCTCGTTACGCGAGATACTCCCTACATTGTGAGATACGACATAGGATGTAATTACACCCGGGAGTAGAAAAGAGGCTTTATATATATATATATATATATATATATATATATATATATATATATATATATATATATATATATATATATATATATATATATCATGCATAATGACCAAACTTTATTAAAAAACAAAGTGTACGGGCCTTGTGGCCAAGTTTACAATAACGAGGCTCAAAGCCAAACATAAAGATAACATAAACAACGGAAGATATATGTAGGAGCAGCCCATCCTGCCTGCCTACAGGCGAATGACTGTAAGACATGGCCTATCCATCGCATTCCTTACCGTAGACAATGAAGTCATGCTCTGGCAACAGTTTAAGCAAGGTGAGCACATAAAGTACTCCATAAGTTACACCAAGAGTTTTAACAGATATGATGCATACATGGGTATTGTCAAAGGAAGACATAATAAAGTTATTTGTGCGAAAAAGTAGAATTGAAGTAAATTAAGTACAAAAGTTGCGTTTAGTTCAATATGTAGAAACAACATTTTAGTTGAAATAATATCATTAATGTAGACACCAATCTAAAACTAACTTAACTATGGGTATCCCACCAGGACCATTCTTTCCCAACAAATGCCACATTTACTATAAACTAGATTTTATAAAACCAACATCTAATCTGTGAAAACCATACTCAGCATGTCCTTGACCATGGACACTGCTATCTAGAATAGTTCATTACTCTGTAGAGGTGTACAACTTTACCCACAAAACATAACCTCTCGTTGTGCCACGCGATTAGCACACTGCTTTAGGTGTGCAGCTGAGAGTTAATGATAAGACCTTCCATTGTCAACTTGATCATACAGCCACTAAGATTTCACCACAACACGAATCCACATGTTGGAGCCCCCTCTTGTGCCATGTGAGACCTCTCGCGGCCTACGCCACAATCATGTTCAGCCTATAGCGAAACCAAGTTGGAACTTCATAAATTACTTAGCCAGATATGTTCCATACCAGACTTATGTTAGTATGTTGTGACTTTGTAATAGTAGCTCACAGACCAATCCTTATTTTGACTTAGGCGCTACCCATGTACCCCCTATGCCTGAATACCAGCAAGCACCCACCATCATACCAATGCCCAAGTCTAAATCAGGTTTTTTAATTTTATTTTACCAAACTTCCATAGGCCTTTTTGACTCACCGAAGTCAAGAATAGATTTTAGAAACCATCTTTATGAACAAATATTCCCACCTAAAATCATTCTAAGCATAGTTAAGCAATTCTATAACATTTTCAGTTAATACAACATACTAACTAGGTTTTTATCTAGGGTGACAAGGTATGTTTGTATTCAAGGTCAAATTTGGCCATATACAAAGGACATGGGTATAACTAGAATTTAAATCAGATTCAAACTAAGTTTGAATAAAAGTATGCATGCATAATAATTTTAAAAACAACATAAATAATTTAAATTACTAGGAGCAAGATGACCAAAGGTATAACTTGCCTTGCTCGAAGTCTTGGTGCTGTGAATCATCAAAGTCGTACTCTTCAGAATTGTCGTAATCTACACGTGAAGAACCAAAGCAAACAAATTTAAAAAAATTCAAATAAACTCAAAAATTTAAAAATAGTCCATAAATGGATAGTTTAAGATTTTAGAAGAATTTAAAATTTTGAACGGGTTCATTGGAGCTAGGATGAAGGAATACGAGCTCCTGAAAGTTTAAAACTAAAGGAGAAAAAAAGAAAAAGGATATGTTTGGACCAGTCTAATCATTAAGACATTCGGTGTGGTTCAAAAGCTATATAGTGGTCGATAGGCTTTGGGTTGTCGAACAGCCATGGTCAGATGGTTGGAGTGGTTGAACAGGCGGTTGTGGTCATGCACTGCCGTGGTCGGAGCCGATATGTGGTCGAAAGATATATGTGATCGGAAGTTAGAGAGTGGTCAGAAATGGTAGTGTGGTCGAAGCTTAGCGGTCAGAAGCGGCATGGATTAGAAGCAACTGTGGTCGAAAGCGACACCGGTCATAAGCGATGGCGGTTGTGAGCAACCGTGGTCGTAAAGTTGCTGTGGTCGAGGTGGCTGTGAGTAGTCAGTGGTCGAAATGTGGTCGGAAGGAGGGGTCAAAAAGTTTGAAGTCGTTGAACAACTACAATGGTCGAACAGGGTAGTGGTCGAACAAGGGTGCGGTCGAAAGCAAGGGTGGTCGAAAGTGGAGGTGGTCAAACAAGCAGCCATGGTTGAAGTCATAGAGTTACTGTAGCATTCGTAGGTCCTAATCGAAGATACACTGTAGCAGTTGTAGTCGCAGTGCCTGTGGTCATGAGTGACCTTGGTCATAGAGTTGATGTGGTCGAAGTAATGGTCGGAATGATCGGAGGGTTGAGGGAGGTTGAAGGAATTGGATGGTTCGGAGCGGTCTAAGTGATCAAATGGCTTGAAGTGGTTGGAGGGATTTGATAGCATGAAGTGGTCGAAGGAATTGGACAACGTGGAGTGGTCGAAGGAATCTAAGGCTATCGTAGTCGAAGAAGACTTTGGTAGTCGAGAGCAATAGAGAGAAGAGTTGAGTACCTCTATGCGGACTGCAAGGAGGTCAGAGGTTGGTCGACGGTGAAGAAGAAGCGGTGGAGGCGGCTTGGTCGTCGACGGTGAAGGGGTTCTAATGGCGGACTGAGATATATGTGAGATGTATATTGTGTGCAAACTAAGGGCTATGTATATTGTTTTGTTCTCCATACTCTGATGTGTTATGATGTGGGCAAATGAATGCTCATGGTGCCTATGCAAAATTGAGTTGTGAAGTGAAAAGGCTGTTTGTGGGACATGAGTATATGACCGGCTTATCATATTCTACTTCCTTTTTTTGGAGCTTTTTCTACAATCTTTGTGCTTGGTTCAATATGGTCCATAGTATTGAATCCCCAAATATTTTGATTTCCTTGTTTGTTCCAGTTTGAGTTCCACTAGAGTTTATGAAATACAAATGGCATTATGATTTATGATAAATGACATACATGAACTCAATGCAAAAAATTCTGAGTTTTAGGTTTTAATCCTAGGATTAGACCTTGGTGCCTACCCATCCTTTTAGTGAATGTCAAAGCAGTGAAAATTGTATGACTAAAATTTTGCTGATAACCTGTATTTACAAGTGGATCCCAGTAAAATACATATAGGTGGAGAAGCATTTAAATTTGAATTTGGAATGTATAAAATTAAGGAAAGCTTTCATGTGGACACACACTAGCGAAACGGCAAGGCACGAGTTGGGCTAGGCACGGTCATACGTGTGTGAGGTCCACGGTTTGAATCCCAAGTTTTCAATAATTTTTTCATAATATTTTCTAATTCAATTGCTTACACGTAGGTCCCATAGCAGCAATAGGGAAAAGGATAGAAAAATGACTAACTCGGTGGGCATGGGATTAGAACAATGTGCCTCTCACCTGTACCAACTTCATCGATGTGTTTGTATGATGGTTGCCATTGATTCCACCCTAATTTTGAAGTTTTTTGTTTTCATTGAAATTTTTATTTGAATTTTTTGAATGATGTTTTGGTGACCCCTCATATTTTTTTTCAAAACAGTATAGTTTCATGTACATGTGTGCTCTTGGCCTACATTTAAGAAAGAAGTTTGATCTAGGAACATATTATTGGTAAAATATGTGATAAATTCACATGAGTGTCATGGTATTCAAGACGATTAGCATATATTTCCTTTTTATACAGATGAGGAGCATAGCGCAGGTGGCAAACTAATTTTCTCGAGACTATTGGTTCAAATCTTTATATGGTGCAATTACACCATATGTTACAATATGCCTTGATGTGTGTTGTTGAAGTATTATTCTATAACATGTATTCACACCTTACAACCATATGTTACAATGTGCCTTTGTAACATATATTATGTGTTATGGTAGTCATTCCTTGTAACACTTTTCTCATTTTGCTAAGTATGTGTCACAACATACCTTTGTAACACATAATATGTGTTACTATAATGTCTGTTTGTAACACAATATTTAATGTGTTACAAGAATATGTGACAAAAGATGTGTTTTGCGATAGTGACGTAGCATTAGTCAAGAGCGGCAACAACATGAGTTAAAAGTTGCACCATGCCCGCTCCATTCGAACAACAAGGTGATGTCATGGACTCACGTGCGTTATTATGGTAAAAGCATAAAGGGTACCTAGAAGATAATTAGTCTATAAATAACATGAAATAGTGGATACCTAGCCGTGTGTCGATCATATCGTGAGCTATTGGACGTGTGCAAGCTGCATTGAGAGCCTCAAACTAGCTGCACGTAGAGTGAGAGGACCCAATGATATTGCCACGATAAGCAGATTGAGATGGTCGAGATAGAACAAACGGGGATATCTTTTGAGGCCACTGTGATCTTGTACGTGAGCTAGACAAGGTGTTGGCGATACCAGTAATAGATCTAAAACAAAAATAACATGGGGACCTTATGCTCTATGCATGTCAATATGTTTCCTTTCTCCTTCTGTTTGTTAACGTGTTTAAACCTTCTTTTTTGAGATAGGTATAGTTTTTGACATATAGGGTACTAATTCTTGATATGTGGAGGCATACACTGTGGTGGTGATCGGTTCGGCTGAAAAGCTCGTGGCTTATGGCCGAAAACACTGTAGCTGGCTGAAAAAAGCACTGTAGCTGACATATGCTTATTTAGCATAATTAAATTTAAAAAAATTTAAAAATAAAAAAATATGTTAGCCCATTACGTATAATACAAACAAATACGGGAAAAAAATAGAACCGGCAAAAAAGCTCAACAAAAAACCAAAAGTTCAGAAAAAGACGAAACTTATGAATAGTAAAAAATAAGTCAGAAGCCAAAAGCCGAAGCCGAGTTGATCAGGGTCACAGTAAAGTTGAACTCTAGGTAATAATAATTAAAATCGAACGTGGGGTCACGTGCCCCCTTTCAAAGTGCATCCACCCCTACATATAATAAATACATAGTTCTTTTTGGTTTTTGGGGCTTTTGGCATTGGCTTCCAGAGAAACCAAACAAACGGAGCAACTTCTCTGAGTAGCTTCTCCAATTGACTTTTTAAATTTAAAATTATTCATCGTTATCTTAAAAAATATAGCTAAAAACACCATCAGCAACAAAACAAAGAAGAAGAGTTTAACTCTAAAAGTTTCTTCTTTATAGTGCCTGCTGAGACTAACAGAATTTTAGTTAAACATACTCGCACAATTGCATGAAAATAAATAGCTAGCCGTATGGTTTGTACGGGCCACTCAGCTAATTAACTGTACAAGTGTACGTCATCAAGCCATCACCTGGCATCGGGCGGAGTGACTGATCTTCTTGGCAACAACAACACAAGCGACCGCCATCGGTAAACGGAGGAAATGAATCATCATCAGTATTCATTCATTCACCCGCATTCGATCAAAACCCTGCAATGACGCACGCACACATGCATAGGCGTCTGCGTACACACATGGCGGGTGGTGGAGTGGATGGAAGCACGTAAACTAAAGACGCGTGCCGCGGCGCAGCAGGCAGGCGGGCAGGTAGCCGCGTGCATGCATCGGGTGCATGAGAGGGCGGGCAAGACTGCAGCCTCTGCAGCGCGCAGCGAGTGCGTAAACACGCACCACCTGCAGCACGGCCGCTGCTGCTGCAGGCTGCCGATCGAGCCGACGAGGAGGTGGAGACGAGCCGCGAAAAACGGAGAAAGTACAGCGAAGAAGCAAACGGGAAGAGCGCAAGGCGGAGGCGTCCGACCGTACTGACTGCTGATACTGATACGCGCGCAGGCACCGCCCTCTGCCTTTGCCTGCCTGGCTACGTAGCCCTCCTCCCTCGCTCCGGCTCCAGGCCGTCTGCCGTTCCGCTGCTGCTCCTGCCTTCCCGTGCCCTCCTCTCTCTCCTTTCGTCATTTCGGCACTTATTGCGTCTGATCACGCCATCGCTTCACGCAGAAAAGGGGAGAGCATGCAGTGCAGTGCAGCGACGCGATGCAAATGCCGTGCCACTGGCCCCTGGGCCTCTCTGGTTATCTCTCGCTCACGCACGCACAGGGGGTCTGCGTGCACTTCTGCAGATTGCCAGCAGCACGATGCACCACACATTATCCGTAACTTGGTCCAGGCGTGTAGCTGGCGTACCAGTACAGAGCCTACCGGGTTACCGATCTCTGTTTAGAGCAAGTCTAACAACAGAGCTAAGTGTTTGACTATAAATCAAATTATAAAAGTCAAGTTATACAATAATTTATCTACAAAAAGTTTTTTATTATTATATGGTATCATGTCTCACATTCTCTTTCCTATTCCTCCTCACATACATTTATTATCTAGGCCCACCACTGTATAGGCTCCTGTGCCTAGCTTGTTGCTTGCATGAGAGCCAAGCTCTCATCTCTCTCCTCTCTTCTCTCCTCCACATCAGCAAAAATCATTATTGTACTTGCTCTTACTTGTTCCCTTCGACAGGATCAGGGCCGATCACCGTTGGGGCAGATGATTAGGGGATTGGGTCATGGCTGGCCAGTGAAAGGTGAGCCAATACGGGCTCGCTGGTTCATTGGTCCAACGGCTGAACCGCTGGTTCATAATACAGTATTGGTATTCAATGCGTTTTGACAAATTGTGGTTCGGATTTAATGTACATGGGTTACATAAGTTTGTACCGGCCGGTCTAAGGGCATGTTCTTTTTCTCAAAGCTGACGGTTTTTAGTTTTTGCTACAGTATCTAACTTTTAAATGGAGTATTTTTCTCAAGACGGGATCTACATGTTAAACGATGTACACGTTAAAAGCCTAACATATGTATCAGCCAAAATCGCAAGTGAGTATTTCTCTCTCCGTAATATGTACTGTAAACAGCCAAAATTCAAAAATTTCAGCCAAAAGCGATAAGCCGCAGCCGTAGCCAAACAGACCCTAAATAACATAAAATGGTCGGCCAAGTGGTTTGCACAATCTTTAAGCTGAGAGGTTCTTTTTTTCTTTTGAGGGGTTCGACTGAGGGGTTCCTTCGGTGGTGAGGGACCAGATCTGGAGTTATACGATGAATTATTGTCAAATTTATAAAGTTGGTATTTGAATTTAGCTCATATCGGTCAGACCGGCCAAGCATATAGACAAACCAATTACCAGTCAGATCGGCTGGACTCTGCGGTCTAACTAATAGCCCCCAGCAGTCTGACTAACATGTAGTCAAATTGCAAAGAACTTGTGCCTAGAGACTATTTCTCAGTCTTTATATGTGCATGTAGGCTTGGAGTCCATTATGATCAACGGCGATGATCGAGGCTACGCTCAGGAGGAGTCGAAGTCCAGAACGATTAAGGATGTTCAGGGAATGGCTGAGCTCAAGCATGGCACAAAAAATACGGGAAATGTTGAAGGGAAGATTTAAGCGATAGGTTACACCAACTGGTTTAGTTGGTAAAAATGAGGTTAGTGATGTATTAGTGCCAATAATAATGATTTTTTGTTAATAGCCGACTTTTATTACTGTTATGTGTTCCCTGTTATTATTCATACATTGTTACTATTTTTACCTTTTTTGTGTTTTATTTGTAATGATAGTAATGCATTATCTGTGCACTATTGTTATTTATACACTGTTATTATTTGTAACTTTTTTATAATAATGATAAAAAAATGTCAACCTGTTACTTGTACACTTATCATCGCTGTTTACAATTTTGGTATGCACATATATGTATTGCTCTGGTGCCATTGCTAATAATATAGAAAATATTTGTGTACCTGTATTTTAAGCACATTTAGCAGCTCAGCTATGTACATGTGGATGATTATTTTGTATTATATTCAGTTGTACTTAGTATTGTCTAAAATAAATGCATTCTGCATTAGTGGTAGGTACCTACTGTCGAATATGGAACATGTGTTTGTGTTCTACAGGGAGAAAGTCATATGGAACAGGCTGAACGACGCACTGAAGTAGCCCAGACGTAAAAGATATCATTCCCACCGCATTCGTAATGATATAGATGACAACTAGTGGACAACCGTAAAGGCCACACAAGTGCAGACTATAGAAGATAGCAGGGCACTCCAAATGGAATTGCCTGAATAGGCTAGGCCGACTTCGTCGGTGCCCCATAGACCTAACGATTTATGTCACCTTTATCTATGTACTCATTCATTCTTCATATGGTTGGCATTTTCTGCCTATCGAGCTAGAGGGCGTGGCAGGTAATAGGTATCGTCTAACATGCCTTTCGAGCTCGGGGATAGACCATTTTTGCAAAAACAGATGTTTGAGGGACATTTTTGAAAAGAATGTTACCGCTCTTTGCCAAGTCCTATCGCGGCTACGCGTGCTTACACTGGCTTGTCCCTGCCCTTCCGATCCCTCCTTGCACCTTCCTAAAAAATTCTACGCACACACAAACAAAACAGTGTTTGCATAATACAATTTCTTAATACATATCAAAGCACTTATTGTTAATTAGTTTGCATATGTATTCATCTAATCACCAAAAAAACTAAACTAACCGTGTGGCGCTGTTGAGCCGATGCTGCAACCAAGTGCCCGAGCCCCCCAACCCCTGTACGCCAACCTGCAGCCACCTGGCGAGCTCGGGCTGCTCGGCAACACCTTACCAAGCAAGGGCCAGTCTGTGCCAAGCCTTGCTGCGCCCGCCCACACTATACCAGCCCATCCCTGTCGAGCTCCCTAGGCATGGCAAGTGACAGGTGTCGTTTTGTCGCGCCTTGTAAGCTCACTTTCAGGTCTATTTTTTTACAAAAATAGGTGTCTAGGTGGTGATCATTTGGGCTTATTTTTGGTGGTTTATGGCTGAAAAGCACTGTAGCTGGCTGAAAAAACACTGTAGCTAACAGAGCCTTATTTAGCATAACTAAATTTTAAAAAATTAAAAAATATGTTAGCCCATTACGTATAATACAAACAAATACGGGAAAAAAGAACCGGCAAAAAAGCTCAACAAAAAACCAAAAGTTCAGAAAAAGACGAAATATATGAATAGTGAAAAATAAGCCGAAAGTTAAAAGCTGAAGCCAAAACGATTACAGAATGCAAAATTTGAAATAGAAAGTAGCTACCGTGTCAAATACGTTAACAGTTCCGATTTTGTTTCCACTTAGCTGTTTTGGTCAATAGCCTCAACGATTAGGGACCAAAGATCATCCCTGTGTTTGAGGAATGGAATGAGTTTGTTTCACCATCACGACATCCATTGTAAGTAAAAGAAAGAAAGAAAAAAAAACAAATTGATTCTTCATAAAGATCATGGGAAGGACTCTCAAGGATGACATCTATTGCTGCAGATAGCACTTCTGGTTGACATCTACCGAGCCACCGAGGGGGCGGTTCCAACGGCATGACATGTGATAATAATTTAGCTTCAGCGGACATATATCTAAGTTTGTTTGAAATTCAAATTTTTTGTAGGATCGAAAATGGCAACAGAAAGGATGAATAGTGCCTTAAAAAATTTTCCTTAAATATTCACTTATTTCTTGCTCCGATAGCTACAAATCTATAAAGATTCAGGTAGGTACCATACTCAAAATCTAGAGAAACTCAGAGCTATACCACTGTGAAAAAGCAGTTGGTGCGGTACTACCGCTGTTGGTACTACAGTACTACCGCAACCGGTTGAAAGACAAAGTGATTGGATACAACTTAAATGATTATCGACCAGTGAGTTATCAAAACCAACGTGGTCGACAGTCAACGTGATCGGAATTCGACTAGAGTAGCCAACGAACAGAGAATGGTAGGAAACCAACATGGTCGAAATCACCGTAGTTGAAACCAACATGATCGAAACCAACGTCGTCGAAAGTCGACATGATTTGAATTTAACTTGAGTGGTCAACGGCCAGAGAGTGGTCGAAAGCTAACACAGTTGATGACAAGAGAGCAGTCGAAAGACCAGCGTAGTCGAGGATCATTGAATGGTCGAAACCTACGTGGTCGATCACCAGTGTGCGACCAAAAGACCAGCATGGTCGAGGACTAATGAGTGGTTAAAAACCAACGTGGTCGATAACCAGTGTGTGGCCAAAAGACCAGCGTGGTCGAGGACCAATGAGTGGTCGAAAACCAACGCGGTCCAAGATATGCGTACAAACCTGAGTGTGTTTAGCCACCTGTGATGATTCATTTTACAGTCACTCTACTCAGGAGGATAGAGCTCTACAGTTAGAGCACACACACTCTCTCTGTATCTCTAACCTATCTCCTATGGGAGAGAGGAGGAGCTAGCCACCAAAAGACTTAGCTAACCCTCTCAAACCCAAACTCTTGCCTTTCCCACCTTTTACAGGTTCACAACCTAAACTAAAATCAAATGGATCCACCTATTAGGCCAGACTGGGGATAACCCATTAACCCCATCTAACACCGGGTTTTACTCTCTCACGCACGCTTTTAAAAACGGCTTACAACCATTAACTTATTAGTGAATCAACACTTGATCCACTTCATATTTTCAGCATATACAAGACCTAAACCACTTAGGCCAACATCGCGATTTCACACACCGCTACTTTTTCAGTATTTGGCAATTTATCAAAATGCTCCGTCTACCGCCTTCCACAAATCTTCCCGCTTCCTTTTCCACGAAACATCGCTCATGTTTTGCCATCTTCCACGTGGCCTCAATGACTTGCCGCCAAGCCTATCACGCGTTTGGATCCTACCGAACCGTCCTCGCTTGCAAACGACCCAAGTCACTTATCGCACTAATGCCTTTTCTCGTACATGATGGCACCCGACTTCCTTAACCTTCAGGACATTGACTCCTCTCTTAGCCTAGTCTTGGTCTACTTTGCCGTTGCCTGTCATACCCATCACCTGTAGCTCTCGCTCTGGTTCCTCATTGTCCCAGCTTGCAACCACCTCGTAAGCCTCGATCATCTCCACCGTCTTCTTAACCATTCTAGACCTTAGCAACACCCTGTGCCTAGTCCCGGTCCTCCTACCACTCACCATGAGCTAGGTCTAAAGTTTTGCAACTAACACAAATAAACAAACCATCACATAGCACTGCACGATACACAAAGATATCAATTGGCACAATTCATCCATATAATACACAATGCAAAAAATATGCACACAAATTACTAATTCTAATCCTAAGACCAAACAATAAATATATGTACACACAAGAAGCATCACCCAGGTCAAACCGTGACCAAACTCCAAGATTTTCAAATAATAGTTTTAGACCACCGAGAGAAGCCAGCCAGACCGCCAAGCACATGCCAGTCAGACCGCTGGTTGGTATGACATGAGTCATCCAGGTCTACGATAGCCGATCACAACGCCCACGACTATCAAGACCTCTTGACCACTGAGTACAGTGTCTTCTGAAGTACAGAGAACCTTCGGACTAGCTCTTCGGATTACTCAGCAAAAGGCCGTTTGGACCACCCGACTACAAAGTCGAGGACAATGCCTCTGACTACTGTCAGCGGTTGAAATCTGCCACTCAGACTACCAAAACAAAGCAGTCAGACCGCTTAACCCGACGATTCCAGTAGACAGGCCAACCAGAATGTAGTTTTTTTTTTTGCAAAACACTTAAAAACCAAACTCAACCTCCAAAAATCTCTAATCCAAAGGTCAATTACTCATCACAACCATGGGATGACCTACACATGGTTACACATTTTTTGGTAGAAATTACCTTATTCACCGTAGCGTTCTCGCATTATATGGGACTTGTTCTTTTGGCTTCGACTTATAGTTTGGCTGACTTATGTTTTTTGGGTTGTTCTTGAAAGAGAATACGAAATAACGGAAACTCACATGTAGTTTTAGCTGATATAAATAAAGTCATTACAATATGTCATATAATCAAATTATAGATCTTGCCTTAAAAACACACTATTTAAAAACTAATTATTATAAAAAAATTTAAAAAATAGTTTTTAAAAACTGAAAATAAAAGGTATTTTGGTTTACAAGCCAATACCTTTGAAGTCCGTAAAAAGATTGCTGCCTTTTATGTACTACTAGTCCTAGCAGCTGTAGTTTCATCTTACAAGTTGCAGCAACTTCGGCCCCATGAGTACAGGTATTCGCGTGCGGCTGATGGAGTAGGGGTCATGATATACGTAGACCGTTTGGTTGGACTAAAATAAATTAATTTATAGTTAAAATTATATTATAATTGATTGAAATTACATTCTAGCTGAGGGTAGCCTATTGGCGTAACTAAAATTTAAAAAAAATTATAATAGAGAAAATATGTTAGTCCATCATGAATAATACAAACAAATACGAGAAAAAAGAACCAGTAAAAAAGCTCAAAACCAAAAGATAAAAAAATGATAAATATTAGAAATAAAAAAACAAAAGTTAAAAGTTTAAATCGAAATGAGTGAAGTGATATCCATCTCCTTCCCTTTTGTCTTGTTCAAATAAGTTTAGTCAAATAAGAACTGAAAGTTACAGCAGTATCTCTCAAACCTAGGACCAAACAACAATGGCTACGGGTCTACAATCCTACTACTACCTTCACCAGGAGAGGAAGGGAGGCGGCTTAACTGCATATATCTACAGGCCTAGCAACAATGGCTACGAGTCCACAAACTCACTCGAATACAAAAGCTTACACCAGTGCTGCCTAGTGCCTACCATGCATGCCAATCTGACTGATTTGATGCCTGATGTTTGATCGAGTGAAATATGGATGGATTGATTGATGGACCGATTAATCCCACTGACATGCACAGATTGACACGTCCTGATCATCATTTCTTTTTTCATTTCTTGCTCTGACCCTACCTCCTTGAATTTTCCAAATGGTGCACACAAACCGTCGTCGATACCAGTCTCGTAAGCTCCTAGTCACTCTCGATCAAATACAAGACCGTCGAGAACGTGAATGGACAAAACAGAAGCATAAGAATAATCAAATATATTTAATATAAGTGTAGAGGGTTATAAGTAGCCTTTTCTCTCTTATTAGAAAAGGTTATATTCATAGCGAAAGTGAAAACGAGTGAAGTCACAAGTTTGCTCTTATGATCTAGCCTACTCCTAGGGGTATCTGCATTATTTGCTCCATGCAGATCCCACCACGTCTGAGACCCTGGAGTTGATTCGTGGTAGGATTTGGACACCATTCGAAATTGGCTCCGGACCTCCTCGAGGTTGGCTCTAGATCCCTCCGGAGTTGATCTTATATATCTCGCCTAGGGTTGGTTCCTGGCCCCTCTCGGTTGGTCATGCGTACCTCGTCCAAGGTTGGCCCTGAACTTCTCTGAGGTCAGTCTTTCGTATTTCGCCCGGGGTTGGCCCGGGACCCCTCCGGGGTCGGTCTTGTGTAACTCGTCTGGGTTGGCCTTGCGTGCCTTGTCCAAGGTTGGTATTGCGAACCTCACCGAAGTTGATTTGTGGACTTGGCTCAGGGTAAACCTTCCAACGAGTGCCGTCGCTCCGAGATGGTCGTGGGCTCGAGTTGGCGCATGGACCTTCCCCCCAATAGTAGCCCCTCACCGATCCGATTGGTTGTCCATCGCCCATCAGTCCGGCACACCGACCAAAGGAATGGTCAGCGCACGGCCTTGGGCCAATAATCCTTCCGGTAACGTACAATGAGTTGACAAAACATCAAGATACATTAGCGTTGGGGAGGACTCGGGGTGGTAGTTTGCGCGAACTCCAGCCTCGGCTCGGTCCACCTCGGCCTTGAGGGTTGCACACGGTACAAGGCACCCTAGTGCCATTAGAATTTCTCGGGGGGTGCCGGGTAGCCCCAACCCACGATGGACCAAACCCTACCGGAGACGTCGAGTGGACTCGGTCCACTGTAGACCGACTTGGTCCTATAAATATCTTGTCTTGCTTTCCTCATTTCTTCTCCACAATCTTTCCCCTCCATTCATCTATTCCCTACCCGGCTCCACGCTAGGTCTTCTCTGCCTAGCCCGTATCTCCTCCGCGCTGCATGACCTCCCCAGGGTGCTCCCTTCATCACCGCCCCGGACACCCCCGGGGGCCTCATTTGGGCCACCCAGGACCCTCCTGGGGGCCCTCCTTCATCCGCCTGACCTCCCTGGTTGCTCCTTTCACCACCACCAGAGACCCCCTGGGGCCCTCCTTCACGCCGCACAGCCTCCCCTAGGGGCCATTTGATCTCCTCTTGAAACACCCCTGAGGGCCCTCCTTCGCTACCGTTTGGGGCCCCTTGGGCCCTCCTTTGCGTCTCCCAGCCTCTGGGGGGCTACTTCTTTGCTAGCCTCCCTCAGCTACTCCATTCATCGCCACCCAAGATCGATCGGGGCCCTCCTTCGCACCGCCTGGCCTTCCCCTAGGGGTCGCTACTCTTCTGCCCAACCACCCCTAGGTGCTCCCTTGGCCATCGCCTAGGACCCCTTAGGGGCCCTCCTTCATGCTGCCCTGCTTCCCCTGAGGGGTCGCTTCTCCTCCACCCAGCCTCTCTTGGGTGCTTGCTTTGCTACTGGCTCAACTTCGAGCTTAGCCGCAGTTGGGCGCGGGACCCCGTTTAGCACCCTAGTTTGCCCTTGTGCGGAGTTGCTTTGGACCACACTCGCTTGGGCCAACTTCCTGCACCATGACCATGGAAAAGGATGTGGTGTCTACCGGCTCCTCCACCTCCTAGAAGGATGCCGCAAGGACAAATGCAACAGTCGAGGGGGAGGAGACTCCCGAGAAGGTCATCCAGTTCTGCTATCACTTGGGCCCTTCCAGCTTAAGGTGGGGCCTTCTAGAGCAGCTGGGGATGGAAGGCAAGATCGAGAGTGTCGACTTGGCCGTCTTCCGAAGCCTTATGAGTTCCGTCCTAACCTAGGGCCGGGGATGCTCATCATCTTCACCGCCCAGTTCAAGGCTGGCCTCCACATCCCCCCAGTTGGGTTGCTGACGGACGTGTTTGACACATTCAACCTTGCGGTCTCCCACCACAACCCAGGTTCCCTCGTTCCCCTCTCGGTGTACGAGTGGGCGATGCAGAGTCTAGGGTAAAGCATCCCTCCGCCGAGCTCTTATGTTTCCTCCACTATGCCAAGCTCATGATGGCAAGGACATGCGCACCTCATACAGAATGATAACCTTTCAGCTCCAGGGCAGCCGCCAAAAGTTCGAGCTCCCTGCTAAGGCCTACAAGGCCAAATGGAAATCATAGAGAGACATGTGGTTCTACTATCCCGTTTAGGGATCTGGGCTCGTCAGCATGGGGAAGAAGTTGTTGGTGGACTGCTTGCTACACTTCTCACCCTAGTTGGGCGCGATGGATAAAGCCCACTAGCATCTTCTGCTAGGACTCGCTGTGAAGTTCAGCATGCATGATTTCGTCGAGGAGTACTACATGCTAAGGATTGCTCCCCTATGCTGGGGCTAGAACTTGACCTTCATGGAGGACGAGGTGTCGGGGAGCATTCGTGCCTTCCAGGGCTTTGCTAAGTCCCAGTGTGAGTTTTCACGCCGCTTACAATGCTATGTTTGGTCGGCCCTTGGCCTTCTTCTAATCTTCACTTGGACATGCAGGCTTGATGCTCCTATAGGTAGAGAAGGTAACAGTGGTCTTACTTAGGTGTGAGACGAGGGCAAAGAGTGGCATGGACGAGGACCCGATCGTGGGGGATCACTGCAAGTGTTTGTGTGTGAGATGGTTGACATGTCTGTGCCTATTCGCCCACCATTCGAAGAGGATGACGGGTCCTTGATGATGGTAGTTTGTGCTACAGTACCTGGTCGGTATTCAATAGTTGCAGAGTGGGAGCGTTATGATACTTCTGAGCGAAGCGATAGTATTTTCTGAATACTTGTGTTTTCAAGTAGTCGATGAGCTAGTGACCAGACTTTTCATGGATGGCATAACCGGTCGGAATGAGTACTGTTAGGCTGTTTCCTGGAAAGCGATGGAAATTGTGGTCATGGCTGACCTGTTTGATGCTGATGAATGGTTAACGGTGTGTTTTGAGTGTATGGACTAATAACAGTCAAGTTGTGAAGAACTTATGCTAGAAAAAATGTTCTTTGGTCTTTGCATATGCAAGATGGCGTGGAGACGGTCATGGTTGGTGATGAGAAGGACCGAGACTAGGATGGAAAATTCTGATGTCCAGGCGGTCGAGGATGTCACAAGGTGGCTGGGCACATACTGGAGCACGTGGAGGTCAAAGGTGGTGATGTGTGGGGAGGATACAGGAGGTGCTATCCTAGCCAGATAGCCACCATCCTACCTAAGCCAACAACCCATCAGGTGAGAAGAGAGGAGTGTTGAAGAAGTTGAGACAGAAAGTAGAGGAAGACGAAGGAGAGCATGGACACGGGACAAGGAAGCCGATCGGGTGGAGCACCACAAGATGACATTCCTGACAACAATAAGAAGCCTCAACCACACCTTCGTCCATGTCTGCAACCACGTGAGGACCACACCGTAACTGCAACCAACCAGTGAACTTCCCATTTCCAGCCCGACACAAGTAGGCTCACTTTTCCCCCTCCCACCATTCCTTTTACCCTATTTTCCCTTTTCGGTTCATCCAAGAGAAGCACACAAAAATGCTTGGCACACACTCCACCTTGGCTCGACCAATTGAGCCAGGCAGTTGAGAGGGAGGAAGAAGCCACCTAGCCCAACTGGGGGCTACCATAGCAATCGGTGGCACGTCCTAGCACCATGAGCGCCCTCGTACTTGGGAAAACTCCCATGCATGAGACCCCAAAGAACCAAGTCCCGACAGCAGGGCCATTAGAATCCCCCAAGAATTGGGTGTGGTAAAAATGATACAAACATAACAAGAACAAAACTAAAATTAAAATGCGTAATCATTGGTAGGGTTAAAGGAGAAGGTAGAACCGGTGGGTAGAGGGAGCCGAGCCCCTAGTCACAACCACTAGCTAAGGACCAAGCTCACCATAGGATCCCCTGGCTGGCGGCACCCTCCACGAGGGGGAAAGGAGGTTGAAGGAGCCACTGAGAGGCTGAGCACCTGTGAGTAGCTGAAGTAGTCAGAGGCCGAGTAGCTGTGGGTATCTAGATGCCGAGTAGTCATGAGTATCTAGAGGTCGAGTAGCCGGAGGTCGAGGAAGCCGAGAGATTGGGGTAGCTGGAGAGCTCGGTGAGTGCATTGGACCAGCCGGGCCATTAAGTAGCCCATAGATCTAGCAAAGTAGCTGCTAGATCTGGTGGGTAGCCACAAGATTCGGTGAGTAGCCATTAGATCTGGTGGGTAGCCACTAGATCCGACGAAGGGAAATAGCAGTGACCATAGATCTGGCAAGAAGTGACCCGAGGAGAGGTGGATCGACTGGATCTAAGCTGAGAGGAGGTGGCGCACCAAGAGTAGCCAGCCAAGGAGAGCGTTGAGCCACGGGAGAGGAAGGGAGTAGAGGAGAGCACTAGCACCAAGGAGGAAGAGCAAGAAGAGAAGAGTGGCAGCGAAGAATCAGAGCATCGACCGAGCGTGTGAGATCAGGGAGGCAAGGCGTTTGTGCGACAGTGTTGGTCGAGCATGTGCACAGCCAAGGGATTGAGGCATTTTGTGTCGACTGAGCTGGGCCGAGCATGCTGGGCCGGGGGGTGCGGTGTGTTGTGCTGGCTAGCAAGGCCAAGAGAATTGGGCCGAGATAAGCTAAGAGCCAAATAGGCCAGGCCGTAGGTATGGGCCAGTTTAGCCGAAAGACCAGTGAGAGACCATGTGGAGGTATCCCCATATTTATGATAAGTAATTGACGCTTGAGTTAGAGAGTTTGAGTTTGTTTTGGGTATTTCATGCGGGGGTACCTTTTTTTGATACTAATGTATGTTTATACTATTTCGAGCGGTGCTATGTGATGTTTTCTTGTTTGTGATGGCTGCAGGACTTTGAGACGGAGTCGTGGCGAGGCATGGATGGCCGGACTAGGCACGGGTGGTGCTGAGGTCAAAGCGGTCGGGAGATGCCGAAGACGGTGCGGACTCGAAGTGGTTGCGAGGTATGGACAGCAAGAAAAGAGGAAGCTTCCAGGAAGGTGTAGTAGGGACATTTCGGTAAAATGCGCAAGGCTGCAAAATAGAAGCGGATTCAGTTGAGGCTGATGGGTAAAGTGTTGTAGCAAATGGGTTGGAGACCCGGTAGTAGAAGGAGGAGGTTAGGGTTTGGGGTGGAGTGCTTGTTTCCCTCCATTTTCCTGATGAGTGATTTTGACTCTTGCCTCATTTGTGTGTGAAGCAAGTAGTGAGAGATGGCTGCTACTTCTTGAATTTCTATTTGAGTTGTGAGCTCTTCCCTTCTATATATGGAGTGGGAGTTGGCAGTGGAGGGATGGAGGTAGAATAGTTGCTTGTCTGCGTGAGTTTGTGTGTGTTGAACTCAGGATGTGAGACCTTGTGTAAGATGGATGTAGAAGAACTCTTTGTAATCATTCATCTCTTTGTATCCATTTGAGAAGTCTTGTGCTTTGCTTCTTTTGTTTGATCAAGTTCTTATTTTGCAGCTCTCAGTTTATCTCATTTCTGAGTTGATTCTTTGGTTAGCTCTTGTTCTTGTTTGGTTCTGTATGGGGAATTAATCTCAAGACCATTTGGTCAGTTCATTCCCAAGAGCCAAATGGTTGAATCAAAGAGTCTCTCATTTTTCAATCATGCGCCTCATTTCCTCTGTTCTTGCCTCTCTAGGGTTTGAAGGCAGAGCAAGGTTATTTTCTTGGTGTCTTGGTGGATTGTTTGTTCTAGGTCTGTGATTTCTAGTTGTGAGATCATTTCTTGCTGAGATTCAAAGTCTCATGAGCAAAAGATTCAAGAATGGCAAGCAATTTGGAAATCAATCTCATTCTCTGTCAGTTTTCAGATTTCTGCTCAGGTTTTGGTTTCTTGCTCTTTTGGTATGTATTCTCTTGTTCCTGAGTACCTTTTGCTATGTAGTTCGCAGTCCCAATTGTTAGCCATGAGAAGAGCAGCAAGGACTCATCCCTTCCCTCAGTGATTCCTGTTTTCGGCAGTAGTTACTATGCTGACCTCTTCAGTGTCTTTTGTTTCCTTTTGCTGCTCTTTGCAATTCCCTTTGATTAGCCTTTCTTCCCTTTAGGTTTCCTTTTGCAGCCCCATATCTTCTCTGGTTTGTGGTTCCTCTGCTTTTTGGTTCGCTGAAAAACTAAAGTTCAAATCCAACTCAAAATAAACCAGAACTGTGTCACTGTTTTCAGGGGGCCGGTCAGACTGCTAGGGTTTCAGCCAGTCAGACCGTGCCCTGACCTGCGGTCAGACCGCATCTGTGTTGGTGGTCAGATCGGCATGGTGCTGGCGGTCTGACCGGTGTGGCATGAGCGATCAGATCGGCGGTGGGCCTGCGATCAGACTGGCCGAGGCATGGCGGTCTGACCGGTTAGACTGTATTTGCTCTCTGATTTGATTCTTTTTCAGCCTTGTTTTCTGATCTCTTCTGCATTTTCAGTGAGCATGAATCTTCTTCTTCATAGCTACTATAGCTGTCGGAGAAGAAGTTTGTGGTACTTCGGGGCGGTTTTTGAAGACACCATTCACCCCCCTCTGTTGCAATTTCCGATCCTACAACCAGTAACAGAGAGTGGGAACCCAGTAAAACTCTAACACCATCCGTAGACTAGAAATCCACCAAAATGGGAAAGGGAAAATTTCTAATCTATTAGTATTCTAAATAAATATTTTTCTTATAGGGGAGCGTTTGCTTGTAATGCAGAAATTGAGCCAATTCAGGCTGAGGTAGCAGATCAGGCTGCTATTGATCTCATCACCTACTACTACTCAGGCAAGCTATTTCGTGATCACAAATTTAGTTATGTTAAATATAAAAATTAAATTATGTATAATTACTATATACCTACATGAAAACTATATTTGAAAAACTAAATTGAACAAAGAGATGAAAAGAGAAAAGAAAAGTGGAGAAGAAGAGAAGCATGAGAAAGAAACAGTAATCCGGCTGAGAGGGGTAGCTGGACTACAAGACTATGTAAATAGGAGGGTAAAGATGACCCTGAAATGGCAGAGAGGGGGAAGGTGGTCTCCCTTTACATATGTATAGAACATATGGACTCACAAAACTCTCACTCGGATAGGAGACCGTATTTAAAGTGTTAACCATTTTTCCATCTCTGATGGCTAGAAAAATACTGCCTTGTTACGTTATTCATCTCTCCACATTGGGTAAGTACTTTATGTGTGAGTAGAGATGGATGGAGTTCATGACCGGTAATGCTAGCCTGGAAGTGAGTAAGTCCCAAGCGCATATATTAGCGCAGGTGGAGTGTTGGGTCAGGAGCTGGTACCGACCAAACGTTATTAGAAGCCAATGAAGCCCAAGTAAGCGACACGGTACACCGGTGGAAAATAGATAGGTTGGAGATTTGAGCAATGTAATTTCAAAAATGTTCTGTAC
This sequence comes from Dendrocalamus latiflorus, assembly GCA_017311315.1. Taxonomy (NCBI): domain Eukaryota; kingdom Viridiplantae; phylum Streptophyta; class Magnoliopsida; order Poales; family Poaceae; genus Dendrocalamus; species Dendrocalamus latiflorus. Next base: position 26,253,648 of record CM029660.1, read on the forward strand.
TTTGAATTTGACCCCACACCAAAGGAAGTGTGGCAAGCCTAGTTGTGATGGTTCAGGGTACCTATTGGTACAGTGGCACAAGCCACCATAGTGCTTAATAAAATCATGAATTTGTGTCAATCTCTTGGATTGGAGACTACGAAGATCACTAGGGATCTTTCTTTACCTGAATGAAAAGTAGAGTCTTCATAAACTAAAATTTGCCACCTAATTTAATAAGAATATTTTCCAGAATTGGAGAAATAGAAATTTCAATAACAAGCAAGAAGAGAGGCATACAATGCATTTTGCTATTATAATGCATGCTGAGTACATTAGTACTCAGTCTTGCTATTATTTCCCTTTGTTAAATGTTGTGTTGACCGGGGAGTACTCCAAGCCAGATGAAGGGACAACAGGCACTATCGAGTTCACAGGAGAGAAGGGTGGTGGTTACAAGGAGTCGGGGGAGGTGGACCCTCTATACTACGACTGGGATGAGTAGGCGTCCCGTTGAGCCAAGCAGGAGAGCCCTAGGGTACTCATTTGTCTTTTGTTGCTTATGTATTTATATTAAAGATTGTAGCCCTTGTGGCAAAGACTATAATAAAGAGACAATTTCTACATTATTGTTCTTCTGCGCAACTCTGGTAAAGATTTATTATTCGTTAGAGTAGTGTTCTATTGATCAGATGAATAATAATCTATTGCTTAAGTGTGATTATCCTCGGTATAATTACACAGGGCATGACACTCGATCCACTTAGAGAAGTAGTCAACGACCACCATCATGAACTTGTAGCTTCTTGTCTCTAGTTTGAAGGGGCCAACGAGGTCTATCCCCTAACGAGCAAGTGGCCAAGATGGTGGTATGCACTGCAAGTCATTTGCAGGTAAGTTCGTGTTGCGCCCCATCCATTCGTAGGCAATGCACATGCGAATAAGGGACTCCACATCCTGTAGGACTGTGGGCCAGTAGAACCCTTGACGGAAGGCTTTCGATACAAGGGCATGGGGTATGAGATGGGAACCACAAAGCCCCTAGTGTATCTCACGTACCAGATTGGCACCCTTGTCCTTGGATATGCACCGAAGGTATGGCTGGTAGACACCATGCTTATAAAGGGCATTGTTGTGAATGACAAAGCGCCGTGCATGACTCCTTAATCTTCGTGCCTCAGTGGGGTCTGTGGGCTTGACCCCATTGACCAGATACTCGATGATCGTCCTCCTCTAATATTGCTCCCTGATGGCACACACATCTGGGAGCCACTTCATTGCTAGCTCCACCAAAACCTCGTAGAAAGCACCAGCAGGTCACTCAGTCTGTGTGCTAGCGGCCCTTACCAAGTTGTCTATCTCAAGATCATTTCAGCACTGGATGCTCCGAACGGTGATGCCACTGAAGTACTTCTCCATGGTGCGGATGAGAGCCAGGTACTTTACTAAAGTCGGGTCCCTTGCTTGGTAACTCCTGTCGATATGACAAGCGATGAGTTGGGAATTGCTTTTTACCAGGAGTCACTTAGCCCCCGACGCCCGAGCTTTACACAGCTCGAGTAGTGAAGCCTTGTACTCAGTGATGTCCAGGCAGGCAGAGTAGAAGATGCACGTCGTAATGAGGGATTCAAGGACCACCCTAGGCCCTGTGCCTTCCAAGCACCAAGAGCCATCCACATAGATCGTCCAACAGGGCGAACAGGGGTAGTTCCACAAGGGTCTGCTCCACGATAAAGTCTACTAGCACTTGGGACTTGATTGTGATATGGGAGACAAAGGCGATTGAGAATAGGGCCAGCTCGATAGCCCACTTACCTGGATACTTCCTTGTTACGAAGCATCTCGCCAATTGGAAATGATGACGGTACTCGGATCTCGTGCACCAGGAAGTAGTGCCAAAGTTTCCTTGAGGCCATGAGGACGGTGTAGGTGAGCTTCACTAGCTCAGTGTATCTCACCTTAGCCCCTTACAAAGCTTTGAACAAGTAGTATACATGGTGTTGCTTCTTTTCTTCTTTTCGGACTAGCACAGTGCTCATAGAAATAGGAGTGCCATGACATAAGTGAGGAGGCCCTCTCTAGGTTTGGGGCTATGCGATAGCGTGGGGACCCTAAGTAATTCTTCAGGTCATCAAGGGTGGCTTGACGTTCGGCGATCCACTCAATGGTACCCGAGCCTCATAGGACCTTGAAGAAGGGAGCCCTCTCTTGGGCGAATGAGAGATGAATCGCCCTATTGTAGCTAGCCGTTCAACTAACTTTTGCACCTTGTGGATGTTTTGGGGAGGCTTCAGGTCAAGGATGACCTAGATCTTCACAACGTTCGCCTCGATCCCACGCTTGGATACAAGGAAGCCCAGCAGCTTCCCAACTTGTACTCCAAAGATGCACTTCTCTGAGTTGAGCTTTATGCCAGCTCGACGTAGGTTATCGAATGTTTCTTAGAGGTCAGTGGCATGTGCCTGCTCAAGAACACTTTTTACGATGATGTCATCCACATAAGCTTCCACATTGCAGAAGATCTGGGAGTCAAGTGCCTTCTACATGAGCCTGGCGAAGGTGGCACAATCATTCTTCAACCCAAATACCATCTGAATATACCAGAACTTCACAAAGGGCATGATAAAACTGGTCTTTTTCTTGCCTTCCATGGCAATCCACACCTGGTGGTATCCCGAGTATACATCAAGGAAGCTCATGAGCTCACACCCTGAAGTGACGTTGACTAGCTAGTCGATCCTAGGGAGTGGGAAGCTGTCCTTCAGACATTCATGGTTCAAGTTGGTATAGTCCACACACATGTGCCACCACCCGTTGGACTTTTCAATGAGAACTGGGTTGACAAACCACTCAGAGTGCACCACCTCCTGGATCACACCGTATTTTGAAGTTTCTCCACCTCCTGCCTCGCCATGGCTTGGCATTCACCTGACATCTGTTGGAGCCTCTACTTGATGGGTATGGCCTCAGGCTTTACAAATAGCTAGTGCTCAATTATTACCCTTGGGACACCGGGGAGGTCTTAGGGTTCCCAAATGAAGATGTTGTGGTTTGCCCACAAGGTGGCCAATATGGCCTTAGCCGTCACAAGGTCGAGGTCCACGCCAAGCAGCACGGTCTTCGTAGGGTCTACTTCTGAGTGGGGTTCGTCCTGAGTCTCCCCATCAGGCATCGGCTTAGGGATCCATTTGCTGGAGGAAGGGGCCTTCTCCTGGCTCAGCTTCCGTGACATCTAGGGCGACAAAGTGCATGTATTAGATCACCACCAAGATGTCTTGATCTATCCTCCTTAAAAGGTCTTCGTCGCCATGTACGGTTAGGAAGCTTCACACAGAGATAGGAAGGGTAAGGCATCGCCCAGAAGTAATTGAGGGCTACCCTGTCCATGATCATGTTGTATTGGTATGGGATATCAATGATGTCAAAGACCATGCTGTCACTTCAGGTGGCACTCCGAGGCCTAAGCCCCGCGATCAGCTCAATCTTACCAAGGGCTAAGGCCAGTTCATTGCCGAAACCAAGCAGTAGGTGCCAGGCTCTAATAGGAGTGACCACGAGATTCCGAGCCTATCAAAAGTGGAGGTGAACATGATGTCAGCGGGGCTCCCCCATCCACGAACGTGTGTCTTACTTCACATCCGGTGATGGAGGCAGAGATCACCAGGGCTTTAGGGTGTGGGAGGCTAAACCCAGCTACATCTTCTGTGCCGAACATGATGGGTGTGTTGACCCACTGTGGGAGCTCAGTTAGGGGTCGTGTCGATGTGGTGGACCAGGCGTTCATAAGCTTGGCATCTTCATTTTGATGCGAAGGTGTGCAAGTTTCCATCGGTCATTGCACCACATGGCGCGGAGGGTTAGCAGCTCATCCTGTGGCCTCAAGCAGAAGGGTAGCGGCAGGGGAAGGTAGTGTGGCTACTGCTGTAGGCATGGGAGGTGGGTTGCACTGTTGTGTGTTTGCGGTGGCCTGAACTTGCTGTCAGTGAAGTTGTCGGGCGAAGGTGATGAATTCGCACCCCGAAGACCATGAAATGGCACAGAAATGGGGATTGTTGCCATGGTCAAAACCTTGCTCCTGATATCACCAGTCGCACTCATGATCGTGCTCATGGTTGTTGCCCCTAAGGTGGCGCGGCTTATGATCTGGCTTCACTTCAGCCTTGGAGGGGTTTCTCACCTCCCACCTCGGTGACCTTCTGTGCCTTCCCCTTCTTAGGCGGCATGGCTTTTTTGCTTGAGTCCCCATGGATGGCACCAACTATCATCGATATGAGACCAGGCAATAAACTTGGAAGCACCCTCTCTCGGATGCGGAGACTGTCGAGGATGCAGACTTGAGGAGAAAAACACGAATGACCAAGCATATTCAATATGAGTGTCTAAGGTTACAAATGGCCTCTCCTCTCCCATTATAAGGTGTCCTATTTATAGAGGGAGAGAGGAAGGTGAGTAAAGTTACAAGTTTGCCCTCGGGCCTAGGTTACTCTTAGGGGTATCTACATTATTTGCCCCACATTAGTCCCACACATCTGGAACTCTGGGGTTTGTTTGTGGCTCGTTTTGGACACCGTCTGGGGTTGCAGTTAATTATTAATAATCATAATTAATTAGAACTAATCATGAGCTAAATTAAGTGCTAATCATGGTAATGATTGAGGCAACACTTGGGGGGCACAACACGTGCCCTATTGAGTTAACATAGCTCGGCAGTACCTGCCGAGCTCGGTAGGTACACTGTGAGACTAGATTTGCAAAAATAGATATTGTCGTAGGGATGGCCCCCACCTAAACCCAGCAGGCCTGGTAGGAAATTATAAGGCCCAGAACAGGCCATGTGTAATGACATAACTGCCCCCAGAGGGGATAACTAGATGTAAGGGTATAACTGTAAAAGCACTCCTCATGCGTGTATATATATGGGTACAGGCCATGGGGAGGACCTAGGCCATTACATTCATCTTCATCACTCTCCACTACCATCTCTCTCTCTGTTTGGTCTGTAGCCACAACAGTTGGCGCCGTCCGTGGGGAGGACAAGGATAAGCCTGAAGACCGAAGAAAAAGGATGGCACCGAAAAAAGCTTCTTCAGCGGCGGCGAAGGGAAAGAAGGCGGCCGGGCCGGAGCGTCGTATGAGTACCAGGGCTTCGGCATCAGCAGCGGCGGGCGCGGGTGGCGACGCAGGCGCGGTGGCCGAAGACGTCGACGTTCGCGCGGTGACGACCAACCTCGTCACCGGCACCGCGACGACCAACCCCGCCACCGGCACCGCGACGACCAACCCCGTCACCGGCACCGCGACGACCCGCCCCGTCACCGACGCTGCGAGGACGGACCCCGCGGTCGAAGACGTCGACGCGGGTGCGGCGACAACCGACCCCGCCGACGCAACGACAGCCGACCTCGCCGCCCCCACTGCAACCCTCGCCGGCGGCACGGACCGGGCGGTTCGAGGTAGCCACGACGGAGTGACCGGCAGCTCAGGACCTCGCGACGCGGTCGTCCCCGCGCCGATCCGCCCGTTGGGAGCACCGGCAACCCCGCCCGCACAGGCGGTGGAAAGCGCCCTACTGGCGGCCCTCAACGCGTTCCAGCGGGAGCTAGGGGACCTTCGCGGAGCCGTCCGAGATATGCAAGAGGCTCGGAGCCAGCAGGCCGCGCCGGCAATCGCGACCGAGCCCACGCCGGAGAGGGCGGACAGTCGCGAAGCCCCCACGTCTAGCCGCGTGCCGCTGCGGCGCGTAGATCCGGAGTCCCCGCTTTCGGCGGGGCTGCAGCAGGCGGCATGGCCCGAAGACTTCAAGTTCCCTAGCGCCGTCGACTCGTACAAAGGCGACACGGACCCCCGTGAGTTCGAGCGCGTGTACGAAACCGCGATCGAAGCCGCGGGCGGAGACGACACCACGAAGGCGAAGGGACTCCCCCTCGCGCTGCAAGGAGTGGCGCTCTCTTGGTTCTTTACCATAGAGCCGGGCTCCATCTACGCGTGGGAGCAGCTTCGCGTCCGCCTTCACAACAACTTCCAAGGAAACTACGTTGACCGAGTCGACGCGGACCAACTCTTTGCGGTGAAGCAAAAACCCTCGGAGAAGCTCCGGGACTACTTCAAACGCTTCGCCAAGATTCGATGCCAAGTGAAAGATGTTAACGAAACCACCATCATTAATGCAGCCATACAGGGCCTTCGCCCGGGCCCGATGGATGAGTACAACGCGCGAAAGCCAATCAAGACGGTGGCGAAGCTCTTCGACAAAATGGAAGAATATGCCAGGGCGGAGGAAGACGCGCGGCGAAGACAAGGTGACGACTCCGACACCAACCAGGCCGGAGCCTCGGCAAAAGCCGAAGATTCGCCGAAGGGCGGTTCTTCGAAGGGAAAACGTAAGCAGGAGTCGTCTAGGGATGCGCCCGACCGCAGGGACGCCTCGCATAAGGAGTCGTCTGATCAGCCCAAGCGCGGCCAGCAGAGGTCGAGGCGAAACCGGTACGTCCTCGACATCGAAGGCGGGTCCGACGAGGGTACTCCCGCGGGCCGAGGCGGTCGGGGGCGCCGTGGCCGGGGGCGCGGCCGTGGCAGGGGCCGCGACGATAAGGGTCGTGGAGATTACGACGACCAGCATCAGGGACTGTGGTGCGTAGTCCACGGCCGCGGCAATCATGATACCCGCGCCTACACCTCCATCGCGGCGCTCCGCGACAGCGTCGCTAGGGACAGGAACCCGGAGGCGCGCCCGCCTGCGGTGGCCCACGTCCAATTCCCATACGAGGCCCCCGTGCAGGTACAGGCGCAAGGGATGCAACCCAGGAAGGCACCTTACGGATCCAAGCTCACGTACAGCAGCCTCGGGAGGGCCTCCTGTCGCTGCTGGCCCCGGACGCAACCTACCGCAGGGTCATTAACGTTATATCCGGAGGCTCTGCGCTGGAATTTGCCTCGGCACGGCAGCAGAAGGCCTATGCGCGAAGACTACATCACGTGGCGGCATACCCAGCGCAAGCACCGCCGGATTGGGCGCAGCACGAAGTTACATTCACACCCGACGACGCCCAGGGTGTGGATTTCCCTCATCAGGACCCCCTGGTCATCCGGGTCACTATCGCGGGATGCGACGTGGGGCGCGCCTTGGTGGACGGCGGTAGCTCCGCGAACGTATTGTTTCCGGCGGCCTTTGACCAGATGGGGATCCCTCGAAGCCGCCTAGGGCCCTCGGGAATCCCACTGCAGGGCTTCGTGGGACAGCCCCTGCGGGCGCTGGGCCAAATAGGTCTTCAAGTCTCCTTCGGCCGAGATGACAATGTGCGGGCCGAAGATGCCACCTTCGACGTGGTCGACCTTCCGTACCCCTACAATGCCATATTAGGGCGCCCAATCCTCAACTCCTTCGGCGCGGTACCGCATCACGGCTACCTATGCATGAAGATCCCGGGTCCCCGGACCATCATCACCATCCGAGGTGACCAGGATATGGCCCGGCGCATCGAACCAGGTACCAGGTGCCCGCGTCGCGAAGCCCAACGGCACTCCTAGAGCTGGCGTCACCGCGCGGAGGTCCGCGGGGCCATTCACAGGCGCCTTGGCGGGCCCTGCAGATGTCTAGCGACTAGAGGCTTCGGCCGCACCAAGGGCAAACGGTTAGTATATCCATCCTTTGTAGTTGCTCACCCGCGCAAACGGGGATGTAATGAAGATCGCCGTTTGTCGCTAATCTTTCTTTATCACGCGCAAGTACGCGGTGAAGGCGCGCGCAGGCTTAGCCAACGCGCGCGTTCCCGCAGTATAAATCGAAGTCGCACGTTCGCGTGTGCACTCGCCGTAGCCAAAAGGTGACGGGCCTGAGTATAAACAAAGACGCACGTTCGCGTGTGCACTCGCCGTAGCCAGGGGTACGGGACTGAGTATAAATCGAAGTCGCACGTTCGCGTGTGCACTCGCCGTAGCCAAAAGGTGACGGGCCTGAGTATAAACAAAGACGCACGTTCGCGTGTGCACTCGCCGTAGCCAGGGGTTCGGGACTGAGTATAAATCGAAGTCGCACGTTCGCGTGTGCACTCGCCGTAGACAAAAGGTGACGGGCCTGAGTATAAACAAAGACGCACGTTCGTGTGTGCACTCGCCGTAGCCAGGGGTACGGGGCTGAGTATAAATCGAAGTCGCACGTTCGCGTGTGCACTCGCCGTAGCCAAAAGGTGACGGGCCTGAGTATAAACAAATACGCACGTTCGCGTGTGCACTCGCCGTAGCCAGGGGTACGGGACTGAGTATAAATCGAAGTAGCACGTTCGCGTGTGCACTCGCCGTAGCCAAAAGGTGACGGGCCTGAGTATAAACAAAGACGCACGTTCGCGTGTGCACTCGCCGTAGCCAGGGGTACGGGACTGAGTATAAATCGAAGTCGCATGTTCGCGTGTGCACTCGCCGTAGCCAAAGGTGACGGGCCTGAGTATAAACAAAAGATGCACCGGGGGGACGCCCTCGCGCGCATCAGTCTACGGACTTTAAATAAGACGTAGCGTCGAGGTTCGCCTCCGCACGCACCAGTCTACGGACTTTAAATAAGACGTAGCGTCGAGGTCCGCCTCCGCACGCACCAGTCTACGGACTTTAAATAAGACGTAGCGTCGAGGTCCGCCTCCGCACGCACCAGTCTACGGACTTTAAATAAGACGTAGCGTCGAGGTCCGCCTCCGCACGCACCAGTCTACGAACTTTAAATAAGACGTAGCGTCGAGGTCCGCCTCCGCACGCATCAGTCTACGGACTTAAAATAAGACGTAGCATCGAGGTTCGCCTCCGCACGCGCGAGTCTCCGGACTATAAAAGAAGTCGTAGCGTCGAGGTCCGCCTCCGCACGCATCAGTCTACGGACTTTAAATAAGACGTAGCGTCGAGGTTCGCCTCCGCACTCGCGAGTCTCCGGACTATAAAGGAAGTCGTAGCGTCGAGGTCCGCCTCCGCACGCATCAGTCTACGGACTTTCAATAAGACGTAGCGTCGAGGTTCGCCTCCGCACGCGCGAGTCTCCGGACTATAAAGGAAGTCGTAGCGTCGAAGTCCGCCTCCGCACGCATCAGTCTACGGACTTTAAATAAGACGTAGCGTCGAGGTTCACCTCCGCACGCGCGAGTCTCCGGACTATAAAGGAAGTCATAGCGTCGAGGTCCGCCTCCGCATGCGCGAGTCTCCGGACTATAAAGCAAGACAAAGCGCGGAGGTCCGCCTCCGCATACGTCAGTCTACGGGCTGTCCGTTCTAAGGATCCTGGCGCAGCTACTTCGCCAACGGTGGCATCAACACACAGCGCATATCCTAAAATGCCTGGAAGTCTGCATACCGGAAAAATCACAAGTACAAAGGTCCGGCAACATCCCTGCCGCTCTAAGCCGCTACCCCGCGGGTTCGTCCTTAACACGCGCTAAAGCTGGGGCCTGGCTCGAAGAAGGCCGGCTCGCCCAAAAGTCCAGCGACTCTTCGGCCCTTCGCCAGCGTCGAAGGCGTCGCCGGGTTGAAAGGTCGGCCGCACGAAGCCGGCCCCAGCAAGGAAGCTGCCCGGGATATAGGCGAAAGTCAGAATGCATGCGGCAAGTGTGTACTTTATTTGCAAAGACAAGGAACAGTACAACGCACGCCTACACCTAGGCACCACGGCGTCAGACCTGCGGGTTCCCGGCGCCTTCGGAGGGCCCAGCGCCGCCATCGTCGCGTCGAGGGACCCCGTCCAGAAATTGGCCGAGGCTCCCCGTCCCGTAGAGCGACTTCTGGAGCTCGATCCGTGCAGCATCCGGCCCGACGTACGCCCAGATCCGGTCGAAGAAGGGCCCGAGGGCAAGGCGAGCGGAGCGGACGGCGCCGGACATTACTCCGGCCCCGCCAGGCATCTCCAGCTGGGGGTCATCCAGCGCGGTGACGTGCGTACAGCCGCGGTGCTGCAGGAGCGCGCGCACCAAGCATGCCGACGTGTACGCGCAGTGGGTGCCGAAGGACGTCGCCGCGTCGCGCACGACGTTGGCGGCATCCCCGACCCAGCGGAGCGTCCGAGACAACTCCTCCGGGCCGTAGGCGCGGCCCGGCACCTCAGGTACCAGCCCTTGAAGATGGCTCTCCAGCGCTTGCATGGCGTCCCATGCAACCACCGAGGCGTCGCCAAGTGTCTGGTTACGCTCCGCTAGAGTCAGGGCAAGCTCGCCTTTTTCCTTCTCTAGCGAGGCGACCTGCTCCAGGAGCCCGTCCCGCTCCGTCGCAAACCACTGTTCAGCAACTGCCGCGGCTGATTCCTGCGCCGACGCAACAAGTCCCTCGGCATGCGCCCTAGCTTCGGCGCATTCCGCTTCCAGCTGGCGGATGCGGGCGTCCTGGGCAGAGCGGGCGCCAGAGGCTTCGTGCAGCTCATCCTCGGCGGCCCACAGCCTATCCTCGAGCGCCTTTCGGCTACAAGCGTAGGTCGTTTGCAGGGCCTGCCCCAGCACAAGTGTCTGTAGAAGGGAAAAGACTTAGCAAGCTCAGCTAAGCCCAGGCGTGGTCGCATGAGTACTTACCCTCACCCCAGACACCTCGAAGGCGTCCTCGAGACGCTCCGCCCCGTAGGTCTGCAGCACTTGCGGGTCGACGCTGGTGGCCGCGTCGTTCACAATCCCGCGCCACGCCCTTAGCGTCTCCGGGGGCGGCACGAAGTCCGCGGGGCTTGTGCACGCGAAGGTCCCGTGTTCTGCCAAACGCTCCCCCTCCGGAATGAGCAACGCTGCAAACAGGGATGCAGGTGAGCACCGCAAGGCATAAAGTCATACACCAGATTAAGCTGGCCACCCTACCTTCGGTAGCAGAAGGAATGGTCCCGCCGCGGGCAGAAGCCTCCGCGTTCGGGGAGGACGACGGCTGTCCCTGCGCGGCGGGCGGTGTGGCCAGAGGGGCAGAAGGCGCATAGGCCGCAGGGCCCCCGGTGCTTGCGCTGGAGTCCCACAAGCTTCTGATGCCCGTGGCCACGATGAATCCCCGCGGTGTCCGGTGGAGCTCCGGCCGCACACACGGCCGTTTGGCCGGGGCAGCCAGCAGCGACACCGCCCCCGCAGCCGTGGTTGGGGAAGACCCCGCGGCTGCCGCGCCCGGGGGCGAAGGTTCCACGGTGGCAGTTGTCGCAGGGGGCACCTCGGTTTCCGCTGCTGTTGGTAAAGACAGCACGACTACGTGCGCCCCCGCGGAGGGCGCCTCCGGCACCACAGCGGTCGCGGTCGAGGGCTCCACCTCGGCATCACCGGTCCGCACGGGGTCCGCCTCGGCGACTTCGGCGGGCGGTGAGACTTCCCCCCTCCGGCTGCTCGCCGCAAACCCGCCGTCCGGGACGCTCGCCGAAGACACCTCGCCTTCGGCGCTTGCGCCACCCAAGCCCGAGTCGGCATACCTCACCGAGTCCGACTCCGCGTCCGCCACGCCCTCGGAAACACTAGCAGCAGGCGTGGCAGGCGCCCCGCTACGGCCCCTCTTCCGAGACGGGGCCTCCTTGTTCTTCTTCTTCGCTGCGCCATCGTCTGGAGCGACACGGTCCGGCACGGCAAGGCCCAGGACCTCGCACACGCGGTTTATTCGCCCCAGCCCCACCTTGGCGATAGCAGACGCGCGCTGCTCATGTTCCCGGGCGGTGTACGGCCCAGGAATACGCGTGCGGCTTGCTCCGCCTCCTCCAAGGAAATCCCTGAAGCAAAGGAGAATAGCATCAGCATATAACGCATTTCGCGTGAACAAAGGAGGGACACGATCGAGGCTTACGAAGACCGGGCGGCGCCGGCAGCGAGTAGACCCATGGCGAAACATTGTCGTCTCGACGCCTTTCGGCGGCAAGACGCCAGTCGTAGGCAAGCGGTGCCACGCCGTACATCACGTACTCCTCGGCGAGGTCGCGCATGTTGAGGCGGGCGGCCACGCCTACGAGCCGCTTGACCCTCCGCTTGTCCTCATCATCGAGCGTTCGGCCGGGCGAGGGCTTGAACGCGATTGGTCGGCCTGTGCACTCAAGGCCGCTCCCGCTCTCCACACGGTGGTAGAACCACCGCTTCATCCAGTAAGACTTCCACTTCCCGCGAGTTGAGTTCGCAGGGAAGAGCTTCTTGCACGACGGGCGAAGAATAAAAGTGACGCTTCCGAAGCTCGACAGCGTCCCGTCCTTCCGGCCCTTGGGCTGGCATCGTGCCTCGTGGAGATAGGCGAACAGCGACGCGCTGGGCCAACATGCCCCCGAGCGCAAGGCGCAACTGTACACCGCGAGCCGGGCCACGGCGTTCGGAGTCAGTTGCGCCAGCTCCAGCCCGAAGGTCCGCAGCACGTCGCCCACCACAGCCGCCGCTGGGATCCGGAGCCCCGCGTCGAAAAAGGCAACGAATACGACCGCCTCCGACCTCTCGGGATGCGGTTCCGTCTCGTCGGCGGCGGGCAATCGTACGTCCTGGCGCTCGGACAACTTCCCCGCGCACAAGAGCCCTTGGATCGTCTTCTCGGTCACGAGCGAGGGGCCTAGCTCGCCGGAGAACGTGCCTTCCTCCTCCGCCACCAGCTGCTCCTGGTCCGCCGCCGCCGGGTCGCGCTCTTGGAGCGCGTATTTCACCTTCAACGGCGAGGACCGCCGGTGAATGTCAGGGCCACCAACCGCCTGGCCGCGCTCGCTACTGGAGGCCATCGCTTCCCACGAAGAGACTGAAGCGGTGACGATAGCGCGAAGGTGTAGAAGGCGGAGCAGACAGGAAAGAGGGCGTAAAGGTGCGGGGACGCTGTTACGGGGGGGGGGGGGGGGGGGGGGCTATATCAAGCCACCTCGCCCATACCGCCGCTACCGAAACGTTGCAACGATCCGCGTGCCGGATGCAACCGTAGCGGTGTAAAGGCCCGCCCCGCACGATTCCCCGTAATTGAAAGCGAAGGGTCGCGAAGGTCCGTGTACGAGGCGCGACCGCAGTCGTATAAGCGCCCGTCCAGCGCAACGCCCCACCCAACGCTGGAAGGTCACGACCACAGGTGCCAAGGACCGTCACAACACGGCGTTACCTAGCCGCTGTCATAGGTGCACCAGTGGGCCAGGGGATCACAACAGCTCCGGCGCCACGCCATTCACTGCCTGCCCCGTGTCCCCCTTGCCTAGGGAAGAGGCGAGCGGCTGCAAACACGCAACCGTCCACATCCTACCGCCCACCAGTCATAGGCCGCCGCGTGCCCCGGGCGCGTCGGGTCGCACGGTACGGGAACCTAACCCTGGCAGACCAGGGGCCGGCGTGATTCCAGGAACCTTTACAGCGCAAGACCGCATCACAAGACCCCAAGTCACCGCCCACGCGGCGGTGTTCGCGGGGCGAAGGCGCCAGCCTCACTGCCACCCGTTCGATGGGTAGGGGACGGAGCGCGTGCGTCTACTCCGACTAGGCGCCAGCTTCGCTGCCACCCGTTCGATGGGTAGGGGACGGAGCGCGCGCGTCTACTCCGACTAGGCGCCAGCTTCGCTGCCACCCGTTCGAAGGGTAGGGGACGGAGCGCGCGCGTCTACTTCGACTAGGCGCCAGCTTCGCTGCCACCCGTTCGAAGGGTAGGGGACATAGCGCGCGTCTACTCCGACCAGACGCCAGCTTCGCTGCCACCCGTTCGATGGGTAGGGGACGGAGCGCGCGCGTCTACTCCGACTAGGCGCCAGCTTCGCTGCCACCCGTTCGATGGGTAGGGGACGCAGCGCGCGCGTCTACTCCGACTAGGCGCCAGCTTCGCTGCCACCCGTTCGATGGGTAGGGGACGGAGCGCGCGCGTCTACTCCGACTAGGCGCCAGCTTCGCTGCCACCCGTTCGATGGGCAGGGGACGGAGCGCGCGCGTCTACTCCGACTAGGCGCCAGCTTCGCTGCCACCCGTTCGATGGGTAGGGGACGGAGCGCGCGCGTCTACTGCGACTAGGCGCCAGCTTCGCTGCCACCCGTTCGAAGGGTAGGGGACATAGCGCGCGTCTACTCCGACTAGACGCCAGCTTCGCTACCACCCGTTCGATGGGTAGGGGACGGAGCGCGCGCGTCTACTCCGACTAGGCGCCAGCTTCGCTGCCACCCGTTCGATGGGTAGGGGACGCAGCGCGCGCGTCTACTCCGACTAGGCGCCAGCTTCGCTGCCACCCGTTCGATGGGTAGGGGACGAAGCGCGCGCGTCTACTCCGACTAGGCGCCAGCTTCGCTGCCACCCGTTCGATGGGTAGGGGACGCAGCGCGCGCGTCTACTCCGACTAGGCGCCAGCTTCGCTGCCACCCGTTCGAAGGGTAGGGGACGCAGCGCGCGCGTCTACTCCGACTAGGCGCCAGCTTCGCTGCCACCCGTTCGATGGGTAGGGGACGGAGCGCGCGCGTCTACTCCGACTAGGCGCCAGCTTCGCTGCTACCCGTTCGATGGGTAGGGGACGGAGCGCGCGCGTCTACTCCGACTAGGCGCCAGCTTCGCTGCCACCCGTTCGAAGGGTAGGGGACGGAGCGCGCGCGTCTACTCCGACTAGGCGCCAGCTTCGCTGCCACCCGTTCGATGGGTAGGGGACAGAGCGCGCGCGTCTACTCCGACTAGGCGCCAGCTTCGCTGCCACCCGTTCGATGGGTAGGGGACGGAGCGCGCGCGTCTACTTCGACTAGGCGCCAGCTTCGCTGCCGCCCGTTCGAAAGGTAGGGGACGGAGCGCGCGCGTCTACTCCGACTAGGCGCCAGCTTCGCTGCCACCCGTTCGATGGGTAGGGGACGGAGCGCGCGCGTCTACTTCGCCTAGGCGCCAGCTTCGCCGCCACCCGTTCGATGGGAAGGGGACGGAGCGCGCGCGTCTGCTTCGACTAGGCGCCAGCTTCGCTGCGACCGGTTCGAAGGGTAGGGGACGGAGCGCGCGCGTCTGCTTCGACTAGGCGCCAGCTGCGCTGCCACCCGTTCGAAGGGTAGGGGACGGAGCGCGCGCGTCTGCTCCGACTGGGCGCCAGCTCCGCTGCCACCCGTTCAAAGGGTGGGGACGGAGCGCGCGCGTCCACTTCGGCGAGGCGCAGCAGAGGCGGGGGTCTTGTCCGGCAAAATCTACCTCGTTTTCCTTAACAGGCCACCTACAGTACATCAACATAAAAGGTAATGCCGGCGGGCTCCACCAGGCACACCGACTGTAGGTACGCCTGTTAAGAAAAGCAGGGCAGACCTTGCTGTCGTGTACGGAAGCGCGGTGCGGGGGCAGGAAGCGCGGCTGGCTCTCGAGAACCGGCGCTGGTCAAGCTCCCAGGAAAAATGGACCTCCTTCTGTGCATCAACATTCCCCAAGCCGCTCAGCGTCACCCAGGAATGTTGATGCACGGCAGGGGCCCATTTTAGGGGAACAGCTTCTATCGCAATATACGCAGGAGCACCGCCGCACCAGCGCCATATATATACCCTAATCAGAACGGGAGCCAACCGGCGGAAGGCCAATCGGCAGAAGTCCAACTGCCGGAAGTCCGCCGCCATACTGATGGTCACGACGCCTCAACGCCCGCACCGCGCCAAGCACGCTGCACCACGTGGACGACCCGAAGTCCGAGCGTCGCAGCACGCCCCTTATCAGGGAAGGAGCGCGCGCGTCTGCTTCGGCTACAGCGCAGCCCCGGAAGTCTGGCAAAGTTCACAGGCCGCGGGGACGGAGGGGGCCAAAGGACTCGGCAACATGGCTTCGGCCTTGTGAAGCCCTTTACCATGAGAGGCTCCTGTCGTAGGGATGGCCCCCACCTAAACCCAGCAGGCCTGGTAGGAAATTATAAGGCCCAAAATAGGCCATGTGTAATGACATAACTGCCCCCAGAGGGGATAACCAGATGTAAGGGTATAACTGTAAAAGCACTCCTCATGCGTGTATATATATGGGTACAGGCCATGGGGAGGACCCAGGCCATTACATTCATCTTCATCACTCTCCACTACCATCTCTCTCTCTCTGTTTGATCTGTAGCCACAACAGATATCTAGGGCCAAATTCGAAAAAAGGCATAGTATTATTTATGTGAATAGTTAGAATTATTGCTTGCCCTTTCCATCCTCCTCCCTCTTACCCCATTATAAGGAACTATTCATGGATCTAGTACTCTAGTGACCTTTTCTCAAAAATGGCCCCCGAACACTCATTTTTACAAAATGGCCCTCTCCCTGGCTCAGAGGGGCCAAACCCCATGACAGCCACCTCGGGCACGGCAGGGAGCATGATAGTACGATAGGCAGGAGGGCTGTCGAGCTAGAGGGGCTCAGCAGCTCCTACAGAGCTGCCCTGGCTCGGTGGGTGTGTTGGTACCCTCCGTGGCTCAGCGGGTATGTTGGTGCCAAGCCGCCCTGCTCGATAGGTGTGTTGGCTACATTCTACAGCTCAGTAGGTGTACTCATTAGCCCCAAATGGAAGATTGTCTACCCAACTAACCAGCATGGACTCACTGTTTGGAGGAGATAATGGTTTTGGACAGGCCAATTAAAACATCTCCATCTTGTAAGTAGTACATGTACATTACTAAAAAGAATAGTAAGAATGGACCATGTGCAGCCTGACATAGCACCTTGCAACGAAGGTCTGAATTAGAATAGCCCTAGGGTGAAAATGTGGAACCGTGCGACACCCATGTAGCGTGGCTGTCATCCAATTGGCATGGACGTGGCTGGTTGTCGTGGTAGTGGTAGGTGCAATTATAAATTGTATTAGCACAATAGCAATATGGGTGGCACTGTGGCAGTCGCTACCGAGGCGCATGACCTCCTTGTTCCTCTCTCTGATCCTCTGCCTGCGGAGTCGTTGTTGTTAGCCCTCATAGTTTGGAGCTCCTCGCACAACTGTTCTAGGTGGAGGTGCATTTTGTGTATGTAACTCTGGGCAGGTATTAGATACAATAGATACACCCATACAGTGAACTTGCAATCCATTGTTTGCAAGCAAGACGAGGTTACTACAATTGTTCATGTGTACAAGTATATGTACGTAATGAACCACTTACTATGAATAGAGTACAACGAAAGAATCGAGGTCCTAGGTGCATGTGGTCGTCACAAACTTGTCCCACCACATTGAGGGTCTGCTTGTATTGTGGCAAAGGCTCAGAGATGTCGAGGTAGTCGCGGAGAGGATTTCTATGGGTATATGACTCCCTGGTTTCAAGCAGTTGATCATGTCTTGGGCAGTGTGGGTCCATGGGACCATAGATGCTCGTGTCTTCGAGGTAAGGGTCACGGCCTTGAAACCTAGCCCATCCTCACTGTTCCCTCCCACGCCTTGAGCTTCCAGACCTATCCACATGCTTCTGTTTGCGTAGTTTGATTCCCTTCAAGACATAAAAGGGTGTTTTTAATGTCCATGTGAGATTAGTATTGAAAGTCCCTAAATTATACTACGTGGAGGACTGCTACCACACAGCGCACATGGCCTACACATGAGAGCAAGGCTTGTGAAGGAGCATCGGCTTATTGCACGTGCAAGTCGCTACTTCATCGATGGTGTATGCATGCTTGCGATCGCCTCTTGCATAGCCTATGATGTATTTCTTCCTCAAACGAACCTCGGACTTCTTCCTGATGTCATCCATGGTTCGAGCGACATGCGAAAGAGTCTTCACCATTTTCTACTCCACATACATTTGCATGACTTCTAAAAGTTGCCTCCCTTCATCCAGGTGCTTCTTCGCAGTCATGGCTCTATTAATGAAGTAGCCAATGGTGCAGTTCCAACTCTTGTCCATGATAGCGATGATCGAGAGAGAGTGCACACACTTTAGCACACCATTGTACACCTCTGATATGTTGGTCACCATAATCTCGTACCTCACACCATCCGTTTTGTGCAATAGGGACAATTTCTCTACGTCTGGGGATGCAAGTTGATCCATTGGGTGAACTAGTGAAGCTTCTAGGCCCCTAAAAATAATTTTAATAATTAATGATGACAATGCTTAAAGGGACTAACATGTTTATTAGCATGATTGAAAGAATTAGTCCCACAGTTTGTTGATGTCATGAAAAAGGCATGGAAAGGTGACCAACTTCTTTATAGCTTTTAGCAGTCTCGATGTTTGGTTGAAAAAGACCAGATTTACAGAATAGATATCGTACTATAAAGAGGGGTTATGTCTAATAGCTTGAAATTAAACTTGTGTGACCTCAATCAATTATGGTTCATTTATGCATTTGGAACTTTATTTGAGTGCCCTCTATACATTTTCTTGGAAACTGATATGACCGCAGGTTTTTGAACGGTAGTACCGCTCCATTGGTATTATCGGTAGTTACATGTTAGTAGCTTATTTTTAGATATGCGCATTTCTAGTCTTTCATTGAATTGGTGCTACCACTTGTGTTGATCAGTAGTGCCGCAGTGTGGTATGACTGCTTGTGTTGGACTATAGTGCCATTGAGCGGTATGATCACACCCTAAAACAGATACTACCGAAGTACAGTATGACTGCACTTTAGTTAGCGGTAACTAATTTCTAGATAGATGCATTTTTGGAGTATTTTCTCACATCTACAAATCGGTACTACCGTATCTATGGTGTGGTACTATTGGGCCCAATGAGTGTGATACTATTGATATTTGAGTTAACGACTAGCTTCTATGTATTTAATGAACTTTAAGTAGCCGTTGAACAATAGGTGTGACAGTACCGCATCCCTGATTTTTGGGGATATCGAGCCCAACGATCGTCCTGGTGGGTAGAGGCTATAAATACCTCCCAATTAGTAGCAAGGATTTCTTCTTGGACCTTGTTAGATACTCTTGAGCTTTTGTTGTTGCTCTCTCTCTCTCTTCAATTCATTTGCTCTATTTTGACATTTTGAGGTTGTCGAGAGTATTCAAGTCAATTGCATCATCAAGTTGATCATTATGGTACTTAGAAATCTTCTAGCAAGCATCATTGACTTATTATTCTTGGTGGTTGCTGATACCTAGATGGCTTAGAGGAGTTTGTGTGGTGATCTGTTCAAAGACTATTGTGAAAAGACCCGACATGATTGTGACTAGTGTGGTGCTCGCCATCTCCAGTGTGGAGGAAGAGTAACCCTAGTGGATTTGAGGTGGTTGGCTCAATTCGTAGAGCTGGTCTAATTCCTTTGAACTTACCTCAACATGGATTAGGGGAGTCTGGCAGGTCTTCGAGACCATGGGAAAACATCGCGTGTCATCTTTATGGTTTATCTCTTTTGTCATTACTTATGTATTAACATTTCTAGAAATTATTCGATTGACTTGTGTAGCTAGAAATCTATCTAGTATAGACATAGATTTGAGGTGCTTTAGTGAAACTTAGAGAATTTAGGCCATAACTTTTGTAAAAAATAATTTTATTTAGTTCATACTTGCTAAAATTGTGGTTTAGCCAAAAGAATTTAAAAACATCCTATTCAACCCCCTCTAATCGATTATCCTTGATCCCACAACTCGTCTGTTGCAATGGAAGTGGTTAGAGCTACAGCCGGTTCCACTCTTCGCGACCCCTCACATGCCTAAAGGTCTACTCGTCAAGTTCACGCCCTATTGCGTTAAACTTGCACATCTGGTTTTGCATGCATAGATTTTTGAACTTCTTCATCAACTCCCTGTTGAGGAAATGAGTGTAAAAGTTTGCCACCAGATGCCTCATGCACTAGCGAGACCTCACGTTGTTCCACTGGAAGGGTGGTTGAGTCTCTTGCTGCATGGTTGTCAGCACTGAGAGCAGGTTGACATTGCAGTCTTTGATAAGGCAGACATTGAGCCAGCTTTCGACTACTATTTGCTTCACATTGGCCATAAACCACAGCCAGCTATCGGTGCTCTCGTTCTCTATAATTGCATATCCTACTAAGAGTAGTTGGTTGTTTGCATCGGTGACCATCGCTGTCAAGACCGTGCCCCTTGTACCAGCAAGAGATGAACGTGCCATCCATTGTGAGCACTTGACAATAGTACTTGAACCCCTCGATCACCTGCTGAAATGCCTAGAACATGCATTCAATCATGAAACAATTGGGGCCCTTCATATGTAGGGTGCATCATCTCCATATTGTTTACATATATCCTGGGATTGGCTTGGACAATTTGAAGCAGCATTCGCGGCACAAAGTCATAGGCCTCCTCGTATGTGCCATACATCCTATGTATATGCCACATCTTACTGTAGCTCACCAGGAAACCAATCAGGT
The DNA here is from genome assembly GCA_017311315.1 of Dendrocalamus latiflorus. NCBI lineage: Eukaryota > Viridiplantae > Streptophyta > Magnoliopsida > Poales > Poaceae > Dendrocalamus > Dendrocalamus latiflorus. The sequence continues at coordinate 26,273,776 of CM029660.1, forward strand.
TCACGGCATCGATCATCAACAATTTCGGTGAAACTATTGTGTCTACAACTACGATATGACTTATCAGGCTAGTGCCGAGTGACGAGGTCACATTGTGGTGCCCGTGCAGTGGTACTACAAGCTCACATGTGTACTCCTTGATCACCTTTATCCGGAAGTCTATTGCCCTACTTTTGAATCTCTACGCATGTACTTTCCTGGGGCAAGAGCCATCCATACATTTCACCACGTATGTATTGGGCTTCGACCTATGCACTCGATACATGCAAGTTATACGGACAACATATCTTATGATGGCTTGCTACTTGGTACCCTTGTTGGGGAAGCGTTGCCGTTTGATGAGAGTGTCTTCATTAGAGGACTATTCAGACCCACCTTTAGACGACAGACTAGGGAGGCCAAGGCAACAACATCCAATCATGAGGAGATGTACTCAACATCTGTACACACAATGTCACCAGATGCACCACCCCCACCTTCGCCTATACCAGCCTCATATTCACTGCTGGCTGTGTCGGTATCCTCCTCCTTGCTAGAATGGCTTCCATCCGACAGCCCTTCCAAATATTCATGGCAGTCAATATGCGCTACCCACCATCTCTCTGCACCTTCTATTGGCTGAAAGTAATGAGCTAACCTAGACAACCATCTATTATCCCAACCGGTACCATCTTTCATTGCATCACCAGCATCAGCAAGTTCCACTTTGCCGTCGCCATCCCCAGCAACACGATGCTCCATGTCCCCACTCCCCTCGCCCTCGCCCCTGTTCGATGCCTCCATCCTCTCACTACACAAATATAATTGGCCTCCCATATATCACCACAGTCGGATTGCTAGAAATCTCTATGGACTGTAGCTAGGCGACATTACCAACCACCTTCTTCAGCTCCTAGAAACACTCCCCCGAATCTCCAACCATCATGGCTATCACCACCTCAATGATGAACTTCTTCCTGGTGACCTCCCTATTAAATGTACACCGAAAGCACCTCTTGAGCTCGGAGAGAGCCATCTCCTTAAGTCCTAGAGCCTTAATTACGATCCTTTCACAATTTTGAAGGTTCACCCCATACGGCTCATCCCGTATGACTCCCTCCTCGTTGAACACGAACAAGTGTTCTATATTTGACAGTAGGTACCTAGCACTAATACAGACGAAATGCACTTATTTCAATGATGCTACATACTGATGAACTCTAGCTACCTTTTTTTAATAATAACAATGCATAAATAATAACCATACAAAAATAACAACAATGTACAAATAACAACAATGCAGAAATTATAACAGTTCATAAATAATAACAATGCACAAATAATCATAGTGTAGGAATGATAACAGTGCGTAAACAATAACAGTGCAAAAATAATAACAGTGTATAAGTAATAACATGGTACAAATAATAATAGTGTGCAATTTGTAACTAGGTACAAAAACTAACAACGTGTAAATGATAACAGTGTACCAATAATAACATTGCACAAATGATGTCAATGCAGAAATAATATCAACGCACAAATAATAACAGTGTAGGAATGATAACAACACACAAATAACAATGGTGCACAAACAAAAATAGTGCATAAATACTCAAATAATAACAGTGTACATACAATAACAGTATACAACTAAGAGTGTTCGAGTATTAACAAATAATAATTAATACTAGCAATAATCCATCACTAAGACGGGTAATTATAAAAAATGGCCCACACGAACTAAACACATACGTTATCTACAATTGTTACATATCACATTCTACACAAGCGAACTACTGTTGAAGCCAATGAGACATTAATGAAACATACCTCTTCATGAATGTCTTTACTAGGACCACACTAATTTCACCTGTAAAATCCTCTAGATCACAACAAAACCACCTCTAAAAACTAATTTGAACTCTCCTCTACTCTCTATTTCTTTCCTCTCTCTCCGCTTTCTCATGCTACGTAGGGAAGATACTTAGCATTGCGGCTTTGGATGAGCTAGCAGAGAGGGAGACTAGACATTTTATATGCGCGAGGATGCATTGTCGACTAACAAACCCATGCGGGCATGTAGGGTAGTAGTTACTTCCAACCGAGAGCCACAGGAATTACTGTTAAACGCGTCACGTCGTGTCATGTTGCGTCTTGCATGTGTGATTAGCCATCCATGCCAACATGCTAACAGACTCTGTCTTGACAGTCCTCTTGCCTATCACGCCGTCATGCTCCCTACCACGCCCGAGCTGGCTGCTACGGGGTTCAGCTCTTGCTTAGCAAGGGGGGCGTGGCAGGTAACACGTGTCGCCCGCTACGTGTCAGCCACACCGGTGTACCACTCACGCGAGAATGCCTGGATGCACACACACAAACACTGGAATGTAGAGAAAGGAAGAAGAATATGCAAGACACAAATTTTTTTGTTGCTGCCAATCTTCTCTGCATTTTCTAGTGTTTTCTCTCCTTTTATTTTGAACAAGGGACACTACAAATGTATAAAACAATAATGCAGCTACTAATGCTTTCGTTACATGCATGCAGCAACTAACTACACCACTAACTCCATGCCCAAACATTTCTAGCCATGATGATGCCATTACATGCAAATTGTTAAGGGTATTAGTGGAATTTTCTATTATACTAGGGTTTAGTCTTGTGTCCCTTTTGTACCCTATATATATTGCCCATTGGGCCTCTTGAATATACACACAATATTCATAACATGGTATCAGAGCTTAGGTTAGAGTTAGGGTTTACTGTAGCTGCCACCACTGCCTTCTGGCTCTCGATCCGCTTCCGTTGTCGCTACCCTCGGGAGGCGCGATCTTCACTCCCAGGAGCGGCCACCTCTTTTCGGTTGTAATAGATCTAGCCGTCGCTGCGCCCTCCCCGAGATCAATCCAGCTGCTGCATCCCGGACATAGTCCCAGATCTGGCCACGCCACCCTCAGATCTACCGCTGTCCCAGCCGCCACGCTCGCCTCAAGCTCGATTAGGCTACCGCCTCCCAAACGCAGTCCCAGATCCAGCCACACCCCACTCGGATCCACCGCCGTCAAGACTGGATCTAACAAGATCCGTCCGGCGCCACCCTCTTCGGCATGTCGCCGTCCCCTGCCGCCTCAGTGCTGGATCCGGTGGCCTTCAGCTTCATTGGTCGTCCTGAGGAAGACAACGTTGGTGACCAGAGAGAAAGAAGACAGCAGCGCCATCTCCCGACATCGGATCCGTGCTGATCTGACCGCTGCCGGCCATGCACCACCAACTCCCGGCGGCCGGCCTGCACCGCCGCCTCCCGGCCGCTACCGCCCTTGGGTCGCCGCCTTCACAGACTGTCATCCTTGCATCGTTGCTCCACCTGACCCGATCGGCTCCTCTCCTCTCTCGATGCTCCGTGTTTCCTTAGCCGCCGTGCAGCCGCTGGTCTCCCAGTACCTCCTCCTCTCCCGACCAGCTTCCACCAAGTCGGAAGCGACCGGCTCGGACCTCACTGCCTTCTCTTGGTCCTGTCGTGCCGCCGCTACTCCGAGCCTTAAGGGTCGGGAGACCATGGGAGAGAGAGGAGAAAAGAAATAAGTGGAGTTGCTATGAGGAGAGCCTCTATTGGAGAATTGATGGCATAAAGGTCTGATATGAGTGTAACTGCATATTGCTTTAGTGTTGCAAGGAGCTTGGTATTAGTGTTTCGGATTTTGAGTTTTTCTTTGAGACTTTTATTACGTCAATCTAAGTCCGTAGCACTATTTTTAGATCATCCAAGCCATGCGAGTACACAAATTTATTGTTAGTCATAGAAACATAGGAACTTTCTTTTTTGCATGACAGCAACCGCCACCCTTCTCTCTGGGTCGCATGCAAGTCGTAGAAGTCTTTATGATGCCGCCGCTTCTCTAAGCCGCCGCTCCGAGCTTTTAAGGCTGACGCGCTTCTTCTGCACTGCGCTTCTATTGCTCTTCTTGTGCACTACGCCGCCGCCATCTTGGGCTTCGATCTGCACTGTCATGCTTCTATATATTCCTCTTCGACTTGATTTGACAGTTCATTCAAGAGTTGCATGCTACGACAACATTATCAAGGCTCGAACTTTGGAGTTTTTCTATTTTAATGTCAACCCTTTTCAAATGCAATGCTATTGCATACGCCTTGCATTTGAGGGGGTGTAAAAGGTATTAGTGATATTTCCTATTGTACTAAGGTTTAGTCTTGTGTACCTTTTGTACCCTATATATATTGTCCATTAGACCTCTTAAATACACACACAACATTCATAACACAAATAAACACTAATGCTACATGTTCTAAAAAACAAATTAAGTCAAGATTATAGGCCTATTCTATCTGGCTATGTTTTTGGTTGAAATTTTTGAATTCTGGCTATTCACGACAGAGATTATTAAAAGAGATACTCGTATATGATTTTGGCTGGTACAGGTAATGGGCTTTTAACGTATAGTATTTTAAAAAATACCCAATTTAAAAGTTAGATACTATAATAAAAATTAAAAATACCTACGAAACCGAAAAGAATAGGGTGTATAGCTAACACTGCGCCCTTTGAGCCCACGGAGGGGCCAATTTTGCAAAGGGTTTTGTTAAACATCAGCCGGATGTTTTTTCTAACTATCATTCAGATTTAAGACTGTTGCATTAGAGATCCAATGGCCATGAATTATCCCCTCTCCTCCTTGAATTCTGCCTCCTCTCTCTTGGAAAAAATCTCCCTCCTTCGAAAATAAGAGATCCCTTGATCTCTAATCCAAGGGGTCATAAATTTGGATAATAGTTAGAAAGAAATAACCGAATGATATCCGGACACTCCCTTTTGCAAAATCTGACGTTGACGTTTATGGCTATTTTTGGGGAAAAAGGTAACTACAGTGCTAATCTGTGGACAGTTCCATTACAAGAGGCAATGCATATGCACGGCGCCACAATAGCACGCACTCCAGGTGGTGGTGTTCTTGTCCCCGTCTCGCCACTTGGTCCCGTCGTCGTCGTCGTCGTCTTCGTCGTCGTTCTTGCCTCCGATGCATCATCCTTCACACATGTTTAGGTAACACACTGTACAGTAGTAGTATTATAGCGTAGTGGAGTAGTATACTATTGCAAGTGGCAATCAACCTAGCTAGCTGCCCTTGTCCTCTGTTCTCTTGTGCTGCGAGCTCTGTCTTCTTTGGACCAGCTTGTTTAGCTCGCTAACCATTTGTTGCCTTGCACCGGGTGGCGTCCGCGGTTCGTCTGCGGGTGGCTGCAGGGCGGAGCTGGGCAGCACAGCTGGATACCACATCGGAGATGGCGCCCTCCCTCCCGACCTCCATCCTCGCAGTAACGCAACTGACCCTTGATTTGCATTCCAAGAACTATTCAGTCTTTTCCCCCCTTCATTTGTTTTTTTATCTTTTCTTGGCTGTGTGTGTCTGCGCGCGCGTGTTTTGATGCGGTTGTTTGGTTTTGTGCGCGCGCAACGTGAGAAGGCCCCAACCCCAGCTCCAAGTCCTCGAGCAACCTTACCGTCGCCACCTTCGCGCCGCTTACCAATGCGGTGAGTTAGTTTCTTGTGATCTTTGAGAGGTCTGGTTTTTGGTTGTGTGTTCTTCATTCTTGTGTGTGATTGTTGTGGTGGTTTGGTGCAGCATGGAGTAGTGGCTGCGCTGGGCATGGCGACGACGGGCATGGCGACGGAGGCTGGCCGGTTCTGCCTGCCGAGGGCGGCAGCGGTGGCGCAGCTCGAGAACTGGGGCGACTCCGGCATCGTCACCACGAGCCCGGTCACAGACACCTCCACTGACGTGGAGGGCAGCGGCGACAGGCGCCACTCTCCAATGGTACCCCATTACTTGCTTATCTTGTCACCCTGTTTCGATTACATCTGTCTGTTCTGTAACGCAGCTTCGTGTACTGCCATTGCGTTGTGTTGTCAGGGTGGTGGTGGCGCCGGCGCGCTACGAGGTTTGGGGTGCGTGGATTCCTCTGTGGTGTCCAAGGAAAGAACAGGGGATCAAAAGGTTGCATACATCGGAAGGGGACTGAAATATAATCGCACAAATAGAAAATGTTGTTGCGTTCTCTATATATGATCCTTGACAATTGGGTGAGTTGCGCGTTCCGCTGTGATCGCAGGTACAACGGAGGCTTGCGCAGAACCGCGAGGCTGCCCGGAAGAGCCGGATGAGGAAGAAGGTGATCCTTTGTACCTATCGGTTGCTTCCCTTGTAATCCAGTTCACTTGTTTCGTTTTGATCAGTGGAGATGCAGTGAGCCATATGTACTTGGTTGCCATTGAATCCTATGTATTTTTCTGCTTACGACGTTAATAGGGACAAAACTATAAGTGGTGCTGGAAAAATAGCTATCGGAGCATTGCTTTGGACTTGAACAAAGCAGACTGCTGTTGCAATCTACAGGGAAGGAGGCTTTGTAGTTATATTTGGTACGGTCGATATGGATGCGTTTGATATTTGGAGCTAATTCGCAGGAGGGTTAAGGAGGTAGCATATATTGGTGACTTGGATAGCCCCATTAGCATTTGGTATCTGTAAGAAATTTAAAGTAGCACAATCAACACAATTTTCCTTCTTGTGATTCTGTTGGCTATGTATTTTTTTAAATTAAACCATAAAAAATGACTTGCTTAGAAATTTGTGTTTACTGATTTGGTTTACAAGTTACAGCGTCATGTTCCCCTTGTTGCAACTTGTTCTTGCAGTATATATTCAGGACATGTAATGCAAGAAACCTGTTTTGGTAGGCATACATCCAGCAGTTGGAGAGCAGCCGATCCAAGCTGATGCACTTTGAACAAGAGCTCCAGAGGGCAAGGCAGCAGGTAAACTCTTCAATTTTCAGTATAAACATCCTTTTGCGGTCAGTGATCAACGATTGAATAAGTGAAGATCTAGGATGCCCCGATATGCGACACAGCTACAGCGATACGGATACGACGATACGATATTTTTCAAAAACAAGGATATGTCGCTACAGCAAGTATATATGTATATGTATATATGTCATCAACTTTACTCTAAAGCTGCTGAAGGATAGCTATTGTCACCTTTGGGCATATTTTGATCTCGGCATTTCATATTTTAAGCAAGTGTGTTTTAACTCTATAGTAGCTTCCACAGTATTCCCAAGTACAATACTTGCATCTAAATCGCACATTTCCTCCACCATCTGTAAATCTCTTTAAAATATCAACATGCTTCCACATTGGCTTGGTGTTTAGATTAATTGGATCCATATCCTAAAATAGCAAGAGGTACAGCTTCAAAATGGCAAACAATAATTACCATGGTAGTATATAGTAAACAAGTAAACACCACAGAACAATTAGCATCTACCACTGTGTAAATACTGAGGTCATCTATCAGTAACACCAATGCACGATAGACAACCATCTATCCACATTCTAGAACATCAATGCATCAGACATGTATCACAGCCAAAATATACTACAGATGCAAGTGGCAGCAGACATGTATCACATCAATCCACATATATGAGGCGGGGGAGCAATGGCGGGGGAGAAGCGGTGGGAGCAGGGGAGCGGCGGGGGAGAAGCGGCAGGAGCGGGGGTAGGGGAGCGGCGGGGGAGAAGCAGTCGGAGAGGCGACTAACCTAGAGGGGTCGGAGGGGCCGTAGAGGTGTCGGCGGCAAGGTAAAATTCAGGCGGCGGCCGTGATGGCCAGCGAGGAGTGGTGGACCAGTGGTGCACCGACGACGAGCGATGAACGCTAGTGTGGTGATGGCGAGCGAGCGGAGATGCGGCGACAGCGAGTGAGGAGCGGTGCTGCGGGGAGGTGCGATGCGAATGTGTGTGAAGTGTGACAGCACGGAGGGTTTGGACGGTCAACGGAAGTAGTAGGGCAATGGCGACGGGAGGTCGGCCAGCTTCGACCAGTTGGGCCAGAATGGGCTCATACGGATCGACAACATATCACCACATATCGAAGCCGTGTCACGGTATTTTCGATTTATTTTTGGGCTGAAATGCACTGATACTTTGTCGATACCGTATCGCCGCGTATCAATATGTATCGCTATATCGGATACACATCGCCATATCAGATATGTATCGAGTACGCATACGTCAGCTCTGCGATGTATCGATGCTTCATAGCTGATGATATATGCACTTGGGTATTTGTTACAGGGAATCTTCATCGCAAGTGGAGGTTCAAGCGAACATGGATACTCAATTGGAGGAAACGGTATTCCCAGTTGCTCAATATTTTATTTAATCATGGCATTTATACATCATACTTGTTCGAAAATATTGATGCAATACTGATTCTGTTGTGTAGTTCTGTTAGGAGCTAGGAACCTAAGCTGAATTTCATTTTGGTTTCAGATTTGTGCATAGTGTTTACTGTGATACTGTATTGTGGATTTAATTTCTATGTAGTTCCAATTGGTAGGAAACGTCTGATTCAAATTTGTTGTGTTACATGTATCAAAAGTTTCTTCGTTTTGCTGGATAATTACCACAAAAAAATAACAATTTTTGCAGGTGCCGTAGCATTTGATTTGGAGTACGCACGGTGGCTCGACGACCACCAGCGCCACATCAACGACCTCAGGGTGGCTCTAAATGCACAAATCAGCGACGACGAGCTGCGTGTTCTTGTTGACGCCGTGATGATGCACTATGACCAGGTCTTCAGGTTGAAGAGTTTCGCCACAAAATCCGATGTGTTCCATGTCTTGTCAGGCATGTGGATGAGCCCTGCCGAGCGGTTCTTCATGTGGCTCGGAGGGTTCCGCTCGTCGGAACTCCTGAAGGTATTCAGTAAGCTAGCTAGCCGGATAACCAAGCACAAAGCTAAATATCGGTGCCATCATGCCACCATTCTCTTTTGAGCCTTGATGTCCATTTGGTATGCATATACAGGTTCTTGCCAGCCACCTTGAGCCCCTGACGGATCAACAGCTGATGGGCATCTGCAATCTTCAGCAGTCGTCCCAGCAGGCTGAGGATGCCCTGTCGCAGGGTATGGAAGCCCTGCAGCAAACGCTGGCGGAGACACTCTCTTCCGCCGCGGCTGTAGGGCCGTCAGCTGGCGCCGACAACATCGCCAATTACATGGGCCAGATGGCCATTGCGATGGCGAAGCTCAGCACCCTCGAGAACTTCCTCCGTCAGGTACACGAACTCCGTCAATCCATTTTCCACATCAGTGGAAGCCTCGCATTGTTCATTGCCTGACGATCGTTCTCGTTGTTGCTGATGCCCATTCGCAGGCTGACCTTCTGAGGCAGCAGACTCTGCAGCAGATGCACCGGATCCTGACGACCCGGCAGGCGGCTCGCGCGCTGCTCGTCATCAGCGACTACTTCTCGCGGCTCCGGGCGCTGAGCTCCCTATGGCTGGCGCGGCCGAGGGACTGACAAGCACAGGGGCGTCGGCTCGACTCTTGGGCAAGGGACATAATTTGGCGCACCACCGTACGTCTTCAACCGCGGAGTGGGTTCTAAGTGGATTTCTGAATACGAGTGATTTTGGATGCAGCTGAGAGCTGTCAAATTCATGGACGCTCCCCGTCTCCGGTACGTGCAGCACTCGGGAGGCACTGGATGGTTGGTTGCTTTGGTTATTAGCAGTACTTAGCAGTGTAGCGTAGCAGTGTAGCGTGCATGACTAGCTGCTGCTAAGTACAGCAACCACTGTCCACTGGACTAGAAGTGTGTAACTGTAACAAGAGTAATGCCATTTACTAATCCATTCGGAGCCTAAAATTAAAAGCTGTACAAACCCTTAAATTTCCAATCCACTGCCTACCTTTTCGTATTCTTTTCGCCTGAGTTTTGCTCGTGCAGATTGATCATCGATCGTGTGCAAGAATACTGCGTCGAATACGTAATCGCTGTGGTGTACAGGCCCGTCACCTTTTCGGCCGCAGCTGCAACGCACCTGTAGCCTGCAGGTACGTGCACCGGTGATGCCTCATCATGGCCAACGACGATAGCGCGCTGCAACGCTGTCCGCCAGTTCGCAGCAGAAGGGCGTGGGGACACGGGGAGAGGGGCGAGCGTGTCGGCGGGAGATGCGCGCAGGCAGAGGCCACGCCCGGCTAGGCTAGTGCCGGCCGTGCGCGCGCGGCCGCGCATGCTGTGCTGGGGCGTGAGGGAAGCTGCGGAATCAAACGTGCCGGTGCTTAGCTGCCTGCGGCAGCAGCAGGCGCTGTCTGCCGGGGACCCCAGTAATCATGCGCGCTGCCACCCGACGTGCTCATTGCTGACTGGCTACTGACGAGTGATCGCTGGAGAAAACAGTGACTCGGTGAGCGAGCGAGGGTGCACTTCTTGACCGTGGTTCCTGGGATTGCGGCCAGAGCTTCCCTGGCTAATTTTGGTCATGTCCCGGCATTTTGGCATGCATTTATGCCCCGCTCGTTTCGGTTTGAGTCTAGTTTATTATTCTTCGATTTCGTATGTTTTTGGTTTTTGGCTTTTTGGATATTTTTGTCTGTTTTCCATATTCGTTTACATTGTCCGTGATGAGCTAATCTGTTTTTCCTATTTATAATTTTTTTAATTTAATTACGTCAAATAAACCACCATCAGTTACAGTACAAAGAAGCCAGCTACAATACAAAATAAGCCATATGCCAACTTATTTCAGCCGAACTGAGTGCCCTAATGTATGGTGAGATTGTTAGGCCCGTTTCAAACAGTTTCTAGCTTCTAAAATCGTTTAAAATATGTTGGCTTCTTAGCGTGTCTTTTTTTTTCTTCTTTTTTCCTTTTTCATTTGCAATATCCATGGAGATATAACGTTGTTTCTATTTTTCTATTTTTAATTTATTTTTGTTTAATTGAATACACCAGAAAAAGGTAATAGTCGTTACAGTGCTATTTCAGCCAAAAATCAAAAGGCACAACACTTTTGAATAGGACCTTAATCTTTGTTAACAATCAGCAACATAAAATGTGGTTCTAATCATGAGGATTAGAGCATATACAATAGTAGAGACAATTGTTGTCTATATACCTCTCTATATTATGTAGAGACAAAACTAAAGACAACTTCTACAATAGATTATCTCTTAAAGTTGTGTCTATGGAATTTCATAATCTTTTAATTATAATATGAAAAGATATTTGTAATAGAAAATAACTCATACAATGGTATTTTAAGCTATCTACATGGGGGATCTTCATCATATACCCTCCCTTGAATTGGGGATTTCAGGATTTACCCTCCCACCTCAATGACATGTGGGGTCATCATAAGTCACTGACACGTGGGTCAGGAGGGTAAATCCTGAATTTCCATCTATGAGGAGGGTATATGATGAATAAATCCATCTACATGATCGTCTCTTTACAAAGAAATAACTACACTCGCTCCCTCTTCTCTCTCACCCGTAGCAGCAAAAATCTTAGGTAGCAAAATTTATTAACGTCTAATATTATACTATTGTACATACCCTTACGAGGGTGTATGTGCTGATGATGACTTCTAATTTAAAGTCAACCTCACCTATCAAACCTCATGAACATGTCGCCCATGTGACGTATCCTCATCGTTGTCCCCCTTCACAATACAGGAGCGCAATGTCCTCCTCCACGCCGTGCCTAGTGCCATGCTCATCCACTCCCAACTTTAGAAAAATCAGGAAAAAAATTCAAAATGGAAATTTTCAACTAGAATTAAAAAAAATCAACTCGATTCCAAAGAATTTCTACTTGATTTGGTGGAATTTTAACTCGAATCAAAAAAGAAAATCGAGCAAGCTCGAAGGAGGTTAGGGCAAGAATCTCCTCTCCAGCGACAATGGGCTCCATCTCATCATGGGAATCATAGCACATCCCCAATGTTTATTTCTTAAATCGGGTCTTAAAGGTAAGGCATGGAGCATCTTCAATGTATATTTTTTAAAGTTGGTCTTAGGGAAGTGACCTGGCTTGTTGCAGTCCAAATCTGATCAAACCTCCCTCTCCGTCAGTGGACTCCGCACTCCTCACCACCATCGACTTCGCCATATCCTCCACCACTCCGCCCCGAGGCGTGGGAGAAACTCCATGCTGGTGTCCCTTCCCCAGCTTTACCTCCCGCCGCCATGCCTCACACCACGCGGACACCCGACAAGTTCCCCTCCCACGTTGCCAACCCATCCTTTGCACCGACCAATCTCCAGATCTGGTGACATCAGCTTCCACTTCATCCTACCGCCAATGCCGACTTTAAGGGTGTAAGTGGAACGTTTTGTGGTCTGGCCACGTTTGCCTGCATCAGCCGTAGATGCTTATGCGTGTGAATGCGGCAACCTGCCAAAATTTAAGCGGGACATACGGTACCCACCATTCTCGAGAGGCTACTAGTTCGCCTAAGAGCAAGTATAATAAGAGGTTGTTAGTAGGCTGTATGTTGAGGTGGAGGAGAGAGAGAAGGAGAGAGAAGAGAGGTGGGCTGTAAGTTTACAGCCAGCTGAAGCACAAGAACCAAGAAACTTTGTGAGAGAAAGGGGTGGGTCATACATCCTTCAGCTGGCTATAAACTACTATATGAATAGACTGATAAGTGGGCTGTAAGTATCCATATAGCCAGCTGAAGGCTGTATTATTAGCCTTGCTCTAAATGAGCGTGTTGTGGAGGAGGTCGACAACGTGGGACAGCTACTCTAATGGGAAGATTGCTGCTCCGCCTTAGGCCTGAGGGCAGGTGGTGTAGATTAATTGATTCTTAGTTGGAACTTGGAACCATCTCCCTTGAGATGACCTGGCAAATTTTGAAGGCCCAGATATTTGTGGAACACACTCGTACACACCTGGATACACCAGAGAAGAAAGCAAGCAAAGAGAAGTCTCAGTTGTCGTGCTGAAAACTAACGCACTATTTTCTACTTTCCTCTGTTATTGCTTTTCTGGACAGGCTATAGTAAAAACTGAGAAGACCAAAATAGTGTCTTCAATTTCTCACGTGCGCACACACTCGATGGCTAACAAAAATAGACTCGGCCATGTCCCTAACAGATCGGATCATGGACCAGATTCACAAACGTGCAAGTGATTTACAAATTCTAAAAAACTATGTTCTGAAATTCAGAACACTAACTGAACTCTGACAGAACGCTTCAGAGTGCTTATTCAATTTCAGACAAAAACACAAAAGAGAACTAACTGACATAAGTAAGAAACAAGATTAACTTCTTCAGATTCGGTGGTTGCCCAAGTTAGTTGAGACTTGTTTTTCAATTGGTAGAACAGTTGCGCGACGACGAGAGGCAGTCAAGGTGAAGGACGGAGAGGGTGAACACAAAACTCGGGAAGACGCTGGCCGAGATGGAGAACTCGCTTTGGGCAGTGAAGAGAGAGTTGGAGAGGGAGAGGAGGTCAAGGGAGCAGCTGGAGAAGGTGTGTGACAAGCTCGTACAGGGTGGCACTGGCGCGGATAGGGGCAAGGTGGAGGAGATAAGGTGGGAGGCTGAGAGGGTGCAGGAGGAGCTGGAGAAGGAGCAGGAGATGCTACACCTCACTAACGAGCTCTGCGAGGAGAGGGTCCAGATGAAGCTGCTAGAGGTGCAGCTCCAACACCGAGCTAGAGGCATTCCTAGACACTTCTCTCGTTTCTTGGTCTTCGAGGAAGCAGTCCGGTGTTGCACAGTCCACCGCAGAGACCGAGTACGTTGCTGCAGCTAGTTGCTGTAGTCAGTTACTTTGGATGGTTTCGACTCTGCGGGACTTTGGGTTAGTCATAGATAGTGTTCCACTCTTTTGTGATAACACTTCTGCGATTAACATTGCTAAGAACCCAGTGCAACATTCTCGGACTAAGCATATTGATATCCGATATCACTTCCTTAGAGACCATGTAGAGAAGGGTGACATCGTGCTCCAGTTTGTGGAGAGTGACCACCAGTTGGCTGATATCTTCACCAAGCCTTTGGATTGCTCGAGGTTTTCAGTCTTGCGGGGAGAGCTCGGGGTGGTTTGTCCTTATGGACTGTTGTGAGGGGGAGTTTGTGCTTTATTGCTTTACTATATTGATTATTGCTCTTACTCCTTGCTATTGCATTGCATTTTGGGTGCATTGGGTTTAGCCCTTCTAGCATAAGTTAGAATGCTTCTCTTGCCCAGCTGCTTAGACTCATTGCTCTTATCTTATGCTGCTAGGATGCTGCTTATTAGCTGTCTCTCTTCTCTCTAGGTTGAGCTTACTCACTTCTTGTGGGTTCTAGCGAGGGTCGGGCCACCCTCGGGTAGACAGGCTACGTGTTTGCTCCCTAGGTTGTTAGTAGACCAACTGATAGTCCTGGAGTCATATGGGGTAGATGAGAGTTAGTCTAAGCCATAGTATCCTCTATATCTTATCTATGCTTTAAGGACTGCCTATTTGATTTTCTTTGCCAACTTCTTGATTCTATTGCTTTGGTTCAGGGGGAGTTCATTTGGGAGCTTCTAGATCTTAATGATGACATAACTCAACTTGAACTAAAAGTAGCATCTCTTGTTGAGGGGGAGCTGGATTTTCTTGCATGTCATTCTGCATTGTAAATAACTACATTGATCCTTGATTATTATCCTGTTATGACATGTTTACAATGTTTTACACCTTGCCATGACTTGTGCTTATTTGCTAGATTTATCATGACTTCATATGTATAGACTAGCTTTTGCCATGATAAGTTAATTAAAAATTGCTCAACTTGCATTAAAACTTGTCATGCTAGCATTTGAGTCTAGTCTTTCTTGAGTTATCCTTTTATGATTCATGCCATGTCAAATAGGCTGAGTTGAGCGTTGAATCTCTATTGAGCCTTAGATTGAGCTTTGTTAGTCTCTTGATGCATCATGAGTTAGTACAACATGTTTAAAAAGCAAAACGATCTCTTTTGTGCGAAAAAACTAATTCCACCAATTCTTTCCCATGAGACGGCTTGCCATTGCACTAGGCATGAACTCAGGGTAAGTTTTGGATGACCTAGACTATCTTCTTAAGCTTCTTGCTTGGAGAAGTCGCATAAGACTTGAGATCTAGCACATGATAAAAAATATTGGAAACAACCATAAGTTTGAAAAGAAAATATGTCAGTTGTGCTCAGTTTGCTTGAACTATAAAAAGAACCAAGTACTTGACCCAATGTTTTATTCTTGAGCGTATAGCACTCTATTTGGACTCAATATTAGCGTCTTGGTTTCGCTTAGCTTATTGACATGGCCTGCATCATCCTTGGATATCTCTAGCTAGACTTTGCTCATTGATGACTTGACATGCTCATTAAAACGCACTACTTTTCAGATTGTCATCTATATGTTCTAGCTGGCTTATACATGTCTTGTCATGATCTAGATAGTCTTTTTATTGAGTTATGGCTTGGTGTAATACATTATGGTCATTTTGGATAATTCTCATGGCTCTAAATGCTTAGAATAAACAAGTTTCAGCCATATTCATCCATTGACATGTCATATTCGCTCCTTTGCATCCTTGATGTGTTTATTGCCAAAAGGGGGAGAATAGAGAAGAAAAAGTCGTGTGGGAACATTTTAGAGCTTTGGAGAACAATTTGCTCTTTCAGTTGTTGCTCTAGTGTTTCCTTCTGTCAACATGGTCATTAGCTTCATTCTTTTTCTTTGGACCATGTTGGACTCTTCAAACTCAAACTCAACTTCATGCTTTTTCTACGTTTGTCAATATACTCATCAAGGGGGAGATTGAGAGACCATGTGGTTGTGACTCCATGTGAATGATGAGTAATTGACAAAGGTTTAGGATAGTCGAGTTTGGATTGTGTGGTCGGACCATGTCGTTGCGTGGTGTAACGGGCTTGGTCGGATTTGGTCAAACTTGGTCGTATGGGATTAGGTTGCATATTCCGATGATTCGACAAGGTTTGGACTTCGTCATAAGTAAGTATGATGTGCTTATGCTATTTACACTTTCATGTATCGAGCGGTGCTATGTGACGTGTTTCTTGTCTGTGTGACTGCAGGACGTCGAGGCGGAGTCGTGGTGAGACACGAGGTGACCGGACTAGACACAGGGAGGTATCGAGGTCAGAACGGTCAGATGTGTCGAAGACGGCGGAGATTCAATGTGGTTGCGAGTCGTGGACGACAAGGAGCGCGGAAGCTTCCCGGAAGGTGCACGAGGGGCGAATCGGTAAATTCGCAAGGCTGCACAAGCGGGAGCGGGCTCCGTTGGATTTAGCGGGCGTAACGGGGTGGAGACCCGTTAGCCAAGCGCTATAAATAGGTGGAAGGGGCTGCATGCCTCCCCATGGATTCTAGGGTTTGAGTGGATTGTTAGGTGGTGCTTTAGTCAAAATGAGCTTTGGAGAGTTTGTTTTGGCTTTAGGGCTTTAGTTGTTGAGAGTTGGTAGGAGAGGCAGAGAAGGCTCTGTGCTTGTGTCCTCCTTCGTAGCTTTCTCTGGGTGTTCATCCTCTCCTCCAAGCATGTATGGGTTGTGTTCTTGAGGTCTAGGGAGAGGGAGAGGATGAGTTGATGATATTGTAATCATTCTTCTTGTATTAATCATGTATCTCCTTTCCTCTCTATCAATATGAGACGGTTTTGGCTGAGTTTGATCAAGGCTCTGGCTCTCTGTGGTTTTTGCTCTTCGTTGCTCCTCTGTGTTGAATTTTGAGTTTCTGTGTTTCTTGTTAGTTGTTGCTTGGGAGTGCCAAAATGGGTTGCTCTATGTTGGGACAGTACCTCAAGATCATTTGATCAGTTAAAATCCCAAAAACCCATCTCTAATTTCAGATTTCGTTTTTGAGCCTCTCCTGTTCATGTTTTGTCTTTCTAGGGTTTTGGTGCTGTTCTTGTTTCCCTTTGCGAGTTGGCTTGAAATTTAGTATGGAGAGTCCAGAGACTATTAATTAGCTATTCTCAAAATTTCATGACCAAAAGATCAAAGGTTGAGGAGTAATCTGGTTTTTGGCTCAGTTCTTGCAAGATTTCAGATTTTTTCCTAAAATCTGAAATTCTTGTTTCTTGTAGTGGTTTCTCGAAATTGGTTCTTGGCTTATTCTTCTGAGAGTGTTCCCTAGCTATCCTCAAAGTTTTCCAAGCCAAGAATCCAAGAATCTTTGCGTTTTTCTCAGTTTTCTGAAAATCCTGTTTGCTGATTTTCTCGAGAGGTACTACCGCTCAGCGGTACTACCGCTCGTCCCAGCTTGCAGTCAGACTTGCTCTGAATTTATTTTTCTTGACTGTTTCTTTCAGGATCTGGTTTAGCCTTGTTGTTGTGACTTCCAGTAGTATCTTTCTTCTTTCTTCATAGCTTCCATAGCTATTGTAGAAGAAGTATAAATGTGGATACTTGAGGGGCGAATTTAATTTTAGAAAGCGACATTCACCCCCCCTCTGTCGCCATTTCGGTCCAACATTCAATCAAGTGTTAACCAACATTTACCAGTGAAATAGAAATCTAAAATCTACAACTGCTTAGTGCAGATGAGCAGACCTCTTCATGAGTATTATCAAGATTATGCAATTCAGGTGTTACAATAGGTGGTGTTGCATCTGGGTCAGGCTTCTGGAATACAAAAGTTGAATACAAGCCTGCAGAAATTAGATAAAACATTGATAAATTTGATGTTATGGTAATTTAATTCAGAGAAATGTGACACCACCTAAAATATCGTAGGAACGAGCAACAAGCTTTCCACGAGGATTTACCAAACTGGCACCACAACTACCAAGCATTACCTAAAAGATTGTATAAGAAGTTCAAGTTGAAACTCTATTGACACAAATGAATTTAACAAAAAAAAAGTCATCATGGATGACTAATAGTAGCATATTTAGAGTTTTTGGAGCTAGTCCTTACCAGCATCTTTAGTACAGAGGAATATGTGATCTACAATAATGGATACCAAGGAAGGCCCTACAACTTCTGCATGCTGGTCAAAATAAGAGCAAGAAAATTATAAGAATGAAAAATGGTATGTTCCCTACTGCAGACAATGCAATGATAAAAACACATAAGAGAAAAACCAAACCTATTGAGATTTTGGACCTACATCTCCTCTATTTAGGCACATGAATACCCCAGTCATGAATCGAAGAAAAGCCCGTAAACTTGATCAAAACGTGTTTTAAGTTTGAACATGACAAACAGGATAGAACGAAAAGCTCAAGCTTTGTGGGCAATAACCACTTACCAGGTTCACTTAAGGCAGGACAGACAACTTTAGTAATATGCAGCTAAACCTCAAGCCCAAGTGGGTTATTTTGCTCAAAAGGCAAAAAGCTCCATCGAACACATTTTGATAAATACCAAAGGAAGTAAAGTGAAGCAATGAATCAGAGAAAATGGTCCTTGCATGGAATCTAGCATCAAGGCTAATAACTAACAAAGGAAACTATTCTATATATGATAACTTGATATCACAAAAATGAAAAAGAACAATATTACCTAACTAAAAATCCCATCAATCTTGTGCTCTCTCTAGCGATTCATCAGGCACAACAAACACATGGATAAGTTAACTAAAGCTTACAAAACAGGAGAGAACGACAATAACGGCATGGAGGGCGCCGACAATCGTTGTTTGAGTACTTCGTGGTGATAGCCGCGGAATTGATAGGGAAGAGGAGGCTGCAACCACACAGGCAAGAGATGAGTAGAGATTAAAAATGAATATTTTGCCAATTCTCAGTTATTACAGGGTAATTACTATTCCCAAAATTGAGCACCTCCCATGTTTGCATGTCTGCAAATTTAAAAGCTTCCCTGCTTGTTGTTCACAAAGGAAGAACAAAATGGGGATAAAAAAGGAACGAAAATAATCAGAGTTAAAAATAATGGGGATAAAAAGTAAGTATTTAGGTGATACATGTAAGCGGAAACTTTAATTTACAACACTATTTTGTTCAACCTTAATCAAGTATAAACATACCTTGATCCATATTGCAGCAAGCTTTTCTTCCTTGTAGTAAGTCTTTTCTCTTGTCTCAGCCTTTTCTTTACAGAGTTCTTTTGATGATCAAAGAACTGGCACTCTCATGTATATGTGTGTTCACGCATTACACTTTTCTTATTCTTTTCGCAATGCACAGCCTCTGCCGAACTCTTAATGAAATGGACAACAAACAACCTTTTTATAGCGAACAAACTGTTCAGCAGGCGCCTGTTCAGTCGCCGCATGCAGCCGCCTGTTCGTGCCGTCTGTTCGCAGTTCTGGCCGCGCACATGCAAAGAAAACCGATGCAACAACCGCTCAAAGCATTCACATGCATGCAGTTTGGCCTTTCATTAAAAAATTAGTCTGCTATCAACTACATTTGCACTGGCCATGCAAAGGTATCACAATGAGCAGTTAATACGTGCCATTCATTAATCTTTTAATACACACATATAAGTTATTTAGCAAAGGGAGACAAGAGGGATTTAAAACCCAATAATTCTAATACTTTAAATCTAGCAACCATCATACTAGATCTTTTATAATTAGAATTAATCCAATAAATTACATGGACCCATGTAATAACTTGATGATTCACATATAAACTTTAAGTGCACACTATCCATGAATTTATCAAGTCATATCTTTAATTGAATTTAAATTGAAAGGATTATGGCGGTCTCAAATTTTTAATCAATAAGATTCCTTCCATATATCACAATCAATTTAATCCGAAAATATATATATCTTTAATTAAGGAAAACATAATCCTTAAAATATTTCACTAAACTCTATAATGTGAAATAAAGGACAAAAACAATACTTTAATTGAATTCAAACCTGTCGCAATAATATGAGCACTTATTATTTGTACAAACTTGTACGAACCTTTACAAACACATTACTATGATAACAAGGACTTTTCAATTAAGCCCATACTTTCGACATGACCATTAAATGTCTTGGGCGGTAGACCTTTAGTTAGTGGATCCGCTATCATAAGATCAGTACTGATATGCTCAAAAAACACCTTCTGCTTTTGTACTTCTTCTTTAACTGACAAATACTTCAATTCCATGTGTTTTGCACCTTTCGAGTATTTGTCATTTTTGGAGAAGAATACGGCTGCGGAATTGTCACAATAAATTTTTAATGGTCTCTCTATTGAGTCAATAATATGAAGACCTGTTATCAAATTCCGTAACCATAATGCTTGAATAGTGGCTTCAAAACAAGCCACAAATTCAGCCTCCATAGTCGAAATAGCAATAATTGACTGCTTCCCACTCTTCCAAGAGATTGCTCCTCCAGCCAACATAAAAATATAGCCAAATGTAGATTTTCTTGAGTCTACACATCCAGCATAGTCTGAATCTGAATAACCAATCACTTTAAGGTTATTTGATTTTCTATAAGTGAGCATGTAATCCTTGGTGCCTTGTAAATACCGAAGAACTTTCTTCGCAGCTTTCCAATGATCCATCCCAGGATTACTTTGATATCGACCCAGCATACCAACAGCGAAGCTAATATCTGGTCGAGTACATGTTGAAGCATACATTAAACTCCCAACTGCCGAAGCATATGGAATAGATTCCATTTCTTTTCGTTCCAAAACATTTTTCGGACATTGCATATTGCTAAACTTGTCCCCTTTCTGAATTGGAACTATGCCGGCGGAGCATTTATCCATTCTAAACCTCTCCAAAACTTTATTGATATATCCTTTCTGAGACAATCCTAACAATCCTTGTTTTCTATCACGGAATATTTCTATTCCAATAACAAAGGACGCCTCACCCATATCTTTCATTTCGAAATTCATAGAGAGGAATTTCTTTACGTCATGTAACAATGATTTATCATTAGCGGCTAACAAAATATCATCAACATATATGACTAACATAATAAACTTTCTCCCACTAACTTTAAGATATATACATCGATCAACAAAATTTTCTGTAAAACCGTACGATGTAACGGTATTGTTAAACTTAATATACCACTGGCGAGATGCTTGTTTAAGCCCATATATTGACCTCTTCAATTTACACACTAAGTTTTCCTTTCCCTGGACTTTAAAACCTTCTGATTGATCCATATAAACTTCCTCTTCAAGATCGCCATTCAGAAATGCGGTCTTTAGATCCATTTGATGAAGTTCTAAATCATAATGTGCAACTAAGGCCATAATAATTCCTAAAGAGTCTTTCTTAGAAACCGGAGAGAAAGTCTCTTTATAATCAATGCCATCTTTCTGAGTATAACCTTTAGCAACAAGTCTGACTTTGTACCTTTCAATATTGCCTTTTGAGTTGCGTTTGGTCTTAAAGACCCATTTACAACCAACTTGCTTTGATCCTTTAGGCAACTCAACCAAATCCCAGACTTTGTTGTCATCCATTGATTTTAACTCATCTTTCATAGCATTAAACCATTTTTCTGAATTATTACTTTTCTTGGCTTCTATAAATGAGACCGGATCTTTATCTATACTTAAGTCACATTCATGTTCTAAAGAGTATACCACATAATCATCCAAAATAGCTGGTCTTTTCTGTCTTACAGACCTTCTTAGTGCTATTTCTTGTGGTATATCTTTTTCCTTCATGACTTGTATAGTATCCATCGACTTTTCACCAACTAAATCTTCTCTTTCCGAGTTGTTAGGTAACTTTAAAACAACATCCGGAGGAGAAATATTACTTGAAGAAGTTTCTATTCGAATCTCATTAACTGTTCTTTGAGATTCATTACTCCCACTGATTTGACCATTCTCGATGAATCGAGCATTTCCAGACGCAACTATTCTTGTACTATGGTTAGGACAATAAAATCTATATCCTTTAGATTTTTCAGGAAAACCGATGAAATAACCGCTAATGGTTTTTGCATCCAGTTTCTTTTCATGTGAATTATATATCCTTACTTCTGCTGGACAACCCCAAACATGAAGATGTCTTAAACTAGGTTTCCTTCCTGTCCACAGTTCATAAGGAGTCTTAGGAACTTACTTATAGGAACCCTATTTAGAATATATGTAGCAGTCTTTAATCCATACATCCACAAGGATATAGGTACATTTACATTACATATCATACTCCTAACCATATCCATGAGAGTACGATTTCTCCTTTCAGCTACACCATTTTGTTGAGGTGTTCCAGGCATTGTATATTGTGCACAAATACCTCTATTTTCAAGGAACTTAGCAAATGGACCTGGACATTGTCCATTTTCATTATATTTGCCATAATATTCACCACCTCTATTGGATCTCACAACTTTAACCTTTTTATCTTGTTGCCTTTCAACCTCATCAATGAATACCTTTAAGTAATCCATTGCTTGAGACTTTTCATGCAACAAGTATAAATAGAAATAACGTGAGTAATCATCAATGAAAGTGATAAAATACTTTTCATTTCCCCAGGAAGGAACATCAAAAGGACCACAGATATCAGTGTGTATTAACTCTAATGGTGCATTACTTCTTATGGCAGGATGCTTTGATATATGTGAAGTTTGCATTCCTTTAATACATTTTACACATGTTCCAGTCGACAAAATCCAATTGAGGTAAAATTTCATTCTTCATTAACCTCATTATTCTTTCCTTGGATATGTGACCAAGTCTTTGATGCCATAGGAAAGCAGAACATTCACTATGTGCACTATGTTTATTGCCAACTGAAAAATCAACATTAAACAGAGATTCAACAAATCCATTATTTAGATTAAAGCGATACAATCCTTCAGATAAAGTACCACAACCATAATAGTACTCATACTTATACAAGGAAAATGCACCACTTCCAATCTTAAACTTAAAACCTTTATTTTCCAACTTTGCAACAGAAACTAAATTTCTAGCACATTCGGGAACATAAAGACACTTTTCAAGATCCAAGTGGCATCCGGAATCTAAAATTAAGCGATATGTCCCAATGCCTTCAATTTGTGCCTTCATTCTATTTCCCATATACAGGAAATTTTTAGTTCCGCTTATGGTTTATATCGAAAGGAATCCCTGTAAAATGTGCGACACATGAGTAGTTGCACCAGTATCTAACCACCAGGTATTATTAGGAACTTCAATAAGATTTGATTCAAGGCATACAGAAACATAATATGTACCTTTCTTTTCGAACCAAGTCTTTCTTTTTGGGCAATCTTTCTTGAAATGTCCAGATTTCTTGCAGAAATGACACTTCATATCTTTACGGATTTGACCCTTCTTAACAGCTCCAGGAGTCTTATCCTTCTTTTTACCCTTTTTCCCTGGTTTTCCCTTACTGCAACTAGCACCCTCATGAACCGTGAGATGGACAGAATTCTCTCTAATTTTCTTTAATCTCCCTTCCTCTTGAACTAACATGGCCTTTACTTCTTGAAAGTTCCATTATCCTTAATGGTGTTATAATTCACCTGGAACTGGCCAAAATCAGGAGGTAGCGAGTTCATAATGAATTGAACAAAAAAAGATTCATTCAAGTCCATGCCCATGGTTTTCAACTTCGCTGCAAGATTAGCCATGTTTGTCACATGATCATGAATGGGTTGCGACCAATCAAATTTCTTAGTCGTCAATTCACTCATGAGACTCCCCATAATGGACTTGTTCGTAATGTCCGATTGAGAGTATTCTTTAATTTTCAACATGAACTCTTTTGCATCTTCCATTTTGGGCATTGATGGCTTAACATTTTCAGCCATCAACATACGCATTAAATTTAAACTCAATCTGTTGGACCTTTCTCAAGTCTCTAAAAGAAACTTGTCATCATCCGTACTGTCCTCAGTGATGATTGGTTTATCCATAAGCAATGCATAATCTAAATTCATAACACCCAATTGGAAACGCACTTGCTCGGACCAATCAACGTAATTCAGTCCATTAAACTTTACAAGCCCGCTGCTTTGAGCATACAGGTTTATAGTGGCTACATACAAAAAACATGCTCAAAATAAAATATTTTGACCAAATTAGATCCAGACAAAAAAAAACTTTTAGACATGCATCTAAAATCATCTTTGGATGAATTTTAAATACAAACTTTAAAACTGTCAAAAGATAAACTTTAACAGATTTTTCAAGCATACTTAGATCTGTACACATGCTATCTTTAGATATACATGTTACCAAGAATGTTGATCAATCTCTTTCATGTTATTAATTATAAGCAATGATCCACCTTTGGGCGACCTCCATGCTTTATAATTAATAAATTTAATTGTACGGTCATTATAACAGCATTCGATATGACCGGTGTCGTAGGGGTGGCCCCCACCTAAACCCAGCAGGCCTGATAGGAAGTCATAAGGCCCAGAATAGGCCACGTGTAATGACACAAATACCCCTGAGGGGGTTAATCAGCTGTAAGGGCATAATTGTAAAAGCACTCCCCATGTATATATATAGAACATCCGACCAGGGGGAGGGGGCAGGCCATTACATTCATCTTCATCATTCTCCACTACCATCTCTCTCTCTCTCTCTGTTTGGTCTGTAGCCACAACAGTTGGCGCCGTCCGTGGGGAGGACAGGACAAGCCTGAAGACCGAAGAAGAAGGATGACACCGAAAATAGCTTCTTCAGCGGCGGCGAAGGGAAAGAAGGCGGCCGGGCCGGAGCGTCGTATGAGTACCAGGGCTTCGGCATCGGCAGCGGCGGGCGCGGGTGTCGACGCAGGCGCGGTGGCCGAAAACGTCGACGTTCGCGCGGCGACGACCAACCTCGTCACCGGCACCGCGACGACCAACCCCGCCACCGGTACCGCGACGACCAACCCCGTCACCGGCACCGCGACGACCCGCCCCGTCACCGACGCTGCGAGGACGGACCCCGCGGTCGAAGATGTCAACGCGGGTGCGGCGACAACCGACCCCGCCGACGCAACGACAGCCGACCTCGCCGCCCCCACTGCAACCCTCGCCGGTGGCGCGGACCGGGCGGTTCGAGGTAGCCACGACGGAGCGACCGGCAGCTCGGGACCTCGCGACGCGGTCGTCCCCGCGCCGATCCGCCCGTCGGGAGCACCGGCGACCCCGCCTGCACAGGTGGTGGAAAGTGCCCTGCTGGCGGCCCTCAACGCGTTCCAGCGGGAGCTAGGGGACCTTCGCGGAGCCGTCAGAGATATGCAAGAGGCTCGGAGTCAGCAGGCCGCGCCGGTAATCGCGTCCGAGCCCACGCCGGAGACGGCGGACAGTCGCGAAGCCCCCACGTCTAGCCGCGTGCCGCTGCGGCGCGTGGATCCGGAGTCCCCGCTTTCGGCGGGGCTGCAGCAGGCGGCATGGCCCGAAGACTTCAAGTTTCCTAGCGCCATCGACTCGTACAAAGGCGACACGGACCCCCGTGAGTTCGTGCACGTATACGAAACCGCGATCGAAGCCGCGGGCGGAGACGACACCACGAAGGCGAAGGGACTCCCCCTCGCGCTGCAAGGAGTGGCGCTCTCTTGGTTCTTTACCATAGAGCCGGGCTCCATCTACGCGTGGGAACAGCTTCGCGTCCGCCTTCACAACAACTTCCAAGGAAACTACGTCGACCGAGTCGACGCGGACCAACTCTTTGCCGTGAAGCAAAAACCCTCGGAGAAGCTCCGGGACTACTTCAAACGCTTCGCCAAGATTCGATGCCAAGTGAAAGATGTTAACGAAACCACCATCATTAATGCAGCCATACAGGGCCTTCGCCCGGGCCCGATGGCCGAGTACAACGCGCGAAAGCCAATCAAGACGGTGGCGAAGCTCTTCGACAAGATGGAAGAATATGCCAGGGCGGAGGAAGACGCGCGGCGAAGACAAGGTGACTACTCCGACACCAACCAGGCCGGATTCTCGGCAAAAGCCGAAGATCCGCCGAAGGGCGGCCCTTCGAAGGGAAAACGTAAGCAGGAGTCGTCCAGGGACGCGCCCGACCGCAGGGACGCCTCGCACAAGGAGTCGTCGGATCAGCCCAAGCGCGGCCAGCAGAGGTCGAGGCGAAACCGGTACGTCCTCGACATCGAAGGCGGGTCCGACGAAGGTACTCCCGCGGGCCGAGGCGGTCGAGGGCGCCATGGCCGGGGGCGCGGCCGTGGCAGGGGCCGCGACGATAAGGGTCGTGGAGATTACGACGACCAGCATCAGGGACTGTGGTGCGTAGTCCACGGCCGCGGCAATCATGATACCCGCACCTGCACCTCCATCGCGGCGCTCCGCGACAGTGTCGCTAGGGACAGGAACCCGGAGGCGCGCCCGCCTGCGGTGGCCCACGTCCAATTCCCATACGAAGCCCCCATGCAGGTACAGGCGCAAGGGATGCAGGTACAGGCGCAAGGGATGCAACCCCAGGAAGGCACCTTACGGATCCAATCTCACGTACAGCAGCCTCGGGAGGGCCTCCTGTCGTTGCAGGCCCCGGACGCAACCTACCGCAGGGTCATTAACGTCATATCCGGAGGCTCTGCGCTGGAATTCGCCTCGGCACGGCAGCAGAAGGCCTACGCACGAAGATTACATCACGTGGCGGCATACCCAGCGCAAGCACCGCCGGACTGGGCGCAGCACGAAGTTACATTCACACCCGACGACGCCCAGGGGGTAGATTTCCCTCATCAGGACCCCCTGGTCATCCGGGTCACTATTGCGGGATGCGACGTGGGGCGCGCCTTGGTGGACGGCGGTAGCTCCGCGAACGTGTTGTTTGCGGCGGCCTTCGACCAGATGGGGATCCCTCGAAGCCGCCTAGGGCCCTCGGGAATCCCACTGCAGGGCTTCGGCGGACAGCCCCTGCGGGCGCTGGGCCAAATAGGTCTTCAAGTCTCCTTCGGCCGAGATGACAATGTGCGGGCCGAAGACGCCACCTTCGACGTGGTCGACCTTCCGTACCCCTACAATGCCATATTGGGACGCCCAATCCTCAACTCCTTCGGCGCGGTACCGCATCACGACTACCTATGCATGAAGATCCCGGGTCCCCGGACCATCATCACCGTCCGAGGCGACCAGGATATGGCCCGACGCATCGAGCCAGGTACCAGGTGCCCGCGTCGCGAAGCCCAACGGCGCTCCTAGAGCTGGCGCCACCGCGCGGAGGTCCGCGGGGCCATTCACACCCGCCTTGGCGGGCCCTGCAGACGTCTAGCGACTAGAGGCTTCGGCCGCACCAAGGGCAAACGGTTAGTATATCTATCCTTTGTAGTTGCTCACTCGCGCAAACGGGGATGTAATGAAGATCGCCGTTTGTCGCTAATCTTTCTTTATCACGCGCAAGTACGCGGTGAAGGCGCGCGCAGGCTTAGCCAACGCGCGCGTTCCCGCAATATGAACAAAGACGCACGTTCGCGTGTGCACTCGCCGTAGCCAAAAGGTGACGGGCCTGAGTATAAACAAAGACGCACGTTCGCGTGTGCATTCGCCGTAGCCAGGGGTACGGGCCTGAGTATAAACAAAGACGCATGTTCGCGTGTGCACTCGCCGTAGCCAGGGGTACGGGACTGAGTATAAATCGAAGTCGCACGTTCGCGTGTGCACTCGCCGTAGCCAAAAGGTGACGGGCCTGAGTATAAACAAAGACGCACGTTCGCGTGTGCACTCGCCGTAGCCAGGGGTACGGGACTGAGTATAAATCGAAGTCGCACGTTCGCGTGTGCACTCGCCGTAGGCAAAAGGTGACGGGCCTGAGTATAAACAAAGACGCACGTTCGCGTGTGCACTCGCCGTAGCCAGGGGTACGGGCCTGAGTATAAACAAAGACGCACGTTCGCGTGTGCACTCGCCGTAGTCAGGGGTACGGGACTGAGTATAAATCGAAGTTGCACGTTCGCGTGTGCACTCGCTGTAGCCAAAAGGTGACGGGCCTGAGTATAAACAAAGACGCACGTTCGCGTGTGCACTCGCCGTAGCCAGGGGTACGGGACTGAGTATAAATCGAAGTCGCATGTTCGCGTGTGCACTCGCCGTAGCCAAAGGTGACGGGCCTGAGTATAAACAAAAGATGCACCGGGGGGACGCCCTCGCGCGCACCAGTCCACAGACTTTAAATAAGACGTAGCGTCGAGGTCCGCCTCCGCACGCACAAGTCTCCGGACTATAAAGAAGACTTAGCGTCGAAGTCCGCTTCCGCACGCACCAGTCCACGGACTTTAAATAAGACGTAGCGTCGAGGTCTGCCTCCGCACGCACAAGTCTCCGGACTATAAAGAAGACGTAGCGTCGAAGTCCGCTTCCGCACGCACCAGTCCACGGACTTTAAATAAGACGTAGCGTCGAGGTCCGCCTCCGCACGTGCGAGTCTCCGGACTATAAAGAAGACGCAGCGTCGAAGTCCGCTTCCGCACGCACCAGTCCACGGACTTTAAATAAGACGTAGCGTCGAGGTCGGCCTCCGCACGCGCGAGTCTCCGGACTATAAAGAAGACGTAGCGTCGAAGTCCGCTTCCGCACGCACCAGTCCACGGACTTTAAATAAGACGTAGCGTCGAGGTCCGCCTCCGCACGCGCGAGTCTCCGGACTATAAAGAAGACGTAGCGTCGAGGTCCGCCTCCGCACGCACCAGTCTACGGACTTTATATAAGACGTAGCGTCGAGGTCCGCCTCCGCACGCGCGAGTCTCCGGACTATAAAGAATGGCAAAGTGCGGAGGTCCGCCTCCGCACACGCCAGTCTACGGGCTGTCCGTTCTACAGAACCCCGGCGCAGCTACTTCGCCAACGGTGGCATCAACACACAGCGCATATCCTAAATACCAGCAAGTCTGCATACCAGAAAAATCACAAGTACAAAGGTGTGGCAACATCCCTGCCGCTCTAAGCCGCTATCCCGCGGGTTCATCCTTAACACGCGCTAAAGCTGGGGCCTCGCTCGAAGACGGCCGGTTCGCCCAAAAGTCCAGCGACTCTTCGGCCCTTCGCCAGCGTCGAAGGCGTCGTCGGGTCGAAAGGTCGGCCGCAAGAAGCCGGCCCCAGCGAGGAAGCTGCCCAGGATATAGGCGAAAGTCAGAATGCATGCAGCAAGGGCGTACTTTATTCGCAAAGACAAGAAACAGTACAACGCACGCCTACACCTAGGCACCACGGCGTCAGACCTGCGGGTTCCCGGTGCCTTCGGAGGGCCCAGCGCCGCCATCATCGCGTCGAGGGACCCCGTCCAGAAATTGGCCGAGGCTCCCCGTCCCGTAGAGCGACTTCTGGAGCTCGATCCGTGCAGCATCCGGCCCGAAGTAATCCCAGAACCGGTCGAAGAAGGGCCCGAGGGCACGGCGAGCGGAGCGGACGGCGCCGGACATTACTCCGGCCCCGCCAGGTATCTCCAGCTGGGGATCATCCAGCCCGGCGACGTGCGTACAGCCGCGGTGCTGGAGGAGCGCGCACACTAAGCAGGCCGAAGTGTACGCGCAGTGGGTGCCAAAGGACGTCGCGGCGTCGCGCGCGACGTTGGCGGCATCCCCGACCCAGCGGAGGGTCCGAGACAACTCCTCCGGGCCAAAGGCACGGTCAGGCACCTTAGTCACCAGCCCTTGAAGATGGCTCTCCAGCGCTTGCATGGCGTCCCACGCAACCACCGAGGCGTCGCCCAGCGTCTGGTTATGCTCCGCTAGAGTCAAGGCAAGTTCGCCCTTTTCCTTCTCTAGCGTGGCGACCTGCTCCAGGAGCCCGTCCCGCTCCGCCGCAAACCTTTGCTCAGCAGCTGCCGCGGCCGACTCCTGCGCCGACGCAACAAGTCCCTCGGCGTGCGCCCTCGCTTCGGCACATTCCGCTTCCAGCTGGCGGATGCGGGCGTCCTGGGCCGAGCGGACGCCAGAGGCTTTGCGCAGCTCCTCCTCGGCGGCCCGCAGCCTATCCTCGAGCGCCTTTTGGCTCCGAGCATAGGCCGTTTGCAGGGCCTGCCCCAGCACAAGTGTCTGTAGAAGGGACAAGACTTAGCAAACTCAGCTAAGCTCAGGCATGGTCGTATGAGTACTTACCCTCACCCCAGACACCTCGAAAGCGTCCTCGAGGCGCCCCGCACCGTAGGCCTGCAGCACTTGCGGGTCAACGCTCGTGGCCGCGTCATTCACAATCCCGCGCCACGCCCTGAGCGTCTCCGGAGGCGGCACGAAGTCCGCGGGGCTCACGTGCTCGGAGGCCCCGTGTTCCGCCGAGTGCTCCCCCTCCAGAATGAGCAACGCTATAAACAGGGATACGGGTGAGCACCCCAAGGCATAAAAGCATACAGCAGAGTAAGCTAAGCCACCCTACCTTCGGTAGCAGAAGGAATGGTCCCGCCGCGAGCGGAAGCCTCCGCGTTCGGGGAGGACGATGGCTGTCCCTGCGCGGCGGGCGGTGTGGCCAGAGGGGCAGAAGGCGCATAGGCCGCAGTGTCCCCGGTGCTTGCACTGGAGTCTCACAAGTTTCTGATGCCCGTGGCCACGACGAATCCCCGCGGTGTCCGGTGGAGCTCCGGCCGCACACATAGCCGTTTGGCCGGGGCAGCCAGCAGCGACACCGCCCCCGTAGCCGTGGTTGGGGAAGACCCCGCGGCTGCTGCGCCCGGGGGCGAAGGTTCCACGGTGGCAGTTGTCGCAGGGGGCACCTCGGTTCCCGCTGCTGTTGGTAAAGACAGCACGGCTACGTGCGCCCCCGCGGAGGGCGCCTCCGGCACCACAGCGGTCGCGGTCGAGGGCTCCACCTCGGCATCGCCGGTCCGCACGGGGTCCGCCTCGGTGACTTCGGCGGGCGGTGAGGCTTCCCCCCTCCGGCTGCCCGCGGCAAACCCGCCGTCCGGGACGCTCGCCGAAGACACCTCGCATTCGGCGCCTGCGCCACCCAAGCCCGAGTCGGCGTACCTCGCCGAGTCTGACTCCGCGTCCGCCGCGCCCTCGGAAACACTAGCAGCAGGCGCGGTAGGCGCCCCGCTGTGGCCCCTCTTCCGAGACGGGGTCTCCTTCTTCTTCTTCTTCGCTGCGCCATCGTCTGGAGCGACACGGTCCGGCACGGCAAGGCCCAGGACCTCGCACACTCGGTTTATTCGCCCCAGCCCCGCCTTGGCGATAGCAGACGCGCGCTGCTCGTGTTCCCTGGCGGTATACGGCCCCAGGAATACGCGCGCGGCTTGCTCCGCCTCCTCCAAGGAAATCCCTGAAGCAAAGGAGAATAGCATCTGCATATAACGCATTTCGCGTGAACAAAGGAGGGACGCGATCAAGGCTTACGAAGACCGGGCGGCGCTGGCAGCGAGCAGACCCAGGGCGAAACATTGTCGTCTCGATGCCTCTCGGCGGCAAGACGCCAGTCGTAGGCAAGCGGGGCCACGCCGTACATCACGTACTCCTCGGCGAGGTCGCGCATGTTGAGGCGGGCGGCCACGCCTACGAGCCGCTTGACCCTCCGCTTGTCCTCATCATCGAGCGTTCGGCCGGGCGAGGGCTTGAACGCGATTGGTCAGCCTGTGCACTCAAGGCCGCTCCCGCTCTCCACACGGTGGTAGAACCACCGCTTCATCCAGTGAGACTCCCACTTCCCGTGAGTTGAGTTCGCAGGGAAGAGCATCTTGCACGACGGGCGAAGAATAAAAGTGACGCTACCGAAGCTCGACAGTGTCCCGTCCTTCCGGCCCTTGGGCTGGCATCGTGCCTCGTGGAGATAGGCGAACAGCGATGCGCTGGGCCAACATGCCCCCGAGCGCAAGGCCCAGCTGTACACCGCGAGCCGGGCCACGGCGTTCGGAGTAAGTTGCGCCAGCTCCAGCCCGAAGGTCCGCAGCACGTCGCCCACCACAGCCGCCGCTGGGATCCGGAGCCCCGCGTCGAAAAAGGCAACGAATACGACCGCCTCCGACCTTTCGGGATGTGGTTCCGTCTCGTCGGCGGCGGGCAATCGTACGTCCTGGCGCCTGGACAACTTCCCCACGCGCAAGAGCCCTTGCATCGTCTTCTCGGTCACGAGCGAGGGGCCTAGCTCGCCAGAGAACGTGCCTTCCTCCTCCGCCACCAGCCGCTCCTAGTCCGCCGCCGCCGGGTCGCGCTCTTGGAGCGCGTATTTCACCTTCAACGGCGAGGATCGCCGGCGAATGTCAGGGCCACCAGCCGCCTGGCCGCACTGCTGCTGGAGGCCATCGCTTCCCGCGGAGAGACTGAAGCGGTGAAGATAGCGCGAAGGTGTAGAAGGCGGAGCAAACAAGAAAGAGGGCGTAAAGGTGCGGGGACGCCGTTACCGGGGGGGGGGCTATTTCAAGCCACCTCGCCCATACCGCCGCTACCGAAGCATCGCAATGATCCGCGTGCCGGATGCAACCGCAGCGGTGTAAAGGCCCGCCCCGCACGATTCCCCGTAATTGGAAGCGAAGGGTCGCGGAGGTCCGTGTACGAGGCGCGACCGCAGTCGTACAAGCGCCCGTCCAGCGCAACGCCCCACCTAGCCGCGGTTACAGGCGCACCAGTTGGCCAGGGGATCACAACAGCCCCGGCGCCGCGCCATTCACTACCCGCCCCGTGTCCCCCTTGCCTAGGGAAGAGGCGAGCGGCTGCAAACACGCAACCGTCCACATCCCGCCGCCTACCATTGATAGGCCGTCGCGTGCCCCGGGCGCGTCGGGTCGCACGGTACGGGAACATAACCCTGGCAGACAGGGGCCGGCGTGATTCCAGGAACCTTTATAGCACAAGACCGCATCGCAAGACCCCAAGTCTATTTGGACTAGGCACCAGCTTCGCTGCCACCCATTCGAGGGGCGGGGGACGGAGCGCGCGCGTCTACTTCGACTAGGCGCCAGCTCCGCTGCCACCCGTTCGAAGGGTAGGGGACGGAGCGCGCGCGTCTACTTCGACTAGGCGCCAGCTGCGCTGCCACCCGTTCAAAGGGTAGGGGACGGAGCGCGCGCGTCTACTTGGACTAGGCGCCAGCTTTGCTGCCACCCGTTCGAGGGGTGGGGGACGGAGCGCGCGCGTCTACTTCGACTAGGCGCCAGCTCCGCTGCCACCCGTTCGAAGGGTAGGGGACGGAGCGCGCGCGTCTACTTCGACTAGGCGCCAGCTGCGCTGCCACCGTTCGAAGGGTAGGGGACGGAGCGCGCGCGTCTACTTCGACTAGGCGCCAGCTGCGTTGCCACCCGTTCGAAGGGTAGGGGACAGAGCGCGCGCATCTACTTGGACTAGGCGCCAGCTTCGCTGCCACCCGTTCGAGGGGTGGGGGACGGAGCGCGCACATCTACTTGGACTAGGCGTCAGCTGCGCTGCCACCCGTTCGAAGGGTAGGGGACGGAGCGCGCGCGTCTACTTCGACTAGGCGCCAGCTTCGCTGCCACCCGATCGAAGGGTAGGGGACGAAGCGCGCGCGTCTACTTCGACTAGACGCCAGCTTCGCTGCCACCCGATCGGAGGGTAGGGAACGAAGCGCGCGCATCTACTTCGACTAGACGCCAGCTTCGCTGCCACCCGATCGGAGGGTAGGGGACGAAGCGCGCGCGTCTACTTCCACTAGACGCCAGATTCGCTGCCACCCGATCGGAGGGTAGGGGACGAAGCGCGCGCGTCTACTTCCACTAGACGCCAGCTTCGCTGCCACCCGATCGGAGGGTAGGGGACGAAGCGCGCGTCTACTTCAACTAGGCTCCAGCTTCGCTGCCACCCGTTCGAGGGGTGGGGGACGGAGCGCGCACGTCTACTTCGACTAGACGCCAGCTTCGCTGCCACCCGATCGGAGGGTAGGGGACGAAGCGTGCGCGTCTACTTCAACTAGGTGGCAGCGAACGCCTACTTCAACTAGGTGCCAGCTTCGCTGCCACCCGTTCGAAGGGTAGGGGACGGAGCGCGCGTGTCTACTTCGACTAGGCGCCAGCTTCGCTGCCACCCGTTCGAAGGGTAGGGGACGGAGCGCGCGCGTCTACTTCGACTAGACGCCAGCTTCGCTGCCACCCGTTCGAAGGGTAGGGGACGGAGCGAGCGCGTCTACTTCGACTAGGCGCCAGCTTCGCTGCCACCCGTTCGAAGGGTAGGGGACGGAGCGCGCGCCTCTACTTGGACCAGGCGCCAGCTTCGCTGCCACCCGTTCGAAGGGTAGGGGACGGAGCGCGCGCGTCTAATTCAACTAGGCGCCAGCTTCGCTGCCACCCGTTCGAAGGGTAGGGGACGGAGCGCGCGCGTCTACTTCCACTAGGCGCCAGCTTCGCTGCCACCCGTTCGAACGGTAGGGGACGGAGCGCGCGCGTCTCCTTCGACTTCGGCGCCAGCCTCCGCTACCACCTACTCGAAGAATAGGGATGGAGCGAGCTTGAAGAACGGAGAACAGCACATACGACCACCATAACTCGAACACGCAAAGGTCAATTTGCGGCAAGAACAGACATGATCTCGTAAACAGATATGCGTCGCCACACCAGCATATGCTCGTTCGCACGATCAGAGCGTATGGATGACTTCATTTCTGTCTACGAGAGCAAGTCAGGCCTTGCCATTTCCGCTTCAAGCTGTGAAGCATTCCCGCAAATAGGAAGTATTTTGTTCACCGGCGCTCGCGGGCATGGACGCCAGTCGACGCAGTCATCAAACACAGGTGAACACAATTTTCCCTACATATGAGAAGTTAACCCTGAACAGGTACGGAACGTACAACAAGGGATGTCTAGGGAGTGGCCCCCGGCGCCAGCATATTTATACACGGCCTCACCAGGCAAAGAGCCGCCAGCGTGGAGGGATGCCAATCGGCGGCACGCCAACCGGTGGAAGCACAAGCGGGGGGAGCGCGCGCCCCAGAAGTCCAAACGCCGGAGTCCGCCGTCACATTGATGGTCACGACGCCTCAAGGCCCGCACCGCGCCAAGCACGCCTCACCACGTGGACGGTCGGAAGAACACGCATCTGCTTCGGCCACAGCACAGCCCCGGGTCAAGTTTGGCGAAGTTCACAGGCCGCGGGGACGGAGGGGGCCAAAGGACTCGGCGACATGGCTTCGGCCCTGTGAAGCCCTTCACCATGAGAGGCTCCTGTCGTAGGGGTGGCCCCCACCTAAACCCAGCAAGCCTGATAGGAAGTCATAAGGCCCAGAATAGGCCACGTGTAATGACACAAATACCCCTGAGGGGGTTAATCAGCTGTAAGGGCATAATTGTAAAAGCACTCCCCATGTATATATATAGCACATCCGACCAGGGGGAGGGGGCAGGCCATTACATTCATCTTCATCATTCTCCACTACCATCTCTCTCTGTTTGGTCTGTAGCCACAACAACCGGACAATAGAAAAATACTCAAATAAATGTTAATAACTTTCTAGTTAGGCCACTTTGGTGACGACTAACTTGTACTATACATTGATCATTTAATTGGTATTTCATTTCATAAGAAACAAATATAAGAATATGCTATTTCAATGTACTAGGACAAATACTATTATGTCCAGTACAAAATACATACAAAATAGCATAAACAAACTTTCATATGATCAACAAAGAGACCATAAAAGAGCATTAAAACAACAGAATAAAAAACTTTCATGGTGTACAAAAGTATTGTATCCTTGCTCTGAACCAAATGTAAGCGAAAACTTTAATTTACAACACTATTTTGTTCAACCTTAATCAAGTATAAACATATCTTGATCCATATTGCAGCAAGCTTTTCTTCCTTGTAGTAAGTCTATTCTCTTGTCTCAGCCTTTCCTTTACAGAGTTCTTTTGATGATCAAAAAACTGGCACTCTCATGTATATGTGTGTTCATGCATTACACTTTTCTTGTTCTTTTCGCAATGCACAGCCTCTGCCGAACTCTTAATGAAATGGACAGCAAACAACCCTTTTATAGCGAACGAACTGTTCAGCAGGCACCTGTTCAGTCGCCGCATGCAGCCGCCTGTTCGCAGTTTTGGCCGCGCACATGCAAAGAAAACCGATGCAACAACCGCTCAAAGCATTCACATGCATGCAGTTTGGCCTTTCATTAAAAAATTAGTCTGCTATCAACTACATTTGCACTGGCCATGCAAAGCATTTAATGTTGGCCATGCAAAGGTATCACAATGAGCAGTTAATACGTGCCATTCATTAATCTTTTAATGCACACATTAGGGCATCTCCAATGGTTATAGCTAGCAACTGACTATAAGACTTCCACATTATCTATATAGTACACACTAAAGCTAGCATTCTAAAGAACTATCTATAAGGATAGCTATTTGATGCTTACATGCACACACAGAATTTATTGAGGTTGTCTCGTTTAGCGTTATAGACTAGTGCTTAAGGAAGAGCTGGCTCGATTTTTTTTGCATACTCTCTTTCCTCCACATAGGATATATGCTGATGTGTACATGCATATAGATAGCTGACTCAGACCATTGGAGATGCCCTAAGTTATTTAGCAAAGGGAGACAAGAGGGATTTAAAACCCAATAATTCTAATACTTTAAATCTAGCAACCATCATACTAGATCTTTTATAATTAGAATTAATCCAATAAATTACATGGGGGCACTTTTCCGTTAATTAAAACTAACAATACAAAAATAGTTCATCGCTGCAGCTGCACATACACAAGATTTAGCCATGAGGGGTTCACTTTTTAGATTTTAGATAAAAGGCTTGACACCCAAATCTATTACGAAAGCTAACAGTTCATTACAGAGCAAATAAGATTTGGCATGTCAAAATATGGACATTAGTTTTGATTCTGTAAGGTTAGGTTGCAAAAGTTGTTGCATCAATCCTGTAATTTGACATAAGCATTGAACTGATCGGATGATATGCGTGGAACTGATCAAACTCCCTGTTACAATCTATTTCAAACCAAAAATGACTGATGAGCTAGATGCACCAAATTAAATTCCGAACAAAATCTAGGATGAACAACCAAGTAATTAAAAACCATAAGATAAATTTGGGGGGGGGGGTAGAAACAGAGATCTCACTACTCGCCGAGGAAAAGGAGAATGCCGTCATTGCCGGAGTCGCCCCAGAAGGCCTCGCGCTGCCCCACTCTACGACGCATGGTGACCCGCACCAACGCGTGGGGTGGGGAGGAGGAGGCGACCGACAAGCGAAAAGGAGGAGTAGGGGAGGAGGAGGTGGTGCGGGGTGGGGAGGAGGAGGCGACCGGCTGGCGGAGTAGAGGAGTGGGAGGAGGAGGTGGCGCGGGATGGGGAGGGAAGGACGAGGCGGTAGCTCATGATGGGGAGGAGGTGGCGGCGGCGTAGGGTGGGGAGGAGGAGGCGATGCGGGGTGGGGAGGACGCAGTGGCGATGCGGGGTTGGTAACCTAGAGGGTGCAGGTGGAGAGGGGAAGGCGAGTTGGGTGGGAAGGGAGGGGTGAGGCAGTGGTGTGGAGGGAGGGAGGGTTTAGTGACCGGATCCAGAGAAGCGATAGCCCACCCATCAGCGCAAAACTTATGTGAGGAGAGGTGGAGAGGCAGATGAATCATCTGAAGGTGGTACCGCCAACTCCTTTTAAGTAGTAGAGATTACAGTATTGATTAGGTGGGCTAGATAATAGATATAATGTATTAGGAGGGTTGTGTCTAGTCTTATATTTTATACAAGGTGGCAAACTATGGTCCTATTTAATTCAGCTGTGGTTGTTGGCTTTTGGTTGAATAGTACTGTAGCGGCTGGAAGAAACTGCAGTTGAAAGTAGGGGTGTTCAATTCAGCTTTCGGCCGAGATGATCTAGAAAAGAGAAAAAAAAGAAAAAATGTTGGTGGTGGAAACTGAAAAAGGATTAAATGGACATGGCCGGAACAAAGAAAAAATTGAAAGAAAAAAGAAAAAAGGAAATGAAATTAAATTTGTCGGGCGGGAACGGAGCTGGCGGTGCCAAGGGAGGAGGGCGGCGGAGGCGGGATGGCAAAGATGAAGGCGGAGGCAGGGGCGGAGTTGGTGGCGGCGAAGGCAGATGAGTGGAGCGACAGGGGTGGGTAGGTGGAGATAGGCGGGCGAAGGCGGATGGGATGGAAGCGGCAAGGTTGGAGGGGGCAGTGGACGCTAGCGGCTTCCCAGCAGCAACGGCACAAGCTGAAGCGTTCCAACCCGCATTCGACTTCACGAAGCTGGAAGCCAAAAGCGGGTACAGATTGGAACGGGCCTATATACTTCCACCAGCCACAAATACATGTCATTTTATAGATGCGTGTGGTCTAACTTTCAAAACTTTGAGGTGGCCTCCCACCATTCACAAATACATATCGTTTTGCGATATGTGCAGTAAAATTTTCAGAACTTTGACTATCGTTATGTTTTTAAATATTTAAATTGAATATATGAAAATCATATGTATGGAATTGTCTTTAAAATACTTTTATAATATTATAATTTTATTGAGTTCTAGAAATATATTAAAATATAAATTAGTAGTTAAAGTTACGTTTTAGAGACCATATCGATATCTAAACTAACATATGTTTGCTTGCAGCCGAATGGAGTATTGCCATTATTGCACATACGACCTAAGGCTATGCTCATTTCAGCTTGAGCTTTTGGATTATTTTTCACTATTCATAAATTTCATATTTTTTGATTTTTTTGAGCTCTTTTGCCAGTTCTTTTTTCCCGTATTCGTTTGCATTGTCCGTGATGAGCTAACCTATTTTCCTATTTTTAATTTTTTTAAAATTTAGTTAGGCTAAATAATCCACCATCAGTTATAGTGTAATTTCAACTATAAGCCATTTTTTTAGCTCAACCTTTGTCAAGGAATGTTGGACCTAAGTAAATCCCAGAAGATGACTTACACGTATCTTCAAAGCACGACGAAGGGTCAAAATCTTTATTTTTACTAATTAGAGACTCCTTAAGAAATTTCAACGTTAATCCTAAGTGAAAAAAAACTAAAAATTCCCACATTAATTAAAGAAAAAATAACTATAAATTCTCGCATAAATCGGGGAAAAAAGAGAGAAAAACATCACAGTTGTCCAATTCTTCTTACCGATGTATCCTGTGGCTTAGAACATACACGACTGGAATCGGGTACAAGTCCCTTACGTGGCCATGCATGTTTGGCTCAAGTTAGGAAGCAAGTGCAGAGCTAGCTCACGTGAACCTTGGGAGAATTTTGGACATTTATAGTAATGTGTACCTTAGAAATTCTAAATGTAGTTCTTTAAACCTAAAAATTCTATTTTTAGCCTCCTTTCTGACCGCGGGACTCCGGGACGCCGACACGTATTTGTTGTGTGGTCCCGGACCGCACGATTAACACTGTAGCTTAATTGTGCGGTCGGAGACCGCATGATTACACTGTAGCAAGAAATCGTGCGGTTCGGGACCGCACAATTAACCCAGCTATAGTGATCGTGTGGTTCCCGACCGCACGATTAAGCTGGCTATTTTTGTTGCTGATCTGTATATTTGTTATTTTTATGGTAATTTTTTTGCTGCTCTGTATATTTGTTATAGTGATCGTGCGGTCCCGGATCGCACGATTTCTTGCTACAATGTTAATCGTGCGGTCTGAGACCACACGACTAACACATGTTAGTGTCCCGGAGTC
This sequence comes from Dendrocalamus latiflorus, assembly GCA_017311315.1. Taxonomy (NCBI): domain Eukaryota; kingdom Viridiplantae; phylum Streptophyta; class Magnoliopsida; order Poales; family Poaceae; genus Dendrocalamus; species Dendrocalamus latiflorus. The sequence continues at coordinate 26,313,057 of CM029660.1, forward strand.
CCGCGGTCGGAAAGAGGGCTAAAAATAGAATTTTTGGGCTTAGGAGGCTACATTTAGAATTTCTAAGATACGCAGTGCTATAAATGTCCAAACTTCATCTTGGGATTCCTGTTGATTGCCGGTAGCCGTATCTCTTCTCTCCTACTTAAAAGTGAGAGTTGAAAGTAAAGTTGGTATGTCATCCATCCTCCCTGCACCGACAGGTGGGCCACCAGCCCTATCGCGTGATATGCCCTGCTTGGCCACAACCATCACCGCGATCATCACCACCTTCCTCTTCTTGGCCCTAACAAAATCCCCAACCACCTGGCAACAACCAATCATTATCTGCTCATGTGCAGGTCAGCAGAAGGATCACATTCCCTTCTTCATGGGACATATGGCCGAGCAGGGGCGGAACCAGCCTAAGCCTTAGGTTGGGTCAGCTGCTCTTAAGTCAACTCTTAGGCTAACTCTGCTTTTTTTTAATGATTTTTATAAATTTTATATAGATTTTGGTTAACAGGCCTCCGGTTACAATCCAGATAACCTGAGGTCTGATTTTGCTACTGTGACCGAGGCCAAAAGCACGCATCAGTGCGGTTGATCCGGCGAACGGGGCAGTCGATGAGGACGAATGGCGCAGTTTTGTGCTGCCGCCGTTGTTGCAGCCGCTGTCTGCGTTTACTGTTTCCTGTGCTGTCTCAAGCAGCACATGGCCTCCAGCGAGCATCGTACCCTACTTAAGTACTTATAATTGTGGACGGAGAGGTTTGTTCTTGTACAGTTCTGACTTCTGTGTACGTTCATAGAGACATACTGGTGCTTGAATTGTAGTACTGAGTTACAAACCATTTTGTAACTTTTCGTAGATAACTTTTGTCCTGATGTCCTCTCTGCGACTTGCATAGGTGTCAGCCAGTGGCGAATCCAGAATAAAAATAGAGGAAGAGCTCTACTGTTAAGGCTATAACACAACATAAATATACCAAATCTACATATACTAGTTCTGCTTTCTATGTTTGGAGGGTTACTGCTAATTGCATTGTTTGAGAAATATTTGTGCAAAGTTCGCTTCTCCATTTTTATAAATATAAGAATAATTAAACAATAACCAGTCAACAACCGATTAAACAAATTAGCTAATCGGCTAATGCCTAATGGCTACTGTCGAGTGTCGATTAAACAATAATTTGCATTAGTTAAACAATAACTTACTCTGTTACCTAGTGCCCTCACGTGGTCAGTCGGTCACGCCTCACAGAGACACGAAGTCACGAGCGGTTGGGCCTCAGGCACGATGGGCAACTCATGGCCTCAGTGCTTCACGCCACCTGCAGTCTGCAGATCTGCTCAAGTGCTCAAGAGTCAAGACCTCAAGTCAGCAAGACATCAAGTGCTCAGTGCCTCAGTGCTCACAGCACACAGCTCACCAGTCAGGGGTCAGGCAATCACCACTTCCATTCGGCAAATGGGGAATAGCGGGCGCCTGGGCGAATGGGGAATATTGCCTCATCGTCTCGTCGGTGTCACCTCGTCCGCCGCTCGGCCTCGCTACCCCTGCTCCACCACTTGGTCTCGCCCGCGCCCGGCCGCCTCCCCCTTGGCCCCTCCGCTCCGCCTCCGCGTCGAGCCATCCTCTGTGTCGGGCCGCCGACCGGCCCTGGCCTCCCCCTCCACGGCTTCGCGTTGAGTCGCTGACCGGCGACCACCTCCTGCTCCCCGGCTCCCCCTCCGCCACGCCGGGCTGTGGGCTGCCGACTCCACGACTCATGACACCGTCGTCGTGAGAGGTGAGACCGTGACCTTATCTATTGTTCAGCGTCGACGCGTCGCATTGTGCTGTGCCTGTTCATCTTCCTCGTGACCTTATCTATTGTTCTGTGGGTTTGGGCCAGTATTTGCCACTAATTTGGGCCAGCTAGGGCGCTGGGCTTTAAGACACCGACTGGGCCTCAGTGCTGCCGCCTCATGCTTTCTTCAACTCCAACTCACTCCGGCAGTCCAACTCTTCTTCATCCTCCGACCTTCGGTTCTTCAACCACCGGACTGGCCGGGTCTTCTTCAACCATAGTGGATTCACCACTGGTGACAGCACGGTATTAACTTGGGAAAAGATCACTTAAGCAAGCAGGAAATGCTTTCATCAATGCAAGGTAAAAGCGCTCCATATTTATCTGCTACTATCTATACATCATCATCATAATGTGATGTATCGTTACTAATGTTTATTTTTAAAATTAAATATAAAAGGAGTTGTTAGTGTTGATATGTCACCCCGTCTACTCTCCTTTCTCCTACCTACAAAATATGCGCCGACAAGTGGGGCCAACCCTTTCATACATTCTTCTCTCATCTTTATTCACTACTACAAAAAACATTATTACAGACGGTTCAGAAACGTCATCACAGACGGTTTTCTGAACCGTCTGAATTTATGGGTCAATAATAATCGAAGGTTATCACTGGCGGTTTTCGAACCGTCTGTGGCGTAAATATCACAGATGGTTTGTAACTAAAAACCGTTTGTGATAGCTGATAATCACAGACGGTTTGTAAGTAAAAACCGTTTGTGATAGGTGATAATCACAGACGGTTTTTAACTAAAAATCGTATATGATTATCACCTATCATAGATGGTTTGTAAGTAAAAATCGTCTATGATTATCAGCTATCACAGACGATTTTTAGTTACAAATCGTCTGTGATATTCTTTTCTATTTCTAAATCTCTTTCTGTGTTGGAATAGTCCCACATTGGTTGTGGAAGGGCAAGGGACCTAACTTAAAAGTGAGGGAGTCCCTCACCTCATTGGCTAGCTTTTAGGGTGAGAAAACCCTTACGATCCAACATTCTGTTTATTGGCTAGCCTCAGGAAATGCTAGCCATGCCCTCTGAAACAAGCAGATCAACACGTACATGTATACATACAATTCACATCTCAATTCATTTCACAAACATGAAACATCCAATTCACATCTCAATTCATTTCACAAATATAAAACATCCATTTCGCAAATCAATTAATTGAAATGAAAACAAGCAAATATAGTTTGAAACACAGTACACATTTTATTTTTATTAAGATTAGAGCCTACCATTACAAGAATAGACAGCAAACAACAAACAACAAGGAGGAGGAGAACAACAAATATGTTGCCCATCTAACTAACACAACAAGAACAAAGAAAAGTAAAGATCCTCTATACCTAGGCCTTCTCGCCCCTGATGCAACGCATGAGCTGGATGTCTTTGACACCCACCATCGTCGGCGTTGATTGAGCGTTGCCTTGTGCATTGTCTACTTCGTGGGCCTATTATGGTATGGGTCAAGGAGGAGGAGGAGAACAACATGGAGGAGGAAAACAACAAAGAGGAGGAGAACAGCAAGGAGGAGAAAAACAGCAAAGAGGAGAACAAAAAGGAGGCTGAGTTCTAGTGATTATTTATAGGGGAGGGAGTACAAAATTTTTTGACGAGGGGACGGAGAGGCGGAGGTACAATCCGTGAGGTGAGGATTGGTTAATTTCTATTGGCTAGGATTGGGTTGAGCAGGATCGACGGGCCTAGCGGTCAGATTATCATAGATGGTTGGTAGCTAGAACCATCTGTGATGAATGAATATCACAGACAGTTCTATATGCCAACCGTCTGTGAATTAGAGCACAACATTTTATATACCGATGCAATATAAACAACTAGTCTGAAAATATAAAATATCAAAGTTTTATATGGCTTATATATACTCATTTGAAAGGTGTAGATGAGATCTACAACGTTTTAGTTGAAGCAAAATCCAAATTCCGAAAGGAAGACCAAGAAAAAGGGCAAAAACAGAAACCAAAAACTTGCGACGCAGGTTTAGGTCCAAAGATGACTGATTTTCGGGTTCTTGGAGGGAAACTAGTGCAAACGGTTGTTTGTTTGGATTGGGCTCGTCGTTAGCTTTCCAACGAGTACAAGAACATCAAAAACGGACACCGTATGCAAAAGTTATGCCCGTTTTACTGAATATGTCTCAAAACTGAATCCTACTCGGATTCAGGCGGAAAATTATGAAATTTTGGGGGAATTGCAAGGCGGGAAACATATCACAGACGTTTTTAATACGAACCGTCTATGATAATCAGCTTATCACAGACGGTTTTTAATAAAAAAACCGTCTGTGATAATTTCAGATTATCACAGGTGGTTTTAAATAAAAACCGTCTGTAATACTGGAATATCACAGACGGTTCATCGGTAAGAACCGTCTGTGATACTCATTTTCTCCGACGCCATCAACATAAACGGTGTCCAAATTAAAACCGTCTGTGTTAGTGTCGGTCACAGATGGTTTTGTCAAACCGTCTGTGATTTGACGTGTAGTATTAGACTTTTTGTAGTAGTGATTAACTTCTCTAACAACTTGCAACATCTACAATCTAGGGTCTTATCCCAATAATTTTCTCTTCTCTTCATCAATTTGACAACGTTGTAGGACGGTCGTGGCTACGATATGAGGGTGTGGAGTAAATTGAGCATAGAGTAGAGGGGGACGTCGGTGCGCCGACGGATCCGAGGGCATCAAATACGGTACCGAAGGTGTGAATGTGCCACGACGGAGCCGACGGTGTAGCTTAGACCTAGGCCAATGACAACGTTTTGATGTGCTAAATTAATATGAATTTATTTTGTCCATAACAAAACACGGATATTGAACTAGTACATTAATACATGATTAGGGAAGAAAGATGAAACGATGCAGCTGTAGACTCCCACGGATTCGTATAACAATATGGAGGAATCAAACATGTTCGGTAAATCTTTTGCAGCGGGTCAAAATCACCATCGATAATACGAACAACACAAAACATGGACAAAAAATAATGAGGTTATAAATATTTATAGGTTAAAAACAAAGAGAGCGAAAATACTATCATATCATCAAAACCATATAAGAAAACATTAAAATGTTTCCCTGAATATATAGTGACTAGAAAAATAAAAGGCATACTATTTTAAAAATTACTAGCCCATGCAGACACACGGGTTGATGGTCCTGTTCTTTTTAGCTTCTAAAAGCTGTTTTTCGGCTTTTCTACAGTAACTAACTTTTAAGCGGAGTATCTTTTCAAAATAGGGTCTACTAGTTAATTGTAGTACATATTGTACTGACTTCATTTATATATGCAAAAATCGTATGTGAGTTTCTGTTACTCTATAATCTCTCGCACAAACAGCCCAAAAGCCGCAGCCAAAAGCCATAAGTCGCAGCCAAAAAGAGCATGCCCGATAGCTAGCATGCATAATTTTGAGCATAAATCAGGTTTTAAAAAACAATACTCAAAGACATCTCATCTATATAAATACAAATAATTGGTGATATTTAAGACATCTCCTTTGTTGTGAGAGTAAAAAAATCCCACAATAATCCTAAAATGAAAAGATCCTAGAAATTCTCATATCCCAATAATAATCTAAAAAGAAAAAAAATCCTAGAAACTCTCACATTAATCTAGAGAAAAAGTGAAAGATCTAAACCACTTATTTTAGTGGACCAGATTATAACGGTGCAGATTAATCATAAATAGATATTAGAGTAATATAATAAATACAATTGTATTTCAATTATAGACTGTAGAGTTATATATCAAAGACAATTATATAACAATATTTTGCCACACAATTGCACGGATAATTCCGGTAGTTAAGATTTTTCGGCATATATTTCTTTACTACTTAAAAGAAGAAGTTGGTGGTGGTTCATCTATCTCCCCTCCTCTCCCACACACACCAACAAGTGGGCCTTCTCCACACACAATTTTTTTTCTTTCATGTCCCTTTTGTGTAATCCTCCAATTGGACCTCCCCTCCAACAAACTTGCCTGATATTCTGCTTGTTTCAACTTCACAATCTGCAGTCATTCTCGCCCTCCCATGTCGCCCACCCTGAGCCGCAGCAGCCCCTCCACTTCCTTGCCTTCACCGACGAGGCGACGATTCAACCGACGATGGTCCACTACCACATCCCAATTCTATAGCCACCTTCTCTTCTCGCTTGCGCTGCCCTCTACTTGCTCCTCGACACAAATCACATTGTCGCTGATGGCAGATGGCTTGATGAAGCTTGGCCATCTTGAAATATTGTACTTCAACACAATTAAGGCCTAGATACTAGGATCCCTGCCACCTCAATCTCCCTACCCGACACCACCATGAAGGTACCAATTCTCCTCATACTTAGTCCATCGGATTTCAGCACCAAGTACTTCATGCAATTTTATCTAATTTCGTGTTGTTCTGTGTGTATTGTCTTTTGATCTAATTTTGCGCTTGCTTCCCCTGTTCAACATCACTATAACGCCCCCGTTTCCAGGGGCGCGTACGGACACGGCATTCCGCAACTATTCACGCATGAACAGTTATGGAACGTCGCGCAAGAGTATACCATTGCATGCTTACAACCAAAGTCCAGCATATATTTCATATATGGAATAACCTCCAGTTTTTAACAGCGGGGCGTGCAAGCCCAAAATATAATTACATTACAGAAGACTTCCAGAATCCGCTTGAGCGCGGCGAAGACCTAAAGCCACGGGTCCTCGTCGAAGAAGAGATCCTCAGGGACGTCCTCGACGGGGAGACCTTCACCTTCATCTTGATCCTCTAAAGAGTGGATTAAACAAGCCGTGAGCCAACAACCGGCTCAGCAAGTCCCAAAGGGACTCTATCTTACTATATGCACGGAATAATAATGGAAGGGAGTATACTTGGTTTATTAGCTTTGGTGGATGCAGTTTTATTTGCAAACATTTTAAAAAAACGGACCCAAAACTACTTCTTAAGAACTCAGGGGTTTTCATGAAGATTTAATTAACCAACTAAGTCAAGTTAAAACATGTACAAAACGACTTAAGCTTTGCTGCTGGAATCACCCAAGTGACACAGCTCCATTAACCGGGAGCACGACGTATTCGAATACCATTTATTTGACTCTGCAGAGTTGCCCAACTTTACCCACACGCATCCTTAACCCTCATGACTGAGTTAAGGAACCGGGTCTTTTCGCTGCTCAACCCTTGGTATACACTCCACCCGATAGATAATAAACCCGCACATCCCCGGGCGTCCGCTGGCCATCGCAGAACGCCGGACCCGAGTTGTGAGGACCTAACGTTGTCTTGCACCGACTCTCAATGCGGGGTTTCACTTAAGTTGAGCAGATACTAAACCAGGGTTGACAAGTCAACACCTGTGGTTGAGTGGTCACTATGTCATTTGCTCAGCGTAAGGGTCTAAACCTTACATTTTCCACGAGGTCCGCGACCTCCAACCTAGGGTAGGCGGTGGGCGAATGATCCGTCTTGCGGCGCACCACCACCCTTGGATCCGTCTTGGATTTTCTGGGATTTTAGAAATTAGAAAAACCACTGGAAAAATCAATGAACAGTAGCCAGCCCGGACGGTTGCTACAGCGCGGGAGGGGAGTGGGCCGGGAGGCTGCGGCCCAGCTACGCAGCGCCCGTGCAGTCCGGATGGCCGCCGCGTGGCGGAGCGGGCGGCAGCGGTGCGGCGAGCGCGGGCGGTCCCGATGCGATGAGGGGGGGGGGGGGATCGGACGGCGGTGATATAAGCGGGAGGCCGGAGCGGTACGGGGGATCGGACGGGTGTGGCGAGCGGTGTTCAAGAAGATCGGACGGAGGCGGAGGAGCCATGTAGCGGGGAGGGGGTCTTCTTCCTCCTCTCGCCGCTACAGTGCTCCCGGGGCGGTGTTACGGTGGCGACGGCGGTCCGGGCGCCAGGGGGCTCGCCAGCGGCGACCAAGGGCACCGGCGGGTGCGGTTTGACAAGGGGATCCCATTTTGGGGGCTTGGGAGGTGCGGGGACCAGAGAGGACGACAGGAAGCAAGGTGGGGAGGTTTGGGTCCCCGGCAGTGCAGGAGGTCACCGGGGCCGTTAGGGTTAAATCGGTGGCGGCTACACGATCTGGGAGGTATGAGGCTCACATTGGTGGCGGTGGATTCGGCGGAGGAACTTCGGAGAGGGCTGGCCACGGAGAGGGTGATGCGGCCAGTGGTGGGAGACGACGGTGGAGTTCCTCAGCGATTCTCCTGCCCAAACAAGTTCACCAAAGGCATTAGCAAGTGGAGGAGATGCTCTGGTGAGGGGTAATTGAAGGATGAGGGAGGGGAGCGGGAGATCTGCTTTACGGTGCCGCCGGCGCAGGGGAGGGTGGTGGCGGCGACTGGGGCGACGGGGGTTCAATCGGCTGCTCTGGGAGGTGCACGGGAGTGGTGGGAAGGGAATGGGAGCGGTGGAGTGGTCCGGGAAGCAAAGGAGAAGGAGGGAGCGGGGAAATGGGGTTTTATACCCGAGCGGGAGGGGCGCAACCTTCGGGGAGAAGGCAACGAGTGCGGTTCCAGGAGTCAACAGGGGACAGGGGAGTCGGTAGGCATCTCCTCCGCGCAGGGGATGACGCACGGAGTTGCGCAGGAGACTGGCGAAGCGACGGGAGCAGGTGGAGCTGCGGGCACGGGCGAGGGAGCGTCCGCGCGCGGGAGAGGGAGGAGGCGGCCTCTGGCAGGTGGGGCCGGAGCTGAGGCAGGGTGACGTGGCACGAGGACGTCCACGCACTTCGGACAGGGCTGTCGGGACGGCGCTGGCGCGAGGTGAACCCGGGGCGGCGCGGAGACAGGCGCGGCCGCGGGCGCAGGGGCGGTGCGGCGCGGCGCAACGCGCAGCGCTAGCGCGCGTGCGCGGGGAGAAGGCGGGGAGGGGTGTGGCGCCAGCGGGAGAGGGAGAACGGGGAGGGAGGCGGCGTCCACGGGCTGGTGCGGGCGCAGGTGCGCGCGAGGGAGGGCGAAGGCGGAAAGAGGGAGGGTGCCAACGGAGGGGAGCGGCGCCCGGCCGGAAAAAGAAAACGGTTGCGAGGGAAAACTTTCTCGAAAAGGAAAGGTTTCAGAAAATCACCCAAAATTCAACAAAAATCAAAGAAAAAAATATGGTTTGAAATTTTGGGGTTTTTCAATCACCATCCCGTCCACCGGGTGCCAGAAGAAGCTGGAGATCAATGATGATCATGATCAAACTTTTTTAGGAATAAGTTCATACAACACCGTAAATTTTATTTGAAAGTCCGTCTAACACACCAAACTATAAAACCAAATATTTGACTAGCTGAACTTTGCAATCCAGTTCAAATAACACCCTGACCCGGTTTCGCATGGTGGTATTGCCCGCGTGGCGTGATGAGTGAACGATTTTACCACGTAGGATGACACGTTGGCTAAGTTGGGTCAATGATATGTAGGGCCACACAGGTTTCTCCCCATCGAGTTCCCAACTGTGTTTCTATGGCTACCGATCCCTGTAGTTTCTTTACTCTATATTTTAATTTAGGAGAGATGACCCTGTGATCATACTTGTCATTTATCTAAATTTGATCAGCGTGTCATCCTATATAGAAAAATTATGCATTCATCGCGCCATAGGGGCTATGCGATCATCTGAAACTAGATCGATGTGTTATTTAAACTAGATTATAAAATTTGAGAGTTCAAATGTTCAGCTATAATAGCTTAAGATGCTAGATAAACTTACATGTAAAGTCTATTTTATCGTCTTCCTCTCTTAAATTAAGTAAAGAGCGGTCCAGAGTCGGCCAGCTCAAATGCTGCCGTGGGCTGCCTGTGGCCCACATCCGGGGAATCCACCTCACGTGGATTGCCAGAATCCCCGCGGGCGCGGTGTCCAAGATTCTGACCACCCCGACTTCCAAAACCACGTCTCTAAACCCAGCCCACCTGAATGACGTCCGGCCCCACGGAAACACCTACCCCACATGTCACTCGCCCTAGAACAACTGCCCCCGCATGAGTCAAACTAAGGCAGCCCCCTAGTGGTGTGTGGGCCACTAACGCCGCGACTAACCCGCGAATCCGACGGCTGAGGTGCCAAGATTGCCCCGCAAAGCCTTAATTAGATCCCCTAAACCCATCATCCGCCATCTGCGACGCGAGACAGTGTGTCGTGGATTCCCGAGTCGAGGCGGCCTCTTGGCGTCACCAGGCGGCGGTTTGGTTTAGCCAGAGGGAGAGGCCGGTGGTGGTGGCGGCAGCCGCCGAGTCCCGCGTCGACCGCTGAGACCTCGCCGCCGGCGACGCGGCCACCATGTGCGGCATCCTCGCCGTGCTCGGCGTCGCCGACGTCTCCCTCGCCAAGCGCTCCCGCATCATCGAGCTCTCCCGCCGGTAATACATCCTGCCGTTTCATCCCCCCTTCTCTCTCTCTCCCCGCGCGCGCGCTCGTGTGCGAGAGGGTTAGAAATTTGGTGGTGGATTGGATTCGTTGACGTGGTGAGATGGGCGAGCTCCGGATGATGATGTTGTGTTCGCTTTATTAATCATTTTCTAGTTATTCTGCCGATTTGGTGTGGATCAATAGTTCATCAGGATTTTGTGCTAGTTGAAATGGTATGCGGGGTAAGTGCGGTTAACTTTTTCTAACGTTTATTTTGGAGGTTCTGATTTGCGAGCGAGCTGTGGTGCATGATGGGTTCTGATTTTGGAGGTGACTGCCTCGATTGGGTGAGGGTGCATTTTGGTGAGGTGTGATATCTCCAGGTGTTCATATGGAAAGGAGTGTGTATGGACGTGTTTTATCTGCAGGAGATGCCTCTCTTGTGTGCTCTTGCAGGTTGATTTATTTAAATGCCATCGATTGCAAATTGATTAAAATGTAGTATGTATGGCTTAGTGTGCTGCAATATGCCTCCGTGATGGGTGTGCTTGTGCTTGTGGTGACAAGCATGGAGTTTTTGATTCGGAATTAGGATAGGATAATGTGGTGTATAATGGCCTCAATTTGTAAAAGCATCGGCAACTTGATGTGTGATACATTGGATTATGGTAAAAGGTAGTTTATACACCAATCTGTAGAAAATGGCACTTCTACGTGTGCATAAAAAAAAATCCTTTTACAGATATGCTTGGAGGTTATCATTTCAATGTTGGCAAAACATAGTGTGTTATGATCTCTGTCTGTGCGACTTCTCCATATTCACGAATTGCACACTCATGAGGAAACAATTTTCTGTGTTTAATCTTAGATTAGAATGAGTAATTGTTCAACATAAACTTGCATCGGAGTAAATCTGGAATTAGAGCCAGATGTTGTTTACTGTAGTGGCTAAAATTTCTGTGTTGCTTGCTAATAAAGTGTTCTTAGGCAAGACATGGTGCATTTTATGAATTGCTTATGCACTCACTCAACTGAAATTTACCATTTTCTGTAGGTTACGGCACAGAGGCCCTGATTGGAGTGGTATACACTGCTATCAGGACTGCTATCTTGCACACCAGCGGTTGGCTATTATTGATCCTACTTCTGGAGACCAGCCATTGTACAATGAGGACAAATCAGTTGTTGTGACGGTCTGTATCTGGATTGGGCATAAAATTTCACTGTTTTTACACATCTTTTTTGCGCTCGCTGCGGAGTTCATTGCAATGTAGTAACTTCTGATATATTGATGTCTCACTATTCTGCTTTTGGCATCTGTCATTTATTTCTGAAAGATTTTGCTGTGAGATTTTCTAAATGTTGTCATTGAGCTCAATGCATCTTAATTGTGGCACGATCTTAATATACCAGATGTCTTTCTTTATCTAAACCAACTGGAGAATATATGCTTTTATAGTATTTCTTTGGAACCTTGTCTTATCTTCTGGCTGACATTTCCAGGTGAATGGAGAGATCTATAACCATGAGGAATTGAAAGCTAAGCTGAAATCTCATCAATTCCAAACTGGTAGTGATTGTGAAGTTATTGCTCATCTCGTAAGTTGTATGTCTCTTTGTTGCACTTTGTTTTTGGGCCAATGTTGTGTAGCTTTTGCCAGCAATTTTATTTTATAGTATCTTTATCTAAGCATCATCCTCTAATGCATACATATTATTTTTCCACAGTATGAGGAATATGGGGAAGAATTTGTGGATATGTTGGATGGCATGTTCTCGTTTGTTCTTCTTGACACACGTGATAAAAGCTTTATCGCAGCTCGTGATGCTATTGGCATCTGTCCTTTATACATGGGTTGGGGTCTTGATGGTACGTACATGGAATCGATTCATAGAGCTATTTATCCTTTTGCAGAATACCACGAGTGTTAATTCTTCATTTTTTGTCCTAAGTTCGTGGTGTTCTGGAGTTTGATTGGTTATACCACTGTTTCAGTGGTCAGTGTCACTCAGTGCTTCAAGACCAGGGTTCACGTTGGTAACCACCGGGTACCGGTTTTCCTGGCTTGGTCCAGGAGGAAAAGACCTGGCCGGATCATTTAAATTCAAATTAAAATCAAAAGTAGAAATATATAGGTTACCTAGTTGTTCGAAAAGGACAAACAGATTTGCAAAACAAAGATCATAGATATGTCATACACTTACATCCCACCAAACCAATTTGGAGTGGTAACTATCACCATATGGATTTGGATAACTTGAACTAAGAGGATATCTAGCTTGTGACGTTCAGAATGTCTTGCAATTTTGAACGTATGATGGGGAAGTTGTTGATTGCCGTTCTGGTCTTCTGGATTAGCATGAGAATTCAAAGTTGATCGTTATATGGAGTTAGTTGCATTCTAATAAAATCTGGAGTTGCTGGAAATCCCAAGTAACCTGCTAGCCAACAGCTAACTATCTTCATGTTTTGTTCTTGGTAGTTATAGGCTTAGAGCCTATCTGCTGCATACAGCATACATTGAAAGAAGTTAGATTATGTGTCTGCGCTATATTCTTGGAGGCAGGAGGGTGGTGCCATGGAGGGGTAGTAGTTACTAGAGCCCAATATACAAATGTCCATGTCCTCTAATCTCTGACGGTTTGATAAATATATCGGACTTTCCGGAGTGGTTTCTGGGTTTTCAGACCGTTCGGTTTTTTAAATCCAAATACACAGTTTACTTCGCAAATGAAACCGCTCAGTTTAATACTGTTTGGTTTTCATTACCAGCCAGGCATTGGTATTCTTGCTGAATCTGATATTTGGAACCCTGTTCAAGGCTATTCTGTAACTTGTGTTGGCCAACAACAAAAATGGATGAAAGACTATGTACTTGTATTTGAAAAGTGTTCTTTTCCTTTGTAATATCTGGAAGTATTATCCCCCTTTCTTCAAATCTTGAACAAATAGGCATTGTGGTGTTGGGATATATCTCCGCTTGGCACAATTTGTCTTGATTTAGATTAGTTGCTACTAGGCATTAATTCGTACTCCTACATGTGTTGTGTTTTCAGGGTCAGTTTGGTTTTCTTCAGAGATGAAGGCATTGAGTGATGATTGCGAGCGCTTCATATCCTTTCCCCCTGGGCACCTGTACTCCAGCAAAACAGGTTCACTTTCTTATTGCATTTGTGACAAACTGACATTCTCATCTGACGCTTAGTACCAGAATTGCAGTTTTGTAAAGTGTAAACCCAGAAGACAAAAATAATTCAAGCTATTATTTGTGTTGCAAGTATTTTTTTGGTTTGCTTACTAACCTGTTTTTTAATATCCACCCTAGGTAGCCTAAGGAGGTGGTACAACCCACCATGGTTCTCAGAAAGCATTCCCTCAACCCCTTACAATCCTCTCCTCCTCCGAGAGAGCTTTGAGAAGGCATGTGCCTTTCCTTTTACTCGTTGTTACATTTTCATACCTTTTGATGCATATGTATATTTGATATGCTGATGTCCTTTCATATTTTATGTTCATGATTATCTCTTTTGAAATTTATTTCATGGTGATACGCTGTATTGATGCCTCTGACTAGGCAATGCTTGTTTGGACCTCAGTTGATATTTCATGTGTCATAGATTCTTCTAGCATGCTTTGTTACGCCGTAATCACAATGATGGCTCAATGTGTCAATTTCTGTAGATAGACAACATATTGTTCAAAACCATGCTGACTGGTTCTTGAGTATTATGGGAAGTGTAAATAAATGATAATATCTGATTCACACTTCATAAATTTTGTTTTGTCTACGTGTCCTCTATCTTATCTTACATTACTTGCAAATTCTGCAGGCTATTATTAAGAGGCTAATGGCTGATGTGCCATTTGGTGTGCTCTTGTCAGGTGGACTTGACTCTTCTTTGGTTGCATCTGTTGTTTCACGACACTTGGCAGAAACAAAAGTTGCCAGACAGTGGGGAAACAAACTGCATACGTTTTGCATTGGCTTGAAGGTAAGTGTCTTCACTCTTAATATTATGTACTGGTGTACCCTCAATGCTGAGAATCCTGTTATGCCATCTTTCCAAAGTTTACTTTTTTTTTGGTTACAAGTATTTAGACAACAAGGAATACTTTCTACGAAGTGAAACATGCAGAGTGCAGGGTACAATATGATGAAACTCTTATGTGTTCTTTTTTTAGGGTTCTCCTGATCTTAAAGCTGCTAGGGAAGTTGCTGACTACCTCGGCACTGTCCATCATGAATTCCACTTCACAGTGCAGGTTTTTTATCTGCTTTTCTTTGTATAGCAGAAAATGACCTTTTGAAGTTCTTATTTGTTGTTGTCAAAAAAAATACCAGGAAGGCATTGATGCGTTGGAAGAAGTTATTTACCATATTGAGACATATGATGTAACGACAATTAGAGCAAGTACCCCAATGTTTTTGATGTCACGTAAAATCAAATCTTTGGGGGTAAAGATGGTTCTTTCGGGAGAAGGTTCTGACGAAATATTTGGTGGATACCTTTATTTTCATAAAGCACCAAACAAGGAGGAGTTCCATGAGGAAACATGTCGGAAGGTAATTAGATATAAGTTTTCTCACGGTTAAATATAAGTTTTCTCACAGTTGTAACTTGTAAGCCATCAAAATGTATTGCCGAAACATGTCTAGCAGTGTAGCATTGCTCCGTTTAGTTTATCTGCTTAGTTTTTCAGTTGTATATGCACACTACAGTTGGCTGATGTACTTATGATATCTGCTTTGCATAACCTTTAGATAAAAGCTCTTCATTTATATGATTGCTTGAGAGCGAACAAAGCAACTTCTGCCTGGGGTGTCGAGGCTCGTGTTCCATTCCTTGACAAAAACTTCATCAACGTAGCAATGGACATCGATCCTGAATGGAAGATGGTATATGTTACAATGTGTAATAATAAATTCGTCACCTACTTTCACTGTAGCTATATTTCTTCTATTTTAACTAGCAATGTCACTTTCCATATTTATTATCTTGTAAAATTTAGATAAGGCGTGATCTTGGCCGGATCGAGAAATGGGTTCTGCGTAATGCATTTGATGACGAGGAGAAGCCCTATTTACCTAAGGTTGGAAAAGTTAAAATCTTTTCTTGTGTTACGTTCGCCCTATTACTTGCACAAACTTCCTTCTATGTCAGACTTACGAAGGATTTATTTTCTGTGAACAGCATATACTTTACAGGCAAAAGGAACAATTCAGTGATGGTGTTGGGTACAGTTGGATTGATGGATTGAAGGACCATGCAAATGAACATGTATACCATCTTTCCTTTGTCAAACTATTCAGAAGTTTAGCTATTTTTTTATTTTGACTTGCAGTTGGTTTGACTTTATCACTTTTACCCGCATTGAAACAGTTTCTCTATTCATTTTCAGGTATCGGATTCCATGATGATGAATGCTAGCTTTGTTTACCCTGAAAACACACCCACAACAAAAGAAGCCTACTATTATAGGACGATATTTGAGAAATTCTTTCCCAAGGTCTGGAAGCTACTATCAGCATTTGCTCTTAATTCTGAGCTATGTCGTTTGCACCGTAGAAAAAGTAATGCCTCCGCCCCACGGCCCCACCTAATTAACCTTTCAAATATGCAGAATGCTGCCAGGTCAACGGTACCAGGAGGTCCTAGTGTGGCGTGCAGCACTGCTAAAGCTGTTGAATGGGATGCAGCCTGGTCCAAAAACCTTGACCCGTCTGGCCGTGCCGCTCTCGGTGTCCATGATGCTGCGTATGAAGCTACTCAAAAAGCTCCTGCGTCAGCTGATCCCGTTTCAGATAACGGCTTTCGTGCAGCCCATGGGGAAAGTCTAGTCAAAACAGTTGCTTCAGCCACTGCTGTTTAAGCTTCCGTGGTCTCATAAAATGCTTCAAAGAGGAGCTTGTTGTTCATTAGTATAATTCCAACTTCTTTCGGATCTTGTTGTTAGTTTCTTTAATCATGCCAGGCAAACATGCTTATGCTTCCTTTATGCTTGCCATCAATTATCATGTATGGGTTTAATATGCACACAGTTTGTTACTTTGTTAATGGACCGAGTGGAGTATTGTAAATATTCGTCACCGTGATTGATATCCTTAAGTTGGTGTACTTTTGGTTTGCAAATTGCACTGGTTCACTACACATTTAAGATAGGTGGGTTTGATTTTTCGTAGCTTGTATTCAGTTTATTGATTTAGTTGTGGTGCGTCACATTTTTCTCGCTGTGGCTAGCCCACCTACGTAGAATCATTCAACATTTGTGTAAGTTGTGATGAACCATATCTACGCGTAGAAAAAATGTGGCTTGCTACACTGCACCACAATTAGGTGTGGGGTAGCCAACTAAACGTTTTGAAGTATAGAAGCATGTATATTTTTCTACAACAGATGCACTTACATTTTACAGCGTTGATGGCATTATCCGACCAATAATTTTTTAAAAATTTGTGTTCCAAGGATGAGAAGGCACATCTAGATGCCGCTTGGTTGGCCTAAAATAAGCTGGTTTATGTTTGAAATTACACTGTGACTAGCTGAAATTATATTATATCTGATAGTGGCTTATTTGGTATAACTAAATTTAAAAAATTTTAAAATAGAAAAAACAGGTTAGCTCATCACGGACAATACAAAAAAATTCGGAAAAAAGAACCGGTAAAAAGCTTAAAAAAACCTAAAATGTCAGAAAAGATGAAATTTAAGAATAATAAAAAATAAGTCAGAAGTTAGAAGTTTAAATCGAAATGAGCGAGATACTATATATTAATGGTTTTCATAATATAAAACTGTTAACAATTAGGCATTTGATTTCTCCTCCCATCGGACATCTTTTTGAGCGTCGGATGTGTCATTAAAATTCATGCTACGACGACGATGCCAACGTCCTCTCTATCGACTAGATTAGCATTTTCGGGTTCGTCGGCCCCATTGGTTTCGACGTAGTGTTTGGTGGTGGGTAGGGTTGGCGCGGGTGGCGAGTTAATTTTTGGCGTTGGGCGATGGATTTTTTACGTGCACAAGAGGAAGCACACAACTCATGTATATCATAATCACACCGTATACATACATACATACATACATACATACATACATACATACATACATACATACATACATACATACATACATACATACATACATACATACATACATACATACATACATACATACATACTAGAAAATTAATCAGAGACGTATGGATCTCCGAAGTATGAGAACGTGCTGTTCCATTGAACACACACATATGTATGTACCCATAAAATTATTGGTGAGCGCACGGTGTGTCTGAGCCAACTGGGCAATGCTTAGTTCTTGTGGGGCGATGGATTTGGCGACATAAATACTGAAGACACAGAGAAGAAGAGGATACGATAGTGGCTGTGAGTGGGGAAGTGATCTCGCTGTGATAATATCATATTTTTTTGGGAGAAAATAAGTATGTGATGCCTAGGCAACTATAGGCCCTGTTTGGAACATAATTTTTTCTGACTCATGTGAAAATTAAATTATTTCATGTGAATTTTTTAAAAATAAAATTTCAGTTCCAAACGGCTAAAAAAGACTGGTCGCCCATTTTGTTTATTTTAAAAGATTGCAGCGCATTTGAACTGTCCGTCCGCGGATGAATGATCCAGATCCAGAGACCCTTCTAATAGATAGGAACCCGAAGCCGACCGCCCCATCTCGCCGCGTAAAATTTTTGCTTTTTAACCCAAAATTTGAAAGTTTTTTACATATAGACCCTTAGAGAAAAGATTTGCAAAAATGGACCCTTAGCACGACGTCAAAGGATATGGCGCCCTGGGTACAAAGCACGGTGCCATATGCTTTGGCGCCGTGCGTAGACACGTAGGAGCCACGGTGGCATAGCACGGTGCCAAAGCACATGGCGTCATGATATGTAACCACGACGCTAACGGCCGTGGCGCCGTGCTCTGGGACTTAAGCCCGAGCGCAGCCCCCGGCCCCCCACCCCTCACTCCTGGCGCCAAAGGGAGTTGGAGGAGAAGTTGGAGGAGTTGAAAACGAAAACTAATGCCGATGGCCGTGATTGGATAAGGGGTTTAATGAGAGATGTGCAGAAATGGTTAAGGGCTCATGACCCATTGGGAAGGAGGTATGGGTTCATGACTAGCAACATGGCAGAATGCTTCAACGGGCTGCTTAAGGGATCACGTGGATTGCCAATTACCGCAATTACGACCTTCACTTTCTACAAGTGTGTTGCATGGTTTGTTAACCGGCACCGGGAAGCCTCAGACATGTTAAAGGCACATGCACGTTGGCCACCTCGTCCTCACGGCTTTCTTACCAAAGCAAACATGTAGACCAATGAATATGAGTACCACTGTTTTGACCATGTGACGGGCACATATGAGGTTGTTGAGGGTGGAGGGACAATCGAGAATGGAGAGCTCCGAGAGACCTGAAAGCATAAGGTCATGATTACATCCTTCACATGCACATGCGGTGTTCCCGACAAGTTCCATTTTCTATGCTCCCACATAGTGACCGTATGTAGGGCCCGGAATGTCGATGTTGAGACCAAAATCATGACACTGTTCAGCGTGGATGCGTTGGTGAGGACCTGGGCCCCACGGTTCGAGCCATATCGTGATGAAAGCAAGTGACCACTTTACTCGGGTCCCAGGTACATAGCGGACGAGGGGTTACATTGGCACAAGAGGGGCAACAGGAAGTGGTCAAAGGTACAAGATGGACATGGATCGGATACCTGGTCGCACCAAGAGGGGTAGGGCAAATCCCTTCGTTGAGGACCCACAGGAGACACACTGCAGTACTTGTGGTCTAATAGGTCATAATTCACGGACGTGTCAATGTCGTTCCAGTCAGGTTAGCGGCGTTAGGTCTAGAGAGCATAATTTTTAGATACTTTGTTATTCTTATCATTAACATATTTTGTTATTCTTATCATTAACGTATTCAGAAATTTCTTCTGTGTTCTGTCAGATTATTTGCGATATGCGCGTTTTCTCCTGGGATCAAAGTTTTGACACTTCTAAATATTTGCCTGCATATTATTGTACACGTACACAATGTGGCTGAGTTTCTGTGTTGAAGGTATACTCCTGGACTTGAATGCTCCAGAGTTTTGGACGTGCTACCTTTGGGTGTTTTGAGGAGAACGAGGGGTCTTCCAACTGTGTAGCTAATAATCCTGACTTGGTCAGGTTTAGTGTTCAGTTGAACCGAGTTTTCAGTTTGCGTTGCGTTGTCGTATTTCTGTCAGTTAAGTCTTCAGCGCAGTGTGCGCAGAGTCAGCGTAGTGGCGTCCGACAAAATCGGATCGGAGCCAGTAGTTTTGAGTTTTCTGTTGAGTCCGTTGTAAAATGGATTCCCTATTGTATTCTCATTGCATTCAGTAAGAAAGCTACGAAAATTGCCCCATCTGAGTCTTTTTCTCGCTGTTTGTTCAGAGCCACTGAAAATACTGTTCTTCCTCTGAAACCACACTAATTCTGCAGATTGCTTGAGCGTGTAGATTCCTGGGAGAATCCCAACACGTGGTATCAGAGCCACACACGCCTGAGTATTTGCAGATCGAGTCCATGGCGCTTACGACGCAGCAGGCGAATCGGGAAGGTGGCAGCGTGCCGCTTCAATGCCCAGTACTGACGGCGCAGAACTACACGTCGTGGGCTATTCGCATGGAGGCCTTGATGGACGCCCAGGGGATCTGGGATGCAGTGGAACCGCATGCTGGCGTCGTGGTGGATCAGCGGAAGGACAAGACAGCCAGGGCTTTCATCTTTCAAGCGCTACCCGAAGATGTGCTGCTGCAGGTCGCGAAGAAGAAGTCGGCAAAGGACATTTGGGAGGCGCTGAAAACAAGATACCTGGGTGCGGATCGAGTGCAGAAGGCACGGATCCAGACGCTGCAGAACGAATTTCAATCCCTGCAGATGAAAGAAGGAGAGACGGTGGATGACTTTGCCGGAAAACTCAGCGCAATGGCTAGTAAGTTCAGCTCTCTCGGTGAATCATTGAAGGAATCTGTTCTAGTCAAGAAGTTGCTAGATTCGGTTCCAGATAAATTTCTGCATTTAGTAGCTTCAATAGAGCAATGTTCAGATCTGGAAACAATGCTGTTTGAAGAAGCAATCGGCAGATTGAAAGCCTATGAAGAGCGCCTTCGTCTCCGGGCACATGGAGAAGGTCATCTCCTCCTGACTCAGGCTGAATGGGAGGCTAGGCAAAAGGGGAGATCAGGAGAACTTTCATCTGGCAACAGAGGCCGGGGAAACGGAAAACAAGAATGGAGAGGTCGTGGAAGAGGAAGAAGCCAAGGGCGAGGCCGAGGCAAATCCGATCGTGGTGGCTCAAATTCATCTCACCGGGAAGGAGCAGGTAACTCCTCTGCAAAAAAGGACAAGAGCCATATAAAGTGCTATTCTTGTGAGAATTATGGGCATTATGCCTCTGAATGTCGAAGTGGTAAACGTAAAGATGAAGAAGTAAATCTCACCAGCACACAAGAGGATCAGCCTGCTTTGCTATTGTCGGTCTGTACACAGCAGCCGAATGAAATTATTCTACTGAATGAAGGGGAACTTCAGTCAGAGAAGTGTGCAGCAGAGATGAAAATAGATGAGGATATTTGGTTTTTGGACAATGGGGCCACAAACCACATGACTGGCAAGAAAACTCACTTTGCAGAGCTGGACGAAAGCATTGTCGGAAGAGTCCGATTTGGAGATGGCTCCTCAGTGCCAATCAAAGGGAGAGGAGCAATCTTATTGGAGTGCAGAAATGGTGAGCAGAAACTAATCACAGATGTCTATTTTATCCCCAGTCTACATACAAATATTTTGAGTCTGGGTCAGTTGACTGAAGATGGATGCAGAGTTGTGATGCAAGGTGACTATCTGTGGGTATTTGATAGGTTGGGTAGACTGCTCATGAAAATCCAAAAATCTGCAAACCGGCTGTATAAGAAGCACTTGCACACAGTGGCACCAGCATGTCTTGCAACCATTCTGGATGATGAAGGTTGGTTATGGCACACAAGGCTGGGACATCTCAATTTCAAGGCTATGAAGGAGATGGTGTCAAAGAACTTGGTTCGGGGAGTACCATAAATTGACCATCCAACCCAGGTGTGTGAAGGTTGTCTTGTTGCCAAGCAATGTAGATTGCCATTCCCTTTGCAAGTTGAATATAGAGCTAGCAGTCCACTGGAATTGATACATGCAGATCTGTGTGGACCTATAACCCCACAAACCATTGGAGGAAATAGGTATTTCTTCTTGCTGGTGGATGATTACAGCAGATTTATGTGGGTATATATTCTTAAGAGCAAAGATGAGGCTTTCAGGGCATTCCAAAGATTCCAGGCACAAGCTGAAGGTGAATTGACTCAAAGGGTGAGGTGTCTGAGAACTGATAGAGGAGGAGAGTTCGTGTCTCAAAACTTCATGGAGTATTGTGAGTTGAAAGGAATCCAGAGACACCTCACTGCCCCATACACCCCACAACAAAATGGAGTTGTGGAACGTCGCAACAGGACAGTACTTGCAACTACAAGAAGTCTGCTCAAGTCCATGGCAGTACCTGGGAGGTTGTGGGGAGAAGCCGTGCGACATTCAGTATATATACTCAACAGAGTGCCTACAAGAGCAGTGAAGCAAGCTACACCCTATGAGGTTCTGAAAGGAAGGAAGCCAGCACTTGGACATCTCAGAATTTTCGGGTGCACTGCTTATGCAAAAGTGCCGACAGGTCAGTTGAGCAAGCTGTCGGACAGGAGCAGAAAACTTGTGTATCTAGGAGCTGAGCCCGGAAGCAAGGCACATAGGCTGTTTGATCCTCAAAGCAGCAAGTTGCATGTAAGTAGGGACGTGGTGTTTGATGAGAAAAAGAAATGGAGCTGGGAAGGATCGCTGACTGCAACCGGGATCGAGACTGCAGATTGGTCCGAATTTGCTGTAGTTGAACCGGCAAATGAGGAAGTTCAGGGTGGAGAAACTGAAGGTCAAGGTGACAATGCTCCAGCGGTCAATTCCGGAGATAGCAGTCTCGGAAATGAAGACGTGGAAGGAGCAGGGATGACTCATTCAGGTGACACAGTTTTGTCAGATGAAGGGCCACTAACTCCGAATGCTTCAATGTCACCCGAAATGCAGCAGTCACCTGGAAACGCGTCGGCAAGGAGCAATACGCCAGATTCTTCAGCATATGATGCAACCCCAGTCAGAGGATTCAGATCCTTGACAGATATTTATGAAGAGACGCAGGAACAAAGCTTTGAACCTGAGCAGCTATTACTTACTGCTGAAGAACCGGTAAACTTCAGAGAAGCAGTGGGAAGGAAGGAATGGGAAGAAGCAATGCAGAGTGAGATAGAGTCAATTGAGAGAAACAAGACCTGGAAATTGACTGAGCTACCGGCAGGACATAGACCCATTGGGCTGAAATGGGTCTTTAAGCAGAAGGAGGATGCAGATGGAAGAGTAATCAAATATAAAGCTAGATTAGTAGCTAGAGGCTTTGTACAGCAAAAAGGAATTGATTATGATGAGGTTTTTGCTCCAGTTGCCAGGATGGAAACAGTGAGAACCTTACTTGCATTGTCAGCTCAAGAAGGTTGGAAAGTCCATCATCTTGATGTAAAAACTGCATTTCTCAATGGTGAGTTAACTGAGGATGTGTATGTAACACAACCAGAGGGGTATGTTGCAGCAGGCAAAGAGCGGATGGTGTACAAGCTTTCAAAAGCCTTATACGGTCTGAAGCAAGCACCAAGAGCATGGAACATTCGCCTTGACAAAACCCTGAAGAACTTTAGCTTTCAGAAATGTCCCCAGGAGCAGGCAGTTTACAAGCGTCACTCAGGTACCAATATCACCATTGTAGGTGTATATGTAGATGACTTGCTAGTCACAGGAACAAGTGAGGATGAAATTCAATTGTTCAAGAAGCAAATGGAAGATGAGTTTGAAATGAGTGATCTAGGGACTCTTTCATACTATCTTGGGATCCAAGTCCAGCAAGATCACAAAGGCATAACTCTGAAGCAAGAAGGGTATGCAAGGAAGCTGCTGCAGCAGGCTGGAATGTTGGAGTGTAATCCAGCTAAGTACCCAATGGAACCAAAACTGAAGCTGACAAAGAATGAAGAAGGAAGTCCAGTAGATGCAACTGAATACAGGAGTCTCGTTGGAAGCCTGCGTTATTTGACACACACGAGACCAGACATCAGTTTTGCAGTGGGGATGGTCAGCCGCTACATGGAGTCACCGAAGCAATGTCACCTCCAAGCAGTAAAACAAATACTGAGGTATGTAAAGGGGACAATCAGTTATGGCATTGCATATTGCCGAGGAGGAGGAGGTGATGTTGTGGGGTACAGTGACAGTGACCTTGCGGGTGATCCGGATGAGAGGAAGAGCACAACGGGACTTGTCTTCTACTTTGCAGGAGGTCCCGTGGCTTGGTGTTCCCAGAAGCAGAAGACAGTGGCCTTATCTTCATGTGAATCAGAATTTATGGCTGCAACAGCCGCTGCTTGCCAAGCTGTGTGGCTAAGGAATTTAGTTAGTGAATTGACAGGGGAAAAGCCAAAGAAGATAGTGCTGAATGTAGACAACAAATCAGCCATAGCTCTCATGAAGAATCCTGTTTTTCACGGAAGGAGCAAACATATAGATACCCGTTTCCATTTCATACGGGAATGTGTTGATCAAGGTTTGATTTCAGTGGAGCACGTGAGCAGCGAGATGCAGCGGGCAGATATTCTGACAAAAGCACTGCCGAGACTGAAGTTCACCGAGATGAGAGAATTGCTGGGAGTGAAGGAGTTCTCAGGTTAAAAGTCAGGATTAGGGGGGAGTGTGTAGCCAATAATCCTGACTTGGTCAGGTTTAGTGTTCAGTTGAACCGAGTTTTCAGTTTGCGTTGCGTTGTCGTATTTCTGTCAGTTAAGTCTTCAGCGCAGTGTGCGCAGAGTCAGCGTAGTGGCGTCCGACAAAATCGGATCGGAGCCAGTAGTTTTGAGTTTTCTGTTGAGTCAGTTGTAAAATGGATTCCCTATTGTATTCTCATTGCATTCAGTAAGAAAGCTACGAAAATTGCCCCATCTGAGTCTTTTTCTCGCTGTTTGTTCAGAGCCACTGAAAATACTGTTCTTCCTCTGAAACCACACTAATTCTGCAGATTGCTTGAGCGTGTAGATTCCTGGGAGAATCCCAACACCAACTAGGGTACTGCTTCACTTGATTTTTATGTGAAACAATGACTCTAGGCTTAACTTTCGTGATGTGATATTTTGAATGCGAAATTCTTGCTTATATACTGTTCATCTTTAACTGCTAACAATAACTTTATGCTTCAAAAATACCAGGAAATCGGCAGTGACCATTTGCCCCTTCTTGCTGAATTTGTCTTTAAGGAACTAATTGAAGATGAGTGTGAGCAAGAAGAAGAATCTGAGCAAGATGAGTCTGAGCAAGAAGCGACCACAGCACAACACATATATTTCTCCTCAGATAGTGACAGCTCGGTTGATGCAAGTTAGTTGTTCAGTTATTAGAAAAGGCTGACTTAAGAACAAGGAGCATAGTGCATCAGAAACTGCGGCATCATGATCCAGAAGCAGAAATTATGCAGCCTTCATACTATTATGGATAGAATTAGATTGTTATTCGTTTTCTTATATGCCTTGGTTTCCTTATCTGTATATGGCATATTCTTCTTTATATCCTCTTGTACTCTTTATATATATTGCTTTTTAGGCCTCATGAATACACACGTAATATTCATAACATGGTATCATTGCAAGGGTTCTGATCTTGTTCTTCCGCTGCCTTTGACACCTCCCAGGCTGCCGTCGCCTCTCAAGTCACCGCCGGTGCCCAGGCTGTCGTCGTCACCGCCCAGGTCGTCGTCGCCACCCAGGCTGCCGTCGCCGCCCGGGCGCCCAGGCTGCCGTCGCCGCCCGGGCGCCCAGGCTGCCGTTGCCGCCCAAGCCTCCGTCGGCCACCTGCTTGTCGCCTCGGCGACGCTAGAGCCGAGTCAGCCAACTGCTTCGGTTTGAGTAGTTGGTCGTCTGCTTCCTCTTGTATTAGCAAGAAAAAAAAAGAAAAAACATAACGTCACCGCGCCATCCAGCGCCGCCTACCGATGGCTTCCATTCCATCTGTTGCGATCCCATTCTCAGGAACAAAGCTTTACGGAACGAACTACAGGTTATGGTCTTTTCTCATGCTTGATGGTCTCTGCCTTTGGGGACATGTCACTGGTGCATATCCTTCTCCGCCACCACCGATTCAGCCTTCTCCTAGGAAGTCTACTTCTGCAGCTCCTGCAGCAAATGAGGCTGACAAGAAGGAGGCAAAGGCTGTTGTTGACATTGCTGATGAGGCTTTTCAGTATGCCATTGACGTTTTCGAGCGCTGATGTGCTGACGAGGCCCGTGTTCGTGCCATCCTAGTGGTCAACGTTGATGACTCCATCCAGCTAGATGTTGTTGGTCTACGGTCTACTCGACAGATCTGGGAGTACTTGCATGAGCGATACTAGCAGAGTAGTGATGCTCAGTTCTTTTCACTTCAACGTGAGTTGGAGATGCTTCGCTAGGGAGATTCTTCCATCGACGAATTCTTTCGGGCCCTAGCAAGTCTCTGGCGCCAGCTAGATTAGCTAACCTTTCCACTTTGTCAGGAGTGTCATAAAGTGCAGAAGGCGGATCATGATCGCCTTCGCCAACCGCCTTCGCCCAGAGTTTGAGCCTGTCAAAGCTCAGCTACTGAGCCACTCTCCGTGGCCCACCATTATAGAGGCCCTTTCGACGCTTCGGGCTAAAGAGCTTCGTCTCGGGTTAGCAGTACAATCTGTTTCAACTGTGCTTGTTGCCCCTTCTTCGACTACGACGATGATATCTGCTTCGACTACGACCTCTCCCCAGGTGCCTATCTCTGCTCCTGTCTTCGCACCAACTGAAGTTCAGTGCAACTACTACAAAAACTTCAGGCATGACTATCAGAGTTGTGCGATGCAGAAAAAGCGGAACAAGACACGTGAGGGTGGGCGACCAAAGGGGGGCAGGGATGCCCTTCCTTCACAGGAGGATAGACTAGCTCAATAGTTTCTGCTCAGAAAGGTGACTTTGTTCAGCAGCTCTGCCAGACTCTACTTCAGCAGCTCTCTCACATCTCAGCGGGTTCTGCCAGTCTAGCTCAGACGTCTCCTCTAGGTACCTCTTGGGTTCTAGATTCTGGTGCCTTTTTTCACATGATACCAGACTGCACATCCCTCACTTCAGTAGGACCTCCTGATTTTTCTATCTCTGATTAGATAGTTGATGGTACTTCCTTGTCTGTCAGTTGTCATGGCATTCTTTTGTCCATTGACTTTGCTGTTCCAGCTGTTTCTCATGTTCCCTAGCTTACCATGTAGCTTTTTTCAGTGGGACAACTCACTGATCTTGGTTGTAGGGTTGTTTTTGACTCTCACACTTGTTTCGTCCAGGATTGATAGACAGGGACGGTACTTGGGACTGGCCGGCACCGTAGAGATCATCAGGGTCTCTACATTCTCGACCGCCTCCACCTTCCATCTACTTCAGTTGCTCCTACCATGTCAGCCTCTACCACCACTGCTACCATCACCTTTGGAGCTTTTGCGCAGTGGCATCACCGTTTAGAACACCTGTGTGGATCCTGTCTTTCTTCATTAGTTCGCCAGAGTACTCTTGGACATGTTACTATTGACACGTTAATGTTTTGTCAAGGTTGTAAGCTGGGCAAGTAGCTACAACTTTCTTATCATTCTAGTGAGTCCATGTCTCTCATCTTTTTGATTTAGTTCATTCAGATGTATGGGGACCTGCGCCTATTATCTCAAAAGGTGGGCATAAATTTTATGTAATTTTCATTGATGATTATTCTCATTTCACTTGGCTTTTCCCTATGTCTAATCGTCGTTAGTTTATTGTGATCTATCGTAGCTTTGCCACGATGGCTCATACTCAGTTTGAGTCCTTTATTCATACTTTTCGCTGTGATTCTGCTGAAGAGTACTGTTCTGGTGCTTTTAGACATTTTTTTTCCGAGCAAGGTACTCTTTACTAGTCTTATTATCCTAGTGCCTATGCTTAGAATGGGGTTGCTGAATGCAATCATCGTCATCTGCTTGAGATTGCTCGCACTCTTGTCCTTTCCTTTCATGTTCCACCATAGTTCTTGGCGGAGGTTGTTTCTCCGGCTGCATATCTCATTAATACGCAACCTTCCACTGCTCTTAAGGATGTTAGTCCTATAGAGTGTCTCTACTCTAGAGCCCCCCAGTACAGTCACCTTCATGTTTTTGGCTGCACCTGTTTTGTCCTGCTGCAGCCTCGTGAGTGCACCAAATTGTCAGCCCAGTCAGTTGAGTGTGTGTTTCTTGGATACAGTTCTGAGCATAAGGATTATCGCTGCTATGATCCTTCTGCTCGACGGATTAGAATCTCACAAGACGTTGTTTTTGATGAATCTCGACCTTTCTTCTATCGAGATTCAGCTCCTTGTCCTACTTTCATCATCGAGACGATCTCCTGGTTGTCTCTCCCTAACTCTTCACCCATTTTTTCCCTTCCACAGCCTTCCTCTAGCCTGACTCCAATGGTTCCTTCTGTACCTTCACCTCTTGTGTTGCCTTCTGTAGTACCGCCTCTTGCTCCTACAGCATCACCATCTCGTTCTCTGGGGTGCACTACTCCATACGTCCTCGTTCTTCACCAGACTCATCTTCTGGTATTTTGTCGACACCGACATCTGATTCCTTTGATGATGCTCCTTGTTACGCCCTTCGCGACCGGACATCCTTTCGACCTCTTGATCGTCTTGGTTTTACATTGATGACTCACGCTCTCTCTGTCATTGAGCCTAGTTCTTATCATGAGGCTGCTTCTCATTCTGAGTGGCAGCTCGCTATGGCAGTGGAGCTTGATGCTCTTAGACGTACAGAGACTTGGGATATTGTACCAACACTTGTGCGTGCTCGTCTTATCATGTGCAAGTGGGTGTACAAGATTAAAACCAGGTCTGATGGTACTATCAAGCGCTACAAGGCTCGTGTTGTGGCTCGTGGCTTCTAGTAGGAGTATGGTCGTGATTACGATGAGGCGTTTGCCCCCCTGTTGCCCATATGACCACTGTTCGCATTCTTGTTGCGGTTGCTTCTTTTTGCCGTGGTCTATCTCTCAGCTGAATGTTAAGAATGTCTTCCTTAATCGTGTTTTGCATGAGGAGGTTTACATGCAGCCACCACCTAGGTATTCTGTTCCAAATGGCCATGCCTGTTGTCTTCGTCGTGCTCTTTATGGCCTCAAACAGGCTCCTCGTGTCTGGTTTGCGCATTTCACCTCATTGAGTACCGTTGTCAGTTTCACTGTCAGCGCCCACGATCATGCTCTTTTTGTCCATGTCTCACCTCGAGGTAGGACACTACTTCTATATGTGGATGATATGCTCATTACTGGTGACGATTCCTCATTCATCACATACGTGAAGAAGCATCTCAGTGAGCAGTTTCTGATAACCAATCTTGGTTTGCTTACGTACTTCCTTGGGATTGAGGTATCTTCCACGCCTGAGGGTTATTACCTCTCCCAGCATAAGTATGTCCAGGATCTTCTTGATCGGTCTGATCTGACTGATACTTGCATTGCTAAGACTCCTATGGAGCTCTCCTTTCACCTTCGTGCTACTGATGGTGATCTTCTTGAGGATCCTACCCGTTATCGCCATCTTGTCGGGAGTTCAATATATCTTGTGAGCACTCGTCCTGATATTGCTCATGTTGTTCATATCTTAAGCCAGTTCATAGCTAGTACTACTCATCTTCACTACAGTCACATCCTTTGTGTTCTTCGCTACTTGCGTGGGACAATCTCTTGTCGCTTGTTTTTCCCTAACTCAACCTCACTACAGCTTCAGGCGTAATCTGATGTGACCTAGGTTAGTGATCTTTCTGATCGTCGTTCTCTTTCTGCTTACTGTGTTTTTCTTGGCTCCTCCTTGATTGCTTGGAAGACAAAGAAGTAGACTGCAGTTTCTCGTTCGAGTGCAGAGGTTGAGTTGAGAGTTATGACAATAGTGACAACAGAGATGACTTGATTGAGGTGGCTACTTGCAGACTTTAGAGTACTTGTGAGGGGACCTACAACACTTATATCTGACAGTATAGGTGCTATCAATATTGCTCGTGATCCAGTGAAGCATGAACTCATCAAGCACATTGGTGTGGATGCTTCATACACTCGCTCACAGGTGCAGGAGGGAGTATTTGCTCTACAATTTGTGCTATTAGAGTTACAGCTTGCTGACTTTTTCACGAAGCTACAAACTAGAGCACAATATTTGTATTTTCTCTCCAAACTCAGTATGTGTGATCCACTATGAATTTGATGGGGTGTTAAAGATAAAATAAGATTGTTATTCGTTGCCTTATGTCTTGGTTTTTTTTATCTGTATATGACATATTCTCATGTATATCCTCTTATATATATATATATATATATATATATATATATATATATATATATATATATATATATATATATATATATATATATATATATATATATATATATATATATACACGTCTCATATCCTTCACTGTGCAAAGTATGTTGCCAAAACCTATGCTGTCGTAATTCCTGTAGCCGAGTCCAACCCTGCTGCTTCAGGGCGCTGATGTGGAGCAGAATAAGGCGTGGGGCAGCTGTCTCAAGTGGAGCAGATGCCAAGATTATGACAAACCCTCTAGTGTTCTCGGCAAGCTATACAAACAAGTAGATCAAGAAAGGAAAAGAAAAATATTAACAATTTAACATCCAGTGGATGTATTTATTCCCATCTTGTGTCAACTAGATTACGCTGACCCGCTATTGTTATGCTTTGACTTGCAGTTTGTACATGCTGTACTGGACTCGGTTTGCACCGATACAAATCTTTACATTCTTACTTGACACTGTTACTTTTTTTTTTGAGAAAGTTACTTCCTTATTTGAGTAACTGCTTTTGGACTGCTTGGAGACCAATTATTATGCCAATGAACGGTGATCACTACGATTTGGGAGTAACTATACACATAAACTAGGAATGCAGCAATGGCAAAATTTACACCAGCCGAACAACGAAGCAAGTACCAAGTGGACCTCGCTTCCTCATTTCCCAGCACCGACCAAATCAATCCCGGGAAAGGGAGGCCACTAGGGCTGGCAAAAAAGCTCGGGCTCGTGAGCCAGCTCGGGTGTCAGACCCAAATTTTGCAATCCGGAATCTACTGTGTTTAACTGCACTATTCCCTGGATCAGTAGATAGTGCAGACAGTTACAGTTCTGATTATCAAAGTACATATCATGCGGAAACGTAATTATAATAGCAAACTTACACATGGGCCGATGAGGCCGAAATCAATAAATTGCAGCAGCGGAAGAACGAAGCACACAGGTGGGACCTTCAGGACATGCCCACAGGCAGCCAACTGGAGGTTCGCGACCTAGCCCTTGACATCTTCATCTTCATCTCATCTGCCAGCTTGTCCACTCTTGTTGCTGAGGCGAGGCGATTTGACTCCTGATTCTGAATTTTGCAGCAAAAGCGAGCGTGAGCACTCCGACCCCGTGCTCAACGAACCAATACACAGAATGCAAGTAGATAATATGCATGGCTTAACAAAGGAGAGGCTCGGGTTATTTTGTTTTGCAAAGAGTGCTTTTGAATACAATTATATAAAAATCCTTAAGACCTAGCATTTTGAACACAGGTATATGTTGTGATTACATGCAATATTAATAGTGATTCAGATTCCATCCACCGTTGCATGGCATCTGCACCATATAGCAATTCTTCAGCGTTATAGCCGCTTAACTTACCACTGGGACGACACCCAGGACAATTCCAAACTAGGGCCTTACACTGCCCTCCACTTTTCCATTCCCATTCATAAATCATTTTGAAATAGAACTATATCTGGTTAAGTTCCCATGTCCGCCCTTGACCGTGGGCACGGCTATTCGAATAGTTTTGACTCTGCAGAGTTTGTACACTTTCACCACAAGAGATAATCAACTCATTACCCCACACGATTCCTTAGTCATGTGGTTGAGCAGACCATCACAATAACCGTTCAAAGTACCTCGCCCCTTCCATCATTTCACCCTATGGGTCGCTCCCACTTGCGGTGGGTCCCATACGTTGTGCGGGATGTCCTCCTTCTGAACGTCTAGCAGCTGGCTCCCCACCCCTGCTAGCCCGCCACAGCAGAACTTCACCCTACCCGGGTGTCCCATTCAAGCCGTCACACGGACTGCCGCTTGCACTATCCCACACCACCTCCTGGAAGGATAACTTCTAGGGTCCGGTAAATCTACTAAGCCAAGTCATACTTTACGAACTTGTGGTTGTACTGTTTTACCCGGGAGGTCATGACAAGATTCGGTCCTTAGTGGTATCTGGGCGGTCTACCACTAACCACTTTGTGCTTCCACTGCACCACACTCTCACACCATCGAACCAATCCGCCCAGATATTAAAGCATATTGGGGTTTTTGGAAACATAAAATAATCATATCCAACATTTATCAGTCATTACCACCATGACTGCCCAAACCAGTTTCTCATGAATAAAAGTGATGCTTGGGACAATTTCTTGCCCCGAGTTCCTAATCAATGCTAAGCATGGCATACAGTTACGGACTTATTTTCGAAATGTTACTATTATATTTTTGCTAGGGCGACAAGGTTCACACATTCAAATACTCAAAAGAGGGGGTAATATTATTCAAGGTAAACAATGGCATATAACTAGAATATCAAATTTAGCATGCATTTGCATAAAACTAACAGCAATGCAATTTGTTAATTTAAAACAAAGTAATTTGCAGAAATGTAGGTTCAACATGATCAAAGTATTGACTCACCTTGGGCACAGTGGTTGGGATCCGGATTCTCTGGTGCTTCTAGGGCTTAACCTTCGATTCGCTCTTGATCACGCCTGATCCGTGGAATCTTCGAACTTCAGTTTCTAATTACGCGACAAACGACTGAATCCAAAAAGAAAGCAAATAACTCAAAAGATCCAAATAACTCCAGGTAAATTCAACTTTTGTATTATTATGAGTTATTGGGTGATTTGGGTAATTTGAGGCAAGGCTGGTGGCAGAGAATGATGTCTTGACCTTTTATTAATAGTTTCTTTCATTATTTTTATATTTATCAAGGAAGTTCCATGAGTCGGGTTATACCTATTGACTGGTGCAGGAGTTTAATGTATAAAGTTTATCTTCAGGTAAGTATTCCTTGCAACTTAGGTTATGGTAAGGGCAAACTGGACTGATGGATGAGATCTATACTTATTCTATAAATCTTCAATAACCCCATTATCATGCTTTATGTATCTTCGTTTATCGTTAGTTTAAGTTTAATTTAAATTAGGATCCTTTGGTACGAATCCCAGCTTGCTTTATATACCATTGCACTTAATGTTTATTATGTACCATGTAACAAAGCTAGTGTCAAGACCTAATTAATGGCACTATTATTAGCTTGCTCCTACTTTAGCTGCTATTTAAGATTTTATGGTTGGCAGTATGCTAATGATAGGGTTTATATTTTCAATAGGGACTAAGGTGTATAAAAATTGCACTAGTTTAATGGGTCGTATACATGCTATCCATATTTCTCTAACTGCTTACTTCCATATACTTATAGATGCTTATATATATATATATATATATATATATATATATATATATATATATATATATATATATATATATATATATATATATATATATATATTCGCTTAGTAAGGCTCCACATTTTAGGTGTTACTAGTTTTAATATAAACATATCTGTATAACAAGGCTTGCTGTACAAAGTTGTATTTCAATATTTATTAACTAACAAAACCTACGGCTAAAATTTTATGTAATGGAAGCATGTCAAATATGGGCATAGATTTTAATTATAATTATTGGTAGTCTTTAAATTTGAACCTTTAACCAAAATAGATTTCTTTTATTACTTCCCTTAATTTGCATTTTAGCCTTTTAATTCAATTATGCAAACCACAGTAAATATCACTAAAATTCTAATGAGCTTTAAAATTCATGATTTCAGTTCCATTGGACAGATCTTGATTTTAGATGAATTTAGAAATTTGTCTCATCCAATTTGGAGTTAAAATGAAAAAGTTATGATTATTTGAAGTTCTCAGGTTTAATTAATCCAGAAAATATCTGACAGGTGGGACCCACTGGTTATTTTAATATTTTTATCTTTTTATTATTTCGTTTAATCCTGAGTCTCTGACTAGTGGGGTCCACATGTCAGCGACATTATACACTGACGGGTGGGGTCCGGCTGTCAGTGGGCCGGCGGTCCCGCAGCGGCTGACGAGCGGGGCCCACCTGTCAGCGCAGAAATTAAAAGAAACTCGACCGCTACGCGCGGAGCCGGAGCTCGAACGCGCGCCGCGGGAGCGAGGGGGAGGGAGAGATAGCGCTGAAAGCCACTCGGACAACCGAGCGATGCTTACCCTATAGGGGTAAGAAATCCCCCTAAAGTAGCGCTGGGAAGGAGCCGGGCAGAGGAAGAAGAAGGCGGCGGTGACCGGCGGCGAGCGGTGGTCGGGGAGGCCTGGGGTTGCGTGATATATAATCCCCGCGCACTGGGGAATCTCCTGGTACAGTCGGCGGGGAAGGAGGGGCACGGTGGCGAGCCGGCGGCGTGCGACGGCGGCGGAGATCGCCGTCCTGTTGCCGCTGGAGGGGGGGATGAACCAAATCTCTCCAAGATTTGTAGGAGAGAGGTGGCGGGAGAGGTTCGCCTCCCCTCCTGTTTAATTTGCCCGCGAGGTGAGAGAGGGAGAGCGGGTGATCTGCTGCGGAGACGCGAGAGAGAGCTGGCGCGAGGGGCGCGGCCGCGTGGAGAAGAAGCCGGGGAGGAAGAAAGAGAAGAAGAGCACGCGGGCGGGTCCACCGACCAGCGGGAGTGAGCGGGCGAGGCACCGGGCCCGCGGGCAGGAGCGGTCCACCGCGCAGAGAGAGCGGCGCGGGTGCGGGAATGCGGGTCCGCGCGGCAGAGGCGGAGCAGCGCGAGCGGGGCGCGGGCGCTGGCGAGCTGGGCCGCGCGTGCGCTGGCCCACGCGGGCGCGCTGGCCGCGTGCGGAGAGAGGGACTGGGCCGGGGTGATGGCCGGCCCGGCCGATTTTCCTTTTTCTTTTTCTTTTGTATTTTCTTTGATTTTCCTACTGGGTATTTATGTGTGTGTATATATTCACTTCCTTGCTCCCTGTAATTCTACATCCACTATTTTGCTGATATTTATTTTATAAAGATTATTTTCTTTTTATATTTACTTGTATGCATACATATATATATATACATACATATGTATATATATACTTGTAGATGCTTATTATTTTTACTTTCTAATTCTTTTGGATCATCTTTTCAGATTCTTTATTCATATTTTAACTTTCTACTATTTAAACATGTTTATTTCTCTTTGGTCCTTTTGACTTTTTGGAACCTTCATTTAGTTGTTCAGAAAAATACCACAACTCCAAATTCAAATAAAACATATTGCAGAAATAAATTCAAAAAGCTTCACATTTTCAAATTCAAATTTCCAGGATGTTACATCGGGCTCGGCTCGGGCTCGTGGAGGCTTGGCTCGGCTCGTGGATGAAACGAGCCGAGCCGAGCCAGCAAAAAAGCTCGGGGTCTAAACGAGCCGAGCCCGAGCCAGCTCGCGAGCGGCTCGGTTGGCTTGGCCCCCGCCCAACTCTTCCGAGTTCCGACTCCCCCCGCGGGCCCGTCCCCTATTTCCCCTTTTCCTTCCGCCGCCAGCGCCTCTTCCTCTCCAGTCTCCTCCCCTTTTTCCACCGACGCCTCAACGCCTCCCTCTCTGCTTCCTCTCCCTCGCGGGTCACGGCTCTCTCTCTCCGGTCCCCCCTATGCCGCGCTGCCTCGACTCCACGCCTCCACCCTCTTCTTCCGGTTCCCCTCAGTCCCTCGTCCCTCGGTCCCTCAGTCTGCGACGCTCGAGCTCCTTTGCCTTTGGCGCCGCCACCAGATGTGTCGCCGGAGAGGCCCTGACTCCCCGTCTCCCCCGACTCCCCAAGGCGGCAACGGCGAGGCCCCGACTCGGCAACTCCCCGAGGCGGCGACGGCGAGGCCCCGACTCGGCGACTCCCCGAGGCGGCGACGGAGAGGCCCCGACTCGGCGACTCCCCGAGGCGGCGACGGCGAGGCCCCGACTCGGCGACTCCCCGAGGCGGCGACGGCGAGGCCCCGACTTGGCGACTCCCCCGACCACAGCCGACTGGGAAGCGCTAGGGTTTTGGTGCTCCTCTCGCGGCGACGCCTCCTCATCCCGTAGCTTCTGAAATGATTGCTTCTGAATTTTTTTGGCTCGCGAGCTGGCTCGAGCCACATCACGAGCCGAGCCGAGCCCACAAAAAAGCTTGATATCCTAACCGAGCCGAGATTCTACCAAGCTTTCACGAGCCGAGCCGAGCCAGGCTTGGCTCGGCTCGTTGCCACCCCTAGAGACCACCCATAGGTTTTTAAGATAGGGAGGCGGCCAATCACGGCCGAGCATCCTGCCACGTGTCGGGCCACCAATCCGACGGGGCCAACCCGCGTGCACTACTGCCGTTCAGGCTTGGGGGGGTACGTGGATCAGTAGATAGCATACCAACGGAAGAACAAAAGGGAAAGAGATTCGATGGGGCAGTGCCTCACTTTAGATTCTTCATTCGCCATTGGATTGAGATGATTCAACCTTGATCCAATGATTGATGAGAAGAGGTCTCGATCCAACGACAAATGGAGGGTCTCACGTCAGGCCCTCTCCGTACAATTTCTTTCCAAACAAAAGTTACATGCAAAAAGTAAAAGGTGCCCAAATGTATAGGTGCCTTCATGTATAGATGTCTTTCCAGACAGACATCTATTCAAGCCACCCTATGATAATATATATATATATATATGTATCAACATGTACAGATTCTAGACGAATGAATGGATCAAT
Source organism: Dendrocalamus latiflorus (assembly GCA_017311315.1). Classification (NCBI taxonomy): domain Eukaryota; kingdom Viridiplantae; phylum Streptophyta; class Magnoliopsida; order Poales; family Poaceae; genus Dendrocalamus; species Dendrocalamus latiflorus. The sequence continues at coordinate 26,349,311 of CM029660.1, forward strand.
AGTTCATCACATACACTTGTACTCTTTCTCTTGCAACACGTTATCAGCACACGCTCATTCACACAAGTGCATACCAGGAAGAAAGCCAAAGCCAAAGCCAAAGGTAAAGCCATTACGACAGTTACGCCTTGTGTCTCTGTATTGCCGCCGTGCCGCCGTCGCTCACCACGTGCGGCCGCCTAATGCTTCAAGCCGAGGCCGAGGCGGCGTCGGCACGCGGCGGGGGAGTCGCGCCGACGAATGCGCTCTGACGCCGCGGGCGGCCAGCGCAGAAGCGGCAGGCACAGTTTGGCGCAGCCGGCGCCCGTGGCGACCAGCGGCAGCCCGAAGCGGCACCCGTGGACGGCGCGCGGCCCACGACCGGAGGTTGTAGCGCCGACGGGGCCAGCGGGGCGCGCGGCCGGCGCGGAGGCTCCACGGCACGGCGCATGGCGCTGTGCGGCCCGGCGCACGGCACATCACAGCACGGCGGCGCGTCCTCACGGCGCGTTCATGCCCGAAGCGATGCAAACCGAGGCGGCGGCGCCCGCGGCCGACGGCGCCCACGGCCGGCAACACCCGCGGTTGACGGCGCAGCACCCGCGGCGCCCGAGACGGCAGCACCCGCGGCAATGGCGCAGCGCTCGCGGCCCGCGGTGCCCGAGGCGGTTGCGGCGCCCAAACCCCAGCGGCGGCGATGGAAGCCCCGGCGCAGGCGGCCGGAGATGGAGGTGGCCGGCGGCCGGCAGCGCCTGAAGCCCAGCCGGCGGCGGCGGCGCCCCAAGGGGCCGGCGGCGGCGGTGCCTCCATGTGAGGCGGCTGGCAGTTAGGGTTTGGGGGAACCCTAAATTCCCCCATTCCTCATATAAATACCTGCCCACATATATGGGTTTTGGCCCATAATCTCCCACCACTCCTCATGGGCCCAAAGGCCAAATGGGCTTCAGCCCAGGTTGCCGAAAATTTACATTTCCCCCCTTAGATTTTATGTAAATTGCAGAATTTTTATGTTTAATAAATTTGTATTGTAATATTTGCAGTATAGTCCATGCGCTTATTTATAATTGTACCCGTCAGTTTGTACATTTATAAATTAGCATTGCAGCCCCTACAAGATCTGAAAATTATGTAATTGTTCAAATAATGTGCATGCACATTTCTATAACTTTTACATATTTAGGATTATTTTATTGCAATTTATTTACAATATGAATTACGACCTTATTTAAATTTGCTATCGCTAGCAAATTTAAAATCAAAAAATTCCCATTTAGTGAGTACCATTGTACTTAATAATTTGGAATTTTTATTGCAAAATATTATACCTATCATAAATACTATAATCACAATTTATGGCACTTTGCTACATTTATTGTACGCTATGCCATACAATAAATTGGTGTTCACCACCAATATTGTGATTACACGGTATTATAAATATAACCACATGTTATATTTAATTTGGGTATATATTCTTTCGGATTACAATACTCATATTGTTTTCCATATATTTTGCATTTTATTACAACATTACCATACACATTAATTTACCTCGTGTAAATTAATCATATATGGTGTACTTTTCATGTAGGTTTAAATGGCTACCAAAGATTTTGAGCCTCTCGCTCTCGATGGTTCCAACTACCCTACATGGGCTATGGACTTAAAAATCAACCTCACCACACGTGGGTTGCAAAGGGTAATATTTGATCCTCCAAATGATCAAATTCCGCCGGATATTGTAATATATTCCGTTTTAAGCATAATACGGAATCACATCCATCCCGATTTAAAGGCGGAATATTTGTATGAGGAGAATCCACTCACATTATGGTTAGCCCTCAAAAATAGATATGAGCAGCAGAAAGCTGTTATATTACCTGAGGCTAATCATGAATGGGCACATCTTAGACTCCAAGATTTCAAATCTGTTGGAGAATATAACCATGCCCTTCATATAATTTGCTCCAAATTGCGTTTTTGTGACAAGGAACCAACGGATGTGGACAAAATAGAGAATACTCTCTCGAATATGCTCCCATCTGACAGGGTCCTACAGCAGCAATGGCGTGCTACAAATTACCAAACTTATTTTGATCTTATGCATAACATACACCTCCCAAAGTATTCCCTGTCGGTTTCAAATAGGTTTTCGTCCGCAAACGGAATGAAAACAATGAGGTGGTGAGATACAAAGCAAGGCTTGTAGCACAAGGGTTCACGCAGAGACCCGGCATTGATTTCAATGAAACTTATTCTCCAGTAATGAGTGGAATAACATTCCGATACTTAATCTCATTGGCAGTTAAAAATCATCTATCTTTTCAGTTGATGGATGTAGTGACTGCATATCTTTATGGGTCACTTGATTCGGACATATATATGAAAGTTCCCGATGGAATTGCAATTCCGAATCTAAACGCAAATCGCAATATGTATTGTGTAAAATTGAACAAGTCTTTATACGACTTGAAACAGTTGGGTAGAATGTGGTACAACCGACTAAGTGAGTTCCTAACCAAAAAGGGATACTCCAACAATGATGATTGCCCATGCGTGTTCATCAAAAGATCCTCAATAGGATTTTGTATTATATCTGTGTATGTTGATGATCTTAATATCATTGGTAACACACAGGATATAGATGAAGCACGTAATCATCTTATGACGGAATTTGAAATGAAGGACTTGGGTAAAACCAAATATTGCTTAGGTACACAACTTGAGCACCTTCATACACGCACCCTAGTGCATCAATCAGCCTACGTTCAGAAAATATTGGAAAAATTCAATATGAATAAAGTATATCCATCGAAAACCCCCATGGTTGTTCGATCTCTCGACAGGGACAAAGATCCATTTAGACCCCGAGATGACAATGAAGAGATATTGGGACCCGAGGTTCCATATCTCAATGCCATCGGAGCGCTTATGTACCTTGCAAATTGCACCCGGCCGGATATCGCATTTGCAGTAAATCTACTTGCTAGATATAGCGCTGCTCCAACCAAAAGACATTGGGTAGGAGTGAAGAATATGCTTTGATATCTTCAAGGCACTAAAGATCTCGGTCTATTCTTCCAGAAGAATAAAAATATGGATTTAATAGGATATACAGATGCTGGCTATTTATCGGATCCCCATAATACCAGATCTCAAACAGGCTTTGTATTTTTACATGGTGGAACAGCCATCTCTTGGAAGTCTTCGAAACAGACTCTAGTGGCTACATCCACTATTCATTCTGAAATAATTGCATTATATGAAGCATCACGTGAATGTGTATGGCTTCGTAGAATGATTAACCACATACATGTGGTATAGGTGCTATCGCATCATCTACCATTATCTACGAAGATAATGCTGCTTGCGTTGTCCAAATGCAAACGGGTTACATAAAGAGCAATATCACAAAACATATTGCACCTAAATTATTTTACCCACATGAATTGCAAGAGAGTGGGGAAATAAATATTCTGCAAACTAAGTCTTGTGATAATCTCGCGGACTTATTCACCAAGTCATTACCAATTTCCACATTCGAAAAATGTGTTCAATATAAATATTGTACTCTTTTCCCTTTATGAGTTTTTCCTCTAAGGTTTCTCATTAAGGTTTTTAATGAGGCAATATGACAACTTAATCATAAATATATTATATCTCTATTTTCCCCACAGGGGTTTTTAAGGAGATATAATCATATATATGCCATATCAAATTTTCTCCTTAAATTTTTCCATTGGGTTTTAAAGGAGTTTTTCATGGCATATCTACTTTATAGGTTCTCCTCATATTTTTCCCTTTAGGGTTTTGGAGGAGTTTTTCCAAGATGATGAATCAATATGATCATATGAAGATGCATTGGTCAAGGGGGAGTATTACATGCAAAAAGTAAAAGGTGCCCAAATGTATAGGTGCCTTCATGTACAGATGTCTTTCCAGACAGACATCTATTCAAGCCACCCTATGATCATCTATATATATGTATCAACATGTACAGATTCTAGACGAATGAATGGATCAACAGTTCATCACATACACTTGTACTCTTTCTCTTGCAACAAAAAGGAGAGGCCGAGAAGAGCTAGCTAGCTCCCGTTAAAAGGCACTGACATGGCAGCCACGGTGTACTCCGTGGTGTTTCTCGGCAGAGCACGCGGTGACATGCATGTTGGCATATCAGTACATGAACCATGAATCGATGTGCGCATGGTTACCTGAGTGCCTGTGACAGTGGGACGCGGTTGAGGACAAGCCAACCGTCGTCCTCTACGGCGGCGGTGCCATCATTGCGCTCTGGCTGACCACCACCATCGTGTGCGGCATCAACAACGTGCCGGTATGTTACCGGTGAATGAAGTATTGTAAGGACCGGATAGCCAACAGAGGGAGTGAATGATGTTTTGAAATTTTTTTCTCTCAAATATTCACCAATCATTTATTCCAATACCTACAAAACTCTGAAGATTAGGATAAGAAATCTGCTTGAAAAACAAAGGAAGACAAAGCCGAGAATGTACTGTTCGGTATATTGTGCGGTCAAGTTACGAATACTGGTCGAAAAATAACGAAGAGCTGAACTAAACACAATCAGTCAGCGTAGAAAACAGCGTGGACGAAAGGCTGACAACGTGGTCGAAATTTGAATACCAGTTAGAAGTTCAACGCGGTTGAAACGAATGTGGTCGAAACCAACGTGGTTGAAACTAACGTATTCGTAACCAACGTGGTCGTAACCAACGTGGTCAAAACCAACGTGGTCGAAACCAGCGTTGTCGTAACCAATATGGTCAAAACCAACATTGTTGATACCAACATGATTGAAACTAGTGTGGTCGTAACTAGTGTGGTCGTAACCAACATGGTTGTAACCGATGTTGTCGAAAGCCAACGTTGTCAACATGGTTGATAACCAGCATGCGGTCAAGAGACTAGCGTGGTCGAGGACTAATGAGTAGTCAAAAACCAACGCGGTTAAAGACCAATGTGATCGTAACCTACGTAATTGAGAGACCATGTGGAGGTATCCCCATGTTTGTGATGAGTAATTGACGGTTGTGAGAGAGTTTGAGTTTGTTTTGGGTATTCTAGGGTTGAGTACCTTTCGTTAATGCTATTATTAACTATGCTGTTTCGTGCAGTGCTATGTGACGGTTTGCTTGTCTGTGTGGCTGCAGGACTTTGAAGCTAGGTCATGGTGAGGCAAGGAGGACCGGGACTAGGCACAGGAGGTGTTGAGGTCCAGACGGTCAGGGATGCCGAAGATGATCAAGGCTGCTGAGGTGGTTGCGAGTTAGGAGACGAGGAACCGGAGCTGGAGCTACCGGTGGTGGACACGACGGGCAACGACGAGTGAATCGGGACTAGGCTCAGGGAGGAGTCGGAGGTCCAGACGGTTGGATGTCGGTTGCGGTCATGTGCGACGGAACAGATCAGGACTAGACTCAGGTGGAGTCGGAGGTCTCGGTCGGAGTCAGGTGGACACGACGGGCAGCGGCGAGGTGGATCGGGACTAGGCTCAGGAAGGAGTTGAGGTCCAGACAATCAGGATGCCGGGTGTGGCTGTGTGCAGTGGAGCAGACCGGGACTAGACTCAGGGAGGAGTCTAGGTCCAGACGGTCAAGGTACCGGTTGCGAGAAGCTTCCGGGAAGGTGCTTGAGGGCAATTTGGAGAATTGACTCAAGTTTGGAGTGGAGAGGCTGTTTTCCCTCCATCTGGTTGTTGAGTTGGCACATTGACTCTTTTCCTTGCTTGGATGAGAGGCATGGAGTGGAGAGTGGCTGCCAATTCTGGATTTGCCTCTTTGGGTGTGAGCTCCCTCCATATAGAGATGTGAGGGGCAGGCTGTAGACGGTATGCAGTCTGCAGGAGTGAGTTCTCTTAGTGTGTGCGTGTGTGTTCTTGAGAGAACTATGTAGTGAGCTAACTTTCCTTCTCAACTGCGTATGGGGACGCAGTGAGTTGGTTGTATCTCCTGTGTAATCATTCATGGGATGATCTCAAAATGAGTTGGTTGTATCTTCTTCTCTGTTGATTTTCTGCTTTAGTGTGTTTTCTGCTATTTCTTCTATCTTTGAGTATTTCTTTGGTGGAAGAATGCAAAATGAGTTTGCTTTGAACAGGGGATGATCTCAAAGCCATTTGGCTGACATATTCCAGAAAGCAATCATTTTCACCAAATTTCTCCCACGAATTGAAGCATTGCACTTCCTCTGTTTCCCTCTCTCTAGGGTTTGAAGCCAGAGCATGTAGGGTTTCATGGATATTCAGTGAAGTGTTTGCTCCTGGGTTGTGCTTTCATGTTGTGAGACTATTCCCTGTTGGGATTCAAAAGTTCATAAGCAAAAGACTAGAGATTCATGAGCAATATAGATTTTGCCTCTTTTGCTGTCAGTTTTTCTGCAAAACTGAAATTCTCTTCAAGTTTTGAGACTTTGTCAGCAATTTCTCCTCCCAGAGGTCTTGGTGCTGTTTAGAGTGTAGTGCACTTCATTTGATCCAAGAAGGGCAGCAAGTCATTTGGCAATTTCCCTGATTTCAGTTTTCAGTAAAAACTGTGCGAGAGTTTCAGTCGAAGTACTCTGCTTTCAGGGGGCCGGTCTGACCTCTAGGGTTTTGGCCGGTCAGACCGCCCCCTGACCTGTGGTCAGACTGGGCATTGACTGGCGGTCTGATCGGCGGCATATTAGCGGTCAGACCGGAGTTGTATGGGCAGTTAGACCGGGGCATGACTGTCGGTCAGACCAGCTTAAGGCTGGCGGTCAGACCGGCTTCTAGCCGGCGGTCTGACTGCCGAAGCGTTGCGGTCTGACCGGCCTGGCCTGTTTTCTCTTATCTTGCTTTCAGCCATCTGATTTGCTTTGCTGCTTTTGTCTTGCTGTCTCTTCTGTGTTTCATGAATTTCCAGAGAGCTTGAATCATTCTTTTCATAGCTTTCATAGCTATCGGAGAGGAGATTCATTTGTGGATACTTTGGGGGCAAATTTTAAATGCACCATTCACCCCCCCCCTCTATTGCCATTTCTGATCCTACAGTAATCGAAGATCAATAAATGGTCGACACCTCCATAGTCGATGCCCAGAGTGCAGTCAGAAAACAATGTGGTCGAAAACCAGTATGTGGTCGTAACAGTTCAGAATGTAACCGGAGTGATCTACGACTATTGAGTAATTGAAACCAAGGTGGTCGAACCAAGTCGAACTTTGACCAGTGAGGTCGAAGACCAATGAATAGTCAAAATTAAAGTGATCGGAGAATAGGGACTGTGGTATTACCACTACAAGGCTTGCAGTACCACTGTTTCCAAAGGATGAACAACGGAGCAGGGTTTTTCAGCCTGACCACAAAATCCAAAATTCACGCAACTTTTGATTGAAAGATCCAAAGGCCATGAAGCCAGTGTACACATGTTTCTTAAAGTCTCAGGAAGCTATTTGTGGGACCCAAATTTTACAATCTGGAATCCTTTGTGATTTACTGCACTATCGCTGGATCAGTAGATAGTGCTCACAGATACAGTACTGAACATCAAAATACGTATCATGCGAAAGCGTAAATATAATAGTAGACTTACTCATGGGCCTATTAGGCCAAAATCAAAAAAATGCAGCAGCGGGAATGAAGCACACAGGTGAGACCCTCATGATGTGCCCATAGGCAGCCGACTGTGGGTTCGCGACCTAGTCCTTGACATCTTCATCTCCTTCACCATCTTGACTAGGTGTGTAGCGATCTGACTCCTGATTCTGGATTAATTGAGTGAGCGAGGGTGAGCACAAACCACTGTGCTCCGCGAGCCAATATACAGGATGCAAATAGATAACATACATGGCTTATCAAGGAAAGGCTCGGGTTATTTTATTTGCCATAAATTACTTTTGAAATAAGATACATATAAATTTCCTGCGACCTAACAGTTTGAACTAAAACATAATGTGTAAAAGAATGCATTAGTAATAGCGATCCAGATTCCATCTACCGTTACATAGCTTCTGCACCATATGCTAATCTTTCAACGTTATAACCGCTTACATTATCACTGGGGTGACACCTAGGGCAACCCAAATCAGGGCTTTCCACTGCCCTCCATTTTACCAATTGCACCCACAAAAATTTTGAAATAGAACTATATCTGGTTAAGTTCCTATGTCCGTCCTTGACCGTGGGCACGGCTATTCGAATAGTTTTCACTCTGTAGAGTTTGTACACTTTACCCACAAGAGATGATCCACTTGTTGCTCCACATGATTCCTTAGTCATGCGGTTGAGTAGATTATCACAGGACCGTTACGATGCATAGTCCTAATGAGGTTACGCCCGCTAAGGTCTATCTTCTCGTAGGATACGACCATCCTCGAGAAGGGTCCCTCGTGAGCCATCACGAGCAAAGGCGGGGATGAGACCATCCATCCCTTTGCTCGTGTTCACACCTTCACGTAACCACTTTAGGGCTATACAAATTAGTTAGCACTGCCTACAATTTGCCAGCTTGTGGTTGCACTTGTTGTACGCTGGGAGGTCATCACAAGATTTAGTCCTTAGGGTTAGCTGGGCGGTTCTACCACTAACCACACTCTCGTGCACCACTACACCACACTCCCAAACCATCCGCCCAGATATTTAAGCAAGTTGGGGGTTTTTGGGAGCATAAAATATCCATGTTATAACATACCCGCCATTTTTACCAATGACTTTCCAAATCAGTTTCTCATGATTAAAAGTGATGCTTGGGGCATTCTTGTGCCCCCGAGTATCTAAGCAGTACTAAGCATTGCGAATAACTGTAGGCTTAGTTTTGAAAGGTTATCCCTATAAATTTTCCTAGGGCGACAAGGCTCAAATATTCAAGTGTTCCAATTGAGTGTAGTACTAGCAAGGTCATTTAATGGTATATATAACTAGAAGCTTAAAATCAAACATATATTTGCACATAAAATAATAGCATGCAATTTCATAAGAAGATTGAGAGAGTTACGGATAGAGTCTGTAACATGGAAGAGATAGAGAATTGAATAAAATTCATGTTAGGAAGGGTTTTGGGTCCCTTGGTTTAAGGAAGAGATAGAGTTTTGTGTTCGTGTTTGAGGCGGACATGGTTTGGACATTAGCGTATAAAAGCAGGGGAGGCTAAGGGCTAATATGTGGCTTTGCGGTGGTTTTTGCGAAAGTGTTAGTGTGATTCTAAGAGGGCTTTTGTTAAGAAGGTTTTTAGGGGTGCTTGTGAGGGCACTTTGTAATCCCATAGAGATCTTGCAATACAGATAAGTCTTGAATCAATCTAGTTCTTATTTTGCTCATAGATTGGTTGTGATTGTAGGTGTTGTGGATCTTACTACAACGTTCAAAGCGATCAGGCGAGCAGTCGTACAGAGCAATCGGGTGAGCAGTCATAAGCTAAGAAATTAACTAGGTGGTTTGATTTCAAGTGGTTGAGATCTTTTTTGACTGCTGAAAGACTCAAAACAGTAGCGACAATCATTCACCCCCTTTGATTGCGGTCTTCGATCCTATAGTTTTAGTGCCTTAATAATTAGCATTAGTGTATATAATATTGTAAGTAATGGCAGCTTGTACTTCTTATATAAGGAAGAGAAAACTAGAAAAGCTATGAGTAGTTGGCACAGTACAAAGAGCTTGTGTATTCTTTCTCCAAAGTATTGTCACGTGACTTGGGTGTTCTGAGTACTTGATCAGAGTGAGTGATCGAGCACTGGTGTAATTGTAACTTCCAAATACTCAGGAGGGTCATGGTGCCATGGTCGAAGTACCATGGTCGTGGTACCGTGGTCGTGGTACCGTGGTCGTGGTACCGTGGTCGAAGTGCTATGGTCATAGTGCTGTGGTTGAGGCATCGAGTCAGTAAACTGGTCGGTAGTCATAAGCTATAGGAACCATGTGCTTGCATGTGTTTGAACACGATAAGATCCAACATTTGGTATCAGAGTAGCCATCATACGGGTCTTGCGAAGATGCAGTGGTATACAAGATCGGTGTCTCCTCCCTCCAGAAGATCCACTAGCACTAGTGAGTGTCAAGTAGTGGCTAAGAGATGATAGTGCAAATGGCTCCAAAGGAGGCCAGAGTCACGCTGTGCTACCCCGTCCTCACACATACCAACTACAACGACTGGGCACTCTTGACGAGGGTGAACCTGTAGGCTCAGGGAGTCTAGGAAGCTATCGACCTAGGTGGCGTGGATTACCAGGTGGATAGGATGGCGTTGGCCGGCATCCTTCAGGCTATGCAGCCGGAGATGCTAGCATTGTTGGCCGCCAAGAATATAGCCAAATCGGTGTGGGAGGCCATTCACACCATGCGAATGGGTGTTGATTGTGTGTGGGAGGTAAGGGTCCAGACCCTACGCCGATATTTTGAAGACATCCGGATGAAGAAGACCGAGACGATTGATGATTTCTCCATGCGTCTCACTGGGCTTATGAATAATATTCACATTCTCGGTGATGAACTGGAGGAAGACAAAGTGGTCAAGACATTTCTGCAGCCTATTCCATAGAAATTCTCCCGTATTGCCATTTCCATTGAACAATTGCTCAATCTAAACATCATGACGATCGAGGAGCTTACTGGGCGCTTCAAAGTCATTGAAGATCGGATAGGAGCAAGTGATGGAGGGGAAAGAAGAGGCCGCCTACTCATACTGAAGAAGAGTGGATGGCGTGGTCTAAGAGCGGCCACAAACTAAGATGTCCTCACCTAGAGTCAAGTCTCAGTGGTCTAGCGTGACCAAAATCATGGGAAGCACGGGCGTCTATGGCATCAATCAAAGGGGAACTTTGATGGAAAGGAATTTCCAGGAGGCAAACGTGATAAAACCAAGGTCAAGTGCTTTAATTTCAACAATTCTGGGCATTTTGCTAGAGATTGTTGCAAGCCTCACTGAGAGAGGAAGGAGTAGGTGCATGTGGCGTAGGTTTAAGAAGAGGAATCTATTCTGTTAATGGCACAAGCGTGTGCACTAACAAAGCTGCCACAACAAGAACCTGAGGTTGTTTTTCTCAATGAAATCCACGCATGTGTGAATCTTGGGCGTGTTGACAATGAGAAGGATGACAAGTGGTACCTGGACACCAGATCAACCAACCACCTGACCGGGTGCCGATCGGCCTTCGCCGAACTAGATATGTCGGTGAAGGGAACTATGAAGTTCAACAATGGGTCAAATGTGGAAAACTATGGGTGTAGGATGGTTTTGTTTACATGTCACACCAGTGAGCATCGTGAACTCATGACCGTCTACTATATACCTCGGCTGTCCAGTAACATCATAAGTGTTGGGCAACTTGACGAGGTTGGGTACTAGACAATTATTGAGGATGGTGTCATGTAGATCTGTGACCCAAATCAGAGGCTTCTCTCCAAGATAAACCGCACACACAACTAGCTTTATGTGTTTAACCTCAACATTACACAGCCGGTATGCTTGTCAGCCCAGAGTGGCTAATTGGCGTTGGCACTGGCACGGATGTTTCGACATCTGAACTTCAATTCACTTCGAAGGTTGGCTTAACAAGAGATGGTTCAAGGACTTCCTCAAATTGATTAGGTGGATCTATTGTGCACAAGTTGTTTGGCAGGAAGCAATGACAAGCCTCATTTCCTTAGAAGGCCAAGTACTAAGCTAATCATTTCCTCAGGCGGGCGTTATTTCCTGCTTTTGGTTGACGACCATAGTTGCTATATGTGGCTAATGCTTATGAAGACAAAAGATGAGGCATCGACAATTCTTAAGCACTTCTAGGCAAGCGTCGAGCTGGAGGCCAGGCGAAAGCTACGTGTGCTGTGCACAGATCATGGAGGAGAGTTCACGACCGTGGAGTTTGGAGACTACTGTGTAGATTGAGGTATCATCTGTCATCTCACAGTGCCGTACTCACCATAGCAAAATGGCATGGTTGAGCGATGCAACCAAACCGTGATCTCGATGGTGAGAAGCATGATGAAGGCAAAAGATGTACTAGCAATATTTCGGGTGTGCATGGAAGACAACCGAATGTGCGTTATTTTCGCACATTTGGGTGTTTAGGTTACATCAAGAATGTGAAGCCAAACATCAAGAAACTGGAGGATAGAAGTACTCTCATGGTGTTCTTTGGGTATGAACCTAGCACCAAGGCGTACCGGATGTATGATCCTCTCAATGACAAGGTATATGTAACATGAGATGTCGTGTTCGATGAAGGTGAAAGATGGGAATGGGACACATCCAGCAACAAGAAGGAGGTGGGTGCTACTAGTGATATTTTCGCTGTGGAGTACACTACGCACATGTCCACAGGAGATGGAGGTAGACTGATGTCGTCTCATGGGCGTGGTGACACAATAGCATTACCACCGCTAACGCCGAGTCGTGAGCCCAGCGGTGGGCCGCAAACAACGGCATGCACTGGGTCCATTCCAACACCGACATCATCGTCGGCACCAGCAGGTGTCGAATGGGCATCTCCACCAAGCAATGCCTCAGAGATGGATGGAGAGCCACGTCGGTACCGAACGCTGGCCAACATCTATGCAAATTCATCAGTCCAAGATTTGCAGATGTATTCAATGAGATGAGCCTTCTGGCTGTAGAAGAACTGACAAGTTTTATTGAGGCAGAAAATTGTTCAGTCTGGAGACAGGCAATGCAAGAGAAGATCAAGTCGATAGAAGAAAACCAGATGTGGAGCCATGTTGATCTCCCAACTAGGCATCGACCGACATGCCTTAAATGGATTTATATAGTGAATGACTAATGGGAAGATCATGAAACACAAATCTAGGCTCGTCGCAAAGGGCTACATGTAGCAGTATGGAGTGGACTTGAGGAGGTATATGCACTGGTTGCATGCCTTGAGTCCGTGCAGTTGCTCATTACAATCGTAGCACACGAAGGCTAGGAGATATATCATATGGATGTCAAGTTAGCTTTTCTCAATGGTGTATTGGAGGAAGAGATGTATGTGGTCCAACCTCCGGGGTTTGTAGATGAACAAAAGAAGCACAAAGTTATGAAACTTGAGGAGGCTATATACGGGCTGTGCCAAGCTCTGAGGGCGTGGAACTCCAAATTGGATAGTAGTCTCATGACACTAGGGTTCAAGAAATGTCTATCAGAACCTGTTGTATATAGGAAATGTACTAGCTCAAACATTTTACTAATTGGTGTGTATGTTGATGATCTAATTATTACGGGAACTTACACACATGAGATCAAAAAATTCAAGAAGGAGATTGTAAGATCGAGAAGGCCGACTAGAGGGGGGCTGAATAGACGGTTTAAATTTTTCTTCTAATTTAGGCTAACAATTTTAAACTTAACAATTTCCTAAAGCAAGTAAACAATGTATTTACTAAAACAATATGAAATAGCTCAAGTGATCACTAGCACAATATCAATTAACATAAGAACAATTACAATTCAAGCCTAGGTCAAAGTTTGCTAGTCTAAAATCACAAGAAATCAAATGATTCAAATGAAATGAATTGCTTGAAAGTAAATAAGCACAAGAGAGCAAACCACAAAAGACACGATCACTTTTTACCGTGGTGATCGGAGACTTGCCGGTCTCCCCTAGTCCACGTTGAGGTAAGCCCGAACGAATCGGACCGGCTCCATGAATTGAGCCTAATCACCTCGATCACTATGGGTAGCTCTTTCCCTTTCCGGGTAGGCGAGCTCCATCCTTCACAATCTTGTCGGGCCTTCTCACAATCTTCTTGAGAAGATCACCGAACCTTCCCTCCAAGCCGTCTAGGTGCCGTCAAGCACCAAGAGTAATGAATCATAGTGCGCTTGATCACTCTCAAGTGCCAAATGGATCAATCTACGGATGCAATGCACTTGAAATCACTCAACTACCTCAATTGAATGCACTAGTGAAGAAATGAGGTGTGAGAGATTGCTCTATGCTCAATAATGGTTCAACAACATGTCCTTGTGCTGGTGGGGTCGAATTTATACCCCCACCAACCTCAAATAGCCGTTGCAATAAACAACCCTGAAAATTCAAGAAAATCGGAACTACCGTAGTGTTAGGGGCAGTACTTCCGATTTTCTGCAGAATGCACAGAACGGCTATGTTAGTGGGTCAGAAGTAACCATTGGACAATGAGTGCGGTACTTCCGCCGTTAAAAACGCGGTACTTCCGGAATCCCGGAAGTTCCGATATTTCCCTGGTACTTCCGATCTCAGAGAGTTGAAGTTTGAAACAGGTTGCTCTCTGGAAATAAAGGTCCGCCCTCAGTGCCCGGTACTTCCGGCCTTGCGGTAGTTTCGCCGTTCATCCTGCGGTACTTCCGATTTCCGAGAGGCCAAGTTCAATTCCGGGCGCTCTCTGGAAAAAAACGTTCCGCTCGGGAGCCCGGTACTTCCAGCCGATCGGAAGTTCCGCAGTTTGAACGCCGGTACTTCCGAAATTTCTGACAATGCACAGTTTTGATTCAAATTTGATTTTTAAAAGCATGCATGATCCTAAATTGATCCATAAGGCCCATAAGCACATGATCAAACATTTAACCATGATCCCTCTTAATAGTACAGCATCTAACCTATAATCCGGTCTTCCAACCTTTCTCCAAGACTGGTAGAAATAAAAGATCCTTAAACTATTTACCTTGTCGACTTGGAGATCTTTGAATATTGTGAAATCTTTTTATGTGCCTCTTTCTTTGCCTTTGAGACTAATCCTTTCAATCACTTAACACACAAATTAGTCCCATGATCACATAATGTCATTAATTACCAAAACCAATATTTTTAGGGGCCTAGATGCTTTCAATCTCCCCCTTTTTGGTAATTGATGACAACATAAGCAATTTTGAGAAGAATAAAGATTTGGATATACTCCTTGTTTGAAAGTTGTATATCATAATTTTTTTGAAGTTTTGGCAATGAAAAGCATGGGAAGTTTATTTGCAATTGAACACGATAAAAGAAGAGCTCCCCCTAAACATGTGCATCAAATTTTTATAAAATTTTTGCAAGGTCTTCTTTGTTTGTTTTAAGCATGAAAAGCATAAGCATCACATAATATTATGGCACAAATTTTCAAAGAGATGCATGGACAGGGAAATAGCAAATTATAACATGATCCAAACATAGTTCATTACATGCATAGGAAATGAAAAGACTAAACGAACATAGAGTTTAAACATCACATGGTTCATTTCACCATACTTTATAACATAACCAAATATAGTAGATAAAAGTTTATTTCTAAAGCTTCATTCTTCTCCTGACTTCATTTCTCTCCCTTTGGCATCAAAGTACCAAAAAGGAGAGCTAGTCCTGAGCTGCACGAGGAGAAGGAGAGCGACGGCGACGGCGACGAGTGTAGTGAGCCGGAGAGGACGGACGAGCCACGGCACTCTCTAGGGACGAGATGCGATCCCCGAGAGAAGAGACAGAAGTGATCAAGGTGGCAACCTGACCCGAAGTCTCAATCTGACGCTCCTCAAGTCTAAGGATGGCGGAGTAGATCTGAGATAAAGTCACATCGCCCTCACCCTGAGGAGGAGGATCAACTGCTGCCGGTGGCTGTCCACGGGGACGAGGAGGAGCAGGAATGGGAGGCTCTGCACGAGGCTTGTAAGGCTTGTGCACGGTGCAAAGTGCTCCTCTATATCCGGTCTTCCTAATGATCAGAGCCATGATGTATAGTGCATAATTTATCCTCCTGACTCTGTCATTTTTATTAGCATCAATCTCCCAGATAATAAGATCTACCACATCAAATTTTTTGCCGCGCATAATGTAGTCAATCACATTCCAAGCATGGTCGCAAATGGCGTCAAAGTTTCCACTCTTTGGGAGAATGGTGTGGTTTATGATCCTGTTTATGAGACTGGGAATAGGAAGCAGCCCTGCTATCGTCCCTAGCACACCTCCAGCTGCCCGGTCATAATACTCTGTATAAGCTGAAATTGGGAGTGCTGGCCTGCTGAACACCTTCTCATAGGCACTGGACTCAGTGCCAAGTGCTAGCTCAAACTCATACTTGGTACATTCCACAGGCTGCTGTCCAGTCATCCAACACAAGTGTTCAAAGTTGGGAGAGATGTAGAGGGTGGCGTAGAACTGCTTAATCATCTCCTCATTATAGTTGGACTGAAGAGCAACTAAGTGGTGAATCCCTGCTCGCTGAAAGAGACGGTATGCACCATCAAACTTGTCGATTTGCGACAAGTGATGCCAGTCCACATACTTATGCTGAGCAAACTTGCGAGAAGGACCATACACCTGCACATAGACTTGCTCCTGAAACTTTGTATGGAACTTCGGATTCTGCGAGTTCATGGGGAGCACATACTGACTGCGGTGTCTCAAAATGGCATAGTCTTCACTTGTGATCTTGTTTAGATCCACTTGCTAATCTTCTGTCGCTGGCATTTCCTCATCTGACTCTTCATACTCCTCACTCTGTTCTTGAGAAGCCTCAGATGCCTCGGACTCGCTCTCAGAGTCGGAGGCAGGACCCTTGCCCCTATCCTCATGGTCGGGCTCAGGAAGAGCCGAAGAGGATTGCCCTCGAACCCCAACGTAAGTCTTGTGGGAAGTGTTCTTCATCCTCGGCATCTTCAAAGACATAATAGGATATCAAGGAATAAGCTAGAATTCAAGAGAAACAGGTTTGAATTGAAAGGAATGAAGTTTCTGCTGTTTCAAGAAAATCGGAAGTACCGACGGCAAAACTGCGGAACTTCCTGGAATCCGGTAGTTCCGGCATTGAAAATGCGAAACTTCCAGGACCCCGGTAGTTCCGGCCGCTCAGGCGGTAGTTTCAATTTTACTGAGCATTTCTAGGGCAAGTCCAATTTTCGAATTTTTGGAGTATCACTTGGATTGAATCCAATGCATGTATGTAGAAACATCATAATACATCAAATAACCTATTTTGCCCAAAGAAACTACAGCAAAAATCGTCACATTTTCAAATTTGACCTAAGCCTTCCCTAGGATTCTTAGAGCAAGATAAAGAGGGTTTTGATCTCATTTACCTTGAGGATTTGAAGGAGATAAACCCTAGAAGTGATGAGGATTGCCCAAAAATGAAGAACTCTCCTCGGATTCGAAGATCGGGAGAGAGGAGTGGTTTTTGGGAGAGAGAGTGGAAGAGAGGAGAGGGGTGCGTGCGGTTATGGGAGGGAGAGAGAGAGTGAAAAGGGCTATTGAATGGAGGGAGTAACGATAGGAGGATGGCGGTTTTGGAAACTGCATTAAATCCCGCAAAAAACGGTAGTTCCGCGCTTAACACGCCGGAAGTTCCGATTTCTCAGAAATCTCGGAAGTACCGTGAGAACAACGGCGGTAGTTCCGGATTTTCTGGCAAAAACGGAAGTACCGCATGAATAACGGCGGTAGTTCCGATTTTTTCTGGAACTTATCAGGATATGAACTTTAGAACTTGAAATAATGCAAATGATCCCTAGTTTTGCACTCAAATAAAGTCATTCAGGATCATTATGCATAAATAAAACTATAGCTTGACTTGGAACATAGTTTTTATGAAATTAATCAAGTT
This sequence comes from Dendrocalamus latiflorus, assembly GCA_017311315.1. NCBI lineage: Eukaryota > Viridiplantae > Streptophyta > Magnoliopsida > Poales > Poaceae > Dendrocalamus > Dendrocalamus latiflorus. The sequence goes on from CM029660.1 coordinate 26,366,812, forward strand.
TTTGCCTGAGAAAGGATAAAATTCATTGAAATGCCACAAAAGGGCATCAAATGAGCAAAATTGAGTACGGCAAGAGTTCAAGCTACATTTGAGTAGTCTATGACATTTAACTCATTCCTCAATTTGCAAAAGCGGCTTTCATCTAAAGGTTTGGTAAAAATGTCCGCCAATTGATCTTCGGTTCGGATGTGACTAATTTCAATATCTCCCTTGCTCACATGATCTCTCAAGAAATAGTGGCGTATATCTATGTGCTTGGTTCTTGAGTGTTGGACGGGATTATTGGATATTTTGACGGCACTATCATTGTCACACAAAAGAGGTATTTTATCAAATTTAATTCCATAATCCATCAATGTTTGCCTCATCCAAAGCAATTGAGCACAACAACTACCGGCGGAAACATATTCAGCTTCGGCGGTTGATAGGGCTATGGAATTTTGTTTCTTGGATGACCAACATACTAGGGACCTACCTAGCAATTGACAACTACCCGAAGTACTTTTTCTATCCACTTTGCAACCCGCATAATCAGAGTCCGAGTATCCAATTAATTCAAATTTTGCACCTTTGGGATACCAAAGCCCTATGCTTGAGGAATATTTTAAATATCTTAGAATCCTCTTTATGGCCATAAATGGCACTCTTCTGGAGAAGCTTGAAAACGTGCACACATGCAAACACTAAACATAATGTCGGGTCTAGATGCGGTAAGATAGAGTAAACTATCAATCATGGATCTATAAAGCTTTGAATCTACCGACTTACCTCCTTCGTTGAGGTCTAGATGTTCGTTTGTTGCCATTGGTGTCTTGATGGGTTTTACCTCTTCCATTCCGAATTTCTTGAGTAGATCTTTGACATACTTTGTTTGGCTTATAAACGTTCCGTCTTTGTGTTGTTTGATTTGAAGCCCAAGAAAGTAGCTTAGCTCTCCAATCATCGACATCTCGAATTCTCTAGACATCATCTCACCAAATTCTTTGCAAAAGTCTTGATTAGTAGAACTAAATATAATATCATCCACATAAATTTGGCACACAAAGAAATCATCATCAATAATTTTTGTGAATAGAGTTGTGTCTACTTTACCAATTTTAAATCCTTTTGAGACAAGAAAATTTCAAAGGTGTTCATACCAAGCTCTAGGAGCTTGTTTTAAACCATAAAGAGCCTTTGAAAGTTTATAAACATGATTTGGATATTTTGCATCCTCAAATCCCGGGGGTTGTTCTACATATACTAGTTCGAAAATTGTTCTATTAAGAAATGCACTTTTGACATCCATTTGAAATAACTTCATATCAAAGCATGATGCAAAAGTAAGCAAGATTCTAATTGACTCAAGTCTAGCCATGGGTGCAAATATCTCATCATAATCTAAGCCCTCGACTTGAGTATAACCTTGAGCAACTAACCTTGCTTTTATTTCTTACCACAATTCCGCTCTCATCTTGTTTGTTCCGGAAGACCCATTTTTTGCCATGACGTTGTGCTCCTTAGGTCTTTCTACCAATGTCCAGACGTCTTTTTTTGAGCAAAATTATTCAACTCTTCATGCATAGCATTTACCCAATCCGGGTCATCTAAGGCTTCATCTACACGTTTTGGCTCAAAAGAAGACACAAAAGAGTAATATTCACAAAATGAAGCTACTCTAGAGCGAGTTTGGACACCCTTACTCACGTCACCCAATATTTGATCTATCGGGTGATCCTTGGCGATTGCATTATGGATTTTGATGGTATTTGGTGGTTGACCCTTTTCTTCATCTTCTATGACTTGAACATCATTTGTTGTAGAAGAGGTGGGTGGCTCCACTTGTCTTGATGAGCTTGGTGAAGTTGGGTCCTCTTTTGGCTTGATGCCTCCAATTTGCATATTTTCCATTGCCTTACGCAATCCTTCATCTGCTACATCATCCAAATTCTCATGCTTTTCTTGAGAGCCGTTAGTCTCATCAAATTGGACATCACAAGACTCTTCTACTAAACCCGAATTTTTATTAAACACCCTATAAGCTTTACTATTTGAAGAATAACCTAATAGAAAACCTTCATCACATCGACTTTGAAATTTTGAGAGCCGAACACCCTTTCTTAGAATATAGCATTTGCAACCAAATACTCTAAAGTAAGAAATGTTCGCTTTTCTTCCAATGAGAAGCTCATAGGAAGTCTTTTTCAAAAGACGATGCAAATAAAGGCGATTTATGGCATGACAAGCGGTGTTAATAGCTTCCGCCCAAAATTTATCGGAAGTATTATATTTATCAAGCATTGTCCTAACCATTTCAATTAATGTATGATTTTTTCTTTCTACAACTCCATTTTGCTCCGGAGTGTAGGTTGTGGAAAGTTCATACTTTATTCCAAGTTCATCACAAAAATCTTCGATTTTAGTGTTTTTGAACTCGGAACAATTATCACTCCTAATTTTCTTTATTTTAAAATCAAATTCATTTTGGGCCCTTTTAGCAAAACTTTTGAAAATCCCGGAGGTTTCACTTTTGTCATTTAGGAAGAATACCCATGTATATCTAGAGTAATCATCCATAATGACTAAACAATAGCTATTACCCCCAATGCTCTTATAGGTTGTTGGCCCAAACAAATCCATATGTAAGAGCTCTAATGGCCTAGAGGTTGACATAATACTTTTGGAAGGATGAGAATTAGCGACTTGTTTTCCGGCTTGACAAGCACTACAAGTCGATTTTTCTCAAACTTCACATCCTTCAAGCCAACAACTAAGTCATGTTTGAAAAGCTTTTTGAGTTGAACCATACCCACATGACCTAGCCTTCTATGCCATAACCAAGCCAAAGAGGTTTTTGCAATTAAACAAGTTTTTAAACAAGACTCATTTGAAGTAAAATCTACTAAATAGAGATTTCCAAATCTAAAACCTTTGAAAAGAAGTTCATTGTTATTTTCTTTTGAGATGATTACATTTTCTTTTGAGAATGAGCAAATTAAACCTAGATCACATAATTGAGCAACGGAAAGTAAATTGAAATTTAAAGTTTCAACCAGTAACACATTTGAAATTGAAAGGTCATTTGAGATAGCAATTTTACCCAAACCTAATACCTTTCCTTTGCTATTGTCTCCAAATGTGATTTTGTCGTTGCTTCCACCCTCAAATGTAGTGAACATTTTCCGGTCTCCGGTCATGTGTTGAGTGCATCCGCTATCCAACACCCAATGCCTTCCACCGATTTTATAGTTCACCTACAAAAAATAAAATCAAGCCCTTTTAGGTACCCAAATTTGTTTGGGTCCTTGGAGGTTAGTGACCAAGGTCTTGAGTACCCAAATAGATCTCTTTTTAGCACCCAAAATTGAGGTGCCAATGAAATGAGCAATGATTTTTCCATTTTCAGATTTTTAAAGCATATAGCAAGAATCAAATAAACCAATAGAATGAGTCTTACCCTTAGGACAATTGCTTTGCATATGTCCAATCTCCCGGCATTTAGTACAATACTTACCATTCTCTTTTACAAACCTTGGAGGTTTGTATGCCGGTTTCTTACCCTTTTTGGGGACATACCCAAGTCCTTCCTTGTTAAAAGAGCATCTTTGATTGCTTAGCAATTTATCAAGGGTATCCTTACCCTTGTAAGCTCTCTCTAAACTTTTGTTCAATTTTAGCACTTGTTCTTTTAAATTCTTGTTTTCATTAGCAAGCACATTCTCATGAATAAGAATATTTGAATCAACATTAGATGAGCATGTCATAGAAAGAAGATCATCATAAGAGGTTGTCATGCTAGATGTTGATTTTTCTTTACTAGGCATCTCATTCAAAATATCACAAGATATACCAATGCTAGTGCTAGATTTTCTTTGATTTTCATGAATAAGCAAATCATGTGATTCTTTTAGCTCATTATATGATTCTTGGAGAGATACATGCTCTTTCTTTAAAAACTTGAATTTAGCTTTCTCTTTTCCAAGAAATTCATTTAACTCAATTAGCATATCTATCAAATCATCATATGAAGGCTCATCGTCATCAAGAAATGTTACCTTTTCTCCTTTAGCCATAAGGCATGTAGGAGTGGAGAATAGTGATGGAGCTTCTTTGATTGCAATGCCTACGAGTCCCTTCTTCTTGGGAGACTCATCCTTACTTGAGTCGGAGTCGGAGTACTCCGCCTTGGAATTTCACTCACCAATGTGGGCTTGGTTCTTCCCGTCTTTGTGAAGCTTCTTGAAGAGCTTCTTCTTGCCTTGGTAGCCCTTCTTCTTGGATGACTTCTCCTTGTCATCCTTCTTCGTGGGGCATTGTGATGCAATGTGCCCCTTCTCATCACATTCATAGCAACGAATGTTGTTATACCTCTTGTTTGAGTTGGAGTTCCCCTTCTTGTCTTTCTCATGACTTGCGCTTCGGTTTGAGAGCCTCCTCATGAACTTCTTCATCCTTCTCACAAGAAGGGCCAACTCTTCTTCGGAATCCTCATCATCTTCGGATTCTTCACTCACCACCGCTTTAGCCTTGAAAGCGGTGATTTTCTTGCTCTTGGAGGAGGATTGCTCCATGATCTCCTCCTTGTCCTTCTTGTAGAGCTCGTTGGTGATGAGGTTGCCCAATAATTGAGTTGGTGTCATTCTTGTCAACTCGGGAGAGTTGAGGAAGAGAGTCACCAACATTTCATATTTGTCCGGCAACGCCCTTAGCTTTTCCTTACAATGTCAACATCGGAAAGATTAGTACCAAAACCCTTGAGCTCATTTACGATGTTGTTTAGCCTTGTGTACATCTCATTGATGTCCTCATGGGGCAACATCGTAAATGTCTCATATTTGATCCTTAGCTGATGCAATTTGGCTTCCTTGACTGTGGATGTCCCTTCGTGTATTTTCGAAAGGGTAGTCCAAATAGCGTGAGCCGTTTCAAGATTGCTCACCCTATTGAATTCATCCGCGTTCAAGGCTCCAAATAGAGCATTCATAGCTTGGGCGTCTAAATGAGCGTTACGCCCGTCTTGTTCTGTTGGGTGCTCCGGATCAAGAGGCATGACATAACCCTCATTTACGACCTTCCAAATATGAGGACACATGGCCTTTAAATAAATCGACATCCTAATTTTCCAATAAGCATAATTCGAGCCATCAAAGAAAGGTGCTTTCCCTATAGCAAATCCCTCGCTAGCCATCCTTTTCTCTCTAGACGGTTAAGTCCAAAAATGAGAGACCAAGCTCTGATACCACTTGTAAGATCGAGGAGGCCGTTGCAATAAACAACCCTGAAAATTCAAGGAAATCGGAACTTCCGCAGTGTTAGGGGTGGTACTTCTGATTTTCTGCAGAATGCACAGAACGGCTATGTCAGTGGGTCAGAAGTAACCGTTTGACAATGAGTGCGGTACTTCCGCCGTTAAAAACACGGTACTTCCGGAATCCCGGAAGTTCCGATATTTCCCCGGTACTTCCGATCTCAGAGAGTTGAAGTTTGAAACAGGTTGCTCTGTGGAAATAAAGTTCCGCCCTCAGTGCCCGGTACTTCTGGCCTTGTGGTAGTTCCGCCGTTCATCCTGCGGTACTTGCGATTTTCGAGAGGCCAATTTCAATTCCGGGCGCTCTCTAGAAAAAACGTTCCGCTCGGGAGCCCGGTACTACCAGCCGATCGGAAGTTCCGCAGTTTGAACGCCGGTACTTCCGAAATTTCTGACAATGGACAGTTTTGATTCAAATTTACTTTTTTAAAAGCATGCATGATCCTAAATTGATCCATAAGGCCCATAAGCACATGATCAAGCATTTAACCATGATCCCTCTTAATAGTACGACATCTAACCTATAATCCTGTCTTCCAACCTTTCTCCAAGACCGGTAAAAATAAAAGAGCCATAAACTATTTACCTTGTCGACTTGGAGATCTTTGAATATTGTGAAATCTTTTTATGTGCCTCTTTTATTTGCCTTTGAGACTAATCCTTTCAATCACTTAACACACAAATTAGTCTCATGATCGCATAGTGTCATTAATTACCAAAACCAATATTTTTAGGGGCCTAGATGCTTTCAGAGATGAAAACTTTGTTCAAGATGAGTGATTTTGGTCTGTTGTGCTATCATTTGGGTATAGAGGTAGTTCAAGACAATGCACGGATCACTTTGAAGTAAACAACTTACTCTAAAAAGATACTGGAGAAGAATGGGATGGAGGAGTCCAACCCGTGTCAAGTTCGCATGGAAGCAAGACTCAAATTGAGTAAAGTAAGTTAGAATCCTCCTGTTGATGCTACTTGGTATAGAAGTGTTGGACCGAATTGGCGACAGAGGGGGGGTGAATGTTGCTTTCTAAAAATCGCCCCTCCTCCACGTATCTTCTTCTCCAATAGCTATGGGAGCTATGAAGGAAGAAGACCAGTGCTCACAAGACACCCCAGCAGTAGGAAGAACACAAATACAGAGACCAGCAAGCGAGAAAAATTAAATCGGGAAAATTCTGGCCTCAAGCGGTAGTACCTCTGGGTCGGGCGGTAGTACCGCTGATCCGAGCGGTAGTACCTATGAGCGGTAGTACCTCTCCAGGAGCGGTAGTACCACTCGAGAAAAACAGCAAACGGGAATTTCAGAAAATTGAGAGATTCGCAACGATTCTTGGATTCTTGGCTTGGGAAACTTTGAGGATAGCTAGGGAACACTCACAGAAGACTAAGCCAAAAGTCAATTACAAGAAATCCACTCCAAGAATCAAGAATTTCAGATTTGGGTAAAAATCTGAAATCTTGCAAGAACCGAGCCAAAAACCAAATAACTCCCCAACCGTTGATCCTTTGGCTATGAAATTTTGAGGGAAGCTAATTAATAGCCTCTGGACTCTTCATACCAAATTTCAAGCCATCTTAATAAGGGAATCAAAATCTGGACCAAAACCTAGAAACGAAGAACAAGAACAGAGGAGGCCAAAACTGAAATATGAGAATCAAACTCGGTTTGCTCTTGGGATTAAATAGCCAAATGGCTCTTGAGCATCACCCATGTAATAGCAACCCATTTTGGCACTCTCCAGCAAGCAAGAACTCGAGACAACGGAAATCAAGAAATCTTACCAAAAAAAAGAAAAACGATGAACAAAGGCTACGAACAGAGAAGGCAAACTTCAGTTTTTCATTTCTTGAATCACAGGGAATACAGAGGAGTCCCGATACCCCGACTTGATACAAAAGGAAAGATTACAAGCTCTCAACTCAATCCCTCTCCTCTCAATCCTCAAGAACACCAAGAATCACACATCTTGGGAGGAAGAACACACAAGAGAGGAGTCTCACATAGAAAGCATCGATGAAGCTACAGAGGGAGCACTACTCTGCCTCCACCAACTCACACCAACTAAAGAGCTAAAGGAAACAACCTTCCTAAAGCCTCTTTTGACTCTAAAACCCTAATCCTCACACAAATGCTCAAGGAGGGCATGCAGCCCCTCCTCTCCTTTTATAGCGCCTGGCTAACGGGTCTCCGCCCCGTTACGCCTGCTACGTCCAACGGAGCCCGCTCCCGCTTGTGCAGCCTTGCGAATTTCCCGATTCGCCCCTTCTGCACCTTCCGGGAAGCTTCCGCGCTCCTTTCCTCGCACGCCTCGCAACCACCTCGAGTCCACGTTGTCTTCGACACATCCCGACCGTTCTGACCTCAGCGCCACCTGCGCCTAGTCCGGTCCACCGTGTCTCGCCACGACTCCAACTCGACGTCCTGCAGTCACACAGACAAGAAACACGTCAAATAGCACCGCTCGACACATGAAAGCGTAAATACCATTACACTTTCCACAAATGAAGTCAAAACCTGTCAAAATATTAGAATATGCATCCTAAACCCAAATGACCAGATTTGACCAAAGTCCGACCGAGCCCGATTGCGCCACGCAACGACTCGACTCCGAACCACTCAAACCAAACTCGACTGACCTAAACCGTTGTCAATTACTCATCACTCTCATGGAGCACGACCACATGGTCTCTCAATCTCCCCCTTGATGAGTCTATTGACAAACGCAGAAAAAGCATTAAGAAGAGTTTGATTTTGAAGAATCCAACATGGTCCAAAGAATGAAATGAAGCTAATGACCATGTTGACAGATGGAACACTAGAGCAACTACTGAAAGAGCAAATTGATCTCCAAATCTCTAAACTGTTCCCAACATACTTTTTCTTCTCTATTCTCCCCCTTTTGGCAATAAACGCATCAGGATACAATAGAGAGAATATGACATGTCAATGGATGAATATGGCTGAAGTTTGTTTATTTAAGCATTTTGAGCCATGAGAATTATCCATAATGACCAACATGTAATACACCAAGCCATAACTCAATAAAACGCTATCTAGATCATGACAACATATATATAAGCTAGCTAGAGCACATAGATGACAATCTGAATTGTAATGTATTTAGTGAGCAAGTCAAGTCATCCAAAACTCCCCCTGAGTTCATGCCTAGTGCAATGGCAAGCCGTCTCATGAGAAAGAATTGGTGAAATCAGTTTTTTCGCACATAAAAAGAGATCCTTTTACTTTTTAACAGATTATGCTAACTCATGATGTATCAAGATGCTAAAATAGCTCAATCTAAGATTCAACCTAGATTCAAGACTCAACTCAGCCTATTTGACATGGCATGAATCATAAAGGGATAGCTCAAGCAGGACTAATCTCGAGTGCTAACATGACAAGTTTTAATTTAAGTTGAGCAATTTTAATTAACTTATCATGGCAGAAAGCTAGTCTACACATATGAAGTCATGATAAATCTAGCAAGCTAAGCACAAGACATGGCAAGGTGTAAAGCATTGAAGCATGTCATAACAGGATAATAATCAAGGCTCAATGCAGATTGATTATAATGCTAGAATGCTGAAAATGCAAGAAGGTCCAGCTCCCCCTCAACATTAGATGCAACTTTTAGTTCAAGTTGAGTTATGTCAAAATTAAGCTTCAGAAGCTCCCAAATGAACTCCCCCTGAACCAAAGCAATAAAATCGAGAAGCTGGCAAAGAAAACCAAACAGGCAGTCCTTAAAGCATAGAAAAGATATAGAAGCAACTATGGCTTAAACTGACTCTCATCTACCCCAAATGACTCCAGGACTAACAGCTGATCGTCGAACACACACTAGAGAGCAAACACGTACCCTGTCTACCCGAGGGTGGCCCAACCCTCGCTAGAACCTACAAGAAGTGATGAGCTCAACCTAGTGTGATAAGAAATAGCTAATCCTGGAAGCACAAGATAAGAGTAAGAAGTCTAAGCAACTCAACACAAGAAACACTCTAACCTATGCTAGAAGGACTTAACCCAATGCACCCGCAAATGCAATGCAACAGAAATGAGACAGAAGCATAATTAATATGATAAAGCAGTAAAGCCCAAGCTCCCCCTCACTACAGTCCGTAAGGACAAACCACCCCAAGCTCTCTCCGTAGAGCTGAAAACCTCGAACTGTCCAAAGGCTTGGTGAAGATATCAGCCAACTGGTGGTCACTCTCCACAAACTGGAGCACTATGTCACCCTTCTCTACATGGTCTCTAAAGAAGTGGAAGCGAATATCAATATGCTTGGTCTGAGAGTGCTGCACTGGGTTCTTAGCAATGTTGATAGCAGACGTGTTATCACAAAAGAGTGGAACACTGTCTAAGGCTAACCCAAAGTCCCGCAGGGTCGAAACCATCCAAAGTACCTGGCTGCAGCAACGTACTCGGCCTCTGCAGTGGACTGTGCAACGCCGGACTGCTTCCTCGAAGACCAGGAAACGAGAGAAGTGCCAATCAACTGGCAGGTGCCAGAAGTACTCTTCCTATCTATCCTACAGCCAGCGAAGTCTGCATCCGAAAAGGCTCTCAGGGAAAGACAGGATGAGGAAAAGTACCAGATACCATAGTCAATGGTAGCTCGAAGGTACCGAAAGATGCGCTTCACCGCCTGACGGTGAGATACGCGAGGAGAAGCCTGAAAACGAGCACACAGACACACGGAGAAGTGTATGTCTGGTCTCGAGGCAGTGAGGTAAAGAAGGAAGCCGATCATACTTCTGAACTCTTTCTGATCAACTGTCTCGCCATCCTCATCTGGGTCAAGATAGGCTGTCGAAGCCATAGGAGTTGTCACCGGCTTACCATCACTCATATCGAAGCGCTTCAGGAGGTCACGAGTGTACTTTCCTTGATGAAGAAATGTACCCTCCCGAGTCTGCTTAATTTGGAAGCCAAGGAAGAAGGTCAACTCACCCATCATACTCATTTCAAACTCGGTGCTCATGACATCCGAGAACTGAGAAACCAGAGTATGGGAAGAGCCGCCAAAGATAATGTCATCGACATAGATCTGGACGAGCAGAAGGTCAGCGCCAAGCCGGCGGATGAACAAGGTCTTATTAACTTTACCCATTTCAAACCCATGACTCAACAAGTAGGACTTAAGCCTCTCATACCAAGCCCTGGGGGCCTGCTTAAGTCCATACAACGCTTTGGAAAGCTTGAAGACATGGTTTGGGTATTTGGGGTTTTCGAAACCAGGAGGCTGTCGGACGTAGACCTCTTCCTCAATAAGGCCATTGAGAAAGGCACTCTTGACGTCCATCTGGTAAAGCTTGAAAACCTTAGAAGCTGCAAAGGCAAGCAGGATTCTGATGGCTTCAAGTCTAGCTACAGGGGCAAAGGTCTCCTCGAAATCTAGACCTTCAACCTGGGAGAACCCCTGAGCAACCAGTCTAGCCTTGTTTCGAATAACCACTCCATCCTCACTCTGCTTATTCTTAAACACCCACTTAGTCCCAATAATATTGTGACCTCGCGGGGGCTCGACAAGCGACCAGACCTTGTTCCTCTCGAAATTTTCTAGCTCCTCATGCATGGCATTGACCCAAGACTCATCAGATAAAGCATGAGAGACATCTTTGGGCTCAAAGGAGGCAATGAAAGCAAAATGGAGACAGAATTGAGATAAGCAAGATTTTGAGCGGGTAACACGCTCGAAAAGGTCTCCAATGATCTGCTATGAAGGATGAGCTTTCTGGATATGTCTAGGAGGTCCAGGATGAGATGAAGAAGTGGCCTCTACCTCGTGAGCTGACGAGGTAGGAACAGAGCCACCAGCTCCAGAAGAAGCAGAAGGCATGGGCTGATCACCTCGAGGTGCGGTGGAAGACGACACCTCAAGGGGTGGATGAGGGACAGGATCAGGTAGACAACCGTCGTCTCCATCATCCTCATCATCCACAAAGATGGTCTCGGACTGCTCTAAAGAACCTGAGATATCGGGCCTAGTCCCCGGACTGGCCTCGTCAAAGGTCACCTCACAGGTCTCTACCATTTTACTAGACTCGCAGTTCCAGACCCTATAAGCCCGCGAAGAAGGCGAGTAACCTAGAAAGATTCTATCACAAGAACGTGACTCGAACTTGTCTAGGTTCCCGGACTTCAAAACAAAGCACTTGCAACCAAACACACGAAAATGAGAGACGCTAGGCTTTCGCCCATATCTCAGCTCATAAGAAGTGCGATGCAAGTGTGCCCGAAGAAAAACTCGATTTGAGACATGGCACGCGGTGGCTATAGCTTTAGCCCAAAACTTCCGCGGTGTAGAGTACTCATCAAGCATCGTCCTGGCCATCTCGACCAAGGTATGGTTCTTCCTCTCCACAACGCCATTCTGCTGAGGGACGTATGGAGAAGAGAACTGGTGCTCTACACCTGTCTCACCACAGAAACTCTCAAAGTAGGAATTCTTGAACTCCGTGCCATTGTCACTGCGGATCGCTCGTAAGGCACCTGGGAGCTCTACAGAAAGCTTACTGAAAAGACCTCGGAAATGCGAAAACGTCTCATCCTTCGAGGCTAAGAAAAACACCCAAGAATACCTCGAGAAGTCATCGACCACAACAAGAACATACCACTTCCCTCCTGCTGACTGCACTCGAGCTGGTCCAACTGTGTCCATGTGGAGCAGCTGTCCCGGTGCATCGGTCATAGTAACTGTGACCGGAGGGTGAGAAGCGGCAACCATCTTGCCGTGCCGGCATGGAGAGCAAACAAGGTCTTTGACCATCTTGAGTTTTGGCAGACCACGAATGAGATCGTGGCCGCTAACTCGGGTCAAATGATCAAATCCGATATGACCAAGTCTCCTATGCCAGAAAGAAAGGTCGCGGGACTCAGAAGCAACTAAACACCTGAGAGGATCACCAGAAGACTCAGAAAAATCAGCACGAAAGATCCTCCCATAACGAGAAATCCTGCAAACCAGACTACCCGAAGAATCAAGAATTTTACAAGCATTTTTCTTAAAGCTTACCTCGAAACCGTCATCGGTAAGCTGAGAGACTGAAAGTAAATTGTACTGCAGCTTACTAACCAAGGCTACATCTTTCAGAATGAAAGAATCATTAATGCGCACAGTACCTTTGACGATGACGCGCCCAGATGAAGCATCTCCGAAGGTGATCGTCTCATCACCTGGAGCACGGGCAAGGGAAGAAAACCAACGGGAATCTCCGGTCATGTGTCGTGAACACCCGGAGTCTACGAGCCAAACCTTTCCCTTCCTTGCTCGGCGAACCTGAGTCAAACAGAGAGTAAAGTCTCAGTACTGGGGTAAATCAAGAGAGATTTTGGCACCCAATACTGAACAACACGTCGAGCAGATGAAGTAGTCAAGCACGACTGACCTCTATCTACCCTACGCTCTCTGTCACTCAAAGCAGAAGGTCTATGAGCAGACCTGAAGCTGTTGCGGGGTCCGACTGCTACGGGAGAGCGAGTCGGAACACCGGCAACATGCTGATCACGCCGCGGGTAGATATCTCGATGGAGAAAACGAGATCTACCCTCAGGACGGCGGAAGTCACGACCAGAGGCAGCATGAGGACGGAAAACAGAAAACTCGGAAAAACCAAGTCCTCTATGCTGCCTAAACTTCGTAACAGGAGCAAACCTAGACCTCGTGTTGGTCTTAGGTGCACTCAGGATCTGGGGCTGACCCTGAATACCCCTAAGAGACTCAACACGGTCTCTACGCGCGATCTTGGCGCGCCTGAAGCATCGATCAACCGTGTGTCCATCCTTCTGACAGAAGGTGCAGTGATACTTCATCCTCGGAGAGGTAGAAGTAGCACGGTCAGGCTTCGCCTTCTGAGAGGCCGAAGCAGCAGGTGCAACCACCTTGCTGTCAGAAATCCCCTGGACATAGCCCACTGACTTAAATTGGACTTTCTCGGTCCTGGGCTCGGTCTCGATCACACCTCGTGCTATGGGTCTAAGCACGGCAGGTGGATGCTTCCTCATGTCCTCATAATAATCATATCCTAGACCCTGATTAAATTTGCAAATTTTAGACTGGTCCAGAATAAGATTAAGCTTCTTCTTGCCGCCTACAAATCTCTCAAGAGTGTTCATAAAATACTGACACTCCCGAAAGAGAGAGGTGCAAGAAGAGCAGGGGGAAGAGGGAACAGCAGGAGGTAAGGAAGCAGATGAAGAACCAACAGTAGAGGAGAGAATGGCTTGTGCACGCACAGCCGACTCTGAGGAAACAATCCTACTACTAGCCAGTTGGTTTACGTTCCTAGGCGTCTCCACCTTACCCTGGGGCTTCTCCCCCTTCTCAGCACAGACAATACAAGCAGAAGGTTGCTTCTCTAGAAGGTCCTTAGTTAGCTTCACACATTTTTCATCCAATGCAATCATGTCAGATTTTAGTTTGTTACAATTAATGCATGGTGAGCTAACAGGGTCCTTAGAAGCAAACTGAGCCAACTTCCTATCATGATCAATCACATCTTGAAACTGTTTGGAGACAGCTTCAAGTTCAGCAGTTAACTTAGGACAGTTCAAGCATGAATCAATCGGCTCAAGTAAAGAAGCTTGTAGTTCAGCAATTTTATGATCTGCCCGTTTTAAATTAATCTTCAGGTTATAGCAAGTTTCACAAGACTCGGGCAGATCAAGGAGCATGGCATAAGGTCCTCTAGCAGCAATGTCCTTAACCTCACATGAGGTGGGAGAAGTAGTCTCATCAGTAGTGAGTAGGGTAACAGCCATCCTACTCAACTCTAACTCAGCAAGCAGACTAACATTCTCCACCTTAACAATATCAAGCTCGGAGGACACACTATCATGCGAGGTCCTTAGTTTCTCCATGTCACCCAGCAGAGCGCAGCATGTATCACAATCATCACGGGAGGGAGCAGATGTAAGTGAAGTAAGCTCCCGTGATAGTCTATCTACTTCCTTCTCTAACTCAGTACACCTAGCTCTAGCTCTAGCATGAAAACCACCTAGCTTCAGGAAAGCCTGATTGAGCTGATCGTAGGTGGGACATACCTCGTCCGAGTCGGAGTACAGCTCGTTGTCGCTGAGTTCGCCCTCGAGGGCCATGAAGCACATGCCGGAGAAGTCGTCGCCGCCATCCTTGGGTTCTTGGTCACCCGTCCCGTCGTCGTCGCTCCATCCCTCCACCTCGCTGAGGTCGAGATCGTCGAAGACGGTGAGGACGCGGTGGAAGAGCTTCTTGGCCTTCCCGAAGTTGCGGAACTTCTTCTTGCCTTGAGCAGGTGCTGAGGGCTTCGTGTTGCGGTTCTTGTCGGTGTAGTCGTTCTTGCCCGAACCGCTGTAGTCACCTTTACCCTTCCCAAGCTTGGGGCAGTTTGCTCGGATGTGGTTGGGGCCACCACACTCGAAGCAAATCACGGGTAATCCTCTCTTTCTGTCCCTCCTCCCTTTGCAAGCTGCTCATCCGCAAGCTACTCTAACTGATCATCAATTATGTCACAGAGAGCAGCAAGGGAGAATCCGCAGGAAGACTCAGAAGAGAGACCAGAAGCTGAACTAGGATCGGTGACCAAGGCCATCGACTGTGACTTCGACCTACGAGAGACAACGTCAATCTCGTGAGTCTTGAGGCGCGAGTACAGCGCGTCAAGAGTCAAGGTCGAGAGGTCTGTCGTGTCTTTGATGGTGGTCACTTTCATCTCCCACACACGCAGATCGAGTGCCGCAAGCATCTGACGAGCGTTGTCCGAGTCGGGGTATGTGAGACCGACCGCTCGGAGGTTGCTCAAGATCTTGTGGAAACGTGCGAAACACTTATCTAGGGACTCACCAGCAAGCATCTCGAATTTGTTGTATTCGCGCTTGAACTGGTCCTGTCGAACCGTTTTGATCTGGGTGGTGCCCTCATGGTATGCGTCGAGGGTCACCCAGATATCGTAGGCGGACGACAGGTGGGAGATGCGATCGAACTCGCTACGACTCAGGCCCTGGATAATGATGTTCCTTGCCTTAGCGTTTGCCTCAACATCATGCATATTCCCAGCATTGATGTTCTCATCGGCAGGAACAACAAACCGGACCTTGACCTTGCGCCAGATAGTGTACCCCTGAGCCTGGATGTATGTCTCCATTCGGCTCTTCCAGAAGGGGTAATCGATGCCATCGAAAACGGGCGGCTTGGTCGAGTACTTGTCCGTCGCCATGGCTCTTGAGACCGGTTAAGATCTATTGAAAAGAGCTAACCGGCTCTGATACCAATTGTTGGACCGAATTGGCGACAGAGGGGGGTGAATGTCGCTTTCTAAAAATCGCCCCTCCTCCACGTATCTTCTTCTCCAATAGCTATGGGAGCTATGAAGGAAGAAGACCAGTGCTCACAAGACACCCCAGCAGCGGGAAGAACACAAATACAGAGACCAGCAAGCGAGAAAAATCAAATCGGGAAAATTCTGGCCTCAAGCGGTAGTACCTCTGGGTCGGGCGGTAGTACCGCTGAGCGGTAGTACCGCTGATCCGAGCGGTAGTACCTATGAGCGGTAGTACCTCTCCAGGAGTGGAAGTACCTCTCGAGAAAAACAGCAAACGGGAATTTCAGAAAATTGAGAGATTCGCAACGATTCTTGGATTCTTGGCTTGGGAAACTTTGAGGATAGCTAGGGAACACTCCCAGAAGACTAAGCCAAAAGTCAATTACAAGAAATCCACTCCAAGAATCAAGAATTTCAGATTTGGGTAAAAATCTGAAATCTTGCAAGAACCGAGCCAAAAACCAAATAACTCCCCAACCGTTGATCCTTTGGCTATGAAATTTTGAGGGAAGCTAATTAATAGCCTCTGGACTCTTCATACCAAATTGCAAGCCATCTTAACAAGGGAATCAAAATCTGGACCAAAACCTAGAAACGAAGAACAAGAACAGAGGAGGCCAAAACTGAAATATGAGAATCAAACTCGGTTTGCTCTTGGGATTAAATAGCCAAATGGCTCTTGAGCATCACCCATGTCATAGCAACCCATTTTGGCACTCTCCAGCAAGCAAGAACTCGAGACAACGAAAATCAAGAAATCTTGCAAAAAAAAAGAAAAACGATGAACAAAGGCTACGAACAGAGAAGGCAAACTTCAGTTTTTCATTTCTTGAATCACAGGGAATACAGAGGAGTCCCGATACCCCGACTTGATACAAAAGGAAAGATTACAAGCTCTCAACTCAATCCCTATCCTCTCAATCCTCAAGAACACCAAGAATCACACATCTTGGGAGGAAAAACACACAAGAGAGGAGTCTCACATAGAAAGCATCGATGAAGCTACAGAGGGAGCACTACTCTGCCTCCACCAACTCACACCAACTAAAGAGCTAAAGGAAACAACCTTCCTAAAGCCTCTTTTGACTCTAAAACCCTAATCCTCACACAAATGCTCAAGGAGGGCATGCAGCCCCTCCTCTCCTTTTATAGCGCCTGGCTAACGGGTCTCCGCCCCGTTACGCCTGCTACGTCCAACGGAGCCTGCTCCCGCTTGTGCAGCCTTGCGAATTTCCCGATTCGCCCCTTCTGCACCTTCCGGGAAGCTTCCGCGCTCCTTGCCTCGCACGCCTCGCAACCACCTCGAGTCCACGTCGTCTTCGACACATCCCGACCGTTCTGATCTCAGCGCCACCTGCGCCTAGTCCGGTCCACTGTGTCTCACCACGACTCCAACTCGACGTCCTGCAGTCACACAGACAAGAAACACGTCAAATAGCACCGCTCGACACATGAAAGCGTAAATACCATTACACTTACCACAGATGAAGTCAAAACCTGTCAAAATATTAGAATATGCATCCTAAACCCAAATGACCAGATTTGACCAAAGTCCGACCGAGCCCGATTGCGCGACGCAACGACTCGACTCCGAACCACTCAAACCAAACTCGACTGACCTAAATCTTTGTCAATTACTCATCACTCTCATGGAGCACGACCACATGGTCTCTCAAGAAGCATTGTGGGTAGTTTAAGATATCTTGTATACACAAGGCTCGATATTAGTTTCGTAGTCGGCTATGTGAGCCGCTTCATGGAAAGCCCAACCTTTGAACATAAGATGGCTGTGAAACAGATTCTGAGATATATCAGTGGTACTCTTGATGTGGGGTGTTTTTATCCATAAAGAGAAAAAGAATAAAATATGCAGCTCATTGTGTACAGTGACAGTGATATGGTCGGGGGTGTCGATGATCGCAAGAGCACAACTAGTATCTTATATATATGTTTGGGAGGAGCTTGGTTAGTTGGTAGTCCCAAAAGCAGAACGTAGTAGCGTTATCATTGTGTGAGGCCAAATACATCGCTGCTATGCCTGTTGCAATTCAAGGAGTTTGGCTTAGCCAATTGCATAGTTAGTCAATGAATGAGGAGCCAAGGAGGTTTACTCTCAAGGTGGATAACAAATCCGCAATAGCATTGTGTAAGGATCCAATTCTCCATGATCGAAGCAAGCACATAGACACCCATTACCATTTCATTAGGGAATGCATTGAGGGCAAGAAGATGGTGGTTGATTATATAACAATGGAAGAGTAGCTTGCTGATGTTCTTACCAAGCCACTTGGATGCATTAGGTTCCAAGAAATGTGTAGTAAGCTTGGTTTAATCAGGGTCAAGTTGTGTGAGTTGGGTGTTCTGAGTACTTGATCAGAGTGAGTGATCAAGTACTGGCGTAGTTGTAGCTTTCGATTACTTAGGAGGGTCGTGGTGCTGTGGTCGAAATACCGTGGTCAAGGCATCAAGTCAGTGAACCGGTTGGCAGTCGTAAGCTACAGGAACGACGTGCTCACGTGTGTTTGACCATGATAAGATCCAATAATGGTGTGGTAAGGTGGCAAGGGCACCATTGCCACCGACCATGATAGTCTCCACCGCATCTTCCTCTCCAGTAATGGTGGCCATCAAGATACCCGGTTATAGGAGGGTGGGTAGTGGCAGAGAGCAGCACGACAACGAGAGTTGGGCAAGGTGACAATGGTATGGCTAGGAAGGTGTGGTCGTGTGGTGAGGTGGCAAAGGCACCATTGCCACTGACAACGATAGCCATGGTAGGACTTAGGACGTGATTCGTCAAGCTGGGGCGGTGATGAACACACACAAAGATCACTAGTCATGGGTAAAGCTAGGATTTGGGCCGTGTCAGCTCGGCCCAGCCACCCAGCCATGCCATGCTGTGCTAGCCCTCCTCACCTTTGGCGAGGCCTAGGCATGGCCTAAAGCATGACGGGCTGGCACCGGTGCTAGCCTAGCCCTGCATAATTGTAGACAGTGGAGGCGGCAGTGACAATGGTAAAGACGGACGCCATCCTCATTCCTCTTGTGCTGCCTCATTAAAAACCTCGTTCAAATTAATTTAATTGCGTAAAAACGTGGGCACATAAATATTTTGGGAGAAAAGTGGATTTTTTTAAATATTTTACAGATACAATGTTACTGTATCGTTAAAAACCTTACGCCCAAGATTGGTGTTCCCCGAGTAAGAAAAAAGTACATTAACAACATGCGTACATACTAACTACTCCTCAATCCAGATCATTCATGCGTTCGAGGTTAGCTCACGTATGTATGATCTTAGGATCCTCTAGTTGATGCTGTTATAGCTCTTGAGCCAATTCCCAATCCTTGACGCATGTTATTGCCTCCACCATCATAAGCGTGAGGAATGATATTTTTTCTTCAATTATTCTTTCTACCATGTTGGACGTCGCTTCTGAAGAGATGATGGACACCAGTACCAGCAGAACATCTCGTGCGAAATGTAACAGTATAGGAAATATCCGCTTGTTGTTCTTCCACCACTTGAGTAAGTCTATCTTGCCTCCACCAGCAAAATTAGGATTGGTGTTTACAAAAATAATCTCCAGATAGTGGTCTAGCTCTGAGACAGAATTTCACTTGGGGGCCGCATAAGGTTGAGAGGACGAAAAACTAGATTTGCCTTTTAGTTTCTTTCACAAGTGGGCTGCTAAGCCTGTCTTTTCGTATCATGATACAAGCGAAAAACACGCAATAACTCCTTTTTCACATATTTGAAAGCTTTCGAGAAATCAAGACTGAGGTATTCACCTATTCCCTCTATACCGATCTGCAAACCTATTAACTTTTTTGTAAGATAAAAAATGATAGCAAACCAATATAGGTGTGAAATAGAACTGAAATATTTAACAAATTTTTTCTCTATTGCTGCAATAACATGGGTTAAAAGGGGATCCCCTAAATTTTACAATCTTTCTGTAATTAGCCAAATAAATTCTATAACTAAGAAAGAGGTAGGGTAGTAAACATTGGATATAATCTTTATCGATTTACAAAAAAAAATCTTAGAAACTCCTTTTTCTTCTCTATTCCTGGTGTCCTCCACTTCAATCATTCTTCTTCTCTTATCCTCCCTTCTCTTCTCTCTCCACTTGACACGGCCGCACGAGAGGCGGCAAGGCAAGAGCGGTGAGCCGAGGCGGCAAGGCACGGCACAGGAGGCAAGGTGACCGCCGCTGTGCTGGGCCGGTCTAAGCCCGATTTTTTAAGCCCAACCCACCATCCATGCTATGCTAGTCCAACCCGTCACATTGTGTGCTCATACAGTGCCACACCGGCTAGGCCTCGAGCTGGCACACAAAGGCTCGTTCTTGACTCCCACCTCTAGTCATGGGAAAGAAGCATGGGGCAACGATGGATAGCACCATAAACAAATAATTATTACTTTAGGATTTCCTTATACAAACTGATGGAAAATAGTCTTATAGTTATGAGACATGGTTTATGTGGAAGACCCCCTTAAAAGATGCCAAATGTCGTACAAATCTCAAAACATTGCAATGTGATTTCGTTAAAAAACATGTTAAGGTGATTTCGTTAAAAAAAACACGATAAGGTGTTTTAGAGTTGAGGCGGCAGTAGACTTTACAAGAAAAATTGAGCAATAACTAAAAAAGTGCTTTCCTCTGGAAAATAGAAGAGATGTGAGTTTGGTGACAGACTGACTAAGAGCATGTCCAATGCAGGCGCTTAGAGAGATACTTAGTAATAAAAAACTGATTTTTCTTACCACATAGGATAGATAAGGTGCTTATTTTGAAGCATCGATGCTTAAATAAGCACCGGTGCTTAGTAGGTGCTTATGTGTATAACTATATCTATTACTAGATAATATAGCATCTAAGCACCTATGGAAGAGATGCTTGTATTGGAAGAAATAACTTTTGCATGGATGCTTGATGATGTGGCTGTATTCTCTCTCTTTAAACACTCTTATAAGTATCTTACATTGTACATGCTCTAACCCATCTGAAAAGAATCACTACGCTCATATCTCAATTAAGACCAGAAACAAACCTTGTAAACTTCGGGTTATTTGGTTTACCGGAAGGTCAAATGGTCATAACAGTAGACCACAGACCCTGCTAACACGTGCGCTCAGACGAAGCTTATTTCTTAGGAAATTATTATGCCGAAACTTACCGGTTTAAGGAAACTACGCTAATTTCCTATGCATCAGATTACTGGTTCAAGGCATGATAATCACCCCAGGTAAATCAAACCTAGCACATTCCCATTTCAAAGAGCACAACCCACGACGCATCTTTATACAGAGTACAATGTTTGAATATGAAATATGTACTTTGAAAGCATTCCCAAACAGGAAATTAAAATATAGTCAGCAGCATTGCTCAAATGGCCAGGTACTTCTCAGCAGTCAGAAATAAGAACGGGTACTGCACTGCTTCTGCCTCGGTTTTCCTCTCCCGGCCACGATAAAGACCAATCTAACATCTATTGTTGATCCTCAAACTCGTGGCCATGATCCAAAAGGTAGTTGGCAGCCAGCTCTTCATCCTTGTTGCATGCAAAGAAGACCTCCAAAACAAGCTCACGATTGAACCCCATCGCCTCAAGCTGTCGAAAATTTGAATATAGGCAAGGAAACTCAACCACCATGCTAAGAATCAAATAATTCATATGTAAACAAGATCAGAGTACAATGAGATGATATAAAGTTCAAGGGCTCTGAAATAGCAGTCTATTGCCATAAAAAGCGCTGCACCATGTAATGTGTTATCAGACAGGACAAGTGACAAAATACATGCAGTTTTCGTAATTTAGTAAGCACAGAACTCTGCACACCAAAAAAGTACTGCATGATAATCTGTATAGCCCATGGTAATGTGTATAGAAGACAAAGTACACTCCGCGATTATATCATATGATAAGGGCACCATCCATTCAGTCATACCCTCGAGTCCATCTTATAAAAAAAACACATTACAACCGAAGATACGCTACCGAAGCAAAACTATGAGTAGACTGCATCCAATGAACTGAAGACACAGCTGCCATCTCTAGAATTTAGGATCTAGGGGTTTACATAAAAGTACTAAAAATATCACGGGCTTAGGTAAAAGTAATAATAGTATGGATTTCTTCACTTGCACTCCTAGCCCATTTAACTTAGCATGGATTTCTTCACTTGCACTCTACCTAGCCCATTTAACTTAGGAAAAATCGCTCCCTTACCCCAAAGTTTAATGGCGTTTGCTCATTTGCCCCATGATGTCTCACTGACATGCGGGCCCAGGGCCCATATGTCAGTGAGACATCATGGGGCAAATGAGCAAACGCCATTAAACTTTGGGGCACATGAGCAAATCCCCCTAACTTAGGAAAAATCGCTCCCTAACTTAACACAACAAACTGATACTTTCAATTAATAATAGGCATTCAAACTACCAAGTGTGAAAATAGCTACAAATATATACAGGTAAAGATAAAAAAAGGTCAAATAAAGACTTCCAAAATAACATAAAAAATAAGTGTACCCGCTGGATGGCCTCCCGTTCCTCCGGAGTAACTGCAAGGGGCTGCGGCATTGCAGCTGCAAGTTGACCTAGTATGTTTCTGGTTCACCAGAGTGGCAGCAAAGGATAATGTAAATACTCTTTGTCTACCTGCCACAGTAAGTGTACATGATTGTGTAGTTGTTTTTAATTCTTACCCGCCAGTACCACTCTCAGGAGATTCATTCACCAGACGGAGAAACTCAGCCTGATTTTCCTGGATCAACCGCAGGATTTGTGGATTTTGTTTCCCCAACTCTTGAAGCATTGGCTGTGAATCATCAGAATCAAACACTAAATCACTTACAACAACACGCCAACTGATGTTTTTGAAGTACAATAAAAATAGTAAAGCAACAAGTGCTAAAAGTACCTGTATGATTTGAGGATTAGCCTGGACCAATGCTAGCAGTGCTTGGAACTGAGAAGTACAGAACCGTTAGGACAATGCAATATTTCGATGACTAGCCTGTATATAAAAAACTACACTTCTTAGTACCTGTGGAAGCTGTCGCAATGCATCAAGGGCACCAGCACCCGTAACCGCACCGGAACCAGGATTGGAACCGCCACTTGGAACACCCTATTAAGAAATTTAATATGAGAACCAAGTAAGAAAAACTCATCCAGAAAATTTTGTTTTCGGACTAAACATGTACAATAGGCAGCTAGCTGTAAATGAAGCGTACAAGAATAAGTTGCATAATGCTTTGTCAAAGAGAGACATGGGTGAATCCCTGCCTGTATGTGTGTTTTGCCAGTGTGAGACTGCAGAATAAACAGTTGTACATATCTAATTCACATTGTATTACATGATGTTATGACATTGCCTCCACATCAGTGCTGATGCTTTTATAGATTAATCATGCTTCTGATGGTTCCTATGACATTCAACTTTTATAGATTAATCATGCTTCTGATGATTCCTATGACATTTAACTTACTGTGAACATAAATTAAGTAGTGATGATGACTGCAGTCTAAAAAGGCGTAAACTAGTTCAACTGGGTCGACAAAGACTTAGTAAAAGCTTGTAACCATTCAATTTCATGTAAATAAAAGTACATTTACGGCACATACCTGGGGGAAAAGGTTTAGAGGATTTGCATTAGGCCCTGCAGAGGCGCCACCAGATGGCTGCACTGGTGGTGCAGGTGCAGCCTGAGCCTGAGATGGAGCCTGCGGATTTGCCTGTTGACCAGCAGCAGGTGCTCGAGGCACAGGTGGGGCCTCTACACTCTCAGGAATTCCCTAGCAGACAAACCAGAATGCAACTTCAATTGTTAATCCCTTTTTTTGGACGGGGTTCAATTGTTAATTCCTATGCAATGCTTTAACAGTAAGAATAACAAATATATTTATCTATTTTCGCTTTTAGTAAAAGATCATATCACTTTCAAAACCTTGTGTGGTTAGCAATACACATATCCAGCTTTCTTCAAGAAATAACACTATACCATTGAGAAAAGACCTTTTTTTAGAAAAGAAAGAAAGAATTGAGCACACCAAAGGCAGGACATGAAAAAAAGCATGTGTGAAAAATATTATCAAACATGGAACTCACAGAATATAGATAGTCAATAGCTCTCTCAGGGTTGTTATATGCAGCACGTAAAGCACGGATAACTGTGTCACGTTCCCAGGTGCCACCACCC
This sequence comes from Dendrocalamus latiflorus, assembly GCA_017311315.1. Taxonomy (NCBI): domain Eukaryota; kingdom Viridiplantae; phylum Streptophyta; class Magnoliopsida; order Poales; family Poaceae; genus Dendrocalamus; species Dendrocalamus latiflorus. Next base: position 26,390,613 of record CM029660.1, read on the forward strand.
ATGTCAAGAATTTGTTGGATTGTTTGTTCTAGGTTGCTGCCTGAGACAAGGTTTGATGCAGCTTGACTGTAGACATCAGCATCACTTCTGTATAGCATAACCATGGAAGAGCAGCATTAATTTGAAGTAAAAAAAAAAGAATGATGCACAGTGAAAGAGAGAATGCAGAAGGATTTTTTTTGGCTCAAGTATCAAGAGAACCAAATTCAGTAACCAATAAGTCACACAGTTTCAAGATTACACATGGATGCAGCAAGTTATGCACCTTCAAGATTACACATGGATGCAGCAAGTTAATGCACCATCACGTGCAGAAGCCAATTGCCAAATACACAAAAACAGGCTGAACTGCTAATTTTAGATATCCTACATTCAGAAAACTATGGAAATATTGCATATGCTCTCATAAAATGCTACGGCTATAGAAAAATGTCATACGTTCAAAATGCGGTATTTTTAAAATGTGAACTGATGCATTTATCAAGTTTCATTGATATTTTTGTAAAGTTTTTCTACAATAAATGTAATGTTCGGTTTCAAATATTGGTTTCTATGGTTTGTGTAGCACAACTAATGGTCTAAATAACTGTAAACAGTAATGAACGGTCACCCACCTTTTAGTGTTTATACAGTAAACAGCCGTTTTTCCATGGCCTTGTACACAGTTTTAGTACTTAGAAGTCAGATAATTATATACATATTTATACAGTAACAAAATAAGCATCTAATACATATTTCCTATACATAGAAACTCCCAGTAATTATCCATGGCAGTGGCAGAAGGGGGAAGATTCGACTAAATCATGCTTGCTAAATGCTTTATACTAGATGCACCATGCGATAATTTGTGATGAGAAATAGATATTTCTACTATAAAATGGTCCTCCTAGTATTTAACAAGAGTTCAAATATATAAATAGCCCTTTATATTGGCCTAAACTTTAAATTTGACTTAACATAATGGATGGGCTACCTTTACCTTGTAAAGGGCCTTTATTTAGAACAGTGAGCACAACATACAAATAAATAATAAAGAAAAAATTGAAAGTCTATATATGTCAGAGAGACAATTCAGGGAACATGGTGTACAGCTTATCAGCTTATGGTATTTGTTGGCCTATGTTTATTACATACAAAAGCAGCCATTGTTAGATAAGAAATTCCTTTTCTTCTCACACCTTGAGAAACAGTTCCGAATGGAACCCATCAATTATATAATTCTACATCCATTCTTACAGGAACATGGATGAAAAATATGTGGGATCAACATCATCCAAAAATGGATCATCGTTTATAAAAACTATTCTACACATGCCACCAGATGATATCCACAAAAATAGAATGTATTTCGTAGTTAGAAATCACAAGGACAGATCACTATAAATATGGCTAACAAAACCTGCTCCAAAATTATGAAATAAGTTTTAAGTAAAAAAGTGATAGCTTCTAAAAGGATGAAAATAAAGGTTCTGAAAGGCGCTTACGATGCAGTCACTGCAGCAGCTTGAGTAGCAGAAGCAGCTGGAGGCTGTGCACTTGGTGGTACCCTATGAAAGTATGAATTGACACAATAACCAAGAGAAATAATATGTTCCAATACAAAAATTGGAGAAACAGATAACTCACGGTTCAGATGCAACAACAGGTGCTTGCACAGGTGGTGTTCTTGCAACAGAAGCTACAGGGGCCACTGGAGCAGCAGGTTGAGTCTAGTGCAAAGTGACAAATTAGAAAATTTCAGCATGTCAACGCAACAAGGTTACCCAAACAACACACAGAAGTAAATTCCACATAACAGAATTATATGATGAAAAGTCTCGACCATTTTGCCCCTAAAATCAGCTAAAGTGTACAGACTACAGAAATGACAAATCAGCACCTTCACAGAAAAGACGATTTTGATTACAGCTCTCCCACCCTTCTTGCTAGTTTATATCACAAAGATATCATTCAGTTTCACTGAGCTAGCTCTCTTTCATTTGAAATCTTGTGACATCCCGGCCCATTTCTCAACAACTAATCCTAACAACATGGATATGACATGGCAGAACACAGTTGATGTGGCAGAGTGAAATCCTATGTTTCGTGAAGATGCATGGGGGTAATGTTGATGCGAATCACTTGAGAGCAACTGAACAACTGGGAATCCAGGGTGAAAATTACACCAAGAAAATGACTAGCTACGAATAAAAAGGTAAGACACATCACAGAAGTAACATATTTGTTCCCAAATACTGCAATGCAGATAATATATTTGGAACCAAATACTGCAACGAAGAGCAAGCCAAAAGATCAAACTTGGAGGCTGAATATCAAATTATTTTCCCTATGTTATTCGTACAGCAGCACTTCCATATAAGAACCAGAACAAGAATGCTCCTTGAACTACAATAGATGGATCGTATATGCCAAAATTTACCTGGCTCACAGGTGCCTTTGAAGCAGTGGATGCTCCACTCGATGATCCCTTGGCCTACAAATTTTATGCATACCAGATAAGAAATCAATATTCAGAACATAATGATTGCAACCAAAAGAAGCTTCAAACTTTCAAAGTACACTTCTGGAACAAATTTTGACTGAATTCGGAAAAAAAAACCTGAACAAAGAACATCACAGGTGCACTATTAAAACATCACTGAGAACTTGGTTACATGTGGAATCCACATCACCAAAAATGAATAGACCAATGTGTATATTGCTGCCTTTTATTCAGAGGGCAATGAAAAGTGAAAACGATAGTAAAATAGGCAACAAAGTTCAGTTTAATGCAACCAAGCTATAACATTAAAATATGGCATGATTTCCAAGCAAACCATGGAAGAATGTGGTGCGAATTTTCAATTTTTTGGTAACTACTGATTACACCACGTACAACACTAAATAAAGCGTCAAATACCTTAGACAGCATTATAACAAGGAAGCTGTTCTCGGCAACTTTGTTGCCCTCCAAAGTGGTATCATCCTTGAGAATTTTGCCTTGGTGTATGAGCATCTGCTGATCTGCAGGGTACACATTCTGCCCCTGAGTACTCTCGATGATTCTCTTCACCTCATCCACCTGCAAAATAGAGCCAACTCTTAAGCAGGGTACAACTAGTCCAGTATCGAAGCAAGCACGCAGCAGACATTGCTGCATCAACCACAATGACTACAACGGACTTCTAAAACAACTCCCACAGGTCCGTCACAGCACCCTAACACGCTGCATCAACCCTAACCCAGCAGTTCCCTACCACGCAAAATTCCCAGCCCGCAACCGATCCGCACCACGGCGCCCACCTCAAGCGCCCGTCGAGCTGAACACCCACCACCACTAAACCCTAGATTCAGATCAAAACCTCCCGCAACATCGCCGAACGAGGCACCCAATCCCCGCACCAAGCCACGCCCAGATCGCACCGGAACGCCCCGAATCGAGCGAATTGCCCGCGAACTGCGCCGAATCGCGCGGATTGGAGAGAGACAGGGAGAAAGGGGGGAGAGGGATCGCACCGACGCCTCGGGGCTCGCCTCGATCTCGAAGTTCGTGCCCTTCAGGGTCTTCACGAACAGCTTCATGTCGCCTTCTCTCTCTAGCCCCTCTCTCTCTCTCTCTCTACACCTCGCGCTATCCCTATCCGACTCTCGCTTCGAAGGTTCCGCCTCGAACTTCGACTCGCGACGAGAGGAGGACGAGGGCGCACGGGGAGAAAAAAATCTGGATCCCGAAATGAAAAGATACCGTGCGGGATAAGTAACTGGTTTCTAGCCGCTGTCACCGACACGTGGGACCGTACAAGATTGGCCCCGTTGGCCTCCAGTGGGAGGGACGGGTGCCGGATGAGTGGGGCGAGCGCATGTGGGAGAAGTGGTGGGCGGATCGGCATGCTCCGTCGCGGTGTGTGAGCGGATCTGCGCGCAGGGTAGGTGGCGGATGAAGATTGGAGAGAGCCGCGGGACCCGCGTGTATTTCTTGCGCCGTTCCCCGGGATGGAGCGGTGGCAGAAGAGGGTCTGCGTATTGGCTGGGCGTACCGGATCCGGGAAGAGGTTGTTGGGTTGGAGAACAAGAAAGAAAGGCGTTCTGTAGAAAAGGAGAAGAAGGTGTAAATTCTGGGCGGCACGGATGACAGGGCATGCAAAGTACTCCACGCAAGACGTTGTTGGTGTGCGGCTGCATGTGGGCCCTCCGAGAAGTCGGTGGCGTTGTGTTTTGTGACACCTTCCTTTTTTTCCCTTGACCTTTAGGATGCTATTTATGGTTTTTAAGTTATACGTAAAAGAGAATATAAAGTAACTGAAACTCATATATAATTTTAGTTAATATAAATAAAGTTACTATATTATGTACTACAATTAATTTGTAGACCCTGTTTTAAAAAGACACTCCGTTTAAAAAGCTATTTACTATAGAAAAATCAAAAAGTAATCTTTAGGAGCTGAAAAGAAAAGCCCATGACCTTATAATTAGTATTTCCAGAGAAACACCGAAAAAAATTATCCTTATTTAATATTTTTATGGAAATACTTTTTTATTTGTTTCGGGAGAACAATGATATAGTTTTGGTCCTTCGCCATGGGCAAGGGTTGATAGTAGCGTCCAAGCTTGCAATGGCCATTAAAACATGAAAGGGTCACTACTAAAATAGGCAAGGCACCCTCAACTATAAAAGGAGCCAATTGACTTTATCAGGCATGAAGAGAGAGGGGAGAGGAAGAGACTGACAGTGACACGCTCTAGTCAATAGAACCTATTTCATTATGGTCAACGTCCTAGTCAATGGCTGTTAAGGGGTCTATTTGTTTGGGCTACAGTTTATTAGTCTAATAAATAGTAATTACTGAGATAAGTCAAAAGCCACTGAAAAACTAAAAAGAACAAAACCAAGGAACATGGTAGTGAAATGATGAGCTGACTCAGTTGGTAGAGGGTGTCGTCGAATGCTCCACCCACCTGGTTCGAACCTTGGGCCGTACATCATGAAGGAGCACACTCTCTAGGTGGCGGCGACCTCGAACTGAGGTTGGGTTAACTGTGTGTGCGAAGCCCTTGGTATTCCCATGCCCGAGCGTCCCGAGCCCTCCGGCAGCAGCGGTCTTAGTCACACATCCCGCGACAACGATGGTGTGGAGGCTGCGTCCTCGCGACAAGTTTCTCGGTTTCCGCTTGTTGCATGGCCTTTGTCCTCGGCTCTTCCCGCTCCAAATGATTCAGAGGCTCTAGACGAGAAGCATGTCGAAGGGACCGAGTCGGACTTGGACGTCTATGCTGCTTCCGATGGCGACTCCGAGGATGGCAATCATTCGAATGGTGGAGACGATTCTCGTGATGTGAACACAGCAATTCTCCTCGACTCCATAGCATGTGATGCAACCGCCCCCAGCGGCTCAACGGAGGGCGAGGGGAGGGTTGGCACGGAGGCTGTTCTCCAATCAATGGAGGTCCACGAGGTGTCGCCACCCGGTCGCCCGCTTGAGAGAAGTCAAAAGCCACTAAAAACCAAAAAGAACAAGACCAAGGAACATGGGCCCTATTTTCTTTTTTTTAGTTTTTAGCTTTTGCTTTTGACTTTTCTACAATAACTAGATTTTAAACGGAGTATCTTTTTAAGATGGGGGTCTACTAGTTAATTGTAGTACATACTATACCGACTTCATTTATATCAACAAAAATCGCATGTGAGTTGCTGTTACTCTGTAATCTCTCGCATGAACAGCGCAAAAGTCACAAACCGCAGCCAAAAACCATAAATCATAGCCAAAAAGAACGGACCCATGGTAGTGAAATGACGAGCTAGCTTGGTTGGTGGTGGGTGTCATCGAATGCTCCACCCACCTGGTTCGAGCCTGGATGTCTATTTTCTTTCTTAAGGAGTAGATGCTAGAGCTCTCGGCTAAATTTCACAAAAAAAGAAGAAAGAAAATTATGTTTGAGGCACTTGCTCCATCTTTAAAGTCATATAAGTAGTCTAATTCAACTCCTCGTGCTCAAGGTAGGAAATAGCGATATGATGGTGCTGCGTACCACGAGACATGGGTTGAGAAAAGTTAGTCAATGGGAGCAATTGTGGACATGGGTTGTGAGGCAGATGAATGAAGCCATAGTAGGAGGCCACGTTTGTATTGATCCTGTCCACTCAGGGTTTCAAGTGTGCTCAATATTTGTGCCAGTGTGTGACCGTAATCCTGTTGAGGTTGACACATTGAGATTTGGACTTTTTCATGTTATCTCCTTGAGTACAAGGCAACAAGAATTGTTGCTTCTAAAGTGGATTTTTTTAAAAAAATATCTATTTTTATTTCGAATTATAGTGATATATTCGCTTTTCTATTTTACAGAAATAGCCATTTATCACCGCATAGTTGGGCGACATTGGCAAGTCGCCCAACCGTTAGGCCACATGAGGCTTAGTCATCCAACGGTTGGGCAATCATGGGGGCAACTAGTGTCTAGTCGCTCAATTTGGTTGAGCGACTTAGCCCTAGTCGCCCCACGGTAGGGTAATTTAAAATAGCAATATTTTTATTTTATTAAGCCAATGGAAATAATTGTACAGAGTAAATGGCAATATTTGTAGGTAATATATTTATCAAATCTTCTTTACATGTCGTTATTTTTTGAAATAAAAGGACAGGCAATGTCGGTTGGTCCGTTTGTGATTTTCATAGATTCTAAATGGTATGAAATCTGTTAGACCAACAATAATATTTTGTGATCGTCGTATATTGTTATATTGTGATAAATTTCTAAAGAATTTTATGAGAATGATTGAGCTAGCAATGATTCGAAAGTAGGAAGGTAAGTAATATTGTGATGCAACAGGGAGTTCATACATGAGGAGAACTTCAGAAAAATGGCTTAAGAAAAACAATACAACAGTTGATCCGACAATGGGGTTACATAGCACGCAGGCTAACAAACTAAGGATGGTACATAGGGCATGTGTATACTTTTAGGGCATTAGAAATACATAGGACATGTGGATGAAGAGGGTCGAACTACTGCATGGAACGTGGCCATTTGCCCTTCCTCTGGAGGTCGACATTGTAGTTCTCGCTGGCGGCCCTAGCCTTGGCCACTAGTTCACGCTTTCTGTCGCACTCCTCACGAGCCTCTCACTTCCTGCGCCAGCATGCCTCTAGGTGAGCTTGCATCTCCCGTCGGATACATTCACTCCTATCTTCATTGCGCCACTGCTCCTCCATCCTCTCGCGTGTCATCTGGGCATCTTACCCCTTGCAGTCCAAAGTCCACTGGTCATGCGGGTGAATCTCCCGGTCGATCCATTTTGCGGTAGGTGCATAGCAGATCTGGAGACTGTGGGAAGAGGGCAGAGCTTCGAGGATTGGGGTTGGAGGTACGGACCGCTTCGCTTCGGAGAGGTGGCCTCCTAGCATGCTCCGCTTATTCGTCCTAGGCTACAGCAGCCCTTGCAAGTCAGGTGATCTCCTTCCATTGCTTCTCTATACCTCCAATGTAGTGTTGCACACCTCGGGATTCAAGGAGAAGCTACATGTGAGCCAGTATAGGACATCTCCGATTCAAGCATTCTCTGCGTCTGGGAGTACCTTACTGGCTTGCGGAAAACTACCCAGGTCAACACCGTATGGACCTTCACGAATGGTACCAACACCATAAGCACTTTTAATGTTGTGTGTTTTGACATAACTAATTTCTCACAACAAAAATTACCATTTGTCAACATGCATTCACTAAATATATGCTAGAGAGAGAGAGAGAGAGAGAGAGAGAGAAAGTCAGGATGTGAAAAGGTGTGCTCGTAGCGGACCTAGCGGTTTATGTACTCCCTCAGTTCTTTTTAATTGATATTTTAAAATTTATGTTGTTAAATTTTCTAAAGTTTAACCACTAATATGTCTAAAACTATCTAGATTGGCTACATAAAATTTATATTATTAGATTAATCATTAAATATACTTTTATAACACTCTATGTTCTTTTTTACTCGACATGTTTGGCTTTTCACGGTTTCTAAGATATGACTTTGACCGTTACTTTTTATAACTTTATAGCAAGTTGTACTAGTAAAATATGATATTATGAAAGTATTTTTAACGATAAATCTAATGCTATAATTATCATATAACCAATCTATATAGCTTTAAACTTATTGGCGGCCAAATGTTAGAAAATTTGATGGTATGGATTATAGAAAATAAAGTTACAAAAGAATAGAGGGAACATGTTACAAAAATTTTGTTACATAGCCAAGTAGGAAGGCAAGTATAATTTTGTTAGTATATAATAAAATAAAGTTACAAAAGTAGCAGTCAAAGTCATATCTCATAGACTGTAAAAAGCTAAAAACAGCACTTAAAAAAAGGAGGAAGCAAAAGATATCCCAGCATTTCTGACCCTTCATCACCGAAGCTCTGGCCTACCGAGACGGTTTTCATCTTGCCCATCGAGGTGGATTCAGCTGGGTCATACTGGAAACATATTGTTCGACAAAGTGCTTAAGGGTGGGTTCTTTTCAGTTGCAACTAATGGCTTTTGACTCTAGCGCAAGTGTTTGTGTGAACGAACTGAATGCCGATAAACAATTTCGAAAAGGCTATCCCCATAAACTGATTCAAAAAGACAGCAAAGGAACCGTTCAATTTATTTATTTAGGAGAAAGTATAAATTATAAACTGAAAAGAATGAGCTTAAGGCTCGGGAGCAATAGGCCAAAGATAGGTCTCTGTGGTTACAAGTATCATAACAGATGCCGATGGGCTTTCGGTTTCTTTTGGTAGCTTTGGTTTTTGTTTCGCCAGTTTCTCTGAGTGGCACGCCATGTACCCACGTCTATTGGTCACCGGATTGTAATCATTTTGCTAATGGTCAATGAAAGGCCCACAGCTTCCTCTGAAAAAAGAGTTAGGCGGCGCGGCGTAGAATTTTAGTAATCTAAGAAAAGATAGTTATATTTCCTTTGTGATTTCTACATAGTTTTTTTACAGTGTTGAAGCACTTTGTTCAAGAGTTCCACAAGTCCTTGATTGAATTGGTTTCATTTATAGTCATAAAAAATCTTGAAGAGTAAATGAAGAAGTGCCAAAAATAAAGTACTAACAAAAGAAGGAAAATTACGTGCATTTGCACAGTTGTGTGAAATATAAAAAAACTGAAAATATGAAAAACTACGTACTAATGTTTAAAAATTACAATAAGATAAAATTATTGCATGCCACAATATTTGAGTTCTAATAAAACCACTGTACATTAGGACTTCGAAAGGTGTTACATCGTGTTGGATGCTCCGATTGTGCCCAAACCATAACTTTTCAGAACACATGAAAGTTTTGCGTATCATTCATTTAAAGTAAAAACGGAGAAACAACCCATGAAAAGGGTCTTACAACAACTGACATAATGCTTATCAGGGCACACGCTAACATAAAAATCTGAAAAGAAAAGAAATGGCCTAAATTAAGGGCCCGTTTGGCCCAGCTTGGCCTCACGTTTTTGGGCTTTGAAGCCCTACTTTAAGAGAAGCTAGAAAATCAGAACTTTAAATTTCTAGTTTATTTTGGATTCAGCTTGGCTATGGCCCGGCTTCGAAGCCCACATATTTGGTCGAGAAAACGGCTTCAAAGTCTAAAAATCGAGAATTGGAGCCCAGCAAAACGGCACCTAAAACCATAACTTTTCAGAAATTCCTTTGAGCACCACTGATTTTGATGAGTGCGGGGTACATAACTAATTTATTATTGTTTCCTTGGTCACCGATAAAATTTGAAACATGTTGCTCTATACCATTTTTAAAACCTGACCGTGTCATATTTCTCAAAAGTTTAGTAAAAAAACCCTCAAATTTAAGGTATTCCAATATTCCAAATATTTTTAGTAGACCAGAGCCTAGTCCCATGGCCTTGCCCGAGCCTAGTTTAGGGCTGGACGTGCATTAGAAATTTAGGAACATTAGCCCAAACTCGGCCTAATACTTCTTTGTTATTTATGTATAATTCAGTGGAACAGACTGGGCTGGCTCAGCAAGGCCTAAGTACTCTAATGGACCGGCTCTGCTCATTTCGGGTTCAGTTTCTGAGTTTTAACTTCTAGTTCACTATTCCTTAATTTTGTCTTTTTTTTTGTTTTTTTTCGCTTTTTTGACTTTTTTCTGTATTTGTTTGTATTATCCATGATAGGCTAACATATTTTTTTTCTATTTTTTCTATTTTTCACATGCACCTATGGAGTTAGTGCATAGTGATATTGTCGAAAAAGTACTAACAATGTCAGAAGGTAAGAATTGGTATTTATCACTTTTATGGATGATTATACAAGGATAACATGGGTTTATTTTCTAAAAGAATGATTAGAAGCATTTGAAGTATTTAAGAAATTCAAGACTATGGTGGAAAATCAAAGCAACCAAAAAATTAAAATACTTCACAGTGATGAAGGTGGCGAATATACCTCAAAAGAATTTGAGAAATATTGTGATGATACTAGTATTCGAAGGTAATTGACAGTAGACTAAAGTCCTCAGCAAAATGGTGTTGCCAAAAGAAAGAATCGCACAATTGATGATATGGCAAATTCTATGCTAAAAGAAAAAGGTATGCCTAAATCATTTTGGGCTGAAGCTGTAAGTACAACAGTTCATATTTTAAATAGAAGTCCAATGAAGGCAGTTCTAAATCGCACACCATTTGAAACATGGTATGGTCAGAAGCCAATAATAAGTCATATGAAGGTATTTTGTTCTGTTTGTTATGCCCAAGTACTAGCTCAAATGCGAGTTAAATTTGATGATAAAAGTGTCCATTATATATTTGTTGGCTTTGCTGATGGCACTAAAGGATATTGGCTTTATCACTTGGAAAAGAAGATCATAATTAGCAGAGATGTGATCTTTGATGAGAAGGCTTCCTGGGATTGGGAAGTAGCTAAGGTTCAGAAGAATTAGTTGATACCAACAACGGTTATCTTACTAGGCCAACCACAAGTTTCGGTTGAGCAACAGGAGTAAGATGATGCTCCCAGTCAAGATGAATCAATTCAAGTTCTAGCTCAAGCACAAGTACTCATGAGCAGTTAAGTACACCAAAATCAACTCCACGATGAGTAAGGAGTCTGGTGGAAATATATGAGTCATGTAGTTTCTCTATTGTTGAACCACAAAGTTTCGAAGAAGCAGAAAAGCACCAGAATTGGGTAAATGCTATGGAATATGAGAGTCATATGATTGAGAAAAACAACACTGGGAAATAGTTGATTGACCCAAGAATTGAGAAGTTATTGGAGTCAAATGGGTTTATAAGTCAAAGTTAAACCCAGATGGCTCAATTCAAAAATATAAAGTAAGGGTTGTGGTGAAAGGCTTTAAGCAAAAGCATGGTGTTGATTACTGTAAGACATATGCTCCAGTTACAAGGCTAGTGACAATATGAATAGTTATTGCTCTAGCAACTCAAAAAGGTAGAAGTTATATTAACTTGATGTTAAATTGGTATTTCTAAATGGCTATCTCAAAGTAGAGATTTATGTCGAGTAGCTAGAAGGATTTTCAGTTGAAGAGGGGGAAGAAAACAAGGTGTTCAAACTTAAGAAGGTGTTGTATGGTCTCAAGTAGGCACTGAGAGCATGGTATAATCAAATTGACAAGTATTTCATACAGAAATAATTTGAGAAAAGTAAGAGCAAGCCTACTTTATATATTAAGAAAAGAGGTATGAATATACTAATTGTCTCGTTATATGTCGATGACTTGATATATATAGGCAATTATGAAAGGATGATGCAAGAATTTAGAAAGGATATGATGGAGACATGAAATGAGTGATCTCGGTTTGCTATATTATTTTCTAGGTATAGAAATATGCCAAAATGATAATGGTATTTTCATATCTCAGAAAAAGTGCACAGAAAGTATTTTGAATAAATTCAAAAATGCATGACTGCAAATTAGTTGCAACCCCCTTGATGCCAAATGAGAAGCAAAAGGTAGAAGATGGAGCAAATAAAGCAGATCCAACAGTTTACAAAAGTATAGTCAGAAGTTTGTTATACTTGACTACAACATGATCGGATATTATGTTTGTCGCCAGTTTGTTATCAAGGTATATGAATAGCCCAAGTCAATTAAAATTTTATGCTGCGAAAAGAGCTTTGCAATATATCAAAGGAACATTAGATTATGGCATTTGGTACAAGCCAATAGAAGATTCAAGATTAATCGGATGCACAGATAGTGATTGGGTAGGATGTCTTGATGACATGAAAAGTACATTAAGATATGCTTTCTCGCTTGGTTCAGGTATATGCTCCTGGTCAACAAAGAAATAGAATATAATAGTTTTGTCTTCAGCTGAAGCAGAATATGTGGTAGCAGCCCGAGTTGTCTCACAAGCAGTCTGGTTGAGAAGAATAATTGATATCGGTGAAAGATAACATGAGCTAACTGTAGTTTATTGCTATCTATTGTGATAAGTGAAAATCCAATTAGCCATGATAGAACCAAGCATATTGCAATTAAATATCATCACATTCAAGAAGTAGTTGAGCACCGAGAAGATAAACTGAAATTTTGTCGTACAGATCAACAATTGGCGAATATATTTACAAAGGCTTTGTCCAGAGAAAAATTTATCTATAACAGAGAATTAATTGGCATCTCAGGAAAATAAATTAAAGGGGAGTTTGTTAGAAGATTAATTTATTTTCTTGAATGTAGAGATACTTTGGCTACAGACTAGTTGAAATATGTTTTTTAGTTGGATGTCGGCAAAGATGCTTCAAGAGTCAAAGACTAGTTGAAACCTGTTATCTTACTATATGCTTCATGAGGCAAGATGACAAGTAGTATTCAGATAACTCAAAGAGTAAAAAAACTGTTGTTGCCAGATAAAGAGCTAAGTCAGCAAGATAGCTGGCCATATGCTGTGGTTAGCTAATGAAAATAAAATCTACCTTGTTATGTTAGTTGTAAAGTCGGTTCCTTGCTCTATAAAAAGGACCTGTAACCACATGACGGGTCTGTTCTTTTTGGCTGAAGCTTGTGGCTTTTAAGCTGTTCGTGCGAGAGATTACAGAGTAACAGAAACTCACATGCGGTTTTTGCCGATATAAATGAAGTCGGTACAGTATGTACTACAATTAACTAGTAGACCCTATTTAAAAAATGTTCTCCATTTAAAAGCTATTTACTGTAGAAAAACTGAAAAATAGCTTTTAGAAGCTGAAAAGAATAGCCCCTGTAGAAGACTAGTAATACCACTATGTATGAAAGCCATAGCTTCATGTGTATGAAAGTTTGTTAGCTTATGATAGCCATAGCTTCAGATATATGAGAGCTAGTTATTCTCTTGTCCCATCTTTGCTTCTTTTGAGTGTTCCAAATCCCCAACACGCGGCATTGCACGTCAGCTACGGTG